>CM073325.1:10197162-13179662 GCA_037043015.1 Bryum argenteum
GAATCCGGGTAAAAGATTACAATCGCCCCGTCGTCATGCAGGTACCTGTACGCGAATTCCGCGATTGTCTTCAAAAATGTTTCATTATCTGAATTCCAACGAGGAATCTGGTGCTCGGGATCCGAGACTCCCGGATCACGTAGACCATCTGGGTACTCCGCAAGCATCAAATCGATGCCAGGCCGACCTACTTCGGGGACGCCTTCAAAATACAAGCGGCGACCTACGGAAACCTGGCATTCAAAGATATCAGTTAACAGCAAAAGCTCATTTGAAGAGATGTAATGGAACTCAACAAAGCAGAAGTTGTTTACCTCAGAAAGAAAGCTCTTTGCCATCTCGAACTCCTCAGGGAAAGAGCCTGTCATTTTCTTCAGATCCCACCATCGCACTAACGTGTCGTTGATTATTTTGACACGTGCGCCAGTAGGAGCCCCTATTGGATGAATATCAAGCATCATACCACGAATTGCAGAAGGAAGCATGGAGCTTTCGGCTGCAATCATGGTATCAGTAGCGCTTGAAGAGGACTTTCCTGAAAAATGACCGAGGCGGGCTTTCTTCTGTAGCGGACCACGTTCATTGTGAGCAGGACTGCTCTGAAAGTGGTCCTCAATGATCATATCGGCGTCGGCTGGAGAGTTGGCCTGATTATCGAGTTCAAGAGCAGCGTCCTTCGGAATCGCTTGATTATCGCTTTTAATCTTCGCATCAAGAGGGGCGCCAACAGGAGGGGACACCACGGGAGGACGGGGTTTGCGCTTACGCCGGCTCGTGGTGGTCTGACTGTCGTCAAGGTCGATGACTGCCTTCAACTTCATAAGCTCGGGCTCAATCTTGGATAGAAGGTCTTCTTCAAACTCAGGAAACATACCCTTTGGCATGTCCATGTACCAACCACATGGTACATAGTGCTGCTTCTTGTACTCCTTGAGCTGCGCAGCAGTATACATACATTTCTCATCGCTCGTGTTCGTGTAGTTCACGAAGCTCGTTGGAGACTTTGAAATTGCCTTCACCGGGAGAAGAACATGCTTCACATACCGGTAGAGCACTCTAGAGGATGCCTTCTCGAAATTCGGCTGCTTCTCGGGAGGGTTGTTCTTGTGAACTCCCTTCCCTCCCCCTTCCTTGTTCAGCTCCTTGTCTTTGATCGAGAATTCCCTGAAAAATGCGTTTTCCCATAACGCAATTCTCATCCTCTCGACATACTCGCTCACTGTGTCGATCGGCTCATCTACACCCGGTGGGTTGTAGTTTACCACTTGCTTTCCCATGTCCATCTCGTCCTCAAAATCCTTTGCAACAGCAATGGATAACTGCGTAGGTCACACCACAAAGAATCGTTAGAAAAAATATGGCAGCAAATGAGACCAAATAGAAATGCAAAGTTGATGGACTGGATACCTGAGACCACCACGTCGCCTTGTTCAGGAAATTGAGGTATGTCTGCTCACTGAACCCAACTTTAGGAAACCGTTGATTTTCGCGGAACTTGGGCGGCTTGTTCCACCGTTCCAACCAAAGCAGCTTCGTGTTGATGTCCATCGCGGAGATCGCAAAATACCACAGTTTCTCTTGGGACATCTCAATCTCCCGGAACGTCTCGTAATGCTCTTTGATGAGTTCGAGGAACCTCGGAGTATTATCGGGGTGGCAAATCGGTAACTGCTTCCTCAACTCGCTCAGAAGGGAAGTTTTCTTCTCTTGCACTCGTTTGTTGACTGCGTCGTGAATACTTGCTGCTGTGTATTTGCCTGCCTGACAATCACGCCGAAAATCTGAGGCAGCCTTCGCTGCTTCTTGCGCGAACTCCGTCTGCAAAACATTCCCATGTAAGTTGAGCATTCAATTAAATATTGGTGTCAACTAAGTAAGAGAATTGTACCTGATACAGAACGTTGCAAAGTGCACTGGCAGTGAGCTTAAACCAGGTAGACTTCGTAAGATTTTTGAGGTTGGATGCTGCTTCTTCCTCCGGTGTAATGATCCCTTTGAAGTAAGACACATCTTGCCGCCCAATCCTCTGCACCCGGTACAGCTTGTGCACAAGGTTCAACTGCACATGACTGTTCTCCACTCGCCTGCATAGGAACAAATTACAACAAAATGTTCTTATTGAAAGTCACCTGAAGCATCCAGCTGCCAACACGAGGCCTATTACACACGCAAGATAAATTGCACGAACAAGTTGGAATTAGCACTTACCAGTTGATTTCGTGGAGCGCCGTCAACGCCGTCATGTTGTCACCTTTGAGGTCTAACAAGATGCAATCGACCCTAAAATGCCATGATAGATCATGGGATTTTTCTGCGTTGATGTATGGGTACCAAGCCTCCAACCGGTGGTTCCCGTCCCAAACGTGAAACATTTTCCCTGAGAACTTTTGAATATCAGGATCGGCTTGCAAGAAGTCTTCAAATTCGGCATTTACCTTCACCCAATTAGGGCTCCACGAGGAGATGATCTCAGCCGTCACGTCCACAGTGTTCACCTTCCCTGGTTCTTTGTTGTCGTTCTCGATCGCAACGTAAAAGACTCCTTGACCTTCAACGTAGCCGACATCTCGAAAGTGATCTTGGAGCCTGGCTATGTCGGATTTCATCGCTGGCCTCACAACTGGCAGCCCCAACATTCGACAAAGCGGGATGCACATCCTTGATTTGTGAACGGGTTGGAAGCGCAACTGCTGAATTCTCGAGACACTCTTTGCAGCTTCCGAACTAACGAGGTTATTCACCTCCTTGTTCACATCGGCCTCCGAAAGAATGTCAGCTTCCGCTGGCTCTTCTTCCTCGACCTCAGCTTCCGCTGGCTCTTCTTCCTCGACCTCGAGAGCAGGGAACTCGTCAGGTGGACATCCTTCATTCGCAACGTGGAATTCCTTTGAGACGTTGCCCTCCGCCTCTTCCATGGCGTCATCACCAACTATTCCTCCATCTGCAAAACAACACATACATTTAAGTTGATCCAAAATGAGATTGTGTAATAGCAATACCCAACAGCCCCTTTGCCGGGACATCGCAATCGAGCTCCTCCGAGACGTGCAGCAAGTCTTCCGAAGAGCTGTGCCGGGATTCGTAGCTCAAGGAGAAATTGGAATGACGGTGCCACGTGTGGGGTGTTGAGACTCTCATTGTCTGCATCATTCTCGCAAGGACCAACCACCACCTATTGCAAATGAGCTTTCATTTAGGGAACCGATCACAATGTTCCCGTGAAGCTCTGTGCACATCTCGTCTAGCTTGAGGATGCTGACGATGACCAAGATCACGATCTGCTTCCCAACATCACGAGAGAATCAGTGCGGAGATTATTAGCACAAATCTTGGAATAGTGCGTTACCAGATACTAAGCCATTTCAGTGTATATTGGATGCACTCTGGAGCCTGTACCGCCACTCAGCGCTCTCAATGCGCAAGCATTAAGGTGCAAGAGTCCCGGCCGCCCCGCACAGTCTCCAGGCACAATGTACACATCCTGCTCTTATCAACAAATTGAGGCAAGACCTCGGACGATAAGCCGTACCTTGAAGCATCTCCAATCATGCTCAACGGCGGTGCTTGAGAGTCACGCCTTCTTGCAAAAATGCAGAGACAGCGTCTAGCAGCTGAGAGCTAACGGCTTGGTACACGGCTTGATACACGATGTACCCGTGAAGCCACTCAAGATCAGGATGCTGATAAGGGACTGCCGCCACTCAAGATACTTCTAGCGCAGCCCGAAGAATGCACCCATCCACGAAGGCCAAGATCACGATCTGCTTCCCAACATCACGAGAGAATCAGTGCGGAGATTATTAGCACAAATCTTGGAATGGTGCATTACCAGATACTAAGCCATTTCAGTGTATATTGGATGCACTCTGGAGCCTGTACCGCCACTCAGCGCTCTCAATGTGCAAGCGTCGAGTTGCAAGAGTCCCGGCCGCCCCGCACTCTCCAGGCACAATGTACACATCCTGCTCTTATCAACAAATTGAGGCAAGACCTCGGAGGATAAGCCGTACCTTGAAGCATCTCCAATCATGCTCAACGGCGGTGCTTGAGAGTCACGCCTTCTTGCAAAAATGCAGAGACAGCGTCTAGCAGCTGAGAGCTAACGGCTTGGTACACGGCTTGATACACGATGTACCCGTGAAGCCACTCAAGATCAGGATGCTGATAAGGGACTGCCGCCACTCAAGATACTTCTAGCGCAGCCCGAAGAATGCACCCATCCACGAAGGCCAAGATCACGATCTGCTTCCCAACATCACGAGAGAATCAGTGCGGAGATTATTAGCACAAATCTTGGAATGGTGCATTACCAGATACTAAGCCATTTCAGTGTATATTGGATGCACTCTGGAGCCTGTACCGCCACTCAGCGCTCTCAATGTGCAAGCATTAAGGTGCAAGAGTCCCGGCCGCCCCGCACTCTCCAGGCACAATGTACACATCCTGCTCTTATCAACAAAATGAGGCAAGACCTCGGAGGATAAGCCGTACCTTGAAGCATCTCCAATCATGCTCAACGGCGGTGCTTGAGAGTCACGCCTTCTTGCAAAAATGCAGAGACAGCGTCTAGCAGCTGAGAGCTAACGGCTTGGTACACGGCTTGATACACGATGTACCCGTGAAGCCACTCAAGATCAGGATGCTGATAAGGGACTGCCGCCACTCAAGATACTTCTAGCGCAGCCCGAAGAATGCACCCATCCACGAAGGCCAAGATCACGATCTGCTTCCCAACATCACGAGAGAATCAGTGCGGAGATTATTAGCACAAATCTTGGAATGGTGCATTACCAGATACTAAGCCATTTCAGTGTATATCGGATGCACTCTGGAGCCTGTACCGCCACTCAGGGCTCTCAATGCGCAAGCGTCGAGGTGCAAGAGTCCCGGCCGCCCCGCACACTGTTACCCGCCATGGCGCCGCGGGTATCATTACCAACGACCAGGAGGTCCACGGGGAGACCAAGGCATAACGACGACCACGGGGCTCGAGGCCGGAGGCACAGTGACAGGGACCACGAAGATCGAGACCACGGGCGCAGAATCATTAAGGCAACAAGACAGCGCGAGGAATTAGGTTTTATTATAAGTAGCGAGTAGAATTACAGTAAGGGCAGTTCCTGGATTCCCTGAATAGCGTGATAGCCACGAACACCACGGACACAATCTTGTAGCCACTCGGCATTCACCGATTCAATACCAATTCAGGACTCGCTTCTCTTTCTACATTCTGCTATTGCTATTGTCTACCCTCACTTAAACCCTTCTCTTCTGTGCTTGATTGCTGATTCGTCTTCTCCTTCCACACCACTCGCGGCACCGTGGACTCCTTGGATAGAACCATCTGTGCTCCAGACCGGCTGTGAGTTTGCACGACTTAGTGGTATCAGCTCCCTCGACTCAGTACAGTGGCGCATACACACGGACCGGGGCACCCTGGACGAAGGAAACAACACCGCGGAACTCAGCCCCCGGAGCCTCAGGCAGTTCAAACCAGGACCCCGACACCGCAAGGTTGACCTGGCTCGGTTGAAGTAATCATTCCCGATTACAGTGGCCGAGCCACATCGGGCCTACTTACCCTGAACCCCGGGGATCAACCGTGGGTACAAGCCACAGGTCCGGATATCGCACATCCTTCCCCGTTCTTACCTTCCCTGTACACCTCGGCCGTCTCCATACCCGAAACCCAGGCTAACACACACTCTCCAGGCACAATGTACACATCCTGCTCTTATCAACAATTTGAGGCAAGACGCGGGGACGATAAGCCGTACCTTGAAGCATCTCCAATCATGCTCAACGGGGGTGCTCGAGAGTCACGCCTTCTTGCAAAAAAGCAGAGACAGCGTCTAGCAGCTGCGAGCTTACGGCTTGGTACACGGCTTCGTACACGATGTACCCGTGAAGCCACTCAACCGTGAAGCCACTCAAGATCAGGATGCTGATAAGGGACAGTGCCGCCACTCAAGGCACCTCTAGCGCAGCCCGAAGCGTGAGCAACCATCCACGAAGGCCAAGATCACGATCTGCTTCCCATTATCACGACACAGTCAGTGCGGAGATTTTAAGCACAAATCTGGGAATGGTTCATTACCAGATACTAAGCCATTTGTGTATATTGGATGCACTCTGGAGCCTGTACCGCCACTCATGGCTCTCAATGCGCAAGCAACCAGGTGCAAATGTCCCGGCCGCCCCGCACAGTCTCCAGGCACAATGTACACATCCTGCTCTTATCAACAAATTGAGGCAAGACCTCGGACAATAAGCCGTACCTTGAAGCATCTCCAATCATGCTCAACGGGGGTGCTTGAGAGTCACGCCTTCTTGCAAAAATGCAGACAGCGTCTAGCAGCTGAGAGCTTAAGGCTTTGTACACGGCTTCGTACACGATGTACCCGTGAAGCCACTCAAGATCAGGATGCTGATAAGGGACAGTGCCGCTTCCCACGGAGCCGATGCCGCCACGGAGCCCGTTTGGAGAGAACGCCAGTGCCGTGACCAACGATGCAGGTGTCCTCCAAGGATGCGCGTGCCGCCACACATGAGAAGCCAGCCACGGATCCTGTAACGCCACGGGCTACTCCTGAGCACGAACTAAAATGCCTCTGCCGCCACTCACGACCAATCAGCAGCAACCCACGGATCCTCCGCCGCAACGAACGACTTGTGAGCACAAACACCTCGATCCTGCGCCGCGACGAACATGTTCAACGAACGATCACACTGCCGCCACCTACGAGGGCCTGCCGCCACCTACGAGGGCCTGCCGCCACCGCGAATGCCTCTGCCGGCACCTCCAATTGACATGGGGCATCCCATTCAGTGCAATGCGTGGCGGTACGAGCCTAACTTGTGACATAGATAGCGAAGGAGTTGTCCTCCGGTGTGGGGAAGGGGAGTGCCGGGGCTAAGGTGGGTCTGCCGGCGGCATCGTGGGTTCTGCCGCTGCCGGCACTCGGGGAGGGGTACTACACGAGGTACGCTTGAGATGGCGTGCCGGCACTTATGTCCCTCCCGGCTAGCACCTCGGAAACCCATTGCTATCATTATGCTTCCACGATGCACGACCAGGTTGGTCGACCGAACTTCGGAGCCCACTAGGTCATGCTGGCCAATGCAAGAATCTTCCCATGTGCATGATGTCTGGGGCCTGTGCCGCCACTTGGGTCTCATGTGCGACTGTCCACTTCTCAGCGAGTTGGCAGCCTCCGCCCTGAATTTCACAGCGGCTGGTGCACATCCTCCTCCCATCCGTTAACAGCTGCGAGCCAGTGCCGCCACTGACGTCGTCATACTGCATGTTCTGAATTTTCTGTAGCTTGTTGATGCTATAGAATGCCTGTGCCGCCACTCCATCTATCCTTCTGAGAGTGTAACGTGCACGTCGAAGCATCAGCTACTTCTTCATGAAGTCCAGCCTTGTAACCGTCGTGGTCTTGCTGGACAAGGGTGCTCGACAGCTTCGCCTTCTTGCCGTGATTCAGTAACAACGTGAAGGAGTTCGAGATCTGCTCCGAGCCTTTGCCGCTACCTTAGGCTTAGTACAGCATGTTATCATGTACCCAATTGCTCAAATCGGTGCAAGCTGTGTAGTTCTCTGCCGCCATTAAAGACTCATGCGCGAGTGTACCCCCGAAGCCCCATGCATATTTATCGTAATTTCAGGTCGATGTCGGATGCCTTTGCCGCCACTCATCTATCCACGAACGATCATCCCGTGGATGTCGGAGCATCAGGAACTTGTTCATTAAGCCAGCGAGATCTGCGTCTTAAAACCAAGCACCCGATCAGTACCATGAAATCGGTCCAGCCTTCACATCCAAATTCTATTTTCTCACCGCATGCTCTCAGAGAAGATTCGACCATCAAGCACACTTCACTACCACAGCCACTTTCAAAATGCCTCGCACAGAGCATGCTCTCATGAACTCGCACTTATCCTGCACTCATGAACTCAATGCTACTCGACCCCGGGAAGGTTAACCGAACCTTGAAGCTCTCGCAGTCATGCTGCGCAGGGTTGCTCGACAGCTTCGTCTTCCTGCCATCATTGAATTAAACAATATTCCAGTAACAACATTCAGGAGCTTTTAGCATAGCTTGCCGCGACCTAGGGCTTTGGACACCATGGATCTGAGTATCCAATTGCACATATCAGCTAGCCTGTGCATGATGTCAAGGGCCTGTGCCGCCACTCAGGACTCATGCACGAGTGTCCCCGAGCAATCGTCACGGCAACGACCGCCATTAACTTCACATCGGCTTGCCCAGATCCTCCTCTCATCCTCTTGCAGCTGCGAACCCCTGCCGCCACTTAGGTCGTCATACTCATGGTACCCCTGAACCCCGTGCAAATCTTTCGTAGCGTGTGCATGTTGTCGATTGCCTGTGCCGCCACATTCTTCTATCCTCGTGCGAGTGTCCTGGGAACGGCGAAGCGTCATAAAATACAGCGGGATCTGCGCACCAGATCAGTCCAATGAAATCAATGGTGCATTCAATTGGCACCTACACATTCTGTGCACACAACGACCTTTCAGCAAGGACTCGACCATCAAACATTCATCACTCCAACTCTCACTTTCAAAATTTCAACACTTGTATTTGTTCACGGAACGGTGATACGTACCCTCAAGCTATGGCCGCTGTTGACGCCTTTTGTCACAAGCTCACATGTCACCCCACCCCACACTGGTCGTAGGGAGCCAATCGCTGTAGAATGTTGGGCACGCCGTGTCCCGAAAGCCGGAATTTGTCTTGATTGTTGCACTGCCGCGAGTCCGGCTATCTCTCTAGTTCCGGCATATTACCCTCCCTTCTAAATATACAGCAGAATAAATGAAATGATAAAGATCAATGTTCTTACCAGGTGAAGCATCGGGCGTGTCATGAATACGAATGACACCAGATGGGACAGGTGTACTTGCTCCAGGTGACGCATTTTCTTCGGCGTCCTCCCCCGAAAGAGCTGGCGATCCAACAGATGCATTCTTCGACGTGGCATGGTCCATATCGACTGGCGACCCTTGCGTCATGGCTTCACCTGCATAGAAGTCAACGGTACTTTTTAAGTCGCCCATAAACACGACAACACGGTCACTCTCCTTCTTGCTCGCCTTGAACCTGCGTAGCCACGAGGATAATACTTATCAGACTACAATCTTAGAGGCCAAGCTCGGTATAAATACAAGATCTGAAATCAAGGCTGCATTTCAAAGTATCCTGCAACCTAGGGTTTGTCAAGAACGGTGACTCGTACGCTCAGACCTCTGTGTCTGACTGGCGGATGTGCCGCAACGTCAATGAGCAGGAGATGTAGCACCAGTGCCGGCAAGCTGTGGTCGCTGTGCCTCTAAAACAGCAAGCGCAGTGTTTCTCCAACTGCGCCGTCGATTCCTCGTGATGCACCAGACGCCGCCAAAGCGAGTAGCCGACCACTCCGAGGAGATGCGGTCTGCGCCGTCGGGATGATTAACGTGGCTGCGAGCTGCGGCAGGTGCCGGCGAGGGATATTCCGGCCAATCTCAGAAATCCCAATCTCAGAAATCTAGATGTCTGGAAGCCTGTTTGCTGAGATACTGCCGGTTGTGGCAGACGAATTGCGCTAGAAAAAGCTCACAAGAGCACACCGGCGCTGCCTCGATGAAGCAGGTGGCGCCTCCGCGACGGCCGCCACCTCGATGAAGCAGGTGCCTCTGTGAATCCGCGTCGATGGAGCAGTACCGCACTACCGCCCCGATGAAGCTTGCCACCTCTCCAATGGCGCCGCAATCGCTGTGTTCCTGAACTGCCTCTCCGATTGCCACTCCACTGCTTCTCCGACTTCCACTCCAGCCTCAGGACCCCCGAAACCCTAAACCCAACAGCGTACTTCGAAAAGGTGATAGTACCGTGGTTGTGCCATTAGTGGTTGCTGAAATCCATTGTGCATAGGGCAGGCCAAGGTACGATTGGCCTCGAGCAAAGTTTACTGGCGGAAGGCTGCCGCGAAAATATCGCACTCCCTAATGGGCCGTCGGTAGTGGAGAGGAACATTGCGCTCGTGTGATGTCAATGAAGAAGGGCCGCTGTGGTCATTTCCAGGGTGATCGCGATCGTCTTAACGGGTACAACTCGACATCAAGCTCCATGCTCCGTCCCGAGTGATTTTGTTGTCCATCGTAATCACGTATATCGATAACGACATTTACATAGAGCAATAATCATCAACTAACAAGAACTCATTTGATTGTGTAATTGTTCCTGTCTATGTTGGCTTAGAATACTGCTTACCTTCTTCATCGTCGTTGCTGCTGCTCGTTTCATCTTTGTGATTTCTCATGTTGAGACTCTTTTCAAGCTCACCCTCACTATCCTGCATATGTATTATCAAATTAGCATATCTATTCAAACATTGAATCTCAGATATTAGAGAATATGAGCAGTCATGCCTGATTCTTGCGCCTGGTGTACGTAGCTCGAGCGCGCCCCATCTGTGAATCCGAGCCCAAGTTCTCTAAAATCGGAAGTAAAGCTTTCGCTGTATCGCCTATATCGACTGTGCTGCCCCGATTATCTTTGTTCTTCATCTGCCTCGCACTCGATCGCTTTTTAGAGAAATACAAGCGTCCCCCAGGTACTCTTTTCTTCCGCTTCTTACTTCTAGCACTCTTGCTACTTTGATCATACTCAACTGTATTTCGCGGCATCACTAAGACATACCTCCTGATGTGTAAAGCCCGGCAGATGCTCGGTTTCTTAACTCTAGGAGGTGTCCTATATGTCTACTGACACTACGTGGACAGAAACCTTTAATTCTATGCACGTTTTCTTAAAAAAACGGCGCTGTTTTCTAATTAGTTAAGAAGCGTCCTTGTAACAAACCGCCGTCTCTCTTACTTAACTCTCATTAACCCCTAATCGTCAGTGCATGCCCCTCGGGCTTGGTATCCACTGTATTTTCAGAGGGGCTTGTCATTTAAGGGTGAACAATTCAAAGTAGCCGTCTTCGTCCGAAAGGCTCAATATTTTATTCTCTGCATACCGGGCCATCAATGGCTGAAGAGGACATGAAACCGCCCATGGGATTTATTGAGCCATAGTATCCCACATCCTCTATATTTTCCGTAGATCCTTTAAAAAAATTTCCGGCCCATGCTTATTTCTGTGATCTGTCAGTTTACTAGAATGACGACCATTGAGTACGCTTCCAAGGCCATCAATGTCAGTGGAGTCTCCACTTCGATAGTTCATAGTACTAACACTTATAGCACTTAATATCCTCGTCAGCTACTATTATTCTAAATTTGAACTGGTTTCGAATGAACTGCAAGCTTGTCTAAGTAGTGCTTGTTGCATGCCTTGTTTGTGTCTTGTGTTTCTCACGAATGGCAACGATTCGAGTAGATGCTGGGCGAGCCCCTTTACGTGTACTACCGCAATTTGATGGTCGCATTGTCGTAACTGCTAGAATGTTGGCTGCAAAGTTCAATTTGGGACTAGATTCGATCTTCCTTGAGGAAGAAGTCATGGATGATGTAGGCAAGTTGTCTTATACTGTGCACATGGAGCCCATCGTCGAGAAAGATGTATACTGGATATTACAATCCTCGCAGTATCGTGTTCAGGGTGCTGTCATCCAATCTCATCCGGTAGTTGTAACGTCCGTGTCGGAGTGCGAGGTCGTCCCGTCATGTGCAACGATGACCCCTATTATCAAGCTAGATGATAGTGATGTTGAGTCTTCAAAAGAGACGGTTGTACCAGCTTCCCAGGATTCTCACCTACTAAAGACTAATCAAACTATGTCGGTAACACATTCTCCTTCTAAGTCCGAGAGTTTAAGCAAGAAGCCTCCGCGTCCACCATCAATCAAGGAATCACAACTTTGTCACATGCATTCGAATCTGCAGTTCGGAAGGGGGCCAAGAGCGAACTCTGTAGGTTAGATCTAAGTATGTATCAGTACTCATTTGTTCAGTTCTTGCCGCCCCAGTATGACGGCAATGTAATTTTCGAGTTTCCGCCCCCACCTCTGGAAGCCAAGACAAACTCTGCGAAGAGACTGTTGGGGATGGACAAGCAATACGACGGTCACACATGGTGCCATTTGCAGACTCGAAACATTCAAAACGACCATGGTCTTACGTTCGCACGGCTTCTTGTGCTTTGGTCATTTGCGATGTGAGAATCCAGAGTGCGGATTCCTTCATAGGCCCGGGCGAGCCGATGAGATAAATGAGAAGTTGTGGGATGGCTTTGCAAAGAAGCCGTTCCTTGGGAAATGCCCAGACTCTGAGTCGACACTGGTGTGCGCTATATGCAAGGCAAAACCGACTTGTATTCTGCAATGCTCTGCTATCATGTATTATGTCACAGGTGATACCAATACAACCAGAGCATGTATCCATATTGGATACCACACTCACCCGGTAGGAGAAGGTACATGTAGGAAGTCCTTAGAGCTCCGTGACCAATTGTTAAAGGGTGCGCTTGAAAGATCACCGAAGGCCTCACCCTCTGCGATTGCATTGTCTGCAAGCACGGAGTTCCTTGGAGATTACCTATTGAAGAAGGATGGCGAGTCCCAATCATTCTTAACGGAATCTGAAATGCAGGATGTTATGTTCAAGTTTGAGAGCTTCACGAGTCCCACTATTCGACACAATGTGTCCCACTTCAGAAGGATGGGAAGGAAGGGCATAATCGATGGAGTGTGCGAATTGAGAGGCACCTCTCGGTGGCCCTATGTGCAGGAGAACAGATTTCCTGGCCAAGGTAGTAAGACCGACAAGGTGTTCGTCTTCAAAATGTCGGAGATCGGACCGGGATCTGGCGTTGATCTCGTTAAGAGAATGCAACCAGGAGGGGATCTGGAGCATGCATGGGTGATGTTCGATCACGTCAAGCGCATCAAACGGTACACAACTTTTGCCTGCCACGTTTACGACTCAGCGTATCGCAAGGTGATGACGATTGCAATCTGCGATATGATGTCGGAAACCCAAGATGCTCAATCATACCTGTGGAGAGGGATCAATGCTGTTATGGCTGAGCACGGGGTTCACAACGTTAATTTCGCGGGATTCATGGCTGACAGCGCGCATGCTAACTGGAATGCTGTTCGAGAGATCTACGGTTCAGGTGATAAGACCGTTCCAATGCCTAATAAGGAACGCTCATGTCTACTACATTGGACTACTTGCATGCAAAGAGCAACAAACTCTTACATTAAGCCCGAGCTTCGAGACGAGCACAAGCGAATCTGTACCCAGTACAAGGACGCGCGCACATCTGATGAAGCGGAGTCCCGATACATGGCGATTCGTTCATGGTGGTCTACGAGTGGAGCAGCAAGTGACTCTGACATTCGTGCGCTAGACAACTGGTTGGCATGGTGGCACTTCCGATATTGGCAGTGGGGCGGATACATGAACATGGTATGTTCTATCACGTTTCATCATTATTTTTTCGATATTCTGTCATATCAACCTACCTTTAAATTACCGTCACGTATTTCCAGTTCACTTACTCCATATTGTCATCTTCTCCAAATTTTGCTGTTGCAGGATCTTACAGAGGAACAAAGGGCGGAGATGCCGATGTGCAACTTGTCAGAGACTGTGCATGCCTCATGGAGCAAGCAATCTGGCAAAGCTTGTGATAACATTTTTGAAGCTACTATTGAAGACTATTGCCGGGCCTTTGTTCAGTGCACCCGGTACAATGCCTACGACAAAGGTCGAGGATCAGGTACTGGTCCCACCAAAGAGGAGTTGCGGTTCCGCGCGGCAACACGCTCTGCTACTACGACTGGTAATTTGAAGTCAGTATATCGGGCAATGGACCTCATCCCTGGAGCGGAGAAATTTCTCAGTGGAGCCGCATCGTTCGCAGGAGAAGAGATTTTTGGATCCACGAAGCGGAGGCTCGATGCCGAACCAGGCTGCGACGACGACTCTCACCGGTTCGACAAGGTCAACTTTTCGCAACCAAAGACTATGAAGACTCGGCAACAAGGTTCGCCTTCAACTCCGATTCAGCTCGAAGATAACGGTGACGACGACGATGATGACCATGTTGTAGAGGAGACAACACATGTTCCATCACGACCGGTGGAGCACGTCACGAAGGTTTTGGAAGAGGACTGCTCACCAAAGATGTGGCACATTCGCCGCCTGCCTTCAGTGGGTTCCCGTATTTGTACCGCTATAGTTCCCGACTCCAACCGAAAGTGCAATCGTGGGCTTCAAAATGGTGATCCTGCTCCTGCATACCACGGCGTGAAGCATGTCCGCTCTAAGAACAAGAATTATGCACAATTCTTCTATTTCTGTGCAGACAATGTTGCAGGGTGCGTAGCGGGGAAGCGGCGGAGGTGGTTCCCTGATTCGCCCAAGGTTCCACGTATCTGGCCGGTGTTAAAGGGAACTAACCTCACGACGCGCGAGATTTTGACTTTGGAGGATGCAGGATTCCAGCTGCAACAGAGACCACCTATGCCAAGCGAGAGGCAGTTCGGCGATGACATGGCGATTGCCGCGAGTATTGCAAGCATTCCAGCACCGGAGAAACCCGATAAGTTCCTGAACATACGAAGCTCTCGTCCTTGTCGACGCAACGCTACAAAGAGGGTGGCGACTGAGCAATTAAACAAGTGGGAATCGGCAATGCTACTCGATGTCCAGCTGACACGGATTATGTTGGTGCCAAGCCCGGGACTCGGGGCCGTGATTGATTTCATTTCTAAGAAAGGTCCCGATCAAGATGCTCAGAAATACAAGGTCAACATTGGTACATTTCCTGAGTGTACTTGCCCTAGCTTTACAAGCATGTACGTCAAGTTCAAGTCGCGTGGATCCTATGCAAATTGCAAGCACCTGTACTACATTTACCGTGTGGTTTGTGGCCTTGATCGTGAGAGAGATCGGTTTGTCCATGCTCCGACTCTTAGTTTCAACGAGATCAAGCGACTTCTCCTAGGTGGAATTGTCCAATGTGTTCCGCGCACTTGATGCTCTTCTAGAGGTTACGTATGGCAATGTAGAGAGCTTTAAGTTGATACTGTGGTTTAAACAACATTCCACATTAAAAGTAAAATGTTGCGCCTGATTTGATATGGAGTCAGCTTATACCTGACATATATAAATATATATATATATCAATATATCGAGCCAAACTATTCTATGTCTACAGAAATACTTCACACCTCTATATTCACATTGAAATTATACTCACCAACGGTTACTATTATCTTCACTACATTCCTCTACGGCATCTTCCCAAATGGATGGTGATAGTGGAGGGTCGTACTTCTTTGCAGTGTCTCGGAACGCTTCCCATGTCTTCGTCAATTCGGTGTACGTGCTGTTGTCACAACTGAAGCACTTCCAAATCTCTGCAGAGCGTTGGATGTCTACTAAGTACTCGTCACCTTTGTTGTTCGACACACAACCAGTACACCACACCTTCGGACAAGCTCCACAGCTAATCATATTGTAGTGATGGTCGAAGCACCAACTGCAGTACTCTTCCTTCCCAGCCTCATTCTGCCATACACAAGTGGAAAACGAATGGCACCAATTGTGAGAGATCATTATATTGAACAGAAACTGTAACATCAGACAACACAAGATGTCCACAACACATTCCATTTTGTGACATTCCTACCTTAGTCCACTTCTTCTTTGCGTAGTCTGCACGGCATTCACAACAGAGACCAACTGCAAGACGGGGGTGCTGCTGAAAGGAAATCTGAAACCTAGTATCCCCACAAGCGGAACAATCGTAGGTTGGACCACTGAGGGTGACCGAAGCCATACTAAAGAATCCCAGCGTTCTAGCACCAAGAGCACACAGAAATGAACTTTCCGTGGCCACTCTATATACTTATGTAATATGATGTCTCAACCACTCCTTTGTCAACCACTCCTTTGTCAGACAATATCTACTTGTCAGTAGATCATAATCTCCCACGAAGATTTCTAGAATTTACAAGTGCGCTACGTCCAAAGCCTTGTGTGCCGGCCCCACCAACACGCGCTAGGTCCACCGCGCCGGCCCCACCAACAAGCGCTACATCCATCGCGTTGTGCGCCGGCCCCACCAACAAGCGCTACGTCCATCGCCTTGTGCGCGCCGGTCCCACGATGGGCTTCGCGAGCAAGCTTAGGTCCGCGGGTGTCATACATGGTGAGCCGGCGCAGGTGGGATCCACATTTGGGTGCTCCCGTACTTTGCCGGCCCATGACCACTCGCGGGGCGGGTCTTTGGGCGGTGGCGAGAACACATGGAGGTGCCGGGCGGTGCATGCTCGGCCCCCTTTCACGGCCATCGCCGGCACTTTCTTCTTGTGACCCGGCCATTGCCGAGACTTGAGCAACACCTTCATATGGATGCCGGGACTTATGAGGTGCTCGGTCTTGCTTAAATGCCACTCTACTGACGTCCAGCACATGCTTATATTGGCCGGCTAGGCGCATGCCAAGGCAGAAACATGTGCGTCCAAAAATGCTTTCATTGTGTCCGTAATTTACACGCAATTGAAAATATGGCAACGCAAAGTGTGGTGCTGTGGCAATACAGTTTGAGCAGCTGTATCATGACATGAGAGCATTGGGACTTATCGTACCCACTGAGGCTAGCATTCCCAAGTTCATAAGCGGCGTTATCAGACCTTCACAGTACCTCGAATTCTTCTACTAGGAAGGAGCTGGCTTCTTGAAATACAAGCCTCTTGAAAATCATCACGATTTTCCGAAATACTTACCATCCCCATTCAGTATCCTCCAGGTACCGTCATTCTTCTTCTGGGGATTCTTAAGCAGTCACGCAAGGGTCCTCGCAGTGCCGAAGTCTGTAATATGTATATCAAAATTCTAGCACATTCGAGGCCAACACACATTCTTTAAGTAAGCCGTGACCTTACATCTACTATTACTATCAAACAGAAAAGCCGCGGTGGACTTGAACTTCACAACATCGAGTCAAGCAGTCAAGGAGGAGTCCTCAGCAATGCTGAAGACTGAAACTTGTATTTAGAAATCCGAGCACATTCACAGCCAACTCCCATTTCAAATGTGAGTTGTAGCAATCCAACTGCTGTAACTAAAAGCGCTACTCGTAGTTGGAATCACTATCAGAGTCAGTGCTGCTGCGATCACCAGCTTGGTCAGTGAATTCTACGAAATCCTCCCAAATCGTCTGCAGAGGCACTATCTCATACTTGTTGCAGCTGAAGCACCCCCAATTTTTGCCCGTCATGTCCTTCAGGTAGTCGTCTCCCTTGTTCCGTGCGATACACCCTGCACACCACGACTTGTTGCAATAATCACACGGGATCACAAACTGAATTCCCCCACACCAATTGCATTGCTCATCATCGTACTGCGCGTTCTTCGTGAACACAACGTCGTCCAACACAAGTTTGCACGAAATGCATATGCCAACACCGAGACGAGGATGCTCCAACAAACATGCACGGATTTTTTTCTCCCCACACGCAGTGCAAGAATAAAGATACAAGGGATCGAAATCGGCCGAAGGCCCCGCCATTTGATCCACAACAGCAAGACTAAGAATTTTCGAATGAGAGAATGAGATGGCCAAGGACTCGCTTTGAGATGGTTGCAAACCTGCTCTTCCATTCTTGTATATACCAAGAGGGCACCGGATTTCATTGATCTCACTTCGGAGTCCAATCCAACCTCACCAACCCATCTTCACATCAGTGGCAGCGCCGACCGGAGCGGCAGCACCGGCAGCTTTGGCAGAACTGTACCCTCCAAGGCACCGACATTCCTCCAACGAATCGGAATCGGACACTTCACAGCACCGACACAGCACCGACACAATTTCGCATGACAATGGATATAAAATCTCAGAGCAACATCGCATTCTCTTACATTTTCACGAGGTCGGCAGGGACTCAAATCACTCGAGCATCATTTCCTTCCATCTGTACCCGCAATCAAAATAAGCACCAACATGGCACAGTTAAGTGGGACGTTTTCACCGACACTCCGACACTCCGACACTCCTTATCACTTGACCCATCCCCTCTCATGAATTTCAACATCACAACGAATTGGAATCCGACACTTCACGGCACCGACACAATTTCGCATGACAATGGACATAAAATCTCACTGCAACACTGCATTCTCTTACATTTTCACGAGGTCGGCAGGGACTCAAATCACTCGAGCATCATTTCCTTCCATCTGTACCCGCAATCAAAATAAGCACCAACATGGCACAGTTAAGTGGGACGTTTTCACCGACACTCCGACACTCCTTATCACTTGACCCATCCCCTCTCATGAGGTTCAACATTACAATGAGCACCGACATCTTGTTCTAAGACCATGCTCTTTACTTCACCAACGTCACGGTACATGGGGCGTGTTCACTGGCCGGCCGGTTTGATAATCGAGATTGATTTTTTAGACACGATGATGCTCGGACCGGCCTCCACACGGAAAATAAGAAATTTGTTTCAGCTCCAATTCAGCATTTTAGGGGTGCCGAAGTGTGAGCTTGTCGTTAGACTGTATAACTTGAAAAATTCACGCAGTGCCATCCACTGTCATGCAGCCCTCAAAATCATGCTCGGCCTTAAAGGGTCGATGTGCAAACAGCTGATTCAGGGCCGATTCACACCTAGTGGTCGGGCCAAGTTTTCTTGGGGCCAATTGCTTGAAATTTCAGCCCGTTTTTGGGATGGGGCCGGCCTCATGTCCTCATTATAATATGATTAGAATGGGGGCTGATTTTCCCATGTGTAATGGCCTTCGGGCCAAGAAGCCTGGCCAATTCAATGAAGTCCAAAAAAATTCAGCACTTCTCAAAAAATGGACGGATTTGATTTGGTGAAAATAAAATTTAAAAAATAATAAAAGGTTTTTTTAGACAAATCCGACATTGGCTTTCCATTCTCGATGCACCCAATTCACCGAGCTCAGGCCATGTCAGAACTTGCATTTCTTGATTAAAAAAATTCTGCCACCAAATTGGCCCGGCCTTTAGGTGTAAGGGGATTGAGCCTAATTTTTGCCTTTCGGCCAATCACGAGTGAGGATTTCAGCCCTCAAACGGGCTGAATTGGCCCGTCCCCTAGGTGTAAATCGGCCCTCATGGAGGCAATTTACCACGGATGTAGGGTCTGGATTCGAATTTAAACCTTAAAACTGTGGCGTTTTGACAATTGGTCTAAATTCCAATTCCAAGTTTCCACGGTTGTAGGGTCCAAATTGTTATGTACTGGCACCATTCCCACGGTTATAGGGGTACACTCATACAAATTTTGTTCGAATAAAATCATTTTATATTCACTTTTGGACCAGAATATTCCCTCGAAATCTGCTCAATGAGCGTAAAAATCTGCTCACCGCTCACCGCTCACCGCTCACCGCTCGCACCGTAATCACATTGGGCAATTCAGGGTTCTTGGCGAAGATAAAGACAATATATACAACATAGTCTCTTCCGACGCTGCTCGGGGGAAATCCATCCTCTGCTTGAGGAACGTAGTGAACTACGTGATAGTCCCAGGACTGCGAATTAAGTCTAAGTGACCGCGACCTAATCTCCTTCACGATTTCCACCATCCCGTCAAGGTCCGTCACAACGACTGCCGCTGCTACACAAGTGATGCGCCTCTTCTGGTCGAGCTCCTCGCAGGCATCAAAAATGCCAGTTAGTCTTTTGCCTTCCATCAGTCTAGCCTTAGTCTTGCCTTCCTGAACGGTGAAGCAGAAACAGAAAACTATTAGTCTGATTTCTCTGTCAGCTAACCAGTTTCTGGTCCTTTGATCTTGGATAGCGGAATTGAGATCTCCTCTGAACCAATCAAAAGGCTGGCACTTGTATGTTCGGCTGAAGAGTTCTTCAGGAGTGTGTTGGACAGGAGGCGGTTTGACCGCTGCATAAGAGAGTAGGAGAGATTTGATATTCCCCGGAAGGTCACTGTCTTTGGGATTCTTCACCAAATTATTGGTGCGAAGTTTAAGAAACTCCTCACCCCCTAATGATGACTGCACTTTGTCAAGTAAAGACATCATAACACTGCGATCAATACCCTTCTCACGCTCGAACTTGTCCCAATCCTCAGCAGCGTAAGGAATGTACTCCGGCTTCTTGCTTGGAAGTGGTTTGCCGTCTACCAAAAACAGGAGTTCATTCTTCAGGACTCGTATTCTCTTCTCAGTGTTGCAGAAGTCGACCATAGACATCAACGTCGCAGGTTCGGACTTGGAGTTCGTGCTCTTCACGCAAATTTTCTTCTTCTTGATGAATTGCGCCACAGTGGAGACATCTTCATTCCGCATCCCGTGGAGTATTTTCAAGTCGTTTTCGACGAACGGCTTCCTTGGACTAACAGCGACTTCATGTGGAGCCGGTTCCCTACCCCATTGATCAGGAAGCCTCCCTGCCAACCACTCCTTCTCAATCTGAACCCAAACTTGGAAGTCGGGCTCATCAAGATATAGCAGTGGAACTCTTCCATCTCCTGCATTCTTCCGTTGAGTACCGTTACCCGCGAAGATGGCCTTTAGTTGTGGGAGGAATTCAGTCTGCAGCAAAATCCAAAATACATTTGGTAAACATACGAAGCAATTGTAACCTGACATTGCGTCATTTATTAGAGAGCAGAAGTAATAAACGACAATTGCAAACTTCAGTATTATATTATCATCGCTGTGGTATCGGGGGATCGCCCGATGCTGAACTGGAAATTCATTATTCCTACGATTAAGAGTTTGTTTGGCGTAGGAGAAAGATCTGACCTTAAACTTGTCGGAGTGTACGCGCCCACAGAGAGCAGGAGGAGGTTTTCCGCAATCTATCCAAGCGACACGAGCATTAGAGAGTTGCTCAATATATGTTTGTTCAGTCCTCTCCCCAGCAACATCTTGATTCAGGACTCGGGATAGATAGAGGAGCTTCTTGTGGCTGGATTGATGGCACCACACAGGTATAATGGCGAAGTTTGATAGGAGATTCTTCTTAAGGTCCGAAATAGTTTTCGGACCAAGCACGATTTTCTTGTGAGCTTCAACGGTGTGTTGGCCACCAATAATGAAGAAGTGCGTCTCCGTTGTAATCTCGCTCTCTACTGGTGCACGGTCGAAGTAAACCGGGGTACCTTTATTTCCATAGGCCTTGAGCGGTAAGACAACCATCTGAGCTCTCACGAGACTTATATCCGGGACGATGTCTAGCGCCATCATCAATTGTTTCAGCCGATCAGGTACAAGCCCGCGGTAGACCATCTTTCCCGGTTCTGCAAGGTGCAACTTCGAGTAGTTCACGAGGAGGTCAGTACCTGCAGGTCTCTGAAAAGCGCCAGTCCCCGCCCCAAGTGCCTGACGATGAATATACAGAGGGCTAAAAACCTTGTCGTAAAGCACCCTGATTTCTTCTCTTCGTTCAGGTGTGAGAAGTTTCTTGTCCTTGTCGGTGTAAGTCACGGCCTCTTCAATCGTCAATTCTTTCTTAGTGTCCGCTTTAGCCTTTTTCCCTGCTGGAGCCTTGCTTTTGTCCGTTCTCAGCTTCACTGGCGACTTTCTTTTCTTGGTGGGCGTCACAGCATTCGGGGGAGGCTCCTCGGCGGCAACTGCGGATTCGTGCTGGTTCTCGAGCATAAAAATCCAGCCGTTTTGCAGGTTGGCATAAGTGATTCTTGGATCCTCGTCAATATCTAATCCCCTCCCTTTACAACTATCCGAGAGATCGTAATCTATCTTTTGCACATCAAGGCGCAGCCCATACAATCGGTCTACAGTTTGTCCTTGAAGTGGATCTTCGTGAACGACTATGAAAACGAATGGCCACCTGTTTATCGGTACTTCCAAATGCAATACCTCCATGCCCGTGCTCACAGTTTGATGTTTTCCATTTACAGTTGCAAATACTGGAACAATCTTCGCCCTGCCACTTGGAAGCTTCTTCCAGATGAATCCCCAGCCTCCAAGTGACGGCACCACACTATACACGGCTGGGACTTTGCTTTTATCAGGCATAAGCAGGTTCTCATCTTGAAGCCAGAATTCGACATAGCGAGCGGTTCTGATTGGATGCAACTCCGGTGGGGCAGTTTGAAATGGAGGATATCTGCAAGAAGAAAAGCCGATTATTAGGATCTCTAGAGAAGACATTAATGATTCTTGACATGGGGCGATCCACCGATGATTTCAAACGCTCGACGGTGCACCCTCGGTCTGGGATTCCCCTTCTCGGTGAGTTGCGATTGAGATATTTAAGTCCACTGTATTATTTATTGTTCCTGCCATCGGTCGACCGCCCGATGGACAGTGGGAACTCAATGACTGAAAGAAAGCTGCGACTTTTCAGTGGACACCTAACATATTCGCTAAAACCAGGATACGACTAGGTGATCAACTACATCGGTCGGCCGCCCCATGAGAATGATGACATATCTAGAGTACAAGAAAAATAATACCACAGCTGAACGGGAGGACTGTCATCGGGCGATCAACCGATATATGAGACTGCTGATGCACTCGTATCCTGACTCTAGAGGATACGATCTCTGCAATGACAACCTGCTGCCGGGTCTAAGTGGCATTACGTGATGAAACCAATTACATCGGTCGATCGCCCCATGTCAATTGACATTAACTAAAAGAAAACAGAAGAATCAGAAAACTGAGTTGGACCGCCTCTCTGGCATCGGGCGATCGACCGATGTATAGGACTCATTGTCTGCCATCGGGCGATCGACCGATGTAGTTGAAGGGTTCACTGTACCGTGCATCGGTCGATCGCCCGATATCCAGTGAGAATTTCTCTATTGGTACAGCAGAATCGCCTAATAGTCATAGACTGGTTCTCTGGCATCGGGCGATCGACCGATGTATAGGACTCATTGTCTGCCATCGGGCGATCGACCGATGTAGTTGAAGGGTTCACTGTACCGTGCATCGGTCGATCGCCCGATATCCAGTGAGAATCTCTCTATTTGTACAGCGGAATCGGCTAATAGACATGGACTGGTTCTCTGGCATCGGGCGATCGACCGATGTATAGAACAAGTTAAATGTTCAATGTATCGGGCGACCGCCCCATACACTCTCCGAAAAACATACTACTAGCATTATCAGCGAGTACAACTACGTCCAAGCAGTCGTGCACCATCGGGCGATCGCCCGATGCCGGAAATAAGTGCCCACCTATGGAGCGTACCGTACACAATACTTCGTACGGACAGTTACGGCGCTAGAGTACAGAGGAAAGGTCTGCACGGGTTGATCCCCAACCAAACACCAGAATCCTAATGACATTCACTCTCGGATACACACAAGAGCAAGAACTGAACTTACTTCACTGTCGCAGGTTCCGTACAGTCGGGATTTCCTTCTTCGGTCATTTCTTCTTCGGGGAGTAAATCCTTGTTTCGCTGCTCGAACACTCTCTGAACGAGATTAGGACCACTGCCACGAATTCGGGCAGTTTGCTTTGTACGCGCCAGGACTTTAATATCGACTCTGAGGTCGAACTGTCTACACAATCTGCATTCGAGGAAAAAGAACGCTTCATCAGTTTTCTATCTATTTGAAAATGTGTCTGAAAATGCGAGTTTTAGGGTTTATCATTTGAAGATCTGTGTTCATGAAGCAATGAAGGAAGCAACGTAAATAAATTAGGAGGGAAGCTGTCGAACTACCAAACAGAACCGGAAGCAGCTATCCAAGGCAAAGAAGCGGTTTGTATGATTGAACACAAACAAACGCACCCAGATCTCAACTTCTTGAACCCATTCCGATGAACAACCTAAAAAACAACTCAATTCCGGAATCGCTACGACACTGAATACGCAAGTGTAATCATTCCGATGAATAACCTAAAAAACAACTCAATTCCGGAATCGCTACGACACTGAATACGCAAGTGTAATCATTCCGATGAATAACCTAAAAAACAACTCAATTCCGGAATCGCTACGACACTGAATACGCAAGTCATTCCGATGAATAACCTAAAAAACAACCCAATTCCGAAATCGCTACGACACTGAATACGGAAGTGTAATTCAACTGGAGAATCATTTCAACCCCTAATCACAACGAAGACAATCAAACTTAATTGATAAATGAGCAATCGGCAAAGCATAAGGAGATTCATACCTCCGATGCGCAGCAGCTGCTTCGAAGCTTGAAATCCGCTTTAGATCAGGTCGCGTCACAGCTGCTTCGAAGCTGTAATCCGGTCCGCGACGCTCTTCAAATTCGGCGAGCAGGGGTTCAAGAACAGATGCGCAACGGCACGCACGCAATGGCACCCACGCAGCGGAAGCAGAATTGAAAAGAAAACACGCAGCAAAGCAAAATCGATCGCGAGTAGCAGTGGAAGCAGAAAAGATAATAGCAAGAGAGAAATGAACGCAGCGCGCGCTCACCGCTCACAAGAGCAAGCGCGGGAAATGATTGTGTGACGTCACGCCGCCAAAATCAAATCATTACGCCGCCACCTTCAGTCATGATGACCCTGCACAATCATACTTTTTTTGTCCTCTATCACTTCGTTGTCGTATATTCATACAATATACAATTTAATCATTCCATTACCTTGGCTAATAAGTATACCTTGGCTAATAATTATACCCTTACCTTGGCAAATATTAATACCTACACTATTATTTATGCCCTTACATTGGCTTATATTTATGACTTAGCTAATATTAATACCCTTACCTTGGCTAATAATTATACCCTTACCTTGGCTAATATTTATACCCTTACCTTGGCTAATATTTATACCCTTACCATGGCTAATATTTATACCCTTACCTTGGCTAATATCAATACCTAGGCTAATATTTATACCCTTACATTCGCTTATATTTATGACTTTGCTAATATTTATACCCTTACCTTGCCTATTATTTATGACTTGGCTAATATTTATACCCTTATATTGGCTAATATTTATACCCTTACCTTGGCTTATATTTATACTCTCACCTTGGCTAATATCAATACCTAGGCTAATATTTATACCCTTACATTGGTTTATATTTATGACTTTGCTGATATTTATACCCTTACCTTGCCTAATATTAGAGACTTGGCTAATATTTATACCCTTGCATTGGCTAATACTTATACCCTTACCATGGCTAATACTTATACCCTTACCTTGGCTTCAAAAAAATATTTATTCAATATGAATGCATAATTATGTAAATGAAATACTTGTTATTGTCACTCGATGATAAAATGAATTTATTTTATAATCAAGTGACAAACATCAATTTTTGATATACTGTAACATATAAATTCATCATCAAAAGGAAAATGAAGTTAATAACGTTTTGAGTCACTATGAGGAATATTCTTTATGATCTTTATGATCTTTATGAAAGGGTTTCATTGTAATCTAAAGCTTAGAAATATTTCACATGTAATTGTATCATGGAATGATGAAGTGGAAATAAATCAATAATGCAAAGATTTTGATGTACCTCATTGTGTATTACGGAAAACAATTCTTACAAATCTATCTCTTTAGGATTCATTTGCATTTTATTTCACAATACTAACTTAATCAAGTTTCTCCTATATCTTCAAAAAAGTATGTTCTTTCTCCTCATAAAAATTCCTTCTTTCCTACGCTAGAAAAACCATATTAATACACCAATTTATGACGAGGTTGACAATTTTGAGTTCATTTGTGAAATTATGAGTTCTTCAAAGTAAAATTTTAACTGCAAACTTACGAGGCTACGATTTTACATAAATTCCTTCTTTCATTTATTTGCAAAGTAAAAATTAATTTCTTTAGAAAGAATTGGTTTCTACAAAATGAATGTCTTCTATGCTAGGAAATCAATCTAATTTCATGATCTTTTCTTGATTATGAGTAGTAAGATATGAACTTAATGGAAAGTTCTACGAACTCACTCCAATTGCATAAATGATAAGTCTTTGGGAATTGCATCATGGAGATAAGAGATTAAGAGGTTCTAAAGACATGAAGAGTCGCAAACACCTAAAGGCTTCAATTATTCAATATTGTAAAGTTTATTAATTGAATCCGTTTACGAAGTAAATTATCAGTAAGAATTTAAAAAATGTAATTTGAAAAAAAATCATGTACTTTTCTATGTTCTAATTTTTTTTTTTCTTTTCTTTTTTTTTCCTTTTTTTTTTTTTTTTTTTATTGGTTTTATTTTAAATTTATTGCAACATGTGTTTGGTAAGCTCATAAAATGTTGTCACTTTCTTCGGAAAGTCACTTATCATATGAGATTACCAATACCCATGTTCTATTTGCTGCCATCAAAAGAAAGTTTGGAGGATTTTTTATTCACATTTGTATGCAACTAACAAATAATAGCATACACATGATTGCAAACTTTTCTTGTCATTATAATAACAACTACTCAAGAACTACCAATATTGAACTACTTACATTAATTATATAAAGTAACACACACATTTGGGATATTGGAATTATAGATGTTCCTATTACATGAGTATGATACGTATCCTCTTCAAACTTGTGTATTGATATAACTAAGGCATAATAGTCTTCTCTCTGTAGAACAACATTCTTATAGTTTCAATGCGGATTCCAAGTGTTGAAGGCAAATTTGTAAAAGACTACAACAATCATGATCGTATAGTGCTGAACACTTGGAACTTGTAGAATTAATTTATAATTGGTATTAACCCATAATCACGTTGTGTTACCTTGATGATTGATGGCATGAGGTCATGACTCCTGATGTTTTTCCTATATTTTCAATGCGGATTCCAAGTGTTGAAGGCAAATTTTGTAAAAAACAACAACATGATCGTATAGTGCAGACCATTTGCAACTTGTAGAATCAAATTATAACTGGTAACCCATAATCACGTTGAGTTACCTCGATGATTGATGGCATGAGGTCATGACTCCTGATGTTATTCCTATATTTTCAATGCGGATTCCAAGTGTTGAAAGCAAATTTTGTAAAAAACAACAACATGATCGTATAGTGCAGACCATTTGCAACTTGTAGAATCAAATTATAACTGGTAACCCATAATCACGTTGAGTTACCTCGATGATTGATGGCATGAGGTCATGACTGCTGATGTTTTTCCTATATTTTGAATTCGGATTCCAAGTGTTGAAAGCAAATTTTGTAAAAAACAACAACATGATCGTATAGTGCAGACCATTTGCAACTTGTAGAATCAAATTCTAACTGGTAACCCATAATCACGTTGAGTTACCTCGATGATTGATGGCATGAGGTCATGACTCCTGATGTTATTCCTACATTTTCAATGCGGATTCCAAGTGTTGAAAGCAAATTTTGTAAAAAACAACAACATGATCGTATAGTGCAGACCATTTGCAACTTGTAGAATCAAATTATAACTGGTAACCCATAATCACGTTGAGTTACCTCGATGATTGATGGCATGAGGTCATGACTCCTGATGTTTTTCCTATATTTTCAATTCGGATTCCAAGTGTTGAAAGCAAATTTTGTAAAAAACAACAACATGATCGTATAGTGCAGACCATTTGCAACTTGTAGAATCAAATTCTAACTGGTAACCCATAATCATGTTGTGTTACCTTCATGATTGACGGCATGAGGTCATGACTCCTGATGTTTTTCCTATATTTTCAATGCGGAATCCAAGTGTTGAAGACAAATTTTGTAAAAAACAACAACATGATCGTATAGTGCAGACCATTTGCAACTTGTAGAATTAAATTCTAACTGGTAACCCATAATCACGTTGAGTTACCTCGATGATTGATGGCATGAGGTCATGACTCCTGATGTTATTCCTATATTTTCAATGCGGATTCCAAGTGTTGAAAGCAAATTTTGTAAAAAACAACAACATGATCGTATAGTGCAGACCATTTGCAACTTGTAGAATCAAATTATAACTGGTAACCCATAATCACGTTGAGTTACCTCGATGATTGATGGCATGAGGTCATGACTCCTGATGTTTTTCCTATATTTTGAATTCGGATTCCAAGTGTTGAAAGCAAATTTTGTAAAAAACAACAACATGATCGTATACTGCAGACCATTTGCAACTTGTAGAATCAAATTCTAACTGGTAACCCATAATCACGTTGTGTCACCTCAATGATTGATGGCATGAGGTCATGACTCCTGATATTTTTCCTATATTTTCAATGCGGATTCCAAGTGTTGAAGACAAATTTTGTAAAAAACAACAACATGATCGTATAGTGCAGACCATTTGCAACTTGTAGAATCAAATTATAACTGGTAACCCATAATGACGTTGTGTTACCTCGATGATTGATGGCATGAGGTCATGACTCCTGATGTTTTTCCTATATTTTCAATGCGGATTCCAAGTGTTGAAGGCAAATTTGTAAAAGACTACAACATGATCGTATAGTGCAGAACACTTGGAACTTGTAAAATTAATTTATAATTGGTATTAACCCATTATAATCACGTTGGGTTACTTTGATGATTGATGGCATGAGGTCATGACTCCTGATTTTTTTCCTATATTTTCAATGCGGATTTTTGGTGTTGAAGGCAAATTTTGTAAAAAACAACAACATGATCGTATAGTGCAGACCATTTGCAACTTGTAGAATCAAATTATAACTGGTAACCCATAATCACGTTGAGTTACCTCGATGATTGATGGCATGAGGTCATGACTGCTGATGTTTTTCCTATATTTTCTATGCGGATTCCAAGTGTTGAAGACAAATTTTGTAAAAAACAACAACATGATCGTATAGTGCAGACCATTTGCAACTTGTAGAATCAAATTATAACTGGTAACCCATAATGACGTTGTGTTACCTCGATGATTGATGGCATGAGGTCATGACTCCTGATGTTTTTCCTATATTTTCAATGCGGATTCCAAGTGTTGAAGGCAAATTTGTAAAAGACTACAACATGATCGTATAGTGCAGAACACTTGGAACTTGTAAAATTAATTTATAATTGGTATTAACCCATTATAATCACGTTGGGTTACTTTGATGATTGATGGCATGAGGTCATGACTCCTGATGTTTTTCCTATATTTTCAATGCGGATTCCAAGTGTTGAAGGCAAATTTTGTAAAAAACAACAACATGATCGTATAGTGCAGACCATTTGCAACTTGTAGAATCAAATTCTAACTGGTAACCCATAATCACGTTGAGTTACCTCGATAATTGATGGCATGAGGTCATGACTCCTGATGTTTTTCCTATATTTTCAATGCGGATTCCAGGTGTTGAAGGCAAATTTTGTAAAAAACAACAACATGATCGTATAGTGCAGACCATTTGCAACTTGTAGAATCAAATTATAACTGGTAACCCATAATCACGTTGAGTTACCTCGATGATTGATGGCATGAGGTCATGACTGCTGATGTTTTTCCTATATTTTCTATTCCATTTCCAAGTAATACGGGCAAATTTTGTGAGAGGCAACAACATGATTGTATGGCGTAAACGATTTGCAACTTGTAGAATCAATTTTTAGGTAGTAACCCATGATCATGCAATGTTACCTGAATGAAAGCATTAATATCCCATGATTCATTTTATATAGATACGAAGTAATATTATTTAGTGACATGAAAAAATTTTACATGAACATCATGGTCTGTACATGAAGTCTAGCACATTTTTACTTGGAAAATTTGTGATCCAGATACTTTTAGTATTACATTTGCAGTGATGTTTCCACAATGAAAAAAGTGAAAATATGGATGATTTTCATCCACCGTTAGATTTCAACATTTTTTTTTTTAGATGTTTCGTAGATAAGGCGTACAGTTGAGTGCAAAGGAAAAACAGTCCAAAAGACCAAAACCATGGCAAGGAACCCCAATTCCGTTAAAATGGCAATATTCCGGTAAAATGGCACACTTCAATGATATAAACTTCAGGTCGAAAACCATGTGATATAACAGAATTTTGAGGTGATATTAGGGAAAATCAGTGACAATGTATGTAAAGAAGTGATATTACAAAAAAATGTTGTGATATTACAGAATACATCACTTTGTATGAGCACAAATGTAAGATCTAGTGTGGCGAAATGGCACATGGCATAGTGCCATTTTAACAGAATTGGGGTTAAGGGTACTTTTTGAGCCAAGTAATCATTCTGATGATAATTTTTTACCAAGGGGTTCCATTAAGATGAAGATGGAACACTATGTAATTCGAGATTTTTTCGTTGGACTAGCTTTAATTTGTTGGTAAATTTTTCTCTGGGAATTGAAAATGGTGAAAATTTGTAGCGTCTTTCGCGCACTAATATGTCATGGTCTAGCAATCTGTAAGGCCTCGTGACTCAAAGTTCAGTCCACATGACCTTGAACAAGTCTATTACAAGTTTGTACGGTTGAGATCTAAATAGCTTATATTCATTTTCATCTATGACACTTTTTCCGAAAGGTGAATGTTGAAAAAAAATATGCTGGAACGTATAGGGGTTAAGAGATGTATATTATTTTGTATATTGTTTAGAAATTAGAACTTTACTCGTTTAATCGTTTCATGCTTAATCCTCCAAAATATAATAATGTGGAGAAAATTGAAAGAGTAGCTGGGGTACAGACTATGCAATCCCTAACGGTTGCAACCGTAGAGGACAATCATATTGTAAACCGCGGTGCGAGTGACACCGACTCCCACGTCTCGTACAAATTCTTTTTTATTCTATTATATTGTTCTTGCCACTAACATCTCCCTCTTATCGGATCTCCCTCCAATTTCAAGAAACCGGTAGTGATTAATTAATTCACGGTCTTTCCCGCCATTTCTCCGGCGAGAACCCATCATATAAATATGTGTTCCACATTCTCTTCACATTCCGACTAACTTACAGTTTTAGCGCTCGCCCATGCCTTTTTCTGCAGAACATTGCGTATCTTGCTTTCGTTGTGTCACGATGTGTTTGTTTGACCGGAGTTGATGCTGGAGTTAGGGTCCGTCTAGTTGGTGAGGACATTCTTTTGTATCGGGAGCAAAGTGTCGCCGGTTCAATCTGGAGTTCTTGCCTACTTGCTACTCGTCTTAGTTGGACGTGATTGGAACTTGCGATTTCGGCATCAGAATTCTGCTCCAGAAGACGATCTCGCCGCTGACTGAGGTACATTGCTCAATATCCAGTACCAATCTTAAAGTTGTCATTAGAACAGTTGATAGATTCAGTATTCCTCTCTTGTTACTAGATTGCTTTGAATGCCAGACGAAGTGATCACAGTCCTCATAGTCATTCCGTATGAAACGATTTGGTTGACTTTGTAATTGTTCTGAAAATCAGTAAGCACTCTTAGTTCAACCCACGAAAGATAATGTATGGAATCAGTGAGAAGCATGATTTTTGAAAGCTCAGGGTTATATTAGTTGTGGTGAAATTCAAATTACACCTTCATTAGATCACAGTATGGCAGTGGGTTTCTGAATTACGTTACAATCTTGTGACAATGGCCTTTGAAGGATTCAGACAGTCTGCCGCAATCTTTTTTCTACTTTCGGCCATTACTGGATAGGTGATTTAGTTGAAATATCTCATGAATTCTGCGGAATTGGTTGTCGAGTTCGAGTATCCACAGTACTACTCTTTTCGTGTAATCATAGCGGACTGTACGGATGGTTACCAAGGCTTAGCATTCTTCATTGAGCCATTGGAGGTAGGATACTTCATACTGAATTAACATGCACTCCCCACGTTCTCTTGTTGCAGACTGAGCATCAGGGGCAAGTCGATCACCTCGAACTGACGGTTTGACAGTGAAACAACCATTTCCAGCTGTGTGTTTGTCAGTTATGATGCGGCCTTGACTGTCGAAAAAGAGAAGGTATCGGGCGATCCCCCGATACAGAGGACGATTCTGTAGTGAAGGCCATCATCGGGCGATCCCCCGATACACCTAAGAGTTTGGCGCGGTTGCGGTTGGAGGCGAACATCGGGCGATCCCCCGATACAGTGGCGTGTAAGTTGTGACTCGATTCAGTGAGAGAATACTCGAATCTGCTGCGGGATCACCTTTGAAGATAGCATCGGGCGGTCCCCCGATACTAAGAGGGGACTCTTTTTGGGGCAAGCATCGGGCGATCCCCCGATACAGATAAGAGTTCGGCGCGGTGGCGGTTGGGGGCGAACATCGGGCGATCCCCCGATACAGATAAGAGTTCGGCGCGGTGGCGGTTGGGGGCGAACATCGGGCGATCCCCCGATACAGTGGCGTGTATGTTGTGACTGGATTCATCGAGTGAATACTCGAACCTGCTACGGGATCACCTTTGAAGATAGCATTGGGCGGTCCCCCGATACTAAGAGGGGATTCTTTTTGGGGCAAGCATCGGGCGATCCCCCGATACAGATAAGAGTTCGGCGCGGTTGCGGTTGGAGGCGAACATCGGGCGATCCCCCGATACAGTGGCGTGTATGCTGTGACTGGATTCTCCGAGTGAAGACTCGAATCTGGTGCGGGATCGCCTTCGAAGATAGCATCGGGCGGTCGCCCGATACTATAAGGGGATTCTTTTCGGGGCAAGCATCGGGCGATCCCCCGATAAGGTCCGTGACTGCCAACTGTAACAGCTTTTTCTTGTCGCCTGTCGAGGTTGTGGTGTGAGCCTGCATCGGGCGATCTCCCGATAAGCGGGACAAGGTTGGTGCGGTAGGTCACATCGGACGGTCCACCGATCCACCTCCCCCGAGGAGTATGGTGTCCGCTATTATCATCTGAGACGACCGTCATCGTCACGAGTGCAACATTGCATGATCTTACTTGGTCGACTGTGACATTCAAGCATTGATACCTTTACCCTTCCGAGCTGCATCGGGCGAGCGCCCGATACACTTTTGCTCTGCATGATGGCGTCGGGTAACTTCTCAAATTCTGATTGGGTTACTGGAACCAGTTCACACGACACTGTGTGTCGGAATGGGATGGATGTGACACTGCTTTATCCGGGGATTGGCGAGGTGGGGTCTGGTTTCATTCTTGAAGCCCATCCTACTGGCGACTGGAGGGGTATTCAGTTGCATGGCAACTATAGTGACTATGTCCTTCTACGGCCATCTGAGATCGATCCTCAGTTCTCGGATTTGCCCCTCGATCCACGGCAGGTTGGTGTTAGCTTCCTTGGCCAGTCAGTTGATCAGACTGTGCTTTGGAAAGTCCAGCACTTGTTGATTCCACCGGAGGATTCCCACACTGACGACACCGATGAGGGTGTAGACTCGCCTTTTCTTGCAAGATTCCAGTGGGTAGGACACGAGGTAATGCAAAAAGGGGATGGGGGTGATGTTATAGCCACGGGGAGAATCAATTGTTGTGAACCCAGTGACCCCTACCAGGATGGTGTTCTTGGTGAGGACTGCGTTGGAGTTACTGTGCTTCAGGTGATGACCGGTGATATTATGTCCATTATGACGCATCAGAAGTGGCCCCTCTCGGAATGCTTTTTTGCATTCAGCGGTCGATCCCTGACTGACACACTTCATCACTTTGCGTCCTTGCCCGAAGTCGTCGACCCTGACGCATATATGGGGGGGATTCAGAAACCTCCATATCGATTCGTCAGCAGGAAGCGCCGTGAGAGTCCTGTCATTTCCATGTACACGAAAATGACGGGAGACACCGAGATTCGAAAAATCAGCGCGGAGAAGTGTTGCGACTTACGGTGTTGCCAGCTATTTTCCTGGTCACATACTCGCTCCGTTAGACAGATGTTCTATCTAAAAGAGTATCAGGACAGGCGTGAGTACTGCATCGCAGCTGGGGGACAAATGCATTCCAAACCGGGGGCCAGACTGAAGTTCATGACCCTAATGGGACTTGAGGTGTGCAGTACATCTTGGTATAAAATTCATGGTATCGCCAAATCGACATTCCATGGATACATTCGGAACTTCAAGGAAGGTTTTCTTTCTGGTCAGCATGGAAATAAAGGTATCAAGCGTCCCCGCATCGGGACGGTTCAAGCTATGGGCACAATTGCAGCAATTGTGTCTGAGAACGCTGATCAGATGCCTAATCAAATGCGCGGAACCGGAAAACCTCGTCGAATCGACACACTGAAGTATCTTCCGGCCCTTAACAACTGGACGAAAGTTCACGCCGATGTTAATGAGGTAATTTCCGTCCCTCGCAATGACATGTATGTTGAGTTGGGATGGGGCGATCGCCCCATGCATGAGCGAGAGTTTTTTTATCTACATCTGTGTAATACTTTCCCTGCTTCGCTTGGATTTGTAAATGAGTCAAGTTATATCTAATCGAACTTGTTTGAACTATTCCGCAGACGAACCTTTCCTACGGTTTGCCGCCTGTCAGTCAGTCCGCGATTAGCCGAATCAAAACCGGAATGTTCAATAATGTTGCTATCAAACCCGTTGGGAGCAGTTTCGCAAAATGTACTGAGTGCGACACCCTGCAGCAGTTCATTTCAAGGAGTCCGAATGGCAGTCCTGAGTATGTTTCATTCATGAAGCAGAAACTTTCTCATCTGCATCACCAGGCATCCTGTCGTCGGCTGTATGCATCATGGCGTGAAGAGTCAAAGCGGAATCCTCATGAATATCTATGTGTGATTCATGATAAAATGGATACCGCGAAGACAGCTCTTCCACGGATGAGGACTACAACAAAGGCAACCTCTGGCTTGGGCCAGCTTCCAATGAACGTGACAGGGATGGTTGCTCATGGCCACAGTGACGGCGCCTATGCGCATTACTCACCGGACTGCTGGCCTTCCGATCCCAATGCCACGATTTCCTCTCTTGCAAAGCTGTTCAGGCAGCTTTTGGAGCCTCCACTTCGAGAATCGAGGGCGTTGTTTCCTCATCCTCCAGCTAATTCTCTCTTTGAAGCATTGCTTCGCGGTAAATCTAGGTGCATCGATGCCCTAACGGTCATTGACCCGAACAAGTTTACTGGCGCGTCTCCACTCCCTAAGAAACTGTATCTTCAGTTAGACAATTCCGCGAAGGACAACAAAAACAAGTACCTCATGTCGTTTTTGTCACTGCTTACGGCCAAGGGGGTATTCGAGGAGATTCAGGTTGGGTTTCTTTTAGTCGGACATACCCATGAGGATATCGATGCGTACTTTAGCCATCTCTCGAAGGCTCTCAAGAGCAGGAACACCTTCGTTCTTGCAGACCTTATGAAAGCTTTCATGCAGTCTCAAGAATTGTCGTTCATGCCGGAGTTCGTGCAGGAAGTTGCAGATTTCAAGTCTTACGTTAAGGGTTACCAATGTGACGGAGCAAATCGATTGATTGGACTTGGGGAGATGCATCTTTTCAAATTCTATGTTGACTCGGACGGCTGGCCAGTAATGAGATGGAAGAAGTCAGCGGTGGATTCCCAGTGGCAACCGCATAACAAACCACCAGTTCGCCTTTGGAAAGAGGACATCAACGGGCTACCTTTACTACCATCCGGTGATCCGAACCCTGTTCCTTTTAAGCATATGTGGGGTTGCGAAGTTCCATCTGAGACAGGGAATCAAGCGAAGGTGCAAGAGGCTGCAGCCAAAGCAACAGACCGAAGGACTTTCATGATGCATGGAATTCGTAAATACATTGAGTACTGGGAGAGTGGTCGGAGGAGGTGCTCAACGTTTGCTGCTGCATTCGAACCATATGTCGAGTACTGGTCTCGGGTGCTGACGGAAATCCAGAAGCCTTTGCCCCCCACACCGTCTCGATTAGTTGAGGGCTTCTGGCCGCTTCACGACTGGCGAGGTCCCTTGTTCCCCGACCCGCGCCTGACTATGCTACCGGTGGATGTTACTCCGGAGGACGAAGATATTGAGGCATACTGTGGGCCTGCTAATGAGAGGCCTGAAGAAAGATTTAACCCTTGGCGCCAGATCGCTCCCCTTTGGTGGGTCCTCCTCAGACCTGAAAACCCAGCACTATGCCCTGTGTGGCTAGGTCGGGCAGTCTCTGCTGTTTGTAGAGACGAGGGTGCTGCTGAGTACGGCAAATTTCTTATCCAATATTGGGAGCCTCAGAACGCGGCGCGGGACATGGCAAAGAAGTACGAGAATTGTTGGTCTGCTAAGTGGGTTGTAGAGGACCGTCGTCCTGAGTGGATCGACGTTGGCGCAGTATTGTATGCGTCTTATTCTAAGATTAGTAACCCAAAGTCTCGGACAATTCCAAGAAAAGATAAAGCTCGTGCCCTGGACAACTTAACAAGAGCCAATTTTGCTGACCCGTAATGAAGGCAGGTATTCGTGGGTCTCAGTAAAGTGCATCATCGGGCGATCCCCCGATGACACACATTCTTCTCAACGGAGTCCCGCAATGCAGGCAGTTCTTTCTGAGGCTGAGTGATGAGCATCATCGGTCGATCCCCCCATGTTAGATTTTCTTCATGTCGTAACGGAGCCATTTCTTTCTGGGGCTGACTGAAGTGCACCATCGGGTGATCCCCCGATGACAGATTTATTTCTCAATGTTTCTCTGCCTTTGTCTGAGAATGCGACATAGCCTTTCTTCTGATCACGTGACGGGCTTCGGCTATAGTTTTTTTTTTTATATAGATTAATCCGCCCCTAAGATCGTTTTTTGGACTTGTTTTTCCTGATCGAGTTTATAAAGATTATACATTTTGTCATAACTCAGGACATGAGTCTTATCTGTATGAATTTTATTTTCATAACGTTTTCATATGAGAGTCTAGCTTTATATCTATTTCACTTACAACATCAGAGTTCACCCTCTATGATTGCATAGTCTTCCTGTAGGTTTTGCCTTTACCTTTTTCTCTTTTAGTAGCGTACTGATTAAACGTGTCTATTTCATTCGTAGTTCTCTTTTGGATAAGGTAATTAGCTTTCCACTCTTTGCTTTTTTGCTTTAATTTCTATACTCACATGGCTTTCCGTCAGTACTTTTTGGCTTGAGTAATTCATGCGTGGCCATCTTAACGAGCTTTGTAGGTTGGACTTTACATCTTTGTCATAGTCTTTGAGGGCGTCAAATGGTCATATCATTCGGTGGATATGATCCAGGGCCGGATTCGTTCATGTCCTTCTTATGATCACAAATGATGATTATTTATGTTAGTGTTGCTTTCTGTCCCTAATGCATTGGTACTGTTTTATTTTTTACGTATTTCTCTCTTTAAGGACTTCTCTACTATTGTCCTTCGGGGCGTCCCCATTCACTTCTCTTAATATTGTATTACATTATTTTAAGGCCCATTATCAATGGCTGCGTCTAATAACATATTCTTATGGGATTGTCCTCTTCGTTTACGTCAATGCTCATCAGTAGCAGTCTTCTTCTTAAGTACTTTGGTCCTTATGATGGCTCCCATGATTACGCGTGCCGCCCCCCGCCGTCTTCGAACCTCGAGTTGTCCTCATACTGCCTGATGTTGGAGTCGACCTTTCTATATATTTGGAGCTGCTCTTCTCAAAACCATGCTGCGATTTAGGATTTGGTTCACAGTGATTTTCCTCTCTCCTCTGCAGTCCGTCTTGAATTCTACTGTTCTGTGGCAGTTCACTTTGTAGTTCTCTTGTTCACTCCTTCGAGAGGCGGCGATTAGTTTCGCACCGAAGAGATTGCAATTTGCTAGACTATCTTATTCCCCAAGCATGTCTTCTTCGTTTTCCACTCTTGCAAATCAGGGCGACAGTATAGAATCTCAGGTGATCTTCTTACTTCTGCTCTTGTTCTCTAGTTTCAAATTCTTTTTGTTTTTCCGTGCGGTTGCACTCTCGCTGTCTTATTATCATATTGATGCATGATCGTTAACTAATCTGATTGATATACTTTGGTGTTTGTAGATGGATCCGACGTTTGTCGCAACATTTGCAGATTTTATTCTGCAGTCTATCCATAGAGACTGTGTGTGGGATCCGGAGTTTCAGTTCGACCTGGACTTTGAGTCCTTGCAAGTCGTCGTCGACCTCGCTAAAACATGCTCAGTTTTCAGGATGTACCTTCACACCCGTGTGGAGTATTTTGCTTTGAAATTAGCCGTTTATTATGCAGCAATATCGCAGGTTCCATATTGGGTTTCTCCAGCTCAACAAGTCGTCTTCCAAGTTCGGACGATATGGTCTCACTTCAAGAAGTTGCAGTGTGGTCCTCAAGCTGCCTTCTATCGAAGTGTCTACGTTCATAAGCCATTAGCTCAAATGAGCCCTGAAGAGCTCATGTCCCTCCATGAAGTGTTACAGCGATCAGTGTAATGAAATTCATTTCCGTTTGTATAGATAGCTTAAAACTAGCCATCAAACTTTGTTATTTGTCCAATGCCCTAAACTGTTTCATGGATATTGGTTTCTGTAATTTTTATATGCATACTTAGTCCCGCTCTATCCATTCGTAGATCGTATTCAAGTGAAATCCACCGTATTTTAGTACAATGAATGACGGTAAATTCATGCTCTGCAGTCTCACTTGTACATAGGGGGATCCACCCATATGTAAATGTGCACTTTCTGTTTCGTTCCTATGAATTTCTTAACTTCTCCTAACTCTAGCATACTATATTGCATCGGTGGATCCCCCCATGTCTACTGCATCGGTGGATCCCCCCATGTCAACTGCATCGGTCGATCCCCCCATGTGAACTGCATCGGTCGATCCCCCCATGTCAATTGCATCGGTCGATCCCCCCATGCTTCTGTGACCGCAGTTGCTTTCTATCCGATGATGCGACTTGCTCAAGGCGATGGCTTCAATAGTTAAAGATTAAAATGACGCTTGCCATGGGGCGATCGCCCGAAGTCATGTAATCCAACTTTGTACTTATTTTCGTTTTCTACTAGGTATCTTTCGCCTAGAAGATGGCAATTTCTTTTTACCCCACTCATGCAGTTTTTGTTTTATGGCTACCTGTGTTTGACCTCCTGCTTATGGTTTGTTCTCGCAGTTTGTGAATAGGTTATGATGCCTATTTTCCGAAAGAATTTGTCGGGGGATCGTTCCATGTGTATCATGTTTAATGGTCATTTTTTGTTTTCCTTCTCTGATTTCCTTTCTTTTCCTTTATTATGCAGTTGATTTTGTCCAGAAGATCTGTGATTCTTACTTCGCGAAATACGTTCCGTAGTTCTGTATCTTTTGGATGTTTCACTCATAGTTCTCAGAACCCACTGCTGCTATGGATTTGGTTCCTTACTGTTTTGTCTTGATAATGTCGTAACTTTATTTGCCACTTTCCTATGTGCAGAATACATGTTTTAATTTATTTTCTCTTCTTCTTAATTAAGACTATCCACTAATGTAATTTACTCCTCCAACCAAAACTATAGATCGGTGGATATCTCGATCTATCCCATGAATTTTTTCTTTCTCTTGTTAACAATACCAATTCCTCACTGAATTACTTCCTAAATTTACGACCTCATTGCCTCACGCTTCCTCACTACCATTGCATCGGGTGATCCTTCCATTCATGCCACTTTTGGTGCTACTTAAATATGGACTGGGGATAGTCCATATATACTTAAATAGTGCATCAAGGCAGTATGAGATATATGGCACCCACTCTTCATATTCACAGTTTACAATGTTTGTCTTAGCCTACTGATTTCATGCATCGGTAAATGTCATCACACATTCACACCATTGTCCCTTTCATCAAGATGTGCATCGTGGATTTGAGCGTTAAGGATTAGTTTTATTGGCAGGCGGGCAATGGTAAGCTTGGGGTATCACTTTTTGGATACACTAATTAGGTTATTTTTACTGAAAGCCTCCAAAGCTTGTCTAATTTGTCCATTTTAATCTAATAAAAAGACCCTAAAATGGAAAATAAAATATCATGCACCTCAATGAAATCAAAGTATATTAGTATATATGCAGGCCTATAGAGTTTCTCTTAGATATATATTTTTTTTTGGATCCATTCATAGATGAGTGAAAAAATGCTGAATTTGGAGATTTGCAGGCATTATAGTGCACTATGAATTAATTTTTTTAAAATTGAATGAATTATTTTGTATTCTATACAAGAAGATGTAGGTCATATTCAAAAATTATATTAAAATAAAAATGGTTGATATTCCATTTGCTTAATTCTATGGATTTTAGGTTATTGGGACATGACTTACTTTTTCAACTAAAAAATCAAATAAAATTACTTCAAAATATTTTTCTTAATTTTTAATTTTCTTTCTTGATACATTATAAGTATAGACAACTAAAACCACATCTAATGAAGTCTTATTGTATTACAGTTTAAAAATGGATATGTTTGACACACCAGCATAGAGTGCAATTGTTCATGGGACAACCTTTTTGGGTACCCCAACCAGACCATCACCCAGGCTTCGAATGCACACGTAATTATATACTCTTTCTGCAATGTGCCGCAACGATTCCACTACTAGAAAACAAGGGGGTAAGCAATGTGACAAACATTGCTTTTTGTGCAAAGATTGCTTACTTGGGCAATGTCTTGGGGCATGCTTTCAAGAAAATAAGCAATGTCTTCAACCTAAGATCTACAATTTAATAGATTTGAGGCTGAAGACATTGCTTATTTTCTTGAAAGCATGCCCCAAGACATTGCCCAAGTAAGCAATGTTTGCATAAAAAGCAATGTTTGTCACATTGCTTACCCCCCTCTTTTCGAGTAGTGTTCGCTGTGTGCTCTGGAGTCTGGTTTCTTTGATATGCTACCGAATCTGTTTGAGCTTGAAGGAATCTTTATCGTGATGAAACGTTTCATTTCTAATCCTTGTCAAATGGTAATTTACATCATCACGCTGATTGTCGTGTATCTTCAGGATCATGATCTGTTTATTTAGGCTCTAAGAAACATGCGACTTGTTCTAGATTGCGCAAGAGTCATTATGGAGTGCTTTTCGTTTGGTAATATGTAGAAACTGACTGTCTTCATCAATTGGCGTGGTTGCTTGGAGTCAAAATTCAAGCGGATGATGTCAAGTTTGTCAACTCCGAAGTGCACTGCTCGATCTTGAGGTATATTGATGTTTCAGTTGCCAGCGACCTTTCGAGGCTCAAATACGTCCTAAGGTCGAATGCCCTAAAACCACCAACTTAAGCTTTTTGAGGTTTTTTTAGAATGGTTATTTTTGGGGTATATTTTTCCCATGTAGGAAAGAAATTTTCTCATAGGATGCAAATTTTTTCAAAATTTAACTCCCATTACATAAATAAATATAAATTTTCAAAGGCAAAAGTACTTGGTGACCCAAAACTAATCTGTAGACTTTCCCATTGTCACACCTAGCTGGTACAAATTTCCATTCATGATTTGACCCAAAACCACCAGCTTTTTTATTGTTTTGATTGGTCAGTTTGAATTGAGTGTTCTGACAATGCTAGTTCAAGCTTGCGGTTATGGGAAGACCTACAAGTTGATACTGGGAGTGGTGGTGGTTTTAGGTACTTAGAACTACGTAAAAACCCACGGGCAAGGATGCAATAGAATTTGAGGGAGCCTCACACCCGTGAGGTCCCTCCCATAACCTCATAGGGATCCCTGTGAGGCATCCCTGTGAGGCTCCCTGTGAGGCTTGTTTTGGTTTTTTTTCCGGGCTGCCCGTGGGTTTTTACGCCGGGGAGGCCCTTTTGAGAGGGGCTCCCGTGATGGGAGGATCCTCCTCGTCGGGCCTCCCGACCCTCCTTGTCGGGTCCTCCCATCACGGGAGCCCCTCTCAAAAGGGCCTCCCCCTATACAATAATCCATTTTGTCGGGGCGCTTAATTACCCCGATCCCACAATCGAAGCCCACATGCGCCTCACTAGTATATCTTTTCTATATACAAGTTCGTTAATTGTATACAATTTTGTGACTATCATCGAACCATTGGATGACTAATATCGAACCAGTATCTATGGTGGAGTATCTATGGTGGAGTATCTACGGAGGAGTATCATTCTACATGGATGATAATCTATGAAGGATAACTATGTAGGATAATCTATGGAGGATAATCTAAGGGTTGCTGGAGCACATATGGCAGGTTTCAGTTGTTTTTGCTTCGGGATATTTCTTGATTGTTTGAGACAATTGTGCACTTCATTTATGTATACCGAACCTTCCTAGAAAATCGTATAGTATTAATTATTATTACTGAGTGAATTGAAAAGATATGAAGATTTCCTCCTTACTACGGCCAAAAATTTGTGAAATTATATCACTCTAATGTTTTAACTTGAGAATAATTATGTTGAAATCAAGAATCAAAATTATACTACATGATAGACTATAAAGTTCTCACATTTTACAAAATTTTAATGCAAAGGACAAAGAAGAAATGAACAATGACACAATGGGTACAAGCACACTAAGGGTGTACAAAAAGGTTGTCACAAAGTGCTGTTTATGAAAATTTATGCATTCAATTCGTTGTAGCGTTTTAAATACTATTTCTTTGAGGGATGGTATGGAAAAATATTGTTGTAGATATAGATGAGGAAAAAAATTTCTTCTTTCTATTAATAAACTCCTCATGGCTTGGCCGTAGTGAGTATATTTATATACCAAGGTTGTGACAGACAAAGTATATTTTTTTTAAAAATAAACATCATTTTGTGGGTTTTAGGTTATAGATTTCGACTACCTCTTCATTATAAGTGTGATATATGTTTATGAAGCATATTAACACGCAATTAAGCAATTATGCACTTTGCCAAGTGCACTCAATGGCATGTCAAAACAACAACATTTTCCTCCAAAATGAAAAAAAACAACAAAAATTCCACACAATTTTTATTTTTTTTAAAATGTGGAGGCACTAAACTTAAACTAATGAGAAATAGTATATTTTTAATAACAAATTTGTTGCTAAATCATGTTTTATTGCTTTGTAAATACTACCAAATTATTATATTAAAATATTGCCAACATCTATTTTATTATTTTGTGTACCATATAAATTTTTGGAATACAAATCCCAATGGATCAATATGAAGGACAACGTCACGTCTTGGAGTGCAAAAATTGAAATTTAAAGAATTTCAAAGATTCAATTTTGTCCTTGAACTTCCTATAGTGTTTCTTTTTAGATTCAATGCAATTTTGATTATGAACTTCTACATTGTACATTGCTGTATGACATTTATATACTATTTTTGGCATTTATACAATAAACATACTTTATAAGAGATAAAAGGCCAACATGTGTTATTCAACGAGAAAATATGTAGCATCTCGCTCTATATTATATGAAAATCCATACATAAAATTCATAAACGTACTTTAGAAACTGATAGTAAATACTATAATATAACATGCATAATACTATAACCAAACATCTCATACTTTACTCAAACATATCAATCAAACCTAACATGCCACCTAAACATCATATTGACTTGCTACTTATAAATCTCTGATGCTCTAATCATCCTCCTCCATTGTCCTACCGGTACTGCCTTCATAGGCCTCATGTACCATACGATCCACTGCCGCCAGCGACACTGAGGGATCAATAGAATCTTGAAGACTGATGGACGCAGACTCCTCGTACGTGTAACTGCCCGGCTCACCGTGGCGAGTGTACCTTATGTCATCGGTGTTATAGTAGAAGCCGTCTCTAAATGTCATCATTGGTGCGAAGGCCTCGTTGAAAGCTATGGTGTCCGCTGATTCCGTAGATTGTAGAATGGATGGCACCATTGGTCTCGTTTGAATTGAAGTATCTAGAACCACCTCCGGTATCTCTGATTCTTCCTCAAAGCCATTAGGTTCCACAGACGAATGAAGTCCGTCGTCACATGAGTTATGATCAGGCGAGGGTACATTTGTGTCATACTCACGCGGCTGTCGTACATTTGCCAATGTGTATGGTGCTGGAATAGAAGTATCCGCTTCATCTCCAAGCTCGTCCTCGTCACTACCGCCTTCCTCTGAACCTATGTTCATTGGATCTTCGCCCTCGGAAATGCCAACGCTAGTGTTCTTTGTTGCACCTGTCATCTCAAGGATCTGAAATTGTCCTTGGAAGTTGACAAACAACTTTGTATCCAAGAAGTTTAGCCTTTCTAGGCTATCGTCAATGACAATGGAAACCTCCATGAAGGATTAAAATATTATAGCATTTGAAATCATAAGAATAATTCATTTGCTTAATTGTATTGAGTGGTCTAGCACACTTTAATTTCACTTGGCTTAAAAAAAATTCACTATACAAGGTCTAACTTCTTTAAATTCATGATTGGCATGATCATGTTGGTTACCTTAAAACCAATTTCTAGACATGGTATAGGTGTGTAGCATATTCAAAACAAATATGCAAAGGATCAAGATTGAAATTATTTGACAAACTTTCATGCCACATTTTATTCTTTTGTGAACTCAACATGCTTTAGAATGAAAATCCAAAATGATTGATAAGAATTTATTTATCACATAAATTTTTCGCTAGAAAAAAAAAAAATTAAAAAAAATGAAGATCTATAGGTTTTATGTAGAAAATAGTGTTTTTTTTCTCTCCCTTGACCAAAATGTGCGAACATGTTTGACTGGGGTTAAATGCTCTTTTTACAGTGAAGACAATTTTAGAAATTTGGAATCGTAAAAGAAGGTAATATTCTTTAGTCTCAAACGAATGTATGTGAAAGATGTTATATCTACAATATCTACATTAATATTTTTACTATCATGTGTTGCTAAATGTTTTCATTTTTCTTGTTCTTAAGCAAGTAACTATAATGTATGACGGGTATCAATATGGGCGGGTATCCCTCATAGGCGGGTAGCAGACGTTTGAAATGGCTTTAATATAGTAAATGGGATGTTTATTGGAGTTCACTTGGTAGATTGTTTCAAGGGGTGTGCGCGCGCACACCCCTTGCAATCTCTGATATTTTTTTTTTATTATTTCTATTTTTTAAAGATTCTTAAAATTTTTTAGGGTTTAAGGTTTTAAGATTGGGATTTTGGTGGCTTTGGTGGCGGCTGCATGGCTGCAACAAAGACCACAAAGAGGATGAAGGGAGGAAGACGAAGATTTTGATATATACAGTACAAAGTGGACAGCTTGAATAGTAGCGTACCTGTACAAGAGCGAACAAGAACCCAAAATGCACGCCGCAACAGTAGCAACAACACCAATGATAGCAATGAGGAATAGCAACAAGATCAGCAAGTAGCAAGCATCGATTCAGTAGCAACAGGAGGCGGCGATTTGGTATAACAGCAGCAACGATTCGGTACTAGAGCAAGCGATTCGGTACAGCAGCAAGCGGCAAGGAGAATCGGCAAAAAGATTTTTGGTTGCAACACTACGAAACTCTCCTAGTGCTCTACAGATCGTCCTAGCAACGTCTTTCAAAAACACGAGCAAGAGCAGAGGAGGAAAAAAAGGCAATACTAACCTGCAGAAACACAAGCAAGAGCGGAGGAGGAAGAAATGGCAACAATGACCTTCAAAAACAAGAGCAAGAGCAGAGGACGAAGAAAAGGCAAGTGTGCCAGAAGATCAGAAGCGGTGAGGTTAGACGAAAACAAACGAGGAGGTGGTAGAGGTGTTCGCCCGGACACCCCCGGCCCCCGCCTTCTTTGGCGGGCGGCCGACCGGGTGTCCGGGCGAACACCTCTACCACCTCCGCTTTTGCTTTTGTTTTTTTTTTGTTTTTTGTTTTTTTTTTTTTTTTTAAAAATTTATGTCATTTTTTAGTTGATGGATGTCTAATCAAAGGTATTTTTATTGCTGTATTATAGCAATTTTGTTGTATGTTAAGTTTTTTAAAAAACTTTCTATAATTATGAAAACAATTGAATGATTTTAGTAGAAGGCTAATGTATTCTACAAGTTATTGTTTCACTAAATTCTTGAAGTTTTGTTGTGTGTTGTGAATCATTTTTTTAATTCTTAAAATTGACTGAAAATGAAATTTATTTTTTTATTTTTTCTTTCAAATTCCAAGATGACTCAAAATGTAAGTTACTAGTTGAATAATCTCTAACACACAAGTGTTTGCATTGCTAAATTCCGGTTTATTTGTTATATGTTTCCAGGTCTATATATTTTACATCTATTGAAGAGCATGTCTAAGAATAGACATGTGGTGTGAGGCTAGAGGATACTTTGGTCATCAAAGAGAGAGGCCACCTAACCAAGCAGTGCGTAGGGCACAAAGAACGGCTCGCAGTCACATCTTTGATGGAACCGAAGAAAGAGCGGTATCAGAAGGTACTGAAGATCCTTTTCCCCAATTTGATCCTCAATCCGATATCCGTTCTGGACAATTTGTAGCCCTCAGTGTTGATCGTGCAGAAGTAGACGAGGGTGTTCCATTTTATTTAGGGAAGGTGATTGAAGACGGAAAAGGCCGGAATAAAATCAAGATGAAAGTTTGTTGGTATTGGCCAATCATTCGAGGGGGAGTTGTTGACGGACCGAGTTCCTCTTTACAACGGTATGCAAACTGTTTGCATTCATTGTGGGAGCCATCTGGGGAGAATCACGATTGGATAGAGAAAGAGGCATGTATTTTTTCATGGGCGGACAAACCAGAAAGAATCATGTCTGGTCATAGTCGGGGGAGAAACCGCAATGTCTTTGGAGTGCAGGTTCCAAGCAACATTTGCATTATCCAATCTGCGAAGGCCCACATATTAGAATATATCGCAATGCAAACCCAAGCTATCGACGATGACCGGTTGCAAGCCGCATTAGATATTAGTACGTACTAGTCCATGTGTTTTGTATACACATGGTGTTTCTAAGTGTATATACGTACTAGATAGTACAAGATCGCAATGATTATTTTCAGACGTGTTGTTGCGATGGACATATGGGTTGAATTTAGTTGTATTATCAGTTATATACATAACTTGGTATATATTTAGAATCTGTGTATTTAGATACTTTTCTACCACATATATACAAAGTACAATATGGAGTATATTTTTATTGAATGTCCATTGGAACAATTTGGTGCCTACTTTTATTAACAGTTTGGTGCTCGCGTCATTTTGCTCACCAAAAATATATTAACTATAATCTACACAATTTGTAGCATATACTAAGCATTTCAAATATCCCTGTACAAAAATATTTGTATTATTCACATGGATTTATACCAAACATATGTTCACAATGCCATTAGAAGTCTTTTTATATTACCACTTGTGACAATACGCAACATTCTTTGCAAAACACCTTTTTTTCCAGAAAAAATCAAGTTTAAAAATAAAAAATTCCATTTTTGCAAGAGATGGCCATCCTAGTACCCAAGTGCACTTTTAAATAGCCGGGTGCATAATTGCTTAATTGCGCGTTTATTGTGTGTAAAGATTTCTAAAAATTTGCTATTTACTCAATAATTATTAAGGAAATTTGGGTTATTTTAGAAAGTGGCTCAACATAGGGATTTTTTTTTTTTTTTTCTTATGATTTTTTGAATTGGCCCTTACAGAAGAGATAGCTTATAACGTGGGCCTCCTAAAAGTGTGTGCCGTGGAAGCATTTTCCGACCCAATTCATTAGCTTAATAAATCCAGGGATCTGGCAGAGTGCATATACTATTTGTACTCTTGTAGTACTTCAACATACTTCGTACGGTCATTCGGCCAATGGTAGATGGCCATGCGTCATTCTAATTCCTACTTTATTGCCGGTAGTCCACTTTGGACGGCCATCATTGATCTGATAGAGAGAATCAAAGGTTCCGGCGATTTTACGAAATCCCAAAGCATTCCTGAAAAGTGATATACTTAACATACTTAGATGTTTGCCCAAAGTGTACCCACCTTAGTGTGCTTCTACCCCAATATGGTACTTAGGCTTTGTGATTTGGTTCAAATACCCTTGTCATCCACTTGTTTATTCGTTAGCTTTCATGGAATGTTGAAATCCTGCAAAATAGATTTTAACAAATGGTTAAATTTTCAAAAATTGAAAACTATTGATTAAAAGGCTTTGTTGTTACTATAATGAATTATTTTTTGTTATTGTGATTAAATATTTTTTGTTACTATGTTCAATTAACAACTATTTTGTTATAATGGGAATATTCAAATTTTCAAATCAATGATAATTGAGCTTGAGTTGAGCCAAATGTACTCTGTGGGTACATTTAGCTCGACTTAAGCTAAACTCTCATTTCTCAGAATCAGTGAATGTTACTATTATAACGAAATACGTGTTAATTATTTGTCACTACGGGCGCAAATTTGTTGAAATGAAAAGGTACAGTGTGATATATTTACTTTTTCCTAGCTAAATAATAAGAACCAGAGATGGAAGTTCAAAATAAAGCTGTGAAAGTTTTCTTTCAAAGAAGACATTTTCATAACCCCTAAAAGAGTAAAAGTGTCCTAGAGAAAAATGAAGTTAAGCTTTCTAGATCTCAAGAAGACAAACTTGGAATAGACTTGTTTCAAGTCATGTGTACATACCAAAATTTGAGTCCCAAGGCCTAATAGATTGAGGGATCAAAACATATTAGAAAAGAAATAGGTTACTAAGTTTCATCATTTTCACTTACTTAGGAAAGGAAATTCTCCCAACAAAGCTTATTACAATAAAAGTATTATCAACTAGAAAGTATATCATGTTCACGTTAAAAGAGCTACTTGAAAAAGACTATCCTATTAGAAAAACTCATAAAAAAAATATCTTGGCCCAAACAATAGTCGTGCAATGGTGAAAACTGCCAAAAAATTCACAAACAAAAAATAATCTAAAATTGAACCCCTTGCAGTAGATCAATACCATATCTAACTTCCTCACCATTTGGATCAAGAGAAAATTCTTCCAAAGAGAACTAGACTCAAATTGGTCTTCAACGAGAAAAATGAGGTATAAATCCAATAGCAAGTGAATTAAATACAATTACTCAAAAACAATGTATTATTTCCAATTTTTCATCCCCAAAATATCATAGCAAATCCAATACTAGAATCATTTTTTATTTTAAAAATGCATGCCACAAATTCATACTTTCTTGTATGAGTTAAAAACTATTTCGCACACAAACTACAATTAACTAAAAACCCAACCCAACTACCCGAGTGATTTTTGTCCAAAACAGACTTCGAATGTAGAAGTTATGGCACTTCAAATTATCTACTTTTCATCCAAAATGTCGTTTCTCACACTAGAGACACATAGGGGTTGCAAGCTTCATGATATAAAAATCTCGGCAATAGAAGTTATTTGATCACTAGTATTATTTTGCTCAAAGGCACTAGTACTCTACCTACATTTACTACTTAGAATAGATTCTATAGTTTGATATAGTATGATTGTACAATTTCAACCATTGATTTGACTAGAAAACAATATAATCTCTATATTGATTAGCAAAATTGCTATAACAATAATAAAACTATTAGACCTAGGAGTTTTTTTACTCTGTAAATAAAATGTATTTGTTGTTTGGAACAAATAGTTGGATTTGAAGAATGATTATGCACTCAGAGTACAAAGTAGGACAAAGTAGTAGAAAAAAGTACACGGAGTACGTCGAGCTCACCTTTGTAAAAATAACAATCAAAATTATAATTATCCTAAAATTAACTAATTCACCACTGTGAGCAGCTCAGAAGTGACATATAAGGAAGAGTGCTAAAAAATGGCTCAAATTTTAGATTTCCCAATCTGTAGTAAAAATAATAATGGAAGTAGTTTTCATGCATGGGGAAAGTACTAAGTGGTATGATAGTTATAGTAAATTCATGATGTTTAAACTCTTCTACAATGTGCTATGAATTTTTGAAAGTGGTCTCATATGTGTTTCTAAAATGGTGCCCTAAATTTACACCCTATAATGTCGGCCATGAGTACAATCATGCTACTATTGAGTGAAGAAAATATTACATACCTCTGGGTGATACCGCTCCAGTTTTGAACACTCTCCCCTAGGGACTCCTCTCATGACTTTGTGAACAAGATATGAAGTGAATTGGAAAAACACTCGACGTGCCTCAGAATCTAAAATTATTTAGATTCCTTGTTTTAATTGTCAGATAGCACAGTACCCACCTCTCAAAACGGAGAAATGCAGGCACAATAACAGTAGCATCTCGAGTTCGAATGTGAGCCTCTTGGTATTCTCGTTTTTCATGCACAACGTGGAATTCAGTCGCGAGGAGTTTCGTAGAAAGGCCATTCATTCTTCCGTCTAAGGGAAGTTCTACTATTTTCAAATCACTTTCCCGCTCTCTCAAGTTCAAATAGCTTTCCATTCACATTAAGCTGCGAAGAGATGTCAGGACAGTTTGTAGAGCCTGGTATTGATTCTTGATTTCTCCGTGGACCCCAAGGAACTATTAGCACATCGGTTCTTCTGGTCGTTCTTCTTCCCGAGGTAATTTCTTCCACTTGCAACGTTAACTGACTCCGCGTGTGAGACAATTCTGCGGATTCTGCGAATGCGAATACAATCTGTGACCGCCGAGACTTTGTCTGCACGTTGTTTTTAATTGATGAATTTTTGCTTTTGATTAAAAATCGAGGAACAATTTCGGAGCAATAATGTGTGACCGCCGGCACTTTGTCTGCACCGCTGCACGTTCATCCTTATTTGATTAAGAATCGAGGATCATGGACCCGGAGCCGAATCCAGAGTCGACGATGGATGAAAGAGCCCTTGCTAACGATCTACAGACAGCAGACGTGGCTGAAACCTCAAATACCAGAGACGATGATGGGGAGGGTCGAGAAGAAGAAAACGTCCCACATTCCGACCAGAACTTTACGCTTGTACAAGAGGGGGACTGCAGGTGCTTCTACATTCTCGTGGTGCACTGATAATGCCGATGGATAATGTGCAGTTGTGTCGAAATCAGCAGAGAGGCTAGTTCTTATTATCTGCATTTGGTATCTTTATCTCCTTCGACCTTGTTAACATTGGTATTTTATTGTATTTGTGTTGTGTTCGATCGTTTCATTACAGAATTTGTTTCGATCCGGCGACACCAGAATGCCCCATAATTGAAGTCGGTTGCCAATGCAAGAATGAGTCCCGCTATGGCCATGAATCATGCCTCACGAGGTGGTTTGTAGGACAATTGAAGAGACGTGGAACTTCGGATTGTGAAGTATGCAAGTAACATGCTTGACAAAGATGCTCTCTCACTAAAGTTAGATTTTTAGAGCCTTCTTAAATGCCTGCGCAATCTTGTCGTGATCAACCTCACCATAGGACGATGATGAATTGATGATAAAGAATTGCGGGCACATGTTGTAGGAGTTCACTGGGAACACATCTTGAGACAGTTGTAAGGACGACATCCGAGGAAGCATCTCAGGCTCCAGTTGTTGGAGCATCTCAGGCTCGAGTCGTTCCGTCGATAGTTATCTGGGTTGAGCTTCCAATCGAGGAACTAGATCGTCTGCAAGTGCCAATCGACACTCCAACCTTCTATCAGCTTCCGCGAGAGACAAGGCGGGCTTTGATTGCTTCTATGAATAGGCAAGAGGAATTACGTCTCCGTGGTGGGACTCGTCAGATTATCGATGAGCATGCACTTGCATTATTTCTTCCGGATACAACAGGAACGTCAGTCTTGGTGCACAGTCTTTTCCATAATGCTGAAATGCCACACATCGCGCGCCAGAGCCAAGCTAGAGTCCGTGAGGCTGCCGAGCTTAGAGATCGAATTCTTGCTGGATCAGTGGAGCTCGTGGCTCACTTTCCTGTTAGAGTTATGATAATCTATATCATTATATTAATCACAATTGATTACACATATTTCATGAAGAAATAGTTTCACTAAGAGTCACATCTCTTCCTACAGACATGACTATTCACTGATTCGAATAAGTATACTATACTGTATTCCTACATGTTACTAACACTCCCACTAGTATACTATATAAGAATTCACCGTGTGAGTTTCCCGTTTGATCTCCACTGGCTTTAGGGTTTTGAGTAAGTGGCGGCTGAAGTAGGGTTTTTAACTGGATAGCGCTCCACTCTTCTTATCTCTTTCACGCATGCTTCTTTCTTGTCTCAAGATTGCTCGTCTCTTGTGAGTTGATTCCTGTGTGATATCCGTGATTGCTTAAGGAGTTTCTTAAGAATTTCGACGCTGCATTGAAGTCGCGCTTCAAAGGGGGATAGAGGGCTATGTTCGTCGTGGCATTGGCTCTTTCTGTGTGTACAGACCCTGCTTGATGAAGACGTTCTTGACGCCCGCGGTTTCTTCTTTGATGTCGGGACCACATCGCTTTTCTTTCAACACCTGGCACTTCAGTTTCTACAGCTGCTCGTCTATAAGTAGGTAAGTTGTTTTGAATTTGTTGTTTTGAAGCATGTTCGTTTGTATGTCTATTCCATTCTTCTTTCAGTCCTAGATAGGTAGTTAAAATTTTTGTTTTATAAATGATCTGATTAAGCTCAATATTAATATCTTTGAGTAAATATCTTATGTTTTTATCGTTTACTTCAGATTTTTCTTTACAAGGATGCTGGCTTGATGAAGATTGCATCTTCATTTGTTGAGCTTGGCTTTTCTGAAAGCTACAACTTTGACAGAAATGTCTCAAAGTAGGTTGTTTATACCTATTCATATTATTGTTGTAGTTTGATATTTTTGTATTAAATTTCTTTTTGCTCATTCCAGACTTTGTAATTGTTGACGATGAAGTGTTTTATATGCCTTTGTTGAATTAGAACTAAGTTCTGGTTTTACTTCTAATATTTCAAATAATAGATTCTTCAGCCAATTTCGTTTAGTTAATTGTAATTGATTGGAAATTTGAGGAGTCTTGGAATATCTATCTTGTGGATGTTGATATCTCCCACTCCAAGGCAACTCAAATGGACAACCATAAATACAAGGTTGAGAATTACTCCCACATAAATGAGATGGCTGGTTGGAAAAGAAATCATGCGTAGTGTGGGTAACTAAAGCTTGAACCTTGGAGTTAGGTATTAAACACATACCCAGTTTGTGCATACATTCCATATGTTTGAGTTTGGGCAAAGATTTGGTTAAAATGTCAGCAGTCATATCACTGGTTGGTATGTACTGTAAATCAATGTCTTTGGAAAGAAGTTTTTCTCTGGTGAAATGATACTGAGTATCAACATGTTTGCTTCGTGAATGGAACTTGGGATTTTCTGCCAAGGAAATTGCACTTTGGCTGTCTGAGTAAATAATTGTAGGATTAAGTTGTGGAAAACCTAGCTCACTTAATAGTCTTCTTAACCAAACAGCTTCAAATGTGGCTTTTGCTAAAGCCATGTACTCTGATTCTGTAGATGATAATGCGACACTTTGTTGCTTCTTACTACCCCAAGATATAACGCCTTTAGCAAGTAGAAAACAATAACCAGATGTTGATCTTCGCGTATCCTTATCTCCAGCCCAATCAGCATCTGAAAAACCATGAAGAATTTCTCCATGTGGAGTTTGTTGATATTTTATACCATAATTTATTGTGCCTTTAATGTATCTCATCGTTCTCTTCAGAGTCTGAATATGGGATAAGCCATAATTTGAAAGATATTGTGCTAAAGTATTTATTGGGTATGCACAATCTGGTCTAGAGTTTACTTGGGCATGCATCAAACTGCCTACTATTTGTGAATAAGGATAATCATTTATTATTTGTTTGTCATCTTGAGAAGAAGGGGGATCTTCTTTACTGAGTCTTACTCCAGATTGTATTGGTGTACTCAAAGAATTACAATTAAGCATGTTGAATTCTTCAAGTTTTGAAGTTAAGTAAGGCTTTTGATGTAGTATTGTCCAATGTTCTTTTCTATTTCTAAGGATAACATTTCCAAGTAATGCAGATCACCTTCATCTGTCATTTCAAATTCTTTTTGAAGAGTATTTTTAACCTCTTGAATATAAGATAGTTTATTGCTAATTACTAAGCAATCATCGACATATACTGTTATTATTGTAAATCCTTTGTCTTCATTTTTAATATAAATATTGGCATCTGCTTCTAATCGTCGATATCCTTGTAAGGTTAGATATGAATCAAATCTCATATACCAGGCCCTGGAGGATTGTTTGAGTCCATATAAGGATTTCACTAATTTGCACACTAAGTTTGAATTTGAGGGCAAGCCTTCCGTATAGTCATATATATGTCTTCTTCTATATAACCGTTCAAAATGCTGTTTTCACATCTAATAATTGATGTATCTCAAGGTCATATTGAGTTGCTAATGCTATTAAAAGTTTAATGGAATTTAATTTTACAACCGGAGAGAATGTCTCGTAATAGTCAATACCATGGATTTGAGTAAATCCTCTTGCAACCAATCTAGCTTTGTATTTGTCAATTGTACCATCATCATGATGAGTTTTAAGCTTAAAAATCCATCTAGAAGTGATTGGTGTTCGATTTGGTGGAAGAGATGTCATTATCCAAGTTTTATTTTTCTCTAATGAATGTAATTCAAACTTGTATTGCATCTTGCCATTCTTTGCTATCGAGGCCTTGCTAAAGCTTCTTTTATAGTGTTTGGGGTATTAAAGAAACATGAACTATATTTGCTTGATGTGATCTATGAGTATGACAAGGTTTATTTTTCTTTGGTGAATTTTGACTTTGAACATACTCAAGATATCTTTTTTTGTTGGTTGAATGTTTCTTCTAGGTCTTAAGGAGCTAAGGGGTGGATTAGGAGCTTGCAAACTTGAAGTAACTTCCTCTTCTATATGAGGAATACTTTCACTTTCTAAAGAAAATTGTGAGAATTGTTGCAAGACATCATTCGAGAAGGTGAATTTTGATAATCTGCTCACATTAGGAATACTTATTTGTGGTTCTTGTGCTAATTGAGGATGTCTTTGAGTAACTATTGGTGATGGCTTATTTAATTGTACAGGGAGGAATGGAAAACAAATGAGGATCTATGAGTTCCTCTTCTTTTTCTTCATTTTTGTCTCTATTATTGTTTTGATATTTATCAAAATTTTCATTAAATATGACATCACGTGATATAATTATAGTTTGTTTTTCTGTATCTAATAATCTGTAGGCTTTTGATTCTTCACTATAGCCTAATAAAATTGCATTTCTTGAATGTGAGTCTAATTTCCTTCTGTTTTCTTTTTGTACAAGAACTTGAGCTTGACTCCCAAATATTTTCAAGTAAGATAAATTAGATTGTCTTCCAAACCAAATTTCAAATGGAGTCTTGTGTGAACTCACTGATTTTGTTGGGCTTCTATTTTGCAAATAATTAGCTGTCAAAAGAGCTTCTCCCCAAAATACTTTAGGTAACTTTGCATAAGATAGCATGGTCAAAACTGCTCCAACTAAAGTTCTGTTCTTTCTTTCTGAAACACCGTTTTGTTGTGGTGTATAGGCTGTAGTATATTCTCTCTTTATCCCTTCTTGTGAACAAAGGTGTTTGAATTCATCGATAAGTATTCTCCTCCCGATCGATCTTAATATTTTAATTTTATGATTTGTTTGTTTTTCCACATAATTCTTATAGTGAATAAATTTATTGAGTGCTTCTGATTTATATTTCATTAAGTAGACAAAACTAAATCTTGATAAATCATCTATAAAAGTTATGAAATATATAGATCCAGAGTGTGTTCCAACTTGCATTGGACCACATATGTCTGAGTGAATTAGTTCTAATAGTTGAGTGGCTCTAGTTGTACTACTTTTTGGAATCTTTTGTTTATGTTGCTTTCCAATAGAGCATGATTCACAAAATGTCATGTCATTCTCATTAAAATTATCCATTCCTTTGGACATTGTAAGTAATTGTTTAAGTCTATGTTTGTTAATATGGCCCATTCTAAGGTGCCAAAGATCAGCTTTATTTGCACTTGTAAGTGCGGGAATTGCCATGATATTTTTGTTTGGTATAATTGTATGACCTAATTCGTAAAGGTCGATTTTAATGACAATTAGCGATTGTTTGACCAAATTTGTTGATTAATGCCATTTGTCCTGATTTTATTCTTATTTCTCCACCTGCCTTGTCTAATTGCTTTGCAGAGAATAAGTTTTTAGCAAGTCCAGGAACAAGAAGTACATCAGGGATGATCTTTTCAATACCATTGATTAGTCTAATGGTAACATCTCCATATCCTTCAATTGTATAGGATGTAGTATCGTCACCTAAATAAACTTCTTCTTTTTCTCTTTGCACATTGAAATTGGTGAAAGCTTCAGGTTGATGACACATATGTTGAGTAGCTCCACTATCAACATACCAACTCGATGTGGACTCTCCTTTTGTTACTAAGGCAGTGACTACATAGAGTCAATCAGGCTTAGTAATAGCATTACTTTGTTTTCTATTATAATGCTTCTTATCTGCAGATATTCGAATTCTGCAGTCTCTAATTAAATGACCTGGCTTTTTGCAATAAAAGCAATATTTGTTATTAATAGTTTCATTTTTGCTTTCATACTTCTTAAAATTTTCATTCTTTTGAAAATTTGACTTGGAGAAGTTTTTCTTAAAATTATTATTATTAAATTTTCTTTTTGTATAAAGAGCTGATTGGGATTCATTATTCCAACTCATGTCTTTCATGAGTGTTTCTTCTTGAATTAAATCTGTAATTAATGATTGCAACGTAATTCCAGGTTGCCTTCTTAAAGAACTAATGAATATTTTGTAATTTGCAGGTAAACTGCGCATTAAGGCCAATATGGCTTCTTCATCTGCAATTGGAGACCCTGCTGCAGCTAAGTTCTGCAAGTGGGATCTGAACAGATGAATGTGTTTGATAACACTATCATTTTCTCTCATTTTTAAGGTATGTAATTTATCTTTTAGATGCATTCGGGTGACTGCATCTTGTGATTCAAAAATTCTTTCTAATTCTTGCCATGCTTGATTTGCAGTTGTGCAAGATTGAATATGTGAAATGATATTGTTTTCTAGACAATTGTTTATGATCGTAAGAGATAATGAATCTCTTTCCTCCCAATGAATAATACTACCTTCATCTGTTGTAGGCAAAGCTTGGGATCCTCCAACAATTTCTGCTGCAGTGGGTGCTACCGGTTTAGGTTCAACACCACTAGTTATAGACCATAACTTGTCTGTCTTGAAAATCAATGTCAATCTATGTTTCCAGATACTATAATATGTCCCATCAAATTTTGGAACATGGCTAATGTCCACCTTTTGTGACATTTTTCTAACAAACTGTTGTTTTTACCAGTATTTGGAATATTTTATTGACGAAGTAAATCTGATGTAATTTAATTTGTACTTCATCAATTTTCATGAAATTGTGTGTTTTTATGTTTAATAAACATTTTGCTACATGAGTTAAAGTATAACTCATTTTAGCTCAATGTAGGAAATTGAGTCTAAAGATTGCTATTTCGCTCTGATACCATGTTAGAGTTATGATAATCTATATCATTATATTAATCACAATTGATTACACATATTTCATGAAGAAATAGTTTCACTAAGAGTCACATCTCTTCCTACAGACATGACTATTCACTGATTTGAATAAGTATACTATACTGTATTCCTACATGTTACTAACATTTCCGAGTGACGAAAGCCGAGATACTGTCGTGGATGACGATACTGTTGCTGATATTAATAACCCTGCGCATTGGGATAGGCTTGTCGGAAGAAGCGCTGTGAACCGTTTAATGCCTTCAGGTGATCAGCCTGACAACCGGCTCAACGAGGTTTCTGAGACTGTCGACCTCCTTGCGGCAAATGCAAGTGAGGCTACGAGTGAAGGCATGCAATCTGAGTCCGTGCCACACTCCATGACTGTCGAGCCACCATCTGATGAGGATATTCGCAGAGACGCTGATGAGCGCAGAGTTCGTGGTCCTAGACAGTGGACATATGGCAGGTTTCGGACATATTTGCTCCGCGACATTCCTTGATCGATTGGGATTATTGTGCTACATTTATGTAGTTGATTGATTTGAAATTGTGATTTGTTCAGTTTATACTGGCTAGATCTTTGAGAGATTTATAGATGGAAGTCCTTGGAAACCACATGACAATCTTGCAGTGGAAAGTTGTTTGATATGACAATCTTGAATAGGATGCTGATTGTCACTCTCAGGGTAGCAAAGCTCAATCAAAATTGCCGTCGTTAAACGCTACAATTCAAATCATCACGGAGCAAGGCACTATACATTCATGGCACCCACTCTTCATATTCACAATTTACAATATTCGTACATCTTAGCCTACTGCTTCCATGCATCGGTTCGTCCGTAGCACCTGTAATTTTTCTCAGTACTTGTAAATCTCATCATACGATTCTCCATTTCATCAAGATGTGCTGCGCGGATTTTAGCATTAAGATTAGTTTTATTGCCAGGCTTCGAATGCACAGTCACGTATTTATCTACTCTTTTCTGCAAAGTGCCGCAAAAATTCGCTGTGTGTGCTCTGGAGTCTGGTTTCCGTTAATATGCTACTGAAGAGAATCGTGTTAAGAAACAGTCACATTACACAGATGAAATGCTGAACAGAAAGCACCGGCTTATAAGCCATGCTTGGGCTCAAAAGGCGGCTACACCATTAACTCGTAGTTAGTGGCTCATAAATAAGTGTCAGCTAAACTTTAATTAGAGCTAAGTAGTTTTAGCTGACATAATATCTAATCTAGGATTCGTACTCGATACGAATCTTCTCTGGCAAAATGATCCTGTCAGGGTTCATGTATCAACACCCCCCTTCGCTCCAGACCTGAGATGATTCTTCAGCTGGAGCGCTTCTGAGAGGCTGCTGTGTCCTTCTTGTTTTGCCTTTGGACCTGTAGTAAGTTTGCTTGTTAAATTGCAAGCTTCACATCCGGAGTGCTACAAAGGTGGACTTTTGATTTCCTGAACCTTGGAGAGAAACAAGAATCGGAGGGAGCTTTGCTTGGTGACGATTCGACTCATCACTTAGCTGATGTTGCTCTTGATGACACTTCGACTTCTTCGAGACTTGTAAATCAATTGGATTCTGTCAAGTGTCGCATTCCTTTCCCGACGTTGATGAGTCCGATGTCACTAGCCGCTTCTCCTTCATCTACCGCTCGTCAGCAGATCATGGGACAACTTCATAGTAACCACTGCTCAGTGGAGTGATTGGACATCGGTACGACCTTGGTGTCCTTCAAGCTTTGAGCTGAGCCGTCGAGAGTGCTACAAGATTAAGTTGGGGCCGGAAACTTGAGTAGTTAGGTCGATTAGGCCTAATTTCTTTCTGAGTCTTTCAAAAGCTATTTTTCCTAGAGCTTTAGTTAGTATATCAGCTAACTGTTCTGTCGTAGGAACGTATTCCAGACTGATTTCCTTGGAATTGATCTTTTCTCTAATGAAATGATGCTTTACCTCTATGTGCTTTGTACGCCCGTGGTAAATCGGGATTGTGAGCCAAATTCGAGCTTCCTTGGTTGTCTCCATGAATTGTTGTTGGTTTCTTGAGATTTTGGACTTTCGACTCTCAAATAATCGTCTCAACCATACCGCTTCTTTTGTGCCCTCCGTTATTGCCATGTACTCCGCCTCGGTTGATGAGAGAGCCACCGTAGGCTGCTTTTTGCTGTTCCACGTGACAGGGGTGCTTCCTGATAGAAAAAGGTATCCAGTGGTGGATTTCCTATCGTAGGCATCTCCTGCCCAATCAGCATCAGTGTAGCCAAGCAAATCGTCTTCCTCCCCTCGCCGGTAGAGCAATGCAAAGTTGGCAGTACCCTTGAGATACCGGTAGATGTGTTTTACTGCTTGGGCGTGGATCTCTTGCGGGGCAGCCATAAACCTACTAACAATGCTTACAGCATAGGCAATATCGGGCCTTGTGTGTGTCAAGAAGATGAGTTTTCCAACCATTGTTTGATATCGCACGAGGTCGGCAGGGGTTGCTCCCATGTCTGGTACTAAATGAGTCTTCTCGACCATAGGTGTTGCTACAGGGCGACATTCACTAAGACCAAAGTCAGCAAGCATAGACTCAATGTACCTACGTTGCGTGAGACGGATGCCATCAGGGCCGAATAGAAACTCAATCCCCAAAGAATACGATAAGGTACCTAGATCGGTCATCTCGAAAGCTCTTTGTATGTCGCTGCGAAGTCGTGCGATGTAAGAGAGGTTATTTCCTGTCAAGTATACGTCATCCACATAGAGAATGAGTAACGTAAGAAGGCCGTCTTTCTCGTGGAAATAGAGATTCTGGTCCGCACTAGACTTCTGTAAACCTTGACCGGTGAGGTAGTCGTCAATCTTGCGATGCCGGAGAGCGTGGAGCTTGCTTCAAACCGTATAGAGCCTTTTTCAATTTGCGGGCGTGGTGAGGATGAGCCGAGGACTCGTATCCGGGGGGCTTTTTACATAAATGTCTTCCGTATGTCTCCATTGAGGAAGGCAGTCTTGACATCCAAATGAACTATTGTCCAACCTTGATGACCAGCTAGTGATATAACGCTTCGCAGGGTATTCCATTTCACGACCGGTGCAAATGTTTCAGTGTAGTCATGGCCTTCACGCTGCTGAAACCCTTTGGCCACCAATCTAGCTTTGAACTTGGCGATGGTCCCGTCTGCGTTGTGCTTTATGCGAAAAACCCATTTGGTCGAAATGGCTTGTCGGTCAGGAGGCAGCGGCACGAGGTCCCAAGTATCATTTTTGTAGATGGAACTGAGTTCGTCTTCCATTGCTGCGAGCCATCCAGGATGACTCATGGCTTCTTGTATAGAGTTGGGCAGATCATGATCATTTTGAACCTCAACGGCATCAAGATAGAAGTCTTGAAGGTGGTGAGGGGGCTGTCGGGACCGTGCACTTCGAGGCAGTTGTGCTGATGATGAAACATGCCTCCGATAGTAAGTGTGCAGCGGGATCTGAGCTTGACTGGATGTGTCTGGGCATATCGGTGGTTGCACCGAAAAATCTCCAATCGGCTGTGGGCCATCAAACTGAGAGCAATCTGGGTGTACCTGTTCTTGAGGAGAAGCAACACTTGGAACATCATGCTGTGAAGAAGATGGCGATTCGGTACCATGGTCCATTTCCATTGAAGATGGAATGGTTGTGTCGGTGATGTGTTCTGGATCGATGTTTGCTTGTCCGCTTGCTGAGTCGATCATTCGTGGGCTTGATTGAGCACATGGAGTGCATGGTGATGATGGTGTCGCTCCAGGGTCACTGCTTAGCTCAGACCAGACTGGCCAATCTTTGAGTGTCGGTTGGATCGACGTTGAAGTGTTGGAAATGAGTAGCGGAAAAGATTTTTCGTCAAAGCGCACATCTTTTGATATCAGTATCCGTCTGGTCTTCTGGTGGTAGTTGCGATACCCCTTTGAGGTTGTATCATAGCCAAGAAAGATGCATGCACTTGCGCGAGGAGCCCACTTCTTTCTTGCTGGAGAGGTGTCTAGAACCAGTGTTCTGCAGCCGAATACTCGCAGATGTCCTATATCAGGCATGGAACCCGTAAGCTTTCCGTATGGAGTCTCGCCAGCATTTGCTCGGGTCGGTGTCCTATTGATGACGTAGTTGGCGGTTGCAATAGCTTCCGTCCACAGGAAAGAAGGTAGGTTGCAAGCAAAAGCCATGCTCCTAGCTTTTTCTAACAGGCTCCTATTTTTCCTTTCTGCGACTCCGTTTTGGTGAGGAGTATAAGCTTGGGTGAGTTGTCTGGCTATTCCAGAATCGTCACAGAATTTTATAAATGCATGTGACGTATACTCTCCTCCCCTATCTGACCGTATGGTCTGTAGTTTGAACTTGCCTGGTAGTTCAACCATTGACTTGAACTGTTGAAACTTGGATAATGTTTCACTTTTCTGTTTCAAGAAAAAGATCCATGTGAATCTGCTAAAATCATCGGTGATGGTCAAGATATACCTGGATCCTGAGAGAGAGTGAGTAGACATCGGCCCGCAAAGATCAGTATGGACCAGCTGCATGGGTCTTGTGGATCTATGTTTGCCCCCAGCTCCTTGTTCGTCTCTTCTCAGGCCTCGGCAGATGGTGCAAAGTTTCAAAGATGGAACTTTGGATGTTCTTCGTTCTCGTGTCTGTTTTCCAAGATGACAAGGCTCGCAAAAGGAATCGATGTAATTGAAGCGGGTAAGCCTCGAACTTTGACTTGTGACGCCATGTCTTTGCAAGGTTTCGCAAGTTTGCATGGCCTAACCTTTGGTGCCAAAGACTCGAAGTTGATTCGGCCGTGAAGTTTGGTGTGTGTCCATGATCGGTCTCCGGTGGCGGGTTTCAAACATAGTCTCGGTAGGCGATTCTACGCTTTACGCCACAGAGCACTCTTCGGGCAATTGAAGCGATAATGACACACTGTTGATAGAGTCTTGGGAGGGCCGGAATTTGTAAAGTCCATTTTTAAAATCCTGTGACCTTCTCGTGACGACATGATGAACATCCGGGATGGGAAAGTCTCTTAGTATCCGAGACCTTCCCGAGTCAAATAATATTTTGAATCCTTCTTTGTCATCTGCTATTGTTCCTACTGACAAGAGATTTTTTGTGACTCCCGGGACGTAAAGAACGTTGTCAAATTTTATTCCTCCTGAGTTGGTGGGAATTTCTACTTTGCCCTTTCCAATGACATTAAGAGTCTCTCCTCCAAAGAAGTTTATTTTTGAACTGCTTCCTGACTCTATCTCACTGAGTAGCTTTTTGCGTCCAGTAACATGCTTGGAGGCGCCACTATCTATATACCACTCGGCCTGACTAGTACATTGCTCGGCAATATTAAGTTCCGTTAAATTCACAGCGAGTTCGGAATCGGAATCTGGAGAGTCATCATCCTCACCGCTTTCGAAGTTATCGATGAGATTGATGGTCGTTTTGTCTCTACGTTCAGCCCGTCGCTTCTTGAGTTCAGCTGCGAGCTGAGGGCAATTGCGCATCCAATGACTTGTCGATCCGCAGTAGTGACACTCGCTCGGAGTCCTCTTTCCCTTGCTCAGGCTATCCCCTCCGGATGTTGGCTTCCGACTTATGAAATTCTTCTTGGTCTTGACTAGCAGGGCCTCGCAGTCGCCTTGTTTTTGGCCCCGGATCTCTCTCCGTATCTCGTCCTGGAGAAGGATAACTGTAAGCTCAGCAACGCTTGGCAGAGTTGGCCGATACGTGATTGTGTTGACAAGCCCTTCGTAGCTCTCGGGCAGTGCCATGAGTACGTGTTCGACAACTTCTTCATCGGCGATTATCTCCCCTGCGCATGCAAGCTCGTTGATGAGCTCTTTGAGGTGTTGCAGAAATGTTGACATGGACCCTCCTTCCTCTAGCTTCAGACTTGTAAGTTTGCGTCGGAGTAAGAGTTTGCGGGAGTTGGTGCTGCTCGCGTACAGTCCCTTCAGTGTTGCCCAACAGACATCTGGTTCAGTGATATTGCAGATGTATGGTATCACGTTGTCTCTGACTGATAGCGCGATCGTTGTGAGTGCTTTGTTCTTTTGTACCTGCAACGCAGCCACTTCCTCAGGGTCAGTTGGTGCTATTGTGCCTGGTGGTGGCTCTACTAGCTTCCAGGTATCTTCCCTGCAGAGCATGTTACGTAGCTTAAAACTCCAGACACTGTAATTGGTGTTTCCATCTAACTTAGATGTTTCTCCCATGGAGACTTCACGAAGTGCCATAGTGGCGTGGTGAACAACTGATCTGGTATTACTGCTCTAACCTCCTTGAGCTTTGATCTATTCTGCAACAGCTGGTCTCACTAGCTATTCTACAACAGTCAAATCCGCTCAAGTCATTCCTGCCGGGCTCTGATACCATGAAGAGAATCGTGTTAAGAAACAGTCACATTACACAGATGAAATGCTGAACAGAAAGCACCGGCTTATAAGCCATGCTTGGGCTCAAAAGGCGGCTACACCATTAACTCGTAGTTAGTGGCTCATAATTAAGTGTCAGCTAAACTTTAATTAGAGCTAAGTAGTTTTAGCTGACATAATATCTAATCTAGGATTCGTACTCGATACGAATCTTCTCTGGCAAAATGATCCTGTCAGGGTTCATGTATCAACAGCTACCATATCGGTTCGAGCTCGAAGAAATCTTTATCGTGATCAGAGTATCAGTCGCTTCATTTCCAATCCTTGTCAGACGGTGATTTACATCATCACGATGTCGTGTATCTTCAGGATCATGATGTATTTATTCAGGCTCTAAGAAACATGCGACTTGTTCTAGATTGCGCAAGAGTCATTACGGAGTGCTTTTCGTTCCGTAATGATATAGAAACTGACTTCATCAATTGGCGTGGTGGCATGGAGTCGAAATTCAAGCGGATGATGTCAAGTTTGTCAACTCCGAAGGCGACGCACTGCTCAATCTTGAGATATATTGATGTTTTAGTTGCGAGCTACGTTTTGAGGCTGAATAACTATGCCATGTGCCATTTTGTCACACCAAATCTTACATACGTGCTCACATGGAATGGTGTAGTCTATAATATCACAATTTTTTGAATAATATCACTCCTTTATATACGGTGTTACTCATTTTTCATAATATCATCTTCAAATTCTGTTATATCACATGATTATTTGAACTTTAGTTCAGAAAGTTGAGGTGTGCCATTTTAGCGGCATAACGCCATTTTAACAGAATTGGGGATGAATCCATTTTGTCGGGACGCTTAATTGCCCCGATCCCACAGTCGAGGCACACATGGGCCTGTCTATACATGGAGTGAACAACTCATGTTCACGTCATTCATTTGTATATCATCTGTTGCAACTGGGATCAGGAGTTCGATGTGATCCTCTTGATTTACCCGGTTTTCATGCAGAAGTTGCAGTTCAGTCACGAAGGCAGGTCATGTGAGGAGGCTTTTTCGTTTTTCATTCGTCCGTCTAAGGGAAGATAATTATTTTCCCGCTCAAATTACTTTCCCGCTCTCTCATGTTCAAATAGCTTTTCAGTCACATTAAGCTGTGAAAAGAGGTCAGGACAGTTTTTAGAGCCTAGTATTGAGTATTCATTATTCCGAGGACCCGTAGGAACTTTTCGCACATCGGTTCTTCTTGTTGTTGCTATTGCCGCTCAAGGTAATATCTTGCTCTTGCAGCCTTGACTGATTCCATGAGATCCAGAGTTCTTCGACTGCTTATACAATTTCGGAGCATCAATCTGTACCGAAACTTTGTCTGCACGTTATTTCTTACTTGATGTATTTCTATTTTTTATGTGTATCAGGGTTCATGGACCCGGAGCAAAAGCGGGAGTCGAGGATGGACGAAAGGGCCCTTGCTATCGATCTGCAGACAGCGGACTTCGTTGAAGCCTCACTTATCAGAAGCTTTGATGAGGATGGTCAAGAAGAAGAAAACGGTATGCCAGAATCCGACTGGACTTTTATGCTTCTACAAGACGGGGATAGCAGGTGCTTTTAGATTTTCTTGGTGCTCTGATTAAGCCATAACTAAGTACATGAAACTTTTGATTGTGAAGTATGCTCTCTCACTTATTTTGAAATTCTAAACCCTTCTTAGATACCTGTAGTTCAATTTTTTCGTGATTGGCCATCATCAGCGATCTGACAATGATGAATTAATGATGGTGATGGATTGCGGGCACGTACCTGTTGAAGGGGTTTATTGAGAAAACATCCTGAGTCAATTTTAAGGACGAGCTTGGAGGAAGCAGCTCAGGTTCGAGTTCTCGGCCGATACTCCTCTTGCTTCAGCTTCCAGTCGAGGAACTAGGTCTTCTGCAAGTGCATGTCGACACTCCACCCTTCCACGATCTTACGCCAGCGACAAGGCAGTTTGTGATTGCTTCCATGGATAGGCAAGAAGTAATGCATCTACGTGGTGAGACTCGTCAGAGTACTGCAAATCATATAATGGCGTACTTTCTTGCTGTTATTGCCGAAGGGCCACTCTCCTTGCACGAGATCCAAGCTAGTGTCCGTGAGGCTGCCGAGCTTCGCGATCGAGTTCTGGCTGGATCAGTGCAGCTCGTGACTTTCGTAGGGAGAGGCATGCACGATAATGTCATGGAATTAGGGGACTATGCGCAGTGGGATGGGCGGATCGAACAATTCGGTGTGAAGCGGATAATGCCTTCAGGTGATCAGCCTGAGAACCGGGTCAACGAGTCTTCGGCGTATGTCGACCACCTTGCAGCTAATGCGAGTGAGGGTACGAGTGAAGCCATGCTATTCAAGTCTGTCGAACCATTCTCTGAAGAGGATTATCGCACAGCTCCTGGTCTTAGAAAGTGCACATATGGCAGGTTTCGGGCTTTTTTGCTTCGCGATATTCCTTGATCGATTGAGACTAGTGTGGGTTACATTCGTGTAGTTGATTGAAAATGTGATTTGTACAGTTTGTAGTTGGTGCTGCCTTAAAGTTTAAAGAGAGGATTAAAGATGGTCCAAGTCCTTGAAAACCACATGAGCATAGACCTTCCGAGGCGGATAGATATCCTCACCCATATCCTCGGGACTCTTCTTTATCCCTATCCTTTATCTCTATCTTTTATCCTTATCCTATTGTATCGAATGAATACATAAAAAAAAAATCTTGGCTCAAACAATATTAGCCATGCAATCATTGCAATGGTGAGAATTGCCAAAATATCCCAAAAGAAAAATAATCCAAAATCAAACCCTGTGCACTAGATCAATAATTACCATATTTTCCTCACAATTTGGATCAAGAGAAAATTCTTACCACAAGAACTAGACTCTAATTGGTCTTGAGCCAGAAGAATGAGGTTCAAATCTAAGAGCAAGTGATTTGGACATATTAAATTCTCAAAAACAATGTATTATTGCCAATTTTCCATCTCCAGAATATCACAACAAATCTAATACAAGAATCATTTTTCATCCTAGAAATGCATGCCATAAATTTCACTTTCTTGTACGAGTTTGAAATATTTACTCACACAAACTAGACTTGATTTATAAGTTATAACCCAAGCCAAGTGATTTTTGTCCAGAAGAGACTTTGAATGAAGAAGTCAATATAGGTCTTCAAAGTATTTACCATTCATCCAAAATGTCGTTTCTTACACTATTAAAGACGCATAGGGGTTTAAAATAGCTGCATGATACAACAATCTTGCAACTAAAAGTTATTTGATCACTAATATCTTACTCAAAGGCACTACACTACTTGACATTTACTACTTAAACTAGATTTGATAGTTTTATATACTATAATTGTAAAATTTCAGCCATTAATTAGAAAACATTATAATTTGCATATTAATTAGTGAAGTTGTCATTACATCAATGAAAATATAAGACCTAGGTATTAATTTACTTAATAAATAAAATATATTTGTTGTTTAAAAGAAATAGTTCCAAGGATTTGGAGAATTAGTCAGAGATGGCTATATTCGTTACATTGAGACAATATGTGCACTTCGAGACTTTGAGCATACTTTAGGTCTGTTGGAATTATCCCCGGGCTAGGGATAAAACTTGAATGCAACCTTTGGGCACTGGAGGTATTCATGTGTATTGATATATAAAAGTCTCAAATTATAAAAACGATTCAATATTGAAGATGTTGAACGGTTTTTCTTTATCCTCGGATTAAATATGAGACTCCAAATCGTCTCAATGTAACAAATATCGCCTTAGAGTACAAAGTATGACAAAGTAGTAGAAAAAAGTACACGGAGTACACGCTCACCTCTATAACGATCCAATCGCTCTTTTGTTAAAATAACAATCAAAATTATAATTATCCTAAAATTAACTAATTCACAACTTTGAGCTACTCAGAAGTGACATGGAAGGCAAAGTGCTAAAAAATGGCTCATATTTTAGATTTCCCAATCTACATTGAAGATAATAATGGAAGTAATTTTCAATCATGGGGAAAGTAAGTGGAATGATAGTCGCAGTGAACTCCAGACCTGATTTTTAAACTCTTCTACATAGTCATAGTTAGGTTGTTATATCGGACCTATTGAGGTGATCGGGTGACAACAAGGTTGTCATATCGGGCGTGTTGAGGTAATCGGGCGGGCAAAACGGGCGTATAACGGGTGCCCACCCACCTTGATTGTAGGAGGTATATAATTTTTTGTGGGTAACAAACTTTGCAGTAAAAAGCGTGTGTGGCGTTCCTCGCGGCCCGTACGCGGCGGCCAAGTGGCTTAGTTTTCACCTAAACCCTTGCCACGTCGTCGTTTTTTTACCTAAACTAAAAGTCAACAGCCGTTTGACCCTTTTGGGCGAGCCACAACTCAATCGAACAGTCAAGGCGGACGGGCGGGCAAGCGCCCACCCGGTATGACAACCTTGGGTGACAAATTGGGCGGACAAGTTGTCCTGGGCCTGCCTTCCAATTTGACAACCTTCCTCTTCTACAGTCTACTATGAATTTTTGAAAGTGGTCTCATAGGTGTTTCTAAAATGGTACTCTAATTTTGCACCCTATAATGTCCGCTATGAGTACATGCTACTATTGAGTGAAGAAACTATTATGTACCTCTCGGTCAACAAACCTACTGCTCCATTATTGATACCGCTCCAATTTTGGACACTCTCCCCTAGGGACTCCTCTCATGACTGTGAACTTTGTGAACAAGATATGAAGTGAATTGGAAAAACACTCAGGGTACCTCAGAATCTAAGAGTATTTGAATTCCTAGTTTTAATTGTCAGATAGCACAGTACTAGTGTACTACCCACCTCTCAAAACGGAGAAATCCAGAAACAATAACAGTAGCATCTCGAGTTCGAATGTGAGCCTCTTGATATTCCCGTTCTTCATGCACAACGTGGAGTTCAGTCGCGAAGAGTTTCGTAGAAAGGCCATTCATTCTTCCGTCTAAGGGAAGTTCTACTATTTTCAAATCACTTTCCCGCTCTCTCATGTTCAAATAGCTTTCCATTCACACTAAGCTGCGAAGAGAGGTCTGGACAGTTTGTAGAGCTTGGTATTGAATAATCAGATTCTTGATTCCTCCGTGGACCCCAAGGAACGTTTAGCACAATCATCGGTTCTTCTGGTCGTTGACTTCCAATTCCTGGGGTAATTTCCTCCACTTGCAACCTTAACTGATTCCATGAGATACAGAATTCTGCAGATGCGAATACAACTTCGGTGCATCAATTTGTGACCGCCGAGACTTTGTCTGAACGTATTTCTCATATGTTGTATCTCTGCTTTGGATTAAGAATTGGGGATGATGGACCTTGAGCCGAATCGGGAGTCGAGGATGGACGAAAGGGCCCTTGCCATTTTGCAGACTACGGACTTGCTTCAAACCATAAATATCAGAAGTCATGATGAGGAGGGTCAAGGAGAAGAAAACCTGCCAGATTCCGGCCAGAGTTCTTCGCTTGTACAAGACGGGGACAGCAGGTGCTTTTAAATCTGTCTTGGTGCATTGATTAAGGCATAACTTTGTACAGGGAACTTCGCATTGTGAAGTATTCTGTCTCACTAGATTTGAAATTCTAAACCCTTCTTAGATACCTGGTGTATGAATTTGTCGTTATTGACCATCACCAGCGATCTGACAATGATGAAGTGGCGATGGTGATGGATTGCGGGCACCTGTTGTAGGGATCCATTGGGAACACAGTCTGAGACAAGTGTAGGGACGAGCTTGGAGGAAGCATCTCAGGCTCAAGTTGTTCTGCCATTACAACTCTTGCTTCAGCTTCCAATCGTGGAACTCGGTCGTCTCCATGTGGATGTCGACACTCCACCCTTCGACGATCTTGGGCGAGCGACAAAGCGGGCTGTGATTGCTTCCATGGATAGGCAGGAAGTAATGCATCTAGGTGGTGAGACTCGTCAGAGTGCAAATCACATAATGGCATGCGCTCTTGCTGTTCTTGCTGAAGGACGTTTCTCCGTGCACCAGATCCAAGCCGGTGTCCGTGGGGCTGCCTCAATTCGCGATCGGCTTCTTGCTGGATCAGTGGAGCTCGTAGATCTCTTCCCTAATGGCGAAGTGCGAGACATGCACGATAATGTCATGCATATAGAGCTTTTCGCACAGAGGGAGAGGCGAGTCGAACGATTGAATTCGAGTCGTCTAATGCCTTCAGGTGATCAGCTTGAGAAACGGCTCAACGATTTTTCTGCACATGTCGACCGCCTTGCCGCAAATGCGAGTGAGGCTAGTGAGGCCACGCAATTCGAGTTTGTGCCGTATTCTATGACCGTCGTGCCATTCTCTGATGATGGATACTATCGCAGAGTTCCTGGTCGTAGACAAAGCACTTATGGCAGATATCGGTCTTTTCTGCTTCGCGATATTCCTTGACCGTTTGAGACTATTGTGTGCTACATTTGTGTAGTTGACTGGAACTGTGATTCGTTCGATTGTACTGTCGTGGCTATATTTTTAGAGAGGCCTAGAGATGGAAGTACTTGAAAACCACATGACAATGTTGCAATCATAAGTTATGTGATAAGACAATCTTGTATAGAATCAAATGCCGATCGTCACTTTCAGAGTAGCATAGTTCACCCGAAAATTGCCTTCCTTCTGCGTTACCATTCGAAGCATTACTTATGGAGGAAGGAACTACGACGTTCATGGTGCTGACATCTCATAAATATTTAACGATGCTCGTCTTAGGCTCTTAGCCTACTGGAACCATGCATCAGTTCGTTGGTAGCACCTGTAAGCTTACTATGAGTCCTTATAAAACACACAATCCTCCATTTCATAAAGATGTGCATCGCGGTTTTGAGCATTATGGATTGCTTTCATGAGCAGGTACTGAATGCGTGCGTGTAATCTTAGTTTGTGGAAGGTGCCGCAACAATTCGCTGTGTGTGGTCAAGAGTCTGGTTAATAGTGATATGCTCGTCATCTCGGTTTGAGCTCTAACGAATCTTTATCGTGATCAACCGTTTCTTGTAAAACCTTGGTAGCGTTGAATTTGTTCTCCAGAATGCCGTGTTTCTTGAGCGTCACGTTCAATTCAGGCTCTAAGAGATGTGCGGCTTGGTCTAAATTGCGCGACAGTCAACATGGAGCGGAATTCGTTCGATGATGGTATAGAAACTTCTTGAGCGTGGTTGCATGAAGTCATCATCCAAGCCGATGATATAAAGTTTAATTGTCACCTGCGAAGGAGATTCATTCCTCGATCAGTTATGTCAGTTGCGATCACCATGAGCTACCTGCGAGGCGAGTACATATCCTCATCCATATTCTTGAGACTCATCTGAATCTCTATCCTACAGTCGAGGCCCACATGGTTGTGCTTCTGTGTAAAGTCAGCACCTCATGTTGAAGCGAGGGCGGGTCATTTGTTGATGCAGTACAGGTCAGTAGCAATTGGCATGAGCTCGACGAGAGCTTGTTCATTTTCTCGGTTTTCATGCACACCTTGCAGTTCAGTCACGACCAGTTTCGTGTAGGTCATGTGAAGAGAATTTCAGTCCCGAGTGCTCGAAGTTCGTCAGTCCGAGGAACGGTTCAGTAGCTCCAAGCAGGAGAGGACTTCGACCTTCAGTTTTTGTTGATTGAACAGTTTTCCGTACCCTTGCCGCTTCCACCTCCAAATATCATTATCAATTTAAATAGGATATTAAGTTTAGAATCTATGCTTCCAATTAGTTTAACTAAACTACATACTTTGCATATATACCTGGGAAGATTGAATTTCTTATTCCAATGAGCGTGCCAATGTGAGGACACTACTTAGTTAATGACTTATTCTTTTGTTTAAGGAATTATTTGATTTAGAACTAAAAATCATTTTCCTCTCTCTATTGTCAAGTAATTATCCAATCACATCAAGCTGTCAAGAGAGGCCAAGACTTCACAGAGCCTATTAAAGTCCTTCACTTGTGGGTAGGAACGTTTCCCACATGGTTCTTGTTGTCCTTGCTTTTATAGAGTAACTGTTGATTATTTCCAGTTGCAAGCTTGATTGATTCTAATAGATCAAAATCATGTGGAATATAGTTGTAATGATACAATTTCAAAGGAACAATTTGTTTCAGTCAAGACTTTGTCTGTACATTTATCCTTACTTGAATAGGAAAGCAAATTCTATTTTTGTTTGATACTATATCGTTTTCTTAGCTTAGTGGCATCAGGAGTTCGAATGTGAGCCTCTTGATCTTCCCCTCTTTCTTTCTTACACAACATGCAGTTCAGCCCCGAAGAGTTTCCTAAACAGGTCATGTGAAAAGACTCTTATACTGATTTTCCTTCTTCCGTCTAAAGGAAGTTCTCTTTCCCGCTCTCTCGTGTTCAAATAGCTCACCATTCACATTAAGCTGCGACGAGAGGTCAGGACAGCTTGTAGAGCCTGGTATTGATTCTTGATTCCTCCGGAGACCCATAGAAACTTTTCGCACGTCGGTTCTTCTTATCGTTCCTTTTCCTGAGGTAATTTCTTCCACTTTGGAACTTCAACTAATTCCATGAGATCCAGAATTCTGCGAATGCGAATATAACTTCGGAGCAACAAGCTGTGACCGCCGAGACTTTGTCTGCACGTTCTTCTTACCTGATGTATATCTGCATTTGACTAAGAATCCAGGAACAAGTTCGGAGCAACAATCTGTGACCGCCGAAACTTTGTCTGCACGTTAATTCTCATTTGTTGCATTTCTGCTTTTGATTAAGAATCGGGGATCATGAACCCGAAGCCGAATCGGGAGTCGAGGATGGACGAGAGGGCCCTTCCTACCGATCTGCAGACAACGGACTTGGTTGGAACCTCAATAATCAGAGGCAATGATGAGGAGGGTCAAAGAGGTGAGAAAGGAGAAAGACAGAGACAGAGAAAGCAAAGCCTGCCAGATTCCGGCCAGAATTCTACGCTTGGACAAGACGGGGATAGCAGGTGCTTATAAATTTGTCTTGGTGCACTGATCAAGCCATAATTCCGGACATGGAACTTCGGATTATGAAGTATGCTGTCTCACTAGATTTAAAATTCTAAACCCTTCTTAGATAATTACCTGTACAAACTTGTCGTGATTGACCATCAATAGCGATTTGACGATGATGATTTGATGACGGTGGTGATTGATTTTCGGGCACCTGTTGTAGGGATTCATTGGGAACACTTCCTGAGACAAGTGTAAGGACAAGCGTCGGGGAAGAATCTCAGGCTCGAATTGTTGTGCCGGTGCAACTATTGCTTCAGCTTCCAGTCGAGGAACTAGGTCGTCTCCATGTGTATGTCGACACTCCACCCTTCGACGACCTCACGCCAGCGACAAGGCGGTCTGTGATTGCTGCCATGGATAGGCAAGAAGAAATGCATCTACGTGGTGAGACTCGTCAGAGTGCAAATCACGTAATGGCATACGCTCTCGCGGTTCTCGATGAGCCATCTCCCGTGCACGAGATCCAAGCTTCTGTCCGTGCGGCTGCCGAGCTTCGCGAAGGACTTCTTGCTGGATCATTGGAGCTCGTAGATCTCGAAAGGCGACACAGGCACGAGAATGTCATGAATTTGGAGTTCTATGCAGATCGAGATAGGCGAGTCGTACAACTGAATTCGAGCCGTCTAATACCTTCAGGTGATCAGCTTGAGAACCGGCTCATCAAAATTTCTGCAGATGTCGAGCGCCTTGCCGCAAATGCGAGTGAGGAACCGAGGCTAAAGCGCATGCTGTTCGAGATTGTGCCGCATTCTATGACTGTCGTGCCATTCTCTGATGACCGAGATTACCGCAGAGTTCCTGGTCCTAGACAGAGCACATATGGCAGATATCGGGCATTTATACTTCGCCGTATTCCTTGATCATTTGGGGAATTGGGGCTATTGTGTGTTACATTTGTGTAGTTGATTAGAGCTGTGATTTTTTCAGTTTGTGCTGGCTATAGTTTAAATAGGGAGGCTTAGAGATGGAAGTACTTGAAAACCACAGTCATGACAATGTTGCAATCATAAGTTATGTGATAAGACAATCTTGTATAGAATCAAATGCCGATCGTCACTTTCAGAGTAGCATAGTTCACCCGAAAACTGCCTTCGTTTTGCGTTACAATTCAAAGCATTACTTATGGAGGAAGGAACTATGACGTTCATGGTGCTGACATGGTGCTGACATTTCATACATATTTAACGATGCTCGTCTTAGCCTACTGGAACCATGCATCAGTTCGTTGGTAGCACCTGTAAGCTTACTATGAGTACTTCTCAAATCACACGATCCTCCATTTCATCAAGGTGTGCATGAATGCATCGCGGTTTTGAGCATTATGGATTGCTTTCATGAGCAAGTACTGAAAGCGTGCGTGTAATCTTAGTTTGTGCAAGGTGCCGCAACAATTCGCTGTGTGCGGTCTATAGTCTGGTTAATATTGATATGCTCGTCATCTCGGTTTGAGCTCTAACGAATCTTTATCGTGATCAACCGTTTCTTGTAAAACCTTGGTAGCGTTGATTTTGTTCTCCACAATGTCGGGTATCGTCAGCGTCACGTTCAATTCAGGCTCTAAGAAATGTGCGGTTTTATCTAAAATTCGCGTCAGCCAACATTGAGTAGATTTCACGATTTGATAGTGGTATAGAAACTTCTTTCAAGAGCGGGGTTCCATAGACTCGACATCTAAGCCGATGACATACAGTTTGCCACCTGCGAAGGGGATGCACTGCTCGATCAGTTATGTAAGTTGCGATCACCATGAGCTACCTCCGAGGCGAGTACATATCCTCATCCATATCCTCGAGAATCATCTGAATCTCTATCCTACAGTCGGGGCCCACATGGTTGTGCTTCTGTGTAAAGTCAGCACCTCATGTTGAAGCGAGGGCGGGTCAATTGTTGTTACAGAACAGGTCAGTAGCAATTGGCATGAGCTGGACGAGAGCCTGTTCGTTTTCTCGTTTTTCATGCACAACTTGCCGTTCAGTCACGACCAGTTTCGTGTAGGTCATGTGAAGAGACTATTAATGTAGAGTGCTCGAAGTCCGTCAATCGACTCAATCCCAAGGAACGGTTCAGTAGCTCCAAGCAGGAGAGGCCTTCCACCTTGAATTTTGCTGATGGAACAGTATTTCGTACGTACCCTTTGAATTCGTAGCCATACTGCTTCCACTTCCAAAATTTATGATCTGTTCAGGATAAGTTAGAATCTATGCTTCTGGAAATAAGTTTAAACTACTACATACTTAGCATATGTATCCAAGATTGATTTCCTTATCCCCAATGAGCGTGCCAGTTTGAAATTTGAAATGTGAGCGCTATTGAGCACAATACTTGGTTAACGGTTTGATTTAATAAGTTAGATTATTTTTCCCTATCTTATATGCCGAATAAATATCCATTCTCATCAAGCTGTCAGGAGAGGCCAAGACTTTATAGTATCTATTAAGTTCCTTCACTTGTGGGTAGGAACATTTCTTGCATTGTTCTTGTTGTCGTTGCTTTTCTAGAGGTGAATACCTTTTCTAGAGGTGAATACTTCTAATTTCAAGCTTGATTGATTCTATGAGATCAAAATCATGTAGAATATAGTTGTAATGATTAGCTAGGTTACAAAGGAACAATGCCGAGACTTTGTATGTATATCCTTACTTGATCAGGAAAGTCCGTAAACTTAGACAATATGTATGGAAACTTGAAAGTAAGATTTGAATCATGTTTGACACTTTGTTTTAAAGAAATGTCAGTATTAAATGTTAATTGATTGACCTCTAAAAACTTGGAAGTTAAATTCAAATTTTTTTTAATAATATTTTGTTCTCTTAGCTATTTTGAGGCAGTGTTACATGAGAGTTTCTTATTAGATAAGTACTTTCTTGTTAAATAAGTAAGTACTGATATCTTTATATTTTGAAACTTTTCATTACAAATATTGTGACAAGATAATAAGATTACTACTTTACTTGTAGAAAAGTTATTTTTATTTTGTCATAATATCTTCCATTCCACGCAATTCCTAATTTAATCAACATAGCTTTAGCAGAATTGGGCCCTATTACTGTTTTATACGACAAGCCTACTCTGCATTAACCATCTCTTTCACAAATCTTGGACGGAGAGAACATTCTCAGTTTCTCACTACAAGGACTGAAGTTATATTGGAATTCAACCAAAAACTTGAGGTTCAAATCCAACAATAGATGAAGAAAACAAAACTCCTTTAGTTACATAAAAGTATGATTTCTGTTCTTTCATCCTATTAATAAACAATATAGCGAATGAGCAAATCCAACATTAGAATTATCTATGTAACAAATCTTTATATAAAAAGTTCTTAATATTCATCTTATGATCATGCTTTTGTAAAATTATCATGAATTAATAGTTTTTGATAACATTCAATTGGCATAAAATGGTGATATATGCCCCACGATTAGAAACTCAAAACCAAAAGCTCCCTCCACAAAATGCATGCCATCATAAATTCATACTTTACTCACACTGACACAAGCTTAATATTTGTAACCCAAACCAAGTGATTTTGTCCAAAATTTATGATGAAGCATTCACACAAACCATCAAAGAGTGTGATATCATGGAATTTATCGTGAAATCATAGAAATTGGTTGATATTATGCACGGCGTGCATGATATTAAAAACGTGCCATTGTACAAGTAAACATTTTATTAGTATGAATATTTCTTATTCAAATGAGTTGAAAATATACTTGTACAATGGCACGTTTTAGAAACGAGACCAAAATAGCACAAAGAATAATGTCATTTTCAAAGAATTCAGGTTATCACCAATATGCTACACCTGAGGAATTCCCAACTTTGAGCAGTTGAGAAGTTAACACACTCCTACGGGCTCCTCTCATGACTTTGTGAACAAGATTTGAAGTATACAGGAGACACCCTCGGGGTACTAACCTCAGAATCTGCACCTGCTTAAATTATCAGTTAGGAAACGGAGAAATCCAGAAACAATAAACACAAGTGGCATGAGGAGTTCGAATGTGAGCCTCTGGATCTTCTCGTTTTTCTTGCACAACATGCAGTTCAGCCACGAAGAGTTTCGTAAACAGCTCATGTGAAAAGACCAGTTGTCTCTTATATTTTCATTCTTCCGTCTAAAGGAAGTTCTACTATTTTCAAATCACTTTCCCGCTCTCTCGTGTTCAAATAGCTTTCCATTCACATTAAGCTGCGACGAGAGGACAGGACGGTTTGTAGAGCCTTGTATTGATTCTTGATTCCTCCGTGGACCCGTAAGGAACTTTTCGCACGTCGCTTCTTCTGGTCGACCCTTTTCCTGAGGTAATTTCTTTCACTTGGAACCTTAACTGATTCCATGAGATCCAGAATTCTGCGAATGCGAATACAGCTTCGGAGCAACAATCTGTGACCGCCGAGACTTTATCAGCACGTTAATTCTCATTTGTCGCATTTCTGCTTTTGATTAAGAATCGGGGATCATGAACCCGAAGCCGAATCGGGAGTCGAGGATGAAAAAAAGGGCCCTTCCTACCGATCTGCAGACAACGGACTTGGTTGGAACCTCAAAAATGAGAGGCAATGATGAGGAGGGTCAAGGAGAAGAAAAAAGAGAAAGAAAGAGACAGAGAAAGCAAAGAGAAGGAGAGAGCCTGCCAGATTCCGGCCAGAATGCTACGCTTGGACAAGACGGGGATAGCAGGTGCTTTGAATTTGTCTTGGTGCACTGATCAAGCCATAATTCCGGACATGGAACTTCGGACTATGAAATATGCTGTCTCGCTAGATTGAAATTCTAAACTCTTCTTAGATACGTGTACAAACTTGTCGTGATTGACCAGCATCAGCGATTTGACGATGATGATTTGATGACGGTGGTGATTGATTTGCGGGCACCTATTGTAGGGATTCATTGGGAACACATTCTGGGACAGTTGTAAGGACGAGCTTGGAGGAAGCATCTCATGCTGGAGTCGAAGGGCCGATACTGCTCATGTTTCAGCTTCCAGTCGAGGAACTAGATCGTCTGCAAGTGGAGGTCTCCTCTCGACCCTTCTACGCTCTTACGCCAGCGACAATGTCGTCTGTGATTGATGCCATGGATAGGCAAGAAGAAATGCATCTACGTGGTGAGACTCGTCAGAGAGCAAATCAAATAATGGCATACGCTCTCGCGGGTCTCGAAGGGTCATTTTCCGTGTACGAGATGCAAGCTCGTGTCCGTAGGGCTGCCGAGCTTCGCGAAGGACTTCTTGCTGGATCACTGGAGCTCGAACATCTCGAAGGGCGACAAATCGTAAATGCCATGGATTTGGGGTCCTATACGAGTAGGGATGGGCTAGTCGTACGACTGAATTCGATGCAACTAATGCCGTCAGGGGATCAGCTTGAGAACCAGCTCATTCAATTCCCTGCAGATGTCGACCGCCTTGCCGCATTTGTGAGTAAGGGTACGATTGAAGACACGTGGTTCGAGTTTGTGCCGCAGTCTATGTCTGTCGTGCGATTCTCTGATGACGGAAATAACCTCAGAGTTCATCCTATTAGACAGAGCTGCACATATGGCAGATATCGGGCATTTTTTGTTCGCCGTATTCCTACATAATTTGAGACTATTGTGTGTTACATTTGTGTAGTTGATTGGAACTGTGATTTTTTCAGTTTATGCTGGCTATAGTTTTAGAGAGGCTTAGAGATGAAAATAATTAAAAACCAGATGACAATGATGCAATCATAAGTTATGTGATAAGACAATCTTGAATAGAATCGGATGCCGATCGTCACTTTCAGAGTTAGTAGCATAGTTCAGGGCTCCGAAAGCCGCCTTCGTTCTGCGTTACAATTCAAAGCATCACTTATGGAGGAAGGAACTACAACGTTCATGGTGCTGACATTTCATACAATGTCATATTTAACGATGCTCGTCTTAGCCTACTGGAACCACCGACGCATCAGTTCGTCGGTAGCACCTGTAAGCTTACTAATTATGAGTACTTGTGTTTCGCACGATCCTCCATTTCATCAAGATGTGCATCGCGGTATCGAGCATTATGGATTGCTTTCATGAGCAAGTACTGAAAGCGTGCGTGTAATCTTAGTTTGTGGAAGGTGCCGCAACAATTCGCTGTTTGTGGTCTAGAGTCCGGTTAATATTGATATGCTCGTCAAATCGGTTTGAGCTCTAAGTAAACGAATCTTTATCATGATCAACCGTTTCTTGTCAAACCTTGGTAGCGTTGAATTTGTTCTCCAGAATGTCGTGTATCTTGAGCGTCACGTTCAATTCAGGCTCTAAGAAATATGCCGTATGCGGCTTGTTCGAGATTGCGCGACAGTTACACATTGAGTAGATTTTGTTTGATAGTGGTATAGAAACTTCTTGAGCGTGGTTGCATGGAGTCAACATCCAAGCCGATGATATAAAGTTTGTCACCCCGGGCGAAGGGGATTTATTGCTCGATCTTGTTGTTTCAGTTGGGATCACCGTGAGCTACCTGCGAGGCGAGTACATATCCTCATCCATATCCTCGAGACTCATCTGAATCTCTATCCTACAGTCGAGGCCCACATAGTCGTGCTTCTGCGTAAAGTCAGGATCTCATGCTTAAGCGAGGGCAGGTCATTTGTTGATGCAGCACAGGTCAGTAGCAATTGGCATGAGCTCGACGAGAGCCTGTTCATTTTCCCGTTTTTCATGTAAAACTTGCAGTTTAGTCACGACCAGTTTCGTCATGTGAAGAGAATTTCAGTCCTGAGTGCTCGAAGTTCGTCAGTCCCGAGGAACGGTTCAGTAGCTCCAAGCAGGAGAGACCTTCCACCTTAAACATTTTAGATTAACCAGATTTTCGTACCCTTACCGCTTCGACTTCCAAAATTCATAATCAATTGAAGATAAATTCAGAATTTATGCTTCCAATTGGTTCAAACTACAACATACTAACTTGCATATGTGTATGTTATTTGCACTCCTTATCCGCCCCCCAATGAGCTTGCTAATTCAAATAAAGCGCTGTTGAGCACACCAGGTTAATAACTTAATCCTCCGTCCAAGGAAGCTTTCGATTTTTTCAGATCACCTTCCTCTATCTTTTGTACAAATAATTATTCAGTCACATCCAGCTGTCAAGAGAGTCCTTGACATCATAGAGCCTATTAAATTTCTTCACCTGTCGGTAGAAACGTTTCTCGCATCGGTTCTTGTTGTCGTTGCGTTTCTTGAGGTGGAATGGTGGATATGTCTGATTGCAAGCTTAACTGATTCTATAAGAACAAACTCATGACGCGGAATGTAGTTGTAAGCATTACGATTTCGGCGCAACAATCTGTTACCGCCGAGACTTGGTCTGTACGTTTTTCTTTATCCGGTCAAGAATCGAGGAATGATCATGGACCCGGAGCCAAATCGGGAGTCGATAATGGACGTCAGTGCCCTTACCAACGATCTGCACACAGCCGACACCATTGGAACCTCGAATTCCACAGGCGATGACGAGGAGGGAAAAAATGGAAGCTTACCCGACTCCAGCCACAACTCCACGCTGTTACAAATGGGTGACTGCAGGTCTTTTAACTTCTGCACTGGTCAAGCCCATCGATCATGTGGAATTATGTCGATATCAACAGACATTCTAGTTCAATTCTCTGCATTTGAAACACATTCCTTATAGTTACCTAGTAACCCGTGGTGTCTAATTGTCATTGTGTCGTATTCGATCCTTTCGTCGCAGGATTTGTTTTGGTTCGGCAGTAGCATCTGGAGAAGATCCCTTACTTGAATTGGGTTGCCAATGTAAGAATGACCAACGCTATGGCCATGAATCATGCCTTACGAAGTGGTTTGTACAAAAACTGAGGAGACATGGAACCTTGGAATGTGACATATGCAGGTAACATGCTTCATATAGAAGCTGTCTCATTGAAATTGAAACCCTAAACCTTAATTAAGTATTTTTACAAGCATGTCATGTGACCGGAATCTGATGATGATATACGGGTACTTGTTGTAGGAGTTCAATAGGGGCAACCCTTCAGGCAATTGTGAGGAATATAATTCAGGACAATTGTGAGAATCAGCGGCGGGTGCAACTCTTGCTTCAACTTCCACGTGAGGAACTACATCGTCTGCAAGTACCTCCTGAAACTCCTTTCCATAATCTCCCACAAGAGACAAAACATGCTGTGGTGGCTTCTATGGATAGGCAAGAGGAAATGGATCTACGTGGTGAGACTCGTCAGAGTGCAAATCATATAATGGCGTACTTTCTTGCTGTTATTGCTGAAGTGCCACTCTTGATGCACGAGATCCAAGCTCACGTTCGTAAGGCTGCTGAGCTTCGTGATCTAGTTATCGGTGGATCAGTGAAGCTCGTAGATCTCTTTCCAAATCGCTTTCGAAATGACGAGGTGTACGACACGGATAGGGAAGACAGAGATGAGAGAGATACAAATGCCATGGAGCAAGTCAGAGTCTATGACAGTGACGCAATGCATTTTTTGGATTTTATATCGAGTGATGAGAGTGACGGAGATCAACCTGAGATTTTATATAGTGGTGAGGAAGACAGAGATGAGAGGGATACAAATGCCGTGGAGCAAGACAGAGATGAGGGTGACGAAGTTCAGACTCCGAATTTATCAAGTGACGAATTGTCAGACACGTTCGAGGACGATGACATGCGCTTTCATGCAGCCTCGGATAGACACGTCGTAGAACTCGATGAGAGGCGTCTATTGGCTTCAGGTGATGAGCTTGAGAACCAGCTCAACGAGTTGTCTGCGCACATCGACCTCCTTGCCGCAAATGCGAGTGACCCATTTGTTGCACCCATGCGTTACAAGTTCGTGCTGCATTCTATGAGAATCGAACCATTCTATGAGGAGGAGGATCGTCGCAGAGTTCTCGGTCAGGGTCGACGGAGCATATATGGCAGATTCCGGTCATTTTTGGTTCGTGATATTGTTTGATAAGGCTGTTTGAGACTATTATATGCTATATTTATGTAAATAGGTGGCAACTATCTTTGGTCCTAGCAACGCTTATCAAGTAAAATTTTTTTACATTACTTAGCCAAATATATGTGAAATTAAACTTAGATTTTTATGACATTTTAAAAAATATGTTGAGATTTGATTATACTATAGACTTACTTGTCACAAAGTTTGACATAAAAGAGAGAACAATGGTACAAAATGGTACTTAGTTCAGACACACTCGGGTTACAAATTCTCACATAAGAGAGAATAAACAACTAACAATGGCACTATATGGTACTTGGGGAGTTTGGGGCTTCAGTTGGTATACCTGATAACCTGAAGCCTCTTCAATTAGGTTTAGAATACTCATATTCTCTATTTTTTCATTCATCCTCTTGTATGAAATGTTGAAATTGAGATTTTGAGGTGAAAGTTGTTTGAAAATTGAGAGTTATTTGATACAATAATCTTACAACTTTTTTTTTCATTCTTTTTTTTAAAAAAATATTAAAACTTTTGTTGTATACATTCAAAGGCATTACACTACTTACATATACGAATACTACTTAGACTTGGGCTACGTTTGGCATCTCAAGAAAAAAATATCTAGGTAGCCTTCATTTCTACTCATTATTGTGATTTTCAAATTTCATGATAATAAAAATATGAAAGGTCGTTTGGCAATCCAATAATAAAATTATTTCATACAAGTCCTAACCCGTGTCCTCCGGACACGGACATCAAAAAGGTAAGATCGAAATTCATGAAAACATGTAAAAAATTCAGACCTAGGTATAAAAAATAATTATACCCTATTGAGAATCCTCCAACTACGTATTTCTTTTTATACTTGAGTTTAAATTTTTAGTTTTTTACGTGTTTTGAAAAAAAAATTGATCGGCCCTTTTTGATGTCCTAGTCCAAAGGGTATAGGTTAGGACTTCTATATACCGATGTCCTTTGGACAAAATAAAAATAAAATAGTATTCAATTAATTAGTGAGTAAGTTCCCCTCGTCCCATGGGTAAGCACTTTATTTGGTGCTCTTCAAAAACTACACCCTATCCTCGGTTCCCTCGTAAATGGTCTTCCTACTTTTTAAGATTTATAGCATGTCCTGCGTTCCCTTTTTCTGGGTTACCCATGCTTTGGCCCGTTCCCCGTTCCCATCATTTCTTTTGTGTTTCAACAACTTTCCTTTTTGGTTTCCGTCATTTGTTCCTAGTTTCCATCATTTGTATGTAGTTCCCATCATTCGTTCTTGATTCTCATTATTTGTTGGTAGTTCTGATCCTCCTTTCGTTATTTTATCCATTTAGAGAACTCTTCAAAATTTTAGAACAGTTACTCTTTATGTTGTGTATACATGACCAACTGATAATGGCCATGACCATGCATGTCTTTGATTGATTTCTCCCCCTCATCCCAATGGATGAGCTTTTTAATTGGTGCTCCTCAAGAACTGACCCCTATCCTTCATTCTCTCGTTGATTGTATCTCCTTGCTTTATAAGAATTTTAGGATATCCTTCATTCTATGGATCCCTACTTCCCAGCTGTCCTCTGTTCTATTCTGGTTCCCCATTCTCTTTTTCTTTACTAATCACTCCCAACCTCTAATTTCCCATTCGTGGTTTCCATTCTTATGTTGTGTATACATGACCAACTGATAATGGCCATGACCATGCATGTCTTTGATTGATTTCTCCCCCTCATCCCAATGGATGAGCTTTTTAATTGGTGCTCCTCAAGAACTGACCCCTATCCTTCATTCTCTCGTTTGATTGTATCTCCTTGCTTTATAAGAATTTTAGGATATCCTTCATTCTATGGATCCCTACTTCCCACCCTCCTCTCCTTCTATTCTGGTTCCCCATTCTCTTTTTCTTTACTAATCACTCCCAACCTCTAATTTCCCATTCGTGGTTTCCATTCTTATGTTGTGTATACATGACCAACTGATAATGGCCATGACCATGCATGTCTTTGATTGATTTCTCCCCCTCATCCCAATGGATGAGCTTTTTAATTGGTGCTCCTCAAGAACTGACCCCTATCCTTCATTCTCTCGTTGATTGTATCTCCTTGCTTTATAAGAATTTTAGGATATCCTTCATTCTATGGATCCCTACTTCCCAGCTGTCCTCTGTTCTATTCTGGTTCCCCATTCTCTTTTTCTTTACTAATCACTCCCAACCTCTAATTTCCCATTCGTGGTTTCCATTCTTTGTTCCCGATTCCGGCTCCCCCATCCGGCCATCCCCCAATTTCCCTTCTTGGTTTCATCATTTGTTCCTGATTTCCATAATTTGTTCCCAGTTCCTATCATACATTGACATGTGGTTCTCATTATTTGTTTTTGTTCCCATCCTCCGTGCCCAATTTCTAGTTCTTGTTCCATGTTCCGTTGATCTCCTCTTTACTCCTTACTTTGCTCCATTTTACATGTTCCACATTCCTTGTCCCTTCGACGGGGAAACCACCGGTGTGAGCGTTGAGCGATGAGCGGTGAGCGGTAAAGTTTGAGCGGTAAGAAATAAAAATTTTAAAAGTTAATGGCCCTATTACCATGGAATGAGTGGTTTTAAAATTTTGAAATGGTTATTTTTAGGCATAAAAGTACCCAAAACCGTGGACATAGGGTAGTGTATCCATTTCGATATATGGTAATGGGGTCCTACAATATTACATAATTAATCCACATTTGCAAATTTAAATAAAAGTCAATTAAATTATGGGCTCGCATCATCATGTGTAACCAATTCAATTCAAATCAAATCCAAAATATAAACCAGAAGTTGGGATGGCCCTTTCGGTAATCAATAAGTTTCATTTATCAATTTTAAGATTTAGAGACTAGTTAGGGCTGACGTCATCAATTTCCTATTTCACATGTTAGAATTATATGCAAATGCTACAGTTTATATAATCTGAAATTTATAACTACAGGTCGTCTTTCCGTGTCTCCTTGAAAGGTGAACAGAAAGACATTCATGATTTCACGTGGCATTTTAGTGGTCCGAGACTCCGAGTTCGATTCTCCTCGGCCTCGTTTGAGCGTTGCATTGCGTCCTAAAGCAGCTATCCTGAGCTATACAAATACTGGACTAGAACCTCTACCATCATTGGCAAGATTCAAAAAATCCAAACTGAAAATAAAGAAACGTTTAGAAACTTTTAGTTCGCTTTGAGTTTAAAAGTTTTACATTTACATGAATTAAGAAATTGTAAAACGTTGATAAGTAATAGGTAAACGTCATATATATATATATAAAATAGTATAACAAAACCACACGTATGACCAATGCCGTAGGCCAACTATAGATATATGACCGTACATGGTCCAAACCAAAACTAGGACAATAAAATCACCTAGGAAGCTGATGGTGAACGACCGTTAAAGTGTTGATCACAGTGATCAGCCTCATCGTCTATAAACGCAAGCACTCTCGAGCTAAAGCGTCGACGTCTACTAGTGTCTGATATTACGGGAGAAGGGGCAGCGACGAAATCCTGAGCTATCATCTCCGCATAAGATGGTAGAGCGAAACTTTGCGGAGGACTGCTGTAGAGACTTTCGTCGCCAATCAAGAGTCGATTTGAACCTGCGATTCTAAAGTACAGAAAAATTCAGTACCAACAAATAATTAGCAACTGAAAGTGACAATAGAAGGAAGGAAAATAAGAGATTATTACGCACAAAATGTTGGGCGTTGCTTCTTCGGAAGCGGTTCAGAACTATCACTGTCGTAGTCATAATCCGGAATCGAATCGCCGCTATCTTCCTCAAAAGCGGTACCATCGACGTATGCCGATAAAAGACCGTCAAATATCTCTTCGTCAGCTTCAAATGCAATTAGATGACGGTTTGATCGCGCGCACGGAATCACGGAAGCACCTACATACAAGCAACCAACATCAGAACTACAATATTGAATAATATGAATGAGAGTTGGTAGTAGCAAGAACAAACTTGTACTAGGGCTCCAGTCAAAGACGATTCCACGCTCGTCAGTGAGAGAATCAATGAAACATTGGATGAAGGATGGATCCTTATCACGCGAGCCACGCCACGGGGTACCATCTTCCTTCTTACGAATGGAGTCTTTGCTCGCGAAATTGAAAACATGGTCCTCCTCGTCGGGAAGAATAGGCACACCTGCATACTCTTTCGCAACCTGCTTGATGGTGAATCTGGTAGCGAAAGACTTCCGAACAAAGACCTTGATGTGAAAGTTGTGAGTCTGCAAAATTCAATCCATTAGAACGATTTAAAAAAATGTTGTAAATAAGTCAAATACTATTGATTTGAATGCAGAATGAAGGCCATACCGTTTTGACGTGAGGGTTTGTTGAGGCCATTGGCATGGGATTATATCCCCACCAATCTCGAACCATTCGGAAATCAAAAGCCTTTGATTCCGTATCCAGAGCTTTCTTGACTCGACGGTCCTTGGGGTGCATTACAAGTATCGCACCCTCGTCTGTCAAGTTGTAGAAACCAAAGAAGAACACACTCTCGAAGTAGCTCTTCTCTCGCTTGTTCCATGAAGGGATCTCGACGGGCGACACGTCGGGCACGGGTAAGTTCTCCGGAACGTCTGCGTAGATTAGATCAATGCTGGGATGCGGGTGTTTCATGCCCATCTCCTTACATGAGTACTTCCTGTCCTTGCCAATCTGTAAAAATCACAGAAAGTTAGACATGTTAAAAGCAAAGTGTTTCATTCAAAATTTCAGAAAGAAAATAATGTACAAAAAATTATAAGAAGTATTACCTTTCTGATGTGGTTGATGATGTCCAGGACTTGCGTGTCCTACTCTTTAGTATCATGAGCTGCCTTCTGCACAGAGGATCCAATATCCCCTTTCTCCAAGTACATAGGGAGATGAATTGTAATCTCTGAAGACAAACAATCTACAACGTGTTTCGGTTCGAGAAAAGGGAGGGTAGCAAACTTCTTCCCCAAGTTCAGATCAAAACCGCATGAAGGCGGTGGTGAGGAAGTATTTGTAACACCACCTGTCGAGACTTGAGTCGAATTTGCAGCAAGGCTTCGACGATGGCCAACAACTCCATGACCAACACCTACACCGGAGCCGCTGGGTGCAGAATTCTTGCGTTTCTTTCCTTTCGCTAGGGGTTGTGCAAGGGCTTCGACTTCAGGTACTGCGGCTACTGGCGGAGGGGGGGATGCACCTGGCAAGATGGAGAAGTCGTTGTCGTCGTCCTCGACCATTGCTTCGGTAGCAACCGCCTTGTAAGGATCTCGAACTAGATGCTTCTCTTCCCGGTGGACAAAGTTGTCGTGACACTCGAGAAACCAACCTCCTGTCATCAGTTGTGCACTAGTAAAACGCTTCTGCTGGTGATCAGAAAACATTTTGTCTGGATCTTCCTCGACTACCACATCTTTGAAGACGGAAGGAATGTGCGCAGCGGCAAGGCCTCCCTTGGGCACGAGCTCATGCTTGATGTACCTGCACGTGAAAGTAAACTTGTAAACGCTTGAGATCAAATGAATATAAACAATGCATGAGAAATAGGATTCGAAATAGAAACGTACCTGAAAACCAATCGGTTTCCTGTCTCTACACCACCCGAAATTTTCTCTAGTTTAGAGCCTTTAAGGAACTTCGGGCTCGCATTGGGCCCGAGGTAGTTCTCGAAGGCCTTATCCCAGAGAATAAGCCTCCATTTCTCGACGTAGTCAAGAGGCTTCAGAATGCTCTCATTCCAAGTAATGAGGAAATTTTTTTGTATTTCTTCAAGCTTTTCTTCCAAGTATTTGGCCAGCTGTAGTTGGATAACAAATGTTAGAACAGAGGTTTGGAATACCGATGAAATAAATGTGGATGCAATAATATGAGCACAGTGATGTGGTTACCTGTGCCCATAAAGAGGCGCGGTTAAGCCAGACACTTAGTGGTTTATTCTGGACCGGCACAGGGAAGTGGTTGGCCTCGCGAACCTCAAACGAGGAATTCCACCAACGAAGCCATTGTGTCTTGAAATCCTTGTGGCAATTCGTCGTGGCGATCGAATGCAAGCGGTCCAGTGTGAATTCCGGAATGAGGTTCATGCTGTAGTGCGAGTAGATCTGCGAAGTCGATGGACAATGAGTAGGTGAGTAACGAAACTAAAATTTAATGTTCGGATTTCCAAAAAAAGTTAAATGGCATACCTCTCTGGCCCATTTGCCACCGAGGTCTTTGTTTGCAACGGCCAACATCCTATCAAATTCCTTCGAGCGGATTTTCCGTATTTCCAATTTCCGAGCAGTATCCATGGCAGTCCAGACTCCCGATGCGGTGCGCTTGTCAATTGGAGTCTCGGAATTGTATTCTGCTTCTGCATCGTCTGATGCCTTCGCAATTCTCCTCTGCAACAAATACGGATGACAAGTATGAGCTAATAGTAATCGATTGAAATAAGTTAAGGGAAAGGTTTGGAAGATTCAGAATTTTTACCGCGTATAGGAACTTCACAAACACGTTGACCGCGAGTGAGTACCATTTGTCTTTCTTCTTCTCCTTCACTCTTTCTGAAATCTTGTAATCCTCTTTGCTGATGAGGTCTTTGAAATCTGTGAGCTTTAGTTTGCCAAATTTCCGCATGCGCTGGAGCTGGGAGCAAAAGTTATCCTCGACATGTGCATTCTCTGTGGACCTGTTCACAACATTAAGTGAGACAAATATAATGTGTAGAGAGAGTGAATAAAAAGAGTATGAAAATTTAAGAAGCTTACCAGTTAATATCAGCCATTGCATTTAGGAGAACATTCCTTTCTTGCCGACCGTCAAGAACAATGCAGTCTATAGAAATGTACCATGGCCTTTCGTCAGGATGATACCGCTCGATGTGCCTATTCCATGCGGTCACGCGATGATTTCTTTCATAAACGTAGAAGTACTTATCGCTCAACTGATGGAGGTCTAGATCGGCCATCAAGAACTCCTCAAACTCGTCATTAACAGCTTTCCAATGAGGATTTTCCAAAAAGCCGTCAGTCGGCTTCACAGGACACAACTCCGCCTTGGTGGAGTATAGTGAAACGTATAGAACACGATCACCTTCCCGGTACCCCATGTTAAACTCTTTCATGAGTTTTTCAACATCAACGTCAATGATCGGACGCACCTTTGGATGAGTTTTTAATCGACACAAAGGTATGTTGAAGCGGGATTTGTTAACCGGTTTGTTCCGAAGCCGGTTGATGACATGAATATGCTCACCCTTGTGCAATTGTCGCATCTCCTCTCCAATCCACCCGGCGTCCTTGCCCTTCAGATGGTCCGGCATTTTGAGACCACTAACGTCATCTGATTCCGAGAGAGGAGACCCAACATCACCTTCAACAGTCGTAACTTCGTGTCGTGAGCGCTCTTGAGTGGGCAGTTGAGGTGAAAGAGGCTGAACGAGCAATGCCTCAAATTCTCCGGAGTCAATGTCACCCGTGGGAGTTTCCTGAATGTCATCACTTGGAGGTATCTTCTGAGTGTCGAAGGAAGGAATCGGTCCAGAGGGCGATGGCGGTTCACGAGCGGCCTCTTCATTGAATTCAGGATCGCTTGGGCCTCCCATCTATCAATTTCAAATAGCGAATTTAGACAGAAATAAAAAGTAAACTTCGAACGAGCAAAATAACATAATAGAAATTATCATAGATCAAAATGTGATTAGAATACAATACTCATATCAAGAGTCAACCAAGTTTGAACTAAGTAGACATAGACATGAATCTAGTTGATCTGCAGGCAAACACATTCGACGCCGCAAGTGTCAAAATCTGTTTCGCTCTCAATGCTCCACTTCAGCTGCATGAATACAATCTGCACAAACATACAGGTAGTCATTAGACACATTTCACAAGAAGAGGGACAGCCCGTTGACTCCAATTCTCAGAGTGATCATCGAAGAATTTAGGTGAAGCCATCTTAATAAGCACGAAACGCCAAAGAACCACAGAAGTTTTGAGAGCTAATAAGCTTGTGCCAAGCGGAATTAATGGCCACTACCGAGGAATGCAGGGAAACAAATTCGACGGCGTAAGTAAAAGGAAACCACCAAACAAAATGCAGAGGGGTCACGAGCTCCCCTAGCTCACCGACCATGACCTTCGAGGAGGGCATCGTCAATACCAAAGATCAGAGATCATGAACTGACAGTGCAATTTTGGAATGCACGGAAAACAAATTCGTCGGCGCAAGTAAAAACAAACTAGCAGACAAAAAGCAGAGGGGTCTCTAGCTCCCCCTACCTCACCAACCATCACCTTCCGGAGGGACTCCTGAATACCCACTATCATGACCTGACAATGCAATTTCGGAATGCAGGGAAACATATTCGACGGCGCAAGTTAAACGAAACCAGCAATCAAAATGCAGGAGGGTCAGTAGCTACCCCAAGTTCACTGAACTTTACCTTCGAGGAGGGCCTTGTCAATACCAAAGATCATAGATCATGAACTGAGAATGCAATTTCGGAATGGAGGGAAACAAATTCGACGGCCCAAGTAAAAGCAAACCAGCAGACAAAATGCAAATTGGTCACTAGCTCCCCTAGCTCACCAACCATGACCTTCTGGAGGGCCTCGTGAATACCCACTATTATGACCTGACAATGCAATTTCAAAATGCACGCAAACGCATTCGGCGCCGCAAGTTAAAGAGGACCAGCAACCAGCCATCACCAGCTACAGCCCTCGAGGAAGGGCCCTACAAAATCTAAGATCATGACCTGATTCCAAGTACAAAACAAACACATTCGGCGCCGCAAGTTAAAGAGGACCAAAGAACTGACCATCACCACTCTGACCCTCGAGGAAGGGCTCTACAAAATCTAAGATCATGACCTGATTCCAAGTACAAAAAAACACATTCGGCGCCGCAAGTTAAAGAGGACCAGCAACCAGCCATCACCAGCTACAGCCCTCGAGGAAGGGCTCTACAAAATCTAAGATCATGACCTGATTCCAAGTACAAAAAAAACACATTCGGCGCCGCAAGTTAAAGAGGACCAGCAACCAGCCATCACCAGCTAGCTACCCTCCTCCTCACCTGCCATTACCTTTGAGGAGGGACTCGACCAAACCAAAGATCATGACCTATTTCGGTAGCAGTCAATCACATTCGACGGCGCAAGTACAAAAGAGGACAAACAACAAAATGCACAAAGGTCACTAGGACTGGACCTCGCTGGCCATCTCATCCGGGGAGGGGCTCTACAAAGACTAGGACCATGACCTGTTTTGAATCTGTAGGCAAACACATTCGTTGCCGCAGGAGAAAGAGAGCAAGTAAAAAATCCACCACAAAAAAATTCCACGACAAAAAGATGATCTTGACAGCACGTTCGGGAAGCAGACTAACAACGTGGTACTCAGCACGTATCACACACTTCAGAGGAATGGTCGATTGAGTGAACCCACCCCTCCTGGGACCCGACGCTAACCCAAGATGTTGACCTATTTAAGGATTCTGGAAAACACATTCGACGGCGCAAGTAAACAAGATGACAAAAAACCAAGATGCAGAGGGGGCTCTGGAACTTCACTTCGCCGGCCAGTACCTCCAAGGAGTGGCACTAACCAATCCCAGATCACCTCACCATACTACTATCAAGCCCTCTTTCGGAAATCGAGCAATCACATTCGACGGCGCAAGTATGAGATAACTCATCTGGAATGCATACTGGTCACTGGGACTGAATCTCACCTACATTCACCTCCCATGAGAGACTCTGCGGAACCTAAGATGAGACCTCTTTTGGAATATACAGAATCACTTTCGAGGGCGCAAGTAAAAAGAGTAAGATTGACAACACATTCCAGTAGCACACTGATTATATGGGACTCGGCATATGTCACTGAATTCACAATAACTGCCGATTGAGTGAGCCCACGCCCCTTGGGTGCACGAGCTCCTGTATTGCCGAGTCAATGACTAGCAACCAAGATGCACAGGGGTTAGTAGCGTCCCTCTGTCCAAGGTCCAGCGACATAACTGCACATGGGTGACTACCTCTCCTCTCCCTCACTAGCCATCGCCTCCCAGTACGGGGACTGATGAACCCATGAATATGACCTCTTCTGGAATGCCGGCAAACACATTCGACGTCGCAATTAAGAAGCGACCAACAATGACAGAGTCGTGAGTGCATGAGTACCCCGGTGTCTGAGTCCAAGACCAGCATCAGAACTTCACTGCGGTCACTAGCTTCCCTCTTCCTCACGGGCCATCACCCCCGAGGAGGGGCTCATCAAACCTCAAAATCATGACATGCTTCGGAGTGCAGCCAAACACATTCCACCAGGCAAGTGATAGAGAGAATAAAAGCATTCTCCGAAAATCCCCGACAAACAAATGAACTTGACAGCACATACGGAGAGCAAACTCACTATCAGGGACTTAGCAGATGACACACAATTCACAGGAAATCGGAATGAATGAGCCCTCCCCTCACTAGGCATTGACGTTGACTGTGCCTTGAATGCAGGAGCTCTCCTCTGTCTCACTCAAAAACGAATAACCTCAATGCACAGAGGTCACCTGTTTCTGAACGCAGGCACACACATTCAATGGCGCAAGTGAATTTGGTCCAGCAACATAAACGCACAGGTCTCACTGGGACTTCACTTCAACGACCATCGCCTCCAAGGAGAAGTCTACGAAACCCAAGATCATGACCTTTTTCGAACGGTACGGCAACACAATCGACGACGCAAGTAATAGAGAGCAAAAACAGAAATGCACAGGGGTCACTCGGACACGATAACAATGACCCTCTCTTCCACAGAGCGACTCTGCAAAATCCAAGATGATACCACGTTCTGTCACACAATCAAACACATTCGACGGCGCAAGTACAAGCTTGAACTTTCGGGGAGCAGTCTCCTAACATGTGCCGTCTGTGCGAGTCCAAACCTCCCTGGGTGTCGACGTCATCTGAGTGGTGAGTGCAGGGTCACTGGGCACTCACCGACACTCACCGACCACCGCCGACGACGTGCTATGTGATACTAATAGACGAGTAACCTTCCCGAATTGCAGGTACATTCATTCAACGGTGACATTACAGCAGGACTAGGATCTGCTCACGGGTTCGTATGACTCGAACTCAACAACTACCGGCTCGAAGGAGAGCCTGTGCAAAATCCTACAGCAAGTCAAGCTTCGGAGCAAGCATACACATTCGACATACACATTCGACAGCGCATGTACTTGCTACACTCCGCAGCCTCTACACAATTCTCCAGTCCAATAGGACCAGCCAAGGATCCCGGGACTCGGGTCAAAGTCACAGTGCTTGCTGACGACACACTCACAGCGTCGGGTCAGAAATCCCAACCACCGAATGCAAGAAAGACACCCTCCGTATTAATAGTCGTCGTGCTAATACCAGGCATATCAACTATGAAGTTGCGAGGGGCAGGAGTTGCGATGAGCTCCCCGTAGTAAACTGATACATACAAAGCGGTATACACGCCAGTCCGAAAAATACATCGATATCTATGAAGGCCTCGGCATCAACTCCGTCACCTGCGCCGCCACTGGAGGACCTCCCCTCTTTCGGAGCAAAAGAATACCAGCATAAATGTTGCGTGTCACTGGGCCTCGACCTCACATGATACACTGACCAGACTAGGGTTTATGGTTTACGAATCGACATTCACGATTCACTACATAAAACCTCAATTCCGTTAAAATGGCACCATTCCATGTGCCATTTTAGCGGAGCTAAAGTGCCACATTGTGCGGAACGTGCCATTTTAGCGGCATATGTTGTTATATTTTTAGAACTGTCACACTATCTCTGTACTATCACATGCACTATGTAAATCTGTAATATCACACAAATTCTGTAATATCACACTATCTCTATAATATCACATGGATTCTGTAATATCACACTATCTCTGTAATATCACACTATCTCTGTAATATCACATTACCTCCGTGATATCACATGTCTAGAGCTTCGTACAATCATGTCAAGATAATTACAAGGGTATGTTACTTTAAGTATCGTATACAAAACCCTGTGCCACAGGATGCACAACACTTCAATCTCTATATCTCATTCGGTAAAGAGTCGCTGTTACTTATTATGTATTACTATTGCCTAAGTAGATTTCTACACATCAACCTTCGACGTTGTAGTTCGTTCTATTTAGTATTCACAGCTTACTAAAGCAAGACTCATCATATACGTTCGCTAGATAATCTTTACTATGCAACCTTGCTACTGTAGGCATGACAACCATCTTACTTTGGTTGAAAGCATTCATTGTCTCTCACACAACCTATTAGTCTGCTCATCCCCCGACTCTTTTGAAATTCAAATCTTTCTCTCACTTCTTCAACTTACTCTTATCATGCATTCATCTTGACTTAAGCCGACTCCCACGCCTCGCACTCAGTCAAATAACAACTACTCCATGCCACATAGAAGGCACGACCCCACCGTCTGAAATCCGTTTCTCAACCAGGACCTTCACATGCCTCGACTCTCTTGGATTGCAATCCGCTGTAAATTGTCTACGGCAAATTTTACTTGCACACACGGTGCAACTTGTATGTCCTTCTTTGTCGACCTTGGCTTCCATGACGCTAGGATGCTGTCTGTTGATGTGTAGTCTGCCACGGTGCATGTTGGATCCGGCTTCCACATGAACCGTTTATGCGTGTCCCAACCTAGATACCTTTGCTCGACGTCGCCCGTGGTTGCACATGGTATGTACCACTTCAGAGGGACCTCCCGAAAATGTTCTCGTGTAGGATCAAACTGCGGGTTGTCCTCAGCCATTCCTAGCCATACAGGCTCCCTTGCCTCAGATGCAGGTCTTACAAAGAGGAGGAACCCCTTTTGCGCATCGACGGCTACGCTATATGAAGGCGGTGGCCTCCCCTCCATACTTCCAATGTACGGTTCGTCCTCGTCCATCTCCTCTCTAATTCCTCCGTCGTACATGATATCTGTCATCATGTCTCCCGGTTGTCTCGTATGGGGCCAAAACCCACATTTCAACACCCTAGACTCTGTTAAGTACTCCCTTCTCATCACGTTGTTCCTCACCCTTGTCCAGTACTGGATACATCGTACTACTTGTGCACGGTAATGAGCACCAGCATCCTCTTCCAACAAGCTCTCCCAGTGCCTGATGTATCCATCAAGTCCGCGAAGTATGTCAGCTTCGCCCTTCATTACGTGCGGCCTGACTGCAGGAGGTTGCCCTTCCGGCAGCATAGGGCGGCCGTCTTCGTCTTGCTTCCAAAGCTTGATCCCGGCCTCTGGCAACCAATTTTTCACCGTGCAATTCAGTTTGTATTTCATGATCGGCCATCCATTGTCATCCACGAAGAACTTGAACTGTCGTCCCTTGGCATGCCCGACGAGCTTTTTTGCTCCGATTGCTATGTAAGGTTTTATGAAGTGTTTGAAGTTGGGCACCTCCTCCACCAGGTGTGGAATCATGGCATCTTCTTCCATGTCCATATAAGATTGCATCAACAAGGGCAGTGTTGGATAGTCTTTCTCCCGGAGTCGCATACTCCAACGCCCAAAGGATGCATCAATGTCGTCATGTGTGTGGCCCACCATCATGAACGAGACCACCACTTCTTTCACAATACGCTTTGCAACTAGCAGAGACCAGAAGCAAAATACATATCGGTTCTTGTTATCCTTCCAACTGTTGTCCATCTGGATATGAAGCACGGGTGGGAGGGGCATGGCAGGTCTCTGACTCGCTGGTGGCTCCTTCAGGGATGCTCTGCAAACTTCATTGCCGTGCAATAGTGCTGAATACAATGGCATGCTCCCGGCCCCTTTGAACAGGACACGCGAACTCATGACGGGAGCTTCTTCAAGATCTCGCAGTAGCTTGGCAATTGAGCCCACTGAGAAGTTGCTGTCCGAGTCAAATACCGGCAGACTGTAGTGTGCATACTTTTCGTCTGCGTGCCCATGTGCAAACATTCCCGTCACTGCGACAGGTAGCTTCTGGAACCCGTCTACCGACTTCGTCTTCCTTGCAAACGCCGGACATGCTGTCTTAGAGTGATCCATCTTGTCGTGAATAATAGACAGCACTTTCGAAGGTCGATATATAGATAACGATCTGCTGCCGTAGTAAGCCTGACGACATGCCTCTTGCATGAAGAGGTGTCGTTGGAACTTTCGATGAACTCGGTCGTATTCCTCTGATCGGGGGACAAATGTTGCACGTATACCCTTGAGCTTGTCACATTCGCTGCACCTTGAGAAGTCGTCCCCTCTGCTCTTGATTGAGAATTCTTGGAAATGTTTGCTTCGCATCTTGCTGAAACAAGGCTGAGAGAGTGCGTGAAGCCCAAGTTCCTCATTCACCTGGAAATGAGGACAGACGTACGATGAAGACTAGAACGTCATCTCTAAAGATATGGAACCAATAACAGGACTCCCACACCCTAGTTGCCGACCGCCGGACACTAAATCCAATCCATGTTCCCTCTTGGAATTTCCAAATATGGAGGGAGGCTAATAAAAGTCTGCCCGGTATTTTTTTGTGTTTGAGGCCTTAAAATTCCAAGAAGAGGCGGGCCTCTAGAGTAAAATGTGGGTGGAGACCCCAAATTTCAAAAACAAATAAAAAAAAAATGACCTTGAGAGGGTCAAAAATGGAAAATCAAAAAACTGGGTCCCACCTAAGTGGGAAACATGGATTGGATTTAGTGAGCGGCGTTGCCGACCTAGAGCAAACCAAGGCCTTTCCAACCAAGGTTGACTGGAGACCTTTCCCGAGGGTCTAATGTAGACGGCAACCGCCAGAAAACCGTTCTAACGTGATGTTTCTGGACTACCGCCCCGAAACCCATCCCAATGAAACGATTGAGGGTGGTAGACGAGAAACTATTCCTGCCAAGTGAATCTAGACTGTTCTGAACAATTTAATGGGCTGCTATCTGAACATAAATGCATAATCAATGTGTGGTATTATTTTAGACAGCACGTCCAGAAAACAATCATTAATTTTCTGCTCATAGGTCACGAGGGCGCTGTGGAAACAAGTTCGCCTTCAAACTTTATTCCAAAAAACGGGACAAAAACATGAGCTCAGAGAACCCCTGATACTTAAATGCAGTTGGACAGTGGATGTAATCTCACCTGATTGACGATAGGAAGCAGTTGATTCCAGCGAGTTCCAGCTGGAAGAACCTTCATGCCGACCCTTTCGCCGGAGCGCAGAGTGCATTGCATATGCGGCATGAGGTCTGCTTTTGCCTCTAGTAATGACCGTAGAGTCTCCACCGCCTGAATAGTCCCGCTTCGACGCTTGCACTTTGAAGCATTTCCGTGTGGAGCCCCTCTCTCTTGCCTCCTCGCACGCACAGCGTACCTCTGGAAGGTGCGCAGGCTGACCTTGTGGATTATTCGCCATGCTTTAACACATATTTCCTCGCCCTCCAGCGTTACAACCTTAGCATTCCCGCCGTACGCATCGTGAATGGCTCTATGAACCTCGAGGTTCTTCATGGATTTCATGTGGAACGACTGCAGGTGCATCTCGGTGCGTAATGCACGCACCATCCCTACTCCAAACTTCCTTGTACAAGAACGGTTGCAGCATCTTTGCGTATACACTCTGGACAGTGCCTCGTCAGATACAAACTTTCTCTGCCTGTCTCCAGTTCGAAAGGCTCGGGTTCTGTACGCATAGCGATACCTGCGCTTGCCCGGATTCCTCACACCGTCATTAATTGCCTCGTCTAAGGCCGATCTTTTCCTGGCGTGGTCGTAGACACTCACCTCATTATCGGGAGTGCAATGAAACAATCTCCGCTTTGGCCAGGGCACGAGTGTATCTACAAGGTCAGCATGCCCGTTGTGTACTTCAAGGACAACAACTCCAACATTGTCCTTTCCCAGCATCCTCTGGCTATCTACACAAGCGTTTGGATCGACATTCACTATAATGACGTCCGCGAAGAGGGACCCGTCATTGTGTCTGGCGACAAGCGCCATTCCTGACCAACCGTCGATGCTGATTCCCTCACAGTCAGGAATGGGGTCGGCATCAACAGCGACATCGTTGATGTCAGCTTCGGAGTCGAGCTCATCGTAATCTGTGGATCCCTGCACAACATGAAAATCAGTCCGCTTAGACTTTGTGACGTATTCCCTCATCAAGAATATGATAGCGGTCTCGTACCGAGTCAGTCGCGGACGACTCAGTGGAGTCGTCGTCGAAGGACGAGACAGACGATCCAGACATGATGAACAATGAACACTGCCAAGATGGAACTCGGGTGCGAACGACAATGATGAATACGTCCGCGGGTCACTTGTGCCACAAGTCGGGTGGATGATGCCTACAACACCATGTTGACAATTCGAGAGTTAAAAGAACTACCGCCATGCAGGAATCAAAGACAGAGATGGAGTATTAATTACCCGCATCACCCATCAGAACATAGCATCGATACATATTACTATCTTCATAAATGTAAGAGAAATGTAACCCATAGACAACTCGAACAACGAAATCCAACATTCATATGCTAAGTCAAGATATTTCTGAACTGCAGCCCAGAAACACTTGCCGCCGGTTGATTTAGTATATGTGAAAGTCCGTCCAACCACATTCACAATCGACTCTCTCAAAATATTACTGAACGACCACCAAGAAACATATTGTGGGAAGGGTTTATCATCCCACGTCAGAAAGTCCGTCCAAATTTATCATCTGTATGCACCTTGAAGATGTTTCTGAACGGCCGCCCAAAAGTATTTTTCATCCGTTAAAATCAGCATATCTAAGTTAGGCAGTCCTACTTTATCATCAGTCGGCTGTGAGAAGAGACATCTGAACAGCCACCTAGAACCCAAACATATGCCATCGGCAACTTTGATACATATCTAAATACAATCAAACAGCATCATCCATTCGCTAATTCATAATGTTTCTGAACTGTAGTCCAGAAATATTTGACATCGAACAAACATCTGTGAGGCAGATCCAGTTCATGGTGCAGAGACTGAGTTAAAATATTTCTCAGCGGCAGCACAACAACACTTGCCATCGGCTGTAAAGCCATATGAAAAGCTGACCAACATCATTATCCATCAGCTGTGACACAACGTTTCTGAACTGCCGCCCAGAAATATTTGGCACCAGTTCTGTCAATATATTATTTACACTCCGACCCATCTTCATTAATCAGCCGCTGTGACAACTTATTTTTGAACACACGCACAGAAACATGGCCTTCTGGAACTATCAAGATTATTCTAAACGGCCGACCTCAGAATCATCTGCCATCGGATGTCCCAGATAATAAGTGACGGGCATTGTAGAAACAATTGCCAACCAATGACGAAGAAAAATTCTAAATAGCAAGAAACATAAGCGACCGGCTCATTCCAGGATGATCTAACTAATCGCCCAAATTCAATAATTATCCATAGGCTTCGACAATATATCTCTGATCTCAAGCCCATAAACGCCTGCCATCGGCTGATTCAGGATTGTAGAGTCCATTCACACACCTTCACAATCAATGAGCTCAAGATATTTCTGAACGATCGTCCAGAAACATATGCTGCGATGGATTATTCAACCGTGTCTGAATGACGTATCAACTTCATCATTTGATGGCTCTTTGAAGATGTTTCTAAACGGCCGCCCAAAAACATATGTCGTCCGCTAAAATCTGCATATTTCAGATAGTCATTCCTACATTCTCATTGATAATCCGTGAGAAGAAAAATCTGGAAAGCTACCCAAAAAGCAATATACTTCATAACAACGGCCTATAAACGTATGTCCTCGGCTGGTTTGATACATATCTGATATTCCGTTGGACTACATCATCTATTCGCTAGTTCATGATGTTTCTGAACTGCAGTCCAGAAACATTTGTCGTTGACCATACATCACTGAGGCAGCTCCACCTTATGGTGCTGTATAGGCATATGAAACGTCGTCGATCTTCGTTATCCATCACCTGTGACAAAATGTTTCTGAACTGCCGCCCAGAAACATTTGGCTTCGGTGAAATCAACGAATTAATGAAACTCCGTTCCATCTTCATTATTCATGCACTGTGTCGAGTTATTTATGATCCGTCGTACAGAATCATGGTTCTTTCGAACTATGAAGATAATTCTAATCGGTCGCCCAGAAACATGGGCCCGCGACACTATCCGTGATATTTCTCATCCGTGAGAAATTAGTACATGACATTCCTCAAACACTTATTTCTCATCGGCTAATATTATATACTACCCAGATTGTGTTTAAGAACCCACACTAAATTACATAAATTAGGCGATACGATCGTGGCACTTCCAATTCATGACAACAATGCTCTTCAGTCCTGCCTTTTACTACATTCAATCATCTGAACTACTTTCTTCAAATTTATCCAACAACATACCTCCGCGACACAACGGATTTGATAACTAAAATCATGAGCTTCAGTTACTAGCCTTGCTTACTTTAGTGACGCGCCTGAATAATTTGCTACTGTCTAATAGGAATCACGCTCAGTGCAGTCTCATGATGACATTGAATGCGAGCATACTATACATAGTGAATGATACGCAAGTTTGAGGAGTTCCTACTGCAGTGTTTCACTAGTTCACTGTACAACTCATACTACAGTAGACAGTTCCTAATCATGTGAGGAATAGTACGAGCTTCAACAACGATCTTTCACTGGAACCAAAGGAGTTTGCGATCGAGGAAGCATTGAATCGGAAATTTGTACCTCCGTGTATTCTTTGAGCGTGGTCGCCTTGTTAGCCCCGAATCGATCGACAAGCTCGGCGACAAATCCCTCCACCTCCCGTTCCCTCCAAATTCCGACCCTCACATCGACGTACCGAAGACACGACACAGTAACCAGTATCGAAGACTATCAACTTCTACGCTATTCCAGCGATTGAACAACAATCTGTAATCGAAGTGTCGACCTTGATAGAGAACTAAAAACCCTACAAGAAACTGTCTCTTCCGCTGATCCCCAGTGCTGAGTGACGGAGCGGAGCGCCGTGAGTGAATTGATGTGCCATAACTGCCGCCTGCCATGCCTCGGAATGCTCGCTAGTGGAGTGCCACATCACACAGTGTCCACAAATGAGAATCAACACATGAGAATCTGGTTTCTTCAAAATTATGGTTTCCTCAATATTGGGAAAATGCCTACAACTTACCCTCTTTCGTTGTGATTGTGTGATATCTTTGCATTTTTCTTATTTTCCAAGGAGTGTAGTTAAGGTCTACCGCGTACCTTAGACATGGTCATGTGTAATAAATAATAGTTTTGGTTTCCTCAATATTTGTCGCATTGCAAAGTTTATAGTTGAAAAACATGTTTCGTTCCATGATGTAACGCGTGGAAGTCCACTACTAGAAACGTACACTGCGCACTACGTTTTTTGAACTACGTTCGAGTGTTTTGCTACGTTTTGGGCAACATTACAACGTCTGGAAAAATGGCATTGTAGTCTACCTAGCAAGCTACGTTTTAGAATACAATACTACGAACCTCAATTCCGTTAAAATGGCACTATGCCGCTAAAATGGCACACCTCAACTTTTTGAACTGTAGTTCAAAAACCATGTGATATAACAGAATTTGAAGGTGATATTATGGAAAATGAGTGAAAATGTACATATAGGAGTGATATTACCAAAAATATCGTGATATTACAGAATACACCATTCCATGTGAGCACTTATGTAACGTTTCTTTGGGAACAATCGTTCCCGGTTTCATGAATTCATTTTCAAGCACGGTTTAACCAGAAGTCACCGCCACAGTCACCCTTATTTTTTCACAGGATCGATTAGAATATAGAAGTGAATAAAAGAAGTTATTCAATTATTACCATGGCAAATTAGCATTTCTAAATGTCATCATGTCGTTTCATTATTCGAAACCCATGCAATGAGAGGAGTCTCTATGTATGCTGGTACCACCCACTGCTTTTTAAAATATGGACTCCGAGGTGGTACCTTTGAAAGTGGAAGGAGTTTATGATTCTATGATTTTCAATTTGGCTTGATAATAGCATACTATTTCATCATATATACATTGTTCAATGCATACTATTTCATCTGTGAATGGCATCATAATCAAATTTCCTTACAATTTCAGATGAATTTTGGTCTTTGACATATTAAATAAGAGTAGAATTCAAAATTTATCAAGCAATTTATCATTTTCAACATATTATTTCACATATTATTTTTATTTGGAAGGATATTGCATTAGCAATTACAATAACATTGTTGCCTTGATTGCCTTGTATGTAGTTTGGATTAACTAATTTTATATATATTTTTAATTTGATCATATTACAAAAAGGATTGCAAATTTGGATTTTGTATAACAATTCGATAATAATGTTGAGAAATTGTAGAACGCGCTCAACCTCAGTAATCACATCTACCATGGATCAATGCATTCGACTTGATAAAGATTCAAAAGAAAATTGTTCAAGACTGATTCAATGTGAGTAGTATGATTTTCAAAGTTGATACAAAAAAATTTCAAAGTAATGTACAAAGTTGATAAAAATAAATTCATGCATTGTTTGGAGATATAGTTTTGTTTGTGCAAAGGGAGACTTGATGATTGTTATTTGACTTATTTCAAACATTTGTCCTGTATTTTTTTCCATGTAGTGTACTAAGTTGACTATGCCCATGCAAAGTTTTAGAGACTCATTACGCTTTTAGAACCTTCATGCAAATAAATTTATAGGAGAAGGTCTAAAATCAACAATATGGTAAATCTTTCATTCGTAAAATTTGAATATGTTTTCCTATGTTTTTGTTTCTTGACCTTCTTCTAGAAAATAGTTTGCATGAAGTTCATAAAATTAAAACAAGTAATAAGTCTCCAAAATTCTACTCGAGGGTACCCAACTTGATTATGCATATTGATTATGCATATGGGAAAAAACTTTTTTTTCACAACATATTGGTTATTTTGTCACTTGAACCAATTTTGTTAAAATGGCGTTATTCCGCTAATATGGCGCTTTTTGGGGTGCTTACAATGAAAAAAATGATGTCGGTTTTTGTCGAGTTTTGACATGATAGGGCAAATATTTCTCAACGGCCGTTCAAGAACAACAATGTTTTTGAACGGCCGTTTAGAAATATTTGCCCTTATACTATGTCCAAAAGTCAAAAACCAAAAAAATGCTACTCATTTCTATTTGCCTCGCTCTCTTCGTACTTCCAGAATCTCCGGCTCCACTTGCTCCTCGAATAATGGATGTGAACGGCTCCACTTGCTCCTCGAATAATGGATGTGAACAGTAGATCTGAAACCGCCCCAGCCCAGCCAAGCCAGCCCAGCCCTGGGTGTGCGTGTTGCCGCGGAACGAAGGAATCTCTGACGGCCACGTTGAGCTTCCTCCTTCAAGCACCTGCTCCTCTCTATCTGTCTCGCAATGAACGGCTTTCGCAGGGAAATAACTCACTTCCAAACGGGGGTGTCGCGCTTCCATTCATTCTTGTGCAAGTGCGGTGCTAATCCCTACCTTGACGAACTCATTTGGTTCTCGCCTTTGTATTGTTTTATCTTTCTGAAAAGCCACAACACTGGCCTCTAAAGTTGTCAGATGAAACCTGCTGCCTGTTAATGTACGAAGTGATCAGGATTATTCTCTTGCCATGTTTTAGCATTGCTCGCTGGTTCCCAATTTCTTCGTAGACCTTTGGCTATCGAAATGTAATTGTTCAAGTTCCTCATCGTGTCGATTCAATCGCTGGTTGAAACTCACGTGCAAGTCGCCGGCATCCGCACTTGGGGCAAAGCACCCACCCACCCCCGCAAGACATGGTGTCCGAGCAAAAACCGAACGCAAACTCTGTTCCGATCAACCACAATTATATTAGAACTTTCACAAACAAAACCTCTCCGAAATCTGTCTCGAAGATCGCATCAAGTCTACTGGAATGACATCTTCAACTTGGTTATATACAGTGCGTTTCCGCGGGAGTTTTTACGTAATTTTCCGAGCGCTCTTTGAAATCTTTGGAGGATTGACACTTCTCGAGTCTTCTTAAGCCCAAAGATTTCGTACACGCGGGCCCATCAGCTATCGCAGAAGGTGTGTCTTTGGTTTTATTTGTGAGTCGTTGAACGTTCATATCTCTCACCAATCTGTTTTCAGCCAATCTCTCAGCCACCTTGAGTTGTAAACTTCAGGATGTCGTCTACGATTTCATCCGTAGAACAATTGCATTTGAGTTCTACACTAGTTTCTATGCCGTTGTCTTTGGATGGATCGTGTATGAACAATCGAGGTTGCCAGGTTGCCGCTGAAGAGAGCTGATCTTTTGTGGTGCAGGAAAGGTCGTGTTTTCACAACAAATGCGGAAAACTTCTAGCAGCGAGTCCCTCCAAAAACTGCATGTACACAATTACATAGTCACCAACAAGTGGGGGATCTGGATAACGTACGTTTCCTCTCAAACCACGATTACGGTCTTTTTCTGCTAGGTGTGGGATGTGTTGCATGGACGGGAGCCGTTCAGAATCACAAGTTGAAACCTCTGTCCTAGAGCACCAACAGTAAAAGGTGAACTAACGTTGTTGTCGTGCTTGAATTCCAGTGATCCCAGAATTCCACAAGGAAATAAGCGCCTGTACTGTGGTAAGTCCATCCCTTGTTTTCAGCCAATCTCTCAGCCACCTTGAGTTGTAAACTGTTCATGTCATGAATGATGCTGTAGGTGACGAATTGCCTCATTGACCATCTGAAATCAAGTTGTGGTCTTACGACACGAAGTACCGGCTTTGAGGTGATCGATATGAACGAACCGTTTCTCCTCCGTACACAATCGATCGACCGGTTTGAAGCCATAATGTCTACTTTGTGAGGTTTCTGAATTCATTCTTGCAGGGCTCAGGATCGTGCAAATCTGAAGGGCGGATTCTCTGCGTTGGTGGCGCCCGGCTAGTCACGATGTCGGACGGCGGCGGGGAGACCGATAAGAACATTGAGATATGGAAAATCAAGAAGCTCATCAAGGCGCTCGAGTCCGCTCCGCGCAACGGCACGTCCATGATTTTTCTCATCATGCCTCCTGTATATGTTTTCTCTTTTGGAGGTTTGGCTAGGTGGCGACCGATTTTGGCGCTCATGATCTAATCGCATGGTCACAAGTAGGGTTTCGAATTCGTGTCGTATCTCCCAGTTCTAAGCGCGATGCTAGAAGTCGTTGAAGTATTAGGGTTGTGTCGTTGTCGTCTCGACGTGATTTGTTCATTCGAAATCGTGAGGTCCTCACACGCGTGTATCATCTCGACGTGATTTGTTCATTCGAAATCACTGAGGTCCTGTCACGTGTAGCTAAAGTTAAATTGGACACATGCGAAGCTCAAGTACTGATCGCAAATTCTCTGTGTTTAATGTGCAATTTTCGAGTTTTTTTTTTGACAACGACAGATGCGTATAATGAAATGAGTAGGAGAAACTACGTTATCGAGGTCTTGCATGAGAGCGCAATCAGCGTGAAAGGAGAGGATTAAGCTGTTTTTCTTTGTTCTCATCTTCTTGGATGGAGGAGTGTTTAATTTGAGAGGACTGTTGCTTCTGCATTTGGAGTGCTGGGACTTGGAGATACGTAGAGATATATGGAGATATAGGAAGTCGGTAAATCGACTCTTGATCAAGCAACAGAAAACATGGTTCTTGAATGTCAATAAAATTGATGCCCGGTCCTCTTCGTGAACTGGGTAAGGTAATCTCAAAAGTCTCAATGAGGAACCGCTTGAGGTCCCGAGAATCTACTCCTACAAATTTCCTTGCTTCGAAGTTTTCACTAAATCAGTGGATCCAATACTAGGAAGCCTTCCTTTCGGACTTCGGGACGCCACCGAGGGTCTCTGCTCTCAACGCAATACCTAGATCACTACTTGCTTTGCCAAAGACCTATCATTTGTAGAGTGATGACAGCCTTGTGGATCGTAATTCGAGGAGTTTTAAGAGGGAGCTGCAAAAATTCGCTTATGGATTGTTTTGCATCCGAGTTTTTAGCAAAACAAAATGCGCTGTTAGTATGTTGTCCTTTCAATTATATACATGTGACTATTAGTGTATCAATCGGATAGTCGTATGCCGCGCAGGATCAAGTTTCTCGTGTGACGAAGATGCTTGGAGACGAGTTCGAAATGACCTCCAATATTAAGAACAGGGTGAATAGGCAATCCGTTTTGGGAGCCATAACATCCGCGCAACAAAGGTCAAGTCGCACAACAAAGTGCCGCCAACGGACTCGTGTTGTACACGGGCACAATTGTCACGGATGATGGCAAGGAGAAGAAGGTGCGGTTCGTCGTTTGTGTTACGCTCTTCGTTGCGAAGTCGTGAAATCGTGAGAGTCGCATCGACTTGTAGTGTGATTTTTCTTCCGAGGTGACGATCGATTTTGAGCCCTTTAAGCCTATCAATGCTTCACCGTATCTTTGTGACAACAAGTTCCATATCAAGCATTGAATGAGCTTTTAGAGTCCGATGACAAGTTTGGGTTCATCATTATGGATGGTAATGGGACTGCTCGGGACGCTTAGTGGGAACACGCGTGAAGTGTTGCACAAGTTTACGGTGGATTTGCCAAGAAGCACGATCGTGGAGGGCGATCCGCCGCATTTCGCCTTTGCGAATGGAGAAGCGACGAGATTACGTGAGGAAAACAAAGAGAGCCGCCACCCAATTTTACATCAACCCAACGACAAGTCACCAATGTGTCGTATGATAGTTCAAAAATAGGTCGTTGTGGTCGTTCTCCGCTTATGTGTTTTCAAACAAAGCGGGGAGAATGTTAGGATTTGGCTCACATGGGCATGTGAGGTGGCCTGTCAGCGATTTGCTTTTTAACTTCAAATATTTGGATGGGATGACCATGGAGTATGTGGAGGGAATGCGTATAAGTATCCTGACAGGTAGAGGTGTGCAATACAGTTTGATCATTGCTGGTTCAAATTGATTTCAAGACGGAGCCGAGTCGGTCGACATGTTTGACCCTCGGTTGCAAGCGAAGGTATTGAACGTGGTGGATGTATCGTGACGGTGGTGATAATGGGTTCAACCAAGCCATCGAAATCGTCAATGAGATTCTTGCAAATGTGAAGTTCATTCGGGAGAAAAGGTTGATCGGGAAGTACATCGATGAGAGTAGCCAAGATATCGAGAAAGTCAAGGCTCGGAAATGGGTGCCGTGGAGACTTTGTTCGTGTGGGAGAGCCTGGAAACAAACCGATACCTGTTGAAGAATGTTGTCACTGGGGAACTTGTAATCAAGCATTTGAGTAAAGAACACGAGGCCGACCAATCTAAGTAAGAAACTGTGCAGCTTCTAGTACGACGATTGTCTTGAGGGATGGCTAGTGAATGCTCTGATACATATTGCTTTGATTCATATGGTATCGTCGTAGGAACTTTTACTTCAACTTGTAATTCAGGGCTTTGAGAGATATATAATGCAGATCTTGGTATTTAGTATCTGTATGTAGGGCTTCCGTAACTAAAGTCTTATCTTGGATTAGTGCTGAGTGGCTTTGTGACATATCCTCACATCGTCACAAGATGCCTTGATATCCAGGATTTGACTTTAGTCATGGATTTTACGCAATTCATAAAGAGTCTACTTTATGCTGAGTTGTTCGGTGACTTTACTCACCGTACAACAAGATGCTCTAAGGTGTTCTCTTTCTTTGTTGCTAAATGGTATTTGATACAGAGTTTGGTATAGTTTGTTTTTTTAAATATACAAGAGATACCTATAAAAATCTAATCTTTGGCTTCTTGTCTACAGGAAAGCCAAAAAACATAGGTCAAAGGCTGAAAAGCGAGCTGGTAAACAAAGGAAGCTTTCAGGGATTGATGACCCTTTTAAACACAAGTGCCAGATTTGTGATTGCTTGGTGCCTAATACTGAGAGTAATATCAGTGTTCATTACACAAGTAAAGCTCACGTTCGGTTAGAGAAGTTGTACCTTTATGCCTCATTTTTTGAAAAGCATGGACTTGTCCTCGATTCTAGTGGAAAAAAATACACATGCAATGAGTGTGGGAGGACCGGGATTCCAGCAGATGCCAAAAAATTAAAGGAACATTTATGTAATGTGCATTTCCTGAGTTCAAAGAACAAGTACACAGATACTTTGATAACTTCAGGGGCATGGTACTCTGGGAAGGAAAACCTTGTGGTTGCTTCTAGAGTTCACAAGGTGAGACCAAAAGTGTATTGGACTAAAGAGTTTAATTTGGACAAGGAGCTTGGAGATTTCGAGGAGATTGCGGCTCCAACTTTGTGCGTTGAAACTGGAGCTTGTGGATTTCATTTTCTACTTGTGAATGGTAGATTTACCTCCAGTGCTCTAATGATGATGACCGAGCTGGGTACATTTTTGGAGGCTAAGGGATGTTCGACAAAACGTGGTGAAATGAAAAGGGTGGATTTTGATGCAAGAATTGTAACTTTTGGTTATCGATATGCTTATGGAGAGATTGGAAGGTAAGTATCAAAACCCTTGTAGTTTTGAATGCATATTTATTTGTATAAATGTTATTTTTTATGAAAATCTTACTATTACAATTTATTATAAATTGAACTAATATTTGTGTGTGATTTTTACAGGTTTCGACATAATGTCGAAGGGTGCTACTATCGTCGCGCATCGCTTGGCAAGCCCGATTTGTAATCATTTGAAGATTCAATTTCCAAATATTTTTGAACATTTGGAAAATGTATTGAAGGAAGAAGGTATTATCACAGATGATAACATTCGTCTTGGTAATACACCATTCACAACGATGAGTATTACCAAGAATTACCATTGTAACATCCATACGTATACGTATGATGTATCGTATGGGTTTTTCGCTTGGTTTGGTCAAAATGGTAAGTATGCAATTTTTTATTTTTTATTTTGTAAAAATAGAATTTTCTATAGACTTTTAAGTATTGGTTTTGATATATTTATTAAATGAATTGTGTTTTTTTACAGGGACAAAAGATGAGTATGGGAATGAGGTGAAGTTTTACTTCCTGTGAGTAAAACTCTTACTATCCCACTTATTGGTGATGTTATGTTATGCAAATCAAATGAATTGTGGCATTGTACTAGGACAAGAGGGCAATAGAGGCGCGTTTGGTATTGCCTTGTATCGTAAATCATCATTTTTAGATGGTATTCTATACTAAAAGGTAAAATCCAGACAACATTGTAGACAAGTCGGGTACTTTCATGGTTTGATAGTTGTGACATTCAAAGATTAGAAGTATTGTTTGTAGTTAGGTTTTTTCACAATTTCTAGATATATAGTTGTGAAAAAACCATCCTTTATATTATTGGGCCTATTATCATTGTTTTCTAAGTTTTGTTGGATATTATGGTTTAAATTATATTCTAATTTTTACTTTCATTGTAACAATTTCAATTAAGTCCCAATTGAAGTTCAAACAAATTAACTATGAGAGCCTACCCCATTATAAATATCTTTTAAGTTTGAAAGTGTTTTAGACATACATTTCAACAGCTTGTTTTGATTTTAAATTGATATATAACACATGACATAACAAATTAATTTAATAACAAACTATATCAAATAGTAATATTCGGGTAAGTTTTATAAATAGTTGATAGGAAATAAAATCATAAAGACTATATACTCCTGAAAATAGTTATGAAAATTTAAAGTTCAGTTTGTATACATAATTCTAGATCAACAACTTCTAAAATAAATTGTATAAGCCGAAAATCAGGATATTGGGTTTTGTTTAGTATCTTACAGTTGGTAGTCTACAAAAAGTTCATATATTTGTTATGTACCCTCGAGAGACTATAGAGGCTGAAAATCGTAATTTTTGGGTTTCAAGCTCCCAAAAACACAAGATTATCCCCTAAAGGCCCAAGCGTATTTTTGAGCCTTCAAAATCAAAAACTGCGATTTTTGGCAGCTTTTTGGGAATTGCAGAATGATTCAATATTTTTTTACTTTTTAGTATTTCAAACCGTAAGATCTTCAAAAAGACTATTTACACTAACACCATGTAAAATTTCAACCGTTGGATCTTTACCATTTGTGAGATCATAATGTTCAAAGTTGATATGTCAAGTTTTTTTGCAAACTTTGAAGCTTGCTTTTGTAAATTTTGATGGCTGCCCTTGTAAAATTGGTAAACTTATTGACTTTGGTCACTTTAGAAATTGAGTAGTGATTTGGTTATAAACTTATTTTCAAAAAATAATTTAAAAATAACTAATTTTAAACTACCCTTTTTCGACTTCAAACCTAAAATTTCTAGATGAAGGTTCTAAAATGGAACTTGTAATCAAGCATTTGAGTATTTTAGCTACGTGTGATTTAGTGGGCTTGTGAAAACCTTACAATTAATTTCATTTAAGACACCCTTAACGTCCAATTGAGTGTCATTTTAACACGTTTTCTAGTAAAAATCGCACGATGTCAATATATTGTAAATATGACCGTATCCTTTACAAATCAAAGCGTAAGAAAGAAATTGAGCACAAAATTGACGCTGCTTCCCACTATCACGATGTGAGATGCCTTGAGGCAATTAAATTGCATAGGGGGCACTGCAAGAACATGACAAACTCGCGGCCCTTTCATGGCTCAATTTACCAATCATGTAATGCTTGATGTTTTGTTGAATGCTGTCAAAATGAATGTAAGTAAGACATGCATAAGTGCCATTTTGACATGCAATGTTTTAATTTCATGTTTTTGTTAATATTATGAATGTCATGTTCGCTGTCATGTAGCATAGTTACGCTTCGTTTGTGTTATTTTGATGTCTCCTAGGTAACAAATATCATTTGGCGCCATTTCTAAATCCATTATTTTGATATTATTTTATTCTCTTATTGTTATTGTAGCACCAAAATGACATGCCCTCTATTGGTGCTATATTCATGTCATTATGATGATTGTCATTTTAGCACCACTTGTATTCATCTAGAAAAATATGTGAGTATTGAAACATATTAATGTGGAAATAGAAATGTAAAATAATACTATTTCGTAAATAGAAATAACTGTTGCGAGAAGTGATTGACTTTAGAGTCGGTGTATTTAAGCAATGATGACTATAATCATAAAAATATGGAAATCAAATGTCATCATGGAGCATGATGTCCTGGCTCGATGATGATGGCTGCCCAAAGGCCGCTGCCTGCCGCCAGCAAATTTTTTCATAAGCTTTTGAACTTAGCATATATCATATGGAATTTTCAAATTTGCATTTTGTATAGTTGCTTATTATTTATAAAAGAAATGTATTTCACATACTTCATTCTGAAAAACAATGTAGAACAGACCTAAAATAGACTTGTATTCTAAACTTAGACAGGAACTACCTACGTAACAGAACTCCATTTGCGTACAAAAGTAACTAAAGTCACAATAATTATCTACAAAAAAACAAATAATGAGAAGGCATTGTACACTTAGATAAAAAAATCTAAAATATTTCAAAAATAATTTGAATACCAAATTTAAACCAAACATCTTTGTAATTTGCGAAAAAAAGTAAACAACGTGATTTATGAAATTTCATTTTTAAAAATTTACATGGCCATGAGCCCATGACTAATGCACATGAACATGGTCATGTGCATGGCCATGTTCATGCGCATAGCCATCCGCATGACCATGCGCATGCGCAATAATCATGGCGGGGTCATGATGACCCTAGCGCCGTCATTCTCTGGAAACACTGTTCCCAGCTTCCTCCGAGTCTTGCGCGCCCGGTTTCTTCGCCGTTTGTCGTCTTCGCGTTTTCTCCTCCTCGTTGTCTGTCTCCGGTGCGTTGCTGCTGTTTCGCTGCGGACTCTCGAGTCTCTTGCGTTGCTGGTGTTCCGCTGCCTTCCCGGTGTACCGCTGCAGAATCAGGTTTTCGGCTGTCTGTCTCCGGTGAGTGTTTTTTTTCGCTTTCATTTGTGTTTTTCCCGTGGCGTTCCGGCGTCCGTTTTAGTGTTTGTCGCCGGCCTCTCGTTGCGTGCTCCGTCGTTAGTAACAGTTGCATTCTGACGTTGCTCGGCGATGCTCGTTGCTTTGTTGCTCGTCAATTGCGCTGCGTCTGACTTCGGCGTTGCTTGTTGCTTGTCTGTTTTTGGTTTCTTGTTGTTCTCCCTGCGATTTAGGTCGTACTTTTGTTTTTTTGGAGGCTGTTGGAGTGTATTTTGCTGGAGCGGCTGGAGCAGTACTCGCGCTTGAAGTGCCGGTCTTGAAACGCGTGTGCTTTTCATGTAGGTTTTGGAGACTGAGTTGGTGTAGAGTCGGTAGAATTTCTGTCTGCGAGTGGGAGTGCATTCAAGCCAATCAAATTCAAACAGCTGCATTTGCGCTCAACAACTTTCAGATCAGGTTGGGTACTTTCACTGATTAGTTTTGCATTTCAGCTTTGAAATTGCTTGAGATTGAACTGAGCACTGAGGTCGCATCAGGTTGTAAGTTCAGATCAGGTTGCAAGTTCTTTTGCATTTCAGAGCAGCTTTTGCAATTCAAATCAGGTTTCAAGTTATTTTGCATTTTTGCATTTCTGCATTGAAGTTTCGCATCTGCATTGAAATTGCTTGACGTGTATTTATAGCGTCTTTTAGTTCAACCCAATTCAGGAGCTGCGAATTGGTACAACTTAGGGTTTCGGCTGATTCAGTCTTTTCCGTGCTTTGTTAGAAACTAGTGAGGGAACTGGGTGCGAAGTGCTGGATTCTGAGGTGTGGTGGAGAGAGTCGTAGTACACTCGGTTAATGCTAGAGGTTTGAGGAACGGCTCATCAGACTCACCGACAAAGCACTGACGCACATCCAGACGCACATTCTGCCTTCACTTCGCATTCTTTCAAAGAGCACCGAATTTATTTGATTTGTTTCGATTGAAGAACTCATTCGAATTGATTGGAATTGTTGTTGAATACTAAAATCTACGCCGTATGTAGATAATGCTTCGTTTCACATGATTGCCGGTATGCGAATGCACTGAATTGAATGTAAGTAATGCTTTTAAGTAATGCTATTGTGATAAAAGAACCAGTATACTAGGTCAATCGTAGAATCAACCTCTTAGATTTTCTGAACGGCCGCCCAGAAAAGTAGCTGTCCTCGGCATTTTAGAAATGAAATGCGCGTCAGGAGGGTAATTTTTCTCGACGGCCGCCCAGAAAACTAGCTGTCCCCCCGGTAATTCAGAAATGAAATGCGCGTGAGGAGGCTAAGTTTTCTAAACGGCCGCCCAGAAAACAAGCAGTCGTCGGCATTTAAAAAAAATTGCGCGTGAGGAGGCTAAGTTTTCTAGACGGCCGCCTTAAAACAAGTCATCCCTCGATATTGTAAAACAGAAATGCGCGTGGGAAGGCTAAGTATTCTGAACGGACGCCCAGAAACAAGCTGTCCTCGGTAGTAGAAATGAAATGCGGATTTCTGAAGGCCAAGATATCTGAACGGCCGCCAAGAAATCGAACTGTCGTCGTTCGTTAATAAATCCAATTTATAATTTACAATTTCTCTGGACGGCCGTCCAGAAATAATCTGGTCCCAAGCTTTTTGAGATGAAAAACAAGGAAAAATTTAAGGGACAAATATTCCTGAACGGCCGCCCAGAAAAAATTGTTCTCAAGCTTCAAGAGATATAAAATGCAGAAAGATTAAAGAGACTCAATTTCCTGAACGGCCGCCCATAAAAAACTGTTCTATACATATGTGATTGAGGAATTCAGGGATTATGTAAGGACTTCAACTTCTAAACCGCCGCCTTAAAAACATGAGCTAGAAATATTTGAAACACAAATGCAGACTGAATCAAACTAGTAGATTTTCTAAACTAACGCCGAGAAATCGAATTGTGCTCGTTAGTTAGGAAATGAAATTACCACGAATATCAAAGGCAAATTATTAGCATAATAAGCGGAATGCACGATGACACAATGGGATAAACTTTCTGGACGGCCGCCCAGGAAAATAAGGTGCAACCGCAGATGAGAATGAGATTCCAAATAAAAATACGACACCTATTTAAAATTTTAAACGAACGGCCACCCTGAAACTTTCGACATAAAAATTGGACTTATATAATGGGGAGGGTGAACAGTAATAAAAACATCCATCACCTGCGAGTATTCTCTAAACAGCCGCCCAGATTTAATCAGATTTTGACCTGTTCAGTAGAATTGCGAATTGGTACCAGGGTTTGAGCTGATTCAATCGAATTTGCTTTTGTTCATTCAGGTATTTGCTTTTGAGGTGTTGCAAGTCCGGTTACTCATTGTACTCAGCATCACATTGGGTCTTACTTTCCAAGCACATCAAGCCATCAAGATAAATCTTTCTAGTGAGCTCGCATTCCCATTTGTTTTTTGCTTCCCATGAAGAAGTTATTCGAATTGGTTGGAATTGCTGTCGAATTCTAAAATCTCCATCGTATGTAGATATAGGATTCGTAAATTGTATTTTTTGTTCGCAATGTTATACCCGGGCCGGGGATAACTCTTGCGCAGTGGCTATGTTTTCTGAACGGCCGCCCAGAAAACAAGCCGACCTAGGCATTTTAGAAAATAAAATGCGAGTCATGAGGCTAAGTTTTCTGTACGGCCGTCCAGAAAACAAAATGTCCTCGGCATTCACGTAACAATATGCGCGTCAGGACGCTAAGTTTTCTGAACGGCCGTCCAGAAGACAAGTTGTCCTCCACATTCAGGGAACAATTTGTGCGTCAGGTCGCTAAGTTTTCTGAACGGCCACCCAGAAAACAAGCCGTTCTCGGCATTCAAGGTACAAAAAGCGAGACAGGAGGCTAAGTTTTCTGAACGGCCGCCCAGATAAAAAGCTGCCTCGGTAGTAGACATTAAATGATGAGTTACGGACGTCAAGATTTCTGAAAGGCCGCCCAGAAATCAAACTCTCGTAGTTCGTTGACAAATACCATATATAAAAATCTTATAGGCTGAGTTTTTCTAAACGGACGCTCGTATAAAAATGGTTGTTTTCCAAATATGTGGCACCCGGGATGTCAAGGTCGAGTTCGTGGGATGACCTTTCTAAACCGCGCCCAAGAAAATCAAGTCTAATCCCCGCTTAATACCCAATAGCGTTCGTAATAGGAAGTGGATCAAAATAATGAAAAGGGTGTCCAAGAACTAAATCATCTAATCATGTGAGCGCTTTAAGATGCTAGTTATTTCTAAACGGCCGCCCTGAAACAATCAGATTGAGCACCTTCTCAATTGAAGTATAAACGTAATTGGTAGCAGAACAATGTATAGGTGATAAGATTATAGAGACGTAAGTCGATACGTGTTGCCAGCGACTACTAGACATTGATGATCGAAACTAGTATCGTATTTCTGAAGGGCCGCCCAGAAAAAGACAACAGAATGAGGCCGCTGAGAAAAATTGCCAGAAATAGACAGTGTAAGCTAAGGGCTAGAACTCAGAGTGTATAATTATGGTTCAAATACATCTCGACGGCCGGCCAGAATTATTTGGTCTCTGCGATTCATCTGATAACGTAAGTGTCCACGTTTGAAGTGTGCGCAGATGGAGTCCTTTAATGAATCCGCGCCACCTCTGGTCGGATACCTTAAAAAAGACGAGTCAGATCTAGGACGATGGAATGAACTGTTAGAAACAAAGGTTCCATTGCGTCTTGTATCCAAGAACAGTACCTGGTCCGTCGAAGTGCACGATGGAGACGAATCTCCCTACTTCACTCTTTGCCTTGGCTTTAAAGACCCCTCGGGGTCCCATAAGTGGCGGAAACTCACAATGATCACAGTGCTAGGAATGCATCTCCGCGAAGGTCACGTCTTCCTTGACGTTGTTAACACGGATGTAGGAGTCATTGGTTTCATCATACTCTACCCCAAGATCGCACATTTTGACGCTGTACCACCTAAAGATATCCTCGGGGCTAATGACGAAATCAAGCTACAAAACATCCTGCGAAGCATTTCTCCAAAACAAACTCGAGCTAATCAGCCCAGGCGATTGGTTGCAGACGTACCAGGAATTACGTGTCTTCATCAACAACGACTTCAAGACCGCGAAGGGGGTACTCAAGAAAGCGGCAGAGCTGCAGGCGAAGCGCTTGCAGAGGAACTCTAGTGTGCCTGCTCATCCGCCCCGTGATTCTACTCCCGTCTCCACATCCAAGGGCAAGGAGGTTGCGACTCCGTCACAGCGATCCACATCCAGTAGGGCAGCGGTCGAACGACGAACTCCAGCTCCAACAATGGGCACTCCGTCCACGCCCGTCGAAGAAGGGTCAGGAAACTGCCAGAGAGGTGAATCTCGCGATGTCCCACCCGCATCACAGACATTGCCCGAAGATACATCACATGCAAGGCAGTTCACTGGATCTGCCCGGGATCCGCCCACATCGCCATCCACTGCGCCTGCCGCAGGATATCGGAGCCGCCCTCCTGCTCGATCTGGTTTACCTGGAGCTGGTACAATGCCCCCACCGCGTTCCGTATTTCAGAGATGCGACGGTGGGACCGACACTGTCTCAATCGAGCGCCACGGTGGGGACGACGTCGAAACCCATGGCACGCAGTCGACCGCTGCCGCTCCCACCCGTAAAAGGGCCCGTGACAAGCAAAAGGCGTCAAAGAAGAATAATCCTAAGAGGAAGAAGGCGACTGAAGCGGAGAGAGGGCAGTCTAGCCAGGCAACGGAAGAGCCAGTGCGTGAAGCTAGCGAGGAACCGAGTACAGAAATCCCCGAAGAACTCGTGACGGTCATCGACGAGGCAACCGCTTCGATTTCCGCAGTGAAGAAGACCTCGGTGGGTACGTACGCGAAGGGTGGCAGATGGAGCGAGTACCCAGATACGCTTCCGTTCGACCCGGCCATGGTCCCGGATAAGGTGTCCGTGAGGATGAAGACGAAGAAGAAGGCCGCGGACAAGGCAGAAGAGCTTCAATTGTACGAGGAGCTCCAAGGGCATGTAACGGCAAACTTAATGTTCAAGAAAAACGCCGAGTACATGTACATCTTTGGTCAGGGGCGGTACTTCCAGCTGGAGGTCGGGGACATGGAAAAATCTGATCCAAAGTCCGGGAGGATCTACAGCCTTTGGAGCAAGCCGGTGTCAATGCGCTTTTAAAGAACATGGTCACTCGCAATTCAACAAGCGATTCTCGATCGTGATGCCCAACACGACGACAAGGCCCAAGAGTCGGATGGATCGCGTAAGAGCAGACCATTTTGGATCATCAACGGCCAACACACTTGGCGGCTAAGCTTATCATTGACGGAAAGATCAAAGTCGCGATAAGAGCATCAAGGATCGGCTCGTGATATGGACGTGCGAGATAGTGTGGTCGGACAACCCATCACATTTGCACACGCTGTCGTACAAATGCAACGACGGCAACGACGAGCAACCATACCTGACGTCCGCTCCTGCGACTGTAATGCACCTCCGCGAAATCTGGTGCAACCATCTCCGACCCAAGATGTGCAGAAAAAACATGAAGTACGCGAAGGGTTCGGAAGAAGAAGCGCAGCACCTGGCATATGAGGTAAGAATGCTTTCTCCAGCCGTAACATGAAATGTTTCTGGGCGGCCGCCCAGAACTATTTCCCCTTTTATTGCAGCTTCAAGCCCGAACAAGAAATGTTTCTGGGCGGCCCGCCAAGAACTATCTCCTCGTGGTCTAAAGCCTAGTCCAGCGCTAACATGAAATGTTTCTGGGCGATCGCCCAGAAATATTTCCTCTTTCATTGCAGCCTGAAGGCCGGACATGAAATGTTTCTGGGCGGCCGCCCAGAACGATCTCCTCGTGTTCTGAAGCCTAGTTGAGCCCCAACAAGAAATGTTTCTGGGCGGCCGCCTAGAACTATTTTGTCGTTAACTGCTTATTACGAAAGTACCCTAGCTGACACGATTAGAACGCGTCTGGTTAGACTGTAGTACCGTGTGTTTATCATCCAGTGCCTTAAGGTATCTAACATGTGAATCTGTGCAGCGCTTCAAAGAGCAGGCCATCGAGACTTTGGAGTCCGCTGGGAATGCGAAGAACAAGAAGGGGGAGACGCAGAACATCGTCTTGAACAGCCTTGGAGAGATTCGGCTCGTGATGTCATCGGATGCGGCGTATGCCAAGTGGGTTCAGGTCTTCTCGAAGTACCAGACACTTGAACTCCACGATCCCGACACAAAGCAGCCGCTGAAGGATCTGCGGGACGACAGGGGAAACAAGATCAAGTACCCGCACTTCGAGATCTCCTCGACGTTCTTGAGACCCCTCGTAGGTCTTGATGATTCACAGCTCGAACTGCTCGCGGACCACATCCTGGCGGATGATCCTAAGGTCTACCTTGGGATAATGAGGCAGCAATTTCCGAGGAACTGGACCCGGGCCCAACGGATGCAAACCTGGATCCAGAGGAAGAAGTTTAAAAGTGTGATCATCAAGATCGTGATGGGTATGGTCATGAAGAACAAGAACTCGAAGGTGACAAAAATCATCCCCGATGACGCTTTCTTACCACAATACTGGTGGTTGGCGAAGAAGTACCTGAGCGTCAGCACATTCCACGTCGACCATGCCATGCGCGCTGTTGGGAAGGAATGGCTGAAGATTCAGATCACGCAAGGGAAGAACAGGACCCCTCTGCCTCCAGCAGGCGAGCGCGTGGTAAAAATGATGGTGAACAACCGGGTGCGTCACATGATCACTCTGCGGGCAGCGGACCACTCCTTCAGGATATGGAAGAGCGATCAGCGGATGTTTTCGAACAATCACTTCTGCTGGCGTGGGGGCAAGGTATTTCTGTACGACCAAGGCCCCGCCATTGTGAACATGTGCGAGGTTGGCATACTCGACTTCAGGATGCTGCCGGGTCTCGGAGAAGAGGTATCCTTGCATCAAGGATACGAAGTGTACTTGAGCAGCTTGGTCGGTCTCGTCTCGTCACACTTCGATGAAGTCGCCACTTGGATGTTGATCTATTCGCGATTAACCGAGGACTCTGTAAAGCGGATCGTATCCAAGTACTTCCCCAACCACATAGTTCAGACGACTGTACAGTACAAGGCCGGCAAGGGCGAGCCTCCTCAGAACACAAAAGAGGAGAACCGGATTCTGTACCTCCAGACCGTGGATAGGAGTGTTGTGACGTGCGAGCAGATGGTGGAGGAGGAAGATATTACCGAAACCCCTCGGTTGAATGAGCCGGACTCGGAATTGGAACCACTGGACGAAACCGCCGACAACATCGAGACGTATCGCAGCGATCATAGGCATTTCGTTGCGAGGTGCGAGTTGAGGACGGAGGTTTACATGAACTTCCTAGACAAATACTGCAGGCCCAGCGGATCGGTGTTGCTCTACTTTTGCGGACTCAAAGCATTGACGGCATGCGCGGTAAGCACCTCCTTTCCACTGATCTGAATTTCCTTCAGTACCCCGCTGATTTCTGGGCGGCCGCCCAGGAACATTCGTCCCTCGGCATTAACCTCCGCATAGCGGTTCGTTTTAGTTGTATGCAGGACCTCTATTACCTTGCATTTACCATCCCACTGTTTTTCTGGACTGCCGCCCAGAAACATTCGTTCTTCGCTTTGAGTCAAATATTTACCCTCATGGCTCTACGTTCTGACTCGATTGTGCGGCTATTCACAGATGCTTTGCAAGTCCAGTGTATCGTTTCTGATTGGCAGCAGGCGGTATCTTTCCGAGCACAAGGCGGTGGCATACAAGGCATGCAGTTACTGGGCGGAGGCCGTGATACCAGAGTTCCTTAAGTTTAGTTGGGATGATATCCCAAACTCCAAAGCTGCCAACAGGGAGATATTGCCGCTACAGCGTTATACAAGGGGCAATCTTATTCCCTCTGAGTTTATGGAAGGACCGGAGGTGTACTCCAGCGACGACGACGAGGCGGACTCTATGCAGGGCCAGTCGAGTGACGTGATGGTGCCGGTGGAACACGAGTCGGATGACGATCGCGGTGGCCGTGATCTCAATATGAGTACTGGAAGCTACCGAGTCGAGGGGCGACTCTTCATCGCAACAACCGAGGCGGCTGAGATCCCAGATCCGCAGGCCGACTAGAACTGACGATGAGGGGTATGAAATCCACCGCATCGATGACAGATGGACTGGCGACGCGAGCCCTGCACCTTACCAGCACGCGCGTACGGTAGTCGAGGTTGGGGATTCACAGCGAAGTGAGGCGGAGTACTCGGAGGATCTCATGACCGACCCGCTTTACAGTCGGGACGACTACGCAATTGGGTCCCAGGACGAGCCTATGCTTGGAGAGGCTACCATTCCCTCTGCATCCGTGCGCACAGCTACAACTCCTCTAGAGCCCATGGTGAAATCCAATGCCCTAGTGCAGGACGCAACTTCCAGTGATCTTGAGGTGGCCGTGGAGCAACGGGATCGTGCTCGTCCCGTCGCTTCCATTGCGTAAGTCGTTCCCGCGACGCTGCCAAGTACATCGTGACACCGGAGGAGCGGGTCAAGATGGCGGAGGAGAAGCTCGCCTCAAAGAGTGTGGACACCCGCGAACCGCGTCCGAGGTCGTCTATTGATCTCGATGCCGTGGACGAACCTTCGCCGAGAGCAGGATTCAATCGCGACAGATTTTCCACGCCACGACAGGGAAGTCATCCTGGAGGAGATAAGTCGGGCTAAGCTTCCCGAGAGCTTGTCTTCGCATCGGCCCGACGTCAAGCCGCAGCCGATGTGATTGCGGCCACGCTTAAGAAGCTCCGGGCACAGGAGGCCACGAAGTACATCGAGGTCTACAAAGACTCCGACGTGGTGATAAAGAAACACGAGGAAGAGAAGATGGACATGAAGAAGAGCATGGAGAACATGATGGAGAGTATGAAGAAGGACATGCAAGCCATGATGGAGAGTGTGAAGATGGCACAAGCACAAGCAATGCCTTATGCTGCGTCTTACGGCTACGCGCCTGGCGTGTATCCGACGATGCCATCTCCTGCCGGTATGATCACTCCTGCTGGGATGATCCCTCATTCGGGAATGATCACTCCGGCGGGAATGATTCCTCCTCCGGGGATGATCCCTCCTGCAGGGATGAACCCACCTCCGGGGATGATCCCTCCTCGGGGGATGATCCTTCCTCCGCAAAGCCGTGACTCATCCTCCTGTGGGGAACCCTTCAGTCTATGCCAGTGCCGCACCGATTGCAGACGCCGCCTTCCTCACCGGAGTCAGCACTCACCAGGTTGTCGATGTGCCGGATCCCGCATCCCCAGCCACAAATCCGGTGTCTCCTGCATCGACACTTGCCCCGTCCTCCGATCCGGCCCCAGACTCCACGGCCCCAGCCTCTTCCCTCGCTCCGGCCCCAGATTCTAGCGGCCCCGCCCCGGTGAGATTCGAGCCCGACTCCAACCCGGAGGATCTGCACCTTACGCAGTACGACATCGGGAATCAGCAGGTGACCAAACCCCGCCCCGACGCGGGAACGCCTCTTCGTTTGGAAGTCTTCTTGATTATCGATTGACCATGATTTCTGATGTTGGAACTCTTCGTATGTCATTTGCAGGCCGTTCCTGCTGTCAACCGCGCGGAGGTAGACGTAGACAACAAGAGTGATTCGGTGGGTTCCCATCTATCATAGTCTGCTAGCGGGGTTAGAATCCTCCGGGTCGATTCGTTCATAAGTTGTTAGTGTAGATTATATCTGTACCAGTGTAGTGGGGCGGGTCCTGTAGAATCTGAGCAAGTCGCTTGTATCAATGTATTATTCCTGAGCTCGCTCATCTTTATTAATGCGAAAGAAGAATTATTTTCTTACGTGACCCTTGTCGTAGATTCTCAGAATCCAATTCATTACGCTGCGATTTCTTACAGGGCCATGAGGCGATCACGGGCTTAGCCTCGCGTGTTCAGGAGCGGCTAGGAACTGAGGATTGCCCACTAGCACCGTCGGCTTCGTTAGAACCTCTTTCGAACGCTCTACCGGTAGTCTCCCCAGTTGACAACTCTCTCGCGCTAGCCGCCACTACCACTCAGCCTCCACAGGTTAGGCCTCTTATCGAGCAGTGCAATGCGTCTATTCTCTCAACCAACCGTTTGTCATGTTTGATGATTGCAAGGAACATTCTGGGCGGCCGTCCAGATTCTCTCCAAGTTTGGGATTTCTGGGCGGACATCTACATTGTTTCCATGCTTGGGATGACTAGGCGCTACCATAGTATAGTCCCCTTTTCGGCCTCCTCGGTTTTCTGGGCGGCCGTCCGGATTCTCTCCAAGCTTGGGGTTTCTGGGCGGACATCTAGATTGTCCCCATGCTTGGGATCACAAGGCGCTAGACCGCTAGTACAGTGTCGTCATCTATCCAGCCTTCAGTTTTTCGAGGAGCGCTCGGTTCCGTCGATGAAGATCTTATGACCGCGGTTCGGATGTATGACGCTCGCCTTCGACCATTCAACCGACTCCTGGCTATTCTTTAACGCCCCCTCGGTTTTCTGGGCGGTCGTCTAGATTCTCTCCAAGCATGGGGTTCCTGGGCGGCCTCCCAGCTTGTCTCGATGCTAGGGATCACTAGGCGCTAGCATTGTATAGCTGCCTTTTGGGCCCCCCTCGGTTTTTAAAGGCGGCCGTCTGGATTCTCTCGCATGCTTGGGGTCTCAAGGGCGGACATCCGATTGCTCCATGATTGGGATCACTAGGCGCTATTATAGTCGCGTCCTCTATCCGGCATTCATTTTTTCAGATGTATGTCGCTTGCCTTCACCATTAGATCCACTCCCCCACAGCTATTCTTTATTGCTCCCTCGGTTTTACGGGCGGCCGTCCGGATTCTCTCAAGCTTGGGATTTACGGGCGGACATCCGGTTGCTCCATGATTGGGATCACTAGGCGCTAACATAGTGGCGTCCCCTATCCGGCCTTCAATTTTTCGAGGAGCGTTGGGTTCCTTCCATGAAGATCTTAGGACTGCGGGTCAGATATATGACGCTTGCCTCCGACCATTCAACCCACTCCCCCTGGCTATTCTTTATGGCTCCCTCAGTTTTCTGGTCGGCCGTCCAGATTCTCCCCAAGCTTGGGATTTTTGGGCGGCCATATAGTTTCCTTTATAGTGCATTCGAAGTTATGGACAAGCTCTCCGTTCCTTCAAAGTCGTTCCGGATGATGATGTGATGACTCACGCCATCTACACCGCGCTTCAGATGTTTTTCGCTCATCTTTCCCTACTTTCGCTCACTGGCCATCCTCGAGTTTTACAACCCAGATTTATTCAAGACGGTCGTCCAGAAAATGTGTGCCTGTCTCTATTGCATTGTCGATCACATCCGTTTTCGATACTTCATGTTTGCTTATGCTTTCTAGTTGGATCCTGGGATGCCTATGTTTACAAGGCGATAGTATTTGCAGGTCACGTATCCTGCGTACCAGAAAGTAAAACCCAGTTCCATGAAGTATTTTGTTATATTGGAGCTTGACGGCGTGCTCTGTGATATCGAGCACAACATGGGGTTTCTCCAGAACCCGCCCTTGGATTGTGTTCGGCCATCCTTCTCTGAGGGGGCGGACTTCCGTCCCCAGACCCGGACAATTTTCAAAGACTACGTCCTTAGGTGTCGGCCGGGAGTGCGGGAATTCCTCGCGTTTCTCACTAGCGTCTGTCACGTTGGTATTTGGACTAGGATGCCGAGGAATATCACACAGTGTATGGTCAAGTTTCTTTTCCAGAGTCTGACGCAACCAAGAGAAATCCTCTCTGTCGAGGATTGCACTCACATCATTGAAACCAGGCCGCAGTCCGAGTGTCGATGTCCGGTTAGAGAGTGTTGGTTGCGCCCATATCCATGTCCAGGTCACCCCTCCACAATGCGGCCTAACCTCATGGCCACCGAGAGGACTTACATCCGGCATGTCGGGCACCTAGGAGATAGGCTGCACGTTAAGGTCCTTCACAAGATGGTGTGGGGCCAACCCAGATTTTGTAAGCCCGATATATGTTTAAATGCGTCCAACACCCTCCTCATAGACTCCAGCCCGGAATCGGCACTGCTCAATCCTCGATACAATGCAATATTCCCCATCGTTTACAAGGGCAATTCCAACGATCAGGTGCTCCGCCACTCTGTGGCGAAGTACATTTTCCACATCGTCAAGTCCGGAAAAAGTATTCCGCGCTACATGGCCTTTACATGGAAATACAACGGCCAAGAGCTGGACCGATCACCACGTGCCACGGGGTTCACTATTAGAGTCCGACTTTGTGCCAAGTACACTGACAGATCGCTTGAACTGGAGAACTTGGATTATATTCCGTCCTCGCACTCACAGAGAGGAGCCGACTATTTCACTCGTCGCAGTGTGCCTACAGTAATGCCTCGTCTCTAATGCAGTGTGAAGCACGGTCCTGTCGACGGTATTGTCGATATCGTAGGTTCCGGGGTTCGTCCGTCCTGGACACCGCGGAAGGCGCCGGTTCTTGCGATGGCGACGGTGCAGTGACAGACATGTGACGCCTTCGATGCTCATCGCCTTGGATGCTCAACGTTGTCGGTGAGTTTTGCCTTCTACTTCGTCGTCCCTTTCTCCTCGTTTGTGACTATGCATGTTGCCATATTCATGTCTCTCCCCCCCCTTATTCCACCCACTTCACTACTATCCCACAGGGATTTATTCGGACCCTCGGAGTTTCAACGACTTGTTGGGATACTTCTGACGATTTGGTTTGTTGGCGACGACCATCTTCCTGAGCGGCCGTCCAGAAAGTCGGCGACTCAGGAGAGCATGGTGGCGCGTGGAATTTGCCAGTCTTTGGAATTCAATGTCAACCTTATATTGTATGGTCAATAAGAAAATTCCTTTGTCGTGCTGTTCCACTTGTTCTTGCCTTCCTTGTTTGTATTTCTATCTTCCACTGATTTTGGAGTGTTTGTTTTTTTTCGACACGACGCGCACTTGTCTTGTATAGTCATTGTATGAAAATCAATGACCTTGTTCTTTTCTAGCGGGCGTTCGTAAGCAACTAATCAAATAGAGTATCTTGTTGTTTGGCACCCGCCATATCTTGTCGTAGCATTGATACAGGTCCGAAATGACCCTAAACTAGCGATCCGCACATGTGCATCCAATACCGCAACCTTCGAGTCTTTAATTCTTGCCTTCCTTGAGCAGCTCCATCTCCTCCGCCCCTTGAACGTAATGGGTCTTGACAGTCTCCGATCGCTTACGATAAGGCTTGGTAACCATCACATGTGGAGTTGATCCAAAGCACTCATCGTAACGCTAAACATGAAGAGCATTTTCGGGCACTTAATGGTTTTCGGATCTTTTTTAAAGGCAATCAAAGACTTCATAGTGGAGAGTAGACTTGAGATTGTGCTACTTCCTGCAGTTGCATTGTACTTACACTCAAAGAATTGCTGACTTCTCTATCGCGGATTTCCTCGGTGCTGAGCTATTGGATTACAGAATCCGTAGTACTGAATAATTGTTCAATTCTACTGATATTGTAATCCAAGTGCTCGACACCCAGGGAATCCCGATCTGAAAGTCTGCATTTCGTTGGGTGTAAGTACTGAGCAAGAGCTGGAAGAAGCACAATCACAAGTCTACTCTCCACTTCAAAGTCTCTCATCACCTTAGAAAATCCTCAAAACCAATAAGTGCTCGAAATTGCTCTTTAAGCTTAGTGTTATGATGATTGCCTTGGATCAACTCGACATCACATGGTTACGAAAGCTAATTTCTAAGCGATTGGGGATTGTCCTGATTTACAGGCAGACAAGTTTTACAGTCCGGAGTCTTGTAGTTATTGAGATGGAGTTGTGGTGAAGGAGTGAGAAGATGTTTTATTTCTCCCCTTGCTCGTATCACATTCTCCTGACAACTGGACGGCTCGACCTACTATAAAGTAACACGGATTAAGGTATGGCAGTAGGATTGGTTGAAAACGGTCGAACAGGCAATACCCAGAACCACAATAGATTTGAGAGGTCGTGAATTGAGGTCATTTCAGACGGGTCAACTTTGGATGCACTTAGGGACGTGACTTCGAAACCATCGGATGGAGCTTGCACACGCTGAGTCGCCTACCCCTCCGCACCTCCCCTCCCTCTCCAGCTTCAGTGCCCATGAATGCGGCATTGTTCTCTCTCTTGTAGATCTGACTATTGTCTTCACTCCGATTCTCCAGGAAGATTTGGTGCGGTCGACTGCCATGGTTTTGGACGGCCGTGCAGAAACTCGTGGGACGGGATCCGACATGAGCGAAGGAGTCCACACACACACTCTGCCGTGGCGACTGCTCGATAAAGCCTTGAACTTGTGGCGGCGCGCCACCCAGAAGTAATCAAGCCAGCATGCACGAGCTCGACCGAGTTTCTGTAGTTGCGGTCTCCGTACTCGTCAAAGAATAATCGCTAGAGTAGGCGATTGCTCGGACTTTGTCCGAGTCACTCGGGCAATTTACTTCTATTCATGCTGATCTATACTTTGTTTGTTTGTCCCAAACGCTTCACACTAAAGTTGGACTTGATGAATTTTAATAAATTTGGTCTCCCATCCCGCACACGAGGCGTGGAATTCTTTGCATATTAGTCTCATTTCTGCTCGTCTCGCTTGTATCTCGCTTATGTGCCGCCCAATACCCGAATCTCCACATTCAAATGTTCTGAGCGGCCGTTCTCATCTTCTCTCGCGTGCTCCTGCGTCGATCCTGAACTAAGACGCCGTTCGACACATAATTTATGAGCAACATGGTTCTCCACTGTCGATTAGGAGTTCCGTGTCTTGGTCCGGGACGACCCTAAACTAGCACGCCCTTGTAGATTCAACCATGCTGACTTACATGGTTCTCGACTGTCAATCAGAAGCTGAAAAATCTGTATGTCAAACTAAAGAACTGCCAAGCATACGTTGACAAGCATAATAACATCATATGTCCTTAGCTCCGAGAACAAAATAAAGAAAGATGACAATCTTAGAGTTGCGTATCGACATTCCAGTCGTCCCACTCGTTACTGCTTCGATCCAGGCTCTTTATGCACTCACTCGTACGCGTCCCTTCTTCGATCTGGGCTCTCTCTGCAAAATCCCGCTCGCGGTGATAATTTTTAGAGATAGACAAAGCAGTACATAGCAGTTTGGACCAAACCACATTATAATCTCGATCCACAATGCCATTACAGGACAAATTTCTCTGTGGTTTCAAACAAACAATGTCTTTTCAAATTCTGGTTTACAACCTCTCTTCAAAGCATGCAAACAAACTGTATTGCAGAGTCATAATTGCAGATGCGTGCACATCTCCGCTCCCACAAACACAAGATGTTTACAACCTCGACCTCGACATGAAAAACTATGACTTGATTTGATTAATGCGTTCAAGTTCGTTCTGCAGTGAAGTTCCAAACAAAAACCTCCTTGTGGATCAACTGTCAGTTCAAAAGTACTTACTTCTCGCTCTGCAGCTTCGAAGTGCTTGTTGACGTGAATCTTCGGACGAAGCATGCAGCAAAATTCAATCCACTTGCTCAACGTTGGTCTTCATCTGCTCAAGAAAGACTGGGGCCTTGATAACTTCGTCGTAATTTCCGAGAATATAGTTGTAACAAGTTTCACTGCTACTGATTTAAAAGCTTCGGGTTCTTTAGATATCATGGATGCAAAAGTTGATCGGGTGACTGATGTGTAGTGACTTGATGTATGCTGAATATTTGAATTTGGAAGCTCTGATGGGCTTCTTGTCGTGCGGCTTGGGACTCAGCATGTTAGATGATTCGGTACACTCGTTTTTTCTGTTGTACAACATCTAGCTAAAAAAATATATAGACACGATGACTTCCGCCTACTTATATTAGGAAATAAAATTTGAAAGTTCTAGTATCGTGTAATCATGTTTCAGACTCATGTTCGAAACATTGCTTGATGAAGTGATTCTCATGAATGTGTTCCATTCACCTTGTCTTTGCAATATTCCTCTCAAATACATTGTTGGGTTCGTGAATTCTGATGGAGGGTGCTATTATAGGATAGAGGAGGGAGGTGTAATACCACTTATATTAGGAAATAAAACTTGAAAGTTCTAGTATCGTGTAATCATGTTTCAGGACTACGGTTCGGAAACACTGCTGATGAAGTGATTCTCAAGAAAGTGTTGGAATTCACCTTGTCTTTGCGATATTCCTCTCAAATTCATTGTTGGGTTCATGAATTCTGATGGAGGGTGCTATTTTAGGATAGAGGAGGGAGGTGTAGTACCACTTATATTAGGAAACAAGCCTTGAAAGTTCCAATTCAGAGTATTGTTTTCAGACTGCAGTTCAATACACTGGTGATGATTCTCAATAATGTGTTGACAATTAGTGCATACTGCACAAACTTTCCGATGCTTTGCTCATAAACTATGTGAATCTTGGTCTTTTTGGCCAAATTCTTGCTTAGTTTTCTGGTTTTTGTTTGACAATTCTGCCAAATTGACTCCCTTTTTCCATATTATCCCCAAAACGTCCCCATTTCACGTATATTTCTTCATGTTTTTCTCATTTTGTCACCCCAAAATCGTGCCATTTTAGCGGAATAACGCCATTTTAACGGAATTGAGGTTATAACAAAGTGACGAGAACAATGACTCACCTCCAGTACATCGCCATTCATCGCGCAATGGCCGCAGCTCCTTCGACCTCACGTTCGACTGGAGTTCCGTTCACTACAGACGTCTGCATAGACTCACCGCCAGCATGTTGTTGACCTCGATACAAAGGCTGAATTCGGAATTTAATCTACTTACTGCGTTCAGCATGACCTCCGAGCTCTGCGTGCCTGCCTCCAGAATGGTGAGCTCATCTCCTACCCTTCTCGCCATTTCTTCCTGTTCTCCGATGGCAACTTCCACCTGCAAAACCAGCACCAGTGCAGAACAGGATAAACTCAATACTGAAGAGCTCATTCAAGGTCTGAGGTGCTCGTATTCCTTCTTCGGCAAGCGGCCCATCGGCGCGACCGGGAACGGCGGCATCCTCCGGCGAATCTCACCCTCCGGCGAAGCTCATCCTCCGGCGAATCTCACCCTCCGGCGAAGCTCATCCTCCGGCGAATCTCACCCTCCGGCAAATCTGCCCGAGCCGGCACTGGCGCCTGGCACCTGGCACCTCGACAGTCCAGCACCGGCCCTGGCACCTCCCCTATCCCGTTTCCGGCACCGAAATTTTCAGGGCATGGTACTAGCCAAACGCTATTTTACACAATTGCTAATCCAATCACAAGATCTTGATATGAGCGTACTTAACCTCTAAAGGTCCAAGCGTATTCTGAGCCTTCGAAATCGAAAAGTGCAATTTTTGTCCACTTTTTGTAGGTTCATGTATAGTTTAGTAATTTTCACTATTTTGGTATTTCCATCGATAAGATGTTCAATATGGCTACTTGCACTAGGTACTATTTTCAACCTTTGGATCTGTATCAATTGTGAGATTATAATGTTCAAAGTTGATGTGACAAGTTTTTTGCAAATTTGAAGCTCTTCTAGATTTGAAGGTTGCCCTTGAAAATTGGTAAGAGCTTCAACCTTGATAATTTTAAATTTGAGTAGTAGTATCATTGGTAGCCAACTTTGGAACAACCATTTCTTTTTTGTTGCCCTATTTAAACTTGAAAGTTTAATTTTACATTAGAAAATTTTGAGTTTAGAATTTCAATTTGCAAATTTCCACACACTCACCTTGTAGTATACTAGGAAAAGTTTAGTAAAAATCTTAGGGAAAAAATACTAATTTAAACCCCTTCATCTAAGCTACTCAAATAACAAAATGTATGATCAACGTTTCTTGACCTCTAGGGGTTAATGGTGAGAGTGATGTCTTAGTTCAAAGAAAGTAATCAAACTTTGAAAGTTATAAGGTATTCATAAGATATTTAAAGTTGACCATGTTAGAGACTTTTTGGAGTGTTTCGCAATGCTTAACTTCTAAAGATCCTAGATACAAAAGTGTTTAAACTATCAAAATCGACCTTCTTCTACCTCATGCCCAATAGACTCAATCTAAGCATTGATTAGAAGATTTGATGAAAGGATCTTACAACTAGCTCAAATCTTGACTCACATGTCAAACTTAAGATGTTGATTCTTGTTCATATGTGAGATACTAATTATTAAAGTTGATTGAGATTCGCATGTGAGATACTAATTATTAAAGTTGATTGAGATTCGCTTCTGCAGGAACTCCAAAATGCCATATTTACTTTCTCAAATCTTTAGGGGCTAATATAATTGTTGTTTATGACAACATATCAACTATGGAGATTCATGTGAAGAACAATCTGATACAATTTTCTATATTTCAATCACTACTGGTCCCAACATAATTTAGTTAAAACACATCTCCAAAAAAGTATTAGAGATGCTATCAGCTTTCTCAAATCTTTAGGGGTCAATATAATTATGGTCTATGAAAACAAATCAATGGTAGAGATTCATGTGAAGAAGAATTTGATAAGATCTTCTACATTTCAAACATTACTTGTCCCAAAATGTTTAAGTCACAAAACACATTTTCAAAAAAGTGTTATAGATGAAATGAAGGTGAATCGTTCACATCTCAACTGTTGAATCTTATAGTAGACTAAATGTAAGTCATGCTGACGAGATTCTCAGTTAAGAGGCCTCATACATTGGCATACTATAACGTATCAATACAAAAAGCTCGTGTTTGGTACATCCCTTTTCAAGGCTTTACAAAGCTTATATCTTGAGCTTTTTCAAATACATACAAAGAACAATTAAAAATACTATTACAAAAATACTATATTTGTAAGAGCTTAATCAAGGTAAATTGAAAGATCCCAAAGCTTCAAGAAACAACCTATGCACTTAATTAAGGTAAATTAAAAACACTCAAAGCTTGGGAAAACATCCAGTTCTATAAAGAGATTAGATAGTATATACAAAATTAGAGTGCAATTTACAACACAGTGTCCAATTGTTTGAAGAACTTTCAAAATATATATAAAGAAGCATTTGTAATAGAACAATAGTTACCAAAAGTAGCGATTGCATGGTAAAGGTAACACCATGCGCTGTTGACACACATAATAGAAGAGAGCCTATGAATGTAGTTAGGCACTAATTAAGTATGTAACAGTAACATGGTTAGCTAGTAAGTGCTCTTGCAGAAACTAAAACCTAACAAAATACATGCCTTTTAACGGTGTCAAGCAAACACCCCAAACTTGCACACCGCAAAATGACACTACAAAAACAACACCGCAACTAGTAAGTGTTTTTCCAGAACTAATACCTCGCAAAATACCTGGCTTTTCATCGGGGTCAAGCAAACACCCCAAATTTGCACATCAACCCCACACAACAAGCACTCGAGTAGTACTCTTGACGACATGAAAGGGTCGGAGTCTCTAGGCTACTCATGAGAGCACATAGGGGTCACAATCGGTACCTATGCAGACCATGCAATTTCCCTGAACCCTTATTAACCCCTCAAGTAGAAAGCTCATGGATGTCAATAAAACCCCTTAAAGACAAAAAACTCTTTAAGTGCAAGATGATAATTCCAAACTTTTTACAACCATACTACCAAGGGGGGTTGGCTCCTCAACGAACGAATGTCTATTTTTTGAAAAAATAAGGTTCGTCTGCCAAAAAGGAATTTTTCAAAATTCATTCTTTTGTTTTTTTTTTGATATAATATCCCAACTTTTAGATACCCTTTCGTCACATCAAAGAGATTTTTGGATAATATTTTCCTAAAATTTTCAATACCCTTTTCATAATATATAATTTTCCAACTTTTTGTATCTCTTGGCATGTAATTTCTAATTTTTCATTATAAAAGAAAAAAAATAGAATTATTTATGAACAAACCTGCTATGGTGGTATGGTAAGTCACACGTATGAAACCTTAAGATCTTACACATAACTCGTCCACGTATGTGTGTGTACCAAAATGTAGTTTCAAATAAATTTCTTATTGTAAGATTCTAACATTCAAAATATGAAAAAAATAAAAAATAAAAAATAAAAAATAAAAATAAATGGTTCCCTTATTGCAAAATGGGTTCCAAGTTTTTTGTGATCCAAAGGACCAATTTTAAGAGTGAATGTGAATTGTGGCATTTCAAATTCTCGTAATAGAACCAAATAGAACCAAATATTAATATTCTCGTAGTAGAACCCTTTTTAATAACACCCTTTTTAATAATATTAACGTAATAGAACCAAATATTTCTCTTTGGTTGTTAATATGAGAAAATATTATATGCACGAATATTAGACATACAATGGTGAAAACAACCCAAAATTTTTATGAAGGATAAATTGTTCAAAACTAGGTCCCTTGCACAAAAATGAAAGCCATAATCGCTCTTACACCTTGGATTACATTTAAGACTTCTACCACAGAAATGAGATTCAAATTGGAAATTAATTCTACAAACAAAGTAGAAATCCAAAAGATATTAAAGAATAACAACCCCTTAGAATGTATTCTTTTATTTTTTTTATTTTTTTGGTATGAGTATAAAACTTTCTTGTGAATTCAAGCTTCTATATTGCCACATACATCATTTGATGCAAGAAAAGCCAAGGCACCACAAGCCTTGGCTTGGTGGTTAGGGCTCATGGTCCACAAAAAGGAGTTCGTGGGTTTTATTCCCCATGCCGGCATGTGCTCACTACTATAGTCCACCCAACTATTGTGCGGGGTCCTTGGACCTTGTTGTATGGGTACCTCAAAGCCCATGTGGGGGGATATTATGTCAAGTATCTTCAAGGCACTAGTAACTAGCTAGAAACTAGCGGAGGTATAGTGTCAGGATTGCAGTTGTGCGAACAGTGAGCCCTGAGCAGTGAGCGATGAGCAGATTTTAAACCAGCGGTGAGCAAATTTTTTGAAATTTTTTGGATGCTAGACCATGAATCCTAGACCATGCTACAGATTAGTTTGGATTGAATCTCCGCATCTACATACGCTATATGTTAGTCCTATGATTAGGTGCTCCACATTGTATGTGATATTGTTTCACAACTTATTAAAATTAATTATATCAATACCTACATGTACAACAAACCTTGCCAATTTGTCTAACTTGGAGTACTATTCACTTAGAAATATTACCTTGGGAACGTCTTGTCATTTTCAAAGTGTGATTTACTGTCGAGTTTTGTAGATCAAGTCCAACCTAATTCAGAGAATGTAAGCCTTATTTCCACGGGTTTGGGTCAATAAATCCGCGGTAATAAGTCAAGAATATTCGAATATTCCTGAGAATATTCGAAAATGATTCTGTAATACCAAAAATTTATCTATTTTTAGATTTTTTTTGCTAAAAATACAAACTCGGTCCTAAAAATTTGAAAACTTACCGCTCACCGCTCAACGCTCACACGGTAGCAACGTCCTCCCTTCGACTCTTGTTATGTTAATGAGATTTAATAAATTCTTAATAACAATAAAGTACCACCTACGGAAATCCTTCAAAATCTTTAAAACTCTTCATACCGTGTATACTCTCATGGGCAAACCACCCTACTACCGGGAAGGATCACCAAGGGCAAACAGAGAAAACCGGCTGCATTAGGTCGGGCAACCTGCAAAGGATCGCTAGCAAGTAATCGTGTTCTTTTATATATGTAGATTTTATTAGTTATTTACACAACCTCCATTTTCACTCATGATTATTATGATTTTCACATATCATAATAATGAGAATATGAAGAGTCCATTCGTGACCTTATTACACAATTTCTATTTTCAGTAATATTAGTACTTTTCAGTAACTTTTAGTAATTTTGAGTATGTTATCACTAATTTTAGTAACTTCAATTATATTTCAATTAATACAACTAGTAAAGGGCATGTAAAGGCAAACAATCATAGGCAAGGGCTAAAATTGAAGTCAACCTCCATTATCATTTCTTATGTAAAATCATGAATTTTGGAATATCATGATGATGATGGGTTGCCAAACCGGGTCACTAGTGATAATTGCAATTTTGAGAATATCTTGATTTTCTATGAAAGTGGTCACTAGTGATAACTGCAATATTGAGAATATCTTGATTTTCTATGAAAGATCATAATTTTTTAGAATATATTTTACGATAAAAATGAAGGCTTGTTAAAGAGTGTTCATTCACAATAATTGTGATATGGCTAATATCATAATTTTGGGTAAAATATCATGAAATCCCGGTAGCTCCTAAACGCACTCTTGGTGTAGGTCATGTGAGTTATAGATTACAAGATCATAACATAAGAGTACCCAAAATCAGGGTTGTCTTCTTCGACACATTTTCAGCAATGTTTGTCGAGTTGTCGTGTTCGTTGTGTTCGTGATCTAAAGGAGTGTCTGGTACGTTATACAATTTGGATGAAATATGCTCGAATATCCAAGAATATGTGGGAATATTCTAGAATATTCTAAGTATATTTTTAAAATATGGTATATTCTCAAACAAAGAGTTGGAAATCGCAAGGGGATGTTGCAATTCGTATTTACAAATTTACAAATCACGCTTGATCTCTTATCGTGTGCCATAGAAAGTTATGCTTGAGTATGTGTTGAAATTACAAAAGATGAAATTATGTGTTGAAATTACCAAAGTCAAATTATGTGCTGAAATTACAAATTATGTGTTAGAATTACACAACTATGATTTGAGACTTCGAGTATGCTTTCAAATGTAATTCTTTCCAATGAACCATATATTATTGTATCGTGTTGTCAATGTAATAATTTTGAATAATATTGATAATTTCATATTATATACAACAACCAAAGTAGTTCAATCTTAAATATTCTCTTTGTTCACATGCCTCCATTCCATGTTTTTCCTCTTTAAATAGTCAAGTTTAAATTCAAGGTGCTCAGATTCAATATATGACTTAATTTGAAGTATGAAGCTGTAAAATCAAGTACCTAACTTGTGTAGGTGTGAGTTTTTAAATTCACTTTTCTCACCCTTTCAAATTTCATAAAGTCCTTAAAGTTGAAATAGATGTTTTTTGAACTTTTTGTAAAATGATAAGATCAACCATAGTTGTTGATGCAAGGAGTAGTTTTAGTAAAAGCTTGGTCTTGCAAGGGCCACACTATTTGAAAAAAATCACTCATACAAATTGTCATTTGAACTATAAAATTTCACTTTCCGAATGCATCATTAGAAGGTGACCAATTAGGCATTAAAATATAAGTGGAAAGTTAAATACAATGAGAGGTACATACCGTGGTACCTGGATAAGATCAACCTCGTTAGGATCAACGTCTAGTTAAGAACGTTGTCCTTGTCCCTTTATCATGCAAAGAGGCATTGTTTCATGATGGTCAACGCTTGGATAAGATCAATGTTTTTGTTTGTCCGAAAACGTATATCTAATCCAAGCACCACTATAGCAAATTCTTCGGAAAAAAAGCCTCGGGCTTAATTCGGTGTTTAACCCCTAAAGGTCCAGGAAAGCGAAACCTGTTTTTTGGAGTCCAAAATTCAGCCAACTTTGACCATTATAATCTCACAAATGAAGAAGAATCAACAGTTCAATTTTGGCAAGTAGGTGGAAGGTTAAGTTAACTTCGAGATCCTACAGTTGGATCTTCCAAATTATTCTTAGATTGAGAGTTTTTAGGCCTGAAGTAAGGGAATGTCCATTTTTACAGTTTTGCATCAAGAACCTTTAGGGGTTAAGGATTAAAACTTTTCAGATCAGTAAGGCATCTCAATGAAGGCAAGTAGGCAACCAATTCGATGTGAATCTCCCAATCTAAGTTTTTAAATATTTCATTCAAAAGCTTCATCAACTATTGCAATCTATCATTAACATGAGGCTCCTCATCCTCCATTTCACTTTGAAGAGGCCTCAGAAACGGGCCATAATTATTGCATGACTTGAAGGAATTAATTCCTTTGCACTAGTAAAAGAAATGATAAAAAATTTGTTGGCGTAACCCCTAAAGTCCTTGGTGTTTTTTGGGAGCTTGATATTTCAAAACTGCAATTATGGCACCTTTGTGCATTCATGTGAGTGTCAACCAATTTATTTTTTACTCTCTTTAAAATTTGAATTGAATGATCTTGTATCTAAGACTATATGTAGATTGATCTTTTCGAAGGCTGCCCTTGTAGATTTGGTAAACATTGACTTGGGTCACTTTGAAACTAAAGTAGTGTTTTGTTACCCGATGACGTCAGTCGGGTAACCACGCCGGCCCATGCGGGAGCAGCAGCGGCAACAGGGATAGCGCAGCATTTTCGGCGGAGGCACCAACAGTTAGCTGCAGATGCCTCGGCAGTCGATTGCGGCACCGTTCGGTGCCAGGGCTATCCACGGCAGCCGTAGTATAAAAGGCAGTGAAAAATAGGAGAGAGGGCACTCGTTTTTTGGTAGTCACAGTAGCAGTATAGATTCGCCATACACAGAGTATACACTCATTTTTCACATGTATTTTGGATCTGCTGTGTAATAAGAAGGCCAAGAGCCGAAGTCTTTCCTCTCCCATGTCTGCGTATTGAAATCTCCCCCTCTCTCTCTCTCTCTCTCTCCTTCACCAATCTGTCTATCGGGGATTGCAAGAGTCAGCCTCGAATAAACCCTAACCTCGCTATCCGATTGTGTGCCTCTGGCACTTCTGACTTCACTGGGACTCCGCGGTTACCTCGTTTTGTCTGTTGGATTACCGAACCGAGGATGCAGCCTCGGTAGGACTCCACACACAGTTGATACCACGGATTAAAGTTAACTGCGGAGCACTGGCTCTACACCCGCCCCACCTCGGTATCAGGGATCACCGTGGACTCTGTGTTCACTGCTACCACCGAAGTCAACCTTTGCTCCTCGGTCTTACTGACCAAGGTTCAGATTCCCTACTGAGGCCTCTCTCTCTCATAAAAAGTTATCTTCGGTACCCTGAGCTCGTAAGGCGTTCCATTCCTCGACAACCCAGGACAACATTTTGGCGACCATGCTGGGGATGGAACGTTGAGTCAGCCCGAAGAATAGAAAAGAAAACATCCAACAAGGCAACATGCCTCCCCGAAAAGCAACAGAGAAAGCTGCGGAACCTGAAGAGGCCGCACCCCAAGATGACCAAGATACCACGAGAGAATTGCTCCAGTGGATGAAACAACAAATGACAGATTTGGCGGCGAAAAACGACGCCACCAATGCCAAGATAGAATTGTTGAACGCACACTATCTCCAGGGGGTAGGAACCTCAACAACTGTTCCACCCATGGTTACCATGGCTGGACCATCACAGCTACCACCGATGGATCCCGCAATGGCCGCTTCTATGGCGTCCAGAGAAAGAGATCGGCTCATTAAGTTGCCAAAGATACCATACCCAGTCTTTGATGACTCCGGCGACCCCGACTGGCACATACGTAGATTTAAGGTGATAGCGCGGACCAACGGTGTCACCAGCACCGAAGACTTGCAGAATATCTTCGGAACCACGCTCCAAGGCAATCATATCAATTGGTACATTGATTTCGAAACCGAGCATTTGTTACCAACATGGGAAGAAATGGAGCGTAGCTTCTTGCAGAAATTCCGGAAACTAAAAACAAGCTCGGAAATACTTCGAGCTTTAGGAAACATACAACAAGAAAGAAGCGAGCCTGTCGACAAATTTTATGACAGATTCAAGCAGTTGGCCGACAAACTCAGTCAACGGCCTGAAGAGGATTACTTATGCGAATGGTTCAAAAAGGGCCTGTTACCGTGGATACAACAAGGCATCATTATCCGCGGTGTTAAGACACTACAGGACATACTCACAGCTGCCAATGATATCAGCAGGGAATTCAGCGTCATCGACAGATCACCGACACCGTTGCTCCCGCTACCAAGGATGCCTGTCCGGGTGACAAATATACCATGTAACACCTGCGGCAAGTTACATGCAGGACGCTGTTGGTTTTCCAATACACCCGCTAAAACGGAAGATGTTCGACCCACGCGAACTAAAGCAGCATCTATGTACCCAGAAGAAGTTGATGTGGATGCATTCCAACCTGGCAGAAACGATGGATGTTGGGAATGCGGATCCCCACACCACCGACGAAGCCAGTGCCCGGTGTTGAAACAGCGCTGGGCCAACACCCGTGTTACCATAGACACCAAGGCACCCTCCGGCAGCACCGAGGCCAACAGGAGGGGGGGAGTTACACTTACTGAAGTCCACGGCACTAACGTGGCTACCATAAGCACCGCCGCGGTAACCACAAGATCAAAGGCTACCTTGGATACCGCTGATAAACATGTCATAGAACACCGCAAGCCTTTCGCTGAACACCATTGGGAAAGATTAAACAATTTGCGAACGCAAATTCAAACCGACCTGGAAACAGCGGTAGTCCCAGACCTGCAACGGGTATTGGAAAAAACCGATGTACGCATTACGCTAACTGATCTGTTGAAAATTAGCCCGGAATTGCAAACATACCTGCAAAATATGCACAAGATCACAACCACGGCACCGACAACCGTAGAAATTAATGCGACAACAATAGACACCGATGCCGCCGTCATACATGTCCGATTAGGACCACACCAATTGGACAATGTATTAGTTGATGGAGGCTCCGGAGTCAACGTTATCAGCAACCATCTACGACAACAGCTAGGACTACCCCAACCAACAACAGCTCAGTTCATCTTACGGATGGCAAATGATGCCCCGGTGACTCCATTGGGAATACTTTCTACCGTAGCCATCACTACTCACGGAATCTCTACACCGGCAACCTTTGTCGTCATCAACATGCCCGATAGCAGCAATTTTCCAATGATCTTGGGCCGACCTTGGCTGCGAGACATGAATGCAATTCATGACTGGGCTAGGAATCAGATCAGAATTCAAAGATACGGAAAGACCATGATTATTCCCGTGGATAGCTGTATCACTCGAGAAAGAGTCAAACAGATCAGGAATCAAGCTGGCACGGCCTGGGGAAGAGGTCTCACGCACGAACAAGAAGCTTTGGTGTTCCACGCAGACCCCGATCTAATCCCGTTGGCCGAAATCCACTTGGCCAGCGTAGTCTCAGAAGAAGACACCCTCGATATCCCTCCAAGATTCACCACCGAGGTTTCCGAAGGAGTCGTCATTGATAAGACCCCGGCAACCGAAGCTTTGAGTAAAAAAGTAGTAACCGGGTGGACACATGGGTCCACAGAGCAGGTACAATTGGTCAACCTTGGCACCGAAAGTGAACCAAAGAACGTCAAGATCAACGCCGACGCGCCTCACGATATCAAACAGGCAACCATAGCCCTCTTCAAAGAATACCAGGATATCTTTGCTTGGACGCACGAAGACTTAAAAGGGATACCGAGGACTATCGCCGAACATACCATAGACCTGGTACCAAACGCTCACCCGGTACAACAACGCAGATACCGCATGAATCCAAACTACGCTGCGAGAGTCAAAGCAGAGCTGGACAAGCTACTCAGTGCCAAGTTTATATCTCCGGTAGACTCGGCACCCTGGCTGTCTCCGATGGTGATCATTCCCAAAAAGAATGGTGCCTTACGGATCTGTGTAGATTTTTGTAAACTTAATGCGGCAACCAAAAAGGATCACTATCCTTTACCTTACATGGAAGAAATCATTGATGAAGTGGCGGGACATGAGATGTACTCATTTCTGGATTGCTTTTCTGGTTATTATCAAGTCGCCATGGCCGAACAAGACAAAAACAAAACCGCGTTTTCCACGGAATGGGGTCCATACCAATTCGAAAGAATGCCGTTTGGAGCAAAAAACGCACCTATGACATTTCAACGTGTCATGGAATTAATCTTTCGCCCCTACTTGAAGAAATTCTTCCGTATCTACCTAGACGACGGCACAGTGTACGGACGAATGCAAGACCATGTTAGCCAATTAAGACAAATTTTTCAGGCATGCAGAGAAAACGGAGTAAGTCTAAATGCAGATAAATGCATGTTTCTCTTCTTCGCAGGCGTCATCCTCGGATATATTGTTTGCAAGTATGGCAAACTTCCTGATCCTTCCAAGATCCAAGATATCCTAGACATGACTCCCCCAAAAGATCAAAAAGGCGTCCAAAGATTGCTTGGTATCTCGCAGTTCAACAGGATGTACATCGAAAAGCTAGCACATCTGATGGCACCGATAGCGGCCTTAAATCATGCCGGCTATTCCTACCCCCGAGACTGGACCCCGGCAGCACAGACAGCCTTGGACAAAATCAAAAAAGCCTACTCACAGGCACCGATACTACTGGCACCTAACTGGGCCAAGCCCTTCCATGTCCACACAGATGCTTCCAAAATCGCCGTGGGGGTAATGTTGGCACAAAATATCAACGGCAAACATGATCAACCGGTGGCATACGCTAGCAGGTTGCTAAACCAGGCCGAGAGAAATTATTCCACCACAGAGAGAGAAGCGCTAGCCATGGTCTATGCTGTCAAGAAATTCCGACATTATCTATTAGGAAACAAGTTTAGATTCATGGTGGATCATCATAGTCTATCGTACTTAGTCAACCAGCCGTTGATCACCGGAAGGGTCGCTCGGTGGATTATGATCCTGATGGAATATGACTTCGAGGTGGTTTTTGTGCCAGGAAAACGTCACATCGTGGCAGACTACCTTTCCCGAGACACCAATGCTACCGAAGAGGGCATAGATGACTCTTTTAATGAGCCATATATACAAGCAGCTTCAGTACATGCCATCACACCTACCACGGAAACTCCGGCCGACTACAGACAGGATATCATGGCTTACTTGGGTCAAGGCACCATACCCAATGGGTTAACAGGCACCCAAAAAATCAACTTTGTGAGGACCACGCTACCATACACCCTGGTTGACGGGGCACTATATAGAAAAGGCGCAGACTTAGAAATTAGGCTCTGTGTACCCACCGGACAACAGCAACAGATCCTCGACAGTCTCCACGCAGGCCCCGCTGGCGGACATCAAGGACCCGAAACCACCGTTCAGAAAATATTGGCTGCCAGGTATTGGTGGCCAACGTTACATAAGGATGTCATCGCATACATTAAACATTGCCATGTATGCCAAACAGCGACCACCAATTTTCAGCATCAAGGCAAAGTGCCACTCAAATCAATACCACCGTTAGGACCTTTTCAACGATGGGGGCTTGATTTTGTCGGCCCAATTAAACCGGCAACGAAGCAAGGATACAGATATATTTTGGTAGCCACGGATTACACTACCAAATGGGTAGAGGCTAAACCATTGCGCAACAATACTGCGATGGTCACAGCCACTTTCCTCTACGAAAACATCATTACCCGCTTTGGGTGCCCCTTAGAAATCATCTCAGACCAAGGTACCCATTTTGTCAACGCAGTCATCGAGGACCTCATGGACAACCATATCATCAAACACAGAACGAGTACGGTCTATTATCCTCAAGGAAATGGACAGAACCTCGTATTCGTTATATTGGGAAATATGCAGGATTTTGGGAGATTGAAAGGGATTTATGAGGCCTAAAAGCTGTACAATTGGCGCGTAAATTGTACAATTTAAATGACTTGATAACCAAAATATGATAGGGAGATGCTAGAAACGTGAGTTTCGCACATGTATTGAATGCGAGGTGTTGTTGGAAAGTGCAAATCGACACAAAAGCCATAGTATAAGAGGGGAGTTTGAGAAAATTATTGAAATATCCGAACTTTATATATGATAAATTACTCAAAGAGTAATTAATACATAGTTTATTCATTGTATTCAATCGTAATTCAGCTATCACTACCTAAGGCGTTCCACCATATGCGATGATACGAGACTTTATGAACGCACGTTGACGCTGACGTGTCCATCCGTAATCATTATCTTGCATCATAGGGCTATCCAGCAGTCGTTGCAACCGTCGTCTTCGATTATCCTCGATGCTTGATTTAGGAAGTGAGTGGCGGCGCGTTTCGGAAAGGCTCCTAGTCGCTTTTTTTACATCAGTCGAGAAACCAAGAGGGCACTGGGGCTCTGAAGGTCCTTCCTGCACATAATGAATTCAACTCCGTCTTAGATATCAATTCCGCAAATTAAGGAGATTACAATCGTGTAACATACCTATTCATGTATCTTGCACGGACATCGAAGTTAGCTCGACTCGAGCTAAAATAACTCTCGTAAGAAAAGCAATGTACTTCATACTTTAGGAACCTAAAACCATTTTCATAGCACAGATTACAGCGAAATCGGTAACAATCCTTCGAAAGAGAGAAGAAAACTAACCTTTGGTGACAAATCTTGAGTAACGTCGACCTCGTCATACAACACGCGATTGGTTCGCCCACATCTATTCTCGGTCTGTTTAACATTATGACCTACTGAAAGTGACCTCACGGGCGAAGGCGACTTATCCAAGTCACGTACTTGACAGGTCGCCACGGGACTGTTTACCACTCCATCGTCCACAGCCATGGTGGAGAAATCCATAGTTGACTGAGCCGTTGCAGCTGACTGCATTAATAGACCTCTACTCCGGAGTGTTGGCCCTACTCCCTCCCCATTGATAAACGAATCTACCGAAGCACGACAACCCCCCTGCGGAACCTATTATAAATGATTGACACGATAATCGACAGATAAACAGTTGTCAGTTCAGCTCATTCAGAACATAAAATATTCAAAATTAGACTCCTATTTACACTTCACTCTGATCTATACAGTAAACAAAACTTGATAATTACAATGTAGGAAAAACGAAACCAGGGTGAAAAAATACAAAACTTAAACAAAACTGGATGTACAGCACTCAGTAGGCAAGAAGAATAGAATCGTTGCTAATCTGACATGGCCCTTAGGATGTCAGCATATATAGAACAAGTTGTTCTATCATCGTAAAACATAGGACGCCCAAAAAGATGGGAAGTGCGGTACTCCTTGAGTGATCCTGGGAACTCGTGTAGCTCTATGAGATATGGCAAAATCTCGTCTAGTAAAACGGAGTCCTCTTCAGCCCTATTGACCTTGGAAGTCCACGAAGGCAGTAAAAGAACATTCTCACTAAGATTTAACATGTGCTTAATCGGACTATCGTCAATAAAGAGAGTATTGGCCTCTGTATATAGACCATCATAACTATTAAAAAGGTGGGCAGACATGGTCTTAAGGAAAATATCTTTTTGGGTTCCTGGTTCCTTCATGAAGATAGTTCGGCCCCCAACATTCCGCACGGGCACTCTATCACGATCTTCTTGACCGAGAATTCGTAATGGCTTAATAGGTTTTATCGGACCAAAGAGATAATCACAAATTGCTTGAGTCGTTGTTGTCATCATAGAACTCCAAACCGTGATAGTGGCGAACGCTGCCAACCCGGAGAGGAAGTCTTTACAACCGGGCCTTACCCACACAAGTTTCTTCCCCACCTCAGTTGGCACCGCGGCCGAGTGTACTTGGATGTCACGGTTTCTGGATCCCTTAGCTTCCCAAGTTGGGGAACAATAACAGAGGATCCCATTGAGGTCGATGACAACATTTAACCAAGCTTTGCCTCGACTCTCTTGGAATAAAACCTATTTCTTCACTAGAATTTTCGAGAGACCGTGGCGTTCCTAACCTGGATAGAAAGCACGTCGCAAAGGGGACAACATTATCGAGGTTTCTCTGCGAGAGGTTTAATAAATTCAAAGACAACATCTTGTAGTACAAATATTCGATGATCTCTAAAGATAAGAATGGATTGATGAAAAGTACCTGGATATCGTCATTGCTCATCTCGTCATCATCGTGAAGGCCCATTGATCCTAGCGACTGTTGGGTGCAATCTACATCATCACCCAAAATAGGATCATTGCCGAGAAGCGATGCTTCAGTGTAATTGGGAGTGTCCTCGGGAGGATGCGAGTCATGGCGAACAAGATCAACAAATACATCTTCCATGACCGGAGTATCGATATCTTCATGCTCATCCTCTACATCTGTTCAACGCAATACAAGGTCATTGAAATCAGGCAAACAACAATGAAGTGTGGTGGAAGGAGTGTGAATCCGAAAAGAATGCCTATGTGGCTGATGGGCAATTTAGCTCGAGTCGAGCTAAGATGAACGTGGTAACGCCTGTATTAATTACAAAAAAATGTTTGAGAGTTTGTATCAAAAAAAGTGTTCTACCGGTTTTTACAACTCAATAACTATACAGTATACCCATTATCTAAGAAGAAGTGGGACCTGTGGTATTCTCTTGCACCTCAGCCTCAGAGTCAGTATTCCGCGGAATTGACGTAGGTGGATGCGCTGCTGGCTCGACGTTAGCAGTGGCTGGAGGTGCAGTGTCAGGAAGAGGGCGTTGCCCCCCCTGGAAAGTACCTGCATCTAAACTTTGAGTACTAGGCACTGCAATTGCAGAAGGCAGAGGAGGAGGAGGAAGTGCAGAAGGATGTAAGCCACCTAGTGCTCTACTAAACATATCCATTATATCCAGGTGTCTTTTGTTAGCCTCCTGTTCGCGCTGGGCGTCGCGAGCACGAAACTCATCAGCCATTCTGACAATCGCGGCTTGCTCTTCCTCAAGTTTCTTCTGCAGTTCTGAAATCACCGCAGCTTCGGAGAACCTTGACTTCGGCGATTCCTTGGCCATTGCAGAGCCTTTCCGCTTTCGACTTGCGGAACCCCTGCCACGCGCTGAACCGCTACGCGATTCCGGGGTATTGCGCCGATTGTCGGAGCTGTCCTGCGGGAGGTTCTGGAAATCGGGCTGTCGGATCCGCGCAGGAGAGGCGTCTACCTCAGCCGACCCTGCTACGCACGCACTGCCTTCCGCTTCGTCTTCCCCGGCGCTAGAGGCAACTTCTTCCACATCATCATCATCTTCTCCTTCACCGTCATCGCCCTTCATACTATCGTCATCAGCTTCCACCTTAGCTTTCCCCTTCAGGAGGGCTCTGCCGATGATTGGGAAGGTATTAGCATCGACAGGATATCCGTTGATGTTGAAGTCATTCGGGTCAAGATTAACACCGATCTGATATGCCTGGTGTATGTCAACGGAGTCGTCCTTGTCGGCTATGACGTACGATTCAGAAGCTATCATCTGCAGGACGATGATGAGAAGTCAGACAAAGGCATTTAGCTCGATTCGAGCTAAACTACATGCTACGAAGGAAATGAACGAGTTCATAACATAGAAGGAAATCAGAAGAATCAGAGGTATCACTTAGTTTAGCTCGACTCGAGCTAAACTTCATGTGCAGGAATCCATGTGCAGGAAGCATGCAACTGATTGAGTTTAGCTCGATTCGAGCTAAACTTCACTCTCGAGAAAGCAATCAAGGTATGGAATAAATAAGGCTACAAGGACAAGGAATGACATAGTTTAGCTCGACTCGAGCTAAACTATAGTACGAGCAGAGGAGACCGTACTGGATTTCAATGATGTCAGAGAAGGGAAGGGTAATGACCCCGTTTAGCTCGAGTCGAGCTAAACTGGGCTGAATCTTACCATGCTTGCTGTAACGGCTTTTGATCCGGAATAGACAAGGCAGATAGACTCATTGGGGCCGCAGAAAAGCTTGATGACTTGGAGGTAGAATTCCATTCTCAGCTCGTTGGGGAACATGCTGTACTCCACCTCATTGTACTTTCGGGGCTTCTCGTACAGAATGTGTTTGGGGGCTGCGTAGATAGATTTTATCTCCCCGCGGATGCACACGGATGTGTGCTTGAGGAAGAGAAGTCGCACGGGCTCCAGTGCCTGCCTACTCTTCGCGGCAAACCCTCCAAGACGCTCGTTGGCGGCAGGCTCGTAAATGGACTGGATCAACTCGTATTCCACACCTTCGAAGAAGGGACTGGTCTTGGCGAAGTGCTGTACATGCTCAAGGTCCTTCTCATCCCCGCATATGAACAGCCAGACAGGAACAACCTTGAGAGCAGGCTTATCTTGTCCTCCGAGAAAGTTCATGAAAATCTCAAAAAACGGTTTCTCGGTAGTGGACTTCGCCTTTCCGTAAGCTCCAGGAACGAGTCTGAAGTCGATGATCCCGAAATTGATGTCCTCGCCTTCTTTACTCCAGGAACCTGTTTCCCAGTCGTTAAGCTTCATCGGGTTCTCCCTTTGGAAGAACCGAGTATGAGCAATTCGAGCAGTAGGTTCGAATTTCTTCCGGACTTCAAGGAATACGCGGAAGAACTCCTTGGCGTATGGCGAGAGAACCTCGCAGCTGCTATTCCGGTGCATAGTCGCCTTCTGGTTGGCGTAGTATGAATCCGGAACACCCCACTCGAGAAGCACACGCTTCGACGCTTTCGTGACGTGGTAGTCCTTCTTAAAATTCTTCCACGCCTGGACGTCAAGTTCGTCGCCCTTGAAAATACCGAGCGTAGGATCGATCTTGTGAAGCTGGAGCTGGGCGATAGCTTTGCGCTTCAATCGTTCTACGTAATCCTTCCATACGTAGCAGTCCTCGAGATGAGACTTAGGCTGCTTGAGCACAACCTTCGGGTATTTCAGTTTCCTTGATGGTCCTGACTCGTTCAAGATGTGCCTGCAGAGCTTCTCGTGGTCCTTCTCGGAGAGGTTGCCAAGGAATTTAAAAAACTCTCGATTGAGAGTTGTATCTTTGTCCGGAATAAAGCCCTCCTTGTCCTTGAACTTGGATCCGTCCATGGACTCGGGGTCGACGAGGTCTCCTTGGGCTGCGCAAGTAATCACTGATTCCCAGAGCTTATACAGGTTCTCTGGTGCAGTGATGATCTTGATTTCGTTAGTAAGGGTAAGCAATTTCTTGCCGCCCTTCCTGTTTAGTTCCCTCTGATGATTGACAACGTCGATCATTGAGAACCTCTCGCTTACAGCCGCGAAAAATTTTTGCAAAATCGAGTACAGGTAATTCGAGTAAGTATCGACGGTGGCTATACGATTTAGCTTGAATCGAGGTAAACCAAAGGGATTCGTTGTCACAGTATAGCATATTAAGTTTAGCTCGAATCGAGCTAAACTGCAGATGCAGTAGTTTTTAGCTCGATTCGAGCTAAACTGAACTGCATCTGCAGTTTAGCTCGAATCGAGCTAAACAATACTGCATGTGCAGTTTAGCTCGAGTCGAGCTAAACTGCAGATGCAGTAGTGTTTAGCTCGATTCGAGCTAAACTAAACTGCATGATCAGTTTAGCTCGATTCGAGCTAAACTTAACTGCATCTTCAGTTTAGCTCGACTCGAGCTAAACATTTGACACAGTGGATCAGAAATGCTTACATCGTAAGCGATTGCTTGGCTTGCAGCGCGCTTTGGCTTTATTCGTTGCCCTGCCACCCCAGTTGCATCGCGTTTTGGTGGAGGACACCCGAACTCTACCCACACCTTCCGAGCGGCGAGGATATTTGTTGCCCACGTTGGCTTAAACTGAGCGAAGTGATTCACTCTGTTATAAAAAGCTGAAATTTTTCGCAGCTTGTCCACATCTTTAGTCCAGACTATGTACGCATTCCAAGTCCGGAAGTCCTTCTTGATAGCCTCGGGGACGGTGTCCTTCCGAATCATCTCCTTCGACGCAGCCACGCTGTGCTGGCCGTTAATGATGTAGAATTCGCAGTCCGTCATATCCCGTTCGTCGATGGGCTTGAACTTCAAGTCGGGCATGACGCACAGAGTCTGCTTGTGTGACCGGTCCGGCAAATTAATGAGGTAGTTCAGGAGGCTGTTTTGCCCCCTCTTCTCGAAGGCGCGGATTGTCCACGACGCCGGTGCTTCCTTCATCTTCATGGTGTCAATCTCCAGTTTCCGCTGAGGATTATTTTCGAAGACAAATGCGTCTTGGCAGTCCGAGAAGAATTTCTGGTATATGACATTGCAGTTGGTGTAGTCAATGTCTTCTACCTTGTCGACTATCATAGGAATCTCTGAGACGGCGTCGTTGATAGCGTTCGCCAAATCCTCTTCGGATATGAGCTTGTTGCGCCTCGCGTCATCAGCTAGTCTCCTCGACTTTCTCTTTTGAGGCGATGACAATCAAGGGGTTCCAGAACTATTCGCCCCTGTGGATGTTACCCTGGGGGTTGATGGCTGGACTCGTGTGGTGGTCCTGCTATCTATGGGACTCCCTGTCCCGGTAAGGCCTGAACGCTCGAAGAGAGGTCGCTGAGCTACTTGTTTTGCTTTTGCTGCAACCGATGCCTGAATGATGGAGTTGACGACGTTCCTGAGCTTGAAGGACAAAGCTTTAGCTTTGAGCGGCCCATCGTTCTTCGATTTCCACTTCCCATCAAGGATCTCAGCTCTGAGAGTGGATTTGACTTCGTCGAAATGTGATGCCTCTAAACTCTCGACCATTGCAACAGAATCGAAGGGCGTCGCTACTGTGTTGACGGCGATGGTGAAGTTATAAGGCGTCACCCCTGGAGAAGAGCAAATGATCTTGATCACCTCCGGTGACTCGCAATCAAGCTCTGTGATTTTCGTGTCGACATCGATCGTCATCGGCTCAGCGATAGGCCCCTCGTAGCTAACCGCGACCGTAAGGTGTGACGTATGCGCAGCCCAAAGCGCTGTCCAGCTTTTGACCCTTGTTGCGTCCTTGAATTCGTAGCAATCAAGGTTCATGGTATCATCGCCATCATCGTCATCAACCACTGGTGCCCTTGGCTTGAAGAAGTGGCCAAGCAAGCCCTTCATCCTCAGCTCACTGCAGTAGTCATGAGATTTTTGAGATTAGTAATCTGAGCGAGTTCGATGCCATAGTTTAGCTCGACTCGAGCTAAACTGGATAGAATTGTTTAATCTCTTATGCGTACATTTAGTTTAGCTCGAATCGAGCTAAACTTACTTGACGAAGGTTATATAAGAAGGGTTATTGAGTCGAGCTAAACAATATTACAGTATGTACAAGTTACTACCGAAGTTCAGCTACACTCGAGCTCAACTAAACAGCTTGCAATTCTCATGTGAACATGAAGTTTAGCTCGAATCGAGCTAAACATATTAGACCATGGTTAGATGTTTATGTTAGTATTAGCGTACTATACGAAGGGTCACAGTTTAGCTCGAATCGAGCTAAACCAGATTAGAGAATGTGCGTAAGATTACCTTTGTTTAGCTTACAGAAAAATTTTCTGAAAGATTTTGTCACTTAGGAAGGGTTTCAATTTAGCTCGACTCGAGCTAAACTAAGTTCCAGTTTGTGCACGTTAGTAACTTCGTTTAGCTCGACTCGAGCTAAACTTAACAGCTCGCAAGTGTCTCATCTGAACATGAGGTTTAGCTCGATTCGAGCTAAACTTCTTAAACTTCTTAGATATACGTTTAATCCTAAATCTATAATGGACTCAGTTTAGCTCGAATCGAGCTAAACTCAACTGGGTTCCAGTATGATCGAGTTGGAAGCTTTAGTTTAGCTCGAATCGAGCTAAACTTTATTAATTTTTATTGCTTTTATGCGGACATTTAGTTTAGCTCGATTCGAGCTAAACTTCGTAGCTTAATGTTAGTTATAATCAAGTTTACTATCAATTTCAATACAGGTAAATTCAAATTAATGTAGGTTACGGTTTAGCTCGAGTCGAGCTAAACTTAATTACTGTCTCTCATCTATTCGTTTGGTTTAGCTCGAATCGAGCTAAACTTTGCAGATTAATGATTGCTATGGGTTTAATTAATCTTCATGTTTGGTTAACTTTTTAGTTATTGAGTCATAGTTTAGCTCGAGTCGAGCTAAACTGAGTCAGCTAATGGGCGACTTGGATTGTTTTGTTTAGCTCGACTCGAGCTAAACTGAATATGTTTTTATTTTCTTATTTATTCGTTTAATTTAGCTCGAATCGAGCTAAACTTTACGGTCTAAGGATTCTAAAGACTACATTTTACCTCTGGTCTATATAGGTTTAGTCTTAATAATTCAGGTTTACAGTTTAGCTCGAGTCGAGCTAAACTAAACGTAGACATACGAGTCCATTAATATCTGTTCAGTTTAGCTCAACTCGAGCTAAACTGAGTAGAAATCAACAGTCTCTGACGTGGACGTGTAGTTTAGCTCGAATCGAGCTAAACCTCATACTCTAAGGGTGTCTTTAGTTCTGTAGTTTTTTCTTAATAAATTACATTCCTATCTATAAAGGCCCTCAGTTCAGCTCGAGTCGAGCTAAACTGAGTTAGCCTTTCCGCGTGTTAGAATCTTTAGTTTAGCTCGACTCGAGCTAAACTGAGGCCCTCTAATTACGTTTTTTTATCTCGTTACCAACCAGGTGCATTCTACATACTCTGAAAGCTTAGTTTAGCTCGACTCGAGCTAAACTTTCTGCTTCTGAGTATCCATTTCTACAAAGTTAGAGGTGTGTTCATGTTTCCGAATGAGCAGGTGTAGCACCTTTCTCCCATTCCAGCCATTCCTGTGATCTGGAAGGTTCAACTTTCTGATGGTCTTCTTTGGCCTTGTTGTATATCTGCAAAACATACGAACCTACTGTTCAAAACAGAAGCAATTACAAACTACTAACTTTGCTGCGATTCCAATATCAATTTTTAATCACATACTACGCTGTCATTACAAACTGTTATGTGACTAGAATTACTAGAATCTCTCCTGGAAATGCAAACTACGAAGTCTGTTGTCACTGAACTGACAATATCAAAGCATCTCAACCTCATTTCTAATGTTTCATCATTCAATAACTTCAAAGAATTCAATCCAGCTTCAATCCTCTGTACATTGTACAATTTTGTTGCATTGCTGAAGGTATCATAAGCATGTTGCTATGTATTGCACTCTTAGTACAAAAGCTATCTTACCGCACAAATCAAACGTGAATGCCGATGCGCTTTCAGCAACGAAACTGATGACCTTTAGTTATCCCACTTCCTAATCAGCGGAAATGCAACCTGTACGCAAGAAACAGAAAAATATTGATCCTCAAACTCAAAGAAAAACTATAGTGCATGCACAAATCTGTCCTGCTGCGAATTCTAGGTTCATAGGAACGATGGAGACGAAATGCGGCTGCATAAAATCCTCAATAACTGGACTCTCTACACTGACCGTGTTCATTTCGAAATCCTGCTTCTCGAGTACAAATTAGTAAGCTTCTACAGAATGAAACTTTCTGATACATATTAACGAGCTTTTATAAAAAAGAATCTATCTAACAAACACGGCGGTTTGCTTCATACAATACTTGAGGAAATGAATCAATCATTCTCAGAGTCCTCTAAATACAAATTCAAAACTGTACCTAGCTCAAACAGTTGAAGCTTCCAAACCAGGCTGCGCAACTCCGTTACCGACACACAAAGCTCTCGATTCTGCTGACCTAGAAGTGCATTGATTCTGTAAACCGCTGGCCTTTGATTCCATACAACAAGCAAGAACAAATGCAAAACCTTTGAAAAGAATTACAAAAAAAACCGCACCTATGAACAACGTACCTACTGAGAACAATGTCGCACCACCAAACACGGCGCTGCAACTCCTCCTCCGACCCAATCAAGGCTCTGGAGCTCTTCCTCCTCCCCTACAACAGCGCTTCCCTCGAACAAATCTTCTCCTCGCCCTGCGACTCTCCTCGCACCAGCGTCACTCCTCCCACCGCGACAGTCTTCCAAAAGCGACGCTCACAAAAACGGCAGCGCAAACCCCAAGCAAACCCCAAGCAAACCACAGCGGAAAACCCAAGCAAACAGCAGCGCGAAACCCAAGCAAACCCCAGATCCTCGAACAGCCTCTCTCCTCGCCCTGCGAGTCCCCTCGCACCAGCGTGACTCCTTCCACCGCGACAGACTTCCAATTGCGACGCTCCTCCAAAAGCGCCGCTTCTCACGGCAGCGCAAACCCCAAGGAAGCCCCGGATCCTCACACGCAGAACTGCGAGAGGGGAGCGACACTGAAATTCCTCGAACTCACTACTCCAATCACGAGCTGGAATAAAAAACTACCCTCTATTCTCGCTACTCGCAGGCGCTACACAAAGTGCACTAGCGCATAGAGAAAGGATAAAAATGGCGGACAGAAAAGCAACAACGAGGCGCTGACATGCAAGAGCAGAAATGCAAAAGCGACAAAAGTGGAGCGAAAACGATAGAAGAAAAAACAAAAACCTGAAAGTAAGAGTGGGAGAAAGGGAGGGGGAGGTGAAAGACGGCGGAGGTACATGCATGATTTGTATCCAATCATGATGATTACTACCGAGGCCATCATTTTAACTGCCGAGGCCATCATTTTTACTGCCGAGGCTTTCATTACTTCCGAGGTAAAAAATTTAAAATTTGATTTCTTCCATAAAATTTCCCTCCAAGTTTTATTAGTCGTACTTATATTTTCTAATTTGTAAATTTTATTTCATTCTCTTTTTAGATTCATTTTTCTTAGAACCACATTAGAATGCTAATTCTAACACGCTACATTTAATTCAAAGTGAAAAAATATAAGTTTCCATTCACTTTTATTAATCATATTTTTTAAAACAACATGAGAATGCTAATTTAAACACGCTAAGTTTAATTTCAAGTGTAATCATATAGGTTTTCCTTCATTATAATTACTCATCTTTTTTCAACCAACATTAGAATGCTAATTCCAACACGCTACATTTAATTCAAAGTATAAAAATATAAGTTTCCATTCACTTTTAATAATCATATTTTTTGAAACAACATTAGAATGTTTATTCAAACACGCTAAGTTTCATTTCAAGTGTTATCATATAGGTTTTCCTTCATTATAATTACTCATCTTGTTTCAACCAACATAAGAATGCTAATTCCAACACGCTACATTTAATTCAAAGTGTAAAAATATAAGTTTCCATTCACTTTTATTAATCATATTTTTTAAAACAACATGAGAATGCTAATTTAAACACGCTAAGTTTAATTTCAAGTGTAATCATATAGGTTTTCCTTCATTATAATTACTCATCTTTTTTCAACCAACATTAGAATGCTAATTCCAACACGCTACATTTAATTCAAAGTATAAAAATATAAGTTTCCATTCACTTTTAATAATCATATTTTTTGAAACAACATTAGAATGTTTATTCAAACACGCTAAGTTTCATTTCAAGTGTTATCATATAGGTTTTCCTTCATTATAATTACTCATCTTGTTTCAACCAACATAAGAATGCTAATTCCAACACGCTACATTTAATTCAAAGTGTAAAAATATAAGTTTCCATTCACTTTTATTAATCATATTTTGTAAAACAACATTAGAATGCTAATTTATACACGCTAAGTTTAATTTTAAGTATTATCATATAAGTTTTCATTCACTTTTATTACTCATATTTTGTAGAGCAACATTAGAATGCTAATTCAAACACGCTCAGTTTAATTCTAATTGTATCAATATTGGTGTTCTATTTTGTATTGTAAAGTTTTTGGAACTAAATTGATGTTTAATATTGTGTACTCTATTTTTAGTATGTGAAATTTACATTGCGATTCTTGTCACCATTTTCTACCAAGTTCATTTTCAACCAAGAAAAGTTTAGACGCGTCTATTTGCCAAGCGCTTCGAGGTGCGGTCAGAAACACCGTGGGGAACCCATATCCATGACGAGCTTCCTCAAGCACCGTGCGCAATTTAGTTACCGCAATTGATTAAGTGGGAGCGGAATTACTTTAACCCTATCGACAAGTGAAGAGGCAGGAGTCACACCAAGAATTGGCCCTTGTGTGGCGAATCGAGCACTTGGAGGCTGCTTCCCCCCGCGAAGTTGGTGCTACAATCGTTTCATCGAAAGATTAATGTAGGATTGATCACCGTGATTCCGCTCCACGCTTGGTTCCTCCATTGAGTCAATCGGGTACTTGCTATCAGATCGTCGGTGATGGCACATCGGGTTTTTATGGATATTCTTTAAATAATGCTATAAGAACTAAGTTGAAGTTTAAATTTTAAAGATTTCGTTGTGGTTTAAATTTTAAATTCCGTTATTCTTTGACATGTGCCTAGTTTTCCCTAGCACAATATTTAATATGTGATATCATTATGACTTTTTTATTAGTATATCCTATACGTACGTAGTATTCTTTAATAAAGATTTAAGTGTGTAATTTCCAAGATTTGTCCAATCATTTTAATGTACATAAGTATCACTCTTGAATTCAAATCCTCATACATGGTTTATTTTCTAAAGTTTAAAAATCACAAGGTACATAAGTATTGCATTCAAATATAATAGGTTTAGTTTCTAACTTTTGTCCATAAGTAATCACTACATATTTCTAAATAATGCCATGTATTCCAAATATACCTTTACATTGAAATTACATGTACAAGTATATGATTTATTACAAATATATAATATTTCCTATAATGGTAATTATGCCTATTTAATACATTATTATAGGAATACATTATGTATAGTAATGTATAGTACGTTATTTATCATCATTATGAAAATAGTGCAAAATTTAATCATAATTCCGAACGTTATCATTCTTATAGCATGGTTATAGATAACTACAGTTAGAATGTTATTATCATTTATTACTAATAACTATTTACATTCGTATATAATTTAAACCAAAGAGCTTAGATGAAGAGAAAGTGCTTAAAATATTGATTTAGAAGAATGAGCACATTTCACATTAAAGGGTGACCATAATACATTAATGTCCGTTATGGATGTAAGGATCTATTTCACTTAAGATGATTATTTCGTTTCAAGTTCTTTATTTCAAATCTTTGACATACGGTCACCTATAATTGATCAAATATTTTGGTATATGCTTTGTTGTAACATAGCAAGCTATCCTAACTATTTGCAAACAAATTGATAGATAATTTAAGACTTTCTATCAAAGTTACTTAACTTGGTGCATAAAACCTAGGATAAATAATTAAGAATAATTATAGATTTGCTCTCGCAAGATGATTAGATATACAAAAGCCTAAAATTATGAGTGAAAGCAAACATACCAATTAAAGTGTTCATAATGCTGTAGATGTTGTATGTGATGTTTAGCAATCCAAGGTAAGTATTGATGTTTCACAGTATAGTGTTTAGGATTTCGAGTTTTGGGGTTTAGGATATAGGGATTAGGGTTTAGGGTTTAGGGTTTAGGATTTAAGGTTTAGGGTTTAGGGTTTAGGGTTAAGGGTATAGGGTTGAGGATTCTGGGTTTACTGTTTAGGGTTAAGGGTTTAGGGTTTATGTTGTGGCAAAATGGTCCAATTGAGTTATTTTTCCATGGTGTTATACCTTAAGCTAACCATTTTGCTAAAATTCTTTATGAGGTTTTCAAAATATTCCCCGTAGAATACATTATATTCCATACATTCATACCTTGATTTTGATGTTATAATATATGATTCATATCATCTGTAACAAAGCAAGTTGGGAGCCTTTTATGAAGTAGCATGTTTATTTGGAGTTTTACCTTTTAATACAAATTTTTATGCACTTAAGTTAATCTTGCGTTGAGATTGGTACTGAGGTTGTTTCAGTTTGTTGTTTTTGAGAATTCAATACCTCTATGTTTTTGAGGAATCTCTTTCTTATTGACAATAAATCATATATAAAACCAATTTTTTTACGAAACACGACTTACTATGAGTAATACTCATATTAAATGTATTCAATATGAGGGACTTTGAAATGCCACAATACGCTTAAGAAACACCCAAGTGGAGAAGATGAATAATTACAATCCATTATATACAATATATCCATTCAAGTTGACATGTGAAACATACTATATCTACATGCAATAAAACCCCATGTAGTGAGACTAATAATGAATCGAATCACATTAAGCTATACACATAATCCTCAATGTCCATAAAAACAATTAAATTACTCGTTTCTCTATTCATTGAATTGTAAATTTATTTCCTAACTACGATGAAAATGAGTATTACTAACTTAGAAGATTATAACTTTCAAACTTAAATTATTTGAGTACGACTAACTTTTAATTGCATGGTCAATAATGGCATGATAACTTGGAAATGCATTCTTTCATTGGAAGCCTATTTCGGCCAATGCGTGTATTTTTACGATTGATCTTGTAGCAGGAATGTACAGAATTCGTCGAAGTAGGCAGGAATGGCGGGTGGATTCCCGCTCGAATTCGCGGATTCTACTTCTATGTAGAAATATAGGGAGAAGCAATTTTCCCGCCGAATCTCACCATCGGTTTTCCTGGCAAATCACATTTGTATTTCCCGCCTCATCTCGAGATAAGGTGGAGCGCGGGAAAGGCCAGACGAATCTGAATGACCTCCGAGAACCTGGCCGTCTTGATTCCTTTTTCCTCATTTTCTGAAGGTGGTGCTCCTCCTTCAGGGTTTTCGGCTTCGTCGGCGTTTCAGATTCCAGCGCGCTACACGTAGGGATCAAGATGAGCTCCACACAAGCGTCAAGGTAAGACTCGACGCATATGGCAGTAAAATGGATTGTGTCTCTGTTATCGTACGTGCTTCTTGCATTCTATAATTCAATTTCGGCGTCGTAAACCCTAAACCCAGAGTAGCATTCCACATCCGTCGTGGACGCTTTTCTTGTGATGCTTAAATTTGTGTGTTTTCAATGTAAGTGCAGACGAGCCTTCATTTTCACCGCACTCTCTTCGAGTGCGAACCAATTGCTTTCAGAGAATGAGGAGAAACGGTGCTCCGGAATAAGCGCCGTAAATATCGGGAGAGAAAGAGTGAAGACGTTTGGGTCGAGTCGAGCTAAATTGCAGGGCTTGTACAGTCAAGTAATTTAGCTCGACTCGAGCTAAATTACTGGACTGTACAAGCCCTGCAATTTAGCTCGAATCGAGCTAAATTACTCGACTTTGCAAAGTCGAGCACTTTAGCTCGACTCGAGCTAAAGTATGACTAACCATAGAGAGTTCGAGCTAAACTACACGTTAATTAGAGATTGTTAATATTGAACCAGTTTAGCTCGAGTCGAGCTAAACTACGGAGTCCCAATGGCGCATACTGTGCTTCAGTTTAGCTCGACTCGAGCTAAACTAGACGTTTACTTCTGAATGAACTGAAATCCAATTAGTTTAGCTCGACTCGAGCTAAATAAGGCACCTAAGTCGCCCAATATATAACTCAGTTTAGCTCGAGTCGAGCTAAACTGTGACATTAAGTTAGTCCATATTTACCTACAGAATAAAAGTTGATGTAATCAATCAAATCCTTAGACTGTAATGTTTAGCTCGAGTCGAGCTTAAATAAACGATTTAATTATGGACTATCGAAATCTGTTATGTTTAGCTCGACTCGAGCTAAACTAAGGTACCCAAGTCGCCCAATATTTAACTGAGTTTAGCTCGACTCGAGCTAAACTGTGACATCAAATTAGTCAAACTTTACCAAAAGAATGAGAGTTGATGTAATCATTTAAATCCTTAGACTGTAATGTTTAGCTCGATTCGAGCTAAACTAAACGATTAAATTACAGAATTTTGGTGCGCTATTAAGTTTAGCTCGAGTCGAGCTAAACTGAGGAATCAACCTCGAGCATTATTTAACTCAGTTTAGCTCGACTCGAGCTTAACTGTTACCATTTGTAATCGGGAGTGTCCTAAATAGAAAATAGAGCTGATTTTCTCTATCAAAACCTTAGACTGTAAAGTTTAGCTCGATTCGAGCTAAACTAAACGATTAGAGCACATACTCTTGATAATCTATGACGTTTAGCTCGAGTCGAGCTAAACTGTAGATTCAACCTGTAGAGCTTAGTAACATGACCTCGCAAAAGAGCTATACTGTACAAGGAGTCTTATATCATCAATTTCAGAGACTTCGATGTGATTGATGGCCTTTCCTTTAACTAGTTTCTATGTTCATGTGCATCTGCAGCATGGACACCTCATCTGCTGAGGAGGAGACTGTTGTTCCGCCAGTGAACCCGGATATTCCAGATTTTGAGGTCATTCCACCTCGGCTCTGGTCGGGAAGAACGGTTGCGTTGCACAACAGCGATGGTCTCAAAATTGCAGAAGGTTTACCTCGGAATTTACGATCCAGTGCCCTTTCTGATTCTTCAGGACCCCTTGGTGAATCTGTTATTGTGGTGCAAGTTTCAACTTTGTTTGTGCCTGTGGACAACCCTGACGACTGGATTTACGCATTTAAGTCGTGGCCCATTGATCGAGTTCTTCTGGACGGTGTTAGTCTTTTGCACCATACCCAGCGAGATGTGTACAACCGATGGGTTAAAGAACAGAGCCGGGTCCTTGGTAGACGCACTCGTACGTATGACAATTCCAATAGAAATGTTCCTACACAAGTTCCTCGCAGAGCAAAAAACTTGTTGACACAGCAGTCAATTAACGAAGTGGCATCGAATACCTGTTGTAGCCGAAACTGTGTACAACACTACCCTAGAGACAAGATAAAGGTTCTTAGATCTCGCATGTATGAAAACACAACAGTGCAGTTCAGAAACCACATCAAACTAGATGTCCATCGACAATTCCATACAAACGCTAATGGGCGGAATGTCGTGACACTTGAAGGCATAGACGTATGTCCGTTAGCGTGGATGCAAATTATGGGTGTTAGTTCTAGCGTCTTTTATCGCAACGCTTTGAACGCAGCTGCTGGGTTCGAAGCCCAACATCATGGGAATACTGGAAAACGAAAGCCCAGGGGTCATACTGTTGTAGCTTCTGCTGTCTTGGGCGCATTACTTGCTAGGCATGCTGACCACATGCCTCACAAGTCTCATAGCCTCTCCTCAGGGGAGAAGGTTGTAACGAAGATACTTCCTGCAAGTTTTAAGTGGAAGAATCAGATTCCGCCTATATGTGAACATCTTGCTGAATGCGGGCTTCCACCAGTGTCAGCTTCAAGCCTTAGCAAAATCCGCCGACTTAGCTATCCTGAGTACTACGCGAAGAGGGCAGGAGACAATTTCGCACGGTGCTCAAAGTGTGACGAGTTTGACTCCTTGATGAAGCTCACCTTACCAGGAAGTCAATCTGCACTTTTATGGTCGAGGAAACTAAGTGCGCACTTGGACTCGGCGTTTGCTCATAGGGATTTGTATTACCTCAATCGTTTTAGGTCGAGGACGATGCCTCATGAGGTTCTTACTATTATGCATGACAAGATGGACCACTCGAAGACAGCCTCCCCTGCTTTATCCCACAAGGTGAAGAACTTAGATGGTCTCATGAAATTGCCTCTAGCAGTAACAGGCATTTTAGCTCATGGACATGTAGATCAGCGCTATGCGCATTTTGGATTAGATATTTTCTCACATGATGCAAATTACACTGTGGGGTCATTTGCGAAGCTGCTACGCGATCTGGAGGCACCGCCGAAATCCTCCTCTAGACAACTTTTTACAGAGGCATCTTCGCATCCTATTTACGCAGCTCTTCTTCATGGTTCAGAGATGTGTTTGGATCCACTTGGCCCGATTCCAGACATTTTGGTTCCACCTAGGCCATTGCCCCCGATATTAAATGTCCAAATGGACAATGCTGTTAGTGATAACAAAAATAGGTTTGTCTTCAGTTTCTGGTCCCTTCTCGTAGCCAAACGGGTATTTCGAGAAGTATATGTTAATTTCATGCTAGTTGGTCACACTCATGATGACATAGATGCATTATTTGGTCGTTGGAGCATGGCTTTGCATAAGGAGGATTATCCTACTATCCCTCTTCTCATGAAATCTTTCATGAAGCTAGAGTCACTTCCTGTCATTCCTCACCTCGTTCAAGAGGTTCCTAACTTCAAATCTTTTATTCAAGAGTGGTTGCTGGAGGGTGATGAAGCATTGGTTGGACATACAAAAGCGCATCAATTCAAGTTCTTCCTCGATGCACGTGGGTGCCCGGTTATGAAGTACAAAATTCTTTGCCATGACGATGAATGGCTTCCTAGAGGTGATGAGGGGGGCATTAAGTTATGGAAGGAGGATTCAGAGGGTAGATCGCTATGGCCTAGGGGGGTACCACAAGCTGTGCAGCCAATGCAGATGCGTCATTTGCCGGAGATTGTGAAAGGAGTTTCAGGATTTGTTGACCATTGGGAGCGATTATCACGTGAGTCAATCGAATCTCGGCGATTGTATGAGCCTCTCTCATACTATTGGAGCAACGTAAAGGATGCTCTTTGTATACCTATGGATACACTAATATCACAGCACCCTGGTATCCCGTCAACTCTTGAAGAAGCTCCGGAGTTGGAACATGGGTTTTGGCCATCAACTCGTCTCGCGCATGCTGTAGAAGATGAGTTTACATTGGACGGGACACTTCGTGAAGAGTACGGCGAGGACGACCACTTTGTAGGTCAAAGACGTGATCGACCAGCTCCGTCATTCCGAGTTGGACGTGACCTTTACAAGGGATATTTTGTTGCACTACGTCCATGTGGCACAGATGGCCGTCCATTTTGGATAGGGCGTGCTATGTCTGATCCAAATTCAAACCCAGACTTACCTAATACCGTAGAAATCCAGTTCTTTCGTCCCATATCACGGGATAGGGATGTTCAAAAGTATTATACAGGTTGGGATGTAAACAAAAAGCTACGTTGGACGGTGGAGAGAGGTGTCGACGTTTCATCTCAAAGTACGGATGCCATTTTCACAGCATGGAAATCTAGAACAAGACAACCTAGGGGGGACGACGGAATGGGGCAAGATATGACTATTTCAATACCTGATATTCAAATCAATATCATAAAGGCCTCTTTGGGAGAACTTGCCACATCTTCAGAAGAGTAGTATTTCATTAATGATGCTCTACGCATCCGATAGCCGACTCTTAGACCCTTTAGTTTGTATTCTAATATATAGTCGTAAGTGAATTACATATTATACTGTATTTTGTTCATTTCCTATTATATATTCAAATTATGGGTTGATGCAATCCAATTCTGCATATTGCGATGTTGATCCAATCTACGACAAGTGCTTTCCATATTGCTAACACAAGGGTCGTAATCACTCTGTTTTATTTTCTTCATCTCATGACATGCTTTCTACATAATGTTTTGATCTAAGTGGACCTCCCAATTTAATGGAAATTTTATTTTCATAATACATATGCTTACGGTGTGGCCAATAACTGAGTGAATTTTAGCTCGATTGAACTTCATGTATTAATTTGGGAGATTGTTCTTCTCCCATTATAACGAATACGAGGTTACAGGCAGAATCCACCAACAAGACCATTTTAACAATGCTGCGCAAATTTGTATTGGCTAACCAGGGTGACTGGGATGAATGCCTACCCGCAGCTCTGTGGGCCTACAGGGTGGCCACAAAAGCAGCCACCCAATACAGCCCATTCGAGTTAGTTTATGGAGTGCAACCGTTGTTACCGACGGAATACGTCATACCAACCTTCCAGTCCATACGACCACGAGACTATCAGCCTCATCGCATCTTGGCAGCCCGTGTACAGGACCTACACAGACTCGAAGAATTCCGTGGAGAGGCCAGGCTCAATATACTACGGAGACAAGAACTAAGCGCCAAATATTTCCAAGGTACAAAAACTCCTCGCATATTCCAAAAAGGAGACCGCGTACTATGGTGTCCAAGAGACCCAAAAATTAGAAAATCCAAATTGGGGACAATCTGGCACGGACCATACAGGGTACAATTAGTATTGCCAAACAATACAGTACTTTTGGTTAACAATGACAACTACGATAGCCAGGCCACCATTGTTAACGCAGCAAAATTAAAAAGTTATCATTCCGACACCCCGAACCAGCAGCCAACAGTGAGTTTGGGCCAATTACAAAATCTACTGGCCACGGAAGCCAAAGGGCAAAAATCACAGCAGGACACCAACGACACAACAGACCCCGCGGAGGCCAAAGATACCGCAGATAACACAGATACCCAAGGGGCAAAACTTCCCCTTATTTACTTAAACCACGTCCAAGTAGATTTTTTGGACACCCAGAATATTTCATGCGCTAATCATTACGTGGACACCGGGGATAATCATGCCCAAGGAAGAGACCTCCTCGAGGCACTTACATTAGCTAACCTGTACCATCACAGGCCATCTACCGCCGCCGAAATGGCCTTTGGCCGATTGGCACTGACAGTCTTAACTCCCACTCAGCCGCCTTTCACTCCCACTACCGCGGTAACCGAGGACAACAAAAGGCCGTTGGGGCCTCACTGCCCTCATTTGCAAACTCACACCGCGCTCATCTGTTCTACACCTCGAGCTCACCTACTGCGCCGTCTTGGCATTCCACCATCTTCTTCTCCTCCATTGTGCTTTACACCATCTCCTCCCTTGCAGATTGCGCCACATCCTACCTACGCCCGGTGCTTTTCCACGGTTTCCATGGCTTCTCGCAACTTGACTCCGCAGAAACCGAGGCCTGAGGCGCCTTTCTTCATGCCGAGGCACCTCCTCGATTGGCGAAGCAGGATCGATGGCGTGTGGACGCAGAACACAGGACTTCACCGTTTTTGGGAGGACATGAAGACATGGAAACTCAATGTCAACCACTGCAGGCAATTCGTGGAGACTATGAAGCCTCAGAGCTGCGGAGGGCCTTACCCCACCGGCACCGTGGATGGCGTGGAGGTTCATGTCTCTGCAGCATACCTCTACCACCAATATGGCTGGGGCGGCACCGGCATCACACAGTGGACAGAAGACTCCGGTTACCAAAAGCCAGACATTGCGCAGAGGATCCCGGGGTTGGAGCCAAGAGAGAAGGGCTACGATACCTACGCCGTCGGAGCAATGCTGAAGGAGCCGTGGTTTGCGCGCATTCGCGGCATCCTCAGTCAGATTTTCTGTCGTTGCAACTGCAACTACATATTGCCCGCACAGTTAGAGCTGCTTTTCCTCGCAGATGCCGGAGCTAAGGTAAACTGGGGAATGCTTTTCGAGGATCACCTGCGGCTAGAATTGCAGAACCATCAAAGGTTCAGCGATTACTCCAGTCCCATCGGTCCATTTCTCTCCACCTACATCATGAGATACCTACAGTATCACAAGATGAATGGGAAATTGCCGCCGATGTCAACCTTCGTGGAGATTCAACGTAGGAAACTGCCATCACCGATGAAGCCAATCAGGGATTCCGCGGCACCTACCCCACACAAGAGGCAGCGGACGGATGACGAGGGACCCTCCACCGACGCAGGGCACACACTGGCGGACCAACTTGAGGCTCAGGCATCGGCCATGGCAACCTGTGTAGACAAAGTGCTACGGCACTTGCAAGCTACCGAAGGTCACCAGCGGCAGCTGCAGGAGGAGAAGGACCGGCACTCCAAAGCCACACAAGACCTGCACACACGATTGCGTATGAAGGAGGAGGAGTTAGGACAAGCCATTCAAAAAGTGGAGGAGGCTAACCGTGCCGCCCAAACATTACAGAGCCAGCTCGCGGCCAAGCAGATCGACATCCAATCAGTGACGTTTCAGCTGGAAGGAGTTACTAAGGAAAGGGACGGTGCCAAGGAGCAGTTGATATCACAGATAGCCCAGAACGAGGAACTGCGGCAACAATGCCGGAATTTGATTGATACTAATCCATCAAATCCGGAGGCACAGAGTCTGGAGGAGCGGCGCAGGGCGTTGGTCATCGAGGAAGAAAATTTCGAGGCCAACAAGCAAGCCTGGATACACGATGCCGCAGCAGTATTGGGAGAAATATTATTTAGAGCAATCCAGCGAGACCCTCCGCAGACAGACGATATCGCAGTCAACATGGTGGCCGCCTGCATCGAAGAGACACTCACAAAACTACAGTTAAATGCAGATTTCGAAGGAGAGTGGCAAGAATCCAGCCACGACGACACTAACATGCCCACGGATGCCACGGTGGTCGAACACCAGAAGTCACCACAGCAGGTCACCGAGGCACCAGACTTCCCCGAAATCGTGGCACCGGAAGACATCGCAGGCACCGAGCCGGAAGGTCAGGAACATCAGGATGTGAACATGCCAGAGGAGCAGTTACAGGATCGCGTGCACATCCCGGAACACCTTACCGACACCGAGCAGACACCCCAGGCATCACCGAGGGCAGCAGAGGAGAAGAACTCCTCCCCAGCACACCCGCCGACATCCTCAACGACATCCACGGCTCAACCATCAACTCCGGTAACCCCTAAAATGTCATTTGCAACTCATCGACAGGCTTTGATACAGCTATCCGATGATAACACGTGGCATGTGGAACCTGAGAATGACAGCGATGCCGATGAGGAGTACCAGGATGCGCACGATGAAGTTCAAAAATACTTCAACAAACATCCCGATTTGGCCCAACGTTTCGCAGATCATACGGCTAGCGATGTTCAATGTCCTGGATGCAACAAAATGCTGGGCAAAACCGTCTTCGATGTCCACGAACATGCTAACACAATCCGCAATCGACGCTTACTGCACAGGGGCATTGCCGCGGCCATCAGAGCGCTATACGATGACCAACCTCCACCACGCCGACAACAACAATGGCCACGAGAGCAGACTCGTCCCGACCGGCGACCTGCAGAGCGACGTGCCAGGCACTGAGCAATCCGAGGACGGATTGCGCTCTCACAGGGAGGGCAAAATGTTACCCGATGACGTCAGTCGGGTAACCACGCCGGCCCATGCGGGAGCAGCAGCGGCAACAGGGATAGCGCAGCATTTTCGGCGGAGGCACCAACAGTTAGCTGCAGATGCCTCGGCAGTCGATTGCGGCACCGTTCGGTGCCAGGGCTATCCACGGCAGCCGTAGTATAAAAGGCAGTGAAAAATAGGAGAGAGGGCACTCGTTTTTTGGTAGTCACAGTAGCAGTATAGATTCGCCATACACAGAGTATACACTCATTTTTCACATGTATTTTGGATCTGCTGTGTAATAAGAAGGCCAAGAGCCGAAGTCTTTCCTCTCCCATGTCTGCGTATTGAAATCTCCCCCTCTCTCTCTCTCTCTCTCTCCTTCACCAATCTGTCTATCGGGGATTGCAAGAGTCAGCCTCGAATAAACCCTAACCTCGCTATCCGATTGTGTGCCTCTGGCACTTCTGACTTCACTGGGACTCCGCGGTTACCTCGTTTTGTCTGTTGGATTACCGAACCGAGGATGCAGCCTCGGTAGGACTCCACACACAGTTGATACCACGGATTAAAGTTAACTGCGGAGCACTGGCTCTACACCCGCCCCACCTCGGTATCAGGGATCACCGTGGACTCTGTGTTCACTGCTACCACCGAAGTCAACCTTTGCTCCTCGGTCTTACTGACCAAGGTTCAGATTCCCTACTGAGGCCTCTCTCTCTCATAAAAAGTTATCTTCGGTACCCTGAGCTCGTAAGGCGTTCCATTCCTCGACAACCCAGGACAACATGTTTTAGTAGTGAACATATTTCCAAAGAGAAAAAATTAAGAAAACTTAATTTTTGAACTCTTCCATTTTGGCTCACAACCCAAGGATTGTCCTAGAAAATTCAAAAACTGAAATTTAACTTTGCAAATTTTACCAAACAGTTTGCAGAATACACAAGGCACCTAGTATAAATCTTAGGTAGAAAAATTACTTCTAAACCCTTCATTAAAGCTAGCTTTCATCGCCACAAACCATTTTTCTAAGGGGAGTCACTTGAATTTTACCAAACATGCAACGTGCTGCTTAATGTAGGGAGGTATTAAATCTTGGTATCTAAAATTTAGAAAAAAACTTTGAGATAGTGTAGGGTGTACAAATTATTGGACATTCAATTATTAGTAAGTTGTGGTGATACGTAGGTAAATAATGTGTCATATTTACACATTTCTTCCAAGATACCCAAAAAAATAGAAAAAATATAACGAGAAAAATAATTTAGGGCCAATTATTGCAGTGTGGACCTCAACCATTATGGCCTCTCCTACCCCCAAATTTTTACAAGGGATCCTTTATATGGGGAGTCAAGCCCTACATGGGGCCAAAGGAGGGCAAAAATCCTCCCAACGTAATTGGTTTGTTTCTTGTGATTCAAAAAATAAACCATTTACGTTGAGAGAATGATCCCCCTCTTTCGACCCTGTGTACGGATTTACTCTCCATGTAAAACGTCCCCAAGAATACACTTCTACAAAGAATATCCATGAAAAGATTCCTCTCATTGAGAATAAGAGGTTGGAATAGTAAAACATCCCACATGTTTCACGAAGCAAGAAACTAAAGTATGAAACTAATGACACAACACAAGAGTTCATGCCATGAATTTATAACATCTTGAATTGGAAAAGGGTTTTCACTAGAAGATATTATACTTCATTTGAAATTTAACCCAACAAAATTCATCCAAAAGGAGGTTGTAATGAAGGATATATGACTTGTCAAAAATCTTATAATTTGGGCCAAAAGTCCACATGTAACTTATAATTTGGGCCAAAAGTCCACATGTAACTTAGAATTTTGGCCAAAAGACCACATGTGATAGTTTTCAAGGTTGAACATCCCAAAAAGTGCTCACTTTGTTGTTTAACGTGCAAAAAACAAATCTTCTCAAGCAAAACAATTTCATGGATAATGTAAGTGGAAAAGTTGGCATGCTTATCGATTGGTTGTGACCGGACTACCCACTAGAAGTTTGTTAATATTGATGTAACACTCTCAGTAGGAACTTGGAATCAATGTGGTGACACTAACTTACAACACTAACTTTGACTTAGATGTATTTAAATTTAGTGATAGGCAAAGGTTTTCTTAAAATCATTAAAATGTAAAAGTTAGAGTGCCCAAATTAACATGAAAGTAAATGGTCCAACTCCAACAGTTGCAAGGGACCCAAGGTGCTTGGGCTAGGACCAGAGTTGTAGCAATTTGGGGCCCATTTAGTGTTTGAGGTTCACGGAGTCGCACCTAAAAAGCCCTAACTAATGCATAAATAGGTCTTAAAGTGGTTCAACAACCTTATTTGGAATCATTGTCAAAATAACCATGGGCATAGTCTGAAATATAATCTAATCTCAATTTATTGATTTGAAACAATAAAAAGTGTTTAAAAGCCAAGGATGGTGCTATAATCCTTGAAATGACATAGTCTCTTTTTAAGGCAAGTAGTTTCAATTGTTTGTTTTGTTTGGGCATGACATTAGAATCTCTACCACCGCCATTTAGATTGGGCCGCATGAGCTGTCGTTGGAATTACGTTTTTTTGTAGAGTTGTCGAAATCAATCGGATCGCAAAACCACAACACAAATCCTTAAATATTTTACTTGAAAAGTAATTTTTGCCCCCAAATCACCAAAAATTACAAAAATGACCTAATTATAAATTTAGTAAAACACAAGAGGCGCATGATTGAAGTATTTAAGAGGTTGTAGCAACGCCACAAAGGTATCCTCCTATATAATCCAAGGGTAATGCCAAAATTTCCAAAAATTGTTCCATAGGTAATATTTAGAAAAGAAGCTAATTACTCACCTAAAGTATGCCAAATCTAACATCCATGTACACTACATAAAAAGAAATATTCTTTAGCTTGGTCATATATCAACTATAAAAATAACATCAGTAATCCCATATTAAAGACCTATAGTTTTTATTGTTGTCACCATTTTTTTTCTCATAGAGTCAAAGACTCTTTTCTCTCATAGAAGACTCGCATGAGTAGAAGTGGCAACCAATTATAGTTTTTTTTAACCTGGAATTAATCAAGCATACATGTCCATTTCTCAATATGTATATTTGATGAATGCTCCAAAGAGGCAAAAACTAGTTGTTGCTTCTTGCTCATAGTGTTATTGTCGAACCCCTTGTGTCTTTTTTTGCTAATGTCACCTTACAACTTCGTGTGAATTTAACCCTTAAACGCCCATGGGGTCTAAAACGGGCAGCCCAAAATTGGACCACAACATCTCTTGGACTTGGGCATCATGAATAGTGCACTTTTTGAACTTGGGCACCATGAATGAACCAATCAATGATGAGCTTGCAACCTCCTACAAGATTATGTACAACCCCAACCTACCTACCACAATCCTTTCAAACCATAAAATCATACATACAAATTGTGATTTGAATTGTAAGATTTCACTTTTTGAATGCATCATAAGACGGTGGCCAATTTGACATCAAAATATAAGTGAATAGTTGATTACAGTGAGAGCTACAGGGAAGATTCTGTTGGAATCAAGCCCCTCCAGCTTGCTTGGGCATTTAAGGGTTAACTTATTTAAGAGCTATTGGAAGGAGTTTTATGCATACGGTGCTTTTAGACTACTTTTTGTCCAATCATGCTAAATGTCAAAAAAAAATTATCAGTTTCTACTTGAAAAACCTTAAATAGCCACTTAAGGTTCTTACCACTTACCACTTACCACTTAAGTCTATTGCCCTGGTTCCCATAGAAATATTCTAGTTTTGTAAATGTCATCTATTTGAAGAGTTGTGAAGGAAAAGTAAAAAATAATAATAATAATAATAATAAAAGTAAAATTTAAATTTTAAAAAAAAAAATATAAACGTATCTATATATATATAGATACATATATATAGATATATATGCTTTCCAGAATCTTCTTGTTTGTATGCATTTAAAATAGAGCTTTCCATAGAGTTTATCAAGGGGTGTAATAAAGTTTTGAAGTTGCTCTTACGGATCTTTTGGACCCGGGCCCACCAAGAGGTCAAATTTGGAAAAAACATTAATCAACACATATCATACTTCACTAAGTTAAAGCAAAGCAGGTTCACTTGGTGCAAAAGTCGTTTAGTACGAGGACCGGATCGGCCTCTTAAAGTGCTTAAGCCTCTTCAAGTGAGTGCGAGAGCATTGAGAATCTCGAGTCTTCTTCCCGGACCGAGGTACTTCTTTGAATTGTCTTGATTGTGTGAACCGCACCGCAAGCAAGGTCTAGTTCATCCCACCGAGGCTCACATTTCAACCGGACTTGGTAATTCAAGGTAAGCATCTTCTAATTCATCTTGTTTAATCACGTGTCCAATTGCTTTCTAGTTGCAAAACCCATGCATCATGTTTTGCATTTCAGTCGCAATACATAAACTTCTTCAATAACACACCACTTTTAGAGATCATTTTTGTCGTTCCATCGTGGTTGGTTCTTTGATCCTTGTCCTCAAGTTGTTTCCTTAGATGAAGTTAGTTTCAAATCGAGGCTTGGTTGATACAAAGTTCCACCGACTTTTCGCAAGCTTACCCGTAGCATTCCTATCAATGTGCTAGCAACACCCTTTAGCAGGAGTGATTTTTTTTCGCAAAACGTTAATCAATTTCCTGGATGTCTGCTTTTTGGATTCGAATTAAGGATGGAGCCCGAGCCGGAGCCGAATCGAGAGTCGAGTGTGGACGAAAATTCCCTGGAGAACGATCTCGAGTCGAGTGTGGACGAAAATTCCCTGGAGAACGATCTCGATACAGAGAACATGGATGAAACCTCAAGTGCTGGAAGCGGTGTTGGAAACAATGGAGAGGGACAAAATGTGCGAGTCCCGATATACTCCAGCCCTAACTTTAGGCCTCTCCAACATGGAAATTGCAGGTGCTTTTTCTTCTTTTTTTCACAAGACAAATCACATGATCAATCTTGCTTCAAGTTCCACCTGAGGAACTAGATCGTTTGCAAGTGCCACTCGACACTCCCGATTTCTATGAACTTCCACCGGAGGTAGGGAGCTCTTTATCAGCTTCCTTCAGAGTCCAAGAGGAAGAGCACCGAAATGGTGAAGAGCGGCGGAGTGCAGATTACATGATTGCTCACAACAATCTTAGACAACTTCAAGCACATGAGCTCCAAGCTCGAGTAGGGCGGGTTGCTGAGCTTCATGATCAAGTAATTATCTTCGAAGAAAATACAAACGAACAGCGAGATACATCAGATCACGACATGGATACAGATGAAGATGCAGTACGAGAAGTATTACGTGGAAGACGCATCATTCGAGTTGATGTGAACCAAGGTTTTCCTTCAGGGCAAGAACTTTGGAGGTTGCTTGATGATCTTTCACTAAATATCAACTTGCTCCGCACAAATACAAGGGAAGAGATGTGGTTTGTACCTAGGTCTATGTACAATATTAACATGAACCTTGCTCATTACAACCCGCCAAGAATTTCTGCAGAAGGTGTGATTCATCGGCAATATACATATGGCAGATTTGGGCGTTTTGCGCTTCACAACATGGCATGGTTCATGTAGAGGAATTTGGAGTTTGTTAGTTTCATGATTTTATTTCACTTTGTTTTTCTTGAAACAATCAATCTTTTGACCTGGAAAGAAGGAAGCTTTGCAAGATAGGACATATTTTTTGTTTTTGGATTGCAGTGCTTACAAGGTTGTGGTAGCTACCGTGCAACTTGCTTTACGGGAGTTGAGGCACTCTCAAATATATGATTTTTTTCATGTGTTTTAGATGTGTGACTTTCACTATTTGTTGTCGTTGTTTTGATCTTGAAGTTTAAGATTGAAGTCCTTGTCGTAGGGATCACCATCGTCCGTCACCAATATGTTTTTCCTTACTTGAGTTGAGTATGCATGTTTTGATTTTGGTAATAATAGTATGAATTTGTTGCCCGAGACCTGGAGTTTTTATAGGAGTATTCTGATTTAGTAAATGCCATCTCCTCATTACTATATAAAGGGTTTAGAATGTCAAAAACCTTTTAAAAACCTATTCTGTCACTTAGATGCAATCAAAAATATAGTTTTTTTCTTTTCTTTCATGAATATAGTTTATGAGAAGGTCCAATATAATTTTGAAATTGCTCTCGGGAATCTTTGAGACCTCTGGGCCCGCCATATGATTCATATGATGCTTATATATTTGCATTTCGTGAAGGTTGCAATGTTCCATATTAAATATAGCTTAACTCAAGCACGTAATTACCGTAGTTGTGAGCAATTCTATTTGAGATCAACTGTATTACTTTGAATAATTAGAAAAAACCTCAAATTTATAGGTAGCTTTGTATATCTCTATCAAAAATTTCCTAAATCATATAACTTGATAAAAAATTTACATGTAATCAGTAATGAAATTTTGATTAGAATAGATTCTTCTCATTTTCTTGAATCTTTCTAACATGAACATATGGTTCATTGAAAAACATCATGATGGATGTCAATGGGCAAAATCAATATATGTGACTTATAATGAAAATCTTAATAATCTGATAACTAATTGAGAATTTTGTTGTTATCCATTGATCAATTAGATAAGAAGGAATAAAAGAAAATAAAAATTGGAGTAAATATGAAATATTATGTGTTATCTATTATCTTGGTTGAATACAAATGTGAAAATTTCCATCTTGTCAACTTTACTCACATTGCAACAAATTATATGCGAATAATAATTTTAATAATAACTATAATAATATCTAATAATTTTTACACCTATCAATAGATCCTTGAAAGCCAAAATGGGATTTTGGGATCTACATCGAGTTCCCAGTTCCTAGTTCTATGTTCCCACGTTTCCGGTTCTTTGTTCTATAATCTATTCTTTCGCCTTCTATGTCTTCTGCTCCCTCATTGTTAGTTCATGATCCTTTTTTTCCTTGTTTCTAGTTCCCGATTAAGCGGATGATGTGAATTTTCTGACTTGCGAAGGGGAAGAGGAAGAATGTTCTTTCCGTCTCTACGATTTACCATCCGGCGAGGCGAGTGTGTCCTCATTGAAGGTTGTGAAACGGGGCGCAAGCAGGCTGCCCGTCCGTCCGCCTGCCTTGCCCGCCCAATTATGCTCTCGCCCGCTCGATATGGTTAAACAGTAGTTAACTTCTAGTTAAGGTAAAAAATTGTGGATGTAGCAAGGATTTAAGTAAAAATGTAGCCACGTAACCGCCACATAAGCCCCACATGGGAGTGATGACATGGTGGATACCAAAAATGCAAGGCAGGTTTTAAAAATATAGGGCGGATACCCTTAGGGGCATGGCCGATTCCTTCTCATCAGGGCGGGTTCCTATAGAGCAAGGCAGGGCCAGTTCCTGCACCGTGGCATAGTACGGTTCGTGCAGGGCGCAGGCCAGGGCGGGTATTGGCTAGTCTAAACGTGATGGACCTATTTTTATTCTTTCTTTTGATGTACTTCACTAAGCGCTCCCCAATTTGATAAGTCTAACTAAACTCAAGTATTTCTTGAAAAATACTCCCATTTCTTCCATGCTTGAAAAACACATCTCATATTAGTTATTAGATACTAATTATTTGGACAAAATTCAAAATCCATTTCAATCCCCTACTTTTCAATATAAATGCACTCACTCTCTCATTCCAAACTCTACTTTCTAATTATCCCATATGTTTTTAAAAAAAATGGTTGGATGGTTTTTTTTTTTTTTTTTTTTTTTTTTTTTTTTTTTTTTTTTTTTTTTTTTTTTTTTTTTTTTCTTACTAAGATTGATTCCACGGCTTCATAAGGTATGAAATACCCAAAGATGTTTTTTTTCCCAGGTTTTTTACCCTTACCGACCTCATCTCGAGGGCTTGTTCATCCCCATCCGACCGTCGAGGCTCACATGGTCGTAGTATATACAGTAACTTCAGCACCTCATGTCCCAGTGAGGGCAGATCATCTGTTGCTGCATGGGTCAATTGACATCACGAGATCGACTAAACTTGATTTTCCTGGTTTTCATACAAAACTTTTCACGTCACAACAAGTTTTGTAGTCAGTCCAGGTGTGGAGACTATTAGTTTTTCATTCCCCAGTCCAAGGAAACTATCCTATTTTCAAAATACTTCTTAGTTCGCTTTTCCTGCTGTCTCATGTACACACTGTTTTCCAGGAACAACAAGCTGTGACTGAGAGATGCAATGACTTTGTAGAGTGCTCACATTCATTCCTCCATCTGTAGAAGCTTTATCGAAATCTGTTCTTCTTTTCATTGCTTTTTGGTTTTGCTTTTTTCAAGGGGATTTCATACAAAATGCTCGCTTAACCGATTGTAGAGATAAATAGTCCACTGGCAACCGCTGTGACAGAGACTTCCTTCCTTCTTCTTACTTTGATGAATTCTACTTTGGTTTAGGATTCAAAGATGGAGCTTGAGCCGAATCGGGAGTGGACGATGGACGAAAGGGCCGTGGAAAACGATCTCCAGTCAGTAGCTCAGGACATGGATGGAACCTCAACTTCCAGAGGCCATGATGAGGAGCCTGGACAAGAAAACCTGCCAGGCTTCAACGGCAACTCCGTGCTTGTGGAAGAGGGAGACTGCAGGTGCTTTAAACTTCTTCTTCGTGTACCGAGCAAGCCAATCGATCATGTGGAGTCATGTCCATATCAGTACCGATGCTCAATTATCTGCATTATATACATATTCATTCTCTTGTACCGGCCTTAGTATCTTCCGATGATTTTGTTGTGCTTGGACTTTTGGTCACAGGATTTGTTTCAAGCAAGCATCTGCAGAAGATCCCATACTTGAACTGGGTTGCCAATGTAAGAATGATCTCTGCTATGGCCATGAATCATGTCTTACGAAGTGGTATGTACAACGACTGAGGAGCCGTGGAACTTCGGATTGTGAGATATGCAGGTAACATACTTCATTAATAATGATGGTGATGTCTCAATAGATCTGAAACCTAAACCCCTGTTACTTGTATAAATGCGTTATGTGACCTTTATCAGCGATCTGATCATGAAGAATGGGCTTTTGTTGTAGGAGTCTATTGGGACCACAGCTTGAGATGATTGTGAGGAACAAGTTCCAAGAAGAAGAATCTTTGTCTCGAGGCGTCCTGCCTGTACGACACTTCCATGAGAGTCAAGCCCCCCGTCCGCCGCTGCAACTCTTGTTTCAGATTCCACACGAAGAACTAGATCGTCTCCAAGTGCCACATGAAACTCCTCCTTGGAATGATCTTCCGAGGGAGACTAGGCGCGAATTGATGAATTTTATGAATAGGCAAGAGGAAATGTATTTACATGGCACTGGAACTCGTCATAGTGGGAATCTCATGGCTATGGCCTACATTGTTGCTGCTTTTGCTCAAGAATTGCCACACTCGGTGGAAGAGATGCAAGCTATTGTCGGTGAGGCTATCGAGCTTCGTGATCGAGTTATTGGTGGATCAGGGGAACATGTAGATCTCTTTAGTTTCTTCGCCGAGATTAGTGATTCAATGCGTACCCCAGAGGATTCTGCTGATCATTGGGCACATTGGGCACAGATTCGTGACCAAAATCTTGTTGATGGACGAGATCCCGGTCCAAATAATGACGAGGAGCAAAACACAGCCGGAGACATAGATGGAGATATGGATGTGAGTGACGAAGTGCAATTTTTTAGATCTGATGATGATGAGCTACACACGGTTGAAAATGGTGAAGTGGGAGACATAGATGATGATGATCTGGAGTTCTTTGCATGATCAGGCGCGTTGTAGCAGTGGATGCGGAGCATGTAATGCCATTAAGTGATGATGAGCTTGAGAACGAGCTTAATGAGATTTCAGCGCATGTCAGCTTCCTTGCTACAAATGGAGGTGGAGACATGCTGTACGAGTTTGTGCGGTTGTCTGAACGCCATACTACTTCTCGTCGAGATCAAACATACGGAAGATATCGCACACTTTTGCTTCTTAATACTCCTATGGACAACCGTGCCGGAGGAAGTCTTGCAGAAGGCCGGGACTCTCTTGACGGAGGCCTTGACGGAGGCCGGGACTCTCTTGACGGAGGCCGGGACTCTCTTGGCGGAGGCCGGGACTCTCTTGACGGAGGCCGGGACTCTCTTGGGGGAGGCCGGGACTCTCTATACGGAACTAACGGGACAAGGGAGGCTCGCTGACATAGAGTTGAAGGATTCTGAGTTTAAAAAACGACAAGGTTATAAGATAATTTCACCAATGCGAAAAAATAAAAAAGTTTTAAATGGCCTCAAAGGAATTCTTGATAGAGATCTTTTTTGCATAATATTGGAGAAATCCATTTACATGTTTAAACTTCAAAAAGGAAGTCATTTCATTTGAAACTATTGCGTTGTATATTTTATGTGGTTGTTATATTTGAAGCTTGTGTGCTATATTTTATGTAATTAGTTGGATGAGTATCATTCTTTTGTATATCCATTAACATTTGTTTAGGACTATTGTGTTCTACATTCAATCTATAGTTTATTGGTTGAATATTTATGATTTACTCATTGTTTATCTATTGTCTTTTGAGGTATTGAAAATTGAAGTCCTTGGAAATTGCAAGGGGATATTGCAACTTGAAGTTACAAATTATTCTTGATATCTTATCGTACACGTGCCATAGAAAAAGTTGAGTATCTTTTCAAATTTAATTCTTTTCAAAGAACCATTTATCATTGTATCTTGTAGTGTATGTAATAGTTTGAATAGTAATAATACTTTCATATCATATGTAACAACTTCCGTAGTTTACTCTTAAATAGAACTTTCTTAATATGTCACATGCGTCAGTTCCATGTTGCCTTCTTAATAGTCAAGTTTGAATGCAAGGTGCTCAAATTAAATTTGTGACTTATTTTGAAGTATGAAGCTATAAAATCTAACACCTAAATAGTGTAGGTGTCCGTTTTTAAGTACACTTTTCTCACCAATTTTAAGTTCATAATCCTTAGAGTTGAAATAGATGTTTTTTACACTTATTGTCAAATGATAAGATCAAATAAATTTGAGAATGTAATAAACCATAGTTATTGATGCAAGGTATTTGATGATTGCATTTCCCAGATTTTAATAATTACTCAACTATGTTAGAAAATGGTCTTTGACTCTTTGTGATAAACTTTGAATCCAAATTTTGTTTGATGGGAGCCAAAAAAGTTATGTTTCGTAGAAGAGTGGGCACTTTTGGGCACTCTTAAGTACTTCCTCAAACATCTTCAAATATTAATAATGTGGCCGTTGCAAGACCAAGCTTCTATTACTTATTGGTACGTGTTCACATGTAGATTTTTGTTTTTTTACGATTGACCATACATTTTAATATAAAGACATTCTTGGTTTGTAACTTTACTCTCATAAAAGACTCGCTAGAGTGGAAGTGGCAACCAATGGTTTTTCCTTAGCTGCAATTAATCAAGCATACATGTCCATTTCCCACTTTGTATATTTGATATATATATTCATTTCCCACTTTGTATATTTGATATATATATGTTCATTTCCCACTTTGTATATTTGAGAAATGCTCCAAAGAGGCAAGCTAGTTGTTGCTTCTGCTCATAGTGTTATTGTCGGATCCCTTGTTTGTCTTTTTGCTAATGTGACCTTACAACTCCGTGTGTATTTAAGAGCTATTGGAAGGAGTTTTATGCATATAGTACTTTAAAATTACTTTTAATTAAGAAAATTATGAGGGTTTACTTGAAAACCTTAAATAACTATCACTTCAGACTTAAACCTGGCTCAGATTCCAATATGAATACTATCTCTTCATCATTACTTGAAGAGTATTGGATTTTTTTTTTAAATTATTAAGAAAAAGAGTCTTTTCCAAAATCTTCTCGTTGAGATGCATTTAAAAAATACAGCTTTTCATAGAGTTCATGAAGGGGTGTATCAAAGTTTTGAAGTTGTTCTTGGGATCTTTTGGACCCGGGCCCACCAAGAGGTTAAATTTAGAGAAAAACATTAAGCAACAAATATCATTCTTCATTAAGTTCAAGGAAGGCGGGTTGGTGTAGAAGTCGTTTGGTGTGTGGACCGGATGGACTGAAGGCACCTGGTGCTTAAGCCTCTTCAAGTGAGTGCGAGAGCATTGAGATTCTCGAGTCTTCTTCCTAGACCGAGGCGCTTCTTTGTTCTTTGTTCTGTCTTGATCGTGTGAACCGCACCGCAAGCAAGGTGACAAGGTCCAGTTCATCCCATTGAGACTCACATTTCCACCGGACTTGGTAATTCAAGGTAAGCATTTTCTGATTCATCTTGTTTAATCACGTGTCCAATTGCTTTCCAGTCGCTAAACCCATGCATCATGTTTTGCTTTTCAAGTGGCAAAACATAAACTTCTTCGATAACACACCACTTTTAGAGATCGTTTCTTTCGTTCCATCGTGGTTGGTTCTTCGGAACACTGTCCTCAAGTTGCTACCTTAGATGAAATTAGTTTCGAAACGGGCCTTGGTTGGAACAAAGTTCCGCCGACTTTTCGCTTAACCGTAGCATTGCTATCAATGTGCGCTCGAAACACCCTTTTGCTACAGTGATTTTCTTTCGCAAAACGTTAATCGGCTTCGTGGATGTCTGCTTTTCGGGTTTGAGTTAAGGATGGAGCCGGAGCCGAATCGAGAGTCGGCCGAAAATGCCTTAGAGAACGAGCTCCAGACAGCAAACACGGAGGAAACCTCGAACGCTGGAAGCGGCGCTGGAAACGATGGAGAGGAACAAAACGTACGAATTCCGATATACTCCAACCCCAACTTTACGTCTCTACAACATGGAAATTGCAGGTGCATTAATTTTCTTTTATTTCTTCAAAAGACAACGATCAAGCCAATCGATCATGTGATTTGATGCAGATTTCTGCAGAGATGTTAGTTTCGACTATGTAGTGTTGCGAAAAACTGTACCCTATAGATGTGTCAGATCATTGAACCTATCGTTGTGTTTGTTATCTTTGCCACAGAATTTGTTTTGCTCCAGCCACAACATCTCGAGAAAATCCCGTACTTGAGCTCGGCTGCCAATGCAGGGATGACCTCCGAATCGGCCACCAGTCATGTCTGACGGAGTGGTTTGTACGACGCGTGTTGAGGCATGGAACTGTAGATTGCGAAGTTTGCAGGTAACAAGCTTGATTGAGAAATTTTGTATCATTGAATCTTGCATGGTTTGTGAATCCGTGAAATTAATAAGCATAAACGTGTGGGGTTTATGAGTTGCTCACCGATGAATTGTGGGCACATGTTGTAGGGCACCACTGGCTGCACATGTTGAGGCATTAGTGATGAGCCGCATTCAAGCAACAATCTACCAGCCTCATGGTGTTCCACGGATTTTCCTCTTGCTTCAAGTTCCACCAGAGGCACTAGATCTTTTGGAAGTGCCAATAGACACTCCTGATTTCTACGAACTTCCACCGGAGGTAAGGAGCTCTTTATCAGCTTCCTTCAGAGTCCAAGAGGAAGAGCATCGCCAAGGTGAAGAGCGGCGGAGTGCAGCTTTCATGATGGCTCACAACAATCTTGGGCCACTTGATGCACTGGAGCTCCAAGCTCGAGTACGGCGGGTTGTTGAGCTTCATGATCAAGTGATTCTCTTTGAAGAAAATACTAACCAAGAGCAACGAGATACATTCGATCACGACATGGATACAGATGAAGGTGCAGTACGAGAAGTATTACGTGGAAGACGCATCATTCGAGTTGATGTGAACCAAGGTTTTCCTTCAGGACAAGAACTTTGGAGGTTGCTTGATGATCTTTCACTAAATATCAACTTGCTCGGCGCAAATACAAGGGAAGAGATATGGTTTGTACCTAGTTCCATGTACAATTTCGACCTGAGCCTTGCTCACTACAACCCGCCAAGCATTTCTGCAGAAGGTGTGATTCATCGACAATATACATATGGCAGGTTTGGGCGTTTTGCGCTTCACAACATGGCAGGGCTCATGTAGAGGACTTTGTAGTTTGTTAGTTTCATGATTTCATTTCACTTTGTTTTTTCTAAGCAATTAATCTTTTCACCCGAGAACAACGAAGCCTTGTAGGGTAGAACATTTTGTTTTTTTGTGAACATATGTTGTTTTTGGATTTAAGTGCTCCCAAAGTTGTGCGAGCTATCGTGCAACTTGCTTTACCGGAGTTGAGGCACTCCCAAACATATGATTTTTTTTCATGTGTTTTAAGTGTGTGAATTTCACTATTTGTTGTCTTTGTTTTGATCTTGAGGTTTGAGATTGAAGTCCTTGTCGTATGAATCACTGTACAAAGTCCCTCAACAATATGTTCTTCCATTCCTGAGTTGTGTATGCATGTTTTGATGTTGGTAGTAATATGAATTTATTTGCGGGATCTCACGTTTAGAACTATAGAAATATTGGGGTTTGGTGAATGCCATCTCTTCATCACTATTTGAAGGGTTTTTAATGGAAAAAAAATCTAACATGAAAAATGAAAATTCTATACTTTTCACAATCTAATCACTTAGATGCAACCAAAAATATAGTTTTTTTACCTTGTAGAGCTCATTTAGGGGAGCGGTATAAATTTGAAGTCGCTCTAAGGAATCTTTGACCCCCGGGCCGGCCATATGATTCATGTAATGCTCATATATTTGCATTTTGTGAGGGTTGCAATGTTTCATGTTTCAGGTTAAATATAGTTGAACTCCTGAAGGCATGTCATTACTGTGGTTGTGTGCAATTCTCCTTGAGCTAAACCGCTCTAGTACTTTGAATAAGAAGAAAGGTAAGATTAAGCTTTGTGTAGTTCTATAGTTAAACAAAGTTTCTTGAATCATATAATTTAATTTTAAAAAACAAAAATCTAAATGGAGTAAATATGAAATACTATGTGCTATCTAATGTTTTGGTTGAATACAAATGTGAAAATTTCATATTGACAACTTCATTCACATTGCAACAAATTATATACAAATACAATTTTGACAATTATAGATCCTTAAAAGCCAAGATGGGTTTTTGGAATATTGGGCAGCTCATTTGAAGGAATTATAATTAATCTTCTTGTTTCAAATTTTTATTGGGTGCCCCCTACACTGCAAAGTGTATGTGGTAAAATTTTCCAAGCCAAACTCCAATTTTCAAACCTTCGTCCATAAATTTTAAGTTTCAAGTTTTAAAGGGGCAGTTTAACCCTTTCATGACCAATCAACCAAATATGGTCGCTGAAGTGTGGTTATTCCATGATTGAGTAGAATCTGTGTAGAAACAGCAAAATGTTAGAGAACAACGCCAGAAGAGGAGTGTGTGGTGGATCTACTACACAAAACAACAATGCATTTGGACTTGTACTCCGCCTGGTAGAGCTGTCTATACATGGTGATGAGTATGAGATACGGTAGCTGGTTTGGAAAGAAGTGAGAAAGATTCAGGAAATACGGCTATCGAAGACACATGACACCAATTCTAAGGGTCCCTTGGGAACATGGGAACATGGGGGTACTACTCAATTGGCTCCGTCGTTAACAGAAGAGTTGATTTCTTTTGGCAACCCTACACCGTCTATAAAAGCGTATACGTTTGTACAACCTGAAATCCTCCCCAAAAAGAATCAACACATGTTGTTTGCACAGTGATTCTACGTCAAGGCTCAGCGTCTGATGAATGTGACCATGTCTGATTTTTCAATCTGACCATATGTGCTACGATATCCCATGTATTTCTTGTACGCGACCGTATACAAGGAACTGGGTTCTTGGTCTCTTTTCACAATTTTGGTTTCATAAATGCTCGAAATGCAACGCTCATGGTGTGGTTGGATAGATCTTCAAACTCTCTACAATATTGATCACATGTGTTTTGCCCAAATCTGGATATTCTGGTCTCTAATCCTAGTAAAAAGCTTCGAGGTCATGTATACGCTATGTACTACACTTGACTCGGAACATCATAATACTCTAGTTTATACGGTAGATCTGACCCATGTTTGGCCACTAGCATGTATATGAAGTTCACTACACATTTATACGGTCGGATCTTAATTTTGACCCTTCATGTGTTCGATGCACTCCAAAATACATTCAGACACCTCAAAAAAACCTCGACTTCCAAAACAAGAGTGGTCATGAAAGGGTTAAAGTTAGACTAAAGCTGAATATCTATTTAGAAAACATGTTCATAATTAAACCACTACTCAAGCTCCAAAGTAATCCAATTAAAAAAAAACTACCAATTTTACAAGGGCAACCTCCAAAAACTTCAAACCTCCAAACAATTCTAGGAATTTTATGATATTTTCTTGAAAATTTGTCAAAATTTGACAATTAGAAATTCTTCCAAATTTCTTTTCATAGAATTCAAAAACTCATAAAGGCACCTACTTACCGCTCAACAATTTTCTAAAATAAATATATCTCATGTGGTGAGTGTATTTCTAAATTGTTGCTCTTATTTCCTCTTCTACAAAATAACTAAATGAAGGTCAAAAAAGCCAAATGATTCCCTTTAATTTTGTATGAGCGTACCCAACTTGATTACCTACATGGAATAAAATATGACCAAGGTGTTTAAGATGACATCTTCAAGTTTCTCTTTGCACCATGGTTTATGTTCCACAGCAGAAAACGTTGAGCAGGTAATCTGACTGCAGAAATTTAACCTCATCTATGGATATTCAGCATCTCCTTAGCTTCAAGCTCCTCCTTCACCAGATCATCACTGGCATACTTACTCAGCAATTCTTGCTTCTTCTTTTCTACAACCATGCGCTCAATTTCTTTTTCATCCGGAAGTGGAACATGAGCAACAAACTCAAATCGTTCCGTTAGGGAGCTTGGCTGTGCTCGTGGCCGATCTCACTGCCAAACGGTTGCCAATGATCGGCCCTATGTACCGTGCTGGTGGCCCGCTCATGCCTGGCTTGCTCCTTGGTTCCGTTGTCGGAGGAGTGATCGTCTCTACGGGGCTGAACCTCAGCTGAGCCACATTCCATCTCTGTACAAAATGTAAAGAATGTCGAATATCTCTTTCATACTTACAATTTTCATTGCTGAGCTTTCATTGAACTGGAGAATCATGCCATTGCAACTCTCTTGCTTTTCATTTGGAGCATGTATGGGTGGCCAACCACTTATTGAAGTTCTTAGGAGCTCGATGACAATATCGAGCTACACACCATCTCTGTTCCAAAAGCAAAGAATGTCGAATCTCTTGTCAACTTTGCCTTGCAATCTCTCAAGTGGGAGTAAAATATTTAGCCATGTCATGGAGAAACTCGAAGCCGTCAATCTTCGATGTGCAGAAGTACTGCGTGAAGCACCTCTGGTATTCTTTCAATCCGTGAAGAGAGCACCAAAGAATTGCAGTCCCGCAACTGTAATGAGATTATCGGTGTACCTAATCCCGGTCTTTAATAATGAACTGACCATATTCAACAGAACCTCCTTGATGTTTACACCAGAAGTGTTTACAAGCCCAGAAGAGATATTACTCCCACTTTTCGATACGGGCAGCAGAATACGCCAGTCCCGCTCTGCAATTCGCAGCTTTGATACGAGAAATGTGAATCACTAAAATCGAATGAGGCAAATTGGTCAACAGAACAGGTATGAAATCTGCACAAGCGACGGAATTGCAAGCGACAGTGTTACACATTTGAAAATGGCAGACTCAGACAAGGAAGTCCGGAACTCTTCCATACATCCATTAGATTGTTCATCCTTCAATGCCGGTGATGATGCAACGTGGTAACGTTTCTTCAGACCGCAACTATCCGAACTAGGAGGTTCAAGACGTCCCATATTCAGAGATCGTGGGCTGCATCACAAAAAGGCATCCTCGATCACAGTTAGACTACGTTACGATATGATAAAGTCAATCAATAATTTTCACCACACGCCTCAGCTCAATAACATCATTCAAAACTGGAGAGATATATATATTTGAAAAGATTCGGCTTCGTACCAATTCCTACACATTGTGGTTGAGCATTTCTGGCTCGTCTAATCTCCATGTTCGATGATGATCATCAAAAATCTCTATTCCTGTCTCGAACCAGCTGTTCATGTACATTTAAGCTACTCGCACAGGCTGATCATTGGCCCTTATTAAGCCTTCTGCACTTTGAGAAACCTTCTGGCCTCAACTTCATGGCCAAGCTCACATTTTCCTCCTTTTCTCTTTTCACGTACACTCAAAAACATCCGGTGGACCGGCACATGGATACTTAGGTCTTGTAAGCTTTGTCTCCGAGCTGAAGAAAGGTGTATTTTCCACAGCAGAAAACTTTGAGCAGGTAATCTGACTGCAGAGATTTAACCTCATCTATGGATATTCAGCATCTCCTTAGCTTCAAGCTCCTCCTTCACCAGATCATCACTGGCATACTTACTCAGCAATTCTTGCTTCTTCTTTTCTACAACCATGCGCTCAATTTCTTTTTCATCCGGAAGTGGCACATGAGCAACAAATTCAAATCGTTTCGGCCGCCTCTCAGATTCATCCTCGTCTACATCTTCGTCACTCAAACCGCTGTTGACCTCTTTGTCGTCTGTTTCAGCCCTCATAACAACGACCTCCTTAACACCCTTACGAGCTTCAGCTCTGACAGCTTCTATTCTTTCCCCTTCCTCAATAGCCTGAGCCCGCATCTCCTTCTCAGCATCCTTTTCAAAATTCTCGAGAACGCCATCCTCATCATCACGGAAACCATAGTAGTCCATGTCAATCCGCTTGTACATTTCATACCGATTCCGTTTTCTCTTGATCTCCGGCGGTAGCTCAAAAAGTTCTTTCACTCCTGGGAGCTGCTTGGCAGCTCCGAAGTACCTGTAGCCCATGCCTTTTCCACTTGCCACTTCGATCTCTTTGCCGTCCTCGCCAGTGATCTTCGGAGCAGTTTTAGCATAATTCGGTCCTCCAAGCTCCAAAATCCTCGTCTCCCAATGTCCTTTCTCCCGAATGAGCTTATTGATTTCATCATTCAAATCGCGAATGCGATGCTCCCCAAGGCCCGGATTCTGGATGTCCATCACCTTGCGACCAATTTCGCGAATAATCTGTTGCCTCCATTTGTCAGCGTCTGCGAGGTCACGACATTGGGAAGCAAGGAATGGCCGTTTCTCCTTCGGCTTCTTTTTCTCGTCATTCTTCATCGCCACATACCTATTCAGCGTAGACTGCGCTTTCTCCTCATTTCGAGCCATCGTGCACCAAAAAAAATGAAACTAACCTCTTCTACAATCAAAACTTTATATTGAAGCGAGGTAACGTGTTGTGAGCAAGAAGAAAGAGGAAGCAATAAATGGTACTGAAAAAGATAGATAGAACCTATATATATATATATACCCCAGTTAGGGCAGTAATTTTAGATACTTTTACTTTAAACTTTTACTTCAGATTTTCACTTAACTTGAACTAACCGGAGAATAAGATCTGCTAGAAGGTTCTGAGGTCGCTCATCACAACAAATAGCAACCAAAGTCACGCCAACGGGGAGACTACATTATGCCTGAATTATCAACGGTAATGCAATCGAGAAATTCAAACAAGGGACTCCTAAAGCCGAACTTCGTCTCCTTCCCTCCATCCGGGGCGGAGAACGTGCTCGTCGAATCGAAGCTCTCGGGCCAGGCCAGGCCGGGCAACACCTCCACCAGGTCGAGGTGAAAATCCAACCCTACCTTTCATCACTATCCCGGTTCCAACATGCATTCTCCTGATACAAAGTCACGTGCTGCAATGTTTCCACTTAGTCGCACTTCCTGCAATTACAGAGCGAGGATTGTGGTGCATGCAGATGGCGCATTTTCTCTTCACTTTGCGCGCGCTCGTTGTGATCTCTTACTTCGCATTGACAATCTTCTTCTACATTCGCGCTCCCTCTCCATCCGGGCTTTTCAGTTCCAATTTACCTGTGACGAAGGCTGACTCCGGGCATCGAAGTGTCGGTGTATTTGGCGATGCAATGGTGGCGATGCTAGGCACCACTGAGGAGCCGTTCACGATCTTCGTCCCGTCGCAAGCCGCCTTTCAGAACGTGTCCTCGATGTTTCGAGAGGAACAAGCGCAAGATCTTACCGACGCAAATTCCGCGGCGTATGCTGTCATGTCACATTTGTTGAGCTTTAGTGCGGTCCCGAAGTCGATTCTGTCGAAAAACGTTCCGTTTGACAAGGAGGTCGTCTTTGAGGCGATGTCGGGGTTTTTGATTTCCTTGACTCGCGTTCACGGGAAGGGCTTGTTAGTGAATAATATGACGTGCTCTGAAATCGATCTGCGAAGAGGACGGCTTGTGCTTCATGTTGTCAATGGCGTGGTGATGGATTCCGAGTTTGCGAAGTCCATGGTGCAAGATGCGCTTTCGCAGGCTGATGAAGAAGATGTGAAGCCTGATTGGGAGGAAGAGGAAGAGCAGCAGATCAAGACTGATAGCATTGTTTGACGTAATGTCCTCAACAGGCTATCCCGCTGCCTTTCTTTCACCTACTTTATTGATTTGTGGCGCAGTTGCAGCCCGGCTTTGACGAGTTATTAATCCTAATGAGGGCGTTAGGCCACCAGAATTCGAGTCTTGGAAGCGATGGGGGCGATTCGAAGAACGTCTTTCAAGCAATCACGCTGTTGAGCTTCAGGATTCCGATGCCAGTTGCTGTAAAATAGACTCTGGTTAGCTACTACCGTATTATACTCTTGGTAGAAACCTCCATTCTCTGCTTAGAAATGCTGACATATCCATTAAGGTATACAGTGTTCAGTATTTCACTGGATATTTGCTGCTGAGCGTAGCCGTATCACTCTATTTAGACACTCTATCCAGTGGTTATGCACACTGATGATTCTCTAGTTTGTATCTGGGAGCATTTTTTCTCACTAACTTCACGGAGCGTAGAGAGTTTTCGTAGACTTGAATAGGCTTCCTTCAAGATTGCACACATGACGGTCGAAGACTAGTTCATGAGTAGCAGCCAACCAGGATGGTGTAGGGTTTAGGGTTTATCAGCCAAGGCAGAGTTCCTTTGTGTAATTGGTAGAGATGAAATAATTCCAATCCATATGAGTTTGTTCGTTGTTTTTACGTGATCAGAAACACTGGTGTGCTCATGTTGAAGAGGATTTCAACAGGTTACTTGAGTATAGAGAATATGCTGCAACCGAGTGAAGTATCTTTCACTTCTATCACCTGTACTGATCATATGTGATCATTATTTGATGTATTCCAGATCTCTATGTATCTGTACATGTTTCGGTTATATGGAGTTTTTGCACTGTTGGAAATGTGGAGCACAAGGATCACTCTGCTCCAAGGACTTTCTCATAGGCTTGTTATGAAATTCTGGTGCAGACTGCAGAGGCGGCCGCCAGATGCTGCACCCTGACGCAGAAGGTTCATTATACTGCAATTAATTCTGGTTATTTCCTTTTCTGAAACGAATAATGTGTAACGGAATATCCTGTGTCACGAGCAGAACCTGCCTGAGATACCGAACTTTTCATCTGCAATAATGGACCACCATCACCGCCGCTGTTTCTTCGCAATGACTTTCATTTAACTGCGTATTTTTTACGAGATCTACCGACTGTTCACTCGTAATCGGTGCAGGGGTCGGTGGATCTACGCTTCTTGTGGATCAACTTCGCTGTTGAATTTACTCCAGTGCTTTATTCATAGATCCGAATCTCCCATCTCTGCTTGTGTTCTGACTCCGCCCTGTTGCATGCAAATATCAGAATAGCAGGTGTGAAGGAGCGCCCGAGCCTCTGATTTTATTTTTTTTCAATTAGTTATATTACAAATGTTACCAAGTTCCAGCTATGACAGTGTTCGAAGGAGGGATCTTTCCGTCAATCTCTCATTGGCATAATCGCAGCCATTTTCTTTTGTATAATTTTTGTATTGATAATTGAGCCAATGCACTTTGAAGTTTGAACAAGGCAAGTTGCTTCGCCCGGCGGGGGTGACCTTGCAGCCATTCAGATTTGTATGCTGCAGGCGCTTGCCATCTTTGGATATGACATGAATTACAAGCTTGACTTCATATGGCTAAAAGCAGCCGATTCCGTATTCTTCGGACAGATGAGTACATGGAGAAGTGAAATCAGAGCCTAAGTTACTCATGGAAGGTGATAGCGAGGTACTTATTTTTCTGTTTTCAGTTTTTTGCTGAGGTCCTTCTTTAGATTGCTGAGGTCCTTCTTTAGATTGCTGAGGTCCTTCTTTAGATTGCTGAGGTCCTTCTTTAGATTGCTGCACTCGAAAGGTTTGGACACTAGTCACTCGCTTTAATGTGAAGCTTTTGTTGTGTGATTTGTGCACCTGAAGACAGCCGAGCGTGCGGTGTCATTGCGAGTCTGAAGTCCCTCGAGCTAAGCATGTCGGATCTCTTTGATCATGTCAGGGCAAACATGTCAGGGTAAAGGCTCAAAATGGGCAACCTTGGGTGATGTGCCTATCTTCTAGTCTTCTACTATTGATATCATCATTACATTTTGAAAAATCTTTAGGCAAGTGGAAGAACTCTGATCTACCCCTACGAGCTTTTCTTGGGGAGGGGTGGTGTAAAGAAGCTCTTGATTGTATTAGGTCCTACTTAGCCACTACTGCACTGCCTTATAGATACCTAGCATGGTATCTCTTCAAGTTGCTTCAAGGTATAGATACAATAAGGTCCAAGGATCCTTACCATAGTTGAATGAAACTATGGCAGCAAGCACCACGCCGACAATGGGAACAAGATGACATATACTCTATATCATATGTACAATGATTCTTTAACAAGCAATACTTTAACCCTTAAGCGGGCCGAATGTCGAAAATCGACATTCTGGATGACAGAAACTTTGGAGAGCCATAACTTCTTCATCCGGACTCCGTTTTGGACGAAATCACTTGGGTTGGGTCCCAAATCAGGTTTAGTTCATGTCATAAAAATCTCAGACCCACACAATGAAGTATGAATTAATGGCATGCATTTCAGTGACAGCAGCCTAGTTTTAGACATTTTTTCCTTTGTAAAATTTAGGGCAGTTTTCACCATTGCAGGGCCATAATTTGCACAAAGAAATTTTTCTCATGGTTTTTTTTTGTTCAAGGATGCTACTAAGATGAAGGTAAACAACATTCTAATTGGTGACTTTTTCATTGCAATAAGTCTAATGGTAGCATTTTCACTTTAAAGTGAAAATGATGAAATTATGTGATCATTTTTGAGTATTAATACATTATGATCTCGCAATCTATGAAGCCTCATGACTCAAAATTTGACCCACATGATGTTCAATATGTCTACAACAAGATTGTACGGTTGAGATTTGGATAACACACTTTTACCTCCACCTATAACAATGCTTTTGAGGATGTGTTCATTTTACTACAAATGAGTCAAACCATTTAGGGGTTAATGAGTTGGCTTTAAAGAGGTGTGTTCCCTCCAAAATAGTATCACTATTCCACAAACTTGGTAAAGTGCAGCCAGTTTTAAAAACACATGTATTATATGCCAACACAAAAGATGGAAGCCTTTTATGGTTGTTAAAAAAAGTTGAGCTCAACTAATAAGTGATATAGGTTCATGTAAGATACATCTTTATAACATCTCTCATACATTAGATTGACCAATTGATTGCCGATGAGTTTGCAAATGTAAAAGAATAAATCAAAAGTCTACATTGCCATAGCCACAAAAAAGTAACAAGGGTTGTTCAAAGAAGGGTCATGTTAATGTTAGAAGACACTGAAGGAATTTGAGTCTCTATCTTTTCACCTTTTTCTTATATTTATCTATTTTTTTATAATTGAAAATTTTTCTTCCAACTAGTTAACTTGCAATATACATTCGAATTTGTAATCCAATTACTTCATTTCATAAATTCTCTTCCAATCTTTCCACTTCTCAATCTCTTCTCAGATAGATAGATAGATAGATAGAAACTCCGGTCCCTTTCTAAGAGGCCGGCGTGAATGAAGTGTCTGTTCGTAATGCTAATAACCCGTGGCCACTGGACAAGGGGAAATTGGAACAATACTACTTCCCACTCTCGAGAGTGGACACTATAATTACGCTAGTTATATACTGTATGTCTCAAAGATATTTAACATAGTTTCCCCCCCAAAGGGCTTTGAGGTACCCATACAACAAGGTCCAAGGACCCCCCACAATATTTGGGTGGACTCTAGTGGTGAGTACGACGCCGGCATGGGGAAAAGAACCCACGACTTCCTCATTGGGAGCCTAAGCCCTAACCACCAAGCCAAGGCTTATGGTGCCTCAATCTCTTTTCACATCTGCATCATACATTTGAAATTTTAATTTTTGAAAAAATGAAATGTTACATGACATGAAATATGCAAATTATCTCCATACGTTCGTATAACATTCTTCACAAGAGCTCTGTCAACCATCATAGAGCGACCACTATAAGCTTGATCCAATTCAAGTCAGAAATACAATATCAATAAGTACCTAAAGCTCCACGGTTGAGGCATTCTCTGTCTAACATTGCTTAAGGCCCCAAAGTGTGCATCGTCCCAAAAGTGTCTCCATGGGTATTTAACCATTAAACGCCCAAGACTTTTCATGCTACTCAAAAGCCTCTAAAAGCCTTAATCTATACAAAAGAGATTGGAAAGACAAATTGATATTCAAACTTTCAACCGTAAGATCTTGAAGTTAGCTTCCCTATGCATATATTTGAGACATTGGAATTGAAACAATCATTGTACTTAGCAAGATCCTAAGCTTTGACCACTATGAACGTTGACCACAACAAGCAAAGAGGTTTTCAAATATTGAGACCCTCATTAGTGCCTTAAAGTTGGTAAAAATTTTTGAGCCCAACTAATGAATGATAGAGGTTGCTTTAAAGTATACAGTGATTGAAAGTTTACATGTCATTATCTATGGCTCTTGAATCTGCTAAATAATACAATGTCGAAACCTGCAATGTGTAACAAAGAGCTGCACAACCAACATAAAAAGTTTGGAGCTCAACATCATAGAACAGTAACAAAAGCTTGGCTTAACAAGGGCCACAATAATGTTTGAGAAAGTTTGAGGAAGTGCCATAAATTGCTCATCCTTTCAAGAAGAACCCAATTTTTCCAACTGCGAATAAGCCAACTTTTCATTTTGCATCAAACATTTGATATTCAAATTGTGAAAATTGCATTAGATAACAGACTTAGTGAGATATATCCCTGTATATTTTTGGAATGAAAACTTTGTTGAGACCAATCACAAAGTTTACATCTTCTCTCAAAAATGAACACACGAAGATTTTGGGTAAAAATCCACCTTTGCTTAATGACTTAATATAGATCCCATTTGATAAGTCACTAAGATGCTAAGATGCTCCCAACAACCAAATAGAACAGAGACCAAATTCAATGGACTTTCTAATCTCAAGCTAAAAAAATTGGCAAGCCTAAATAATAGGAAAGGAGCGTGGCCATGGCCGCACTTGTCGAACGAGATCGCCATAGCCGCGGCGATGGCTGCATTCCATCGTCACTCTCGCCGCGCGTGCTCAGTGCCGCCATGGCGAACGCTCGTTTGCAGCCCTTCTCGCCGCGCTTCATCGAGCAGCGTCGCGCTTTCCTGCTCAACAATCAGACGCTCATCCTCGTCAGTCTCGCATTAGTCGCACTTCTCCTCATCGCATTACGACCCGGGCCTTCCACTACATTGTCCTCCCTCCGACAAGACAACAAGAGTTTCCCCGTGTATTCCAAGCTCCTGAATCCGCGGCGGGAGGTTTTCAATGGCACAGAGCTCGTGTACCAGATCCCTGCTCATCCCCGCGCTATCCTATTTTTGGCGCATGGATGTTACTGCAAGGCGACCTTCTTCTGGGACAAGCATCCCGAATGTGCCCGATGCGAGGGAGCGCCGGAGGAGCGAGCATTGGTGCTAAAAGCGTTACGAGCTTCATATGCTGTGATCGCTATCTCCAGTAGAGAGGATTGCTGGGGAAAAGCTGATACGCAACGAGTGAAATTCGTTTTGGAAAGCTGGATCGATCGGTTCGGTCTCGTCGAGCTGCCGTTGTTAGGGTTAGGTGCTTCGTCAGGAGGATACTTTATTTCTCGGTTCGCGAAAGTGATGCAGTTTGATGCCATTGTTGTGATGATTGCGGAAGGAAGCTTTCAGGTCGTTCCGAATGTTTCATATCCGCCGGTTCTCTTTGTGCATATGGTGAAGGATGAGACGAGAGCTGAGCGGATTCGGGAGATTATCCCTGTTTTGAGGAAAGCGGGAGTTCAAGCTGACGAAATTCAGTGTAAGGAGGCGAATATTACTGGAAATTATTTCTCCAAGCGTATTCCGTATGTTGATCTTGAAATGTCGGTGAAATTGGGAGAGATTCTTGAAAGCTCGGGCTATTTGGATGAGAAGCGGTATCTGAAGATGGACTCCAGGTTGTTGAGGCTGAAACAGGATTTGAGACGATCGAAAGATGGCTTGGATCTTATGGAAACTCTCTCCTGGAGAAGTGAACATTGGGAGCATCATATTCGGGAGGAGCTCAACCTCGCGTTCGCGTTTCATGAATTCACCAGCATTCCGACCAGAAAGATTATTGCGTGGTTTGAATCGCATGTCAATATGCCTTCTAACAGTACTCAAGATAGGCTGAGTTCTAGACGAGCATTGAGGTAGAGACTTGAAGGATGGTTTGCCTCGTTTCATTCGTGAGCTCCTTCTCCTTACACGCATGGATCCGCAACAAAAAGGATGTGAAAGCTAGAGTAAGAGCGTGCAGAAGCCTTTCTGGGAGCAACATTGAGGCTTGTCACGCTTTGTAGAGGAGCAATGTCGCGCGAGGAATTTCATACATCATCAGATTAGTTATTCGGGCTGGATTAAGTGGCCCAGTTCTTCGTGAACTGCGCAGCACCACTTTACTTCCCACATCAGTTCTGAGAGCATCCCGTGTTGATAGAAACCAAGGCAACCTTGTGGATCTCCTCCTTGTAAGAACTTCTCTCTGCTTTGTAATTTCAACCTTGTAGCACATCACGAACCCGATGTGCTACACTTGTATACTACTTTGAAGCAAAGAGTTAGACACGCATTCAAAAGCATGAAACTGTGTTTTGTCGCTTTGATGATTCTGCCTACCTACTTTATTGAATGTCTGTCAAGTTGGTGTAGCTATGTTCACAGGGTCCTTCCTGCCTACGATGTTGATTGACTAATTCTCGCACTACGAACTAATGTTACTGATTGACACTCTTTCATTTTGTGTGTTCTAATGCAAGTTGAACTTCAAACCTCAAGCTGCAGACTGCAATGTCAATCTTATAATTATGTACACAAAGATCCAGTGATTGACGAAGTATTGTACAAGATCAGTTTAGTGCTGGGGCTCGCGGGCACTTATGATTGATGGATACCTTCGACGGTCTTGGAAAACAAGCCCGTAATGATTCTTCGCTTGGGGGCTCCTCAGATTACTGCCGAGGATCCATATCTTGTGAACCTGCTCCCCGAACGATCGCATGACCTGATCGAAGTACATGCTGGAGACATTGAGCTTGTGCATGTCAGCAAGGAAGCTCTTCGTCTTCCTCTTGGTTAATCCAAACGCATGTGTGCATGATCCTGCGCACTGCTTGGCTTCAACAGGTGACTCCAGCACCACCACCTTCTTCTTGCAATCTTTTGGTCCACAGATGCCCAGGTACAGGACTCCATCTCTCGCGGCCACTTCAAGTCCTCGACCCAAGACCTTCTGAGCAAGGTCCTCGCTCAACGAAGGGTGAAGGGCAATGTCATCCTCGAAGAAGAAACGCCATGAGTCGAGTGCAGCGCGTGGATCATCCACAAACTCTCGAAACAGGTTCGTAAATGCCAATCTGTTGGAAAATACTTTCTTGTACCTGTCCGTGAGTTGCTTTCGGTTCTTGCCTGCCCCATACGCTTCCATGGCTTGTCTCACCTCATCTGATTTGTAGGAGAGTGGGACGTAATGGTGTGGAATGATCCCCAGCTTTGTAAGGACCTCTCTCGAATGGTTGTACCTCTCTTCTTTGTTGCTGACTATGTATCCATGCCATTTTGTGTAGTCGAATCCCGCACTCTGCTCTTCAGTGGCAGTGTTCGATTTGAATTCCGCACTCTGCTCTTCAGTGGTAGTGTTGAATTTGACTTCTAGTGCTCCTAATGGACTTTTGAGGTTGACAATATTGCGTTTGGCCACATTTGATAAAACGACAGATCGCGTGATGAAGACGGTGAGAGCCAGAATGCCGAAGGAGACCAGGAGCTTCACTAGCATGGTTACTGTCACCGTCATGGCTGGTGCCGCTTGAGTGTTCATGGTCACCACTCACATCTAATTCTTGAACTTTCTGCAGAAGGAAGAACAATCACAGCTCCTCCAGTCAGTCAATTGTGCAAGATTTTACCAAGCTAATTATTCTCTGGAATTCCGAGGAGTTCCGTCATCAGCCAAATTTGTGTGGTAAACAATACAGCAACCAAGTTCAAAGTAATCCCATGAATCCCTTAAGCAAGTTTAACCATAGGTTTCACTAGCACTCTACTGCCTTGATAATTCATAGAACTTATGATACCTAGTAGTGACCTATCCTCCACATCCAGCTTCAAAGCGCAGTTACAATTTTGATTATGTGAAGAATTTCACGTTTTTGCTCATTTAAGAATCCATCTTTCATGCGGGAAGACTTTCGTTCGCTTAAAAGCCTGAACTAACGAACTGAAGATCCACGTTATTTTGGTGCAGGCTGGATGTGAGATTTTGATCGTAAATTCTTGACCAGAGGCAATGATTTTGATAATTCTCCACCAAATCTTAGGCATTTCTCTATATAGATGGTATGAATTGTGTCACTGGTGAAAATGAATCAGAGGACTAAATACTTGCACTTGAAGCGATCAAATCCTTGACCTAGAGAACCCCTTACTGGAATGTCACCGTATAATTTGGGAAAGCCCTACAACGCCATCAACAGGTCAACTTACCCGGACACCTAAAGTGGTGCCAGTGGCTGCTACGCCTACCTCTCATCATTTAAATGGTCGAGTTTTGAAACAGTACAGGAAGATTCCGATGAACTAAAGATGAACCAAAAGCTAGCAATTTTTTTGGTGTTATCTGTTCTATTTTAACCCCTGCAGGAGAGAAGCCCGAATTGGGTCGATATTCTTTAAATAGATGCAAACATTGACTCAATATGTCTCAAGATCCTGGAGGGGTTAGGGGTTAGAAGGTTTCATCCCAAATTCTCTTCATTAATGTGTACAGCTTAGACAATATTCTCGTCCACAATGGTTGTTAACAATTCTCATCATTTTCTATAAGTACCATTCACTCCGAACGAGATCAACCAAAACCGTACAGTCATGCGACTGTGACCAAGATTCAAAATCAGTCCACCTGAATCAACGAAACGTGCTAGTACCTCCAAATTCTTTCTCCTACAACCACAAGACGAAACTCCAAATCCAAGAATAAATAACCCTACCCACCTCGATCAACAACACCGCTTCATCTTGCATGCAGGTCTCACGAGCATAACTCCTTGCGATCGATTATGACAGCAAACTCACTGCGCTTGACTTAAGATTGAAGGTTCATGCAACTGGAGGAAATTCCAGGCAAAATCAAATTCATGGCCAGTTGATTGATCAAATCGATTACCTAGTACCTCGATCGTCAATCCTCGATAAGCTCCCGACTAAAAACCCTGCGACCTGCCTCATCGATTGCTTGAATCCGCTCGATCGATCGTTCTCCGAAACTTGCCAAACGATCAAAAGCAGGAAAATCGATGATCGGAAGCAAGAAAATTGATGATCGAAAGCTGGAAAATCGATGATCGAAAGGTCGAAACGTGATGATCAGCGGAAGTTAGTGACTAGTAAGACTAGACAGGACTAGGCGGTCCGAGGGGATCAAAATTGAGATGGAAAATGAGATGGCTGGATCAGGAAAACAAGGCGATGGACAGTTTTCGATGCTCAGGTGGCTGGCTGGGAGGAAAATAGGCCTCCTTGGCGTGTTGGATCTACTGTGGCAATGGCCCACCCACCGCTGACTCCCTCTCTCGGTCCTCACTTGTGCTCTTTCTGTCTTCCCCTTTGTAGAGTGCAGTATTTGTAACAGTGCTTTTGTGTCCACGTACTCCTCTATTATTGTACCTTCAATCTTCTCTATTTGCAGTCTTTCTGGATAGTATACTCACAAGCTTGAGAGTTCAAGCACGTGCTATCCGCTCTAATTGCACTTTGTCATGGTGCAGTCTGTATCTTGAGACATTTGCATTCGTGTTAATTTGAACTCCTTCTAAATTGACGTTTTAAGGGAGAGTGCTCGAACATGGAGAGCGGTATCAATGATGGAGCACTATATTTCTTCACCTGGAGGTACATAAGAGCCTCAACTGTACCATGTTCTCTTTCCGGATATTGTAGAGTGTCAAATTAGGGTACCATTTTAGAGACACTGATAAGGACACTTTCAAAAATTCATACAAAACTGTAAAAGTTCAAAAATGATGAATCCGCTTTGACTATCCTTGAGTTCCACTTACATTCGCCATACACAAATTATTTCGTCACGGATTAGGAAATCTGAAATTTGAGCTATTATAATTGGACACCTCCCCCCTTACTAGCATCAGTAGAGCTCTGTCATAAGAAGGTTGCTCTGTCATAAGAAGGTTGCTCTGTCATAAGAAGGTTTTATATGACAAGGTACCATGACAAGGTATCATGACAAGGTGTGATCGTTGAGGCTCACGGATAGTTTTGAGGTAGTTGGGCATGTCGAGCATACAGTTAGTTGTTGTTTGAGTTCATGTATCTTATTGTATAGGGTTCATGATTGTCTCTTATTGTATAGGGTGCAATAACATGGCTATTGTTTTTGAGGCACTAATGGTGGAGTACAAACTAGTGTGAACCCCAATTTCGTTAAAATGGCATTATTCCGGTAAAATGGCACACCTCAACTTTCTGAACTGTAGTTCAAAAACCATGTGATATAACAGAATTTTAATGTGATATTAGGGAAAATGAGTAACAATGTATATAAAGCAGTGATATCACAAAAAAAATTGTGATATTACAGAATATACCATTTTATATGAGCACATACTTAGAATAGCATAAATAGAACATTGTAACAAGAATAGCATAAATAGAACATTGTAACAAGAATAGCATAAATAGAACATTGTAACAAGAATTCTCATGTTTTTTAGAACACACATGAACTTGTAGAGACATGTATTTGAGGGTTTTCCCTACATCAATCTACACAATTCATTGGTTGGTGCCAAACATTTTGAACATCAACAAGGCTCTCAGTCTGTGCTCTGAAGTGCTGAAATTTCTATCTCAAATGATCAACACATAAAATGTTCAAATAGACCTTACAGTCTTTCAATGTGAGCTCACTTCCATTGAACCAATACCACATTATCATTAGTTAGTGAAGTAACTTCCAACTTCTTTTGATGACTAACTATATCATTTATTAGTTTCCATTTCAATTAATTTTGCAGATGTAGATTTTATAAACAAGATCGAGTCAAAGGTATCATATATGTACCAGTGGAGCAAGCTAGTAAGATGCATATTGATTGGGGGAACCATCATAATAATAACTGCAGACAAACGCATGAGCTGGGGATTTGTCACAAGAAAAATCCTGGGTTATAGCAACAGCAACCTCTTCCTTTCCAACAACCTTCCCTCTCAACGAAAGCCAGAAGAAAGCCCTCCAGCACTCTTTAAGAATGTCAAAACAGCAATGGTCTGTAGCTGTCCCCTACAATTGCTGTTTACGGCTACTCCATACATCATTGTCATTAGTAAAAACAGTTCATGACCCACCACCAAATGTCTGGTGCGAAGAAAGGGTGAGGAACGCCTTTTGGCCACTACACCAGGCTGAAGGCTTTCGATCTATGAGAGACATTTCCTGCGTATTCACAGACGACATCTTTCCGCTAACAAACCCATGGTTAGTAGCTGGCGAGAGGACGGACTGATCAGCCTCTTACACCCGACAGTTCAAGAGTATCTTTATCAACATGAAAATGTACAATATGCATTCATCTTACAAGCCTAAGCATGAAACAATCGATCGATCGATGAAATAATAAGAATCGAATCACCCGCCTTTGGCTTTCCCCCGTCTATTATATGCAATCTAAAATCCACACTTTCTTATCGAATTCCAAGAACATTCTAAATATGTTTCCTGGCATTGATGAGCGACAATTTCACTACAATTTACACACAACTTAAGATGCAAGTGGCTCGGGACGGCTGAACAACCACGAAAAGCGGTCCGCCAGTTCTTGTCTTCTCCTTCGCCAGAACCATATGGCTGCAGTATATTCCTGGTTCCGCACTTGCTTTGTGCTCGCTCGCCAGTCGAATTTCTCCACTTCCTCCCGACCTGCTTGGCCAATTCTAGTTCGCAACTCTTCATCGTTTATGAGAGCACTCAACTTCGCGACGCAGTCGTCCACATCTCCAGGTGTGTACAGGAATCCAGTTACTCCTTCCTGATTTACAATGTCCGGGATTCCACCTGCCCTTGCACACACCACTGGGACGCCAGACGCCATAGCCTCCAAAACGACGAATCCTAGAGTTTCAGTCTCGGATGGTGTGATGAAAATGTCGCCGCTAGCATAGGCTTGTGAAAGCTCTTCGCCTGTCAGCATGCCTGTGAAGTGTACGTTTTTGCCCGTAAACATCTCCTCCAAGGCTGGCCTAATTTGGTCAAAAAGTCAATCAAACAGTCAGACTCAAAAGAAAGCAAGAATCCATGTCGCAATAATAACGTGGAAGATGGCTGATCAAAAAGCATTCTACAGTAGGAGGTAACAAATTTCCAAAAAGTTGAAGGATGAAAACACGAGAGCATATGTACCTGTGAGGTCCATCACCCACAAAGACCAGTCTTGCCTCTGGAATTCTCTCCATGACACTGGAAAAAACATAGAATTTTCAGTACATCATCCTCTCAGACAAATCATTTGGTGAAGGAAAAAGGCATCAATCAGAATTGATCTCGTCTAACCAGCCTAGATAGCAGATGTTGGCTTCAGATAACTCACTCAACAAGAAAGTCGAGATTTTTCTCCACCCCAAGTCGACCCACATGTACAATTGTCGGCGTATTTGGTTTCCCGTCACTGTAAAGAATACAACATGTCATAAACATTGAAAATTGTTCCTCCACTGAAAGCGACCCTCCCTGGCATGAACTTCTAACCAATCCAAAATATCTCTTTGCACATTTGGACGAACCCGAGTACTACAGATACTCGTTTGGCTGCCATGTACTTGACAAAATTGACCTGTCAGATTAGTCTATGGAAACGCTTGAACTTGGAAAAAGCGTGGCCCTACAGAAATTTTCACTTACGTTATTTTGTTACGCATCTCCGCACTCTTAAAACGAGGGTGAAAACTATCAGAATCCACACCCTTCCGCCAAATACGGATCCTTTCAGCTGCATTCACAAGATACTTTGTTAATTATATACGACGACCCTGAATACGTCACTGAAGAAAATATGCACTAGAGTAAGCCAGTTGAAAAACTTCATAACCACCATCATCATCCAAATTCTTCAACAACTTATAACTACAGATTTACAAGAGAAACATCAAAGGCAGAATTTGAGAAGCTCACCAGTGGAAGCTCCGGCAGCTCTTAACTCCTTTCCCAGTGCGACAGACATGACTAACGTTAAGTCTGCTGCCCTATGCAGAAATTCTGTTACAGAAACAAACACTTCAGTACTCCGTTCTCTTGTTTCAGTATTTCAATTCAGACTCTGTAACGCCAGCACATAACAAGATACTGCACGTACGGCAAGGTAGGAGAGAACTTACTGATAATTAGCCACATTGGCTTGACGAGCCAACTAAAGGTGTACTTTGGGATATACCTGCCGAACAAAAGTGACCAAGACAACAAAGTCATGCATGCGTTTTATGTACGATACACAAATTTATTAGATCTAAAGATGATACTAACGACGATGACTGGAATTCAAAAACGAGGCATAAGGGAAGATTGCTCACATGGGAACGTGTGTGTGGTAAGCCATTACAACTGGAACCCCGACAAGCTTAGATATAAGAAGGGCTCCGAATACCTGCAAGACGTAAAAAACTCGACATTTTAAGTGCCAGTCCATATTGAACAGAAAGCTCGAGTTACACCGGTTTGGATCCGTACTGCTCTGCTCTAGACCCGAGTAGAGAGCATCACATAAAGTAACCTCGTGACATCACGTGTAACTGAAGGATAATTCGTTTTTAAGGGTAACAATCTTATGAAGATATCTAGTATATTCTGCTGCAATATACGAATATACCTTGAATACTCTCAACACAAGTATTTGAATTCGTCCTGAAGTAACGTAATAATGATATCTAACTCAAAAGAAATGTATAACACGCCAGGATATCCTTGCACTTGACTTTCTCTTACGAATGCGTTGATACGAAAGCAGAGGTGTGCGGAGACTAACGCAGATACTATCACGACACTGGCTCTTACAATGTTTCATATCCGTGTGAATATGAAGCAAATTCAGAATTCAACAATAAGATAAGGTCAGCTTGATCGCATTCATTGAAATTCGTGCAACCGAGGACTCTTACCATAACTCCAGGAGAAGATGCATGGATGATATCGGGCTTAAAGTTCTTCACCTCCCTGTAAATTCGTGGGCTTAAAGCAAGCGACAAAGGAACAGCCTGGTACCAAGGTAGGGGGAAACTGCCAAATACAGCACAGGTGCTCACGATTAATGTATGACATCTCTGCGCGTGTAAGAATTGCTCAGACGTCTCGCAATAAAGTCAAACACAATTTCAGTGAACATTTGCTAACGAAGCTAAAAGCAACAAAATGCAAACTCCAAAAGAAGATTTTTACCTCCATGATCCTATGACTTTTGCACCATAAAATTCCTCAGGCACACCGACATGCGTGGTGACAACTAAGACCTGCAAATTCGATAGAAAAGGCTGAGAGTAAGACTAACGTTGTGATTAGATCAGCTGCCAAAGAAAATTAAAAAGCAAGATCAGATTTTTTGAAAAAAAATGCAAGATTGCTATTTATGAAGGACTTACAGAACTCAATCAATAGCAAATTACGACCTCTATTTTCGACACATGATCAAACTATAGTTCATTCAAAAAATCTCAACACTATCAGCTGGCAGCTAGAAGGTCCAGAAATCTGCTTTTCGATTCAACAGAAGCTATGAGTTCAAAATACGAGCGAGTACCTCGTCTCCAAGTTCACGTAAGTAGCGTATAAAATTTTGATAACGATTCTTGTAACCTGAGATATACCTGTATTCAAGTAAGCAATCAAGAACAAAAAGTATTATAATTCGATGCTAGTTACGGTAGCAACTAAACAAAAAAAAAAAAAAAAAAAAGCATCAATGCTGGCCATTCCACGCTTCAAAAAAATTAAACCTCTCCTAAACTATCAACAAATCACATTAATTCTTTCAGAATCTCCGGCTGCAACGAGATAAAAATCTACAAAATAAATTCCTGATATTAGTAGGAGACTGTAATCTAATGCGCAAAAAGCAGAAACGTACGAAAACGGAGAAGGCTCAACGAAAAGAACGACACGACGCGGCTTGTTCCCCCACTCCTTAGCGAAAGTCTCCTGCTCCGACAACTGCACGGGCAAAAAAGCTTCGCCAGCAGAAGTGGCAGCAGCGGACACAGAAGATTGATATTCCTCGACTTCTTTCCCTTTGCCGCCAATGTTGCCAAATGCGCCGTGATTGGAGTCCCTGGAGGAAATCGAGAAATTCAGTGGCGCCGAGGCTTCAACTCGCAATCCTTGTAAATTCCTTGTGTTCAATCTAGCGGGAAAATTGGACGAGGTCGACGCAGCGGCATTTCCTGTTGGAAAAGAAACCGTGCAGCTTGGAGCTGAGAGCGCAGACGGAGCTCGCAGGGTGATCGCCATGGCGGAAGTGAAGAGAGCGGCGAACAGCAGCGCTCTTGTTATTACGAAGCCTTTGTATGTTATCGTGAGGAAGAGGTAGGCAGAAAACATGGGGTTTGCCCGGTGGAAATCTTTTCCTGCTGCCCGTTTTTGAAGGGAACACCATTCTCCCCCTTTCATTCCTACGTTTCCGTGTTCCAGCGTTCGGGAACATGTTCCATTTCAATTTCGGGCAGCCGAAAATTTGTTTCCGAGGGAAGCAGAGCGCGGTCGCCCTTCGATACGGGAGTACAAGTAAAAGGGCATATGCTTTGGTGCCAACTGGACTCCAACGATCCGCTAATGCAATTGCACGCTTTCTTTTACGATCCTTGCGAGGTATCTTCAAGCAACACAGTGGGAGCACGAAACATTACGGAGATCCAAACTACACTCTAATGTAAAACAGGATACCATATACGCAAAATCTACTTATGATATGTTTTGAATCGTACATCATGTTCTTCATAGAAATTCAACTTAAAAGCAATATTGTAGAACAAAATGGTATCGACAGGTACATGTGGTGGTAGCAATAGTGCCAGCAATGAATGTAGTCCATACCTCCACCTGGATTCATTGCTATACTCTCACTACATTATTACTAGAACCTTTGATATATCTATGTAAAAACAAACCTTACACCCTTTCAGTTATATAATTATTAATAATAATTCAAACAATTATTGAATCTTCACACTCAACCATGAGGTTTTTTCACATTTTTGTTGGCATGTGGAAGAGCGTTTTCTAACATCCCTCCATTGCAATGGTTTGTTGTGACTTCACTTTCACCCCTAACATTCTTGGTTCTTTTGGGAGCAAAAAGTGTCAAAACTCCATTTCTTAAGTCTCGTGCACTCTCGGTCATGTGAATCATTTTTTTCCTCTATCAATAGACTTCCAACCAATCTTGTAGTGTACTTGTTTTTGAGCTACTCTTAAAATTTTCAACCGTTGGATCTTCTCCATTTGTGAGATCATGATGTTCAAAGTTGATGCAATTTAATTTTTTTTGGCTATAATTGCAAAGGACATGTAGTGTAAATGGTACCATAATCTCATATTCAAAATTATTAATGATCAATTCAACAATGTCACAAATTTAGTTCCTATACTTTTAAAAGATAGGAACTTATATATGTATAATCACCTCATTTGTCCACTTAACCTCAATTCTGTAAAAATGGTATAATTCCAGTGAAATGGCACACCCTAGCTTTCTAAATTGTTGTTCAAAAACCATGTGATATAACAAATGTAAAATCTATCGTGAGAAAATTGCACGTGGCAATAGTGTCATTTTAACAAAATTGAGGTTGCTTGTCATTTTTTTCTTAAAAAATACTCCTTTTGTCCCATTATAATTTTCCAATAGTATAAAATCTCATTTTCCAATAGTATAAAATCTCATTTTCCAATAGTATAAAATCTCAAGGTAGATTTGACAAGACCTACTGAACAGGGAGTAATAAAGGGAGTAATAAATACTACACTATATTAATAATCTGAAAATCAGTCACACTTTCTCAAAGTAGAATTATTTGCTTTCAATTTCCATTCCTCTTTATAATTTATCTATAATCATAACGCAAATGAAAATCTGTTAGAAGTTAACTTGAAGAAAACCGTGTTTTTTTTGTGATATATATGTAAAATAGTCTTATTCTAAAAGACTTGGTTTAAGAGTAGCGACTTATTAAATAGATAAATACAACCAGAGCACCACGGCACCATGGGCGGTAAGCTCATGATGTGATTGGGGCTAGCCGTGGGCATACGAATCCCTACTTGTTTGTTTGTTTGGCACAAGGCTAAAGCAAAGAAAATGTGTGCCCAACCTCCTCTATGGGCATAGAATGACGGTTTTGAAATAATATAAGGGATTTATGCTTGAAATGACATAAAAATCTATCATTATAATTTTGTATGTAATCTTGGTGCGTCTTGATGCTATCACTATAATCATGTATATAATCTTGATGCGTCTTGGTGCGTTTTGATGCATCTTGGTCTCTTATTGGTCTCTTATGAACCAATAACATGAACCATCTATAGCATGTCAGGTACTAGATTCTATTAATACATTTTTGAAAATACATCATGGGTCATGACACAAAAAGTTCTTCTTACATCAAAAAAGGATATTTTTGAAGGTTTAACATATACTTTTGAGCCTGAGGTTTTGGGGTTAAGATAATCCATAGCTTTGCTCAATGAAATGGATTCAATTTAGTGAAAGGAACTATAGGAGCAAGTGAGGACACACTAAATAAGTTACTAGTAAGGTTCTTGGGAGTATACGGCTAAATTTAGGCAGGGGAACGAACAAGGGACCCACTATCTGATCCAAAACCATAAACCCTGACCCATGGCAAAATTCCGCTCGGAACTCCTTCGCGTCTTCGTCTCGTCCACGGTTGCCTCCTGTCGCAGCCATTTTGCATTCAGCAGGAGGATAAGCGTATCATAGAGCTGGAGCTCGCGGGGCTATGGCCGACACAGCCATCAGCTGCTGCATTTGCATTGTCTCAGGCCATGGCAGGATCCTCGTCGCTCCCCTCGCTGCTTGCAGTCTTCGCACAGGTGGGAGGATTGCGCGCTACTGGCCACTCCAGTCGCAATCTCTCCTTCGCCCCCTGTAAGTGTCGAATCGTGCGCGGGGTCCAATGCCGCGGTGGTCATGGCGTCGGCGTTCGCTCCTTGGAGGATAAGGATCCTCCTAAGTCGCGAAGGCGCGCCACTAAGTCTGTCGTGGACGTCCCCAGAGCTGCCGAAATTGGCGAGACTGCTCCGAAACGAGCCAGTCGCCGCAAGAAGAAGGTTACAGAAGTCAAGAATGAGGTACATTCAGGCAATTCAAATTCTAAGACACATACAATGCAGAGCCACTTCAATCCTTATTTTCAACCCTACTTAGGGTCTCTTTGAATGTTGCATTGAGGTTCGAGTGTATTGCAGCACATTGAGACGATGAGCGCTGGTGAAGAATCGTCGTCGGATTCTTCAAATTCGAAGCCTCGTGCTGGTGAAGAACCGTCGGCGGATTCTTCAAATTCGAAGCCTCGAAGGCGAAGGCGGAGTTTAGCCAAAAGTGAGGTGCCCGAGAGCGATGAAGTTCAGTTGGCCGAGGAGGCTAATGACAGTGACGCAGAGTCACCTGAAGATGAAAAGGAGAAGCTTTCAGCTCCTCCCGTTAGCCGTTCATCGAGAAGGAAGAAGAAGGCGACTGAGGCAACGACGCTTGAAGATTGTAGGAATTTGAAGAGCTCAACAACAGAGAGTTCTCTACCAATTGGTGAAGATGAGCATAGTCAGAGAATAGGGGTGACAGAAGAGGAGCAACCTAGTGTCTCACGTGTTGAGCCGGGGACGACTAAGAAGAGCGTTAGAAGAAAGAAGACGAGAGGAAAGGCTGTTGACAATGAGAAGCTTTCAGGAGATGAAGAGTTGCAAATTAGGGTTCAGGAGACCGCTGTTTCAAGTCTTAACGGAAGTGCGAGAGGTGAGACTGCTACTGAGGGACAGGAAGCTGAAATCAAAGCGGATGTTCAGACCTCTGAGGTTGCGGTGAAGAAGAAGAGGCCAAGGAAACCAAGGAAAAAGGTAGCGGCTGTTGTGGATATAGATGAAGATAAGGGAGCTGAGGCAACGAGCAGTGAGAACCCCTCCGTAGAGGACGAGGCTGTAAGTAGCAATCAGGAAGATCCAGGTTTGTATACGCCAGTGATTGAAGAATCGCCTCCTCCTAAAACAAAAACGAGAAGGAGAAGACGGCGAGCAGTAGATGCTAGTAAGCAGGCCGATAGTGATGACGAGGGCATTGACGAAAGCGGTGCAGCACCAATTCTCTCTAGTGATGCAGGTAACAATATTCTCCGGAATGGCACGCAGATAGAAGAGGCTACAGATACAACTAGAGTGCGGTTTCCAGCTCCTACATGGGGACCCCAGTGGTGGAACGAGATTCAGTCAAAATCTCAAGCTACGATTTCTTTTCAGGATATCGCAGAGCGAAGAGAAGGCTTTCAAGCTCGCTCAAAAGGTATTGGCTCCACAGTAACACGTTCCTATATGTTATTGTTGTTGTTGTGAGTAACTTCGCTTGCATGTTGTGTTGAGAGGTCGAGAGGCTGTTCTTGATACCACAGTGCATCTCTTTCAACATCACGACATGCATTTGCTTCTGTGGACTTCTTCGATAACGAGAAGCTCATTACCGTCTGTGCATTCGTGTTGTGCTCATTCTTGTGTTAAATGACATCCGAAATTCTGTAGTGTCACTGGAGAATGCCGTGCCTGAGGATGCGAAGACAGTTGATATACAGCGACCAGTCGAAGTTATTAAGTCAGTAGAGCAGAGAATAGAGCTCACCGAGTCAATGAATGACTCTGCTACCCAAAATGGAGGAGATGTTGTAATTCGTCGGCGTGAGGGATTGAAGAAGTCTGGACGCCGCATTGCTAAGGTGAATTGAATATTCTCTCGTCGGTTGAGTGATGAATTGTATTGATGAATATTATCTTGTCCTCAACATTTCCATGTTGGAGTGCAGCTACCTCCTTTGCAAGAATCGTATGACGATTGGTTGAAGAAAAAAATGCTGGCTTTAGGGAAGCCCACAGAGGAACCATGGCTACTAGAGTCCATGATAGCCGCAGAAGTAGAGCAGGAGCTCGGAGGAGATCTCCGGGCGGCATCGAAACAGGAAGTGACTGAGATGGTGGCGACCATCGAAGAACCCCCTAGAAGAGCAGTTGATCCGCCACCGAAAGAGCCTGAGGTGGAAGTTGAAATCTTGATCAATACCTCTGAGTGTACCATGCAGCGGATGGCTATTCTTGAGAACAAAAAACTGGTAGAGTTTTCGATCGAGCCTGTGAATACGAAAGTGCAAGTGGGCAACATCTATTTGGGACGAGTGAAGCAGCTTCTGCCTGGCATGTCTGGGGTGTTTGTGGACATTGGCGGCTCACGACTCGCCCTTCTCGACATAGCCCGGAACCAGTACCCTTACACGTTTCCCCCCGTTTACGCATCGGAAAACTCTTCCTCGAGCAACGCAGAGGGCGAAGCATCGTCGGAGGACGAGGATTCAGTGGAAGAGGATGCGGAGTATACTGAAGAAGAGGACGACGAAGATGACGACGACGACGTGGTTGTTGAATCCGTTGAGGAGACTGAGGAAGAAGAGGCTGTGCACGAAGGGAAAGAGGAGCCGAAAACTGTACCGAAAGCTTGGAGGCCACACAAGCAGGGAGGTCCAATCACTGTCAACTTCGGTCGGAAGTTTAGCAAATGGCGAAATGTGGAAGTCGGGATGCCGATCATCGTGCAGGTGAAGAAGGAAGCAATGGGCAAAAAGGGACCCCGGCTCACTGCGTTTCCTACTCTTGCAGGAAGGTTCTGGGTTCTCATACCGCGAGGCAACACAGTAGGAGTCTCTGCTCGTATCACAGGTATGCTCACCCTCCTTGTTCATGTATAAGATTCTCTTGAATGTTTCACACCAAGAGACCGTGTCTAACCATCAGAGATGCTTGGCAGGGCCTGAGAGACGGAGGTTGAAACTGTTAGCTCAAGCGCTGCGTCCTCAAGACTTGGGCATCACAGTGCGAACGGAGGCTGTAGGTCACGAACAGGAGGAGTTAGAACGAGACCTGACGCGTCTGATAGACACATGGAAAGAAATCATGGAGAAAGCAGCCTTCGCGGCGCTAGCTGTGGAGAAGGGAGAGGAAGCTGCCGTGCCGGTGCTCTTGCATCGAGAAATGGGGCAGACGTTAACAATCATACGCGATCTTTTCACAGAGAAGATCTCGAGGCTCGTTGTTGATTCATCTCAGAGCTATCAGGAGGTCATCAATTACCTCCAAGAAGTGGCTCCCCACCTGATGAGTCGGGTGGTGCTCTACAGCGGGAAAGTGCCCATCTTCGATAAGTTCAACGTGGAGCTCGACCTGGACAGATTCTCCAGCGAGAGGGTGAAGCTTCCCAACGGTGGCTACCTTGTGATGCAGGAGACGGAAGCGTTGGTCTCTGTGGATGTGAACGGCGGCACGGGCATGCTTGGGCACACCACGAGGCAAAGAGAAGCCATTCTGGAGGTTAACTTGGCCGCTGCCAAGCAGATAGCCTCGGAGATACGGTTGCGGGACATTGGAGGCATCATCGTGGTGGACTTCATCGACATGGATTACGCGGAGGATGAGAGGTTGGTGTACGAGGAGATGCGGAAGGCGATACAAAGGGACCGTTCTAAAGTCAGCATCTCGGAGATTTCGGAGTTTGGGCTCATGGAGATGACGCGCAAGCGGGTACGATCGAGTGTGACCCTGACGATTCACTCGCCGTGTCCGAGCTGTAAAGGAACTGGGCGTGTGGAGGCCGTGGAAACGACGCTGTCCAAGATTGAGCGGGCCATTCGGCGTCTGCTGGCGGAGCATCCGGACGTGGAGGAGCGGAGCTCGGATGCCTCAACGTGGCCTCAGGTTCTGCTGCGCGTGGAGCCGTCCATGTTGGAGTTTTTGAAGTCTTGGAAGAAGAAGCGAATTGTGCAGCTGGGCCATTCCTTGAAGGTGTGGATTAGTCTCAAGCCGGGCATGGAGCTGGCTCGTGGACAGTTTGAAGTCACGCACCGGACGTTCCACAAGAAGACGAGCAGCTCCTCTCAGAACTCTTCCTCCTCCAGCTCAGCACCCAAGTCATCCAGCTTGCAGCAAGAGAAGGCTGTGACCTCACCTGTTCTTGGGAAGCGCATCTGGCCCAAACGGAAGCGCCACTTCTCATAGTACTAAGATCACTGGGGAGAGCCCAAGCAAATTGAATCCTTGGAGGCACTCCTTGAGACTGGTTGATCGTAGTCAAGTGCAGTGTACAAACAGGTCGTATAGAATTCTTCTTCCAATTGGAGGTGAGCTCCATCCTTAGCGAGACTGTTGCTACTTTTCTATCAGTGTCCAATCGCTAGTCATCGAGGACGTCAGGCTTCCTGTTATTCTCAGGCTTCCTGCCCTTGAAGGTTCGCTAATTTAAACTGATCCAGAAACATCAAATTCTGACACTATTTAAAGTTGCACTGTATTGCATTTAATGTATCGTTCACCTTGTTCAACTAACATGATGCATGCTACGGTGCTAGCACAGACGAAGATTGCGAAAGTAGGTAACACTATTTCTCCATCTTAATGGCTTTGCGTAATTGTAATATCCACATTGTTTCATTGATGTACATGATCTTCTTCACCTTTGTAATAACTTCTCTTTGTTAAAGCAATCAATATTTCCATCTTTCCATTTTTGCAATACCGGCTTTACTCAAGCTCAAGCATAGTCACCCATACACTTGTAAAGTAGAGTTCTTGATGTATAAATTCAAGAATTTATGCCAACCTAGTGTAATTGATGCCAACCTCGTGTAATTGATGCCACCTAGTGTTGGCAATTTTCAGATCAGACACCCATACACTTGTAAAGTACTGGACTGGACGACTCGTGAAGTACTGGATGTGGATGTCCCTACTATAAGAGAACGTAGTTCACTTCGGCATGGAGGAGGCATGCAACAAACACTTTGCTAACTTCCCTTTTACCACCACATGAGAACAAACCTCAAATCAACAACAAGAAATGATGGCTTTAAAAAATAAATCAAGATAATTCAAAGTCAAAATCCATAACTTTGTTCGGTCACCTGCATATCTTGCACATTTTCCGAAATTGATTTCCTCACTTAACTTAGCCACTCTTCATTGAGCTTGCCAATGTTAAATTTATTTGCTAATTGAACCTCCTGTCATGTGACACATTAATTTTGTAATTGATTCAATTTCTTCAAATTCAGATTCAAAAATCTAAAATTCATATTTTACTTTCACTCTGAGAAAGGGTGATAGACAAATAAACTCATCTCATTATTCTCTTTCCCATCTTTTCAATACATTGCATCACCGCGGTTGTGACCTATTTCCGCGAAGCTGAGAAGTCAGCACCACATCTCATCAAACGCTCACATCTTTCTTCCGTTGCGATTCAAGTTAGGGTTTAAGAATTTGATCAAGGGTTCAAGTTTTCCACTTTCGATTTTGTCGATTTCAGCATGGGCGCTCCGGAGATGGTCGCAGCGGACAACAACAACACTGCTACAGGGGTGATGCCGCAAATGAGCTACGCGGACTTCCAGCGATGGAAACAGCAGAAGGTATCGCTTTCAGTTCTCGAATTTCTCGCTTCCAGTTTCCCCTTACAAACATCGGGTTACGCTGCAATTCCGAACGTGTCAATTGTCATGAGCATTTCTATACCTTAATCAGCAGAGTAAAGACATGCAACTTTTGGAAATCTTGAGGGAGAAAATAATCGTGACCTAGCTGTAAGATACAGGCGAACTGGTTCGTAGTCGGAAATTAATGTTATTTACCTTCAGGTTTGTTTTTTGGTATGCTGCACTTTTTAGCTGTTTGGTTGCCGAAAGGAATAGGTCTTGTTGTACATTACAATCGGCAGTAGTTACGCTTTCTATTTCGTAAAGACTCGAATCTATTAATATTGAGAATCAACCGCGACCTGAATTGTTTTAATTTGAACTAATTCGTGCATGGAATGAGCTTTTTGTCAATTGGCATCACTGCTTTCCTCTCTGCTCGACCGGAGAGATAGTGTGTCCGGTTTGAACGTTGTTGGTTGGCTTTTAGCCGCTGAAAAGAGCACTGAGGAATATGGACCTTATGGAAACTTGCAAAGCTCACACAACATGCATGGGCGGCACCGTGCACGTGAGCACGAGGATACCTGCATGGTTGTTGCAACCATCTCTCAGGACCATTCATGTGTATTATATGCTAATGAGATGTGGTGGCTTTAATAGGACGCAGAAGCAGAAGCTAAAGCAACGGAGGCTGCACGGAAGCGCGAGGAAGACATTGCTGCAGGCCGAGTACGCATGAACGGGAGGGAGTTGTATAAGCATGAACCATGGGTCTTCGATGATGCCCGTTTCGACACATAAAAACTCCATCATCATTGTACAGATCCTTCCCTTTTGGAACCTAATTGATTCTTAGATCCCTACTGATTTTTGAAAGGCTTCTGAGCATTTCAGTACTCATATTTCTTGGCTACTCGACCCTGCCTTGCACAAAGATGAATTTCTTCTGTTGAGTTCACGTAGTTTCCAAGTCAACGCCAGAGAGGGGTTGATTGTTTTATCAGAGAAAAGTCAGTTTTGACCAACGATAAGCGGTGGGCTGCATAGAGATCTCCGCTTGCAACTTGATGTGGTGAGTGCTGTGGCTTGGCATGGTCCCTCCAGCTGGCTCGATTTGAGGTTGAGGTTGATGGCATTTCTGGCAGCTTTGATGGCAGATTTATGATGTTTTCTGTCCACCACTTATGAGCTTTGTATGAGTATTTGAAAGCTTTGTTACTGTGAGTACTGAGAGTACACTGAACGTGTTTGGATTGTGTTTGAATTCCATGTAGAAATGTTAAGGTATTAGTGTGGTAGAATTTTGTTAAGCATGTAGAGTAGTTTTTTGATGTTAGTATTTGTATTGGAGAGAGTTGATACTTAAATACATAGCACTTGTAGAGTTCAACTTTGTTTTGTGTGGAACATTCAAGTGCTATCCTTCTCAAAATGCTTCAAACACAATTTGGATTTCAGTGCAATGATCCAATCTAGCAAGTGCAAATAATCAAGCACTATACTGTGGTAATGCATGACATTGTGTAATCAACTCAATCTAAATTTAAGTCAAACTTTGTTTGCTAGTTGTATATATTTCCTCAATTATACAATGTTGTACAAATTCGATTGACTAAAATGCCAAAACTTGCTCAAGCTACTTTATCATAGAATTGGGATGTATTGTTCACAGTGATCATCCGTGCATTGTTCAGGGTCATGTTTTGGTTTTGTAAACACCAGTCTCAAACAATTCTTTTGGTGTAATATTCTTTAAAAGCTAAATTTGGCAGAAAACAATTTCCGATGGCCACAATGCTTCAGCGGTGCGGTTCATGAGGAGGCGACATCCCCGACGCAGAATCAGTTCACTGATCGACAGGGCGGACGGAGCTTTTCATAAACCCAGTCTCAAATTCCTCTACAGTTTCCAGCAACTCGCAAGTCCTCAAACTCTCCTCTGCACCATCGTCTTTCCAAAGGCACAATTTATCAAGTGCTTGGCGGAAACATTGTATCAGTGCATTGTTTTACACCATTGCATAACAGCTATGGCGATGGCAGCAGCTGCTCTCCCGCAATACCACGGCCTGCACCAAACGATCGCAGCCAACAACATACAAGCTCACCCACCTACTCGTACGCAATGTCGCTTTGACCCCAGCTAGCATTCGTTGACATTGAGCTTGACTGTAGCTTGATGATCGAGTGTGTCGATGACAGTGTTGGTTCAATCGCAGTGAATGGGAAGAGCACCGGTGTCCGGGTGCGATGTGCAGCAGCGGGGACAGCACCCAAGCGAGAAACAGACCCGAAGAAGAGGGTGGTGATCACAGGCATGGGACTAGTGTCAGTATTCGGAAACGACGTCGACACATTCTACGAAAGTCTGCTCGACGGCACGAGTGGAATCGACACCATCGACCGGTTCGACATCTCCAACTTCCCGACCAAATTCGCCGGTCAGATCCGAGGGTTCACCACCGATGGCTACATCGATGGGAAGAACGATCGCCGCTTGGATGACAGTCTCCGGTACTGCTTGGTCAGTGGCAAGAAAGCTCTCGAAGACGCCGGCCTCGGTGGCTCACACTTGCACGAACAGGTTCAACTCCGCTACCGATCAATCCAGGCATTCGATCGAATTGTGTGACATGTGCATGCTTGTGGCTGGCAGGTGGACAAGCGCAAAGTGGGGGTGCTGATCGGGACGGGAATGGGGGGGCTCACGGTATTCTCAGACGGAGTGCAAGCGTTGGTAGAGAAGGGACACAAGAGGATCACGCCGTTCTTCATTCCGTACGCGATTACCAACATGGGTTCGGCGTTGTTGGCGATCGACTTAGGCTTGATGGGTCCGAACTACTCGATATCCACGGCGTGCGCGACGTCGAACTACTGCTTCTACGCCGCGGCTAATCACATCCGCCGCGGCGAGGCTGATGTTATGGTCGCTGGCGGCACCGAGGCCGCCGTGCTCCCCATCGGCCTGGGTGGGTTCGTGGCGTGCCGCGCTCTGTCCACTCGGAATGAGAATCCGCAGACTGCGTCGCGGCCGTGGGACAAGGAGCGCGAGGGGTTCGTCATGGGCGAGGGCGCCGGCGTCCTGGTACCAATCCTCTGCCATTGCCATAGCTAACAAGTTCGATCTTTTGCAGGTGATCGATGGAGAGCTTGAAGCATGCCATAGGCTGAGAAATGGAGTTTCTTTCGTGATTGTGCAGGTGATGGAGAGCTTGGAGCATGCACTGAAGCGAGGAGCTCCGATTGTGGCCGAGTACCTCGGTGGTGCGGTCACATGTGATGCTTACCATATGACGGATCCTCGCTCCGATGGCTTGGGTGTCTCCACTTGTATCGAAAAGAGCTTGAATGATGCTGGAGTTGCCACTGAGGAGGTAGCCATTTTCTCATCTTTTCGGAATATTGCTGGACGTTCCCATGCGATGTATGGAACCTCAATGTGCCATTTGACATGCGGGGTGCACTTTTGTATGACAAATCTACAGCATTAAACTGTTCACTTCGCCATAAGTTTCATAATTTGTAGCAGATTTTCTTTCTTCAATCACTTTCTACTCTCAAACTTACTATCTTTCTTCCTTGCTGAATCTCAATCATTTAAAAACTCACTCTGGCCGTAAATTAACTAGATAATCTGCAATAGTTTCCCTTTCTTCACTCACTTTATACTCCAGAACCCCTTCACTTTTGTGAGAGTGCCGATCTAACAGAACTGAAGTTACTATGGCTACACAGGTGAATTATATCAACGCACATGCCACTTCGACAATTGTGGGTGATTTAGCTGAAGTGAACGCACTGAAAAAGGTGTTCAAACACACTTCAGAGATCAAGATGAATGCTACGAAGGTAAGGATATCGACTGTATGTTGCAATCATATGTTGAGGTTTACGAGTAGTGATCTAATTTTTGTGGCATCGCAGTCTATGATTGGTCACTGCCTTGGAGCTGCTGGAGGCTTGGAAGCTATTGCTACAATAAAAGCTATCGAAACTGGATGGTTGCACCCATCAATTAACCAATTTGTAAGTCGATATTCAAAGCACATGCATAGTCATTCTTTCAAAGCTCATGAGCAATCATGGGCACGATTCATCTCATCAGTGCTGTTGCTGTTCCTGGTTTATTTTTACAGAACCCGGAAGAGGCAGTGACATTCGACACAGTGCCGAATGTCAAGAAGCAGCACGAAGTAAACGTCGGTGAGTATCTTTGACTTCCTTATTCACGCAAGCTCTGAGTTTGCTGGAAGGATATTATGGCCTTTTATGGCTATGTATTCTGATTGCAAGTGATAAAGAAGAACAAATTGTGAGTTGATGTCGTAAAAAGGAACATCAATAATCGGTCATAGACGTGATTGCAACACCTCCTTGAACTCGCCAAGCTTCCAAATGTATTCAAACCCAACCTCACTACAAGAGCAGTGAGTACATAACAAACTGAAATTCAATTGAGGTAGAGAGAGAATACAAGACAAAGAATGCTTACGCAATTGTAAAACAAAAGTTGCTTGAAGCTCTGAATTTCAAGTAGTGTTTGAATTGTGAGAAAAGTGCGTTATTATGCAGTTTTGTAGTTTACGCTAATTCATAGAAACTTAACCTTTACAGACGCAGAGTTGATTATAAAACTTCGCTAATACATAGAAGCTTAACCTTTTCAGATGCAAAGTTGATTATAAAACTTCAGAATGTAGATCAACTCATAGTAAAATTGGTATCTCCACCTAAGTAAGTTATAGCAACAGTGAAGAACGTTCTTATGGAATCTCTCATGTCGAAACAATCCAAACAGTTATGCTTGTTCCAAAAGAGCATTTAACACTAAATCACAAGCTTCTTGGTAGAAAACAAGCTAAAATATCAAAACCTTTCCATATAAGAGGCCATTCTAGGGTTTTTTGTTTGAGCTTGATGACCAAAATGCTTCCATCATCTCTTTCAAGATTTTTTATTTCAAGTTAATAAAATTCAGATAACATGAATGCTTCTATTATAATTATGGGTTACTATGTAACATATCTATCTTGATATGTAACTGGGTTTGTGCAGCAATTTCAAATTCATTCGGATTCGGTGGACACAACTCGTGTGTAGTGTTTGCTCCTTACAGGGCGTAGAGAAATGATAGTGTGCAGAAAAGTAAGATTTAGGAGCAAGCATACGAACATGAAGGAAATGGGTACCATTGTAATTCTAAGCTTGGTTTAATGTTGTGTTCAGTATTTGCGTGCTTTAGGTTTAGGTTGAAAGTTGAAGGGGAGCTTATGTTGAGAAGTAGTTGTAGCTTCATCCAAGGCAAGTTGTTGTTGGAATCCTAGCAACTTTTCTATCCATTGGTAATATTTGACCAGACACTTGATGAATGGACTCTTGTGTTTATATTAATGATACTTGAATCCTAGATTCAACACCTTGAACACTCAATTAAGCAATTGTGCACTTGTACGTACTTGTAGATACAAATATTGGTGTTACCCTAATCCTTGTAATCATTTCAACTCTACGTCTACCACTATACCTTCACCGGATACATTTAACTTGTTCATATATGAACACTTTATATCAATTATCATATATATGAACACTTCATATCAATTACCATACAAAGCACGGTAAATGTACTATGGTCATAACCTACTCCTTGGTATTTAAGGCTACCTGTAAGCGTTTGTCGTCAATAGCATGGCTATATTCAAGAATGTGTGCCTTTGTGGATTGACGAATCCGAACTCTCCTCTCTACTGCACTCCGTATACGATGCGCTTCTCCGATAGTGATGGTTGAACGACATTCACCGATACGGGTTGTTGGTCAAACCCTAAAATATACACGCCTCCTTTGGTATAGTACCCAACTGCACCTCTCACCGGATGGCTCCCACAGGGACTCCATGCAATTCGCATAGCGTTGTGTGGTCGACCCCGGTTCTTTAACGACCCCTAACTTCTCTCATAATGGGGCAATACCAACATACTTTAATGTTTAACCTCCATGAGTTTTTCCCCTCTTCAATCACCTTTCCTAGGTAAAAGGGTATGTCTGCTTCTACCTCCTCTCGAAAAACACTGAGTGCAATAAATTGACCAATATTGATGTCCGTCTTGGGATTAAACGATGGAAATGGATCGTTGCCATCTCCCGTTCGTGGTCTCGTACTGAGATTTCTTCGTAATGTCGACTAGGTCCTCGTGCAATATGCACTGCTTGATTTGATGGTCTCTCCCTTCGTGGTCCAAAGTATCTACCAGCCTCTGCACTCGAGAGCATGCCTACAATCTCATCAACAACAATTATCTCGCGAGTTTGAGCAATAGTATTCTCCCTCGGTATCGAAGAGAAGCATCCTTAAGGTTGTGCGTTGGACTCATAGGATGGCCAAAACGGTGATGACTCGTGATCGGCGTTGCGGTCCTTTTTTTGAAACTCTGCTAAATATTGTTACAACCTCTGTGCCTCATGTTTGCATCACAGTTGACTTCCACGAATTGCAATCTTTGAATATATCTATTCTTGTAGGCAACAAAATTGTCTAACGCCTTCAGCTCCCACTCATTTGTTGCATATACAGTCGCAAAATTGGGTCGTTCGACCCTATTCAGATGGATCTCAAAGTTTGATCCCCTCTCTCTGGTCCCCAAGCATCCTTGCAATAGTGCTTATGTTGGATCTTGACCTTACAAGCATATTATGTTTGTATACTAAAAGTCCTCATCCTCATAATGTTTTTATAAGAGAAAATATAAGTGGAAGAAGGAAAACCAATGATACAAATATAATTATACATCACCTAAAAAATGTTCGTGTGAGTGTGAAGAGCTTAGCTAATGTGAGAAAGCTTAGATTTTTCCTTGTGTGTAAAGCCCTTGGAAACGAGACGATAAACCAATGTGTAATTTTTAGCTTTATTTCAAGGTTTTAATTAGTTAGTTCATAATTTAAAGCTTCAATAAGGGAATATGTTTGTAAAAAAATCAAGTATTGCCCTCAAGGTTATGGAAATGGTTTTCCGTGCATGCATCCCAATTTTTGGAGGGGTATGCTATGTCATAAGTTGTCATGTGAATCTTTTCATCAATACTTATTATTTCTAAAAGTCAAATATAATTTTTGTATGAGACTTTGAAAGGTCAATGGGAATTTTATCTTGCATTTGATGAAATGTCCTCTTACTTATTTAGAAATTAAGTTGACAATCATAAATAAAAGTGGATAAATATTTGATTACTTCATTTTAAAAAGTGGCACAACCACAGTTGCTCAAGACTTAAAAGACCTTTTTTATTTTTTTGACATGTTTTGACTACACTCACTCACTTTTCACCGTGCTATTGTGAAGGATTGGGTATAAAAGTTTTGCATGCTTTGAATGATTACTTTTCATCCTAGTATAACTAGAATGCTTTTGAATATATACATTCTAAATGTTAAATATGTGGACTTTTGAAAAAGTTTCGAATTGGAAAATTAGGTAGTATGGATGAATGGTAAAAGGCAGTTCTTGAAAAGAGAAAAAGGACTCACTGTAAATTAAAAAGGCCAATTATTGCAAAAATGAGGCACATCCAATCCCGAGGAGAGGAAAAGGACTCACCGTAAGTTGAAAAGGCCAATAATTGCAATAGTGTGGCACATTCAAACCTTAAGAGACATGAGAGCAAATAAACTCACCGGATGTTGAAAAGACCAATTATTGCAAAAATGGGGCACATTCAAACCTGAGGCATAGAGAAAAAAAACTCACCGTAAGTTGAAAAGGCCACTCTTTGCAAAAATCAAGCACATTCAAACCTCAAGAGACACCAAAAGATTATAAGAAAACAAGTAAAAGATTGAATCAAATTTAAAAATAAGTATCTAAGAGGTGACACTAATCACGCCCAAGAGCAAAAAGACTAAGTAATAAGTTGTAAGACTTTCTGAAAAATTGATAAAACCACCACATGCACTCAAAAGAACATAAATCAGCAAGAGGTTCAAAAAAACATTATGAAATCAAATGCAATAAAAAATAAGAAATCTAAATTAGTCAGTGAAATTGATTTTTACATAAACTCTATGAATCCCATAACCACTAAACTACTGACAATTAAGTTAAAGATAAATATCCCAGAATAATGATAAAATACAAAATGAACACGTGGTGGAAAATTAATACCAAACTAATAGTTTTGATTATTTTAAGCTTATGACGGAGAGTCAATATCTGCTTTACGAAGCAAGCAACTGCAAAAGAGCCAATGAACGAGCTCCACTGACACTGCAGTTCTACTATTGCAATAATAGCAACAAGAAGTTTCTTCAACCAGGCCTGAACCGACCACGGGGCGTGGGGAATACTCTAAGGGGGCGACCGGGGGGAGAGAGTCCCGACCGTGGGGCGGACGGCAAGGGCTTGCCTCGGAAACGACGGGGTCGGTGGCCTGGAGTGGCCGGCACGCATGCGCCTGACCACCGCCCTCGATCGTCGTCGTCCATGCCGAGGATGCTATATATTGTGCACACCCCCTCCTCTCATTTCCACCTTCTTTGATCTTTGTGCTCTTCGTAGAGTTTCATTGTGCGGATCACAGGAACGCACTTTGTTTTCACTTCTTTGCTCAATAGCGCCTTTGCATAGGCCTATTTCTTCCCGTCAATTGCTGTTGTTGGGTTTTCGACAGCAATCTTTTCTTTCTGCTTTTTGGGTTGCGATCTGTTCGCACCCTCTTTCGTTTGTTTCTTCGCAATTGAAGCGGTGCCGAGCGCTTAATTGGAGGTTGTTGGAGCGCGGTTCTTTACGGATAACAGGAACGTGGAGAGGACTCCGCGGGTTTCACTTTAATTGCGATCGGGGCGTATTTGGGTTCTTTTTCGTTTTTTCGGCAAGTGATTCTGGTTAACTTCTACGAAGCGCTATGGCTTCTTACGTTCTTAAGGTAAATTACGTGCCGATTGTGTGTAATCAGCTCAATTTGCGGTTGTTCGGTACCTTGATTTTGTGTTTTGTACGAAGCCGTTGCTGTTGATTTGTGTTTTGTGTGGAGCAATTGCTGTGCATGTCGGGGTTTTCGTTTTGAAGTTTGAGGAGATTGAGTCTGACAGTTTTTTTTGTTGTTAATTGTGTAATTGTGCAGATCAAGTTTGGCGATGTGTTGCGCCGTGTGACGGTGGAGCCGTCGTTGCTCGGCAATGGACCTGACATGACGTTCAGCCAGCTTGAGGAGACGATCCGGCAGACGTTTAAGATTCCGGCGACGTCCGACTTCGTGATTACCTATACCGACAAGGAGAACGATGTTGTGACGATGGCCGGAGATCAGGATCTTCATGACGCATTGATATTCCAGGGGTTGAATCCTCTGCGATTGACAGTGACAGAGGTTGTGGCGCGGGAGCCACATCGCGGTGGCCGTCATGGTGACCGTGGTAGTTGGCGACACGGACATGAGCATGGACATGGACATCGTCATGGACATGAGCATGGACATGGACCCCGTGGTCATGGCCATGGCCACGGCCCTCACCACAATGCTCATCCCGAGCAGCAGCCGTCTGGTTCGATTCAGCCTGATCTTTCCGAGATCAGGAAGATCGTCGGGAATACATTGAAGATGTCGCAGGACACTGCGAAGCAGACTGTGGATTACGCGCAGCAGCTTCTGCAGGCGGTAGAGCCCCTCATCAAGGGCGCTCCATCGATGGTGGTGAATGAAGTGAAGGAGGCGATCATGAAGCTGGCTGCTCCTGCAGCAGCAGCTTCTGCTTCTACCCAGCCAGGAACTGAGCAGGCTGCGAACACCTTCGAAGCTGTTCCACTTCAACCACTTACTTTTCCTTTCACCTCCGTTCCCCCTCCGCCAGGCTTCTCTCCCGTTTGCCATTTTCCTACCACATCCAACGTGTGGGGTCCCCCTGAAATCTGCTTTACCAACGCTAACGAAGCCAACCCTGCGGCTTCCCAGGATGTGAAGGAGCCAGTACAGCATCGAGGTGTTCAGTGTGATGTTTGCGGCATGGTACCTATTATTGGTAACCGTTACAAGTCGACCAAGTAAGCTCTTGTTATTTTTCCTCGTGTTTTCATATGATGTTTTACGATGGACATTTATGATGTTTTTCATAGATATTGACGAAGTTTTTATTTGTGCAGGAAACATGATTACGATTTGTGCCAGAAGTGCTTTGAGAATAATGGATCGATCGAGGAGTACACGAAGATCGAGCGTCCATTGTGGCGACCTCGTCACTTCAGCTCCCAGTTTTCAGGCGGACGTCTGAAGTGCCCGGCGATGTCTTCATACTACGGAGGAAGAAACTCGTTTCACGGCATGCGTGGTGCTCACCATGGTCACGGTCCTCAGCACGGTGGTCACGGTGGTTATGGACCTCACGGGTTCCATGGCCCGTACGGTGGCAAGAGCGAGGGACGTTGCGGAGGTGCAGCTGGAGGGAAGCTGGATGCTCGGTTCGTGCAAGACGTTACTATTTTTGACGGGACGGAATTTGCACCCGGGTGTCCATTCACAAAGATCTGGCGCCTGCGCAACAGCGGCACTTGCGCGTGGCCGCGAGCGACCCAGCTCGTGCACGTCGGAGGTGACGAGCTCGGAGCCACTACGGCATTCAACATCGAATTGCCGGAGGATGGTTTGAACCCCGACAGCGAAGCCGAGGTCTCCGTCGACCTCGTTGCTCCTGAGAAGCCCGGGCGTTATGTCTCCCACTGGCGTTTGGCATCGCCCTCAGGCCAGAAGTTCGGTCACCGTGTGTGGGTCTTGATTCAGGTCGTCCCCAGTGACGAGCAATCTCCACAAATGATGCAGTCTCTTCTCTCATCGTCCCAAGAGGATATCGAGATGCCAGAGGAGGAGGCTGAGGAGGAGACCCTCACTCTCCTGGTGAACGTACCCCAGGCGATGGAAGAGGAGCAGAAGGAGGTTGCCGATCCCTTTGTTCCTGTTGAGTCCGTTACAGAAGTAGCTGCGGGAGCGCAGTACCCAGAGATTAACATGGAAGCTCTTTCGCTCGATGCCGTGGTTGTGGACGATGCCAAGACGCAGCAGCAGGAGGAGAACATCGCCGTGGAGAACAGTGAGCTCGGTAATTTCTCAATGGTGAACATGCCTATCGTCACGGAAATTCCATCGGAGGAAACATCTGCTCCACCAGCGGCCGTCATCGTCGATGAGCCTGAGCCAGCTGCCCTCGAGTCGGACAAGGAGGAGATGCGGAAGGCTGCCCAGGCCGACTCCGTGGACGTGATCTTGGGAACTCTGGAGTCCATGGGCTTCAAGCAGCGCGACCTGAACCTCGAGCTTTTGACCAAGAATGAGTTCGATGTGCAGCGCACGGTTGACGATCTGGTTATGGCAGCAGAATGGGATCCCATGCTCGAGGAGCTCGAGGAAATGGTGCGACAGGAATACCTTAACTTCAACCCCCTGAGCTATCTTTCTATCTTCGCATAACTTTTCCTACAGATTTCTTACCGGTTTGGTTTTTTTTCCATATAATGCAGGGTTTCTATGACACTGACATGAACCGTCGTCTCATGTTCAAGAACAATGGTAGCGTGAAACGTGTTGTTAAGGAGCTTGTCCAGATGTACAAGGACCCCAAGGGCAAGGAACAGATTTGAGTCTGGAGGGTGTTCGGAGGCCACCTCTGTATATAGCAGGGTTCAGAATAAATGGATGCATTGCGTTCTCCCCTGAGGCTTGAGGCTTGACGTTGCTATTTGGTGTTCCTTGTGCTGTTTTGGATTTTACTTACGGATGTAGTAGTATGCACCTCCATTTTCTATCAAGGCAGTTTGCCTCAGGGAGGTCTTAGTAGCAGTCACGTACCTGCTACCGGTGGGTGTTTGTAAAAAACTTGAGTAAGAAGGCGGTGACCTTTTACTCATTTTGAAATAAAACTGGCAGCCTTGCTGCCTTTATTGTAAAATCGTGTCAACACTTTGAGATTGTGTGTGTAATCTGTAGTTTTAGACAACTATCTGTTGCAGTGATTACTTTGGATTCACGTATTTTTGTGATTGAGCACGTCGTGTTCGTATGTTCGGCTATCGTCACATAATTTAGTGTTTCTGTGTCACGATTTTGTGGAGTTGCTCTCAAATTTGGTGTTCTCAATCGGCCACATTTGATTTGATTTGGTTGTGAAAGTTGCATGTTTGCTCACATTTTAGAAGACGCATTTGTAAATTGGATAAGGGCAGCATGATCCAGTGGATATGCTGAATTCCTACAGGGACCTTCAACTTTCTGGTAGGATTTTGTGGGATATCCTCCAATGTGAAGGATGTATGTCACATTGGTTCTTCAACTTGACTGTTGTGTAGATTGAAGACAAGGAAAAGGTTAAAAGTTTATGAGATAAATCATCAACCTAAGAATTCATCCTTTTCACTACAGTTCATCTACATTTCTCACATTTCACCTAGAGTTCACTTGGAGTTCATCCATAGTTAAACCCAAAAAGTGATAATATCTATATAAGTCTCAACCAATTGATGATAATATCTATATAAGTCTCAACCAATTGATAAAATCTATGTAAGTCACAACCAATTGATAATAATATCTATATAAGTCTCAACCAATTGATAAAATCTATGTACGTCACAACCAATCGATAATAACTATGTAAGTCTCAACCAACTGATAATCTCTATGTAAGTCTCAATCAATTGATAATAACTATGTAAGTCTCAACCAACTGATAATCTCTATGTAAGTCTCAATCAACTGATAATATCTATGTAAGTCCCAACCAATTGATAATATCTATGTAAGTCTCAACCAATTGATAAAATCTATGTACGTCACAACCAATTGATAATATCTATGTAAGTCTCAACCAACCAAGTTAGTAGGTTGAGTTAAACGGGAGTTATACAAGTAGTATCAACTTTTGTTTAATGTACCTCTTGGATGTATATAAGGATGGACCATGGTTAACTTTTGATTATTGTACCTTTTGGATGTGTAAGGATGGACCATGGATAATGAGAAGGCACTTATCTCTTGCAGTCTTGTCTTCATTTTCTCTCTCCTCTCAACACTATTGAAGACAAAAAAAAGCTTGAAAGCCTTTGTTGTGTAATGTACTTGTAATGTACTTGTAATGAAAATATCTGTCTTTATTTATTTTTTTGCTGAATAGAAAGTAATAGTGTGGTGAATGATAGTGAATGGATGAATGAGTAAACCTCATTCGTAACAGCTATAGGGCAAGATTGGGTACATTAAGTTGGATTGGCTTTTCAATTGGTCACCTTTGATGTACGGTGCCGGGTCCCTCAAAGAGACGCCCTACACCATGTACACAGATAATGTATTGAAGCACTATAATTGCAAACATCACTCTAAATATCAAGAATTATACTTTTTATAAAAGACTAAATGTAAATTCTATCATCATTTTAGATAGAAAAAGTGATTGTGAGAATGCTTCATCATATCTCAAAGGTTCCTCACCAATTGGTGCCGCAACAACGATATGAAACCCTTCGGTAAAGATCTTGAGTTAACTTGAGTTAAAAATCCTTAAAACCCAAATTGGGTTTTTGGAATTTTACGTAGCAGATTTGAAGGTATAAAATTTAATATGTTTGCTCTAAGATTTTTCACGAGTGCTCTCTATAATCAAAAGTGTATGTAGTAAATTTTGCAAAGCCAAATTTTAATTTCAAAACCTTTGTCTAGATATTATAGGTTTCAAGTCCAAACTTCATTGTTTTTTTTTTTTTTTTTTTTTTTTTTTTTTTTTTTCCCCCCAAAATTTGTTTATAATAGAAGCACCACTTAAATTCCAAAGTAACCTAAGTCAAGAAGTTTACCATTTTTACAAGAGAAATGTCTAGAATTACAAATTCAACCTTTACAATGTGTAGTAATTTTACAATTTCTTCTTTCTAAATTTGTCAAATTTGAGATTGAGGAATTTTTCCAAATTTTCCTTTCTTGAAATTCACAAACTAATCAAGACACCTGCTCACCATTTGAGATTATTTCAAAAATAAATATATCTAATCTTGTGCATGTTAGTCTATATTTTTATTTTAGACCTTCGTCTAGAAAACAATTTTCATGAAATCCAAAAAAGTAGAATAAGTATCTAATATATTACACATGTGTGCCCAACTTGGTTACCTACATGAAAATAATATGACCAAAAATTTTATGATTACAATTTTCAAATCTCTCTTTGCACCATGAAGACGATGTCTTGTGAATAATGTCCAAAAATTCTTTCGCATAGACTTTGGGTGTTATGATGTTGCAAATAAAAAACATTCAACAATGAGACTTTGGAAAGGTAACTAAAAGTAGGCTTAAGTATAAGATCTTACGGTTCAAAGATCAAGAAAGAATAAAATTGGTTCACACCTGTGAGAGTACATAGAGGTAGAAAATAGCAGGTATTGAGGTTTCAAACCCTACAAAACACAAGGATTTTTAGAGGCTACGTATGTAGTCAAGTTTGAAGATTTGCTTCTAATTTGTAAAGCTTGACCACACAAATTTGGTATTGAGGAATCAAGGCACAAATGACTGCCTTAATGTAGATTTAAAAAATTTAATCTACCACTAAAAATAAAACAAAGCACCAAATTGTCAATTTGATATTTTTTATAGTCTTAGCTTGATACACACATTGGGAATTGGAAAAAATACTATTTTTACTTCCATGCACTCCATATCTTTGTGTAAATGCTCAAAATTTAATTACAAAACTTACACCATCACTTTGCAACCATTCAAAACATGTGTTTTATAACAAGAACACGACCATCAATGACTTTCACATTCTTCAAGATGATTAATTTTGCACTCGTGCTAACAACTACCATCATCGCTTAGAGCACGGCAAGGTTCACCCTAACCTTACACTCAGACACTACTTTCTTGCCCCAAGGTGGTGCGGGCTCATCAAAAATCGACTTGGGCACTTTCGGTAGTCGGTCGTCGTTATACATGCCCCAAGGTGCTACACGCTTGTCCTTCATGCTCCAAGGTGGTGCTTACTTATGAAAGATCAACTTTGGCTTCTCTGTCGATCGGTTGTCGTTGTACTCGCGAAACGGGGATGCACGCTCGACCTACTCTTCAACTGCATTATCGGCTAGGTCACGAGCAACTGCTTTTACCACAAAATGTAAGAGACACATGCTCTACACTCCCTTGCTTTTACCAAAAAAGTAAGAGCCACATGCTCTACACTCCCGACAAAGTTCTGATTGCAATATTTCTAGCTATGATCCTACACGCAAGTACATGAGGTGATGTAAATCTTCCAAGCTATGATGGACTGCAATCATAAAAGAACAAGACATCAATAACCTAGGTACCATCAAAGTGCTTTTTTAAAAATTTGCTTCAGTTCACTTGATTGTGAGTACTTAGCAAACTTGAAGAAAATGTGCAAGAGTAACCTAACCAAAGCTTATGTGAGTAAGGGTTCGATACTACATGAACTCATATACATCTGGATGAAGCCTTGTAAACGACTTGACGTCTCATTTGAAGTGATCTTTAAATAATAGATTTTTCCAATCAACCTCAATTAAATTTTCAATCAACCTTCTTAATTAGAAAGGAATTATAAAACTTGGGTGTAAAAAAAAGAAAATCAAATATTATATTCACCTATATAACATTCTTAAGTTTATATTATATACCAAGTAGTACAAAATCCATTATACGTCTCTAGTCGTATATTGTATAGTTTTTAAAGGTTATAGGCAAATCTTATTTGTTCACAAAAATGACTTTTAGCACTCTACATTATAGTTCAAAGATATGGTTGTATTCAACCTCAGTTCCATTAGAATAAACTATTCAAAAGAAAGGTTATATGATACGAAGAAAGTGACATCTTAGAAGAGCAATGGATGTAAGTAATGGCATCACAGGTGTCATTTTAGAAACTTGAACCAAAAATATTATCAAAATTAGAATTTCTCTGTATCGAATTGACATTTGAAATAATGCCATTTTAACAAAAGTAAGTACCCATATCTACCATAATTGTAGAGAAAATGTATTTAAGTGCAATATGGCACCAAGAAATGCACTTCCTTCAAGAGCACGTCTTTGGTGAGGCGACTTTTGAGTACCAAGCAACATGCACGAGAGAAAACTGCAGTTGTGAAGGGACACAACCATTGACACAACGGAGTTGCACGTCTTGGAATTCGCGCACTGGAAGTCGACGACAACAATTTCAAATGTGATCAGGAGTAAGAATGTGATCAATACAATACATCGCATCGAATTGGTGATTCAACAACAAAACGAAGCGAATATGCAGTGATCGATGACGAAGAGATTGCGATGAAGGTGTTCGTCCTGCTTGGCCTGGTGAGTATCCACAACTCGAATCTCTCGCCGAAGTTTGAATGCTGGTCTGCTTACTAGCTTGTTGACAGTGAAAGGCCAGATTGATATGAATCTCATGTGGTGAAGGTTGGTGGAGGTCTGCCGACTGGCGACTGATCGATCGAGCACAGTACTTCCTCTGGATTGCTCGCATCGTCATCCACGACGTCCACGAGCCCCTCCATGTGGAGCCCATGGGCCACACCAAGAAGATCTGTCACCACAACCACCGCCACCCCAAAAGCAGACCCATCATCTTCGTCCTCGGTAAGCAATCTCTCCATTCGGCATCCACAGATTCGTCCTCAGTAAGCAATCTCTCCATTCGGCATCCACAGATTCGTCCTCAGTAAGCAATCTCTCCATATATTGAGCCTTCACATTTGACAAGTTGGAATTCTGATCGACAATGTACGTAGGTGGTCCGGGTTCTGGCAAAGGAACGCAATGCGACTTTATAGTGCGAGACTTCGGCTACTTGCACCTCTCATCTGGAGACTTGCTCCGTGACGAAGTGAAGAATGGGACAGAGATTGGGCGTGAGGCCGAGCAATTGATGAAGGATGGGAAGCTAGTCCCCGTGGAGATCACTCTCAAACTCATCAACAAGGCGATGAGGGAAAACAGGGGAGCTACAGGATACCTGATCGACGGATTTCCACGCGCCGTTGAGCAAGCCCAGCTCTTTGAGGACAAGGTGAGGTACTTTCACAGCTTCAGGCTTATGAGCAAGACCCTGGAGTTGGAACATCCGCTATTACATATGTCAATTTGACATGTTATGAAATTGGTTGTAATTTTTTCAAGCGCCATATCTCTACCTTTCAAGCGCCATAGATTACAAGAATCATAAGAACAGTTTCCGCTCACTTTCTATTTAAGGAATGTACCATCTTCCTTTTCCTTTCGCTGTGCCGTTTTGCTTAATAAAAAGCTTGAGCTAGGTCGGGCGACCACGGCTGGTGGTGTTCCTGGACTGCCCGAAAGAAGAGATGGAGAAGCGGCTGCTGAAGCGAGGCCAGACCAGCGGCCGCGCGGACGACAACAAAGCCACCATCATGAAGCGATTCGATACGTTTTTGAAGGAGTCGATCCCCGTTGTGCAATATTACGCCCAACTACAGCCCGGCCTCGTGGTGAATGTAATCACTCCCTAACTAGAATCCCATACTATTATCAAAGTACTTGAACATGAAAACCATGGGGCTGAGGAGACTGAGGAGTGGGCATGATCGCAGGTGTCCTCGGTGCCCGAACCCGAGGAGGTGTACAAGAAAATCTACTGCGCCATTTTGAGCTTTCAAGGCAGGAGTGAAGACGATCCCGTGTGTGTGGCTCTCCACCACGTCGATTTCTGCGACAGAATTAGCTGAGTTCCAGAAATCCATGAGTAAATTCAAAGGACAAATCTGTAGCATTATCACCGATTTTCCAGGTTGTAGATCGATTACCGAGCTCAGGGGTCATGACGTTCTTGCTGTTGGACATGCCAATTCAGTCTATGTAACCATGTCCAACGTTCTTGACCCAACTTCTGAGTTCTTGTCCAATGAATCCTTCATATCTAAATTTCAGACTTCGGCTTAAATTGCAATTCCAAACCAATCATTCACAATCATCATTGTGCAACCTCAAAACAGATCATCGACAGATACATATTTGTGCTCGTATTATGGTTCGACTCAAAGCTGAAGCATATCATAGCCACTAAAATCTTAAATTCAACCCACCCTTCTTCTACAAGGATGGGTTCAAGGACTAACTATATTAAACTACTGACGAACACAATTCTAAAAAAATGGACTTTGCAATGGGCACATACTGTAGATATCAATGTTCATCAGACTTATTGACAATCTTTTGAGAATGCACTAATTCAGAGATGACACAAAGGACTGGAGTGTGTTGAGATCACTCACAAACCTTCTCGCGTCACACTGTGACATCCAGAAAGCGATGATGAGAGTCCTCTACCTGCACAGACACTACCAAAGAGTCTCTACGCATGTAATGATATCAAAAGTCCATTTCAGAAAAAACATTAAAATTTTCACAAAATAATTCCTACACGTCTTCAGGCCAAGTTCTTTCAACCATTCTAGCGAGGCTCCAGAACACTGACACTGCTGTTATCTGTCAGGCTATTGTGCGAAATGGAGGATCGTACGTTTGAACTATCCCGTACGCTGCTATTTCCTGAGAGAGGAAGTTTGAATCCCATTTCCGCATGATCTCGGGCATCGAACCTGGAGAGTATTGGGACCACCACCTCACTGCCTCCTGTGAGCATGGACACAACGCTCGTCATGGTGGGTCGCAGCGCTGCCCGCTGCGTGCACAACATAGCTATTTCGATCACGCTGATTGCCTCGCCGATGCTGGCGTCGCACCAGCTGATGCTTGGATCTAGCAGGTCGATCAGCTTGGATTCTTCATGAAGCTGCCATGCCTGGCAAGAAACAGACACATGGTAAGAAGCTCACATTCTCTGTTCGGACTAATATAACTCTAAATTACCACGAGGCGTACCCAATCGAGGAGATAGGCGGCATGGGGTTGGAGATGGTAGTCAAGGTTTGGACGACCACTGACGAGCTCCAGGGCAACAATGCCAAAGCTGAACACATCTGCTTTCTCTGTCAGCTGACCTCGCATTGCGTACTCAGGTGCCAGATAGCCACTGCAAATACCAGCGAAAGGGCGTAAGAAAATGGTTGATTCAACGATTTTGGAAGGGGGAAGAGAGCTGGATATGTAAACGCACGCAGTTCCGGCAACACGGGTGCTGACATGAGTGTCACTCTCCGAGAAGATGCGAGCCAAGCCGAAGTCGGCAATTTTCGGGTTGAGATCCTTGTCCAGGAGGATGTTGCTTGCCTTGATGTCACGATGCACGATTCGTGTTTGGCATCCTTCATGCAAATATGCCAATCCTCGCGCGGTGCCTTCGAGAATCTTCATCCTCGTTCTCCAGTCCATGAAGCGCAGCATTGGAGTATCTGCATTGTTCGAAACCGAAGCCCTGAAGTGCCAGATTTCAACCAAACTTTGAAAGACACGATGAGAAGTGTTACGTACTGAACAAGGCTTGGTAGAGGCTTCTGTTTTCAAGATACTCGTAAACAAGAAGTCGCTCCTCGCCTTTCAGGCAGCAGCCTTGAAGCTTGACGAGATTACGGTGTTGGACGCTTGTAATAAGAGTAACTTCATTTAAAAACTCAGCATTGCCTTGTTGCGATTTAGCTGATAACTGCTTCACAGCTACCTCCGTTCCATCCGGAAGCACTCCCTGTTGCAAAACGAAGATGATGACAACGAAGACCTTATCACACTATGGTACTCGAGCATGCGGGGTATTCCTCAGCACCAGCTATTGATTCTGAGTTCAGCTATTTTCATTATTGTTCTCTAGCGTGACTGGAGGATATTCGAAACCGATTTCACAACCATGTGCTATGCATCGAGTGCGTTAAGTACCTTAAAGACAGAGCCGAATCCACCCTCCCCCAGCTTGCAGGTCGGATCGAAATTCTTTGTAGCAGCCTTCAGTACAGTGTATGGAAAGATAGTCGGCTTTCCTTCAATATTCTTAATGTCTACAGCAAAGAAGATTCCATCAGCACTACAGAAGAAAAACCATCACTAATAATTCTTGACACTCAACCAATGAATCGTTGGTTTTGTGGGGCATTTATGAATTCGCTGCATGCAAGTTGCAATCTCCAAGAGTGAACTCATTACAATGTGTACATCGACAAGGAAACAGTTGCCGTCGACTCATCAGATACAACGAACAAGTGACAGTGAGTGTTTCACACTCAGCGGGAATGATGGTGTCACAAACCTCTGCAATGCTGGACGTACTCATCATTCTGGTAGGTTTTTGAGAAAATCTTCCTTCTCCAGTGCATTAAGGAGAGGCAGACAATAACAGCAACTATAGCGCCGAGGATAATGGTGACCAACGTCGCAGTTCGCTTCGTACGTGGACCCTTTTCTGCACATAAGCGGTCATCCCCATAGTTTATATTCAGAAAAAAATGAATTAGAAATAAAATAAAATCTCACAGACTTGGAGATGTGTTCCACCTGGTGTACAGTAAAATGCAACCGACGTTTGGCTTCGGTTACCAGGAAAGATGTTTCGATGCAACCAGACCAAGGTGAGCAGAACACAAAAATCACAAATGTCATCTTTCACATATAACCAGTGAGTGCTTACCATTCTGATGGGGAAACAAATATGTCGGGCAGAGGGTGCAAAGGTCGGCGGTGAGGTTACACAGCAACGGACGCGCACGGAATCTAGCCGAAGAGTTTCGTCCGAAGCCGTGTTCGAAGAAAGTGACTCTGCAAAAGCATGCGGGTAAATGCAGCCAGACAGTGTGAACGCTGTCACAACATTCGGCAGAGGGTAGACTTCTGTTGTTGCTCACAAAATCCAGGCATGAGGAGAGTTCGGAGAAGGCGCTTGTGTTGACACAGGGATCAATACTCAGATTCTCCCCGCGCTTGGTGATGTTTTCCCCGCACGGATAATCTGGCAGGGCCAGAGCAGTGACCATATGTTGCAATACGATGAAAATCACTAGATGCCACCTCATTGTCGCTATAACGCTACCTGGTGAAAACACTGTAAGGACGTCCTTAAAAACACCAAGACCCTACATACAGCTCAATGAGCTTCTTTCATGAGCTTCCAATCTGGAAAGCTTACCTGCAACAAATCTAATCAGCTTGAGAATCTTGTATGACGCCTTCATGATTCAATGTACCCTAACCCTTTAACCCGTCACAGGAAAAAGGACCATATTGAGAAAATCCAACTGTTAGCCCAACTGTAGATTTGAAAGACCTCAGCCTACACAGAACAGCGTCTCAGTTTGTGTACGAATTCATATTTCGAGGCTAACCAAGATTCCCAGCGGGCTTCAACGTCAAGGAAAAGGAGCTCAAATTCCTACAGAGAGCTTCAATCTCCTCCAACAACAACTTCCTCCGTCTCCACGAGTCACACGTCGTCCAGAATCGAAAGAGCGTCGTCTTAAGTATCTTCTCTATGTCAGTTACGACTACAGATTGTGAAATTGAAGCGCTTATAACATGGAGCTCAATCGGACCAGCAGACTCTGTAAAAGAAGTCCCTATATTCTGTAAGTGAACATTTATTATGGCTCTCTTCATACTGCTGATGCTCTTTTGCCTCCATTCGCACAGTCAGCTCTGATCAGAACTGAAGCAGCGTAAAAATTTGCACAAGAACGTAAATCAGCATCGTACTTGATCTCTCAAAAACAGATAGCTTCGCTGTTGCAGAGAACAGTCAGAAACATCCCAACAAATCTCACCGAAGGAGGTCAATCTCATCAATAGCATACCATCTTGTGGAAACGGGAGAGTTCAGAAAACGGCCTGTCCTCCATACGCTGACAGATCGAGGTCAATTCAGAGTTGATGACAAATTCACGCAAAATATCACAACATGAGTACAAAGATACAGTTCAGTTGGGTACAGTTCAGTAGTAATGATTGATAAGCCTATCACGGGTACTGATGTCACATTCAACTGTGACATCCACCAACATTTCAGAAGATTTGCAATGCGAAATGTCTGTGTCTCTTCATTCTCCGTACATCCCACACAACTAAACCTTAAACATAGCCGCCCGCAACTAGTACAACTACAGGCTATCACAAATCTCAGTTTCCCACTGATTTGTCGAATTCCATGAATACTAAGCTGGAGATTAGAAGCAGCTGACTGGCGTGAGAGAAGAGGGTGAGGAACGTAACACGGGAATGGTGCAATAACCTCCGATCAGTACTTAGCTGTTACCCGCTATCATCGCCATCGTCCACTTCCGATCCTACGGCTGATGAAGTATCAAACCACAGACACGGGCGCCACCTCTATCGGTACATGCAGCTTGGTTGTTGAATTTAATTTGCTAGCAGATTCTGTACCAAAAGAGAACACCACGCTCATTCCGTTCCCCAACGATAATCATTTTCAAAACCTTCGGTTCATAAACCCTGTCAACCTCGTGCTCAAGCATAACTGTAAGTGGAACAAAGTAAAGTGCTCTAGAGTACTGTAGCATGCATTTGGACGGTACGCCAACTCAGAGTCTACGCTCAGTACGTTGTAAACAACATATACACGTACCAAGGTTGCAGACAAAATATTAAAGAATACATGGATGGAAAAAACAGCAAATTCCAACTGGATGGTTGCAAGAAGAAATGCTTCAGCTCGTTGCCAGAAAAATGATTTGAACAACAAGGCAAATATTACAGGGACTTCCAACATAAATGGAAGGAAGCAGGAAATCAGGACTCTCAACAATATGATACAACGTAACTACCACCCTAGGATTGATGCAATCACTCAATTGGATGCCTTCGAAGAAGAAGACGCTAACTTATAAGCAAGATTAGGCAGGTCAGATATGCTGATTTCTACACCAAGAGTTGCTTGTAAGGTGTCCAGATTGTTGATGAATGTTGCTGTAGATAATCCCACCGGCATTGCAATTACTCCTTCCATCATGAAAAGGGTACCACTCCCAGCTGGTGCCTGAATTTAGAAGGAGGAGATTATTCTTAGGCGGAAATCAAGAAAACTGTAGAAGAGGCAAGCGAAAATAATGAAACAACACGAACCTCCTGGGTATAAGTTTCAAGACTCTCGATGTTGATACCATATGATGATAGATACTCAGTCAAGTTGTAAACGAGACCTGCACCAACTCAGATTGATAGCCACCTTAAACAACCGCACGTTCAGACCAAAAAAATAGCACAATGTAAGGAGCAAATAGACCATTTTCAAAACTTTCTATTTGCTAAACTGTCACCCTTTCAAAGAGTCCAGTGGAAAACCACCGAAGATAACAAGTACTTGTAATAGTCTAGACACTGACGTGATGGAACGATATCAGCATACAATTCGTGCCAAAACTCAAGGTCAGATGAAGAAGCGTACACTGCTCTATGTAGGTGACCATACTGACCGATTACACGTGAAAATGTATGGGCATCACCATCATGCGACCCGCTGATTAGCCACCTTTGAGATCCAAAACTAATTTGGTACCTGCGATAAAGCTTTCTATCAATTGAGATACGTACCAGGATTATCAACACCACGCAGAACAATCTTCCGAAACTTGTGTACCGGGCGTGTTTGTTTCAAACGATCATCAGATGTCCATCTTGTATTGACCTGCAGAGAATTTCAAGTGAAGCTTCAGAACCAAATTCAGTACACGAAAAACGGTTGAAGCATTCAACTCAAGAACTCTTCAGGTGGCAACGCAGACCTGAAGACCTTCAATTTGCAGAAGAGAGTTTCGCAATTGCTCGGCTTTCCTTGTCGTTCTGTACAAACCTGTCCATGCCTTTTAAGCTAATTCTATTTCACGAAAATCTGAACCTAGAATAACAAGTTCAGTAAATGAAGATGCATCTATCAATCTGTGCAAGCAGTTAACAGAACACAAGACCAATTCCCGAATATCGCCCTTGAATAACCTCGCGTCCTAAAGTACTTAGGTTACCCTAACACCTTACAAATACTATCAGCCTCTAACTCAGTGAATTCTAGCTCGAAAAGCAGTATATTAGAAAAACTCTTACTCGACTGCAGTTAAGCACACAAGATTGAAGACGTTACTGAACTAAACTTCGAAAAAGGAGAACATCTCGAAAAGCAGAATTATCGAAAAACAAACGCCTCATATTCGACTCTATTCTACGCATTCTACTGAACTAATAATCGCCAAAAGGAAAACATAATGAACTTCGAATTGCATTACCACCGAAAAACAGACAACTCTTCTTCGACTCTGTTTTGCGCTCACAAGATCGGAGTTGCTAAACTAACAATCGGAAAAAACGAGCATTCTCAAATTCAAAGATTTGCCATGATAAACATTTCAGAACTTCGGAATGCAGTGTTATCGAAAATTCTCATTCGAATCTATTTTACGCACACAAAGATTGAAGAAGTTACTGTACTAACGATCAAAAAAAAAAAACCTTACGAATTTCAATCAATCGACATCGCGGTATCGGACTTACGTAACGTCGAAGGAGACAAGCATCAAAACGGAGAACTCGCCAACTAATCTGGACATCCGGCTGATTTCCACATTGCCACCGCAATCCAGCACGCGCTTGCTCAACCGTGCCACAATGCCGGGACGGTCAGGCCCTGATGCCGTCACCACCAAATTCTGAAGCCCTGCACCCGCATCCAAGGCTACATGTAAATACTAATTTGAAAATTGCCGCGCGCGCGCCATTCGAGCTTGAGTTTCAATGAAGGTACCAGGAAGCGCGTCCTCCTGAGGGGAAGGCAGATTGCTGAAAGGCAAAAGACGACGGAAGGACGACGGAGTAGAGGAGCTCCGCCATGGCTCCGGAAGAGCTCGCCTGAGCTGCATCATTTTTTCGCAATTGAATTTTCTTTGCAACGATAATGGACTTTAGGGCTTCTAGGACTCTTTGGGAACACGTTCCCACTTAGTTGCTGCGAAATGTGACTGATTGCCTTAAAGGCCTTTGAGCACCTCATGAAGATTCCGCCTGTAAAATGCCATAATAGTGGAAGAATCTGAATACAAGTAGCTTGAATGTGAAATTTCTTTCTGGAAAATCCGAGTAAGGGGATTATTTGGGAAGAAATTTGCATCACAACGTATGTGACAATCTGGTATGTACGAAACCTAATCACGATGAAGAGATTTGTACACGATCACCGGCAAGGTCGTGATCGTGGACCTTACTTGCAATTTCGAGAGGAAACCTGTGGAGTTCATTTCACAACATTCTCCTGCAGAACTGCATCCCTTCCTTTACATCTTTCTCCATAGCATCGTGTTACGAAGCATCCATTTCCAGGTGCCAATTGTCTGTCGGCATTCAGACAGGTTTTATTGCGCTGACGGTTTGGACTTTCTCATCACAGACTCTTTCGATGTGTCCCTTCATCGCCGCTGACGACAGTGCCCATGTCCAGCGACCTGTATCACGTGCAAAACGAGGTTACTTGCAATAGTGACTTCTGGCACCTTAAAATCTGTGCCACATGGGCCTAATCCGGGGGTTACTGCATGGACATTCTTGGGCGACACTCAGTCGTGGTGAGGAAAGGCAGACATTAAGTGGTGCTCAAGTTTCTGGTTTAGCAGCCCTGAGTGAGAGAATTTGTATATAGTCGACTCGTAAACAGAGAACAGAATATCTTGCCACATTTCGCTCCGACGCATCAAGCTTCAGTGCTATTGAATTTTCTTGATCGGTACATTCTCACTCTAACTTCTCGTGTCTCATGGTCTTCTGCTCGTGGATGCATTATATGAATTGGCCAAGATTTCGTTATGTGTCATCGCACGTAGTTTGAGGATCGAAGCAACGAGCCTGAGGATTGCATGTGATCTGCTCGCGTGATGCATCCATAATTTGTTTTTTGATAGAAGAGCATCCTACATTCTTTCTTTCTGTACAAAATGCAGGCGCGATGGCGAAGGAGACTGACGATCTGTTCACCAAGCAAGCCGAAGTGTACAAAAAGGCGCGGCCGCACTGCCCCGAGGAGTTGTTGACCTACTTGGCATCGCTGACATCCTCACACGAACTGGCTTGGGATGTTGGCACCGGCAATGGCCAGGCTGCCGCCGCGGTAATACGCACCTACATCTCGCATTTCGCACTCTCTTAACTATTCCATAGTCCATTAATGGTTAGTTACGCTGCTAATATGCACGATTCTGTGTTTGATATAATTCATATCATTGTTTGAGCAGATCTGCAAGCATTACAAGAGAGTGATCGCAACGGATGTGGCAGAGGAGCAGCTGAAGTACGCAGAGCAGAGGCCCAACATCACATACACGGCGACACCAACAGCACTTTCAGAGAAGGATCTCAGACGCATCATAGGTCCAGAGGGCTCAGTGGACTTGGTGTTGATAGTGGAGGCTTTGCACTGGTTCGACTTGGACCAGTTCTACAGCAACGTGAAGTACTTGCTTCGGAAGCCAGGAGGAGTGATCGCCGCAACAGTGTACCATCCTAAGCCCCGAGTGGAATCTAAAGTCGACAAAGTGCTCGATGACTTCTTCGCCACCATTGAGCATTACTGGGCTCCCCAAGTCGCCCAGTATGTATGTACCGGCTACAAGGGTCTGCCGTTTCCGTTCAAGCAGGAACTTGGACCTCCCCCGCCGTTCGAGGCAAAAGTGGAATCCAATCTTGCTGAGTTTCTGGATTACCTCAAGTCATGGTCGGCCGTGCAGACTGCCCTTGATAAAGGAGAGAATCCCCTTGATGAGCGCTGGCAGAAGCTGTTCGCTGACGCGTGGGGTGCTCCGGAGACTGTTCGTTGCGCGAAGTGGCCCTTGACACTGCTTCTAGGCACTGTGTGAAGTCCATGCCGATGATTTCATACTTTCAATGTGTAGCGGTGAAGCTCATTTTTCATATTTTCACTTGAATATATCCCGGCTTTCTTTTCATTCTGCTCAAGTCCTTGCACAACCCAGATGTGACGATATTCCTCCGTATGATACGATTCTGTACAGAACTCTTGATGTGATACAATGGAAGATTTATGCTTGCGTTCATGTCAACAATCCACCAGAGCGATGGATGATCAACTGTACAAAAACTCATGATTTTACAAGCTTTCTCGCTCTGTCCACTTATCTCTGAAGAAAATATTGGTGTTCAGGATTTCTTCTTAAGGAAGTCATATTACATACGGAAAAAGCGGTCGGTTTGATACGACTTCAGCACTTCTTCTTCAAGAGAAGAGCGAGCTATTTTGATGTCTTCTCCTATCCTCGTCACCAATGCATCTGGAAGCAAGTAACCCATTAGTAAACGCAAGTATGAACTTGAACACGAGGATGACAAATGATAGTGAGAAGAGACTGACCTAAGGAGCTGAACTTCATTTCAGATCGGATGAATCCAAGAACTACGATAGCGGCATCCTTGCCATAGAAGTCGCCTTCGTAATCGTGTAGAATATGCACTTCCTGCAACAAACAAAGAGGATAGCATAAGACAATCTTTGAAGGCTCAAATCGCACTCATTATTCTGCTCACAAGGCAGCTAACTTACCACGGTAGTTGCATCACTGTCGGCGAAAGTGGGACGATTTCCGATGTTCATGACCATCTTGTGAACACCAGCATCTAAACCTTCTCCTCTCACTTGCACCCATCCAAAATAGACACCCTTGGGAAGCTCCCGTACTTCCTTGGGAAGCTCTTCAGGATCAAGATTTGCTGATTCAAGAACCATACGTGTAAGCCTTCCGGAACAATGCACAGAAGGAAAAGCACGAACATCTTACAAAGTAGTTTGTATACCTGTAGGTATGCCCATTTGCTTGCTTCCACGGCCAAATCCAGTCACCACCTTCGCCGAAGCATAAAGAGGAAAGTCACCAATATCTGCTCTTGAAGCACGAGGCCATGCAAATTAGCTCAATATCCACCCAAGCCTTTGTAGAGAAAAATTCAAAGAGAAATAGCTTCGACTTCGTGCGGGCGCACCTTCATAGTTGACCTCTTTCGGTGTTTCACTAGGAGATTCGTTGACCTGTAAGAACAGAGCTTGTCACTTTCAGCATAGTGTTGGATTGAAAACGTCGCATGCAATCTGAAAAGCACCAGCAACGAAGATCACCTCAAGAGCAACAAGATATGCCGAAGAATCGCTCTGAAAGCTAATGAAGTCCAGTGGCAAATTGTTGATCATGCTTTGGAGCTCCTCAAGCTCAGGAAGGTCGCGAAGAAGAATATGCGGATATAATTCTCGATATGGTGCTAAGAAATCGTTCCCACGGCTTTGATTTATCACCACTCTTGCTCCTGCCAATTCAATCTGTTAGGTAAGTCCACTGCCAAACCGCTCAGAACCTTACATTGAAGCTTACAATCTCCTTAAATGATAGCAGTTAAGAGCAGCAATGAATGCAGGAGCTACCCGTTCTACAGCGGCTGATGACAGACTCGAATAAGGTGGACGCAGAGAAGGCCATGGCAGGCGAGTGACCAAGAAAAACAGCATCATACGTGCCCCAAGAGTGAGGAAGCTTTTCCAAGTTTCCATGCCAACAACGGATCTCATCGTCCGCGGCCTTGATGCTCGCTAGCTCCAACAGGGACCAGTGTGCCACCACCGTGTCGCATCCCAAGCTCCTCAGCAATGGGACTAGAGAGACACTTCCTGGCCCCACCAAGGCAGTGGATCTGAGAGGGGATTATCTTCACATCCGTGAAACAAACCATAACCTCTCACTAAGCATAACAATGTCTAGCCATTTCAAAATATCGTAGCTTGTTTCTTATACTTACATCAATTTCCTTTTTCTACAGCCCTCGACCTTCCTTACATTGTATCTTTAGACGAAGAATAAGAGGTCCGTCAAAGCTTGTAAACAATCTCAAAATCACCTTACGGAATCCTAAGCACTTTGGAAAGTAAGGAAGTGCGTTCTGCTCAAACCTGCCAATCGCGAAGTCTGACATACCCTTTTTCCACTATGCCTGCAGCAACGACCTTCTTGATCCAGTCAGCCGGGTCGTTCTTCGCCTCGAAAAGCTCCCCGGTGTCATCAAAGAAGCTCTCAAGTATCTGGCTGTGCTCAACCTGCCCTGCCTTTGACGATGCAGAGACGGAACTGGCAACAAAATGCAGCTTTCTTCTTGTCTGAAATCATAAACCGAGGGCGTGCGAGGGGAAAATTAATCACTTCAGCATTCCAGCAAATCACGAGACATGCAACTGCAGAAAACAAGGATAATCCTCCAGTTCTAGGAAATTGTCGAGAATGATTCATCTTCTCTTGCAATACCCTGATTCTAATCCGATGCCTACAATTCAAATTTTCCTCCAACGCATATTTCGAATTCAATGCTCTTATATTCTTAATCTGGTACAAGTGGAGAACTCCAGCTCCGAATAGCTCTAATTGCTAGCAGAAAAGATAACATGGAATGGCAAGATCTTAAGGGCACCTTAAGGCCAAGAGCATCGAATTTTCCAGCTGCGGCTCCACTCCACGATTGTCGCCCGTGCGGCTTCTTCAGATTGGAGGTGAGATTGCGTCGGAAAGGAGCCTGCAAAGAGGCGGAAGCTGGCGATGGCGACAGGAGAAGCGCGATGCGAGAAGCCATTGTCCCGGACCATCAATGGAGGCTTCACAGCTTCGCGGCCTACACAAGCAATGCGCCACGGGCGTTCGAGATTTTGAGCTGCCCGGAGAGTGGCTGCCCGCAAGGAAAACTTTGAGCAGGCCAGAAACAATGACACCGCAATGGCGATTTCAAAGTAAATCATAGCTAATTTCTTTTTCTCCGTGAATGATCAATTCGAATTACTAATATCGTCAAACTCATATGACAGGCCATAGGTATTGTAGTATTTCTTTTATTTCACCTCCGGCCCTATGAAGCTCAAATTTTTACCAAAGTAAATGATAGCAATTATTTAATGACTTGTTGGGATAAGAAATGACGAGGTGCAATTTGAGGGTTTAGTAGTGGAGAAAGAAATTTGATGAATTGTTGTCATTGATCCTTGATAATGATCTAATTGACCTTTGAGATTAGGTTGTAAGTTTGAACTATCATCAACTGTAAATGTCTTCATGTATTAAGAGTGAAAGTAGAGGCACAAATGTGAACTATTGCATTATTCGGAATAGAACTCATGACCTCAGCATGAGTCATGAGCCTGAGCCATGATATTAAAATCTATGGTATTTTCTTTTTAGAAATTTCTTATTATTTAATTTCAAGGTGAATATTGGCTTACTAAAATTTATCATTCAATTCTAAAATGGGTGTATGCAATAATTCCATGGTTGGAATTTTATAGAGATTTGCATCTACATATCCAAGTGTGAAATGTACAAAAATCAAAATGCATGTTGAGCTCCCCTTCACAACTTGTCAATAAGTTAATTACACACATTTTGTTCAAGGTTAACCTTTCAACCAAACCAAAGTGAAGCCTATCGTACTCAAGTCTCTTTCTTCCCACCCACAAGGCGACACAAGTGCAATCTTTTCTTTTCAAGCAACATTGCACCCCAAGTGTTTCCTCCTACAAATATAGGTAACCTACACGTAATCATTTCCTCCTCTGAACGGTGCCGCGTAAGCGTAACCCTTTCCTTTTGCCTACATTGCCGCACAAACGCTTCCTCCAACGGACGTGGCGCCCAAGTGCTATCATTTTGTTTTGCTTGGCGGTGCATGAGTGCATTTCTTTCGTTGTGCGAATGGTGGCGGCTGAGCGCATTCTTCTCCTTCTTGTCAATTGTATCAGGTGAGTACAATCTTCTCACATTTTGTCTCTTGAGCGCAACCATTTCCTTCTGTCAAGGTGTTAGTTGTGCGCAATCATTTTTTCTCCCAAGTATTTGGCTCAGCGACCCTTTTCCAATACGAGCGTAGCTGCAGATGAGCAAACCTTTCCGGTTGCCTAAGCGCAATCCTTTTGTTTTGCTAACGTTACGTGAGCACATTTACTTACCTCTGCAATTCATGTTCGTTGGGCGCAATCTTCTCCTTCTTACCACCCGTGCAGAGCGATTGGTATCACGTGAGCACAACCTTCTTTTCATGTATCGTGAGCGCAACCCTTTTGCTTTGTCAAAGGTGTCAGTCGAGAGCAATCTTTTTCTTGGAGAAGGGTCTGGCTCTGTGTGGCCCTTTCCCTCAAGCATAGTTAAGCGTAGTTTCCAAAGTGCAAACCTTTCCTTTCACCACCAACGTAGTTGCCCAAACCCAAGCCCTTCCTTCCACAAACATGGGTAGCCCAAGCACAGCCCAATAGTTACTAATGATCTTTTCGGTAGTTGTGTATTTTTTCTTTTCTTGAAGCAATTTGTCCATCCACTCTGTGACCAATACGTACACAAGCATTTGCTACATTAGGAAAAAAAAAAAAAAAAACATAGATCAAATGTCACTTAGAAATTAAGAGATTTTGTATAATTAAGAGTATAAGAGGATTTGTGACATTTACCTATTAGACAGATTTCAAGGCGGTTCTTTGTTCGCATCCTACTCTTCAGACTCGCAACACTCCCCCTCCGGCCATAGCCACTTATCTGAATGAGCACCTATGGTTGACAAACCACTTGTGACCGAACACCAAGTATTTCAAAATATCAAGGTAAGTCTCTTATTCCCTCATATATACCGTACTTTATGAACTCGAGTTATTTTATTGTTGCACTTTTTTCTCCCAATCGAATCTTCACTTACAATGTGCTTCTATTGATGTCATCTGCTCGCTCCCTGGCAACCTCTATTGATCCGAAAGTAATTACCAATTGCGAACCCAAAGGCAAAGATGGACGATATCCAACCCTTGGAGACAGTTGAGACCTCTCCAAATGGGTCAATCCGCATCAGCGATGACGAAGAGATAGAGGGGAGCGAACTTCCATCTCTGGAGATGGGTGGTGCATCAGTGATTCCCATTTCTATTGGCGGAGATGGCGGGGCACAAAAGGAAGAGACTACGATTGACGACTCTGCTCTTCTACAAAATGGAAATTGCAGGTGCATTATTCTTTCACAAGATGCATTCATTTCAAGTTGTTCGTGTCACCGATAGTTCTACTACACATATGACAACTATCCTCATCGTTGTATTCTTTTAAATAATTTGGTGCTCATGATGCAAAATGTATTAATAGCTCTATATGATTATTCTGTCACATGATTTGTTATGCTCCACCTTAAGCATCCACAAAGAGATCCGGTCCTTGAGCAAGGTTGTCATTGTATCAACGAACTCCGCTTTGGCCACCAATCATGCCTTACGGCATGGTTTGTAAGACGAGTTCTTACAGATGGAATCTTAGATTGCGGAATATGCAGGTAACAACCTACCTCATTGGATTTCAATTTCAATATCATTGTAAAGTCAATAAGTTTATTGTAAGAAACAATAGCTCATAAAATGTGGGCACTTGTTCCAGGAGTCCCCTCGCAGCACATCTTGAAGCAATTGTGATCACCAACCTTCGAGAAGTACTCTTGCCATTTCAACCTCAAGGCATTCCATGCGTGATACTCTTGCTTCAAGTTCCACCCGAGGAACTAGATCATTTGGATGTGCCACTAGCAACTCCTCATTTCAATCAACTTTCATATAATGCCATGGTTGGAGTGTTAGCTTCTTTTGAGAGGCAGGTTGCATTCCATCGACGTGAAGCGGTACAGCGGACTGAGGATCTCATGTACTCCCTTCGTGAAGGGCCATTTCGGGCGGAGGAGTTGCAAGCTCGAGTTCGACGGGTTAGTGAGCTTCGTAATGAAGTCGTTGGTGGTTCAACGCAAGATGTACACTTTTGTATAGAGAATGAAGACATGGAGTTGGAGGTACTACGAGAAGGACCCATCTATCGAGTTGAAGTCGATGGTGACATTCTGAGCGGGGAGCAACTCGAGAGCTTGCTTGATGAGCTTTCTCTCCACATGGACCTCCTTGCTGCAGATACAAGAGGAGACCTTGTGTTTATGCCGACTGCGATGCACAATGCGGTTCTACACAACTCTTCCACAGCTCCTAGTGGAGATGTGGCTCAAGAAGCAACACCTACTCACCGACAATACACATATGCCACATTCAAACTTTTTATACTTCATGATGTAACTCTTTACACTTATTGAGACTACCATGTGCTGCTAGGGATTTGACAATATCATCTGTGTATAGCTTGTAATCTCAGACAATGTAATAAGTACTCTCAGAAGGCAATGATGTCTTCTCTTCATTTGTTGTTTATGATGACAATCATATTGCATTTGGTGTGAGTATATTTGCTTTCTCCCAATTTTAAGATGCTTATAGTTTCAAAGCGTGAGAATGTATAATTATTGTTCGTATAGATTTGATTGTTTCAGTATTTAAATTGTGATATGTTGCAATTCTCTTCATTTCTAGAGTTGCAATTCTTTATGTTACAGTCCTCTCCTGGCACTGATTGAGAACTACGTTATAACTTAAAGTGGTTTTCAGAAGTTTAATTGCAAGCATTTTTTGTTTAATATGAAGTCAACACCTCTCTCGTTTGATTCAATCTTACTAGCACTTCTTAGAAACAAAGACGAAGAAGGTTTTAGCACACGAATCTGGTATTCTTTAGCTTGTATGAATTCTATTCTATAGAAGATGTTAAAAGGTAAGTTAGCATCATTTAATCATTTATTCATGTATAATCTCTGATGATTACTTGAAGAAGGTAAACATACTTACCTTAAAGAAATCAAAGGAATGTGTTAGAGTGTTTTGTATCGTTCAAAATGACTTTCTAGACATAGTGTGGCTGATTCTCGGAGTTCTCCTCTGACTTAGATGCAACGAGGGTGTTTTCGTAAAACTTATCCTCTCTACTTGACAAGCGATATATAGAAATTTTGAAACATTCACAAACGGTCTCATCTATCATCATGTTGTAGAAAGTAAACAAAGGAGGAGTGACCTAAGTCCAAATAAATCCCTTTTAACCTCTTGAAACTCAACGAATGAATTTTTTTTGATGACAATCCTACAAAAAGAATATTGTTTGGATAGGAGAACATCCCTATGTTATAAAATTTCAAAGTTCATTCCCATCATGCCCAAACTATGCCTTTTGATACATAATATTAGGACATGGACCTTTACTAAGAATAATCCTTCTACACAAACATCCTTCTTATGAGTAGGAACGCAAGTAATGACTAAACCAAGGTAATTTGGTGCCCTAGAACAAGAAATCAGGACTTTAAATATTTTTCTTCAATGTGAAAGAGAATAGCGAAATGCTTCGTAGCGAGCATGTAATAAAAATCAGAGTAAATGACTTTAAGATAACAACACATGGGATCCCTCGACCAATCTCCTAATCTCTATCTAAATTGTACACAACAAAGCACAATTCCGCATGCGCAAGTACCTGAATTCAACAGTAAAAGTAATCAACTACTGAGACAAAAAATTAGCTAGTGTATCAATTGGTTCTAGCATACACGTATTCACAGTTTTAGTAACTTTGATAACTTTGGGTTGCTACGATCAGCATTCCGATTGCTGTGCCCGGAATGTACTGTTGAATAAGCACCGAGTTATCCCGCCTCGTTTGGCAGCTCTTCTACAGAATCATGGCATAACACCTTCTGGCTAAACCCGGAATCCTCACGCAGCCGTTGGCTCAGCACAGAGCGAACTATTCTTTCGCCTTTTACTAAAGAATACCGTGCGCTGGGTACAATCACCGGCATAGCCCATTTTTTGGACTGCTCCTCACGGAGCCCAACCATTCGAAAACAAAAACTGAACTTTCATGCCTGCAGACCCACTCTTTCTTAACCTGCTGTTCCCTACTCGAGTCCTCATGTGAACATGTAGGAAGCGTACAGTAAACCTCTAACAATATAAACGCCAATGCGGAAAGCAAGAGCGCAGATGTAGGAAAGTCGAGAATCAAGCAGTAATTACATCAACACGTTCCATCCTCCTTTGTGTTCACTTGACAACTTCCATCTCGTTGCCTGCTCGTGTGCGTCGTTCTTTCCCAGTAGGATTTTAGTAAGCGTTAATAGACATTCATGGATTCAAAACCATCTGTATCATGTGATTTTCAATGATATATTTTGATGTGAGAAAGAAGGTCATTCTGGAGTGCAAGAACTTTGGTGCGGGGTACTCCATTATACAAGGGTTGCCTTTCAGAACTGGTGGCCTCCACAGGACATCAACGGATAGCTGAATTCAAAAGACACTGGCTGTGCTCAATCTGCCCTGCCTTTGACGATGCAGAGACGGACCTGGCAAGTAAATGCAGCTTTCTTCTTGTCTGAAATCATAAACCGAGGGCGTGCGAGGGGAGAAATAATCACCTCGACATTCCAGCAGATCACGAGACATGCAACTGCAGTAAACGAGGATAATCCTTCTGTTCTACGAAATTTTCGAGAATGATTCATCTTCTCTTGCAATACCCCGATTCTAATCCGATGCCTATAATTCAAATTCTCCTCCAACGCATATTTCGAATTCGATTCTCTAGTATTCTTAATCTGCAACAAGTGGAGAATTCCAGCTTGGAATAACTCTGATTGCTAGCAGAAATGATAACATGGAGTGGCAAGATCTTAAGGGCATCGAACTTTCCAACTGCGGCTCCACTTCATGATTGTCGCCCGTGAGGCTTCTTCAGATTGGAGGTGAGATTGCGTCGAAAAGGAGCCTGCAAAGAGGCGGAAGCTGGCGATGGCGACAGGAGAAGCGCGATGTGAGAAGCCATCGTCCCGGACCATCAATGGTGGCTTCACAGCTTCGCGGCCTACACAAGCAATGCACCACAGGCGTCCGAGATTTTGGGCTGCCCAGAGAGTGGCTGCCCGCAGGGAAAACTTTGAGCAGGCCAGAAACAATGGCGATTTCAAAGTATATCATGGCTAATTTCTTTCTCTCCGTAAACGACCAATTCGAATTACTACCGTGAAACTCATGACAGGCCATAGGTACTGTAGTATTTCTTTCTTTTCACCTCTGGCCCTGTAAAGCTCAAACTGTTACCAATTAAAAGTGAATGATAGCAATTAACTGATATTTAACTAATTATGGACTTATTTCGAACTTATGGACTTTTTGCAACTACTGAAGAACCTTGGATTGATTTATTATTTGATGCTTTGATTAGATAAGAAATGACGAGGTGCAATTTGAGTGTTTAGTAGTGGAGAAAGAAATTTGATGAATTGTTGTCATTGATCCTTGATAATGATCTAATTGACCTTTGAGATTAGAGTGTTAGTTTGAACTATCATCAAATGTAAATGTCTTCATGTATTAAGAGTGAAAGTAGAGGCACTAATGTAAACTATTGCATTGTTCGGAATAGAACTCATGACCTTAGCATGAGTCATGAGCCCTGACCCATGATATTAAAATCTATGGTATTTTCTTTTTAGAAATTGCTCATTCATTTGCAAGGTGAATATTGGCTTATTAAAATTTATCAGTCAATCCTAAAATGGGTGTATGCATTAATTCCATGGTTGGAATTTTATAGAGATTTGCATCTACATATCCAAGTGTGAAATGTACAAAAATCAAAATGCATGTTGAGCTCCCCTTCACAACTTGTCAATAAGTTAATTACACACATTTTGTTCAAGGTTAACCTTTCAACCAAACCAAAGTGAAGCCTATATCGTACTTGAGTCTCTTTCTTCCCACCCACAAGGCGACACAAGTGCAATCTTTTCTTTTCAAGCAACATTGCACCCCAAGTGTTTCCTCCTACAAATATAGGTAACCTACACGTAATCATTTCCTCCTCTGAACGGTGCCGCGTAAGCGTAACCCTTTCCTTTTGCCTACATTGCCGCACAAACGCTTCCTCCAACGGACGTGGCGCCCAAGTGCTATCATTTTGTTTTGCTTGGCGGTGCATGAGTGCATTTCTTTCGTTGTGCGAATGGTGGGGGCTGAGCGCATTCTTCTCCTTCTTGTCAATTGTATCAGGTGAGTACAATCTTCTCATTTTTTGTCTCTTGAGCGCAAACCTTTCCCTCTGTCAAGGTGTTAGTTGTGCGCAATCATTTTTTTCTCCCAAGTATTTGGCTCAGGAGCCCTTTTCCAATACGAGCGTAGCTCGTGATGAGGAAACCGTTCCGGGTGCACAAGCGCAGTCCTTTTGTTTTCCTGACGCTGCGTGAGCGCACTCCTTCTGTTTTGTCGGTTGGGCGCAATCTTCTCTTTCTTACCAACCGTGGGAAGCGATTCGTAACGGTTGAGCACAATCTTCTTTTTATGCATCGTGAGGGCAACCCTTTCGCTCTATCAAAGGTGTCGGTTCTGGCTCTGTGTGGCCCTTTCCCTCTAATATAGTTAAGCGTAGTTGCCAAAGTGCAAACCTTTCCTTTCACCACCAACGTAGTTGCCCAAACCCAAGCCCTTCCTTCCACAAACATGGTAGCCCGAGGGCGGCCCAATAGTTACTAATGATCTTTTCGGTAGTTGTGTATTTTTTCTTTTCTTGAAGCAATTTGTCCATCTACTCTATGACCAATACATACACAAGCATTTGCTACATTAGCGAACAGAGACATAGATCAAGTGTCAATTAGAAATTAAGTGTTTTCAGATCTTGTATAAGAGGATTTGTGACAATTACCTATTAATCAAGATTCTAGGGCGGTTCTTTGTTCGCATCCTACTCTTCAAAATCACAACACTCCCCCTCCGGCCATAGCCACTTATCTGAATGAGCACCTATGGTTGACAAACCACTTGTGACCGAACACCAAGTATTTCAAAATATCAAGGTAAGTCTCTTATTCCCTCATATATACCGTACTTTATGAACTCGAGTTATTTTATTGTTGCACTTTTTTCTCCCAATCGAATCTTCACTTACAATGTGCTTCTATTGATGTCATCTGCTCGCTCCCTGGCAACCTCTATTGATCCGAAAGTAATTACCAATTGCGAACCCAAAGGCAAAGATGGACGATATCCAACCCTTGGAGACAGTTGAGACCTCTCCAAATGGGTCAATCCGCATCAGCGATGACGAAGAGATAGAGGGGAGCGAACTTCCATCTCTGGAGATGGGTGGTGCATCAGTGATTCCCATTTCTATTGGCGGAGATGGCGGGGCACAAAAGGAAGAGACTACGATTGACGACTCTGCTCTTCTACAAAATGGAAATTGCAGGTGCATTATTCTTTCACAAGATGCATTCATTTCAAGTTGTTCGTGTCACCGATAGTTCTACTACACATATGACAACTATCCTCATCGTTGTATTCTTTTAAATAATTTGGTGCTCATGATGCAAAATGTATTAATAGCTCTATATGATTATTCTGTCACATGATTTGTTATGCTCCACCTTAAGCATCCACAGCAGATCCGGTCCTTGAGCAAGGTTGTCATTGTATCAACGAACTCCGCTTTGGCCACCAATCATGCCTTACGGCATGGTTTGTAAGACGAGTTCTTACAGATGGAATCTTAGATTGCGGAATATGCAGGTAACAACCTACCTCATTGGATTTCAATTTCAATATCATTGTAAAGTCAATAAGTTTATTGTAAGAAACAATAGCTCATAAAATGTGGGCACTTGTTCCAGGAGTCCCCTCGCAGCACATCTTGAAGCAATTGTGATCACCAACCTTCGAGAAGTACTCTTGCCATTTCAACCTCAAGGCATTCCATGCGTGATACTCTTGCTTCAAGTTCCACCCGAGGAACTAGATCATTTGGATGTGCCACTAGCAACTCCTCATTTCAATCAACTTTCATATAATGCCATGGTTGGAGTGTTAGCTTCTTTTGAGAGGCAGGTTGCATTCCATCGACGTGAAGCGGTACAGCGGACTGAGGATCTCATGTACTCCCTTCGTGAAGGGCCATTTCGGCGGAGGAGTTGCAAGCTCGAGTTCGACGGGTTAGTGAGCTTCAGAATGAAGTCGTTGGTGGTTCAACGCAAGATGTACACTTTTGTATAGAGAATGAAGACATGGAGTTGGAGGTACTACGAGAAGGACCCATCTATCGAGTTGAAGTCGATGGTGACATTCTGAGCGGGGAGCAACTCGAGAGCTTGCTTGATGAGCTTTCTCTCCACATGGACCTCCTTGCTGCAGATACAAGAGGAGACCTTGTGTTTATGCCGATCGCGATGCACAATGCGGTTCTACACAACTCTTCCATGACTCCTAGTGGAGATGTGGCTCAAGAAGCAACACCTACTCACCGACAATACACATATGCCACATTCAAACTTTTTATACTTCATGATGTAACTCTTTACACTTATTGAGACTACCATGTGCTGCTAGGGATTTGACAATATCATCTGTGTATAGCTTGTAATCTCAGACAATGTAATAAGTACTCTCAGAAGGCAATGATGTCTTCTCTTCATTTGTTGTTTATGATGACAATCATATTGCATTTGGTGTGAGTATATTTGCTTTCTCCCAATTTTAAGATGCTTATAGTTTCAAAGCGTGAGAATGTATAATTATTGTTCGTATAGATTTGATTGTTTCAGTATTTAAATTGTGATATGTTGCAATTCTCTTCATTTCTAGAGTTGCAATTCTTTATGTTACAGTCCTCTCCTGGCACTGATTGAGAACTACGTTATAACTTAAAGTGGTTTTCAGAAGTTTAATTGCAAGCATTTTTTGTTTAATATGAAGTCAACACCTCTCTCGTTTGATTCAATCTTACTAGCACTTCTTAGAAACAAAGACGAAGAAGGTTTTAGCACACGAATCTGGTATTCTTTAGCTTGTATGAATTCTATTCTATAGAAGATGTTAAAAGGTAAGTTAGCATCATTTAATCATTTATTCATGTATAATCTCTGATGATTACTTGAAGAAGGTAAACATACTTACCTTAAAGAAATCAAAGGAATGTGTTAGAGTGTTTTGTATCGTTCAAAATGACTTTTCAGACATAGTGTGGCTGATTCTCAGAGTTCTTCTCTGACTTAGATGCAACGAGGGTGTTTCGTAAAACTTATATTTTCTAAGCGATATTGAAGATTTTGAAACATTCACAAACGGTCTCAGCTATCCTCATGTTGTAGAAAGTAAGCAAAGGAGGAGTGACCTAAGTCCAAATAAATCCCTTTTAACCTCTTTAAACTGAATGAATGAATACTTTTTGATGCTCCTTTTCGAAGATAATTCCACAACAACAATATTGGTTGGAAAGGAGAACATGACTATGTTACAAAATCTCAAAATTCATTCCCATGATGCCCATATTACGCCTTTTGATACATAATATTAGGACATAGACCTTTACTTAATATGATCCTTCTACACAAACATGATTTTTTGGATAGGAATGCAAGTAACGGCTAAACCAAGGTTATTTGGTGCCCTAGAACAAGAAATCAAGACTCCAAATATATTTTTCTTCAATGTGGAAGAGTATACCAAAAAGCTTCATAGTGAGCATGTAACAAGAACGGTGGAAGCGTAAGGCTCTGTCCTCTGTAATAATATTTTACAAAAACAAATAAATCACATCAAATATTAAAAACAATCACAATTGTCTAGTAAATGATAGACTTTTATCAAATGATACCTAAGTCATTTCTATAATGCTTAGGATTCGTTTTCTCGAATATTCAATTTTTTTTAAAGAGGAATCTGACACATAAATTTTGGTTCTCACAAAAAGAGGGGATTCTACTAAACCTTCTGCAATTAAAGTGTTCCTAGTCAATGTGGCGATGCCACAAGGGCATAGTAGTCTATTATTTGAGGCATGTGGTTTGATTTTTGGTTGTTTTGTTTTGTTCTCTTTTGGGAGTAACATTATGAAATGGAGAACTATCGGTCGGATCGGGCCGCATAAGGTGTCATGGGAAGTGGGTTCTTGTAGGGTTGTAAAAAACAATCTGATTGCAAATTACGTTGACAGATCCCAAAATATTCAATTTCAAAATATTTATGGCCTTTAAATCACGATAAATTACAAAAATGACCTATGGTTAGTGCGTGTGGCAACTTCGGGAGGGCATCTATTATTTGAGGCACGTATATTGTTTTGTGTTGATTTGTGAGTGATGCTATGAAATGCCAATCGGATTAGGACGCATGAGGTGTTTTTGGAAGCGGATTTTTTTGTAGAAATTTGGAAGAAAAATCGGATCGCAAAACAAGTCGACTATCCCGAGATATTAATTTTTCAAGTAATTATGGCCCCCAAATTATAAGAAAAATTACAAAAATTACAAAAATGACCTAATTTTGGATCTAGCATAAAAACAAGAGAACCCAACGACGTAAGAATCATGTTGTCTGGAGCTACATAATATATTATTGAAGGCAACTGCTTCTTTTAGGATTTTATTTTGTGACATTATGATTTGGGACTTGGGAGGTTGCTGGTCGGATTGGGCTGCATTAGGTGTCGTTGGAAGGGGGGTTTTTGTAGAGTTGTGGAAAACAATTGGATAGCAAAACGGGACGAGAGGTCTAATGATGTTGAACTTTGAAGTATTTATGGCTCCAAATCAACAAAAAGAAAAAGATGACCTATTTATAGATCTAGGAGAAAAACAAGAGAAAAAAATGATGCAAGAATGACGTTATTCAAAAGCTACATAATCAATGCTAAAAGTAAAATATTTGTGGCGACGCCACGGGCCATATTAGTCTATTATGTATGGCACGTAGTTTGTTTTGTTTTCTTTTGGATGTGACATGATGATCTTGGGCACCGTGGGTTGGATAGGGGTGCTTCGGGTGTTGGAGGGGTTTTTTTTGGTTGTTTCGTGGAAAACAATCGGATCACAAAACAAATAAACAAATCTCGAGATATTGAAATTTCAAAGTATTTATAGCTCCAAAGGAACCAGAAATTCTATATATGAGTGTAGCAATGCGGCAAAGATGCTGCATTTAACTAAATCCAGACTCATTCACGAATTCTGGACTAGAGCACGTTTTGAAAATTATAATTTTCTTGGAATGATTATTACATTAATCAAAAATTTACATTGGGGGATGTTAGGATCTTTATATTCTACAAAGATCCCCGGATTTACATCTTTGTGTTCACGTTGTATCTTACTCACATGAGTATGAGGGGATCCCGGTTGCCTTAGACTTAGACCGCTTCCAGTTCTGAAGTAGTTAAATGTGAAGGCGTACTAGTTTATATTTAAGGCATGTAGTTTGTTTTGTTTCTTTTGATGATATCATGATTAGGATCGGATAACATAAGGTGGTGTAGTAAGGAGGTTTTTTCCTGGAGTTGTAGAAAACAACTCGATTGCAAAATAGGTCAGCAGGCCTCGAAATATTGAATTTTGAAGTAATTTTGGCCTCCAAACCACCAAAAATTACAAAAATGCCCTAGTAGAAAAACAGGAAGACCATGGTCAAAGTATTTTAGTTAGCGTGGCAACTCTTCGGGACATATTAGTAATATTATGAAAAGAAGATGAGCTAGGTTTTGCCTCTACATAGCATATCATTGAATGTACAAAGAAGGAGATGGACATGTATGCTTGATTAATTGCAGTAATTTTTTATAATTTTTTAAAAAATTAAGATAAAATTGTGACTTCCACACTTGTGAGTCTTCTATGAGAAAAAAAGGTATTTTTGAGTAATAATTAGCATCTTGAGGGGTGAGCCCCACCATGATGGTGAATGGAAGGGCAAAGGATATAAAGACAATGGAACAAAAAGAATTGTGGCTTAAAGTATTGCCACAATCCACTTTAGTTTGGAGAAACAAATTTTTTGAAATGAAGGAACACCAAAAAGTGGTAGAACTTTGGTTTAGCAAGGGCCACGTGAGTGTTTGAGGAAGTGCCTCAAGAATACCCACTTTCTAAAAAATTATAACTCTTTACGCTTTAAAATAGGCAATTTGCATTCACAATATACTATTTGCACTACATGATTCAAATGGACAAGTAATTGTTGCATTTGTTGCATACAGCATTATATCTGCTATGTCTAACTATATTTTTTATCATGATAAACGGTTACATGAAGATGTTTGAAGGCCTTAAAAGTATATATCAATCAAAAATTGATTGCGAGGGAATTCAAGAACTTATAATTGAAATGATTCTCTTAAACTTATAAAGTGGTGGGTGTGGAAATTTGTTGAAAGTTTGTTAAGCAAGTACCTAATTTAATACTAGTTAGTGGCTTTCAAATACCAAACCTTGATGTTAATCTTGAAATTATGGGCCTTAAGTTACCTGAGATAATCACCTTGTAATTCATGAGCAAAAAATTAAAAATTAAAATCTTGTGTAAAGACACCGTTTAAACAACTTCGTACATTAGAACATTTGTTGAAACAATTCTTACTACAAAGATACCTTTGAAACCCAAGGATTCAAATTTATAAATCTAGAAGACATTACATATTATGCACCTGACTTGTATGTGTAATGCATCCATTGGCCACCTCTATAATTAATATGATATTCACCATTTAGATATTCACCATTCACCTTTAAGCATGTTTTCAAAGTTATTACAAGAGGTTTTTGTGTCATGGTGGCATTTCTTCACTTGGAATGACAACAGGTTTACACAAGGCACTAATGACCTCCAAATGGAATCTTGTAGGTTGGACAGAAGCTATGATTGTTCTTAATTCTTACAACAGGGAATAAATTTGAAGGGTTGCTTGTATCTCATAGGGAAGGGTAACTTAAAACTTTCCCTTTCAAAATGAAGGATTACCTCAAAAATTGCCCTTCATGTATGTTCAAAATTTTGTTGAAAGTGCACATTATCATGTTTATCGTGATGTTGAAAATCATAATATAAGTGAGGCCAAAGAACACACATGGTGAAAAGACTTTGCCATATGGCTACATTTAGAAGCTCTCGTACAAAATAAATCAATTAAAATGAATCCCAAACTTTACATTGTATCTCACTCATACGATATTCGAAGTGAGTGTGCTTGGTATTGCCACAAAGCTCGCGGTGCCCTCTATAAATGCATGAAAAGATGATTTAACCCCTCAAGACCCAAGAAAGCGGAAATGGCTTTTTGGGGTTCCTGCATGAAAGAATTTCAGCCAACTTTGACTATCACGATCTCACAAATGAAGAAGAATCAACAGTTCAAATTTAATATTTAAAAAAAAGATCAAGTTAAATTTAAGATTCTACGTTTGGATCTTCTAAAGAATGCTTAGATTGAGTGTTACAGTATAAGGCTTGGAGTAGAAGAAGGTCATTTTTGGTAATTTAGGCAAATTTGCATGAAAGATCATTAGGGGTCAAATTCAAATTAATTTATTTCCTTACGAGTTGCCCAAAGCCGAATCAACCAAGTTATTATAATAGCCTCCTACCAAAGTAAACATAAGTAGAGCAGTTGCTTCCGGCTTCAATGAACATGTTGAAGATCTATGATTTCATATGGAAATATTCTAAATTTGAGCATTGCTAGAACCGTCTGAAAATTGGGTAATATAATTGATCATGTTTTTTTAAAACATGTCTGTTCGTATTTAGCAATTAAAATGGTACAAAGTATTATTAAGGACGGGTTTCTTTTTTTTGCCGTTCATTTTGAAGGGTTTACAGAAAATTGCCCCTTCCTTTTTGAAGGGTTGCAAAATATTTTGAAGGGAAAGTGAAGGGTTGGACCCCAAAATAAGGGTAATAGCCCTTCAATTTTATTCGATGTCTTACAAGACACAACGCAAGTCACCATGGTTTCAAACATCCTTCCCAGATGTCTCAATGGATCTATCCCTTTACCAGATCAGCAAGTACGTGGTGCTTAATTATGGACCATACACGTTCCATTTGAATCTTCAATGACAACTTGTCTTTTCATCAAAATGAGAATCAAATCTTTTCAATTAATCTCTGGAGTCATGGTGGCATTTTTTAACTTGGAATGACAACGGGTTTACACAAGGCCCTAATGAACTCCAGATGGAATCTTACACGTTGGACAGAAGCTATGATCTTTCTAAATTCTTACAAGACACAACGCAAGACAGTCAGCATGGTTTCAAACATCCTTCCCAGTTGTCTCACTGGACCTGTCCCTTTACCAATGAAACCAACACGTACATAATGCTCATGCACCACACACGTTCCATTCGAATCTTGAATGACAACGTACCTTTTCATCAAAAGATCCATTGAATGAATCTTCGCACCCACCAATTCAAACAATAAAGTAAAAGAAAAGTAAATGTCGTGATATAAAACAACTTGTAAAATTACAAATCATCCACATTGACCTTTACTACTTGGAAACTCTTTGTGTCGAGCAGACGAGCTCCCCCACAGATTCTAGAAAATTTTCCTGTCGGGCAGGTCGGGCAGACGAGCCGGAAAGTCTACGACGAGCTCCCGCGAGAAGCGGGACCCGACAGCGCAATCTCCTTAACAGACGATCATACGAAATCACCACCGGATTTTGCAGTGTGAATCAAGTCCCACCTCTGCAGGCTGGGTTATAAACAGCATCGTGCTGAGTTGCAACAAAAAATAGTGCTCTTTCCACGAAGGACTCTCGCGCTGCTAGCTCGTCGTCACCAGTTTCTGCAGCAAGGCGCTGCTTAAACTACAGCAGCAGCAGCAGCAGCAGCAGCTAGGTGATCGAAGCAAGCTAGCACCATGGCCGCGCCTCGGCCTCTTACCACGCATCAAGCTTTCGAGGTACGCGCGCACCCCATCCCTGCTACCTTGCTGCAGCAATTCGGGGATTGCTTCGAGATTCTAGCATCCATAGCCTGCTCTACCGTCATTACATTCTTTCTTTTTTAGAAGTCGGTGGGGTTGTGGGCGTTTTAGTCTGTCTTTGAGCTTTCGGTCAGCGCGCATTGGAGTTCAGAATGATAAGAAACGTGGGTCGATGACCTGCGCGTAGTGTGAAAATTCTGTGTAAGCTTGAAGAATGTAATGTTGCTTCGATGGTGATTCTGGGTGAGTGTGGAAGTTAGAGATTGTGAGTTTTTCTTTTTCTATCTTTTTCCCACGATCGTGTGCGTCGTGGTTTCTTTTTTTTTGTTTTTTTTCTCTAGCCAGACTGCGATCAGGTTCGATGGCGAGATTAGAACGTCGGTAGTTTTTTGGGGTGACGGCGCGTTATCATTCTCTAGTAATGGTAGCATTTCGGGAGCCTCGAAGCCTGTGTAGTTTGCAGCTTTTCGGTGGCTGTTTATGGGATTGTGCTAATCTATCCGGTGATCTGTATGCCGACACTCTGTAGTGGTCATTTATGGCGGCATTCTAAAAGCTACTCTGTCAAGAGCCGTTTGGATTCCGAGTGTATCATACTTTGTAGACATTTTTTCTTGCTCTCCGGCTCTGATCAACAAGATGTTTATCATGTCGATCGGTAGGAATACGACTTACTTGCCGCTTGCCTCGCTCTTTCATCGGGGGAATCGTGAAATGAAGAGTCCGTTAAAGCTTTGCAATCTTTCCTGCCAGTGCTTACGTTCCGTTTGGCCAAGCAGAAGGTTATACGTTTCGTACCGTAACCCTGCGTTGCGCAATTTCAGTGCACGAGTTAGCATGTGCATGCTCTGTCGAGACCACATGTAATGGACGTTGTGCGCATTCATGCGCACGTACTGCGACAGTATCTAGCGCCGGCCGTGTACGTGCGCGTGCACGCTCACCAACTTCACGTCCTTCCAGAGGCCGACACAAGCGTACTCTTGCTCTTCTCGTGGGGCCAACCCAGGCGACCGGTACTAATACTAATCCGATCGATCGTGCAGGAGCACATGGTGGAGAATGGGCACAAGAAGAAGGTGAAGAACAACGTCGACGAATGGCTGCCCATCACCGGCGACCGCCACGCCAAATGGTGGTACGCCGCCTTCCACAACGTCACGGCTATGGTGGGAGCCGGCGTGCTCGGCCTCCCCAACGCCATGGTCTACCTCACATGGTAAGGCTCATCGATCACCCTCTCACACACAAATCGGATTCTTGTATCGATACTGATGTGGGGGACTGTGTCTGTGCGTGTCAGGGGTCCGGGGGTGACGGTCCTGGTGATTTCGTGGATCCTCACGTTGTACACGCTGTGGCAAATGGTGGAGATGCACGAGATGATTCCCGGGAAGCGCCTGGATCGTTACCATGAGCTCGGTCAGGAGGCGTTCGGGGAGAAACTCGGGCTGTGGATCGTGGTACCCCAGCAACTGATCGTGGAAGTCGGCGTCGACATCGTCTACATGGTCACCGGCGGCAGATCACTCATGAAGTTCTACAATATCGTCTGCAAAGGACAATGCGTTATGAAGGAACGCATCTCCGCGTGGATCGCCGTCTTCGCGTCGGTTCACTTTGTGCTTTCTCAGCTCCCCAACTTCAACTCCATCGCCAGCGTCTCCCTCGCTGCCGCTATCATGTCCCTAAGGTCCGCCCATATTCCCCATCCCCATCGCAAAAGCTCGGATTTTGGTGTCCTTTCTACCACCACTAGTGGGCTTGGTCTCGGATGCAAAAACATGACCCTTTTTTTTTTATCAATTTGCAGTCATAATGGACAGTCATAAAAGCCCTGTTTTTTTTTAATGTTGAATGATGGGAGTGCTTGCATGGTGGTGTGCAGCTACTCAACAATAGCGTGGGCGATTTCAGCAGCATACGGTCACAGCTCCCCCCCGCTCGCGACCAATGTGGCGAACTACAAGTTGCCGGATGAGTCCATGGCGGCACATGTATTCGGGGTGTTCAATGCACTGGGGACAGTGGCCTTCGCATACGCAGGGCACAATGTGGTGCTGGAGATTCAAGCTACAATCCCCTCCACCCCGGAGAGGCCATCGAAAGTCCCCATGTGGCGCGGCGTGGTGCTGGCGTACTTCGTGGTGGCCATCTGCTACTTCCCTGTGGCCATCATCGGCTACTGGGCTTACGGGAACGACGTCGGAGATAATATCATCACCTACGTTGCGCGACCCCCTTGGCTCGTGGCCATCGCCAACCTCATGGTCGTTGTGCATGTCATCGGGAGTTATCAGATCTATGCCATGCCTGTGTTTGATATGCTGGAGTCTGTGCTTGTTAAGCGATTCCGCCTCACTCCGTCACGGAAGCTCCGGCTCATCACTCGCTCCACTTACGTCGGTAAGCATCTCACATGCTATCAGAAAACAGAGATCTTCTGTGCTCTTTTTGAGTACTTATTTACTGATGCGTGAACATTTGCAGCTTTGACGGCATTCGCGGGCATGACATTCCCTTTCTTCGGAGCATTGTTGGGTTTCTTCGGCGGCTTTGCCTTCGCTCCCACCACCTACTTCGTAAGCAAACACTACTCCAAGTTACCTTTCATGATAAAACTTTCCAGTACACGTAAAAGAGAAAATTGGACTCAAATCCAAACTAAGAGGATTGTGGATTCAAATCCCGGCCCTTTCTTTATGTTTCATTTCTCTGTCCTTGAATAATGTGGTTGGTGATGCCTGGTGGGGGGTGCAGTTGCCGTGCATAATCTGGTTGTGCATAGTGAAGCCGAAGAGGTTTTCATTCTCGTGGATGCTCAACTGGGTGATCATCATAGTGGGAGTGATGCTCATGGTGGTGTCGTCCATAGGCGGGTTACGCGCCATCATCGTCGATGCCTCCACTTTCAAATTCTACCAGTGAAGTGAAGGTGGTATTGCGAAAAAAAATCTATCTCAAAGTACAGGGTTGAGAACTCGTTGCTTCGCTTTGTCCAGTACTTTTGAGCACCCTGAGTGTGAAGGGAAAGCAGTTATCATGTATTGCTTTATTGAAGACTACATCTGTATGTAAAGTAACTAATAAAAAAAAGCCCCAGCGTTTTGCCTCTGCTGAATGTTGTCTCGTTCGTTCATGTTTCGTAGCAAGCGGGAGCATTATGAAATGACTTGGCCTTGATTTTTGGTGAATTTTGGATTGATAGTGAATGAGATTATACGAGGGTTGTCTTGACAAAATTCCTATTCATTTGTTAGACACCATTTAGATGAGATGTACATCAGCGACTTGATCAATGTATCAAATGTACATCTCTTCTAAATTGTGTCTCACAAATGAATCAAATTTTTGTGTAATAAGACAACGTTGGATTATATTTTATGATAACCTCATTTTAGGTTTTTGTATGAACATGTATTGTTGTTGGATTTCATTTGTCAGATTAAGGGAATAAATTTGTGTTTTTCCCGCAGAATGTAAAGATAATTTGAAGTGAAGACTCTTGGAACAACTTCCAACCACAAATCTGAGTTCACCACCTAAGTTTTCACGGATTGATGCTTTTGCAAGATATCACATGATTATTGAAAGGTTACAAGTGACATCATGTATCAATGTGAATGATGCACCCATTGGCCAAGTTTTTGTACCGTTAGATTTAGTGCAAAAGGTTTCTACTGTGTACGCGGCGACTCGGGAGGTGACCTTTCTTCACTTGGAACAACTAAAATTTTGTAAAAGGGACCATTTACCTCTTGATGGAAATTTGTCTTTTGGACCCAACAAACTCTATCATTGCTTCCTAGTGACATAACTCAAGTCAATGTGGTCCATGCTGTTTTTTCTATACATCACAATGTACTATTTTTGTTGATAGTATGTGGTGCTCATTTGGACCACATAAATTCATGCTTCGAATCATGACTCTCTATATCATGTTTTCCATTGAAGGAATCTTAATAAAAAAAAACTCAAAACCCTTCATTTGAGCAATAAAGTCGTAAAAGACATACTTTCTTACTAATGAAAGTTATCTCTGTGCTTCAAACACAACCTTTAGTCCCTCACTATTTAGGCCTTTTCACTTTCCGAATATAGTACTTGTGTACTTCAAACACAACCTTCCGTTCTTTACTGTATAGAACTTGAATCATTTCATGACCTTTCCTCAAACTTTTCATTGCCATTAAAAATTTGTGGTTTGGAGAGTGGATCCAAATAAAAAAATTAAAAACCAAAAACACTTCGAACAGGAACACATACCAATAATAACACTTCGTAACTGATGATTTCCAAAATCAAGTGCCATTACATACAAATAATTCGCAGTGTTCATGACTCGAAGAAGATGCAAGAACTTCAAATGACACCCCAGTTCTACATGATTTATTACATCAGTTGGTTGTGAGGATACAGGCATGAGCAGTGGCCGAATATTCTTATCATGATATCAAAGGGAATCACTCAGAGTCAAAATCACGTTTTGCTGTCACAAGAAAACATCAACACATCAATGCTATTGAGAAGTGTGAAAAGGACTTGATCACCTTCACACAGGAGCTGTACCCAGGACACACTTTTTTCAGAATCTCATATTGTCACAACATTGACTCGACAAGAAGCGGCATATCCGCAGTTGTCATCTTCCACTAAGTTGATTCACCAGCTTCAATTGGTGTAAGGAATCCTTGCAAACAGTGATTCACACTCAAGATCTGCAAAGAAGAACCCTTACGGTTGACATCATGGGTCCCCCAATTCCTTGAATTACGCAACTCTGAAACACCATTCGAAGAGATGGAATGCCTCTGCACAAAACGTGCAGAATTCATCTACATATATGTCTGGCGTTTCTTTTTCAGTCACTTGATCCTAACTGTGGGCAAACCCTGTGCGAGTTCTTGAATGTACGGTAGTGACCAATGAGTGCAACAATAATCACTAAGAAATGATGTGAAAGCAAAATACCAGTTAAGGAGATACATCAATAAACTCCGGGATTGTCCTCAGGCCGCGCTCTCTCAAGGTATCTTTACCAACCCGATTCTGCAAAGCACTGAGGTCACTTGCTCTTATACCCTCTTCCATATGCGAAATTACTGGCATGCCAAGCGATTGCTTGTATTGCGCATGAACCAAGCCCTGCACCCCACCAGCCAATCGGTGGTCAGTGAAAACAAGGAATGATTCTTTGTTGATACCAGTGGCTCAGCAGCTACAGAATCAAACGAAACCGGACTTGTTCATATGTGACTCATGATCCCAGTTAGAAATGATAACAAACCTCAAACTTTTTCAGAAAAGCCTGGAACTTCTTCATATTGCTCTTCATGTCGCGGGCTTCCTGCGTGTGCGTTTTAGCTAAAGCAATGTTCACTTCTTTAGGAGAATATCCAACCATCTTCTGCACCACCTGTGAAGTAACACGACAAGTGCCGGCTGTTTAGTCTGATCTTAAACAGGAAACTATGAGGACTGAAAGTAAGCAGACTCTGAAGACAGCATCAGAGGAATCAGTCACGTTAACATAGCATGGTTGGGTATTAGCATACAAGACATTGGAGCTTGTAAAAGGTTCTCACATCATGATGGATAAGAGCCTCGGTCACAAGACTGCCGTCATCAATATGAACGATAAGCGTAAATTCATCACAATCCTTGTATTGAAAGTCTCTTACACCTGTCAGAACACACTGGATTCAACCACTGCATCAGTTCTACTAAGTTCTTTCATTTCTATGGTGGTTAAATTATTGTAAAAAGGTTTTGAAAGAGTATTCTCAGGTTTGCAACACAAATCACACACGTCTCCAATCAATTTGGTCTGCATCACTTAGAAAAACCACGAAACCAGGTTGCAGTTTCTTATAACTTTTCAGAATTGTCGCCCCAAACTAGTGAACTTAGAAACTATGACTCGGCATTGAGCATGTACGTTGGTCGATAGACAAAGCTCGCACATGAGAAGCTAAACCAAGACACGAGACCTGTACAAGATCAAAGTGAAAATAAGAGTACCTTGATTTTTCCAACAGCCCCTCTAAATCCATATTCAGCAGATTGCTTCTCTTTTAGGAGGGAGAGATAGGTGAAAGGCTCTTCACTTAGTAATGGAGTATTCTGCCTACTCGAAGGCATTGGCAACGCCTCGAAGTCATCATCGTCATCACTATCCAAAAGCATGGGAGTATGCATATCTGCATAAATACCATAATCTCACTTAAGAAACAGCCCTACGCTCTTAGGCAGAGGGTGCTAAATATATAGGATATGCCGGTTTAGACAGAGGGTGCTATCCTATATATTTATGCCGGTATGTATGTAGCGAGAATAATCTCGGAGAAAGTAGTCCAAACAGAAATTAGAAAAGGGAGGCATACCAGCAAAAGAAGGTTGAGCAACACTTTCATGTGTCGCGTTCTGCTCTACCTTCCGCGGCTGTGTGAAGGGTGTTTCATGCGAAATCGTTGGCCTTCTAGGACTGTTATCCGAAAGCCCTTGATCCTTTACAGATGTCTGTGCCCATGGTATAGTAGTTTGCCTCCTTCTGACCTCAAGGCTTTGTACCGTGGGCTTGGTATCTGCAGGAGTCGGTTGTTGCACTGCAACACTTACTCGGGTCTCAGTGCGTATTGGGCCAAGATCAGGAGCTGCTTGTTGGACAGTAACAGTTGATCTGATCTCAGTGCGAGTCGGGACAGCTGCAAAAGTTACCTGTTGTAATGGGGCATTTAACCTGGTCTCGGTACGTGAGACATATAAAGAATGCCCACCGTTTGAATCTGTCTCAGGCACCTGTGCGGCTTGGACGCTACGAGCTGGCTGCCCCTGAGTAACAAACGACTGAACGATACCTGAAACATGCAACAAAATAGATAACTGAGGTTCTGATGATTAAATGCTCTAGGACAATCTTGGCTAACGGGTAAGGGTTTCTAACTTTACCACCGATTCCACTACTAAACCACACAAACTGACAGATTCTATACTATCACAGTGGATAATGTTGACTGACGATACAACAATACCTTTTCTAATTTCGGGGTCATTTGCCCACATAAGCATGTAAAAGACACTCATGTTGAGGAAGGATTTCAGAATTTGAAAGAATCGTTAGCTGATCAGAGCCTTGTTGATAAATAAGATAAGGTATCTTGGTGGAGTAGCTTACTTGCTGCACTTGATTGTATGGGTTGAACAGCGTGTCTACTAGGGGTATCTTGCGCAATAGGTGTGGCCGTCGCAGGGTTCGCCCCATCTGCATTTCTGGGCCATGCTTCGGCAGTTGCCCTTTCAACTAGTGAAGGCTCCCCTGTCTGACCTCTTCGATTTCTGCTACAATGAACAAGATCAGACAGAGCTCCATATACGATCTTGCATTATTTTCTAAGCTGGCATATGAAAAAAAAAGTATGAAACAATACTTCTAAAATGCATCTAAAATGCAACCACCTCCATGTGCAGCAAATCCATAAGGGGCTGAGAAATCAAACTTACCGACTGCCCCGAGCCGGTTTATTCACTTCATGCACTGCACGTAGACGAGCTTCCTCAAGACGCTGAACAACGCCTCCTATGACTTCCACGCTCTCGCTGCTTAGAAGAAAAACCCCCCGTCGCACAAATGCATTTCTCACACATATCTATGTCCAAAGATAGCAGAAAAATGAATCATAATCTTCCCATCACACCTATTCCAGCAACCTACATGTGGAACAATCAAAACAACTCTAGAAAGCTCAACATGCTCGTAAACGATTTGACAAAGACCACAAAGAATGGTCCACCAACCTTTATGCCTGCAGGAAACATGTTCTGAAGAGCAGCGATAGGTCGATACTCGATACCGACGACTCGTTGCACACCGTCTGTCATAGAAAGCTTCAGGCACCGGCTTATGCCTGCTCCCCGCTCATGATATCTCTCTCTCAATGGAGCGCCGATGTCACTGATCTCGTCCACCTGGTACGGTGAACACAAAACTACAAAGAACCTGAGACATTTCATTTTCCAATTACAAGTTGAAAGTAGCTATCCAAGAATCCCCCCAGAACATTATCAAGCAACTATGACCGATTCATTATCCATCTTGTATGATGAACCAGTACATTCTACAAACCAGGGCTCAAGGTCCTCCATTTAGAACAGTGCTTATAGTACCTCTTAAAGTCTGATGTTGAGAAAACGAGTTCGTCGCTTTTAGACAATTACAGGAACTTGCAAATATCCACCATCATTAGGAACAGAATAGTCACCTGGAGAACAAACGGTCCAGCGAGCTCCGTGGCATGAAGGCTTTGAAAGGAATTCGGCAAAAAGCCTGCGCCGACTTCATTAAAATCCGTGATAAGCAAATAAGCCAACGCAAGCTCACCCTGCTTGTCCACTCCGAAAGTACTAAACCCTGGGTGTGAGCCCTCCATCTCTCGAACAAACGATTCCAGCCATTCAGTGTGGACGTTGATTCCTCGCCTCCGCAATAACTGAAGAAGCGGACTTCCCCCCTGTTGAAAGTTATTCATTTGAGGGATGTTACGGGCAGGCTCGGCAGCAACAGGGAAAATGGTCACAGGAGGTGGCTCGTCAAAGATTTCATCATCCTCTATTTCGTCCTCTAAGAGCATTGACTCAACGTCGAGCACAGATGAAGCCGCCACATTGTTCTCCGGAACTACGTGCTGCACGTCAATGCTGGCCTCCTCTTCTTCGTCCGAGGAGTCGGAAAGAAGCACTCGGCTTCTGCCTCTCACCACCCTCCTCGTCATGGCTTAGCCTTGGCTTCTCAACTATCACAGCCATAACCAAATTCTTAGAGAGTGCTTCTAATTTTCCACTGAGCAAACAGAAAGCAACACTGTTTCTTTTTCAAACACGAACCATCTAGTTTAACTATCAACCTCGGTGACAATCTTTACTACACACTCCTTACACTCGCCCTCCTCTGGTCAGCTATCAGCTTCGGTAAGAACAAATCAAATTTACAAAACGCACCAAAACCTACAACACCTACCAAAAGCTTGAATCACATTTCTTTGAAATTCCTAAACCCTCGATAAATCTCCCGCAGAGCGAGTTGTCGTAAAATTGTCGAACGAGTATTCAAATTAGCTTTGAATTTCAGCAAAGAAATATTCAATCAAGCAACTGGCGGCAAAATAAATTCAAATTCCGCCTGTTTCTGTCCCAGCGATCAAACAAATGGACGAACAGAAACTAAACGTACTCTATGCCGAAAGTCAATCTAAACCTATCGATACGTCGTAACTGCGATTTGTAAAGCCTCGAATGCGGGTAGAGATGAAGAGCAACAACTTACATGGAGTGAGGTGCAACGACATGATGTTTCAAGCTTCTTGCGGCATCACGCATTAAATTATCGAAGCTTCACGGAGCGAGGTAGCATGATCATGACTGTGAACGTTCAATTCAGGTGAAAGCTTCATTGTATGAAGAATCACTCTGTGCTGTTTTCGAAGTGCAGCGATTTCTTCTTGCGCAGGAGCGCTCGACGAGGACGACGAACTAGTAGCTTGAGCTTGAATGTTCGCTAATCTAGGTTAGAGCCCCATTAGTCCCATAAAAATTTTCTTTCCTTTCCTTCCTAAAAAGCTATTTCTCAAATTTTCACACTTTCTTTGCCCCTAAAAGTCCTTGGTGGAAAATTGCTTAAATTGTAAGGTATAACCTTTTCTACTTCAAGATCAAAAAAGTTCAAACTAAGCATTATCTAAAAGATCCAACCATAGTTAACTTGACATACTACTTGCACGCCAAATTTGAACAGTTGATTTTATTCCTTGTGTAAGATTATAACGATCAAAATTGGCTGAATTTTGTTCCTATTAGGTTCCTCATAACCCACTTCACGATCTTTAGAGGTTAAACACATTGGATTTAAAAACTAAACTCATAAATTCATAGAGTTCTTAATTTATAGTAATTGTACAGAAGGAGATTTTGAAATTGGCTTTTTTACATTTCAATATTATTGATACAAGCATTGAACAAACATGGTTTTGTTATTGCTTGATTTACTTATCACTCTTAGAATAAAAAAAGTATTTGTACCACATGTACCGTGCCAACTATCTATGTAATTATAGTGGAAAGTGCTAAATGTTTATCAATTGGAGTGGATTACATGACTTCGTAAGCAATCACAATACACTAAGGTTCCATAGTGAAGCATCAAGTAGACAATCTCGTATGTATATTGAGGTTCATACATGAAATGCAAAGTGATTGAGGATGTGTTCACGACATTTCAATGGCAAAGAGGATGGACTTTGAGTTGGAAACTAGTTCATGCCCTAAAACCAAGTTTCACTGAGTTTTAAACTAGAATTCTACTCAATTAAATTGAAGTTTAGCTATCAATAAGGATCAGAGTGTTGTGCAATTTTATGCATATACAGTGACAAACAAAACCGAGTACAGTTATGACTCACCTTCATTCAAAAAATCATATCATAAGCATAAGTGAGCCAAATTCAAATGTGTCTAAACAAAAATTTTAGTGCATAATGTATCACACGATGCTAAAAAGTTTGAAGTAGAGTTGAATTGGGGTTTGGAAGATATCAAATGCCAAAGTAGACTAGCCATTGACTCAGTTTTGTTCCAAATTGCTTAAAAAGCTTTCAAAATTTGCACAATTTAGAATGAAGCCAACTTTCTTGTGCATTGCCTGTAAGGTAATGCCAAACATCACCTTGAACATTGTAAATATGGCACATAATAATCCTCTATGGAATTGATAGCACGCAATGTTAGTGGGCTTTACAAATGACCTATACAAATCAATATTGGCCATTATTGCATGTATTTCATTTTTTATTTGAAATGTTTTCAATCTTGAATAAAATCCTTTATACCTTGATTGTTTATATTGGGATGACGTGATGATTTTCTTATTCAACCCTATTGATGTTCCAATGATGATTGATGAAAGCTTTCCATCTACTACAATGATTTCCCTTACTTGCATTTTAGTGAAGCCATTTCATAAAAATTCTAATGCTTCATTTTGACCCTTCTTTAATTTTAATGCTAAAAATTCTTGTTATTTGCAATTTTGGTGCATACATGTTCAGTAAGAAGAGAAAGTTTTGTTGATGCTAGAAATGCAAATTATAAGAATTTTCATAAAATTGGCATTTTTAGTCGAATTGCAGTCAAAAAACCTTTTTTGACACCTCGTCACATGTCTCAACGATTAGCTTTTGCTCAGAAGTACCGTGGATGGAGTGCAAAAGAGTGGGAGCGTGTTGTTTGGACAGATGAATCCACTTTTGAAATTGGAAAAAATTCTCGGCAAATTCATGTTTGGAGAAGTACATACGAGCTTTATTCATCAAGTTGTCTAGCTCCTACTTTTAAAAGTGGAAGGACTTCTTTAATGATATGGGGCGCATTTACCGGAGGACAAAAGTCATAACTTGTCTTTATGCCTAAAGGTCAACGTTCTGCTAAGGATTTTATAGAAGTGGTTTACGATGCCAAATTGGTTCATTTCATGGGTCAAATTCTACAAGGAGTGCTTATGGAAGATGGGGCACCCGTCCATAGGAGCAAAATATGTGAAGAATGGAGACAAAGCCACCTTCTCGAAAAGCTCAACTGGCCTGCAAACTCTCCCGATCTCAATCCAATCGAGAACGTTTGGAGGATGTTAAAAGATGTTGTGCAACATGGCAAACAATGCCCTAGAAACTTAGATGTGTTGAAGGTAGTTCTTGAAAGAGAGTGGAAGTTAGTCAATGGTACAAAGCTCCTTCAACTATGTCATTCTATGCCCTCTAGGTTACTAGCACTAATTGACGCTAATGGAGGACATACACGTTGGTAGATATGGAATAACTTTTTTGTGTACATCTTTTGGCTTTGAAATTTATATCATATGTTACCAGCGTAGAGATGATCTTGTGCCAAAAATTTCACTATGTATCAACAAAAACTCAATCCTAAGGAGGGCGTCAAAGTTGGAAGTAGTAAAATGGTTTTCCCCTTTGTTTCTCAAAACTACACATGTTGATAGATTTGGAATATTATTTTTTGTATGGGTCTTTTGACTTGAAATTTTCCACACATGCAAACAACATAAAAATGTTTTTGCTCCAAAAATTTCATGGTCAAAAAAAATTTCCTCAATTCTTGGGAGGGTGTCAAAGTTGGCAGCTGTGACACTTTTCTCACAGCTATCCCATGTTGGTAGATCTTGCATAAGTTTTTTTGTATAAGTCTCCTGGACTTGAAATTTGGTATGCATGTTTTCAACATAAAGATGATGTTGTCCCCAAATTTTCATGGTAAAATAAAAATTTCTCAGCTTTGGGGAGGGTGTCAAAGTTAGCAGCAGTGTAGGACACTATCCCTGGAACTACTAAACGGCCAATTTGAATGTCACCCTATTGTACATTCTGGATACATTCACACTTAGGTACATTTAGGGCTAAAATAGTTGAGTTTATGTGGCTAGTACTCACATTTTGTGAGATTTAGGTTTATCTATATTTTACATATTTTTTCAATTTTACTAATTTTTCCAATCAACATATTCACACCTCAAATCATCTCAAAATGCACCGTCCATGTGGAAACTATCGTAAATTGAATTGATGAACATTAAGCTGCATTCTCATTGAGATGGATGGAGAGGTGGATGTGCAAATCTTGCACCATCCTTTAACTTGATCACAAAAATGATCTGGGCTTAAAACCTTGTGCATGAAAATTGGTAACAGGGAGTTAATAACCGCACCATCATTTTATTTTCCGATACAGAACCGATTGAAAATATTCGACAATACCTCTTCCGAAACATCATCACCACTAATTTCACCTAAAGCAATAGCAGCCTCTTTGAGATCTATGGTCCACATATCGAGAGGAATCTCTAATTGCACCGACTCCACGACCCTTAAAAGTGCTTCGTTCGCTCTCACGAGCTGCTCAGCTTGTCTCTGAAGAAGCAAAACCAGAATGTCAAACATTAAACTCCGAAAACAACATTAAAAGATGAATTCAGAAATCACTCTATTTATACAATGAGATAAGCATGTCAAACTCTCAGTGCTCACCTGATTCACAGCCCACTGATGGCCCTCACTTGAAACATGCCCAAGGCCAACCAGATCTAGAATGGCAATATCCAGCTCTTGGAGGCCAACACCTTGCGTTGCACAGGTTGCCACCTTTTTGAAAAAGGCTTCCTGCACATCTTGAGGCAATTGTACCGATCCAGCTGCAGCTCTATCCACCTTGTTCACAACTAGTATTGAAGGAACCTGCACGCTCTCCACCTCCTGAAGAATCCCAACAACATCAGTAAAAATAATCAAGATAAGGCCCACAGTACAACATGATAGCAAGATCAATCTACTTACATTGGTGGCGGATGCAACTTTTGTGGAAGAGGCCATGGGGCCTGCCAGAACACCACCAGCCTGCTCTTTTCTTTGGCGAAGAATGCCTTCTGTGCCCCAAATGCGTTCGAAAATTATGGAGTCGGCCGAAGTCCACCCATCACTGGCACTTATGACCATGACAACGACGTCAGCAGCTTTTGCAACTGCTTCTGATCGTTCAACTCCTGTACGACAGAACCTCCTCGAATCAAAAACGAGGAACTCCACAATAATAAATCATCTATAAGTGTATCCTACATCAAGGTAATCGTCGTAAGGAAAGCCTAAAGTCAAGAAACCCGAAAGAAAGAGATGGCACTTGATAGTCCATCTCTAACACACAATAGTTGCAACAATACATCAGCAATGCGTAAGAAGATGGTCTCTACCAAAGTTGAGTACTAATATCAGAGAATGTAACAAAGACAGGGTGCCCTGGTGACTAAAGGAAGAGGCTAAGAGGCTCACGCGTACCGATTTTTTCAACAACATCAACTGTCTCACGGATACCAGCCGTATCCAGCAAGTTAACAGCAATCCCACCCACCACCATCCGAGCTTCCACGATGTCTCGTGTCGTGCCAGGAATATCCGTGACTATTGCCCTTTCACTCTGCAAACAGGTACCAAAATTCTAGGTAAATATTACATTACGAGTCTATACCAACTATGAGAATTTTCGAGAAAAGACTAGTCCACGCATTTACCACAAAAGAGACACGCAATGAAGTGATTCGTACAACAACTGCACGAACATCCCAGATTTTCTGTATCCATATGCTTATATTGCTGTCAATCTGACGATGTTCTTGAAAATAAACAGAAAGGAGTCTCACCTACTTGGCTCCAGGCATTCAGAATACTGGACTTGCCAACATTTGGCCTCCCAACGATGGCAACCTGCAGAACGATCAAATGCAGCACAGAAAAAATGAGTAACGACTTCGCAAATTCCATAGTGCTCCTTGCAATTGATAGAGAACGAAGACATAACTGCATAGAGCTTCATACCAGCTATTTAGAACTTTATAATATTTGTAGCTTGACCATAAAATAGAAACGAGTCATGTAGGAAAGATTCAATTCTCACCTGCAAGCCGGACTGCAACAAGCGACCTCGACCAGCCGTAGTTAATGCCTGTTGTAACCGCTCGCACATGGTCTCAATCCTCGTAACTAGAGCGCTGGTGTCTAAACTGGGCATCTCATCATCAAAGTCCAAGCGTGCCTCCATCTCTACCAACAAGTCTATGCACTCCAGTCGCAGAGCTTGCACAAAACTTGACAGCCCCCCCTGTAGAATGGCCAGCCAAGTCTGAGGTTGATGAACAATACGGACCAAAAGCAGACAACTGGAACAAATTAAGAACAGAGACCTAGGAAATTGACAAAGTCGAACAACGTTGTGATAAACCGAAATTTCCATAATGAGGTATAAAACTTTGCAAACCCACTGTGTTGTGTGGAAAGAGGCATGATAAAAAAAATCGTAGATCACGTATTCGTCTACCTGGATACCAGCAAGAGCAGACTGTGCTGCAACAGAGGTTTTAGCGGCCAGAAGTTGTTGCACATTTTCTGCTTGTGCAAGATCCAGACGGCCATTCAAGAATGCCCGTAAGGTGAATTCCCCTGCAAACCGCAAGAAAAGTCATTCGCACAATACGCTTTGACTTTCACTGCACAGAAAAGAGAAGACGAGCTTATAAAGGCGAGGTAGAGTAACAAACCAGGTTGTGCCAGCCTAGCACCAGCTTCCAAGCAAAGCTGCAGAACCCGGCGCACACACACATCCCCTCCATGACATTGCAACTCCACAACGTCTTCTCTCGTGTAAGATCTCGGTGCCAACATCGGCACCACCAAAACCTGCATGCATATATAGCCATTATCACCATACTGGTCCGTTCCACAAACGAGACCACTCAGACCTCGAAATTGACTACTCCGGGCTTCTGAGTTATGCAGATATCATCAAAAGGATAACTTCGAGTCTATTTACCTCATCAACGAGCGATCCAGAAGTATCCACCAGATTACCATACTGCACTCGATGACTCTCAGGCGTCCACTCACTTCCAAGGGGCGATGTTCTCGTCCTTCCAGCCGGTTGAAACATGCGGCCAACAATTTCAACGGCTGAAGTCCCAGACAAACGCACGATTGCGACAGCTCCATGTTGTCCGCCCATTGCAGTAACTATGGCTGCAATGGTATCATTGTCTGACGATCCTTCCGGTTCTTCTTGTTTAGAACCAAGATACTCGTCGTTTAGTCTTGCATCCCTCGTGTAAACTGCTGCTCCAGCTGCAAAGAGATGACATGTTACATGTTCGTGTACCATGAATTGACGAGAAGGAGCTCCGTGTCTTTGTTACCAACTGTTTGACGAAACATCTAGATTGTTTGACGAAGAACTACTTCCTACTACAAAGTATTGTATATGTCAAAAGCCTTGATAACTTCTACGTCGTCATCTGATTCCTAACAAACTTCCAAGACTACCTGACGATTTGCCGCTGAAAACTGCAGAGATTGTGTGAGGAGGTTGAACTCGTCGTTCGTACACCTCCTGGTCCTTCTTAGGCAGTCGTCCATTTAACCTGAAACAGATAACCAGACAAATGTTATTGACATGAGGTCATGACTAGAAGCCTCCAGGATTCCTTCACATCGATCTCTTCAATGGTAAAAATTATCACAGACGATAGCCCTTGACGAGTGGGTCGTCTTTTACGTACTTAAGGCATCAAAAGACATCCAGAACTATTGCGCAAAATCAGTAGCAACAAACCTCAATAAAGCCAAACAACGCAGACCATATTATGCAGCTTGATTCTTGAGAATGCCTCATGATAATCACACATCATAAATAATTACGTCGATGACAATGTCACCATTAATTTGAAAAATTTCTTCAGGAAGTCAAACTAACTGAGTGTGACATGCACTGAGCACTGCACGCTACCGCAACGTTCTCAGGTCATCCGCAGATCTACGACAGAAATCATATACAGAAAACGAAATTTTCTGATTTCTAAATGTCTATTGATTTCATTTCGATTGCATCTCTATCGTAATCTGTTCCGGGATTGCTGAAAGATATCAAAGAGGTACTATCAACTCAAATCCCGGCAAACGGAATGAGACAATTCGATCAATTGACTTACGTTTCGGACAAAATAAAAGCCACCTTCGACCTATCCCCTCTCGCTCTTCGAACAAAAAACTATCTCCTACATTGTCGAGAAATACAGCATAGTCTCCCAACAGAAGCCATATCTAGTCCTTGTCCGGGAGAATATTGAGAACCTTGACACTGCAAGGTGGAGATTGACCAGGGTTTAATGTGTAGCAGCTATAGGTCACCGCCCTCGCGAAAAACAGAACACTCACCAGGAGGAATTTCGCGACGGGCAGCTTGGCCTCCCGACTCCCGAGCAAATTCGCCATGATTTGAGCGCTGAGGGAAACGATGGCAGAAAGATAGGATACCGTCGCACAAACACGGACGACGCCATGCAATTTCTTCAGCTGCCCCAACCAGAAGAGATAGGTGCAGAAATGAGCACCATTCACCGAAATTGAACTCAATCGCTATTTCATAAAGGATTGCACGTACTACTGATGATTCTGAGGTTTCTGTCACAGCGCGAATTGCAAAGTACTCGTCTTCCGATAAACCCTAGTTCTTCAATTCTTCAACACACTGACGCTAAAGTGGTAACATTCGAGGAAGAAAACGAATGGTACCGCTCCAAAGAGTACCAAAGTAGAAAGGATAAACATCCAAGTAGTACTCCCTCCGTCCCATAATGATCTTCATGTTGGCCTTCTTTTTTTGTCCCAAAATGATCTTCCAATTGCACTTTGTGATGTTGAAATTGGTCAAATTTGCCTTATGATTGTTATTTGACACTAGCAAAACTACTCTAAGTGGTTGTTTTCGCTCCATCCATGCAAACATCAAGCAAAAGACAAATACAATGATTGAAAGCATTAATCTATACTTATAGTTTTTATTTTTTGCATCTCTTTGAGTATTTCCCAATTGAAGTAGATTAAGTTTTGGAAGCTGAAACAAAGGTCTATATGTGGTCTTAGGCATATGCTAAATGTCCACAAAATGGCAACCTCACACTCAACAATTAAGTGCTCACCGGTGTTCTTTAAACACGCCCAAAAATATTCACTTTTCAATATTCAAAAACTACATTTTAAAAGGGTTTCAAAACTTAATTTTTTTAGGATGCAAAGAGAACACCAAACTCTACATACTATGCAAATTGAGTCTTTAAAATTTTATTTTTATCCTTAATATATAAGATTTGGTCTAACAGGAAGATCATTTTGGGACGGAGGGAGTATATCATTTCTAGTAGTCGTAGGTAATTAATTAGTAGTAGCTACTCCCTCCGTCCCATTTATATTGTCCGATAGGTTCTCTCAAATCTACATTGGGAGGTAGATTTGAAAGAACCTACTGTACAATATAAATGGGACAGAGGGAGTATCATTTAGAGTTGAGATTTAAATATCTCGAATTCATTTTCATTTGTGACACAATTCTTGAAAATGTGTCTTTCAGCTAAAGATAGGCTAGGACGTTTCATGGTTATGTTTGTTGAAATGAATACAAGTGGAATTCTTTGTTGGTAACATATAATTGAATTGTCTTTGTAAGTAGATAGCAACTATTTGTGTTATGTTGATTGACAAACTACATCTTTGATAAAATTGATATAACAAAAACTTGGTGGAAAGTGGCATCAAAGACAAGGTCTTTACACAAAAATATGCAAACTATGAGGGGTCCATTACTTATGAGCTTGAAACTCTTTGCCTCTCGCAAATATTCCTCAACCCATGAATGGTTTGACGTATTGGTAGAGAAAAGAATTCATCCTCAAAAAAAAAGTATCATAAATAGAAATAAAGGCAAGGCTTTCAGATTTGCTATGAAGAAATCCCCAAGTGCAAGAAATTTTATTTTCATCTCAAGAACACCCTTAAACAAATAAAAAAAGTCATGAGAGATATATTTGGTGTTGATAATGGTGAAAATTGCAAAAAAATTACAAAGGAAAAATAGTCCGATAAAATGGAGCAAATTTTAATGTTATATCTTAGATTATTCTATTTAGTCCAAATCTTCACTTTTTTTTTGGTTGAAACTTCGTCAGAATTACGAAAAGCACATTTTATAAAATTCCTAGACCCATCGTACCTTTCTACGCAGGTAAGTTTTCAACCTGCAAGTTTAGAGCAGCCTTGAAAAGTCTTGTTTCCTTTGAATCGCAACCGCAAGTTCACAACCTCCAGATCTGACGGACCCCCTTTTTCCTCTACGCCTCTCATTCACTGCTACAGCTCACGCACCGTAGATTCTCCAGCTGGACGTCTGACGGCAGGGCATTGACATCCACCCCCATGGACCCCAGAGTTACTCTCCCATGTTCTCGGAGGTTGCAACAACACCTTGCAAACTGATGGCCCGAGCACATGGGGCTGAAGGAGGGCTGAGCGAGGGCTCTTCCGCGAGCCTCCACCTGCTTTGAGCCCTCTCCGAGGCTGACGGAGAAACGCGCTACCAGCCTCAGCCAAGTCTCAGTCAAGTCGAGTGGCACCTGCGCGACTCTCTACCAACCTGCCCAAACCACAAAAGCCAGAAGTGGCCCCTTAACTACCCCTTAACTATACTTACCCTCACCCCTTTGACCCCACCTCTTCTCTCTTCTTTTCTTCATAATTGTCCCCATTCCTTTGTATTTTTCCCATCCCTTTGTGTTTTCCCCATCCCCTTACCTACCGATTTTTCTTATGATTCGATCATTTCTATTAGATATTTATTAGCTATTCGAAGATTTATAAGAAATATTTTTCCTCCCTTCTTATCTAAATTTTCACTATTATTCAGTGACTTGAACCACTCTAAAGTAATATTTTTGTCATTTCATTCAATAAACTTTGATGCAATTTAAAAAAAAAATAAAAGTATCAATAAATTTCTAAAACAGTAGAATAAATAAAAGAATCTCTAAATGATAAATTATTAATTTTTAACCATCTTTGTTGATTCTTTAATAATTCAAAACGAGTTATATTTTCTAGTGGGTTTTCAATTAACCAACTCTGATATAAATATACAGGAGTAAATACTTGTGGGCGTTTTAATTGAACACCAATTTTTTCACTATGCTTAAAATTTTCAAAAATATTTTTTTCTATAAAAGGTAATTGATTCCACCAATTTATGGAAAAATCATTTATGGAATTTTGACCATACCCTCGATGAAAAAAAAATTGTTTAATCTTTTGACTTCAACTAGATTTTTCTTGTTTTCTTCTTGCTCCATGAGTAACATATAATCTTCTTAGCATTTCTTCATCTATAACTAAGTTTTGACTTGAAAAACAACTTCGATCTCTCAATAATTTTTTTTATGCTTCAAAAAACTTATAGGGTTCTAATTGGGTGCTGTAAACCTTAAACCACCTCCACCATGTTAATTTCTAATCCATTTGCATACACCCCTTACTTTCTTAAATGTAATTAATCTTAAGTAATTCGGGGAAACTAATCCCTTCACCCTTGTGGTCCTAAGATTTTCACCATAATTTTTATATGACATGAATTACCTAGTAAAAAATTATAAAGATCATTCTCCCTCCCACATTCATATGGTCCTATTTAGCTATTTCATATATATATATATATATATATATATATATATATATATATATATATATATATATATATATGAATATGTATCCTCTTCCCATCATTTTCTTTGTTGTGATGAGCGACCTCGGAATCGTTTAGTAGATCTTATCCTCCGGTTAATTCAAGTTAAGTAAAAGTCTAAAGTAAAAGTATCTAAAATTACTGCCCTAACTGGGTATATATATATGAACCATATACGGGTTCTATATATTTTTTCACAACAATTTATTGCTTCCTCTTTCTTCTTGCTCACAACACGTTAAGTTATCAGCACGAGACTCTACCAGCCGAGAGTTTGATTTTAGTTTTATTGAACCCTTATTCAAATTAGGGGGGGCTGGGGGTAAAGGGGGTGGGGTAAGCGGCGGGTAAAGGGGGCTGAGGGTAAAAGGGGCTGGGGGTAAGCTGCGGGCGGGTAAACTGCGGGCGGGGGGGGGGGTGTAAATTGCAGGCGGGGGGGCTGTCCAGCAGCCAGCTGCCGGCCCCTGCCGCAGCAGCTGCCGCGAGGCAGGGCCAGGCTGAGCTCCTTTGCCGCATGTGCGGGGACCATGAAACCCTCAGCCCTAATTCCGTCCGCCATCCCCCGTTCGGGAGCTCCCGAGCGCAATTGCTGCTGCCTTCCCATTTTTCGCTCCCTGTAAGCCCAGCAACCCACTACCAATTCCCTTTGAATCTTCCAGTGTCTAGTAACTTGCTGCCCACTCTTGGTTCACATTTGATCAGTGCAGAAACTCATCTTGTTGCATTCGTACTTGCAAGTTTTGGGTTTACAGTGGAATTGAGGCAGATTTTTTGGTCTTTTTAGGTTTGCTGCGATGGGGCTGACGGAGGTGAAGGAGGGCGAGGGAGCTCCAAGCGTGTCAGGGGAGCAAGAGATGGTGGCGAATTCGAAGTACAGTGGCCGCGTCTTCATCAAGAACATCCTCGGTCGTCCCGACGGCGGAGTGGGTCTCATTGGTCAAAAAGTAACAATCGGAGGCTGGGTGAAGACCGGTCGTGTGATGGGCAAGACCAACTCCGCGTTCGTAGAAGTGAACGACGGCTCCTGGATTGGCAATATGCAAGTCTTAGTGGACAAAAATGTGGCGGCTGAGAAGAATCTGACTCTAACAGGTACGAGCGTCGTGGTGGAGGGCGAGCTCGTGAAGCCTCCGGAAGACAAGAAGCAGAAAGTTGAGCTTATGGTCGAGAAAATCTTGCACGTCGGTAATGTGAACGCTGCGAAGTACCCGATTGCGAAGGGGAAGCTTTCCTTGGAGTCACTTCGGAGCCAATTGCATCTTCGGGCTCGCACTAACACGATTTCTTGCATTGCGAGAATCCGGCACGCGTTGGCTGTGGCCACACACACTTTCTTTGATAAGAATGGATTCATGTGGGTGCACACACCTATTATTACCACCAGTGACTGCGAGGGCGCAGGTGAGATGTTCCAGGTGACGACCTTGTTCAGTGAAGCAGAGAGAAATGATCGTGAGCTTGCTCTCCACCCTCCTCCCAGTTTGAGAGAGGTTGAAGCCGCCCAAGCTGCCGTAGAAAAGAATGCGGAGATTGTGAAAGAGCTCAAAGCACAGAAGAAAAGCAAGAAGGAGATTGAACCTGCCGTCCAGGTAGCATCTTAAACCCTAAACCCTAGCTCACTGATGACCTTTGAATTCTTGCACCTCTTAACTATTCTCGCTTGCAGGCTTTGATGAAAGCTAAGGAGACCTGCGCTCAACTAGAGGCGCATGCCAGCATGAAGCCGGGGCTACCGAGGACAGATGATGATCGAGTGGATTACAGCAAGGATTTTTTTGCCCGGCAGGCCTTTTTGACAGTGTCGGGCCAATTGCAAGTGGAGACATATGCCTGTGCATTGAGCAACGTATACACATTCGGGCCTACTTTCCGGGCGGAAAATTCACATACCACGAGACACTTGGCTGAATTCTGGATGATCGAGCCGGAGATTGCCTTCGCCGACCTTGAGGATGACATGAACTGTGCGGAGGATTACGTGAGATTCATGTGCCAGTGGCTTCTGGACCATTGTTTGGAGGATATGAAATTCTTGTCGAGCATGTACGACAAAAATGCTGTGGAGCGTCTACAGATGGTCGCCTCTACACCATTCGTGCGTATCACGTACACCGAAGCCATCGAGACTCTGGAGAAGGTAGTAACTTGCTCTCACATTCGTATCATATATTCATACATATATTTCTTGGAACAGTTTTCTGACAGGAGTGGTCCTGCAACAGGTGACGGAGAAGAAGTTTGACAACAAGGTGGAATGGGGAATCGATCTAGCCTCAGAGCATGAGAGGTTAGTGAATGAGACGATTGTTCTGCAGCATTTCACTCTGTGGTGTGGTAGCTAACTTTTTTTCATTGTGCAGGTATTTGACGGAGGAGATCTACAAGAAGCCAGTGATTGTGTACAACTACCCGAAGGATATCAAGGCTTTCTACATGCGTCTGAACGATGATGGAAAGACTGTTGCTGCGATGGATGTGCTTGTTCCGAAGGTTGGAACTCTTACACATCTGCTGATGACATTTTTACCCTCGAAAAATTCCTAAAAGTAAATACCTCTGGTGTGCAGGTTGGAGAGCTTGTAGGTGGAAGTCAGAGAGAAGAGCGACTAGACGTTCTCGAAAGGAGGTATGAGAACTTCGACCAACACCGTTTAGTAATTGTTCTTGAGATGATTTGTGCGTTGCCTGGTTTTTCTTACGATTGAGATTGGTCGCTGCAGGTTGAAGGAGATGAACTTACCATTGGAGCCGTATGAATGGTACATTGATTTGAGGCGACACGGAACAGTGAAGCATGCAGGGTTCGGGCTTGGATTCGAGCGCATGATTTTGTTCGCGACGGGGTTGGAGAACATCAGAGATGTGATTCCGTTCCCGAGGTATCCAGGCAAAGCGGAGCTTTGAGTAGAGTGAATATTGTTGTGGAAGCTCAGTGCTTCCCGGTGCATTGTACACACTGTTAGAGGAGGTTGACTGACTGACCTTGTATGCTTTGCCATCTGAGCATTGCATACTATTGATATTATTAATAGCATTGCATTACTATTACTAGGGCGCTATGTACGAACAGAGGTGGCCATTGCCGCATGTGTGTACGAGAATTCATTCAAGGTTATACTTGGGTCTTTATACCTGTGGTCTTTTGGCTCTGATACAGATGTGATATATCGAAATGACCAGTATCGTACTGCAGTGTCTTTTGTACTTAGCTATCCGTTGACGTCCTGGGGAGGCCACCAGCACTGGAAGGCAACCCTTGTATAATGGAGTACCCCGCGTCAAAGTTCTTGCACTCCAGAATGACCTTCTTTCTCACATCAAAATATGTCATTGAAAATCACTTGATACAGATGGTTTCGAATCCATGAATGTCTATCAACTCTTACTAAAATGCCACTGGAAAAACAACAACGCCGACTAGCAGGCAATGAGATGCAAGTTGTCAAGTGAGAACAAATCACGCGGTGCTGTAATTTTATCACGCGGTGCTGGAATTTCATCTTGATTCTCGACTTCCCTACATCTGCGCTCTTAATTCAGGGCACGGAGTTTGTGTTGTTCGAGGATTGGGCTTCCCACACATTCACATGAGGACTCTCATAGGTTACAGCAAGTCAGGGAAGTGTAGATTCGCAGGTACGGGGTTTTAGATTTTGTTCTTGATTGGTTGGGCTCCGTGAGGAGCAGTCCAAAAAATGGGCTATGCCGGTGATTGTACCCAACGCACGGTATTCTTTAGTAAAAGGCGAAAGAAAAGTTCGCTCTGTGCTGAGCACCCGGCTGCGTGGGCAGGTGGTCCTACCCAGACGGTCTTATGCCAGGATTCTGTAGAAGAGCTACCAAACGAGGCGGGATAAGTCGGTGGTTAAGGTGGAGGTACCCATACCCGAGAGGCCCCCCATGTTGAGCATATAGGCTTCCCGGATGTTGCACATGTCATGACCCAATGTGGACAATTTTTTTTAATATTCGTAAACTGACTGACAGCGCAGGCTGTGAGCCACTCCTTGACTGACAGCGCAGGCTGTGAGCCACTCCTTGCTCGCATGAAGGTTACTGCTTAGTTCCCTTATTTCCAGTTACCAGGGAGTAATGTTAGCTGAAATTAATGATCTCCTATCACGGGTATTAGTAGACTGCGTTCGAGAATTGCTCTTCATGTTATCGGTTATTGGTGAAGCTATATGTTGGTTACGCATTTGGATCAACTTTTCACCTTAAAAATTTGTAGTAATTTCAATTTTGCAAAGAAAAAATTCCAAAAATGCTCATTCTTCATGAACCTTATTTCCCTTCCTTCGAAAAATTTCTCGTAGCTCGTAATCTTACTGGTACTGTGCCAATCGCCTTAACTTGTCGGGTATGGGTACCTCCACCTTATATAACTGGACATTCCGGGCATTCCGGGCACAGCAATCGGATTGCTGACCGTAGCAACCCAAAACAATATAACGGTACCACAGGTGAATCAGCCAAATCAGCTTGATGCATGACGACAACACAGCGCATTCAATGCGCGTACCTGGAACCCACCAGAAGATATTTTGTTATAAAAAGCCAAAGTCTTCACGCAATAAACGGGAATCAACATGGAGTAGAAGCAAACCGGCCGAAACTTCATTGAGAAAACATCGATTCTGAACAAAGCTCATCGAAGCATTGTAGAGATGTTTACAATACAGCAGAAAACGATCCAAGTTAGAAGCTTACAAGGGCCAAGGGAGGTGGAACAAGAGTGTTGAGAGCTTTAGCGCCTAAACTGGCCTCATTGCCTAACATCGCCGATACAGCTCGATCAGCAGCTGCAACTCCCCTCAACGCTTCCACCCATCGTTGCTCTGCTATCCTGTCACAAGTGATAATAATCACTAAGACTCGAGAGGTGATGAGTATCTCCACGTTCTTGAAGAAATAAAAGCGTAAGAGAAGGTAAACTCGATGGCTATGCTATCAAGGTGAAAACTCGATAACTAATCGCCCGGCAAAGCAAGTCTTCAGCCATTTCATAAGCCGTCTTAGCTTGTTCCAAGGTACCATTTTTGTCCGACACCATATTATCAGCCTGCTGTGTTGTGACTACTCCTAATTTGAATAATGTCGAACCCACCTGTCCAACACGAACACACCAAGTGAGGATATGGATACCATGTGAGGTGCTATAACAAGAGCTAACAGATTCATAGAAGGACTCCATTGATGGATCTGAGCTTGAATAACCAATACCTGGATATGTGTTGATGAGAGAGCCTTCTGTCGCACTCAAAGACATCTAGAAGCCACGTTCACAAATAAGTCAGCACGGCTGTAGTCATGTCTTAGACGATCCCGAACATACTAACATACGGTCCTTTGTAGTAAACTCTACACAATAAACTCTAGACTACAAGACACTAAACAAACATGTTCAGATCGGAAGATACGAGGTGGATAAGAGACATAGTAATAAACTGACACCTGAGCGAAGTCTTCAGAGTATGTAGAGCATTACACAAAGCATAGCTTAGAATAGGTCTCTTAAACAACATTTTGAACCCACTCACTCTAAGCGAACTTCAACAACTAAGGGTACGCTCTTTTCCATATCTCGACAGTGTAAGCAGATTGCGTACCTCTGCCAGGCGACTCAGACGTCGCAGGGCTTGTTGTGAATGGCCAGCTCCACCCTCCTGGAATCCACTGTATATGAGTATGAGACATGAATGTACAAAGCACTTCATGTAGTATGATTGCTCCAGCACCACCTTGCTCCCCACAAACTAGAAGCTCTGTCAATTCTAGCCAGACTCTTGTTCCATTCGTAATCAAAACAAGCTGTGAGGTGCAGACCTCAAGCATTCTGAGTGAATGACGAATAAGGTACTCTGCATCACTTGTCTTGCCCTGGAGCCGTAGTACCTACAGCCATCACTTCCAAACATAAGAGGTCATCATGTACTCGAAAATCAAACTATCTCAGCAAGAAATTCGTTAAGATTTACATAAGGCATAAGGGGCTCACAAGGGACACACAAAAATACTCGTAATTGTCCTCTTTGCAAATACTTGGTAGTTGCTCAGCAATGCTACAACAAAGTAATAGGTCATACAAATCTCTGAGTGTTAAGTATAAAGATTTGAAAAAAGGCAGGAAAACGGAAACAAATTGGTCACTGAAACGTAGAAAAATGTGGTGATAGCGACCTTTGCCAAATGGAACATCGTGTTGGCGTACTCTGGATGACTTGAACCGAGTTTCTGCTCCTTGAGCTGACAGCAACCACACAAGAATTCAACAAATAGATAAGCACAAACGCCCTTCTCAGAAAACAACAACAAAGCCCCCTCACAAGTCAGTTTATTGTGTGTATGGAATTTCTGAACAAGGTGACAAAATAACAGAAGAATCCATAAACCTCTACACCATAAAACGTGTGATTTGAGGGGATTTTAATGACGAGTGAAGTAGTGAATATGGCAGAACAAGGACAGCTTTGAAACAAAGAGCACCTTCAATGACCGCTGTAGTTGATAGGATTTCGTCGAATCATGTTCCAAAACCCAAACCGCCACCACTGTCAAATAAAGAAAGACGGCTCCACTGTCTAAAGGCTTTGCGAACTTATCAGATAGTCAGCAAGGTATCAGTCCATTTAGCTCTGAAAACCTACGTGCGTTCTTTTAGACAGTATCTACAAAGCCTGAAAATGCAATGTCCCAACATAGCTCATGCCTTATGGGATGTTCTAAACTAAAACCTACAAGTTATCTTCACATTCCGCATTACTGCTTCATGCTGATATTGGACATACATGAATGAGAAGTTCTGACTACATATACTTATAAGTGAGCAGCTTACCTCATAGCAAACAAGAGCCTCTTCATATTTATGTTGCTGCAAGTATGTGCCAACAGGATTGTGCAACGCAAAGCCGACACTGTCAGAAATACACCAATGCAGGTTCACCCATGTTGTCAACATCTCACCAGCCTTTCGCAACGCACACAAATTCCAACTGCCTGAAGAAACTACTGTAACAGTACGAACTGAAAACACCATTTAGGAAGCCACCAGCGTATCTTTCATGCAAAGGACCCAAAGCTTGCTCAAGCCTCTGAACGGACTCTATAAAAAGAGGCTCCGCCTTGGCATACTCTCTTCTCATGCGGTAAAGCTCAGACTGATGTACCATTGAACGATCTAATTTAGAAGTTTACTCCAGCTACATGTACATAAAACGAAGGCTGCTGTATTGAAGGAGATAAGATTACAAGTGAATGCTAATAAGCAAGCTCGATCTATTATAGTCCATTCTGACTGAGCAAAATAAAACACACAAGTCTTTTGAGATTAGACTGTCGTTGCTATTGACCTTAATGTATCTTGCAAAATGTGCTCAAATCTCATACCAACTTACTACAGCTGGAGGCGACATGAGGATCTCGCTCTCCAAAGCCTTGCTTGGCTTCTTCCAATCCACAATCCGAAGTACTTCTCAGCTTCGTCGAGACGACCCTCCAAAAGAAGCCACAAAATAAGTCCCAAGCCTCGTTCATGGTGCTTATACAACCGCAAATTAGATACAATACAATGACTGAAGGTCAATAACACACGATAGGTCTCTTTGTCAGAACAAGCAACAAAACTTCGAAACCTCGCTCTGTAACGAGGGCGATACTCATGATATGCATCGTAGAAAGTGAGAGGCTCTGACTTGAGTAAAGAGGTCTCGGCCCATATCTGTATAGATACGCCATCTTGCAGTATGTGAGTTGGTGGTAATCTCGCCGGATTCTGGTGACCGCAGACTAGCTTCCACGAGTTAAACCTCTAGCTGCACACTCTCCGCATGTGACGGCCGTGCACTTACTTCCTCAGCCAAACTGGTGTGCATGCCACCTTACGCAAAAACTCCTGCGACCATCATCTCACCAATTTCATATCTAAGGTAGAGGCTTCGAAAACCATCCAGGACCTGATCTCGTCTTCCATTCTGAACTATTAAATTACACTTGGTCTTCAATGAACGAGTGATATAAGCAAAGACCTGTATAACAACTCATCTTTTAAGTAATCCACTATAATTGAGAACTACACTCTAGACTGCATCCATGGGAATCGAATTTCGTTCTCAACAAATTGAACTTTCGCAATCCAAAAACCTCAGGAAGACTCCACATATCACAGGTTTCTCAAACCAGAAACTCAGCATAAATTTTAAAACTGCTCGATGAAAGAGAAATTGGAGATAGGCAATCATACAGTGCGCAATTCTAGCATACCTGTGATCAAGTAGACACAGAGCCTGCCAAGAGGTGACTGATTTAAGGTCGAAACTTCAGCCACATCGACAATCCAATCCCTGCACATTTGATTGTCCTTTCACACAATTAGACCTTACCTGGAACCCTAACAAATGTAATGCTAAGATCAGAGTCCGTATTCTACGCGTCGAAGTATTCAACATCCTAATTGAAACTGGCTATGGAGAAATCAAAAGAAAACATTGCATTTGTGGCAGAATTCGTCGATCAAAATTCTGGAGCTCTCAAACAAGAGCTTGATTGAAGGACTGCACCTGGCTGAGGGTGCTGCGACGGAATTTATCGGGAGCCTTACAGTGCTGCGGCAAGGCGGTGTCCCTAAAGGCTTAACATGAGTGACAATCATCAGGCTTACATAGCGGAAACAGGAAAGTTGTTAACAGATAATTCACATGAAGAGAGGCCTTCTCTTGAGCCTCTTATGCCCTAACTTCCGTTGAGTACCTACTCAAGGTGCGTGTGGGGGTGGAGCTGTATGAGAGTGATCCAACCAACAAATACAAATTCAAATACAATCGTAACAAGCAGTTCTGCTCAAGCTCGAGCTACGGGCATCGCAGTAAATCTGGTGCATAACAGTTGGGACTTCACAAGATTGTTGCATCTCGAGAGACCAAATACTCCAGATTTTATATTATACACTTCACGTGCTTCTTTCTAGAATCTACAAGGCATTAGACAACCATTTTCAACCACTTTCAAAATTTCAACCTGTTAAGTTGCTGTAAGGGGAAGGTGAGGGGTAAGAGACCTAAGGTCGAAGAAGGTAGACAATATGCAGCAAACCTAAAACAGAATCAGCGAGCTATAACTAAGGTGCCAACCTTAAATATGGCAGCAATAGCCATGATCACACCAGGAACTAAAAAAACGCCCACCGTACCACCTAACGGTGCATTTAGTGACTCGTGCGTCCATTCCATAAAACTGCAGAAGTAATAGACGATGAGTGGTAAGATCACAACCACTGCATCTGACACTGCCTTTCTCTCACCTATATACACATACGGACATTGTCCACAAGCACATCAGTTCATAAGATCTGATTCAGAGACATTGGTTGCGTCTACATTATGAGCACTATATTTTCAATGTGTGAAAAAAATCCATACCGTCTCAAGGCACCACGCATGTCAGGTCGGGTTAACAAGCGTGACAAAAGAACACCAGCCATTTCCCTCGTCGGTCCTGGGTTTTCCAAATGAACAGTACAAATTTTGATCATTCTCTCGCACTAAAGGAGGGGGCTCGTCGTTGCTACTAAGCCCCGACATCCGCTCTTGAATCGCTAGAACGGTATCGACCGAGGCCAAGTCGAAAGGTATCAAGACCGAATGGAAAGCCATAGCAATAAGCAACATTTTGTTTCCCATTCACCCGTGCTCTCCTCCTTCAAGATGTCAACAACAATGACCGATTCACAAAGTCCGCACAATCGCTGCTCAGAACGCCGAATTCCAAAATCGCACCAAAGATATGATGCCTAGCCCTATGACAGAATTGAGATAATACTTTGGCTATCTATGTGAGCACTCCATTGGTCTACCTCCCAATGGCCGAGACAAGACTGATGCGAACATTTGATCATTTTGGACCGACCAAAATTGGTGCATCAACATTCAATCTATACGAAGCATACAACAAAGATTCCAATCAAGTTGAATGAGTAGGGAGTCTATCATCTGCAGTGCGACCTATAATACCCTCTCTCGCGCTCAAGATCAAAATTCCTCGGACACGGAACCACATTCAATCGATTTAAGAGAAAAAGTACCAAATATATCCCACCTCTTCTTCACATTGTTCAAGCAAACCAACTGCAAGCTCCAAATCCGCTGTCTGATGTGGAAAAAATTTGACTTCAATTTATAACTACAAACGGTCATCAAAGTGTGAATCAAAGTACACAGTTTCTTCACCACCTGCAGCATTCACCATGTTCACAAGGTTAGAATGTTCTCAAGGCTAAGCCAAAATAGTGCCTCTCCTGTTATGCAGTTTTTCAAGCCTCATACAAACATAGCACCGTTAGATCAAAGAAAAGTTCGAAAGGAGTCTTCGTCGTGACCGAGGAATCGTGAATCAAATAAGCCAACAATCTAGGTTTCAAAAGCAAGCATCAACACACCTGTAACTGTGACTTCTCCAACTTGTTGCCGTTCGCTTCGATAACAACTGCTCTTACAAGACCCATAAAAGGAGTGATTATGCCTTCCAATAGAGGCTCCAGCAGTTGACCCTGCTCTTGATACTTCTCAACCTGCGAACACGTAAGGGGTATGTGACACTTGTAAACGTTGATCTGGACCACATTCAAACTCCGTGCACAAATGTCTTCTTTAACAAGGTTTGACTGGTTCCTCTAACAATGAAGATTGTATTCCACATCAAAAATTCCAGCAGGTTCGCGATTCGAACGCTATCTGATTACTCTCAACCAGCTAGCTGATACTTAAAGATTGCAGCGTGCAAGTAGATCCAATCCAAACCCTAAATCGCCAGAAACTCCCGATTCTGAGCCTAACACACTAATTTTGTTTTCACCACATATAGACATGGATTGAACCGACCGATCCAATGAGATTTCATCCCTCATATTCGTAAAATGAGGTCAAGAGTGCATCCAATGATCGCGAGATTCTTTTGAATGACTGTTATTCTTTCACATATCCAGCTCTCATTCTATTCAATCAGCTGCAATGCTCCACCACTTCGGTGGAAGAAATGCATTTGATACAATTTTGCAATGCGTTCCAGCATTTTTGTCACAGACACTCATGAAAAACGCGATGATCCAGCTGATGTAATGTCATGGCGGTGAATGGGTCCAGATTAACATTATTTCACTAATTAATCACTTGCATCTCCAACACTCGCATAGGGTTACTCAAACTCCAAATTCAAATTTCGCCAAGAACGTCCAAACAGAGCAGGATTGATCGACGACGATATTGATCATAAACGATGGACTTTCCATTATTCGATTGGCAAAGAAAAAACCTCATTTGAAGCCAAGGATGGAGTTATGAGATTCAATCCGAGTGCGCTTACGACGCACTGTGCTTGCTTGAAAATGGCAGGATCCGCATCACCCTTGCCTTGCACAATGGTGGTCACCACAGACTCCAGCACTGCTGTATCCTGCGCGAAAGACCGGTGCAGGCCGAAACTGACAGCGTCCTCTTCATCTTCATGAAGCTCAGAAAGGCAAATTCTGCACACATTCATTTGAACTCTGCCACTTCTGAAATGCCTCAAGTTTACACTCACATTGTTTTCAATTAGCTCAAAGTCCATATGCTCCCACCAAGAACCTCGAGCTCCTTAACGCTTGCTAAAGCCTGAGAGTTCTTACAAACCCTAAAGCTTCAAAGTCCCCGACTCAACGCTCTAGTGCAGGCGTCAAACCACTGGGATTTGCACCAAAGAATGCAGGATCGAAAGACAACGGAAAATATCGTAGGCGACCTCAAACTGATGAACAAGTATTTATGCACCGACAGAATGTACCGACATGATGGACCAACAAGATTCCCCTGCTCTTCTTTTCTCTTCTTTGAGTTCGTTCTAATTTTTCCTTCTCTTTCCATTTCTTTCCCTATCTTTCCATTCCTATCTTTCTCTCTCCATGCCTTTTCTTCTCTTTCCACAGTTATTCTTATCTTTCCAGCTTTTTCTTTACCTCCCATTAATTTCTTTATTTTCCATTACCTTTCCTTGACATTCTTTACCCTTCCTTGACATTCTCTATCTTTCCGTGACTTTCTTTGTCTTTCCGTATAGTTCCTCATCTTTCCTTATCTTTACTTATATTTCCTCACTTTCCATATCTTTCCTTGTCATTCCCTTATCTCTCTTTATCTTTTCTCATGTTTCCTTCTCTGTTGAAGAGTGAAATCCGACGATCCTCCGGGCTTTTGATCGAGCTACTCTTAAGTTAACCAAACAACTTGTCACAAATATTGAAATGACGATGCTACGAATCATCATCCTATCTCTTGCATCGATACGACTGAATCTAGACAAAAACATGAACTTCGAACAAATTCAGTACAAGAAAAATCCGTTCAAGAAAAAACTATAAAAACTTGAGAAGTAAGAAGCGTTTAAGAAGTCAAAACACATTATGAAGGTTGTGATTGACAATGAAGATGCTATTTACCGAAGAGAGGCAAAGGAGATAATATCTGGTAGAGCCTCACTGTATTCGATTCAACCACTTCTTCCTTTGCACCAATACGATTGCAGTAGACTAAAACTTGGAACAAAAACAGAACATGAAATTTTATTAGAGGAAAATGGCAGCAGCAGAGTTAGTGAACAAAATAGAATATGGTTACTTTGTATTCCGGAGAGAACCCTCTAAGGATACATCGAAGGCGAAGATACGCGCAAAGCCACAGTACATTGCATTAGCATTGTCTTTCAAATGAAAAGATTATAAGCATGCCTTTCATTTAGAAGTTTAGAAGCAAGGCGCAGCTCCCAAGGAGCGTCTTGAAGCACCTTCTCCGGAGGCTAAATTTTCATTCTACGACATAATCAAAAAGTTTTATATATATATATATACTCCCTCCGTCTCATCCCATTGTCTCGGAATAACACCATGGTTTGCTAAGAATAGTTCATTTTTCTCATGGTCTACATGACTCATTGATATAGTAGGATATGCTTTGGATGGATTAGAATACTCATGAATAAAATCAAATCTTGGTATTATTGTTAAACGGATGTTTGATTCAAATTATGGTGTTTTTATGAGAAGGAGGGAGTATGTATCATCAAATTTGTTCAAATTTGTTATTAACATATGAAGAGAAAGTATTTAATCTATGACTATCCAACTAAGCCAAAATGGTTCTTTGCCATAATGGGCACCTTGGTCAAGTTTCAATAATTTGAGTCATGTTTGGTTATACATGCAAAGTCTACGGGGTAACAGCTGCAAATTGAAATACCAATCTCAAATTCAAATACAAAGTTTCAATAATATTTTATTTACAATTTAGTTTTCGGGCCCACATAGCCAAAGAAGAACCTTACGTTATTAACCTCTTCTTAGATTTTTCTTTAGATGAGTAATTCATAACCGTATTCATACTTGAATTTCTAAGTAATTTAAGCTGAAAGTTTTATGACAAGGACACCATTCAAAATCTGCAAGAGAAAGATTCGAAGTTTACATGACTTTTAATATTTGATCTTTAAGAATTTGTTAAAATCTAGGTGATGTAAGAATTTTTTGACAAAATCTTCCTAAAATTCACAAACATAAGAGAGGTTACTAAATAACATAAGGATTGCATCTTTTCTTACATTGAATATGATTCACACAGTGCACGGTCTACCATATTGTTTTTATGTATCTTTTTCTAAAAGACAACTTGCTTGAAAATTTAAAAAGTGTAAGAAGTCTCGGAATATCTACATGATAATTAGCTAAGTTATTTTCATGAAACAAGTAAGAGCAAAATGTTTGGGGTGTCTATCATCAAAACCTTTATGATACTTGTTTTTAAATTTTTAAATGTAGATATTTAATAAGGGTCCCTAAGGGATAATAAGAAAATACTTTGGAAACCATAGAGATGTCCTCCTTTCCAGCCAAAATTCTTTTTGTAGGATTGTCATCAAAAAGGAGCATCAGAAAGTATTCATTCCATAAGTTTGAAGAGTTTAAAAGGGATTTATTTGGACTTAAGTCACTCCTCCTTTGCTTACTTTCTACAACATGAAGATAGATGAGACCGTTTGTGAATGTTTCAAATCTTCTATATCGCTCTCAAGTAGAGAGGATAATTTTTACTAAAACACTCTCGTTGCATCTAAGTTGGAGGAGAACTCCGAGAATCAGCCAAACTATGTTTGAAAAGTAATTTTGAACGATACAAAACACTAACACATTCCTTTGCTTTCTTGAAGGTAATTATGTTTGTCTTCCTCAAGTAATCGTCAGAGACTATACATAAATACATGATGCTAGCTTACCTTTGAACATCTTCTATAGAATAGAATTCATACAAGCTAAAGAATACCAAATTCTTGTGCTTATAACTTCTCATCTTTGTTTTTAAGAAGTGCTAGTAAGATTGAACCAAACAAGAGAGGTGTCAATTGAACAATATCTTAGGATCTATCTAATTATTCAATTTGTAATTTGATTGTTGTTCAAATTCCTACAAAAAAATCTGCTTTTAACGACACCTCATGCACCTAGATTCAACCGGCTATGTCCAAGATCATAAGTCCACTCGCAAAAAAAAACAAAAGAACTACATGTCTTAATTAATAAACTAGTATGGCTCCGGCGTTGCCACGGATATATTGTATATATAATTAGGTTAATTTTGTAATTTTTGGTGATTGTACCCGTCAACCTCTTTTGCAATCCGATTCTTTTGGAAAACTTTACAAAAAACCCGCTTCCCAATGACACCTCATGTTGCCCGATCCAACTGGCCGTTCCCAATATCATAATATCACTCGCAAAACAAAACAAAACATAACAAACTAACGGCCTTAAATAATAGATTGTTGATTCTTGTATGCCTCTTTGCTATTGTGACAACTTCAATGAGACATTTGAATAAAGGAGGAGTAAGAAGCACCCTTACATATAGTTCGCTTTCAATACTTTTTGTCCATTCATGCTAAACGTCAAAGAAGGTTATGAGTTTTTACTTGAAAACCTTAAATGAATGATACTTGCTACTTGTCAACACAAATTGAATTATGACGGGGACACCTTCTATGCGTGACTAGAGGACAAAAAAACACCCCCCACGATCCAGTGCCTTGGAGAGAGGAACGAGCTCCCATATGAACTCAATACCATCATTGAGTCGGTAATCATTCATTTTATTTAGAGAAATAGATAGCAACAAACATCATTAATCAGTAAAGCAAATCGGGTTTGAGCAGAACTCCTCTCAACTGGTGCAAGACTCGGATTGGCTCGCAATTTCGTGCTTGAGCTTGTTTGAGTGAGTGCAAGAATATCAATATTTTCAAGGCTTCTTCCTGAACCAAGGCGCTTCTTTGTTCAGATCGTGTAAACTACTAGCAAGGGTGAGGGCTTGACCGTAAATTATTATATTAGGATGTGGTATGCCTATTACAACAAAAAGAATTTAAGTAAAAGTGACTAATATCATGATTTCTTCTGATGTCACTAGAAGCACAACTAAAACTGACACTTTGTCACATTACGGCGAAGTCATTACGGGCGTCACCTTGAGTACCATTTTCTACTAGTGTGATCACCTCAAGGCTCACACTTCCTACCAGACTTGGTAATTCAGCACCTTAGGATTGGGAAGACCTTTTCAAGAGGACTTGGATGGCATCCGCTTCCCACACGAACTACGAAAGGTTTGTAAGCTTTTCTAATTCATCTTGTGTAATCTCGTGTACAATTGTTTTCCAGTAGCAAAACCCATATATCACACTTTGCTTTTCAGTCCAGTGCACTTATTTCGAAGACATAGATCATTTCTTTCGTTCCACCGTGGTTGATTTTTCTCATTTTTTGTCCCCAAAGTGAAATTTTGTTCAAAACGAGGCTTAGCTGAAACAAGACACAATTTTCGGTTAGGAATTGCAATCATGTCAATGTGTGAGCAACCCCCTTTAGCAGCAGCAATCTTCTTCCACGAAACATTGATTGGCTTGATTGGCTTGTACATCTGCTTTTTGGGTTTCTCTTAAAAATGGAGCCGAAGCCGAATCGAGAGTCGATCGTCGACGAAAGTGCCATGGGAAACAATCTGTAGATAACGAACATGGATGGGACCTCAAATGTTGGAAGCGGTGATGGATAGGAACAAATTGCAGAAACCCTAACAATCTCCAACCCTAACTTCATGCTTCTACAACATGGAAATTGCAGGTGCTTTCTTTGTTTTTACTTCTTCACAAGATGGCGATCAAGCCAATCGATCTTGTGAATTAATATATATGTTCCTATCGATTGATCAATGTTGTGATACTTGAATGATACCTTGGACCTTGTAACAACTGGTGTCAGATTATTCAAATGATTGTAGTGCTTCGTCTCTTGCCACAAGATTTGTTCTGCTCCGCCGGCAGCATTTGGAGAAGATCCAATACTTGTGTAGGGCACCATTGGTCGCACATGTTGAGACAGTAGTGATGAGCAGCATCCAAGAAGCAATCTCCCAACCTCATGATCAAGTTGTTCTACATATTCCTCTTACTTCTAATTCCATCGGAAGAATTAGATTGTTTAGAAGTTCCACTTGACACTCCTAATTACTACAAACTTTCACTCAAGATAATGTGCACCATATCCACTGTCTTCTTTCGGAATCCAAGAAAGAGCATTGACTTGGTGACTTTGAACGGACTACCACTTTTTTTATGGCAAACAATCTTGGAGAAAGGCCTCTTTGTGCATAGGAGCTCTAAGCACTAGTAAAAAATGGTATTAAAAGTGACGGCCGTGAGGGCTTGACCGTAATGACACATAGTGTGTATTTTAATTGTGCTTCTAATGACATCGCAATAAAGTATTATATTTGTCACTTTTCCTTAATGTTTTACTAGTCTTTAGGGTGTGTTATGCTTGTCACAACAAAAAAAATCTAAGTAAAAGTGACAAATATCATAATTTATTTTGAAGTTATTAAAAACACATTCAAAACTGACACTTTGTGCCATAACGGTCAAGTCATTACGGTTGCCACTTTTAGTGTCATTTTCTACTAGTGAAGCTCGAGTACAACAAGTTGCTCAACTTTGTGATCAAGTGATTACCCTCAGTGAAAATACTACCGAAGAGCAATATACAACTAATCACAACATGGATATAGATTTGAACGCAACTCAAGATGTATTACAAAATAGTCGCATCATTCGAGTTGATGTGAACCGAGATTTCCCTACAAGGTAACAACTTTGGGGTTTGTTTCACGATCTTTCTCCACATATCAACTTGCTTGGCGTAAACATGAGTGGAGAAGATGTGGTATATACCTAATTCAATGTATAATTTTGACCTAATTTTGCCTCACTACAAACCTTCGAGAATTACTAGAGAAGGTGTGGCTCATTGTCAATATACATATGGCAGATTTGGATGTTTTTTGTGCTTTACAATGTCCCAAGATTTTATTGAACTTTGTAATTGGTTAATTCAAAGATTTCATTTTATCTTACGTTCTAATTTAAGGGAAAGTAAGCCTAGCAAGAAATAACATTTCTTGACTTTTTGAAATGTTATGCTAGTTACCCTTCGACTTGCTTTATGCTAGTTGAGGCACCTCCAAATATATGATTCTTTCGTGTGTTTCAAATGTATGATTATTTCAATATTTGTTGTCTTTGTTTTGATTTCGACGTTTAAGATGAAGGTTAGTCCCTCAACTATATATTCTTTGTTTCTTGAATTGTGTATGCATGCGTTGATTTTTGCAATCATAAAATGCTTATAAATCTTTGCATCTTTTAAATTGCAAAGTTTCATGTTACGTAATAAACGTAGAGATTGATTACTGAACTTAGACCTCTAATCACAACAGTAGTTTGTAAACAATTTTCTTTGAGCTCAACTTTTGTAGTTTGAATCACTGAAAACCTCAAGGTAGTAAACAAGATTGAGCTATGTATCTTTTTATACTGAAACTAGTAAGGTCCCCGTCGTCCCGTCGGGAAAGCTTTTTATACGGTACTTTAAAAAAAGTATCTTGTGTCTACCATTTGCTCAAACAGAATTATGTTTAATACTTTTATATATGTTCCTGTTTTTCTTTTCTTTTTTCTTTGTTTTTCTTTAATAAATTTTTTGATACACAATCCAAAAAACATAAAAGAAGGTAGGTAGGTAGGTTGGTAAGTTTGTAAGTTGGTAGGTCTGTATGTTGGTAGGTTGGTATGTTGTTGGGTAGGAAGAATCGCCGTACAATATTTTATTAAAGAAGTAGATACATAAATTGCCTAACCTCATCCTAAAATCACACTAGTAAATAGAGAATACATGAAAAATGTTTCTTTAATTCAAACATGCTCACGCCGTTATATGATTTTCTACTTACTCTATGTAGTCTTGAGTTTTTGTGTTCCTCTGCCAATTGTAAGTCTCACAAAAGAGTTTGTATTCTTAGAGCATTCTAAGATGATTTAGTAAATGGTAGGTAGTTGTATTGAGCAATGCTTTCTCAAGACAAGTTGTGTTTTGAGTTAGTATGAAAGATAATAGAAACTCCGGTTCCTTTCTAAGGGGCCGGTGTGAATGAAGTGTCCGTTCAATTTTTTTTAGTATGAAACTGTAATGATTGCTCAAAGACAACTTGCTAATATTTTTCTTTGAATACCCGTTTTCTTAGAATGCTTAGCTCTTCAAATCCTTGTGTTGAAGAAATTCAATTTTTTTATTTTTATTTTTTATTTTTTTCTTTTGGGTAAGTCCTCTCATATTAGTACTCCATGAGGTACTCCTACGATGCAATTTTTGAGATCATCTCTTGAAAAAACAAAAAACTATTTGTCATTGGACTTCGGCCTTTTGGGGAAAAGGTGAAGCTTTGTATCACCTTGGGCCTTTGAGGGTTAGGACATTCCCATCAGGGTGATTGGACAAATATGAGTTAAAGAGGTATAGGGCATGTTCCTTTTTCAACGAAATGGCTCTTTAACACACCCTCCTTGTAGTCCGCCACATTTGGTAGCCACCTCTAGGTCCCAAAACGATGCCACAAATCTAACCCTCCACTCAACTTCCACTCAAACGTATTGTCTATTTAAGTTAGTTTAATTTTGGGAGATTTAGTCCCCCTTTTGGGAAAAGCTTTTGCACAACCAATTGAGCTTCTGGACTTCAAGGACTCTCAATTATTTGTCATGGTGTGGTCGACGGCAAATAATAGCAAGGAACTTTTGGTAGGATGTTGTGGAAGGGTGTGAGTGGCCCGTTTGGAATGCCCTTAACCCTTAAAGGTCCTTCTACTCCTAAATGGGCAGCCCGAAATTGGATCTTAGCATCTTTTGGACTTGGGCAACATGAATAGTGCACTTTTTGAACTTGGGTAGCATAAATGAACCAATCAATGATGAGTTTGCAATCTCCCACAAGGTTTTGTGCAATCCCAACCTACCTACCACAATCCTTTCAAAGCACAAATCACTCATACAAATTGCAATTTGAATTGTAGGATTTCACTTTGTAGATGCATCACAAAAAGGTGACCATAATGATGTAAAAAAATAAGTGAAAATTTGAGAATGAAAAAAGCTACTGTTGGAATACAACCCGAGGGGCTGACAGGCGCCTTTAAGGGTTAATAGCTTCACTTCCAAAAAATTTCTTAAGTTGGTTATTCAACACTGTAATTGGTTATAAGTGGGACCCTTTCTTTTTGTATTAAACATGTTGTTGTGCCATTTTTATTTCCTTCGTAAAATCATAATATTTAAAGATATATTGTGATTTTAAAATATTATGATTTTATTCTCTTGATAATGATGGATTGCCAAACAAGTGGTCATTAACCCTTAAATGTTAAGCCCCTCTGAAAATACACTGGAAACCAAGCCCGAGGGGCATGCTTTGACGTTTAAGGGTTAATGACTATTGCAATTTTGGAATTATCTCAATATTCTATGAAAGATCATGATTTCAAGAGTATCATGATAAAGAAGGGTTGCCAGACTAGCGGTCACTCGTAAATATTTTTGGCAAAATATCATGATATTTTGGTGGCTGGCAAATGCACCCTTGTTGTAAGTCATGTGGACCAAAATATGAGTTATGGAGCTTCATAAATTGCAAGATTATAATGTATTAGAACTCAAAACAAATTACAAAATTTCATCATTTTCACTATGAAGGAGAAATTTTCCTAATGGAGCTACTACAATCAGAAAATATCCAATTTGGAAATTGTTCACCTTTATTATTATAGTTTTTCTTAAGCGGTAGAAACCTTGACACAATCAAAGATTTCTTGAAAATGAAGCACATATTTGAGTGCAAAGGGTTTGGTTTTCAAACACTTTTTCTATGTAATAATATTCTTGTTCTATGTAATATTCTATGGAAATTGTTCACCTTTATTATTATTGTTCACCTTTATTATTAAACCCATGAAAATCATTTTTTATTTTACATAATTGGCTTTAAGTGGTAAGAGATGCTCCATGCTTGAAAACTCAAAAATAAAATTTGCCTTCACTAAAATACATTTCACTAATCATAATTCACTCTAAGGATATACAATTTTTACTACACAAACTAGACTTCATATGGGACACAACTCAAATGATTTCTTCAAAAAAGGACTGTGCTTGATGATAATGTATATGCCTCTTCAAAGTTTCTACTTTTTATCCAAATACATTTGTCACAACCACGTAATAAGGAAGGTTTTAGAAGATCTTAGGTCATGGAAGATTCCAAAGAATTTTTTTTTTTTTTTTTTCTTTCTTTCTTTTTTACTTTTACATTTAGTTAAGTTATACATACGAGTGAAGGCTGAGCATAACCTTCCCCTTCACTTGCATATATACTCTAACTAAAAGAAAATTAATTAAGAAAAAGATAAGGTTCTCTAGAACCTTTCATAATCTAAGCCCTTCTAAAACCTTCCTTAACAATGGATCTCCTCGAGTTCTATCTCACACCCTATTCCTGAACTCTTCTTGATAATTTGAGTACTTTCGAGTTATATTTCAGAGTATTCCTTCTAGTTCTAGCTATTATGGTGTTTTGTCTTCTTGTGTCGAGCCGGACATCAAGCACGTCTATGGATTTAAGTTACAAAGACAACACCCATTTCCGAAATTATCATACAATTGCAACTTATTGACCCCTAAAGTAGAAATCAAATACATTGTGGTCGATTTGACTTCAGTTACTAAATTAAGATCGTATGAATTTGCTACTTTGGTGCATTGGAGAGTTTTCTGATACCTTTCCAATTAGTCATTTCAAGCTTCAAAATTTCATATACTTTAGAAAATATTTGGATTCAAATTTTGAAAACACTATTTGAAATCTGCCCAAAACTTCCCAAAGTGCGGTATATACTCATTTATTCTCAAAATTTACCCAAAATCAATTAAATATGCAAAAAATTCAAAAATTCACCAAAAGTTAAGATATCACATTTTTAAACGTTTTGTTTTTTGTACATGTAGATATGGTTCTACGGCATGATCTCATCGTCCGGATCATCAATCCAACTATTCTTCACACGCCATTTTTATTGTCGAAGACCACCTCTGTATTTGAATTAGAGCAAACCTTCATGTGAAGATTCAAAGCATTTCTTTTGAAATTATAGGTTACATGAGGGTAAAAATTGCATAGATATGTTCCTAACTCACCTAGGAACAAGAATGTGAAGAGTCTTATTCAAATTTACTCTCAGGTTTTTTGCGAGCCCAACCATTTCTAGCAAATCATGGTTTTTGTTGTGTGCAAGAGACATTGCCAGGAAAGAAGTGAAGAGAGGCTAGCTCTCTTGTAGCTTTATATAGAAGGAAACTATAGTTTAACTTGCTATTGTAACTCCTTGTTAAAGGATGGAGCTCATGCACCAACTCACAGTGAGTGGTTGGTGCTTATTACATGCACTAACTAACTTATAGTAGGAGTAGCTTTATTCTATTTACAACAAACTAAAGGTATAGTAACTTATAGTAGGAGTAGCTTTATTCTATTTACAACAGTTTTTCTCAGAGAGTGAACGCCTACATTAAAGCCACTTTTAAACTTTAAAGTAAAGTCACACTCGGACTCAAGTGTGAACAGAGCAGAGCATTCACCCAAGCCCTAATTCCTTCATCAAGCGGCTGCAATAAGGTCCTCGTCGTCTTCTTCGCTCGCTCTTTTTCAAGCGTGCAGGGTCGCGGGAGACGGGCGCTGTCGCTTGCACTGCAATTCGTAGGAGGATTGTCAGCACGCAACCATGACTTTCCGGGTCCGCAATCTTACCTTAACCTCGCAAACGCTTCAATTTCATCGTCCAAGCCTCAAGATCGCTCTCTCTTTTCACTTTTGATTTTTTCATTGTCACAGACTCCAAATTCTAGGGCAATTTCCATGTTCGTTGTGCCCGATTAGTTGCTGCGGTGAGACAGAGAGAATTGCACTATAATTATAGTCTCTACATTGATTTCTCGCGTTTTAGGGTTCTGATTATGCTAGGGTTTTGTGTCAAAACAGTTTCACCAGTACCAGGTGGTGGGGCGAGCCCTCCCAACTCCTGGCAAAGAGAACCCCAAGGCGTACCGCATGAAGTTGTGGAACACGGACGAAGTGCGCGCCAAGTCCAAGTTCTGGTACGACTCCAGTTTCGCTGTTTCAATGTTGAGCAATTGCATCGTCTGTATCGGATCAGCAGTAGGACTTGTTCCGAGGGTTTTTGCTCACGGTTGTCATTTGCAGGTACTTCCTGCGTAAGTTGCAGAAGGTCAAGAAGTCTCACGGTCAGCTCCTGGCTATCAATGAGGTACTTATAACCCTTCCTCCGCTGTTTCCCATCTCGGTGCTAGAAAGTGTTCAATCTGTCACTTTTTAGTATGACTATGCTTCATCTTAAAGCCCTAGGGTTTAGCATAATCCACTGTTACGATTACAACATAGCGTGCTCTCTTGAAGAATTTACAGTACTAAATAACCGCCTTGAGCACAATGCATTGTCACTGTAACTTCATATCGTCGGTCCATTCTTGCGGAAGAACCGTCTTGTGTGTAATTGATTGTCATTGCTACTACACATCGTCGGTGCATTTTCGAGAAGAACCGAGCGTGCAGTCACTGTTAGTACACGTTTTTAGGAGCTCTTTCCGAGCACTAAGTGTACGTGCAATCTCCGGGATTATACGAAGTGTAGAAGTGACGAATTTTATCTGTATGTTATGCAGATTTTTGAGAAGTACCCGACCACCATCAAGAACTATGGTATCTGGGTGCGTTATCAGAGCCGAACGGGCTACCACAACATGTACAAGGAGTACCGAGACCTGACTCTCAACGGAGCAGTGGAGCAGATGTACGACGAGATGGCTTCTCGTCACCGTGTGCGCTCGCCGTGCATTCAGATCATCAAGACTGCCACTATCCCAGTGTCTCTCTGCAAGCGTGAGAACACCAAGCAGTTCCACAACTCCAGCATCAAGTTCCCGCTGACTTACCGCAAGATCCGCCCTCCTACCCGCAGCCTGAAGACCACTTACAAGGCGTTCAGGCCCAACACCTTCGTGTAGACAATTGTTTTGGATGGCAGTGTCTGTGATTCTTTCTTGGATCAGTAAAGCTTGGGGGTCACCTCATGATTGGAGGCAATTTGAAGTGCATATCATTTTCTGTATGCGATGCTTATTTTGTCTTTGTTCTTCTGCATGGTGTATGGCTCTTCGAGCAGTTGATGCAGAGATCTAAGAGAAACTTTATAGGCATATATACTTTGATTGAGGTGCATGATATTTTATTTTTCATTTTAGGGTCTTTTTACTTGATTAAAATGGACAAATTAGACAAACTCTGGAGGCTTTCAATAAAAATAACCTAATTAGTGTGTCCAAAAAGTGATACCCCAAGCTTACAATTGCCCTACTATCAATTGAATATTCCATGACTTAAAGGATGTTAACACTTGCCTTTTGTCCTAATACAATGTCTTTGTACATATCGCAACTTATAAATTGGATGGAAAATGGAATGTAGATTGACACATTACTCAACGATACTGCTTATCTCTCTCAAAGAATTCATATTATTAATACTACTATCACTTACCACAACTACAAATTGCACAAATCTACATACTACTACCACTTACCACAACTACAAAATGCACAAATCTACATATCAAATGTGAATTGTTCACGAGATAAAATCGTTGAAGCTAAATAGAAATTTGGTTTTGGTGGAAAAATAATGTGCTTCTCATGTTCTCCAACGCTTGTCATCTCCAGCACCCAAAGAGTTTCTTCGTGCAGGCGAAACTCCACCGTGGGCTGCTGCATCTATGCTACGAGGCTTGACTCCTCCATTGGCACTTGCATCTATGCTCCGAGGCTTTTCTTTTGGAGCTCCTTTGGTCTTTGGACTTGGACTCCTCCGATTCTACAATATGAATGCACATAGGGTGAGATAGAATCCAAGATAGATGCATGATAACTCCAATATAGATATAATCCTTGTCAATTTGAACCTCTTCCTATACAAGTCACATGCTGGGACGAAGTCCTACAACAAAGTGAGGCTTCTATGTTCTTTGGTGCACTAACTTCATGTGCTAAAATGCTCAATTTTTCAATTCACACAAAGCCATGAAACTCTTGCTTGATGTTCATATCTCTAATATGTACATTGATTGCACATATTACTACATAAATACCTAGAGTACACTTTACCAATGTTATTTACACAAGAATCTCATGTCATGTTCCCCATGTTTCTATTACCTAATGTAATCACTTTTTTTTTTTTTTTTTTCTAGACTTGCTCATCTCAATCCCCCTTCCACATTCTGTTTTCAAAGATTGTGTATCGAAAACTTCGAACCTCGATAACTTTTGCATAAAACATCCAAACATTGCACTCTTTGGTGCGTTGGAAATATATTTGCATGGTGCACGAACCCCAGATTTTGAGATGGGGAGTTAGAATAGAACCTGAACAGCAGCATTGGGGGTGGTTTTGCGGGTGCCAAAGGCGACAGGCGTCTTGCCCGGAGACTCGACGGCAGCCTTGGGTGATGGTGCACCAGCAGGCGAGCCGCCAAGCGAGGTGCGGTGTTTCGCTGGAGATGGAGCTTGAGGAGCGGGAGACTCTGAAGAGAGTTGCAGCTCCGATGAGGTCCTGCCCTTGGGATTGCTGGACGATCGGAACTTGGCCTTGGCAGATTCTGTCACGGCCATGTATCGGCACGCTGTTCTCTTGGCACTTGCTAGCACCGGGCTTTCTTCCTTCTTCGCTTTGTTGTTGCCGTCCATGCCGTTTTCCTGGTGCTCGTTCGTTTCATTCGCAACCTCCGTCCGAGCTTCTACACATTTTCAAAACAATGTTCAGAAACTGAGTGTTTGGAAATGGAGGTCGCAACCATGATTCGATATCTTCATACACAACGGGCTGTATTAATTCTGGTACCTGGGTCCGTTGCAGTTTGATGATGCACATCATTCGAAGTTGAGAAACTGTCACTACAAGACCGCCTCGGAACCTCGACGTCCCCATTGTGAGCTTCTGGTAACACAAAAGGCTCCATAGCCAAAGTCGAATGATCCTCCTCAGGCTGTCCAACAGATGCTTCGGAAGCTTGTGGTGAGGAAGGCAGTGGTGGGAGATTATTGCTAGCATCTGCAACCTGAGCATCTTCCGAGACTGCAGGCGATGGGGTGGTCAACTTTGGCGACGTAGGCGATTTACCCTTCAGAGCACCCGCATCAAAGTCCTTCAGTTCAAGATTCGCCCCGGGGAAGCCTGTCTTTGTTGTCGGAGTGGAGTGATGAGCATTCTCATAGCTGTATGTCGATTTCGCAGTGGTGTAGCCTCGAGAGTTGTTCGGTATGATCTCAATGTAATCTTTCGAGTCTTTGCATTCCGCCGCTGCTTCCACTTGCCGATTCTCCCATGCCTTGGCATTTGTCCATAGCTCCAGCCATGCCCAGCCCTCATGCGGTTGATCCGGATCGCAGTCTATGAACGATGAGCTGCGATTCGGTGTGCTCCTCTTCAACTGCAGCACATGTCAAAGTCTTTCTATCACTTCTCTTGTTTTTCTTATCTGTCGTTTTATCTACACTTCCAGCGGATTCCTCGACGAGTATTTCAAGTCAACTGAAAGAAGTGGGGTATGTCGATAAGTACTCGGTGCTCTCAATCATATGCGTGGTACCATTACCTGCTGAGTTAGGAGATATGCAGTCCTTCGTTTGCGTTTATTGGCCTCATGTAAGTCCGCTTCACTTGTCTCAGACTCCATCTCCCGGGATAAGTCGTCTCGTCGTCTTGCAAGATCCTGCTCAGAGATTGAAAGTGCTCAATACCTTATGATCTTCGATATCTTACAATGGTAAAACAATGTCGAGGGTGTGAAGTGCTTAGTTACCCCTGCAGCTCGGTGACTTCTTGATTGTATGCGCGCTTTGACAGCGCGGCCATCACTGGACATGCGAACACGACGACCTCGAAACAGAGCTTGGATTCGGACGATGGCCTCCATGGTGCGTAATGTCGTCGCAGCTTGTCTGCGCACCAGCTGACCTCGCACCAACGCTTGCAGCCTGATCAAACCTTTCAGTGCCTGCAAGCAAGGTTAGCATCTGGAGCCCGATCGACAGGTCTCTGTACATGGCGTTACGTAAGAGGAGCACAGAATGGGTGGAGGTTGTGCATGCAGTGAGTTACCAAGGGGCTGCGGGTCCAGCGTTGTTGGATCCTGAGCACGGCTTCGTCTTCTTCACTCAAAGTGCTGTCATCATCGTCATCCTCAGGGTTCTGATGCTGCGGCTCCTCCTCAACCACTTCCTTGGGTGGTTTCGCAACAGGAGTTTCACTATCAGGGGGCAAAGCGGGGAGAGGCCAATGAGTGGTAGTATTGTTGTAGTGCTGGGGCTGCTGCTGCTGCACTTCGTTTTGTGCGACAATCTCAAACGGAGGAAGCGGGTGAGGTGTGGGCGCTGCAGGTGGGAAGTCATGCTTGGTGCTCAGCACTTTCTCATCGGCGTCACCCTGCACTCAAATTCATAATTAGTGATTCTTGGAAGATCCTGTGTCTGTGATTTGAGTACCTCGGTGAATCGATCTATGCTTACCTTCTCCCCTGGAGATGGCCTTTCCTTAGATGGCGAACGAAAGGCCTTCTTCACGGCTTTGAACCACTTCGTCGGCTTCGTCGACTTCCCCATTGCACTCTCCTTGCACAGCGTCCGGCCCGTCAACCTTTAGCCACGTTTCAAGAGCCTGCGCAATGGAACAAACGTATCAGGCTACATTCAGAGCCCCTAAGTGCAAGAACGTCTGCTGAGAACCTTCGGAATGAGGCAACGTACATTTAATCGCCGCGCGAGAGTTTCATCTGCAGCTGGTCGTTTGATCGATCTGATGCTAGCTCGGATGCACGCCTCACCTAGCAATTCGATTCTAACTACTTCTTTCCGTAGCTCCCTGCAGCAGCAATGTAACCACAGCCCAGAGTTCACTGTCTAGACAGAATCCAATCAAAGCGATCATTGATAAGCTAGTTTCGATCCATGGGCTAGATGAATGCCGGCTTCTTTCAAACTTCGTGTCATGAATCTCTACTTCTTGGCCATAGCCACGATCTGCCATGATGGAGTACGGGTCCTCACCTGTTTCTTGCCCCTCCGAGCTACTTTCATAGACTAGCACGCGGTCTACACTGAAGATATTCAGCTGGCGGTAATCAGCTTCCCTGCAACTAATGATCCAAAGTTGGAATACGAATCCAAAGTTAGAAACGATGAATGCTTCGAAGACCAGTGTCGTCGTGCATGCAGCTAAGGAAGTGATTCAGATAGCCATATCCTGCAGCTGCTCTGCAAATGACAAAGGCTACCGATGCGGGCAGCCACAAGTAGCTCGACAACTGCATAAGATGGATGGCACCTTTCAGACTCTAACTTTCTGCTCTGCCTGTTGTTGATTGCGGGCTGCCAGAACAAGCTTCACCACTCAGACATTCCGTTCGGTCGATCGACTAGCCAGGTGGCTACTGTGCGGAAACTTTCATTAGAAATCGCCGACGCGGTGGTCTGTCAACTTGACTGGGGCCTGCAAGAGTGCGATTCGTGGATGCGGTGCCCTGACTGTCGATCGGGAATCATGAGCGTCGGCTGGTAGACTCCTGGCATCCAAGCTTTTCACTTACTACCCCTGCCGCTGCCGCTGCCATGCCATGCCATGGATCGATCAGAGGACAGACTGTCCTCCAGTCATTCTCAATAGCCAAACTAATGAGGTGAGTGAGTTCGTTACAGTCAGAAGCGACTCGATCGATCTAGCTTCCTGTACCTAACATAGCTAGCTCCATCTACCTCTTATCGTCCTGCTGTGCCTTGACCATTTGGCTATCCTCCTAGCACATGAACCATCGTGTGATGAATCTGAGATTCACGTTCATGGTGCACACTAATCGCTTTTGACCTCATTTTTATTCACCTTTCTCCATCATTTCATTCTTTTACTGCACCGTTTTGTTAATTAATAATGTATGGGTGTAACCAAACACAGGTTTTCAGTCATAGTTGTGAAGAGTGTTCAGTGAGCTACCTGGGAGTTGTATAATGATTCACTGAGTTCACCTCCTGTGAGTGAGTACTGTAATGACCATGGCCATTTTTGATGATTTCCTGGGTCCCCACAAGTGCTGTGCAACATTTGAGCAACTTACTGTAAGTAACGGCAGTCACGTGGTAGAGTGTTTGAGAGGCTAAATGTTTACTTACGCAATTTTGTGAGGTTTCATTAGATTATTGCAAATCTCCAAGTATTCAGTTCTTCTAGCCTTTATTGCCAACTAGAACTAAGGTTCCATACCTCTTACTCCCTCAGTTTGAATGCCTTTGAATGGACATTTATCACATCTCTAGATAAACTACGTCCTCCAGCATTCATGAGGCTATGGCTTCTAAATGGTGGAATTTATTTTTCATACTGAAACAAAATGATGGCTAAGGTGGTCGTGTGGCTTGCCGTTCAATTATTCTTCGACTGTGAGGCACCACAAGCCTTGGCTTGGTGGTTGGGGCTCATGGCCCCCATTGAGGAGGTTGTGGGTTCCATTCCCCATGCCGGCGTGGTGCTCACCACTATAGTCCACCCAACTATTGTGGGGGGTCCTTGGACCTTGTTGTATGGGTACCTCAAAGTCCTTTGGGGGGATACTATGTCAAGTATCCTCAAGGCACTAGTAACTAGGCTAGAAACTAGCGTAGTTATAGTGTCCACCCTCGAGAGGGGGAAGTAGTATTGTTCCAATTTCCCCTTGTCCGGTGGCCATCGGGATATTAGCATTACGAACGGACACTTCATTCACGCCGGCCCCTTAGAAAGGGACCGGAGTTTCTATCTATCTATCTATCTTCCACTGTGCAAACTTAGCTGGTCGAGCTTGAATAACAACAACGTATTGACAGCAGTATTGAATTTAACTACCTACAGCCATGATCATCAATCATTTTGCTCCTCAAGATCATTCATATGAACTACAGCATCCTTCAAGTCTTCACATGAACAGTAAAGTGAGAAGTTCCTACACTTTTAATCCTTAACCCCTAAAGACCAAGAAAGCCAAGTTGGCTCTTTGGGATTTCTGCAAGGAAAAGATTCAGCCAACTTTGACCATTATAATCTCAAAATTGGAGAAAAATTAACGGTTCAAATTTGACATATGATTAAAGATTCAAGTTGAAACCTATATTTAACAAATTATGGACTTATTTCAAACTTATGGACTTTTTGCAACTAATGGAGAACCTTGGTTTTATCAGCGGCCCAGCCGATATGTATACATCCCCACATCTGCGACTTTCAAAAGGTCATAACTCACTCAATTTTTGTCCAAATCAAACTCATGAGGTGTCTTTTGACATATACATTTTCTGTATATATCATAAAACACCTCATATGTTTAATTTGGACAAAATTTGATTGAGTTAAGACCTTTCAAAGATTACTCATGGAGTCTTAAGGTAATATGTGACAACTGACAATATTTCTGGACTATGAATTTGTCCATAATTAGTTAAATATTAGTTTTAATTTCAAGATCCTACGGTTGGAGCTTCTAATTAATGCTTAGTAAGATTGAGTTTTTTGGAGCTTGAAGTATAAGAAGGTCCTTCTTGATAATTTAAACAATTTTGTATCAAGGATCTTTAGGGGTTAAAACCCAAAACAAGGTTCGAGGTTTCAATCCCATGGGAACAGAATTTTAGAGCTAACTTTGACCATTATAATCTCATGAAATGGAGAAGAATCGACGATTCAAATTTGGCATGCAAGTAGTATGTAAGTTACCTTTCAGATCATACGATTAGATCTTCTAAATAATTATCAGATTCAGCTTGAAGTAGAAGGAGGTTATTTTTGTAATTTAGACAATTGTGCACCACGGTTCGTAAGGGATTGAATGTTCATCTTAATTACCGATTGCCTTAATGTTGTGTCTCAACTTCATTTAAGATATTGTAATGACATGAGATGTGGTGGTCTGGCTGAAGTGAGAAACCTCAATCTTGTTAAATTGGTCATATGATGCAAGTTAACTCACTAAGAACAACATTGTATAAAGTACACATACTCCCATTTACAGTTGCTCACTTTCATAGGCACCACAAGCCTTGGCTTGGTGGTTAGGGCTTAGGCCCCCAATGAGGAGGTCGTGGGTTCCATTCCCCATGCCGGCGTGGTGCTCCCCACTATTAATAGCCCACCCAACTATTGTCAGTGGGAGGTCCTTGGACCTTGTTGTATGGGTACCTCAAAGCCCTTTGGGCGGATACTATGTCAAGTATCTTCAAGGCACTAGTAATTAGGCTAGAAACTAGCGTAGTTATAGTGTCCACCCTCGAGAGGGGGAAGTAGTATTGTTCTAATTTCCCCTTGTCTGGTCATCGGGATATTAGCATTACGAACGGACACTTCATTCACGCCGGCCCCTTAGAAAGGGACTGGAGTTTCTATCTATCTATCTTGCTCACTTTCTACCTAAGATCTTATCTTTTCCAAATGGAAAATGTTCCTCAATAAACCACATTTGAGGTTGGGCCTCTTAGAATTATAAGCAGTAGACCCTATGATTTAAAAGCCGATGTAAAAGCCTATGCACAAATGGGAAGAAGTACACATGTGGAAGTGGCACACCCTAGTTCGTGTAGTAGGCTGTAAAGTTGATATTATGGCAAATAGATTTTCCTTCCGGGACATGGGGGTACGTACGATCTTTTACAATATGTGTACATATGTGACCTCCAATACTAGCTAACCTATTTGATTGATATTTTCGGGTGCAGATGTAGGCCTACTACCCACTGTATGTACTTTCATAAGCTGGTCCGCTTTGCCAGTGGAATGCTCTCAAGTAGAACCAGCTGTGACTGTCATCTCTCCAGGCAGCTTGAGTTGATTGAATTTGAAGTTGAAGAAGAAATTGATCGCTTCCTGCAATTCTGCATGTGTGTCTTACTTCTCACCTGCATGCTTCTCTTCAACTCTTATTAACATCAAATTCAGTACTCTGTAGCATCTTCCAACTTTTTGCTTATCCACTCTAGATCCTCAAAACCCGGGTTATTGGAGGAATCAAATTTCAACCAACTTTGACCGTTATAATCTCACTAATGAAGGAGAATCAACGGTTCAAATTCAGCATGCATGTAGTATATCAAGTTAACTTTAGTATCCTACGGTTGGATTGTCTCAAAAATGCTTAGATTGAGAATTTCTGTTGTCATGAGGTAGAAGAGGTCTTATTTTGTAATTTATTTAGTTTTTAATCTCCAAGAGTTAAGTTGACCATTGTTTGTCAAAATGGCCAACACATCTGAGTCTATGAATTGGTGAGTTTCACACATAAGAGCTATCAAAGCAACTGTCACACAATCCCGGTGTTATTTGTTGCTTGAAAGCACCAAATCTGCAGCAACATGTATTTTCCATCACCGAAATGTTTGTTAGTTCCAATATTTTCATAAAAAGCTGGACCAGAAGTGCAAGATCTAAAAGCCAATTGGCTCGATGACAGGATGCTTGATGGGGGAAATGGAAGGGGCGCAGGCAGCCATGTGAAATTGCCTTGTCTTGCCTCTGCGCATAGCAGCTCTTTCATCATCATCATCATCATCATCACCACAACGCAACGTACCTTCTCAGATGGCAAAACAATTTTTTCTCTGCCAAAATTGCATAATTTCCCTATTGTTCAAGACTACGATTTTCCAGAAAAATTTCCAAATTGCTGGTCTCTGCTGCTCATAATAAAGTGGCCAAGTGCAGACTAAGAAACCAGGAGCAGCAGCTCATGCCCTTTAGCCACCTGCCTTATTTACTCAAGCTTAGACTGTGATGACCACAAGGACACTCCATGTCCTGTGTCTGAGGTCCTTGTTCACTACCCTTGCATACCCTTGCATGCCCTTGCATACCCTTGCATGTCATTTGACTGGACTGGCCCAAACAGTGTTCACCTTTTAGCTCAATAATGGCTCAATTTTCAGCACATGAATCTATTTCTATGTAACCAGTGGAAGCCATTTTTGTGCATGGGGAAAATCAGTAGAAAGATAGAGCAAGTGGAATCATCATTTTTGGACACTTCTACATTGAGTTATGAATTTTTGAAGGTGTTACTGAAATGGTACCCTGCCTCGACGTCAACTCGTTATTCCCTGCAAATCTTTAATTCATCGAATACAATGGTATTTTACACTATTTTACACATGTAGCGTCCACCGTGAGAGGGGTTAGTAGTCCTTTACCATTTTTGTTATGTCATGTGGGCATATCATCAAGGGTAGGTCGAACGGACACTTTATTCACACCAACCCTCTGTGGTCTGGTGTTCTTCTTCTTCTTCTTCTTCTTCTTATTTTACACTTGGCAAATCTTAGTTTCGCTCTACCCCCTCTAAGCATATCCACAGAATGCTCTTGCAAATTATGGCCTTCGCCGGGAATGTAAGCAATTATCCCATTTCGATTGGTTACATGTACTTTGGCTATCCTTGAAGGGACACCCTCTAATGTCTAGAGTGAGTATTCTTGTATGGCGAAGCTATTATTATATAGCTCTCAGTGAAGATTAGTAGAGCTTCATTATGGGACATACTCCATTCTAGACCACTCTACTATGAAAGAGTAAGGAGGTTGTAGTTTTGACTTTCATGTTTTCTTCCGGAGATAATTCAAGCAATTGCAGTCATGGAATCTTGGAAGAGTTTCCACCACACAATGAGAGATTTAAACAATCTATGGAATCTCAATCTTAACCCCTAAATTTCCTTGTTGCAAAACAGTCTAAGTCACAAAATTGACCTTCCTATAGATTAAGCTCAAAAAAAATCTAAATCTAAGCATCGTTCAAAAGATTCAACCGTAAGATCTCAAGGTTCACTAAACATTCTTTTCGCATACCAAATTTGAACCGCTCATTTTTTCCTCATTAATTTTGTGAAATTATAATGGTCAAAGTTGGCTGAGTTTTTCTCTTGCGAGAACCTCCAAAACCCGTTTCGGGTTTTACGGTTAATTGAGCACAATGACTTCATACATATCACAAATTACATGCTCTCGTTTCCAGAATGTACAAATTTACAAAGGTAAGTTCGTACAAGCTATGAAGAATATGTTCGTATTTGTTCGTACATAAAACTCCTACCATTGGCCGGATAAAATGCAGTGCCTTGATCAATTTCGGTTGAAATTTGGGTCGCCAAGAAGAAAACGCAGTTGGCAAATAGGGGAGTGATGGAGTGGCTATAATGATAACCCACAGATGATATCATATTAAAAAAGGGATGTATGGCAGAGCTCGACATGTTCTCTTCACGTGCGACGTCCTTGGCATCGCAGGTTTTGCCTCCTCGTAAGTCGTAACTTAACCCTTAAACGCCCTTGGGGTCTAAATCGGGCAGCCCAAAATTGGATCACAGCATCTTTTGGACTTGGGCATCATGAATAGTGCACTTTTTGAACTTGGGCATCATGAATGGACCAATCAATGATGAGCTTGCAACCTCCTACAAGGTTATGTACCACCCCAACCTACCTACCACAATTCTTTCAAAGCACAAAATCCTTCAAACAAATTGTGATTTGAATTGTAAAAATTCACTTTTTGAATACATCATAAGATGGTGACCAGTTTGACATCAAAATATAAGTGAAATGTTGAGTACACTGAGAGCTACAGGGAAGATTCGGTTGGAATCATGCCCCTCGGGCTTGCTTGGGCGTTTAAGGGTTAAACGACCATCTGCTGCCATGCCAGGAAAGCAAGCCTCGAGTTCACTGTTTTCTTTGTCCTCTAACAACATAATTGATCTTTAATTTATTAGGATTCAAAATGTGTAAAATAATATCATGGGTGAGGACCCTTAGGACTCATTTGATGGACATGATGCATCTTGATTGTTTTGTACGAAGATTACCTCGGAAGTGAGTATTCTTCATAATGTTGAACCTTGTTGGTATGATAAAGCCTAAGCAAGTTGAAATTCCTTGAGTTCAAATTTTCATCAACAATTAAATTAACAATTTACTTTGGTATCCAATTATCACGCTAGCCTTTGCCCCATGTATATTATCTAACCTATGTATAGATTCCGAGTCCTCATACAAGAAGTATATATATATACTATTCCATTTAGTAGAGTGGAATGTTAAATTATGGCGTTTGTTGATGGAATTTTAAGAACTTGTTATATTAGATTTGAGAGATGCTTGAGGAATTAAGCATAAGCTATGAGTTTTACGGACGTTATGTGTTTGTATATTTGTAGTGGTGAGATACTCTAATTTTTATTTTTTTCTAAATATATCACACTTTCTATAGACATGGTTGCATATCTAATTGATTGTTGTATAGAGATTTGAGGCATTTGAGTGTTAGGGATATTTATTGAAGTTTCTGAAATTGATTAGAGATAGCTCACTTGAGCAATGCTAGAGAAAGCTAGCTCTATGAGGTGTGATCGTATAAATATTTTTTCATGCAAAGGCCTTTGATAGGCTAAGTCTCTCTTTTGAGAAAAGATGCAACAAACATTTTCATGGAAGATACGTACCGATGTAAAAACGACCTTGTATGCAAATGTTACCCCATTAATTGCTTGCAAACATCTTGAGTTTCAAGTCTTGGCTTATACTCCACTATCCCAAGATAAGTGTCTTTTTTCATTTCCAAACATTGTCCCAAAATAAGTGTCCAAGAAAGTTTCATTGTGCCAATATACATTCATCCTATTGTATTTTATCTTCATAAAATTCTTACAAAGAAGCACCTAATGTCTACTTTCTCAAACATACATTATAATACACATTTCTCAATTTTGGAATGGAGGGAATAGTAAAGAGACTTATCTTTACGTAGGAGGTTATACACATCTACCATAGTAAAACATTTAGAAGGTGAAGATGTTATTTATATCAATAAAAATTTGGTTATGAATTAGAAATACCATAAAAGCAATCGATTCTTTTACTAAAGTCAATATGCAGTCTTATTTCAAAATCACACCATGTCTAGTAAAGTTGAGAAATGTGTATTACTTTCTAATTCATTCAAGTTACCAACTTTAAAATGTGAAACTAACAAAAAAAATGAAAACCACTTATTTTTCTTCCTGTATTCTTTGTTTTCATCACATAGAACTCCTAAAAGAAAAGTAAAGTCATTTAAAAAATGAAAGTCTCCTGATTATCATGGTTCATATCGTAATTACCTCAAGAATGCTACATGATTGTATGAATTCTACAAAGCACCACACGGCTTAGCATTGTGGTTAGAGCTCATGGCTCCCATTGAGGAGGTTGCGGGTTCTACTCCCCATGTCAGCATGGTGCTCACCACAATAGTCCACCCAATTATGGTGGGGGATTCTTGAACCTTGTTGTATGGGTACCTCAAAGCCCTTTGGGGATACCATGTTGGATATCTCAAAGGTTCTAGTGGCTAGCTAGGAATTGGCATATGTTTACCCCTAGAGAAGTTAGCACTCCCGGCATTGCTGTGATGACCTCCGGACATACATTCAAGGATAAGTCGAACGAATGCTCTATTCACACCAGCTTCTAAATAGATTGGAGTTTCTCTTCTTATTCTTTATGAATCCTATATATGATCAGAGGCTGTCCAGCTTATGGACGTCAGCCATGTTATCATCCTGAAATTTCATCCAACGTTCATCGCTTTTACACAAGCATTGAGCTTCGAGGCTTGGCAGGTGTATTGAGCTCGGAAATCAGACACCGAAATTCTGCAGCGATGGCGGCCACGGCGAGAGCGCTGTGGGCTTCGGCTCGCTCTCAAGCTGCTGTAGGGGTCGATTCCTTCTTTCTCGTGGCTCTGCTGCATTGACAGCTTCTTTCGCGGTTCATTTTCGTAGTGTATTGAGATCAGGGTTTAAGGTTTAGGGTTTAAGGAGATTCGCAGCATTTCAATGAGTGCTAGTTTCTTATTAGTCGCATTTCGATCTTGATTAATCTTGGTGAAAATGCAGGGGAACTGCGCTCTTCAAGCAAGTCTTGTGCGATCTTGGCTTTCCGGACAGCGAGCTGGAGTTGCCACTGCTGTTGCTGTTGAGAAACGCGTGTTTCCTCCCACCCAAGGTAACGTAACTTGATCCCTGTATCTCCTTTTCGAATGTCTCTGATCATGTTTTCCCAAGGCAATTTCGAGCTCAAGCCCTAAATTTTCCCATCGTTCAAGAAATTGAGGAATGGTATATCAGGTATCAAACAATAAAAACTTTGTATGAATTGGCTTCCTTTCCGAGCCTAATATGGCTGTTAAATTCCCGGAATCGTGTCACTACTCCTTCACATGCATTAATGATGGCATATTAAGTTCAGAGGTCTGAACTCACGGTCTTGCACAATACATCCGGGTGCGGAATTTGAGGTTTGTGTATTGAGCACAAGTTTGTGATTCACAGGATGTTGTCGGCCTACGAAAACTTTATTAGTATCTGATTTTGAGCCCTAATTCTGCTTCTTCCACATGTAGTCTAGGTTTGAGTGCATGTATTGAATCTTATTGTGCCTCAAGGAACGAATCATAATGGGAACAAACACTTTGTTATAAGTACGTGGAGTTCCATAAGACTCCCTTGCAGCCATCAGGGCAGACTTGCTGAAGGAATGTCTGAAATGTGTGTGTTTAGGCCAGCTGAACGATGTTGAGGTCCAGGTGACTAATTTCCACAATGAGGACAAAGGTCTCGCAACGATAGCAGGCGATGTGTTTGACGTCCCTATTCGACCGGACATTGTTCATCGTGTTGTGCGGTGGCAACTTGCTAAGAGACGCCAGGTAACTGATCGTACATCATGCTGAGATTCTTCTCATAGTTTTGTTGTTCTTTCCACAGTATGTGAGGTGAACGATCCTCGTGCAGGAAGCCTCATCAATATCTGGAAAATTCAATAGCAACCTACGTTTCTGAAGAGCTACATGGTGTTTCACGATTGTTGAGTGTGACGATTTTTATCTATTGTTTCTTTCAGGGAAATGCTTCAACCAAGGGCATTCACGAAGTCAGTGGTACAGGAAGAAAACCTGGTCCTCAGAAAGGCTCTGGTAGAGCTCGACATGGTTCTCTTCGAGGTCCACAGGTGCAGTCATCACCTCTACCATTAATAGAGGACTTAGCGAGATATGATATTGGACGTTTTTAAAACGCTGTTGCTTCAACCGTCTTGCTCTTTAAGCTTATTTTCTACATTTTAAATTCACCAAGATGTGTTTTGTGTACTCAGTTTCGAGGAGGTGCTACTCAGCATGGTCCAAAACCACGTAGCCATGAAATCGGATTGCAGAAGCAAGTACGGCGACTTGGCCTCAAAGTTGCCCTTTCGGCCCGAATTGCTGAGGGCAAGGTATGTGGTTAATTTGCTTCTATACCTTCCATCTCGTCTATGCGCTAGTTTACTGAGATACCTCAACATGGTGTTCTATGGTCGTTTTAGACCACGATTCTCATATCCTCTTCTTTGTGCAGTTGAAGGTGTTCGATACCGTACAGCCACCTACGCTTAAAACACGTGAAATGGAGCGCTTAATCCACGGAATGGAAGGTAGTAAGAAGGTGCTCATTGTTGACGATGCTCAGCCGGTCAACGAACCATTGTGCCGGGCTACAGCCAACTTGCATTATATCAATGTGTTACCTGCCGAGGTAAGTGCTCTGAATGATTTTAGTGCCCAAGTGAACCTTCGATTAGCTCGGTCATTATCCTATTCATTTGGAGCTCATTACTATTGCTTCTAAATCTCTGATTTTGCTTCTACCTTTCAGGGGCTTAATGTTTACAGCATCTTGCAACACGACACCCTGGTAATGACCTTGGGAGCGATTCGAAAGATTGAAGACCGTCTGCACAAACCAATCAACAGATAATCAACTTCTTCACTGTTGCTTCAATGCTGTACCAGTGGTTCAAGTAAAGGAGTCAGAGAGTGGCATGACGAATTAGTGGCAACTTGACCTCGAAGCGAAACCCTTCCTACCCTTGCTACTAATTAATGATTCTGAACCTTTGTCCGAAACCTAGGAAGGCTTCGCCACATTTCTGTTAGCTTCAATCTCTCCTTGGCAGCGCAAAGATGTAGACTGTTCTTATCATGCCACAGAGCTGCAGTAGGAATGAAGTGGGTGTGGTGACTTCCACTTGTCATTAGTCGCAAAGTAAGCTTCAGTGACGGCAGTTCAACATTTAAATAGGGTATTGCCCTCTTTTTTTACATAAATTTCTGGCCCATTGAATGGAAGCTTCACTTTGCATTTCGAATACTTCAGAAAATTTGGAGAAAGTTTCGGGTTCTGCGCATCCGTCATCCGGTAAAGGAGTTCTTAAACCCTACTCACACAGTCGGCTTGCTTTTGAAGGTAGGATGTGCAAAAATGCAGACGCGTCAGCTGCAGGATTTGAACCTGCGCGGGGGAACCCCAGTAGATTTCGAGTCTACCGCCTTAACCACTCGGCCAAACTGACTTGTGCGAGCGACCATGCTGGGGATCGAACCCAGAATCTCTTGCTCCGTAGGCAAGCGCCTTATCCATTGGGCCACACGGTCTCGGTCGGGATTGAGAACCCTTCATGTCTTTGACAGTTGGGGTTACGGTATAAGTACGGATATGAACCCCTGAAACGTCGTGCCTATGACCGTGTGGATTAATTCAAACTTTGAGACCTGTAACCGTGGTGCTCGACAATGACCCCTATTCCGATGAATAAGTGAAGAAACACTTTGCTTGGATGTTGGACGTTGAAAATTTAGTCATTGGATGTTTTTTCTTTTGTGCAGTATCCATCGCCAACCCGAAGTAAGCACATCAGCTTCATTTGCCTTGAATGTCGGTGGACGGGGTTTGGAGTCGCAGGATCTGCCCTTGCGCGTTGCTGGATTACATGGATGCACATCTATATGCGGGATTGCATGGATTCATCGAAGCGCGGCGCGAGCGGAGTTCAAAGAGTGGCCGGTTGCCGTCCGAGGAAGTGATGAATATTCTCTTGTGACCTCTGTTTCCGACTTCATCGGTTCAAGGTATGTACTACTGCTTGTATTTTGCAGTCTTTCTCTTGTGGTGTCACTTTTAGGCTGAGCGCTTCCAACTGCGGTAGGCCATATTGTGCGAAGTTCTGTACATTTTCTCAATTTACTGCCAACTGGAAGCTCAATTACAATATGGAACTTACTTTGTTCGGCATTGAGAGACGTGCACGTTGCAGTGGCTTCGGGACATTGTGTCATTCGCCATTGAGAACTTTTGTAGTTGTGTATGTTGCGGAGCTGCTCTTTTAGAGTAAAACTTCAATCTCCTCAAAATTGGCGGTTTATTAAAGAAAATGAGGGAGTGCTGGGAAGATTGATGTATAGGGACTTGTTACAGCTCATGTAACTCATGGCAAGAGTTAGCTAGGATTCGACACAAAATGGCAGATGTAATATCGCGAATGTGAGGTTGTAGGCAGTCTTTCGATTTCTTGCTCGGATGCTTTCTTGATCTCTTTCGGTTTTGCATAATTTTTGATGCTTGCATCAAGATATTCATTCGTGGATAGTGCTATTGACTCATGTTCGGTGCATGAGAATAGACGATCAGAGTATGTTGAGAGTCTCAAGAAGCTGAGAAGGAACTCACAGAGATTCTCAAGATGACGAAGAGCAAGAAGAAGCTGTTGAAGGAGAGGAAGCAAAAGAAGAAAAGCGACAAGCTTCTCGTGATGGAGTTTCGTAAAAAGCGCCTCGGGGAGATGAAAAAGAACAAGAAGTTGGTGAAGGAGAGCGCCAAGTTGATAGGAAAGAACAAGAAACTCGTGAAGAACCTGGCGAAGGAGAGCATCAAGATGCCAGGAAAGGAGAAGAAGAAGCTGCCGAAGAAGATGATGCAGAAGCACAAGAAGTATGTGAAGAAGCTAAGTAAGGAGATTTTCAAAATCCTGAAGAAGACGAAGCTACTAGTGAAGAAGCTGGTCAAAGAAAAGCACAAGAAGATTGTGGCGAGGCTGGCAAAGATGATGGACAAGAACAAGAAGCTCACTAAGAAGCTGGCGAATGAGAGCCTCAAGGTTTTGGACAAGAACAAGAAGCTGCTGTCCAAGGTGATCAAGAAGCGCAAGAAGCATATGAAGAAGCTACTAAAAGAGAGCCTCAAGGTAGTGGACAAGAATAAGAAGCTGCTGAAGAAATTGGGTAAAGAGATGAAGGAGAACAAGAAGCTCGTGAAGACGTTGCCTACGGAAAGATTGAATACGAAGCTGCCTAAGGCTTTTGTGGAGATTAAGCAACAAAGTGTCTTGCTTTCTAATACTCGGAGAGCAGGAGGGGCCAAGATGATGATAACCACGGCTATGATGAAGATATGAGGTTTCTGCACAGGAATGTGCAAGCATATCTCTCAGGACATCCAACCTTCGATAAGATCCAACAATGTAAGCTCTATTACCTTAAGTTGATTTGTCCAGTTGAATATGTCTTAATGTACTTCCTGATTGATGGTGTACAACTCACTGTAACTGATTAATTCAACGATTGGTTTTCATTTGTGCTCTTGCAGGTGCTTTTATTATGGTAGCTCCGCCACTAATGGAGACATGTCGGGCTTGTTCAGGTAATATCTTTTGTGAAGAATTCCTTAGATGAAATACGGTCACCATGGCCAATTTCTATCAACTTATCCAGATTTGGCATATGATTGACAAATCAGTTTGTCGTGCACCTCATCACTTGCATACTACTGCTTCAGATTTTGTAGTTTACAAGTATGGGCCTGTTGTGTATATCAGGAAGATCGATTTGCAATTATGATAAAAAATAGCTCAGTGCTTGAATTCAGACAAAAACGTAAAAATAAAAGAAAATCGAGATGAAAGGCAAAGGTCTCCAATGAACATCGTATCAACTCAAGGAGGAATAGATCCTATGGTTTCATGATGAAACTAGGCGAATAAACCATATGAGTTTAATTGTAGTTGCGGTTCCCACGATAGTCAAGGACGGAGTGTTTACAAGAGTGTGAGCACAAGCCTGGGAGAATGAAGGTCTTCGATTGGCCAGACACCATGTCATATCGCAACAAATAATCTCCAAAAAAGAAATTCACCCAGATCTCACTTCCGCAGGAGTGGCGGTGCACCCAATCATCCTGCACTCACCGTCTGTTGCTTCCTCTTGAGCGGTTTTGTGCAACGAAGTGATGATAGTCATAGTTACTATGAGAGTTGCAATTCGGAAGTGAAACCAAATTATGAGGCAAAGACTAATTAATGTTGTAGTCGATAATCCTAGTCATTGTTTAAACTCAACATTTATCGATTCATAACTTGCTTCAAACAAAACAAATGATGAAAAAAGAAGCATGATTGAAAGCAATACCTCACCACCAACAAGACAAGCTAAAAAAAGAAACATGATTGAATGCAACACCTCCTTACTAACTAGAGCAAATGGGAAAATGAGCACAATTGAAAGCAATACCTTGTTATTAACAACATCTGCGATGGAAAAAGGAGCACGTTTGAAAGTTGTGACTAGGTTACAGAAGCACGATCTACTAGCAACAATTTCTCAAATCGATACTAGAACTCTCCAATTAAGAAGCCATTATGTCATTAACCATTTTACCATTGAAGACCACATTTTTGTTGCCTATATGAACGACCAAAATATGGTCACTCAAGTTAATGAAGCTGAAAGGATGACCTTTTACAAATGATGACCAAAATATATTCCAAAATTAGTGACCATTCTACGTTGTCTATCATCAACATCACTAGTATGGCCCTCGGCATTGCCACAGATATATTACTTATAAATAGGTCATTTTTATAGCTTCTGATGATTTGGGGGCCATAATAATTCAATATCTAAGTACATGTTGACTTGTTTTGCGATCCAATTGTTTACCAAAACTCTACAAAAAACTAGCTTCCAATGACACCTCATGCGGCACAATCCGACGGGCGGTTCCCAAGATAATAATGTCACTCGCAAAATAAAACAAACTACTTTCCTTCAATAATAAATGGCCCACGGCGTTGAAAAGGATATATTGTCAAATTTCTATACTTAACTAAGTTACTATAAAAATAATAAAAAGAATAGAAGAAATTAAAAAAATCTATAATTATATTACTTTTGAAATTTATGATGATTTGAGGGCTATAAATACTTCAAAGTTCAATATCTCGATTCTTTTAAACGCCTTTGCGATCCAATTGTTTTCCACAACTCCACAAAAGAACCCCCTTCCACCGACACCTAATGCACCTTGATCCAACCGGTGGTCTTCCCCATCACAATATCACAAAAGAAAACTCTAAAAGTAGTAGATGCCTTAATAGATAATAGGTAATAGAAGATATACATGTGATATTACAAAGGAAGGGAGGGGTGTATATGTAAGTGTACATGTGTTTTATGGACGGGGCCTTTACTCGTTTGGACGACGGACAAAATTCAAAGGAACTTAAAATATATCATATTACATAATTAATGTAGCATGTAGACCGATCAACTAGGTTTGAAACCTCATTGTGTCTAATGATTCAAAGGATAATTACATATTCTCTCATATGAGTTTCTTGTAATTCACAATTAGATTACATATTCTTTTAGAAAATACACGTTCCTTATGCATATGTAACCTCTAACAAAATAGGATATGAAATTTTGTGCTAATGGTTATTGCAATTATATTTGACTTATAACGTATTCACAAAGTTATTTCATAAGTTCTTCAAATTTGGCAATTCCCTAAAATTGTATACAATTTTGAGTAGTTTTGACTTTTAAAATAACTTATACCGGATCTGACACTGGCTCCATATAATCACGGGCATAGAGTACAAGCTATTGACCGATGGATGAACTAGGCAGTCGTTCATGAGCGCCATTTTCTGTACATTCAATAGGTCTTCATCCATCGTCGTCTCCAGTCACAAACGTGCAGAGGTTTTGCGAAGTTCGGAGGAGCGCGGAGACCGCAATCAGTCGAGGGCGATTGCGAATGCTCGTTTTCTCAATTCCTCTGTCACGTCGTCTCGCTTCAGAATAGAATTCCGATTGTAGAAGAGGTTCGTTTCATTTATTTTGGTGCACGATGGCTCGAAATGAGGAGAAAGCGCAGTCTATGCTGAGTAGGTTTTTGGCGGCGAAGAATGACGAGAAGAAGAAGCCGAAGGAGAAACGGCCATTCCTTGCTTCCGAATGTCGTGACCTCGCAGACGCTGACAAATGGAGGCAACAGATTATTCGCGAAATTGGTCGCAAGGTGATGGACATCCAGAATCCGGGCCTTGGGGAGCATCGCATTCGCGATTTGAATGACGAAATCAATAAGCTCATTCGAGAGAAAGGACATTGGGAGACGAGGATTTTGGAGCTTGGAGGACCGAATTATGCTAAAACTGCTCCGAAGATCACTGGCGAGGACGGCAAAGAGGTACTAAACCCTAAAGACCTAACTGAGATTCTGCTAGCAATCACTTGAAATTCTGAATTGTGCACTTTGTCTGTAGATCGATGTGGCAAGTGGAAAAGGCATGGGCTACAGGTACTTCGGAGCTGCCAAGCAGCTCCCAGGAGTGAAAGAGCTTTTTGAGCTACCGCCGGAGATCAAGAGAAAACGGAATCGGTATGAAATGTACAAGCGGATTGACATGGACTACTATGGTTTCCGTGATGATGAGGATGGCGTCCTCGAGAATTTAGAAAAGGATGCTGAGAAGGAGATGCGGGCTCAGGCTATTGAAGAATGGGAAAGAATAGAAGCTGTCAAAGCTGAAGCTCGTAAGGGTGTCAAGGAGGTGAGTAGTTTTCAGTACATTCTTAATCACTGAGTTAGGTTTACTTTGTCCTCTCGTAATGGTATACTGAGTTGAAGGTCATGCATGGTCTCTAAGCGTCGAGATGTTATGGTTGCAGGTCGTTGTTATGAGGGCTGAAACAGACGACAAGGAGGTCAATAGCGATTTGAGTGACGAAGATGTGGACGAGGATGAATCGGAGAGGCGGCCGAAACGATTTGAGTTTGTTGCTCATGTGCCACTTCCGGATGAAAAAGAAATTGAGCGCATGGTTGTAGAAAAGAAGAAGCAAGAATTGCTGAGTAAGTATGCCAGTGATGACCTGGTGAAGGAGGAGCTTGAAGCTAAGGAGATGCTGAATATCCATAGATGAGGTTAAATTTCTGCAGTCAGATTACCTGCTCAACGTTTTCTGCTGTGGAACATAAACCTTCCCTCAGCTCGGACAGGAAGCTTACAAGACCTAAGTATGCATGTGACGGTCCACCGGATGTTTTTGTGTGTACGTGAAAAGAGAAAAGGAGGAAAATGTAAGCTTGGCCATGAAGTTGAGGCCAGAAGGTTTCTCGAAGTGCAGAATGCTTAAGAAGGGCCAATGATCAGCCTGTGCGAGTAGCTCAAATGTACATGAACAGCTGGTTCGAGACAGGAATAGAGATTTTTAATGATCGTCATCGAATATGGAGATTAGACGAGCCATAGATGGTCAACCACAATGTGTAGGAATTGGTATGAAGCTTTATCTTTTCAGACATATGTATCTCTCCAGTTTCGAATGATGTTGTTGAGCTGAGGCGTGTGGTGATAATTCATTGATTGACTTCATCATATTGTAACTTAGATCAACTATGTTTTAAGTGACCACTTGATCGAGGATGCCTTTTTGTAAATGCAGCCCACGATCTCTGAATGTGAGACCTCCTGAACCTTCTAGTTCGGATACTTGCGGTTGTCTGAAGAAACGGCACCACGTTGCATCATCACCGGCATTGAAGGGTAAACAATCTAATAGATGTAAAGAAGAGTTCCGGACTTCCTTGTCTGAGTCTGCCATTTTCAAATGTGTAACACAGTCGCTTGCAATTCCATCGCTTGTGCAGATTTCATATCCTGTTCTGTTGACCAATTTGCCTCATTCGATTTTGGTGATTCACATTTCTCGTAGCGAATTCGCGAATTGCAGAGCGGGACTTGGCGTAATCTGCTGCCCGTATCGAAAAGTGGGAGTGATATCTTCTCTGGGCTTGTAAACACTTCTGGTGTATACATTAAGGAAGTTCTGTTGAACATGGTCAGTTCATCATTAAAGACCGGGATTAGATACACCGATAATCTCATTACAGGTTGCGGGACTGCAATTCTTTGGTGCTCTCTTCACGGATTGAAAAAAACCCAGAGGTGCTTCACGCAGTACTTATGCACGTCGAAGATTGACGGCTTCGATTTTCTCCATGACATAGCTAAATATTTTACTCCCACTTGAGAGATTGCAAGGCAAAGTTGACAAGAGATTCGACATTCTTTGCTTTAAAAACAGAGATGGTGTGTAGCTCGATACTGTCATCGAGCTCCTAAGAGCTTCAATAAGTGGTTAGCCACCCATGCATGCTCCAGATGAAAAGCAAGAGAGTCGCCATGGCATGGTTCTCCAATTCATGAAAGTTCAGCAATGAAAATTGGAAGTATGCAAGAGATATTCGACATTCTTTACATTTTGTACAGAGATGGAATGTGGCTCAGCTGAGGTTCAGCTGCGTAGAGACGATCACCCCTCCGACAACGGAACCAAGGAGCAAGCCAGGCATGAGCGGGCCACCAGCACGGTACATAGGGCCGATCATGGGCAACCGTTTGGCAGTGAGATCGGCCACGAGCACAGCCAAGCTCCCTAACGGAACGTAAAGCGCAAGACGGTGACGGGCAGTGGCTAACCCTGCATCGCGGAACAATTCGATGGCAAACACTCGAAACTCGTCGATGTCCAACGACTTCTGCCCACCTCGGAAGAAGCGCTCCTTCCTGATGGTGCTGTCCACTTGCAGCTGGCTAGGCGGTTGCGGCAGATACCTCGTCTTGTACCGCGACAGCACGTTGTCTTGGTCCCCTTCTATCTTGTCGTAGGTAAGCCTAGACGCGTCCAGTAGCTGGTACATCTGTAACCCTGGAAACGAATGCTGCGACAGGATCATGCATTCCTCGAAACTTGCGTGAATTGCCGTTTGAAACGCCGACGAGGTCGATAGTATCTCCTCTATTCTCTTCGATGGCGATTGCCCCATTGCTCCCCCAGCTCCAATTGCCTCTTTCTGCAATTCAATGTGAGGCAGTGATCAAAAACAGCATATGTTTGCAGCGAGCCCAAAACCTGGATACCAGCAAATCAAAGCAGCATGAACGGGAAGATGTTCCGTTAAACCGCGTCAATGAGTTCATTAAAATCCACACCAACTGTTACAATCAAAGTGAGGTCACAATAGTGAAACAACTTGCTGCAATAGATCACAGCTTATCGGTCCAATTATTCCATGGGTGAAAGTTGCTAGATCGTTGCCAGCCTCATGGATGCAAAGTTCTGGGAATCAACCACAAGATTCCAACAACAGTAACAAACTGCTTCGGACGTAAGCAGCGTTGAGAGGTATATGCGAAACGTAATACTCTGCAACAACCCGTGCATCGAATTCCATATCTGAAACCCTAGCGACGGGACTTGTTCGAATTTGGTGAAATCGATCAAAGACCGACCGACCGACGAATTATTGAATGCACAGAAGGTGCGTAATTGACCACGATAAGCGGAAACTGAATACGCCAAACCCTACAAAGACGCTTACGCTCGTCAAATTCAAATGATGCTCTGTACAAACATAGGCGCGAATCAGATAGAGTGGAACAAAGCAGAAGTTCGGAACACATACCACTGCAGAATCAGTCTGAGAGGGAGTACAATCGAGCTGAGAATTGCGTACTCGACGAGTAACAGCAAATTGATCAACCTCTAAATGAAAGATGAGCCTGAACAAGATTCTCAAGTCTTCATTCAGAATGCCAGCACGAACCCTCCTTCTCGACAGAGGATAACTTACTCAAACCCAATTCGAAAGGAATTCAGAATTTTCAAAAGTTGCATCGTCGGTGCTGATGTGACGACGGTGTTGAAAGGCGGCAGATAAGTATTTCCAGCTCAGCATATTCCAGATGCCAGATCAGAACTCACACTAGTTCTACACCGCTCTAATTGCACGATCATCTTCCATGCAGGTCAGTCGATAACACCCCACTGAATGCCATCCGATTGCACCATCACTTTGAAGATTCTGTGATAATTTCCTCAATGCTTCCGATACATAATCTTGCCGGCTATGATCTCCGCTTCACGAGATCAATCACAAGCACTAATTCTAGAGTCCGTGATCGAAGTTGCAAAAGACCAGATTATCAAGTGCTTCGATTGCCGCGATCGAATGGACGTCCAATTTCGAGGATTAGGGTTTCAGGCTTCTGTTCGATGTAATCTGTCTGTCTGGTATTGTGCGCGTATATGACCCTCGTTGTATGGCTACCTACAGAGCATGACATCTTGATTGTCTCTCAGCCATAAGTACATTAGAACAGTGTTCATTCTGAGAGGAGTTTCATGAGCATAAACATCCAAGCTAGGTCGAATGAATGCTCTACTCACAAACGAGGTATTGATTTCCTCGTTTAGTATGTTGTAGTGCAATTCGTGTCGGTTTCAAAGAGAGGTACGGAGTTGTTCTTCTTCTAGTATGGTCGAGGACAATTTATGGAGCAGAAGAAGGAAAGCAAGATGGTGAACAACGTGAATGCGGTGTTTTATGCGACCATTTACCATCCCATTCAAGCCGGCAGCATCGACGGGACTGACATCACGCCGCATGACAATGGAGTGTATCGAGCGCTTCTGGGATCCGCAACTGGCCTCTGTAAGTCATAACCATTCTAATTTGATTCAGGAAAGTGCTATCAAGAGAAGTTTCTGAAGTCTGTTGCTTTGCAGATGATCCTCTCGGTGATCCAAAAGCGGAAGGCGACCCCTATTGCTCGCTGTTTGTAGGCAGACTTTCAGCCCGAACTGACGAGAAATCACTTCATGAGGTATTGCTCGGGGCTCTAGGTTTTAGGGTTTAAGCTATGACCGGTCACATATCACTTTGATTCAATTTTTGGAAATTTGGGTTGCAATTTTTCATGATCTTGAATATGAGCACTTTTTCGAGTATTGCAAATATTGCAAATATGAAAGCAGACTCTCAAAGCGAATTCCAAAGTTGTGAACATCATCACAATTTTGGCCATGTTGGAGCTCTTTTGCTTCATTTCACCGGAAACTCTGACCGGACAATAAGGCATTTATTAAAGATTTCTGAACTATCGCAGACGGCAGATTGAAATTTTTCAGTAGGGTTTGTATATAGCTGTCCGGTGATTCGAAGCGTCTGGTGATTGGCGTATCTTTTATATCTGGAGAAAGTTTTTGGTGGTCTTGCGTGCAGGCTATGTCAACATTCGGCAAGGTTAAGAACCTTCGACTGGTCCGTCATATCGGTGAGTTGCCGCTACCAATTTGTACCGTCTCTCATTACTCACATCAAGTTGCAATTTTCACAGCGTTTGGCAGTGTAATGTTATAAATAACATAAACTAAAAGATTTGAATTTCGGTTTTGTTTTTTGGCAGTGACAGGCGCATCCTGTGGCTATGCATTTGTCGAGTTCGAGACAGACAGAGACATGAGATACGCATACGAGGTATGGCTTTTGGTCCGATTGTTCTCAACTCCAAAGAGCTCTGATCCACTTCGATCTCAGCAGATTTGGACAGCATTCAATGAGAAATGAGCATGCCACATGTACAGGGTTTAACTTACTACGTCTAGTCTGATGTCAAAGTATGTGCTTGATTCATGTCTCTAGACTCGGTACAAATGGAAATTGAGTGTTCTGTTAAGACTACTGAAGGAGTATGAGAGTTTAATCTAGGGCTGAGAAAGAGCTTGGGGTTTGGTTGATGTTAGTAAGTGCAAAATGGACTTCGATCTCATCAGTTTTGGACATGAATCAGTAAAAACAAGCGTGAAGTTATGTTGTGTTCCAAATTTACCAAGACTAGAATATGCATGATCTGGAGGTTTAAAATGATTGCATCATTCTTGTCTCTAGTTAAGGAAGAAGAATGTATAGTTGAAGGAACATGAGGCTCAATCTGGGTTTGATAAAGAGCTGCTGTTTGTAAGTGCAGAATGCGCATGGTCTTCAATTGGATGGAGTCAGGTTACTTGTAGATTACAATCGCCAACAGCTCATGCCGGGATGGATTCCTCGTCGTCTTGGTAAATCCATCGTTACAAGTGCTTTTATGACATTTCAACATCTTATAATTTGGCCTCTTCATTCGTTGGCCCAATCTATAATGATCGTACAGATGCCACCCAATTCTCGATACATGGTTTTCAGTTAATATTTTAGGTTACTCATGGAGAGCAATGTTCAAGCTCTGTTTGTTGTTTGGGCAGGCGGAGGTTTGGGAGGGAAGAAGGAATCAGGACAATTGAGATTTGGAGGACGCGATCGGCCTTTCAGGGCATCATTGTACTTCCCCTCCTATTGCAACTTACTCTTTTAAGTTTTGTAATAGTTTTTTCAACTACTGTAAAAGGGTCAGAGGAATTTCTTTCTTTCTGCTTGACTTTTAATAACAACTGCTAGAGAATGTAGGTGCTTGCTGTGAATGGTTTAGTGGTTTGCACAAATTAATCGGATTTAGTGCATGCATTGCAGGCGTCCAATACCTGAAGAGGAACTAAAAAAACTGGGGATTCCACTGCCTCCTGAAGGCCGCTACATGAGCCGCTTCCAGGTACGCCATTTTGTGTTTGTCAGTTGAATGTTACGTTGTTCCATTGTATTAAGCAGTCGTCATCTTTAACGACTCATTACATTTTCTTCAGTGTTGTTATAGACATGCTATTTAGTGAAAATTTCAGCTATTACCCGACTTCACTGTTGGTGACTTCTCTGTTGTTATAGATAAGTCCTTGAGCAATCTGTTTGCTTATTTCGACTATGCTCTCGATCAAACGAGTGCTAGGCTATCAATTTTGACACAGCCTGCAATTTGATGAGCGTTCTTGCAGGTGCCGCCACCACCACAAAGGAAGCATAGCAGCGAATACGATGCTAATATCGAGATGAAGCACCATCGTGAGGAAGATGACACCAAAAGAAGGACGCCTTCTGAAGCTCCTGGAGAGGAAAGAGAAAGAGAGAGAGACCGATCTCACAGGTCACGGAGAGATGAAGAGACTGATCGAAAGCATCATCGAAAGCATGAATCATCCAGGTACGATGGTTATGAGTTCGAACCCAAGAGGCCAGCTTCTAGGGATGGACAAGGCGCTGCCGACACACATCACAGTGAACGGAAACGGAGGAAAGAACATTCTTACGAAGATGAAGGCAGGACACGGCACGGAAGGTGGCAGCCACAAGATGATGACCTTGACCAACCTCCACCAGATGATCATTCCCGTCACCGGGAGTCGAAACACCACAGACCAGTCTCTAGAGAAAGTGAAAGCAAGCATCGACATAGAGATGGTGAATCAAAACATCGACGTAGAGATGAAGACGAAGCTCACAGATCCAGTCGGAAGGACAAGCATCATCGGGAGGAAAAGCTCGACATTGAACAAAAAGAGAAGAAGAGGAGTAAGCACCGAGAACGTGAACGTGAACGAGATAAAGAGTAGAAAGATTGCTACGAGGACTTCCTTTCAGATCAAGAGAAGAAGAGGAGTATGCAACGTGAATGTGAACCAGTTGATTACTGTTTCGCTGGTTGTCAAGCTTCTCAATCAGTTGGTTTACAAATTCAGGACAGTAAGCATTTTGATGAGGCTATCTCGTGCTCAGAGAGTGTGCATACTCTGTTGTCATCGTAAGATTTGCTGAACCTGGACTATGGAAGCGTCTCTATAATGCTTTCCTTCTCAGGCTTGGACATATCGATTTGCTCGGTTATTATGTTGACTTTTCCTCATGGTGCTTGGCAATGTGTTCTTCTGGCACTTTGGAATGCATAGGTTGGTCTGCTGAGGCTCTTGTTGTTTAGCATCAGGTTGTGGAAATCGACATTAGGCATTAGAGAAATAGACAGTAGACTTCGAATTATTCATGATTTGTACACAACTTCAAATGTATCCGAGTGATAATTGACAGGTTTTATGCCACGTGAATAGTATTTCTTTATTTCACGTTTCAAGAGGAATCTTTTTACTTTTGTGATCCCACATTCTTAATTCTATCTTTGGTGTTGCCCGGCGATGGTGGGGTGTGCGATGTCCTTTGTGCCCAAAGGTATGTACCATTTCTCATAGTTCCTTCGGATCTTGACGAGATTGTATCAACCATTTGTTATAGTAGCTGCTTTTGAGTTCGAAGGAAGCATGCTCATAAGCCACTAAGTTGAGATTGAAATTGATATTGAATCCGTGCAGGTGGTCAAAGATACTGTTCTAATTCTGCTCCGCTATGGCGTTCACATTTCAGTAGTACTGTTGGTCCTCATTGAATGTTATCTCTTTAATGCTCAAAATGATATATTGATAACACCTTCACTGGACTATTTGTTGATTGTTAGGTGATTCTTACTCTCCTTCTAGTTATGGCACCTCTATAGCTTGTTATTTCATCAAGGATCTCTCCTTTAGTTGCTTCGTAGGCCACCATCTCCTACTTTTGTCACTAATTCCTCGCAGCCACTAGTACCCCCATCAACTTGAAGTCATCACTAACTTAAAAAGATGTAACTTCTACTGAGGATCGACTGGGAGATTTTAAGGTCTTCGTGCGCATGACTGTAGGTTACCTTATCTAGCAGCTACTCACTGAAGTAATATTTTGCTATCTTCTCAAGATGAAGGTGAATTGCTTGCTATCCCTTCCATTTTCATTGGGTTGACCCATCAATGTGTACGTTACTGTGTCTGCATAGTTAATAAACATCTGAAGAATCTCTACGCTCTAATCTTACTTACGAAAACTGGATTGAATTTGCAGGTTTCGTCACAGCCTTAATCACCTCACATTAATCTCAGGTGTGTGTACCAATTCAAATCCCTTTCACTTAATGTTACCAAGTTAGCTTTTATGTCAGTGCTAAGAAAGATCACATGTGAGTGCACAAAAATTTGTAGATAAATGATGGGGTGATCGTATGTACAGTATGGTTATGATTCTAGAAGCTCAATTATGGTTGCGTGCACATGCGCTTCGCATACATTTTTGACAAGGCTCACATTCGTTAGTGCACGACATTGAAAGATCGTGCATTTGCTTCTGAAACCACATATGCACTTCGTATTACGTAACAAAAACAGGAGTAGTATGTTGTACTCAACATCGCTTTTTCATAGAAACTTGTCAAGGCTTGTTAACCTGATGCCTTGACCAGTCTTAGTGTTTGTTAATCCTCCCATTCATCTTATCATTGAATGTATGGCATAGAATCTCTAGGGTAAGAGCCGCAATAGCTCTATGCAGCCGTCATAGACTCTTAAAGCGGGGCACTCACTTTGGTGGTTGCCCTTGGCGATAGTTTCAAGCATTGACCCACATTTAAATGCAAATATTTGACACTGCCAGACTAGTGTATGAACTTCCATTTTGGGAAGTCAAATAAACAAATTCTACTTTATTATTGTGATAACCCTCCTACAGTTGATAGCTGTAAAATTTATGGCACGCTTCATGTTTCGATTCTTCGTGACTTTCTGTCTCTCCACATTTTAATGCAAATTCTGAGTATTATGTTAAGTTCTTCTTCAGAAAGTTGAGAAATTGTATAATCAGTTCGGTGACCATTCTACTTTATCAATGTGATAGCCAAGAGATAATTCTTCTCTTAGAGGTAATAGCTGCTTGATATCCGCTTAAGATTTACGTTACAATTGACAAAGTTTCGTGTTTCGATCCTTTGAGTGACATCCTAGAGTAGTATACTAACTTTCATGTCAGGAAGTTGACCATTCTACTTTACCTTTGTGAAAGTCAAGTGATAACCCTCCTAGAGGTATTAGCTGCAAGGTTTTCATGTTCCCACATTGGAGTAGTATATCAACTTTCATGTTAAGGAAGGTGAGAAAATCCACTCACCTTTCTACTATACCAATGTGATAGTCAATAGATAACCCACCAGCTGCACAGGGTATAAGATTCATGTGGCGAAGGTTTTATGTCTGTGCAAGCGCTCGGCAACTGCTGAGAGAAACGCTACTTAAGAGTTAAGTCATGTATACCGTTATAATGGTGGTGGTATTCTGTCACGAAATCCAGTTCAATGAATGCTTCTAGGAAAGTGCGAGGCTTATGCTGCGGTGGGAAGCTTTTGCTGACATGATCCCAAAAGGGGGGCGGGGGGGTGTGAAGTGCGCAGAGGTCACGAGGAAAGGAAGGGCAGGGGAGGCCACGGCGGCGTGACGATCACCACGAGCACCACGAGCAAGGGGCTCTGGAGCAACAGTTACCCGCCCGCACGCGCCCTCTATGGTTTGCATCCTCCAGTCAATGCTGTGTCATTCACATTCTGCTCACACATGTAGTTTGTGTCATCTTTTGCAGTTTAATGGTGCCCCCAACGTGCTCACCAGTATCGAATAATCGAATAGTTCCAGCTTTTAACTAGTGTACTCCCCCACACCCATGGAATCAACCCTTTTTTATTGCACGATGCAGAAGCTTTACCGAATGGCTGCTGAAATACAGTTATTATTAAAGCTCGGAGTGAGTAGCCGACAGCTCTCTTTCCAGGAGAGAGGGCTGTCAGCAATTTTCTTGCATGCATTGAATTTAAAACTGTCATTTTTTCCTTGCATTGTTACAGGTTGACAGGATTGACAGCGATTTGTTCCACAACTCAATGAGATCCAGAGCAAGCAGCTTGGTGGTACGTAATAAAAGCTGAAAGATCATGGTGAAAATCAAAGCATGCTGTTGTATGTAAGTGTTTCTGTAGGAGTGTCTTGATACAAAAAAGAAAGAGACATGCTACGATGGACATCAACGATCGCTAAATAGCGAGATTGTACGAAGAACTAAGCTTGTTGGCGCGCACGAAACAAAAAAGCTGGTGAAAATCAATGAGATGCTGATGTATGTATATATTCATAAAAGTGTGCTGTCTTGATACAAGAAAGAATGATATCCACAATGTGTGGACAGTGCCAGGAATGAACATACCTCACCAATTTAATGAAACTGTTTGTTTGTGTACAAATTATTAACATTCTGTAGACCTGTAATGTAAAGTAACGCTGAACTTTGGGGTGGCTAAGTCACGCTCTCTCTCTCTCTCACCCCAAGTGACTGACTGACTGACTGACCTGGCTCACAAATGCATGCAAAGGACGAACAGACGGACGGACAGACTCTCTGCTTTTTCTATCTCTCTCCACACAACTCTTGCTGATCGAAATGCTTGCGTCCTCAGGGGATGGAGCTAGCGAGCGAGTGATATCCATTGAAATGGACAACAATCAAGTTGATGGCGTCAATGATTGAGGACGAGTTGTCCTTCTTTAAGGCTGGCACTCCGTCGGAGATCGATCGATCGATCAAAAATGATGCGCGCGTCGGTAATTACAATTCCATGATCTCCACTTGCTCTCGATCAGCTCGTTCTTCTTCATGTACAATCGATGATGATGCTATAGTTCTCGATGGATCATCATCTTTCACATCTGCTGGGCGACTTGGGTGTAGTTCCAGAGATCCAGCGACGAGAAGATGTCCGAGTTTTGCCGTTTCAGTTGCAAAAGGACGGGTGCCTCAGTGCTCGCCTTCGTTGTTGGTGTGGGATCCTGCAACAAGGAGCTCCAGTCGACATTCTCGAAGCCAGAGATTGTGGAGTCGTCGTCGTACTCCTCGCTTCCACTCGTGCCAGCTTCGTTGTTGACAGTTGCGGTATCGTCATATGAGCCTCCCATGTAGAAGTGGTGCACGTCCTCTGGTCTCTTCAAGCTCAGCGTTCGTGTGAGGTAGTTTCGCATCTGCTCCGACGTCGGCTCCTGCTTCGATGACTGGAAAGTGTAACCAGTGTTGTTGTATTGTGGGGAGTTGTACTCTTCCAGGTTGATGTACTCCCGCTTCACAGGCCTCGCGTTGTCGTGATGAATGAATCGCTGCGACAGGATGTCTGGGGAGCCCTGCGGCTCAGGAAGTAACCCCATCTGCTCCTCGTATGAAAGCGCTCGCTCCTGCATCTTCATCTTCAGGTTCTTGTTCTTCTTGAACACTCTGCATACCACCCATCCTCCGTCTTCCTGCAAAGCAAAACCATCACCATATCAGAAATCGCACTCTTCATCGCAACCCCAACAAAACGCTCATGGAATAACATAAAACCCCAATCTCTCCCTCCATAAAATCCCCAACCATCTCCAACACGCAGAAGACAAGTGACACTATCCTACTACGGGGTTTTAGGTGATCTCTTGACCAAACAACAATCGTGTATACTATCCTACTGTGAGTTATTTGCTATGATCTAGATCAAACAACAGAGCTGGAGAAGGAAAGGCTCCAAGTATCTTGATGGGGAGGCTTTTTGATTGTCTACATGTGATCAAGTGCAGAGACTTAATGATCAAATGAAGACTTACCAGTTCTAAATGAAAAGGTTTAAGGGGCACTTCGGATTTAAGGGGTGGAGCATGCATGAGTATGAAGGTAAGGTGATTACGTGAGCGGGGCGGCCGGGGCCGTCATCGAGGCGAAACTCGTGCATGATCCAGTCGGTCTTAACCCCGTGGGGGGCTCGGCCCTGATAGAACACCAGGGTCTTGCGCATGCCGATCAGCGTCTGCAGCTTCGTATGTATCGGTTTGTCGCGCCCGGTGGCCTTCCAGAATCCCTTCGTGGTGGCGCGGTTCGCGCGGTTCCCAGTCGGGTACTTCTTGTCCTTCCGGCTGAAGAAGTAGTAGTCCGTCTGCTTCTCGTTCGAGTCCGCCTGGATCTTACACAGCTCTGCAGTCCATACACAATCCTCATAAGTCCCAAACATCAACGCTACCACGCACTGAAATGCAGACTTAACTTGAAGACGAAGCAATTGAACCCCTGCTCGCAATTGAACTCACCTTGCAGATCCCACGGCTCCAGTTTGTACAGGTCTAAGTCGCGGATGAGGTCCAGGTCGATCTTCATCGCACCCACCTTCTTCGGCAAGTAGTATCCCACCAATTCTTCGTCTGTGGGGTGGAACCGAAACCCGACTGGCACTTTTGCTGTTAATTGACTCATCTTGCTAGCTCCAATAACGTAAATCACTATCACCGCTCAGTCTCTGAAGGTCAGACAAGACAGGATGAGAAAAGAGACTTGGACCGCTTCTTATCATCATTCAAGAGAGGACTCTAGAACAAACTACCGATTTATGCAGACTGAAGCAAATTCTATGGGTACAGACAACAAGAAGAAGAATGGAAGGGAGCTGGAGGTTATATAGTAAGTTACTGTAGTGACTGCTCGCAGACAGGGCGAGGCTAAGGGGAGGGGCGGGGGGTGCGTCAGCACAAGTCAAAGAAAACAGGAAAACAGTAAAACGGCCACAACTGAAGCTTATCACGAGGCGAAGACTATAATTAGCGCATTCAGAGGATTATCAGACACTTTGAAGGTGCACTGACTGTTCCCCCTCCGAGAACCTACCACTTGATTATCATTAATTAATCTAACGAACGAGGTTAGCTTGGACAGTGAATCATCGACGCAGTACTTTTTGGAGCTCTCTGATTGGAGAGGAGAGCCGCGAGAGTACGTGGAAGCCAGCAAGTTCAGACGCGTCTTCCGATTTAACCCCGGAAGATCATGTACATGATGTGGCCACTCAGCATACCACACTTTTCCATTTTCTGCCGCAAATCAGGAAGAACGAGACCGCTCAATTCAATCAAAAGTCGGTGTAAAGCAGATCGATCGATCGATCGATCAAAAAGACGGTGTTCTCATTCCCCAAAAACCACAAAAAAACATTCTCGTCCCCCTCCCGACTCGGTCAATCTTTTTCGATCAACGACAATCCCCTCTGACAGCACTAATCTAGCTATGACTCAGCATGACTGTTAGGTGTCACCGGACCACGGCAGTACTCTAATCTAATCTCTCTGGAAACCACTCAAAAGTTGTACAAGTCTGGAGGTGATTAAGGAAATCAAGCAGACAAGACCAGCGGCTACGCGCTTTCGGTTGTCAGTTGCGGTAGTACCAGTGCGGGCTCTGTACTAGTAAACACCCTCTGGATTGTGAGTCAGGTACAACGATTTCAACAAGACCCGCGAAAATCTTGGAAGCACGAACCTGGACAGGTCAATCATCGATCTAGAACTGCATTCTCACTCGTTAGAAACTAGAACTCGCGCTGCAGTCTGTGATCGAGGCGAGGATTCGAATGTAATCGCGGGGAGAGCATCATTTATTCTAAATCTGGAACCGGAGCGAAATCTGGGGGAGCTAGAGGGTCTGAAGATACACACAGCGGATATTTAGAACATAGATTCGGGGGGGGTGGCCGGACCTCGTGCAGATCACCTTACAAATTGTCAGAGCAAAACCACACGAACTGCGTGACCCCAAATCCAGGTCTCCCCCTCTCACTCCGAATTTGTGTCTGACACGAGAAGTTAACGCCTCCACTATGAGTACCGTATCTCAGAAGCTACCAACCATTGCATGCCCACACGCTGCAAACTCCAATCCAACACTACCCCCCATCTCTTCATCACAGCTAGCCAGCCGCAACACAACCGACTTACCATCACCATCGATCACCCATTCATACACGCATACGCAACCCACGACAACTACATGAACCTCGATACTGGCCGTTCATCGAAATGCCACCGATCGATCACCAGGCATGATTACTGACTGACAGACATACACGCGATTCTAGATAAAACTTTAGACTGACATGGGTGTCAGAGAGCAATGATCAAGTAATGTGGCAGACATACCGTGATATGAGAATCGATCGGCTGAAGTTGCAAAGGGAGAATTGGAGTATGAGAGAGAGGGAGAGGGATCGATGGGAGCTTGGAGGCGAAGATTAGAGGACGGAAAGGGGGTGGCGTGGGATTATATAGAATGAATGAATGGGGGCCGGGGGGTGTGAGATGGGGAGCAGCTAAAAGCAGGAGCCGTCTTGTCGGCTAACACGCATCCTTTTCCTGCGGCATCCGTTTCGTTTCGATCGAAGCTAGCTGCCCGTTTTCCTCTCGGACTTGTTGTTGTTGTTGCCGGTGCGAGCTAGCGCCTGTTTCTGTACATGAATGTGTGTTTGTTTCTTCCTGGTAAGCGAGAGCCGTCATTTCCTTTTCCTTCGAATGGCTGGCTGGCTGGCTGGATGCATGGGTCCCATGTTCTCTCTCTTACAAGCTCCCACAACACCTGGGATCCGGATGGCTGCCTTCATTGCTGTTTGTTTATTCAGTTATATTCCACTTTCTACAGTTGGTTCTTTTGCCATGTTTCTGTACTTTCTCCCCTCCCGAAAATCATTGACCTGGTTTGCTTCTCTTTTTTTTCCGCTTCTGCCCTTCCAGAAAATGAAGGAAGCCGGTGGAGTGTTTTGAGTTTACCTCCGATGGGGGATCCTATGCAAGTGATGGTGAAAATGTATGAGTGTGGAGTTTGGGAAATGGGAATGGAGGTCTTTGTAGATTAGCGTAAAAAGAGTGTCATCTTTCTAACGCCTGGACCATCAGTTAAAGGGCAAGAGCGCACGTAATGGTTGCGTAGTGTAGGTTAGCGTAAAAAGAGTGTCAGTTTTGTAACGTTGGGACGATCAGTTAAAGGCAAGTGGTGAAAATGTAAGAGTATGGCGTTTAGGTAATGGGAATGGAGGTCTATGTAGGTTAGCGTAAAAAGAGTGACAGTTTAGTAACGCCAGGACCATCAGTGAAATGCAAGAGCGCACGTAATGGTTGCGTAATGTAGATTAGCGTCAAAAGAGTGTCAATTTTGTAACGCCAGGACCATCACTGGAAGGCAAGAGCGCACGTAATGGTTGCGTAATGGTTGAAGAGTAGTCCCCTTCTATTTGTCTCTTTTCTTTTGTTTTACGTGCATATGGGGGCATTAAACTCACGCCATTGTTGGCATGTGGTGGTGTTATTGATATAATGTTTAGCTTTTGATGCTTTAGATGCAATGGGCCTTTCACCTTCCAAGGTACTCAAACAACACTATTTATGAACCCCATGATGGTTGAGAGTGGAGTATGGCATTATTGTTAGATTCTCTTGGTCTTGCTTATTATTGAAAGTGCACAATAGGACTAAATCAATCTATTTTAGTTGTTGTAAATGAACTATATCACTTTCAAAAACCACCACCAAATAAGAATGAGCTAGTTGAAGCCTACTACAATAGAGCACCATCTTTACACTAAATATTGTACGTCAGCATCGGACAACCATACGCAAGAGTAGGGGCCACTTCACCTATGTTCATGAAAGTAGGGGAAAAAGTAAAAACTTTCAACTACCAACCGCAGTGAGTAGTTCGAACGAAAGCGAGAGTTTTGTGGAGAAAATGATTGAAAAACACATAAATTTTCGACATATTCCACGAGGCTTCAAACGTGAGCACGTCGACCGACCGCTTTCAAACAAAAACAAAAAAACGAAGAGTGCACCTACGCACACACGACTTACATGTTTTGTAATTTTGTTCCAAATTTTTTTGTAGCCTTTTTCTTTCGGCATCATAAGCAATATCTCTCATTTGGCCTCTTACCAATGGCGTTACCGTTACAAGGTAAAACAAAAAAGCTGTGCTGCCCTTCTTATATGCGTTCCCTTTGGGGGGGGGGGGGGAGAGATTTAATGAGGAGGGATGGCCTTTTCTATGATGACCACCATGCAGAGAGAAAAAGTGTGTATGATGACCGAATAAATAAAAACAAACATTAAAAATCCGCAGCTAGATTTTTTTTGGGGCCGCACAGTTTTTCATGGTATCTTTACGGTGATTCGTGCAAGTACCCAAAAAAAAAACCTTTTGGGGCCCCCAACGCCCATTGGGGGGCACCATAGATTACTCCATTCATTCTCCATGATTTGTTGGTTGGTCTCTTCATTGGGGCTCGCACATTCTAGACCCCCATTTTATCCATTCGGAGTTTGTGCTAATGCCGGTGTCGTTGAAAATTTCCATGGTCTCACATCCAAATTTCCTAGGAATTTGAACATGGTAATGTGATCATCATGGAATTCTGCGTTTGCGCATTTGGACCACGGACCGCGAACACTCCAAGGACTTGATGATGATAACGTCAACTCTCGTTTGGTGAGATATTTTGATGAAAGTGTCATGTACTCTAATGAGACTAGAATGATATAGACTCTTGATTTGGTGCCATTTCAACATGTGGGAGGTTTATTTCATCATTAGCTTACAAAGCCATCCGCTTTTGCAAGAAGGAATCAAAGTACGGGCTCTCTTCTTTTGTTATGTGGCTATCATAATTCGCCACATAAGGTGGGCTTTTTTTGTTGTCATGCTAAACATGTTTTCAAGGCGCATGAGTTGAGCGGAAGAGCATGCTTTTTGTTTTGTTTTGTGGCAAACTTACAAATATGTACTTTGATAAAACGTTCTAACGTAGTGCATTATGTAGTAATGAGCTAAGAGAAAAGATAAAACACTTGGCATGTAGCAACTTATGAGATGATGTTGATAGTTTTGCGTACACACACACACCGAAAAACAAACAGTCTTGGTTGATTACATTCAACTTCACAAGATCACAAGAACAACATTCCGTTTACTAGTTATGCTCAAAGCGCATTAGATCAAACATTCATCTCAATTTCTTATCATCACGACATTGTAATTTTCACGCGAAACTAAAAGAGATTTTTCAAGCGGTTGGAATAAGAAAGAACACCCCATTTCTATTCGTACAAAATTGATATCCCACGTTCATAAAAACATTCACCACATTCTAGCCTTCTCTACACATTGCATGCGTACAAAAAAATTCCACATGTAATCCTAATATGGAAACTCTAAACATACATCTCCAAACTCAAAACAATAGAATCATCACTAATGACTTCACAAATGCTTAAAAATAAACTATACTTTGCTCAATCTCTAACATAGCATAAGCATATCCATTCGAGGCACAATGACTAAAACATTATCAACAAGACAATATAGCATCTTGACAAAGATACTAATAAAGACACCACAACTGCAAATAAAAAATCAGGCACAATGACTAAAACATTATCAACAAGACAATATAGAATCTTGACAAAGATACTAATAGGGACACCACAATTGCAAATAAAAGAATCAAAGCACAATGACTAAAACACTATCAACAAGACAATATAGAATCTTGACAAAGATACTAATAAAGACACCATAGTTGCAAATAAAAAATTAGGCACAATGACTAAAACATTATCAGCAAGAGAATATAGAATCTTGACAAAGATACGAACAGGAACACCACAGTTGCAAATTAAAAAATCAAGGGGGGCCACCTTTTCTAAAATCCTTTCTTCAATACCAAGTTGTTACAACCCCTAAACTTGAGGGAACCTAAAAGGTGCCTACCTAGACATTAAAAAAGCGGCATCCAATCTCCAAATTAGTCTCCCAAAAACAATCAAATCCAACGCGGATAAACACCGTGGTGCCTTATACATCGGAAGGGAGAGAGGGGCCGTACATGACATGCAAAGGGGGCCGGAGGGAAGGAATCTCTTGGAACTGAAGGAACATGAGGCGAGCGAGCTATGGACCCATGTAGTAGTTCGTACCCATGTAGAAGCTAAGCATCATTTTTGCAACAACAAGCTAACTAGCCGCAGCATGCTTCCAATGGAGTACCAACACCTCGCATGGGGCGACCCTACGATTGCTTTGTCCTACTCAAACCAACCATATGATAAAAGTATTATTTAAATCGATGACATTCTCTCACCTTTTCCCACTTATTTGCATGATCTCCCCCCGGACGGGTCATGTTATATCCTCATCAGTATATGCTCGGTCAGAGTTTGAAACAACCACTCTTTTTTCGTGTGTGCGAATGACCATTTTTTTAACGGGTTTGGTTGCCTTCTTATACCCACGAAAGTTGGAGCGATCGAGTATGTTCCAAGAGAATATCGACACAAAAAGAAACAAAGAAAAAAAAATGAATTTCGTCCGTGTGTTTCATGATGTAAGAGCATGTCGTGATGAGGGCGTTGGTTGGGTGACGCGGAAGCAATTGTAGGCTCCGAGTATCAACGATGGTCTTAATCCTAAAACGTCCGTGGAGTCTGAAACGGGCAGCCCAAAATTGGATCACAGCATCTTTTGGACTTGGGCATCGTGAATGAACCAATCAATGATGAGCTTGCAACCTCATGCAAGGTTATATACAACCCCAACCTACCTACCACAATCCTTTCAGAGCACAAATTGTGATTTGAATTGTAAAATTTCACTTTTTGAATGCATCACAGGAAGGTGACGAGTTTGACATCAAATTGTAACTGAAAATTTGAGTACAATGAGAGCTACAAAGCAGATTCTATTGGAAAAAGGCCCCTCGGTCTTGCTTGGGCGTTTATGGGTTAATATTGACATGAGTCAATAGGAGGGCTAGCCCTCTATCGACACCTTCACGACCACCCCACCTTACTATGCAAGCAATCTTGACTAACAAGTATAAATTCCGTACTGCGCTCTCATGGTAACATAATGATACGAACGCCTATATGTTGAGGTTGGAGCATCACTCCACCTCCTTGCCCGTGTCGCCAAAACTTGTCGTTGTTTGGGGGCAAAACAAACTTCACAAATCTCACTTGAAAATTTATTTTGGAATCACTACAAGGCTCCCCCCTCCAAACATCAATCCACATCGATACTAAACATTATTCATTGTGTAGATTGACAATGACTTGAATGTGCTTTTGGGGCTTTCCATACCTTTCAATTGCAATAGTATTAGTTTATGCACCTCTATCACTTTACGAAGATGCTTATTTTATTATAGTCTTTGTTGATGGGATTGTAGATCCGATTGATTAAGGCCTCACATTGCTTGCTTAGATTCTTCAGAGCTATTCCTCTCACTTTTCAAAAGAGCTTTTGAGATCAATAAAAATAATAATTGTGAGTTGCAAGTACATAACAATCTTTTTTACATTAAAATATTTGAAATGGGGGACATCAAGTGTCAACTAAGGGTATGACCCTATGGGTAGAGTGGGTTATAGGGTAGGCCAAGTTAAACGGGGTCTGCCAGGCAGGCTTGAAACCAAGCGGCAAACGGTGATTGGTATACACCATTGCCTCGTCACTGTTGCTAGATTAGCTGACAAGAATTATTTTTTTTGAGGTGCCCGTGCTTCATGCTGCCCCAACATTCCCTCCCCTTTTAATCAAACAATCACCACATTCTATCCCGAAATCAATGCCTCCATTGCCTTGAATGGGTCAATTCAAAATTCATAGGTTTGAAAGAGTCTCTATTGAAAATCGGATTGAATGTCGGATTGGAATTCGGATTGGGAATCGGAAGGTTTAAACGGTCAAAAAGGATCTATTGAAAATCACAAGCTCCATCATTTGAGGGAGTCTAATGAAAATTACATCTATTGTTGCTATCAAACATTTATGTATTTGAAGTTGCGATTACGATTTTTGTCGCGAAAAGTTTTAGAATTGGTGTAACCAATTAGATGTGTGCCATTAGAGATTGTGCAACAGCATAGCTACAAAGAGATGTATAACTTAGAGCATGCCCAACCCTCCCTCCACGCTGGACGCTGGAGTCATTTTTGCCGAAAGGAGAATTCCAGCCGATGCAGCAAACTTGTAACCCGGCTAAGAATGTCAACATTTCCTAGATCATAGCTCGTCATAATTCCAAGTTTTACGATCCCTTCTCCCACATTTAATGTTCCTATTGCTCAATGCAATAGTGCTTCGTGGCAGCCCTTGGCGACCCTTTGAAGGCCTCCAAGGCTCTGCTCACCGGCCCCCCGCTGGCTAGGTCGGCTCGCTCACCATGCCTCGTTGCCCCCTTCGGCACGCCGTACCCGCTAGGCGAGCCGGGTTGGGCATGCTCTTAGAGCACGTATGAATCAAACATCTTAACTCCCAGCCGTTGATTGTGGTCGCTAGTTTAAATGTGAGAATTTTGAAATCCTCTCAAGGTGTGGCTTGGAAGAATTGTGATTTGTATACACGTCCCTACAACACCGAGTATATATTTAATATTACAAATGAACCCATTCATTGTTGATTAGGGATGAAGTAGAATGAGATCCTTCAATCATTGTTATGATATCAAGTACTTATGGATGACAATTGCATTACACTAAATTCCACTACAATATATTTGAGGTTTTATGACTATGAGAGTCATATTGACTATGACTAAATAGTATCATATCGTCCGACACACTGAAGAGTAAATGATTGAAAACATCACTATTGATGATCATCTTATAGCCAAGTTTAGACCGTTTGTAGTTACAAACACTCATAACGTGTGATATATGACCACAAACTATCATAACATGATTGTAAGATGACTACCAATAATGGTATTTTACTCTTAGTCGCTCCGGACAATATGACACAATGTAGTCATAGTCAATGTGACTTCCATACTCATAAAACTCCCCCGTAGTGTTACAGACACAAGTGATATCCTACTCATGGCCTGGGCACACCAAGGTGCACCAGCCCAGCCAGTCCAGCCAGCATTGCTGGTGGGCTGGCACCCCTGCTGGGCCGGTGTGACCCTGCGGCAGCAGGCCGGTCCAGCAGGGGGCCGCGACGAAAAGGGGGGCAGTTGCCCCCAAAAAAAATTTAAATTTTGGAAATTTGGAATCTCACAGTACAAGAGAAAAAAAAATTTAAAAAAATAAAAAAATAAAAAAATAAAGTAAAAAAAAAGTGCCCGCTGTGTCGGCGGGGGCTCCAGCCGGGCAGGGAGGCCCCCTGCTGGAGGTAAGGCCCTGCCTTGCCACCAGCAGCTCCAGCAGTCCCAACTGGGGATCTGGAGGCCCCTACCCCCCCGCCCCAAAAGCAGGGCTGGGGTTTTGGCCCTGCTGGGGCTGCTGGAGGGCCGGTGTGCCCAGGCTATCACTCTATCACTTTGTCCCTCATACTTTCTACCCATAACTTCACCTACGTAGGAGGATTCCAATTTTCAACGTAAATGTAAATTAGGAATGTAACAACTCTTTTGTTATAAAACAACATACTTTCACCAAGTTTTATGATTAGGATGCTCTTAATCCACGTAATTCTCCCATTGAGAAGTGTAGTTTTTGAAACTAAAAAAATAAAAAAATAAAATCTACATGCAATATTTAATGGAGTGGTCAAAGAGTGAGGGAGGGGGCATTCCAAGGTCCAAGGGGCAACTCATGCACTGGCAATAATCCTTTTCAGCTGGCACTAGCCTAAGCCTAGGCTTGAATGTATTTTCCAGCTAGGCTCTGCCTGGCACCCCCTAATCCCCCGCTCACTGGGCCCTATATGTTGGGAATTAGACTTTTTGTCAAAAAGTAACCTTTTTGGTATCCTTGTTCACACTTACATTAGTACCCATAATAAACCGACCACTTAACTTTTATTATTTGAAGAGTTTGTGGCTAGAAAGATGCATCTTTAGAAACATTTCTTTACATTCACAAGTTATTTTTTTATTGTGATTCCAAACATGAAATAAGAAGCTATGTAATGATTGAATGTTAACCCTTAAACACCCAAGCATGCTTTTTAGTGTATTTTCAGAGGGGTGGGGTGTTTAAGGGTTAAGAGAATTTGGAAGTGTATGTGTGAGCAAGTTTGTAATGGTCATGAATTGGATTCATGAGCTAACTTTTGCTCCATGGTGCAAAGTGGGTGATTATCAACTGTTTTGGGTGCATCTTTTAATTTATTGTTGTCCAAGAAATTTGACTCATATTTTAAGTATATATATATTTGGCTACTAACTCAAGGAAGTCGCTTGCAAGCTATGAGCTTGCTCCACTTCATAGTTGATATACTTCGTAGACAACTTCATAGATGATATACTTGTCACATCCAAGGATAGGTCAGACGAACACTCTATACACGCCGACCTCTAAACAAGTTGGAGTTTCTCTTCTTCATATATACTTGTTTAGGGTGCAATATGAGGAATGTAAGGAGTTGCAATATAATCTGAGCTCCAATGCAAGGAAAATCAGTCCTTGTTCATTATGCCTAGATCGGAGATGCTCTTACAATATGAAAATAAAAGACGTGAAATGAAGAGGGAAATTTGTATAGTAAGGTGCTCAATATTGGCTCAATTTTCAACATGAAACAAAATTTCGGGATGTTACTTCTGCAAGCAAATCTTCGTGCATAGAAAGCTAGAACAAGTGGAATCACCATTTTGGGACTTTTCTATAAAGAGTCATGGATTTTTCAAGTTGGATATATAGGTATTTCTAGAATGAGGCACTACATGCCTTGGCTTGGTGGTTGGGGCTCATGGCCCCCAATGAGGAGGTCGTGGCTACAATTCCCCATGCATGTTGGCGTGGTGCTCACCACCATAGTCCACCCAACTATGGTGGGGGTCCTTGGACCTTGTGGTATGAGTACCTCAAAACCCTTTGGGGGGGGGGGGATACTATGTCAAGTATCTTCAAGGCACCGTAACACACTGTCCGGTTTCGGGGCCCTTCATTTGAAGGAAGCTCCCGTCCCGTAATGCCCTCTGCCCTCTCCAGAGAGGGCATTACTGACATAACGCCCTCTCCAATTCTCACCTTACAGAAAAAAACCGGAGCAACACAAAAAAAATTATAAAAATTGTATGATGAACATTATATTACATAAGCAACGCAAATACAAAGGAACTTGACAAATAGTGGCCGAAACCCGGACAGTGTGTTACGCAGCAGGAGCCCCCAACGGTCGGGTATTCCGCCGGGGGAAATACCCTCCGCGTCGGGCTACCGCCCTCCGCGTCGGGTATCTCCCCCGGCGGAATACCCTCCCGTCGGGGGCTCCTGCTATACAGAAACTAGCCTAGTTATAGTGTCCACCCTCGAAAGGGGGAAGTAGTATTGTCCAGATTTCCCCTTGTCCGGCGGGCATTGAGTTATTAGCATAAGGAACAAACACTTCATTCACACCAGCCCCTTAGAAAGGGACCGAAATTTCTATCTATCTATTTATTTCTAGAATGGTGCCCTAAAGTGACACCCTATAATGTTTGCACTGAGTACATGGTATTGTTGTTTGAGGAAGCTACTATGAGTGAAGATTACTAGAGCTTCATTATGAGACCTGCTCCAATTTAGACCATTTCACAATTACTTGGTTATCCTCCGAATTCCACATTTAAAATATATGAGCTCATGATTGAATTGAATGAATTGGTACTGTACCTTCACCACATTAGTGGTTGCCAATGGCAGCATGTGGTACTCATTTACAAACACTGCATTTTTATTTAAATTTTTGAAACAAGTACATTTTCCATGTGGTACAATAATCATAGTTCGGTGTGGGAATTTGTACCAAGTCCTTTGTCTTTATACCAACTTTACTTTTGGCATTGCCTCGTGCACATACATTCACTGCTAGTTTGTCATTATGTACACATTCTCAAAAATTGATGAGATGAATTTGTTTTTGTTGCAAGATATGCACATTATTATAAAATGTCTAATGTTAGCTCCTAAAGATCCTTGGTGCAAAATTGCCTTAAAAATGATGTCCTTCTCCTTGATGACCTAGAAAGTTCAGTCTAAGCATTGTTGAGAAGATCCAACCGGTACGATTTGAACTTTAACTTGACATAGTACTTGGTATCCAAATTTGAACCGTCGATTCTTCTTCAGTTGTGAGGTTATCCCCTAAACGACCACAGCCACCGATTCGGCTTTTACGGTCAAGGCAAAAAACAATTTACAGTCAACTTCAAACGTTATGATCTCACATCTAGTGATGATCCAACGGTTGAAAATTTTCACACTACTACCAATGGTAGTCTACTTCAAGATCCTACGGTTGAAATCATCAAAAATTTCCAAAAATATTGGACGTACCCCCATTAGTACATAGTGGTTTGTGTTGGGATTTCAAGCTCCCAAAACATCGTGGATCTTTAGGGGTTATATTGGTAAAAGTTGGCTGAATTTTGTTCCTTGTGGAATGCGAAGAACCCATTTCAGGTTTTGAGGATTTTTTTTAGGAGAATAACCTCAAAAAGCACACATAGACATTTGGTTATGTTGTAATGCAAGCTTTGTAGATTGATATTATTATTAGTCTAAGGTTGTGGAACCAAAAATTGTTAGAAGTTAGGAACCTTGCTTTTGAAGTTTTAGGTTATCAACTTTTTTTAATCACCAAAATACATGATATTCTCTACGGTTTAGGGGTTAGCTCAGAATATACAAACTGAAACTATCCTAGAGATTCACCTTTTTTATTCAAACAACTAAACTTTTTGTATCTATTTGCCATAGCCAAGTAACAAATATTATCCACTTCACCCTTAAATCTTTGCATTTATCCAGGAAGAGTAAAGATTGAAGTAGATTCTGGAATGCAAAATATAGATCCCACATGTAAAATTCTTCCGAAATTTATTGAAAAGGGATAAATCATTTTAAAAAAAAACCACCTAAAGTCCGGGAGTAATAGCAAATATATGCAAAATGCGAACCATTTCAACCAGGTTCTCATAGAATCGATTTATTCGATTTATCACTTATCATGCAGCATTTTCCTTGCTTGAAGGGAATGATTTGAAGCTTTTACTATTGATTTTCATTTTTATTTTATTTTTAGTGCCTTTTTCAACAACATCTTCAATAGATAGATAGATAGATAGAAACTCCAGTCCTTTCTAAGGGGCCGGCGTGAATGAAGTGTCCGTTCGTAATGCTAATATCCCGATGGCCACCGGACAAGGAAAAATTAGAACAATACTACTTCCCCCTCTCGAGGGTGGACACTATAACTACGCTAGTTTCTAGCCTAGTTACTAGTGCCTAGTTACTAGTTATTATATCTACAATACTATTGTAGTAGAGAGACCCATTGTGCGAACGAGGAGAATATTGGAACAAGTAAGGTTGTTTACTTGTGTATAACAAGCATTGAAGGTAAAACTAAGAGCATCTGTTGTGTGCCACGGTGAAGACTCCCATCGAGGGTTTTGGCGGGGGGGGGGGTGGGTAAGAGAAAGTCTGCCGCGACGGGACTATGCCAATAGACATGAAGAAGCCAGGCTCGGGAAATTGAAGAAGTTTTTTCACAATTTGATATTTGCTTGACGGGTCACGACAAGAGCTACGAGAGAACGTCCACAAAATTTGCATCTTGCTTGACCAATCACGTGAGCTTTCAAGAAAGGGAGAGAGAATCATGCGACTCTGTAGCGGGGCATGGGTGTGGAAGGGCACATCCCATTGACAGAACTCGGCACTAAGAACCACTTATGGAGCCATTTTAGAAGGTATACGTAGCGGAGGCTATATTGGTTCTATGCAATTATTGATTCATATAACTTAACGATTTTCTAATGTATTTAAGACGTGACAAATTCAATTCCCCTAAAGTTTTTTGACACCAAAACCAAAGACAAGCAAGTGTGGCACCTCCTTGGGGGTCCACATAAAGTGGGAAATGGGCACTTGGGAGGCTATTGTAGTGGTCTCCCATTTGCCCGCAAACTTTTGATGAAGGCAAGCAAATTGATCTCCACCATGTCCGGGAGGATTTAAATAATATAATGGAGGAGGAGCAGACATGCATACCTTTACACCTTTCTCTCATTAAATACTCAAAACCACTCAATATTGTTCCTCCTTGGCAGCTTTGTACGGAATGGTATACGCAATTATATTCCTTACTTATTATATATATATATATATATATATATATATATATATATAAATCTTATAAACCATAGTTGAGTAATAGCATAATCAACACCTTTATGTCATAAACTAATGCAATCAAAGATGGCAACCCTGAAGTCCACTTCTTTTGAGTACTACGAGTATGTTTATCGCTCATTGTAGGCCGGAGAGTGGAGCCTTGTTTGGAGCATGAGGAACCCTAGCCCACGTTGTTTCCCTCTAACTGAGCCAAGTCTCCTAAAGTTTAGCACACCATAACTCAAAGTTATCCCGTGCCTTCACTCACATATTAGCTAGTGTCCCCATTGAGCAATGGGAGAGTGACACGTAGCAGAGATTTTATTGGCAGAATGTAATTTTTATCATGACCGACTTGTCAGAAAATGTGATTGGTGAGCGGCCTTTCCCTTTGTCTTGCCTTTCTGGCCCAGGGGTGGAGTTTCGACGACCGCCCAAGTGACACATGCGAGCTTTCGACGCGGCCCGGTCTGCCTTCTAGCGTGAGGTGGGGTTTCGACGCACACTTGAGTGGCATGTGCAAGCGTTTGAAGCAGCCCAGAGGCCTGGCAAGGTTGGACGTGTTGTAATAAGAAGTGTATTTTTCAGAATACAAATCTAAAATTCTATCATCAAACATAAATAGAACGCCAATTTCACCCCATGAATTTTTTTTATTCTTTCCTTCACGCATGCCGAGGAGTAGGCAAAGATAAAGACTAAAATATTACGCTACAAGAATGGGTTACATACATTCAATTTCTAAGCAGGATCATGCACGGCCGGAGTGGTGGTACAAGGGAGTGAATAAAAATCTTTCACTTGTGGCCAAAACAAGAGACAAAATTTATCTTAACAAGGATCATGCACCTTCACATGAACCCAACAAAGATTGCAACACAAGCCTCAATGCAAAGCAAAAAAGGTGCCCCCCCCCCCCCAAAAGCATATTCTTCTCCTCCAAGGGAAGTACATTGCACCCAAACAACACCCAAGTTTTTTGTCCGTTGTGGGGGTTTGTGTATTACAACAAAAAAAGTTGTTTGCAATTGACCTCCAAGTTGACTACATTACTTTATTCTTTCTCCGGACCATTTTTTAATGAATAAAAATCTAAAGATATTCCACTCCCATAATCTAGAGTATCTTGTAGAAACTCCACTGATAACTTGTTCCTACCATTTGGTTTTCGTTTTTTAAAATTTCTGAACCAAACAATGTAAGGTAGACAGACCTATAACCGACCACTTAAGGAATTTAGCACACGATATTAAGGTATATATATATATTTTTAGAATTTTTCATGTGTGCAAACATAAGGTTCTTGTTGAATGCAAAAAGTTTTGTGATTTTATTTGCATTATTCAAATAGTTATAATTGTTTAAAGTGAAAAGTTGCTTAGAACCTAAAGCCGACCTTATCCTCAAATATACAAATGAGGTACATGTGTTCTTTCAAAATCTAGGAATTGGGCTTGATTGGTTATTGGTCGCCTGTCGGGAATGGGTCTGTCTACCTTATTAATCCTTTGAGGAAAGTTCATTGCCCACCTTAACCCTTAAACGCCGAAGGTGACCCGAGGGGTCATGTTCCAACAGAATCTCCTCTGTACCTCTCAATGTACTCAACTTTTCACTTATATTTTAATGTCAAACTGGTCACCTTCTTATGATGCATTCAAAAAGTGAAATTTTAGAATTCAAATCACAATTTGTATGAGTGATTTTGTGCTTTGAAAGGATTGTGGTAGGTAGGTTGGGGTTGTACAATACTTGTAGGAGGTTGCAAGCTCATCATTGATTGGATCATTCATGATGCCCAAGTTCAAAAAGTGCACTATTCATGATGCCCAAGTGCAAAAGATGCTCTGATCCAATACTGGGCTGCCCAAGTCCGTATAGCTAGGCGTTTAAGGGTTAAGTGTTGATCAGAAACTCATCAAGAAACCACTGAGGTTAAAAGGAAAATTACAGTCATGGGTTCAAGTATCTCAAGAACAATTTTGGAAATTTGTTTCAAATTTGCAAGTGAAAATGATTATCGCAAAAGGTGCAAGTAACCAATGGTAAATATTGTAAGGCCATTTTATACTTGGGGCCGGATTCAGGGCCGGCCCGAAATCTTCAAATTTCAACCAATAGGATGGCTTGATTCCTCTGAAATCGGGCCTAAGGGCTTTATACTAGGGCGCAACTAAAACTTCAATTTATCCTATGTGGCATTGTTATGGCGCCAAAATGTTCACGCCTTAGTGATGCAATTGGGACAAGGTTTACCTCGGCCCCAACTTCTCAACTTAGGCCCAAACCCTGGCCGTTGAATCTGGCCCGCTCTCCGGCCAGCCCCAACGTGTGTATAAAGCAGACCGCTCAACTATAACTTGTTGACTGATATTCCAAGAGGAAGTCATCTTTCGCCTAATGCCACGCTAACCCGGTCCGCAAGGGTTGCTAATATAATTTTTTTAGGCACGATTATGGGTAGGGGCAAAAATATTTCATGACTCTAGCACAAGTGACCATGCTACCCACAAAATCTTTACTTTCTTTTTCATTTGACCCAAAATCTTTTGAACTGGGTCCACACGGATTTCAAATATTTAAAAAATAGTCAAACCCAACCCTTGGGGCAATGATTACAAGGGATCCCACATCCCGGGCAGCCCGAGAAAAAAAACATTTATGATCCCAAGCCAGCAAGCACGCAGCGTCTAAACCCCGGGGCAAGGCATCTCAAGATGCCACATAGGCAAGTAAGCTTCTGCCAGGTGGTACGCCATGCCATGCAGCACCCATGACGTGGCACTCTCCGAACTACCCCCTTATCTCCTTTTACAACCTTGTCCACGTCACCCACCACCCCCTTGGATGACTTTCGTTCGGAGTTGACGTAGATTCATCCACAATCCACCGGATGATTCCAGAATCAGATTCGTCGTGGGTAACGTGGCAGCCCACAATGGATGATCGTGGGGATGAAGTATCTGGATGAATGAACGTTCGGATGAAGTCTTCGTCTCTTTGACGGTTGCGGGTCTGCCAAGATGCTTCGGCGGCCGGGCTGATATGGTCCCCTAATACCGCGCAGTATTTTGGTCCTTTTTTATAAAGAATATTGGTGATGTTTTTGGACACGTGGGATTTTGGTATTAGAACACACTTCCCTCTATTTGGTAGCAAAAATTTTAAAAAAATAAAAAAATGGGTATATGGCGGCGCCCTCATTTTGGATAATGTGAACATTCATATGCCAAGGTGTCGTATTTATTTTTAGGGTATTTTCCAACTGGCTTTGACCGCAATAGTCCTACACGGCTTCTCTTCTTCTTGCGCGGTGAAAGTAAAATTTTAACATGATCATCCGACTTTGTGTAAATAAAAAAGTGAATGTTGCATGATCCCACTTGTGAATGTAAGAACTCATCATTCTCGCATATTCCTTCCATCTTATGCCAAACAAGATTGACCACTTTTTCCACGCGCGCATGATGACAAAAAGCAACAAAAGCCCCCCCCCCCCACTAGGATTTTTCGTTTTACTTCTCAAGTACGTCTTGGGTCTTGGTGTATGATCACTCACATACAAGTTCTTTTTTCGGAAAGGATGTATGTAGAAAAGAGTTGGAATATTCTATAGCTCGTTGACTTTCTATGTGGACGAGCCTATGTGAATGGTATGCATTGTGATTACATCATCATCGTTATTTGAGCGAGGTTTGGCTTATTATGCTTGGAAGACATGAATCAAAGGGAATATGTCATGGAAAGGAACAAGGTTTCGCATAGAAGGACAAGAAGAAGAGGAAATTTGTTGTACCTAGAATAGATATGAATTCATGGAGGTACATGGATTCATGTATCAAGAGTGACAACCAAAAAGTTGAATAAGTGCAAATAGGAGGTGTGACAAAATGGTAGTATCTTCCTCTTGATAATGTCATACCCTCATAACTGCCCTCCTTTTATTCAAGATGTAATTTTTGAATTTCGACAATCTTTGAAGTATGTAACCATAGGATCTTGTATATGTATACCAAATCTTAGGTTCAAATTCTTCACCATTTGTGAGATCATAATGTTCAAAGTTGTCTTTTTTATTTATTTATTAATAATAATAACTAATAGGGTCAGGTTGTAGATTGGAAAAGTAATGTTTTTGGGGGCCAATAAAGCCAGTTTTTGGTAGAAAACTGTCAGAGCAATTTTTACCCTCATACGACCTATAAAACGTATTGAAATGTTGGGTTATTCACATGGAGGTATCTTGAAATTCAAATATAGAGGCTCATATTCAACAATTAAAAAGGCATGTAAAATTGATTGGATTGAAAATCCGAACGGTAAGATCATGCCTTTCTACCATCTCTATGAGTACATAAAGTAAAATCTCAATTTTTTGGTAAAATTTTGAAGTTTATGTGTTTTTTGATCAATTTGGGCAGTTTCGGGGAGATTTTGAATAGAGTTTGCGAACTTCGAATATTTCCGAAAGTATAAGGAATTTTGAAGCATGAGATAACTATTTGGGAAGGTGTGGGAAAAAAATCTACAACCTGCAAAAGGCTGACCAAAGGCAAATCGACTTCATTGAGGTCGGCCTTAACTTTAGGGGTCGCACCCTATAGAAGAAGCTCAACAATGATATTCAGACGACCTTGAACTCAAGTTTGTGAACAATCTTTTCCAAATTTGATTGTGGGAAATCCAATTGTAGGATCTTGTTTATAACTAGCTAATTAGTCCTCTCAACAACTTCTATTAATTCTCACAAAATGAATCTTGAGATACATTGAGTCAAAGTTTTAGTGTTTTTTATGAAAACGATGTATTGCTCAATTGTTCAATTCATTAACCCCTAGAAATACTCAAAACCCGAAACGAATTTTGAGGGTTCTAGCAAGAACAAAATTCATCCAACTTCGAATGATATAATCTCACAAATGGAGAAGAATCAATGGTTCAAATTTTGACACGTCAAGTTAAATTTCAGATCCTACAATTGGAACTTTCAAATAATACTTAGATTGAGCTTCTTGGTCCTAAAGTAGAAAGAGATTATTTTTTGTAATATAAGAAATTCTGCACCAAGAATTTTCAGGGGTTGATTATTCCAAAAGCAAACGTATAATTTTTGTAATCTATTTTAACCAAAAAAAATTCAAGAAAATAGAATTCTTATAATTTAAGTCTAACATTCATGTTTTAAAAGCATTTCTTTGCAATAAAAACAGTTTCATTAATATCATGTACTCCACACTACCCATGCTTATTTTATATAATATATTATTTTATATTTCATATCATACAGGAAGTGAGAGAGTTCTCAATTCTTGTATGAGAAGCCAATTACATGATTAGGTACTAAGCACTCATAGCATTGATCAAGTACGTATGAAATGCGGCCCTCCTTCATGCAAATGTTGGGCTTAGGTGCTCATTACTCCAAACACCGTGTTACTTACGCAACGTATCAAGTTATATAATGGCACAACATGTTAGACTTGCTCGAGAACAACATGTCAAAAACATATCCAAGATTAGGTCACGAAACAAGTACACTAACCCAAAAAATTCTCATTCAAAATGATCTTTTAATTTACGTACAAAGTTGAGTTGTGGTGAATAGAGAAATTTTCTTGTACGAGAATGTTTAGACATATGGATTTTACTCCCAAATTTGATTCTTATGATTTGCCTAGATACAAATGGTTCAAATAAAGTAAAGATTGGTTTAGAGAATACAATTGAATCATAGAGGTAATGTTTGTACTTCCGAGAATTAAGAGGGAGTCTCCTTTTGGAAAGTTTGTCCACAAAGTTGTTCATTGAATTTAAGGGTTAGTCACCCCCTGATGTAAACCTAGCTGATAATAAAGGCCACCAGAGTGGAACTAATTCCTTTTTTTGTACTTGCAAAAAACAAGTAGTCAAGGTTTCTAGGAATTTGTGATATAGTGCGTTATAGCTCGAAAATTGCTAAGTTTTCAAATTGGCAAGTGGCCAAGTGAAATAAATTTTTGTACATGGGTAAAGTTTGTAAGAGAGTGGAACAAGTGGAACCCTTACTTTTGGATTCAAATTGTAAAAGTTGTAAATCTAGTGACGTTCTATGCCTCGAGGTTATCACACCAATGGCAGGACTACTAATCCCTCTCGGGTCTACTATGCTAGTTCCTACCTAGCCACTAGTGCCTTACAGATACCAGACATGGTATCCCCTCCAAAGGGCTCCCAGATACCCTTACAACAAGGTCCAAAAAACCCTCACCAAAGTTGGGTGGACTACACTGGTAAGCACCAAGCCGAAATGAGGAATAAAACCCACAACCTCCTCATCAGGGGCCATGAACCCCAACCACTAAGCCAAGGCTTGTGGTGCCTCGAATAAACTCCGATACAAATTGAAATCGTGCCATTATGTAGTAGTCAATTTTATCGGATATTAGTCCCAAAAAACCACATGGATGTGTAGGTCACATCTAGTGGTTGAAGTGCAAATTTCACTTTTGAGCTTTACCCATGATGTAAACACCATGCAAATAGCATTCCCATAAGCAGCTTGCCCCTCGCCTATGTAATACTACCACGTCATGCTGAAATTTGAGCCATTAATGAGCAGGTTACCTTGATAATAATCACAAAGTATTTACTTTGCCCGTGTACACAAATTGCTCACTTTGACAGTACTAATTTTCCATGCTGAAATTTGAGCCATTATTGAGCACATTACCTTTATTATAATCACAAACTATTCATTTTTTACTATTTGTAATCACAATGGACATGTCTTTCGACGACCTTTGTGGACACATTTCCAAGAAGTCACACTTTGCACTATGGACACTTTTGGGTGTACGTAGGGGAACATCCGGGAAAAAATGGGTGAGATGAGTGCACAAATTTGAGGTCGGAGAAGTACTGACTTTTAGTTGTACCAAGTGTGATGTTCCAACCCTGGTCCACGGGACCCGGCCGTGGGTCTCAATTTAATGTACAATTTGTCCGTCTCCGAAATTAAACTCGGGTTTAATCCTTTATCACATTGGAACAAAATATGTGGAAGTGATCGAAAATGTGGTAGAAAATGACTCCAATGATAGTGCTACAAGTGTTTGATAATTACGTGAGCGAAAACAACGTAAGAAAATGACCTCACCTTGCGTGATGAGTAGTAAAGATCATCTTGCGTAATTTTTTTTTCCACATAGCTATTTTGGCGAGAAAATCTACTAGATAGCTTTTACTATGATCACTTCGATGCTTTCATGAACCATCTCATTGCACGATCTCTTTTTACATATCGATTGGCTACATCGGTGAGGCAAGGTTAACCAAAATGAGCACGTGTGTTTGTAAATTACGCTAGCGAGTTGATGTTTAAGTAAGTGCTCCATCTCGCTATGGCCTTGTCATTCTAAGGTGTACAAAGTTGTGCATGTTATTGGAGGCTCTTAGAAGGATCACTATATTATGAAGAGAAGATTGGTCGAACTCTTAGCAAATTTTAAGGATTCTTTGTGGTAATAGACCCACATATGAGCATTTTGTATTAAGAACTAGTGTTCCTTGCGGCATTGCCGCGCCCACTTAGATACTTTGACCATGCCCCTCTTGTTTTCCCTGCTAGATCTAAAATTAAGTCATTTTTGTAATTTTTGGTGATTGAGGGTAATAATTCCTTGGAAATCCAATATCTTGGGATCCATCGGTCCAATTTGCAATTTTTGCCTTAAATAATAGATGTTAGAGTTGTGATGGAAAGTGCTAAGTGTTACATGAAGGTGATTCCATTTTCAATTCAAATTAATAAAAGTATGACAAAATAGTGTGTACATGTTGGTGCTTCTTAAAACTATTTCCACAAGTATTTGGAATTTATGAGACATATCACCACCTAAGATGCACACTTTACACTTCAATGCCAAAGATCTCATTTTTCTTAATTTTTTTGATTCGGAATATACTATAACTAGTTAATTCCAAAAAATCCTTGTGTTTTTCAAGAGCTTGAAACCTCAAAACTACAATCTTCTACCCCTATGAAACAAACTATCTGTCTTATGTAATGGACTAGTATGTCCCCGTAGCATTGCCATACTCATAGAATTATTTTTCTTTGTATTTTTGGGGCAGTAAATATTTCAAAATTTAATACCTGGGGATTCGTCGACCCCTTTCACGATCTGACTGTTTTCCACAATTCTCCACTTTGTAGTAGAGGGAACACCTAGTAAAAATCTTAAGCAAAATTATCAAATTTAAACCCCTTCACATGGATTGTGGGGAATTCGAAAAACCCATTTTGACTTTTAAGGATTTTTGGGATTGACCCCAATCATCTCGCACAAAAATCACATCATTTATGAGGTTATATCATTATACTTTTGACACTTTTAAAATACCACTTATAAATTCTCTTCCGTCAACGAGGAGGTACAATTTCTCGAATACATACAAAAGTAGGTCATATGGATTGAAGGCACTTTCCTTTCTTTCTTTCTTTATTTCTTTTTTTACACACATAAGTAGACGATATATATGAAGTGAAGAGCTAGCTATCAAGTGGTAGACGATTTCGGTTCAACGACCACATTCAACCTTCCGATTCCATCACACATCACCTCCATGCAAAGCTTTCGGGTTCCATCACACATCACCTTCCATGCAAAGGCCTTTACATAAGAAGATGTGTGACGAGTGCACCCCTTCCAAAGCGAGCGAGCGAAATGGGGGCGAATCCATATCGTTGGAAGGATTTGAACTCCATTGATGGCCGGCCGGCTGGGGCCTTGTACATCATTCACACAAATCATTACGTTCAAAATTTCGGGGTCCCATCACAAGGGGGAGCAATTGAGTTCATTGTACTGCACCCTTGTACCGCACAGGAAGAAGAACAAAAAAAAAAAAAAAAAAAAAAAAAAAAAAAAAAAAAAAAAAAAAAAAAGCCCGGCGAGCAAAATAGTAGGTGGGAATCCCGGGGCAGGGGGGCAAGCCATTCCGGGGTTCGGGAAGTTTTTTGACTTTTACCGGCTAATAATCAGCATTTCCCACACCCAATCGGTTTTTTCACAGATCTCTTCCGGCAATTGCCCTTCTTTTACACTGAGAATAGAAATGTATTTGTAATTTTCATGGGTTTTTAGCCAGTGGTTTCATGAATCGACCGGGAAGAGTGCTAAATCCATCGGCTGATAATAAACTAGCCGATCATTGGTCCATTAGTGTGCATATTGACAACCTTGTAACTTTATAAGGAGTATCTGCTACGAATTTGAATGCTAGATTTTCATCAAGGTTGAGGCACCTAAAATGGTGACTTTTGCAAATTAGCCTATCACCTCCTATCATCAACTTTTTAAATATTCTTGTAAGCAAGTGCAAGAGGATTCCAACGCATCAAAAAGGATGTAAGTTGGGTATTGTAAAGTCAAAGTTTACATTTGGTGCTTGGTCCCTCCGAATCCTTGTGTTTTTTGGAGCTCAGAAACTAAGAAAATGCAGTTTTTAATCCCCTCGTACAAATGTTGGTATGAATGAAACTTTTACACGTTTTTTGAACTTTTAACCCCTAAAGATCCTTAAAATCCAAAATTTGGTTTTGAGGGTTTCTGCAAGCAAAAAATTCAGCCAACTTTCACCATTTATAATCTCACAAATGAAGAAGATTCAAGGGTTCAAATCTTTAATGTGAGTAAAAGGTCAAGCTAGCTTTAACCCTTAACCGGGCCGAATGTTGAAAATTGACCTTTTCCTAGGTCGTGAAGTAGACAAAAGTCAATTTTGAGAATTCAGGCAATTTTGCATCAAGGATCTCTATGGGTTAAAGAGAGGATCTTCAAGCCAACTATTACTACAAAGTGCCATGTTGAAATTCAACCGTTGAATGTATACCATCTGTGAGATTATAATATTCAAAGTTGGTGCAAAAGTGCCAAATCTACCAAAACCCCATTATGGATTTTTTAGAGGTTTAATGGTTGAAACTCAAAAAATATATAATAAAACCAAGTCTTCATAGAAACAAGTGGCTCATAAATGGTATAAAGGATAGATTGCAAAGTTGTCAACCTTTTGCCATATGATAGGAGCCCAAAATGTTTTCTTCTTACGAGGTTTTAGCAACACATACATCCAACGGAATGTGGACGAACGAGAAATTATTTGCCCACACTAAAGCGACCACTTTAGCAAATATTTGAATTTTCCGGGGGGGAGATGTTTCATGTCCCCAATGGAAGGAAGACGCGATTGGCAATTGTACTTGCCATGAGAGCCAAAGGCACAAAATCGCGTCACTAGTGGGGTCGCAAATTTGTAAGCAAAATGTGTCGGGCAAGCAAACTCACAACCGCGTTTGTTCGCTCTCCCCCTCCCCCACCACCACCAATGGATCTGCACATCTTTGCTTTGGCACCAAGATGCTCTATTGATCGTCCCCTTTCCGACTTTGCTTGCATTACATCCCATAGAGGCAGTTTCATACGGAATCGAAATCTCCATGGCGTCCGTTCTACAGCTTAAATCACGCGTTAGCAATTTTTTGTTTCCGGGCACGGGATCATCTGCAAAAGTGTCTCTGAACTTTTTTCAGAAATCGGTGAAATTTGTCTCGTTTGTAACGTCCAACAAAATCTACATTCACTAAAATACCCCCAAATTTTTTATAACCCCTAACTTTCCTTAAAAAACCCGAAACGGGTTTTGGAGAAAAACTCAGCCAACTTTGACCATTATAATCTCACAAATGAGGAAGAATGAACGGTTCAAATTTGGTATGTGAGAATAATGTCAAGTGAACTTTGAGATCTTACGGTTGAATCTTTCAAATAATGCTTAGATTGAGATTTTTTGAGCTTAATCTAAAAGAAGGTCAAATTTTGTGACTTTGCAACAAGGAAATTTAGGGGTTAAGAACCTCCGTAAAGTTAGCATCGACCCGTTTTCGAGTTGCTTCCGAAGTTAGCGGTTAAATGGTTCAACGGTCATCTCCTCAAAAGTTTTTTATTATTTGCACGGTCCTATGTACCTATGTACCATGCAGATCTTGGTTGGAAAAATAGTGGGCTCTCACTTGCGGTCATTGTACCTTCACTACTCGTAAACCATTGGATGAAAAACAAGGAGTGCATGCGCAACTGCATGTGAAAAAAAAAGTAATGTCTCGCAAGAATTGTACAAAGTACAAGGAATTTCAATTTTTAGGTCTATACTTAAATTCCGGATACATTTACCTATATTATCGTTTGTACTTACAACCACAACATTTCAAAGCCATTACAATTACAAAAGATTCAAAATGTTCCCAACACAAGAACAAAGTATTCTAGCCGTTACCATGATGCTCACTCGTCAACCAAAAAACAATTGCTTCACGAATAGAAGCTTATATTCATACATCTAGGTACGTAACACTTGGCACATGATGATTCCGCCAATGACACCATAAAATGGAATCAATCCCTTATGTAGTATATATAGTTCACATGCAACAACAATTAAAATCATATGTTTATGCATTACGCGCATGCAAGATAAATAAAATATGACATTCCAAAAAGTAGTTTGGTTTTTTCATTGTTGGGTACAATGTTGTAACATTCTTTTGCTTTGTTATTGGGTCAAGTATGAGGCCAAATTTTTCTTTTGATGCTTTAGGAAATTGCTGCCTAAAGTTCCCACTTTTAACATTTATAAGGTTTTGTCTGAAGCAACAAAATTCTAACTGTTCAGCATCAGAACAAACCCAAAAGAAAAAAAATAAAATAAAAAAAAATTTGGCCCAATGAAAAATCAGTAGCTCTTAATTGGTTAAGAAAAAGAAAAAAAATAAAATAAAATGTTTAGCATTGTGTCTGCTGAACTGGCTATTTGTTTTGGAGTTTTGTGTTTGTTGCTGTTGTAGGGATAGCCATGCGGTTGGGGGTTCGAAACCTGCTGGCAGCAGGTGGTTTATCGTACATAAAATCAGCCTCTCACGTGACGGGTTCTTGCAGTGTGTTTTATCGACACGCTTGTGTCAAAATAATTGAATCGAATGAATCAAAACGAGAGAGTATGGATTGAGGGGAAAAGACAAGTTCGGCAGATTTTAAATAACCAATTCCTAAAGAAGAAGCTCAACAATGACCTCCAGACGGCCATATTTAAATTCTGCTAACAATTTATTTATTTTTTAAGAAAAATAATTGATTTTGTAGAGGTCAACAGTAGGATCTTGTTTATAAGTGTCTAGTTAGTCTACCCACCAATTTCAATCAAATTTCACAATATGAATCTTGAGATGCACTGAGTTGAAGATTTAGTTTTTGCAGAAACAACATTTTTTTTTTAAAAGCAAATTGATCCGATTGGAGCTCGTCTCTCCTTCAGGGGTTAATTTAATTTATTTTTTCAATAATAATTTGTTTGCAAAAAGACATATAGTTTTATTATTACTAGAGTTTGTAAATAAGTGCATGTGATAGACATGACGAGTTTTTCATTCTAAATATTCTAAGTAAAGATTATTCAAATTAGGGTTATGCGTCCCATGCGTCCCATGATGTTTCAAACACTATACCTTTCGGTACCCTGTGGAGGAATTGGTTTGGGGGACGGTTCGGTTGGGTGGTCGAGTTGACCACCCGTTGAGCGTCGGGAATGATTGGTGGTAAGCTTTCTGATGTTTGCAAATTTCGCCATTTGCGGGCTACGCGTTGGTTCAACAACTATTTGGTGGTGAGTTCTTATGGTTCCACGAGCTAGTAGCACGCTTACAACAACCTAACATCGTAGGGAGACATGGCACTCTCCACGTCTAGATTGAGATGCTAATTTTGAAAATGGTTGAACACATTGACAACTTAGAATTAATATATACATTTGTATAGATTGTATATTATAAATTCATACGCATCAATTTTGAACATTTGTCCATCGTACTTGTGATACTAACTTGATAATGCATAAACAATTTGAAGGTATATATTGAGGTATCATATTGAACAAGGGTTGAAAGATAGGTGGACATATATTGAAGGATAGGTCGAACGAACACTCTATTCAGGCATGCCTTTATATAGGTTGGAGTTTCTAATCTTCTTCTTCCTACAGTTGGAGTTGGACCTAATGGCAGGACCCTAGGTTTCCATAAGAATTTTAGGATTCGGTAAATGCCATCCCTTCATTAATCTCAAATGGTTCATAAATAAAACTTACTTCTCAAATTCTCCTCGTTGAGATGCAGTCAAAAACATAGATATTCTTTCTCATTGAGTTTATGAACAAGTGCAATATCATTTTGAAGTTGATGTTGGGATTTTATGGAAACTAGGGGACCCGCCAACAAGTTCAATTGAAAATTTGAGCTCATGTGTGGTCCTCATATAATTCGTCTATCTTCAACAAATATAAAGTAAACACATTCATTCTAGATTGTAGTTTTTTGTAATGGGTATTTTACTCAACACTGTGTTGGAGCCATTGCATAACAAAACTGCAATCTATTAAAAAAAAAAACCATATCCATATGATCTTGGCATATTGATCTTCATTTTGTCTTTTGAGCAAAACTTTATGAGAGTTATCAAACACATATGTTAAACGTTTAAGTTTTTCTCCAAACCCCTTGAACCTTTAGGAGTTCAGACACACTTTCTAAAAACAAAGAAAATCCAACCATTTTTGACAAATCATGGGGTTTTTGAGAGAGAGAGAGAGGAGTATGCCTTTTGTTGCCCCATTATTGAGCAGTCCACCTTTGTGGACCCGGGACTTTCATGATCCTGACTCGCAGAGTTCAGTGGTCATTACGAGAGGAAGCTCGACGAAGGAGATCGATCGAAGCTCCAAGCAATTGGCAGCATTCGATTTTGGAAGGGGAGGATGCAGCATGGGGCGTGGTACGCGAAGGTGGCGCTCTTCAGTGCGTCCGTCGGGGCCGCCATGGAGTTCTTCATGATCCGCACCGGCTTCTGTAAGCATTCACAAACCAAAAAATTCATTTAAGGGTTTTAGGGTTCTCAGTCCATTCAATCTCTACCTAAAAACTCTTTCTGATCTTCTCTAAATTGTTGTGATGCGCTTCTTGAAATTAGCACGCATTCGGTGGTTCTTCTCTAGGAATGTGGAAATGTAGGGTTTTAGAGTTCCCATTTCAATTCAGTTTCCTTATGTTGATTCGCAAATGCAATCTCGTCGTGTCGTCGTTCGATATGGCACGCAGTCATTCATTCTGATTCCTAGAATCTCGAGGAAGGTGGACATGTAGGGTTTTAGGGCTTCATTCTGTAACTCAAAATTCATCTTGACTCTTATCTCAGTTGGTCGTGAGCCGTTGAATGTAGCACGCCTTCAGCGATTTTGATGAAATGCTTGTGGAAAATGTTTAATCCTCTGTTCGTGGTTGAATGGATTCAGTTCTTTCTAATTCTTGAAACCTCGAGGAAGGTGAAAAGCTAGGGTTTAGGCATTGAAGGCAATCCAACAATGAGTGGATGCAGATTATGCAGAATCTTCAAATTAGTGAGAAAATTTACACCTACTAGTGGCTATCGATTTCCGTCATGCCCTTGAATGTAGCGCGTATCCATTGATTCGAGGAAGGTGGAAATGTAGGGTCCAGACCAGACTTGCAGACAACACGGTCTCGAAGGCAATCCAACTTTGAATGGAGCAGAAAACCCACGCATTTTCACAGAACTTTCAAACTTAGTGAATCATGTACATCTGCAGTGACTATCAATTTGCGTCTTCTCCTCAAAATGAGCGCGTATTCAGTAACTTGAAATCTCGAAGAAGGTGGGAATGCAGGGTTTTAAGCGATCCAAGTATGTGTGGACGCAGAATATACACGCAAAGTCGCAGAATCTTCAATAGGATACCAACTATCTCGTTCGTTGCTTCTGATTCTTGAAATCTCGAGGAAGGTGGTAATGGTGGGTTGAGGCTTGCAGACAACACGGATCAAAGGCAATCCATCTTGGCAGTTTCGTAGAATGTTGAAATCGAAGGTGTTGACGCAAGGGGGTGTGTTTGGACGCAGATGAGAAGGTAGTGGATTTAGAGGCACAGCGGAGGGCGGAAGAACTGCAAGCAGCCAAGGAGCAGTTAGATGTTGCAGGGATGCTTCCGCAGCAGCCAAACAGCAGCAGGGTGGAAGGTACAGCAACATCAACAGTGGGCCCGTCATGAAACAATCTTGTCCGAGTTAGTCGGGATTAGATAAACTTGACCCCTTTTTTTCTTCCAACAACGGCCTTATTGTATGTATGTATGTACATTGTAGCTCACTCAAATGCAGAATGTAGGCAGCCGTCACGTGAATCTGAACTTAGCATGACGTCGATTCTCTTTCCGTGTACATGTCGGCAACCACCGGGGTGGTTTTACTTCGTCAATTATGTCGTCTGTCTGCTTCATCATCCGCACGTGTTGTATTTTTCTCCTCCGATTCTTCAAACTGATGCCATCGGAGTCAAATCTCCCACTAATCATGCTCTCTCACTCTGGCGGTATAGTAGAGCATTTTTTAAAACTAAAATTCAAGTACTAGTTCGGAGAGTTCAGTTCTGTTTGAATTGAAAGATGGCAAGGATGTGATTATTTGATATCAACTGTTTGAGTTTCTGTTTATGTGTAACGAATCTCGCTGGTTTTCATGTGAATGTGGGGTTTTACTCTGATCATTTCATTTGAATACAATCTTTGTTTTCAATTGAGAGATCAGTATGTACGCAAGGCATGTGAATGAGTAGAATTATCTGTCTGAAAAGACGAGTTGCTGTTCTTGTTCAACTAATCTTGCAGTTCAATCGTTAATCTTAATAAAAATGTCTGTGATTGGGGATAGCTTCGATCGTTTGATCAACTTTAGTCTTATTCCTCTTGAAAGCATGTGAATGGGTAGAATTGACAAGTTTCTGTTTATGTTTCTAATGATTTTGCATATTGGTGCAGCTTAACCGCTCAACTTGAGCTGGTTATTCGGTTGTGATCACAAGAGTTGTTAATGAGTGTAATAGATGTTAGTTGCAAACCATAACACTAAATGTCACTTGTCACATACAGCACTAATCGTCAAACCATAGCAATAAATGTGAGAGCATGCACACTTTCTTGCGACTAGAACAATATCTTGGAAGTGGTGCAATTGGTGGCTTGAAGGGAAGACAAGTGTAGTGATTGCAATGGCGGCTCAACGTCTTTTCACCAAAACTTATCTCCACGTAACTCTAATTAAATACTCTCTTATCTCCACGTAACTCTAATTAAATACTCTCTTTATCTCCACGTAACACTAATTAAATACTTAGGTGAATGATAAAATCAAAACGAGGTGTTGTTATTATTCAACTCGTCTGATAGAATCTACTGGCTAATACAAAGCTGGTCAAAGATGTTCTGCCTTATTTTGAGGTTGACAAAGCTATTTCAGGGGCGCCTGTAAACGAGTGCTACGAGCGTTTCTCGGAGCCCCACAAGCCAATGGGATTTTTTCTTCAAAAGGTGGCCCATGGTCTTACATTATTGCGGGTGCCTACTCCATGACACTTTAAGCCTACACATTAAAAATTTAGTGGGCTCTTTTCCCTCGAGAAACGCTCGTAGCACTGATTTACAGTGATCCCTGTTTCAGAGGCTTTTCTTCGATGCAATTTCTTTGAAGCAGGTATTCACACGATCATGCTCATTTGCTTTTCTTTTGATGCAATTTCTCTGAAGTATGAGCCATGCTATTATTACGCTTAGTTCCAAGTAGCTGAAGAAGTTTCCTGTAGTAGTAGTAGTGTCTTATGCAGTGGACCATTTACAGCATACTTGACGTGATACTGTAGTTTCCTAGTAGTGAGCAGGAAGGGCGAGCCCACACACAACAGTACTGTTGGTTCGTTTGTTGGTTGTTTATTTGTATAATTAAAATAATGGGCTACTATCTATCATCATGATTGCACAGTCTGATTTAAATAATAATGATATATTCATTTTGTGTGTGGACCTGTTTCTTTTTGTGGATACCAATCCTCTTAATGATTGAATTGGCCCGCAATCCGCTTAGGGTACCGTATTACGGTACTCCAGCCAGCCCTTGTAGCCGCCATGTTCATCATCATCATCTCGGTCTGTTTGGTAGTTGCAATCAGTGGGACGGAGCTTGAGCATGTTTAGTTTTATATTATCTTTTTTCTGAGTGTTTGATTACTTTGCCTTATTATGATCACTTGAACCGTTTTAAGAGCTGCTGGTAGCGTGTGATATTTGGTTTTTAAAGATTGACCCTTGAACGCCCATGGGGTTTGACACGGGCAGCCCAAAATTGGATCACAACATCTTTCGGACTTGGGCATCATGAATAGTGCACTTTTTGAACTTGCACATTGTGAATGAATCAATTGATGATGAGCTTGCAACCTCCTACTGACAAGGTTATGTACAACCTACCACAATCCTTTCAAAGCACAATATCACTCATGAATTCTGATTTAAATTATAAAATTTCACTTTCTGAATGCATCATAAGAAAGTGGCTAGTTTGACATCAAATTATAAGTAAAAAGTTGAGTACACTGAGAGCTACAAAGTAGATTCTGTTGGAAACAACTTGCTTGGGCGTCTAAAGGTTAAGAGCTGCTGGTGGCGTGTGTGCAATCGTGTATCAGGTTTTCTAAGAATCAAAAAATAAAATATGTAGCAAATGTAAATGAAGGTATGATATGTAGATCTCGACATGGTTATCAAAGTACAAGGAATACGCCATATTTGTTCGGTCGAGGAATCTTTTACATACATATAACTTTATTGTACTTAAAGTATTTAAAATTTTCTTATGAAGGATATTTACAAGCATAAAAAATCATTTGTATGCACGTGTAAATTCAACCACAAGTACATAGTTGAAATTTGAAAATTTGGGGATTCCATTTTAAACTCAAAATCTGAAAAATAATATTGTAGGGCCTCCAAAAATACAGATTTATACAGATTTTTTCCGAGACGGCGACCCCTCCATTGTCCCGCCCATAGTGACAAGGCTCGAAGTCCTCAAATCAACATTACAAATGATACAAAAACATGAGCATGCAATCCAACCACCCTTTTGTCAGTAAGATGATTCTCCCTACAAAGATGCCAGTTCCTCATTAACCAACATTTCAATGACAAGTAGCTAAACTACAGGCGCTTTCTTTGATTCAGGTCACATGTACAATAATGTCGGACCGAGAGTCAAAAGAATTCAGTCACCGGCCTTTCAAGGACTCTAAAAGGTTGTAAACGAAGAAAAAGGGCGGTGACTGATCGAATGGGTCGGCCTCTTTTCCACCGTGAATTCATGCTGGCATTCCATGCATCGATCGTTATGGTACGTTACACAGTTTAGCTTCCAATTACAGACCTGAAAACAAGTGTTGCAAGCCACCACTCTCTCAAGCAATCTCTCCTTATTGTGTCTGTTTCTTGTGGCTTTTCACCGCCCACAAGCTTACGTACTGATGCATGGGCCAGCCTCGCTCCCTTGCCGGAGCTTCATCTGCACATACAGAAAAGAAAACAAACGAAGAGAATCAAAGGATAAAAAGATCATGGGCATTTCAAAAAAACGGACACAGACCTCTCTATACATGATTGCTTAGTTACGACGAATGTGCTCACCGAACTGTAATGGCCGTAATCGTATGCCTGATCTTAACCTTTGTGATCGGGTCCCTTGACCGATCCAGTATTTTGGTATCAAAACACTACTACAGATTTGAGTATGGCATGACTCCCATAGTCAGAATACCTTCATACTAGAATGTTGAAGCGGATATAAAAAGGTTTTGTGTCTCATGAATGAATTTAAGATCTGATACTGTACGGTAGACAACGTATTTTCATCCAAAATCATCTTCCCAACTTCCTAGTCTCGGACGTTAATTTGTTGCAGTGAAAGGAAAAAGTGATATCAATTGTGTAACTAGACAGTCTTGTTATGTATGTATTACATCAGAATGGCTGCTACAAGCCGAAAATCCCAAATAACGGATAATTATTATCATCATAAGATGTCGTTTACCAGCCAGATTTGTTGATTCTAAAGCTTAGATCGTGTATTGCAAAGAGCTACGATGAGTTCATAACAATATTTCGTACTAGTTCATGATGTTTTGGAGCTGTAAAAGGATATATTAAGGTTTGAAGTGTACTAGTAATGCATGCGAGATAGTTGCTAAAACCAGAAAAACCCAATTGTGTGACATTCTCTCATGGTGTCGGTACCGTTTTATTATTTTATTTTTATTGGATTTAGATCAAGGATGATGTATAATTGTGAAGTGGTGAGGACGTGAGGTGGATCCAGGTCACTAGCTCCGGCCGGCCAGCCCTGCAAACGCTCTACTCATCTTTTATTACGGGAATCTGCACACCTAGATTCGTTGACTCTCACAACCCCAATTTCTTCACATCCATCAAAATAAGTCATTGATTTCCATATTTTTAGTATACGAGCGATGCTCTTTATAGTAAGGTGTTCAATAACGGCTCATTCTTGAAATTATTCATGTCTTATCAGACAAAATTCTTATTCATTTGTCGGACACGATTTAGATGAGATTTAGATGAGATGTACATCTATTACATTGAAGACGTCTTAGATGTACATCTTATCTAAATTGTGTCAGACAAATGAATAGGATTTTTGTGTGATAAGACAACCAAGATTCTTATTCATTTGTTAGACACTATTTAGATATGATGTACATTTGATACATTGAAGATGTCTTAGATGTACATCCCATCTAAATTGTGTTTGACAAATGTACAGGAATTTTGTGTAATAACACAACCGTGTAGGAAATCTACGGGGATGTTCTCAGTGCTTGCAATTTTTGTGCATGGGGAATTAGTAGAGAACTAGAGGGAGTGGAATCATCGTCTTTGGACCCTTTTAGCATGAGTTGTGAATTATTGAAGTTGGAAATGTAGGTGCTGAAGTCTTTTTTATTTATTTTATTGAAGTGACACCATGTATTGTTTGTAGTGAGTACATTATATCATGGTTTCAAGAGAAGGTTTTGTTTACTCATGAGTTAAGATTACTAGGGTTCCGTTAGGAGACCTCCTCCACTTTGGACCACTCTATTCAAGGGAGAGTATTCAAATAATGGCTCAAATTTCACCATGGGAGATCTGTAGTGAAGTGAACATCGTTTTGGTGCATGGGTTAAGTAAGTGGAAGGGTAATCAAAGTGCATTCATCTATTTTGAACTCTTCTAGAATTTGCTACGAATTTTGCACAGGGTCTTATAAGTGTGTTTCTAATTTGGCACCCTATAATGTTTGCAGTAAGTACATGGTCCCGTCGAGTTAATAAGCTATCATGTTTCTCTAGGTAAAGACACCTAAGCAGAGCTCCATCATTGGTACCGCTCCATTTTGAGAGTGCTCCTTGATATATTACATGGAAGGTTAAGCTGAAAGTGTTTCCAAAATCATCCAACCTAGAATCTAGCTCTTAACTGCATCAGAAAACAGGCTTGAAAGATATAACCTCTTCTTCTTCCTCATATGAAGTTGCTCCTCCCCAAGCAATTCTCGATACAGCTCGATGTGCTCACATTATGTATCTTTATTGGGAAAATTCGAAAAGATGTACATGATTGTTTCTCTGGACAAGATTTATTCCATCGGCCGGCCGATCGATGAGTCGAAGGCTGGTATACTTGACACGTTAATCTGTTGATGATATCGAATCACTCTTTGATATAGCCATCGATTGCTCTGCTTCCTGCCAAAATTTGAGAATCGGAAACTCATCTTGCAGAGGAATGAAGTTTAGTGGATTGTAGTTCAGAGACTAACCTGGGATCATAGGCACGAATAAAGACAATCAATTAAGCGAACGCGCATAAACAGAAACAAAAAACTGCCGTTCGTGATAGCCCCGATTCATTGACATCAACTTCCAAAGACTAGAATCTGAAAGTAACAATATTGAACACTGTAATCTAGTTGATTCTAGAAAAAAGGTCCAAAAGACTCCTCATCAGCGATATTCTACCGTACCTGGCGATGTTACAATTGGCAATGTATGTAATCTACAGACAGACTGTCTTACATGAGGTTTTTCAGAATAGCCTCTGTCCAGTGGGGTTAATTCCTAATGAAAGTAGAATGTGTGATTAGAAGTGACTAGAACTTAAATGTAATCTCAAGCCATTTCACCTGCCATCACTCGATCGATCAAAGCGCCCTTGCTGCATCTGTAGTCAAATCCAACTTCATCCTCATCGTTTTCACTCTCGTGCTCACATGAGTATGAAGCAACCTCATCTTTGCAGGAAGACTCAAGCTCAAGATTGCTCACCGAAGAAGCTGAGTTTAATCAGTCCCGTGGCTGGTCGCCTTCTGTAGATGATTTCATCCACATCAACGTTCTTTGTTCACGACGACAAGTTGCAAACTACTGATTGAAACGATAATGTATCAGCGACTGATACTCACCCAATGCCATAAAAGCTTCCCAATCATACAGCTTCTCTTCTGGTGAATGAATGCATGTACCAGTCCGTAATTAATTAGCTCGTAGTTGAGATTGATGCCATAGCTTGAAGACTCACTCAAAGAAAGGTAGAATCCCATTTTTTTGTTTTTGTTATGGTCAAGATCTCAAAAGACAAAGGCAGACAAGAAAGTCATAGAAGTGATTGTGTTATATAAAATCTGTCCTGTTATGAGTTCAAGAGGAAACAAATTCTTAAAGGAAGAAACAGAAGATTTACAGACAATGACGCCGTTTATCAAACAAGACAAAATCGAATGAAAGACTGACTGATGAGCGGAATCAAACAGAGTCACCCACAGCAGCCAGAAGCACTGGTTTATGATCATCGCCTAATCAACTGCTCCTACTTTTAAACAGCAAATCTTGCATGTCAATCTTTTCGACAAGAGCTGTTGAAGGTTTACTCCAATTCATCAGCAGTGAACAATTTCGTAACAATTAAAGTCTTCACGTAAGTTACGGAGCAAAAAACTACTTGTAATGATGCTACGAAGATGAAGAAGATGGTAGAATGAACGAGGACTCACCTTGCCGTGCAGAAGACTTTGGAGCAGGAGAAGCGCAAGAGCATCCAGGATCGAGCAATAGGATTAGCGGGAGAAGGAGATCTCCCGTCGGCGCCGCCGTCCACGGCCGCTGCGGGCCGCTGGTTTTGCCGCAGCCTTGGTGGGTGGCCGCGGTCGGCCACAGGCTTTTAGAGTAGAGTGATCCTATTGCGCCTCCGCGGAGGGAGGGTCACGTGAGACTCGTGAGGAATCAATGTCCGTGTCGCTCGTGTCTGGCGGCATCCATGCCCTCGCATTTCCCACATCATGTTTTCCTTGTGTGATCAGGACCCGTTCAAAACAACTGTCACTGACAATGGACATCTTCGCTTCATCAGTTCTCTAGCATTGCCACCTACTGCTGTTCTACTCTCCACTTTCTTTGATTCGTTCCAGACAAGCCTGGAGTCTTACACACATTCTACCCTTGCACTACACACCCCCATTCTTGAAACCGATTAACAGGAAAGCTTGTAGCAGCGATTCTCAGGACAGGGATCGATTTCTGGGCTGATTTGAAACTCTGATGGATTGCTGGATACCGTCAGTACATAAAATAGTGTAGCTCTTGTCGGGTTTGTGAGTACAGTGCTGGGATGAAGCTTTTCTGAACAGTAGCGATGGCAGCTCTGCTTCAAGCTTCGACGGCCCTCTCGGCGAAGAAAACACCCGACCTGTTTCAATCTCGAGTGAGTTCTATCGATTCTCCTTACATTAGGGTTGAAGAATCAAATAGTTCGCTTGCATCCTTATAAGCAACAATTTCTTTAGAATGTGAGTCCACCCATTAAAATTGGTGATTTCTCTTGAGGATGAGAGGTTCATTGTCACTTAAACATCGTCAGTAGTGAGATATGAACGAGTAAACCTGTGAGGAGTTAGTAATTTTTTACAATTTCGCGAGGATCTAGGTCCAATTACATGCTCTAATCGTGGCAGCCTCGATCTAATCGAAGCCAGTTTCTTCGTCTTATCGACATGAGTTTGTTTTTGTTGGGTAGTCGGTGTCTAGCTTCGCAGGGACAAGGTTAGTATGGCACAAGACAACACAACCTTGCTTGGTGGAACGGGGGCGCGGTGTCGGTGTGGCTCGAGCGGCGAAGGCAGCGAAGGTAGCGGTGGACAAGAGCTGTCAAGTGGGTGAGCATGTGTTGGATAATTTCAGCAACTACTTGTTTCACCAGATTCAGCGACCGTTCGCCAAGTACATTCCTGATGACTGGGATCCTCTGGATTTCTTGCCTGTCAACATTCAATCCAGCTTGCAAAAAAGCGAAGCCCTTGTAAGCCCTCACTGGCATCCATCCATCCATCCATCCAGACTTGAAAACTGAAATCATTCGCAATCAACAAGCTCAAATTGCAGCTATGATACATCTCAGCTCGCTAGTATGTAGAAAAACTATTTCACGCTCCATTCTTACAAGGAGCAATGTAGAGTGCGATCTAATCGTGCTTTTTTAGTGTCAATTCTCACTCCCCTTTTCCACCGACAGGCGTACTAATGTTCAAACTCTGGACATTTCTCGGTGATTGGGGGTACATGTAGGTTCTGATTCGTGAGATGTTGTGCAACAGGCTACATTGGTGGTACGTGAAACGATAGTGTTTCTATTGGTGTACCTCCTGTACCAGAAGGTTGACATGGTTTGTCGATTGCTCTTCGGGTATGTAACTTCAATTTCCATGGCATTAGCAGAAGTTGGCCACTTGAAAGATTGCACTGCATCCGGGATCATTTACAGCAAAGAATAATTCAACATCCAAATGCAGAGTGGTGACACGGGCGCAACGGAAAGGGCAACCGATTGATGATGCTGCTTATGAAGAATCTCCCTACAAAGCTGCTCGCCAGCCGGTTCGCAGTCTCATCATGATTTGGGCCAGCACCCGATTGTAAGTACAGTGTACCGATCGACACCCCCAAAACAAACAACTCATTTTCGTAGGTGCACGTTTGATCATACTACACGTTTAGTTTCTTGCCATTTTTCCAGTAATCAAAGTGCTGTTTGATTGTAACAAACATGTACAGATTGTGGGTGACGTCGGTGTTGTGGAAGATGCAAAAAGTGATCACTCCTCGAGTCATCTACAAGATTCGTGCAGTGTCGGTGATTTGTACCATCTCGTGGTTCTTTTTCCGTTGGAAACGAGTGTATGCTGAAGAATTGATCAGGCAGAAACCTAGCGACATGGTACCGTTCTTTCACTGCCAATTCCATTGAACCTCAATTTTGTTAAAATGATGTAAAGACGACGGATTTCAAAGTAGAAAGTGAGACTATCCACAAATATTTTATAGCATGTTTGAGAGATTCACCCACCAGTGTGGAATTTGTGACAATGCAGAGCCGAATCCATGCGATTGACAAGATTTTGTCGTTGGCTATGTATGGGCTTGCGGCGTCGTGCATTGCTGAAGTGTTGGGCTTGGCACTTGGTTCCTTGCTCGCTGTCGGTGGAGTTTCTGGTAATGCAACACTCACTTAACCATGTATATTTTTTAAATTATTGTCATGAACCTCAAACTTTGTTTTGTTTGTTAAGAGACACGATGAGTAGAAGGAAGGAAGATGGTAGAATTTGTAGAAGAAAAGTGTGGTGTAGGGCCGATGACTTCATTTCAATAACCTCTCACTCCTTTAGGTGGAAACTCTATGTCTATTCATAGGGTACTTACTACGAGAAAAATAGGTACTTTTGGGGGTGTAGTCACGTTGTCTGAAGTGATTACAATTAGTAAAAAAAATTATCAGTAGTCATATGGAGTAATAGTTATGATTGTTTGTAGTCATGTGGTATTTCCTCTTGGACCTTGTGGATGAGTAGGTGAAATTCTTGCTTTTGTAGGTGTTGGCAATGAATAAAGCAAGGGATATCTCTAGTGATTATGTAACTTATGACGAGTGAGAAGTTTAGGAGTTTTCATTTGGCATAAAGCAGTGCAATCAGTTTCAGCCCTATCAAAATAACATCAGTTTTAGCCTTATCAAAATAACATCAAGTTTTAGCCCTATAAAAAATAACATGTATTATTGCCAACTGAGGTTGTCAGGGTTATACTTTAAGGATGACGGTATCATTATCATAGTTTTGAAGTCTTTGTGGGTTATGAATCAGGTCTAGCGGTGGGTTTGGCGGCAAAGGAGGTTGTGGGCAACATGTTTGGTGGCGCATCTCTCTTTCTTTCTCGGCCATTTGTTATTGGTGAAAAGATCAAGGTACAAAACTAGCTTGGAATGTTTAATATGTAGGCTCAATTTATCTATCCGTCAAGAAAGTAAGAAGAAATCTTGAATGTGATTGATTAGAAGTTGGATTCTTGGAATGTGATTGGTTGAAAATAATATTGACTGACTAGTGGCCTTCTCCTCCGTAGTGTAGATTCACCGTTACAGCTGAATTGGTTGTGTCTAGATGTAATTAAGTGATTGATGTGTGTGAGGATGCAGGCTGGAGATGTATCCGGACATGTGCAAGACATTGGATTCATGCAAACCAAGGTGCAAGGTTTTGACGGTGTCCCGGTGCTTGTCCCTAATCAAGCATTCACAAGCCAGGTTATTTGAGCATACTATGACCATTTTGAAGTTAGCATGATGTATACTTTAGTGTCAATCCCTCAATTTTCCTTTTACTAGATTTTGGGTTTTGTTAGCATACACCACATCTTAATGATGCAATTGGTTACATGCTAAAAAAAAGTTGAAACTTTAATAACTTGCATACTGTACTATGTCCAAATGATACAATCTTTGTTACATTAGAATTTAAATTTGAAATATGCACAAACTCTTCTCTCATACTAAAGTACTCACATGGCACTTTTCAAGCATATCCGTTCTCTTTAATGTCATGTGGGTAATGTAGGAGACCCTTGAGGAAATGCATACCTTTGTTTTTAATTGAAAGTTAATCTCTTCTTAAATGTGTATATACTCCCTTGTTTTGTTTGATGTGTAGGTGATCACCAACTTTTCAAGGGCAAAGACAAAGGTGTTGGAGGCATCGTTTCAGTTGAACAATAGACACATATTTTTGGTGCATGAAATAACACAAAATGTGCAGAAATTCTTGGCCTCCCATCCTGGTGTGGAAACTGTGAAGGCTACGCCCATTTGCTACTTGAAAGCCATGGAAAAAGATGGCCCTCAAATTACTGTAAATTGTCAAATCAAATCCTCGGTAAGCTTGCTCAGCTCTCTTTACAATGTAAAATGTTCATTTTCAAAGTGCTCACTAGTAAAGTTTCAAAGTTAAAAAGTACCAAGTTGCTATGCTAAGAGAATGCACGTTCAAGAGACAAAATATACTAAAAACTAATGGTGTTGTAGACACATCTTATTTATCAAGTAAGAATTGACTAATCTAATTTTCTCTCATTCATCATTAGATAAGTCAAAGTTTGTTGACAAACATTCAATAGAAGTATTAACCATTCTTGATCTATTTATTTGATGTCAAAGTTTGTCACCCATAAATAAGTGCATTAAACATTCTTTTCATGATACGATCATTACATTAGATATATTTTCTTGGATAGGAAGTTGCAATTATGTTTAGGACGAAAAACTTCTAATTGTGAAATACGGGAGCAAGTATTGAGTGTATAAGTTTTATACAACTTCTTTTATCATAAACAATGCCATTATTGCATACTTTCAACAACACTATTACTTTTGAATTTATCATCCTCTTCTAATTGTCACCAAAAAAACATGGCCCATAACAAAATAGTTGTTTAAGTTGAATTTTGTTTGTGTGTTTGTAGGGAGGTGCATCTTTTTACAAATATCAGCAAGAGATTCTCATTCGTGTTGCACAAATCATCACCGACATATTGGGACCTGATTCTCCATTCACGCCTCTTGATGTTCCTGATGATGGTGAAGATAAAGAATTACAAATTGCTGAAGGTTTATTGTTGTAGGTTCTACCTTGAGAAATTGTGCTCATTGTAAGTTTTGTACACCTAGTAGTGTTTGTTTGAGCATCTCATCGTTGTTGAAGTAATCTTAGGATTTGTCAATAGGTTACATTTTAGCTTGTATTAATCTTGTGTTATTTTGTAAGCATTTGTGACAAAAGTTTAAGGGTATCTTATCCCTCAAAGTTTATTTTGTGTGAGGGAGCGCGGAGTTTGAGTCATCACTTCTTTCTCCTTTAACCATTCTACATTTACCAAAAAAAACGTGGAATGCGTTTTTGTGTATATTACCAGATCTAATGGTTATAATTTGAATTCTAACTATGTAATGTGAATGATGAGTTGCTATTACAACTTAGCTTATTAAAGTTAAAATAGAAAGATATTGTGAGTGTAGGCACTCTTAAGCACTTCCTTGAATATTTTCAAACGCGGATATGGCCTTGGTAGACCAGGCTTCTACTACTTTTTGATGCTCATCAAGTACTAAAGTCTTGTTTTTGATCGCCCATCAATCCACTATGGAGTGCGACTTCAAGACACTTGGTATACAAATTTATAAATGATTGATTGCTGACACATTAAAAATTGGAAAAAAAAAATTTAAAAAAAATCAACACTACCGTCCACCAACCTATAATATCCATTTGTTAAGCTCATATTTGATTAACAAACTCAACCCCTAAAGATCCAAGAAAGTCGAAATGGTTTTTTTGGGTTTCCCCGAGAAAAAGAATCAGCAAACTGTGACCCTTGTAATCTCACAAACGATAAAAAATCAACCTTTCAAATTTCACATGGAAGCAAAATAGCAAGTTAACTCAGGATTGCTACACCTGAATTTCAAATTGATACTTAGATTGAGCTTTTTTGGCCTAGAGTAGATAAAGGTCATCTTCTCTATTTTAAACAATTTTGCATCAAGGATCTTTAGGGGTTAAAGCACTCAATCTAGACACCTTCCCTACTTGTTGGAAAGAGGTTCAAAACTAGGTAACCAAACCTTAACATCTTGCTAGATACATATACATAAATAAGAGAACTAACTTGAAGATATTGTAATTGCAAGTTTGAAGTCATAATTTATATATATGAAGTGCTTCAATTTTGTACAACAAGATTTTGAGCGACAAAGAAATTTTAAGGTTAAAAGCTCAAAAAAGGCCAGCTTCACCTTACTAATATTGTATAAATTTATGATTAATGTTGTCAAACCAAATATCAACAAATTATTGACCAACCCTAGTGAACAATGATACTCAAGTCTAAAGACTCAGCCATGTTCCCTACGCGTTCTCCATGTTCCCTACGCGTTCGCCATTACCTGGGCTTCATCGTTCACCTTGCGGTCTCCGTCACCGTCTTTCCTCCTCGTTTCTAGCTTCGATTTCTTAATTGGGTCTTTGTCTAAGACATTCACCTCCTGATTCTTTCGACTGATTGAGCTCAATATTTCAAATATTCGCGAAGAAGAGACGGTCATTAGCCAGGTTCCACCTTATCTTGGGCTGTTTTTTGCTGCAATGGTTGCATTGCCAATCAATCACTGCCAATTCATGGCTATTGAGTTTAAGCAGTGGGATTATCCGAGCAATTTAGGTTCAAATCATCGAGCCCCAGTTTGCAAATATCACCCACCTCTTGTAGTTCTCGGATCAACCCACTGCTTGTATCAAATTTTCCTCCATTGATGTAGTCTTAGTTCGCAAATTCGGATTCTCCGTGTGATGATTCTGACCCCAAATGATTTCATCAGGATGGTGTGATCACATTTGTGGCCAAGTGTGGGTCATCAGAGCTTCCCCGACCATGACTTGCATTCAGATTGCTTCTTCTTTGAAACCACCGTCGGTGTGCCCAGTTTCCAAGAGCTTTCAAATTAGGTCAAGAGCTTCACCTGTGTTCGATAGGACGAGCTTCAGCTCGTTGGAATTGATCAGCAATGGAGTTGGCCTTCGAGGTGGTTGTCTACATGATTTTCACATCCTGAGAAAGCAGAAGCCACTGCGAAATGCTGGTGTTGCTAGTGCCGGATTGAGTGTACCACAATCTGTAGCTGGTAAGTGAAACGCCCCATTCTCCAATTATACTATCTCCTTCACCTCAACCAATTTTTTGCAACACTGGATACAAGAGTCATATTAGTTGTTGTGTCCAATCATACTATATGCTTTTACTTCCAGACTCTTTGAGCATTTTGGATACAAGAGTCATATATGTTGAAACTTGGCAGGTGTTGTGGAGACTGTGAAGTGGGCGTTTACAGCCTCACCCGCGACCTTGGAATCAGCAGCCGTAGCCGTGAGTACAATCTTCGTAGCCGGTGCGCCAGTGTTGCTAGCAGGTCTCTCGTTGTCAGGCTACGCTTGTGCGTATCTTCTGGGACTGCTCACCTGGAAAGCGTTCGGATGGCAAGGGACCTTCATCGTTTCTGTTTACTTCGTCCTCGTAAGCACCGCTCTCTCATTCATCTTATCGTGTTTTGCTTACACTAAAATATAAGATATTATACTATCAGTTTAACGTGTTTAAGGTTTTTCTTTCGGTAGAAAGATTCCTTTTGGTACAAGAACCAAAGCTGGAAGAATGTCATTTGTGATTACGAAATGGATATTGATTTCTTTTCCGTCGAAGTTTAGTTAGCTTTCAGCAATTGTTAGCTCAAGTTTATATATAGAGGACACAGCGATGAGATCCTCTTAAAAAGCCTTGCTTGCATTATGTAGGATGTCATTTTTCACAGAAGATGAGATGCCTTGCAGGGAACAGTGGCGACGAAAGTGAAAATCAAGCAGAAAGAAGCAGCAGGGATTGCAGAGAAGCGAAGTGGCAGGAGGGGTCCAGGAAGTGTGTTTGGATCATGGACTGCAGGAGCTCTCTGCGCTGCGGCAACTGTGACTACTTTGGGAGGCATGGAGTGGCAAGCATTGTGGCGCTTGGGATTTTTGGCCAGTTTCTGCACCAAGCTCAGTGACACCATCTCCAGCGAGATCGGCAAAGCCTTCGGCAAAACCACGTGAGAACACCTCTTTTGAGAAAAAGCTCAATTACTGTGTAATGAAAACAATCTTCTTAATGTCACTCCCCCGTCTCATGGCGAAGGTCCTCTTAAAAACAGTTGATCATTACCGAAACTGATATATTAATCTACTTCCCTCGGAAACGACAACCTGTTCTTACAACTTCTAAGAGAGTATTAGTACTGGAAGTGATATGAACTTATCACCCCAAATGGCAATCTGAAGCTTCCGGAAAAAGAGTTCTCGACATCTTCATCACCAAAGTAGATTCGAAGTTGATTCCCTTCTGAATGACAATCTTTTCAAACTTCCCCGAAACAGAATTCATCATCACCGAAAAGTGACATTAACCTATTTCCCGTCTGAATCATGCAAGCAAAAATGACAATCTGTTCTTGCAAACAGAGTCTTCGTGGCATGAACCCCATTTTTTTCTGAATTATGTAAGCACGATTGACAATGTGTGCTATGATGAGCCAGGTATCTGGTGACAAGTTTCTCAATCGTGCCAAGGGGAACGGAAGGAGCGATTAGCTTGGAAGGGACGGTCGCTGGCTTGATAGCCTCGGTGATCTTAGCAGCAGTGGCTCAATACGTCAACTTGGTATCCTCGTTCTCCAACCTTGCTGTACTATATTCCAAACCGAATCCCTTTCTTAATGTACTATAACATGTGGTTATCATTGCAGACAGATCAGACTGGAGCTGTCATCTGCGTGGTAGCTGCACAAGTAGCAAACTTTTGCGAAAGCTACATTGGTGCTGCTTTGCAAGGGCGTGAAGGCTATGAATGGGTAACAGTCTTTTCTCAATTTTTCAACTCTTCGAGGTTTTTATAGTTTGTACCAGGTGAGTGATAAAACGATCCCTTGGATTTGTGCAGATCACAAACGACGTTGCTAACATTGTTAATATCACAATCGGAGCGTCTCTGGCAGCTGCCATTCGAAGCCTCCTTGGGTAATGAGCGAGACTAAAAGATGGGTTTGTTATCTGATTCTTTTTTGTTCATAACTTCAACTGTAGTTGTTTGATTGTATCCTCTTCGTATCTTTCCTATGTAATTTTGTTGTAAGAGCTCAGTTCACCCAAATGCACCACTGTAAAGGCTAAGCATACTTTGATAGGATTCTAATTGCAACAAAAGAATGTAGTATTCTGATATTGTATGCAAAACTTGTTGGGTTTGGAGTTTCGTTTTGAAGATGTACTTAATTGTTCCATTGTATTATGTAAATGGGGTTCAGATTCATTTTCAATACATCCTGTGAATTAGAATGTGTTCTAGAAGAAAGATCTGGTAATAGCAGGATCAGGAATGTGGTGCTTTTGTAGTATCACAAGATCCACCTTCAAGTTTTTTCATTGACGTCGAAGGATGTTTAGAAGAGGCTTGAACATCTAGCACATGGAAGGGGTTTAGATTATTATTATATGATGTTTTAACATACTTTTTAAATGTTACAATCAGAAGTTTGTCAATCATTCAAAAGGTAAAGGTGATGATTGTCATATCAAGTATCAAAATGATGATATTTCTAGTATGAGAAAACCATTTTTGATTACAATGGAATGTCGTATGATAAAAGAATGTAGTGCATTTCCACATTGCGACTAAAGGGAGAGGGCTTAAAACTGGAGTGGTATGGAGCACTAGGCTTCTTCACCCAGAGGTACATAGGGTGCAAAATTAGGGGATCATTTTAGAAACACATGTGAGATTTGCCTTCAAAAATTCTTAGCAAATTGTAAAGGAGCCCAAAAATGGGGCAATGGTTCGTGGCAGCTACCAAGGAGGCACCCTAGAATCCGTGGGGACCTCCCAAGATTGTTTTTGATAGTTTTGAATTCAAATTTGAGGTCTGCGATCCCAAGTTACCCTTGCGAGCCTACTCCTTGGCATTTAATGTCTATACCTCAAAAAATTAGGGGGCTCATTACCCCTCCTCTATCCTCCTTGGTAGCTGCTACGAATGCTTACCCCCAAAAATGATGAATCCACTTTGACTATCCTTACATTTACTTTCCCCATACACGAAAACTGCTCACAATATTTACTTCACTATAGGTAAGGAAATGTAAAATTTGAGCTATTATTGAGCACACTTTCTTAGTTGTAAGTGTTATGAGATAGTTTGATCATTCTAGCCAATGAGAATTATTTGTAAAATTGTTTAATTGACTACTTCAATTCCTCACTTTATTATACTAATCACATCGTTTGTGTGAATGATATTCTACAAACAAAGATAATACAAGATGTGATAATTACAAGATAGTTATTCCAATCATGCTAATTGGTTGCGAGCCACTTGTATCATTTGATAATATAATAAAGTAAAAGAAAGTCCATGATGCCATTGTATAAAAATGATGGCAATAATGTTTAATATGTATTGACTAAAACCATCTCCTAGGTATAATATTATGAGTTACGAAGGTATCTGTAGATGGTGCAATGTATGTTGTTTCGCTCATGAGATTTTCTCTACCTTCATTGTCCTTTGAACAGTCTTCCAAAGAGCTTGTACTTGCTTCATAAAAAATTGTGTTCTCATCACCAATGCTTGTGTTATTTTCTGACTCATTACTAAAACTTTCTTCTTCCTCTTCACCAATATCGTCTGAATCTTCCTGCACATGTAAGGTCTGACTAGGCATTTTAAATAGACTAAAAAATATATGAGCTACATAGCTTACCAAAAACTTCACTACATATTCTATATATGTATAAAATAAAACACAAAGGACAATATATAGTATCTTACTCATTTATGAGAGGCCCTAAAAATTGTATTCAACCAAAAAACATATACAGTAGAAAAGTTGTTCAGAAGTACGCAACAATACTGGGTACGATTGAAAACTGACCCTCCAACATTTTACATTGAATGTTTTCAAAGAAATCTGAAAAGTGAAGGTTCAAAATTGAAATGAAAACAACATTCCTCAGTTCAATACGGCAATTTGGGTTGTAATTGAATACTTTTGCTTCATACATCACCCATATAAAGTACAACTGGAAGGGGAAAAAACTGAAATCTAAATCCTTCAATCGACTCAAGGTAAGAGAAATCAAAAGCGACCGCTGACAGTCACTTCCATACTCACAAAAGTACTCAAGACCCCACTTTGTTCTCAAGAACGAGACCTTAATTTCAAAAACAGTCTCTAGTTTATGAGATACTTCAATAACATATACAGATAAGGAAATGATATTCAATATTGAAGCAATAGCATACCTCGAAACGTAAATATTCTCTGCGCTCGCAAATCAATAAAGGGCCGGTCAGCAAGCATACCAACCAGAAACATCATCAAATCATCAGCAAAGAGCAAACAACCAGTAGATCGAAAAGAGAACGCACTGGTCAGATGAGTGCAAAATTTATTAACAAGGTATCACACAAGGAAAATGAAACAGAAAAGGAATATCTGACCAAACGATCAATCCTTCACAAATGAATGGAAAGAAAGAAAGAGAGAGAGACAGGAGGTGACACCAATTTACAGAGAAGGTCATTATTAATGACAGTCAAATCAGCAGAGCGAGGCTTTGAAAGCAGTCCTCGTCCCCACTAAGAATGGCAATGACCCGGGTGTTTTGAGCGTGCCTTTTAGAACTGGAAATGGACAATGGTAAACACCCAGGAACGAATGTTTCGAGGGAGGTTTTGACCCTTGCAAAGAGAGAAAGAGAAAGAGAAAGAGAGGATGGATGATGGTGTTTGGTTTTGGTGGTATGTATGTATGATTTATGTAGCTTAGCACTTAACGGTAGAACGCAAAGGGACGGCTCCGCGGAGTCGCTTCACATACGCTTGGTACTCGCTGTAGTGCATGGTGTAAAGGGAGCTTTGGTAGCGTGTGATGCGAAACTTGCGTCTCATTGACTCTGTTATGGGGCCTGTGTAGCCTGCCTTGCGCACCAGCGAGTCCACCGTCTCCAGCTTCGTCCATCCTGCTCAACAAAGGCTCTCATTGATGAGTGCAAAACAGAGTAGCTCTTTTGTAACATACCGATACATTGACTTTTTAGGGTTTCCGAAACGAATATGAAGTCAATCGATTCAGTTCCTGAGTGAAATTTATTAACGTGGAAAGACCTTGCTGAGATGAGTTGTAAACAACTTCACTTTGTATGAAATTCCTTTCAGGGATGATGTATGAGGCAAATGTGTCAATTTACAGCCCTATTGCACTGTAGGATGGTCAACCTTGGATTTAGACCCATTTGTAGTACGAAGAATTGCTGTTCAATAAGACTTGTTATTTGTTGAGTGCGTTAAGTAAGAAATATGTGTTCGTTTCGTTGACAAACTTGAATCATTGAGTATGATTTGAAGAGCTTACCCTCCTGTGCGGCGACTTCAGGGAGATAAGTGGCACTCCGACGAGCACTATCAGGATCGGTGAACTCCAGAATCATCCCATGTTTGCCAACCTAAAAAGAGAAGGCAAGAAAACACATTAAAATCAGATTGAATTAGCAAAAACCTGATGCAGATAAGGTGACAAACAGAAACCCTAAAAATACCCATTATTAGCTTATTTCCAGAGACTTGAATGATTGATTGATTGATGCTTGACCTGCAGATACCCTGCATCATCATCCCATCACAACGTGTCTTCCAAGAATGTGTATGTGATTTTTCAAACCGCGTACTGCATACCTCCCAATCAAGGTAATTAGCTGCAGTCTCGTAATCTGTGAGCAGTGACACCGTGCATTCCAGATATGGAAGCTCCCGTGCTTGGATTGGAGGGAACCGCCGATCCCGAAGCGCACTGCAAACAACACACCACCACCCACACATTATGCTGATTCCGAACATCATGTATTGCCATACCTACATGATTTACTTTCATGTAGACCCCGAACAATCTTGCAGATGAGGGTTTGTTTGGAAGAGTAGGGAGTTGCTTCAGAAAAGTGGGAGTTGAGTACCTGGTAAGTGCATAGTCTCTGAACCCGGAGATGATGTATCGGGCTTCCAGAGTACCAATGCAACCCCGCAGGCGAGGCTCCCCACCGTTCATTACTTTCTTCCAGGTCACAAACAATGGGCTGCCACAAAAAAGAATAAGAATACACACCCGTCATCAAAGGGAGTAAAAAAGAGAGAGCACAAACGTGACTCACCGGCACCACATCAACCAACCACCGTAGATGGCAACAAATCTCACCCGATGGAGCATCTCACACAACCTTATCTCGATATGATTCAACGTTCAGTCCTTTTGATGATATCAGCATTTCACTGTCCCACCATCCACGTTAGACTCCTCTACACATCGAAAGATGGGCCTCTCCACACTCAAACGACCACATCCAGCAGATCGTGACCATAACATAATCCTCACTCGTAGCCAAGAATGATACGAAAACAACATGATTTCCTCGATTCTACAGCATGATCCTCCGATTCAAGCACAACAAGGACGACGATTCTAAAGCATGACGTGACCATCAATCTTAAACAGATCTCTCACTTGAATGATCCAAACACAACATGATCGAAGTCAAGACGAGCGGATTCTCAAGCATGATCATTGATCTGCAACTCGTAGCCAAGAATGATCCAAAAGCGGAATGATCGAGCGGATTCCTGAGCATAATCATTGATCGACAACATACTCCTCACTCGTAGTCAAGCACAACATGATCGACCATATTCTTAAGCATAACGTGCTACAGAATACTCCTCTCTCGTAGCCAAGAACGGTTCACAAACACCACATTCTTGGGCAGAAAGTGGCCATCGATCTTCAACATATTCCTCACACGTAGTCGAAGATCGATTCAAGAACAACATGATCCAGCAGATACTTGAGCATAAAGTGACCATTGAGCTACAACACATTCCTCACTCGTAGCTAAGAATAACTCAAGCAGGACATGATCGAGCATATCCTTACGGATTAACGTGACTGCTGAGCTACAACATACACTTTCACTCGTAGCCAAGAACGATCCAAAAACAACATAATCAAGCAGATTCTTCAGCATCACCATTGATCTACAGCTCCTTTGAGTGAGCAGCGATTGTCGGCATGTGATCATATTGGTCAATTGCTGCTCAATTTCCTGGAAACACCACACCACTAGTACACTCGAAAGCTCAATCTCACCACACAGAGTTTTGTAACCCATCAACTACAGAGCCGATTTTGACATCCACACCCCTAAAATTGCAAAGCGAACTCAATTCATTGCACAATAACGTCGCGACAACAACAGTGGCCACATCTCGACAATACAAGAATGAACGAAGGACAAACCCTTCTTCGAAAGTGAATTAGTAACACCACGAAACCCCAAAAATTGCGATGAAGGGAAGGAAGGGAAGGGAAGGGGAGGAGAGGAGAGGAGCTTGTTCGAGGCTTACAACTGGCCTTCTTCGAAAGTGGGTGCGGGCGCCACATCGCCAGAGTAATGCGACACGAGCGTGTCGAAGCAGTAGACCGCCATCTCCTTACTGGCAGACACCATCTTCCCCGTCGCCGGCTTCTGCTGCTGCTGCTTCAACACGGTCACCACTTCCTCTTCTTCCTCCTCTTCGTCTTCGTCTTCGTGCTTGTCAGCAATCCATGCACACAAAAGCGCCCGCCACACCCCAATTGGCACACAATTCACGGCAATTGTGGAAACTAAAAAGTGGGTTGTGGGTTGTGTGGTTCAAGGATCAAAGCTCCTTCATACACACGAGCCCCACCCACAATTGCTCGCTCGCTCGCTCCGTCTTCCTGCCTGAGGACGGATGGAGCTCTGCTTCTTCTTCTTCTTCTTGTCAAGAGGATGGGAGGTGCATTGTGGTGTTGTTATGGGAAGGCATGATGATGGTGATCATCTATGACCATGGTGGTGGAGTGCTCTTGGCTTACCCTAATTTGGGTTGCCCTACCCTCAGCTTCGGTTGTCGCTCTATTTTGGAGAATACACTATATTTGGAGCTTGATAATATTATGGAGGTTTTCTTTTTTTAGTTGGAACAATCAATGTCTTACGGTAATCAAATTGAGAGAAATACAATCATGAATGGAAGTAGCGAGCTACTTGGTAAGAAGTTGAGTATATCATGGAAGTTTTCATTGCAATCGTGTGTACATGGATTGATTTTGGTTTTAACACAAAAGATATGATCAAAATCACTATGCCACCGCATATTTTGTTTCTCTGTTGGGAAGGTATATCGATGATGATTACATTGAGGGTCGGCTCAGTGAAAATGATTTTAAGTAAGGTGAAGGTCGGTCCAATCGTTATTACACACTTATGGTTGAAGATGAGGTAAAGGCCCACCATGTTGGTCGGTCCAATTCTTGATGTGCACGTAGAGACGTAAGTGAGGTAAAGGCTGACGACAGTGGTCGGTTCAATCATGGTTAAACACGTAGATGAAGCAAAGGGCGACGACAATCGGTCCAACTGCTGGTCGACACGTAGATGGGATGAACACATAGATGAAGCTAAGGCTCACTACAATTGGTCCAACTGGAAATGGACACGTGGATGAGATGAACGCCTAGTGTGGTGGCTCCAACCGTTAACCCCTAAGTGCCCATGCATGTTCTCGGTCAAAAACCATGATTATTGACCATCTCTCTAGAATTTAGATATGGTCAAAAATTCAACATAGTGATATACCACATACACGACATAGCAATTTACAGCCCAAAATGCCAAATTTAGACCCTTCCTCTAAGCTACCTGAAACAACAAAAATCCATTATGGTCCTCTTAGGCACTTAGGGGTTAATATGCAAAGGTACTAAGGTAAGGGCAAATTAAAGTAGTTGGTCCAATCACAATAAGCATGTAATGAACTAAACACTAACAATAACGGTTCCTCCAATCAAAAACAGAGAAGTAGACTAACTTGTCTTTATGTGATGTAAGTAACATAATTGGAGTAACTTACATTGAAATCTTACTACTTATTATTTAGTTGTTGTTGATACAAGTTTGGCAAAGAGGATCTTCTTTCTTTGAAGAAATTGTTGGTTTAACCATATCAATTATTGTATCACTGATAGTTGGTAAAAAAGTACCTATGAGATACAATCAAAGTAACATGGTTAAAGTGCTTTGAGCATTTTTAACCATTTTCCTTTTTCAAGTGAAATATTGCCAAATGTTATTACTCACCTGACAACATACAGATGTAAAACCTACCACCCATAGAAGTAAAGGCTAACTTCAATGGTCCACCCATGTGTTTATTGTACCACTTGCATATGCATCAATTTCTTTTACACTATAAGAAAATCAATCTTGTTGTCTTCAACCTTAACCCTTAAACGCCCATGGCAGCCCAAAATTGGATCACAGCATCTTTTGGACTTGGGCATCATGAATAGTGCACTTTTTGAACTTGGGCATCATGAATAGTGCACTTTTTGAACTTGGGCATCATGAATAGTGCACTTTTTGAACTTGGGCATCATGAATAGACCAATCAATGATGAGCTTGCAACCTCCAACAAAGGTTATGTACAGTACCCACCAACAAGTTTACGTTCAGGATTGAAACAAGAGACCATGTTGTAATCTTTGAACAATTGCCATGTTCACAAAAATAATCCAAATTGCCAACTACAAATTGTACCGGAGAGATCATGTAGTATTTTATACCATCATTTGAAGAAATTTCAATAAAAATTATAATTTCTATTTTAATATATGACTTTTTTAATATATTATTCACTATTTACCCTTAGCTCTTATCTCGAGCTACTTTTGCTGAGGCATGAGACAATGGAAAACTTCAACAATCTTTTATGGAAGCTACTTTGATACATTTTCTATATATGCAATAGCTTTTTAGAAAGAACTTGAATTGTAGCCCCCAAGAAGCTCAACATTGGACTTTTTTACTCTTAGTAAATGCCGCAATAAACAAGGGCAACTTCAAATGATCATATCTAGCACCTAGAATAACCAAATTCCATGAAACTACTACCAAAGTGCTCAAAATGTAGCAAATGTTATCGAAACTATCTCTTCTCTGCTAATCCAAGCCCCATGTGTAAGAAAAGTTTATGAGCAATTATTGCACTTCAAAATGTGTATGTTGCTTTTTCAATAAGAGACAACATGAAGGTTTCTTGCACCAACCCGACTCAATATTTGTAAGTGTGAGCCACACATATGTAAAGGGCATCAAGAGAGGTTTCTAAAGAGATATTATTACTCTCTTCCTTAACAAACCTCACCATGTAATGGTCTATATAATAGTCGAAGGTAGATACTGAAAAGTAAGTTAAAAGATACCAAAGTTATAAAATGAATTTATACATTTTTTGGAGGTTTTTCATGTATTGGTAAAGAAAAATGCACTACCTTTGCTTTATACTTCATAATTTGCAATTTGGATAGATTTCGCAAACATGGTGATAATTTGAAAGTTGAAGGTATGTTATCTCTTCTTGCACTGAACGTAAACTTGTTGGTGGGTACTGTACAACCCCAACCTACCTACCACAATCCTTTCAAAGCACAAAATCATTCATACAAATTGTAATTTGAATTGTGAAATTTCACTTTTTGAATGCACCAGAAGAAGGTGACCAGTTTGACATCAAAATATAAGTGAAATGATGAGTACAGTGAGAGCTACAGGGAAGATTCTGTTGGAATCATGCCCCTCGGGCTTGCTTGGGCGTTTAAGGGTTGATGCCAAATTCCACTTTAAAAATCCCCCACGAAAGGATGGGCCTTCTAACCATCCTAATACATCATCAAATCAATCTCCTTAGGCACTCTTGTCTTGGGTTGATTTCTCTTGGCACAACTTTCTTATCATAGAAACATCCCACACAATAGGCATTCTTCTCAGTTCTCGACAAACCCAAGTAATAAATGCATGTGGTAGTTAGAATGAACTTTTTCAAACAAATAGAGTGAGCTACATTAAGCAAATGTAAAGTTAGTAAACGAAACATTGTGTCCAATTATAGCTCCTAAAAATCAATTTTTGGCCACTTCAAGATAGGCACAAACAACAAAAAGTCTCCACCTTGTAACAAAATGCACAAAGAAACACCATGTGGACATTTCAAAACTAGTTTTTTGAGAGAATAAAAAAAATTGGTCAAAATAAGATAAGATACTCTTCGTTGGTGTGCTTGAGAGTTTTTGTACATTTTTAGGCTCGCCCCCCCCCCCCCCTCCCACTAAAGTAGCATGATTCCCAACACTTTAGGTGAGTGTCTTTAGAGTGATATCAAGTGGGCCCCTTTTATTTTATTTTTTTCCTTTTATTTTATTTTTTATATAGTACTGTAGGTGCTTACTTCCACACGATGGAGCTTGCCACTGTTTGCACCCACACTTTGTAACTGACAAATAACTGAAACGCCCACCAAACCCACAAAAAAGATTCCCCACCAAAATACTTTATGCAAATGATATAGTCATGTTTTATTTTCCTCAATAAAAGAATACTGTGTAAAATATTGTTTCGATTCTTTAACCCCTAAAGATCCAAGAAACCGAATTGGCTTTTTGGGGTTTCCGCAAGGAAAGAATTTAGCCAACTTTGACCATTATAATCTCAGGATTGGAGAAAAATTAACGGTTTAAATTTGACGTTCGAGTAAAGGGTCAAGTTACCTTCAACATTCTACGGTTGGATCTTCTGATTGAGTTTCTTTGGGCCTGAAGCAGAAGTAGGTTCTTTTTGACAATTTTGACAATTTTGTATCAAGGATCTTTAAGGGTTGACCCATGAACGCCCATGAGGTCTGTATGTAACAAGCAGCCCAATATTAGATGACATCATCATCTTCTGGACTTGGGCATCATGAAGATTGTAGTTTTTGAACTTGGGCATCATGAAGATTGTAGTTTTTGAACTTGGGCATCATGAATGAACCAATCAATGATGAGCTTGCAACCTGCTACTAGGTTATGTACAACCTCAACCTAGAATCACTCATACAAATTGTGATTTGAATTGTAAATTGAATGCATCATAAGAAGGTGACTAGTCTGACATCAAAATATAAGTGAAAAGTTGAGTACAGTGGCAGCTACAAAGCAGATTCGCTTGGAAAAAAGCCCCTCGGGCTTGCTTGGGTGTTTAACCCTTAAAGGCGCCAGTCAGCCCCTCGGGCTGTTTTCCAACAGAATCTTGCATGTAGCTCTTTTGATTCTCAATTTTTCACTTATTTTTTTATATCATTCTGGTCACCTTTTTGTGATGCATCTACAAGGTGAAATTCTACAATTCAAAGTGCAATTTGTATGAGTGATTTGTGCTTTGAAAGAATTGTGGTAGGTAGGTTGGGATTGCACAAAACCTTGTAGGAGGTTGTAAACTCATCATTGATTGGTTCATTCATGCTGCCCAAGTTCAAAAAGTGCACTATTCATGTTGCCCAAGTCCAGAAGATGTTGAGATCCAATTTCGGGCTGCCCATTGAGGAGTGGAAGGACCTTTAAGGGTTAAGGGTTAAAAGATTCCTAGTAAGCACATGTTGATGAGTAAAGGTATGTTTGGGAGGTGGCTCCATATACCGAGGAATTGGTGGGGGGGGGGGGGGCTGGTTGTTGTTGATGGCGTGTAGCAGAGGAAAAGAAATAAAGCTATGGCTATGGCAATTGACATTCCCCCTTGAAGAGCTACACTCTTCCTTGGGTGGGGGGGCCATTTTTGTCGTCCTCCTTTCTTTCTCCGGACCAAGTCCCCTTCTAAGGGTAGGTACACCCAAAAAGTGTTACTTTGTCCGAGGGGTGGAGAAGTCTAAAATGGTGACATTTGATGTTTGTATCAAACTTGTCAATTGTATTTCAATGGTAAGGTTAGTACATTTTACAACTTGTCTCCTTGGTATCGTAGTGTGAAAGTTCGGCAGATTTTTTTTGGAGGGGGGGAGTGGTGCGAGGGTATGTTTCCCAAGATTATTTTTAGTCTTTTCTTGATGCAAAATTGTCTAAATTGTAAAAGTTTGCCTTCTTCGTATCAGGCTTAAAAATGCTCAATCTAAATATTATTGAGAAGATAGGATCACAAAGTTAACCCCTAAAGTTTCAATAGGTCAAAAAAAAGGCTTGTTTTGACTTTGGTCAACCTCTCGCTCATTATGTTTACCTTGTGTGAAGTTCAAACCTTTTGTAAATCTTAGAGTTTCTCAATACCTTTCCATTAAGACCAATCTTACCTCAAAAAGTCCTCATAGTTGAGGCGATATTCACTCTCAAAGTTTGAAAACACTATCATAGCATGCTGGAATTTGCCCAAAAGTGCGGTATATCCATGGAGATTTTCATATTTTAAAAACCAATTAGATCGCAGTAACTTCAAAAATTCATCAAAATTTGAGATTTCACTTATTTTCATTTTATGTCTTTATTTTTATTCTTTTTAGTTTTTTCGATTTTAGTTTTTTTATATGTGTAAGAAAGGTACCAAGGCATGTTTTCAGTATATAATAATTCTTCACATGCCTTTCTGACTGTCAAAGATAGGCCTTTGTACTTGATTTTCAGTATACTCCCAAGTGGAAATTCAAGCTTATCTCCACGTTGTTTTATGTTGCATGAGGATAAAAAATAAATGATCATGTACCTAACTTGCCTAGAAACAAGGATTTGAAAGGCTTAGATCAAATTTACTTTCGAAACGGTTTTTTGGGGCCCCAAATAACTGATTTTTCTTTTGACTACAAGGTAAAAAAGCTTTTTTTCAGCTTTGAACAGTATGATGTCACAAATGAGCAAGTTATGTACTAGATCCTACGGTTACAAAATCCAAAATTCTATTACAAATAGCAGCTTGCATTAAAAGAGGACGCTTTTCAATACAAGAAAATTTCAAAAAGTGACGTCCAGAAGGACTAGATTTTCTATCATGTCGGTTGTCACTTGTCTTAACCCCTATTAGCCCAATCAACCATTTTATGGTCGACCCCGAATTTTGAGGAGCTGTACTTAAATTAAAAAAGATTTTATTTGGAATTTTTTTTAACATTCCAGAAGTTTGGTAAGTTAGGAACCACATCCAATTTACAGAACCCTGTTTGGAGTCATTGATTGTTCAGAATAAGCCTTCAAACACAAACAGGGCAAACTTTTCTTAGTGTAAGAAAACTTACTATTTTGGGAAACTAATGAGGTTCCTCATAGGTTACTTGTGGCCTTTCTCCATTTTATCATATAATATGTGATTTTAGCCAATCATAGCAATTTCCAATCTCTAATAATAGAAATTACATTTTATATTGATTTTCAAAGTTTTGTTCTCTTTAATTAATTATGAAACAAATCTTACTTATTTTAGGAAATTTAACCGTATAGATCTAATTTAGGGTTTAAGGTCTTTATACTATCTTTGGAGAACTACTTCACAAGGGTTACCGAATCCATATTTTATAACACATCTAAGTTTTTCTTCAAACCCCTCGGGTCTTTAGGGGTTAAGTGACACTTTACAAAAATGTCTAACATAACAAGTCACCTTTGACAACTCCATCTCTTAAGACACTGTCTTTACCTTCGTTTTTCCCACTTGAAAAAGAAGCCCTCATTGAAAATGTCAACTTTGACCTATCACTTCAACTAAAACCGTGATTGTCACCTTTTGTGCACATTTCTACTGGTGTGTGGAGGTAAAGTGTTGAAAACATGCCTCGTAGCTTTAGGGGTTAACTTGAAATTGTACTCACATATCAAATATGAGACATTGATTTTTCATTATTTGTGGGATAGTAATGGTCAAAGTTGGATGATTTTTCTCATGCTAAAACCTCCAAAACCCATTTAAGGTTTAAAGAAAGGTAGGAATTAAATGTTTACATAAGCTTTAGTTTCTCTTTTGATATGTACCAATTTATATATAGACAAGCAACCACTATTTACAAAGTAGAGACTTGCAACAATTGTAAGAGAAAATAAAAGGCATCACAAGCCTTGGCTTGGTGGCTAGGGCTCATGGCTTCCAATGGGAAGGCTGCGATTTTCTACTCTCCATGCCGGCATAGTCCTCACCACCTTATTCCACCTAACTATGGTGGGGGTTCTTGGAACTCGTTGTATAGGTACAACAAAGCCCTTTGGGAAGGTATCTCTAAGGCACTAGTGGCTAGGTAGGGACTAGCATCGTGTTCACCCGGAGAGGGGTTAGTAGTCCGGCCATTGGTGTGATGACCTCTGGGCATACATCCAAGGATAGGTCGAACAAACACTCTATTCACACCGGCCTCTAAATACATTGGAGTTTCTCATCTACCCAAGATAAGTCAACAAAAAGAAAGAGTTCTCCAACCTCTTGTACATGAACATTATAGTTTGTGAACACTTTCTATCCATCATTCTCCATCCCAAATTAAATAAATGAGCAATTGAGCATGTGAAAGATTCGGAAGGCACTTATGAGAAGCGTGAAAAAGCAAATCTTTGTGGCAGTACACATGAATCTAGCTCCACAAGCTTGGAGAAGATTTTGTTCCCACTTGAAAAAGATTTTTCTAGGATTTGGGAATATTGGAGATTTGAAATCTGAAAATATTCAGGATTAATTGGTTTATAGTATTGTATCGAGACCAGTCTGCATTCTAAAGTTCTTGTGTGCATTGAAGTTTGGGTTTACATGTGCGATAGCATCCCAAAACACCACCAACTGCAGTTGTTGGAGGTGGACAGTTTGTGTAGCCTACTCTAATTTGTATTATAAGAATAATATAATTTTTTAACGTAAGTGGTTGATGTGTGCGTTCTATCGTTAGAACCGAGATCTAGTCTATTAAATAGGTAGTCAATTATATAAGGCAGATAGTTTGTTTTGTTTGTGACTTTGTGGTCTTGGGGTGTGTTGATTGGATCAAGGAGCATGAGGTGTTGTTGGAAGTGGGTATTTGCATAAGGTTCAGGCAACAATCAGATCATGGATCCAGCTGACAAATCCCAAGATTTTGGACTTTAAAAAAAAATTATGGTCTTAGAAATACTCATTGAGTTTAATTGAAGGTTTTAACAAATACTAAATATTCACTTAGAAATCGGCTCGACTCAAATCACTCTTAGCACATTGATATAAAAAATATATATGTGTTATAAAAATATGTATACAAGTACTTGAATCAAACTTCAAGATGATGATAAAAATTTCAATGTTACAATATACTCTCATCAATAGGAGTTGAGAAAATTCTTACAAAAGAGTACTCATTCACATTCTTCATACATCCCACACAACCTGAGAATTTGTCGACTAAAGCAAACATCGACTACTCTAAACAACCTTGACAGAAGGTTAGAGGCTCTCAAACATTACGACAAAATGCAAATGTGGAAAGATGAATAAACATCTTACAATTCACAAATGAGCGCCTTCAAATGCTGAAGACAACCCTCAATTATTCGAATCACTTATTACGGAATCAAGCCAGTCCGTCCTTCATCAGACATGATCATCAATCAAAGGTTGCTCGGAGGAGGAAGAATCCTCCTCCTCCTGAGCTACACTACGAAAAACCTTCGACTTGTCGACGACATCAACATCACAAGCAGGCACCAGTTCGCCATGCAATCCACAAGCACAGATCGGTTGCACATAAAACCTCAACATCTTACATCCTCCATCAACCACCATCTCCTCCACAGCGAACGCCTGCACCACCGCCACTCCAACAAACTCCAAGCTCTCCCCTTCGACATCTTTCGCCACATACAGATGATACGTTTCCCATCGACACCACCCTCCTCTTGCACCTCCCTGCACCAACCCCCACCGCAAGCTCACACTCACCACCGACGACTCTTGGAGTGTGCTCCATTCTGGCTCACTAGCTTCGAAGACAATGCTCGGCAACTCCCTGTCGTGTGCTCGTTCCTTCGAGATTCGGATATGGCCTAACAGTGCTTCATTGGAGGAGGATTCGGAAGTTTCGGTGTCGGTGGTGGAGGATTCGGAAGGCTCCGCGAGTGAGAGGAGAGATTCCGGGTTAAGAGTGTGTGTGTATGCTACGGCGTGGATTTGGGTGATGGTGTATGTGCTCACGGAGAGGGAGAGTGTGTGCTCACGGAGTGTCCAGTTGTTGTTGTTGCGGATTCCTGTTGTTACTGATCGATTGATGATGACCGTGTTTGGAGTTGATTCTACGACGTTGTAATGTTCCGGTACCAGTAATACGATCAAGGTTGAATTGTCTGTTGAGATGTGAAGAGCGAGACATGTGTGGAGGTTCGCGGATTTTTCCTGTACCTGTGAATGAATGAATGCTGAGCGTTAGTAACTAAAGTAGCAAGTTGTGCTTTCAGCTTCCTACAAAAAGTCACAAAATAAAACATGATGAAAACACGAAACACAAAGAGCTCGTAGAAGTGAACATGAGATGAAACCTCACTATCATGTTTGTTGATGTCGACGCAAAGCGCTGGTAGAAGAAAAATATGACTACACATCCTAAGTCAAGTCCCGATTATCATGTTCCTTCATTTGAATTGATATTGAGAGCTAAGCAGGTACAGAGAATATACCAAGTGTGAGCACGGAAGAATTAGCATGAGGATGAGTGCTTACAGAGTATGATACATGAAGCGGGTGATCCTTCACAGAAATGGAAGACTCATAAAGTTGCACCGAACCTAGAGTATCGTCACCTCCCGAAATCCTTAAACATGACCCTCCACTGTACGCTGCCTCATAACTGCCACAATCATGATACAAATTGTATATGAGCATGCAATCGGTTCGTAGAAATAATAAAATGACAAGCATGCGTTAAAAAGCAGGCCGAAAATCAACAGTAGAGGTGTGTTTGGCACCTCATGTCGACTTTCAAGGAACTCTCAGGATGTGAAAACACCTTCAGAATTGGCTGTGCTCACAAAACTCAAATTTAGTATGATAAATATGCCCAAATAAGAAACTCATTCCAAGTGAAGGACATCAATGATTGGCACACATCGCATAAAATTAACTTCAAATAGTGATCCAACTTTGCTGATTATGAATTTCTTTGCATGTTCATATTGATTCCTTGATGCACGGAAATAGCTAGGCCAGTACCTGCAGACTCTGAAAGGATACATTGTACCATGGTTGGCTTGCAACTTCACGTCCCTCCACTGCCACCCGACTTCCACAACCCTGTCACAGATGCCGCCCGCTTTCAGCTCACTTTTCAATCAAAGCAACTTTTGATAGTGCATGCATCAAGAACTCACTCGGCTGAAATTGGTAAAGAATGGAAGTTGTATCGGATTAGCACGAGCTATTGGCCAACAATCCGCAATCCGGTTCCACCATCTGCATGAACCATCACTTGAATCACCAAACTTTCTACATGATAAAACGGCTACTAACAAATTTCATAACAGGACAGAGCTAATTATAGATTAAGGACAATACTACTCATAATGTGACGATTGATGTTGTTTACCGTATTCATAAATCCTCTGAAAATTAATATAAGCCTTCAAACTGTGGACTACTACAACTCTTTGTGTACACATTCAAAACATCATTATCAAGAAAATCCTTTTCTGTATTCAATGATTCTCTAGAAAGAGTTGAGAATGGCTTTTAGTGGTATGAGTTGTGATTAGTGTTTCGGACCTGGTCGTTGCAACCTCGAATGAAGGAGGTTGATTCGTTTCATACACCCATGCCGGTGCAAACAAAGCTGCCGACACTTGTGCCTTTCTCGCTACCTTCAACGCAACATCACACTGCAAGCAACTTTGTATTAAAAAACCTGCACCCTTGAACACATATCAAGGAACAAAAAAAAACTATTTCATTCAATTTGAGAGTAGAGAGATATCCTACGTTATACTCTCCGCCTCCAAATGTGTTGCGGCCGAATACATCCACTCCCATATAAACATCTGTAGCCCGGTCCCCAGCTGCATCTGCACTCGATTTTGCCATCTCCTCCTGAATCCAACAAACCATAACCATGTTGTTATGATTGATCCTAGAGGGGTAAATAGAATCAGAACTCCATTTTGATGTAGAGACTAACCTTCCATGTGTAGTTTGTGAAAAGGCCATCGCTGTCACCGAAAAAGAATCGATTCTCCTCGTTTAAGCAGTTTTGCCAGTCTAGCTTTCCATGCTCAGTGACAGCATCGTACCTTTTTATCCCAGAAACCATGAGGATGCGTTACAAGGACTGAGTGTTACAATGCGAATGGTAAGTGAAAGAGAAGAGAGGGCGTTAGTAGTACCAGATGACAGAAGAATTTGGCGACAGTGAATGCATACACTGTCGTAAATGTTGTACGAAAAGATGTAGACGTGGTATATCCTTCATATCAATCTTGTTTTCTATATTGATCTGCTCATGCCACACCAGGATAAGTCCGGATGAAACCAAGTCCTCTTCAACATTACACATTCTTAAACCCTAAACCCAAGGGAAAGGTACGTACCAACCATCCATCGAAACCGAGCTCATAAGCGAGCTCTGCTAAACGGGACGCGTACATGCAGCAAGTCTCTGCAGAAGCCAGAAGTGACCGACACACCGAAGCACCTTCGGCCCACTCCGTAATGAACGTCCCAAGCACCTGCACAATATATACTATCAACATAGGTGCAGATTTTTGAGTGTGCAGATCACTCAAAATACTCAAGTTGAGAATTATACCCTTCTTGTATTGCCTATTTGCTATACCTGATCAGGACTATCAGCTTTTGTCGTGATTAATCTATTACCAAGAACATTCATATTGATGTGCAAAGAATGTAAGATTTGCTAGATGTTGCAGAAGTGATGAAGACTCAAGAATTCATTGATGATTAGAGCAATACTATGCCATGTGTGCCCTCATTGAAAGAGGCAATATTAAATACTCAAACGAGCTGAAAACATTAACCTTCTTGTATTGCATACATGAAAAAAGGTCATATGTTTTCACTTATAAGAATCATCAAGAGTATCACAAAAGGCACTGAATTATTTTCTTCCCAGCACATAGCCAAGCCACTGATATCCATGTGCAAAGACTGCTACAAAGTCATCAAAGATGTTGCAGAAGTGATGAAAGACTCAAGAACTTGTTGATGGTTAACGCAATTGTGCTATTATTGGTATGCTATATGTAATCTTATTGAAAAGGACAAAAAGCAAAACACTCAAAAGAGTCAAAGACCTTCTTGAATCAAATGATCGCGAAAGGCAACAACTAACTGCGAGTGGAAGAATGGATAGGACTCTCACTTGGACGCCGTGTCGGTGCCCAGCATTGATCCACCCAGGAGGCGGAACAGTGACAAGCGAGTGCGAGAAGTAAACAAAAACATCAACAAGATGCCAATGCCAAAGAAGATACCCTTCCATGCCCTCCTTCCCCTGCACGAATTTATCCTCCTGATAGCCACCCTTGTAGTCATGGCACACAAGCAGCTGTGGCCGTTGCCTGAGCTCATTCACCTTCCATGGCACTGAGGCTTTCAGATACTCCACTCCTGGTGAGGACAACAAAGTGCGAGCACTGAGCTCACCCAATGTGTGAATCGGTTGTGCCACTGCTAACCTCCTCGTTTGCTCTGATGAATCTTCCGCCATAGATTCAATCCTATTCCTCCGAAGGATACACGGACAGAATGATCCTAACAGCCTCTCCCAACTAGTGTACAGATAGAATCTTGCTTCGATTAAAAACCATCGCAGTCTCCGTCTCTGTACCACTTTACTTCGAAGATACCTGTACATCTCATCTGCACACACACACAAATCCTCTCCTCCTTCATTCATTGATTAATCCATACGAGATTCAGTGAGCTAGAATACTGTTCTAAATTGTAAAAAGAGCATCGAAGTCTGATAAGCTTTGGAGCAATTCAGGGTACCAAGCGGATTCAAACCTGGGAATTGATCGAACCCGATCGTTGGTAGATGTTTGAAAAGCGCAAGACTACCCTGCGATCTGTTCGACTGGAGTCACCATTTGTGAGAGAAACCCTAAACTCCGAATCGTTATTGGTGAGCTAGATTAATAACAATTTGATTTGCTAAGAAGGGAACTGAAATCTGATCAGAGTGGCATCTTTTGGACGTGAATTGGGAGTATTGAGGGGTACCCAGAAAAGTATTTTGAAAGTACAGTGAGAACCTGAAGAAGGTTGCCACGATTGTCTGTCGGTGGATGTTCGAAGAGCGGTGATACACTACCCCATACCGACACAAATCACCGATTGTGTGACCATGTGAGGAGGAACCCTAATGGGAATTAGTATTCTGGCTGAGAATGAAATACATGAATCAAGGAATCAGTGATGGATCATTCTGAGAGACAACTCAAAGGATTACTTTTATATGCATTGATGATGTTGATTATTGTTGTGTATTTTTAAGATTTGAAAATGTTATAAGTTTTTACTCTTGACATAAATTTTTACCAGGGGCACTGATGCCTATACTATCAAGAAACCCACATCTTGAGTACTGTAGAGGGTTAAAATTTTGGTCAACATTAAAAATTTATAACGTATTTATGTAAATTAGTTTAGCTAACACTAATCAACACTATTAGTGTCTTTCGTGTTTTCTTCAATGTCTGGTTTTTAATAACATTAGAAACCCATGTTCGATTTTGAGTTGGGAATTTATCTTTTTGATGTCAAGATTTGTGGTTAGTTGAAGATGATGACAACTTATCGATAGGCACAAAGGGCCTTCTTGATTGTTTTGTCCCAAAGTTTTGACGCAAAATAGCATACTTGGATATTTCACTTAGATTAATTTGTGATATCCGAGTTGGAATTGTGAGGTCTTGTAATAAAAGTAATGATAGGAAAAAGTTTTAGAAGAAGAGAAAGAAGATTTTCAAATCTATTGTCTATTGAGGCTGTTATGAATGAAGTGTTTATTGAACGTTTTCTTGAATGTGCTAGTACGCCCACATGGCATTGCCATGCTCATACAAATAAATTCTAGTACTTATGGAGTCATAAATACTTTGAAACTCAATATCTTGGAATACGTTGATCCGTCTCGCAATCCAACTCTTTTCCACAACTCTACAAAAACACCCGCTTCCATGGACACCACATGCGGGTTAATCCGACCGGCCATGTCCGAAATCATAATGTCAAAACAAAACAAAACAAAACTACCATTTTCAATTGATAGATATTGGGAGGTCATCTTACCAATGGGGAGAGTACTAATCCCTCTCTGGGATAATAGTTCCAACCTAGAAAATTTTATACTTGAAAAAGATCATCAAACTCTTAATTGCAGATAATGTTTTTTAATAGTCTATCGAATATGTCTAAGGTTTCTAAATCCTAATAAAATAATGGTGGAGTTGTCGAGATATGATCTCTACGTGAGCAAAGATCAATTGTATTACCAAAATAGATAGATAGATAGATAGATAGAAACTCCGGTCCCTTTCTAAGGGGCCGGCGTGAATGAAGTGTCCGTTCGTAATGCTAATATCCCGATGGCCACTGGACAAGGGGAAATTGGAACAATACTACTTCCCCCTCTCGAGGGTGGACACTATAGCTATGCTAGTTTTTAGCCTAGTTACTAATGTCTTGAAGATACTTGACATAGTATCCCCCCAAAGGGCTTTGAGGTACCCATACAACAAGGTCAAAGACCCCCCACAATAGTTGGGTGGACTATAGTGGTGAGCACCACGCCGGCATGGGGAATAGAACCCACCACCTCCTCATTGGGGGCCTAAGCCCTAACCACCAAGCCAAGGCTTGTGGTGCCTTTACCAAAATAAATAAAGGCAACGATTATGGTTCCTCAAGAAATTTTCCAAAGTTATAAAGTACACATTTTCTATAAACATACTATCACGATATTATGCTTCATTTAGATTATTCATATGGTATTTTGTAAAATAAGAGTTTCCTCCCACTACACAAAGAGTAACCATATAAAAACCAGGTAAATAACTAAAATTCTTAAATAAACATGAAAAAACCCTGAAAAATCCCAAAATTTAAGGATCTGTATATGTATACATATATAAATTCCCTAGTATGTACTCGTCTCTTCTAGATACACACAACAAAAGGTGATTGGAGTTAAATGAATTTTAAAAAATTGTAGAGTTCTCTATCTGGCGCTCTTTTTTTTGGTGTTAAACTTTAAATTACTTAGTTAGTGCCGACTTCTACAACTCCCTGCAAATTGCTCGGCCATCGCTCTCAAAACTCCATAAATTCTTGTATCCTAAAATGTATCATCGTTCAAATCAATGTGTATATTGGATGTTACTTTTCTTGATTTCCATGGTTACACTGCTATCTTTCTACTTAACTCTGAGTTTTCAATAGATGAAGGCACTCTCACCTAAGCCTTTATTGCACTTAATTAGTGTCATGTCTTATGCTTGGCTTCTCTTCAAAGGCACCTCCATTAAAGTTATGCTTCTCAAACATAATCACACTTGGAATAAGAGGCTTATGGAGTTTGATAAAAATGAAACCGATTATCTACCATGGCTACCACTTTTTAAACCAAAGAAGTGATGTCTTCAGACATCGAATTGCAACTAGTAGTGTTAATTGGACTCTCAAGGAAGATGTGAAGATTTCAAATGATCGGAGGAAGATGTCAACATTGCAACACGGTGAATTATGGAAATTTGAACTTCAAATCCATGAGAGCGTTGCAATGTTAATGCACTTATTCAAAAATTGGGTACCAACTTAATAGGTTGAACGTGCTAGTGCTACACCAAGATAATTTACATTCAACAAAGAAACTCTAGATGATTGAAATATCTCTCATTTGCACATACATAATAGCAGAACTTGCGCTCATCATCTAGTGACGTTTATGTTACCTTCAACGTTAAACGTTTGCTATTACATCTTCTGAAGCATAGATGTGGACGTTTTGTATTCTGGAGGATGCTTGCGAAGATGTTGAGAATGACGTGTTTTGAGCATGTTAAAAGATATCTTGTATGAGATTTACTATACGTTCTTATAGACATTATCGTTCGACAACAAAGGCTTTCCATAAGATTACCATGTGTTCCGTACTATGTCTCTTGAGACATCATCTTAGTTCACCTAGATTTCCCTAGAGCCATGTGCTTGTCACCATTGGAACATGCATTCATACACTTGTAATGACCATTTGAACATGCCACACCAATCTGCACAGGTCTTCGCATTGCAAAACATGAAACATAGTGACATCACAAAATAAAAGTCAAACATATATTGGTCATGACGTTGCATACCACAAAATAAGCATTTTCGGTAATAAGTTAATGAGGGATGTTAAGTTTTCTAATGAGGGATCATGCTCGTGTTAAGTTTTTTTCCTTTATAATACAGACATATAGTAAACGTACGTATCACTCCGATCATTTTTGAGAACTTTAGTCATTCTCGAAGAGGAGTGTTGTATAAGTGTATGACTCGGACGCAAAAACCGGGTTAGAGTAAACTGCAGTCTATAGGACTTAGACAAATTTTGATAGTTTTACACACACAGACTGAGAACCATGCATCTACCCGAAAGTTATCCGGGTGTGGATTAGACACAAGGCCGACGCCACCGGCGCCGCGTCACTTGCCTCTTGTAACTTGTCATATCCATACACTTTTTGTTTTTTGGACATACAAACTTCATCTTCCCGAATTAGAACATACTCTTTCTTTACCTAACTCGAGCTGTCGTTGCGTCTTCGCTCCTCGTTGCTTTACTTGCTTCACTTCGTTTTGTCTATTTGACAACAAGTTCAAAGTTCAAACGCCATGAATGACACCTCTCTGATCAGAGGCGAATGGCACTACTGCTCATGTGAGGGGCCGATTAACCTGATGAAGTCGTTGGAAGGGGGGGCTGGTAAACAACGCCGCAGAGATGTACAGCGCTGATCGGCAGAATTGAGTCGATTCCAGCCGCCATGTGCTGGAGACCACAATATGTGCCGTTATTGTCTTTTACAATATCAAATGTACTGTCTAATTATCCTGGTTTGTACTTTGTACATGATTCTATTTGTACTCGGTGATGCATGTACAGTTGAAGCTTTTCCAGTTCTCTCCGTTGGGCTTTCCGTTGAGCTTCAATATAGAGAAACAAGATTGTAAGAATTATTTGCAAGGCGACAAGCATGGTAGAAAACGCGACACACTGACAGCTCGGATATTAGGAAATGAGGCACTGAGTACAAGCAGCAAATGAGACTTGAAGTGCAGGAACCAATTAAACGGGAGGATACGCATGTCCACAGTCTTTGAGGTACGCAAAAAATTGGCCATTCTTTCGTAATTGCACATCACTGTGAACCGCCGAAACGGTTCACGCTTGTACGAATTACAATCTAGAAGCGTTAGTCTAATATTTTCATGTTCAAATTCCCCAATTAGGACATTTAGGCTAATTCTTCGGTTTCCGGGAAATCCGCGATAATTGTTAGGGTCTTGCCTAAATGGCCCGGCGTTTATTTAGTTTATTCTAAATTAGTAATATTAATTTGTGTTAAAGTATCATGACATGTTTTTGGTTATGTTTTAAGACTATCAGTATTCATAATTGTTTAGATTCATCCTAATTAATGATCATAATCAAAGAAGTTAAGTAAACTCTGCGGATAATATTGCCGGATGAACTAAGTTTCATCCGTTTGGAACGGATGAAGCTTTACCCCATCCAAGTATCCTACTAGAGAGAGTTAGGGTTCTATGTTTTTTGGAGAGAGGGTGTGTGCGTGTGAGATCTAGATTGTTTTTTGGTCACATTTTGGTGGCGTGTTTTTGTGGAAGTGTGCGTGTGTCAGGATTAAGGTTTATGCTTTTGGGTGGTACGTGTGAATTTTGGGAGAAAGGGAGAGGTTGCAGGGGAAAAAAAATAAAGGCTACGTTGGCAAAAGTTAGATCCATCACCAAGGCAGCTCACAGTTCCGGATCGGAGAGGAGCGGCGAACATAGACGGCGATCAGCACCGACAGCAGCCGGCACTTCAAAGGTGGAAGGCGGACAGCCCGGCCAGCACAGAGCCGGCAGAACCAGCAAATGACGACGGCGGTAGAGTCGATCGGATCCATCGCTCCGACTGCACATTCGCAAACTCCGCTCTCCCCTCTTCCGGTAGTGCCGTGAGCAAGCAACCGGTGGCTCTGCGCTCTCAGACACGTTCTACCGGTACTGCACTCTCACGTCAATCGCCAAGGCAGGCAGCGGATCAGCGACGGCTAGGGAGCACCAGCATCGGCGTTTTGAGGCGGAGGCGTCACCGACACCGGCTCCATCGCAGCGCAGTATCGAAGGCGGTCCAAGGCCGACCATGACAGATCGACAGCGAGAGCGTCGCCGGATCGCGAGCAGGACGACCACGAAAGCGGCGGCTGGGGACCGACCAGCAGCACGGGAGCGACGCCAGCATTGGAACTGGACTGCCGGCTTTGCCACCAGCGAATCAACGACGACCGCGATCACGAGGAAGAGAACAACACCTCGCCATCGACGAGGATTCGGCGGCCAGCCGGGGAGCAGCACCGGATCGAGGAGGAACGACAACAGAGCGACGCCGCCTCAGCACCGGCAGAAATCGCCGGCATCAACGACAACGAGCAATTCGGCAGCTCACGAGTTCCGGTTACGGTACCAACAACCGGCCAACGTCGGGACGTTGCTAGTATGCGAGCGTAGAGCGGAGAGCGGTGAGCGTACATTTTCAGAATTGCAAGCGGAGATTTTTTATTATTAGTAAAACAAATACTAAAAATAAAAATAAAAATAATAAAATGGAAATATTCTTGAGAATATATGTATATTCTTGACCCATGACCATGGAACTTGGTACCCATTACCGTGGTATTTAGGGTTTTATAATTCAAGATTGATGGCGATATTCGTTACATTGACGACAATTTGAAGACTCATATTTTATGCACGTATAAAGAAAAACTGTTCTACATGTTCAATATTGAATCTTTTTGATAATTTGACACTTTTACATATCATTATATTTGAATACTTTTTTTTTCCAAAGATTGCATTCAAATATTATTCCCGACCTGGTAATAAATCCAACAGACCTAAAATATCCTTATAGTCTTAAAGTGCTCCTATTGTCTCAACGTAATGAATATTGCCATATTCGGTGGTGAAAATACATATACTACAATATATATATATATATATATATATATATATATATATATATATATATATATATATAAATGATACTCACAAAGTGGTAGATATTTTGTATTACATAACGTATGTAGTGTACGTCAATATATTTATATATCTATGTATCTATATATCTATATATCTATATATATATATATAGTAATCATGTAAGTGAGGTGACCTAAGATGTAACATGGTCTAGAAGTCCGCTCTCAATGATCTTCTTCACCTCATTGAAACTAAGGGTAGGGGCATGCATAAAGAGGTCTACGTCAACATCTAGATTGCACATCGACATCAGGATGTAGTACATGTGCTTACAATTTTTATACGAATGTCCTTTTCTCCCTAAGGTGACTAGAGTATCCTTGAACGCTGGGCATGTGCATGCTGGGTTTGAACTAATTGTGATATGGTAAACTGACTCGGTGGGCGCCGGTTTAGACCGCAACTTAATAATGGATCCAAGAGCGGGTTGAGGTATCATGGTCACGTTCAGAATGGTTGCTTCCATAGCCTGAGCAGAATAAACGTTCTTCATATACTTTGAGCTAGCACTATGGATGAGACGACGAAGGGTCTTAGAGTTTCGCCTCTTAGGAAAAACATCAGCATCGTCTGGCACTGGAATGTGAGACAAATCCTTTAGCAATGCAGTATTAGAAAACGTGCAGTTGATAGGAAGCTGTTCCTTTTGAGGGAGTTGAAATCCCGCATTTTCCAATGCAACTATCTCAGTACGTGTGAGCTTTGTCCCTATCTTGACAGGCCAAATTGAAGGAATAGGCAGTTTATCTTGGTTATGGGAGAACTGCTCAACCCACCTTCGACGCTGGCCTTTCACACACCGCTCAATATCGTCAGCACAGAAAAAGAAACGTTCTTCCACTTTGTTTTTTCTAGGAGGATGCCAAATCCCAGTGTAGATTGGAGCTGGGGTAGCCTTCCCATGCTGGACAATGCGGGACTTGCAATTTTTCTTGTTCCCGGCCATAATTGCCCAACAAGCCTTGGACGAAGACTCCTTGAGATGAGCAATGTGTCATAGCTTCTCGTTCACTTTAGTCTCAAGAACAGCGGTCACACGTGTGATATCGGTTCCAACGGATGCTAGTGGTTCAACTGGGCGTTCCTCAACTTCATCTTCCTCGTTGATTGTAATCAGAGTTTGAGCACGAGCTCGAGTAACCCTCCTGCCTATTTTAGGATGTGAGAAGTTCACAGTGTCCGGCCGATGAGTTTCCTCCTCAGCTCCAATTGGTACATCTGGCATCCGTGGTTTGGAATCAAATATCTCAGCTCCCTCTAGATGTGCATCCCGAGTACAATATTTTTCAGCTTCAGGCAACTCTATAATGGTAGCATTGAGGGCCGATGGATCGCCAGTACGATGTGCTTTTTGTTGGGCTGAGCGTAGTTTAAGTTCTACTACTGAAGGTCCACCACCACCATTACCACCATTGTTGAAATGATGGTAAGCTACCACTTGCAGAAATGCTCGAACATAGTCGTCTACCGCCGCAACGTACAAGTCTGTACCTTTGTTTCCCGAAGCTTGTAGCCATTTGTTGTGTACAGTCTCTGCAAGATTACAAGATGGCATTTCCGCAATTTCCTCTGGAGTGTATTTTTTCTCATGTTTAGGGAAATCAGGGAGAAGTCAGAGTCATGGAAAATGGTGATTGGAGAAACCTCTCATACAAGAGAGGTTACAAAAAAAAAAAAAAAAAAAAAAAAAAAAAAAACAATTAGTAGATTTAAGGTGGATTTTTTTTAGAATATTGTACTGACACCTACAGTGACTGCAGTAGTGCAATAAATAGTAGAATAAATAATCCACCACATCGGTAAGAGTATTCTTACCAGTTCCATGAATCCCTCCCATTGGCGATATCGGTAATGCTAGAATCCTAGCCAGAATCCCAATCGTGTTGCGCCTTCTTCAGTGGTTGCCCCTGAGGATGTCCACCACGCTTTCATAGCCAAAAACCGCGTCTCAGCCTCCTCCATTGACGATGCATTCTTATATTGAAAGCATAGATGCTTATGTTGATCCTGCAATTCATGAATGATGTATTGTTTGGTGTGCTTCTCCAGAGATTGGGCCCAGTAAGAAGCACGTTCTCTCACAACCTTCGAGGGATCAGCGGGATTGCCCGAACCGTATAGAATTCTAACAACATTCCAATTGGCCTGAGCACTATCAGCCATGAATCCTTTAAAGTATGGCTTAGGGATACCGTGGCGGGACATGACGTGATTAAGGTTTTTCCAAAATACAATATGAGCTTCTCTGTCCTCAGACTGAAAATCACAACAAGCAATGGTGAGTACTCGTTGGAAATCTGAGTCATAGACGTGGCACGCCATGGTTGTCCAACCTGCCACTCATTTGACATGATCAAACATCATCCACGCATTTTTCAGGGAAGCATCGGGCTGCATTCGTCGGACTAGATCAACCCCGCTACTTGGGTCAACCTCTGACATCTTGAAGATGAAGACTTTGTCACCATCATCTCCTTGCCCTGGAAACTGGTTGCGCTGAACGAAGGTCCAATTACTAAGCCCTCTTAATTTCGTAATGCCGTCCATGATGCCAAATCGACGTAAGTACTTGAACCTGTATATCCTATTTTTCACGCTTGGAGAATTGAGCTCCTTGCTACTATCAAAGAGAGGTTCTAACTGTATTAAGGCACCGAAAGCGTGAGTAAGCAGCTGCTTAGGATCCTCATTTTGTTCTGATGATGTGGGTTTGTATCCACGGAGGGACTTGGTGTCATTGGGATTGTGATGCGTGTATTTGTGACAGCAGTGGGGGGTGTAGTTTTTGAATTTGATCAACGGAGGTCAGCTGCTTTCGGCACCGAAAGTGCGAGTAAGCTGCTCCTTGGGATCTTCACTTTGTCCTGATGATGTGGGTTTGTGTCCACGGAGGGACTTGGTGTCATTTGAATTGTGATGCGTCTATGATTGTGACGGTTGTTTGGGGGGGGGGAGTAAAATTTTTGAATCTGACAAACAGAGGGACTTTGCTTTTGGCACCGAAAGTGTGAGTAAGCAGCTGCTTAGGATCCTCATTTTGTCTTGATGATGTGGGTTTGTGTCTACTCAAGGACTCGTTGTCATTGGGATCTAGATGCATGTATCAGTGACGGCAGTATGGGGGTGTAGTTTTTGAATTTGATCGACGGAGGGAATCTGCTTTCGGCACCGAAAGTGCGCGTAAGCTGCTCCTTGGGATCTTCACTTCGTCCTGATAATGTTGGTTTGTGTCCACGGAGGGACTTGGTGTCATTTGAATTGGGATGCGTGTATCAGTATGACGTTTTTTGGGGGGAGAGTAAAATTTTTGAATCTGACGAACAGAGGGACTATGCTTTCGGCACTGAAAGTGTAAGTAAGTGTAGTGATTTGAAACGTGTAATTTTTTCATGTGGCTTGTTTTATTGAAAGATACGAAATTTGATGTACTTCGAGATGCTTCGTCCACTTTTGGTGCCCAAACAGTGTTGTAGAACCTTCGTCACTTTGCCCTTGCGAGTGGTTTCTTGTAAATTTGACGAGAGGGGCCGGATTTGAAACTTGTAATTTTTTCATGAACAATGCGAATTTTAATACCCTTCGAGATGCTCCTGGTCTGTCCACTTTTGGTGCCGAAACTATCCTGTACAATCTTTCTCACTCAGCTTTGGTGAGTTGGTGGATGGGCTCACGAAAGGATTTTGTTAATTTGGGGACAGGGGTGAATTTAAAACTTGTAATTTTTTCATGTTGCTTGTTTTCTTGAACAATGCGAATTTTGATACACTTCGAGACGCTCCGCTCTGTCCACTTTCGGTGCCGAAACAATGTTGTGAAAGCTTCGTCACTCGGCGCCTCCTGAGTTGGTGGATGGGCTTACGAGTAGTTTCTTGTGAATTTGAGAAGAGGAGCCGGATTTGAAACTTGTAAATTTTTCATGTTGCTTGTTTTCTTGAACAACGCGAATTTTGATACACTTCGAGACGCTCCTGGTCTGTCTACTTTCGGTGCGGAAACTGTCCCGCACAATCTTCTTCACTTCGCCTTTCTGAGTTGGTGGATGGGCTCACGAAAGGTTTCTTCTTAATTTGGGGAGAGGGGCTAGATTTCAAACTTGTAATTTTTGCATGTGGCTTGTTTTGTTGAAAAGATGCAAATTTTTATGCACTTAGAAACGCTCTTCGTCCGTACACTTTCGGTGCCAAAACTGTTATGTAAAATCCTCCTCACTCGGCCTTGCTGAGTTGGTGAATGGGCTCACGAAAGGTTTCTTATTAATTCGGAAAGAGGGACTGCATTTGAAACTTGTAATTTTTGGATGTTACTTGCTTTGTTGAAAGATGCAAATTTTGATGCACTTCGAGACGCTCCTCGATCATTCACTTTCGGAGCCGAAACTGTCCTGTAGAAGGTTCATGGAGTAACGATTCATATTGTTGTTTTCGCGATACGAGAGCTCTTTACGACAGACCAGATAGGAGCAATTGTTTTCCATTGACTCGAAGCTTGACTACGTAAACCTTCATGTCTTGGAGAACGCTTGTCTGATGTTTTCAAGAGTACTACGTAGTTATGTCAAAAGGGGTAAGAGGCACATGTAGCAGGAGGATTTGCGAGGTGAAATTTTTGAATCGGACAATGGGGAGTCAGCTTTTGGCACTGAAAGTGCAAGTGTCCACGTTTGTGATGCGTGTATATGTGTGACGGCAGTTTTGGGGGGGGGGGTGAGATATTGAATCTGATTACGGAGAGATTGTGCTTTCGGCACCGAAAGTGCGATTTTTTGGGTCGCTGCTTCGACTTCCTTCTTAAGCTCTATTGTAAATGCATGTGTTTGGGAAGGAAAATTGATGAGAGGATTGATAACTTCTGTGGGGGAAATGTTAAAAATTTGTTGGTGATTGAGAATCTGGTTTCGGCTCCGAAAATGGCGAGTAAGCGGCTGCTCAAGATCTCCATTTGGCTCTTACGCTCGGGTGTATGTGTCATTAGGGAGTGGTCATTATTTGTTAAAGGGGTCATTTTGATGAGTGAATCGTTGAGATGATAAAATGTTTACTTGATTAATAATTGCTTATTTCCTGTGGGTTGTTGAGTTTGCAGGATTTATTGGGTGGTGGACCTAAAGATTTCACGGATGTTTCAGACAATGAGAGCGGCGTCACAAACTTCTCTGATTGTGTCAATTCAGTTGTTGTTAATCGTAGTGTTGTTGTTGATAGACGGTTCTCATGTCCGACATACTCAATCTCGATTGTCTGTCGAAGACCGGGTTGCGCATGCGCTATATATGCGTGAGCGGCGAGCACATTTTAAATTGCGTAGTCTAGAGTCTAGATTACAATCACTACCAGCTCCACGCCGCTCTCCTAGGCTTGTTGCTAAACTTCCCTAGAGGCTAGAGCTTTAATTGACCAATTATTTCTTTTTTCCATATATATGTTTTATTGATATGGATACGGATTCTTTAGAATCTCATTTGAATTGGTTAAATCACATCCTTGATGTCGACGAACATATAATGTCGATATAAAATATTTCTAAGAAGTTTGCTAATTTCGCAGATGCGATTAATCGATGTGGCGGCTTCGCTTGGTGTCGATTCGATTACAATGAACACTCTGAATGAAGGATGTATTCTTTCATCACAAAGGGTGCCTCCTCCCATTCAAGATACCCAAGAGGCGAATGACCTCTTTGCCATTTCGCTAGACTCTCCGTCCCTGCCCACGAGAATGAGTCTCACAGTGATCCCCCGAGCGACGTAGCCCAGGGTAAGGAATGTGACGCCACAATGGCTAATGTCCCCATTGAAATCCCTCAACCTATCCTGAATGATAATGTTGATTCAAAAATTTTAAAAATCTAATTACTGCAGATTTTAAAAATCTAATTACTCCAGATTTTAAAAATCTAATTACCCCAGAGGACTAGAAGATTTGTGAGTCAGTCAAATCAAAGCAGCCAACTTGGTATCCACTCACTATTGACGTCTTCATCAAGTTGCTCTATGCAGTAAGTGATAAACTTCTTCATTTATTTTCGTTTGATTTTTTTAATGCGGCTGTTAATATGTTTTTGTTTAAAATTGCAGCGGAGATGTGCAAAAGCTTCTGACAAAGCCGAAGCCTCCTACAATAACATGACTCTCGAGAATGAAAGAACTGGGCCAGGAGTATGGAGTGCAATGGACAAAGCCATCCAAAGGGAGATCAAGAAAATCCGGGGAAAGAACTTTGACAAAATGCTCGCTGTTGCTAATCCAGAGTTGGGCAAGGCTTGGGATCGCGAGTTATGAATTCCCTCTAAGTTCTTTTAAGCAATGACTTCGGGCATCCGTACTCTCCAATGATCACGGATTGCTCAAGTTGAATTTCCATGCGCGGATCAATACTCATTACAATGCGACTCTTGAACCGGACATGACAATCGAGCGATTGCACAAGATCGCGACTACGAATGTCCACAACAGTTTCAAAGCTAAATGGCTCAAATGGTGGAACTCTAATGCGGAAATTCGAGCATTTGTACATTTTCCGAAAGAAAACCCGTTAAAAGACAAAGTCCTTGACGTTTGGCTTGGTCGAGCTTCACTATGGGCTCAGGTACTTTAATATTTCTTCCTTTCTGTCCTACCATTCCTTTCAATATTTCTACTTACGCACTTCCTCGTTCTGTACTACAGTTGGAAAAGAGCCTTGAAACAATGTTCGAGAAACTTGTCAACGATAACAAACTCCATATTGAATGGAGTGACGCCATTCTTAAGCCAACCGATTACATTGAGAAATGGAGGTTGCTTTTATAGACAAAGGCTTTTGGGTTCTACCTGGATTCTAGTGCTAGTTCGATGTTCCTCAAAGGTTCCGATATAGCGAAGATCGGTGGCGGCAAAGAAACTACTAAACGTCTACTATTCCGGTATGTATTTTAATCTAAAATGGTCATTTAACATTTGTACAAGTATTTGTTGTCTCTAACATTCTATGCCATTCGGCGTTCAGATATTTGAAGCATGAGCTCGTAGCCATGGGTGGCCTCGCTTCCTGGTCTATTCCTGAATCATATCAAGATGTGACGCTTGAGAAATTACCTCTCGTAGTCTTCTCCAAAGCCCAAAAGCAACGATTTACGATGTCCTAATTAATGACAGGTGGATGGTTCCTTAAGTGTCAGAATAACCACGTCCACAAAGAGGAGAAACATCTCTTTCAAAGTGCTGGTCCAAGCGCTACTGGTGTTGAGGTCATGGAGATCGACGATGATGACGACTTCTCCATCCTTCCAAACGCACCACCTGCAGTCCTACACCGGCTGCACCAATTGCACCCGATGCGAGACCTAAAGGCAGAGGTGGTAGAAAACACCGCAACAATGCCCCTCAGCCAGAGCCTGAAGACGACTGAGAACATGATGCGGAGCCGCAATCTGAAGGTCCATTTCCACAGGAGAGAGCAGGTCCGGGCGAACCAATACTAACACAAGCTTTTTATGGGACATTCATCAATGCAGATCATGGTGGAGCGGGAGTCACTCTGGCATCGCAAAGGACAATTGCCATTGCATCGAGACGTGGACATGAATTGTCTCAAGGTTCTGAAGGTGGGGTATCGACAATGGGCTCACCTCCTCGATCATCCAATGTATATCCCAACTCTGACCCTTTAACGCATCGAATCAGACAGTCCAAACATGCGAAGCGCCCTATTCTTGTTCCGAAGCATGTCAACAACAGTTCTTCATCGGCGATTACTGTTACTTTGCCGATGTATCTCAAGAAAGGGAACATGGGGGACTTGGTACATCGCTCCTTACAATCTGATGCTTGAGACTCCCAAATCCTTCAGGTGGTTGAGCACATCAAGAATGTACTACATTCCTACAAACCTACATTCATTTGTTTTTATGATGTCTAAAATATGAACGGTACCTTATGAAGCTCACTGCATGTTTTCCTCAGATCGGCAAAGACAGGTTGTATCCTTGTACACGGATGGAAATGAAACCCAAGCATCCAGGAATTGATTTGATTTTAGCTGATGTTCCTGAGAACTCGCCAGTCATTGGAGTGTCGCCCAACGAAATTCCTACTTAGAATCAATGTGACAAAGACTACTTCGAGCATTTGTCATGTTTTGCCTCGTACCACTTGACAGACGTTGGCGCGATTCTTCTCATGCACCTCAAAGACCGTCGAATCGAGCGTACTCTTGACAACCGAGCGGCCGCTTACGAGTTCCGTGTCGTTCGAGATTGGTGGGGTTACAATCCCCTACCTATGGTTTCTACACTCCCTGACCAGTCTAAGCAGGTACTCTTGAAACTAAATTTTATACTTGTTACTTATTTACAAGTGTGAACCGTATCTCACCATTGTTTGAAATCTTTGTAGACTCACGTCTTCAACATCAAGGTTTTTGCTCGAAGGAACTTGATGTTCAAATCCTGTCAATTAGCTCAAGCGTACGGAGGGGTGAATATAATGCTTGATCAGGAAGACCTTGTCTCCAATTTTGCCGACACGGAGACCTTGACTTATCGCCCCAACGGTACGCCTTGGCGTGGCTCACGTGAGAAGGACCCATCCTTCATTCAGTGCTTCATCGACTGTCTCACTGACGAGGGTGGTATTGTCTTTGACTGGAGTGCTGTACTGGTAATACTCCTCTCATTTCTACCTATCAATCGGGATTTATGAACGTAGTTATTAACATTCGTTTGTTCTTTGTCAAGTGCTTCTGTTATTGCGTGCGACCGTTCAAACTGCCACCTAATAGCTCTAGAACCTGACGAAGAAATATTAAACGGTATTTTAGCAAATTTTAAGGATGCAAATCCGATTGAGGAAGAGAGTGGTGAATCTGCACTACTCGGCGACTACGACTCTGACGTTCCACCTGTCAAGAAGCAGCGAAAGTACATTGGTGCGTTATCTCATTAACTCATAACATCAATTATATTCTACAAATCTGAATATCTTTTACTGACTTTGTTTCAATATTTAGCCTCGCAGATTTCAAAAGACAATTGAGTCGAACAGCTCAAAGTCCTCCAGCCAGTTACGTCCTACCTTCTTATGCGGAACGCCAAGCTCGCGAGTTTGTTAGAGCCCCATCTCCAATTCTATCGGACACAACGCGACAGCGCTTCAACAAAGACGTGCTTAGGTTCATAGACTTTGAGGCTGTTCAATGTGATCAGCATTTTAATGGTGCTTCGCCGTCTTCTTAGTATGCGTTTTTTTAATTTCTTACTTTGGTCTAAGTAGCGCCATCTACCTGTAGTTGGCCTTTCGTTGTTATTTTTTATGCATCTAAGTTATTTTTTATACATCATATCATTTGTATAAATCTTGTGTTTTTTTGTATTTGGTATCTCTTTATTTGGTATTTCTTCTAGTAGCCCTTTTTATTCACATTGTACTATTCTTGTAATATGTTTTTGACTTGCTCTCGAGTTCATAGTATTTATATATACTTATAGCACATTTATTATGTTTTAGTATTTTGCATTAAATCTCACATTTGATTTAAATACTTGCCTTCAATACATACTGTTAAACAAAATAGGGTAGTTTAGAAGAGATTGCTATGTGTTGTTTTATTGGCTCTGAGATTGTACTCTTGTCAAAATGATAATAGAATTGGGGTTATCATTCTCTATCTCTCTAGCTCGTGATAGCGTCAAACGTTGGCTCATTGCACGCGAGTGCTCAGACGAGGCCATGGGATTCGAACCCGGACCACCGCGTTACAACGACATATGTCGAATCAAACATGCCTTGCATTGTATCAGAAGCAGGCTTGAACTGACGATTATGCCATGCGCAGTTGAGCATATAAACCCTAAACCGAGTATAATTTCTTTAAAACTTTGAGTATGGATTTAATTACACGTGATTGCTTACATGGGCAGATATTTGAAGAATTTACGAAAATTTAGTTTACGATTGTCTGTATTTAATTGATGACGTCAGCCCTAATTTAGTGACTATGTTAAGAATACTAAGATTATTTCTGAATTTCCACGGAATTAGGACCCGTTATTTCAAGACAAAAAATTTAAAACATAATATTTTTAGAATTTTTTTGGTAATAGGGTACATTTGTTTCAAAATCTCTCAAAAACATCCTTGTAAATTTCTCTAATTTCTCATCGCTCACCGCTCTACGCTCTCCGCTCTCCGCTCGCATACGTGTATTCCCCGCCAGCGTTGGCGAGGGAAGCCGGCAGCAACAACCGCGAGTTCAGCACGAGGGCGACATCGAAGCCTTGTCCCCTCTCTGTGATATTACAGAGGGTGGACATGGTGATATTACAGAGGAAACCTCCTCTTTTCCCATGTTGCTCTATTATCCACTATTCTTTTTGCTAGGTTGTGTGGATTGCACAAGTTAGAGTTTGTGAACTTTATTCTAAAAAATGACAACTTCTTTGCTCAAAAATTTATTGTTTTAATTGAATTTGTGTTGCTTTATACTTGTTGTTTATGGTTGTTTTGTTGGGATGATTGTACCTTGCTGAATTGTTGTTTTGAGTAGATAGTGTGTACCACATGTGAGGGTAGCGCGGAAGCGCTGCCCAATTTTTAGGCTGAATTTATGCATTTAGGTGAAAAAATCGGAAATTTGGGATGAAGCGCAGAAGCTCCGCCGAATTCACTCCGAACTTCAGGGTTCATCTTGGAATGATCAAAATGATTGTCTAGAAGGTTTGTTAAGGCGTCTATTGCTTGGAAGGTTGTATTGGTTGCACCCCTCCCCACGGCCCAACTTGTGAGCTAGAAGCGGACAACAGCGATTTAGCCTCACGTAATTGGTGCGTCTGTCGGGAGGGCTGAATGTTTTTACTCTAATTTTTGTTTGTTTTTTGTACATTTTTTTAAGGCATTCAATTTGAAGAAAGAAGACCAGCTTACCATAAATAGTAAGTTGTGATTTCTTGCACAATCCAAGCTTGATTGTTTTGATTTCTTGCGTGGCGCTTCGTGTCGATTGGATTTCGTTTCCTCATTGATTGACTTGATTGGATTTTATAGTGTTTAAATTGATTAAGTAATTAGTTTGAAGAATCTTGCCTTGAAGTTTTTGTTAATCCTTGGATTTGGGTTTATTTGAGTTGATGTAAATTGCATCAATTTGAATCTGAACATATTATATTCATCTTAATTAAATAGAAGCATATTAGATTAAATTGAATTGAATCACATTGAAGTGAATGGAATTGCATTGAAGTGGTTTTGTTGGAAGGAGGTGCTTGCGGTTCTAACTTTCTTGTTAAGCCTTATGTGGTGTGAAGGAAGGGGACTTGGAGCTTGAGGAGTCAAGCAAGGAGAACTTGATTTGATGAATGTTTAATTTATGTTTGAAATTTGATTTGGGTTGCTTTTGTTTCATTGTCTTGTTCTCACTTGAAGCATTGTAGTTCATGAAGGACAAGACAACGGTTTTTTTAAACACAAAGTCCTAATTGCCTTGCTTATCACATGTATGTGTGTGAATTGTATGCAAGTTGACCGTGGTTTGTTTGTATAGCCAAGAACGGACGTGATTTTTGTAACCCTATGTTGTTGATTTTTATTGGGAGTAGGTAAGTTAGTGAGCCGGCTGATCCGGACACGAAGTGTGAGTGTTGCCTATTTGGCCTAACCCACTTCTGTTGTAATTGCGGGTATTTTGGATTTTTTTTTGTAACAAGGGGGTTTTGGGTTGGCTTGTATTACTGCTCAAAAATTGAGCATCAAGGGGGGTCTCCTCCTTGCCTATTGTAGTATTAGGAGACATAAGGCAGATTACTATTTATAGCAATCTGCCCTCTCTCACAAGGCGCCCCGTGGGTGTTTTTTAACACTTAGTGCCCAACCCTAGTAGGACGGGACACTGGCGTAGCCCCCTCGAGCCGATAGAGAATTCTTCTGACCATTTAGGTGAGGATTCACTTGTGTTTTAGTTGGCAATCTTCCAACCAAAAATAGAAGTTCACAGTTGTTGAGTCACTTCTATTTTTGTATAGTAGTTATTTCTTTTCTATGGACTTTTTGATATATGGTGAGGTCGGGTTAATCACCGTCATGGCCATTTTTATTGTTTGAAATCGAGACCGTTGCCAGTGATGCCCCAACGGTCTTGAGAGGTTGTGTTTGCAGGTTGAACACATAGGTTGCCTATAATGTCGTCGATCGAGACTTTTGTGGTCCACCCTTTATTTTTTCCACATAATCATTTGTTTAATTTATTTGTAAACTTCTCGTGGGTCCGGAAGCCCAATTGGAAAATTGGGAAGTGGGTCGGGTGAAGCCGCCCATCCTCGAATCACTGTTTCCCAGAAGTAGAGAACATTGACAAAGTTCCCGATACTGATGACGCGCGCGAATTGCGGCAACGATAACTAATACTCATAGATTTCGCACGCGTTGCACTGCGGGGTGACATCATTTGTTGAAAAAATAATTGACTTCCGTCCTATGGAAAAGCTCATGCAGCAGGAAGACTTTGAATTCGACTCATTGACGACACGCAGTTACAAAGCATTCCTGAGAACACTGGTGGAAATGACAGATTTATTGATAGCTCCAGCATCTTGACTTATTGTAATGCACTCGAACAAGATCAAGGAGGTTATTGCTGCAATGCAGGTTCACATGACAGAATGGACAATAATTGAATGTAGGTAAGTTGCTGCATTAAGGTTTCTGCCCGAGTGCTTTCATTTTATTTCCTTGTAGTGCTTGATTTTCTGTAGGATTTGAATCGAATGCATTTCATTGTCAATTTGTGTTCATGCTCTCAGCAGACTCATCAAATTTGGATACACATTTCAGATTGCTACTGTAACTCTACAAGGAAATTGAAGATTTTTTTTTTTGTTATTCGAAGTCTGCGTAGCATTTTCTGGTAAATGATGTTACTAGTTTATTTGAATTGTTGTTTTGATGCGTTGATTGCTGAAGGTAGAGACTTAGAAGCAACATTAACATTCAATTGTTGTTATTCTCTAAAATCTACGACTGTAATAGATTTCAGGTGTACTTGCCATTTGATAAACAACGCTTTTAGCTAAAGAAGGGTTTAGTAAATTATACAGTTAGTAACGCAGTTATCGCCGACTTGACGATAATTATCAACATTCATTAAAATAAAAGTCGACGCAGTTATCGTCGAACTGACGATAATTATCAACATTTTAAAAAATAAAAGTCGATACAGTTATCGTCGATCCGACAATAACTTTTTACATTTTATAAAACAAAAGTGAGAACATGATTCAAAGAATTATAACCATGAATAATGTGGTATGTATGTCAGTATGTATGCTTATCGTCAACACGACGATAGCGGTTGTATTTTGTGTTGTCTCACGAAAATGTTACATGATTAGAGCTAATTAGAATATCGTAATACTTATCGTCGAGTCGACGGTAAGGAACATTTCGTAAGTTCAACGAATCGAATAAAAAGGTTTGGTGTAATAAATGTTGGAGTGCGAACAGCATGTCGATATCATCGACACGACAATAAATCAAAATTGTTTTTTGGCCTGGATTGCGCTAAATGGTACTTATCATCGAGTTGACGATACAATTTGATTGTAAATTCTAAATCGTCCAAACTTATCAATAAGATTCACAGTATTTCGATACGTAATCTCAGAAATAGATAACCACAAAGAAGTTAAAACAAAATTCAAAGAATTAAGAACAAGAATTTTGTAATATATAAGGCAGTATGTATACTGATCGTAAATACGACGATATCGGTTGTAGTTTGTATTGTCTTACGAAATTTTGAAAAAATTTCAAATGAGTTAATTAAAACATCGTAGTGCTTATCGTCGGATCAACGATAATGAACGTTCCATAGGTCCAAATGATGAAATCAGAAGGTATGACATGATATATCTTGAAATGCTTACAGCAATGACGAGGACAAAAAATACCGTCAAAATTGTCCGGATCAAAAACATGGAATTTGATGACTTGTCGGGTGAAACATCTGATCACGCACAGGTACGACTTCCACATCATATTTTGTAAAATAATCAAGTTATAGTATCTTATCTTATTTACTAAATACTAATTTATGTATATTCATGTACTACACTTATAATATTTCACTTAAAATAATTCAATATCAATTTAAATATATTCATGTACTACACTTACAATATCATGTCAAATTTAATAAATAATAATGTTAGAGTACCTCATCTTATTTACTAGATACCAATTTTAGAATAATTCACTTAAAATAACTCAATTGTAATCTTAAATACTACTTTTAGAATATTTGAATACTGTATTTAGATTATCATATCATATTTAGTAAATAATATGTTAAAAAACCTTATCTTATTTACCAAATACTATTCTTAAAATATTTCACTTAAAAGAACTAATCTATTGAGTATTACATTTAGAATAATTGAATACTATGATTGAAATACTATATCAAATTTATTAATAATCATGTTAGAGTATCTATGCTTATTTATTAAATCGGAAAGGTATTTCTACTCCAATATTACTTTGAATTTTTTCCCCTTGATTATCATTCCTTATTCTACTCATGAAATATTCTCTAATTATTTGTGTAACATTTATGTTGTATCGCATAATCTTCTTTGAAACATTTTCTTCTATACAACTTATTTGTCACTCTATTGTGCACACAAGGCGAATGAAATATCATGTTATAAGTAAGGGATTTTCTCATCTCATGCTCATTACAACTTTTCTTACGGGAACGTCTTGAAAATCGTTTATGACTGACACTGACTCCGATTGATTCCATCTGTATCCGCGTTAATAAAAATGTAAAATGTATTAATTTGATAAAATATATAAAAATATTATTTTACGGATTTTTATTTTTTATTTAAAAACCTAAACATATATATACTTAATGAAAATAATATAAATCAGTTTTAATTCAAAAGTAATAATACTAAATTTAATTAAATAATTGACACGAATGTCAACTTGATGAATATTGATCTAGTAGTTAACTCCATCTGAATGTATCGTAATGACCTTCTTCTTTGCGAGACATCGAAGATGTGACGACATGCCGAAAGTGTATTGATAAAATGTTCGAATTGTGCGTATACAAAGATCAGCAATTTTATATGTATGGAAGTCTCACAGTTCCTTATAGTTACTATTTCGCTCAACTTACTTAAAATAAGTGTGATGTTTTTTTTTTTTTTTTTTTTTTTTTGTCTGATTTTAGTGTTTGTTGATGAGAAAATTTAATGTAATGTATGTTTTTTTTTTATATGAGGTAGTTGACTGAATTTCGATTAACAATTTTCGTTTGAGCGACAATGATTATTGTTATGTCGCCCTCGCTAATACTGTTGCTCGATTATTCATATTTAACCATTTTTACTTTTAGAGTAAACATGATTAAAGCACTTTATTGTTGATGATTTTAGTATCTATTTTTTGTTGCATTTCAATAAATCAACAATATTCAATTTTTTCCAATGTGTCATGTTTAATATTATGTACTCCATCATCTATGTATATGCGTCTTACTATTCGCAAAGTAATATTTCATGCACACTGTGATACACATTTCCTGCATCTCAAAATTTGATCTCCTCAAGCCAATATGAACCTTATGTTTTTGGGTTTTCTTAACCTGATTTTACGATTAATTGTTGTATGTCACGGAACTCTTGACTCCAACCAATGTGATGAAATGAATTGTCAGTAGGGTAATGAGTGTGAACAAGCTGAAACTTCCGGCTGCGACAACCATCAACTAAATAAGCATAAAAAATCTAGAAGTAGCTGAGATCAAAATAAGAGCTGAAAAATCTATGGTTGTTAAGGTTCAAGTCGATGACAGATCAGAAGTAAATTTGATCTTGTCACGGAAATACAAAAATTTATATTACAAAGAAAAAGTCTTGATGCATCTTAAATACAAATCTTATGATGTATTGAATTTACAGAAGTCTATTTGGGTAATCCAATAATTATTAATATTTAATATTCATAATCATGCCCAAATAATATATCCAGAAATTCAAACCATAAGAAAAAACCTAAATATATTTTATGCTTTTTGTGCTTTTGAGTAAATTATACATTTGCTATATCAATGTGCAATTACTAAATTTGTCTAATATTTGTTTTTCTAATGTATATTACAGTAGCACTGCAAAAGATAACATCTTTCTAGAAATAAAGTATTTAAGTAATATGATAAGCGCAACAACTAATTTAAATTATTTTTAAACTGCGAAAAACATCTTTTGTGCCAAAGGACATATATATGGTTGCATTTTGTAGAACAAAAGAGCAGTAACAATTTAAATATGTCAATTTTATTGCTCATCATTTTTTTATTGAAAAAACTTAAAATGTGTTACCAATTTGTAAAGTAAATTTAGGTGTAACAACATTGCATCAATCCATTAAAATACAATTTGCACTAAGTGAACTAAAACTGCAATTGATAGAATTACATTTTGGTTAACAAATTTTATTATGTATCATTCTTAGCTTTCAATTATAAGGTTTTGTAGAAAATATGTTCATTATAAAGTTTAGAAATATCAATAATAATTAAAATGTGCTATGACTATCTTTAAAGTTTTTTTATTGATTAAATTTTTCTTTTTATAAACTCCCAACATCAACACTCTTCAATAAATGGTTATTATAAATCCTACGTCAATAAACCTTATTATTAAATACATATAAAATTAAGAGTAATGTAAATTGTGAGGGACACTCAATAAATATTAAGTATGACCCATAGATAAATTATGTTTTTTTTCTTAACCTTTGTAGTGCAAAAGATATAATGTTTTGTGCTTGAACCTCATTGGTGTTGTAAAGCTTGAATGCAAAATTATATATGTCAATATTGTGCAATAGTTAACCCCTAAACGTCCATGGGGTAAAACTGCGAAAAGATAATCAAAAAAGTCCATATTTTTGACAACTTGTAAAAGTGGTTGAAAGTGGTTAGTTTGAAATCTAACCGCAGGGTCTTGAAGGGAATGTTATGTAGTGCAAGCATGCTAAACTTTGGGCTTTGGTGATAAATTGGATGTAAGACATCTAAGGAGAAGTCCCAAAAAGGGAGGCTGAAATTCTTTGGGCAGTTGCTATTTTCTGCCTTTGGGGTTGAAAATCACATAGTTTGAGGCACCATACAAGAAAATGGTCAACTACTGTCAGAAAGATAATCAAGTTTAGAACATATTTCCAAAAACAAAACACCAAAAAAATAATTAGTTGCTCACATGGCCACCTTGTAATGCGAAGTGGTCACTTTTGGTCTAATTCGAGGAGTACTATTTCATACTGCCCACACATAGGTCCGCATGTGTGGGCAAGCATGCGAAAAAGATAGCCGATAAAAGAAACCCTGACATCTAACTAAAAAAATACTAAAAAGTAATATTTTGTCTAAAAGCGATGTCAGCCCTGTAGTGATGCTCTAATTACAACTCATTGTGACACTGTGGTAGCCATTTTTTTTTTGATGATCCTCTCTTTCTAGAACCTTTTCTTTTTCTACTACCCAAACATGGCTTACTGCCCCGACTACTTACCCGGACACAAATTTTTCTAAGAAAAATTCTCAATACTCACAAAAGCAAAAAATGATTCCCATTCAAAGTGCTCCAATAAATTTTGAATAATACCCACACAGTAGTAAAAAGGCTTACGTAAAACTAGAGCCAATTTACTGCAAAGTAGAAAAAAGAACGGATGAAAAATGTGTCGGATGACAAAAGGAGAGCTCTGCAAACATCCCCACGAATGTATCAAAATGTATCAAAACGACCACAGGGACGTTTAGGGGTTTAAGTGGAACTCTACTTCAAATTTGCCATGCGGATATCCAATTAAAAAATTGTTCAGATTCATCTTAAAAGCACTTATGAGCTAAAAAAAAATCATCATAAAAGTTTCTTGGTCATATAATATTCTTGTAATCGTGAAAACTACCCAAACTCCTATAAAAAAGGTTCAAAAATAAAATTCCTTCTGCTCAAATCATTGATTGGATCAAGTTTCATTTTACTAGAATTAGACTCTAACTCAAAATCCATCCCATACAAATAAAGTTGAAACCTAAGTTTGAATCATATATCCGCCAACTAGAAACTTCTTGAAATTAATTTTGAGATGAGACTCATATTCAAAAATAATTTTTGAATCCACGAACAAGTTCACGAACAAGTTCTACCTTCACTAAATTGCATGCCATTGATTCATACTTCATTATATGGATTTGCAATTTTACCACGCGAACTAGACTTGATTTATTATTAAACTTAAACAATGTCATCTAAAACAATTTAGATGAAATCATGGCTCCTCAAAATTTCTACCCTTCATCCAAAACGTCGTTTTTCTACATCAAAAACGTATAGGGGTTAACCCCTCATTTTATGCAATGCCAAACTTTGAAACAACCTCATATAATTTTAATGAATTCTTTCAAGAACAAAATTGATGAAAGATAAGAATCCATTTCGGTTCCTTAAATGGTAATCATGGGGTATTTCAGAAGTACCCATCCTTCCATTTCTTGTTGCACCATCCCCTCCTATGAATTTCCATGAAATGGACCCATTAGAATTAACCCCTATATATCCTTAGTGCAAAAATTGCCTAAACTACAAAAAACGACCTCTTTCTTTCAAAAGACCAAAAAAACTCAATTTAAGTATTACGTAAAAGACCCAACCGCAAAATCTTTAACTATTTGCAAGCCAAATTTGAATGGTTGATTTTTCTTCGTTTCCGAGATTATTATGATAGATGATGATTGAATTTTGTTCCTAGGGAAACTTTTAAAACCCGTCTCATGTTTCAAGGATTAAATTACTCATAGAATGGAAAAGCACCTACACATAGTGAGCCAAATTAATTCATGTGTACTTATATCACTCATTCTAGCATGCACAAACTTTATGGATAACTCCAAACAAACATGGCACCTGCAAGTGAACAAGTGCAGTTTATGAGTCCAGCTAAATGGCAACCGCATTTAAGTCGGAGTAAATTATTAGTGCTCACTACTGTACCGAGTACATTGATGTGAGCCTCCCGTGAGGGTACAACTGCTGGTCAGTACAGTACAAAGTGTGCTGCTGTGGTTTCTCAAATGTCATTATTCATCCACAAGCTCATGCATATTTTTTATTGCCTAAATTCAAGAACATGATCAATGTTTTTTTACCTAACAATTTCATACCAAAACAGAGCCCCTAAATTTCCATAATAGACCAATAACTAGTGTGCAATAATTGAAAAGAAAAGCCAGAAATGATGTCTTCTAAGAGCCTGTCCCCATGCTTGAACCGACCCGTATTTATTTGAAGGTGAGGGTGGCTTGCATGTAATTTGGAGACACCCGACCCGTATTAATAAAAGCGGTTCGTTTTTTTAGATGACGGTTCTACCAAGAAGGCTTGGCAGGCCCGCTTGATAATACGGGTGACCTTCATTTCTAATCTTGTATTATTCTCCGCTCAATTTAGCATGCTTTAAAGAACTCCCTTGTTTGGGGAGCTTACAATAGTTGTTTTCTGTCTTTTCTCTAAATCAAGTGGAGGGTTATCACGGCACGGTCCTCACATGAGGACGACCCATCATTTCTCCTCCCTAATTTTAAAAGAAGGTTTGCTACAGGACGAACCTTCAAATATGACGGGTCGGTTCAAGCATGGAGACTCGCCCTAAGGCACCTAAAAGGGCTCTACCGGTCAATTTTTCTCCTTCTTGCACCACGTCCGATGAATGAAGAAAATGAAAGCCCCCATTAAATGGGTCACTCCAATTAATAACGGAATCCAAAAGTAGTAACAATTTAAATATTTGCAGTGAGCGGTGACCGGGTGTCCGACAAGCGACCAAGCAATGCTTGTGAATCTGACTCAATCCTCTACGGCTTTGACTGATTGCCGCATTATTGCCCGCACATCTACCAATAATAGCGCTAAATCTACCAATTTGTAAATCCCCGCTAAATTTAGTTCCGCAGACAATGATTCATGCTCTTACGAAGATACGCTTCTGTAATCTAGGTTCTGGCTTGATACGGTCCCCGCCCCCCTGTCTCCGCTGTCGGCCTCGTTATGGCGCTACTGTACTTTTCTTAGGAGGAATTGTGTGATCTTTGTTGCCGAAATTTAGGATGCATGTCCTTTATGCATAGTTTGTTACGCTTTTCAAGTGGAGTCGAAAGAGTGTTGGAAAAGAAGAAGCAGTGGAGCATCGGCCGGTAGCGGATGTTTTTTTTAATATTTGGTGAGGAGCTTGATATTTCGTATTTAGAACAGTCAATGGGAGGAATCCTAAGCTTGTGGATTGCGTTTGTGATTGATCGAGTCGTTGAGGTGCGTAAGTGCGTTTATTCGATGAATGAGCGATTCTTGAAGGTGTGGTCATATTAGTGCAGACGGGAGCTGGTGCAGGTTTTCGAGGAAATAATTATAATGCTCTTTCGAAGTCGGCGAACTGAAGCATGCTCTGTAGCAAGTGTATCAGACCTTCTGTGTCAGTGTCAGGTAGTGTATCAGGAGGGACGTATTCTATAGGTTGCTAGACTTACAGGTGCACCAGTGGCAGGGAAAAAAATAAGTTTAGAATCTGCATTCTATCGTACTGAGCAATCTTTCCAGCTAATCTGAGAATTCACATGGAATTTTAGGTGTACTGCAGGGGCTTTTGCTTGTTCCGAGCCTGTAGGTAGTGGCGAGCTCTGAGCTCTTTTTCTTATCGTGAAGTGTAATCGAAGCGCTCGGAGGTTTTGAGAGAAGAGGTAAAGAGGAACGAGGGGAAGGTTGTGACGCGATTGCTAGAATGGACAAAAGAGAGCGGTTCATGGATGAGAGATTGATTTCTTGAAGTACAGGAGCAGGCAAACCATGGCTGCGGATCCGACCGGCTCGCTTGACTGGGATGTAAGACCCCCGCCATTTCTTCCACTTCGTGCCTTTTTTTATTATTCTTACTTGGCCTCGGTGTCATATGGTGCGATCCCCGCTAAACTACGACTACGATAAAGCTGGAAACTGCCTTACAATGGAGGTCACCACTTGAAAGGGCAGCAAGTTGAGATGGAGTCGACAGAAATTGGAACCAACAGCAATGCAGAATTTCTGGCACTTGCTTTTTGCAGTTATTGAGACATTGTAGGTGGAGAGTACAGATTCCAAGCTCGATGCTAATCATCACACCGCAATGTTAAGAACTGGAGTCTTCTTGTATTGATCTGGTTGCGGAAGCAAATTCTAGTTCAAATGCGAGCATAGATGACAGTTCTTTTCGAACCAATCATGTTTGTGTAAGGTCTTAGGTTTCTGATTCCCGAAAGGGATATCGTCCAATTCTCCGACTTTTGTCTTCCTTATTTGCTCCTAATGAACAATCACAAGGCTTAATGGTTCAGAAGCAAGTTGAGGCGTTAAAATCTCTCGTGTGCAGATGGTTAAGGCCCAGCTCGATAGCATAGATGATGAATGGAAGCAGCCTCGATTCGATACACTACCTTATGTTGTGGAAATAATTACATCTTCAAACATCGAAGCATCAGTGGAGCGATTGAGGGAGACTCGGGATGCTATTGAGGAGACAGTCGATGGCGTTGTAAGAATTTACCACAACGGCTTCAACAAGGCCATACACAATTACTCTCAGGTATAGTAACGAGATTTGGCTCCTGGTTCTTAACCCTATTAGGTTCTATGTTCGGTTGTTAGGCATAAGTCTGCTGCTGGGTTCACAGAGAGTGCTCAAAAGGACACCTTTCTCCTCTGTCCATCGAAGTGAATCAGTCATGACCGAAGAAATTTTATTGTAGCAGATTTATCCTTGCAATGCACTTGATTTCTTGTAACCATGTCCTCGCTTCTACTGAAACTTTCGATTGTGGTGATGCACGCCCAATGGCTTGTAGATTTTGCGCGTGTTCAGCGAATCCGAAGAAAGTTTATATGATTTGAAAGAGGGTTTGGCAGACGCACGGGCGTTGCTAGGAGCACGCCACAAGCAGCTCCAGCAGCAATGGTCCCGTTCAGTTACTCTACGTCATGTAATCTCCTTGCTTGATCAAATCGACAAAGTCGCTAAGGTTTGCCTTCTGTCTTCAGAAATGCTGCTGCTCCTGAACACTTCTTTAGTTTACATGGTCTTCTCCTGTGACCTGTGGATCGATCAAAATACTGGCTTCTTAATCATGCCTGAAATCAGTTATTTGTGCAAGGATCTATACGCGTGGAGATGTTTGAGGTGCAATGTTAGAGTTATTGGATTGTCATATAGTGTAATTTTACTTCAGATTATGTAAGAACATGATCTCAGACTCGGATTTAGAGTGGGGCAGGTACCAGCTCGTATTGAAAGATTAGCAGCAGAGAAGCGTTACTATGCAGCTGTGCAGCTTCACCTTCAGTCCATCAGCATGTTGGATCGCGAAGGCATACAATCGGTAAGCAATGTTACCAGGTCGCTGGTTGCTGGTCACAGTAAGAAATGTAGAAACGACTGAAGTGTCATCTTTATGATGGGACATAACATTGAAGAGATACTCGAAAGTGACACATTTCATGATTTAGTTTCATTACTTCAACATGATAACTGATAACCTAGAGCGTGTCTTTTCCAAAAGCTGTCTACTTTTGAAACCAGCCAAGTCTACAAACTTAGTTACTTGGGAAAGCAGTGAAAACTTAGATCTGTGGCTTCAAGATACCTGGTTCTCGTCTCATGAGAGAAAACCAAAAATAGACTTCATTCTTTCACCTCACGATCGGACACAAAGTACATTTTAGCTGGTGGCCAGAATCCTGTTGATTCACTGTGACTTCTGCAGCGGCTGCGTTGCATCTCTGGCTCTGCAGTAGTGGGGCATTGAAATTAAGATAAAATTCTTGTCTTAAGCTTTTCAGGTTGGTGCACTTCAAGATGTTCGCGCTGAATTAGCGAAACTTCGAGGTGTTCTTTTCAACAAGGTTGTCGAGGACTTGCACCTTCATCTCTACAACAGGGGCGACTACAGGTGGACTTCTTAGCATATAATACAATTTTTGAGTTTCATACAGACGGACATTATGGTGTAAGATTTATATTCTCCTTCAGTATTACCACCTGATGAAGAATGGTTAATTCTTTTCTGCTTTATACGGGGATGTTGTTAGTAGGCTTATGTGGAAACTCGTTATTTCACTTTTATCGTATCCCAGCCTTGGAATATAGCTATGCGCTTCGGCTATCTTCACGATTTACTCCTGATTAAGATGTGGAGAATCCGGATGCAGCATTGTGTTGAGTGTTTGCTCGTAATTTGAGTTGTCCTTGTGATATCCTTCTGTTCCACAGACCTTGTTTGTGCTGACCGAGTTCGTATGACTAATTCTTCTATGACTTTTTCTGTGAGACAGCATGAACTTGGTCACCACGCCTGAAAAAGATGATGATATCAGTAGCATCGTTCCAGCTGTGGTTCCTGCTGTCGGCAATTTACACCCTGTGTCTCGGCGTACTCGAACTCTGGGTCGTACTCCATCTTCAATTTTTAGCTTGGAGCGGCGTCCTTCTAGTTTAGACAGGTGAGCTTTAGCAAAGTGAGTATTTACGTTAATTCTTTACTCTTAGAATCGAAGTGAAGCTCGTAAGTTTTGGCATTGAGTTTATGGTATTAGCTTCTGAAGTGCTGCACTTGGAGTTGCTTACAGCCAGTCAGCAGAGACCGCGATTGGGCTGGAGAATGGAAATGATGGAACTGATGACATATCTAGCAACGGTGGCGATGAATCCGTGAGCAAGGACGACAAGGACTCAGCTCGTGCCCTTCCTCTGTGGTTGTCCGACTCAACACCCAATGAGTTTACGGTAAGTCTAGTCATGGGAGTTGTCTATCCGCCGATCACTTCATTATTCCCGACAACTTGTCGTCCTTAATTTCAAGTTCATGTTAGAGCTAGTTCCAACAAGAAAAATATCACATCACGCAATGGAGGTGCTGGTTAGAGCTCTGAACTTTGAGCTTGTTTCTGGCATCGACTCCTTTTACTCTCGTCGTCCATATGAAAATCACTCCAGGAAATTGAGAATCTAAGTTGACTTTGTGCAGGAATCTATCTTGAAAAGTGATGCACCCTCAGGAGTGAAGTACCTACAAACGATGGTAGAATGCTTGGCATTGCTAGGAAAGATTCCAGAAGGGGGTTCCATAATCAGGTCTGGAACATGATGATTACTACACTTCATTCCATTAAGAACCAGGAGGTCTGGTATCCTACGAGTTTGAAAAAAGAAGTTCTATGGCATTTCGTGAACTGACTAATCCCCGTGTTTCAGACAGAGAATTAGACCGATGATGCATGAGCTCATCGCGTCAGAGATTAGAGCACGAGCTGTTGCAATTGAAGCCTCCAGGCCCCGCGTTGATCAGGTTCAGAAGCTCTTAGAATCTGGGAGTAACGGGAAGTATTTTATATCAGGACAGAAGGGGAAAAATGGCAATCTCTCAATTGCAGATGCTGGGCGAATGGAAAAGTTGCAAACTGCTGCTCGGGAGCTTCTTGAGTCTGTTCTTCTTTTGGTGTTGCAAATTTTAGGTACCTTCCACTGCCTTCACTGAATTAAAATAATTTAGTTGCTGCGAGTCAAAATATCATGGCTACACCATCTGATTTTCGAGATATTTCGTTCAGAAGTGATCTGCCTCTAAAATCACATAAAAACGAAACTGTCTTACTTGACGGTTCAACCGGCTTACTCTAATCTGTGATTTGGGTGTAGAGAACCACATTGTGGTGGGTCAGTTAATGGAATCGAAAGGGGACCCCCTTCAGCTGTCCAGTGGTCATATTTCTTGGGGCAGTGATGCGGACGCGTCTCAACCCGGAAGAACCTACAGCCTCGGAGGCGTTCTGGCGGTCATGGAGGTCTGAAGGAGTCACCTTAACATTAGATCCCTTTTCTCAAGGAGAATTTTTTCAAGAATGAAGGGGCTCTTACAATATTTAACATGTCTTCCTAGACTTCTGATATCTTAACGATCTCATTTTGCTTGCAGAGTGAAGTCCAGATGCTGATATGTGATATCTTGCGTGCCACCCCGGATGCTGCATCAGCTGAGTCGGCAGCACAAACTGCTCAGCTTGCTAGCAAGCCAGCTACTTTCAGTTTCAAGTGAGTCCATGAAGAAATCTCTACAAAAATTCTGTCCTTAATTCTGTGCGTTTGATTTCCATAGTACATTTTGTCTTTGAAAGTCAATTCTTAATCTCATTTTGTTCTTAATTCTTTCTGTCTGTAGGGATCGGTTTGGGGTCAAAAATAAAGAGGAAAGGTATGCCAAAATCTCTCGTCGTCAGTGTTCATGCGGTTACTAAGTTATTTTTTTCGGTAAAGAAAATCCAAGACGGTTCAACCGGCTCTATATAAGCTTACGTTGTTTCAATGGTGCACACAGCAATGGAGAATCTGAGGAGGGCCTATCTTTTGCCTTTCGCTTCTCTGACACTGTTCTAACACCTCCAGGTAAATGAATATGTTAACTTATTATATGTCTATTTGCTATCAGACCGAACACCGAGTTTCTCGACGAACAATGTTTCAGAAGGATCATAATAAGCCCTGTTCGGTGAATGTAATCCGGATGATTAAATGTTAGACAGCTCGAATTAGCTTCTCCTCTCGATAGATGTCAAACTATAACCATCAGCTGATTTTAATTCAGGTCAAAGCGAACTTATTGGGCGTGGTCGCAGCCGCAAGAGCGTTTCTGCTTCTCATAAAGGTTACGGTACAGGCGCTGTACTTTCAGAGCGTGGAATCTACTTGACATCTGCTATCTATCGACCTGTTCTCCAGGTACATAGCATGCCATTGCTTTACAAAGGCCTTTGTGACATATTGTAGTGTAAATGATCTTAGATTCTCTGGAAGTGATGAGATTGCATCGGTTTCCACTGCAGTTTCTTGCTGCACTGTTGATCTTCATAGCACATTCTGTCGGTAACAACTTCGTATGTGGAGAGAGATTAATGAAGCACAACATTTTGAGAACCATTTCAAAGTTTCAACTTCACCTCACTCCATCTTGCCTGAATCACAGCTGATTCTTCCTGCCTTTCGTTGTGTTCAGTTCATTGACAAGGTGGCGTCGCTATTACCTTCAAAGTATTATCCTGCAACGTAAGTGGCAAGAGCCTCCTCCTTTCTGGTTGACTATTCAGACAAGTCACTCAACAATTAAATTTTAAAGTCTGCGCTGGGTCGAATGAACGTCCATAATTAAACGTGCCGTCTGCAAACAGGAACGATGGGCTACAGAACTTCATCAACAGTTTTGTGAAAAAGCAGTTTCTACCAATCGTACATGTTGATTACCGGACTCGAGTTGCAGACGCACTTGCCAGTAAGTTTGCACACGATTATATGTAATCAGCTGTGCCTCAGTTTCCGGTAAAGTTCCCCTTAAGTTCCTCATCTTTTTACAATCATATTTTCAATTTGACTCAGGTCCAGCTGCGTTTCGGTTGAAAGCTCATCCGGGAGCAGTTTACGAAGAGACTGTTGAGAACGGAAGGCCTGTACTTCAAGGGCCAATTGCCGCAAATCATCTTGTCACTGAAGTATGTTATTCCTCTCACACTAACCTCAAGTAGATATGGTATCATATTATATGACTTTTTATTACTGTACAGATAAACAAAGAGGAAGACACAGCTCTAATTAAGATCAATGGCTTTCACCTTGGATGACGGATCCTCAATCTGAATCTTGAAGCATAAGTATACCCTTGTTGAACGAAGCTTTTTCTTCTTTGTTTCTAATTGCATCACTCTATGGATCAACAATTATTCTTCAGACCAACAATAGGACGCAAGGAGTCGATTGATGAGACTGAATTATCCCGAGGCGAAGAACATTTGAGTCTTAGACTTGCCTTTTTGAAGTAGATGCATTTGTTGCATTATCTGATCATTAAAATGAGGTTCTAAATTTAAATCATCAATTTAATTTCTACAGGTTCTTGGATGGGCTCAAGCAATGCCCATGTATGCTAGTGAAATACTCGAACTCGTCCAGACTCTTCTCGACCGGACTCTAGAACGTTGCCGTGCTGTATACACTGAGGTAATATCTAATACCAATTTAACGTGCTGTGGACTTCCTCAGAAAATCACTTTGAGCAGGAATAACTATCTTCTGATTGTGCCGAGTGATACTTCCGAAGTTTATGATTTGCATACTAAGATCAATATGCTAAAACAGGCGGTACTAGGTAGCTTGAGTTCAACCATCATTGGACGTACGGACTTGAGCAATTTGATGAAACAAGAACCTGCAAACCAACTCCTGGAGGCAACATACCTCAGCGAGCTAGGCTTTAAGGTGTCGCCGGATGATCCAGTGGATATTGAAGGAGCATTGGAAGTGGAGATGGAGCTTAATAACATTCTTCTCAATCTGCGACCCATACGTAAGGTCTGTGATTTCTTACCTACTCACTTCCATAGCATCAATATATAAGTGCGATGTTTAAGAATTTCTGGATTGCTTTGAAATGTAATAGTGGTGCGAAGCAGTTCTTTTGAAGCGTTTATCTACTACTGCGTTACAATAATTGCCTTGGATGATCACTATAATAACTCTGTAGTAGATTAGACTTTCCCTCTTCAGATCTAATAGTTCATTTCATGTCACAGGATCAATTAATTGGTGACAACCACAAACTGGTCCTGTTAGCTGCACTAAGCGACTCACTGGATTTTGTCTCCGAGTCTGTACAACAGTAAGACTCCTCGCTGCTTTCTGCGTTTTAGTTGTCACTTGCCTCCATCATTAGGATAATGTTCTGCTTGCCGCCCGGGTTACAGTTTAGATGCTATTACAATGTGAATATATGAATATGGTGCTTTACCGAAGCGATTACCTATGAAACCAATCCCTGGGATGTGGAACATTCTATGATATCGTTACGTAGTAGAAGGTTGAAGGAACCAAATCCGAACTTGGTTCGAACCTGAATTGTTGCAACTTCGCGTCGACGTAGGTTGGGACAACATAACCCTACTGCTCCATCACCATCTCCTTCAGTGAGAAGAAATTCCAATGGGCATCATCCACAGGGCCGCCATCGACGGACAAATAGTGCTCTTACCACGGGATTAGGTATCCTGGCTGACAAATACCGGTCTCTTTCCAGTGAATGTTTGCGCACTCTGAGAGTCGAAATGCAACTCGTCTCAATTTTTCATCTACAGGTATGAGTCTAGCCATGATCGACCTTTTAGCTGGTTCCTCTGATAGTCTTCATCATTTAGAAAACACGATCTCTTTCCGCCATGGAACATCATATTGCACAGATAGAAATCAGTTCTGAGCCTTTAAGGAACTCGTTTACTTTGAAGTTCATAATTGAGTTATTCTTCCTCCAACCGGCTGTCTTAAGATTTGATACAAGTATTGATGAAAACATTATCATCTATAACCACTCCAAAACTCCATTCTTAACTATAATACGTTACTGGATGTGGTGGTCAGAATTTGGCAGGTCGACATTATCTTAGGGATCAAGATGCAGAAGAGCCAGAAGATTTCATCGTAGCTCTCACATCCCAGGTGCTCCACTTTTCACCCATTACGTTCTAGCGTCGTCCTCTCATTCTTATCTGAAGGCAGAGGAATTGGAACCGCATCCATCTTGATGTTGTGCAACTTGGAGTGACTCTTTCTGTTTACTATTACCCTCAGTACCATCATAACATGAAGGCAAGGAGTTTGCTGATGAGCTCGTCTTTAAAGCAGATCCAAAGAACTGCTGAGGAGATGGCCCCGTACATGCCGCCTTTGAAGAGGAGCTACATATTTGGAGGCATATGTAGTGTATCTGCAGCAGCCTTCATCAAGGTTTGTTCTACGTTCCGGCCATTCTTGATTAGGCCGGCCTTCTCTTTCCATACATGTTTTCTTTGTAGTCCCAATTTTTTTTTACATTCTCTTGCTCCTTTTACTCGATAGAGAAATTGCACTTGAACGAGACAAGCCATCTATGCTGTGATCCGTCTTCCTAGATTTACCTCACGACAACATTGTAGAACCTTTTCCGACACAAATGCCGATCAAATGTAATGGTTGGCGAAGTGGGAATTCGCACCTTGAACAAGACGGTGCTGTGCTGGTTCATGTACAGGCTCTGACTGGCATGGAGGCCATTAATATGCTGGGTGTAAGACAAGTCAATCGAAACTGCATTGCTCTTCAGCAGGTTTGGTCAACTCCTAGTGTACCTTGGATACTGTAATGCATACTGGTCTAGAAAGGAAGACCCATGCATGCGATTTTACCCAAATCTCATACAGGACAGATGCAGAAAGGAATTTGGAGTCAAAGTAGTGAGATTATTTATCCAAATTCTGACATCTTCATGGTGGTGCTAAAACCTCAGGCACTTGCATCACTAGTTGCTAGTAGTGGAGAGGTTTTGGAGGAGCGACTGGATCGTGTCCGCACCTATTACGATCTGCTTACCATTCCCTTTGAGGTAAGTGTCTCTTCGTTAATTGTGCAAGGCCATCGTGGTGTACTAGTGATCGTCATGGCTACTTCTCTGTTTTGTAGTGGTCACTGAACAAACGTTGAAAAAATCAGCATCAGATTGCATTTTTTGAACTGATCGCTGATCTTGCAGGCACTTCTTGCACTTGTGCCTGAGAATGACGCCATATTCAGCTTATCCGAGTAAGTGATTATCATCGTCCTCTATATCCTCCTCTGCATGACTAGCCTAGGCTGTTTCCAGTTATATTTCCTTTTCTGGAATGTAGTAGTTTCTGGATATTTTATTGAAATGCAAGAGCGCGCGCGGCCATAGCAGAATTCTGAACTCTGGATATGATACAGGTACACTGCTTTGTTAAAGGTCGTAGTTCCAGGAAGAGATATACCGGCGCATGCTGTGCAACGTATTGCAAAGATCTTAGCGCCAGGCCCTCGTTAAGAAGCCATTGAAGGCAGGCAGACGCGCACGCACTGTTGGTGTTTTTCGTACTACAAAACAAGTATATTCCAGATTTGAGCGCCGTCACTTCTCCTTCCCCCTTTAGAAGACGGCCGATGATTTGATTGTATGCTGTGAGCTGTATTTACAAGGTATTCAATATTGCAATTCAGCATTCACATGAGCACCTAAGGTGGTTGTTGATGGTAAGCTTTCAAACACTCCAGTGTTGGAAGTTGAGTTTCCATGTCTGGTTAATCATGTGGCACTTTGCATCAAGTATGAGTTATTTATATTGGAAATTTGATCTGAACATAGGGTTGATATAGTAATAACCAAACATAGAATGATAATTAACCATATTTATTCTTATCTTAGATATCGACTCTGGTAAATATGGTCAGTTTGAACATACATGGTTGGTTAATATCGATTCTACTGGTAAATCCCTACCTGTTGTTACCTTATACAGTACTTCAGTGTTTCTAGAATGTATATGTTTTTATAACTTATTAAGTGTATATGTCTTAAGTAAATAGAATCTCATTATAATGTTGTAGTAAGAAATGATTCAATACAATCATGCTACGATACAGGATACGACAATCTCAAGACTATGTGAATGCGAAATAGGAACGACTTATAATTTGATGACATCACGTACATGAGCTAATCATAGCATGTACTCTCCTCTGCAAAGCCTCCGGCTACCAGCAAGCTAAGGGCCGCTTTACACCTAGGGGACGGGCCAATTCAGCCCGTTTGAGGGCTGAAATCCTCACTCGTGATTGGCCGAAAGGCAAAAATCGGGCCCAACCCCCTTACACCTAGAGGCCGGGCCAATTTGGTGTCAGAATTTTTTTAATCAAGAAATGCAAGTTCTGACATGGCCCGAGCTCGGTGAATTGGGTGCACCGAGAATGGAAGGCCAATTCTTGGCCTGGGGGCCAATGTCAGATTTGTCTAAAAAAACCTTTTTTTTTAAAAAACATTTTTTTTTCACCAAATCAAATCCGTCCGTTTTTTGAGAAGTGCTGATTTTTTTTGGACTTTATTGAATTGGCCTGGCTTCTTGGCCCGAAGGCCATTACATATAGGAAAATCGGCCCCCATTCTAATCATATTATAATGAGGACTTGAGGCCGGCCCCAACCCAAAAATGGGCTGAAATTTCAAGCAATTGGCCCCAAGAAAACTTGGCCCGGCCCCTAGGTGTAAATCGGCCCTAAGTTAGAAGAGAGTGCGATCCTTGAATATGCTAGCCATATACGTGCTACAGATATATATAGTGATTTTTTGACCATAACCATTCTAGCTTAGCGTTCCGCCTGTCACAATGATGATGATGCGTCATGGATGGACTTACGGTGTACCCATGGGTAAGTCCCACAAACAATGTTCATGCCGCAAAATACAAAACATCATTGTCCGCTATCAACTCTATAACGAAGTGGTCCCATAATGGAGCTTTAGTAATCTTCATAGGTACATAATAGCTCCGCACATAACATTACAATGTACTTATTGCAGATATCATAGGGTGTCACCTTAGGGCACCATTTTAGAAAGACCTGAATATCCAACTTCAAAAGTTCATAACTCATTGTAGAAGAGTACAAAAATGATAATTCCCCTTGCTCTATCTTTCTAATACTTTTCCCCATGCACAAAAATTGCTTCCATTGGTCACATCAAATTAGATGCTGAAGTTTGAGCCATTATTGAGCACCTTAGTATAACTTAAGAATAGAAGAAAAATATGCTGGTTTAGTTGGAAAAACCACTGAGCTGAAATGGCGGTTATAGGTGCATCAACTTTCATTGTGTTGATATTGAGAATGATTAATTACTAACACGCAATGACCAAACGACCAACTACAGTAAGCGTTATTTATTTATTTATTAATTGTTTCGCACTTCTATTTAAAAATATTGAAAAAGGCCATCATTGTCCAAATTCCAAAGCGATCTTTTAGCTTTAATTGCACCCAAGAATAGCTTTCGGGTTTTGTCCACATCCTTTTGGAAGAATCTGTTCCTTAATTATTAGATTATAGAATGTGGCAATCCATATCTGGCAATTGCTGTTTGTCTCTTTATCAGAATAATGAATACTGGTCATGCCATGGTGAGGATGTTGTTGGAAATTACTTAGGGTAAAATTAGACTCTTAGATACAAAGTTTTCAAAATACTTGAAATTTAGAACTTCGGAATCTTCACACGAAGTTTAGCACGAAGTAGTAACACAACCTTAATACTTATCTCTTTTGTCTAATGTGGCCTTCCAACTCAAATTAGACATCAAAATAATTGATTATTTTTTATATTTGAGTTTATAGAGTGGCTTTCATACGAGAGGTATGTTTTATTGCTTTTTATCGCATCTTCATCCCCTTTTCAGAAGGGTTGAAGGAAGTGACCATTTATGTTAGGAATTAAGTTGCAAGTGGTTGAAGATCTCTAAGAAAGGCTTTGAAGTGAAATTAGAGGATTTGTATTATGGTTTAGTGTGAAGGAACAAAACTTTTTGAAGAAGTATCTGGCTTCTCATTTTACTTTATTCCATACGAGTAGTAGAGCGAAGAGAAGCAACAACTAGCCCTTACCTCTTTGTTGACATATGATTAAGTACCAACTTTATCTAATTTGGGCAACTCAATGTATGAGTGTTTTAGATTTTTTGAAAGATGATTTAAGAAATTGTAATTCTAAGATCTTGTAGAGTATTGATATATGGAGTTTTACAAAAAGAGATTCAAATTTTTTGACTTGATTATAAACAAGCATTTAAAAAAATTTGGGCAGATGACTTTGAAGTTTGAATAAGCCTTACACCTTCATCCATGATTGGAAACAAGGATTAATTGAAGAATATTGGTGCAAAATATGGTTATCAACGATATTTTTATTTATTCTCAACACATTGGAGATTTACAAATTTGTGTGTGAGCCCTGCAATGGATGGAGGTACTCAACAATCTCAATACTTATAATTAATATGAAATATAATAATAACTCCGGCAAGTTTGAAGCAAAGGAGGTCATTTGGAGGGATCTTTTACTTGACTTTTTGTTTGGCACAGATTGTACCAAGAAGCAACCATTCATACTACCATCTCCATTTGACAAATACACTATTGAAGGCAATAACTTTTTTGATCAACAATGTTGAGGTTTGACCAAGGAAATTATTTGTGTCTAGAATTGTTGATTGTAGCCATTGAATTCACTGCCCATCACTACATGGTTGGTTTGTATTCGGCTTACTTATAGTGTGTTTTGTCTGAGGCGTGTCTTGAAATTGCACAAGAGAAATATCTTGTTTAACCCTTTCATGACCAATCAACCAAATATGGTCCGTGAAGTGTAGTTATTCCATGATTGAGTAGAATCTGTGTAGAAACAACAAAATGTTACTAAGAGAACAACGCCGGAAGAGGAGTGTCTGCTGGATCTACTACACAAAACAACAATGCATTTGGACTCGTACTCTGCCTGGTAGAGATGTCTATACATGGTGATGAGTATGAGATACGGTAGCTGGTCTGGAAAGAAGTGAGAAAGATTCAGGAAATACGGCTGTCGAGGACACATGACACCAATTCTAAGGGTCCCTTGGGAACATGGGAACATGGGGAGTACTACTCAATTGGCTCCGTTGACAAAAGAAGAGTTGATTTCTTTTGGCAACCCAACACCGTCTATCAAAGCGTATACGTTTGTACAACCTGCAATCCTCCCCAAAAAGAATCAACCACATGTTGTTTGCACACTGATTCTACGTCAAGACTCGGCGTCTGATAAATGTGACCATGTCTGATTTTTCAATCTGACCATATTTGCTACGATATCCCATGTATTTCTCGTATGCTACCGTTTACAAGGAACTAGGTTCTTGGTCTCTTTTCACAATTTCAGTTTCATAAATGCTCGAAATGCAACCCTCATGGTGTGGTTGGATAGATCTTCAAACTCTTTACAATATTGACCACATGTATTTTGCCCAAATCTGGATATTCTGGTCTCTAATTCTAGTAAAAAGCTTCGAGTTCATGTATACGCTATGTACTACACTTGACTCGGAACATCATACTCTAGTTCATACAGTAGATCTGACCCATGTTTGGCCACTAGCATGTATATGAAGTTCACTACACATTTATACGGTCGGATCTTAATTTTGACCCTTCATTTGTTCGATGCACTCCAAAATACATCCAGACACCTCAAAAAAACCTTGACTTCCAAAACAGGAGTGGTCATGAAAGGGTTAATTTGAGTTTGGGTAAAGAAAACTTCGAGGCCACATGAAGTTTTGTAAATTGTAAACAAAACTAGACTCACCAAATTTCTAGTGTACACCAAAGTAAACTTCAAAATACTCCTTTCAAAAGCCATTCATGCCTTTGAAATTTCCAATAATAAGGTTATTAACCCTTTCATGACCAATCAACCAAATATGGTCGCTGAAGTGTGGTTATTCCATGATTGAGTAGAATCTGTGTAGAAATAGCAAAATGTTAGAGAACAACGTCGGAAGAGGAGTGTCTGCTGGATCTACTACTCAAAACAACGATGCATTTGGACTTGTACTCCGCCTGATAGAGCTGTCTATACATGGTGATGAGTATGAGATACAGTAGCTGGTCTGGTAAGAAGTGAGAAAGATTCAGGAAATACGGCTGTCGAGGACACATGACACCAGTTCTAGGGGTCCCTTGGGAACATGGGAACATGGGGGGTACTACTCAATTGGCTCCGTCAACAAAAAAAGAGTTGATTTCTTTTGGCAACCCAACACCGTCTATCAAAGCGTATTCGTTTGTACAACCTGAAATCCTCCCCAAAAAGAATCAACCACATGTTGTTTGCACACTGATTCTACCTCAAGGCTGCTTGTCTGATGAATGTGACCATGTCTGATTTTTCAATCTGGCCATATTTGCTACAATATCCCATGTATTTCTCGTACGCTACCGTATACAAGGCACTGGGTTCTTGGTCTCTTTCACAATTTCAGTTTCATAAATACTCGAAATGCAACGCTCATGGTGTTGTTGGATAGATCTTCAAACTCTCTACAATATTGACCACATGTGTTTTGCCCAAATCTAGATATTCTGGTCTCTAATTCTAGTAAAAAGCTTCGAGGTCATGTATATGTACTACACTTGACTCGGAACATCATACTCTAGTTCATACAGTAGATCTGACCCATGTTTGGCCACTAGCATGTATATGAAGTTCACTACACATTTATACGGTCGGATCTTAATTTTGACCCTTCATTTGTTCGATGCACTCCAAAATACATCCAAACACCTCAAAAAAACCTTGACTTCCAAAACAGGAGTGGTCATGAAAGGGTTAAGGTCGGGGACCAAAGATGTTTGAAGGAACCTTATGGTTGTTGATCCAATTATGAAGTTAATTTTTAGTGCTTGCATGAATTTGTCCAACTAATTTGAGAAGTCTTCGAAGTCTTATCATGAGAAATTTTCCCATAACACTAAGAGCCCAAACGATCTTACTGTACTTTTCTACTTTTATCTTGCAATTCCAAAATATTTTTTGAGCGTCTATAGACTTGAAGGAGAATGATTTTTTTATGTTTGTAAGTGCTTACATCAAGATTATTTTGGAGTCCATCGATCGAATTGGGGTGTTATAGGTGTCATTGAAAGTTCCTGTTTGTTGGGTTCTCTCATCAACAATTGTATCACCGCCCGGTGTGTAAATCGTAACATGTAAATTTTATAGAGTATTTATGGTCCCAAAAATACCAAAAAATTAAGTTTTATAATTCACACAATTAAACAAGTGTGAAATTGGGAAGCCTCCTTGCCTTTTCATTTTTGCGACCTTAGGATGGGGGGACACGAAGACAATGACAAGGTTTGCATTGGGGTAAGGTCATGATTCTAAATAAGGTTTGGAACTTTGGATAGGCACATGGACGGGGATTCAAGGACAAAGATAGGGTTTTGAGATGGGGATACAAACGTGGATAGGGACGGAGTTCAAAACGAGGTTTAAAACAAGGGTAAGAGCACGGACAAACAAAAAGACACCAATGAGGTTTGAGATGGAGGTAGGAACTATGAATTATTTACAAATATTTATCTGGGTGCCATAAGACTTGGTAGTTCCTTAGAAAGTGCAAGGGTCATTTCCTTTTGAGAAGGTGCATCTTACAACTTTTCACAAGGTTCGTATAAAAAATGACTTTGCAATTAAATGACCTATTTTATTCCATCATCAAATGTATTAGTAGAGATGCTCTAAAGAGCGACACAAAAGAGCAAATGACTTTGGCTATTTACAAGTCACCCAAAACGACAATGGGAAAGATTTCACTTCCTCCCAATAGCGTGTTTTGTAGAGAATGAATTGGCCAAATTACCAGATTGAATTTGAAGGTTTATACTATTTTCCCAATTCATATTCTCGAAAGAACTTAAGTATGGCATAAGTATCACACGAGTATCACATGAGTATCATTTATTTGTAAGAAATATATCATCGGAAAAATGTTACAAAGAGATGGAAATGATTTCATAGAATAGAGTGGTCTAAAATGGAGTAGGACCCATAATGAAGCTCCCTTAACCCCTAAAGGTCTGAGCGTGCCGTGGCGACCAGTAGAATACGGTGTATTTTGGTTGTATTTGGACTGAATGCACACCTTTAATGGGTTTGAGTTCAAAGATGAAGTTGACATTTGAATTAATGCGGTTCTAGTGAGCTATTACGATTCCAGTTTAGAGTTTCTTGTTGGTAGCAAATCCTAATTATACGACAGCGTACATACTATCCCCAAGGGACCTTTAAGGGTTAATCTCTACTCATAGCAACAATACGACGTACACACCACATACATTACAGGGTGTCACTTTAGGGCAACCACCATTATAAAAACACCTATATATCCAACTTTGAAAACTCATAACTCATTGCTGAAAAGTCCAAAAAGGATGATTCCACTTGCTCTATCTTCCTACTAATTTTCCCATTGATACCACTATTACATCCAAATATCCAATTACATTTTCTGTGCCGAAGATTGAGCCATTATTGAGCACCTGGGAAGCTGACGCGACGGAGGAGCATGGTGGTTACGACGAGGCGGCGATACAATACACCCCCGCAGCACACCTCACCTGCCGAGAGATCACCCCCATTACCACTTCAATATCCACATTACTGTGAACTTACTACAGTGGGGCCATGGCAACAAGCCTCGCCATGCCGCCTCGTCTCCTGCCTAGCTAGCTAGCTTCAGCCATCAAACTCACCAGCAAGCCTTTGTGTCTTCTTCCCTATATATCTCCCCGCCTGCAACAACTCCACAGTCACTAGTTAAGCTCACTCTACTCTCAGACACTCCACTCCATTCCAAGCGGCTCACATCACCTGCAAGCTTCAGGCACGCACCTTCCGTTACCCAGGTGCACGCTGCATGCACTTGCCCTTCATGCACACACTCGTACTACGTTCGGACACTTACTGCTGACACTCTGCTTGCTGCTGCCATTTCATGTCGAGTCAGTCATTGCATGCTTTACTGGACGAGCCATGAGTATCGAACTTGTAGCTAGTGTGATCGAACTACCTGCATTGTGATCGACTGGTGCGTAGTCGTTACGAGGTTCACCCTTGTGATAATATTAGTATGTCCTTGGCTAGCTTCGGACATTCACTGACATCCTCTTTGCTGCGGTTCAATTGGTCGATAGACGAGTCTGATACGCTTTCATGAATATGTATGTTGTAGCCAATGTGCTAGAAACTGAACTGACTGCATTGTGATCGATGTAACGCACTGGTCATGGGGCAGAGTGAGTTCGAGAATGGCACCGGAAATATCGGTGGATTTTCAATTACTGTAGCTTGGGACGTTGGGTCCGGCCAGCGATGTCTAGAATTAGTAAGCGGCAGTAAAGCCACCACTGTATAATATTATCCAGACCTTCCAAAACGGCGCTGAGTGTGTGTGTGTCCAGCCATCGGCGGTCGGTCCACACTCAGAAAGTAGACACAGTATATTTTAATCAGGGGCGCCGCAACTTCCCGATTCCTACCAATCTGTTCGTTGTTGTTGGAGCCTTTTCACAAGTTGCATGTTCATTCGACGCCGAGTTTGTATAGTCTCCTAGCTCCAGTCAACTCGGGCGGACCCATAATCGTTTCTCTAATTTTGCCGTGTTCCTCGACACCACTTTTTTAGCGGATTCCGTAATATTTCCTACTAGATCACATCGCACGGAAATAGACATCCTTGATCGTAACATCTCCCGTAACCAACGGCGAACCCCCCCTCGTGTCGATTCACCTTCAGCTCAGGCTCCGTATCATGTAGAATCGGACCGATCCCGCAACGTATTTGTCTTTGGCCACATTGTCCAATACTAGCATTTGCAAAACTCTATTTATGCAGTCAAAGCTGATTACCGAGAGAGAAAACCAATCGTGAGGCTGGCTGAAGTTTTAGTTAATTATCAATGTAGAAGGCTGATTGTAGTTTCGAGAGACTGGCTTGAGGTTCGATTGAGAAGACTGATCGTTTTCGCGCGAGACTGGCTGGAGGTTAGGTTGATTATTGACAGGAAAGGCTCATCGTGTTTTCGAGAGATTAGCTTGAGGTTGACTATCGTTATCTAGTATCTACAGCAGACTAATTGTGTCTTCCAAAGACTGATTGATTGTCGATAGAGAAGACCTATCGTGTTTTTCTGAGACTAGCTGGAGTTAAGGTTGATTATCGATAGAGAAGACTGATCGTATTTTCGAGAGACTGGCCTGAGGTATCGTTAGAGAAGACTGATCGTGCTTAGTAGAATACTGGCTCGAAGTTTAGACTCTGAGGGGTATGTTAGCTAGGACTCGGGTGATTCAAATCGCTTTTTTCCTAGCCGTTGAAAGGGGGGTCATCATTGTGTTTGACTGACAAGAGGCGTAGTTGGATCGATAATGAGACGAGGGTGGTGATGATAATGAGGTGCGAGGCAAGTTAGAGCTCGTGGTCGTCGTCGCAATCAGGAATTGGAATAGAGGCATATCGCTCACGCGTGTGTACGCGTGCGAGGCATTCCTCAGGTGCACTACGTCGTCAGACTACCTTCATGGCGAATCTGCCGACCAGTATCTGCCTCTGACGATCTGCCAGGCTGCTTTTCTGCCAGCCTTCTATTAAATTATTGACCCATTTGCTTGCAAAAGTCCGAGGTCAGCACGCAGCAACTTACTTCGCTGATTGTTTAATTATAAAGCTACACTTCAATCAAGGTTACATTAGGTCCTCGTATCTTGTCCGGATCGAACAGTTGTCTCATATGAGCACTGACGCACTCATTGAACTATATATCCGTGAATGTATTACAATCGATCAGATAGGGAAGCTCTTTTACTGTCCTTTATCGAGCTTTTTCATTTGAACTGATCGTTGTGTGTGAATGTTGATGAAGGTCACCGAGGAAGTATATACACATGTCCATGATGCAGCACATGGCGACCTATTCAAGCTCAAATATCACCACCGAGCTGATTCAAAAGGTACGTTCTCACTGACAGTAAATAAGGATGGGACTTCAACGGGATTACGCAGTGCATGCCTGATATCAATCATAGCAGTCTGAGCGATGGTGTTGCCTCACATCTTTAATGTGAATTTCGTTGTTTCCGCCTCCGGTTTAACGCCTTAACGGTCCCTGTAACTCTAGACCTCCCAGAACATCGAACAGCCATGTCATTGTAGAGGCCAGCCACTACTGTACAGTAGTCGATTCTCTAGAGTCTTATCGACGATCTTACAGTCTCACATTTCGTATCCAGCATGACGTCCGCGGCACTCCTAGACCTCCCCAGTCGAGAATTGAGCACTCAGTCGATATTGCTGTAGAATCCACTCATTTCTATACAGTAACTAACTTCGTATGGTATCGAATAACAAGCCACTCACTGGAAAGTGTAATTAGTGTGGCTATTCATCAAACCAATGCCTTCGTAACTGTCTAACTTCAAAGGCTGTTGCGTTGTCATCGATCAGATCGACTAGCTTTAAACATAGGGAGCCGATACCTTTAGACCTCCCCGGCCGATCGAGCATCGAACAGCCGTTGTTGTGGTTGTAGAGGCCAATTACGTATCGTATAGCCATAAGTTACAAGTCTACTGAATACCGCCAGGAAGTGTAACCATGGCCAGTACGGCAATCAATTCGAAGTTTGCGGACGGGCTTGCGGTTCGATTAGCTTGGAAGGGAAGTAAAGGGAGGGGAGTTACAGACACATGCGCAAGTTAAGATCTTGTCGTAAGTACACACCCAACGAACGAATGGGCCGGGCTAGGCGACAGTAACGAAAGTACCGATTGGCACTGTTGACACGTTTGGGGAGCCCGATTTATGGTTGCAACATGGAGGCCGCAGCGACATGGTGTATGTAATGTCTGCGTGTGGGTCCCTACGAGCTAGGTGGTTGTACCTATCTACAGTAGTACCGCTTTTTTATGAAAGCGGCTGCTACCAGGCGCCACTGTCGCACTGGCTGCAGGCAACCCTCTCATGCTTCGACGCCTCCCCGTCCCCCACGTTACTGCTTGAATCCTGTTGCCGTAACATGGAGTTATACACCCCTTCTTTCAGTTAGAAACAAAACTGATCCTTGGCTACGATGCTTTTTAAGACTTTTTAGAATCATTTAATGATTATTTAGATAAGAATGGGCCTAATTTATCTCAAGAATATGAGATTTTTTTTCCTATGGTTCTTAATAGTATAGCTTATCGGTGCTTTATCTACTCTAGCTTACATAGGTCTATTTAAGTTTGTCGTTTCCATGAAGTTTAGGTGTTATGTTTGTTTTGTTGCCATTGTAGTCTATTGTTTAGTGGTACGTAGATCTAGATTCATGGTGCTTTAATATGTCAAATACAACCATTTATCTACTCATTATAAATCTACAGTTGCTATTGGAATTCCACCACCTTTTCTTCTGTTCACTGCACGATTTTTGGCGATAAATCGGCGAGGTTGTTAGTAAACTGAGAGTTCATAGTAACACTTACTTGGTAAGTAAAATCAAAATGTGAGTGATGTAGTACGAGCTGGATGATTGAGTAGTAGCGGTGAGCTCCACGACCTGAGGCACGACCGCCTGCCGCCTACCGCGCTCTGTTTGTGGGTTGGGGAGAATATCTTCCTGGGAACCTGTGCTTCCGATCTTGCCAGATTTCTCCAGTGTGGAACCTCCAGACCCTCGCTCAGACCTTGTCTCCACTTATAATATCATTATACTCTTCCAACAATATCCTCGTGTGCAGCCAGCAACAATTCGAAGTTGTAAGATAAAAATATATCTGCAATGGAGAATATGGTCGTACTAGAGAAGAATATATGTACTCTACTTCGAGTTTTATCCTTGTGAAGTCATTGACATGAAACGGAACTGAGAGTGTACTTGTGGTGTTTGCAGTACTTGGACGAAAACAAACAACTGATTCTTGCCATACTTGATAATCAAAACCTGGGCAAGCTCAACGAGTGTGCAACGTAAGTGACGAAAGTGGAAGCACTTCTATGCACATTACAGTCAGGAAGACTGTGCATAATAAAGTGTGTTTCTACTATCTAGGAAGAGTGCTCAATGCTCAAATTTTCACAGGAATAAGATGTGCGGCAACTTAAATAAAGCATAGTACTAGGGTCAATTGTTCTAAAGAATTAAGAGCTTCCTGTTTGCTAGATCGATACAAACGAAGTGCATATGCGGATGCCTTGGAGATGGAAATCGTTTCAATGGGCCTTGAATTAGAATGTTCTGGAGTTCAAATCTGGGGCAGATTATTTGGATGCTAGACATGATAGTTAATATTTTTTGATGTTTGAAATATATTGTTTGAATGACTTCGATAGCAGGTATCAAGCAAAGCTGCAGCAGAATCTGATGTACCTGGCAGCCATCGCTGATGCCCAACCACAAGGAGGTCAATCCTCACAGGTAACTTACATTGCTTCCTCTCACGAAGAAGCTCTAGAACTCATCATTCACTCTCTAGTATATTACATTCCGTCAGTTCATGTTAAAGAACCATTTAATAACCTTTGAAAGTTCAGTTAGGTTCAAGACAAAAAAACATTGCATTAATAATTATCGCCACATTGCATGTATATCGCCACTTCTGATGAGAGGCTTAGCACAAAATGTTCAAGAATTGATGAACTCTTTATAACCGTAAGACCTTCACTTTCTTAATTTCTGAGTACTTTTCCAAGTTTTTTGAAATGACAATAATACTCCCTCTATCAATGTTTGATGCATAGGTTCTCTAAAATCTTTTAGATTCAAAAGACCTATGAATCAGACTTTGTGGGACAAAGGGAGTACTAGGATATGGGGGAGGCTTGTCAATGGAAGAAATGTCATGTTACTTGCTCTAGTGATGTTTTTAGCAAAAGAGGCAATAGTATTGTTTTGTTTTGCAAGTTTAGTTAAACTAACATTAACTTGAAGGTCAAACATTATTTGAGCAAGTACAAAGGCATGTCTTTCTTAACTAAGGTTTGTAGAATGTTGCAATCAAGTGTTGCAAACCCCCTTAATTTCTAAAAAGGAATGATTATCACTTTTGTCTTGTAGACATAGAGTGAAAATAGTTGGGCAATCTATTCTATTCTCACAATGAGCGACCTAATCTACTAAAGTTTTACTTTCTCCACTCACTTTCCATTTCAAAATCCACCTCACTTGAGTCCAGGAGGTCATGAAATACTATTATGACCTTGATACGGCAAGAATGCCAAAGACTTGAGATATCCTTGCAATCTAGATATATCTCAATTCTAGTAGAACACTAAATTCGTCGATAGTCTCCCCAACACTGGTTTGTCTTCAACCCACTCTGAGGAGACTGAGCAGTCTGTGTCGATGTTTGTATGCAGATGCAAGCTCCAGCGCCAACAATGCAACCATCGCAGCAATATATGCAACAACAGCAACAGCAAATAAACATGATGAACCAAAGAAATGCCATGATGCCATCATACCTGCAGCAACCAAACTCACAGCAGTCATTCTACAGCCAGCAGCAGCACAACCTCATGTCCGGTGGCATGCATATGATGCACAGCCACGAGCGCGGCGGCATGGGAGGCAACAACAACGGCTCACAGCAGGCGTCTCCCGGCGGCGGCGGCGGTTACTCCGACCGCGAGCTCAACATGGCCATGCAAGCCGAGGCTGCAGCCATGCAGCACCACGGCGGAAATGGCACTGGTGACCTCGGGGGCTGTGGCTCGCCACATCAAGCCAACGATGACTCTGAGGCGTCCTACTTGAAGGGCTCCGATGGTAGCAGCCTCTAGATCATTCGATGCTAGCTAGCTAGATCCTACATAATTATGCGGCCTACTACACTTATCAAGCACTGTATCAATACACCTCCTTGCCATTTTGATCATTCCTCCTGCTGTTGTTTTGTGATTGTCACACGTTGCTAAATTGGTGAATTATTACAGAATAGTTTCATAATAAAAGGAAGGAAATGCACTAAGTCACCATATCATTCTATGATTAGAGTGAGGGGAGCTAACTGTTGAGATCTGGCACATAAAAATACAACTTAGAGTATCAGCTATGCAACTTGAAAAAAAAAACAGAATCAATAGACTCGTGGTGAATCTCAGTTTGGGGTTGCAACATGTGAACCAACGAACATCGAAAGGCACATTAAAGTAAAGAATATGTACAGGAGATTTACCTCGTACCAATGCGGTGTGTTCACTCGAGGGATTGGTCAAAGCACTTTTATCATGTGGATCAAGAGTTTTGCCAAAGACATAATTGGACGATGCCTTTTCCTGTCACATGGTAGGTGTGTGCATACTGTATATTTTTCTCTCACTCCACAAGACTCATGGCCCATGTAATATCTCTTGCAAAGGTTTCTGTTCACGCTCTTCGAGAACATCATTTAGTTGCAATTCCTTCTGAAGGAGCAGCATTCGGTGTTAAGAGAATCATGCACATCGTATTGGCCTTAATCAAGGCGAACGAAAGAAACACAAGTCGACGAATTAGAGTACTCATGTGCATCATTTCGGAAGCAGAAATGAACCTCAAAAACACCGAACAGGCACAAATGAGCATCGTAAGGCCTGGTATAAGACGATGATGACTGCTGCAGAAGATTATTTTTTTTATGTCAAAAAAACACCTCATATGCCTAATTTGGACAAAATTTGAGTAAGTTATGACCATTTCAAAATACTAATGATTGATTGTTTTGTGGAGTTTCGATGAAGTATTCAATCCTTGTGTACAGTTTTCCTTTGACTCGTTCTCTATTGATGATTTGGATATTCCCATTGTAACAAGATATGTGTTACATGCATGCATGGAAGCTTTTGCCCTACAAACTTTGTGGAAGTTATGATTTCAGAAATAACCTCAATTATGTTTAAATGGCACTACGCCAAGTACCATTTTATCATACCAAAACTTGCATTTGTATATACCTACATACTCGTGCGTTTTGTAATATAACACTTTTTTTATAAGATCACTCATATATATATGTAATATCATTCCTACTCTATATTATCGCCTTAAAATTCTACAATGTCATATGATTTCTAGACTGACTGCTGTTCATAAAGTTGAGAAATAACGCCAGTTTTAAGGAGTTAGGGTTGAATGCGTGTGATATCACGAGAACTGTTTCATTTATGATAACTCATGAATGCATTTTTGGTAAAACCCAACATCATCAGTTCTCTTGCTATTAACCTCAATTCCGTTAAAATGGCACTATGCCATGTGCCATTTTGTCACACCAAATCTTACATATGTGCTCACATGGAATGGTGTATTCTATAATATCACAATTTTTTGAATAATATCACTCCTTTATATACAGTGTCAAAGATTTTCCATAATATCATCTTCAAATTCTGTTATATCACATGGTTTCTAAACTACTGTTCACAAAGTTGAGGTGTGCCATTTTAGCAGCATAACGCCATTTTAACGGAATTGAGGATTATTACATATTTACATATGATTGAGCGACTTGTTCCAGATGCAACATGTGTTCCTCAAGTGAGAAAAAGTAAATTAATACCAACCCTCCACGCTTGCAACTCAAAAATGGAATGTGATAGAATTAATTTGGATTTATAAATGCAAGGCCGAAGCAGTTTCCCCTCGCAAACATCAACTTAGGGACGCTTTACATGGGGAGTCAAGGCCATCAAATCTCCAAGCCAATTCACTCACATTTTGAGCCTAATTGGCTCCATGGGCCACTTGGAGAACACATTAAACAATTAATAAAGTGTGGGCCAATTTCCCCATGTGTAAAGCCCTTGGGGCCGATTTCTAGAAGGAAAAACAAGTCAATAGGCCCAATTCGTATTGTTAGCTACATTCCATGCTTTTGATTTGTTCTCATTAAAATATTTTAGTGAAATAATAATTTTTAATTGAAATCAGGAAAACGACCTTTAGGCCATGAATTGGCATTCCATTCTTGTATCTCCCAACTTTTGGAGCGCGGGCCGTGTCATAACTTGTCCCCCACCCATTATGATATAACTTTAGTAAATTGGCCTTGACTCCCCATGTAAAGCCCTTCGGGCCAATTTCAAGAATTGGACCAATCACAAGAGAGGAATTGGCCATGAATTGGCCCACCAATGGCTTGGCCCTTCCTGTAAAGCGGCCCTTCCAATTGATGTGTAACCATTGCACCTCCACCACTTGGATTGCACTTGAGCCATAATTCACCATCCTTGGAGTGATGACACATGTGATTTACTATTTTGCAATGAGTAGCAAATAGAGAAGACAAGGTTTCCCTATTTTTGTGGTATTTTTTAACATTTAACTATAAATTTTAGAAGTGATTAATATGGGTACACACATAGTCGTTCACAATGCATGCAAGGTAAAGGGACCCATTCCCGACCGGGGACCCATAACCGATCAAGCCCAATTCCTAGATTTTGAAAGAACAGAAGTACCTCATTTGTATATTTGAGCATGTGATCGACTTTAGGTTCCAAGCAACTTTTCACTTTAAACAATTATAACTATTTGAATAATGCAAATAAAACCACGAAACTTTTTGCATTCAACAAGAACCTTATATTTGCACACATGAAAAATTCTAAAAAAAATATATATACCTTAATATCATATGCTAAAATCCTTAAGTGGTCGGTTATAGGTGCCTCTACCTTACACATGAGGAACATACTATCTAAGAAAATATTCATTCCATCCCAAGGAAATCTTCATTTTGAGCTATCCAATTATGAGGTCGTCCGGATTTAGGTTCTCATACCCTAGTGCCACTCAAAGGCTACAAACAGTTACAGAAGAGCTTTAGTTTAGAAATTAGAAATATTTGATTCAAAGAGAGTTTGGACTTTCATCACTTCCCATACAATATTTTGGAGAGGAGATTGGAGAAAGTCTCAATGTCACCATCTTTCATAACTTGAGCCAAATTAGAAGTTTTTGTTTTTCACTTCGATTTTGTTTTTGGGATGGGTTCCAATTAGAGTGCAGTATTAGTGGTAGAAAGCATACTAACTAAATCAAGGATGTTATGAAGATAAGGTGTAAATTTGAGTGCAAAGGGTTTGATTCCGAACTATTTTCTTTGTAATTTTTTGATATTTTTCACCACTGCAATGCTGTTATTTGAGCCAAGATTTTTTTTGGTGAATTTTCTTACAACATGGTATTGTTAAGATGAAGGTGAACAACTTTCTAATTAGACTTTTTTTCATGATTGTAGTAGTTTGTTGGTAGGGTTTCGACTCTCAAGTGAAAATGATGAAGTTTTAAATTTATTTTGTGTACCAATACGTTAAATCTCGTAATCTATGAGGCTTCACGACCTAAGATTTGGTTCACATGAACTAAAATGAGTCTATGACAAGATTGTACAGGTGACATCCAAATAACTTATTTTTATTTTTACGTAAGATTGTTTTTTGGAAATGTGTTTTTTGGCAAATAAAATAGGATGGGACATTTAGGGATCTAGCTCTATTTCAGACAAAAATATTTCTACAGATAAGAAATATAATTTTCTGACTAATACGGTACTAGGCATCTCAAGATATATTCTCAAAAAAGCCAAAATATAGGAGATCTTCCTTATCTGAGGACCGAGTCTTCAAACTCCTCTACTAGATCTAGTAAAAGACAAAGCACCATCTATAATAGAGATCTTTCCAAATATTAGAGAAAGTTAGCTAGATGAGATCTTTCCAAAAAAGAAGGTAGCTAACATGAGAAATGTATAAAAATGGTGGCTTTAATTTTGATGTGTCGGACGTCTCAAAATTGCATGAGAGCCACCTTCACCCTCAAACTAAAGCAACTTGGTTGGAGCATGAGGAGAGGTTCTTAGCTAAAGGACAAACCTTCAAACACAACGACTCGGTAGAAGCATTGGAAAGAGCCCTAAGCACATAGCTTACAAACAACCTGATATAGTAGAGTAGATTAAACTGAAGCAAGTAATCTTCACTTAGAGGTACATAATAGCTTCCCATGCAATAGTACCATGTTCTCATTGCAAACATTATAGGGTGTCAATTTAGAGCAGTACCATTTTAGGAACACCTCTATCTTCAACTTCAAAAATTCATAACTCATTGTAGAAGCGTTCAAAAATGATAATTCCACTTGCACTATCTTTCTACTAACTTTCCCTATACACAAAGTCTACCTCCACTAGTAACATCCTGGTGTGCTGAAATTTGAGCCATTATTGAACACCTTACTATATTTGACCAAGAACTCTTTCAAAAAATTTGAACATGCACATGGGTGGAACTTTAGGATGGTATGTACCACTTCTTTTAACCGTTGTCTCATGAGGTGACAAGGATATTACATCACCTTCTTGTGGTCCCCAAACAACTATTGACAAGTCCAAGTTTCTTGGTTTCTAGTAACCAAGAACCTTGGAAACTTCGAATTCGAGGAGGACAGGTAACTGTCATGGCCAAAGTATCCCAATCATAACATGTGCCTTGCAAGCAAGTTAGGACAATAGTGAACTACAGGAAAATGATGTTGCCGTAGTAATAAAACTCCACACTAACTTTAAAACCCAACCCTAAATTTTAACATTATTTTAGCTAAAGTATCCTGTTTGATAATCGAGGAGTATCGAAAATGGCCCACTGTTGTGAATTCCACAAGAGGTACACAATAGCTTTAAAGGCTGATATTCAATGTACTCGCGGTGAACATTCTAGACTACATACAGTTTTTAGAAGGATCCAAAAAAAATAAATTCCGGTAGGTTCAATCTTCAATCTACTTACTTTGTCCATGCACACAAATTGCTCCCTCACTAGAGATTGCAATGCTAAAGTCTATACCCTCATTGATCAAATTACCTTACACTACGAAGATGGTAAACTTTCAACCAATGAGGTCCATTAGAAGTTAATTCGAATTTGATGAAATACAAAGCGCCATGCCAAAATTTGTTGTGGAATATAAGGTATGAACACCTATTTTTGTGCATTTAACCCCTAGTGATCCAGGAAAACCAATTTGGTTTTTTGAGATTTCAAGCATCTCATTTTAAGGAGTTAAATTGATATTTTTGCATAAGATTTTTACTCGGTGCTCCCCATACTGTAATGTGTATGTGGTAAATTTTGCAAAGCCAAATTTTAATTCTATAACCTTCGTCTAGAAATTTTAGGTTTCAAGTCCAAAACGGGCAGTTTAAAATAATTTTTTTTTGAAAAATTCTTTTTTAAAAATTAGTTCATTACCAAATTACTATTCAAATTCCAAAGTGTCCGAAGTCAAAAGTTTAACAATTTTACAAGGGCAGCCTCCAAAACTTTCAAAAACAATCTTCATAATTTCTAGTAATTTTACAATTTTTTATTTCAAAAATTGCCAAAATTTGAGATTTTGGATTTTTTCCAAGATTTTTTTTTTTTTTTTTTTTTTTTTTTTTTTTTTCAAAATTCACATTCTCATAAATGCACCTACTCACCGTCCAAATTTTCTCAAACTAAATATATCATATGTGGTGCTTTTTTTACTACATTGTTGTTTTTAGACCTTCTTTCATAAAATAATTTACATTAAGGTCAAAAAGTGGAATTGGTCTTTTAAATTTTGCATGAGCGTACCCAACTTGATTACCTACATGGAAAAAAATGACGGAAATATGTTTGGAGTAACAATTATCAAGTTGCCCTTGGCACCATTTAGACAATGCCACTCATGCAGCGGCAAAAGAAAGTGTTGGACAAACTTTGATTGTTACTATCTCATAAATGATAAACATCCAATGGTTGAAATTTTGACCAGTCCTTTGTATACAAGTTAGGTACAAGATCTTACGGTTCAAAGTCTAAAACCAGAAAAAAAAAGTTTCTCCATTTCCCCATTTCCCAACGAAGGTGAAAAATGGCAGTTTTTGGTTTTGGAGGTGGAGGAAATGCTTGGATTTCTAAGGGTTAAGGAAATCACTATACTTAGAGTGGTAGAATGAGTGGCTTACTATTTTTCACTGCTTCGCAAACATAAAAGGCAAAGCTGACAATAATTATAAGCACTTACAATAATAGCTACAAATTTCAGAAGTGACCAATATAGGTTAACCCCTAAAAATCCAGGAAAACCGATTCGGTTTTCTGAGATTTCGGGCAGCTCATTTTAAGCATTTAAATTGATATTTTTGCCTAAGATTTTTATTGGGTGCTCCCCATACAGTAATGTGTATGTGGTAAAATTTTCAAAGTCAAATTTTAATTTTATAACCTTCACCTAGAAATTTTAGGTTTCAAGTCCTAAACGGGCAGTTTAAAATAATTTTTTTTAATTTTTTTTTTTAGAAATATGTTCATTACCAAATTACTATTCAAATTCCAAAGTATCCGAAGTCAAAAAGTTTACCAATTTTACAAGGGCAGCCTCCAAAACTTTCAAAAACAATCTTCACAATTTCTAGTAATTTTACAATTTTTCTTTCAAAAATTGCCAAAATTCGAGATTTTGGATTTTTTCCAAGATTTTTTTCAAAATTCACATTATCATAAATGCACCTTCTCACCGTCGAGATTTTTCTCAAACTAAATATATCATACGTGGTGCTTGTTTTACTATATGGTTGTTTTTAGACCTTCTTTCATAAAATATTTTACGTTAAGGTCAAAAAGTGGAATTGGTCTCTAAAATTTTGCATGAGCATACCCAACTTGATTACCTACATGAAAAAAAATGAGGGAAAAATATTTGGAATAACAATCATCAAGTTGCCCTTGGCACCATTTAGACAATGCCTCTCACGCAGCGGCAAAAAAAAGTGTTGGTCAAACTTTGATTGTTACGATCTCACAAATGACAAACATCCAACGGTTGAAATTTTGACCAGTCCTTTGTATACAAGTTAGGTACAAGATCTTACGGTTCAAAGTCTAAAACCGGAAAAAAAAGTTTCTCCATTTCCCCATTTGCCAACGAAGGTGAAAAATGGCAGTTTTTGGTTCTGGAGGTCGAGGAAACCCCTGGATTTTTAGGGGTTAACCTGTAATCAGACATCCAGCTGTATATACACATGAGATACATTAGGGTGATCAAATCTTCATTGAAGCAAGATCTTGACATGCAAGCTTACAATTAAGCACTCATACCTTTCTAGTAGAGAAATTTCGACAATCAAAACATACGATGTTGTTTGCCTAAATTTTCAAAAAGTTGCATGGGACATCCTATGATATGACTACATGCAAAAAAAGGGTAAGTAGCCTTTTCCAATTATGAGCGCGGTAGCTTGTTGTGTGCACAAAAGGCTCCAGACTTGTGACAAAAGCATGCTACGTCAGAATGGGGTCATGTGTGATGTCAAAATAGTCCAATAACTGTGTTGTGGGTTCCCTGCCTTTCAAACATAATTCCATAGAAAGGAAGGAGTACCACCTCAATTACCTTACGTACTGTACACAATTGTACCCTAACTTTTGATTGATTCCAAACCCACCCACCTATCATATTGTATGAACATAGTGGAAAAGTAGGTGTTTTTCCTATGACCCACTACCTGCACAGAATCTTACCAGAGTGATAATTCGAGGTTCTAGTTTCATTGAGGATGTGCACATTTTATTCGGTTCGAATACTCTTTAGAAATAATGCATCTCAAGGATTCCTCAATGGAACATTTTTTACCCCTAAAATGGGTAAAAAATTTCCTTAAAACCTGAAATGGGTTTTGGAGGTTTCCGCAAGAGAAAAACGCAGACAACTTTGACCATTATAATCTCACAAATGAGTAAAAATCAACGGTGAAAATTTGGTACATGAGAAGTATGTCAAGTTAACTTTGAGATCTTACGGTTGAATATTCTAAATAATGCTTATATTGAGATTTTTTGAGCAAGCTTAATGTAAAGGAAGGTCAAATTTTGTGACTTAAACGGTTTTGCAATAAGGAAATTTACGGGTTAAAATTCAAATTTTGTGACTTAAACTGTTTTGCAATAAGGAAATTTACGGGTTAAAATACGTCTTCAAGGATATCTATTTAACGCCGAGAGAAATTTGATGCAAAATTTTCTAAATTACAAGAAATGACCTTCTACTTGAGGCCTATTGTTGTGTGAACATTGGCAGATTACTGCATGCTCTTAGAATTCATCCATAACTAGAATTTACTCCATGTAACTATCTACTTACTCCAATTCACATAACATATAGCTTGATATGAACACACATATACATACAACTCCTACGGTCCTACCTAGATCCTTAAACACTAGTGGAAATATGGTCCGTGTACACCTTGCAAGTACACCCATAGTGGCACATTACACATAAGCTCAAGTGTAGTGTCGGTGTCGTACCGGTGAAGAAAAAGAATGTACCATGGGACATGAGGTGAGCACATGCATCCATATTTTTTAGTTTAAAGGCATGTGTGCCACTTTGAAACAAGTGAGTTCTAAAGTATTAATTTCGAGATAACATTCAGGGCACAAAGAAATTGACCATCCCTGTATGCTAATTGACATGACTATCTATAAATGCCACTCTAATTCCTCTTTCATCAATATCAATGTAGCAAAAGGGAAAAATTCAAGAGTCGGTATGCAATATGAATAAGCCATGATAATGGGGTTGATATTTGATTCCAACCCCTTGAAGTAAGTAGAAGAAACTTTCAAACAAGTGGTACCATATTTAGTATGATGTCATGTTTAATTAAATGGGGATTCATTCACGAAATCTGGGCTGAAACGGATTTTAGATTTGGAATGGTTGTTGTGCAATTTAAAAATCTACATTGGAGGTATCCTTATATTGTTGGGATTCCCTCAATAAATATTTTCTAAGTTGAATTTTATCTTGTTCCGGAGGCTTTGGGGGAGCTCCTCATGTGTTACTTTTGGATTGCTTCTAGTCTTCTATTTATTTATACTTTAATTGGGGTACATGGCCAAACGTTTTGGCAATCCTCGTTCGGTGGGCATGTTGGCATAGATGGGTGAGGTTACTTCTACTAGGGCGTTTGGCTCAATGGGGCCGTGGGTTTGAAACCTTGGGGAATTTTAACGACTCTTCCTAGGCCACGCCTATGAGTCTTAGACACGGCTGTCATAACTCTTTGCCATTTCATAGAATCAAAAGCTAAACCTTGCGGGGGTCACAAGAATGTTTTTATTTTTATTTTTTCACATTTGCTATACCACCAAACCTCGTTTGGTTGTAAACCCAAGCTATGAAGGAAGAAGTTAGGGCTAGTGTAACAAGTCCTTTATACACCCTACCCCCGGTTTAAGAACATACCTTATAATTAGTGAGACTTTTGTAATCACTATAGTTCCAAGTGCTAGACAGAAACAAAATACGCTAAATTTTCTTATGCTACTATAACTAATCAACTTTCAGTCTTTCACATCATCAACAATTCAATTCAATTTCAAATTTGCAACAAATTGAATATTGCAAATCCATTTCACTTTTGATGATGTGCAAAGTGCACCACCGCAAGCTTGTTTTGTGTAGAGGGGCATATACAGGGGAGGGTACAACCAAGGGTGTGACTACAACCCCTTGTGAACTTTTGTAAGTTGTAGTTGTGATAGGAAGAAAATAAAATAATTTGATTTCATCAACGTTTCACATAGTAACAACCGAATATGACTCTACACCTCACCTATACATGGACCATAAATGCACTAGTGTTGTTTCAATAATTGTCATACACCTCAAAAGCCAAACAAGACCTTCTTTCACTTGAACAAATAATGAGTCCAGTAACTAGTTTTTTATATTAATATTGGTATCTTAAATACCTCCTCAATTTAGCACCAGTGAAACTGAAAGAATTTACAAGTGTAATAATCCCCATGCATGAAGACCCTCAAGACCCTCCACATCGTCCAAAGGTAAATCCTTCTATGAATGATTGGAACCAAATCCTCCAATCATTCTACCATAATGATGTCCGCAAATTCTTCTACTTTCTGAAAAGATTGTTAGTTCAAATACTCATAAGCTAATATGGAGTGCACAATCATCCAAGAATTAGTAAAGAGCTTACATCCCATTCTACCATGATGGATACTTTTATGTTACAAAAACATTTTCTTTGGAAGCAGACTGAGCCCATAAGTCAACTTAGAGTGCACAATAATTAAGAGAATTGGTGCGGAGGTTACATCCCCTAATTAAAGCCGCACCTGCTGATGGCAGTTATCAACCGAAAGGACGGGGATTGGCGTTACAGAATAGTTTTTTGAGGAAAGCCATTTTGGCATGCTTATATATATTTGTTTTCATTCAGTGACAAGGAAATTACAGCAACTTGCATATAAAGTTTTAGCCACATTATTTTAGTTTTAGACTTTTGTAACTTTCTGGTACCACTCACCGTTGAGAGAGTGATTTCTTGCACACATCTGAGTTCTTTATCTTAAAAGTATTTGAAATCTTAAAATCATACATGTATGATTTGTGCAGTACAATCTAAGCAAGAGCTCCTTAGAAAGAGGCTTTTCAATAATACCATGTTACGCTGTAGATTAGGACGTTTGTTTACTTTGAAGCATGATTGTGTCTTTCAAGTCAAGACAGGGCTCAAATAGTATGCTGATGTTTTTTGTGCATTGATAGTGCAAATAATGATAAAGCTCATAATACAACCGACGAATCATATATTGATAGGCAGTTCTAGAGGCTCCGGTAGTGGAAACATGGTTTGCATACACCCCATGAGTACACTCGTAGTGGCATTCCACACCTGAGCTTGTTTCCACTACTATTGGGTACACCGAGCTTGTTTCCACTACTAAGAGGTACACTGAGCTTGTTTCCACTACTAAGAGGTACAGTGAGCTTGTTTTCACAACTGAAAGGTACACTGACCATGTTTCCACTAGTGCTTAAAGACAACTCACATCTTAATTGGTAGGCTCATTAGGGAATGAGCAAGAGAATCAACATTGAAATATATACTTAGATAGATATGAACTCCGGTCCTCCTTTGAGGCCGGCGTGAATAGAGTGTCTGTTCGTCTTGACAATGAGTCGATGCCCAAACATTACATTGGAACACATGTAAGATATTGAATCATTGCGATTTTATTTTTGAGTTTATCCTTAACTAGATATGAAATTTGAAAGTGGAACCAATGTGTGTACCTAAGACTGCATACAAACATTACATGGCCTGATTCATTAAATTAGATTTTCTCCACTACTTAGGGGACTTTTCTGATGAAAGAATAAATGATCAAAAAAGAGACCACTAAAAGTCTCTATTGGAAAAATTTGCTTGTTACAAGACCTTTGCCGCGGACAACCACATGCTCTCACATTTTTGTTACCATATACGACCCGAGGGCGGTTTTAGGGAGTGACAAATCTATAATACCATTAACGCGTTACCATTTCTTCAAAACAAGAGAGTCCATAACGACAAGTGTTCGGACCAAGGTCGGGTCAAACCACGAAGAAGGACCTCCCAACAACAGTCCAACCAACAGTTCAACCTTGTGGGGACCGGACTCGTTCAGACAGCCGCGTTCACTTCAGTTGAGATCCATAGTCACAGCAAAAGTGAGTTAGTTAAGCACACACGAGCACTTGACCTTTCCAATCGATCGATCGACCACTAGCTAGCCACACAATCATTCTAATTAACGTACATACAGACAGACACAGCTAGTATTGAATCGATCATTTGCAAATAGATCGCAGTCACGTACTTAGCCTCGATCGAACACACTTCGATTCACACTCAGCTAGAATTGGGGTTCGATCGAGCTAGCTTCTTCTTCATCATCATCATCATGATTGTATGGCTAGCTTCATGATCAGAGCGGCTCAACTAAAAAGCGGCTAGCGGAGCACACAAGAGACAAGCGCACACATTCCTTCTCTGTACATTCGCATATTTTGTTGTACCCTCCACTTCGCTTCGCTTGCATGATCAGTGTGTGGACTTTTACTTGTACTGCCACTCGCGCGCTGGCCTCACTTTTGCACTCGGTCAATCACTACACTCACTCACTCACTCACCCCAGCTCCTAATGCCGATTAAGCTCGACTTCAAAGCTTAAGGTTTTTGACTTGTGAGTGCGTTAGTTAATTTTGAATTGTCGGATTCTCGGCCTTCCGCTTGTGGGGTATAAGGTGCACTGGCAGTGCAGTTTGATACTAGAGCTACTAGAAAAGAGCGAGAGAGAGAGAGCGAGCAATGTTGATCAAGGCTTAATTGATGCGCTCCGGAGATTGATTAGTTGATAGTGCTCAGATCTCGATTGAGGTCAAGGTTTTCGACGGCGAGTTCACGAGTTTGGTGATGTAAATTGTCTTCTTTTGGTTGCCGATTCTGGGCCTTTCGATTGTAAGTGGGGTATAAGGTGCAGCGTGAGGCAATTGGCAGAGCAATTTGGTCGTTCGAAAGCTTTTGGAAAGGATCGATCATTACGACTCTGACTAGCGTCCGGAGGTTGTGGTTGTGAGAAAATTGGTCTCGTTTGTGAGGTAGAATCGAAGAAAAATGCAACGGCAGGTGCAGCAGGGTGGGCGGAGGCACCTGAACAGTCGATGGCGGAAGCAGGGCATAATGAGGAGGATTCTGTGGGTTTCCGGCTACCTCACCATCGCCTGCGGCACGCTTCTGTCGACGCTGCTTCTGCCTATGATTTTGCACTCCAACTCGCACTTAATTGACGATCTTGGCGGCGTCGATTCCTCCGCTGTCATCTCCAAGGTTGCTAGAATCTCAATTTTGAACTGGCGAATTTCCATCTGCAATTGGCGTTTATGCCATGTGCCATTTTTGCATGAAGAGTGCAAGTGAACATATACTTCTCCTGTGCCAATCTTAACGATTCAGCAACTCTGCTAAACAATTAAAGTAGATTGATTTCACTAAATCACTATATCCTCTACAACCATCTTTCCTTCTCTCAATTATGATATAAATCGACAACTGAGGTTTGATCATCTTGAGAGCTCGCCAGTTTCAGTCTGGAACACAATTTGTGATGAGGATTCGTGCACTTCTTGAGACTCCGTAAGTTGATGCTTTTGCTCGTTGCAAATGAATGCAGGAGAGTATCGTTGGAGGTCAGAAACGTGGATTGAGTTGGAAGCAGGAGCAACCTCACCGCACCAAGTTGGCACTCGACAGTGAAGACGAAAATAATCTCGAAGAAAAGGTATCGTAATTGTCCAAAAAACTGAACACTTTCAGCCCAAATCTGTGGAATTGGCGGTAATACACGTCCAGAGTACAATCACATGCATCATTCATCGTGACATGTGGTCATGTAGCATGCAATTGGATGTGCTCTCGCTTGCCAACTGGTGATTCCAAATTGTCAAAGTTTACATAGCATGCAACGATCTATGCACCATTTCTCCTTCCCTTTCGTTGCACAATTTTCTGTAATCAAATCGTCACATGAGGTGATGTAGTCCGAGTTCTGAGACCTCAACTCCATCGAAGTGACTCAACTCCATCTTAAGAATATACCCCCAATCAAGTGCAAGAATTGGTTTCACAACCTGGAAGATTCTAGTAGGTTCAAACAGGGCAAGGTTTTTTTATCAGACAAAATTCCTATTCATTTGTCAGACACGGTTTTGATGAGATGTGTGGAGTTTGAATGTTTTGGGTTTTTTTTCTGGAGCAGCTATGGACGCCTCCATCGGACAGAAGCTTCGTGCCTTGTGTCAAACCAGAGCCTATGTACTTGGGTAAGCCACTTATTGACCAATCTGTGCACGCCACTGTGTGAATCATGTGTCAGAAACTCGGCTTTCAAGTCTTCCTTTTTTTTTCATTCAATAATGAATGCCGGCCAAGTGTCTGCCAAGTGATCATTTGGCTACTCATTGAAAACGGGTCCAAAAAGCTCTTGTACGCAAATATCGTAAAGGATGTTAAAAAGTACAAAGTTTGAAAATTCATTGAATAAGTGCATAATTATCATATCTTTGGTGACCATGTCCTTTGCTTAGAAAAGATTTGTGCATTGATTTATTTATATTGGGAAGTTTAAGATGTCAGCCTGTATAATAGGTGTTTGTAAATGTGGTTTGTTAATAACCCCGAAAAGAGAAACTGTACAGTGACCTCGAGGATGGTCATATCTTAAATCTGTAAATAAAATCTTTAAATTAGATTTTGGGAAATTTCGACCGTAGGATCTTGTTCATAATTGTTGAATCAGTCTACCCATCAAATTTTATCAAATTTCACATTAAGAATATTGAGTTATATTTAACCCCTTACTTTCCTTAAAACTGGAAACGGGTTTTGGAGGTTCCCCCAAGAGAAAAACTTAGCCAACTTTGACCATTATAATCTCATGAAAAAAAATGAACGATTCAAGTTTGTTATGTGAGAAGAATGTCAAGTGAACTTTGAGATCTTACGGTTGAATCTTTCAAATAATGCTTAGATTGAGATTTTTTGAACTTAATCTAAAAGAAGGTCAAATTTTGTGACTTAAAACACTTTTGCAACAAGGAAAATTTAGGGGTTAATCAAAGTTTTGAGCAACATGTAGTTTTGAGCAATCAACCACGATGTGATCGATTTCAACGTTAGGGGTTAAATTCTTGTATTGTGTTTTGAAGGTCCTGGTCCTTCCCAAGGCTACTTGATGGTGAATACCAATGGTGGACTCAATCAAATGAGAGCTGGAGTAAGAACTTCTTCTTTTTTAGCCTTACCTCAATAATTGCTTTCTGTACTAATGGATTCAGCGGTAGCCTACTTTATCAGTTTGGTAATTTTTCAATGGCCATAACTCACCTAATTTTTCTTAGAGAATAAAGGTATTGTCTTCTTCTTTTTTTGCTAACTAACACTACATTTTATTATGCAATCCATCAAAATGCTGATCATTAGCTCAATATGTTTTCTTTCTTTGGAGTACACAAACTTATCAAGTGAGAAATGAATGAACAATGGTGTTAACTCGTAAAGGATCAAGGCGTTAAGAACCTAAACCCTAAGAAGGGTCTTCAGGAGCCTATGGTCCTTCAAGGGTTACAATTAAGATGATTGGATGATCAATTACCAAATTTCCTCAAGGAAATATAATAAATATAATGTTTTATTGAGAAGAAATTTAACCTTCAAAGGAGAAGCTCTACAATGACCTCTATACAGTCATGTTTGAAATCTCTGAATAGAAAAGGCAATTATGGGGAATCCAATCATAGGATCTTGTTTACAATTGTCTGACTAGTCTACCTACCAATTTTTTTCAACTTTCACCATACTATATATTGTTTCAATTTTTATAAAAAAATTGAATTTTTATAAGCAAATCGACCCGATTTGGGCTTCTCTCTTTTAGGGATAAACCCCCCAAGGCCCAAAGAGCCCATTCAAAGGACGGGTTGACTTTTAGTGTATTTTGATAACCTTGTACATTTGGAGGTGAAATCTAAAAGTGTTCAAATTGATTCAACCTACCCTTCCTTGAGAGTGAGGAAGCTTTGAATGAATCATATGGTTCTCATACAATGATGTGATACTTGCAGATATGTGACATGGTTGCAATTGCACGAATAATCAACGCCACACTTGTCATTCCAGAATTAGACCAAGCCTCATTCTGGCAAGATAATAGGTTAGATCTGATGCATGTTCTCATTTTCTCCTAGTGCATTCAGAGTTGCCTTATATACAAAATTCCTATTCATTTGTCAAACACAATTTAGATGAGATGTACATTTGATACATTGATAACGTCTTAGATGTACATCTCATCTAAATTGTGTCTGACAAATTTGTGTCTAATTTTGTATTCAAGAAGAATACTTGAAAGTAGTTTTGTCAATTGAAAATTTCAGAATATATTAACCAATAAACAATAAGAGCAAGTATAGTCAGTATAGTTACTACTTCATGGATGGGACTTGCTTCACTCTGAAAACTACTTCTCTGTCTGTTGAAAAGCTGATATTCGAAGCATGATGAACTTATCATCTGTGCTCTCTATGATGTGAAATGCAGCAATTTTTCAGATATTTTTGACGTGGATCACTTCATCAAAGCACTCGCAAATGACGTCCATGTCATTAGAAAGCTCCCAACCAGTGCGAAGTCCGAACGCAAAGTGATGAAGGCATTTCGGAGTTGGTCCAATCACAAGTACTATGAGGAAGAAATTCCACGTCTCTGGCAGAACTATAAGGTGCAGCCATATTTCTAGATATTCTAACATCATCGTCCTTTTACAACCGGGTCAAAGTCCCAAGAAACTAACTTTCAAATCAAGGTAGACAAACCCTGTAACGATTAGTTCGCAATAGTGAGCGAACTCTCCGGATAATTGTTATCATTGACTCGTCATTGGTAAAGATATGCACTGAATTTGATTTATCGTTGGTGATAAAGAGCTACAACGGAGTGAGTAGAAGTCTTACTTTTATTTTCTAAATCTTTTGCTTGTTTGATGCAATCCTTACATTAAGCAATAATCCTCTTCTGGAGATTATTTAACAATCGGTGCTCGCAGGTGATCAAAGCTGCGAAATCAGACTCTCGTCTTGCGAATAATGGCCTTCCACCTGAGATTCAGAAATTGCGCTGCAGAGTGCACTATGATGCCCTCCGCTTTGCTCCTCACATTGAAGCCTTCGGCAAGGTATAATCCACACACTTTTATTCATCAATTCTACAAGAGTGGATGACTTCTTAAGGAAGGTATTGCGACAAACATTTTTGAGGGTTCATGCCACATTCGACTAATTTGTGTATTTTGAAATGACGAATTCTATTCGTGTAATTTCATATCACAAGGATTCAAGCTGTTGCTATTGTCGTGGTTTTCATCTGAGCAAGTTCATATCGCATATTGAAGATTCATCTCGCGATTTACTTGAACAGTCCAAAAGTAATTGAACGGGACATGCTCACAATCAGCTAGTGAATGACTGAACTTTAACGAAAATCACCTCAGAGTAACCAGCTATGAACATTTCTTATTATAAGTATGATTGAGACGTTCTATCTGGAGATACTAAATTGTGGAGTGCAACGATTGTGCAGGTGCTTGTAGATAGAATGAGGGCGGCTGGACCTTACGTTGCTTTGCATCTGCGGTATGAAAAGGACATGCTAGCTTTCACTGGCTGCACTTATGGATTAACAAACCAAGAAGCTGAAGAACTCACCACCATAAGGTACCAGCTTCCTAGCAAGTCTAACTTCCTATACATGTATACATTCCACTTGGGGTGATAGTCTGGTTGGGGTACCCAAAAAGGTTGTCCCATGAACAATTGCACTCTATGCTGGTGTGACAAACATATCCATTTTTAAACTGTAATACAATAAGACTTCATTAGATGTAGTTTTAGTTGTCTATACTTATAATGTATCAAGAAAAAAAATTAAAAATTAAAAAAAAAATTTTGAAGTAATTTTATTTGATTTTTTAGTTGAAAAAGTAAGTCATGTCCCAATAACCTAAAAGCCATAGAATCAAGCAAATGGAATATCAACCATTTTTATTTTAATATAATTTTTGAATATGACCTACATCTTCTTGTATAGAATACAAAATCATTTATTTAATAATAAAAAAATTAATTCATTGTGCACTATAATGCCTGCAAATCCCCAAATTCAGCACTTTTTCCCTCATCTATGAATGGATCCAAAAAAAATAAAAAATCTAAAAGAAAATCTATAGGCATATATACTCTGATTTCAGTGAGGTGCATGATATTTTATTTTCTATTTTAGGGTCTTTTTACTTGATTAAAATGACTAAATTAGACAAACTTTGGAGGCTTTCAATAAAAATAACCTAATTAGTGTGTCCAAAAAGTGATACCCCAAGCTTACCATTGACAAGTGTTTTATTTCTCATAAAGACCACATAATCATTTTCGATATCTGAAAAGCTATGTTATTTGGAATTAATACGACTCTGACGTCCGACAATGATGATCCAATCTAGGCGAAATGACCATATGTAGTTATTCAAGATACTATGGACCTCAATACATGTATAACAGAGATACATTCCCTGGCTAATGTTGACTCGAGAATGATTTATTTGTTGCCAGAGAATCTACACCTCATTGGAGGGTGAAGAACATCGATGCAAGTAAGCAAAGAAGTAAAGGATTATGCCCTCTCACTCCGACAGAAGTTGGGGTGTTTTTGAGATCTCTTGGTTATCCAGAGACCACCCGAGTGTATATTGCAGCCGGAGAGATTTACGGCGGTAGTGCAAGAATGTCTGGCTTTCTATCCCGCTTTCCTCATGTACTGAGTAAGGTAAACCGAAGCTAGTACCATGATCCTTTTTTCTGCAATCAAGTTGATATTCTTGTAGAAAGGAAAGGAAAGGCTGATGTAGGAAGTGTTATTCTTGTGATGGACAGGAAACAGTGGCAACAGCAGAAGAGCTGGCGCCGTTTCTGAACCATTCCTCACAAATGGCAGCTTTGGATTATATCGTCTCCGTGGAGAGTGATGTGTTTGTGCCATCGTACTCCGGCAACATGGCCCGTGCTGTTGAAGGTCATCGCCGCTTCCTGGGTCATCGCAAAACGATCTCTCCGGACAGGTCGGTCTCTACCCTCTCATTTTGTGATCAAATCTTGTGAAAAAAGCAGAGGAGCCCTACTGTAAGTAATGTGCCATGTTTGAATCAAGATTCCATAGATAGAAACTCCGGCCCCTTTCTAAGGGCTCGGCGTGAATGAAGTGTCCGTTCGTAATGTCTTAAGATTCCATACACTATGATCATAAGTAAAAACATTAAGGTTACTGTCTTCACCCATGTCTGGGAAGAAGCCAAAGATTGTGCAATATTTTTATGCTCACTTCATATTTGACAAATGTATAGAGATTCTTGATATGATAGTTTAGCACTTATGCATAAAGGTTAGGATGATTTATGATGATTTTTTTTTTGGTGTGGTGGTCTTTTGTGCAGGAAGGAGCTAGTGGCGCTATTTGATCTTATAGACAAAGGTCTTCTTCAAGAAAATAAAGAGCTAGAAGAAGTCATTACCGCAATGCACTACAACCGGTATAGATTATTTAATCTTTATATGATTTTCTAGCAAGTTGCATGGAATTTTGCATCTAAACTTTATTGTGCATTTTATGTAACTGTCTCGGCAAGAGATTTATTTTATTTAATTTTTTTTTTAATTTTTTTTTTTTTTTTTTTAAATATTGCAAAGAGCTCCGTTGTTGCATAGTATTGAGAAGACTATCAAAAGTTGAAATGATTCTAGAACTCTTAGAACTCTTTTTGATTCTTGAAATATGCTAAATTAAACAATTATGCTGATGTTTTTGTTGTTGTATAGGCAAGGTGCACCACGGAAGCGCAAAGGACCATTGAAAGGAACTAAAGGGCGAGACCGTTTTCGGTCGGAAGAGGCTTTCTATACAAATCCAACTCCTGATTGTTTATGTCAACATCCTGACTCATCCGAGTATGAAAATTAACATTGAAATAGAGATATAATAAATCGGGAATCATAATTGTAAAAATATAAAACAAGGTTCCTAGATACAGAAGTATGCTCGTTTGAGGTATGTACATTGTTTCTTCATTTAGAACCAAGTGTTTTCTCATCAAACAACAAAGTATGAACCAAATCCCTTGATCTTTTGGTAGAAGTTGAGGTGTCAAAGTTCAAACTTAAGTAGACTTATGTGCCCAAATTCATTTTTAATAGGGCTAGTAGTTTGAGGTAAAGATAAGTTCAAAGTGGCACCCAATTGAGCTCCACAGAATTGATTGTAGAGTAAGGTAGAGGATGAAGAAAACATAAATAGCCAAATTTTGGGTTTAGCAAATTCCTTTGTGGAATGGTCAAGTGAATCATAGAAAATTGTACAAATTATGTAGGAGATTGGTTTGATTAGATTTATGATTTTATGACTATTCTTGAATTATTTATCAGTTTTTGAATTTGAAGCCTTGAAGTGCTCAGAACCATACTTTTTGAATGTCTATGTACATACATTGAGAAGTTACATGTGATGCCTATAATGTACCTCTTAATGATGGGAAATTTCTTGACCGGTAAAATCAGAAGTAGAGAGGGCTTTCTAAGATCTACCCAAAGTTGTAATATAAATATCTCAAATCTACCCCAAAACAAGTAGATTGTAGAGACTCGTGAAATTCACCTCAAATTGAGATCTTACATTTTTTTTCAAGTTTTGTATCTTTGACATGTAAAACAATGATAAAGCATGATCTCACCATTCAAATTTTTGATACACTATATGACATTCCTCTTTATTGTTGAAACCAACCTTTAAATCAAATTTCAATATATATACCTCCATATAAAAACTCAAGCATTTTCATCAGGTTCTAGAAGTCCTAAAAGGGTAAAAACTAAGTTGAATTCACCCAAGGAACAAATTCAACTTTGAAGAGCCTCAAATGAGTACTACCCTGAAGAATGGTTTTCAGAGCTCTGAAAACACTTGATTCTATTCCTTAAAATAAAAATAAAAAATCTAAACATTACTATATTACAAAGGACAAAGAATAAAAGTACGTGTACATTTATAAGGTAATTACTTCCAGATCCTACAATTACATCCTCTTGAAAACTACATAAAAATATGGAAACATATTCATCATACCTCTTCTCCTGCATGATTAAAGATATTCTTCACAAACTATCTCCACCTACCGTAACAGCGCTCCAGCGAATTGCACATTCTGTGAAGATCTTTCTTCTTCACCAAATGGTCTCACATGTGCATTGATCTTTCTCCCCAATCGAACACTGCTAATAGGTGAGCGAGCACTGTAAGTAGGTGGACATCCTACCATAATTGACCCAGATTTCACTCCAAACGAGGCTATTTAAGTGCAAATCAACAAACATATGCAACCCCTGAGTACTATAAAATTCAAAAACCGCAACCTGTTCCACACGCACTATTCATTCAGGAGCATCTCTATGCTCAAGGCCAGCTGCCTCGGACTCGGTTTCCCGGGTAGAAAAGACGAGCAGTTCCAGTTGACTGCAGACACTAACATTTGTTTTATAATGATGTACCATTCGTATCATAATGATGTACCATTTTTTTCTTTCGAATCAGTCGGTAGCAACCGCGGGAACAATTACTTTCAGTACCCTACTCTAGATCGATACCGTCAACATGGCCTCGCTCCGTAGACTTTCTGATGGAATCAGCTACTCTCTCAAGAATCTGTACATACCCTCATTGAAGAACAAAAGTACAGCGCCACTTACAGTACAAAAGTACAACACATCTGGATTCTGACACGAAACCGATCTTCAAGTATTGCAATATTCGTTATGTCCTGATACATCGACGAGTGGCCGATTCTTGCATGTCGGTACCACCGTTTTGATGATTATGCAGAGCTTGGATGACAGGATCAATTCTCGATGGCGTGTTAGCATTTTGGGAACCCAGGCTTAATCTTAATCTTTTAGGCATGGAAAAAGCACACTCACTTGCCGAAGAACGGATTAGCGGAGAAGCCGTACTGCAATCTTGACCTTGATAGGGCTGTTCTACACGCGGAATGCGAGCAGGGGGCAACTGATCGACGTGCACATCGTAGGGTTACCCTGCAGATCCGATCACACTCAACAGCAATCACAACAACGGGGGGCCAGAAGGGGCGTACTTCACGACGTTCAAGCTGCTCGTGAAGGAGGATTACAAACATCCTGAGCTTTTTAGGAAAATGCCGCCATCATTGTCACCAGCTGATCTCGTCTCTTACTACCTACTTGAAACTCATCGGCAAGTACACGCTCTCGATTGTGGAGGCACATCATTGTAAGAGTGTCGTTGGCAGGGATTTTGCAAAAGAGGCAGTCCAATGGTACGTGACTGTGTCCTCGATTTTGGATGAGAATGCGAAGCAGCAGATGAAGAATTGCATCATGGTCCGCGCCGGGCTTGTCACCGTATAAATCACATCCGAATCGTCTTGGAGCCCCGAGGCTGGTTCGTTCTACAGCCACGAGGTGCAACCTCTTGACCAGATGCTTGACCTCAATTATCGTTTCCACCTCAATTCCTTTGTATTGGCGTTTTTCCAAGTGCTATTTTGCATGCAGTGTAAGCGAGTGTGCTTTTTTCATGCCCAATCTTAATCTTTTTGCTACTCTTTCTTGCCAAAAGCTTCATACAGTGCAGAGTTGGTTTCCTTCTCATAGTCACTATAGACAGTTTCAAAATTCTCCATCCAAAGTTCCAGACTTACAAAGTGAAGGAGCTGACAAAGAATTCAGAGGGGCAATGCAGTAATGTGTACTCTTGCAGTAATGCCCTCACTGTTATGTTTAGTTGTGCATTTACTAATGGGCTATGCTGGTGTCCTTTTGGTTTCAAACCATTTGAGTGCACGTTACGGTGAATCAATAAGTACGTTTCAAGTTTATTTCACTAGAACTAGCGATTCTCAAGGGGGCAATGGTAAGCTTGGGGTATCACTTTTTGGACACACTAATTAGGTTATTTTTATTGAAAGCCTCCAAAGTTTGTCTAATTTAGTCATTTTAATCAAGTAAAAAGACCCTAAATTAGAAAATAAAATATCATGCACCTCACTGAAATCAAAGTATATATGCCTATAGATTTTCTTTTAAATTTTTAATTTTTTTCGGATCCATTCATAGATGAGGGAAAAAGTGTTGAATTTGGGGATTTGCAGGCATTATAGTGCACAATGAATTAATTTTTTTATTATTAAATAAATGATTTTGTATTCTATACAAGAAGATGTAGGTCATATTCAAAAATCATATTAAAATAAAAATGGTTGATATTCCATTTGCTTGATTCTATGGATTTTAGGTTATTGGGACATGACTTACTTTTTCAACTAAAAAATCAAATAAAATTACTTCAAAATATTTTTTTTAATTTTTAATTTTTTTTCTTGATACATTATAAGTATAGACAACTAAAACCACATCTAATGAAGTCTTATTGTATAACAGTTTAAAAATGGATATGTTTGTCACACCAGCATAGAGTGCAATTGTTCATGGGACAACCTTTTTGGGTACCCCAACCAGACCATCACCCAAGGGTCAATTTGGAATGGCTTCAAGTGGTTAAGTACTTTTTTGTTTGGGGAGGGGAGAGAATGTTAATTAAGAACTGCGGATTTCGCAGATTTTTAATTCTTCCTTAGAGAATTTCGAACTTGTAAAAAATAGTGTCCAAAATTTGTTCGTAATTACATGTCCAAAATGAAAAAAAATTCAGAAATGGATTTATGATAAAACCATTTCTGATTTTTTTTTTTTTTTCTTCGTCTATTACTTTGTGTTCTTCAATCAATTATTTCAGTTGTTAAATCTTATCAGTTTTTTAGTATTAGTATAGGTGGGTCTACTACACGAGTAAAAATTTACAAAATATTGGTAGTTGTGTTGATACATTTGAGAATATGAAGTTGTAAAAAAAAAAGTGGTCCTATGTAATTGCGGACACCATTCTGAACATCATTTTCTAATGAATTCAATAGATGAAGACTTTTCACTTTGTTCATAGTTTATTATAGAACCCAAAATTCCACAAAAGTACTCAAGTAAAGAGAGATGGTACAAAATCAATCAAGATCTACACCTCATTGGAGGGTCACTGCAAGTGAGCAAAGAAGTATAGGATTCTGCCCTCTGAGCACGCACTCCTACAAAAGTTGTCGTGTTCTTCAGAATCCTTGGCTATCCGGACACCACCCGAGTATATATTGCTCCAAGAGAGATATAATAATGGTGGTAAGGTTGACAATGTTAAATCCGTGTATTTAGGGACTACACTATAGTCAGAAACTTAGAATGTGTGAATCAATATTTTTCAATTCTAGCTATGAAGAAATGAAGAAGTTTTCATATTTTTGTAATATCTTTTAAGCAATTATAGAAGGAAATATTATTTTAGGAGTGACATGTACCACATCACCTAAAACAGTTCACATGCTCCATGTGCACATGAGGTACATCCTTCTACATGAAATCTAGAAAGTAGGCAAAAATCTAGAGTAGGCGGTTAAGGAGATGCACGGATTTAGCATTGTCTACCTTAGTATAAGAATGTTTGGCTTTCTATCCTGCTTTCCTCACGTGATAAGGTAATATACCATGAGCTTGTAAACTTTACTTCAAACACCTAAGGTCGGAGTGGCTAAAACCGTCCAGCCCCAAAAATTGTCTGAATTTCAGCTTGGCATACTTGGAATAGTGGTGTAAAATTTTATTTATTTTTCGATAGTCTGCAAAGCTAGTGCAAATCCATAAAAAAAAAAAGACATTTTTTGAGTAATCCTATAATTTCCTATAAATATTTGAACCCTACTGTGCTGTTTTTGGGGCTGGACGGTTTTAGCCACTCCTACCTTACTCTCGGCCCAAAGGTACAATCCCTTCCTGCAATGAAGCACAGTAGTTAATATTCTTGTATAATCATCAATAAAAAAGAAAAGGCTGACATAGGAATGTGGTGGTGTTTGACAGGGAATAGTGGCAACAGCAGAGAAGCTGGCTCCATTTCTGAAGCATAAGGTAGGCAGTCCTGAAAGCGCTCTGTACCCAAAAGCGATCTGTACCTCATTTGTAGATTGTGATAATATAGATGTACCTCATTTGTATATAACGCAATTGGGTCAAATCTTACTTAGCACTTTGGAATTTTGTATAAAATTCACAAATGCGAATTACATGTTGCAAATTTTTGCAATCCTCCCGAAAACCTATTTTGAATGTGGTCATAATTTTATTTTGAATTTAGTAGTGCTAAAAATAGGTCAGATCTCTTAAGGTGGCGCTTTTAGGACAATCTACCATAACACACCTTTCGACCACTGGGTTTACTTCACTCTTGTCAAGGAGTAAATCAGTTCACTAAAGATATAGCCAATATAGCCGAATGCAGTTCTCCCTATGTTGAGGATTCGTCGCCATGGGTTTTGTATTGTTTTCTCTTGTTTTAATACTACCTGGAAAGGGATTTCGACAAATATATCCAAACTCGATGCAATGTTTCCTCTACTCTTGTTCAAATCTATCCAAGGTATGGTAATTTCTAACGTGATATTTGCATAATTGTATGAAAAGTTGTGACTATGTTAAAAACAATGTGGTTGTTGGGGTGGTCTCTTGTGCAAGAAGGAGCTAGTGGCTCTGTTCAATCTTATAGACAAAGGTCTCCATCAAGAAAATCAAGAAGTCATTACCGCAATGTACTACTACCGTTATTTTATAGATCTTCACAATTTTTTATACGATTTTCTAGAATCTTGCATAGAGCTTTTCATGTGATCTCTTCAAAATAGTCGGCAGGTGTAAATATTCTCGCACAAAACTTAAAATAATTGCATAGCATTTCCTTGTTCAGTGCATAATTAAGAAGTTAGACTATCAATTATCGAAATGCTTTCATGAAATGTGAAGAACTCTCTTTGATCCATGAAGTATGTCAAAGAAATTAATACTGTTAAGATATTGTTGTTGCGCAAGCAAAGGTTCAGCATAGAAGAGCAAAGGGTCATTGAAAGGAAATAAAAGGGTAGACTGTTGTGAGAAGAGGCTTCTTATACAATTCCAAATCCCGATAGTTTATGTCAATATCCAGACTCTTCCAAAAATGTAAATCGATATTGTAATTGATATCTTATGATTAAGAGATTCCTGGATGGATGGATGAATTTTTTTAAAAAAAATATAATAAAAAACAATTATATATAAATAGAAAGTAAAATAAAATTGAAGTACAAAGTAAACTCACTTTAGGTATGTACATGTACATTGTTGCTTCTCAAATTACCAATTAGTTCATCATCAAACTCAAGGTAACAATGTCTTCAACTTCTAGGTAGAATTAGTGGTCTCAAAGTTCAAAGTCGGCTTCAGAGTCCTAATTTTTGTAATAGGGTTGGTAGTGAAGGACAGGAAAGTATGATATGGACGCCAAATCCGGTAGCACACGTGTTGATTGTGATTTTAAGGTAGAGGTTTCAAAAATGAACCATGACAAATTTTAAGTTAGTAGATTCACTTTTGTAGTAGGTAAGTGAATCATCTTAGGAAAATGTACCAACAAATCATGTGAGAAATTAGTTCAAATAACTACTATTGAAATACTTAAGAGTTTTTGAGATCAAATTCATAATTATGGGTGTCCTAAACACTTCATTTGAAATGTTCATTTTATATATATCAAATGTATAGGTGACCCTTGAAGTGTACCTCTTGGTTTTGGCCTAGTAATCTGCACAAGTGGAGTGGTTGGATTCACATTGTGTAATATAAGTCACCCCTAAAATCTATATGTCTTTACTCTTCAATTCCCTAAAATACCACATATCTATTATTAGTGGCGGGATGAAACATTCTTGGTGGAAGTATTGATCATAGAAAGCTTGGTAAAACTTGCAGATTTTTTCATGAAAATGTAGTATTCTCCCAACATCCCTTATTATGAAAAATCAAAATATATAACTCACAAAATATTTCCATATTCTTAACTATGATGCTTCAGCGGAATTCTCTCGTGGGTGATGAGAATTCTCCCCAATTGAACACTGTCTGCTACAAATCGGGGAGCGTTCACAAGTAGGTGGGCATCCTACCATATACAGATCCAGCTAAGACTTCACTCCGAACAAGGTCAATGCAAATCAACATTGAACAAATAAAATATGAAATTCAAATACCGCAACCTGGTCCACACGCACTATACATACAGGAGAATCTCTATGCTGCCTCCGACCCAATATCCCGGGTAGAAAAGGTCTACAAGCAGCTCCAGTTGGATGCAGACAGTAAAATTAGTATTATAATGATGTACCATTTGTTTTTCGAATCAATCGGAAACTACCGCGGGACACTTACTTTTCGATACCTCGACATGCCGTCAACACGCTCTCGCTCTGTGGACTTTGTCATGGAATCAGTGAATCTAGAATCTACAATCTTTGCTCTCACAAGTACAAAACATATGTACAAAAGTACAAAACATATGAATGCGGACACCAAGCCAATCTTCAAGTGTTTGATTCTAGAATTGCTGTCGGTACTACCAATTTGATGGTTTTGCAGAGCTCAGTTGAAAGGATTCTCTGTAGCCTCTTTGGTTTCAGTGACTCTGCTCAATAGATTCTAGTGTATGTTAGCATTTTGGGAACCCGGGCTTGATCTTCTCAAATTAGCTCTCTCTGATTTGAGCTATCCCTGCTTCTTGGACTATAAGCGTTTCTCTGAGCACCTTTATCACCCCAAAAGGAATGTAGAGCTCTGTTGTCGTCAGCCTCTTACAATATTGACAGTCGCTTGCAAGTGATAGTGACTATACGTAGCATTTGATAGTGAGTGGAACGGACTGTTAAGTAGCTACGATGTCGTGGTTTCGGTGTTGTAGTGGTGGTACTGAATCTGACTCGGTTTTTCATCCTTCCAAGGACGCGGGTTCATGTGGTAAAAGTCAGGAAGTGTCGGAGACTGTGACAATCGATGTGGAGGAGGAGGTCTCGAAGCCGGCACTAGTGACAGGGCCTGTGACAATCGACATAGAAATGGAGATTCCAAGGCCGGTGCTAGTGTCCGAAGTTCCTAGTGTAGCATGGGTGATAGGATTAGATTTCGGCACGTCAAATTCAGGGTTCGCGTTTGCGCAAGCCACCGACAATCCAACCGTCTACTGCCACTACGCTTGGAAGGGAGCTGACCGTAAGAAGCCATATTGCAAGACCTTGACAGGGTTGTTATACACGCGGAATTCAAGCACTGGGCAACTGACGTGCACATCGTGGGGTCACCCTGCACGATCCATATACATGCAACAGCAACCACAACAACGGGTAGAAAACAAGTACCTCACGACGTTGAAGCCTCTAGTGCAGAATTTTAACAATCCTGATTTTTTGAAACAATTGTCGCCATTAACACCAGCTGATGTTGTCACTACCTACTTGAGACTCATCGGCGAGTACGCGCTTTTAGAGGTGGAAAGACATCACAATAAACTTCGTCACGGTAAGAGTACCGCTGGCTTGTTTCGAAAAGAGGCAGTCCAGTGGTGCCTCACTGTGCCCTCGCTTTGGAATGAGAATGAGAAGCAACGGATGGAGGATTGCATGGTCCGCGCCGGGCTTGTCACCGCTGGCAGTACCAATCGCATCCAAATCGTCCTGGAGCCCGAGGCCGCTTCGTTCTACTGCCACCAGGTGCAACCTCTTGCTTGACCATGATATTCGTTTCAACCTCAATTCCTACATATTGGCGTCATTCCATGTGCTATGCAAGATGCATATATGTAGAGTGCTTTTACCACATGTGCCAAAATCCAACAATATAGCTATACTTTCTTACCATCATAGTGCACAGTAGTTTTCCTTCCCGTAGTCTAGAATTCACCTCCTTTTCAACTTTGTCATCATGCTGCTGCTAAGTAAGCCCCCACTTTAACTGGTTCTAACCAGATTTTTCGCGGGAATCGATCTCGCAAAATGCCAGGTGATGATGCGAGAGGAACGCAAGGATGTGGCATTGAACACAAATAGTAAGATACTGGTGGTGGATGTGGGAGGCGGGACGGTGGACATAGTGGTGCAAGAGATGATAGGCAATAGTCAGAACTATAAGGTGAAGGAGCTGACGAAGAGCTCAGGTGGATTCTGCGGGGGGACATATGTGGACGACTCTTTCATGAGATTAGCAAAACACAGGGTTCCCCCCCTGGATGAGTATATGAAGCAACACCCCTCCTACAAGACGCGCCTGCTCAGTGAATGGGAAGATATTAAGTGCACCTTCGGCGATAGTTCAATGTCGAACGCCTACCCAATAGAAATCCAGCTCCCTTACGAGCTGGACAATTTATTGAAGCTGGAGCTTACACAACAAGATCTGAAGGCCATCTTCGACCCCGTGGTGGACGAAATTCTGAAGCTTATTGCGGACCAGCTGCGGCAAGTGCCAGACATCAAAGTCATCTTTGTGGTGGGTGGGTTCGCCGGCAGCCCGTACCTTATGCGACGCATTCGCACCCGCTTCGAAGCTCAGGGCCGGCACATTGTAAGCCCGGCCAACCCCGGGAGCGCCATTGTTTACGGCGCCGTGTTGCTCGCCCTCCACCCGGATGCCATCGTTTCTCGTGTCTCACAGCAGCATTTTTGAGATGCACGGACACCGCATTTCCTTAAGACCATTTGGTATCGAAAATATTAATTTGTAGAATTTTAAGAACCCGCCTTGTATTTATGACGAGAATTTTCGAAAATTTAGATATCTTTCCTGTATCAAATATCTCTTTTTCAGATACCAACGGCGTAAAGATATCCATTGGTCAGTAGTTGAGTATCTGGTGTAGGAATTTCGGCATGATATCCTTATCTATCGAATCAATCCTGGCGCTTATGGGTGAAAGCATGCTAGACCCATGCAGTTTTTTGCAGATCCGTCCAGTACACTTTAGTACATTTCTGTCATTGTGTACAGGGAGTACACATGAAGGAGTACCTGCAGCCGTCGGATTAGGGCAATAAATGCTCCTGAATTTGAAGGGTCCCGATTGATTGTGTTGGGGTGATCCACTCTTAGTGCGCCACGTAGTCTGACATTGTGCAAAGTTCCAAATCAATTTGGAGAAGATTCCCTGTCAAGTATTAAATTTGGACATTAAAGAAAGGAATGTCTTGGTGGCAAGTTGAAGAGAGGGAATGGATCCAATGGACCTTTTTAGCCACGTGACTAGAGAATGAACTTCATCCTTTCAAGAATGCATATGAATTGTTTGCATAGATAAACCTATGCTTTTCTACGATGCATAAGATTAATATGGATGAATGAAGGATGAATATTTATGATCACTTATTCTCATACATAATTTGTAGGAAGGAATACATAGAACACATACATTTACTCTAAAAAGGCATTTGAATAATTGAATGTTCATTGTTTGCATTCATAACATGGGCTTAGAATGTGGATTTTAATCATATTTAAATTTTGAACCATGCATATGTAATAATTGTGTGGCTATTGTTTAATGTCATTTTTAATTATTTTTTCTACAATACTTATAATGGCCATTCTTTAGACTACTCTAGTAATTCATAGTGTAGGGGTTAAGATGAATCATGAATGAGGAGGTCATGGTATGGGAATTGTAGCGAAATTGGAAGTATAAGGGCATGTTCATGCATTAATTTTAGTACATTTGTTATAATTAGGGTTTAGATATGACTCATGTTGAATAACCCTCATACAATTTTAATATCTTATCAAAAATTGAGTATTGTATTCTATTTTATATTATTGGATATGATATATTTGGAGGTTTGAAATGAGCGTGGATGTTTTTATATCTACTTTATTAGCTACATCATTCATAATTTTATCTAAATAATAAATATGTATTCCAAAACCCTAATTACCTAGTATATAGGGACTTTTAGGTAGCAAGTATAAGGTCTTGAAAGCTATGAACAAACACTCAATTTATACATAATACAGATGATGATGAAACACTTTTTTCTGCCACGTGCCTAGAGAATGAACCTCCTTTCAAAAATGCATGTGAATTGTTTGCATATGTAAAACTCTTCATCTCCCTGGATGTATAAGATTAATATGGATGAATATTTATGATCACTTATTCTCATACCTAAATTGTAGGAAGGATTACATAGAACACATACATCTACTCTAAGAAGGCATTTGAATAATTGAATATTCATTGTTTGCATTCATAACAGGAGCTTAGAATGTGGATTTTAATCATACATAAATTCTGAACAATGCATATGTAATAATTGGGTGGCTATTATAATATCTTATCAAAAAGTGTAGTATTGTATTCTACTTTATATTATTGGATATGATATATTTGGAGGTTTCAAGAAATGAACATGGATGGTTTTATATCTACTTTATTAACATCATACATAATTTTATGTAGATATTAAATATGTAGTTCAAACCAAATTCATGTACTGCTGTGCAAGTTTAGGAATCTAATAATGAGTAATTATTGAAGACTAAATATTGTATATCATACTTAGTGTAGACATGTTTTGATCTAAACCCAAATATTTATTGAAAAGACTTTTCCAAATGGATATAAAGAATAAATTATCTCAAATTACAATTTATATAGAAAATACATGATTGTGTATGTATTCAGTCTTGGTGCATTAATTGAATACTAAATTTTGGAGATATAGGAATCACATATTCGTTGTATGCAATTTGAAAGAAATTACAATACTTTTTAGAATGAATTCAGAGAATAAATCTTAGAAACGTACTTGAACATCGAACTACCATAGAAGTTCATGAGTTAGATTAAAACCTTCACCAAATCACACTGATCTCCTTCACTAACAAATCTAATTTAATAAATAATAGTGTTTAAATCATAGTAAATGTGCCACACTTGATTTTCCTTACTAACAAATCTATATTAAGAAATAATAGTGTTTAATTAGTAAATGTGTGTTTACACTAAGATTACATATATGTTTATTGTATACTAAAACAGGTTCAAAATCAGGTAAATTCATAAGTAGGATTAATGGGTACAAAATTAGATAAATTCATAACTAGGATTAATGGGTACAAAATTAGGTAAATTCATAACTAGGATTAATGGGTGCAAAATTAGGTAAATTCATAACTAGGATTAATGGGTACAAAATTAGGTAAATTCATAACTAGGATTAATCGCTATAATATTAGGTAAATTCATAACTAGGATTAATGGGTGCAATATTAGGTAAATTCATAATTAGGTGAATTCATAATTTGGTAAATTCATAACTACAGTGATGGCCATTTAGGATTTGACATACTAGAACCGCATGTATTGATTTTATTTGATTTTCAATTCAGTGGGTGAAGATTTTCATAAATCTACCACCGGGGATAGCCGGTGTACGCGTTAACTCCATTTGTTTGCAACCGGTGATCACCGGTCATGAGTGTGGACGACCGGTGACCACCGGTCACCGTCTCGCACGTTGAGCAGGAGGTTTGGCGGAAGAGGGGGAACGCGCCTGGTTCGTGTTTTTTTTCGCAGCTGATTTTTCCCCGCCGCCGCGCTGCAGTTTAGCTATCCCCGCCGCCGTTTGTTTCAGCCTTTCCGATTGAGTACGAGCGAGTGTTATCACATTGGCGGCATGAGTGTGTGAGAGTTCGGGATTTTGTGAGTTTCGTTTGTGAGTGTCTGTGTGTTTCTGTGAGTTTTTGAGTGTCGTTTAGGGAGAGTTCTGATCGACTTAGTTACGAAAGGCGATCGCACGTAGAGCGAGGAAAGGTGACGGCACTGTGAGTGTGTGTGTTCAGAGAACGCGCTTTTAGTTGTAGGGTGAGCCGCAGGAGTTCGCCGCTGTAGTTAGTTTTTGATCCGTTGTTGCCATTTCTGTGTACCTGCTGGAGTGCTCAGTTCTTAGGGTTTTGCTATTACGTTTGCAGATTAGTCGATGGCAGGGGCAGGGGCGACTAAGCGGAAGGCGACTACTTCCGATCGCCGTATTGCTGCTTCGAAGTCCGTGACAGAAGTAGAAGAGAGCGATTCGGATAGAGCGGTTGAAGAGGAGGTCGCAGCAAAATCGAAGCGGCCATATGTGAGGAGATCGAGTAAGCCAGAGAAGGTTTACAACAGCCTGCAGGATGTTGACGCCGAGATCCGACGTTTGAAGCCGCCACCGGAGAAGATGACGGCTGCTGATTTTAAGAGGGAGTGGCCGGAGTTAAGCGACACAGGAGTCAATCCCCACAAACTAGCCCCGAAGGACTTCCACTATGACAAGGTGAAGAAACTTTTTGGCCAGCGAATTGGCGATTGCGGACGGAATGGCTTCGTGTGGAGCAGCTGCACCAACAAGGACGTGATTGCGAGGGTGAAGTACCTACACCCCATTGTGTACTCTTGCCCCAATCAAAAAATTCCAGCGCAGATCAAGGTCAAGTTTGCCGAGGGAGTGGTGCGTGACATGGAGAAGGAGGGTCAAGTTAACTGGTGTGAGTTCGGTGAATTGACCAACGAGCGGCAGCGAAAGCGGTACTTCGACGACCTGGCGAAGCTGCAGGCATTGCGGTCGGTAGTGGAGCGGAAACTCGAGCACGACGTTCGCGGCCAAGAATGGCGAAGTCTGGTTGTGCAGCCCGTGAAGGGATCGATTGACAGGAAAGTGACATACCCTCGCAAGAAGGGGAAGGAGACGGATTGTGAAGTAATTGTCATTTCGCAATACGGCGAAACGGAAGGAGGCGGGTTTTATTGCAAAACGGAGAGCGGGCTGGGGTCTGCCGTTTGTGTGCAGGGAACCTCGAAAGACCAGGAGGGTGATCTGCAAGGTTGGAAGAAGGACGCGAGTATTGAGAGGGTTGCTGATTTGCAGGGGTTGTTGGAAGTTGAGCACCTCGAATGCAAGGGTTTGCAGCACAGGAGGGCTGAGATCACTGAGAGAAGAGAAGGTGTGAAGAAGAGACTCGATCGGTTGCAGGACTTGGTGGAAAATTTCAAGGAGGACGTTGAAGAAAGAAAGGAGGCAATTGAGAAGTTGAAGGCGGCGGGCGCAGATACGCACAAGGACATGATCAAGTTGGAGGGCTCCCAAGAACAATTGGCAAGGGCACAGAAGAAGACTTGCAAGGAGAGGGCTGAATTGAGTCTCGTGGACCTTGAGCTTGAGGAGGTCCGGATGTTGAGTGCAGCTCGGGAGAGGCAATTCGATTCGATCACGAACGAGGTGTTCCAGATCAAAAGAGGGAAGACCAACTCAACGGTGTGGCCGATGCCCATGGTTTATCAGGACGACAATTCCTCGGAGCAGACAGTCGATTTCAGCACTTGCTGTTTTTGTTTGTTTCCATTTCCTGAATTCGACCTTGTCCTTTCTAGCTGTAGACATGCATACCATCCGTATTGTGCTTGGATGCTTTTTGGAAATGGACATAAATGTAAGGCAGATGGATGTGGCGAGTTGCCCCACCCAAATTGGTTTAGGAGTTTCGGTTGGGGTGAGCCAAGCGCCCAGCTGAAGGAGCGTTCGATAGCCCTGCGATTAAGTGAGGAGCGAGGGAAGGTTCTTCATGCAAGGGCAGATCGAGCAAGAGCGTTCCTGCCTCTCAATTTCGGTGAGTGAGCTACTTTATATTGGCTAACATCAAAATCATCGTCTTGCACAATCTCCATTTACTGTGTGTGCATGTACTTTCCATCCACAGTACATGAAGGTGTGTGCACTTCAAGCTCATTGCAAGGTAGTAATTGTCTGTTTAGGATACATGTTGCAATTTTAGCATACTGATGTCTATGTGCTGCCCGTTTTGTACTAGAAGTACAGATGAATTCTACTCTTGCCACTACATGAGTAGTCTTTGTCCACGACATGCATGGCGGTAAGCAGTTCAGTAGTGTTGTTATCATGTAGCATACCCATATTACGAGCTGAGTACTTAGCTATCGTGGGAGTGTGTACGAGGATAGCTGTAAAAGTAATAGTTCACGGATTATAGTGTACCTAAGTAGCGGGGTGTCTACAATGGCATATTACCCATCTACTTGTTCTACACTTCTACACTGGTTTGCTACTATAAGTATACAACATGCAACATGATAAGTAAAATATAAGTACTACAGGTACATAATGTTTGTCATTTGTGGTCCAGTACTTCTATTGTGTAGTAGCCAGCTCTACAAGAAGGAGAGAAGTTGTACTAGCGTCCATTTCTCGTGTCGTTGAACTACAGAGTGTGCAATGGGTACTTACATTCTGTAAACTTTCTACACAATGTAAGTACCCATTGTTCACTTTAGGTGACTTAGACCTATTTGTGTTGTGTACAATTCAGTGGCCAACTATACCCTATGAAGGGATGTGCTTCGTAAGTACACATTGGTACTCATACGCTACTACTGACAATACAAAAGTGTATATTAGCTACATCAATTATAGTAATACTCCTTTGCAGGATACGAATCGGTCAATTCCAGTAGTACTGAATAGGCGTAAGAGGTACTTCTGAGCAATCTTACCTTCACTTTGCAAACTGCTTCAGTACATCCGCATTCATTTTGGACCTAATTTGTGTACATTGTGATGGTTGTTGTGTGTTTCAGATGTCCTGAATTCCACGCTTCCCGCACCTGCTACTACACTGACTGCAGTTAAGCAATCTGACACAACTCTTGCAATTGCTGCTTTGCCGTCCTCGAGTGTAGACAAGCGCAAGAGAGTGGAGCCTGCCGTCTTCGAATGCTTACAGCCAGAGTCTTTGAAGAAGCCGGTAGGAGAAGAGCCCATTTTAGGCAGTGACGAGGACGAGGATTCAGATGATGACGCGCCAGATCCGGAGATGCCTCGTGAATTGCCATCCACCTCGGGAGATAGTATCGACTCTGACGAGGGCGACGCTGCAATTGCTCAAAGCCCTGAGCCCTTCGAGCACAGGTCGCTAGATGGTCCTGCACCGAGTAGCGGCGTAGAGCAGGGCAATTCTGAGGAGGCAGAGGGCACACCCACCACCGTCCAAGGGAACGAGGTTAAAGCAAGCAAGGGTGAGGAGTCTGAGAAAGAAGGGGAGGAATCAGACGAAGAAGAGGGGGGCAGTGAGGAAGAAGCGGGATCCGGTGAAGAGGAGGAGTCTGACGCAGAGGAGGATGACGTCCCCGCCGTCACCAATGTACAACCCGGAGTACTTGTGCACCTCAAATCCGCCCTTGGAGAAGCGCAACCTCTTGCTCCAGCAAATTGCCGTAAATCCCCTGCAGCCATCGTCAAAGCACCCACGACTTCGGAGCAGCCCCGGTCAGCCCCAACCCCGAACCCCGCCGTGGCAGAAGCGGAACCTCTTGCTGCACCGAAGTCTGTACAACCCCCTGCAGCCACCGTCCAAGCACCAAGGACTGAGGTGCAGCCCCCGTCAGCCCCGACCCAGGCACCAAGGACTGAGGTGCAGCCCCCGTCAGCCCCGACCCCGAACCCTGAGGTGCAGCCCCGGTCAGCCCCAAAGCCCGGAGTTGTGGTGCACGCGATTGCAGCCATTAGCCCAAGTAAAACCGCAGCAGGCAGCCAAACGGGTCAGCCAAAACCCGGAGCAGCTACAACCCCTCTAGAGCAGCGGAAATCTTCTCCTCGAGCATGCCGAAATGAAGCCTCACCCAAAACCGCAGGTACAAATTGAAACCAACATTGCCTTGTAGCTTTCGTGCATGTTGTAATGTATTGACTTAATCTTGGATTTGGAGTTTAGGGAAGCCAAGAGTGTTAGAGAAGTCGTTGTTGCAAAAGAACACTATGGCTGCGGTGGCTGATGAACCCGGAGTGGAAACCGCGGTACCTGAGGCTGATGAACCCGAAGTGCAAACCCCGGTACCTCAAGGAGTGGAGCCCGAGGAGGTCAGAATGGATCAAGTGATGGCGAATGCAGCGGAAAATTTCGTCGTTGTGCCGCGCAAGAAGGAGACAGGGCTGAGTGGCGGAAAGGGGAAGTCAATCCCTGATGACCCGATGTTGGAGTCTGACGAGGACATAGCGGTGGAGAACCTACATTCGGTGGGCCAAAATTACAAGTCCCTTTCTGATTTGGCAACTTCGGGTGGGCCGGATTCTAGGAGATGCGAGTCACCATCCTCAGGGCCAAATAAGCGAGGTCGTAGGAAGGTGAACAACGAAGGTGGAGGCAATTCAGAATCACCTTCACCGAAGCAAAAATATCATAAGAAGAAGCGCAAGGTAATTCCTACTGTCAAATCCAAAGGCGCCAATACGAGTCGTGGTCGTAGTACAAGGAAGTCAAAGAGTTAGCATATTTAGAAGTTTGTATGTGCACTATCCACTATGTGCACTCGGCCTAGGTGTTAGATTTCGATGAGTGTTCACGAGATCCATTCTTTCTGGCGTGTACACATGCTAGAGGTTTTTGAATTGCGTAGTTGTGACATGGAGACATTCAGTGTGTCCATGCTTTTTCTGGCGTGTAAACATGCCAGAGGTTTTTGGATTGCGTAGTTGTGACATGGGCCATATTAAGTGTGTCTATGGATGTAATGGGTTCCAACTGAATTAAGAGCTCGTTTTCTCTTTGAGTTCTCTTCACTACTATTGGATTCAGAGCACGGTATTGCCTTCATTTTCGGTACTTGTAGTCCGCGGCCCAATTCTTGGCGAACATAAGTGTCCATCTTGTGCAGATGAAGTGTCCATATTGTATGTAATCCTTTGGTACACTGTGGACAGTACCTTGTACAATATGGACACTTACTGTACACCAAGTTCATATCTAAGAATGCATCATTTTCTGTATATTTGACTTCTCTTGGTAAATGCAGATGATTGGGTTTGAGGGGGGGATCTCATGTTGTTCGTATGTGGGTCACATGTAACAATAGGAAATAGATCCGAATGTACCAAATACATGATTGAAGACATTTCCAGAGGACTCGAGAATTTCCCAATTCCCGTTGTGGTTTCAGATACTCCATTTCCCGTATTCCAATATGTAACTACAAGCGTAGTACACAAAGATGCTAAGGTGAACGAGGTGCTTTCTGAGATTGACGAGGGTGCATACTGTAAGTGCCCTCCTGAGGGAGATTGCCTCATGAAGTTTTATTGTGAGTGTGCGACCTCAGACCCAAGTGGCCGGTTTGCTTACACTCACGGAGGAATACTCCGCAATTCATTTCTCAAGGCCAAACAGAAGGAGCGAAAGCCCGATGGATCCGAGAAGTGGTACTGTTTCAACAAGGCCCATTTCGGGACGGGTTTGTTGTGTGACTCCGTTGTGCGCCCGACGTTTATAGCTGAGTGTAATATCAAGTGCGGGTGTCATAAGATGTGTGGAAATCGAATTGTGCAACGAGGGATGACATATCGAGTGGAGGTATTCCTTACTGACGAGAAAGGGTGGGGTGTTCGAGCAAGAGACCGCATTCCGAAGGCTGCATTTGTATTTGAAATGACTGGGGAGATACTGACAAATGCCGAGCAGATGGAGAGAAACGAGGAAAACGGTGGGGTCTCGGGTTACAGTGTACACTGTGATGCTGATTGGATATTGGAGACAAGTGCGGATGACAACTCTGCCTTATGTCTGGATGCAACTAGGTTCGGAAATGTAGCGAGGTTCGTAAACCACCGGTAAGGCTCCATGCTGTGCCCATGTGTTATTTTGGATTCATTGTTTTGCACTATGGTGAGTATTTCCTCCACCACAGCTAATACATATTGTACAAATTCAATGTGTGCACAGGTGTGGAGATGCAAATTTGATTGACATCCCAGTGTTGGTAGGGAGAAGTGATAGGAGCTTCTACCGGATTGCCTTTTTTACCCTACGTGAAATTGAGCCCAATGAAGAACTCACGTGGGACTATAAAACCGACTTTTTAACACATGACCCAGACGTGCCTACATTCGGTTGCAAGTGCAAAAGTCCGTCTTGCAGGGGTCCGTGAAAAGTACTAGTCAATAAGAACTACATGTTGTATATCTAGTATACACCATTCACATGCATACTAAATATACAATTAGGTAGATGACTTTTACTCTTCTATAGTTGATTAACCTTCTCAGTACATTATATCGAAACTTGATTTACTTTCCATAAAATTGCTTAATGCATCAACTGAACATAACATAAACATAATGTACTCAATGTACAAACTTATACTCAATGTACAAACTTATACTCAATGTACAAACTTATACTCCATGATTCATACCGAATTAAAGGCCCACCAGTCGCTCATCGCGTTCTCACATAGCCTTTTCGCGTCGGCTGTTATTTGATACACTGGTGATCCCTTACTTCTGTAAGATGCAAGTATCATAGGGAATTTAATAACCCTTACCAGATTGGCATCCAGGGTTGCAACAACGGCTTTATTACAAAGCACATATGTCTTATCACTTGTTCCGCGTTTCTTGTAGTACTTCCCAACCACGACTTCATCTCCCGCACTGAAAACGTTTCCCCACGGGCAAGTATGATCTTCCTCCAAGACATGCTTCTCACGGTGACATTGCAGGATGTGGTAATCGACACCTTCATCGTTGTCCACTTCAGCAGGCACCATGAAATTGTCCCCAACACTCAGCAAGGAACCCTGGTCTTCACACAACCCATCATTCTGCCAGTTAACTTCATCATCATCGTGTGCAACTTGTATAGGTAGTGTCCCTGCAATAAAGGGGTTCAGACATTCTACTTTCCACTCCTTCACATGGGACTTGTTCTCACAGTTATTCCAATCACAATCTACACACGAAACACAGAAACATGATAACTCACGAGTTTTCAGTAGAGTTGGATCAGTCATCGAGAAACCCATGATGGAATACAAACTCTTAGATCCCAAGAGTGTACGACATTTCACAGTATTGTCCGCATGATTGACTTCATTTGATTCAACATGCCAAAATTCACGATGGATGGGTTTAGAAGTAGCCTGCGTGTAGTGTGTGACTACACGGTTAGAGTAATTTTCTCTAAGGAATTCCACAACTTGGGCTGCATTCTGGAGAGGCCTCCCAGGATTTTGAATCTGTTCTTGCCGTAGTGCCCTTTTAACGACAAAGACTGCACCATCCCACTCGCCCTTCCCGTGAGCGGATTCGAAGTAATTCCATCGCATCAAACAACCCCGCTTAAATAAGGGAACCTCGCCACAAAATACATCGCCGCGGCACACTTGAATTGCGAATCGCACCCATCCGAAAAACACCCAATGCTCTTGGAATGGAACACCTAAACTTTCAGCCCACTTCCAATGTTTCAAGAAAACAATGTTGAACAAATTGAGAATCGTGACATTTGTCGTCGAAAATGTAGTAGTGTGTACTCTTATGTACAACGTCACCTTCTCTCGAACATCGAAATGTGCACAAGAATAGTCACGGATGTCTTCAAGTAATACATACTCAGTACTTCATTCTCAATAGCAAATGTATAATTCTCAGGCGTAATCAATATGAGAAACAAGTACTCCTTCGTATGTTCTTCATCATTATCCGCAAGACGCTCATCTTGCCACCTAGCTCAAATTGTGACCAATGAATTTAGTCACCGTCTTCTCCATGTAAGCCAAAAAATCTAGGACTGGAGTCTCCCTAAACGCCTCTCGAAGGCGTTTCTTTGGTTGACCTGTTTCACCATGGTTTCCAACTATGTAGTACTCAAAACATTTCCACTTCAATAAGAACGATTCATCAGTTACTTCACGAGGACAAATATCAAAGTTACGAAAACCACAATCGGGACACAGACCCACAAGACAATCTAATTTGTGGAACCTATCAAATTCTCCTTTCGGGCACATACAACTTTCCCACATAAGAGTAATATGCTTGTACACTCGATCATGTGCTTGACAACCATCGTCATGCTCTTGCCCTGCACATACCAAACAACTACAAGCACAATTTGTTGTAGAATGGAATCCCCTCAACTTATCTCTAAGATTGGTCAAACCAATCTTCATCATGTCCATTTCCACGTGGTAGATACAGCAGCACGTGTTCCGCTCTTTCAACTTCACCCACCATGGTTTCAACTTCTCAAAAGCTCTTAACCTAATTTTACATTCCGGATGTGCCTCCATAAACCGCTGAAAAAACGATGTCTGCAAAAGTACAAGACAAAGTACACACTAATCAGGGCACCTTTACCTCGCCTACATCCAACATGCAATGAAAGTAATTACTGATTACGTGTATACACATTAATAAAAACAAACCTCACGTACACAACAACAATGTTCACAACAAGAGTACCTACTTGTATACAATATCTATCCATGAACTACAAGAAGTACCTCATGAGCTACAAGAACTAAGACACCAAGTACAAGACCCACTGCATTGCTATTGAATGTAGTCAATCATCTACAGACTGTAGTTCATCCACTACAAACTGTACAAAACCCTTACACAAACTGTACTCTTTCTTATAGTTCACAGCAACACTACTGATAAAACTACAAATGTACAAATTCATAGGTCAGATGACACCTAAGTGTATATAACGATGAACTCCAACTACAACATGTACTAAAACATGATATAAAGGACATTTAGGCCAGTGCTTCAACACAAAAGTACTGATGTAATTCACTGTAGTGCAGAGATTCACATTGAAAGTTCACGAGACGGTAATGAAGTGTGAGGACACAATACTGAATTACTAGGCAAGTACACACTAAGTAACGCATAGATACTACAAGAGTGTGAAAACTTTACACTAATATGAACTCGTACATAGCACAAGTAGTTACTACACTTCCGAGTTATTGAATGAAACCTCAAAACAGACACTTACATAAACGTAAAACTCACATAAACCCTACTTCCTGCAGAACTACATTTGCAGGCAAACCTTGCAGTAAACGCCAAATACACTTGCAACAAGTTTAAGTCGAAATACCTGGGTCTCACAGAGATAGTGAGTAGGGTGCGGGGGAAGCCAATCGTTCCTTCCTACTCTGTGTCTCACAACATCCTTCTTGTTAGGAGAAACCTTGGTTTGCAATGTCCACCAAGCCACTACACAATCTTTGACATAGTCAGAGATGCCTCCTCTTTTTAGCCTACACAAACGTAACTTTGGAATTGATGGAACTGAACCATCTTGTACAACTTCTTGATTCCTTCTCTTGTAAGCAATAGAAATACTTTCTCGAGTAGATCCTACTACTTTGGACAAAGCAAAGAACTCCTGAAAAACCACTACTCACTCACAAATGCATCTAACAACACTGATTTTCTAGCTAGTAGATCATGGGAGTTTGCAACTTTCACGATTGAAAACTCATGCCTAATGCTCTCTATGAACGCATCCCTAGCACGTGCTTCCTGAGGAGGGTGGTAACAATCAGGCAAAAATCCGGAAACTAGCTGGTGATCCAAGACCCTTTCCATAACTTGTTTCTTGCTAATGAGGTCAGGACATGCACTAAGAAGGTCTACAATCGCATTGGAAACGCTCTTTGCAATCCTATATGAGTTTCTTACAGAGAGGGGTGAAATCGCAGCATGTTCTGGTGAATCAGTAAGGAACTCTTTTCTCTCCCTATCACGTAACCTCTGTTTACGCTTCCTCTCTCGAGCTGCTTCAGCAACTTCTACTCTACGCGCCTCACGTTCTGCACATTCTGCAAGTCTTTGGGCGGGACCTGGATGAGACACTCCCTCACGCACGCGGCGTCTCTTTGCAATATCACCCATTACAAAGCGTAAGCAAATTTCAGAATGGATGGGTTTAGAAGTAGCCTGCGTGTACTGTGTGACTACCGAGAGTGCAGAGCAGAGCGAAACGGAAGGGCAGGGGCACATCGACTGCCACCGCGAGATTGGCAGCGCAAAGAGCCAAAGACCTGGCTGCGGTCAACTTTCGGCCGAATCAAACTCAACAGCCTTGCTGACGACAAAGACAACGCAATGTACCGAAGTGCACGCAATGTACCGGCGCACGCACGCAATGCCTCGGCGCACCACCACCTCGCTTACACGTCGATCGATCGTCCCTTCACTTCATTACAGCCATAGCCAAGTCTGCGTGCGATTGTCCCTCCGAAGACGTGGGTGCCTTTGGCCTGCCAGCCCTGGATCAAACCTAAATGCAAAAGAAGCGCAAAAAAGTAGATAACTGATGGCCAACTAACAGTATTCGACGTTGAAGATAGACAATCTACCTAGGACTTATCGGTACAAGCATGCAAATGCTTTGCTCCGACTCCATGAACGAGAACATGCGTGCACAAGAAACTTTTCCGTAACAACGTAGAACACGAATTCGAAGCAAACATGCGTACATTGGATCGGAGAAGATAACCGCCAAATTCAATACTACGTCAGAGGTGGCCGCCCCCGACTTGGTGGCAGGTGACGGCTTGACGGGCGCCTTTACTGCACAACTCGGACGGCAGTTTGCCACGTCATCAAAATCGTGTACATGATGTACTGAGTGAACACAACAGTAATTTTCATGCCCAAGAACGGCAAAAACTGGAATTGCCATTACGATGATTTTTTCAGAATTTTGACATCGTTCCAGAGAAGAACTCCTTCCGGTACGCAGGATTCCACTTTAAAAAACCAAAAAATGTCAAAATTTGAGGCTTTTATGCTTTGATGAAGAATTTTGGTCTTTTACTGCAAAACCACAAAAATTAAGTCTCTCCACTCTATATCAACTTCAAGTATCTAAAAGAGCTTCATATTATGCTTTCAAAACAAGTACAGTTGACAACTTTAATGTTCTAACAAGCCCGTGGTGAGTACATTTGCATTCTTAATTTCACTGTGACCCCAGGAACAAAATGACAAATCTACTTTGTACACATAGAAATCTAAGGAATTTTTAGACTTTGGTTGTTGGAAAATCATCCTCAAGCATTATGTCACCCAAATCATGCAAAACATATCAAAAAATATAAGTTTTACATATGCAAAACTCAAGTACAAAGTTGAGACCTTCCAGAATTTGTGTTTGTGACCCCCAAAGTACATGGGTCTAGTGTGCTTTCACCCTTATGCTTTATGATATGATCATAATATGGCCTCACTTTCCCCTTTTTTTAGTGCTGTTGTGCATCTCCCTACGAGCTACGGCTATGGCGGTGTCATGATGCATAAGTGGTGTCTAAATCAACAAGTGTTGCATATGTTTTGAAACCACTGGCTCATTTCTTTGATCAGTAGTGAAAGTCTCGAGATTTGAATTACCAACTGTTGGTCACGTTCACTTAACTCCATAATCTGCTCAAAAAGAGCGCACTCCTTGTAAGTTTTACTCGAGGTGACACAAGCTGGTAGGGAGGTTGATTTTCGGTAATTTCCGGCTCTTGAGTCAAGAAGCACAAGGGTGGAAGTATGCAATTCCGACCCACCATTTAGGTCACAATGTACTCTTTTACCAAAATCCAGAAATGGATGGTTTTTTTACTCAAATTTGACATACTTTAGAAGTACATTTGTTTGGATTTCTTGGAAGACTTAGGTGCCTTGTATCTTAAAATGATTCTACAACTGTAATCACATTTAGAAAATCTTATAAAGAAGTATGTTTAAAGTGTACTTTTCCTATTTTTAGCCAATGGTCACGTAGTTTTTAAGAAATGCAAAAGTACATAATTTGGGCTTGTTTTGAACTAAAATTAGTGTTATGTACACGGTTTTAAGAGCTTAGCATAATGCTCTCTTGGATTTTTGAAGTTGATTCATTGGTAGGAGCTAATTATTGTGTTGTAATCGTAAAAAATGGATAAATTTCTTTGCAAAGCGTATGTGTTTCAAATTTTCAAATTTTCTTGAATTTGTCAAGCGGATCAATTAGCATATGAAGTGGTTCTCTACATTAGGCAAAAGTCATAATTTATGAATAAACATGTGTGGCGGAAACACTTTTTTCAATAAAATTCTTAGTATATACATCAGTTTACTCGAGTACTTTTACTATTTGATTTTGCTTACATATCGTTCTACAATTGCGTCTATTGTGGCTCCAAGCTTTAGGAGCCATACAAGGCCCACCACTCATGCATGAGTAACTTAAGTACATTATGTACCCAAGTACTCTTCTACAAGTGCGCATGTACACTGTAGTTGGCAGCAAATTGTGTCGGTCTAGCACACTTCCACCCACAACAGTCTCTAGAGGGACTCCATAAATGTACGATACCAACTTCCACTAAAGATTGCTTCGCTATGGTCGAGAACACATGTATACTCACTCAGTTACTAAGAAGCAAATGCGATACTTCATTAAGGTAGCATGCTCGATAATAGCGAAGCGTCAAAAAAAGTTCACTAGGTTGAACTCTGCAGGAGGTACATAATGTCTTCTAAGAAGGTTGATCTTCAATGTGGCCATTGTGAACATTTCAAAGTGCATCATATTAGAACCATTTACAAGTCTAGTTTCAAAAATTTGTGTTATAGAAGACTTCTACTTATTTTGCCCATGCCCATACAAATTACTCCTACAGTCAACTTTACAACGGACTTGTAATACTAAAAAATTTGCGCCATTCTTGAACAAGTCATTCTAGCCTGCTGCAAATTCTGAATAATAATGGCGTGGCTAATAATCAAGAATGATCTCATGTGCTTCGTATCCCTTGCCAACCGGGCTTGCAACGTCACAGGGCTCTCATACATCGATCCTCATTTCTATTAGACCATGTGCCACCACTGTGTCCGATGGAAGCATTTCCGATAAAAGCAGTGAGCTAGATATAACAGCGCTGATCAATAGCAGCGCCTCCGAATGATAACAAACGTAAAACTCGCCTTCTTTCGTGGCGCTCGAGCCTTCTGCGTTGCGCGGATCCTGCTCCGTCGAGCTCCACAAATCAAACAATATCACCCTCTGGTCAACTCCGTGCGGCACATAGTTCTTCGTCACGCGCTTATTGATCTCCACTCGATCCCCCTTCCGCACAAAGACTTCGAAACGGCTCATGCAATATGCCTCCCCGTTTGTTATTATTCGGAGGCGTGGCGGGTCGATGTAGGGCTCGAACGGCAGGGTCACGCTCGTGCCGTATGTCTTCTTCGCAATGCGGGACACGATCGCTTCCGGATGAAATGCCAGCGACACCGCGCCTTGCACGATGGCAGCCCCCGGGTTAGCCGGGCTTACAATGTGCCGGCCCTGAGCTTCGAAGCGGGTGCGAATGCGTCGCATAAGGTACGGGCTGCCAGCGAATCCACCCACCACGAACATCACTTTGATGTTCGGCACTTGCCGGAGCTGGTCCTCAATGAGCGTTAGAATGTCGTCCACCACGGGGTCGAAAATGGACATTAGATCTTGTTGTGTAAGCTCCAGCTTCGATAAATTTTCCAGCTCGTAAGGGAGCTGGATTTCGATTGGGTAGGCGTTCGACAAACTATCGCCGAAGGTGCACTTGATATCTTCCCATTCCCATATTGAGCAGGCGCGTCCTGTAGGAGGGCTGTTGCTTCATATACTCATCCAGGGGGGAATCCTGTGTATTGCTAATCTCATCATGAAGGAGTCGTCCACTAATGGCCCCCCGCAGTATCCACCTGAGCTTTCCGTGAGTTCCTGCACCTGATACGTTGCACCGTTGCCCACCATCTCTTGCACGACGATGTCCACTGTGCCACCACCCACGTCTGCCACCAGAATCTTGTCCGCCCTGTAGAGCGAGACATTATTCTGATTGCGCAGAATCTGGTGACAATGACAAGAAGCCGCTTCGGGCTCCAGCACCACTAACAAGGCGTCCATGTCACTCACGAGTCCGGCGTTCATCATACATGTCTTCATCTGCTGCTTCGCATTCTCGTCCCAAATGGACGGCACGGTCACCACCCACTGCACCAAGTGTGGACCAAATTGCTCACTCCCGGCGTGATGGTTGCGCAGCTGAGACAACGCATGCTCACCGATGTAGCGCATGTAGTCGGTGACGATGGCCATAGGAGTAAGGGACGACGGGATGCTGGCTACCAAATTGGGGTCGCTCAGATCGCGCGTCAACAGCAATTTGAACCTCGTCACGTATGCATCCCGATGACGATAATCCTCAGGGGTTTGCATGTAAATTGAGCGCGCTATGTAACCCCATGCCGAGCACTTTAGGTTGTTGTACTCGTCCCGACTGTAATACAAGCTACTCAGCGTCTTGCAATACGGTTTCTCGGGTCGACTGCGTGGGTAGTCGTAATGTGTGTGAATGGTCGGATCGTTGGTTTGCCGGTGCGAGTATGCGAATCCCGAATATGTGGTGCCGAAATCCAACCCTATCACCCACTCACGCTGGGCCACATTGCTCACCCCCGACGCTGCCCCGGAGACTTGTCCGTGCCTAGTGCTACTCACGTAGGCACTAGGTTCGCTGCTGCCTAGACATAAAAATCTGCGCATTTTGTCGGTGGAATTTGAGAAACCGCCCAGGCCAAGGAGCTAGTGAATCTTGAGCACTCACGCTCTGTACCCAACGGACACCGTTAGCCAGCACAAGGAACCCCTGCCATGCGAGTACATACTACAAGGTTCCGTGCGTCGGGATTAGAGATCACAGAGGTCGTTCTATCAATACTATATCACCGACTGCAAAGGCCATACCCCCAAGGATTCTCGTTCAATCCTTTCCGCGACCCCTGCAAATCCGAAAGTACAGGGTCAACTAAGTAAGCCCATGAAATCTTGGCAAGCATGCGTAATCATACAAAGCAATCGTAAGGAGAAGCAACAAGTGCCGGCAATGGCGAAGGGGACCATACCTTCGATCGATACTCCATTCTCGCATCTCGGGCAGGAGTCGTGTTCTACGTTTAAGATGAGCAGAGGTTGGGGTCTTCAGTCTCAGCGTGATCGACATGTTTGTCTGCGATGAGAGTTGTTAGAAGCTCCGCGCACTTTCCACGTTTCGCCGGGTGTCTCCGACGTCCCATTCTCTGTCACCAGCCACTCTCCTCTATTCTCGCATGCCATGGCTACTGGAGTCGGACTAACAGTCCAAGGCTTCAAGCTGATGCAATTCTACCATATTACAGTACCGCTGGCAATGTGGTAATCAGCGGGACACCGGCCAAGACTTACTGTTGAGCAGCTCCTGCCCGACTGCAGAAGCTAAAACTGTAGCTCCGAGAATATCCCTACTCATGCTCAGAATGTTTTTCTCCCTGATCCAGCACATCTCAACAGTACTTACGCAGTTTTTGCTCATTTGGAGAGTTTCTGAGAAGTGCGTGCGTGACTATTTTCTCATCGAGTTTCGTTCACATCTCCAAAAGGTGCTGTTCAGAGATGACCATAATATCGCATATAATGGAAGTTTATTCACGCTTGATTTTAACCATTAAATATGAAAAGAAGTATCAACTCAAAGTTCATTCCATCGTACTGAAATATATGAAAAAAAGATCAAAAAAATGATTCGAATACCATGGAGCCCTATTAGTATCTAATATACCGTGTCCACCTTGAGAGGGGTAAGTAGTCCTACGTCACTATTGTTATGTCCCATGAAGGTAGGTCCAATGGGCATTTTATTCACACCAGGCCTACAAGGGTTTGGTGTTCTTATTTATATGATATACCTAGGCTTCTATATTGAGTCACTTCTAAGTGAGCAATTATACAAGTGCTCATTTTTTTTGGCTTTGTTTACCTACCTACACCCACTTTCTTCATTTTAATGAAAGAAAAAGTTGGAGGAACCTAAGAGAACCATCATCTTGTTGACCCTTAAATGCCCATAGGTCTAAAACGGACAGCTCAAAATTGGATCACAACATCTTTTGGACTTGGGTATTATGAATAGTGCACTTTTTGAACTAGGGCATTATAAATAGTGCACTCAACCATGAATGAACCAATCAATGATGAGCTCACAACCTCCTACAAGGTTAGGTACAACCCCAACCTACCTACCACAATCCTTTCAAAGCACAAAATCACTCATACGAATTGTGACTTAAATTGTAAAATTTTACTTTGCGGACGCATCAGAAGGATGTGACCTGTTTGCCATGGGAGCTACAGAGCATATTCCAAAGAACAGAGCATTCTGAAGACGATTATGAACAATCGGCTCTCTGTTTCTATACAAAGGTCACTTCATTTACACAGCGCGGAAGTGCTTCCAAATCGAGGCTGCTAATCACCGAGGTCCTTGTCACACATTTGATGCAAGCAAAGGTGTCTTGTCAAACCGATGCTGGGTTTAAAGGGCATCAGCCCGACGGTGATCTGACCGCTCTCAGCACAGTAGCGCCCGGTGGAAATTTAAGGACGAAAGGCGATCTACCTGCACAATTTTCCCAGAAATTGGGGATGGGAATTCTGCTGCACGAGCTGAAAGGGGCAGGGTGCATCCTCCGGACCTTGTTAATACCCCTTCTACCACCACGTGAAGCTTATACCTTTAGGGTTGGGATTGAAGCTAGTGTAAGAACTTGCTCAAAAGGGCTTCCTTGAGACCCGAGAAACGATGGCATTCGGGTGGAGGGCGAGCAACACTGCTCCGTGGACAATGGCGTTGCCGGGGTTGTCCGGGCGAACGATGTGCTTCACCTGCTTCTCAAAGCGAGCGTGGATGCGTCGCATGAGATATGGGGAGCCGGCGAACCCACCCACCACAAAGATGACTTTAATGTCTGGCACTTGCTGCAGCTGGTCCGCAATAAGCTTCAGAATTTCGTCCACCACGGGGTCGAAGATGGCCTTCAGATCTTGTTCCGTGAGCGACACCACCGAGTAATCACCATCAGGCTGACCATCCCTGGTATTTTTGCACGCAGCCTCCCACCTCTCGGCCAGCTCATGCCCAAGGTCGATGTCTTTCGTGTCCGCCAACGAAGTCATCAGCATGCCGTCGTCCCCGAACGACGACTTGATCTCGTCCCAGCTCTTGAGCAAGCGCAGTCGGTAGCCCGGCCGCTGCTTCAGAAATTCCTCCAGGCACGAGATCTTCTTCGCTAAGAAGCTGAAGAACCTCGCGTCCACATACCTCCCCCCGCATTGCCCCCCTGAACTCTCCGTCAGCTCCTTCACCGTATAGTTCTGACTATTGCCTATCATCTCTTGCACCACTATGTCCACCGTCCCACCTCCCACATCCGCCACCAGTATCTTATCATTCGTGTCCAATGACACAGCCTTGCGTTCATCTTTGCGTCCCTCCTGCAAATTAAGAATGTCATTAGAAAGTGGACAAATCTGAAACGAGCATCTGCTCCGAAGGTTTCTGCTTGCACCTGGTGGCAGTAGAACGAAGCGGCCTCGGGTTCCAGGACGACTTGGACATCCTCAATACGACGAGCGAGGACAAGCCCGGCGCGAACCATGCATTCCTTCATCTGTTGCTTCGCATTCTCATCCCAAATGGAGGGCACAGTCACGTACCACCGGACTGCATCTTTTGCGAACAAGCTGCCAACGACATGTCCACGATGACATGCTTCCACAATCGAGAGCGCGTACTCGCCGATGAGTTTCAAGTAGGTAGTGATGATATCAGCTGGTGTCAGCGATGGTGGCATGCTACTCAAAAGCTCAGGATCGTTGAGATCTTCCTTCAACAGCAGTTTGAACGCCGTGAGGTAGGAGGTATCCCCCCCTTGTTCCTGTTGCATGTAATCGGATCGTGCGAGGTGACCCCACGATGTGCACGTCAGTCGCCCCGTGCTCGCATTCCGCGTGTAGTACAGCCCAGTCAAGGTCTTGCAGTATATCATCTCCTCTCCTCTCTTCGGCCAATCGTAATGGCAGTAGACGGTTGGATTGTCGGTGGCTTGCGCAAACGCGAACCCTGAATTTGACGTGCCGAAATCTAACCCTATCACCCATGCTACCCTCGGAACTTCGGACATCGGCACCGGCATCGAGACCACCCTCTCCACATCGATTGTCACAGGCCCTGACACTTCCTGAACCCTATTCCTTGAAACAGAGTCCTCAGAATTTCGAGAAACAGACTCCTTGAAGTCTTTCAAGTCGAAATCATCAGATTGATTTCCACGCAAACACATCCCAAAACACGCCATGCTCGCTACACAAAGGTCCGGTTCACTCACTATCAAATGCTACGTACAGTTCACTATCACTACTACTGACGATGTAGAGGCTCTCGAGACGGTGGGGTACCGACAGTTTTCGATTCTCCGAAAAATGGGGTCGATGTGATGGGACCTAAAGTCTGCATACAGACAATCTGATTCTGTGGGATTCGGGAAAACTTGAGGATTGATTCGGTTCAGATGTTTCGTTGCAGATTCTTCAAAGCGTTGTTGAAAGTCGTCAAAGCCAGAATATGGTAACGGTGAGACGAGGCATAGCTCTAGAGTAGGCTGTAATTGCTCTGCAGTTGCCGCCGTAAGTGGTGAAGTAATGTCTGCACCTGCCGGGATACCGGGTCCGAGTCAGATGCCTTTAACTATGTCCGAAGAATGAATTTGAGATGTGATACCAGACGTTTTTCATCCAAAATCATCTTCCCAACTTCCTCTTCATCCACGGTGATGAACTCCGCCGTTCTGGGTCAAAGCATGGAGATGCTCTTTGAAAATATAGCAAGGTTGCAGAAAATGAAGACGTAGACATTTCATTAATTTGTTAATCGGCATCGGCATGAGGATGTTATCATTGTTTTTCAGAATTAGAAAAATTGTTGTTAAGATATTGATTGTCAATATCAATATTAAATTATGGATTTCCTTTTGTTAAGTCAATTTTGGGTCACTTTACACTTACTATATCCCATGAAGATTGATCACATCTTTCTAAAATCTGTGTTTGGAGAGTAAAGTGCTCTTCGTCTCATATGGCTTTACATGCACTACCTTGAAATAAGAAGAATGACCACTAACTTTGAGGTCCCCAAAGTATGCTAAATTTTTCATAGTGGATAATATTTTCATGTTCTTCTTGATTATAATTGAGTCAGAGCAAATGCCTTGCCTCAACTACAATCAAGAAGACCATGAGGCTCAAAAACCATAGATTGGCTAGTGTTTGATTATTAAAAAACAAACTAAGGAGGAAAAAGGAGAGTATAAAAGAGAGAGTGATGAGGATTTATATTAGAAACTTGTCCCGGTCCAAATCCACTTTACACTACAAGAGTGACCAAGCCACTCAAAAATCCAATTTTGATTTATTATGGCCACAGCTCTTGGTTCATAGAGTAAAAGGACCCTCTACATCTTGTACAATTATGGCTAATTATGAATATTTTGTTACTAACATTGTGGCATTTTGGCTAATTGCGTTCAAAAGATCTAGACCTATGATAAAATTTGCAAAACAAAGAAATCCTTTCGCCAGGTAGGACACTACTCTAGTTCATGTACGTATTTCTCCCAATTGATAAATACATTAATTGGTTCAAAAAATCTACAAATAAACAGATAAACCTCAAAAAGACAACCCATCTAGTTGGTTTGCTAGTGATTGGCTAGATTTGCACAACTAAAATCCTAATAGGCATCATACGCAGTGAAGTTTGAGAATTTGCATGGTCAACGTAGGATGTTCACAGAGGAGATAGGAGGCTTTCCCACTTCTTGCAAATGGAAATCCATAAGGGCCTTCTCTCTTAAAACATGGAAAATGACTTTGCCAAATGGTAAATTGCATTTTCTTATATTGAAATTAGAGAGAATTGTCCATTATGTACTTCATCACGTTGGATGATTACTTGCTCAGTGGATGAATGTAACTATGGCGGCGGCAACAAACCCAAGCCACATGAAGAAGCAAACCTTAGCCTCTACACTCCAAACACTAACTCTTTGAAAAAATGAAGGCAAAAATGAGCTTTGTGCGGCCTCTAATTCTACTTAAAGGTCTCATGACCTAACTATGGCGGCGGCAGCAAACCCTAACCGCCTCTGTTCATCCATTAAAGTCAATGAAAATCATCCCTGTAGATGGTTGTGGATGTTGTCATAGATGTCATCTTCGACATCTTCATAGACATCATATTAGACATTTTCATAAACGTCATCTTAGACATCCCTGCAGACATTATCATAAACATCTGATGACATCTTCAGGGTTTCAATCACAACATATTAACTATAAAAGGTCTTTTGTTTTCCCTCACAACAAATCAAATACCAGATGCTTTAAAGTTCTTTCCACAACAAAGCACATATTGTAAGTCTTAGAGTTTCTTCCACAACAAATCAAATAAACTTTATTGATAGAAAAAGTGTGGAATTACAATCATGAGACTATTTATAGTCTTCCATGGTGATAGGCACTCTTTTAAACTCTCAACTACCTTTTATTTCTACCCTAACTAACTTTCCAACTAACTTTCTTAATACTAATTCTATTCTTGAATTGTCTCCTAAACTGTATTAAATAGCTACTTTCATAAATTCATATTTCTTGTAAATTTGCTTTAATTTGTATAATATTGGTTGTTAATGATAGAGTAATGTATAGTCTTGCCATTAGACTATAATAATCTAATCTATAAGTAATCAATAAGATTTAATTCCTTCTTGAAGTAAGCCAAGAAACACTGTTTATTGTTTTTATTTTCTTTTTATTTTCTTTTTAATTTTGAGGATGACCCCAATCGAGACCCGCGCCAATGGAGGACAAGCGGTAAGAGAAAAAGTTGATATTATTCTTTAAAAGACTCTTAAAATCTGCCGCTTTTTAGTAAATGACGTCTAGGAGGATGTCGTGCAAAACATCTTCATAGACATCCAAGTAGATGTCTATGCGGACATTCATGCCTGACTGTAGTTATGGTAAGTTGGACATCGTGTTAGACATCCGACTAGATGTTGAATGACTTGTCAACTGGTCTGACGTGGAGTTTTTGTTGCCATGTAGATAAAGCGCTGTAAATAACTTTATTAATCTATGTCCACGTGTTTTTTGAGGATTAAATATCCACGAAATTACTTTTACTTTTCTTTTTGGCACCATTGTTATCTTATAGATATTATATTTTATATATAATATTTTTTAATATTTAAATATTTTTTAATCATAAAAAATTACAGAATTATTATATTCTAATTTATTTGAATATAATAAAAATTTACAAAAAATATTTTTTATTGAAATATAATTATATATTTTAATATTTTTTTTTAAAATAAACCAATGAAAAAATAGTGAGAATAGCCTGAAATTAGTATTTTCAGTATTGCCACGTCACATAATGTCTTAGCAAGAAGAAAAAAAAAAAAAAAAAAAAAAAAAAAAAGTGTGATGTTTTTTTTTCTACTTTTGAAAACCGCTGCCCATTCACCTACTCTTTTAACATTAGAAATGCTTTTTACCCTGTCTACCAGTAAATTTTGGTCGTTTTTACCTTGCTGGTCCAAAATCCCTTGCCAACGTGGCAGTTTGATGTCTATCAAGATGTCTTCAAAGACATCCATGTCTTCACCAACATCTTTTTGTTTGGTGATGTCTTCATGCCCCCCCAATCCAAAATGTGCCTGTTAGACGTACAGACATCCTCCCGTCTTCGAAGACATCTTTTAAGACAGTAAGACATCACAAAATACATTAGACATTACACAAGACATCACAAAAAACAGGGTTTTCTTATAGTGTGTTCAACTTGAACAAGTGTTTTACTCTAAGACTTCTACTCGTTCTTCTTGTTCTGCACTTACTAGTCAACAGAAAATGACTAAGGCCATGGGACTTCAGAAATTGAAGAAGAATTCACGTTGTCATGGTTGTAGACATCTTGGTCACTTCTCAAGTGACAAGGAATGTCCTGCTAACAACTTTGATGATTTTCATAGCACTAGTACAGAGCAGCGTCTAATATGACGCGGTTTAACGCGGTTTTTAACGCTGTTTAACGCGAATTTCTTTGACGCTAAAAAATGATGCTTCTGTCACCAACTACTTTAATTTCAATTTAACGCGATGTGTTAAATTACGTTAAATGGTTTAATGCGTGTGTTTAACGACGTTAAAAGTGACATAATGAAGTTACCTTGGGTGAGTAAATTTGGAGAGTAACTTTTCTGCCACGTGAAAATTTCCTGCTTATTTTTATTCTATGTAAGTGCTTACGTGGATAGTTCCAATTCCACATCAGATAATACGTGGACAAGTCTCCGTCCTTTGGATGGATGAAAAATTTGCTTAAGTGGCATGAGATTCTGACGTGGCATTGGGAGTATGGACGGTTTGAATGGTGACACGTGGTAACCTCATGGATCGATTGTGCATTGTCGAAGCAGACGTTTAAGGAAACCTTATGTGACGTATTTTGACGTTTATTTCAACGTGTTTGGACGTTTGTTTTAACGTGGTTGAACGTTTATTCTCACATATTTGGATGTTTACTTGAACATGTACCGTATTTGCGAGCGTTTTTCAAAACACTGTTAGACGTAGCAAATTTAATGCATAGATGTTATCTGAAACGTGTTATAGCGTCAGTCAAAACGCAAATAAAGCGTCACTTTAAACACGATTGGATACGGAGGCACGTAATGGAAAACGCGATTGAACACGGTTTAACATTGTGAAATGCTGGATTAATACGTTGTAAGATACAACTTAACGTGATGTAACGTTATGCGAAATGGGATTGAAGCGTCTAATGAAACACAATTAAACGCGGTTAAACGCATTGTAACATACAATTAAACGTTTCGTTATAACGCATTGTAACGTATAAATTAACGTTTAATAATGTTAACGTTTTAAAGAGTAGAAAATATAATTGAATGTGAGAAATATAAACCGCACATGAACATCAATAAAATTTGCATGGCTGTAGGACTCAGCACTTCACTTTGCGCATAAAGAGGTAAGTTACAACATGTAACATATAAGATTTCAAAAGGGAATAATGCCGGTACAATGTTTTGTTGCAAGAAATAGGATACAAAATAAAGTTCACGTGACAGCGTACACAACTTTCTAGAATAACAAGCTTGTCCACCCGCTAAAGATCGATGGGCTTATTGTGTAGAGGAGGCAAAAACAGTGTTTAACACAACCTATGTCACTTTTGACGTGCGCGTCACTTTTGACGAAAAAACTTTAGCGGCTGTAGAGTGACTTTCTGGGTTTCCTCATGCTGGATTTTTCTTGATCTGCACAACACACATTACCACGGACACGCTGAGTTTAATAAGGCACGTCATGCAATTAAACTAGGACGGAAATTATCACGATGCAACTCTTGAACAACCTAAGAAAGAAAGAAGAAAAACTTGTAAACCTCCAATACCTCTACAACTCATACTTTAACAATCTAACATGTTAACTTCTAAAACTGTAGAATTCTAACACAGAATGTGTAGAAATGAAAGAAAGAGTGAGACTCTAGCTAATATCTTCCCATAAGTACCATGACCTAACTATGGCGGCTAACCCTAGCCGCCTTTGTTCATCCACCCCGAAAAAAATCATCCCTCTCGATAGACTAAAGTACGTTATTCTAGACGTCATAGTGGATGTCTTTCTTGACATGCTTGTGTCAATGTGATGTCAAAAGTGACGCGTTCACGTTATAACAACGTCAATAATGACGCTTTCACGTCAAACCAACGTCTATAGTGACGCATTCACATATAAACTACGTTAATAGTGACGTGGTTTAACGTATATGTCACGTATATATGTCGCAATATAACGTCATATGAAACGTGATTAATAGAGGTGTACCACAATTAATAGATTTGTACAATATTTGCACTACTGCAATACTACTTGCGCACTCTACTAGTGCTAATTGAACACACCAGGTTATACGTTGTGGAGCAAAATTCTAGGAGCACAGAACGCCGCCAAAGTCATCATGCATGACGTGCGCTTAGGAGACAAAATACATCAGACAATCCTGAGATATTGCGGGCTTTGCAACCAATTCTAGGTGGGTTGACAACAGCCGTTGAAGCCGATCGGAGGACACACTCGCGGCGTGTCAATCAAACCACATATGATTTGTCTAGACCTCCATCGCTGAATCGTTGATTGCTATTGCTTATCGACCAATGAAGGCTTATGGTATGCACTTCCGTTGCCGCTCAGTTGAAGCTTCGAGCGCAACTATGGATAATGGAGTGCATGCAACATTCATCGCTGATGCAGGGGTAGAGATCGACGGAGGAGTACGTGGGCTGGATCGAAGAGATATTAGAATTAGACTATAGGCGCACGTGTGTTGTTGTTCTACTATGTTCATGGGTTAGAAGAATTCTGAAAGACCTGTACCTCACCAACAATGAAGCGGGATCAACATGGGTTTGTCTTCATGAATTTTGCAGATCATTGCATATAGGCCCTCACTCTTTCGCGTTCCCTATTTACACACAACAAGTATTTTTTGTGAATGACCAATGGCCATGGAAAGTGGTTTGCAGGGTAGATGTTCGAGGCAGCTCTAAAAGTCGTGCCTTTGCTGAAGAATATGACGATGCAGAAGTACAATGAACGCTTCTGCCTTCACCATCAACCACTAACACAGAGACGCGTACAAGAGAGCCCTCACATTCAGACTTCACTACGAACGGATCATTTGTGGAAGAGCAAGGAGGAGAGCTAAGAGCAACAGAGGAAGGTGATGATGATGACGATCGGATACATCAGCAGGATATTAGACATTCTACAGGATGGACATGAATTCTAGCCCTATGTTTGTTCATGAACGTTAACATGTTTCTTGTAACGCTTGTTAGCGCCGCAGCTGTTACTAATAACGCGCTTAGTATTTGACACATCCGCTTGCGTGAAAGTTGACAGTCTTCAATGTCATAAATGTTCTTACGTTTCTATTAACACATTTGAACGCACTTCGCGTCACAAGAAACGCGTGCGTCAACGTTAACAGCCCCCCCTAGTTTGTCAAATTTGATTTGACCGGTCAAATCCTAAGCTCCACATCAGCAAATCAAGCCACAAGACATTCCACGTTATTGCACATATATTACGTCATCAATATTCTCACGTTTTTTTAACGCATTTAAACGCACTTCGCGTCACAAGAAACGCGTGCGTCAATGTTGACAGCCCCCCCCTAGTCTCTCAAATTTGATTTGACCGGTTAAATCCTAATCTCCACGTCAGCAAATCAAGTCACGATAAAATCCACATCAGCACACATATTTTACATCATCAATCTTCTCACGTTTCTATTAACGCATTTTAACGCACTTCGAGTTACAAGAAACGTGTGCGTCAATGTTGATAGCCCCCCCTAGACTCTCAAATTTGATTTGACTCGTCAAATCCTAAGCTCCACATCAGCAAATGAAGCCACGATGAAATCCACGTCAGCGTACATATTTTACGTCATCAATCTTCTCACGTTTCTATTAACACATTTTAACGCACTTCGCATCACAAGAAACGCGTTTGTTAATGTTGACATCCGCCCCTAGTCTCTCAAATTTGGTTTGACCAGTCAAATCCTAAGTTCCACGTCAGCAAATGAAGCCACAAGGCATTCCACGTCATTGCACATATTGCACGTCATCAATATTCTCTCGTTTATTTTGACGCATTTTAACGCACTTCGCGTTATAAGAAACGAGTGCGTCAATGTTAACAGCCCCCCTAGTCTTCAAATTTGGTTTGACTGGTCAAATCCTAAGTTCCATGTCAGCAAAGAAAGACACGACATTATTTAGCTTTCGATGAGATTACTACACTAATTCGGTATAGTGTGGGTATACGTCACTAATAACGCGTGAAAACGCGTGATAAAACGTTGTTTTCTACTAGTGTAGTGAGTCAGAGTTCCGGTCTCACTTCTCCAAAGGAAAGAAATATGTTCACTCCAAGTCTACTCATAGCTGTTGAGCATGACTTCATGTCGTATGTTTCTATAAGTCAGCTCATGGATCTTAACATTGCAGTGGTATTTGTTAATAACGCTTGCAATCTCTCATGGTGGAAGAGGCTGATTGATCTTTACTGGTCATCGAGAAAATTTACTTTGGCGTCTCAATATTGTAAGCCAACCTCACAATAGCTCTGCTAATATTGCCTCATCTAGTGCGTCATCTACTGATATTTCTCCAGTTATTAGTCCTGCGGATCACCTTTTACGCCGATGGCACCATCGTTTGGGACATGCAAGCCTAGTGACAATAAAGCAGATCCTACAAAATGATGCAGTTCATGACCTCATCATTCCATCCTCAGCTAAACTTCCGTTCTGTGTAAGCTGTGTGAAAGGGAAACAACATCGTCTCCCATTTCCAGTCAATCATGAGAGAAAACGAGTAAAACATCTTGGACAATTTTTCCACTCTGATATAACTTCTATGCCTATTCCCAGTCTTGGTGGACATCGATATTTCCTTACTTTCAAAGATGACTACTCTGCTTATCGATTTGTTTTTCTTATGAGTTAGAAAAGTGAGGTTTATGATCATATATGCACACTTTACCGGATCGTTCGAAGAGATCATGGTACCGGATTTACTAGGTTTAGAAGTGATAATGGTCGTGAATACACAGATCATCGTGTAGCTGAATTTTTTGCTTCCAAGGGAGTTCGTCAAGAGTTTACGGTACCATACACGCCCGAACAAAACACGGTAGCAGAACGAGATAATCGTAATATTATCGAGATGGTTTGGTGTATGCTCATTCATCGAAAGCTAGATCATCAGTTTTGGGGGAAAGCAGTTAATACTGCCATCTACACTCTTAATCGAGTATCATCTCGAGAGATTCATGGTTTGACCCCATACGAGAAGTATTTTGGAACTCCGCCAAATATCAAACACTTACGTACTTTTGGCAGCATTGCATATGCTCATGTACCTAAGGAACTCCGAAAAAAGCTTGATTCTAAGTCCAGAGAATGCCTCTTCTTAGGATATTCCGAGACATCCAAGGGTTATTGTCTTTGGTGTCCGACCAAGAAGATTGTCATCATCAGTCGTGATGTCATTTTTGACGAAGATTCTCCTGAGGTACCATGTCAAACCCAAGAGAAGACATATTCTGTTGACCTTCTCTTTCCGAGTTACACACCTTGTGATACTCCTGGAGATTATACCATAACATCTTCATCATGTCGTTCGATTCCAACAGTCACTCAAACTCCATCATGTCACAATGTCTCTGATCAATCTCCACCTTCAAAGTAGTGGGAGTTCGTACAACCGGTTTCATTTCCAATGAGCGGTAGTTCTCATTCTGTAGATAGTATTACTACTCCTATTCGAGACAATGTTGTTTCGATACCAAGTATTGAGTCCCCTGATAGCATCAATCCAACCTTACGTACTCGGACCTTGAGTAACATCTACAAGCAATTTGATCGTGAAGATGTAGCGGTTCAATCCTATGCAGCTTTTGTTAACACTGCGTATCTTACCGAGGAACGAAGTACATACCAGGAGGCTTTACAATGCTCGAGTAGCTCTGATTGACAAAAGACTATGGCTCTTGAGTATTCGTTTCTCATTAAGAATGAGACATGGGGTCTTGAATTTCTTCTTCCCGGACGCAAGATGATAAAAAACAAATGGGTGTTCAAAGTTAACCGAAGGTTGATGGCTCTATTGAACGTTTTAAGGCAAGAATAGTGGGGAAAGGATATAGCCAAAGTTACGGGATTGACTACGAGGAAAATTATGCTCCTGTTGCAAAGAGTGACAGTATTCGAGCTCTTCTATCTGTTGCAGCTGCCGACAATGCTGAGATCATACAATATGACGTTAAGACGGCATTCTTACATGGTATTCTCTCTGAGGAGATCTATATAGATCAGCCGTTAGGATTTGAACAACCTGGTGGCAAGTTATGTCGCTTACGCAAGAGCTTGTATGGTTTGAACAAGCCAGTAGGTGTTGGAATCAAAAGTTCAATGAATTTTTGACCCATTACCAGCTTCAACCTACTGACGCGGATCCTTGCTTTTACGTATCAACTACTGAACCTCGCATACTTACAACTATTGTTGTAGACGATGGTTTAGCCATCTGCAAGAGCGGCTCTTATTTGCAAGAGATGATATGCTATCTACAACGCCACTTTGAAATTACGAGTGGGCTTGCGGAGGTGTATATTGGCATTCGAATCACTCGCAATTAACTCACTTGTCAAATCTGGCTTGATCAGTTGCGATATACTCTGAACATTCTTCAGAAGTACGGCATGATCGATGCTCATCCTCTTTCTACACCTTCTGATCCGAATGTTCATCTTCAGCACACACTCAAGGAGGACGAGAGCTCGATTCCAAATTTCCCGTACCAAGGAGCCGTAGGCAGCCTACTTTATCTTGCGTGTATCACTCGGCCGGATATTGCTTATGCGGTTAATATTGTCGCTCAATATTCCAGCAAACCAAGAGATATCCACGTCTCGGGGGGTGCACTCATTGAAAAAAATAAGGATATAGGTGCGATCATGGAGTATTTAAATGGCGGCTATTATTTTCCTTTTCTCTAATTTTTGGCACCCTATGATCACATAATTTGATACTTTGGGCCATTAAAGTAAGGGCATAGATTAATTGTAATTTTTGATTTCTATCTATATATCATATGCTATATTACTTTGAAATTTTATTTTTCAGATGGAAAGCAAGTGATTATGGTAGTGTTTAATAATGGCGCAGTGCCAAAAATGGAGCTCTAGTAATCTTCAGTCAGAGGCACATAATAGCTTCCCCATGCAATAGTATCATGTACTCACTACAAAGATTATAGGGTATCACTTTAGGGCACCATTATAGGAACACCTATATTTCTAACTTCAAAAATTCATATCTCATTGTATAAGAATCCAAAAATGATGATTCCATCTGCTCTATCTTTCTTCTAATTTTCCCCATGCACGAAAATTGCTTGTATTGGTGACATCCCTGTAGATATCTTGTGCTGAAAATTGAGCTATTATGTACCTCTGATTGAAGATTATTAAAGCTCCATTTTTGGCACTGCGCCATTATGCGACGTTCTAGCATAAATTCTGAATAATCCATACACTATACTATTTCTACTTTTTTTTACTTTGGTAGAATTATATATCACTCTATATTAGTTATAAGGGCATCAAATGCATATTTTGATATGCTATTGTAGATCTAAACTAATTGTAAATTTTAGCTCCAAGATTTATTTGACACCCTACATTATTTCACACGTACTTTTCTACTTTTACCACCTAGTGCAACCCCCGAGATCCACGTTACTGCTCTTAAGCGGATATTCAAGTACCTTCGTGGAACTTTTAACTTCTCTATTTGCTACTCGGGTTCTTCTAAGCCTCATGTTTTAGTAGCATATTTGGATGCTGACTACGCAAGTGATTTGGATAAGCAGAAATTCCGCACTGGATGTTTCCTCCTACTTAACAACGCACCAATTACTTGATTCAGCCGGAATCAGAAATGTGTTGCAATGTCTACTACCGAGAGCGAATATATTGTTGCCGCAGCCACTGGTTGTGAAGCACAATGGACACGCCGCTTACTAGAGAATCTCGGTTATTCTTAGTCCCTACCAGCTTATTCTCAGATAACCAAGCTGCTATTAGGCTTGTGCTTAATCCTGATTATCATAAGAGAACTAAGCACATAGATGTCGCTTATCACAAGATTCGTGAACTTCAACAGCATGGTGAAATCAATGTGACCTATGTTACCACTCATCTCCAACTAGCAGATATTCTGACAAAGGCGTTACCTCCAGAGAAATTCATCAAGCTCCGCAGTGCTCTCAACATCACCAAGCACTCTCAAGTCTAAGTGGGAGAATGTTGATATTAGTTTTAGATATATTGTTTGACCTTTGTAATCATGACTTTTCATGTTTCTATTTTCATCTTTTAGAATGTAGACTTGTAGTACTAAGTCATTTTGTACTCATGAGTGGGGAGTATTGAAATAAGAGAGAATTGTCCATTACGTACTTCATCACGTTGGATGATTACTCGCTCAGTGGATGAATGTCGTTCATCACTTGTTTCAATCGGCTTCTCGCTCAGACAGTACTTGAAGTGTCATGTTCAAGTTGTATATGTTGTTCTTGTTTTCTTCATGAATAAACGCGTAGTCACGCTCTTGTAGCTTTGTTGTGGTGTCGTTCTATATCAAGTGTGTAAAACTTAGTATGGTATTTCAATATTTCGTTTATATATTCCTCAAAGTGGGAATGGTCCAATTTTTGCCAGGTCGTGAATTGGATGAAGTGGGAAAAAGAGAGGTTCTATTTTTACTTATTTCCAGGAGGAAAAGGCTCCTATGTTCCTTGTGGTTTACCTACTCAAGGGCTGGTTTACACTACATATAGAAGGTGGTCCTCTTATACAATTTGCCATCCTAAAATCCATAACTAATATGATATTTATTCAAAATCCGTTCACTCTCCTACATACTTCTAATATTGATTCTAAATTTCTACTGGCAACCCCAATAAGCTTGCCAATTTGAAATTTGAGGAGTTTTTGAGCTACTTACCGTATGTGGTACAGAAGTCCAGAAATATTGGAGAATTAGTAAGGTATAACCATTTGTTCTTTGAGTTGAGGTTCTCGAGAAGAGGATTTTTAAGTGTATATATCAATTTCGCAGTTTGAGGCTCAGGCCGGTTTACACTACGGTGAAGAAGTCCACCGGTTATGAAAAGAAGGGGATTCTTGATTGTGATTGGTTGAAAGCATGCTTCTTGAAGCATGCTTCTTGACCGGCGGGTGTTTACACTAGGTGAAGAAAGCAATGGTGGTGAACATTTCTAATGGATGATAAAATGACATGGCCGCCTATGTTGCGGCACTTTTTGAAGAAAGAGTTCTCCGGAGGTGGAGTTTCTTGTCCGGCCTCAAGAGGCCGGACAAGAAATCACTGTTCCGGACAACATCAATTGAAATTTTAAAATATGTATTTGAAGCACATTCACTATAGAGGGGAGAGTCATTATAAGAAAGCAACACTGTAGAAAGGGAATAAAGTCGGATTTCAAGGACATCACTATTTTGAGAGTATAAAAAAATACTCCATTTGAGCATGATTGTTTGTAATTTTTTTCACCTCGTGATGCCCTCATGCGCATGCGGTTGCACTTCATAACCATACATATATCATTCGTTTTGAACCATTTAATCACTACATGATCATGTTTTTTTCCCATCTCTATCTCTGTGAATTTTGTTTAATTAAGAGATAGGTAAAATTAGTAAATTATATTTTTATATTCCTCATACTGTCCTAATTGAATGTGTGTTCTTGTTTGTAGAAAGAATGGGGTTTTATTTAAACTGTGAAGTTTACTTCACTTCATGGTTTTGAAAAGGATAATTGAAGTTTTCTAGTAAATTACGAATATGCATTTGAATTTCAAATTGATAGAATTCTGTTTTGTTATTAAAAGTTTTATGGTTTTGAGGCAAAGTTTTTATTTAGTCTAGTGCTGGATTTTAATGTTTTTGTTGGGACCAATTTGGATATATTTTCTGTAATAGATACTCAATATTATCCAAGATGTAAGGAAGTTATAGCATTCATTTTTGTGCAAGGAGCCTAGTTGTGAACATTTTTTCCTCTGTAAACTTTTAAGCAATTTCACGATTGTAAAGCCATTATTTCCGCAAACAAAATTCTCTCATGGATTTTTCACTAATACATTATAAGTTTACAGTATATGAGGCCTCATGATTAAAAAATTTACCCATAAGATGTACAATATGTGTAATACAAAATTGTATGGTGATGTTTGAGAAACTTCAACTTTTTCTCATTTACTACGCTTTTTTAAGAATGTGTTCTTTTTGCTAAAAATGAGTTAAACCATTTGGGGGTTAACATCCAAGAAAACATTTGTTTCCTAAATGAGTTTAAGATTGATATGCAATCTGAAACAAAGTTAAATCAAATTGTCATACATTTATATTTCAATTTTTCATGAACACAATTTTTGATCAAATTTTTTAAAACAATGTACATGTAAGGAAATATACTTTTCTTGTCATAGCTAACTTTCACTATTTTGTAAACTTCTCTTCTCCGGTGGACTTCTTCGGTGGACTTCTCCGGTGAAACTTCTCCTTTAGGTGTTTAGACTACAACCGGTCAAGACTTCTTCAAAAATATTCAATTGCCTTCAATTCTTCTCCGGCACATTCACCACTTGCTTTATATGACCATGTATTGTTCAAACATTCTTGACCGACCGGAGGCCTTCTCCACCGTAGTGTAAACCGGCCCTGAGGTGATGAAATCAGGCCTCGTAGACTCGGGGGTTAAAGAAACCTCGTGGAGACGATAGATATCATCGAAGGTACAGGTTAGCTTCCGCATTCGGGTAAGAGCCGTTTACGATCAAATCTTGCCCCGCCGATTACCATATTGCCAGCGGTACAGCACTACAGCTATATGGTAGTCGCTGCGAGAATCAGCTCAGCTAAAAGCCTTGACCTGGTAGTCCACAGCATGCGAGGATGGGTGACAGAGGATGGAAGGTCGGAGACTCTGGAAACGTAGAAAGTGCGGCCGGGGGAGCTCGTTGCAGACTTGCAGACATTCATGCCACTCGGTCGCACTGCGACTGGAGACTTCAACCTCTGGACACTAGAAGTGCTCGTTGGGATCGTAGAAACGTTGTGTAATTCTTGCCCGAGATGCGATTGTATTATCACTTTGTGGTATAGTCCCTTCCGGCTAATTTAGCTCGGCCTCGTTTGGCAATCCTCAACTCAACCACATCTTTGACACATATTGAATTTACAATCCTGAGTTAGATGTCCCGGGCCACCACGCGTTTTACACTCGCCCGTTTAGCAATCCTCTTGTAAGTGACCGTCTCTACCACACTTGAGACATTTGCGGGAAATGAACTTACTAAAAGAGCAAGAGTCTAAGTTAGAAGACTTATTTTGAGGCTTGGTGTACGGAGTTTGTTTCTTCTTTTGTTGATTGGACTTCCCACCTTCTTTGGGCTTCCGTGTTGGTATCTCCAATGCGTTTGTCTCACCATGCTAGCAAAACTTAGAAGACAAGACAATATATTATCAAGTAAAAATAAAGGAAGTTAGTAAAGATAAAAAGCGTAAAGTGATAGAGTAAAATTGAGAGAAAGGAAATCTTGATATCTGGCTGGGAGCGGCAAGCATGCAGGAGCAGCGGCTGGTTGGCAGCGCACCGGTTGGGCGCGACGTAAGGGCTGGCAACAGGGGCGGAGGCCAGCCAACACGGGAGTCAGCACAAAATTTGAATAAAAATAGGATTCGGATATTTGGTGAATTTTGTAGTGTAATTGATTTTGGGCTATCTTTGAGAACAAATGAGCTTATATTGAGATTTTGGGAAGATTTTAGCATGCCCTCTCTTATTCAACTTTGCGGATGGACTTCTCTTAGAGTATAAAAAAGTTCAGAGCATGAATGGTCTTGTTGGAAGGATATGAGAAAACTCTACAATCTGCAAAATGTTTCAACTTCATTCGATCTAAATTTAGTATATCATAGGTTGACCAAAGGCAAATCAACCCAAAAACTTGCCTTTAGGGGTTAATGATTATTATAAAAGGGAAATTACATAGAGCGGAACAACATTGTAAGGTATTTCCAGATTAGAGAAGGATTGCAAAGAATTTGCAAAGAAGGGAATAAATAATCCAAAAAAAAGAAAAGAAAAAAAAAATCTCTTCATCAATAAACATTTTGAAGCTAGTAGGAAGACGATATGCATCTTAGTAGATTAAAGCTGATATGCAACTCTATCTTCCTGCTTTTGAAACGACAGTGAGATGTTTTGACTACTCCTCTCTCCAAATATGTTGGGATTGTTCTCCTATCTAAAAAATTTTACAAAAGTGTTCCCCGATATGTAAATTCCCCTATTCTAAAACTAAGCCCAACAATTTTGAACAATTGTTGAGAACATTTTTGTAGCATTGCAGGCGAGATGCCCTTTGTAGCATGTTGGATTGCTTGTGATGTGCTCTAGTAAGGTGTTGTTCATATATATTCTTGAGGTATGTAAGTCCAAAAAGTGGTTCCAAGCCCTTCTCTGTGGCTCATTTCTTTTAGGGTAATCGACATAGAAAGGGTGAAGCATTAGTAGTGACATATCATCTCAATAGTAGAAGGTCATTGTGATTGAGCAAAGTGTAAGATATGTACTTGTCCTGGAGACAACACAAAAGTTTTGGTGGCTATCAAAGAAATAGTCAAGTTCAACCACAATGCTGTTGTATTCATCTAATTATTACATCCGTAGTGTTGTATGAGCATTAGTCACCATCCATATAACTTTTCTACGTGAGATTATGAAATACATTGACTCTTAGACAAAGGAATTGTGTGCACACGCTTGTATAAGGACAAGAATAATTTTTAAGATTGATTTTTACATTTTAAATTCATGAAGTCCTACCTTAGGAGATCCGCATTGCATAGTAGATATTTCATGTCTTCCATCCCCTTATATCTTAGGTTTTTATGAAAGAAGGTTTTCATTACACATGTGACAACATTTAGTTAAAATGGTAAGGTAATGTAAATGGTGCTTTAATTCATGTTTTAATTTGCAATGCATGATTTGGAAACTACTCTATTGAAGTTGTGAGAAAGTATCTCTCTTCACCAATGCCCGATGTCTAAGTTACAATTAGAGTAAAACCAATAAATTATTCACTACATTAATCTCCTAATAGCATCGCGTTGAAGTGATTTTGAAGTTATCGGATAGTAACAAAGTAATTAAGTACTACTACTGTGAGGTGTTTGAAAGTATTCATGCTTTTGACTAGTATGTGATACAACACGGGTGACCTCCCGGGAAGTCCCGGTGCTGCATTCAAAAAAAGTGATGCGGTCATACCAAGGCTACTACGCCAGATCCCATTAGAACTCTAAAGTTAAGCGCCTTTGGGTCGGAATAGTACGAGGATGGGTGACCTCCCAGGAAGTCCCAGTGCGGCATAAAAAAAAAAAAAAGGCACCACAAGCCTTGGCTTGGTGGGTAGGGCTTAGGCCCCCAATGAAGAGGTCGTGGGTTCTATTCCCCATGCCGGCGTCGTGCTCACCACTATAGTCCACCCAACCGTTGTGGGAGGTCCTTGGACCTTGTTGTATGGGTACCTCAAAGCCCTTTGGGGGGATACTATGTCAAGTATCTTCAAGGCACTAGTAACTAGGCTAGAAACTAGCGTAGTTATAGTGTCCACCCTCGAGAAGGGGAAGTAATATTGTTTTAATTTTCCCTTGTCCGGTGGCCATTGGGATATTAGCATTAAGGACATACACTTCATTCACACCAGCCCCTTAGAAAGGACCGGAGTTTCTATCTATCTATCTGATACAACACCCAATAGCGCAAAAATTCATCAAACATTCAAATCATGTGATACAAAGAATGTCAACTTTTTTTATGCTCATACCTATTAGTTCTTGGAGATAAAAGGAGCACGTCAATATTAAATGAACTCCAATCAATATGCCAAAACTGAGTTGTGATTTGTAACTATTCTCTTCTACAATTGTTCATTGACAACATGAAGTATCATGTGTTATTAGAAACCCTAGAAGGTTCAACACACTTCAGCTCCAAAGTGTGGCTGGACTACAAACATGACTTGCATAATTATGGACAGATGATTTTGAACCCTCCAATCCATAGCACACATATTCTGATGTGTAACAGTTTGCATAGTTTTTGGGTGATGGCAACTACTCGGACAATTTCCGATTGAAGCACTGTTGACAAAAGCTGTGAGCCAAACCTTGCATGGATTCGAAGGTGGCTAGAGATGCTCACAGAAATTGGACGCAATGAATGGATGAAGCAATTTGGAAACGAGGTGGTACTAACCCGACGGACGGCAAGAATTAGTTGCAGTATCTTACAGGGAGCACCACCAGGGATGTCACGTCCCGTCCGGTGGAAGTCCGTCGGACGTCCGCAGGGGGTTAAGGGAGCGTCCGTGACTTTGAGATTTTGGACTTTTTACTTAACCCTTAAACGTCAGACCCAACCCGAGGGGTTGGGTTTTTTTTTGAGAGAATCTTGCTCATAACTTACACTCCATTATACCAAATGGAATTTTTAGAATTCCAAACTGAGCACCTTAAAGAGATCTATACTTTCTTAGAATAGAGCTGAATCAAATTAAAAATAGAATAATGCTAAAAATGGAGTTTAAAAGAGATTTTGGGTGTGGTATCAGGAAAGCATATGACGTTTAAGGGTTAAGGTAAATGGGGCGACCGGCCTCCGGGATGGCCGTCGGCCCGAGTGACCGGACCCCAGAATGGCCGTCAGCTCGGGCGACCGGCCTCCGGGGCGCCTTAGGCAGGGGCGACCGGCATGCCGACTGGTAACGCAGTGGCCGTCCGATCGATCGTCGCAGCCTCCCACCGTTGGATTGATCGCGGCTGATAGATCGGCCGGCGGTCGACCAGTTGGACAGCCCGACCGGAATCTAAGGGAGAAAAAAAAAAAAAAAAAAAAAAAAAAAGAAGAGATGGAAAAGAAAAGAAAAATGGTTGACGGCCTGGCCGTCCGAGGCCGCCCCGGTGGCAGCCTACCGATCGGACGGCCCGACCGGATTGCTTTTGTTTTTTTTTTTTTTTTCCCCCCGACGGCCCGGGCGTCCGAAGCCGCCTTGGTGGGTAGCTAAGGATGGCGACCACTCCTCTTAACCCTAACCCTATTCTAATTTATTCTAACAACAATTTTGTATTTTTGCATAACTCCCCTATAACAAATTTCAAGATCCAGATTACACTAGTTGGGTTCCCGCGCAAATAAGATTCTCCTTGCTTTGAGCATTACGATCTCATTAATGGAAAAGAATCGACGGTTTAAATTTTACAAGTAACTAAAAAGTCAAGTTAACTTCAAGATCCTACTGTTGGATCTTCTAAACATTGCTTCAATTGAGGCTTTACAGGCATTGAGAATTTAGGCAATTTCGCATCAAGGATATCTAGGGATTAAGATCTCTTTATTTTATCTAAAATTTAAACCATACTCAAGTTACTTTTGCGAATTGAATGATGATTCATTTGATCTTATTATCATGGTCCCGAAGATGTTATTTACTTCGTACTACTTATGGCATGTTGATGTTTAACAACTAAAAAGAGAAAATATGATGATGTTCATGTGTTTTCTAGTTTAAATTACGTACTTTTCTTCAATGCCCAAATTGCAAACTTTAGGAACAAGCCTAATGTCTTAATTCACCGTGAAGGGCATTTAGTACTTTGGGCGTGTAAGTTCTTAGTGTCATTTGCCAAAAACACATAGCATCATAAGGGTCAAATAAGATAAATAGAAAATCTTTATTTGAGGATAAGAAGACGCTTCCACAAAGATTACTTTTATTCAATACAAATTTTATTGCCATATAAATCAAATGGAGTTAATATCATCAAATCGCATCTTAACCCCTAAAGGTCCAAGAAAGCAGAAATTGCTTTTTGGAATTTCCGCAGGGAGAAAATTCAGCCAACTTTGACCATTATAATCTCCAAATTGGAGAAAAATTAACTTTTCAAATTTGACATTCGAGAAAAGGGTCAAGTTAACTTCAAGATCCTACGGTTGGATCTTCTAATCAATGCTTAGATTGAGTTTCTTTGCACCTGAAGTAGAAGAAGGTTCTTTTTGATAATTTAAACAATTTTGTATCAAGGACCTTTAGGGGTTAAAATAATATATCATTGTATATTTGATCAAATAGTATTATGAATTGCTAAAATAAGATACCGAAGATACATCACTTTCTACAAAAACCAAAAATAATATACGCCATAAACGTGGAAATTACTCATCTTTATTTAGAAGCTATGAACATTTACCAAGAACAAATAAATGAAAAATCTATATTTACACATTGCCACTACGTAACTTGTTAAATGATTAGGAGAGTCTTATAGAAATATAATCTTTCATACTCGCACATACACTTGAAAGACAAATATTAGAGCAAGATGTATCCCATTTAAAAAGGATTCTTGTCGGACTTATTTTTACCTCCGAGATGTAAGATGGGTTGGGAACCTCATTTACATTACAAAACCTAGTTTGGAATCATGTATTGTTCACACCAACCCTTCAATCACAAACATGACAAGGTTTGCATAATAATGAATAACTTATTATAAAAGGAAACTAGTAGTATTCTTCATAGATAAGTATTGGCCTTTATCATATAAGATAAAATTTAAGGAAACCATACCAAAAAAAAAAGTACTAAGAAGAGAAATGAGAATTTTATTTTGCTATTGAAAGATTTGGTGTCTTTAATCTATTACAAGAGAATTATTAACTATTATGAGGATTTTAATTATAACAATCTAATCTAAGCATTAAGGTTTTTATATTGTCTTTGGAGAGAAAGTTCACAAGAGTTAGAAAACTCACATTTCTTAACACATTTATTTTTCCTTCAAACCTCCCCCCCCCCGCCTTTAGGGGTTAAATAAACAACCACCCATTTGGATTCAAATAAGATTTGCTTAGATATTTAGATCCGTAAATAGTTAGCAACTATAATATTTTTCATTATCATAAGTCAATGTGAATATATTGCAAATTCTATCAAAACATGACATTGTACCCGTAAACAATTCCAAGTGATTCATGGATAGTTAAGATTCATATGAACAATAAGGGGTTATTCATAATAAGTTATATTTTTCATGAGTCTCCAAGCCCATAAGATCTTTTGAGTAAAACATTCTCTTTTATGAAAAGAAGATCTTCCCGACATTCCCCTGACAAAATTGGCAAGATTAATGCCCTGAATTAGCCTATGGGTACAATGTCACGTACCTAAAATTAGAAAATTCTTAAATGCAGGCAAGAGGAAGAAGAAGAAGAGGGAAGTGGAGAGAAGAGGGAGTGTTGGTGAGTGAGAGAGGAAGAGAGGAGTGCAAGACGCCGACCGGGATGTCGACCGATGTCAACCGGGATGTCGACGACATCCCGCTCTCCGGTCGTCGGACGTCACGGCTGCGAGTTCGATGCTGGAACGCTCGAAGAACATCGACAGATCAAACTTTGGCTGCTTGCCATGAGCGTTGTAATTCTCCGGCAACACATGAATGCTCGTCTAGCGCATTGCCACACTCCAGACCTCAATCCTCATGGCTAAAAGGACATTAGCCGATTTTTATTTGTATTTATATTTACTGAAATTATTCATTTTTACATTTATTTGTTCTAATCATACATTAAGTACAGCGACGTCATCCTCCTTCAGCACAATCCTTTGCCTACCAATCCTTCTGCGTGCAGATGCCACTTTCTATTACAAGAACTTGGAAATGTACTTGCTTAAGTTCATTGACTGTACATCGCTATAAATTGAGTAGGTGCTATGTGAATGGTCGAAATCATTTCGCAATCTTATATCATTAACCCTTAAACGCCCAAGCAAGCCCGAGGGGCTTGATTCCAACATAATCTTCCCTGTAGCTCTCACTGTACTCAACTTTTCACTTATATTTTGATGTCAAACTGGTCACCATCTTTGGATGCATTCAAAAAGTGAAATTTCACAATTCAAATCACAACTTGTATGAAGGATTTTGTGCTTTGAAAGGATTGTGGTAGGTAGGTTGGGGTGGTACATAACCTTGTAGGAGGTTGCAAGCTCATCATTGATTGGTCCATTCATGATGCCCAAGTTCAAAAAGTGCACTATTCATGATGCCCAAGTCCAAAAGATGCTGTGATCCAATTTTGGGCTGCCCGTTTTAGACCCCATGGGCGTTTAAGGGTTAACGAATATTTCCATGTCCATGTCCATCTGCCACTGAGTCCCGCCAAAGTCGATAAGTTCAGAATGTACACATCCTAGATCTATAATGGAACACATAATAGTGAAAATGTTTTTATTTTTTCACATCTATTATTATTTGTGACGGTCCATCATTGTATAGACTCAGTGGATGTACTCTCGCAAACATCCCTGTTGCGTTGTCGCTCAAAGGTACAAAATAGAATCAAGTAACATGGAGCACGTTGCAAATTTTATTCATATCACTTATTTATATTGGTTAGTGAGCAAAATCGAACGATTGAAATACTAGCTTAGGTGTTCAGTTGGATTGTAATGACTTCACTTGACATCAACTTCGATTTGGTTGTAATCGCAACATCATGTAAAACTGGCAATTTTAAATAGATTCGAAATCAACATTTAGTGACCAGTTCCATGTGATATTGACCAACTTTGGGCCAGAATGGATCTTGCCTGTGGGCTCCAGTATTCCAATACTACATTCAATCCTACTATATTAGTTGCAGTAAAGTACGAGGGATTCTTGTTCCACATCATGGCACTTGGAACTGCCATTTGTATAGAATACAATAGACCATGCAACAATCTTGTCATTCCATACCCCTACTACAGTGGCCTTTAGGTCTCCACTCGTTTTATCTCAATAGTTTATGAAAACAGGGTCACTCACTTGAAATGCACAAAACACATTACAAAAATGTCCACAACCAAGTTTAAATATGTGTTGTATGTCGTTGTGTTGTTGCATCCCAGATATTTTTACCAATTATCCGATTAGCCGTATAGTATATATAACTACTCTTCCTCTGTCATATATAAGATACCAACTCATTCTAAGTACACAATGTCTTGTACAATGATGTTTTGTTGACTACTACCAATGTCATGTTGATATAGACATGAGCGCTCTGCTATAATATCATTGATATTATTGTTGCATGATCCTCATGAGGGGAAAGGGTCGATATACAACTCGCTCTACACTGAGAAGATCACATTTTCCGACTCCAATATGACCATTTCCAAAAAAAAGCAAATTGTTCTAGTGGACTGTGCGCCATGATGAATTCTCTTTTTTAAAATTTAGCGCAAGGCGAAAGTAAGAAGCCGAAATTTAGTCCCAAAATTATAGAATAGTCCCAATTGAACGAATATGGGGTTAGAGGGTAATAACGGAGCTCCGATTATTAGATATTATTGGAGGTAAAGGTTAGCTTCCGAAGTCGGCAATGAGTCGTTTACGATCAAATATTGCCCCGCCGATTACCACATTGCCAGCGGTACATCGATATGGTAATCGCTGCGAAAATCAGGTCAGCTAGAAGCCTTGACGTCGTAGTCCACGGCATGCCACTCGGTCACACTGCGACTGGAGACTTCAACCTCTGGACAAAATAAGTGCTCGTTGTATCGTCGAAACGCGATTCTTGCCCCAGAAGCGATTGTAAATCACTTTGTGGTATAGCCTCTTCCGGCCAATTTAGCTCGGCCTCGTTGTATATCTGTTCCATGTGCCAGGTTTGCTCAATATTTTTCCGGCTAATTTCTTTCTCCTGTTCTTTCGTTTTTGCAGAGGGCCCGCTGAGGACTGAAGAAGATTTCTGATAGATATGGCCTTTCCAATCGGTGATGTTTCATTGATAGAACCACCCCCGTGATCTTTATTCCCGATGCGCGGAACGTTCTAGCATCGCAGGGGCTCCTGGTTCTCGTTAACGGTGCCCGTTGGATACATAGGGTCACGTGTGCTCGAAGGTTAGTGGCTCCTTGGCTTGTGCAGTTTCTCAAAATCTACCGACAAAATGCGCAAGTTTTTCTGTTGCGGCAGAAGCGAAACTAGTGACAACGTAAGTAGCCCTAGGCACGGACAAGTGACAGAGGCAGCGTCGGGGCTGAGCACGGTTCATACAGGCGAAAGTAGTGGCACTGTAAGTAGCCCTAGGCACGGACAAGTGACAGAGGCAGCGTCGGGGCTGAGCACGGTTCATACGGGCGAAAGTAATGGCAATGTACGTAGCTCTAGGTACGGACAAGTGACAGAGGCAGCGTCGGGGCTGAGCACGGTTCATACGGGCAATGGCAATATGGCACGGCGTGAGTGGGTGATAGCGTTGGATTTCGGCACCACGTATTCGGGTTTCGCATATTCGCAACGGCTAACCGGAAATCTGGCCCCCATTCACTTGTACTACGACTACCCAAAGATCCGACAGGAGAGAGTGTATTGCAAGACGCCGAGTAGCTTGTATTACAGTCGGGAGGAATCAGGCAACCTAAAGTGCTCGTCATGGGGTTACATTGCGCGCTCAACATACATGCGAAACAGTGACGAGATTCGTCAACGTGATGCATACCTCACTAAATTCAAGCTGCTGTTGATGCGCGATCTGATCGCTCCCGTTTTGGCAGCTAGCATTCCGCCGCCGCTCACTTCCATGTCCACCATCACCGACTACATGCGCCTCATCGGTGAGCAAGCGTTGTCTCAGGTGCGCAACCATCACGCCAGGGTTGAGAAGTTTGGTCCACACCTGGTGCAGTGGGTGGTGACCGTGCCGTCCATTTGGGACGAGAGTGCGAAGCAGCAGATGAAGACGTGTATGATGAACACCGGGCTTGTAAGTGACATGGACGCTTTGTCAGTGGTGCTAGAGCCCGAAGCGGCCTCCTTTCACTGCCACGAGATTTTGCGCAAGCAGGAAGGTGTGTCGCTCAACAGGGCGGACAAGATTCTGGTGGCAGACGTGGGTGGTGGCACGGTAGACATCGTGGTGCAAGAGATGGTGGGCAACAGTGAGACATATCAGGTGCAGGAACTCACGGAAAGCTCAGGTGGGTTGTGCGGTGCAACATTTGTGGACGAGTCTTTCATGAAATTTGCGTTAACGAGGATTCCCCACCTGGAAGAGTATATGAAGCAACATCCCTCCTTCCAGACGCGCCTGCTCTATGAATGGGAACAAATCAAGTGCTCCTTCGACATTTCATCGGGCGTCTTCCCAGTTGAAATTCAGCTTCCGATCAAGCTTGGGGATACGTTGGAGCTTACACAGCAAGACCTGAAGGCCATTTTCGACCCCGTGGTGGAAGACATTCTAAAGCTCATTGAGGAGCAGCTGCAGCAAGTGCCGGACATCAAAGTGATGTTCGTGGTGGGTGGATTCGCGGGCAGCCTGTATCTCATGCAACGCATTCGCACCCGCTTCAAAGGTCAGGTGGGGCACATCGTAAGCCCGGCTAACCCGGGGGCTGCCATCATGCAAGGCGCGGTATTGCTGGCACTCCATCCGGATGCCATTGTGTCCCGCATCGCGAAGAAGACATACGGCATAAGCGTGATACGGCCATTTGAGGCCGGCATCGACCCCCCACACCTTCGGAGAATCATAAACGGGAAGGAGTATTGCAAAATTCGATTCGAAGTCTTTGTGCGGAAGGGGGAACGAGTGGAGATTAATAAGCGCGTGACGAAGAGCAATTATACCATATCGGAAGATGACAAGGAGGTGGTAGCGATTAGACTGTGGAGCTCGACGGAGCAGGATCCGCGCTACACAGAAGGCCCGAACGTCACGAAAGAAGGCGAGTTTCTCATCTCCTTGCCCGCGAACTGCGGCAAGCCCCGAACTTTCGATGTGTCGATGTTCTTTGGGCGCACCAGCATCGAAGTGAAGGCTTTCATGGGCGACGGTAAGGGACGTCTTGCCGGTCGGATGGAGTATCCAGTGACATTCTACGGCTGATTCGTGCTCTGGATCGCGTACAAATTGATTTTCCAACAACCTCAGTTCCATTCCACAGACTGGCGCTTATGTCAGAAATCCACACAATTGAGAAAGAAGAAAGGAAGTAGGTTCTTAAGTAGATAGGGAGGGAAATTGCTTAAGCTTATATGATATTAAGCAAGATAGAGTAATTGTGTGATTCAAACTTGTTGTTGGTACAATCTTAATAAGATCTTTAGTACAAGATCCACTCATTTATCTAGAGTTTTGTGTTTGGGCTACTTTTCTATTTTTATTCCCCTTGTTGATTGTGACAAGTTTTATGAATCCCACCTTTGATTATGATTTGTGAGTGCAAACAACATCCAAATGACTTGATAAGAGAATGGATATTAATAGTACATGGAAAGTGTTTGCAACTAATGACTTGCAAAAAGCAGTCAAATTACCTAGTACCTTGAATGAATTTAGTAGTAGAATCAAAATATTCAAAGAGTTCCTTTTTTTTCGTTTTCAAATGAAGCTTTTAGATGAATAATCTTATGGTAAAAATGTTAACTAATTGTGAAGTGGCATCATCATTTTGTGCACTTTGAATGTCAGCAATGTCACACAATGATGCCATTACTCATTCATCAAAAGAGGAAATGGTGTGCGAGACCTAGAACTCCATCATTTCGGTAATCAAAACGCATATTTATATACATATTCAGCAATTGATTTTGATCTTCACCCCTCAACATTCTCAATGTTGTTTTTAAACATTTTGGATGAAGGATTATAACTTTGAAAACCCATAACTTTTTTATTATCGAGATTCCCTTTATGATGGAATCACTTAAGTTGGGTCCCAAATTAAGTCTAGTCTGTGTGGTAGAAATTGCAATCCCATTAATAAAGTATGAATTAATGGCTTGCATTTTAGTAAAGGCAACTTGTGGTTTGGGAATTTCAAAATAAGGCATGTTTTACCATTGCAAGCCAATTATGTCAAATCAAAAATAGTTTTTTAAAAATTCTTTTTACATGAGATTGATTTAAAATGATTTTGAATGATTTTGAATGATTTCTATGAACCTTCTAGTCCAAAGCTTTTTGATCCAAAAAACTTTTGGAATTGGATTGGCAATGTTGTTCTAAGAGAAGATTGTGAAGAAATGAATGATTCTCAAGAGCTATATCTCCTTCATCCATCATTAGATTTGAGAAACTTACATTTATTTTGATCTATGACAATGTCTTCTCAAAAGTGTGTTTTTTGGCTAAAGACAGGGTGTGACATTTGGAAGTCAATATCATTGCATTCATCCCTCAACCTTGAGTTTTTATTAGATTTTGGTAGGCATGAGGAAGCTTCTAAAGCAAGGTCCTAGAAGCAGTCATGAGACCTTTCAGAAGCTTGGGAGGCTTTTGGAATCTAGGAATGTGAAGTGGAAACTTCTGAAAACTAAACTATCTTCATGAAAGCTTTTAAAACTTCCAGAATCTAGTAGAAACTTCTTTGAACTAATGCAAAATTCTACAATCTTCATGAGAATTAGACTCACAAAACTATACTTGATAAACAATCTCTGGAAAGTTCTTGAAAAACAAGGTTGATCACCGTAAACTCTTGGGGTGCGGATGACACCTATTATGACACGTATGTGACAATGACCCAGTGAGTTGGATTCCATGGCCAACGTAGGGGCCTTCTCTTTGTTGTGAATGATATCAAATTAACGTAGTGAAATAGTAGTCAATTTTTATTACAACGTGTTGTTTATGACCTGAGGTCTATAGCATGGAAGTTGTTGAAGGTCAAGTGCATTCACTAATAAAAATCTTCTTTTGAATGAGAGCAACCTCATGAAAGCAACACCATCTACACTAGTTTGTATGCGCGTGCACACCTCTATATAGCCAGACTTATAAGAGCCTAAAAAGACAAAGTTTTAAATTAACTAGGCGTGAGTCTTGTGCACCTATTTCTAATTTACATTGGAACTTTTGTAAGACATCATGATAGCAGGTATGCCTCAACCACAACAATTATGAATTGATATTTACATACAAACCCCTAAAGTTACAAGGCCTCTAAAGTATTAAAAACTCTAAAAACTCTCTAGACAGTACAAGATGAGAGTTTATTAATTTTGATGAGATTTGAAGTATGTAATCGTAGGATCTAGTACCTAACTTGTATGTTTACAAGATTGTCAAATCTTAAATCTAAATTCTTCATTGATTGTGAAATTATAATATTCAAAGTTGATAAATGAGTGTTTAAATTCCTCTTTGTAGAATTGGAAAGAAGTATTTTGGAGGTGAGAATACCATTTTTGAATGTGAATTTGACTTGGCTCTCTTCGACTTCTTGTACCTTGTTGAGTTAAAAATAAGTCCACACATTATTTACCCCATGGAACTTACAAAACATAGAGAAAAGCTTGACTTTCACATGGGGGTATCGTGAAATTTAAATACAAATGGTAGTTTTTGACAATAAAGAAGGCAAATATCAAATTGAGATAATAGAATCCAAGCGGTCAATACTTGCTTTAGTACTTCAATTACATGCACAGAATAACAAAATTTGAATAAAAAGGATTCGGATATTTGGTGAATTTTGTAGTGTAATTGATTTTGGGTTGTTTTTAGGAACAAATGAGCCTATATTGAGATTCTGGGAAGATTTTAGCATGCCCTCTCTTATTAAACTTTGAGGGTGGACTTCTCTTAGAGTATAAAAAAGTTCAAAGCATGAATGGTCTTGTTGGAAGGATATGAGAAAACTCTACAATCTGCAATGTTTCAACTTCATTTGATCTAAATTTAGTATATCATAGGTTGACCAGAGACTTGCCTTTAGGGGTTAATGATTATTATAAAAGGGAAATAACATAGAGAGGAACAACATTGTAAGGTATTTCCAGATTAGGGAAGGATTGCAAAGAATTTGCAAAAAAGGGAATAAATAATCCAAAAAAAAGAAAAAGAAAAAAACTTTTGTCATCATCAATAAACATTTTGAAGCTAGTAGGAAGACGATATGCATCTTAGTAGATTGAAGCTCATATGCAACTTTATCTTCCTGATTTTGAAACGACAGTGAGATGTTTTGACTACTCCCCTTTGCAAATATGTTGGGATTGTTCTCCTATCCGAAAATACTTTACAAAAGTGTTCCCCGATATGTAAATTCCCCTATTCTAAAACTAAGCCCAACAATTTTGAACAATTATTGAAAACATTTTTGTAGCGTTGCAGGCGAGATGCCCTTTGTAGCATGTTGGACAGCTTGTGATGTGCTCTAGTAAGGTGTTGTTCATATATATTCTTGAATTATGTAAGTCCAAAAAGTGGTTCCAAGCACTTGTATGTGGCTCATTTCTTTTAGGGTACTCGACATAGAAAGGGCGAAGCATGAGTGGTGACATATCATCTCAGTAGTAGAAGGTCATTGTGATTGGGCAAAGTGTAAGATATGTACTTGTCCTCTACACAACACAAAAGTTTTGGTGGCTATCAAAGAAATAGTAAAAGTTCAATCACAATGCTCTTATATTCATCTACTTATTACATCGTAGTGTTGTATGAGTCTAAGTCACCATTCATATAACTTTTCTGCGTGAGATTATGAAATACATTGACTCATTAGACAAACGAATTGTGTGCACTAGCTTGTCTAAGGACAAGAATATTTTTTAAGATTGATTTTTACATTCTAAACTCATAACTACCTGAGGAGATCCGCATTGTAGAGTAGATATTTCATGCCTTCCATCCAATTATATCTTAGGTTTGAATGAAAGAAGGTTTTCATTGCACATGTGAAAACATTCAGTTAAAATATTTACTTAATGTGAATGGTGCTTAAATTCATGCATTTAATTTGCATTGCATGACTTGGAAAATGCTCTATTGAAGTTGTGAGAAAGTATCTCTCTTCACCAATGCCCGATTTCTAAGTTACAAATAGAATAAAACCAATAAATTATTCACTACATTAATCTCCTAATACCACTGAGTTGAAGTGATTTTGAAGTTATCAAATAGTAACCAAGTAAATAAGTACTACTGTCTACTGTCAAGTGTTTGAAAGTATTCATGCTTTTGACTAGACAGTATGTGATACAACACCCAATAGCGCAAAACTTCATGAAACATTCAAATCATGTGATACAAAGAATGTCAACTTTCTTCATGCTCATACATACCAATTCTTGGAGATAAAGGGAGCACGTCGATATTAAATGAACTCCAATCAACATGCTAAAAGTGAGTTGTGATTTGTAACCATTCTCATATTCAATTGTTCATTGACAACATGAAGTATCAGGTTTTATTAGAAACCCTAGAAGGTTCAACACACTTCAGCTCCAAAGTGTGGCTGGACTACAAACATGACTTGCATATGGACAGATGATCTTGAACCTTCCAATCCATAGCACACATATTCTGATGATTGTGTAACAGTTTGCATAGTTTTTGGGTGATGACAACTACTCGGACAATGTCCGATTGAAGCACTGTTGACAAAAGCTGTGAGCCAAACCTTGCTTGAATTCGAAGGTGGCTAGAGATGCTCACAGAAATTGGACGCAATGAATGGATGAAGCAATTTGGCAACGAGGTGGTACTAACCCGACGGAGGGCAAGAATCAGCTGCAGTATCTTACAGGGAGCACCACGCTGCCCGCTCTCCGGTTGTCGGACGCCACGGCTGCGAGTCGATGCTGGAACGCTCGAAGAACATCGAAAGATCGAACTTTGGCTGCTTGCCATGAGCGTTGTAATTCTCCGGCAACACATGAATGCTCGTCTACCTCATTGCCACACTCCTCATTGTCCTCAATCCTCATGGCTAAAAGGACATTAGCCGATTTTTATTTGTATTTGAATTTACTGAAATTATTCATTTTTACATTTATTTGTTCTAATCATACATTAAGTACAGCGACGTCGTCCTCCTTCAGCACAATCCTTTGCCTACCAATCCTTCTGCGTGCAGATGCCACTTTCTATTACAAGAACTTGGAAATGTACTTGCTTAAGTTCATTGACAGTACATTGCTATAAATTGAGTAGGTGCTATGTGAATGGTCAAAATCATTTCACAATCTCATATCATTAACGAATATTTCCATGTCCATGTCCATCTGCCACTGAGTCCCGCCAAAGTTGATAAGTTCGGAATGTACACATCCTAGGGCAATAATGGAACACATAGTAGTGTTCAAAATGGTTTTATTTTTTCATATCTATTATTATTTGTGATGGTCCATCATTGAATAGACTCAGTGGATGTACTCTCGCAAACATCCCTGTTGCGTTGTCGCTCAAAGGTACAAAATAGGATCAAGCAACATGGAGCACGTTGCAAATGTTATTCATATCACTTATTTATATTGGTTAGTGAGCGAAATCGAACGATTGAATTACTAGCTTAGGTGTTCAGTTGGATTGTAAGGACATCACTTGACATCAACTTTGATTTGGTTGTAATCGCAACATCATGTAAAACTGGCAATTTTAACCCTTAAACGCCCAAGCGTGCCCCTGGGGCACGTTCTGAAAGTTTAGTGCACTGTAGCTCTGGCTTCGCCGGACGGAATCGGGAGAGGCTTGGGTCAAACTGGTCGGGCAAGGACCGTCTCCGACGTCAAACAATCCGTTTGAGCAATTCGGGTGTGGTTCGATCATGATTTGCACACCGCTGGTTGCGGATAGAAGAGCGAGTGTGGTTTGTTGCTGCCCGAATCTGTGGAGCGTCGTTGGAAACTTGATTTCCTGGCTCGTCGTTGCAAGCCGGGTCACTTTAGGAAGATCATCTGTCAGAGACGTTTGGTATTTTTAGGGGTTCCGCGGCTTGTGACTTCCGCTCGACCGTTGCGCAACGGACTTCGAAAACGACAGGATGGTTGCAGAGTGGATTCGAGAAAGACGGGAGAGTTGCGGGGACGATTTCTCCAAAGAATTGCAGCGTTGGCTTGTCCATGAGCAGAATCAACCACAATCAATAGTCGATGAGTGTTTGCGGTTCTTGGACGACGATTATCTTCTCTCACGTCCGCTTCTTCCTGGTGTTGTCTTGCCGCAAATTCCCGGTCCTAGAAACTTGAGGTTTCTGTTTCGTAGAAACATCGCAGAGCTCCTGAGGTGGTCTGATCGACGCGCTGAAGGCGAAGCTGGTGGCTTTAGTGACGCTATCAACAATTTCGTTCGGGAATCTTGGTGGCCGGATAGAGAATCAGAGGCGCTCCATGGCCAACGTCACGGTCGACAGGACTCCAGGTGAGAACGAAACGACCGATTCGAGTTTTCACGAATTAGGGTTCGTGAGCAATGTCGTTATTGGTGAGTCTGGTTGCTTGCATAGTGGGGTTTCAGTTGGACAGGGGAGGTCGGAGGATTTTGCGTTGGGTGATGGCGTCACGATCGCCCCCCGGTCTGCGACTCAAACTCGTCGGCGCAATGGCGCAGTTGGTGAGGCCCGGCGACGTCCAAGGACCGATCAGACGACCCTTCCGGTAAATCCAATTTCTCATCGTCTTGGTTAGAGTTCAGGTTCTTCATTTCTTCTTTTTCGAGGCCTTGTCGCCACCAAATAGGTCAGTCACCGCAAGGCTCCGCATTACGCTCAATAGTAATAGTATCGTTAAACTTGAAGCAAAACCAAAGAAAGAATTGATGGGCACGTGCTTGCCAAGCCAAATGTTCTTCTTCGTATCCATTTGCCTAGGGATCGAGACGATCGAGCGGCGCTCGTTCGTGAGTGAGATTCGTGAGCCGCCAAGTGTAGCTCCCGCCGCTCTCGTTCTAGACCGGGATTCGGTTATGATGAGTCCGGGGTAAGTGGCTAGAATTTTATGATGATGAGTGCGGGTAAGTTCCCATTCGGTTTCCGATTATTCTCGGACAAATGAAATCACCGGCTTGAAGCGCATCAAAGTTGATGTCAAGCTTGGGTACCATCATGTTTATCCCAAGCTTTGTCGACATGATTCGAGGCCTTCTCCGGATTGAGCCAGGTAAAGAATGCGCCCAAACGAAGGTCAGCAAATTGACAGTGATCTGTTGTTGTTTGTGTAGGGTCTTGATCGATCGATGAGAGACCTCAATCAGAGCATGATCATACGACCGGGCGAGTTGCGGCCAGGGACTGCCCGATTGGTGCGGCAACGACTCGAGCTGGGCCACGATGGCGGCTTTACACCGAAACGATCCGTAGAGGGATGTCCGATTTCACGATCTGCTGGCGTTGGTAACGCAACTCGAGAACCTCAAGCTCCGGAGCCAGCAGTGGCGTCGTGTCAGGCCGGTAAAAAACGACGCATCCCGCCATCAGCTGGTAATTTGTTACCCACACACTCACCACCTCCTTTTGATTCTATGGCAATGGATTCTCTTCTTGAGAATCCTAATGCCCGTGTTTGAGGGTTTGTGCAGGGTGAAAACGGAGCACATGTGGAGGAGCTTTTAGAGGCACTTAGAGACAATGACATTTGTAAATTAGATGACCAAGCTACAAGTGAATTTGAGCTTGTTTGGACTTCTAGTTTGCATAATCGGAATGTTACATTGAGAAGTGATCTTCAAAAATCTTTGCACATGCCATTGTACAATCTTGGATGCCTTGGTAGGTGTGTAATTGTCCCAAAATGTGAATTACTTGACTTGAACATCCCTTTAGATAGTGAAGCACGGTATTTAGACATGTTTTGGGGAACGGTTGTGGATGAATTCTATGACCCATTGATTGCCATTGATATGCTAGAAGTCTTATTGTTTGGACCATGGGGGAAATATAGTGTCCCGGAGGCCGTAGTAAAATTTGTGGATGAAAATGGTGAGTATGGTATGGTAAGTGAAGTCCAACTTTGGGGTTCAAGACTTAGAACTCCAAGTCCATCCACAAACGACTCTTCGGATTATACATATTACCCCGGGCAATCGGAATCCCAAGTTTCAAATGACATGGATAAATTAGAAAAGATGGAATTGACCCCAAATTCGAAGAAGTGGTTTATAAACAACTCTAATGCATCAAATGAAATAGGTTTAGGATGCAATTTGACATTTACCGAATTTTCGAGTTTACCGGTAAATGAACGCTTTGCACCCGGTATGTGGAATTCACCTTGCACTCAAATTCCCCCCGTTCATTGGTTAGGGGGCAAACAAGGTTTGGTTGAGCCTTTGACATTATGCCAAAATCCCCTTGACTTCTTTTTGTTGTTTTGGCCTAATGACGTGTTGGTGAGAATTGTTAGAATGTCTAATTTGTATGCCGCATCAAGCAATGAGGAAGGCAAGACACGTGGAGGAGCCCGTTGGGTCCCGTTGACGGTAAAGGAGCTACTAACCTTTTTTGGTATACTTATGCTAATGGCTACTAAAAAGTTACCTAATGTTCGATTACATTGGTCAAAATGTTTTGATGAGTTATTTCTAACCAATGCAATTACAAAATGCATGTCAAGAAATAGGTTTGAAGACATATTGACATGTTTGCACTTGGTTGATAATAGGAATGTTACCACGGATAAATCTAGTCCTAATTACAATAAATTAGCAAAAACCGAGTGGTTAGTGAAAAAACATAATGATTTATGTTCTTTGTATTATAACCCGGAACAAAATGTATGCGTTGACGAAATGATGATAAAATACACGGGTAAGTATGCACCTATAAAACAATACATGAAAGCCAAACCCACACAATATGGTTTGAAAATTTGGTGTTTGTCTAATTGTGAATCAAAGTACGTGCAAAGAATCGATATCTATTGCGGGGCTAGCGATTCCCAAGAGGAGGGGAACGTCGGGGGGAGAGTTGTGCTAAACCTCATGTCCGGTTTGGAAGGTAAGGGGCACATTGTTACATGTGACAATTTTTTTACCTCACCGGCATTATTTTGGTCTTTGTTGGAACGTGGTATTTTTGCGACAGGCACTTGTAGGACAAACCGAATTGGGTGGCCTCAAGCGCTCACTAACTCACCCACGGGATCCCGGGGACAACTTTGGTACCGGGTGCACGCAAGCGAACGAATGTGCGCCGTGACTTGGTACGATAATAAACCCGTCTCTTTGCTTTCTACGGCGTGTAGTCCGGTTGATACCTCACGGTCTTTGTTCATAACCCGATGGCATGCCGGGGGTTATATTCAAATTCCGGCGTCCCCGGTTTTGTTGCATTACCAACAACACATGAGAGGTGTTGATGTGCATGACCAATTGCGGGGTTATTACTCATTGCAAAGAAGAGATCACAAATGGTGGCATAAGATCTTTTATCATATTTTAGATCAATCTTTTTTGAATGCCTATATTTTATACAAAAAAGCCATGGTATTGAGGGGTACTACACCTATGTCTCATTTGCAATTCTATGTTGAAATAGCTAACGTTTTGACCGAGGTGCCCGTAGACAAACCCACATGCATGCCCGGGGCGGCGGTTCCAAATTCTAACAAATTACACTATACTATGGTTTGGAGTGGTCATGAAAACCGTATCCGACGTCGTTGTGTGGTTTGCAAGAAAGTCCGGCAATGGTATTGCCCTACTTGCAATGTTTCTGTTTGTATGGGTGAGTGCTTTGTAATTCACCATAGCAACTCATGACACATATATTATTTAGTTTTATTTTGCCAGCCCACACTAGTAGAAAAGGGGTGCAACTACACCGGGCAACTACACCGAAAACAGACTTTGGTGTTCATAATGTTTAGTAAGTGATTTCTGACTGGTGGAAGGCACTTTTTGGTGTAAACAGTGAACAATGTTTATGGTGGAAGGCAGTTTTTGGTGTAAACATTGAACAAATCATCATCAAATGCAGCCACCTGGCATGGGTGTGTCCCACTGGCAGTCCAAGATTCAGAAGCAGAAAATCCCATATGCATTGGGGGGATCTCCCACTCATCTAGTATAGAAACTCAGTCCCAACCATGTGCTCACACAGAATTTGATGATGGTCGCAGCGCATACAGTCCCTTTGCCCTCAACAGACCATGTCACTTCAATCACCCGGGTATGCTATAAATAAGAGAGTAAATTATATGAAAATAAACATGGGAGTCAAGTAATATGCAAAACAATTGCACTTCCTGCGACCAGTAAAATATGTTCTTTTACCCTCGAAGACAAATGCGCACCACATGATGGGACCCCCCACTAGACAGACTGCAAATATGAGTGTCAGACAATCCGCAAATAAGAGTGTCAGGTGCCGGATTACACCAAAATGAATCTCAACTACACCATTTCGAAAAGCCCAAATTAGGTGTGTTTTTGGTGTACATCTGGGTGTAGTTGCACCCCTTTTCTACTAGTGCCACGAATGCTTTGTAGTTCACCATGCCATTTATTCTAAGCATGTTTTATACATTTCTCATCAATAAAGCATAATCTATACCCATGTGTAATTTATTGTCATATTATCACAAATTTCTTCATTGAATATGCCTAGCATTTCATGCATTTGCCCATATACAATGACTCCAAGCCCTGGGCTGCTCTAACTGAGTGTCTGTACCTCGTTCGTGGAGCTGACCCTAGGGGAGGAGTAAGAGAGGCACAGTCTGTGGGGCTAACCTTGGGGGAGGGGGCCTTTGGGGGGGGGGAAGAGGGGGACCCATGAGGGGGGGGGGTGGTTAGCAGTTGGTGAGGTGGCCCGTGCGATGAGCTGCCGGCACTGTTCCGGAACCCGCTGCGGCCAAGGACTGCACGGCTTCCCACATGATTGCCTGCACGGTATGCTTGGCCCCGACCCCACATCCTTACTCTGCCCGATACCTCCAAGATGCGCCCCAGATGCTCCGGGCTGCCCGATAATTGAGCCCTGGGCGTTTAAGGGTTAAATAGATTCGAAATCAACATTTAGTGACCAGTTCCATGTGAAATTGACCAACTTTGGGCCAAAATGGATCTTGCCCGTGGGCTTCAATATTCCAATACTACATTCAATCCTACTATATTAGTTGTAGTAAAGTACGAGGGATTCTTGTTCCACATCATGGCACTTGGAATTGCCATTTGTATAGAATACAATAGACCATGCAACAATCTTGTCATTCCATACCCCTACTACAGTGGCCTTCAGGTCTCCACTCATTTACCTCAATAGTTTATGAAAACATTGTCACTCACTTGAAATGCACAAAACGCATTACAAAAATGTCTACAACCAAGTTTAAATATGTGTTGTATGTCGTTGCGTTGTTGCATCCCGGATATTTTTACCAATTATCCGATTAGCCGTACAATGTATATTACTACTCTTCCTCTGTCATACATAAGATACCAACTCATTCTAAGTACACAATGTCCTGTACAATGATGTTTTGTTGACTACCACCAATGTCATGTTGATATAGACATGAGCGCTCTACTATAATATCATTGATACTCTTGTTGCTTGGTCCTCATGACGGGAATTCGGGAAAGGGTCAATATACTACTTGCTCTACAATGAGAAGATCACATTTTCCGACTCCAATATGACCATTTCCAAACAAAGCAAATTGTTCTAGTGGACTGCAATCCATAATGAATTCTATTTTTTAAATTTTAGCGCGAGTTAAAAGTAAGAAGCCGAAATTTAGTCCCATTGAGCTTATAGAATAGTCCCAATTAAACGAATATGGGATTCGAGGGTAATAACGGAGCTCCGATTATTAGATATTATTGGAGGTAAAGGTTAGCTTCCGAAGTCGGGAAAGAGTCGTTTGCGATCAAATATTGCCCCGCCGATTACCACATTGCCAGCGGTACATCGATATGGTAATCGCTGCGAAAATCAGGTCAACTAGAAGCCTTACCCTCGTAGTCCACGGCATGCCACTCGGTCACACTGCGACTGGAGATTTCAACCTCTGGACAAAATAAGTGCTCGTTGTATCGTCGAAACGCGATTCTTGCCCCAGATGCGATTGTATTATCACTTTGTGGTATAGTCTCTTCCGGCCAATTTAGCTCGGCCTCGTTGTATATCTGTTCCATGTGCCAGGTTTGCTCAATATTTTTCCGGCTAATTTCTTTCTCCTGTTCTTTCGTTTTTGCAGAGGGCCCGCTGAGGACTGAAGAAGATTTCTGATAGATATGGCCTTTCCAATCGGTGATGTTTCATTGATGGAACAACCCCCGTGATCTTTGATCCCGATGCGCGGAACAATCTAGCATCGCAGGAGCTCCTGGTTCTCGTTAACGGTGCCCGTTGGGTACAGAGGGTCACGTGTGCTCGAAGGTTAGTGGCTCCTTGGCTTGTGCAGTTTCTCAAAATCTACCGACAAAATGCGCAAGTTTTTCTGTTGCGGCAGAAGCGAAAGTAGTGACTACGTAAGTAGCACTACGCATGGACAAGTGTCTCAGGCAGCGTTGGGGGTGAGCACGGTTCATACAGGCGAAAGTAGTGGCACTGTAAGTAGCCCTAGGCACGGACAAGTGACAGAGGCAGCGTCGGGGCTGAGCACGGTTCATACGGGCGAAAGTAATGGCAATGTACGTAGCTCTAGGTACGGACAAGTGACAGAGGCAGCGTCGGGGCTGAGCACGGTTCATACGGGCAATGGCAATATGGCACGGCGTGAGTGGGTGATAGCGTTGGATTTCGGCACCACGTATTCGGGTTTCGCATATTCGCAACGGCTTACCGGAAATCTGGCCCCCATTCACTTGTACTACGACTACCCAAAGAGCCGACAGGAGAGAGTGTATTGCAAGACGCCGAGTAGTTTGTATTACAGTCGGGAGGAATCAGGCAACCTAAAGTGCTCGTCATGGGGTTACATTGCGCGCTCAACATACATGCGAAACAGTGACGAGATTCGTCAACGTGATGCATACCTCACTAAATTCAAGCTGCTGTTGATGCGCGATCTGATCGCTCCCGTTTTGGCAGCTAGCATTCCGCCGCCGCTCACTTCCATGTCCATCATCACCGACTACATGCGTCTCATCGGTGAGCAAGCGTTGTCTCAGGTGCGCAACCATCACGCCAGGGTTGAGAAGTTTGGTCCACACCTGGTGCAGTGGGTGGTGACCGTGCCGTCCATTTGGGACGAGAGTGCGAAGCAGCAGATGAAGACGTGTATGATGAACACCGGGCTTGTAAGTGACATGGACGCTTTGTCAGTGGTGCTAGAGCCCGAAGCGGCCTCCTTTCACTGCCACGAGATTTTGCGCAAGCAGGAAGGTGTGTCGCTCAACAGGGCGGACAAGATTCTGGTGGCAGACGTGGGTGGTGGCACGGTAGACATCGTGGTGCAAGAGATGGTGGGCAACAGTGAGACATATCAGGTGCAGGAACTCACGGAAAGCTCAGGTGGGTTGTGCGGTGCAACATTTGTGGACGAGTCTTTCATGAAATTTGCGTTAACGAGGATTCCCCACCTGGAAGAGTATATGAAGCAACATCCCTCCTTCCAGACGCGCCTGCTCTATGAATGGGAAGAAATCAAGTGCTCCTTCGACATTTCATCGGGCGTCTTCCCAGTAGAAATTCAGCTTCCGATCAAGCTGGGGGATACGTTGGAGCTTACACAGCAAGACCTGAAGCCCATTTTCGACCCCGTGGTGGAAGACATTCTAAAGCTCATTGAGAAGCAGCTGCAGCAAGTGCCGGACATCAAAGTGATGTTCGTGGTGGGTGGATTCGCGGGCAGCCTGTATCTCATGCAACGCATTCGCACCCGCTTCAAAGGTCAGGTGGGGCACATCGTAAGCCCGGCTAACCCGGGGGCTGCCATCATGCAAGGCGCGGTGTTGCTGGCACTCCATCCGGATGCCATTGTGTCCCGCATCGCGAAGAAGACATACGGCATAAGCGTGGTAGGGTCATTTGAGGCCGGCATCGACCCCCCACACCTTCGGAGAATCATAAACGGGAAGGAGTATTGCAAAATTCGATTCGAAGTCTTTGTGCGGAAGGGGGAACGAGTGGAGATTAATAAGCGCGTGACGAAGAGCAATTATACCATATCGGAAGATGACCAGGATGTGGTAGCGATTAGACTGTGGAGCTCGACGGAGCAGGACCCGCGCTACACAGAAGGCCCGAACGTCACGAAAGAAGGCGAGTTTCTCATCTCCTTGCCCGCGAACTGCGGCAAGCCCCGACCTTTCGATGTGTCGATGTTCTTTGGGCGCACCAGCATCGAAGTGAAGGCTTTCATGGGCGACGGTAAGGGACGTCTGGCCGGTCGGATGGAGTATCCAGTGACATTCTACGGCTGATTCGTGCTCTGGATCGCGTACAAATTGATTTTCCAACGACCTCAGTTCCATTCTACTGGCGCTTATGTCAGAAATCCACACAATTGAGAAAGAAGAAAGGAAGTAGGTTCTTAACCCTTAAACGCCCAAGCATGCCCGAGGGGCATGATTCCAACAGAATCTTCCCTGTAGCTCTCACTTTACTCAACATTTCACTCATATTTTGATGTCAAACTGGTCACCTTCTTGTGATGCATTCAAAAAGTGAAATTTCACAATTCAAATCACAATTTGTAGGAATGATTTTGTGCTTTGAATGGATTGTGGTAGGTAGGTTGGGGTGGTACATAACCTTGTAGGAGGTTGCAAGCTCATCATTGATTGGCCTATTCATGATGCCCAAGTTCAAAAAGTGCACTATTCATGATGCCCAAGTCCAAAAGATACTGTGATCCAATTTTGGGCTGCCCGTTTCAGACCCCATGGGCGTTTAAGGGTTAAGTAGATAGGGAAGGAAATTGCTTAAGCTTGTATGATATTAAGCAAGATAGAGTAATTGTGTGATTAAAATTTGTTGTTGGTACAATCTTAATAAGATCTTTAGTATAAGATCCACTCATTTATCTAGAGTTGATGTGTTTGGGCTACTTTTCTATTTTTATTCCCCTTGTTGATTGTGACAAGTTTTATGAATCCCACCTTTGATTATGATTTGTGAGTGCAAACAACATCCAAATGACTGAATAAGAGAATGGATATTAATAGTACATGGAAAGTATTTGCAACTAATGACTTGCAAAAAGCAGTCAAATTACCTACCATAAATGAACTTAGTAGTAAAATCAAAATAAGTAAAAAGTTCCTTGTTTCGTTCTCAAATGAAGTTTTTAGTGAATAATCTTATGGTAAAAATTTTAACTATTTGTGAAGTGGCATCATCATTTTGTGCTTTTTGTGTGTCAACAATGTACATTACTCATCCATCAAAAGAGAAAATGGTGTGCAAAACCTAGAACTCCATCATTGTTGTAATCAAACGCTTATTCGTACACAAATTCAACAATTGATTCTGATCCTAATCCCTAAACGTTCTCAATGGTATTTTTTTACATTTTGGATGAAGGGTTGAAAGTTTGAAACAATGATGATGATGAAGTGATTTCATCAAAAAGGAAGTTTGAAACCATGATGATGCCACTGTTTATTATCCAAACTCCCTTTTTGATGAAATCACTTCACTTGAGTTCCAAATTAAGTCAAGTCTGTGTGGTAGAAATTGTAAACCTTTTCAATGAAGTTTGAATTAACGGCATGCATTTTAGTAAAGGCAACTTGTGGTTTGGGGAATTCAAAATAAGGCATGTTTTACCATTGCAAGCCAATTATGTCAAATCAAGAATAGTTTATCATGAATTCTTTTTATATGAGTTTGATTTTATAATTATCATTCTAAATGATTTTGAATGATTTCTAAGAACTATCTAGTTGGAAGCTTCTTGATCCAAAAACTTTTGGAATTGGATTTGCAATGTTGTTCTAAAAGAAAATTGTCAAGAAATGAATGATTCTTAGGAGCTATATCTTCTTCATCCATCATTACATTTTGACGTTTTTTTTGTAGAAGGTACTCCAATAAAAGTCTAGTTTTAATTGTAGAAACCTTTACAAGATCAAAGATTATTTAAAGATATTACATGAATTGGAGTGCAAAGGTTTTAATTCTCTTTGAGACAAGTAATTTGGATATTGTAGAACTCATTACTTTCTTTGATATAGTTTGTGCAAACAAGGTATTCTTAAAAACTCTTATTGCCCAAGATATTCTAAAGAGCAAGTCTATTAACATCTTAGGCCTTGGATTGATGATAATATATACGAGTATCATTGATGCCCATAGCCAAGACCAAAGCTACTTCTTTCTATTGTGAGTACCATAGATTTGAAAATGACTTTATATGGGTACCAACATCTTACTTGCACCATACCTTTTATAGGATATAGCATGCAAGTGCAGCACCCTCAGTTGACAACGGTTGAGTTATGGCAAGCTTTCTTGCTATTCTTGTTGATCGAAATACTTGTCGTCTGGACTGACTGTTGCGGACAACAACTTAAGGGCAATATCAAAGGCAAGATTAAGGGAGAGCTCAAAGGAAGATCAAGATAGACTAGAAGTGAGGGAATTCCTCACATAGGACTCGGCTTGGAATGACACTCAAAGTCAGAGAGTAGAAAATAGTATCGATAACCAGAAGAGTGGATACAACTCGTGTTGAAGAAAGTAAATAATAACAACTTTCAACTCTTTATATAAATAGGCTAGAGGAAACTTCCGGAGTAAAATCATGGACGCAACCATAAGATTTTCCGGAAGCTTGGGGTTCCGGAATCTAAAAGAAGTGAAGCGGAAGGTTCCTGAATCAAAGAATCTTTTCGTGTAAGACCCCGGAAGCAGCCATAGGACCTTTTGGAAGATTAAGAAGCTTCCAGAATTTAAGAGTGTAAGGCCGTAAAATTCTGAATTTAGGAAGAAGAAGTGAAATTTACAGAAACTAGATAATCTACATAAAAGCTTTGGAAACTTCTACAATTCAGTAGAAACTTCTACGAACTAGTAGAAACTTCTAGAATCTTCCAGAAACTTAGATACTAAACTATATTTATTAATAAAAAAATCCTATAAAGTTCTTGAAAAACAAAATTGTTCGCGGTAAACTCCAGGGTGTGGATGACAGCCGGTATGGCATGTTTGTGACACTGTCACAAAAAGTTGAATTTCATTGTCAACGTAGGGGCCTTCTCTTGGTTGTAAATGTTATCAAATTAACAAATTTCATGGCCAATGTAGGAGCCTTCTCTTGATTGTGAATGTAAACAAATAACGTAGTAGATTAGTAGTCAATTTTTATCGCAGCTTGTTGTTTCTGACTTAACCTTTAAGCGCCCACGGTGTCGTTTTTCAACATTTTGGATGTGAGGCTCCCTCTTTGGTGCACAGCCCCGCTTTCATTCCATCGATTTTCCATCCGCCATTTTTTTTGCCCAACTCCTTGGCGGGTTTACTCTACTCCCTCCTTGGGTAAATAGTAGAAACCTTAATCCTCAATTTGTGAAAGTGGGCAAAAGAGATTTTGAATGAAAGTTTTGGTGGTGTGAACTTCACCCCTTTTTTGCATAGATTCTGAAATCCATAGCTCCAAATGGCATGCAACTTGGCGTCCACACTAATTGCCATGCTCCAAAGAAGATCCTACGGTTGGATTTTCCATTTTCATCTTCTTTTTTTTTTTTACGCAATTTTGAAAAATTAGCATTATTACCAATTTTTAGGAGCTTTACCCCCCCTTGGGCGTTTAGGGGTTAAGGCCTATAGCATGGGAAATTGACGAAGGTCAAGTGCATTCACTATTAAAATCTTTTATTGAATGAGAGCCACCTCTTAAAAGCGACACTATCTATACTACTTTGTATGCGCTAGCGTACCTCTATATTGTCAGACTTATAAGAGCCCAACAACAGACAATTTCAAATTGACTACGCGTACAAGTCTTGTGCCCCTATTTCTAATTTATATTGGAACCTTTTGTAAGACTTTATGATATCACGTATGCCTCAACCACAACAATTATGACTTATAAGAGCCCAACAACAGACAATTTCAAATTGACTACGCGTACAAGTCTTGTGCCCCTATTTCTAATTTATATTGGAACCTTTTGTAAGACTTTATGATATCACGTATGCCTCAACCACAACAATTATGAACTGAGAGTTGCATACTAACCCTTGAAGTTACAAGTCCTAATTCCTAAATAGTGCCAAAAACCCTCAAAAGTGTTCTCATTTAGTACAAGATGAGAATTTATTAATTTTGACAAGTTTTAAAGTATGTAACCGTAGAATCTAGTACCTAACTTGAACATGTATAAGATTGTCAAATCTTAACCTAAATTCTTCATTGATTGTAAAGTTATAATGTTCAAAGTTGAAAAATGTGTGTTTGCCCTCCTCGTAGAATTGGAAAGAAGTGTTTTGGGGCCAGAGCATCATTTTTGAATGTGAATCTAACCTAGCACTCTTCAAATTCTTCTACTTAGTTGAGTTAGAAATATGCCTACACAATATTTACACCATGGGCCTTACAAACCCCAGTGAAAACTGAAAAGCCATGGGGATGCTAAAATTCAAATACAAATGTCAGTTTTTGACAATAAAGAAGGCTAATATTAAATTGAGATGATAGACTCCAAACGGTCAATACATGTCTTAGTACTTCAATTACATATACAGAAGAAAAAGATTTGAAAAAAAATTAGAATCACAATATTTGGTGGACTTTTTAGTTTAATAGATTTAGGGATGCTTTTGAGAACAAATGAGCATATACTGAAGTTTTGGAAAGATTTCAGCTTGTCCTAGTAGTGTTTTCAAACTATGACAGTGAATGTCTCCTAGAGTATAAAAATGTTTGGAGCATGAATGGTCTTGTTGGAAAGATACGAGGAAAATCTACAACGTGCCAAATGTTACAACTTCATTTGGTCTAAATTAAGTACACCAAAGGCTGATCAAAGGCAAATCAACCCAAAAACTCACCTCAGAGGTTAATGATTATTCTAAAGAGATATATATATATATATATATATATATATATATATATATATATATATAGAAAACTATTTTCAAATAATGGATGGATTGCAAAATATTTCCAAACAGGGGAATAAAATTTATCAAAATTTATTCTATTTTCTCATCACTAATGAACATAATGAAGCTAGTAGGAAGTCGATGTGCATCTTAGTAGATTGAAGCTCATATGCAGCTTCATCTTCTTGCTTTTAAAACGACGTTGAGATGTTTTTCCTATCCCTCTTTGCAAATATGTTAGGATTGTTCTCCTATCCGAAAATATTTCACAAAAGTGTTCCTCAATATGAAAATTCCCCTATTCTAAAAACTAAACCCAACAATTTTGAACAATTATTGAAAACATTTTTGTAGCGTTGCAGGCGAGATGCCATTTGAAGCGTGTTGGATTACTTGTGATGTGCTCTAGTAAGGTGTTGTTCATATATATTCTTGAGGTATGTAAGTTCAAAAAGTGGTTCCAAGCACTTGTCTGTGGCTCATATCTTTGAGGGTATTCGACATAGAAAAGACAAAGCATGATTGAGTGGTGACATATCATCTCAGTAGTAGAAGGTCATTGTGATTGAGCAAAGTGTGGGATATGTACTTGTTCTGCACAATATGTTGTTTGCACTAGCTTATATGAGGACAACAATATTTTTTAAGACTAATTTCTACATCCTAAATTAATGACTACCGTAGGAGATCCGCACTGCAGAGTAGATATTTCATGTCTTCCTTCAGTTATATCTTAGGTTTGAATGAAAGAAGGTTTTCATTGCACATGTGAAAACATTCAGATAAAATATTTACGTAATGCAAATGGTGCTTAGATTCATGCATTTAATTTGCAATGCATGATTTGGAAATTGCTCTATTGAAGTTGTGAGAAAGTATCTCTCTTCACCAATGCCCGATTTCTAAGTTACAAAGAGAGTAAAATAAATTATTCACTACATTAATCTCCTAATACCACCGAGTTGAAATGATTTTGAAGTCAAGTCATCGAATAGTAATTAAGTACTACTACTGTGAAGTGTTCGAAAGTATTCATGCTTTTGACTAGTATGTGATACAACACCCAATAGCGCAAAACTTCATGAAACATTCAAATCATGTGATACAAAGAATGTCAACTTTCTTCATGCTCTACCTACCAGTTCTTGGAGATAAAGGGAGCACGTCAATATTAAATGAACTCCAATCAACATGCCAAAACTGAGTTGTGATTCGTAACTATTCTCATATTCAATTGTTCATTGACAACATGAAGTATCATGTTTTATTAGAAACCCTAGAAGGTTCAACACACTTCAGCTCCAAAGTGTGGCTGGACTACAAACATGACTTGCATAATTATGGACAGATGATTTTGAACCCTCCAATCCATAGCACACATATTCTGATGTGTAACAGTTTGCATAGTTTTTGGGTGATGACAACTACTCGGACAATGTCCGATTGAAGCACTGTTGACAAAAGCTGTGAGCCAAACCTTGCTTGAATTCGAAGGTGGCTAGAGATGCTCACAGAAATTGGACGCAATGAATGGATGAAGCAATTTGGCAACGAGGTGGTACTAACCCGACGGAGGGCAAGAATTAGCTGCAGTATCTTACAGGGAGCACCACGCTGCCCGCTTTCCGGTTGTCGGACGTCACGGCTGCGAGTTCGATGCTGGAACGCCCGAAGAACATCGACAGATCGAACTTTGGCTGCTTGCCATGAGCGTTGTAATTCTCCGGCAAGGAGATGGCGAAGTCGCCCTCTTTTGTGGCGCTCGGGCTTTCCGCGTGGCGCGGATCCTGCTCCTTCGAGCTCCACAAATCGAACACGATCGCCCTTTGGTCATTTCCGTGTGGTACATAGTCCTTCGTCACGCACTTATCAACCTCCACTCGTTCCCCCTTTCGCACAAACACGTCGAATCGGCTCTTGCAATACTCATCCCCGTTTGTGATCTTCAGGAGGTGTGGCGGGTCGATGCCAGCCTCGAACGGCAGGATCACGCTTGTGCCGTATGTCTTCTTCGCGATGCGGGACAGGATCGCTTCCGGATGGAGTGCCAGCAACACCGCGCCTTGCACGATGGCAGCCCCCGGGTTAGGCGGGCTTACGATGTGCTGGACCTGACCTTGGAAACGAGTGCGGATGCGTCGCATGAGATACGCGCTGCCTGCGAATCCACCCACCACGAACATCACTTTGGTGTCCGGCACTTGCTGCAGCTGGTCCCCGATGAGCTTAAGAATGTCGTCCACCACGGGGTCGAATATGGCCGTCAAATCTTGCTGTGTGAGCTCTAACTTCGATGGATCCTCCAGCGTGTTGCCTCGCTCCGTTTCATAAGCTTCTCGTGCAACCGCCACGTCGTTCGGAAGTGGGAGTTCCCTCGTTTCGTCCTCCGACTGGCCGAAGGAACACTTGACTTCTTCCCATTCTTTGAGCAGGCGAGGCTTGAAGGAGGGATGTTCTTTCATATACTCATGCAGGTAAGGAATCCTCTCTAACGCTAGTCGGATGAAATAGTCGTCCACATGTGTCCCACCGCATAACCCACCTGAGCTTTCCGTGAGTTCCTGCACCTGATACGTCGCACCGTTGCCCACCATCTCTTGCACGACAATGTCCACTGTGCCACCACCCACGTCTGCCACCAGAATCTTGTCCGCCCTGTTGAGCGAGACATTCTCATTCCGATTGCGCAGAATCTGGTGGCAATGAAAAGAAGCCGCTTCGGGCTCCAGCACCACTAACAAGGCATCCAAGTCACTCACAAGCCCGGCGTTCACCATACACGTCTTCATATTCTGCTTCGCACTCTCGTCCCAAATGGACGGCACGGTCACCACCCACTGCACCAAGTGTGGACCAAATTGCTCATCCCCGACGTGATGATTGCGCACCTGGGACAACGCGTGCTCGCCGATGAGGCGGATGTAGTCGGTGATGATGGACAAGGGAGTGAGAGGCGGCGGAATGCTGGCAGCCAGTACGGGGTCGTTCAGATCACGCGTCAACAGCAGCTTGAATTTCGTCAAGTATACATTTCCTTGTGCACGCTGTTTGCCACGGCCGTTCAAGTAATTCAAGCGCGCATTGTAACCCCATGACAAGCACTCCAAATTCTCAGATCCCTCCTTCTTCCCGTAGTATAATCCTGTAAACGTCTTACAATACGCTTTCTCCGAACGCCTGCTCGGGTAGTCGTAGTAAAGGAATACCTGCGAATTCTCACTGGATCTCAGCCTTGCGTACGCAAATCCTGAATACGTGGTGCCGAAATCCAACCCTATCACCCACTCACGGCTCGGACCCACTCTGCCATTGCCCGTGGGTACGTCCGATACTGGATCTGACACAATGCTGTGATTACTGCTCACAGAAATCGGCAAGGCGGTCTCGACCTTCGACGGAGTCCCAACACTAATGGAGTCCTCGTCAACACCTTGAACTCCATTGAAGCAAGCTAAAAACTTGCACATTTTGTCGGTAGGATTTGACAAGCCAAGGAGCTATTGAATCAACCTGGAAGCTCCACCATAAGCTTCACCATAAAAGTGCGGAGATGGTTCCATCGATGCTACATTACCGACAGTTCCCGGAAGGGTCGGACTCCAGCCATAACTGCTAACCCTAAGCCGAGGATTGCTTGACTCTGAACCTCTAATCCACAGCCATCGCTAGAAAGTCCGCTTTCTGCAAGAAGCGCGAGTGACGAGATCAAACTCTGACCGGAGATCGAAAACTCACATTCCTGGAGAGTTGAAAGTGTGCAATGCACAGACAACGAGAGAAAGTAATGCAATCAAATGAAAATCTAGTCGGTAAAGCTTCCGAAAGCAAGAATGGATGGGGGACTCACCTCGAAGTGATTGTACTCTGAGATTCTCTGGGATTAAAGTGACGATATCTACTGTCGATAGCGATAGCAGCTTGGAGGACGTCGTGCAAGTCAAAATGAACGCGGATTAGTGCAGTGAGCTTCTCAACCTTCGTCTTGCCAGAGCTTGAAACAGGACTTAAAGTCGAGCATGCAGAAAATGGTAAGCGGCAGTGCACGGGACAGGGATTACACGACGGGAGTAGAAGTCAATAAGATACTGTATTGTATGTCGTTCGTTAACAAAGAGTCAGGAAGCTCAAATACTGAATTTTTGGACTACCATATCATTTCTTTCGTCTCTACGATATTCATATCCAGATCGATAACTCAAAATTCATGCACTCTTCATATTCAAGATCTTCAAATGTAGGTCTACATTAATACGAAAGGTTGAAGGCAACACAAGCCTTGGCTTGGTGGTTAGGGCTCATGGCCCTGATGAGGAGGTCATGCGTTCTATTCCCCATGCTGGCGTGGTCTTCAACACTGTAGTCCACCCAACTATGGTGGGGGTTCTTGGACCTTGTTGTACGGGTACCTCAAAGCTCTTTGGGGAGATACCATGTGGGGTATCTCTAATGCACTAGTGGCTAGCTAGGAACTAGCATAGTGTTCTCCCTAAGAGAGGTTAGTAGTCCTGCCATTAATGTGATGACTTTTGGGCATACATTGAAGGATAAGTCGTTTGAACACTCTATTCACACCGACCTCTAAATAGGTTGGAGTTTCTTTTCTTGTATGAAAGGTTGAAGTATCCAAACTTAAAGATTGTGGTCATGGTAATCGAAAATATCATCATGTTTTTGTTAAAGTATGTCCAATTGCAGTATTTGACTCATAACATTTCATTTTTCTAGACCTTTAGCATTGGTAGATCCAAGAGCATAGAAAAATGTATAGAAAAATGTACAAGGGTAGAAGCACACTAAGGGTGTACAAAAAGGTTGTCACAAAGTGCAGTTTCTGAAGTTTCAAGCATTCAATATGTTGTAGAGTTTAAAGTTCTAAGTTTTTGAGGGATATTATACAAAAATATGGTTGTATATATAGATGTGCAACTAATAAGATAAAGTCTATTAATAGTCTCCTCATGGTTTGGCCATAGTGAGTATATTTATACACCAAGGTTGTGACTGCCGGAGTATATTTTTTTTGTAAATAGACTTCATTTTGTTGGTTTTTGTTATTAGATTTTGATTTCCTCTTTGCAATAAGTGTAATATATGTTTAGGAAGCATATTGTGTAAGAGAATTCGCACAATATTGCAATCTAATCAACGGTTATGAGGAAATTAGGGTTTTTTTTTCAAAGTGGCTCAAACACAGGGAAATTTGTATTTTTTTTAAATTTTCCAATTTGGTTGTATAGAAAAGATAGCATTTCGAGTGGGCCTCTCAAAACAGCTCCCTGTAGAAGTTGTTTTGTGCGAGATTTCTCAAACTTTATTAATCTCAAGAATTGGAAGGAACATGTACCATTTGTACTACTGCAGTACTTCAAGATACTCGCTTAGGTCATTGAGCCAATGTTTTAGCGCCACGTGGCTTCTAAGATCGTAAGTCAGGGCTGACAGCCCATTCATTCGTGCACTTTTGGCGTCTGATACCCGGATCTAATATTGAATGCAGCTAACCTGGCATACCGTCATTCGCAACAATAGTTATCAGGATGGGGTACCTTGGCGGCTGATGCAACGTCGCTCGAGAGGCTACTGTTTGTCGCTAGTTTCATGTTGGAATGCGGAGGACGTTGCGTTTTTGTGCATGCGTTTTTTTGTGCATGCGTGAATGTGTTTCTTTCAAGATGGGCAATGCAAGAGCTGAAGATCGTCGTCGGGGTGTAAAGAGGCCTGGACCTGCCCAAAGAGAGAGACAGGAAGCTTGTGATTCTGCCGTGGCTGCAAGAGAAAAAGCAGCAGAACGCCAACGACAATGCAGGACAAGGAAGAGGCTTCTACAAGGAAGATCAAAACAGTTAGTGATGGAGTGTGCTGAATCGGAAATTCCATGTCGGCAGGAAGTTTTGCGAGTGTCAAGCACGATTCGTTCTCTCATTGTTGATAGTTTGGAAAACGAGTCTTTCGGTCCAGAGTTTCGAAAGGCTGTCTTAGATTCTGTTTTGAAGAGTAATGCAATTGCTTTACACTTGCCGGAATATTACTTAGAAGCCAAAGCTACTCATGCGTTTGTCCAGTCTTACAGGAAAGAGTTGGAATTGTTGAAGAATCCATCCTCGAAAGAGACGTTGGTTAGAAAGACAACCTTGCTAGAAGCGGCTGTGAGACCTGATACGGCTGGAGTTCGTGCCCTGTCGAGGGTGTTGGGCACAGGAGCCAGAAATATTACTTCTGCGATACATCGACGTTGGACTCTTGAATTGGAGGGATCATCCATTTTTAAGCTGCCTGAGAGGAGAAGAAGGGAAGGTGTTCCGAGTGGAACTAAAGAGCTTGTGATTGCTTGGTGGACTTCAGAAACACGTGTGAGTCTCAACAAGAAGGATGTTACTAGAAAGAGGTTGGGGCCAAAAGTATATGAGCAACACGCTACGCACCTTCTACTGGAGAGTCAGGTAAGGAATTTCACTGTTCTAACTTCCTCATGTTTATTGAATTTGCTTTGGACCTTTTGAACATTCTGCAAATTTGTTTGTTGTCAACTCTTGCATCAAGGTTTAATCACTCTTAACACGTCATTGACATTGTTGATAGCTTGATGTTTGGGTAGTATTGTTGTACCTGAATTTTAGGGAGGCCTATATAATGCTAGGCCTCTTTCATGTATACATGGTAATGCTAATCTACGTTGTCACACCCTGTAGTATACAAAATAACCTTCACAATCTAGCTTTTGTGGTGTTAATATCCATGTAAGACAATTCATAGTAGTGGTAGTACTTTTAACATACTGTTAAAGGATTATTACTCTGCATAAGATACTTTAGTAGTGTCTTAGATTCTGGATTGGAGTATCTGTATTCTGATTTTGTAACTTATAGTATGCATGCATAGTACTACAACATATTTTACAAAGATGTTGTCGTACTACTTCTGTACAAGTGGTGTGTAATGAATACATTAGATACCTTGTTAGTGTCTAAGAGCCCTTGTCTAAAGTCCATGTACGACTAATTCTACCGCACAGTATGCATTTGTAGCACTCAAATATACCTTAGTCTATAAAGTCATTGCCTCGAGTATATGCAACATGAAGAGTGTAAAAAAACTCCATAATGACCGTATTGCAAATTGTGATCCTGGAAATGCTGAACTGACGGCATCGGAAATATCATAAGATGAGGCTTGGTTAGTGTCCTCGTAACACATGGCAGCTGTAGATTTGACTCCTTATGTTGATTCATTATGTTAGGTCCCCCTTTAACTAGTTAATTGAATTTGCATGGAAGTTTCTTGAATTTGATTGCAATGGTGATTGCATTATTTGGATTTACCTTAGGGTAATGCGTAACGGCATCAGATACATCATTTCTAGGTTTACAAATGAGAAGTTGTTGTATTTAGATTGCACTAGAATTAAGAGGTTGTCACTACATAGTACATCATATTCCTGAGATTATTGCATGTTGGAAGTCTGAATTGTAGTCTCTGAAATGCAATTGGAGTATGTTGAAGTCAATGTATTATGAATTTTTAACTCATAGTACAAATAAGCAGCTCTTCAATATACTTCAGGAGGAGGTGTGTATAGACTGTGTCGAATTCGTGTTTAATGTGTAGTCCTGACTCTACTTTTAGGTGATGATCAGGTGTACCATTGGTGTATTATGATGGTCTTGTTTAGTCCTTGATGTCTTCTTAGGTATTTTTAGTGTGAAAATGGAGTGGAATATGTAGTATTCATTAGTCATTGCCTACATTGATGTACTGGATATACTCCCACATTAACCTATTTACTTTACACATACATCAACTGAAGTATGTGATAGTACTAATTAAGTGTGCCATCGACTAAAATGAATTGTGCAGGCTTCATTCTTTGATCGTTTTGTTCAATCCCAACCAGAAACAAGCATTTCCCTGAGTGCTTTTGAGTGCCTGAAGCCTTTCTTTGTGAAGACGTGCAAAGACAGAAATGTCTGTTGCTGCAACTGAAGTATCATGTTGAGATAGACATGCTACGGGAGGCAGTCAATACACTGAGGGATGCAATGAAGGGAGTACACACTTATATTCATTGTACTTGTTCATGTCTTGTTTGCAACTATTCAGATGGGGATTCTTGTTGTGCTCATTTGAGCAAATGTGATGGTGTTACGAAATTTTGGGAGCAGATTGTATGTCCAAAAGGGGAATCTAAGGAGTTTCATAAGCTTGACTGTTTAATGGGTTCATGTACAAATTGTGGTGTTTCTACTCTTCCCTTGTGTCTATTAGAGGTCGATGATCCCGCATTCAAACTAAAGTGGAGGTGCTTGAGCTATCAAGTCGTGGGAGTAAACGATGATGGTCAACCTAGAAAACAAATCCAGGAAGTTTTCATGGAAACTTCTTCTGCTGAATTTCTTCTGTATTTGAAGCCAAAGTTGCAGGAGTTTGTTACTCACAATTTTGTTGCTAGGTGGCAAGATGTAGAATGTAGAATTAGTATGAGGGAGTTACCTGCTGATGTTATCCTCTCCCATGTAGATTATGCCGAGAATTACTCATTTGAAATCCAAAATGAGATTCAGTCTATACATTAGCATTCCTCCCAGATAACTATCCTTGTTCATATAACATACAGAGTAGACCCCCTAACTAATAACATTGTGAAAGAAAGCCATCTCTATGTGTCAGATGACAAAACTCATGATACATTGTTCGTTCAGCATTGTTTCATGCAACATTGGAAGTGGTTGCAAGTGCAAGGTGTTAATGCATCACGTCATTGGGTTTGGAGTGATGGTTGTGCAGGGCAATTTAAAGGTGCAAGGCCCATGTACTTTGTTAGTAGACATCCTGGACTAACGGGCGGGTGTGTTATGTCTTGGAACTTTTTTGGAACACGGCAAGGGAAAGGGGAGTGGGACGGAGCCGGTGCTGTGGTGAAGAGAGCTTTGCGAACAGAGCAGTTGCACAACCCCTGGCGAAAGCTACAAGACGCTGAGGACGCGGTTGATTTTTTGCAAGAGACTATGGAGGGCATGGTGGAGAATGGAGCACACAAAACAGTATCTTATAGATACTTCCACCTTGTTAGGCCTAATGAGGTGGATCGTGGGCACCTGCATGGTTGTGACACCATTGTAGGTTCAAGAAAACTGCACTCCATCCAGGGAGTGTCCAGTTCTGATCCAACCTTGCTTATGGTAAGAAATTTGTCGTGTTTTTGTTCTCCTTGCATGGAGAGTGAGTGGGGAGCTTGTGAGAAGATAGGCCATGTCCAGCCCTGGAGAATCTTGAAGCTTGTGCCATCAGATGTGCATTTTGTAAGGGAGCAGATGACTTCTGGGCAGCTTCAAGATGGAGATGAGGAGCCTTGGGAGTATGCCTGTGAGGAAACTCTTGGAGATTTGGTTGAAGCAGGAGACAATTTTGCTGTGCCAGCGCTTGAAGGCAATAAAGAAAAGGTGGACTTCTACATCCTTCAGTGCCAAAGGAAGAAACAAATGGTAAGGGAGAAATTTAAATGTGCTTGGGGTGGGGAGTTTGATGTAGGGGAGTATGTAACTGCCGGGACCTATTACCAAAAGTGGGGAAATTCTAGAAATTCCTATGTCTACTTAAGGAATTCTCGAATTGCTTACATAAATGCCACATTGGTTCTGGCTTATAAATTTGTGATGGTCCCAGCAGCTCATAGGGTAAAGGGGGATGAGCCTGTGTACCAATTGGACATAGAAACAATAGATGTGATCACCACCAGCCTAGAGGCTTTGTAACTAAACTTTATGCTGAAGTTTTTCAACTTCTTTTCAAGGGCAGCCTTTGGCTTGCTTTCCAGATGTGAGGAGCACTCGTCATGGGAAGACTTGTTGGCGTCATATGCATGAAATAGCTTGATTTGCATTTATTCAGGAGACAAGGCACGTGTTAATTTTTGGCTCATTTGATTGTTGTGGTCCTTGTTCTCCTTTTATGTTGTGAATAGGTAAAGTATTACATAAGGCAAAAGTTTTGTCTTGGACTTCTTAGTATCCCTTACTGAATTAGACGTATCTGGATTTCAGTGAAAGTTAGTTCTTTCTAGGTACACTATCAATGTACAATGCGGTAAAATGGTAGGATCCAGCATTAGATATACGGGGGTTTGTGTAAGATAATAGAGAAGTAGGCATATGGTAGTGTAAGATGATATTACCTTTGTACAAGTACAAGTGTACAACTGATTTGATTCCCCGTTGACGTTGAAATTCATTAAAGGAAAACCCTGAATTTGGAATTATACTTATGTAATACTTGCGCTATTCCGAATTTGGAATTATACTTTTGTAATACTTGCCCGCACTACGGCAGAATACTACACTTCATGACTAGCGTTTATGACTGTGCAGAGTCATAAAATTCAAAAATATGACTACAATGGGTCTATCATCACATGACGCGCGCGGTGACAGTGTCTAGTAGTTACCGACGAGTCGCTTCAGACAGCTTGTCATATAAATAAATACGCCTTGAAACGTATACTTAGGGCCAATGTACGTGCCACGTCAGCGTTTTCGCCCCCATTTTGACCCACCTGTTGACTACGACTTTTCTTGACCTGCCCGGGCAGCTGAGCCTAAAATCCAACGTGGCATGTGACTATGGCGAGTCACAATTTTTGCTGACGTGGATTATGACTCTATTGAGTCGTATTTTTGCTTACGTGGCAGCGCCACGTGGAATATGACTGCTCGTCATATTATAGGCTGACGTGGAATGTGACTCTTGCAGGTCATGTATTTTGTCATAATGTGGAGTACGTGAAATGTGGGTGCCTGTCACATTTTGAGACTATGGTGGAATATGACTCTATGGAGTCATATTGTGTGTGATAATGTTGGTCATGATATTTAGGCTGACGTCGAATATGACTTTGTTTAGTCGTATTTGGGCCGATGAAAAGCCTTCAGTTCGGGATTGTTGTAACTTTCTGTAGTCAATTAGTCATGTTTCTAAGAACGTCAGCTGTAATTCAATTTTTGAGCAAGAGAGAGATGACTGGTTTTAGTCACAATGTCGGTTTTGGTAAGAACATATTACGACTCAGAGCATTTTGTAACACTCATATGACTCTAGCCGCATAACATCATAGAGTCATATGGTGAGGCACACGGAGCCACATCACTAGGATTGTATACACGCAAATGACGGCTTTGTGTTATATTCACATGACAGCATTGTGTGATATTCTTATCACTCACAGTTGTAGACTACAGTCATGTCGTCTTTTTCATTACAGGCAATCATGGGCACAATGTAGTCATATGCAATGGGATGCATCACGTACAAAAAATATTGGAGAATGTTGGATAAATGCGACAAAAGGCTAAATTTTGTATTTAGTCCCGAAATTCTACATACAATACCAATCACAGTGAGACAATCGCAACACACTTAGTATCTAGCATAAGTCAAACCAACACTTTGAAGTTATTGAAAGTGTCTTACATAATATAGATTAGGCTGCCTTCAGCGCAGATACGGGCCACTTCGTAATGGAGTTTAGTACATCTCCCAAGCGTTGCATTGGTGGATCATCATCATTGTTAGGCTCGAACAAATACAGCGTTTCCGATCCTGGTACAAGCGATGAAATCAACACTGAAGCATTGCCCTCCTCAATCATCCTGCCATGCATCGTGCCTCCTGCAAGGCTCACAATTGAGCCATGAGCAACCACTTTGTCAGTGGACTCGTAATTATCGTCAAAATCCATGACGGCCACCTTTGAATGTAGTGCCAACGTAGTTGGTGCCACCTCCACCAACATCTCCTCGGCGCTAGAGTCCTGTATGAAGAATTGAAAGGTCCACCATATTAATGACTACATATCGCAACTAACCGTTTTGAAGCACAAAAACCAATGAATAGGATGGAAAAGAAATGATGAGAGAGCTTGCATGGTTTCCAATTATGGGGTATGAAGTGGTCATGGACCTACCGGCTTCCGTGGTATCGCAGCGAGGCGGATTTTCTCGCCCAAGTATTCCACGCAATATTCCATGTCCGATGGGTTACGCGCTAAGGCTTCAAATGGCTCTATCAGACGGGTGAGATAGTCGTCATTTGGCTCTAATGGGTTCCATCGTGGACAAATGAGGACATTGGATGGAGGGGACTCATTCGTTGCGGTTGCATCGCAATCGAATTGAAGGCATCGAGACGCAATGGTCAAAGATATTGGGATCTAGCTAAAGAAATCATTGAGATTTCTTTTCGTACCGCTAAATTCCTTTCCCCACAAAAACTCCACTTTATCCTTGTGGAGTTCCCCAAGAACTTAGCTACAACCTCTAGTAGATCAGGCTCAATAGGGGACCATATCCCCACATCAAAACGAGTACACAACATGGACAAGAAAGGGCCACAATCAACCCTTTTCTTGATTTTCACCTGGTGGTCTTTATCGAAGTGGACCACTAGATCTGCACCCCACTCTTGCCTATCGTGTAGTGGCTTGATGTCACATAAAAGCCCTACAACGTTCAAAACGATCACCTTTCTACGCAAATTATCAGAAAGGCTTACCGGTGGACATTTCCCTCCGCCTCTAGCCTTCTTCTTTGCAGGACTACTTCCTTTGTCTGCTCGCTTCTTCTTTAGTGCAGGCTCCTCCTGCCTCTCTTCGTCATCCTTTGAGCACCACATCAATAACATATGGTCAAACAGTGATTTTCCACAAACAAATATTTTCCACACGTGTTTGTATAAGAAAACTATGTGATACGATGTTCCACTACGTTTATGACTAATATGTGTTATATTTTGTGCAATAGTGACTACTTCATGTCACATTAATGATGTACATTACTGATGCCTGTGACATTCATATAATATTACTGATTTGTGTGACATTCCCTGGGTACGTTACTGATTTGTGTCACATTCTCTAGGCATATCACTGACTTGTGTCACATTCCCTTGGTACGTTACTCATTTGTGTCACACTGTCTAGGCATATCACTGACTTGTGTCACATTCCCTAAATATATGACTGATCCCTGTCACATACGTTGGGTAACTGTATGACTGATCCCTGTCACAATCGTTGATTACATAGCTTTTCTCTGTTGCAGAAAATCAACACTTATTCTACAAGCGAGTGCAAGGGTACCTTGTCCTTTGCAGTTGCGCGGCGCGTGGTACGACCTTTGGAGTCCTCCTTGAGCTTCTCAACCTCGCCCTTCCTCTTCTTCGGTGATTTTTTATCCGTCTTCATGTATACTTGGGTTGCAACGGGTTCTGAGAGGCGGTCCGAATTTGCATTTTCCTCAAAGTTGATGGCAGTGTTTGCAGCAAGTTTCACCGATTTCACACATTCACCGCCCCCACAGTCACTGGACTTCATGGTAGCCTCCTCCTCCTGATACAGTAGAGAAAAGTGAGGAAAACATGCACTATGAATGATTCACCAACCATTTATTACCTTGATTGACTCATTGAAGTAGATTTGGTATGTGTTGAAGGCATACCTGTGAACCTCCTTTAGCTACCTTGTGGCCAGTTACGTGGACTTCCGTATTCTTGGCAGTATCGCATCTGTCCCACACCGGGTCTATGATTTCCGTAGATACAACCGGCAGTTCCGCGGCTTTTAGGTGGGCCTCCTCCAATCTCGTGTGGTACACTTTTGAGGGTGAGGCTGTAGTCGATGGCAGCCGTTGCTTCCGGAATTCGAGTAGCAGCTCTTTGAGGCTATTTTTCACGTCCTCTAACTCGCCTTTGACGTCTTGTATATGTGCCTCCACTTCGCTCCTTAAAGCTTGCACACCTCGTAAAGAGGACCCGACGCCTTTTGAAGTAGATGACTGGGGGCGACTGGATTTCCCCGGTGTCATAAGCTCCGCTTCGACTTCTAATTGTGTTGGAGGCCGATCCAAATGCACAGCCTGTAACAAACACAAAATATGACTAACATCAGTTATTATTTCTAGAAAATATGACTAACATCAGTTAATATTTCTAGAAAATATGACTAACATCAGTTATTATTTCTAGAAAATATGACTAACATCAGTTATTATTTCTAGAAAATATGACTAACATCAGTTAATATTTCTAGAAAATATGACTAACATCAGTTAATATTTCTAGAAAATATGACTAACATCAGTTATTATTTCTAGAAAATATGACTAACATCAGTTATTATTTCTAGAAAATATGACTAACATCAGTTATTATTTCTAGAAAATATGACTAACATCAGTTATTATTTCTAGAAAATATGACTAACATCAGTTATTATTTCTAGAAAATATGACTAACATCAGTTAATATTTCTAGAAAATATGACTAACATCAGTTAATATTTCTAGAAAATATGACTAACATCAGTTATTATTTCTAGAAAATATGACTAACATCAGTTATTATTTCTAGAAAATATGACTAACATCAGTTAATATTTCTAGAAAATATGACTAACATCGATTATTATTTCTAGAAAATATGACTAACATCGCTTATTATTTCTAGAAAATATGACTAACATCGATTATTATTTCTAGAAAATATGACTAACATCGATTATTATTTCTAGAAAATATGACTAACATCAGTTATTATTTCTAGAAAATATGACTAACATCAGTTATTATTTCTAGAATATCTCACTGTCTCGTAGTCGAAACCAAGAATTAAAACAAAATGATCGAATTTGGGGAGTGTGGCTTACAAGTCGAGATCTCACTTCCCCTTCGGACTGCGGAGTGTGTGACACATTCTCAAAATTCCCTCCGACACACCTCATACGTTTTGCCTCCGCTATCTTGTCCTCCCTTGCTATGAGCTTCTTGAAGTTCTCCTCGTGTTCTTTTTTCACGTAGCCTGGTAGAGGGTGGCCCTTATCAAGCAGCTTCTTCATGTTTGACCTCCTCGTGCGCAGTTGTTGACGCAGTTCTTGGAAGAACACGTGCTCTGGAACATCGCCCAACCCACCCCGATATTCAAACTGCGAGGCCAAATTGTCCTTGATTTGCAGGAGCAGCACTCGTGAATGCACTTTGAAGTTGTCCTCGCTCCAGTCCAAGTCTCGAGAATGGCCCCGAAGTTTCGTTAGCCAATCGGTCCTACGTGATCCTGTAGGGTACCCAGCATCATCAACTTCAACCCATAATGCCGCTCCCGTCTCTGATCTCTCTTCATGTTACGCCTCAAACCTTCAATTTCGACCGACGGTGTGGCGATGATGCAATATTCCTAACCTTTTTTCGTAACTCAGTAGGATCTGCACCCTTCTGTGCCATCCGCTTCAGAACCCCAAGTTCACGTAATTCGATCTCGTCCATGACTTCTGTGCATCGCTCGGGTGGTGCCTCCTCCTCTTCATCTTCACTGTAGTTGTCTTGCTCAACCTCCTCTTGTACTTCAGACCGAGGGATGGTCTCATCGTCACCGTCACCATGCTCCCCAACAATGATGTCGAAGAAGCCATTTTGCTCTTCTTTTCGACGAAATCGCGCGATCCAGGGCACAGGCTTATCAATAGAATGACGTATGACCTACAAGAAGAACATTAGATAGAATTAAGAGATCGCCTACAGTTAATGATTGATTACCTAGTCAATATGACTAAAACCAGTTATTTTTATTCATTTATGATTGCTGGTAGTCATATTTACAGCAACATCACTACAACCAGTCATATTTTATAGTCAACAACATCACTACAAGTAGTCATTATCAAATTTCTTTTTCATAATGAAATTGTTTTCTAGTTATAGAACAATTAGTATTAGGACTTTGATTATGTTAAGGGTGCTTTACAATACAGACTATGAAGATTGGTCATTTGCTCTAAAATTTGATATAGAAAGCGTTGTAAGTTTGACTTTACACTATCTCAAAGAAGAAGGAATGATTACTAAGTTTGAGGTCCCTAAATTATACATATTTTTCTAAATCGAAAAATGTTCCTCGATGGCTTGGTCTAAGTTGAGTCTTTTAATTTTATTATCACGACATATACATGGACATTACAGAATTCTAAGGCACCAGAGAGACCAGAAAAACTAAGAAGCATTAGTCATATTGTTGTACAAGTATATCTGAATAAAGTAGAAGAGTTACAATTTGACGGTTTGACATTCTAAGTTTCATCTAGGCAAATTACATGAAACAACAAGGCACAGTGTTTGGCAACTTGCCTTTTGTTGCTTTGTTTGTAACTGCTCTTCAATAAGTTCCTCCTCACTGTTGTCATCTTCGCTGCTCTCTGCCTCTGAAAGTCGCCTCCTTTGCGTTGATCGAGTGCGCGACGGCTTCAAAGTCGAAGGTCCTTCCATTGGCAAGGTATGGCTGCTCTCAACAACATGCGCAATCTCAACCGAAGTCATTTCTAAGATCGGCAAAGTAATGGCAGGGAAAGAAGCAATAGTTCGAAAAACTTCAATTTGTTTATTATCGGATAGGTTAGCAATGTCTCTTATCACTTTTCCAACAAGATTAGCCATATCCACAGAATTTATGACTACTCCAAGTCACTGCTGCAGCTTAATGTGACTACAGGAAGTCACAATCTCTGCACATACAACGCCACGGTCTCACAATACTCATTACAACTTCAAGTACTTTCATCTCTAAGCCTCTCTACAACTATAGCCAACACAAACTGAAAAAATCAGAGTTCTAATCAACTACACAAATGTAATACACAATAGTCTCAAACGATCAAGGAATACAACGAACAAAAAATGACCGATATCTGCCATATGTGCTCTATCAAGGACCAGGAACTGTGCAGTAATCTCCATCAACAGAGAATGGTTCGACACAGTCAAAGAATGCGGCACAATCTCAAACAGCAAGGCCTTCAGACTCGGTTCCTCACTCACAATTGCGGCTTGGCGCTTGACATATGCAAAAAATTCGATGAGCTCATATCATGTGCAGAAAATTCGATGAGCTCTCAGGCCGGTCCCCACCATACCACTCGACACATTCCATCTAATACGACATACTAGCTATCAAGAAAGATCTACACCATAATTACATGCAAAGATCCATGCTCACTTCAATCGACCGACACTCGGCACTCGCTTGACAATGTTCACAGTGTACAATTACTAGTCTCTAGCTCTCGACAGATCATACTGACCGAGACGTGCAAGTTCCAGACACTTCCTTGTTTGGGTTGAAGACCGAGCGGCGTGAATTGGCGACGGACCATTTGTTTGACCGACGAGTCATGCATGGAAAATCCTAGCAAAATGGTAGTTTTGGTATGAAGCTCAAAATATTATCATCCTGATGGGGTTGCTCATAGTGTTACTGACAGATCCAGCTAGAATCAAATTTTGCAAAATTCTTCAACAAACCAACAACAACATCGGTATCAACAAGGGACCCTCCTACTTCCACCCAATCTCAGTGGGACTGCGAAGCTAGCGGACTAGCTTTCAAAATCCAGAAACTGTCTCCACCCTTGCATGCAACCTCTTTGATCGGAGCAGAAATGACCGAAATTTCCTGTCAACTAATGGAACCTTGCCATGCGCAGACGGGGTTTTGTTCATTCACCGCCGACACTGCAGATAGTAGGGACACAAAGATGGCTATTTTGGGTTTGACTTTATCATTCGATCTAGAAGAATGTCAAGCCGCAAACTTGCCGAACTCGTGCTTAAATTAAGGAGGGGATACAACGGACAGAAATAATGAATGGCTGAATACGCCAAAACAACAGTTCTACACTACTACATTGTGCATGAAGTGTACTAACATCTTTGCATGCCGGTGTACTAACATCAAACAAACAATCCCGGTGTCTAATCCTCCTTTCCAGAACTCAGTGTGTCAACAATTTAAGCACAATCAAGGAAGGGCCACAAAGATTACTTATCGATTCTTTGGTCCCACGCATTCAAAGATCGATGTGAAATCTAGCAAGATCAACAAATATAATGACGACGTCACGAGAGACTCGATCTTTGAGGAGCACGATCACCGTTCTCGAGATCACCGTTACGTTGCTCGGGATCACCGACCGAGGCCGAGATCACACTTAGCTAATCGACGAGCATGATCACCAAACCGACGATCACGCGCTCGGCACCGCTCCGACCCTTGCTCGGGTAACGCCCCACGCCTATGTCGCCCCTGTCAACCAAGAGATGCTTGCGTCCCTTCTCGTAACAACTTACAATTGATACTATTCTAGGGGAGGGGACTCACCAGGCGAATCTCAGTGGCAGCTTCCGAAACACCCAACAACGACTCCAGCACACGCACAATCCTAAACGAATGCTCACGTATCGCGTCTCGGCCCTCCGGAAATGAGCCAAGCTCTTCGGACTTTGCACAAAGAATACGAACTCGTTTCACAAATTAATTTCGGAGCTCATGTATTCGCTCACAGATCTTTATTGCCGCGAAATGATGAAGTTATGCGGAAACTTAAGTACTTAAGTTAAGTACTTAAGTACCGTGGGTCTGTTGTAACGCCGCGTGGCCGTGTCACAAGAGCAACGAACGGAGTCTGCACAAGTGGGTTTCATCACATCGCATTTGAATCTTGCCTACAAGTCACTTGTCGGTACAGTAGTACCGATTATCCATTCGGAGCTCATGTATTCGCCAAAATGCGTCGAAGAGGAGGAGGACGCCCGAGGCATCTGCGACTATCGGTGGACCGAATCTAGTTGTGCCATCTTCATTAGCAAAACCTTCAATGCCGGCAAGCTAGTCATTGACAGCAGAGACAGACAACGGTCACAGACAAACTTTTACCGAGAGGAGCTCTGGCAGTGCCTGCACCGCTGCACGTATGAGTTGCCAGAACAGACATGGCTGGAGATCGATTGCATGAGTTCGTGATCATTACCAGGATCACCGTGAAGATCAAGCAGTGACTTCTTCCCGAACAGGTGACTCTTTGTCCCCACACTATATTCCGTAAGAATCCCGAGACAGTCCAATCGATCGAGCACCGAATCTAGTTGCTACTTCGTCCTTCTGAGCGTTTCGAAGCTCCTGCTTAAATGCGTCGAAGAGGAGGAGGACGCCCAAGGCATCTGCGACTATCGGTGGACAAAACCCTAAATAGTAATCAATGCTTGAAACCCTAATTGATGCATGAAGGGCAACCTAAATAATGAACTGTGAGGAGGGCACTACCGTCGGTGAGGAGGTGAGGAGAGCGCTTGAATGTGTCGGTGAGGAGCACGAGACGAGGAGATCACCTCTTCCCGAAGCAGCGGCAAAGTTCCGGTCTGGGGCGACAGGCCGGCCAGGAGGAGCTGAGGAGCTGAATGCAGCCTCGAAGAGGAGGGCGCCCGAGTTCCCGCGGAGTGGCTCAGTAGCAGTGCTCACGCAAAGCAGCACTTTGCCCTTACATTCGAAGCTCTACTTCGGAGTGGAATCAAGAGGCAAGCAAGAGGCGCAGAAATTTCACTCACCTCTTGTCTTGGGGTTTCTTGAAGCCCGTCGTTGCACGTGGAGACACAGGCAAGCCTAAACCACGCATCACCTCCTTGTTTTTGGCAATCCTGTCGTTTCTAAGCTTCTCGTAATTAGATTCATCAGACGCCATCAAGCCTGGTCACAATCATCGCCCGTGAGAAACGCACGATTGCACTCGAGAAAGGTTGTTCCTGTGAGCTAGGGTTCCTGTGTGTGCCACGTCGCCCTTGTCAACCGAAGTTGACCGGACTCTGCCGACTAGCACATGGGTTACAGGCTCTAGTTAGGCATGTTACTGCCTTCAGTCATTTGCTTGTATTTTGTTACAGGCTCCTGTCATTCACATTTATTTGGTTACAAACTTGAGTTATCACCCATGTTACTGCCTCCCATGTACCAGTACCTTGTCTGTTGTAGTAACTTACCACTTGCTCAGCCTAATGTATTTTTCATGTCATGTATCCCTTCCCAATTCTCTCATCCTCATGTGAAATAAAGGTTAAAAATTGCTTTTTGTTGTCAAAACTACTTTCCACTATGTACTTGTACTATTTGATGGCAACCTACAGTAGAAGCGCAACATGCGAGGTCATACTTAGTGAAAGCAAATGTCATAGGGGATTTTAGAGTTTATTGTGATCCGTGAGTTTGAAACATAGTAAGTGAGTTTGAAACATAGTAAGGTGTGGAGAGCCTTGTCCGAAACGGGTGTTTTCAACTTAGATAGACCAGCCTCTCATATAGGTCAAAATTTCAATGAAGATAGATAGATAGATAGAAACTCCGGTTCCTTTCTAAGGGGCCGGCGTGAATGAAGTGTCCGTTCGTAATGCTAATATCCCGATGGCCACCGGACAAGGGGAAATTGGAACAATACTACTTCCCCCTCTCGAGGGTGGACACACCGTAACTACGCTAGTTTCTAGCCTAGTTACTAATGCCTTGAAGATACTTGACATAGTATCCCCCCAAAGGGCTTTGAGGTACCCATACAACAAGGTCCAAAGACCCCCCACAATAGTTGGGTGGACTATAGTGGTGAGCACCACGCCGGCATGGGGAATAGAACCCACGACCTCCTCATTGGGGGCCTAAGCCCTAACCACCAAGCCAAGGCTTGTGGTGCCTAATTTCAATGAAAGTACTAGCACGTGACAATAGTTAATAAAAAAATTCAAGGGTTGGAATTTGGTAACAGAGATCGAAGTTCTCCATTCTTGTATGGGATTTGTATTAATTTTGTTGTTAAGGCTAGAGTCAATTTGTAGAAGTAACAAGGGTGCCTTATATAGAAAAATAAGAAGCATTAGTCATATTGTTGTACAAGTATATCTAATAAAGTAGAGGATTTACAATATAGTTCAAAAAAGCTAATTACATGGTCAAAGATGGTTCGAATCTTGGTTATAGATTCTCTAAGTTTTATGACAACTACCAGTCACGTATGTGGTATTTGGAAGTCATATAACACCCTCATGTCATTTGCATCACTATCGCTTGTAATAAATATGGTCGTTTTCTCTTACATGACTTTCTAAGTCCAGTGATATTTTTGTTGCACAAAGGTATGCAGATCTCAGTATCTCATGTGGCATGCAATGTGGTGCAGAATTGTATTGTCATAGCCTCAAAGAGCTCCTTGTCCCCCTGAACATGTGTTTTGGTTCCTTGCAGACAATGAAAGAAGGGAAGCTCCAACACTTAAAGCATCTACAATTATGGCAAGAGGAAGAGATTCAAGCGGATACCTTGCGATTAACGAAATACCCATGTCCATGCACTGAATGTGCAGGAGGGAAAGTTCTTGATCGAGCCACAATTCGGAAGCATCTTCGTAATCAAAAAAGGGACCCCGTTTTTACAGCATCGATCTTGGTAAGTGATTGCAACCAACGAGTCATTCTAAATTAAAGCGATGTGGTTCTATGTACAGTTGTAGACTTTAAACGTTTGTGTACCCAAATTATGTAGGCTCGGTGGCGACCCATTGTCAGATCAGCATGTTTGAAATCACTGAGAACATTCTTAAGTCAAAAAGAGTCCTCCGATCGCGCCATATCCACGTCTACATCCGCAAGATCCAGTCGTTTGCAGAATTGGCGTTCAAATGTGTACGACGGACAATGGTGTGACGGACCCATTCCAAAGCTAACACGATTCTCATATTGGAAAAGAGATTGGGAAGTGAAGGTGTCCAAATTTGGCTTCATGGGTTGGGGTCTGTTTGCAATGCAACCTGCCAAAGAGGGTGAGGAACTGCTTCCTTTTGTCGGACCACAATACACCTCCGCGGAATACAAAACATTGAGCAAGGCACATCCTCGGATGAAGTCGTACGTGATGCGTGCGGAGTCCGACTTGTACATTGACGGAGATGTACTGAAAGGGAATGTAGTTGGATTCATTAATAGTTCCATCGGGCGCAGTGAGATAGGGAATGTTGTGTGGGAGTATCGCATGTTTCCTAAACCGTGGAACACTTTGGAATGGGGATATGTGATTACCATAGCAACAAGGGAAATCAAGGCAGGAGAAAAACTCTACGCACATTACTCCCTGCAGCAAGGCAACATTGGCAAACGAGTAAATGTAATGAAAGACTAGTTGAGGCTTGAACGGCAGAATTATAATCGTTGTATGTCCATGACTAGTATATTACTTATAGTATGACCATATATTAGTCAAATTTTTTTGAAGATGACTATAGACAAATCACTATTCCCTATTGTAATGTGATTAATCGATTCGTTAGTCATATTTTGCACACCACGCATTCAATGAGTACTTTCCTTGCGTGAACAACACTTAACAACATGGATACACTTGTCATGCACGTGGATGGGTTTGCAGGATCAGTGCAGCCCCTTGAATTTGGTCCAAAATATAGAGCGGAATACTCAAGACAACGACTCGTGTCTAATCATACATTGGATAGCAAACGAAGTTGGAGAAGTAGATGTTTTGCGCATGGTGGCCGATTGCTTCAACAAGTATGACAATATCAACTTAATGGAGAGCGACACCAACCCTTCTCATCACGACGGAGTTGATGTTGCGTTCGTTGAAGCTTCGCATTGTCCGGGCGATGGCTTCCCAGTAAGTGACAACGAAGGTAGCGATGACGATGCACAGGAAAACAACGACCCTATGGAATTAAGAGGGACAACCACGAACATCAACGACGCTAGCGGTATTGTTGTGGAGGCCCTACTACGCGAAGCAAAGACTCCACTTTATGTAGGGAGCTCTTCCAACCGTCCCGACTCTCCACGCTCATGCTACTTGTTTGTTGCAAAGACATTCGGTGTACCAAACAACTTTGTGGACGAGTTGTTGAAGTTATTGCGAGGAGACAATATTGCCCAAAGGCAACACTCTCCCAAATACATTTTACGCGGCAAAGTGTTTGTTGATGAAGTTGGGATTGTCCTACGACTCTATACATGCTTGTAGAGACGGGTGTTGTTTATTTCGGAAAGATTTGGAGGATGCAACAGAGTGCCCAGTTTGCCACAAATCCCGGTATGCTGACAACTCCAAAACAATACCTGTCAAAGTATTGAGACACTTTCCATTGATTCCTCGTTTGCGAAGAATGTACAGTTGCCCGCGGTTGGCGGAGCTCATGAAGTGGCACACAGGCGGAAAAAGCAAGGACAAGGTGATGAGATCCGTGGTTGACTCAAAGGCATGGAACCACGTGAATAATAGATGGCCGGAGTTTGCAAACGAAGAACGGAATGTTAGGCTAGGCTTGGCACTAGATGGTGTGAACCCGTTTCGAAACCAAAGCCTTAGCCACTCAACATGGCCTGTCGTCATGCTAAACTACAATCTTCCCCCTTGGCTAGTGACCAAAAACTTCTTTCTGATGCTTATGTTACTTATACCCGGAAAAGAAAGTGTGACAGATAAAAACGTGGATGTATATCTAGCACCATTAATTGAGGAGCTACAGGAGCTATGGGAAGGGACCGATTGCGTAGATGGATCACAACAAAAAACTGGTGACAATACATTCAAGCTTCGAGGTATGTTGTTGTGGACGGTGAACGACTTTCCGGCATATGGACTGATTTCTGGCCAAGTCACAAAAGGACATAAGGCATGTCCCGTCTGTGGACCCAACATAGTAACGCGGCGCTCAAAAGCGCTCAAGAAGAATGTCTACCTTGGCCATAGACGATATTTGCCAATGGAGCACCAATGGAGGCGACAAAGGGTCAATTTTGATGGCCAACCAAACATGAGACCTCCTCCACGAAGGATGAGTGGTGGAGAGCACTTGCAATTTGCAAATGAGCGACAACAATGGACGGCAAACAACTGTGCAAATGAAAGAGGACGGACGCCAGACCCAATACATGAGCACGGAGTGAAGAGAAGGACATGTCTCTTTCACCTTCCGTACTGGAAAGTACGTGTATCTAACGCAGTGTTGTAGTGTGACTTGACTGTACGTAGTGATTTTATGGGTAGCATGTCCATATGCAGTCATATGATGAGGAATGTGACTATACATAGTGATAATGTACTATATGGAATCTAATTTGTGACTGGCCGGAGTCACTGTACAGGATCTGCTAATTCGACACACGTTGGATGTCATGCACTGTGAAAAAAACATTGCGGAGAATATCATGAAGACCATATTTGGAGAGAAAGATACCCTTGCAGCCCGCCTCGATATGAAGGAAGCGGGGATACGCAAACATCTTTGGCCCGTACGCGGTAAAAAACATGGTAGGGTTATGTTACCTCGTTCATCATACGTTCTTACGAAAGAAGAGCGACAAGTCTTTGTAGACCAAGTTCGCTCCTTGCGAACCCCTACTCAATACGTCGGGCAGCTAAAGAAGCGGGTCAGCATAGACGGACAAATCAAAGGCCTTAAATCACATGACTACCATGTTCTTCTTCAGCAAGTGTTGCCACTATGTGTGCGCACTACAATGACTAAGGAAGTCCGTACGACAATAATAATGCTGAGCCGGGTATTTCGGCGGATATGTGCAAAGTCCATTGATCCCTCGGCAATAGAAGATATGAGATGCGAAGCGGCCATCGCATTATGCATGTTGGAGAAGGAGTTCCCGCCGTCATTCTTTGACATTATGAGCCACTTGGTTATCCACCTTGTAGAGGAAGTTGAAATATGTGGACCCGTGCATACTGATGGATGTACCCTATAGAGAGGTACTTGAAGACTCTCAAAGGCTACGTTCAAATCGATGTCAACTGGGAAGGCGAAGATGGTCAAGGCTACGCTGTAGTACAGGCACTCGGATTTTGCACCGAGTATATGCAAGAGTATACGACTACTACACGAAGAGTGTGGGATGATAAAGAAGACCCGTCCATGTACGACGAGATCCTTGAAGGCAACGAGCGTCCACGCCGACTCTCACGTGACCTTCGAGGATGGATTCACGAGTTTGTGGTGACTAATGCAAAGACCATGGAAGAAGATTGCGCGAGTGAGTCTACACGCAAAAAAGGCTCACGTGGATTATGACTCCAACTACACTCGCTGTAATTGTATCCACTGATATTGATGATTATCATGACTACCTTCAGTGATGTTAGCGACTGCCCCTTGTGATGTCAGTGGCAACCCCATATATGTTGGCGTTTGCTTCTGGTGACATAAGTGATTGCCGAGAGTGATGGAAGCGACTATACTCAGTGATGTAGTTGTTGCAACAAGCCTCCACAGGTAGCTATAAATTACATTCTACTCTAACAGAATTTTCTAGAAGGTGCCATTGACCATATAGAACTCTTCTATTTTTCAGGCGACACGAAGATGACATGGCACGCCGTGAGGCAGAGCGTCACAAGTATAGGCGCAAAAAGCGAAAGGCTAGGGTAGCCTACCCTTCAGAGATGTGTGATGAAGAGTTCCATGTCTGGTTTCCAACGGCTGTGATACGAGCTGTAGAAGATGGAGACGAGGAGGTCCCTACCGATGTACTGGCCTTGATGCTACCTCCATCAGAGTATGCGAAGTCGTGTCGATCCATGTATGCATTTGGAAACCACATACGTGTAAGGAGTGCAGAGGCGCATTTGACAACCGCGGACTCGGGAGTAGCCGCAACCTTTCGTCAACTTTGTCGCGCGGGTAGAAAGGATACAAATCTTCGGGCAGCAGAGTTGGAGTATGTGGGGTGGGTGGAGGAAATTCTATTAGTGAACTATGGACGATTTGAGGTCGTGGTCCTATATTGCAATTAGGTGATTGCAAATATGAGAGGAGATGGCGCTACAATGAAGCGCGATGATTACGGTTTCACCACCGTAAACTTTGAGAGGCTGATCCCATACTCTGCACAATCATTTGCCTTCCCACTCCACATCGAATGTGTTTTTTTGCATCCGACATGGCCAAGCGTGGATGGGAAGTTGTGTTGCGGAGAGAACCGACAGGAGCTCGGTCCTTCTCCAAGCATCACATCTCCGATGAAGTTCAATGCATATCATTGGGTAGAGCATGTGATTTTCCTGGACTCGAATCTACGAGCCTAGATTCGGATGTCTTACCACGAACACCTATTCTCGTTGGTGCAGTGGAAGTAGCCCCAGAGGTGGTTGCCATCGCATTAGATCTCATTAGCCAAGATGACACATCCGTAGATGATTTAGAATATTGCGACTCAGATCACGATTGAGACTCTATTCAATCATTGACAGTTTTATACATTCCAATCGTTCACCATATATATATACACATATATTCACATGTGCAAACAGAATGACCAAACACTTATTGGATCTATATGCATGCCAATGTATCCATTCATGCATGTTTGGCCATGTCTAGTACAAATGAAAATGCAATTTAATGTAAACAGAAAACGCATATAACTGTGCAAACTAGGTATATGATCAATCTTTTAAAGTTTACAATAGTTTAGAGTCACGTCGTAGATTAAAGTACTATAATACAACCCTTATATAAACTAGAGGTCCTGCGTGACCACTAAACCTAGTCACACCACTATGCTCTAGAAGTATTACAAAAAAGTCTATTGAGTCTTTGAGCTATTTATGTCTTCATCAAGTGAATTATAAAACCTAAACCACAATCAACCCTTAATTCCATTGTGCCAAATTTGAAATTACTAAATATTCGACAGAAATCATCCTTATTAAATGAATACACTAAATCCCCATACTATACAGTAAAGGGGAGGGCCAAAATATATGTAAATTTTCTAAGGCAGTCTATATAATCTTAGGCAGTCTGGTCAACCAAAAAAATTCAAAAAAAAATAAAAAATAAAAAATAAAAGACTGCAGAATGTGACTGGTGCCAAAATATGACTGCTGCAAAAAGCTAACGTGGAATACGACTGGTGCTAAAATATGGCTTGTGCCAAGTCTGACTGCAAAATATAACTGCTCCCAATATATGATTGCCAAATATAACTAGACGTTCCCCGCGATCGTTCCCGTTTGTTCCCTACAAAGGTGTACGACCCTCTCATGCACTTTATACGCACTTTAAACGGTACAGCTGGCAAATATAACTATAGAATATGACTACAAGTCATATTCTCAACTTCGCAATCCACCAACGGTTTCGCCCCAAAAAAATATGACTGCTTCTAGTCGCTTGTCATCCTCAGTCATATCCTCCCAGTCATAAAGTGTAGCATTCTGCCGTAGTGCCGATTCTGAGCATTTTCATATGACAACAATTTCCTAATGCTTAATCTGAGCAATATGCTTTTGAAGTCATAGGGCCTTCCCTAGTAATTTGATAAGAAAACAAAGGGCCTTAGCATACTTTCCCATCATTAAGAATCTGGTGGCTATCAATTCTAAACCACCAATATACAACAACAATTGTACACGCCTTGAACAATCACGGATGAAAAGAATGTGTAAACAAAAGTATTTATTCATATAAGTTTGAGGATGTATGAAGCAACGTCCCCAGCCCCAAAGCTTTACAGAGTCAAAAACCATCGAGCGTCTCAATGCCAAAACATCTCCACAGATTGAGACGCTCGATGGTTTTTGAGACGCATCCATTGCACTTCGCCCTCCTTTTCAGCCATATCTCCATCCGCCTTCCCCTTCTCACAACAAGTTTTATTCTCACTAACTATCTCCCTTTTCCTATTCACAGTAAGTTTTATTCTCACTAACTATCTCCCTTTTCCTATCCACAGTAAGTTTTATTCTCACTAACTATCTCCCTTGTCCTATTCACAGTAAGTTTTATTCTCACTAACTAAACTGTAAATAAAATTAAAAACTATAATGTTAGCATTAAATGCTAATCATACTATTAAATATGTTTTTGTGACGTATTTACTGATTCATGGGCACCGTTCAATGGTCGTAAAATGATCAAATGGCCTCAACTTTACGAACATTGAACAGGGTCACTAAGTATAGTGATAATTTAACGTGTCTTCGACCTGCGAAAATTGCTTCCACACACACACTGAAATGAAAGAACAGGATGCTCATGATCTTTAAAGTCTATCCCATAGTCCCATGTGAACTCTTCCCCTTCAAGCACAATGCGATTTGTAAAGAATGCAATGAACCTGCGAGCAATCTACATGAAGAAACAATTATTTCAACGTGGTAAAAGCCTCAAACAAAGATTTGACAAAAATGAGACAAAAACCGAACACTGGAATGATAGTACTTCATAAGCACAATGCCTCACATGATAATATCCTCTCCTGATGTTGTCCCTTATAATCGGGAAAGCAGATAAGTTTGCATCAAAGCACCTGCAAGTTTATGCCATCCTAATTAGAGTCACTTGCATTTCAGAGCAATGGAAGGGGAACAACACCAATGTATCACTTCCGTTTATTCTCACAAACGAGATTGATTCTGAGTATCACATGTGGTTTAAGAACCTTGCAACGTTCCCAAATTTTGTTGCATCTATACAAAGAGCCTCATCATCACCCATATCGTTTTCCGCTCTCCAATCTGCATCCAAATTCATGGAAAACTTTCCCGAGACTTTGCGGGTTGATAATTCTTGGTTAGAAACAACTTCCCCAACATATTCAAACACAAAGGCTCCTGCTGGTAAATCCTCCTCGGATTTTATGCCCCATTCCTTCTCAGAACCCGTCCAAAAACCCTGACATCCTCCAAACAGCGCAATTAGGAAACATGCAAGAGTATCTATTGATGTCCAATATCTGAATCAAAAATGCAGTATTAACGATAACCAGGTTCTTTCAGCAATAAAAATCAGCAAGTGGGGCTTTCAACCCCAAACAAGACATGAGAAGTTGCTTGTTTATAACCTTGAGTTTCTTGTTCACACCATGTTGCACCACTCGGTTTGTACAACGATTTTTTTTGCATGAGCAAGCATCACCACACTCCTTCAAAAAAGTCAGCGTTACATGCCCATTACATTCTCCATTCTCTGAACTAGAGCAGTTCAATTTACCGCAATATTCGAACAAATCTTCATCTTCTGCTGCTCCTTCACGTGCATTCTACACACCACCATAAACTTGCACATATTAGATGAAGAAAATCAGAAAATGGTAGGCTGTAAAATGCTGAAATGAAGAAAACAAATACATAATATGGTTCATTGGAGATACCATCTCAATGTAATGAGGGTGAAGTAGTCCTTCCTTAGTATAAGGAGCTAAATCACCATCGCTATGATCACAACAACAACACCTCCCAACGCCACAAGCTGAAACACATTTAGTGCAAAAAATAGCCTTCCCTAGACTCAGTGTGAAAGGCGAAACTGATGTGTGAAAAAAGTTTGTTCGTATGTATTTGAACGGTTTGGGAAACTCTTCAGTGCCTCCTCTGTAGGTTACAATGACGGGAATTTTCTCGGCACCTAAGGAAATATCATAAGATATAAGCCTTGGAGCCAAACCTAATTTTTGTCCATAACATTTTATTTGAGGATTGAAATGTTTTAAACGATTTTTTTTGGATGAAACTTTACTTCATTAAGGAACTTTTCTTAGTTCAAAATGTTTTCAAAAAAACTAGTTTACTATGCCTAAACGGCCCCTAAAGTCTAAAGAAGTTTAACCCCTAAAGTGGGAAGGCCCCAAAACTGCCAAAAAGCTTCAAAACTGCCCTCTTTCAATGCAAGGCAAACAATTTCAAACTTTGACGTTTTTTCAAGTATGTAACTGTAAGATCTAGTACCTAACTTGAATATTTATATTTGTACCAAAATCTTACATTCGAATTCCTTACCAATTGTGAGATCGTAATGTTCAAAGTTGAAAAAAGAGTTTTTTTCCCTTGTTGCAAAATGGGTTTGAAGTTTTTTGTGAGCCCAAAAAACCAATTTTAAGAGTAAATTTGAAGTGAGGCTCTTCACTTTTTGTTCCAGGGTGAGTTAGGAACATGGCTATGCAATTTATCCTCATGTGACCTATAAAACCTAAGAAATGCTTGAATTTTCACATAGAGGTATGCTGAAATTCAAATACAAAGGCCCCTCTTTGATAATAAAAATGGCATTTGAAGAATGATTGGATTGAAGATCCGAACGGTAAGATCATGCCTTCAAACCATCTTTACATGTACAAAAATCAAAATTTGAAAAAAAATAAAATATCGATTTTTGGTGAATTCTCAAAGTTAATGCGTTTTTATTTATTTTGAGTAGAATTTGAGAATAAATGAGCATTTGGGAAGTTTTGGGCAGATTTCAAATAGTGTTTTCAAACTTTGACCGTGATTATCTCCTAAAGTATGAGGATTTTTGTAGCATGAAATGACTTTTCGGAAAGGTATTGGAAAACTCTAAAACCTGCGAAAGGTTCCAACCTCATGCAAGCTAAATATAGTAAATCAGAGGCTGAACAAACCCAAAACGACCCGATTCGGACTTTTTTCCACATTAGGGTTAAAATCACCAAATTCTGAAGTTTTGAAGTGCTTTTCCAAGTGCTGATTTTATGTTTTGAAGTGATTTTTTGGCTTTTCCATGTGCTGATTTCATATTTGGAAGTATTTTTTGGGGATTTTCAAGTGTTATTTATAAATTTCAAAGTGCTTTATTGATGTTTAAAAGAATTCTTTATAAGTTTCCAAGTATTTTTGCAGCGATCCTAAATATTCCTAAAAGATTCCTAAAAAAATTCACAAGATTCACAAAAGATTCCAACAAATTCCAAAAGATTCCAAAAAGATTCCTAAAGATTCCCAAAGATTCTTAAAAGATTCCAAATTTCAACAGAAATTTGTTGATTTGGTCATTGCACTATCTAAGTCAACAGAAATTTCTGTTGGTTTCTACAACAATTCAAAATCTGTAGAAACGGTCAATCCAGTGTCCCGAGCAACTAAAATGTGTTGTTTTTTTGTTGAATTGGTCACGATTTTCTAGTAGTGCCTGCATGGAAAATTCAGGAACCGGTAAAAGAAATCCAAGACAAAACAAAGTATAATATTTAAAACACAAAGTGCATACCATAATGTTAGAGATTGACGTACCAGACTGCAGCCCTAGATTGTGTACCTCAATTGACAAATGCAGCCCAATCAATATTGATCGGTGCATCATGATGCTAGATTCATAAGATGCTACCCATTCAAGATGTTGATGAACTCAAACTTACATAAAATGCTGGATGCGAACACCCAACCATCAAAATACATGAGACACGCTTCATCCCATTATGCACTCACTAATGCAAAGTGCATCAACACACCTATATGAAATATACCTAACGGTGATGGCTTCTAAAAAATATGCCAGCATACATGAACTTGCTAATTCCCGCGGTTCACAATAACAATTCTCTATTTCTTCAAGGTTTGTTTTACCTTGGAAGAGGGGATTTGAGCGAATCCAGCAAGTGTCATGTGGTCATCATCTTCATCGTTGGTTTCAGCTATTGCTGCCCCGACCTTCTTGTTTTTGAGCTTCTTTGAGGCACTCCCTATCGCCTCCACAGTTTCAGAAGTCCCATCAGATCGGGTCCTAACCTTCGCAGCCTTTCCATTGTTCCTCGTGGTTGGTGAAGAAGAATTTCCACCATTGCCGATATCAGAAACCTTCTTGGTTTTCACACTCGCACATGCAATCTGCGTAGGCACACTCTCAAACGCTGGTGGCCGACGCACTACTGCCTTTGAGCTATGGTCGCATGCCTGCTGCTTCGTCAGTTCAGCTATGGTCGCCTTCAATCTCGCTACCTCATCGTCCTTGCTAGCTAACGTTTCCGGTTCCTCTTCAGCCATTGCAGGGTCCTCAGCAATGACGTTGTCCGCCTCGTCCAAGGTCAGATCATGCTCACTTGAGCCTTGTGAACCGTGCTCCAAGTTTTGGCCTCCTGAAGTGCAATCAATTCGGTCCTGAACACCCTCATGCACATGAACACCTGTTAATCAATCATCAAATGGATTAGGCATCAATGTCACATCCCTTTCCAAAGGATGCCCGAACACCGTGGTGAGCCGAGAGGACCCCGGGAGTGACGCCCCGGGCTTGGCAAGAGACAAGGTGAAGTGACCAAGGGGAGTCCCGAGCAAACAGCACGCAATGGCGTCGTGCTCGGGACGAACTTGGTGGCGTGTCTTACATGGTTGGAAACCTTGTTTGAGCACGCATCCATGGGTCCAAAGAACGCGCAATTTGGAGTTGTGAGCCATGAGATATGGCTCTCCAAAGTTGGAGCGCGTTCCGGGACACTCCGGGACTCGGGAGTGTTGCCTTTCGGGACTCAAAATGTCGTCCCTCATGGATGGCGGCATGTTGCATGTCTATGGAAAGCTCTGGACATGAGCTTTCTAAAATGCTAAGGCTCGTGAGGTGCAAAGCAATGCTTTGGGAGATATGGCTCTCCAAAGCATCGGGACTTCGGGACTCCGGGACTGCTGCCTCCCGGGACTCCCGAATGTTCAGAGGAGCATAGCTCCCACATGGAAGCTCCGACTGGGACAAGTGAGGAGTCTATCGACATCTACTCAAAGAGTAGATGTTGAAAATGGGCTCGCACGTCCCATTTGGATAACTGAGCTACAAGTTAGCCCGAGAAGAAGATACGGCCCGTTTTTGAGACTAAGGCAAAAACGGGTGGTCTTCCAAAACAAAAGTGTGTCACGGAAGGCCCCTCAACACAAGAAGGGGGGGCCTACCGAAGACTCCAGAGAGTACTGTGAGGAGGGGTGGTCTCCCTCCTCACTTGCACATGGTGCCTTGAGGAGCCGGGGTGGCTCCAATGGGTGAGGCTTGGGATGGGGCCTCACTCCCGCACCTTGTGGAAAATGGAGAGTGCTTTGGAGCATCTCTATACATGAGGTTGGGAAGTGTCCCTCTCCAAGTTAGTCCCCGTGATAAGTAGTGCCGGTTCCCGGGAGTGACCGGGAATGGTCCAAGAAGGTGAGGCATGGAAAGAAAGCCTCACTTCTACATCTTGGGCATTGTGGGATGCTCTTGAGCATCCCGCAACATTGGGTTGGAAAGAGTCCCGCTCCAAACTAGTCCCCGGGAAAACTAGTGCCGGATTCCGGGAGGATTTCCGGCAAAGTCCCAAATGGGGTGAGAAACAAGAGTGCAAGGGGACTAGTGGGAAGTTGGACAATGGGTAAGGGCGGTTAGCTCCGGGGGTGATTAGTAGCACCCTTGGGAGCTTGGACATTTGTGGAAGGCCGCCCCGTGCCACCAAGTGGCATGCCCATGTGTTGGTGGGAGTTCCGGGTTGGCATACCCATGTGTTGGTGGGAGTTCCGGGTAATGAGTACCGGATAATGAGTTATGGAGTCAAGGTGGGTTGGACACCTTGACTTAGAATGGTGCTAACATTGTGTGTGTGGGGCACATGCAAGTGTTAGCAAAGTCGTGGCCGGTTGCTACCAACTAAGTGAGCCGTGATTCCGCTACTAAGTAAGGCTCACTAAGAAAAAGAAGAGTTGGAGTAATTAGGGTAGCGTTAATCAAAAGCAAAATTTGAGCAACACCACAGTACCTCTATATCCTTCCCTTCTTTACTATTCGGTGGACTTGGGGCAGAAACCTCTCTGTTTCAGTCCCCTCGGTTGGAAGGAATAACTCCTTTGTTGGCATCTCAGGTCGAGCAACGACCGCAGCAGATGTGACCTTCTCAGAGGACTTCTTCTTGGATGATTGGTTTTTGAGCGAAACCTGCATTCTAAATCCATGAGGTGGTGTCTGGGGTTCGTTTGAGCTGCTTGGTCGGAAGTGAGCATGGCTTGTCTCTCCCAAGCTGTATGTCCCAGTACATACGGAAGCTTGACCAAAAAGTCGCTGTAAGGAGGAGCCTGCATGTCACATATTAAACATGCAACATAGTCAAAGCTATATAAACATACAGTCTTTGAGATGACAATGTACTAAAATATTAAATAATACACTCTAACAACGTCTAACTTTTGACTGAAATTTGTCTAAAATACTGAGCAAGAGCCATACAATACTTGCATGTACATCTAAATACACAAAACATACTCACAATTGACAAATCCTTTGTATATAAAGAGACTCAGGTGTATATTAAGAGTACTAAGTATACTATATGACAGTATAATTAGGATACTATGTGGTAGCATTCCTACTAATTGATTATACTACGAGTCTCATATTCTATGTCCCAGAAGTCTCACATGGTGTATTTGACACCTAATAGTATATTCTATTACCTTGATAGGTTATGAAAGGAACATCAACATGAAATTAAGTACAACAATTGATCTCAACAAACAGCGTTCAATCTACCAGCATTATACATCAACTACAATAGGAACATTTGTCATTCTCATCACACACAACCTCACTACCTTAACATTCAACAAAGTACTACAATGGTGAGTGAGATTTCATGTTGTTCACAATACATGCAAAGCAAGGAGGGAGGGGGTGGGCTTACCGATGTCTGCACCATTGCGCTTGGCAGCAGCTATTCTCTCGGAAAGTGCCAAATTGCGTTGCTCCTGGCAGCCTAGCTTCTCAGACATATCTTCCAGATCCGTTGAGTGTTCCCCAAACCCGAAGCTTTTGTACCAATCTGGATGAACTACAGAACACGTCTCCTCTACACATTTCACAGATGATCTAAACCACGGCATGGCACACCATGGGTGGTAGACGTGCCTGCAGCTACAGACTAGAATATCATTGTAAGAAAATGGACATAAACACAGAACGCACTTGCTTACATTCAAATTATCACACTACATTTGCTCAATTTGTGAGGAAATGCACATGGGGTGGGGGTGCAACGATAACCCTGGCTGCTGACTTCGCAAGTTTAACAGCTGCTGGGCTAAGAGGGATTGGTGACCCACGAGAAACACCTCCCTACGCAGCAGCTTTTCTTGATCCGCTGCTTGGCTGACCTGCATGGGGAAGGAGAGTTATAATCAGAAATAGATTGGGCATTGGCTGAAAGGAGAGAGTTCCATACACTTGGCTGACCTGTAGAGCAAGTAGAGAGTTATACGCAAGCATTGATTTGGCGTTGGCTGAAAGGAACATCTCCAACCCGTACTGCATCTTAGTCGCCTCAGCCTCCACTTCACAGTCTTTAATTTTCTCTCTAAACTCCTCGGCTGTCTGGTTCATGTTGTTCACCATCACCCGAACGCCCTCCACCTTCTGATCTAGCAAGCGCTTCTCCTTCTCAAGCACTTGAAGATCAGTCTTCAGAGCTTGTAGCTCCAACTCCGCCAAACGCTGGAGGTCTACTGTCTCCCGTTTTTTCTTCTCAATCCAGCTCGAGCTTTGTCTTGGTGTGCCTAAATCCACCGCTCTGCATGGCAATTGAGCAGGCTTGCCATTCACCAAGACGTCACCCTGCATGAGAGATTCTATGGCCTCTTCTTCTAGAATGGAACTGAGAACCCTACCGCTAAGTGAAGCCTTCATCTCTAATGCAGTCCTCATTTTTTTCTGCCATGCACTACGCTGGTTTCTATTTGTCATGAAAGCAAAACCAGCCCAATCAACATCCAATCCCTTCACTACATCAGCCACAATCCCAATTGCAAACTGTTTAGGGATGAGCTTGGTTTTGGTCACCTCAACTTTTTGGTAAACTATGGGATACAATCTACCAATGGCAGCCTTGACTTTAGAGTCTCGGACATCACCAATCCAAAATCCAGATTTACCTCGCTGTTGCCCAAACACGGCAGTCAAATTGGATTGGAGAATGTCGCCTTGGTCTGCAGCTTTGTGAGGATTGATGCCCGTCCCATTCAGCCCAAACCTATCCCCTGAAATCTTCCATCGATAATGCTGGAGGAGGTGGACCTCTGCGCAAGACAGCAATCTTATCCTCTACATCGTCAACCGTGAGAAGCTGGGGCTCCTCTTTGTTATCTGGATCGGCCTCGGACTTCTTCTCCTTATGCCCACGCACACGCACCAAGGGCTTTTTCTCCTTCTTCACCATCTCGAATTCTCAACCACAAATCGATCACGGGGGCGCTAGGTACTCTCTCCAGTAACAAAAATCCAGAAACACACATAAGGCTATTTCTCAAACTGATCACAGTACGCAATCTCAAAGATATCATCTGCTTGCTAACCAACATAGTTAGCCCTAACTTCGTGCTTCGTACCAAAATCGCTCTACAATGCCAGCATTGCTAAACTCCCAATCCACGGCGCCACAACTCCTCGCATCAACGCACTGTCTACTGCGCGCGGGCGTTCCTGCAAGCTTCAAGGTTGAAAGACGAAAGGCGAACTTGTATGAGGACGAAGCTACAGATGGGAGCGAGGAGCTCCTTCTAAATCGCACCTACAGAAAAGTTGATCACTTCCGTTTATTCTCACCTTTGGGAAGCAAGCCTTCAGCTTGATCGGGCACAGACCTTCATGACGCACTCCCCGCCGTCCTCAGCGCTTGTGTCCACGGCGCCACAACTCCCAATCCACGGCGCCAGAACTCCTCGCATCAACGCAACAACTGCGCGGGCGTTTCCGCAAGCTACAATCGTGCGCGAAAATCGGAAGGTGACAGCTCCATACACAACGGATCCAATGCAATCTAGATGGGAAGCGCGGACCCAGGTCGGAAAGCACGGCTGACCTAGCGCTGAGCAACCACAAAAAGCTCGAGATTAGAAAACAAAATGTCAACGCCCGTTCTAGCCGCGGGAAAGCAAAGTGCATTTATGAGTTGACGACGCCGGCTAGAAATGTCCCACCGGCCAATAAAGTCACATGTGCAAGCTGTCAATTCCAACTCTGTACCGTCAACGGCCACGATGAATCTGTCAGAAAATCTACGGTGCTCCACTGTCAACGACCACAATCTATCTGCCAGAAAATCTACGGTGCTCCTGATTTTACAAATCCCAAAGCATGGCTCAAGATTATTGTATTGCACATACTTCAAATTTTGCCCAAAACGTAGCACCTTTAGTGTGCTTCTACCCCACACGCGATGTGCTGCTTTTTCCGCCACAACTCCTCAATGTACTTGTAGGCGCTTGTATTCAACGACAACGAAAAACTTCATGCACCATAAACCATCGGAAACGATACAATCCATAGCTCATTCTCTAACTGAAACCCTTTAACCTCATTTATTTTTTCTTCAAAAAGTGCCAGAAATCAGGTTATGGTGACGAAGGTTTAAAAATGCGAGATTAAGTACCCGTGGTGAACAATCCTGCAGAGAGTCGAAGTGAGATGGCGCAACCAAAAAAGAATGATCGGGCCAGAGTGCTGCGAGAAGAAGCCGCCTGGTTGACACAACCCTAAGTGGACATGTAATCCAGGTGTAGATTTAAAGCACCTAGAATTTATTAACCATTTTTTATGATTAGCCTCTTCTAGAAGAAGTAAAATGCTTCTTTGTTTTTTTATGGTTTTATAACGTACTAAAGGTACATGCTCAATAACCGTGCAAATTTTGTTGTAACAAGCTCGTAGGAGTGATTGAGGGAATCTTTTTAAAATGAGCAAAGTTTGGATCTTTTGGATTCATACTTTTGAACTTACATAAAAATTTGGTGCGGTATTTTCAATGATGTGTTGTAAAAGAATCTCAAATTGAACACTCTACATTCCCTTTTTTTAATTGCAAAGAATTATGCAATTTTTATTCTTTGTGGGATGGTTATTGTTTGGTCATTGATAACAAATATGCACTTACAAAATTTATACGCTCTTGTGCTCCACTGAATTAGCGGGGTTGGAGGAAGATGGAAAATTGAGCTCCACGAATTCAGGTGTCTTGAGTGCAAGGAGTTAGTCTCTAGAGATAGGTTTGTAGACAACAAGTGAGGGCTCGTACTTGTTCTGAAAACCCCTCCAAGCTTACCTTTGACTTCTGTTGTGTATATGCATTGAGTGGTTTAAAAAGGGCTATGAAGGACACCTTCATGATAGATCTACTCTCCTTTAGAAGTTAATTATAAATCCTACAGTGGGATGTTTTGATTTTTACTTTTAATCAGTAGCACTGAAGTTATACTTTGAAGTTCAAAAATTTTAAAAAAGTAAAAATAATGATGTGTTATATAATCATGCACAATATTGGATTGATCATTATATATTAACCATAGTACATCACACCATTCACCGTCTACTTTTACTTTACAATTTAACCTCGTAGTTGTAAAATTTCACAATGGAATCTTTTATGTGTGAATGGTGCAATGCAAGTCCATTTCACTATAAACGATCTCTATCTACACATCTAGTCACATGCATAGGGAAGTTGAGACCAAGTACACAAGAACTCGTAGATCCACTATCTCCATTGCTGGCAACAAAATTTTTTGAACCAACTAATTAACTTCTCCATTCTAGTCAATCTCAACATTCAACATAATCTAGCTCTAGGATCGAGTGTAGCACCGCTAGAGTTAGATTTGAACGAACCGCTTGACGATGACTTAGATATAGAGGAATTCGATTTTCTTGATCAAAATGCATCTTCTACATATGAATACGATTCAACTTTTAGTCTCATCAATTGGATTAGAACATGCAAAAAAGAGGGAGGATTATCTAACAGTGACATAGAGAAGTTGTTTAAACAAGTGTTGTTTCACCCCTCATTCAAATTAGAACAAGTTTCAGTGCGGTCAACTTATGATGTTGACAATTATGAAAAGACTTTGTACAACAAAGCAGATGGATGGAAAAAGGAAGAAATCGAGAGGAGTGTTTTAAATTACAAAGATCCAATTATAGCACTAGAATCGTTGTTTTCATCCTCCGTAGTTGCTCACAACTTTACTTTACAACCCTTAATGACAACATCGGAAGATGCAGAAAGAACATATTCAACCCTTGCAACAAGAAATTGGTGGCGCTTAATGCAAGTAAGTTCTAGAACTTATGAATTATAGATCTTTTTTAATACAATTCACACTTTCTATGTGTATATTTTTATTTTTTTATTGTTTCAAATTTTAAACATACAATCATGTTAGGTTTTGAAATGATTCATAAATTATACTCCCTCCGTCCTATTATAATTGTCCAATAGATTATCTCAAATGGACCACTCAAGATAGATTTTGGAGAACCTACCGGACAATTATAATGGGACGGAGGGAGTAAATTCTAAATCCACGAGGTTCTCACTGTAAGAGTCTAGCTGTCAAAACAAGCAAAAACTACAAAAGAAATATATTGATCCAAGACTTAGGTTTACAATGAATAAGAGTCCCTTATATACTAATCTCTTGGCTCAACTGCCGAGGCTATACTTTAGCTCTACTGCCGAGGCTATACTTTAGCTCCACTGCCGAGGCTATACTTTAGCTCTACTGCCGAAGTTCTATTTATAAAATTAATAGCGAGTGAACATCCGAGCTTATCAACGAGGCCTTGGCCCATGACAAATGCCTCCTCCTCCTCCTCCTCCTCCCGTCTTTGATGAATTAACAAGTGTCATACAAGAGAATGTGCCCAAGGAATATCAAGACGCACGCGCGCAACAAGCGCTCGTAATCGTCTAAGGCCATGACATTTTGTAATTGGCAAACAAGGTTCCCAAGTAGGCTCCGCCATCCTGTCCCACTTTACAAGTAGTTGCCAACCGCGCCACGACGTCGATATTGCAACACTCTTTCAACAAAGATACTCGTCCTCGCTAGTGGATGCCTCGAAAGCGGGATTGCTCAAAACAACACCGGGCTCATTATCATGAGGTAGTTGGGAAGGCAACGGATCCTCACCGCCTTCTTTACTAAACTCACATGAAAAAATGGGATGAATACCGACGGTGTATTCAAACGAACCGCATGTGTACCTCGCACTCCAATACACGATAAGGAAGAGCAATCCAATCAAGCTTCTTGATTGGCGGGACGTGTTGATGTTCTTCAACTTCAACCACACACGATCCCGGGACGAAAATCCTCGCCACCGAAAGGTCGTGTATTTGACTCGACGTTCTTGAGTCTCTTGCGCAATGGCCATTGCCGTTGTTGCCGATTCACTTGAATTACGCCAGTCTCAACAAGCTTGCGTCCTTTTTCCGCCGGTGACAACGAAGAACTCCGCTCCTCGGGTATAGTAATATTCATGATCAATGATGATAACCGTGAGTCATAAAAATCTGCAGACATATCTATAGATCATGACACACGATTATTCAACGCCATCATCGCGATCGGCAAATCGAAAAGCCCAATCTTCTTGCTCAAATGTCGTGAAAATACGAAGATATGTTTCAAGCTCTTGATTCGCCTCTCTCTTTGCACCATCTCCTCCGGATGGAAAGTCATCCGACAACCGACGCGTAATCTTCATCAATCTGCATACTTCATCCAAAGCGGACTAACAAATTGACTACCACGATCCGACACAATTGCTGCAGGCAATCCGTGATGCTGAAAAACTTGCTCTAAAAGTTTGTGAGCCACATCAAGTGCACGAATTGTCTTCATAGGCACAGCAATGATAGATTTGGACAAACGGTCTGTCACAACCATGATATTTGTACAGTCGCTGCAGGTGCCAATCCGTAATAAAATCAATGGAGAACTCACCAAATCCGTGCGGAATTGGCAAAGGTTTTAGCAACCCTTGCTTCGCTTCTCCCGCCAAATCTTCGATTTTCCACACACGTTGCGCCCGCATAAATCTCCGAACATCTTGTGTCAACCTGGCCACGTATATTCACGCAAATCAAGTCACGCGTACCCTCACGACCTGGATGTCCTGCTAGTGGTGAATCATGAGTAGATTGGATCAAACGCGTCCGAAGAGGTTCGTGCGCCGGAATCCATATTCGTCCACGCCAACGCAATCGATGACCTGAATCTACAGAACACTCACTAATCGTGATAGGTAAGCCCCATTCTTTAGGTAGTCGGCGCTCACCATCCATAACCGCCTTTCGCATCTTCCAATAACGATGATTTGTTTGCAAGGCAACATCCCATAATGCAATCATCTCGTTAATAAATGGACATATGGGACGCGGGGTCATTATCGACTCAGAAAGCGAGCCTCTTTCTCTCAATCGCATCACCATCTCGAATCCATGCGGATTTAGCGACAACCTTCAAAGCGCCATCATCTCCGTCCAAAAGTCGATGATATCGATTCACGATTCGATCATCATCTCGCGTGTTGGGGAATCCTGCTCCCGACGAGAAAGTGCATCCGATTGAACTTGATCCTTGCCAGGCTTGTCACAGACGATCTCAAAGTCAAAATCATTCAACTCGTAGGCCCAACGATTTGCCTCTCGCTCAAATGTTGCTTCTTCAAAAATAAGCCAAATTGCGATGATCTGAACTCACTTCAAAATGTTGGCCAACAAGTAATGTACGCCACTCGCGGATGCAATGTACAACTGCTAGCATTTCCTTGTCATGAATCGGATAATTGGACTCAGCTGGACTGTGTTTCTTCGAGAAATAAGCAACCGCATGCCAAAGTCCGTCCACCTTTTGCATTAAGGTGCCACCAACAGCATAACCAGAGGAATCACATTCAATGGTTGTTTCCAAACCTGGAGTCCATTTAACGAGCACCGGCGCATGAATTAATGCCTCCTTCAATCGATCAAAGGCATGTTGACATTTCGATGTCCAATGGAAAGGTTGATCTTTCCGCGTTAGTCGAGTAAGAGGTTCTGCAATGTTAGAATATCCATCTATGAATTGTCGATAATAATTGCAGAAACCTAAAAATCCACGAACTCCTTTCACTTTTGTTGGCGGCTCCCATTGACGAATTGCCTCAAGTTTTGCTGGATCAGCCTGCAAACCCCAATCGGTCTTCACCAAATATCCAAGATACTTAATAGTGCCTGCTTCAAATTCGCTCTTATCAAAATCAAGTTGAAGCCCTGCGTTAGCAAGCTTACGGATGATCCTGAGAACTGCATCACGATGTTCTTTTTGAGTATCACTATAGATCACCACGTCATCAATATACGCAGAGCAAAGATATATCCAAATCGTCGCGAGTATCCAATTGATATATCGGTTGAAAAGTTGCAGCGCGCTCGTCACCCAAACGGTGTGACCAACCACTCATATAAGCCAAAGCGTGTTTTGAACGCCGTCTTCCACTCGTCACCTTCTTTCACACGTGTCCGGTAAACGCAGAGATTACATCAACCTCGAGATATATTTGGTCAGCAAGAATGGATCTTAACGCCTCATCAATGCGCGAATCGGATAGTCGTCTTTCCGACTCATCTCGTTCAATGGCCGATAGTCAACACGTAAACGCAATCCTCCGCCAGGTTTCTTCATTAAATATGACCGGAGCTGCTTTGCATGTGAATTACTTACGCGAATAAATCCATTATCCAACAACTCCGTAAGGGTCTTGCGCAAAACTAATAATTGATCCTTGGACATCCGATCAATGGCATGGGCAGGGGATGTCATCATTAGTCTTCCCTTCAATAAGATTGATCTCGTGATCAATCCCTTTCCTATGCAGGGGCAACGACTTTGCATCTTGTCGATTAAAAGCGTCAATAACTGGCATGAGCTAGTCAGGAGCATGTTGTGCCGGGTCCCTATACACCTTCTGTTGTAGTGCCTTCTGGATGTCAACCAAGCTGGCACTAAAAACCTCTACTGGTTCACCGCTTCTCTGCAAAGTTTGAATTACTGATGCACGTATCTCTTGCATTGGCTCCAACGTAATCGGTCGAGTCTTCACAATCATCTTGAAAGGTTTTCGAATGCAAACCTCTTCTTTAGCAGGTCGAACACTTGCATCATGTCGCTCCATCCAACATTTTCCCAAGATTATATCATCTATCTGTCCTGGAATAACATAGGCAACAATCTTCTCCTCCATACCATCAATATCGGTCATAAAATTTGCAATTTCGCAAATCATAGGCCGCTTCTTCATTGTCGTAATTTGCTCCAAAGATCTAGGTTGAATAGATGACGCATCCAACCCTCTCCGTCGAACAAATTGCTCGCATACGCTTCTGCAAGCATTGGCATCCGAAATCACACAAAGCACGAGTAGATATAGTTGGGTTTATTAAAACATCAACATACATACCACCCGTATCTAAGCTGTCTCCTAGATTCTTCAACTTTGACAACATGCCTCCACGCCTCCGACTGAGTCTTATGCCGGAAGCTGCTCATTTTCCGACTCTACATCAGAGTCACAACTCTCCATCTCTTTGACCTCCTCTATCTTGACATTGCTCTTCTTTCTCACATCGCGCATTATCGAAGTTTTGTCCGCGCTCTCTTTTTCTTCTTCTTCATTGCCTTCACCTTGCTTGGATGAATGGACATTTGCACGGTGGCCTCGCTTAAACATAAAAAAACAATATCCCTCTTGGCGACACCGTTGTTGTTCCTCCAAAGTCGACGTCTCCGAAGCTTGCTTATTTGGACCGTAGGCATCCAATCCATCTCATCTCCATCCGCCATACGCGATTTGATGTCGCGATCGGAATCGCACGACCTTCCGATATTGCAAGCAATCAAGTTGAGAGCCGACCGCCAACAAAGCTTGGACAAACATACCATAATCGATGTACGCCACAGTCCAATCATCGCGCGTTGCATCTCTCGAGTTGAGAGCACCGCGAAGATATCCTATCTTCACCATATCCGGAACCATGGTAAGTTGACTCTCACCAAGCTCCTTCTCAAACTTGGGCAAGAATGTTGCGAATGACTCCTACCTACCCCGCTTCATTGCTTGAAGCCGATTCAATGCCTCACACACTGCCGCATTCGGGTCGATGTAAACGCTCGTCAAGATGTTGAATAAAAGTCGCCGCATCGCAACCACGTTGATTTTGGTAGAAAGATACTACCATCATCCGCGCCTTCGTCCATCCTCGAAAACAAGTATGCGGCTTGATCTTGAGGTGTACCAAGTGACTCCATCAATTCAAGCTTGTTATCCGCTTCGACCTTCCATATTGGGTAGCCCTTGCGACTCCCGTCAAACTTTGAAATATCCGCAATCGCTTGCGCAATGCGACGGTTCTTCCTCCATATTGTTGTTTGATCGATTGCGGCATCATCTCGCGATGAAGACAGACCTCCTAAACTCGTGAATTGTCCAAACACTTGAGCCACTGCGCGATCAACAGCAACCAATCGCTGATAGCCAACTTCTCGGCCACGAGAAGCTTGAAGTTGTGTGCGCAACCTCACGATCTCCTATTGATAGTCTTCCGCCGTAATTTCTCCTTGCGCCTGCTGCTGCTGCTGCAAGATCTCATCATCGATCATCTGGGCGTTCTCCATCTCAAAAAGCAACACCTCTCAATCAACTCTTCAGGCTTCGCAAAGCCTTCAAATGCGTCCCGGTTTTGTGGCTATCTTCAATCACTACCACGAGGGTGGATAAGTTCCTCAATCTAATCAATGTCCTACTTTTGTCGTTTGAAAAAACAAGGGAGGATGAAGCCCTTCAGAAAATCAAGAGAAGTCTTGGATTATGTAAGAGTCTAGCTGTCAAAACAAGCAAAAACTACAAAAGAAATATATTGATCCAAGATTTAGGTTTACAATGAATAAGAGTCCCTTATATACTAATCTCTTGGCTCAACTGCCGAGGCTATACTTTAGCTCTACTGCCGAAGTTCTATTTATAAAATTAATAGCGAGTGAACATCCGAGCTTATCAACGAGGCCTTGGCCCATGACACTCACTTCGTATTTGAACAGGAACATGTGAATTCCGAACATGGCGAAGGGAAGGTTGTTGCACCCCTAATTTTGTATAGTGATAAAACGTCACTATCAAACACCGGTATAGTGAACGGCCATCCAATCTACTTCAGCATCGCAAATATTTCTTGCAAAAATAGATATCTTCCTGAAGGACACTGCTTGCTAGCAATTCTACCAGATTTTAATGTAATGGAATCTGATCCTGTCAAACGATTGAAGTTATTTCAAAGGTGTCTATCGCGAAATTTAAAACCACTTAAAGAGGCAAGTTTTTGGTAAGTAATAATTTCTTGTATTATTATATTTTATTAGAATTTATTTATAGAAGAATAGTCTACCAATCAAAGTGAACCAAAGTAAAAATTGATTTTACTTATTAGTTTTAAACAAGTATTAGTTATGTTTGGGTATTTGATTTTGGCATTCCATAGTGGCATATCATTATTTGATCTATTTGGCAAAGAACAAATGGTTTATCCTCGATTGTACGCTTATGTCTGCGATCATCCGGAAGGGTGCAAGTTAATACAATTTTCTACAAATTATTACCAAATAAACAAAAATAAAATCTATTATATTATATTATATTATATTTTGTTTTATTTATTTTTTTATTTTATTATACCAACATTTTTTAATATATATGTCTGCAAAGTAACTTGTACCTATGATACAAACAAATCTCGGTATCCTTGTAGTATGTGCATGTGTCCAAAAGTTTCATTATCGGATGTGGAAAGAGGAATGAATAATTATCGCACCGAAGCTTCTATGAAAAGAATCTATCAACAAATGTCTACACAATCACGGACGATGCAAGCCTCTACACCAAAATCACATTCACTTCATCCAGTGGAGGTTAGTTTATCTACAAAACAAATTGTTGAAATTGTGAAGTGTTTATTTTAGGATTGTTATATACTAAAAATTAGCAAGAATAATCCTTTGGTTGATAAAATGATTAACTAATGTTTACTGTTGAATAGTGTGCGCTATGGGATTTTGCTGGAGGAGATACAAAATTTGGTAACCCTTATCTTGCCATTAATGTTGACATGTTACACCAAGCTGACTTTGGTATCTTCAAAACTCTTATGGACATATTGCAAAGTATGTTTAAAGAATTGGCGCCCCCACCTCTTCCTGAAATGGATAGAAGACTTTTGGTAATTAAAGAGTCAGCACATTTTTTTCAATTTCGAGTGCCTGGAACCGACAAAGGAGGGTATTTTACTTCTAATACTAATTTGGCAGCATTTGAACATTGTTGTGTAATGCAAGTTAGTTCAATTTGATTGTTAGTAAAACACTCTACATTTTGTTTTAATTATTTCTTTTTAAATACATGTATAGATTTAATCTAAAATAGGTTCCGGTTAATTATTTCATTGTTATTGACCAAAAATTAATTCTTTGTGTTGATAGGTGGTTGTATTTTGCATGATGGGACTCTATCCTAACTTCTTTATTGAGGTTGTTGTAAATTTTTTACAATTGTATCAATTAGCTTGTCGTTCAAAGGAATTCTCAGAAGAATCTCTTACAACAATGGATGCTTACATGAAAAGGTAATTACCATATCACATTAATTTTATTACTATTTGAATTACTTAAGAAAATTTCTGAATTCATATTTATTTCGTGATTTCAAGGCAGTATCCGTATTTCAAACTCACTTGGGAACATGGCAAAAATCAAATTTCAATTTGGTCAAGATTCATGCTATATAACATTATTCATCTTCAATTCGACTTTCTAGAGCTCCTATTGAATACAGTTTGAATATGTATGAACATTTGCACATAGGATTGGTGAAAACAGCATACAGGGCACGCAATAAAAAGCAATTTCTGGATTTTATTGTGAAATACAATAGGAGATTAGAATCGTTACGAACGAGTGCATTGGAAAATGATGGGTATTCTCCTCCTATTGGGAAGAACACAGTATTAGAAATGGTAAGTCATTGAATCTTTCACAATATTCCCTATATTTTTTTCACTTTTTGTCACTCTATTTAAATCATATTTTATCAAAGATCCTTTTGTTCATTCACTTATATTGTTGTGATATTTTCTAATGTCTATAATAATCGAAGACTTTACAAACAGGAGAACATATTTTGGGTGGCTTCGAGCTCAATTTGAAGATGGAGCTGTTGGATCTTGATATTTGTCACAAGATATATCCAAATCTAGAATCTGCTCACTCAAAGAAGGAACGCATATTGGCTAGAATTTTGCGGCAAGATATTTTGAGAAATTTGAAACCATCTTTGGATAAATATATGAATCAAAATAATATGACGGGAGGGCAGGTTAGTAAAATATGCGTTAATCAAATTTTATTTATCAAAGTAATTTGCAAAACCTATTATTTCACTTCAAAGTATTTTAAACCAAACTTTATTGTTAATGCATCTAGGTGATACAAAGTGGAAGGTGAAGGTGAAAAAGAGGGGATATCATATAGACAACTTCGTCTGCTTTTCAAATCTAATATGAATTTGAGACAACAAAATAGAAATGTAACAAAAGAATTGTGTCTGGTACGAATATACGAGCAACTAGAAATTCATCCAACTCTGGGATGTCTTGAATTGAAATGGGTAGAGGAAGGTCTTGAATCTTACAAGGTGATAGAAATAGAATTGATTTTGAAGGTTGTTCACATTATTCCACACTTTCAGAAAGGTGGTCATTTTTTCCTTCACAGCTTCAAATTCTAGAATACAATCATACTTTAAAAAATGAAGACAAAGTATTTTGTCATTTTGAGGTAAAGGGTCGCCATTGAGGAAAGTTAATAAAATTATTACTTGTATCAATTGATTCAAAAAATATAAAACTAATATTTTCCACAAACCAATGTTTGAATATTGTTGCAATATGTATGCAATGACTTTATTTAGAATACAAAGTCAAGAAAAAATTTGTATATAACTAGAGTACAATTTATATAAGTTTAAAATACTATATTTTTCCCTGCAAATATGAATTATATTTATAAGAAGACAATATTGAAGTTATACATATGCAGTACATCAAAAATTTCTCAAGGTCATTACTGCAAATTAAAAAAGGCAGTACTGTGTGCAGTACTGCATTTGTACTGAACTGTAGATCCAGTGCAGCAGTACTGCATTAATATTACTGAAGTGGGGGGGGACTTTCCTGATGCAGTAGAGACTCTGAAGCTGATGAGGTCGACATTCCTGGTGGGTATAGATTGCTTGTACCTACTATTAAGCAAATGGCCAAGTCAACCTCCTTAGAATAAAATTGTAATTTGCGCTCATATGACATATTATTTTTGTTGTTTAAAGAAAATCCATCTTCCTCAACAAAAATAAGGGGGTAAAAGTTTTTTACCTATTATCAGACAATTAGTTTTATTCTTGGGTAACTTCAAGCTCTCCATCAGACTATAGGTCTTCAATCTCCTCTAGGCGCAAAGTTCCAACACTGAATTCAGGTAGGACTTCTCGATCATAATCACCTGCATCGTCACTTAATAAAGACCTATTGTCTACCTCTAAAGAAACGTCATCAAAATCTATTGCGTCCTCTTCATGCTCAAGTGGATCCTCACCAGCTGAATCATCTGCCTCTATACTTGACAAACTTACATGAACACGCTCCCCCAATATATTGGAAGTCTCGCCATGGTCTTGAACTTCATCATCTACATCAACATCCTCTTTTGCACTACTTTCAAATCGAGATTTGCTAAAATACACTCTTTGCGACCGAGTGTGCACTGGAATGACTATTTTCCACCATCAATTCAACTTTTCGTCCAAATAGAACACTTGGTCTCAATCTTTTGGAAACATAAAGGGTTCATCCGTCATTCTATTGTCAGGCATGAATTTTTGAGCTCGAACACGCATGAAACCACATTCATCCAACACCACGCTGCCCCTTCGTCCGCTAGATTCCTCTATAGAATCGTACCACTTTCCTTTTATGAACACAGTGGAGAAAGAATCAAAGTTTAACCGAACAATACTATCAACGAGTCCAAAATATTCTTGAGTTTAGTCAGGGTGTTGAAAAGTTGCCGATATGCCTGAGTCCATAGTGGTCTTTTTTAATGTGTCATTTGCTCGAACCCTAAAATGCCTACCATAGGCCCACAAAGCGTTCATAAATTCTCCCCTTGGTTGCGAGCCAATCGCCAAGTCCAACTCCGTATTTGAGACAACTTCTTTATTATAAATAGCTGATGTCACAGATTGATGTATCCATTGCCGAAAATCACCAATATCTCTGTTGCCCTCTTTCTCTGCTTCATACCTGCAAGTGTCACATGACCCACTTTTAAAATTTAAAAAATCTTCCAACAATTCTAGCTTACAAGAATTTTAATTTCAAATACTAAAACTGTAAGATAATAAACTAGCTTAATGTAGAAAAACATACGTAACGACCATATCAAAATTATAACACAACAAGTCCTATAGGTATAGTTGTATGTATTGATGAAGTTTCAATAAATGAATGGGTCTAAAGAGCAAGATTTATCCTACCTACACCAAAGAAGTATGTATGATACATTATACATGATTTATATGCAAAATCTGACATACATAGAATTGAAATAATTTTGTGCGTAAATTTAAAACATTAGGCTTAGTATGCAAACTTACTTCCGTCTCCACTTATCCATTGAGGGGTGGTTGTGTAGTAAAAACCGATGAGCTTGTTCTTGAAAAACAACATCCATGCCTTGAAGTCTCCTTCTCGTCGGCAAAACCAAACCCAAGGTTTTGGAATCCTCCTCCGTTACCCATGCAGGAGGTGCACTTTTTTGCAACCTCGTTAAAAACTCGCTTGCATAATACATGGACTCTGATGCTACATAACCTTCTTCCATGCTCCCTTCTGGTTTTGCTCTTTGTCGAACAAAATCCTTTAATTCTTTCATGTTACATTCAATAAAATACATTCAACGATACGATGCCGGGCCAGCCATGCCAACTTCCTCTACTAAGTGAGGTAACTGGTGGAATTGGGTGTCCAAGACAGTAGGTGGCATATGCAACTCAACGAGGCATATGATCTCTGCAGCTTCTTCTAATTTTGCTGGTAAGTCATCTGGATCAATTTCTTTTGAACATATCCACCGAAATAAATTCCCAACTCTATACACTATGTTGCGCACTTCCGCGGTCAAAGTACCATGTATAGCCACTGGCAATATGTCTTGGATTAAATTATGGTAGTCATGGGTTTTTATTCCGGTCAACTTTCCTTCACTAAATTTGTACATAAAAGAAGAGCCATACCCAGTGGGAGTTTTTGCGTGGCGAACCGTCTCTATCACTTCATCGAGCTCTTCTTTTTTCCACACCCATGGTGCCGGTACATACTCCACGCTTCTCTTTCCATCATGGTCAAACGATTTAAATGGTTGGAGACTACGCCTTATACCTAGTTCTTCTAAAGCTTCTCTTACCCGCATTGAATCTGCCTTAGTGCCTTTGCAATTGGAAAATGTCTTGAAAATAGCTGCTGAATCATAAATACCCTACAAGTGGGAAAATTCATATGATTTGTAAAAAGTCGGGGGCCTTAGAATGTAAGAAGTTAAGTTTCATATGCCAACTTCTAGAGCGTCAAAAAAATAGAAAAATATGTATATGCTAAACTCATAACAACATTTTTGTAGACACCTAAATCCCTAACGATTATGGCATGATAATATAACAGATGAATAAACTGTTGGGGTCCTTGATAGAGAACTTCAATTGGCGACAAGAAATGAACTGAAAACTATACTTCAGAATATTGTGAGAAATTAGACTAGGTATTTTGAAACTTCTTACGTTCTACACAAGGAAGAAGGGTTCAAAAATTGTTTGAAGCTGTGAAGTTGCCGATTCGAAAGTTTTCAGTTAGGAAGTCCTTCCAAGCATCCTGCAAGAAAGCTCACAATTAAAAAGCCTGACAAGAAGAATGTGATAAAAAAACGAAAGGCGGCTCCATCACTAATCCAAGTATTTATTAAGTTGCTGTTTCTATTGGAGGAATCACCTGATTTGGAAGATAGCCATGTTCTTCTCCCGTGCTAGCCAGAACGTCTCTAACCACCTTAATTTGAGACCCACGCCAGTTCTCTCCAAGCATATGCGTTTCTTTTATGGTTTTCACTTCCTGCCAATCGCCGACTTGGCTATGAAAATGGAAGTGAAGAGGAAACTTCTTTCCGCGTACTAAATTAGAATGTAGAGACGATATGAAATTTGACATTTCTATTTCAAATTGAATACCAATGGAAACAAATAAGGCAAAGAAATAAACGAAGGAATCAATCAAAGAAAGGGTGAAAAACTGGAAACGAGAGAGAGCTCAGGAAAATACTAAGGAACGAATGGAGGAGAGTTCCACCTCCTGAAGTTCATAGGAATTTCCGACAATCAGTTAAATTGAGATTTACTCGAGTTAACTTAGAGACTAACTAGCTTTCTATCTTCTTAACATGTAGAAGGAGCTGAGTTTGTGGCCGTAGATTCCCAGCTTCGCCGTAGGAGCAGGCAAAACCATCGCTTCCTGATGAGGGTTGCAGAGAAAGGCTTGTTCCTGCTTTTTGAGTACTGTCTTTGAGAGGTCAACGATGGCGCGTGAGAAGAAGCAGACAGTAGTGAACGCAAACCCAAACTCCTGGAAGAGGTTGAAGAAAGTCTTAGACTTGGGTCCGTCTTCTGCAAACACAATTAACTCTGTTGTTGTGCCAACACAAGTTTTTGCATACCAGAGAAGACCATCTTCAGTAAAACCTCACGTACCTTGTCAACCGATTGCTGAGAATAGTCGTGCCGCCAAGAGAAGGGATAAGGTTCAGGGGTGTCCACCTTTGGTTAGCAAAGAGAGAAGTGGTAGTCTTCAAATCTTGGACAATCATGACTTTGTCGAAGTTGAAGGCAACACGCCGCAAGAAGATAGAAGCGATGGTTTTGTTGGCGTTCCAGGAAGCCCGCGGCAAGAAGAAGAACCATATGTTGTTGCAGTTCGAGGGAGCTCTCCACGTGAACAACGCTCGGTGAATGTGATTTTGATGCCGTCGGTCTTTAGAATCTTTAGAATATGGCAATCACAAGCACGATTCGTTCACGTGTTCGAATCCACGATCTCGAGCTCTAGATTCTTAACAATGTGGCAATCAATCATTCAGTGCTCGAATTCATAATCTCAGCCTCTAGATTCTTCAGAATCTGGCAATCACAAGCCGGAAACATTCATGTGTTTGAAACCATGCTTTCGATTCTTTAGTGGATGGAGCGCCTGGTTACCTGTGAAGGCAACTTTGTCAACGTCCATGTGCTCGGCCAGCGAGCCACCAGCGGTAGGGCCATAGCCGGAGACTCTGTTGAGCACGCCCGGGGGATGCCGGCCTCGAGCGCAAGTTTCCCAGCCAAAACGGCCGAGAGGGGTGTCTGTTCCGCGGTCTTGAGCACCACGGTGTTGCCAGCTACAAGCGCGGGCGCCACCTTCCAGGCGTACATGACCATGGGGAGCGTTACAATCAGTTTCAGAGTCACAATAGTATGGAAAGAATAGATTGGCTTTCCTGCGTAGATGCGGTCTCCGAAATTGCTGCCGAATAAAGCTCGTCAAGGTGGCGATCCGTGTGCGGTTCTGTGGTTTTGTCTGAATCTGTGGTGCTTCTGAAGCTCCTGGCTAACTTAACTTACTTGTTTCAATCGCTCACGGGCCGATTCCAAAAGTCGTAGCGTGCGTTTTGATGCACCGTTCTGTAAGTTGTACGCGTTTGAATTATTCCTCTTGCAAGTGTTGCTTTCTTCAGCACGATTCGAGGTGGTTCTTTCTTCTTGCGCTTCAAACTATACAAGAGGTAGAACATCGGATGAAGTATTGATGCAATCTAAAGGTTTGTACGCTGTCCCTCATTCCATTCTTGTTTTCTTCCGCCGAGCGATTGTGAATCCGTTAGGATCCACTACAAGAAAATGGGTGTAAAACCTACTAAAGATTGACACTGAAATGTCCAAATCAACAAAAAGGCCTTCGCACCTTGGATTTCTGTCAATTTACACGGAGTTTTGTCAATTCTCACTCGTTCAAATTTTTTTGTCAATCTTTTGTCAATTTTTTTGGATTTTTTTTGGAATCTTAGGGAATATTGTTGGAATTTTTGGAATCTTTCGGAATCTTACGGAATCTTTGGGAATCTTTTCATTATTTTTCAGACATTGATAAAAATGCAAATTGAAAAACAAAGATGCTTTGGGGCATCATTATTTCTTCAAAAAGAAACAATTGAAAAATTTTAAAATATTTTCTAGATATAGAAAAATCCCTGCATGCAATATTGAAAAAAAATTTTGAATTTTTTTTTTTTTTTTTTTTTTTTAATTGTAAAAATTATTCAAAGTCAACTGGGCAGTAAAAAAAGGCTCCAACCTCAAAAAAAAAAAATTCAAAAAAATTTGAAATTTTTTATACATATAGAAAAATACCTGCATGAAGTAGTGGAAAAAAAATTTTGAAAAAAAAATGTTTTTTTACACCGTGAAAAATATTCAAAGTATGCTGGGTAGTAAAAAAACGCCCCAGCCTCAAAAAAAAAAAAAATTCAAAAAAAATTGAAATTTTTTATACATATAGAAAAATACCTGCATGAAATAGTGGGAAAAAAAATTTGAAAAAAAAAAAAAATTTACATGGCAAATTAATCGCCAATGGTTAAGTATTTGAATAAGTTACAAAATTAAACGCACATGTGCATGAACGTTTGTAAGTGTTGTGGCGGTTGTAGTCAGGTTAGAGATGAAGAGGTCGTGGGTTCAAGCCCGGGTGGCTACAGTTTGTGAAGTTCGTGGTGGGCCCCACTGGTGGCGGTTGATAATGCGTTTTTTTTTATGGGTAGTAGAATCGTAGTTACCTCAAGAAGCGTAAAAGTAGAAATGAAAATAAATAATAATTTCAGGTGCAGTAAACATTAACATTTACTTCCTTTAAAAAAAATCACAATCTTTGGGAAATGGTGAAATTGTAAAAAAAAGGAGGCTTTGGAGTCCTACGTGGAAGTTTATCACCATAGTGTAATAGTGACATGGCAAGATAAATCCAACATGGCAATTACATTAGCAACCCGTACATCCTACGTGTATTTTTCGCAGAATTGACAGCCGAATTGACAAGGTTCTGTCAACTACATGACCGAATCAGGGTACTAAAATTGACACCACAGTTGACAGTTTTTTGTCATTTTTTTGTCAATTAAGACAACCAGCGCCTTGTAGTGATCCTCAATTAAGTGTCACGGATTCATACGGAGTGGTGTCAGCCTCTCGTACATTGTCATGCCTGAGTAGTTGTTAAGAACGTTATTCATTGTTGAGAACATGTGTTTATACTTTAATTCCCGTTGACTTGTGAACCGCCACTGTGTGCTATTGTTGCAACTCTTTTCTTACCAGAGTAATAAATTGCTATTTGAATTTAGGTCTTTTACATGATCGGAGTTTCTGGACTTTTCTCCTATCCTTACAAGCTTCATCCTCATAAGTCCTTTCAGTTTTTTTGCTCTGTAGGTTCCTGATGTCAATTTCGATCTGATTTATTACTTCATGTTGTAACAATACGAGTTTCCAAATATTCTGGTTAGTATCAACATGTATCCATCTGCTGTATTTTTAACGTTCCCAATTCTGTCGTGTGCACATCTGCTCATGTTTCACAGGTTGTTCTTGTGGATGGAAACTTATTCTACGTTCCCATGAAGATACACTACTTTGTCGATTGCTACTTAAGACTACTAACTGTATTTGAGTGTTGATGTTGACCATGATGAGTGATTTTGGAATGATTTTGAATGATTATGAGTTCATGCTTCTCAGCTTTATTTAGTTTTTAATGGGCCCTAACCTTGTTGAGTGCAGGATCGAGAATTGGACTCTCGACCAATTGAGGCTGTATATTTTCGACCAGGTTTTGAAGTAGCCATGAGACAAGCTGGTTCTTCTGATGAAGAGGGGGGCGAATACGATGACCATGTTGTGAAGAAAAGAAAACAAAAGATTAGTAGAAATTCAACAGAAGTGAATCCCTCACGTAGTAAGGTTGTAAGTAGATTTGGGAAATCTGTTTTGGCAGATCCTTTCTCGAAAGAGACCTTTGAAACCGACCACACAGATATCCCTGAGTATGAAGTTAACTCTCAGTACAGGCCAGTTGGTCACTTTTAGCAACACATTCGAGCTCAAGCGTTTGTGAGGGTAGCAATGTTTTTTGATTGGGATATTCCATGGTCAAAACAACCCCCCGAATTGAAAATGTGCTCCAAAATTCGATTGAAGAGCATTTATAAAGGAGAGTGGGATGATAAATGGGTGATGTGAGCCAAAAAACCACCATGGAGTAGCCTTTGGTCACAAGGGGATTGACAAGAACAATACATGAAGAGAGGAACAAGGGAGAAGAGAAGATGAAAAGTAATGAAGAAGAAACAAGGGGAAGTGAAGAAGAAAACCCCCGTCGGCCTCCTTTTAACCCTCTTCCGGTTTTTGGCTTGCCATTGCTTCATCTTAGCTGCGATTTGGGCGTGCCATAGCTTTTTGAAAAGCTAAGTCAATTTCGCACTCACCCCCAAAATCTCAGAAGCATAGGATCAAAACCCGAGGACAGATGGCCAAAATACTGGGGCCTACTTCTTTTAACCGCCGGCGGGAAAACCCTTCAACACCCCCAACTTTGGAGGAGTGTTTCTCCCTCTCTAAAGATCGGATCTGAGCATACCATATACCCCTGGAAAGCTGTTTGAACACAACTGATTTGTCCACTGCCAGGGGGAAACCGTTTTCCACACCCCGACTTTGGGAGCAAATTTCTCCCTCTCTACAGCTCGGATTTGAGCATGCTTACCGTTGGAAAGATCTACTTACAAGCTACCTACCACAAAAATCTCAATCAATTTGAAAAAGAATTGAGCGACTGATGAGGGAAAGACCGAGAGACATTTGATGGGGATTGAGAGAATTGAGTGAAAGGGGCCCACGGCCTCCTTCTTCTACCAACAACTAAGCAATTCAAGAAGAATTCAAAAGAAACAAAATTGAGAGGGAGGTCCACATGCCTCCCTACTCTTACTCTAACTAAACATTACAAAGAAGAAGAGGTAGACAAATAAAATTGAGAGGGAGGTCCACATGCCTCCCTACTCCTACTCTAACTAAACATTACAAAGAAGAAGAGGTAGACAAACAAGATGGAGGAGAAGGAGGCTCATGGCCTTCCTTCTCCTACTCTAACTAGATTGAGTGGGTGATGATAGCTTGGAAACAAGCTATTAAGTACAAAATGAGAGCCGCCAAATAGGCGGCTCATCCTAAAGCCTAACTAAGGCCTAAGCCCTAACTAAAGCCTCCATGGATGAATAACCGCCACTCTACGCGCTCCGTCCTTGAAGTCTCCATTCCATCAACCACTTCATCAATGAATGTAGCCTCACATGCTACCACAAGGTTAGATGGATGAGACTTACAACAATAAAATTTCAAACACAACATGGACATCAAAGATTAGTTGTACAAAGCCCATGGTAAAACGCTCAATTCTAATTTAAGCAACTAACCATATTTCTAATTTAGGATTCACTAGGGGGAATTTTTCCTCCTCTAGTTCTTCTCCATCATCAATTGGATCCACTAGGGGGAATTTTTCCTTCTCTAGTCCTTCCACACCCTGAAGCTTAAATTAGTCTTAAACGTTCCATCAAAGGCCTTGCAACAACTAATCCCTAATATACAAATTGTATTAAAAATTAAATCATTGTATATTCATCAATTTACCTCAAGATATCATGGTTTGAAAACACTTCATTAATAAAAGTCATTATTAACAAGATTTAAAAAAGAGAGCGCTCTCACGCTCTCACAGGTGATGCAACAAGTCGGCAACAATCTTCGAGAAAAACGTGTTCGAATCAGGAAAGTGTTCAAAAAAGCAGGAACTTGGAAGGTAACTCCACTTCCCTATGGTTTGAAGGAGCATTCCACCCGTGCGATTTTTGCCACATTGCAAGACCCCAAACATGTGGACAAGTCCGAAAAGTGCAAGGTTGCTACCGTTGCAAGAACTGCAACGATAGGCTACACACACAAACTAGGCCAGGAGGTGTGAAGTCTTCATGAAGCAAATTTGTAAGTTATTTTTACCTATTTTGATTCATTATTCCAATACTTTTAACATCTATAATATTCAATAATTGTTTATTATGTTGTAGTGGTGTGCGACTCTCTTTTGCTCGAATGCACTGCTACCTGTTTACTTTGGGCAATCTATAGAATGTGGTGTTGTTACTTTATGTTTAGTGTGTTTATTACTTTAACATTGTGAAATGATAATGATTGTATTTATTGTGTGTAGGGGATACGGTTCTGATATGGGTACCACTAAGACGCGTCTCATTATGTGTAACCTATGTTTAATTCATCAAATATGTGCCAGAAATTCCTTTTTTAACTACATGCATACAACTATAGCATTGTCATCTATAATACCATCTGGTTAGAATAATTTTTCAATATTTTTTGTTTATCAGAAAAGTAGTTTCAAAAAAATTACACTATTTAGGAGGGGTACCCATATCAGAACCGCACCCTAGGAGAGGATGTTCAAGAGGCATCCCCAAGCAATGGAGGTAGATTATGCAAAGCGTCATGGTTTTGACTCTTTGAGTGCAAGGTTGTTGAAAGGCGAGACAATAGTGATTGCGCACAATATTAGGGACTAGTGGGGAAGGTGGTACGAGCTAGTTTGAAGTGACAATGCGCAATGGGCATGTCTTTGTGAAAGAACAGTACTTTCGATTCTTCACAATGTAAGTGAAATGATATTTCATTATTTCATACTTTTGATTTCCTCAATGAAAGTGTAATGATAAATCATTCTTTCATAAATGGTTCAAATTGTACTTTGTTAATAAATTTCAGCTCCTCTTTGTGAAGAGATCGTTTTGTGTTGGATCTGTAAATCAAAGCGTTACCAAGATTTCAGTTAGATTTTAGTTCTTTCTTGTTTTTCTTGATAGGTGAAGATTTGATTTTAAGAAGCCTTCTAGTATATATTTCATGTGCAAGTTATAATACACTCTTGTTTTTGAATAAATTATTCTGAATGCGTGCAGCCAAGTAGGTGAGACTCCTTTCTGTTTTATCTACGGTTGCATTTGCAGTCTTGTACCGTTATGTGTTAACTTTTGGAGACAATTGGGTGAACGGACCCTCCACGTGGGTTCGAGCCCCACGGTTGTCAAGTAATACGAAAAGCTACGTTGTCAAGTAATACGAAAAGCTACGTTTTTGGCGTAACATTACTTACACCCCCTACGTAGCATATGTGAAAGCAATGTTTTTTCGTTGCTCATGCTACGTTTGCATATACTCCCCATAGCAAGCTTCTCCGTTCAAAAAGCTACGTTTTAGGCGTAGCTGTTCCATGTTATACTAGTAGTGGGTGTTGCTCGCATTCCATCCGCATACCATTGTGTCCCGCATCGTGGAGAAGACATACGGCACAAGCCGTTTGAGGCCAGCATCGACCCCCCACACCTTCGAAGCATCAGAAACGGGGAGGAGTATTGCCGGAATCGATTCGAAGTCTTTGTGCGGATGGGGGAACGGGAGGAGGTTGATACGTGCCTGACGAAGGACCATGTGCCGCACCTAGGTGACTGAGGACCATGATTTGTGGAGCTCGTCGGAGCAGAATCTGCTCTACACGGAAAGCCCAAAGCTTCCCATGCTCATGTGAACAAGATATAGTGAGTACACGAAAAGATGTATCGGAGATCTTTGGAGAATATAAAGATCCTCACATCCCCGATGTAAATTTTCAATTAGTGTAATGGTCATTTTACAAGATTAAAATTTTCAGAATTTGCCTCAATAATTCTTAATTTAGTTTGGATCTTGTTGTATGTGGCATATTTGTTTCATCCATTCACTTCCTCCAGTTTCTATGAGCAATTTTGATACCTCCTTGTGGGATTGGTGTATTTTGCCCCCACGAGTCTTTGTAGGATTGAAGGGTTGGAGTATATTCTTGTGAATCCTCGCATTTTCAATTTGGAACCCAAGGCCAATTTTCATGGGTAATTTTGAATTCAAATTTGGGGCGTGTAGCCCCATATTACATTAGGAGCATATTCTTTGGAACTCATAACCAATAAATGAAAAAGTATGAACACATTTACTCCTTCCCGCGAAAATTTCATAGTGGTAGTTTAGAGCTATCCCTCCATGTGTGAGTATTGTAAAGAGTGGCTCTTCATTTTTGTCGAAGAAGGCACCACAAGCCTTGGCTTGGTGGTTAGGGCTTAGGCCCCCAATGAGGAGGTCGTGGGTTCTATTCCCCATGCCGGCATGGTGCTCACCACTATAGTCCACCCAACTATTGTGGGGGGTCCTTGGACCTTGTTGTATGGGTACCTCAAAGTCCTTTGGGGGGATACTATGTCAAGTATCTTCAAGGCACTAGTAACTAGGCTAGAAACTAGCGTAGTTATAGTGTCCACCCTCGAGAGGGTGAAGTAGTATTGTTTCATTTTCCCCTTGTCCGGTGGCCATCGGGATATTAGCATTACGAACGGACACTTCATTCACGCCGACCCCTTGGAAAGGGACCGGAGTTTCTATCTATCTATCTATCTATCTTTTGTCGAAGATGTTGTTATTCAAGTTTAGTAGTGTTGTAGCAAATATCAACCAAGAGCCATACGTAAGGCTACATTCCAAAGTTTTTTAGTGAAGCTACATTCCAAATTTGTTGGTGAGGTAACTCAAATTAAGAATTTTGAGCGCAAGTTTATATCTTTTACTCTAGAAACACTTTTTAAATCCCATAAATGTAAACAAAGGTAAGCTATTAGAATCTCAACGATACCATTTTGCAAGAAACTTATTCTAAATTATAAGTGTAGATTGAATCTCGAGTTTTGAGGAAAATGAAGTTCAAACTAAACCCCTTGTACTAAAATGCATGCCATATCTTCTTGACCTTTTAGTTTAAGATAAGTTATTTACTACAAGAATAAAAGTTGAATTGAAATTCAAACCAAAAATCACTCTCACATTTAACAATGAATGAAAAAGATACAACTCCTCTTGAAGGCCATTTGCTTTAAAAATTAAATAAAAAAATTAAAAAAATAAATAAATAATATATATATATATATATATATATATATATATATATATATATATATATATATATATATATATATATATATATATATATATATATATATATATATATACAAACACTCTGTAATTACTAATATCATTCAAAAGAAATTGCTTCCAACTAAAACATTCTTGAACTTTACCCTAAGCTTACACTTGTCTAGTAAGACTAATAAAATATCAGTAGTAGAAAATGGTGTCCAAAATGTGTCCAAAATTACATAGATTTAAACATGTCATTACGGACGAATTTTGGACACCATTTCTACTAGTGTATGCTCCATGTTGTACACACCTAGATAATAACTTTATGCTCAATGGTGTGTGCCGGCATTTCATACAAACGTCAAAGAATACAAGATTCTACCACTAAACTAGACCTCATTAGAGATTTGAATCAAACATAGTCCACCTTGGATACTGGAGAAAGAACTTATGGCTTTTGAAAATTTTATCCCCTCATCCAAAATGTTAATTTTTGTCACATACTCTATTAGAATAAACCCCTAAAATGCATATTCTATTTTTAGCTCAAGCATGTTATATATAAAAATAAAAGTAAGTTATCTCAATCTTAACTATATAATCTTGTGATGAACTTATTGTAGGTCATGTGGACCAAAATTTGAGCTATGAGGTCCCATAGATTGCAAGATTGTATAGTATTAGTACTCAAAAAAAGATCATCCCATTTTCAGTTCGCAGAGGAAATGCTATTAACAAAGCTTCTACAATGAAAACATCTCCAACTTGAATGTTGTTCACCTTCATCTAGAAATGAACATGGTGCCAAAAAGTATCATATAAAAAATTCTTGGATCAAATAATAGCCTCACAATGGTGAAAACTATCTTAAGTTTTTTTTTTAGGAGCCAACAGTCAACCCTTTGCCTTAAAATAAATGTTGTCTCTTCCTCTTATTTTTTAAATCATCACTAATTCATTCCACATAATCCCCATATAACTTAATAACCAACTTAGCAAAAGAAGTTGAAATTGAATGTTGGATGAAGGAGATTGTATTCTTATTCTTCTTTTTTTATATATGGGAACATTATTGCAATCCCAAAACCAAAATCATTTGAATCAAAAACATCTTGAGGAGATAGTTGTTGGGATTTACCTAAAGATTATATTTAATATAAAAACATTCAATGAGTAACCAAATTTGATTTCACATATTTGCCTTGCAATGGTAGATCATGCCCCAATTTTGTAATACAAAGAAAAGAGTCACCTTCACTAAAATGCATGCCATCAATTCAAACTTTATTTTATTGGTATGTACATATTTATTAAACAAACTAGAATTGATTTGAGAATCAACCCAACAAATCTTCTAAAGACCAAACTTTGAATGGAAAAATATCAAATCTTCAAAATTTTAGCTTGTCATCCAAAATGTTGAACTTTATTTGTGTGCTCGGAAATGGATTAATTCACGAAAAAAGAATCAATTATGTATAGCTTCTTACTTAAACTCAGTAGGATTTAAATGACATTCAAGTGAATATTGTTCAAATTTGAAAATGTCACAACTTCTCTTGTATGACATTCATATCTTAAAAGTCAAATCACGTGATTGATATAAGGGAGAGTGCTAAAAATGGCTCAAATTCCAATTTCTAATAAAGAAAACAATGGAAGTAATTTCCATGCATGGGAAAAGTAAGTGGAATGACAGTCAAAGTGGGTTCATGATCATTGAACTCTTTTACAATTTGCAATGAATTTTTAAAGGAGAACTGATAGGTGTTTCTAAAATGATGCCCTCATTTTGACACCCTCTACTATTTGAAATGAGTACATAATACCATTGAATAGTGATGTTGTTATGTACTTCAGGCCTAAGATTCCTAGTGCTCCATTATTGGTACCGCTACATTTTTTAGCACTCTCCCTTACCCTTATTTTTTCAAAACCCTTATTTTTTCAAAACCCTTATTTTTTCAAAACCCTTATTTTTTCAAAACCCTTATTTACTCAAAACCCTTATTTTTTCAAAACCCTTATTTACTCAAAACCCTTATTTACTCAAAACCCTTATTTTTTTCAAAACCCTTATTTTTTTCAAAACCCTTATTTTTTTCAAAACCCTTATTTTTTTCAAAGAAGGACACGAGGGAATATGCAAGATGAGACTGGAAATGTCGTTGAATATGCTGGTGAAGCAAGAATGAATCAATTCACTCATACATACCTTATTTGCCTTGGAAATAGCGCTAGCACGAACCATGGGTGGGCTTGATTGGGTCAAGTATGGACATCAAAAATAACGTAGAAATACCCTAATCCGACAACAACTTGAGCTTTCTTGAAGCAAGAAACTACAACATTCACTACACAAGAGTTCTTAATTGGTGTTGCGTGGAGATTAGTGTAAAAGGTAACTTTTGGTGAGAACACTATTTCTCAACTTTCTTAACTCCCAAACACACTTGCCTATTTTTAGCCAAAAACACATTTTCAAAAATAGTGTCACAGATGAAAATAAAAGTAATGTATTTAAAACTCAATTGTACAAACTTATAGTATACTTATTGTATATCATGTGGACCCTCGTAGATTGGGAGATCACAACGTATTAGTACTAAAGAAAACAGTGAGTTTTCATCGTTTTTGCTTTAGAGTGGAAAATCTACTAACCAATAAAAAAGTCACCAACTATTGAGATGTTTGTCTTCATCCAAAAAACACACTTGTACCAAAGAAAATCATTGATTCCTGTAGTAGCCTTGCAATGGTGAAAACTGCCAAATAATTACAAACAAATAGTAGTTCAAAACTACACCTCTTGCATTGAAACCATGCCGTGCGTGCAAAATATCTTTGATTCCGTCAAGATTTCTACCACTAGAACTTGACTGACTCTAATTTGAAACCATCCCAAAAATAAAGTTGAAATCCGACAGTGGATGGAGGAGATAGATCTTCAAATTTCATCCATATTTCACTTTTTACATTGAAGAAACGTCATGGCAAATCCATTACTAAAGTTATTTGGATCACGAAGCTTCCAGCTAGAAGTTTGTGAGGAACCATCTTAAGATCATACTTGTGTAGAAAATATTCATGTAAAAGTTTTTACTTTTATTTTTTGATTTCTCAATGTTACACGTCACCATAGTGTTATAACACTAATTGTCAAACCATAACACTAAATGTGAGAGCATGGAAACTTTCTTGCAAGTGGGAGAAATTTTTGAAACTGTTGCAATTGGTGGCTTGAAAAAAAGAGGAGGGACATTGATTGCAATGGCAGCTCAAAGTGAACACTAATCTAAACCCCTAAACGTCTTTACAATCGTTTTAATACATTTTAGATCAAGGGCAAAAACTTTGAAGAACCATAACTTCTTCATGTTACATAATCACGTACTGTAATAATTCTTTGGACAACTATTTTTGGACGATGGGAAAGTTTCATGGGCCACAAGCCTAAGATCGAGGCATCTAAAATTGACCATTTAAGAGAATCCCTACCAAAAGGGGAGGTGTATACTCGAAGGGTGATTTTTCCTTCGAAGAGAAATAAATTTTATGAAGAATGCAATTTAAATTTTATATTCACTCCAATATGTAAATTGCAATGAATTTTAAAAGCCAAGTTGTTACTAATACACCTAACCAACATGTAAGTTCATCTAATAAAAACCAATATTGAAGAAACTAAAATTAAAGATATCTTTTGAACCCCTATGCATCCCTCGGTTTAAAAAATAGACCCAATATATGCATGGTCTTTACAGATTTGTATAGTCTATATCCACCATTGGATTTCAATTTTATTTTTTTGGGTTGGAATCCAATTCAAGCCTAGTTCTTGTTGTGGAAATATTAATGTCATTTAATATGTTTACAAGACATGGCAGGAATTCTAGTGCAAGAGGTTTAGATTTGGACTCTTCTTCCTTTGTAAAATATAAGGCAATTTTTACTCTTGCAAGGCTATCATTTGAGGCACAGTTTCTTTTTGGAGTTAATTTTGTTCAAGGGTGTTTTTGGGATGTACTTGAACAACTTCCATATTGGTGAGATTTTGATTGCAATTGAATTGTTGATCGTATTTCCAATTCAAAGTAAAAATGCTAAAATTTCATAATTGTTCATGAGTACAAATTGTTGCAGGATATTCCTTTCTTGTACACGATTGACTTACTATACGTATACGATCACGTATACGAGCCAGCTAGTAGCACAGCTCCCTGCCATCATGCTAGTTACACCCGACAGCTACCGCCGTCATGCTTAGTCCAGTACCAGCTTTCTGTTGTGGCATCTATGATGCTTTTCTCTTCCTGTAGCGCTAATGATGCTTTTCTCTCTCCCGTTGGAGTATGTATACTGCACCCGACATCTTGTACATGTGCTGAGTGTATGTGTGCATGTGTTAGCGGAGAGCATCTCTTCTGTTTCAGCTTTTCAGGCTTGAGTAAAGATTGTGTCAAGGCATTTGGCAATCAGTGTGTGCATCGAATATGGGAAGCATTCGGTTGGATCTGGGTTCGTGTCTGTAACTGGGTCTGAGTTCGTGTCTGTAGCCTCTAAAGGTTATGGGCCCACGATTTCTTTTTACTCTGATTCAGTCCGAAATAGCAGTATAGCTCATCGTACCGTCATTTATCACGTTTTTTTTTCTGCAGCATTTGGGAATCAAAAGCGTGTGAACTTTCCGAAAAGCATTAAGTCTACAGTGGCAGTGTCGATAGAGTTGTTGTCAGTCTTTGTCAGTTGAGAAGTGACCCCTTATTTCTTTCTCAAGAATGGATACAAACGTTGAGTTACGTAACGTCAAGAGCTACAATGGACTGAACTTCCACCTCTGGAAGTTCCAGCTCCGAGCCATCTTGCTTGGGCAGGATCTCATGGGGATTGTCGATGGAACAGTACCGCTACCGACAGATGTTGCTCGGCAAGCAGATTGGATTAAAAAGGATAATCAGTGCATTTCCTTGCTTTGCAAAGCAGTAGATGAGTCTGTCTTAGAAACTCTCATGAATTGTACTACGTCCAAAGAAATCTGGGATAAACTGAAGCTATTACATGATCAATCTGCACATGAGTCAGTGCATCATATTCAGCAGCGATTTTATGAATGTAGAATGGAAGGCACAGATACCATAGCATCCTTCATGGGTAAACTTGAATTGATAAGAAGCTCGCTAATTAACGCAGGTGACAACTCCATCACCGAAGCAAGCTTGATAGCGAAGGTTCTTGCAAACCTGCCGGCCAGCCGCTACAGCGCCTTCCTGTCTGCATGGGACAACGTCGATGATGCATCAAGGACTCTCAGCAACCTCACCATCCGTCTACTGCGCCATGAGATCAGACTAAAGAACGAAGATAAGGAGGAAGAGAAGGTCGCAGTGGCATATGCAGCGGCCTATAACAAGCGACCGAACGGCACCGGCAGTTTCAGCTCGTCACAGGCACAAGGTGGTGGTGGTCCAGCGCTTACGTTTGAACAACGTCAGGAGCGCCGAAGGGAGATCCATGAGCGAAAGAAGGTGACAACTTGCTGGAAGTGCGGCAAGTTGGGCCACTGGGCTCGAGAGTGCCCTTCCAACGATAGCCCAGGCGACTCATCCGAACTGCTTGAAGAGCATAAGTCAAATATGGAGCAAGTGTCTCAGCTACCGGCACCATCCAGCCATCGAGCCTACATGACAGCGCCGACGGCTGCCGACTGCTCATCTTGGTACCTGGACAGCGGATGCACAGACCACATGACGAACATTAGGAGCCACTTCTCGACCTTCACAGACATCAGCTCCGAGAAGCGCACCGTTCAGGGAGTCGGCGGCATCTTCTTGGAAGTGGTTGGCACAGGCAACATCAACATTCGTGTTCATCTAGGCAACACCGAAGAGCTTGCCATACTCACAGAGGTTCTTTATGTTCCTACTTTGGGAACCAGTCTGTTTTCTTCTCAGAAAGCAACTCAGAAGAACATCGATACAATCACGTCAAAGTCCTTATGCCGCCTCGTGACTCAATCAGGACAGATTGTCATGCGAGGCACACTAGTTAACAAACTTTACAAATTGTCGATCACTCCTCAGACACCCGGCCGAGCTGTAGCATTTCACGTGGGAAGTTTTGGTGTGTCGACCAAGAAGGACGGCATTCAATCGCTAGATACTTGGCACAAGAGATTGGGTCATGTTCATTTTGACATGATCAAGAAGATGGCATCTCATCAGACCGTTGAAGGACTTGCTCTCACAGGAAAGCCTGGAACACACCAGTTCTGCAGTGGATGCGCTTATGGCAAGAATCAACGAAGCAGGTTCCCATTCAATGAGGAACGCCAGAAAGCAAGTGTTACATGTGCTCTTGTGCACACTGACATCTGTGGGCCAATGAGCACGGCCACAGTCAACGGAGCCAAGTACTTCATTCTTTTTAAAGATGATGCTACAGGCTTTCGCGTCGTTGAACTTCTCCAGAGAAAGTCTGACGCTTTGAGCTGCTTCAAATACTTTGTCAACCAAGTTCGACGGGAGACTCAGTCAAGAGTGGTCAGGCTTCGATCAGATCGTGGCTCCGAATTTACCAGCCTGGCTTTTCGAGACTTTTGTCGCCAACAAGGCATTGTGCAGGAGCTTACCACTGTCTACACTCCGGAGCAGAACGGGGTCGCGGAACGGGATAATAGAACGATCATGGAATCCGTCAGAAGCATGATCTACAGTGCCAATGTCCATCAAAGATTCTGGGGTGAGGCCCTACACACTGCGGTGTACTGTTTGAACAGGTCAGGGACTCGAATGCTGGATGGACTGACACCTTTCGAGCAGTGGCACGGAGTGAGGCCCTCTGTATCACACATGAGAATCTTTGGCGCTGATGCCTTCGTCTTTGTACCAAAAGAGCTGCGTACAAAGCTTGATCCTAAGAGCACTCGAGGAATATTCATGGGGTACAGTCGCCAAAGCAAGGCTTACAGAGTCTGGGTGAATGGCTCGCGAAAGATTGTAGAATCGAGAGATGTCATCTTTGACGAGTCCAGCGTACTCATTGGCGTCTATGCTGCTACGCCTGCTCAGGCACCAATACGCACACCCTCACAGGCTCCGTTACTAGAAAGCTCCATGCCTCCACCGTTTCTTGGGCGTTTGGTGCCACATGCGGTTCCACCTCCTGCTGCCTATCACCCACAGCCGGCCACTGTTGTGGTCGACATGATGCCTCTTTCGAGGTCCAACAATGAGCAGGAAACATTACCGCCACCGGACGATACCAGTGATGATCCACCTTCGAGTGACCCAGTTCATAACTCCAGTACAACTGCCGATGATAAAGATGGTCGGGTGATCGCTAATGCTGGAACGTCTGGCTCAGAAGGCGAAGAACCTGAAGAAATCTTTGGCGGCTTTCGTACCATCTGCGACAGCACACTTGCGACTTGGGAGCAAGTTACGCTTGCCGATGAAAATTTTGACTCGTTCTCTTCCGAAATCCAGTTGGGACTGGAACTTGCAGACGGTCAAGAATTGCCTCGATCTCAAGTGGAGTTAACAATCAGTGGGAGTCGGGACAAGCTCCAGTCAGAAACGGCACCAGTAGAGCTTGGACAGCCGGTGGGAGAGCCTGATCAGAGAATGTGCATCGACATCTGCTCCGAAGTGCTTGACGGTGAAAGAGCGCCACTCCCTCGGCCGCAACGCGAGCGGAGACCGCCCAATCGACTAGGCGAGTGGGAGTACATGCATCCTACAAGCTCGTTCGTTGCGATGGCCCAAGCGGGGTTACCATCGGTACCACTGGACCCACAGTTCTATCATGAAGCTACACAGTCTCCAGATGCCATACACTGGCAGGATGCCATGCAACGTGAGCATGCGTCACTCCTTGCCAATCGCACTTGGGTGCTGACTGAGCTGCCTGCAGGACGAAGGGCGATCCAGAACAAGTGGGTGTACCGGACCAAGTACGCCACCGACGGGTCTGTGAGCAGGTACAAGGCGCGCTTGGTAGCAAAGGGTTTCTCGCAGCGAGAAGGAATAGACTACTCTGAGACTTTTTCACCAGTGGTGAAGTTCGATTCCATAAGAACTATACTCTCCATAGCTAGCGTTGAGGACATGCATGTGCTACAGTTTGACGTTGAAACAGCATTTCTTCACGGAGCGATTGAAGAGGACATTTACATGGTCCAGCCGAAAGGATTTATCGACCACGACAATCCGACTCTCGTCTACAAGCTCCATAAAGCACTGTACGGGCTTAAGCAAGCCTCTCGTGTTTGGAACAAGAGGTTCCACGAATTTCTCATCCAGCATGATTTAACTCCTAGTCAGGCTGACCCTTGCGTTTACATCGGGACTGGTGCAAGTCGCCTTTTTCTCACACTTTTTGTGGATGATGGAATCATCTGCTGTTGTGATCTGGCACGTATTAACACCGTGCTTGACTCGATGAAGGGCATTTTTAGCATCACAACTAGAGATGCCGAAGTGTACGTTGGACTCCATATCTCCAGGAATAGGAGCCGGCGCATCCTGCAAATTGATCAAAGCCGCTATATCCGACGCAAGCTGGCCGAGTACAACTTCGACACCTGCGCGCCTCTCTCGGTTCCTGCTGACCCACATGCATCAATGAATTTTATGTCCACAATTGACGAGGCCACAGATCCGACTTTTCCGTATGCTGAAATACTTGGCGGTCTTCACTTCGCAAGTCAAGGAAGCCGCATCGACATCACTTACGCGACTAGGCATGCTTCCAAGTTCACCAGGAACCCGAAGATCAGTCACATCTCGGGAGCAAAGCGGATCCTGAAGTATCTGCAGGGCACCTCCGACTTGCGCATTACCTATTCAGCAACTGATGAGACTAACATCCTCCATGCTTACTGCGATGCAGATTACGGAGGTGACCTTGATGACAGGAAATCTCGGTCCGGTTTCGTCATCACATTGAATGGTGGTCCAGTTGCATGGGGCAGCCGAAAGCAAGGCGCTACTGCGGCATCCACGACTGAAGCGGAATATATTGCTGCCCACTTGGCGTCGCAGAAACTTGTCTGGATGAGACAGCTCATGCAAGATCTTGGCTATCCCCAGTCGACTCCCACTCTCTTCCACAGTGACAACCAGGCCGCGATTCGACTGGTGAAAAATCCCGAGTTCCATCGAAGAACCAAGCACGTGGACATCAAATATCACGTTATCAGGGACCACTTTCAGCAGCAGCGGTTACAAGTTGCTTACGTTCCAACGACTGACAATGTTGCTGACCTTCTGACGAAGCCTCTGCCTCGAGATAGGTTCCACCGTCTCACTAGTCTGCTTGGCCTCACGGCTACACCATGCGACTCCATCGATGACTATGGCAGTGGCTAACTTCTCGGCTTCCTGAACAGTAAGTCAATCGTGAGTGGGAGTGTTGCAGGATATTCCTTTCTTGTACACGATTGACTTACTATACGTATACGATCACGTATACGAGCCAGCTAGTAGCACAGCTCCCTGCCATCATGCTAGTTACACCCGACAGCTACCGCCGTCATGCTTAGTCCAGTACCAGCTTTCTGTTGTGGCATCTATGATGCTTTTCTCTTCCTGTAGCGCTAATGATGCTTTTCTCTCTCCCGTTGGAGTATGTATACTGCACCCGACATCTTGTACATGTGCTGAGTGTATGTGTGCATGTGTTAGCGGAGAGCATCTCTTCTGTTTCAGCTTTTCAGGCTTGAGTAAAGATTGTGTCAAGGCATTTGGCAATCAGTGTGTGCATCGAATATGGGAAGCATTCGGTTGGATCTGGGTTCGTGTCTGTAACTGGGTCTGAGTTCGTGTCTGTAGCCTGAGTTCGTGTCTGTAGTCTCTAAACAAATACATTATGATCTCGCAATTCACAAGGCCTCATGATTTCAAATGACCCATTTGACCTACACTAAGGGTACTACAAGATTGTAGGGTTGAGATATAAATAACTTATGAAGCTTTCAAAAGACTATGATTAAATGATTAATGATTAAAAAACAACAAGGAAGTATAGGGGTTATTTCTTTTTTTTGAATTTTTTTCACCAATCAATGTATCAATCGAGTGATAGAAATACAGTTATGAACCTAAGTAGCATGACTGTCTACCTGGTGGGGAAGTTTTACGTGAACGGCTTTGGCATACTCTACAGGCTGGTTATGGGTGCTCGGTCTAATATGAATGTCTCGACCTTAATGCAACATTAAGTATTTCCTTGAAAGTTTTAACAACAATTTTAGTGTTTTGAACCTCATGGTGAACTTCAATTATTCAGTTGAGTGATACTTTATATGTTATTGGCTCTCAAACAGAAATTGCTTTGTGTTTTCTTACTGTTTAACCCCTAACTCTCCTTAAAACCCGAAACGGGTTTTGGAGGTTCCCGCAGGAGAAAAACTCAGCCAACTTTGACCATTATAATCTCACAAATGAGGAAGAATGAACGGTTCAAATTTGGTATGTGAGAAGAATGTCAAGTGAAATTTGAGATCTTACGGTTGAATCCTTCAAATAATGCTTAGATTGAGATTTTTTGAGCTTAATCTAAGGGAAGGTCAAATTTTGTGTGTTAGACCATTTTGCAACAAGGAGATTTAGGGGTTAAAAGCTTTCAATTTTGGAATATCTTTTTGCTTTTCTTGCTAGGACATATGAATTTAAGCCTATATCTAATTTATTTTTTGGTATGTAACATTAGTCAATCTTATCGGATCTTAACTAGTAATTCTAAACAGTATCATTTTATTCATTTTCGAAAGTGGAATTTAAGATTTAATGGAAATAACCAATTTAACCTCTAGATTTCCTTGTGTGTATTTGAAACCTCAAAACTGCGATTTTCTACCTCTATGCGCTCCTAGGAGTGTGAACCATATTTTCTTATGGTTGAAATTTCTAACTCTCTGTAGACTTTCAACTAGAAGATCTTATAAATAATTTTTTTTTAGTGACTAGTCCAAAAATTTATTGATGGATGTTTATCATTTGCAAGATAGTAACATCTAAAGTTTGTGCAAAAGTTTTTAGGCAAAGTTCTGAAAACTTTGAAGCTTGCTCTCATAAAGTTTCAAGGTTTCCTTTGTAGAATTGGTGAACTTTTTGACTAAGGGCCCTTAGAACTCAAGTAGTGATTTGGTAATGAACATATTTCCAAGATAAAAACCCAAAAAATCTCAAAAATATAAAGTTTTTTCTGCCCGCATAGAGTATGAAAGCTAAAATCGTGTCAAAAAACTCTAAAAATGGGAATTGACTTTGAATTTTTTTGCATCCACACCTTGTAATATAGGAAATACTCAATATAAGTCTCAAGCAAAAATATTAATTTTAATACTTTCATCTAGCCAAGCCCAAAAGAACAAAAGGCCTATTTAGCTTGTAAGGATAGTTAGTGTTTAATATTTGTCACTTCTTTGCTTGTTCCTTCTCTTGGGTAGTTATTGCCAATAGATTACATTTAAAGACTGCTCATAACAAATAAACAAAATCTATAGATTGTACTTCAAATATTGCACTTTTCCATGCACAATTATAAGTGAGTGTTTTAATAAGCTTTGTATTAAGAATGTTGCATAGTTTTCGAGAATTTAATCATGCAACTCTAGTCATTAGCTTCAATCTTGGCCATCTCTAAGACTTGCATCTCTTTCGTAAGAACATTTGTCTTGTTTGGTACACTACAATTTATGTTTAGTGTTGGCAACATCAACGCAAGCAAAAATATTATTTCTCAATAAGGATATAGTCATGACAACCCCAACCAATATAATATGATCTCAAAGATGAAATAGCTAGAATTTGAGCTATTATTGTTAAGATGTCCATTGTCCATGTTAAGATTGAGAAAAATTTTCTATTATCCCTAAAGATCCAAGAGGGCTAGATTGAGTTTTTGCTATTTTGGGCAACCTAGATGAAGGTTCTAATTGATATTTTGAGCTACAATTTGGTGTATATGTAACAAAAATAAATAAAAATAAAATAAATAAATAAATATATATATGTATAAAATAGTTATTTGCGGTAAAACATGCGAAGCCAAATTTCAATTTTGAGTCTTCAAGAACAATTTTTGGGTTGCGAGCCAAAACGGGATGGTTTAAATATTATTTTGGGAAATATGTTCATAACCAAATCACTACTTAAGTTCCAAAAGGGACCCAAGTCAAAAGAGTTACCGATTTTACAGGGGCAATCTCCAAATATCAAAATCAATCTTCATAAAAACTTGAGAGACAAATTTTAGATATTATGATCTTTCACATGATAAACATCCAACGGCCAATTTTTGAAACAAATAACTAAAAATAGTTACAGGTATCAAATCAAACAACTGAAAGTTTGAAAAAAAACAAAAACAAAAAATTGGTCCCACTCCTGTGAGTGCATAGAGGTAGAAAATCACTGTTTTGAAGTTTCAAACTTCCAAAATCACACAAAAATCTTCAATGGTTAACAAACACTTACACACTTGCAACAATTATTGCCCACCAGTATCATCAACCCAACTTGAATGACTATTCCATCACTAAATTTAAACAATACTTAAGTAACAGTAGCACAACCATATTATGAGACTTGTGCTAATCCGCTCAAGGTGAGAAAATGATACTTTTAGTATAAAAAACGTCTGAAAACGTTAGAAAAAGGAGGGATTCGGCCTTCCAGGAATTGGGCTCAACTTGTCCACCACCGAAATACGGTAAATATACGGTCACCCAGCAATACGAGGAGTACTGTACCCAGTCGGGCAGGGGCGTCGTCGTCGCCACCCCCATCACAACGACTGGAAGTCACTGGAGCTCAGAGGGAGCTTCGTAGCGCGAGCGCCGGGGGAGCCCTTCGTCGGTAAGCAGCCGTGTTACCATCCTCGCAATGCCGTGTTGATTAGTCTGCTCCGTTTAGTCTGCATTACTCGGATCATCCAGCGCTTGCACTACATTTGCTCACCCTCCACTGGCACCATTCTCATTGTAGCTTTCTTCTAGACACCGCTGGTTGCATTTGCAGGGACTGGCCATTCGTTGGTTAGGTTTTTGGGCAATTTTCTTCCTGGGTTGGATCTAGATCTGTTTGGAGGGTTGCAAGCCAGGTTGGTGGCCATGGCGACGGATTCAGGGGAGGTGAAGATAGTGGTAGGGTTAGACTTCGGTACGACATTTTCAGGGTACGCATTTGCGCACAAGTCGAAGCCGAAGGAAATTCTGACTTACTACAACTGGCCGCGTCCGATGAAGCCCTATTGCAAGACGTTGACGGCGATATACTACGAGCCTGGTGACGCGAGCACGGCGGCAGTGAAGTCGTGGGGGTTTCCGGCGCTCCACGAGTACACGAAGGACATCAACAACTTTCAGAAGCAGCGGGCGAAGTCGGCCGTGGATCTACCGCAGATTGGGATCTACCTGGTTCGCTTCAAGCTCCACCTCGCGAGCAAGGACGCAGGGGACTCGTCCGCCAAGCAGCTCCCCATGGGCTTCACCGTCACGCAAGTCATCGCGGACTACCTCCGGGAGATCGGCGCCAGCATCATGCGCAACCTGCGCACCACTTACAACGACGACCTCAACATGGACTCCGTGCAATGGTGCGTCACGGTACCGTCCATCTGGGATGATCACGCGAAGAAGCAAATGGAGGTTTGTATGGCCCGTGCAGGCTTGATCCGGTCCCCTACCTCCCCGAATGGCAGCCCCCATCCGCTCAGCATCGTTCTGGAGCCCGAAGCCGCGAGCTGCTACTGTCACCGCAACATGCCAGACTTGGAGCTCAAAGTTGGCGATCGTCTGCTCGTTGCAGACATCGGGGGTGGCACCACGGACATCGTGGTGCAGGAATGGATTTCCGAGAAGCCAGACGATTACCGCGTCAAAGAAGTGACCTACTCCACTGGTGGACTCTGCGGTGGTACCTACGTCGACGAAGAATTCAAGAAGTACCTGTTTGCGAAGATTCAATGCCTACCTTCATTCCTTCACAAAAACTCAGCCTTCATGGGTGACATTTTCAAAAAGTGGGAGGAGATTAAGTGCAACTTCGGTGACTTGTCAATGATCGGAGAGAGCTTCGAGATTCAGCTCCCGGGGAAGCTAGCGGCAGAGTGGGAAGATTACGATCAAGAGCAAGGAAACGAGCCCCGAGCCTCCTACGATGAGATTGAGCTATCTCATTCCGACATCAAAGCCATATTCGATCCAGTAGTGGAGCAGAACCTGATCTTGATTGCTGACCAGCTCTCAAGAACGCAAAACGTGAAGGTAATTTTCGTAGTCGGTGGTTTCGCTGGATCACCATACTTGTTGACAAGGATCAAAGAGCGGTTTTTGGGGACCGTAGAGAAGGTGATCAGTCCAGTTCAACCCGGAAGCGCCGTGTGTCAAGGCGCAGTAATGCTAGCACTCAACCCGGCAGGCATCACGTCACGAATTGCCAGAAAAACCTACGGCTTCGAGGTCTCGCGGGCATTCAAACCGGGTGATCCCGAAGGTGAGGACTACATTAGCTTTGTGGGTGCCAACAAGAAGTGCGATGTCAACTTCAGCGCGTACGTGAAGAAGGGCGATCCGCTGGAAGTGGACCACTGTGTGACGAAAGACTTCACGCCGCTCTACCCCGGCGCCAGGACCATGAAGCTTGTGCTCTACAGCTCGTCCGAAGTCGACCCCAAATACACCAGGGGCCCTGGCGTCGATAGCAAAGAAGAAGCCAGCTTCTCGATTGACATCTCCGGCAGCGCGCACCTCGAGACTAAGCCCACCGTGAACGTATCCATGTACTTCGGTCGATCCGCCATCGAAGTCAAAGCCGTGGGCAAGAACTTCGGTAACGGTGAAGTACAAGGCTTTCATCTCCCTGTTGAATTTCGAGGCGACTGGGTTTAGTAGCATAGCTCCTCCTCCTCCTCCTTCTCCTCTTCCTCCATTTTTGTACCCCGCTTCTCTCATCCAAAAGTGTGTGATACGACAACCCATTGTTTTCACCTCTATAAATAAAGGCACAGCTTACGACCATTACCGACTCACTATTACTATTGGCCATAACGGCATTCAGAGTTTCATGGTGCTTGCATTCTTTGCTGCCATAGTCGTTCAGAATGGTGCTTTTGCATGTGAAGTTTAAGGATGAGCGGCAGTTTCTGTATGAAGCGCCGCATACAGAGGCTGTGGATACGTTGATACGAGATTTGGTTCTCATTAACAACTTGCAGTTGCGGATTTTGGGCTTGAAGGAGGAATCCAAGCGGCTGGCGCTTCATGGCCCTGCCAAGCATATCGACGACGATGAGGATAGTGATGATGAGGAGGTTCAGAAAGCGAGAGGGCCACGAATTCGGGGTCCATATTACAACAAAGACCCACACTGTCGTCGAACTGGAGAAGGTGACTTGTAAATCCTCTACCATGCCTTTTCTGTGAATTGGGTGAATTGCTTACGAATGGCTATTGTTTGTGGCAGCTTGCGATCCGGAAGTGTCGAAGCAAATCACTCAGACGGTGGAGGACGCCATCGCCCTCGTCTCTAAAGTATACCTTCTTGACCTAATTCGTGTTCGATTTTCTCCAAAAGTGCGTGTTTTTTTTTATTATAAAAGCCACGATTTGAAGGAGAATGTGGTGGCAAACTAAGATCACTGCAATCATGCTGAGAGATGCTTTGCATTCCATCCTCTTTAAATTTGCGTGTATACATGGACATGAAAGCCACGATTTTTGTGGTGGCGAAGAATATGATTACTGCAAACCTCCCTCTGGCCTATCTGCTTTCGATCCTCGTTCTTAGAGGTGCGTGTTTTGAACATGGAAGCCGCGATTTCTGGAGGAGAATGCGGTGGCCTAAGAACACGAGCACGAGAAACCTCCTCCTCTGACCTAATTTTGCATTCGATCCTCTTCAAAAGTGGGTGCTTCTGCCACGCTTTATGTAGGAGAATGTGGTGGCTTGAGAAGTCTCTGACCTAATTTTCATTTAATCCTCTTCCAAACCTAATTGCGTCTTTATGAACATGAAAAGCCATGATTTGTGTGTAGGAAAATGTGGTGGCGAGGAAACCGGTTACTGCAAACATGCTGAAAGATGCGATCAACCTCATTCGTGGCGCGATTATGATCTGTTATCCTCAAGGACTACCGAAGTGGGATACAGTTCAGCAAGCCGTTTCTGGAATACAATTCTCATGTCAGTTTCTCTTTTTCGCATTTCGTGTATATTCTACTATTCTACATGTTTATCTTTAAGATTATTTTGTTTTGTGATCATCAGCGAAGGAGACCCTCGATCCCGACACGACTCACTGTTGGTGGGCTGGTAAAGAACTGACGCGTGATAAGTGCTTGAAGGATTATGTCGGCAAGAATGACAAAACCAAGGTCTGTTTCCTAACCTAATTTGCTGAGTAAAAACAAAACCCGTTCATGGAAATTAAATCCCCACGGTATGATATTGATCCTCAATGAGCATGATACATTGATAAAGAGAATTTAGAGTTTTTTGCTACAGTTATGTATTCAGAAGTTACAGCAGTTAGTTCGAACTTAAAATATTATTGCAATATATGTGTTAGAATGATTCGATCAACAACCTATCTATTCATGTTCATTCAACATTTCTCATGTCAAATTCTTAAAGAAGTGAATGGATGCATGGCAGATTGTCGTGAAGCTGCGACAGCAAGGTCAAACTTGTCCAGAACGAGAGCCGGTGAGAAACCTATATTCGATTTTTTTGTTTCTTGCATAATAAGATACACAAGAGTTTTTTGTATGTGCACTAAAATGGTGGTATGATGTTTTCTATGGTTGCAGCCGATAGATTCAGACACGCACAAGGCGATGATGGCACATTATTTCAGGCAGCAAGAACAACTCAAGGTGAAACAACAACTAGTTAGTGTTGAATTGCATGCTAATAAGTAGAGTGTATCAATGGTTTCTGAAGTTAGGATGATTGTGGTGGTGGTGGCAGCGAATGGCTGAGGATGAGGATGATGCGTACATGAATGCGAAGTGGGCTGATCCCAGAGCTCTTAAATCGCAATTGCATGGCATGGCTACCAATATGCAGTTCAAATAGCTACTGCATCTCAGTTCTAGTAAGAACAATATGGGGAGTATTGGGTGGTGATGAACCGGAAACAACAAAATGGTCCTGCATGTTACTCTTGGTTGATAGTAGAACTCGTGCTACTTAAGAATATCATTCCAATTTCAATGCCTGCTTTTTATGTTCTGCCATTTTGACACGAAGTGATGTGGAGTGAGATTGGTTGTGCAGTGTGCTCATTGTTACTATAAAATTACGTAATCCTTAGTACTCTCCACTATTTTTCGTTCTTTTACAGCGCAACCCATCGGATCTACTGTTTTTGCAGAAACTAAAACTTTGACTCAATGTATCTCAAGATCCGTACGTCAATTTCGAACAATGAATCTCACTCCACATCTAGATTGTGAAGCAGAAAGCAATGAGAGCAAAATTATTTTCACAAAGTATGTAGCTTACGGCAATAGTGAGCAAGTATGTGGCTAAATCTCACTCCATACGATACCATGATTGTCAAAAATGACACAATCATATACCATTGCCAATTGTTGGTTGAGAGCAAGAACATTGATCCTACAAGTGAGTCAATCAAGGTTTGTTCCTTCTCATACGGCCGGAGAACATGGATCCTTCAGACGCAGTCCGTCTCGACGGAGGTTTAAGGAAAAGCTTCCCACGTTTCGCTCGTCGTCCGAGCAAATTCGACCTGACAGGGGTCTTGAGGCCGGCGGGGGTCTTGGGAGCAGTACTACTCTTAGTAAGCAGGTACTTGGGCAAACCGGGGCCTTTACGGGAACTACCGCCACCAACACTCAAGCCTCGGACCCTTCCACCGCGTCCCCCACCGAACTTGCGGCCCCCACCCTTCTTGGCTTTGAGCCCACCACGACCTCCTCCTCCACCTTTGCGAGGTGCCATCGGTTGTCTGAGCCTCTTCTTGGTCCCGAGCACGGACCTGATCACTGTTTGTAGGTTGTGCTTATTCTTGGGGGAGATCTTGCTCTCGTACTTGGCCTCCAGGTAGTTGAAGATGTCGGCTTGCGATGAGCCTGGTCTGTCCTTGAGCGCTGCGATGGCGTCCTCCACCATCTGGTTGTAGGGTTGCTGCATCTTCCTGCATCTGTCTGGCTTGTTCCCCATGCTTCTTCCAATGCTGCTCTCACTATCTGCACGCAAGCTCGGACCGATGATCCTCTCAGTCCTAGTACCATTTGCTTCATTCTTTTATGAAACACAGTCAATTTGTTGAATTGGTGCTCGTTAAGGAAGAAAAGATGATGGATTACAATAGAAGTGAGGAGCTGGAAACTACAATGCAAAGTGGCGCTTCTAATTCTGCCAGTTTAGCAAAACTGAGGTTCGATGCAAATAACTACATTTCTATCACTAAACCGATGCTTATTGTCTTTCTATCATTGAATCGATGCTGAATTGTCTTCTGAGATTGATGTGCACGCAGTCTGAGGTTCTAAATCATATTTGCTCATTGGACTTCTGGCTGCAGTTAGTAAATGGATATCTAGGAGAAGTGATAGGCAAGCATCCAGTTGAGTGTTCAAGAATTTGAAGGTCGAGTGCTTGTCATCTATGCAACTGAATTTTATACTGGTTGATTTTCTTTGAGGATAACATGAAAATGGAATTTAATTTCTTGCAGTTTTGAGAGAATATCGGTTAATACAAAAAGGTTATGCTTTCTCAGGCAATGTTGGGAGTTATTGTGAGTGATCATTCTTGGATGTGTTTGTTTTCACAAGCTTTTGACTTGCTAAAAAATTGGAGGTTACAAAGTTTTTGGAGATGGAAATTTTTGCTTTTTCTTCTCAACAATATGATGCAAGAAAGATAGTTGCGGAACATGATATTAGGAGAGAGTGAAGGAAGATGCTTGCAAATAAGTTGTAGATATCTCATTTTTGTTTCTGGTCATAATGAAATATTGAGATATGGAAATAGTGAAATATTGAGGATATAGAAATAGTGAGGATAATGACCTGAGAGTTTCTAGCTTCTACAAAATCGCACATTAATGTGCCCACTTATGAGAATGTTGAGAGAATGTGCTTTGGTTTACATCGTTTCTCATCTTTCTAATCACCATGGTAGCAACTACACCCTAAAAAGGCAATATGAATGGAAAAAAATTCATGTTATAGATTTTGAAGCTTTTCAATTCATCAAGAGTCGATACATTTTCATGATGAAGAGGCCAAAGACTGCAAGGAAGTTAGAGAGGTGCTAAAACCAAAAGACCTGGCTCCTCACCTTGAAAAGGTGCATAGTTGTCACTCTAAGAGATTTCATGACTACTATGAAAAGACTCATTTCTTAATAAAGTATATGATATTTGATAAGACACGATTTTTTTAGGACTCCAAAACTGAAGCAGAGGGCAATTTTTTATATTATTCTAAAATCTATATTTGATTCATTCTCTAAGAGCACGGCCACTCGGAAAATAGCATGGAACGTAAAAATCCACGATCTACCTTCATGAAGGAGGGCCACCTTTCAAGGACAAAACAAAATTCACGTTGAGGACACACTCAAAATCCACTACGCGCCCACTCTCCTCGCATGCACAAAAACCTCTCTGCAGTCTTTTTTGGAAGTGACTTCACGATGGAAGCAACAACTAGAAGCTAGAAGCTAGAGAAAAAGACAAGCGGATAACGGGTATTTAACTAATTATGGACATATTCGTAGTCCAGAAATAATATCGGCCGCAGGCCGACACATGGCGAAGATGCATAATTAGAAATCATAACACAATGTGTAAAAGAATATATATATATATATATAAGTTAGAAAAGAAGTACAGTTTGAAAGGGAGTCGGCGTCCAGCCGATACTCGATATATAGATGATTACAAGTTTTGATAAACAGGTTTCCCGTACTTCAAGGCATGTGCAACTTCAAAGTGTATTTGACCAGGCCTATGCGAGTGCTTCCTATACTCGGGAACAGATCGAAACTTATGTAAGGGATAAATGAAGGGGAGAATATCGGTAACTATATTAGGAATAGTCCTAGTTGGCGATGTTAACTCACCTTGAAAAGGCCAAGGCATGTAGCAAGCAGCATCCGGAGTTCTACGGAGAGAGAGAGGACTAACGTCAACTAGAAGAACTTGGTTCGGGTGGCACACATCCCGAGATTGGGGCTTACAGTAGAGAGTATTGAGAAGCTTGTAACACCAAGGGTAATTCTGAGGACGTTCACACTGCTCTCTTCCGAAGACGAATGATAACCTACCAGAAACACCCTCTGGAAGAATGACTTTGAGGAGTGGCTTCAAATCCCTCAGAGGCATTTTCGACCACAAGCCAACATTGAATCGCTCCAGCAAAACTTGAAACAACTTCTTCAGACCAGGCCTCTTAACAATGTTCCGATGAGGGTCCCAACGGTCAACCGCAACATTAGGATCAATGAAGCACAGCAATCCCGACACGCAAAGGACAATGCACTTCTTGATGGAATGGGGTCGATCGAAGATGGAATCAATGTGGAGAAGACCCTGCATGAAAAAAACATGCAACACAGAAACAATTAGGTGTGAGGAATAACAAGACGATACAGGACTCATATCGGCCGGCGGCCGATATGGACAGAGGAGGTGGAGTACAAAGAGCAAGAGGGCCAAAAAAAGAATCAGCACAAAGATATACATATCAAGCAAAAAAGAGAGCAAACAAATACTACATGAATGGAATAATAAATCGAGACAACTCAGAGAATCAATGAATGAAGTAAAGGCAGATGAAGAAAAATTATAAAGTCGATTGTCATATACCATGATGAAAAGTTTGTGAACAAAAAGGCGGACCTTAAAATGTACAGTTAATAGAAAAGGCCGACCTAAGTTCAATAAAAAAGTGCTACAAAATATCCAGATGGACGCCTATATATATATTCTATGAATGTTCAGGACTATATAATCCTAAAAAGAAACAAAGCAGAAGTATCGGCCGGCAGCCGACAAGAAATCCGAGGCCGATCTCCACGGCGTTGCGGAAGACTATGAAGTCCTAGCAAGTTTGGACAACTCCGTGTGCAGAGGATTAGAAGGAAAAATCCTCAACTTCCTGACCGGAGTTGGCCTCGAAAAACTCGAGAACAGAAGTCGACTCTCTTTCACCGATGCGGCAAAGAAGGGCTGCGAATGATGGAGGACTGGAAATGAGGAGGATGACTTCTCCGAATCCTTCGTAAACGTCTCAGGGTGAAAAGCGCTGAAAGGATTATTGAGGACGTTTTTGTACGGGGAGTCATCAATGAGAAGCATATTCTCCTCGATGGCTCCACGCGCAACTAACTCTCGGGGCAACGAAAGAAGGTGCCTTATGCACTTGAGAAAAACAGAACACCTGGCCTCCTGGGGGTCCTCGAAAGCACTTATCAAGCACATGGATTGCCCATAAGCGAAAAGGGGGTCCGGGAATGAAGGAACCCTGTCCCGGATATACTCGAGACGAGATGTCAGGTTTTTCTCCTGAACGGAGGACCAGAAGACCACCTCAAACTCGTTTGCCAAACACCAAGCAAGAAGTTCCTTGAGACCAGGGCCTAATCCGAGCCTCGGCCTTCTCACGAACTTTCACTGAATGATCTTCCCAGGACGAAAGTGCATAATGGTCCCATTGATGTCGAAAAGAAGAAAATATTTTCGAGGTACCTTAGGTGCGGGAGGTACAGAAGAAACAGACGCGAGGGGAGCAGACCGCTGCGGAGAGGTCCCCGCAGATCCATCTTGCTCTGCAATGCGATAATAAGAAATTCAAAGACCAACATCAGAACATAGAGAGTAAAACTAGGTGGACAGAGACATGTCGGCCGGCGGCCGATACATTGTATGAACAGAACGGAGAACCAGAAATATGTACACCAAGCGAAGACATTGAATGAGAATTTCGAAAATCAGACGGTAGACAACCGACGAACTATAGGTGTCGGCTGGCGGCCGATACAATCTGAATTTCTCAGACGGAGCGTATTGCTCGGGAGACTGCGGCTAATTCTAATGTACTGAAGGTATAGATAAAAAGCTAAATCTACACCGACGTCTGGAACAAACCTCCAGTTTGCCGGGTCCGCTTCGGAGAAGCCTTCGCACACCGAATAGGAGACAACTCCTCGTTCGGCGAGTCCAACGCAGCCGCATTGGGCGGGAAGAGCTCAGCATTGGGGTCTGCATCGACAATGCGCTTGCGGGCTTGCGCGCGGCCACCACTTCCTGCTGCATGTGCGGAAGATGTCGGCTGGCAGCCGACAGGTAAACGGCCGGCTGAGGACCTCGAGGCCGCACGCCTCCCATCGTGAGGGCCGGAAGATCGAGCGCTCCTGGACTGTGAATTCAAGTCGAGAGTGATAACCTCGTCAACAGGCTCGCGCCGCAAGTCAACTTCCATAGACGCTCCGCCCGCATCACGAACAGCAAGGTCCCGTTCCGCCGAAGCATCGGTTTCCCGGGCGAATGAATGGTCGACATGGACAGAGTCACCACGAGAGCCGGAACTCGCGGTAGAGGCGGTAAGGTTCTTCCCTGGCGTGATCGGACATCCAGTCGGCTGCATCGGTGAAGGAGATCGGGTCTCATCGTCCTGTCGGCCGCCGGCCGATACATCGAATCCGGACGCAGCAGTCGCTTGAGGGGCGGAGTCCAAATCAGCCGCCTCATCCATGTGAACGTCCCCATCATCCTGTCGGCCGCCGGCCGATATAGCTCTTCTCTGCATGGGTGCGTGGTCAGGGCTACCTTCAGAAGACGAAATAGGGAATACGACTCGGTCTAGATTCATTCCCCGAACCCGATCCTCCGCCATCCTAACATCCTCTTCAGACCGAACGAACTCCAGAACTGGTCTGCCATTCCTCTGCGATTCCCAAAAATACAGAAAGTTAGAGATGTATCGGCCGGCAGCCGATAAGTACAGACACTCCAAAAGAGAGGAAAAAAACCAACGGAATGAAATGTATCGGCCGGCAGCCGATAACTCTAGACACTCAAAAGAGAAGGAAAAAAGAAACGGAATGAAATGTATCGGCCGGCAGCCGATACATACAGGAAACCAAACAAAACAGGCGAGAAGCTTACCAATGCAATCTCGGTGATGTTCCCACCACCCCAGATATTGATGAGGGTCGTCCGCTTCGAGCGGAGAACTGGTTTCAGGAACTTCTCCAGCGTCACGTGATCAACTCCGCAGCAACCACCGTTCCAGTCGACAGCTCCTTCCGGGCACTCCTGGAACCACTCGATCGGCTTCTGAATCCCTGTGAACTTCTTGAAGACCCTCAAGATGCTGTCGTCTGACCCAGTCTTCGGATAGGTGATCGACAACGTGACGAGCGGAGAAGCGTCGAGCTCAAACCTCTTGAAGCCAGCGCGCGCGGAGGGCTTGTAGTCGACTGAATGCGCAGCCCAAGTCGCCGTAGCACAGCGCCAGATGGAAGCAAGTAGATCCCGCTGCTTCGAGGTGCCGATAAAGAGCATCGGCACAGGAATGTCCGGCTTAATCGGGGCGACATCCTCATCATCATCCTCGAAAAGATCCAATGCGTCGCTCTCAGTGTCGACGGTTGCGGCCTTCACGATAGCAAACAGCTCGGTCCGGTTGACCACAACGGGCTCCCCAAAGGGCGTGTAGCAAAAAAGAACAAATACCTTGGGGTCCCTTGTGATAACGGCATTGCGGGTTGCGTCCTCGACCATAGCAAGGACGTCGTCGATGGCGTCAGCACTCTTGCAGACGTAAGTGAGGCAGTCCCTGGTTGGCGCCACCCCGCCCGCAACGTGAACGGTGGTGTAGGTCTCCAAAATCTCGGAGAAGATGGCCGGCGCAATGCCGTTCTTCGACTTATCGGTGGTGGGATTCATCGGATTCACACGACCATTTAGCCACTCGTTCCCTGCCGTGACCTTCTTCAGGTCCGTCCATATATTCCTGACGAGATCCAGTGTCAGGTTCTTCTCGCGGGCTAGCTCGTCCCACATGTCATCAGTGTAAGGGACCCAGTTTGCATCCTTGCATGGTAGAGGGTGGCCCTTCAACTTCCACATGAGTTCATTCATGATTACTCGGTCGAGCTTCTTGTCGCACACCCCCTGCAGCCGTAAGCATCTCCTTCGTCTTCTTTGTTTGACTTGATGCGAGACCTTCTTCGCGATAATCTCCTTCGCGAGGCTGATGAGGTCGAGTCCCGTAGCGTCGAACGAGGTCCGACTTCGTGATCTCCGTCGCTGGCGGGCGGGAACGACACCAGGCTCGGTCCGCCATCGGGCGACGCCTCTCCGGCCTCCCGTGCGTTGAAAACTTCAATCCAGCTATTCCACGCCAAGTCACCGCGAAGACGAGAGGCGGCTCATCGGTTGACTTCTCGGAGACGAAGTGCGCCATCACTTGTGCCTTGGCAAGCTGCAGCGAACAAGGAATATAAGAGCAGTTACAGATGAAATATTACTGTATCGGCCGACGGCCGATACCAACAAAACATCAATTAAGTCAAGGAATAAATATATTAGCAAGAAGGTATCGGCCACCGGCCGATACCAACAAAACTTCAATTAAGACAGAAAAAATATCATAGCAAGAAAGTATCGGCCGCCGGCCGATACCGAGAAGAAGACATACCTCGTACTCCTTGGAACTCTTTCCACCTCCACGATGGGGTTGCGGACGACCCGCTCGGATCCATGCCCCACGCCCGAGCTCAGCGCAAGAACGAAAATTCTCCCTCGCAACCTTCTCCGCAATGTTCAGGTTAAGCGCGTTGCAGACGCGAACTAGCTGCCGCGGATCCTTGTTGTAGACAGGGATCACTTCAAACTCCAGAAGCTCCTTATAAGCATCCGAGTCTTTCGGAAATGTGTCCGCGAGCTCCCGGCAAGCAGTGACGGTGTGCTGCCCCCCAATGATGTACCAGTGAGTAGACGGGTTCTCCCACCACGGAACTTTTGTCCCGTCAGGCATGGTAAACATCTCGGTCTCCGCGGGCATGTAGTCCATGACCGCATCCATACCAGAATCCATGGCGAGGGGCTTCCGCTTTAGAGGGATCCCGTGAATCTCCGGCTTCTTCCGGATAGCCCCGTAGCCTTTGTATATGGCCTTCACCTAATAACAAAGAAGGGAGACATCAGAACAGCAGCATAATCTGTATCGGCCGGCGGCCGATAGAAAAGGTAAGATAGGGAGTAGCAAAATATCACAGATAATGAGAAGAGCACAATGTATCGGCTGGCGGCTGATACAGAAATACGGAGAGCAAAAGGAAATTCGGATCGTACCTGACCCAGACGCTCCTTCGCTATCCTCCGGTACTTTAATTCGTCCGGTGCGATGTGCAGCCTCTCCGACGGAATTACACCTGGAAGCCGCCTTTTCTTGTAAGGGAATGATGCCAACAAGCCCTTCTCCAACGCCTTGTAGATGGCGTCTATTTCGGCATCACTTGTCTTCGTAGACATGCGATTCCCTCTCTCCAGCGCCTCGTCCAGATCGAACTCCAAAACCTTGGTCGCTGACTTCTTCTTCGAGCGACTGCTCTCCCCAGCCAAGACGGAACGATCCCCGACGCTGACAACCGCGTTGTCAGCGGCACCCGACTCCTTCCTCAGGTTGGCCGGGCGGCCTAAGGCTGATGAGTAGGTCGACATTCTCCGGAATATTAACGGCCTTCTCAATCGCCAAGACGGACCCGTGTCCCGGCATGATGTTCCCCTTGACGAGCACGGAGCAGACGACTTCAACCCTCCCCGTCGGCAGATCCTTCCAGTGGAGGCCCCAAGCATCAATGACCGGAGACCCCAGCCACGCAGCACGAGGAACGACTCCGCCAATTGAAACGTCAGTGACGTCGAGGCTGTCCCCGAGAATCTTCTTCAGAAGACCCGGCTTCCTGTATCAACAAACGCAAGTAAGACCATGTCGGCCGCCGGCCGATACATACCAGTACAGCTGAAAAGAAGTTTAGACCACAACCAGGAAAGTAAACATGCAAGATGGGATAACATATATCGGCTGCCGGCCGATATGCTGATACATATCGGCTGCCGGTCGATATGTCAATCCAGTACACAGTGATTTCAATTATCAATACATCCAGCATGAAGATGCCGATACAATGGCATGTATCGGCTGCCAGCCGATAAAACACATATATCGGCTGGCGGCCGATACACATACATAACATGCAGAAGTACAAATAAATTAACATGCGGCCTAAAGATTGAGCAAACATATCGGAAGGTATTACAAACGACATATATAACAACATCAATGCATCAACAAATATCCAGGCAAATACGGCATCTATCGGCTGCCAGCCGATACAACACTTGTATCGGATGGCAGCCGATACACACAAATGTATCGGCTGGCGGCCGATACACACAGATGTATCGCCTGGCGGCCGATACACACAGATGTATCGCCTGGCGGCCGATATTACGATGTATCGGTTCGACCGACCGATACGCACAAACGGGGGATCAATACAACAGAACACACATATCGGACAACAGCCGATAGAAAGGATTGTATCGGCTGCCAGCCGATAAAACACTTCTATCGGTGGCGGCGATACAAATAACTAAGAAGAGCGAGGGCTTACCTTGCGGATTCTGCCATTGCTGTCAAGTTGTATCGGCTGCTCTGACGCGGATGTCGGCCGATTAGGGTTTCGCTCCCACCACGTATCGGCTGCTCCACTCCACGTATCGGCTGCTCCACTCCAAGTATCGGCTGCTACGCTCCACGTATCGGCTGCTACTACTTCACTCCGCGTCGGCTGGCTGCAAAACTCCGTGTCGGCTGCCGTCGGAGAGAAAAAACTGGAGACAACTAGAAGAGAGGATGCGCGGAAAAGAGGGGAGCGGAGAGGTGCGCGGAGGAGGGAGAGAGAAGTGGAGAGGAAGAGTGAAAATGAGAGAGAAATGGGGGGGGACTGGAGTATTACCCCCCCCCCCCTCTTGAAATGACGGGTCGCGTCGCTTTCCATGAGGCGGCGCGCCTGCCCGCGATCGTGCCCGTCTGCCCGCGCCTGCCCGTCTTCTGCCCGACGGCTGCCCGCGGAAAGATTCGGCTGCCCGCCGCCAAAACGTCACGAATCATTGCTTGCTCCTCCCCCGCTCTCCATTCAAATTTCTAATTTCTTGATTTTTGAAATCTTCTTGATTTTTGAAATTTTCTTGATTTGGGCGCCATTTCCTGAGTGGAGTAGGCCTAGGGTACCCATTCACTCCCATTTTTCACATTTCTCTCTCCCTCTCTCCCTCTCTCTCCTCATGCTGTCCTGTCCCCTCGCTCTCCTCTTCATGCTGTTCTGTTGCTAATTGTTTAGAGGCCGTGGCATCAACTCTAATTTCTCTGTTTTAGATATTTCGACATTGTTTTTGCGTCGAATATTCGAGAATATTCACAGATTAGTTTTGGATCCCCAAGCTGTAGCTTTTACAATAACGCCGGCCGATATCGTGCTCTCATCAGCCGATATAATTTAGGTCATAATTACCAGAATTCTAGGCCTTTGTCTGACCAAATTGATATAATTTTCTGTCCAGCCGATATAATTTCATTGATCTATTGTATCGGCCGCCGCCGATCAAATGATGTTCTCGGTCCCCAATCCCGATCGTGGAAGGAAGACGACGGGCCGGCCGATACATTGTTCTCCATCCCCAATCCCAGTCGTGGAAGGAAGTCAGATTTCGGCCGCCGGCCGACTGATGTTATCGGTCCCCAATCCTGGGCGTGGAAGTCAGACGGGCCGCCGGCCGATACATTGTTCTCCATCCCCAATCCTGGTGCCAAAGGAAGTCAGACGGCCGCCGGGCCGATACGGTGTTCTCTTTCACCCACACCAAGATTAGAAGTCAGACGGCCGGCCGATAGTGTTGGCGATCGGCCCAACTCAAATCTTATTTGTGTATCGGCCGCCACCGATATTACGCCCTCACCCTCTCTTCGTCCGTAGCCGTATCGGCTGCCGGCCGATACTTTTGTTTCACCTTTGGTCTGCTCTTCGCGGTATAACTGTTCAGTAATTGTAGCTGTGTCGGCCGCCGGCCGATACTATTTTAGGAAATCCACATTCTAGCTCTTCTAACTGTATCGGCTGCCGGCCGATACTCTCCTACTTTCGGACTAGGATAACTTGTAGATCACGGAAATGAAGCGTCTGCTCCCATCAGTTCTGGAAACTGAACCGATTGACTCTTTCACTAGGAATGGTGGGTCGGGTAGATGGATGATAGCTAAGGACGTCGTTGTCGCGTTAACCCACGCTGGATCAGATACGCGCCGGTCGCGCTGCTATCAAGAAGAATGCGCGTCGAGACCCCTCCCTGCTAGAGGTCCTTGTTCTAGATGTAGCAAGTAATATCGAGATGATTATACCATTTCCCACGGACGATTTGAAGCTTCTTAGTCAGTGCGTTGGTAAGAGAATCGTCTGGGAGGAGCGATATGTGAGGCCTCTAATTGATGAATTAGATTCTGTCCCAAAACCTATCGGCTGCCGACCGATACCTGAGAGTATTGAAGAGAAGCCCATCGAGGAGTTCCTAACTCTTACCGTGAACATGGAGGTTGCGCTTCTGCACGTCGATCAGTCTGCACATCACTGCGCTGGAGTTGGACTGATAGTCGAGTGCTCCCCGAAAGGAACATGGGAGGGGTTCCGTGTCCCGCACAGCTTTTTTGTCGTTGTTCAGCTTCGGAAGATATGTAAGGACTTTGAAGGAATTACCGCTTACTGTGAGGAGCCAGCTTTCACTACCCTAGGTGACTGTCTTGGGCTCAACATCCTCTGGAGTGGATACAAGGTCCGACCTGTTCAACTGATGACTGCTCCTGTCACACCTATCGGCTGCCAGCCGATACCCCCTGCCTTGAAGAAGGTCAAGCTCGAGGATCACGGTGCTGAGCTTTCCGACTCCCCGCCCTCTACCGATTTTTGTGGCAGTTCCGGCCACCCGTTTCCTGAGTAGGGTTTTTCGGAGCGTAGCGATGATGGTGGGTCCTCCACCAACTCTCATGTAGGGAATCAGGATCCTCCTCTCCCTACATGTCCCGACGTCAACCACAGCCCTGTACCAACCCAGCATCGCTCACCTTGCCCCAGCGTTGGATCGGAAGGACATGGAGCGTCGGAGGGTGTTGGGTACACATCCCCACCGTCTAATGCCAGTGATGTCGACGCGGGTCTTGAATCGGGTCTTCCTTGTCTTGACCGACCGCTCTGGAGAAACAAGTGCTGTGACTTGTTGAATGAAGATCTATCCTTCTTCAGTAGGGCAATGATTCAGGTCTGCCTTCCGCACGAGGCATGCGATGAGAATGTTCTTGGAGATACTGATGTTGGTGTCATGTTTCTTTCGGACGACGCTGCCCTTCAAATGACAATACTGCGTTGGCCCCTATCGCGGACGAGGCTTGACTGCGGCCGACTTCTCTCTGATATTGTTATTTCCTCGCCACCGCTAGTAGTCGAAGGAGACCCCTGACTGCCCTGGTCTCCAAGGCGTCCCTCGAAACCCTTACAGGTCTGTGCGTCGAAAGATCTTATCCAAGGATCCGAAGGCGGGGTCCAAATCCAAACTTAAAACCTCCGACGACGAGGTTCGAAAGGTTAGTTCTCAGAAATGCTGCAAGGATAGATGTTTGTCAAACGCGTCCCCGTGTGAGTCCACGAGAACCCTCCGACGGAAATTCTATGCTTGCTCTTTTGAAGCCAGAAGGGAGATCGCTTATGCAGTCCAGAAGCAGCTTAATGTTCGCACCCCCGGTGGCAGGAGGTTCATTACTCTCGAATGCGTGGATGTCTGCGAGAATGCCTGGTACATCATTCACGGTGTCTCCCGGTCTGCTTACCACGTCTACAAAGCAGCCGCTATCTCAGGGTCCGTTAGCGGTTCTCATGGTAACGCAGAACGCTTCGACCACGACACGAACCATTCAAGCTCGTGCGACATTGAAGAAGATCATTGACGAGAACGCTGACCAGATGCCGAATGAGTTCAGACTCGTCGGGAACAAGCGTGTCGATAACCTCAAAGTTGTCCCCTCCACGATGAGCTGGGACCACATGCGCGGCCAAGTCAACGATGTAAGCTACAACATTCGCACTTTCCTTCACCCTGTTTCTTCGTCATTTCCCGAATTTCGTTCCTGGAGTCGACAAAGTTTAGATGCATTCTGTGTATCGGCCGCCGGCCGATACAATCAGTATTCAGTACTACATGCGTTCTCGAACTTATCAGCCGCTATGCCTATCGGCTGCCGGCCGATATGTTTTCCTTCCCCCTGTTCTAACTGCAGTTTTGCATCATGATCTGTAGGTTAATCTGAAGTGTAACATGGCGCCTGTCTCTCAGTCCACGATTAGTCAGCTCCGGAAGTCTCACTTTAAGAATGTGGACGTCAAGGCCGTTGGATCTAGCTTCTCCAAGTGCACCGAGTGTGACTTTCTTGTTGAATGCATAGCCAAATATCCGAGAGGCTGCGATGAGTGGCAATCACTTGTCGACGACAGGGAGCGGCATCTTAATTATCAACGTGCTTGCCGGAATATCTACGCGGGTTGGAGACGCGCGATGCATGCGAGAATCCATCGAGTTCTGTGCATTATTCACAACAAGATGGACACGACGAAGACCGCCATTCCGAGGATGCGAGAGGATCACGAAGGCTACCGCAGCCTTGGTCGATACCCATTTCGGTCACGGGATGCTAACTCACGGCCACGGTGACGGTGCCTATGCGCACTATTCTACTGCTCTCTGGCCAGGTGATTCCAATTTTACTATATCCTCGCTCTGTCGGGTCCTCCGCGCCCTCGAGCGACCGCCTGTTCGCGACTCGAAGGTGCTCTTTCCGACACCCCCGCAGAATAGTTTCTTCGAGGCGCTGCTCCATGGCAAATCGAGATGTTTCTCTTCGATTCCGCCCTCCACCGGGGTCGCCATGGACCCACCACTCCCTGGTCGCCCTGCTGTTCCTCTTCCTAGGAAGCTTTTCTTACAGCTTGATAACTCTGCCAAAGACAACAAGAACAGATTCGTGATGGCCTTCTGTTCCTTGCTTACTGCGAGGCGCATATTCAAGGAAGTCACTGTTGGTTTCCTAATAGTTGGACATACTCACGAGGGCATTGATGCTCATTTCAGCTACTTGTCCAAGCTTATCAAGAGGAAGAACACCTACGTGGTTGCAGATCTCATGAAGGCTTTTATGGACTCCCAGAAGACCGTCGCTTTTATTCCTGAATTTGTCCAGGAGGTGGCAGATTTCAAATCCTATGTCAAGGACTTCCATCACGATGGTGTCAACAAGATTGTCGGACTCGGTGATATGCATCTCTTCAAGTTCTTTGTTGAGGAGGAGGGACCGGATCGTGGTTGGCCGGTCATGAGGTACAAGAAGCAATCTACTGATTCGTCTTGGCTCCCTCCGGGTCCTCCTATCAGAATGTGGACTCAGGACTCACACGGCAGACCACGGCTTCCTTCTGGTGATCCACGTCCTGTACCATTCAAGCCTTTATGGGGGGTTACGGACGTTAATCCTCGAAAGCTGAATTCTGAGAAGGAGCAAGCTCGCGCTTCAGAGTGCAAGGAGAAGCAGGGTTTCATCAGAAATGGTATTGCGAAGTTCATCGAGTTCTGGAAGATGGGCATGGCTCGAAATAGAAAATACTGTGAGGAGATGGCTGGCTCCGTTGGGTACTGGGAGCGAATCAACGCGGAGATCAACTCACCACTTCCACTTGCGTCCGCGTCCCTCGTCGAGGGGTTCTGGCCGCTTTCTGACTGGTCCCGTGATCATGGTCGTCTTGAATCTCAATCTGGTTCTCCTCTGTCATCTTCGCCAGATGTTACACCTGAGGATGATCCCGACCCTTACCCATATTGTGGTCCAGCAAAGGGCAGACCACGGATGAATTTTAATCCGTTCAGGGACGTTCTTCTTGGTGACTTTGTTCTCTGTCGTCCTTGCGACAACCACTACCTTCCTGTGTGGCTTGGTCGTGTTCTAGAATGTGTCGAGCTTTCGCCGGGAGTTAACTACGGGAACTTTAAGGTGGAATGGTGGACTCCAATGCGATCAAAGAAGGAGGCCAAGTCTCTGGTTGCGAGGGAGTCTTTGGTCGCGCCGTTGGCACAGGAGCCTGTCTCCCCAAGTTGTCAACGCCGATCGTTTTATTCTCGCATCGAATGCCCTCCCATGCCAGGAATGGGCCACCTGCTACTCACGTCATTCCTGATGCATCCGCCGCTGCTGCACTTGCAAACCTTGAAGCCGCAGGTGCTGTTATGGTGTGCGAGGATGATGCCGAGAACTGATATGCACTGTACCTGGTTATATCGGCTGTCGGCCGACATATTTTCGTAGTGCTGCATGGGGATTCTTGTGATTTGTACTTCGACATGCCAATGGTGATCTGGACGTGATGATGCTTTCGCCGGTATCGGCTGCCGGCCGACATGTCTATGTAGTGTTGTATGAGATGTGCTGATTCTGTATCGGCTGCCGGCCGACATGTCCTTGTAGTGCTGGAATTCGCCGGTATCGGCTGCCGGTCGACAAGTCTTCGAAGTGCTGGAATTCGCCGGTATCGGCTGCCGGCCGACATGTCTTTGAAGTGCTGGAATTCGCCGGTATCGGCTTCCGGCCGACATGTCTTTGAAGTGCTGGAATTCGCTGGTATCGGCTGCCGTCCGACATATCTTTGTTGTGCTGTGTGTCGCCGGTATCGGCTGCCGGCCGACATGTCTTTCGCCGGTATCGGCTGCCGGCCGACATGTTTTCAGTGAACATCTCAGGATGGTTCCTGTTCCTTGATCTCAGTAACGCCTCAGTCTTATGATGTTGGAGGCTCGCCCTCATATTCTCAGTCCCATGCAACAAGGAGGTTCAAATAAGGATCACTACTGCGTTGCAGCAGTTATCGGCCGCCGGCCGACGTACTCTGCACAGGCATTCTTTTAGATTAGTTTCAAGCTACCATGACAACTAACCGTTGTTGGAATAGCCGGCTATGTATTGGGTTCTTATCGGCTACCAGCCGATACGCCACTCACTTAGCATGCTAGTATCTTTGGTCATATTGAATTTTTTAAACTTGTACGTTTTTACTCTATACTAATTTCGTATGATTACATTCATCAATTTGTTTTTACCTCACTTTGTTCGATATGCTTTTGGGCACCATGCATTTTTGCAATTTACCTCCCTTCTTACATGTGTGTTTCTTATGTCATGGTCTCATCATATCGGCTGCCCTCCGATACCACATGATAGATATCCATTAGGTGGCATCATATCGGCTGCCATCCGATACATTTTATGAGACATTGGTCTAGGGTTTTGGGTCTAGGGTCTACTGTCTAGGGTCTAGGATTTAGAGTTTCAGGTTTAGGGTCTTAGTGTCTTCGGGTTTTAGGGCTCACGGTTTAGGGTTTAGGGTTTAGGGTTTAGGGTTTAGGGTTTAGGGTTTAGGGTTTAGGGTTTAGGGTCTAGGGTCTAGGGTTTAGGGTTTAGGGTTTAGGGTTTTAGGGTTTAGGGTTTAGGGTTTAGGGTGTATTGTTACTTGTGGAGCATTTTTTGGTATCGGCTTGTAGCCCATATTTTATTTTATTTTCTTGTTTAGTCTTCGTTGTTACTAATTTTGTATTGGTTTGTTATATTATGAATGCTTTTAAATAAGTATATTGCTTATTTTATTTGAAGTTATTTCTTTTGAATTCATTTTAGCCAATATTTCTTGCCTTTTTAGTTTTTTTTAAGGTATTTTTAGAGATGACTTGTCCATAATTCGTCAAAATGTCCATAATTAGTTAAATATCCGTTGGATCATGTAGCGGGAAGTGGGTAAGAAGGGCGGAGAACTCATGATGGAAATATGAATTCTTTTAAGCCCAAAAAAATATATGATTATTCTAAGCCCAAAAAAATATATAATTATTCTAAGCCCAAAATGGGGCTTCGAAGCTTAAAACTATCAAAACTTTACATATAAAAACTTCACCCTTATTCATTTTGTAATTGCTGAATCCTTAAAATCTCAAGGCAAAGGCTCCCTAAAATTCAGACGGCTTGGGGCTACATTTTCAAGTCCATTTTTTTCTTAAAAATGACTATAGAACCTCAAAATTGAAATAACCAAAAGTAGGGGCCAAACAATTTGATTTGAATCTAGTGAGTGGCATCAATTATGTGAGAGACTAATAGACTAGTATGAATCAATTAAAGAAAATTTTCTCACTTCACATTATAATATAAAGTATATTCTACTTTGGCTCACATGTATTATACAATTGATAATACATACAAATTTCATTTATATATTAACAAAAAAGTAGTATAGAAGTGAAGAATATGAAAAATAATCAATTGATTCCACACCAACTTGTAAATCAAGAGTCTAACCCTTAAATGCCCAAGCAAGCCCGAGGGGCTTGATTCCAACAGAATCTTCCCTATAGCTCTCACTGTACTCAACTTTTCACTTATAGTTTGATATCAAACTGGTCACTTTCTTACGATGTATTCAAAAAGTGAAATTTTACAATTCAAATCACAATTTGTATGAGTGATTTTGTGCTTTGAATGGATTGTGGTAGGTAGGTTGGGGTTGTACATAACCTTGTAGGAGGTTGCGACTTCATCATTGATTGGTCTATTCATGATGCCCAAGTTCAAAAAGTGCACTATTCATGATGCCCAATTCCAAAAGATGTTGTGATCCAATTTTGGGCTGCCCGTTCAGACCCCATGGGAGTTTAACCCTTAAACGCCCAAGCAAGCCCGAGGGGCTTGATTCCAACAGAATCTTCCATGTAGCTCTCACTGTACTCAACTTTTCACTAATATTTTGATGTCAAACTGGTCACCGTCTTATGATGCATTTGAAAAGTGAAATTTTACAATTCAAATCACAATTTGTATGTATGATTTTATGGTTTGAAAGGATTGTGGTAGGTAGGGTGGGGTTGTACATAACCTTGTAGGAGGTTGCAAGCTCATCATTGATTGGTTCATTCATGGTGCCCAAGTTCAAAAAGTGCACTATTCATGATGCCCAAGTTCAAAAGATGCTGTGATCCAATTTTGGGCTGCCCGTTTTAGACCCCATGGGCGTTTAAGGGTTAAGGGCTAATTTTGTTCTTGTAGTATTTAGTAAACTAATCCTAGTCTTTCGAAAATTACGCAACGATACGAATAACGTCACAAACACGGATTGAGCCCCTAACCTTCTCCATCCGATCGATTTATATCTACAGTGAGTGAGTTGACTTTTGAGCTCCCAACGACCTAACCTCTTCTATTATTCTACCTAATCCTGATTTGAACTAAGTGAGTTTGACTTTGGATCCCCTAGTCCTGTTCACAAGAAAAAGAAATGGCTGAAGTAAGTGAATCACAACCCATACTTTCATCAAGAAAAAAACCACTTCAAACAGTAAACCATTCATGAAAGCGAGTCGCAAGTAAGGCGGGTCCACGCGGTAATGCGATTGACTGATAAAATTAATCAAAAATTAACAACGAGAGGCCTGGGCTCCTTCAATTTTGCATCATTGGATAAAACAAAGTGTGAAGTTACTGTACTGTGATTGATGTGCCGAGCATTCCGCTCCACTTTTCGTTTCATTGCTGGCACCCCCAACTACTTCCCCGCACTTTCATACCATTTCTTCTGCAGATATGCTGATTCTATTGCAGCAGAGATGCGTCCCACTAATAGATTATCTGCATGTTCTTTGACCTCTCCTTCACGCATATATTTGAACACTCAAGATTCCGCAATTCAGTGTACCTACTACCCAGAACTTTAGTATACAATATTCTCATTTCTTCTCAACGTTTGGCAGAAGAAAAAACAGTAAGAATAATTTACATAAGCCAATTTGCACATTGACTTCAGAAATGATCACAGGGAGGTCGTTCGTTGTGGGCAGTCGACTTTACGGGGTAAAAGAGCGTGAGGATGGAATTGGCAAGTTCCTCGACCTCTGTTGACGGTAACTAGGTTTGAAAATTCTTACACTACCTTCCACGTTCTTTCAGGCAAGTGCTACACTATCCTAATCTTAGCCTGTCCTAAACTTAGGTGTACCACTTTCCTGTCCTGCCGTTTGTGATTGCAACGCCTGCAACAGCAGAAGTTGTTTTTGCCACCATTCGGAGCTTCGGACCGAGGGATTTGCCGCTGTACCGACGCACTCGTCGTCGCCAACCTCGCATCGATCGACAACTCTGTCTAGAATGTCTCAGAAGTCCTCTCCCGTTTGTTTCTTACCGACAAGGCTGATCTAGGTCACAGATTGTAGAATCCAGCAGCACCATTCGTAGACACCAGTGGAGGTTTTTGTAGAAACCAGTGCAGAAAGCAGGAGAGGGCATTTGCTAGTGGATAGCTTCGATGCGGTGTTCTGGTGAGTGAGTGAGATCTCAGATCCCAAAATGGGAGCCTTCGACTGGATATGTGGCTGCGCGGAGCCGAAAACGTACGAAGGCGCAACGACTGTACGATCTGTGCCAGCTTCAAATGGAGCAGCGACCGGTAGTATGTGGGATTCGAGGATCTTCTCGCCGGGAGATGAGGACGTAGCAGTTTCTTACGACGCATCATTTCCTTACAATGCGCCAGTTCCTTACAATGAGCCAGTTCCTGACGACAAAGCAGCAGGCGCGATGGCGAACGATCTCGGAGCCGTGGACAAGAAGCGGAACGCACCGGAAGCGAAGTGGGTGATCGGGTTCGACTTCGGGACGACGTACTCAGGATTCGCGTACTCCCGAGCTACAGGGCCGGAGGAAATTAGCGTCTACTACGACTGGCCATCGAAGGCAGGGGAGAGACCATACTGCAAGACCTTGACAGGTTTGTATTACAAGCCAACAGGGGAGAAGTTGCAGTGCCAGTCGTGGGGGCATCTGGCGCGCTCGGATTTCATGTCCCGGAAAGGGGGTACTAGCGCGACACCGGGAGTCTACTTGTCGAAATTCAAGCTGCTGCTGAAGAAGGATCTGAACGACCCCGCGCTGACCGCGAGCATACCAGCCCCGCTAACAGTCCACTCGGTCATCGTCGACTACTTGCGCTGCATCGGCGAGCTCGCGTTGTCGGTGATCCAGAGTCACGAGGGCGACCGGAATTTCACTCGAGACTCCGTGCAGTGGTGTGTGACGGTGCCGTCGATTTGGGACGAGAATGCGAAGCAGCAGATGAGGATGTGCATGGTGGACGCCGGACTGGTGGGATCCGGTGGCGTTGATACTGTGAAAGTGGTGCTTGAGCCTGAGGCCGCTTCGTTTCACTGTCACCAGATCCTGCGCCAGGAACACAAGGAAGTGTCGCTCCGCAAGGAAGATAAGATCCTCGTGGCGGATGTCGGCGGCGGCACTGTCGACATCGTGGTGCAGGAGCTCATCGGCACGGGCCAGACATATAAGGTACGCGTGTACTCATCCTCTGAAAGCCCAACTGTAAATGCTCGAATGTGTCAAGTACATCGAGGCATTGTCTCAGGCATTGAAGTTTGGATATAAAATCTCCCAACTAACTGATCATGCTTGAAGTCTTGAGAGCATGATGGGAGCCAATTTATTGACTCAGTGGATGACTATGAATATTAGTCTTTTGACACCATAACTTGACCACCAAACTTGACCACTTTTGAAGGTAATTTCAAATGACCTAAACAACCTCTAACTTCAGCATGTGTCATCTTAACATGTAGTGAGATTGGCTGCAAGGTTTGAGTAAAAACTGTTTTCCAGCTACTCAGTAGAGCTAGTGGTTCCTCTTCATTTACGAACTTTTTGCTACCAAATCCACTATTTCACTTTATTCCTCTTACAAAGTTTAGTTCAAACAAACTTCAAGAGTACAACTATGTCGACCTGATTGTGAATCTTGTGACAATAGCAATCTGCATTCTTATTGTTTCGAATGCATGGGCTTGGCAGGTTAAGGAGTTGACAGAGAGCTCAGGAGGGCTGTGCGGAGGGACGTTCGTGGATGAATCGTTTCTGCGCTTCCTGTCGAAGCGAATCGGATGCCTGGACGAATTTCTGCGCAAAGATGTGCCATCGTACAAGGCGCGCTTGCTCAAGGACTGGGAGGAGCTCAAGTGCGGCTTCGGGCACGAGATGACGGCTAACACAGAGATCAAAGAGATCACGCTGCACCCGAAACTGGCCATTAAATGGGAGGCGCACGACATAGAGCACAACCTCCCCCCGCGGGCGTCGTACTCGGAGATCGAGCTGACGCACGACGACATGAAGGCCATCTTCGATCCAGTGGTGGACGAGATTTTGGAGCTCATCGCCGCCCAACTCATGCAGGTCCATAGCAATGATCCCTTCCTCAGAACTTTTGCAATTTGAACTCTACAACATGATTCACCACTACCCTTTATGACATTACACTGATTGAACCAAGTTTTTCTTTACTATTTGCACGATTCTTGGGCATTTCGAATGGCGATTTATCAGAGCTGTCCGTACAACTTTGTGCAGGTAGCAGGCACGATCAAAGTGATGTTCGTAGTGGGCGGGTTTGCAGGCTCGCCGTACTTGATGCAGCGCATTCGCGCTCGCTTTGCAGGCGACGTGACCCACATCGTGTCTCCACAGAATCCGGGGAGCGCGATCTGCCAGGGGGCGGTCTCGCTAGCACGCGATCCGGGCGCGATCTTCTCCCGAATCTCCAAGAAGACGTACGGGACGAGCGTGACCTTGCGATTCGACCATGGCATGGATCCCCATCGCCTGCTCAAAGTGGACGCCGACGGCAAGGAGTGGTGCCGCAACCGGTTCGATGCGTTCGTGAGGAAAGGCTCCAGAGTGGAGGTGAACCAGTGCATCTCGAAGCAATACTCTCCGCACTCGCCCGGCCAGACACAGATGTTGTTCGATCTTTACAGCTCCACGGAACAGAACCCGCGTTACATCGATGGGGCTGTCAAAGAAGGTGGATTTGCCGTGACTTTGCCTCAGAATTACAGCCGCAGCAACATGCCCGTCTTCAACTTCTCTATGTACTTCGGTCGCAGTAACGTCGAGCTTCGTGCCGAGGCCATGTACAAGAGCGCCCATGGCCAAAAGGCTGAGACCATGGAACTCCCTGTGCAATACTACGCCTAACAAAACTCTTAACTCTTGGCATTACCTGTTACTGTGTTAATTTACTGATCTAATCCAAGTATCATATGTGGACCTTGAACATAATTTTCTCGGGCTTACAGTGGAGAGAAGACTGTGAAGTGTTAGAGTAGGAGTTGCAAGGGTTGGCGCCTTAAATCTAGATCAGAGAGGGACCGATCTTCAATCTCTACTTTTTGATTCTTTCACTTTGAAGTGCATGACCCATGCAACCTGGAAAAAAGTTTTAGTGCGAGTCAAGTGCTCTTCAATTGAGAGTGCATGGCTTCCAGAATGGCTGTTCGTGATGGAAAGTGTTGCTGTAAAACAGAATCTGGTGGAACTTGGAGTTGAAATGAGTAGTGGAATTGAAACTACTATACATCATGAAACTTATGGCTGATTGAGTTGTTGAATGTCTATACTTCGGAACATGAATGTGCGTACAATGTCATTCCACATGAAAATGACACCTTTGTTATCACAGGTTTGATGTCAATCTAGTAACAAATCTCAGGTGTTTTTTTGTGATGACCTTCGACATGAAATACATGGCATTTGATTTAGATTTTGCTTACGTACAACACGATCACAATCTAAAATCGACCAAAATGGTAAGTCCTCTACCATAGCCACTTAGATTGAAGTCATCACTTTGGTACTTCATTTGATAAAAGTAGTTCACACTGCAGACATATATTCAATGTGGTTCATATATACCAATGGTCCAGCTTGTAGCTCTGTACATTTCGTATGCCATATTCCGTACTTCGTATCTTTGAGGTGTATACGCTTTGGGGATGAAAGGTCACAGACAGAAAATGAGAATCATCTGGAACCCTTCGGCAGATGAACAGGCCGTTGCGTGTAACCCATCAGCTTTCGTCTTCCTTCTTCACCGGCCGAATCTCCCTCGCTTCTAGCCAGCCACGGTATCCATTTCTTGGTAAATCCTCTTTCACTCACTGATCAGCCAATTGAGCGTTGTGATTATGCAATGCTGCAACTTCCTTCAGGAGTGATCCTCTGTTTTGCAATGAATTTGTCTACATTTGCATCAAGCAGGTATGTCAACGTTTCCAGGTATGTCTGACTTCCTTATCTTGGATCAGACAGGATATCGCAATGAACCCAATTTCTCGCTCCATTGGGCTCGTCATGGATGGGGAGCCTTGTATCAACTGCAATTACAGATTGCAGATACCATTGCTGTTGCAAACGTCAACAATACGCTGAACAAATACTCATCTTTAGAATAAGCCAACAGTTCTCGTACAAATTGCAAATGTAAGCCTGAAGTCCTACAGAATGCAAATGTAGGTGAGGGGTTCTACGAGCTGGTATCGACTGTAAGAGTGGATTGCACCATTGGTATGTGATTGGTGGGCATAAATGTTAACTAAAGAAAAAGGTTGAACAGATACTCAATTTGCCTTAAAATCGGCCTGCAGTTCTTCGTCGACAGATCGCAGATGTAGGCTTGGAGTCCTTTCTTCCAGAGATTAAGTAGCAGTAAGAGTAATTGGAAGAAGAGTCGGATGCAATGGTGTCATGCACACATTTTTGTCCGCACGATTTATGCGACAGTGGAGGGCAATGCGGACGAAAGGCATGGATAACACGGTGCAACTACTCACAATCCATCCCGCCAAAGAGCAACGTCTCAAAACCAACATGGAACCTCAAATACATGAACTGTATAGACTCGCACTACTACGGCTGCTACGACGACGGGTGCGGAGCCAAATCATGGCTCCGGTGCAAGTCCAGCACGCCCCGTCGGGAGCTGATCTCCCGCCCCTCCCCGATCACTGGCGTGGCGTGTAAAACTTACAACTTCAAATACTTGGGGTGCGGCGACGGAGGGTGTGGGCAGAAATCTTTCCTCACGCAGTCCGCCTCCGGGAAACCGGCAAGGAGGCCCCGGTCCCAGGGAGCTTCCAAGATGTGGGACTTGAAATATGAGGATGGGAGAGATGGTGGCTGTGGCCAGAAGTCGTGGATTGCAAGGTGTGTCTCCGGGTGTCCCAGAGAGGAGTTGAACTATCGTGTTTCGCTTCTCAGGTTCCCGTTGCGACGAGAAACTCAACCTACCTACCGGTTCCCGTAGCTAGCCCCCTCTCCGAGGTACAGTTATTCAAGATTGTGTTTTTCAACATCCCACACCAACGCCAGAGGGGTTTTTATTGATACAATTTATGCAGCCATGTAGAGGTCTTCGTTGAAATCAAGAAATCAGCACAGCAAGTTGGTATTACATGTCATATTTGATAAGAAGTTGAGGTATGACTTCGGAGAAATTAGTGAGAATTGCTCTCTGAAGCGAGCACTTCAGTGCATAATGAAGTTCTGGGTTTTAATGTTCTGAGGAGAAACGAAATCCCACATGAAGGGATAGAGTGTAAGGTATACCCAATACCAATCAAAGGTGCAATGCAGTCCTCATTTCATACAGGTACCGAATGTTTCATTTCTCAAAGCCAAAAACCTTCGGCATGTGATGTATCCATAAAGAAATGTTCCAAGATACGCTCCAGGTGTACAATTGATTGGTATGGGTTAGTGACGGAATTAGAACTGCCTACTCAAAAACAAATTGCAACTGTAATGCTTAGTGCAAGTTTGACAACATTGATCACAGACACTAATTTCGATAGTCAATGATATTACAATTTCTAGTGCATAATTATGATGATTTCTGAGGTAGCCCATATTTAACAAAACTGGCTTCCACAACTCTACAACCTTGTACACTTCCTACATCAACAACAAGCCCTGCTCCTCCGGCTTTTCGCCGAATGTACGCCAGTCCCACATGCGAATGCTCACTCCCTTCCTTCGCCTCCGCACAGCTCGTCAACTTCCCCACCTAGTTGAAACCAGAAAAAGAAGAGAAAAATCACGCTATGTACACGAACAGCAATGTGCACGTCATTTTAACCCCAAGACATATCCTCAAAGGCTCACTCTCTCCATGAACTTTGCCATACAAGCATGTGATATTAAGCATTTTTCATACCTTGTCGCCATCACACGTGATGACTGTTCCTGGTTCGGCGAATCCATTCATGTGCACACTCCACAATTGTTGCTTCACACCATCGTATGTCACCAGTCTAGCTATCGTCTCTTGACCTATGTAACATCCTGCACTCACAAAAAGGGGTTTAGAGTACGTTATTCTTTAGAAAGCCAGGCTTGCAGCAACGAGCCTTAGTTACCTTTTGTCAATGAAATGGTTTCCCATAGTCCTGCCTCAAGTGCGTTGTAATCCGGCGTGAGCTCTTTCCCAGGCACAGGTCGTCCTGCATGTCAACATACTCAGAAAGTTACCGGTTGTCAATTGCAGCACTTGAATCCTACACCCAATTTGCTCAAATATTTGATAGGAAAAGGCACCCTCAAATTTGCACCAAGGAAGATAAGAATTTGAGCAGAGGCTTTCAACATGGTTTGAAATGTTGGATTTCGTACCATCCCAGACGCGTAATTGTTCCCAAGCGGCTGCACCCATAGGAACAGCTCCGGCATCCAAAATGGCCTCCCACACAATGCCCGCAGTGTCGGTGGAGAGCATAAAGGAGTATCCTGGGCCTGTAAGGCCACTTCCTACTCCGACTGTCACCGGCGTCCCTTCAATCTGTGCATTCACTCCCTCTCAATAAAATCAAATATACCAAGTACACCCTAAAATCTCACCCTTTCATTCGTAATTTGTTCCGTAAAAGATAGCAGGTAGAAAGGTAGTGTTGAAAGAGAAACTACTTCTAATTCTGTGCTTTGTGTCGAGTGAGTAGCTGAGAAAGGAAAGAAAAAGGGTGGATTCTAGAGAACTTTGCAACGAAAAACCACTGTAAAATTATGTAGCTTATAAAAAGGATGACTAAGATTCGGCACAAAAAAACATGAACAATCTGGCACATGTGATATTGCCGTTGACTACATAAGAGTTGTATATATTATCACACCATATGCATGAAGCTGAAAGTCGATACTGACCGCATAATGCTTGAATGACCCGTAAGGTTGATCTTTTATTTCTCCAAGTCCCAAAGTGTCAAGAACCTGATGAAGATCATAATTCAATCAGTGCAACTGCATCAAAAGGAACAGACAGAGAGAGTATTAATCGTAATAAACAGGATGTAAGGGCGCACCTCATTAGACTTGGGTCCGACTAAAGAGAAAAAGTACGTTTTGTCGGTAATATCCTCGACTTCCACTTTGTCGGCAAAAAAGATGTACCTGCGGTCGACGATATCATCAAACATCTGAACCTTACATACACACATGATTCCTGCCGAGAAGAGTAGAACAAAAGGGCTCCAGTGAACGAACTTGTTCAGTAGGTCGCAGAGCTGTTTGCGTACACTTGGCGACACAAATAGAATCACAGCGTTTTTCTGCAACAAAAGTAAGTTTCTCTTAAAAAACGCTGAAAGGAGTATATACTACTGAATATAAGACTAACATACGAGTTTTAAAACGGTGAGCTTGAAATGTTAGTACTAAAAAGATTGATGGTACCTAAGAGAAACGAAAGAAGGAGGTGCGCACCATAACCCATGCCCGGGCTAAATCGATGGTCCTGCCTGTATTGTTCACGAATACTGTGTCACAACCCTGCACCAACAAGTTAAAACTCAACCCTTAGAAAGCTCTGATATGAAAGTTGCTATCGTAAAAAATCATCGTAATTTGGTAATGTATACATAAGATAAAGAATCGAGGTTCACCTGACCATCTTTCAGCTTTTGAAAATCAGCAGTGCTTTGGTTGTGAAGGAAACGAATGCGGTCATCTCCACTTACTGGTACACAAAACCATCGCCAGGGTTATCGACAATGATTGACCAACTAGGTACTTCTCTTTTCTTGAAATTTTGAAATGGAAAGCAGAATTTACTTGATGTTACTGTGCCTAAAAATAACCTTTCTCTAGTTTGCACTGTCAAAGTCATCAACCCTAATTTCGTTTGGTGTAAACCCTCATCATACCTCGAATCCTTCCGAATTGAGACATCTCAACAACCTGCCACACAACCATTTACAACCCTCAAAACTCAGTTCCTATAAAACTGAAAAATTAAGTCAATGATGCAAGCAAAGGGAGTTCACCGCTACACCAGACTCGGCAGCTGCAAGAGCCTCCTTGTCGTTCTGGAACGTCTCCACTGCACCACTTTCGGAGAAGATGGCTCCCATGTCGCTTATAATTGCCTGAAAACGTAACCTTCCATTAAATTGGCAACCAAACACATAGATTGCAACAGAATATGCTGCTTGGGGGGGAAAAAACCCTAGATTAAGCAGCACACAATTGCTGTCTATAAATTAGGAGATACTCCTTACATGCAAATCATTGTCGATGGGTGGTGGTGTGAAAATCTCAGCAGCATTCAATCTCATCTTCCGTTGCCGTGATCCCAATTCCAAAACTCTCGAGGGAACTGATAAAAAACAGATTAGATTTAATCATACATACATCTAACGTATCAAAACTCACAATGCCAATATTGCATCTACTAAGAACTCTTTAACCAACGCTTAGAGTTGGTGGATATGATCAGTCCAACATTCATTCAGTTCGTGGTTAAGGGTTTTACCAGCACTGTCATCTTCTCGAAAGTGAAGGGTTTAAAGATACCACTGTAATCTACAAGTATGGATAGAGCTAACCACTTTGATGAAGAATTGTAACAATAATGATAATTTGCTAACCTGTTGCTGCAATTCCAAGCGGAGAGAACACATTCTGCAACCTCGCTCCATTCTGAAACAACATCAACGAGAGGTGGGATTTTCTTACGAGAACAGAACCTGGAGATTTGAGGATAATTCACGATTAAAGAGAGGAGGCTCTAATCGGGGTGATAGTTTGTTTCGGGAGAGGAATTGGAGATTCGACATATACTTACCTGGTGGTGGTGGTGATGGTGGCGACAAGGGGAGGGGGCGAGCTGGAGAAGAGGCGAATTGGAAGAGACCACTACTTGATGCAGAGCCATTTCAAGCTTGCTTGCTTGCTTCCGAGGTGATTGTTTTGTTTGAGAAGCCAAGTGAATTGTTATGTTGTTGGGTGATGGAGAGTGATGGCCATTACCCCCACTTCGGGATTTCGCGATGCAATTTCAGAAAACCAATGCGATGAGGGTGACGAGAGTTTCTTCCTCCATATTCCGTTTCTTCCTTCATTCTCATTTGAATTTCTTTTCTTTCTTATCCTTTTTCTTTCTCTCTCTTCTTCCTTTTCTTTTTCTTTATCTCTTCTTTATTTTCTTTATCTCTTAATTCTTCTTCTTTCTTTCTCTTCTTTCTTTTTCTTTCTCATTTTTTCCTTTTTCTTTATGAAAGTGTTGATTGAGAATGTTGGGTTTCAATTTATTTCTTTTAATTTTTTTTAATTTTTTTTTAAATATTATGAAAATTGATATATGTACCTATAAAAATTAGAGTGAATACGTAAATGCTTATGTTGAATTGGAAATTTCAATGTGTTACTTACTCAACACTTAAGTATCAAACTCAATATATAGTTACAATAGTGTGTATACACCAATGGCCATATGTCCGGTGGACATTGGCTCATTTGCAAGACGAACAGACACTTTAGTCACGCCGGCCTTTAATAGGACCGGAGTTTTTATCTATCTATCTCATCTATCTATCTATCTCTACAATAGTGTGATTATAGTATGAAGTCGTGAAACGTTCTATAGTTTTTTAATTGGAATCATTTTGGAAGTAAATTTTTCTATAATGAAAATACTACATGGTCCTCAAGGACTTTCATCACATTTGGATTCCAACATTATTTTTTGGAGTGAGTTCCAATTCAAGTTTGGTAATAATGATAGAAGGATTTTATTAGTTCATTTTCAGATGCTATGGGGACATGGCATGCATTTTAGTGCAAGAGGAGGCACCACAAGCCTTGGCTTGGTGGTTCGGGCTTAGACTCCCAATGAGGAGGTCGTGGGTTCTATTCCCCATGCCGGCGTGGTGCTCACCACTATAGTCCACCCAACTATTGTGGGGGGTCCTTGAACCTTGTTGTATGGGTACCTCAAAGTCCTTTGGGGAGATACTATGTCAAGTATCCTCAAGGCACTAGTAACTAGGCTAGAAACTAGCGTAGTTATAGTGTCCACCCTCGAGAGGGGGAAGTAGTATTGTTCCAATTTCCCCTTGTCCGGTGGCCATCGGGATATTAGCATTACGAACGGACACTTCATTCACGCCGGCCCCTTAGAAAGGGACCGGAGTTTCTATCCATCTATCTATCTAGTGCAAGAGGTTTGCCTTTTGACTATTTCTCTCTTGAAGATTTTGGGCGGTTTGCACCATTGCAAAGCTATTTTGTAAAGTCACGAGGTTTTTTATAGCGATATTTTTTTGGTAAAAGAGTGTTTGTAGAATTTTGCTAAACAAATTTCTAGTTGGTCATTTTTTTTCATTGACATTGGTATGTTGGTAGCATTTTTACTTCAAAGTGAAAATAATGGAATTTTTAAATTATTTCCAAGTATAAGAATATCATGATTTTAGAGTTATGAAGGCTTATGATTTTGATATTCATCCACATCAAATTTTAACCCTAAATATTTTTGTTGATATTCAACTTAATTACCAAGGTTGACTCCTTGTTTTTAGGACTTTCTTGATTCCAAGAATAATATTATAATCTAACCAAACGTCCCTAAAGCCTCTAAGGGAGGTAAGCTTGAACGTTTTTCAAAATTGAGCAACTCAATGTATAAATTATTATAGAGTTTTATTGGATGATTTGAAAAATTATAATTGTAGGATATTGTAGAGTACTACTACCAAAAATGTTGCAACTTTTTAAAACTTTTTTCACCAACCAAATTGAAAACTCCATGCATTCTTGGGCATCGACTTTGAGGAAGCCTTATGGCTTCACACAAAGTTCAAACAAGGCACATTAGAAAGATACTATGCAAAATAGAGAATTCTATAATGATTCAATTATTGTTAAGACAGTGGTGGTGTACACATCCAAGTGTAAAGCTTGCAATGGGTGGAGGTCTTAAACTTTATAAAAGAAATGAAAATGTTGATCATGATTTGGGCAAGTTTGAAATAAGGGGTCGCTCAAAGGAACCCTTTATTCGACTTCTAGTTTTAACACAAACAACACTAGAAAGCAACCATTTATAACTACTATTTCCATCAGAAAAACACATTATTGTAATATATATATAGAGGGAGAGAATGTTCTTTCTAACCAAGTATGTTGTAGGTTAACCAAGGATTACGCATGACACCCCTCTTCGTTGCCCATCCAAAATTGTTGATTGTCGCTATTAGAGATATAGTGCCCATCACTAAAAATCTAATTGGTTTGTAATTAGGTCCTACGCATATTTTTGGGTCTAAGTTCAACCTTTCTACAATTTGATTGGTCTAACTTCTCCCTTGGAATTGCTCAAGAAAAATCTTGCTTTACTTGAGTTTGGATGCGTATAAGAAAAAACTACAAGGCCAAGTGAGATTTTGTAAATTGCATATGAAACTAGACTTACTTTACCCGTAGTTTACAAAAATATCATAATTTATTCATAATGATTTATTTTTAGTCCTAAGAGGCCTTTAAAATTCCCAATCAACAATAATGTGGTCATTTGGGCTCTTGAGAGTTGAAATTAATATATGCTTTTTTATATTTACAAAAGATTTTTAAAAAAAAATCATATTCCTTTACCTTCATTCCATAAAAGTGATATTGTATTTCAACTCTTGCATTTTTTCAATCCCCTATACATTGCACCCCGAGCTTTTCAAAACATATGGTCTTCAGCATCACTACTATTATGTTGTGTTCCGCCCTCATTGGAACTCAAGGCATTCCATGGCAATTTCATTAAAGATTCAATTTGCGCCAAAGTGAGAATGGATCTCATTTGAGCGCATTTCAAACAAATAACTATGTTAACCACATTCCGCACGTTCCTCTATCATCCTTGTAACTTGGTTAATATGTTCTTATTGATACTAGTATGCCCACCTAGCTTTTGCCACGCAAAATACTTTGACCATGCCTCTCCCTTTTCACGCCTTTGCTACTATAAGAAAACAAATAAAATAAAAAACTAAAAGAAATAAAAAACATAAAACAAACAAAGAAAGCCACCTTTCATATGCGTATGAGCATGCATTTCTAGTTTTAGTACTTTTTCTAGAACTCCAAAAAACATGATTCTTGCATGGTTGCTCCTCCTGTTTTTCCACTCCATCTTTTTTGTAATTTTTGGAAATTTTGAAACTATAAATCTTTGAAAGTTAATATGGGTAAGATCTATGGCCACTTACCATGCCCATAGATCTTAAAAGTAATATTGTTGCCTAAGATTTTTACTCAATGTTCCCTATACCACAAGGTGTATGTGGGAAAATTTGCAAAGTCAAACTCCACCTTTGGAGTTTGTAAACGCAAATTTAAGTTTTCAGCCTTGGGGTGGGCAGAAAAAACGTTTTTTTTTACCTTTTTTTTTTTTAAAGATTTTTTTTGTGAAATGTTTTCTTGATTGATTTTGTACTTAGGTTTCCAAGTGATCCAAGTTTAAACTTTTACCAATCCTACAAGGGCACCCTTTAAGTGCTAGATTACAAGAGCTAGATTCAAGGTTTTCTGTGATATTTACCCAAGAAGGTATATACTCGCCGTTCATTTTCCCCCTAAACCATATACAATAAACGTGGTGCATGTTTTACCAAGTTCTTGATTTCTACTTTCTTCTAGTAAGTAAATTGCATGAAGGTTCAAAAAGCAATTGAAGTGAGTGTCTAAAATTTTGCATGGGCATGCTTAACTTAGTTATATACATGGCAAAAAATATAAACTAGACGTTTGAGGTAATAAGCATCACATTTTCCTTTGCACAAAGTCGACTATGTTTGCTGAAAAAAAGATCGCATGAACTTTGAATGTTACAATCTTACAAATGGCAAAGATCCAACGGTTGAAGTTTTAGCCACTACCTCTAATGGTAGTTCTCTTTTAAGATCATATGGTTGAAAGTTTCAAAAAAGTGTAAAAAATATTCTCATACTCCAAAGTTTACAAGGTGGTATGAAATTGCAATTTTGGAGTTTGGAGCTTACAAAGACCTTGGTCGTTTAGGGGTTAAACAAAGTCCTTAATGACTTGTCCCTTGTGACGGAAGAATGTATGTAAGTTGTGCTTCTAATGATATCAAAATAAACGGTCACTTTTGTCAATTTTCTTTAAATATTTACTTATCTAGTAAGCTAAAGCATTTCTTATGACACCAAAAGAAATTTAAGGAAAAGGAAAAAATATTATAATTTATAATATTATATTATAATTTAATTTGGTGATATTGGAATTACAATTAAAACATACATCCTTGGGTCAATAGGGAGAAGTCACTTCAGACGTCACCTTATTATGCCAATTTCTTTTAGTGGTTGGGTCTTTCTTTTCTTTCTACTTGATTTAAAATTAGGTTATTTTTTGTAATTTCCGGTATATTTCAAGCCCACGAATACTTCAAAAATCAATTTCTCGGGATCTACTGTCAAGATCCTTGATCCGATTGTTGCCAACACCCTTACAAAAGTACCTGCTCCCAACAACATCCCCAGCCACTTCATCCAACTTACAGCGGTCTTTGAGATAATATTGTCACAAATAATTATTATTTTTTAAATAAAAGAATAAAAAAATAAAAAAATGCACACATAGTTACTTTAACCATGCCTATGCCCATCTCTATCTTTGTCTCTATCCTCGATCCTACTACTACTATCCAGAAAAGAAAGAGAATATACTTATGCTTGGGCTTGTAGGTCCATATTTTAATTTTTAGTGATTAATCCAGGTCTCTGGACAACGTGATTTCTACACGGTTGGGTTCGTCTTGTTTTTTTGTTCTATCTACATATAGGCCATTTTGTGATTTCAAGGATCATAAATACTTCAAAATTTATTATCTAGATATCCATGGGTCTGACCAGCAATCCAATTGTTGCCTGCAACCCTACAAAATTACCTTCTTCTAATGACACCTTCTGCGCCTTGATATAACCAACACTCATTAAGGTTAAACTTTCATGAATAAACTAACTACTTGTCTCAACCCTTAAACGCCCAAGGAACATAATTTTGTAAAGTGTCATGTATGAAAATGAAGGCAAGCTATTTAGATCTCAAATGTTCAACCTTGTAGTATACTTGTTTTGAGTCATGTGGATCAAATCAGGAGGCATGAGGCGTGACAAATTGCAATATCATAAGATGTTCAGATATTCCTACTAAAAAAATTTCATAAAATTTCAGCATTCTCATGTTGAAGTGTTAACAAACATTTTGCAATAAAAATTCACCAGCAACAAAGTTGTCCAGCCTCATCTCAACAACACTCTTGTACAAAAAGGATTCATGAAAAAAATCCTTGGCTCAAATAATAACCTTGTAAGGGTGAAAACTGCCAAATTATTTACCAAGGAAGAAGAATCCAAATCTACACCCCTTGCACTCAAATTCTTGCCTTATCTTCAAAACATCTTCGATTGGATCAAGGTTTTAACCACATAAACTATACTTTTTTTTGGAACCCATTTCAAAAAATGAAGTAGAAATCCAACAATGGATGAAGGAGATATAGCTCCTTAAGAATCATCTACTTATGGACTATTTTCATTGTAAAAACATCATCAAAAATCCAATACCAAAAATATTTGGATCAAAAATATTCCAACCACAAGTTCACAGATTTCATCTTAAGATTATGATTGTGTAAAAGAAACACCAAAACTACTTTTGATTTTCAGGAATTGCCTCACAATAATAAAGCATGTGTCATGTTTGAAAACTCAAAATGAAGAGTTGCCTTCACTAAAATGCACGCTATTTATGCATACTTTATTTTATGGGTCTACAATTATTACCACACAAACTAGACTTGATTTGGGACCCAACTCAAGTGTTTTCGTCCAAATCAAAGTCGAGATGAAGAAGTTTTGGCTCTTCAAATTTTCCGCCTTTTATCCAAAATGTCGTTTATCGAAATCTTGGACGTAAGTACATTGATAGAAGATAAGTACATAGAAGATGGTGCAAAAGCATCTCCATGAATGCGTTCCGCATTTATATGGATCGGATCTACTATATTGCATACTAGTACATGTGTGCAACATAGCCACAACCACATAAATACTTCAACTACGCCCATACCCATCGGCTCTTCTACCGTCCTAAAAAGACATATTTCTATGCTTGATGGTCCACATTTCTATATGTAGAAGTTCTCTAGAGCTGAAAATGCCATGATTTTGACTCAAAATTATATGATTTTGACTCAAAATGTCGTAATCTTGAAGCAATTGGGTTTCTTTTGGTTCTTCTACTCTATGTGAGATTAGTTATTTTTATTTTTATTTTTTATTTTCTAGAAATTTCGAGTAATTTGAAACCCTAAATACTTGAATATTCAATAACTCAAAACGTGCAGGTCCCACAATTTTACATGCTTCCAACCACAGCTCCCGCGTCCCAATTTGACCATCGTACCCCGAGAACATGGTGTCACAAAACAAACAAAACAAACGAAAATGAAAATAACAGAACAGACCAAACCAATCAAAAGAAACGAAACAAAACAAAATTGCCTCAAATATAATATATAGATTTGGGGAAGGCACCACAAGCCTTGGCTTGGTGGTTAGGGCTTAGGCCCCCAATGAGGAGGTCGTGGGTTCTATTCCCCATGCCGGCGTGGTGCTCACCACTATAGTCCACCCAACTATTGTGGGGGGTATTGGACCTTGTTGTATGGGTACCTCAAAGTCCTTTGGGGGGATACTATGTCAAGTATCTTCAAGGCACTTGTAACTAGGCTAGAAACTAGCGTAGTTATAGTGTCCACCCTCGAGAGGGGGAAGTAGTATTGTTCCAATTTCCCCTTGTCCGGTGGCCATCGGGATATTAGCATTACAAACGGACACTTCATTCACGCCGGCCCCTTAGAAAGGGACCGGAGTTTCTATCTATCTTCTATCTATCTATAGATTTGGGGTGATGCTCATGTGAACATACGATCGCCATAGCTGGTGCTCTTGGAAGTCGAGAAGACTGTAGTAGGGGCATCAGGCTTGTAAAGTGGGAACACTTCTAGCATGACTGTTTCTCATACCCTGGCCACTCTGGGTACTGTTCCCCCAGTCGTGCAGCCCATAAACTTCAAGACTATTTTCAGACTTGATTGTCAGTAGGGTAAGAGAACTTAACCCCTAAACGCCCAAGGGGGGGGTAAAGCTCCTAACAATTGGTAATAATGCTGATTTTTTCAAAACTGAGTAAAAAAATATAAAAGATGAAAATGGAAAATCCAACCGTAGGATCTTCTTTGGAGCATGGCAATTAGTATGACCACCAAGTTGCATGCCATTTGGAGGTATGGATTTCAAGATCCATGCAAAAAAGGGGTGAAGATCACACCACCAAAACTTTCACGAAAAATCTCTTTCGCCCACTCTCACAATTTGAGGATCAAGGTTTTTACTATTTATCCAAGGAGGGGGTAGAGTAAACCCACCGAGGAGTTGAGCAAAAAAAACGGCGGATGAAAAATTGATGGGATGAAAGCGGGGTTGTGCACCAAAGACGGAGCCTCACATCCAAAATGTCGAAAAACGACACCGTGGGCGCTTAAGGGTTAAATTAACCCAGACGGCCCCCTATAATCGGACAACTCAGAATGAAAATTTTCTTGTGATATAATGAGAATTTCCTTGTACACTATGTTCCTCATATGTACATGCAATAGGGTGAATGACTACAGGTGTACCTACATTATAGGTATACCTACAATAGTCACTTTCAAAATTCGTAGTTAAATATGTAAGTGTTTAAAATTATCACAAGAATAGGGAGATCTTATGTGTTTATTATTTGCTAATCACTAAAATATAGTAAATCACACAGTCATGTCATCACTTCAAGTATGGTGAGTGGCTTAAACTGTGTCTGAAAATAGGTGTACTTCCTCTAGATCCGTTGCCGCTCAGGACTGCCAGTTCTTGCTGCAAGCGAACCTGCGTTTGAGACTGACTGGTGAATGTAATAACTTAGTTTTGAATGGTCTCATACTGGAATAATGGAATGAATAGTGCGATATCCGACATTATCGAAATTCTAGTTGAGATGTGACCATTTTGGGTTGGCCCCCACTGATCGATCGCCGGTTGAACTGGGATATTTCGGGCCAGTCGACACGCTTTGGTTGTACAGACAGAGTGGCAATTGCCTGGCTAAGGTTGAGTGTCCTAGAAGCACCAACTGAAGAGATCTGACCTATTTTTAGCACTAGTAAATTCAAAATAAAATTATGACCACATTCGAAATAGGTTTTCAGGAGGAATGCAAAAATTTGCAACATGTAATTCGCATTTATGAATTTTATACAAAATTCCAAAGTGCTAAGTAAGATTTGACCCAATTGCGTTATATACAAATGAGGTACATCTGTATTTTCACAATCTAGAAATGAGGTACAGTGCGCTTTTGGGTACCCTGGCGCTTTTAGGTAGTCCAACCGTAGATTCATTCAAGTCCAGTTCAAGTTCAGATCATTTTCGTAGTGTTTGTCTGCAACCGACTAGCCTTACGCTCTAGAATTGGACGCAGAGAGTAGAGTTTATATTGAACTGGCGCTTGCGAAATACAAGATAGTCTTTCAGTTGTGTCCCAGACGAACCATTTGTGTTGTGGCGCGTTTCGTTTGTTCATACCTTCCTTAGGTTAGGTTTAGTTCATCTTCGAAATTTTTGCACTTTGATGTCAAGAGTATACATAGAGGAGCCTTTGCTGGATCTTCCAAGTAGCGTGCGATGATTTTAACGTTAAGAAAGTGCACAAAGACCGCGAAAGCATGGTAAGCGCTTTGCTTATGTGACTTGATGAGAAATTTCGGTTGCTCAAGCAGGACTTGTCCTGTTGTCAGTTGAAGCTCGTAAGTTAGATGGTGTTAATGGGACTCTGATTCACTTCTCAGTGCTTTTTCAGAAGATATTGCGACAGTGCTTGGTGTGCACTGTATGATCGTAGGGAGGAAGAGGTCGTTGAGGAACACTTATCCGCAGGTGCGGCACAAATCTCGGGTGTCCATACTGTCGATTTTTATTCTGTGAGCTTTTTTGAGATTGATGTCAAAGAATCGTAACTTGTACTTGTTTGTAGCGTGTTTCAATACTGTTGAAAGTCACTTTGGGTTTTGATAACCCTCGATTTTAATGCATTCTTTTTTTGCGGTGTCTTAACTTGTCGGCAGTAGCATTCTACTCCTGCTTTTCAGAAGTTGTACTTGAATGTTGAATCTGTGATATACTGTGTTCCATCATGCTAAATTGTATGCAAGTGTATGTCTAGCTTGGTCGTCTACATTTTCAGCTTTGGGCTAGATCTCAATCCCGAAATCAAGTTCCACGTTTGAGGCGGAGTATGTTGAATTTGTGCTTGCGATTCAGATGCCACCAATATATATCTGAAACATTTATCTGGAATTAGGCTGATTGCTGAAAGGGGTTGCGTACATCGTGGAAGCATTCAAGCGTTTTTGAGCTGAGAGACGTCCGTAAACATGGCGAGCTCCTCCTCTTCTGCCAGGCAGTTCTCCGAACAGACGAGTGGCCTCAGTTGCCAAACTGAATTTGAGATGGAGTTCGCAAGACTTCGTCATTGGAGCAATTTGAGATATTCCAGGACGTCCTCCGAGTGGTCAGTGACAACCAACTATAAAGACTATGATGTGCTGAAGGCGCATCCTGAATGGGGCCGGTTTTTCAGAGATTTTCATACATTGGAGTTGGGAAGGATGATCGGCAGAGGTGCACAAGCGGATGTATATGAAGCTCGTACAACAATGGATGGTCCTTTTGATTTGGTTGCGAAGGTGATGATGGGAGATGCTAGTCTGCAAGATTATCAGGCGCAATGGCCCATTGGAATGCTGTTAGCTTACAATTCCAAAGATTCTTATGTGCTTGATCTGCCCTTGATGACAATTCTTGGAGGAACGGTGCTGACCGACTTGAGGTTTAGTGGGCGATTTGCATTTGTCATGTATCGACGGTGGGGTGACTTGAGAACATTGATTGACCGTCGAATGAAGGTCGAGCGCAGTATAGTTGGTCCTTTCTTTGTGGACCAAGCCATTCAGTTGATGATGAGAATAGCGGAGGATATGTATGGGCTTCACAACAAGTATGATATAATACACAGAGATTTGAAGGCCTCTAATGTGCTTGTGTGGGGCGAGCTTGGAGACGATGAGAATGTTTTTCCTCCAAGTCAAGATGAAAAGATTGGATGTGTTGTAGCTGATTTTGAAAGTTCGGTGGGAGTATTGGGCACAGGGTGGTGGAGAGCACCAGAGATTTTAGAAAATGTGAAGAGAAGGGATCGAAGTGTTTGGCATTTCTATTTCTCACATGAGTCGGATGTGTATAGCTATGCTATGACTTGTTATGAGATTTTGACGGGTCGCTATCCATTTGAGAGCGGAAGTGCTTCTAAAGGAATTCATGAGATTGTATCCAGTCGCTTACCATTGGATGACGTGAGTGTGTCCGAGGCAAGTCAAGAGATTGTATCGGATTGCCTTTCAAGTGAAGATCAGGGGTTTCATGTAAACATAGATGACATTCTGGATGGACTGCGTCCAGATCTTCCAACAGATCTTCCTTTATTTCTAAGAAGCATTATAGTCGGATGTTGGCATCATGATCCAAAAATGAGGCCAAATTTCTCAGATATATGCAAGATGTTGAAGTACAAGCAAGGTTGTAATCCATCAAACATTGAAATTGACAATGAAAGTAATGAAGGTGCAACTATTATTAAGGTAAGTTTCTAGCTCACATGCCCTTATGTGTCACTTAGTTTTTCTTAGAGCTCTTGTTATTATGGATAGTAGGTGTAAATTTGAGCAAATGGATATTTTGGTGTCCTGACCTAAATCGAGATGTTATCTTGGTGATTCAGGTTGAAAATTGGGGTATTCTTCAGTCTTCTTCTTTAAACTCAAATTTAGAGAGATTATTGGAAATGCAATTACATGTCTCTAATGCTGGAGTTTTTCATATACATTCTATGCAACGGATTGTTGTGCAACGTAAGTTCTTTCTTACTCTTGTTTAAAGTGCTGCTATTCATCAGTATGGCTTTAGTTATTTAGGCTTGTACAAGGGACGCAATTGAAGAGTTTCCCATCATGACACAAATTGCACCTTGTTTACTTGACAGGTTTTGAAGTGACTGATGGTGATGGAAGGAAGGTTTGCAATGAAAACATTATGGCAAAGATTAAGAAGGTCAGTATTAAAAACTATTCATTTCTAGTATCTTATTCACAATGCTTATAAGCCTTAGACTTGTTGACTCTACGTTGTTAGAATGATAAGGAAATAGATTGTGGGTTGTAACTAAACTTTTTCCATTACAGGTTTTGAGCTCGCCAAGGAAGGTAGAGCGGATTGATGAAAGGTCGGAGAATGCAAATAATACTTTGGGAACTTATCTTTTACATATCATGTTGAAAATAGAAGGACCTTTGGAAACAGAAGGACGTTTGGAAACAGGACCTTCAAAAGTAGGAACTTCGGGAACAAGACCTTCGGAAACAGGACCTTCGTTAATTAGAATGATCTCAGGTATTATGTGTGATGAGAAGATTCGAGCTCACAATTTGCGATCCACGAGTCATGATGGTCACTTCGAATTGGCTCTATGTGTAGAGGCTGGCAACTTGCATCACATGTTGATGAATATTTTGGATAAGGGAATGACAATAGTACTTCGGAAGCTTGCGTCACATTACGTTCAAATGGAAAATCGCATGCTTTGAGAGCTCCTCGAAACCCTCCTGCCATTCGGATTATTGTTGATTTTGATGATCGTCGAACTGATGCCGTCTACGTGATGTTTACGATTATATGTCTTGAGAGACCAGGTTCTCTCATCGATGTGGCATGCAGCTTATTGGACTCAGATAGTTATGCTTCTGCTATCATAGAAAAATTCGAAGTACCTTCTTACATGGGCATCAAAGTACCTCGTAGCTACATGGTAAACCCACACCTTGAGCTCAATGTATGATTCATAGAAGTAGGTAAGTAATTGGGGGAGGTATTTTGGTGTGTCCTCGAAGTTGTGTTGTTTCTTAAACCATGTAGTGCAATTGTGCATGTTTCATCTTAGTTATTCTTGTAATATATGTAAGTAAAGTTGTATGTCACTGTGTGGCTAATTTGTGTGGTGAACATATTTGTGAAGGATATTTCTTTGGAAGGTGGAGAGAAAAGATCAAGATTAAAAGATTTTGTGCGTGAACACTTCAAACTAGTAAGTAATGATTCTCACCTCTATAGAGTATACATGATATTTGTGGTGTTTGTTCCGTGCACTTCATTTTCCTATGTTGTGATCACATAAGTGGGTATAGATTCTACTTTTCTAGTTGATTAATTTAATGTTGACTATTCAAATAGTTGTGGTTGTGTATTGGAACTTTTGTTAAGTTATGTGTTAGGATTGATCACGTTAAGTCCTACACTAGCTTATTTTGTTGATCTTGATGTAGTTATACATGATTGAAGTGTGATCAATATGCAGGATTGGAACATTCATAGGAAATTTATCCATCCTTATGGCGAGAGGAGTGCAATTAAACTTAGAAAATATGTTGATTGGAACGACTACAATGGGGTCAGTGTTGAATTCAATTGATCTTTTTGCCATTTGTTTGTCTTTATTTTAAGTTGGTTGTTGTTTTTAGGTTGAAAGCATCATATCTACATAATCAATAAAAGATGTTATTTTCACCGCTTTCTTTATTGGTGCACTTTGATTCATATACAAAATTGTACATTTTCTTTATCTTAAATTGATTTGTGCTTACATTTTGAAATTAGGGTGAGGTGGAGTTGATTTGTATATTTAGGAGTATGGATGATATCATCCAACATCTTCACAAAAATGATCTTTTCGTTTCAACCTGGAGTGCGACAGAGACAACAAATACACCGAGGCGTGAGATTAATTATCCTTTGACGGGCGTTATTATACAGAGGGAAATTACTATCTTTGTTTGCTAGTGAAACAAAGTAGGTTGGAATCACCATTAGTATGAAAGTAGTGATTTATATCATTTACTAGTAAGTAAGACCCTAATCTTTTTTATGATAGATTACAATTAGCAAGGTAGTTAGGTCGGTGGTTTTAGAGTTGGAGGAGGTGAGAACATAATGGTGGGAGGTGTGAAAATTTCAAAAATAGACATATATATCGGATACATTATAGTATATGATTATAACTTTCTAGCTTGCTACTCTTCATGTTCATGTTGTAATTGTGACTTTTAGTTACATAGGTATAGAAATATCATGTTTAAGTTATGTCGTACAATGTTCTATCACTAATATCTATGTAGCCTTTGTTGATGATATTCTATGTATTATGTTGAACAATATGGAGTAATGTAAAGCTTGAATCGTATTTTGCAATTTTTAGGTAGCCTACTTAAAATACTTAAGCCCTACATGTCCAAAGAACTATATTATTGTCAATTGGGAATTTTCATGGCTTGCTACAATGTTAATACTCATTTACAATCTTTGTATTGGATAGTTTCAAAGGAATTTGAATGTAAAGCATAAAAAGTTATAGAAAAGGTTACAAGCAATATATACAATATCTACCAACAAGTTTATGAAGCACAAGCTTGTAAGGTTGATCTAAATATGATTGCTATTGTGAATATTAAATTGACACAAAAATTAGAGGCAGTTGTTGATAAATAGTGTTAATGGAGGTTGTAGCTTTTTATATAAATCTCACTACACTCATGTGTAAATTGAGTAATATTATAATGTAATAATATAAATAAGTGATGTTATAAATGTGTCAATGAGTAATATTATTGCTCAAGGATGAGAATATTGATATTAGAATCATTGAGATCCAACCATATTTTGTGCGTCAATCCCTATTAAGTTCAAATTAAGGTGCTTATGGACCCCTACAGGTATTGGATGTCGAAAATCAACATGTTAAATGACAAGCTAAAACTTAGAGAACCCATAACTTCTTAAATCCAAAGTTTTAAAAGAAATTAACCCCTAAAGTTTCAAGAGGTATGTTTTGGGCCCTCTAACTTACCATATTAGCTCGCATGAAGTTGGAAACTTTTGCAAGTTATAGACTTTTTCCATACCTTTCCGGAAAGTCATTTCATGCTTCGAAATTCCTCAAACTTGTGGACATGTTCTCGGTCAAAGTTTCAAAACACTATTCAAACTTTGTCCAAACCGCCCAAACAATGGTATATGTTCATTTATTCTCAAAATCTGCCCAAAATCAATTAAATTGCAGAGACTTCAAAATTTCACCAAAAATTGAGATTTTAGTTTTTTTCAAATATATATATTTTTCTACGTATAAAGTAGGTTGTAGGGCATGATCTTACGGATCGGATTTTCAATCCAATAATTCTTTAAATGCCTCAATTAAGCATTTCTTTAGGTTTATAGGTTATATGAGTATAAAATTTGGACAGACACATTGCTAACTCACCTGGGAAAAAAGATTTTAAAAAGCCTCCGGTCAAGTTTACCACCAAAAATGGTTTTTTTCGGCCCTCAAAACTTTGCTCTCTCTTCACAAGAAGGGTGAATAAGAAACAACTTTGAAAGTATGACCTCACAAATGGTAAGGAATTGAAATCGAAGACTCTATGTACAAATTCATATACAAGGTATGTACTAGATCGATCATACGGTTACACAGTTGAAAGTACATCATAAAATAAAAATTCTTTGGGGTTAAATCACATCATGAATATCGTGTGGTAAATATTGCATATCCATTGAATATGGTATCGTTTTCAGTGAAGGCTTCTTTTTCTTTTTTAAAAAAAAAAAAAAAAAAAAAAAAAAAAAAAAAAAAAAAAACAAGTACAAGCCTAATGCAATCAAAAAAAGTTATTCAACTGTACATGTAATGAAGTTCTAGTAGGCTATCCTCCCCACATTTCAAAATCAATACATGGATCACATGAAGAAGAAATCCTCAAATTACATTCAACAAATAAGCACATTTCACGATCACAAAATTCTCCATAAAGATTAAGGAGCTTCTACATAATTACAAATTGAGTTGCAAAATCTTAATAATATCTGACTCACCTCATTTCACATAAACATAAAAAACTAATATCAATGAATGGTGTTCATGAAGATACACAAGAAAACATAATCTGCTCATGTGACTCATCTTCAAACCCATATATTGCAAGTGTCATTTTCTAGGCAAAAGAACTCAATCCAACTGGAATATTAGGAAGTTGAAAAAAACAACTAGAAACAATCAGTCGTTATTTCTTCAGTATTAAAAAATTGCTCCCATACATCCAGAATTCAAGATGGTCCCATGCTACAAACCTCTGTACTAATGCCAACTATCCATTTCAATCTTCCGCCGTAATAGCCATCCATGAAAAAGTCCTCTACAAGTCGTCATTCTTCTTTTTGTTTTGTAAACAATCGATGTTTGTGAAAGTGCACTTCTATAACCGCATGTGCAAGGGGCATTCTTCTAGAAAGCTATGACATTCAAGGGACGCTTTATATGTTGAGTCAAGCTGCTAAGAGAGGGCAAAAAAATCCTTCTCATGTGGTTGGTTCATTTCTTGAAATATCTTGAATGAACCAATCACATGAGAAGAGTTCTTCTTCGGCTTGACTCCCCGTGTAAAAAGTTCCTAAGGATTGAATAATCCCACAAAATTAGGAAACCCTAAAATGGTTACTTTGATAGCAAGGCAAACCATTCAACACTTGACTTCCTAGTAGACGAACCTTGTATTCATCTTGTTTTATTACTAAATTTGGCCAAAGATAGAGTGCTCCACAAGCGACTACATAAAGGTTGGTTTATCCATACTACAAAGTTCAACCAATCACTTTTTTAATTTTCTTTTACTTCTTTCTTTCCTTTCACCACTCCTAACTTGGCTCGGATTTGCAAGAAAAACAAGGTTGCCATTTAGGGTTTGGAAAGATGTGAAGAGCATGGGAATGTGGGCAATGTCTAACCCAACAAACAAGGTGAGGAAGACGAGGTTTGCAAAAGCAAGGGAACTAATGATCCTTCTGTCAATTTCTGACACAATGGACTCTGTCAACAACAATCCATACTCCACATGTGCTATAACCATTTGTATTAGGGCATGATGTCAGGGTCAATTATCATGACACAAGCACATTCCATACCAAAAGGTCACCATCATGCTTCAAAGGTGAGATTTTTCAATATGCACTTAGGAATTAAACTGTGAAATTCTTGTGGTAAGTCAAGTGATAGGACATGAGCAATTTGATGTTGACTGTTCATGAATTGAAAAGAGATAATCTGGACATGCACCTCATCTCAATGAACAACAGTATTTGTGTTTTGTGTTTCTTTCTTATCAATATAAAACAGATATTAAGAGAGTGACCGTGTGTGTATTTCATTTACTAAGTGGGAAGGAGCATATTCATCATTCATTAAGAGAGAATTAAGTGAAATTAAGAATGAATCTTGAACATGTGGTGGCATGATGTGAGATATCTTGTGACCGTCACTTGTTCTAGAATGTCACTATGTTGTTACCGTATGTCAATGTTTTCTACAAATTTCTTTCATTATGATGTGCATGTGGACAACAGGAAATTGTTTCAAACAACAATGTCCACATACTACTCGCACTAAAGTCAACAATCTATGTAGGGTGTCATATTGGTAAGAGAAGGAGAAACTATCAATGCACTTTAGGGCCGGTTTACACTACGGTGGAGAAGGCCTCCAGTCAATCAAGAATGCTTGGCCAAGACATGGTTATATAAGGCAAATGGTGGATGTGCCGGAGAAGAATTATAGGCAATAAAAAATTTCTTAAGTAGTCTTGACCAGTTGTAGTCTAAACACCTAAAGGAGAAGACTACCGGAGAAGGACAACCGGAGAAGTTTGCCGGTGAAGAGAAGTTCACCAAATGGTGAAGATTATGTATTATAATATAATCTTAGGGCCGCTTTACACTACGGTAGAGAAGGCCTCCAATCGGTCAAAAATGCTTGGTTAAGACATGATTATATGAGGCAACTAGTGAATGTGTTGTAGAAGAAGGCAATATTATATTTCTTGATTGCTTGTAGTCTAAACACTTGAAGGAGAAGTTTAGCGGAGAAGTTCACTAGAGAAGCCTACCGGTGAAGACAAGTTCACCAAATCATGAGAATAATCCATGATGAAAAAAACATATCTTCTAACATGTATCAAAAGATTTCATCACAAATTGTGTAGGAAGATTTCAAAATGTATATGTACGTATGGAAATTTAATCAAACTTCAAGTCAATTTATTATGACTTGTACTGAGTGGCCAAATATTTATTCTTTTTCTAATGTAATCACTTTACTTGCTAAAATCAAAATGAAGGTTATAAATCTGTAATCTACCAAAATAAAAAATTAATACACCTAAAAAGTATCACTACTTAATATGGGTCCATGATGTAATGTGAAGGTGCTACCACTCCATGGTTAACCCTTAAACGCCCAAGCAAGCCCGAGGGGCTTGATTCCAACAGAATCTTCCCTGTAGCTCTCACTGTACTCAACTTTTCACTTATATTTTGATGTCAAAATGGTCACCTTCTTCTGATGTATTGAAAAAGTGAGATTTGACAATTCAAATTACAATTTGTATGAGTGATTTTGTGCTTTGAAAGGATTATGGTAGGTAGGTTGGGGTGGTACATAACCTTGTAGGAGGTTGCAAGCTCATCATTGATTGGTTCATTCACAATGCCCAAGTTCAAAAAGTGCACTATTCATGATGCCCAAGTCCAAAAGATGCTGTGATCCAATTTTGGGCTGCCCATTTCAGACCCTAAGGGCGTTCAAGGGTTAAAAAGTTCAGAGGGGGTTCCATCTCTCCCAATCAAGAAGATTTATGTTATTTCCCCACACGACTTTTCCCCAGGCATGCTCATAGTTTCATGTTCAAGTTAATTCCATGAATAGAAATGGCATAGTCGTCCTTTTCCTGTAGAGTGTGACAAAAGTCTGGCCAACTTGTATTAACATTCTTTAAATACCAAAATAGTGATGATCCAACCTTATATTTTATTTGAGAATGAGTTCTCCGGAGGCTCAATTTCTTGTCCGGCCTCTTGAGGCCGGACAAGAAATTGGTCCTCCGAAGAACTCCATCTCCAAAAAGTGTTGCCACATGGGATGCCATGTCATTTTGTCATACATGAATAAAGTTCACCACCAGTGAGTTCTTCACATAGTCTAAAGACTAACCGGTCAAGAGTTGCACTTTAGTCTAAACACTAACCGGTCAAGAGTTGCACTTTCGACCAATCACAATCAAGTATCACCCTTTATTTCATGACCGGTGGACTTCTCCACCGTAGTGTAAACCGGCCCTTAGAACACATCATTTACCTTTACAAGAGCCCAAAAGGTTGCATGCGCTCTTAACTCTACCAGATCGTGAAGATCCATGGTTTCATCGATCTTGTATTTGACGACTTTTTCACGTGCTCTGGGCTGGTGTGCTGAGAATTATTCTTCAATCACCCTAGAGAAGAGATCATTAAGATTTAAATGTACGACAATACTAATTGTAACTTGATCTTTATTATTTTTCAAATAAAATGCACCAACAAATAGAATCTTCATTGCATCATGGATATTATTGTAATATTTGAAACTATGCTAGATGTATATGGTGAAGAATGTGAGTTGTGAAGTAGAGATGTTGTGAATTTTAGGTTGGCAAGATTTTTGCACAACAATCATTCATAATATAGACTATGAGCATTCACTCCTCTAGAATCACGAATTTCTAAATAATTATCATGGGTCAAATAACTTGCAATTTGTATATAATAAAGTCTCTCTACACACCATCTTTAAATTCATCATGAGCACACCTAAATTCACCAATTTCTATGGTTGTTACACCAAAGTAATATACCCTAATAGCCTCTCAATTCATTGAAGACAACCGAGGAGCAATAAGCGCCACTAAAAAACACCATTTCTTGTAAAACCTAAGCTTTCCCGTCCTTTCAAAAATAACCAATATGCCCTCGTGGCCTTCCCCGCCCAATAAATACTTTGACTATATTCCTCTTGCTTTCCAGCTGGATCTAAACTTGGGTCATTTTTGTAATTTCAATTGATTTTGGGGGTCATAATTACTTGAAAATTCAGTACCTTAGGATCCATTGACCCAATACGTGATCTGATTGTTGCCTACATCATTACACAAAATTTTGCATCGAACAACACCTCATGGGCCCAGATCCGAGCCGGAGTTCCCGAGGCCATCATGTGACTCGCAAATCAAAACAAAGAAACTATTTGTCCTATATAATAGACTATTACATCCCCTAGGATTGCTACACTAATACAGATATTTTCCACTATTTTTTGTGCCATAAATACTTCAAAATTAAGTATCTTGGTATTTGTCTACATGTTTCTCAATCCAATTGTTTTCCACAACTCTATAAAAAAAAACCCCGCATCCAACAACACCTCATGCCCCTCATTGGATCGGCAATGCCCGAGATGACAATGTGAAGTTCAAAACAAAACAAAGCAACCTCCCTTAACCCTTAAAGGCACATGTCAGCCCCTCAGGCTGTTTTCCAACAGAATCTTGCCTGTAGCTCTTTTGATTCTCAATTTTTCACTTATTTTTTTATATCATTCTGGTCACCTTTTTGTGATGCATCTACAAAGTGAAATCCTACAATTCAAATTGCAATTTGTATGAGTGATTTGTGCTTTGAAAGGATTGTGGTAGGTAGGTTGAAAACCTTGTAGGAGGTTGCAAACTCATCATTGATTGGTTCATTCATGGTGCCCAAGTTCAAAAAGTGCACTATTCATGTTGCCCAAGTCCAAAAGATGTTGAGATCCAATTTTGGGCTCCCCATTGAGGAGTGGAAGGACCTTTAAGGGTTAATAATAGATTTCTAATATTAAATTTTGGCAAATCCAACTCTAGGAATAGATTTCTTTTATTGTTTTTTTTTCAACACAGATGCAAGATTAAAGATACAAGGTCTAGGCTCCACCTTGGCAGGGCATTCATAGGAATATATTCATGAAAACCTTCTCAACACTTATATTGGGCCATAAGAAGTATTACATGATTTGCAACCATGTTGAAGGTTTTTCTTACTTTGCTTTTTCCTTATAAAATTCATTATGAATAAATGTAAGAGAATTTTCATATAAGGGATCACTTTTGTAAAAAACTTCAAATAAGAGAACCATTGCAAAGCTATTTGTAAAGTCAAGAGATTTTCCATCGTGATTTTTTTTTGGTAAAAGAGTGTTTTTAGAATTTAGCTTGATGAATATCTAGTTGGTCATTTTTTTCATTGCAACTGGTTTGTTGGTAGCATTTTTACTTCAATGTGAAAATAATAGACTTTTAAAATTATTTCCAAGTATAAGAATATCATGATTTTATAGTTATGAAGGCTTATGATTTCGATATTGATCCACATCAAATTTTAACCCTAAATTCATCAAAAAAAAAAATCTTGGCTCAAATAGTAGCCTTGTAGTCGTGAAAACTGCCAAAAATTTTACAAAGGAAAAATAGTCCAAAACTAGACCCCTCGCACTCAAATCCATGCCTTTTCTTCAATATATCCTCGATTGGGTCAAGGTTTCTACCACTAAAAATAGACTATAATTGGAATTCATCCCAAAAAATAAAGTCAAAATCTAACGGTGGATGAAGGAGATCTAGCTCTTCATCAGTCATCCATTTTTTCACTTTTCTCATCGTAGAAACATCATTGCAAAGCCAATACCAAAGTTATCTAGATCAAAAAACTTCCAACTACAAAGTTGTTGGGATGCATCTAAAATATCAAACCTATGAAAACAAGTTCATGAAAAACTATTTTAGATTTCACATAATTGGCTTGCAATGGTAAAACATGCCAAATGTCTGAAAACCCAAAAACAAAAGTTGCCTTCACTAAAATCCATGCCATTTATTCATACTTTATTTTATGTCTGCAATTTTTATCACATAAACTAGACATGATTTGTGACCTAACCCAAGTGATTTTGTCACAAACGGAGTTTTAATGAAGAAGTTATGGCTCTTCAAAGTTTCTGTCCTACATCCAAAATGTCGTTTTTCGACACTAGGGACGTTTAGGGGTTAATATTCAACTTAATTACCAAAATTGACTCTTGTAATTTTAGGACTTCTTTGATTCCAAGAATTATATTATAATTTAACCAAACCTCCCTAATGCCTCTGGGGAGAGGTTAAGCTTGTACTTTGTGAAAATTGAGCAACTCAATGTATAAATTATTAAAGATTTTTACAGGATGATTTGAAAATTTATAATTTTACGATATCGTAGAGTACTAGTACCAGAAATGTTGCAATATTTTTGAACTTTTTTCACCATCTTAATTGAAAAATCCATGCATTTGATAAAAAAATTAGTATCTAAAAAAATTCTTCGGCATTTGACTTTGAGTAAGCCTTGTGGTTTCACACAAAGTTCAAACAAGGCCCCATTGAAAGATACTGTATAAAATACATATTTCTTTAACAACACAACTATTGTTAAAACAAGTGGTGGTGTACACATCCAAGTATAAAGCTTGCAATTGGTGGAGGTCTAAAACTTTATAAATGAAATGAAAATGTTGATAATGATTTGGGCAAGTCTAAAATAAGAGGTCCCTTGAAAGAACCCTTTATTCGACTTCATAATTTTAACACAATCAACACTAAAACGCACCCATTTATAACTACTATTTCCATCCAAAAAACACATTACCGTAGTATATATATATATATATATATATATATATATATATATATATATATATATATATGTCTAGAGAGAGAATGTTCTTTCTAACCAAGAATGTTGTAGGTTAGCCAAGGATCACGCATGACCCCGCTCTTCATTGCCCATCCAAAATTGTTGATTATCGCTATTAGAGATTTAGTGCCCATCACTAAAAATCTATTTGGTTTACAATTAGGTCCTACGGTTTAATTTTTGGGTCTAAGTTCAACCTTTCTACAATTTGATTGGTCTAACTTCTCCCTTGAAATTGCTCAAGGAAAATATTTCTTTACTTGAGTTTAGATGCGTATTAGAAATACTACAAGGCCACGTGAGATTTTGTAAATTGCAAATGAAACTAGACTCACTTTATCCGTAGCTTACAAAAAAATCATAACTGAGAATTATTCATTTTTAGTCGTGAGAGGCCTTGAAATTCCCAATCAACGATGATGTGGTTATTTGGGCTCTTAAGGGTTGCTTTTTCATATTTACAAAATATAAAAAACAATTCACATTTCTTTACCTTCATTTCATAAAAGAGATGTTGTACTTCAACTCTTCCAAATTTTTAATCCCCTCTTCATTGCACCTGAGCTTTTGAAAACATATGTTCTCAAGCATCACTACTATTATGTAGTGCTCCGCCCTCATTTAAAGGCATTCCATGGCAATTTCACTAAAGATTCAATTTGCGCCAAAGTGAGAATGGTTCACATTTGAGTGTGTTTCAAACAAATAACTATGATAACCACGTTCCCCACGTTCTTCAATCATAGTTGTAACTTGGTTAATATGTTCTCATTGATACTAGTATGCCTACTTGGCTTTTGCCACACAAAATACTACTTTTCTAGGACTCCAAACAACATGATTCTTGCATGGTTGGGCTCCTCTTGTTTTTCCACTCTATCTAAAAAAAGGTCATTTTTGTAATTTTTGGAAATCTTGAAACTATAAATCTTTGAAATTTAATATCTCAAAATCTACCGGTAAGATCTATGCCTACTTACCATGCCCATCCCCCATCCCTTATTGTTGTCATCCCTCTAAAATTGTAGGTTACTACTCTACTTTAAGTGATTTTCCTAGGGTTCCAATCACTCTGATTTTTAGCAATTCACTAGCAGAAAACGGCATATTAAACAATCGTTCTTAATGACTTGTCCCTAGTGACGCAAGAGTATGTTTGATTTGTGCTTCTAATGGCATAAAAATAAACTACTATTTTTGTCACTTTTACTTAAATATTTACTTAGCTAGTAAGCTAAAGTATTGCTTATTACACCAAAAGAAATATAAGGAGAAGGGACAAAATTATAATTTAATTTGATGTCATTGGAATCGCAAATACATGGGCTCTCATTTGTCACTAAAGAGAAGTCACTACAAACATCACTTTATGTAATTGTTTTCTAGGGTCCTTCTTCTCTTTCTACTTGATCTAAAAGTAGGTTAGTTTTTGTAATTTCCGTTATTTTTTGAGCCTGCGAATACTTTGAAAATCAAGTTCATCGAGATCTGTGGGCAAGATCCTTGATCCTATTGTTGCACCCCTACAAAAATACCCGCTCCCAACAATGTCCCCATCTGCTACATCCAACTCGACTACATCCAAGTGGCGGTCTTTGAGATAATATCGTCGAAAATAAACAAAAAAATTAAAATATATATATATATATATATATATATATATATATATATATATATATAAATTATAAAAATAAAATGCACACAAATAAATTACTTTAACCATGCCTATGCCCATCTCTATCTCCATCTCTATCCTCATTCGTACTACTACCATCCAAAAAAAATAAGAGTATATTTAAACTTGGGCTTGTAGGTCTTTATTTTAATTTTTAGTGATTTAATCTAGGTCTCCAAACAACGTGATTTCCGCACGGTTGGGTTTGCCTTGTTTTTTTTTGTTATATAAAAAATTAGGTCATTTTGTGATTTGAAGGATCATAAATACTTTATATTATCCAGAGATTTAATATCTAGAGATCCAGGGGTCCTACATGCAATCCAATTGTTGCATGCACCCCTACAAAATTACCTTCTCCTAATGACACCTTCCCCGCCCTGATTTACCCAACACTCCCAAAGATTGAATTTTCATGAATAAACAAACTACTTGCTTTAACCCTTAAACGCCTACGGGGGCTCTAGACCTTGGAAACATACTCTCTCTGTCCCATTACAAATGTAGTAGGTTCTTTCAAATCTATCTTGAGAGGTAGATTTGAGAGACCCTATTGGACAATTACAATTAGACATAGGGAGTAATTTTCTGTAAAGTGTCGTGGTTGAAAATGAAGGCAAGCTATCTAGATCTCAACCATACAATCTTGTAGTATACTTGTTTTAAGTCATGTGGATCAGATTTGAAGTCATGAGGCCACATAGATTGCAATATCATAACATATTGGTACTAAAAAATAACACAAAATTACAGCATCCTTACGTTAAAGTGTCAACAAACATATTGCAATAAAGTCACCAACAACAAAGTTGTCGAGCCTCATCTCAACAACACTCTCGTACAAAAAAGATACATCAAAAAAATTCTTGGCTCAAATAATAACCTTCCAACGGTGAAAACTGCCAAATTATTTTCTAAGGAAAAAGGGTCCAAATTTACACCCCTTGCACTCAAATTCTTGGCTTATCTTTAAAATACCTTCAATTGGATCAAGGTTTTTACTATATTTTATTATACTCTTTGTGGAACCCATTCCAAAGAATGAAGTGGACATCCAACAATGGATGAAGGAGATATAGCTCCTTAAGAATCATCTACTTATGCACTTTTTTCATTGTAAAAACATCATTGAGAATCCAATACCAAAGTTATTTGGATAAAAAATATTCCAACTACAAGTTGTTAGAGTTCATCTAAAGATCATAGTTATGTAATCAGAAACACCAAAAACACCAAGAACTATTTTGGATTTTCCATAATTGCCTCACAATAATAAAGCATGCGTCATGTTTGTAAACTCAAAAAGAAGAGTTGCCTTCACTAAAATGCACGCCATTTATTCATACTTTATTTTATGGTTCTGCAATTTTTACCACACAAAGTAGACTTGATTTGGGACCCGACTCAAGTGCTTTTGTCCAAAACAATGTCTAGAGAAAGAAGTTTTGGCTCTTCAAATTTTTTGCCTTTCATCCAAAATGTAGTTTCTCGACATCTTGGGCTTGTAAGGGTTAAGTACATAGAAAATAAACACATAGAAGATGGTGCAAAAGCACCTTTATGAATGCATTCCCATTTACATCAACTGGATCTACTCTGGTGCACCCATACTAGTACATGCGTGGAGCATTGCCACAACTACATAAATACTTCAACTATGCCCGTCCCCATACCCATCCGCTCTACTACCGCCCTAAAAAGACAGTCATGTTTCTAGGCTTGTGGGTCCACATTTATATTTGGCAGTTGTAGTTCTCTAGAACTCCACATGGTGTGATTTTGACGCAATCAGGTTTCTCTTGGTTCTTCTACTCTATGTGAAATATTTTATTTTAATTTTTAATTTTTTGGAAATTTCCGATAATTACTTGAAAATAAATTATACTTGAAACATAATTACTTAAAAATTTATAACTTAAAACTTGCAAACCCCACAACTATCAATGCTTCCAACCACAACTCGTGCGCCCAATCTGACCATTCTACACCAAGATCATATTGTCACGAAACAAACAAAACATACAAAGCAACATAAACGGAAGATACCAAACGAAACAAAACAAACTGCCTTAAATATAATACACAGATTGCTGGTGAGGCTGGTTGCGATGCTCATGTGAACATACGATCGCCATAGCTGGGGCTCTTGGAAGCCGAGAATACTGTGGTAGGGGCATCAGGTTTGTAAAGTGGAACATTTCTAGCATGACTGTTTCTCATAACCTGGCCACTCTGGGTACTGTTCCCCCAGTCCATGAACTTCAAGAAAATTTTGAGACTTGATTGTCAGGAGGGTAAGAAGAACCTAAACCCACACGGCCCCCTTCATTTGGATAACTCAAAATGAAGATTTTCATGGGATAGAATGAAGATTTCTTTGGATCGTATGTTTCTCATATTTACATGCACTACGGCAAACGACTACACGTGCACCTGAACTACTCACTTCGAAAGTTTGTAGTCAAATATGTAAGTGCTTAAAAAAACCACAAAAATAGGGAAACCTTGTTTTTTCTATTTGCTAATCACATAAATATAGTAAATCACACATAATCACATATCATCACTCGAAGTATGATGAGTGACTTAAGTGTCCAAAAATAGGTCTACTTACCCTAGATCCACTTCTGTCTGCAGTTTAGGACTGCCAGTTCTTGCTGCAAGCCTACATGCGTTTGAGACTGACTGGTGACCGTCATAGTTTTTAATTGTCTCATACTGCAATAAATAGTGAGAAATAAATAGGGAGCAATAAATAGGGAATGAATAGTGCAATCTATATTACAATACAGGAGGCTTTGTCTCACACGACGGTTCCGCGCTGGAATCCGTCGTGGAGACTTGCCTCTTGTATCCACACAACCAATATTGGAATAGAAAGTAAAAAAACTAGAAGTAGATTGTAGCTAAATCTATGACTTAGAATTAAAGTAGGAACTGAAAGTAAAAAGAGTAGGAGTAGACTGTTGGTCTTTTGAGAAAGGAACTTCTCTCAAAGAGATAAGATTGTTTTAGACCTACGGTTAAAAGATAGGAAGATCTATGCGTTAGCTCTAAAATTGGAATATAAAATAAAAAGACTAGAAGTAGTCTTTAGTTTTTTTAGGTATTTAGATAGTAAAAAGATATAAATGTGTTAAAAAGAAATAGGTAGCGGATGTCTTTTGAGAGGTTTGATAGTCTTATTTGCGAGGAGGTCAATAGTGGTACCACTAATTTAAAAATTGGATGCTTCAAGTTTTAGATCCTTTTGATCCCAATTTTGACTCTTTAATGACAAAAATTTCATGGCTTGATGCCGAGTTGACAGAATTAGTAATTGAACCTCGTAGGTTAGTACATGGGATAAACAAAGATCTGTTAGATGGATCTTTGTTGCATTTCCTCCCACTCGATGCAGAGGTTATTGATTTGAACGGTAATAGGGAGGTTGCTAGACGTAGCTACGGTGTGATTTTTAAGTGTCACATAATAGGAGTCGATTTCATTCCAAGAGAAGAGGAGTACGCTTGTAAAGCCTTCATTAGTACTTCGTTCATAGAAATAGTTTTCAATCAATGAACATAGAAGCCACAAGTTGTCCTTTGGTCCATCCTCTATTTATGAAATTATTTGCCATACATCCTTCTAAACCGCATGGATATATGCGATGGTGGAATGCTGGAACTTTGAGAAGTATGGTCTTGAAGCGCAATGGAAAATCACGTATGGAGCCGGGAGTGGATGCGACAATGTGAAGTTGTTTCAACGACTACGAATCCGATTGTCTTGGCACTTTTTATTTGGTATGCTATTTACGTATAAAAATGGTAGCATACATTGTGATTTGTCTCCGACAACATCTTATTACACAGAAAGAAGATAATATGTACATAGGTGTTTGTGATTGGGGATTTGCATGTAAGATAGAGTTTCCTCTGCTATCCAACTATGCATATCCATCACAAAAAGAATTGGAGGCAGATAGAATAAGACGGCCTTGGGTGGATCCATCTTTAATGAGTGTTTATGGATCAAAAGTAGCTAAATTTAGTTTAGCTACTGATGTGTATGTTACATCAAGGATAGCATCTTGGATTATAGGGCCTTTTGATGAAGACAGTGAGATTTCGTCCACAGATTATGAGATATACACTCATGGCCTATGGTTGCTCAGTAGTGAACTTGCAAACGAACGTTATAATACCCTTTTACAAAGAGTAAAGGGATTCCAACGGTCAATACCCATTTTGAGGAATGATCCAATAGAGACCATGTTTGAGACCATTGATGTATATTTTATTATTCTAAATATATAAATTCGATATGTATTTTTTAATATTTTTTGTATAAACTTATTTGAAGTTTATGAATGTTTTATAGCTTTAGGCAATCCAAGTTGAACGTGCTCAACGGCACGGGTCCCACTAGTAGTACTATAAGATCTGACAACATCGAAATTCTAGTCAAGGGTGTCACCATTTTGGTTTGCCCCCTATTGATCGAACGCCGGTTGAACCTAGGACTTTTCAGATTGCTCTGGCAGTTCTCTGGTGAAAGCAACCAGTGTGGCCGTGGCGTCAGACTTCAATTGCCGGTGGACCGACTGGCCAGCCGACGCGCTTTGGTTGTACAGACAGAGTGGCAACTGCCTGGCTAGTTTCATTCAAGTCCAGTTCAAGTTCAGATCATCTTCGTAGTGTTTGTCTGCAACCGACTACTCTTCCGCTCTTGGACGCAGAGAGTAGAGTTTATATTGCACTGGCGCTTGCGAAATACAGGATAGTCTTTCAGTTGTGTCTCAAACGAACCATTTGTGTTGTGGCGTGTTTCGTTTGATCATACCTTCCTTAGGTTAGGTTTAGTTCACCTCCGAAATTTTTCACAGCCGAGAAATTTTTGCACTTTGATGTCTAGAGTAAACATAGAGGAGCCTTTGCTGGAACTTCCATTTAGCGTGCGATGATTTCAACGTCAAGAAAGTGCACAAAGACCCCGATAGCATGGTAAGCGCTTTGCTTGTGTGACTTGATGAGAAATTTCGGTTGCTTAAGCATGACTTGTCCTGTTGTCTTTTGAAGCTCGTAAGTTAGATGGTGTTGATGGGACTCTGATTCACTTCTCAGTGCTGTTTCAGAAGATATTGCGACAGTACTTGGTGTGCACTATATGATCGTAGGGAGGAAGAGGTCGTTGAGGAACACTTATCCGCAGGTGCGGCACAAATCTCGGGTGTCCATATTGTCGATTTTTATTCTGTGAGCTTTTTTAAGATTGATGTCAATGAAACGTAACTTGTACTTGTTTGTAGCGTGTTTCAATACTGTTGAAAGTCACTTTGGGTTTTGATAACCCTCGATTGAAAGGCTTTCTTTTTTTGCGGTATCTTAACCTGTCGGCAGTGGCATTCTACTCCGACCCGCTTTTCAGAACGTGTACTAGAATGTCCAGTCTGGGATGTAGTGCATATCCATCATGCTAAATTGTATGCAGGTATATGCCCAGCCTGGTCGTCTACATCTCCAGCTTTGGGCTAGATCTCACTGCCAAAATTAAGTTGCACGTTTGAGGCGGAGTATGGAGAAGTTGTGCTTGTGATTCAGATGCCACAAATGTATATATCTGAAACATCTAACTGGGGATTAGGCCGATTGCTGAAGCAGGTTGAGTGCATCGTGGAAGCATTCAAGCGTTTTTGAGCTGAGAGACGTCCGTAAACATGGCGAGCTCCTCCTCTTCTGCCAGGCAGTTTTCCGAGCAGACGAGTGGCCTCAGTTGCCAAACTGAACTTGAGATGGAGTCCGCAAGACTTCGTCATTGGAGCAATTTGAGTTATCCTAGGACGACCTCAGAGTGGTCAGTGATAACCAACTATAAAGACTATGATGTGCTGAAGGCGCATCCTGAATGTGGCCGGTTTTTCAGAGATTTTCATACATTGGAGTTGGGAAGGATGATCGGCAGAGGTGCACAAGCGGATGTATATGAAGCTCGTACAACAATGGATGGTCCTTTCGATCTGGTTGCGAAGGTGATGATGGGAGCTCCTCTCGGAGCTTTTCAGGAGCAATGGCCCATTGGAATGTTGTCAGCTTACAGTTCCAAAGATTCCTATGTGCTTGATATGCCCTTGATGACAATCCTTGGAGCAACGGTGTTGACTGACCCGAGGTTTAGAGGGCGATTTGCATTTGTCATGTATCGACGGTGGGGTGACTTGCGAACATTGATTGACCGTCGAATGAAGGTGGAGCGCAATATAGTTGGTCCTTTCTTCATGGACCAAGCCATTCAGTTGATGATGAGAATAGCCGAGGATATGTATGGGCTTCACAACAAGTATGATATAATACATAGAGATTTGAAGGCCTCCAATGTGCTTGTGTGGGGCGAGTTTGAAGATGATGAGAATGTTGTTCCTCCAAGTCAAGATGAAAAGATTGGATCTGTTGTAGCCGATTTTGAGAGCTCAATGGGAGTATTGGGCACAGGGTGGTGGAGAGCACCAGAGATTTTAGATCAAGTGAGGAGAAGGGTTCCAAGTTCTGATTGGCAATTCTCAGAGGCGTCGGATGTGTATAGCTATGGCATGACTTCTTATGAGATTGTGACGGGTTGCTATCCATTCGAGAGTGGAAGTGCTCATAGAGGAAGTCATGAGATTGTATCAAGTCCCCTCCCATTGGAAGACGTGAGTGCGTCTCAAGCAAGTCAAGAGATTGCATTGGGTAGCCTTTCAAGTGAAGATCAGAGTTTCCGTATATCCATAGACGAAGTTTTGGATGGATTGCGTCCTGATCTTCCAAGAGAGCTTCCTTTATTTCTAAGAAGTATTATATGCGGATGTTGGCATCATGATCCGAAAATGAGGCCAAATTTCTATGATATATGCAAGATGTTGGAGAACAAGCATGGTTGTAATCCAGCACACATTGAGATTGATAATGAAAGTAACAAAGATGCAACTATTATTAAGGTAAGTTACTAGCTCACATGCCCTTATGTATCACTTAGTTTTTCTTAGAGCTCTTGTTATTATAAATAGTAGATGTTGATTTGATCAAATGGATATTTTGATGTCCTGACCTAAATCGAGATGTTGTTGACTTGTTGATTTAGGTTGAAAACTGGGGTATTCTTCAATCTTCTCCTTTAAACCCAAGTTTGGTGAGATTATCGGATATGCAATTGTGGGTCTCGAAAGCTAAAGTTTCTTACGGCATGCTTCTTGGGCAAGGGATGGTTGTGCAATGTAAGTTCTTTTTTACTCTTGTTGAAAGTGCCTAGATTCATCAGTGTGGCTTTAGTTGTTCAGTCATGAACATGGAACGCAATTGAAGAGTTTCTCATCATGACACAAATTGCACTTTTACTTGACAAGTTTTGAAGTGACGGATGGTGATGGAAGGAAGGTTTGCAATGAAAACATTATTGCAAACATTGTGAAGGTTAGTATTAATAACTATTCATTTATAGTATTTTTTTCACAATGCTTATCACATGTAGACTTGTTGACTGTATGTTTTTAGAATGATGAGGGAATAGATTGTGTGTTGTAACTAAATTGTTTTCATTACAGGTTTTGAGCTCACCAATGAAGGTAGAGTGGATTGCTGAAAGGTCAGAGGATGCAGATAATACTTTGGAAACTTATCTTTTACATATCATGTCGGATAGTGAAGGACCTTCCTTTTTTAGAATGATTTCACGTTTTATGTGTCTTGTGAACAGTCAAGCTCACAAATTGCAAACGAGGAGTCATTGTGGTCACTTCGAATTGGCTCTATCTGTAAAGGTTGGCAGGATGCATCATTTATTGATGCCTATTTTGCACAAGGGAATCACAATAGTACTTCAGAAGCTTGCGTCACAATCCGTTGATTGGGACTTTCCAAATGGCAAATTGCACGCTTTGAGAGCTCCTCAAAACCCTCCAGCCATTCGTATTATTGTTGAAGATTCTAATTATATTTATGGTCATCTCTTGGTGGAGTTAACGGTTATATGTCTTGAGAGACTAGAATCTCTCATTGATGTGGCATGCGATTTATTGGACTTAAGAGTTAGTATTTCTGCCGTCATAGAAAAATTTGAAGTACCTTCTTCTGGAGGCATCAAAGTACCTCGTAGCTTCATGGTAACCCCACACCTTGAGCTCAATGTATGATTCATAGAAGGAGGTTAGTAATTGGGGGAAGTATTTTGGTGTGTCCTCAAAGTTGTGTTGTTGCTTAAATCATGTAGTGCAGTAGTGCATTTTTCATCTTAGTTATTCTTGTAATATTTGTAAGTAAAGTTGTATGTCACTGCGTGGCTAATTTGTGTGGTGAACATATTTGTGAAGGATATTTCTTTCGAAGGTGGAGAGGAAAGATCAAGATTCAAAGATTTCGTGCGTGAACACTTCAAACCCGTAAGCAATGATTCTCACCTCTACAGAGTATACATTATTACATAATTGAGTATAGATTCAAAAGTAGATTGTGCACTTTGATTCATATACAAAATTGCACATTTTTTTCATTTCTAAATGATTTGTACTTACATGTTTAAATTAGGATGAGGTGGAGTTGATTTGTAAATTTGGGAGTATAGATGATCTCATCCAACATCTTCACAAAAATGGTCTTTTCGTTTCAACGTGGACTGCGACAACAACAACACATTATCGACGACAAATTACTATCTTTGTTGCTAGTGAAACAAAGTAGGTTGGAATTACAAATAATATGAAAGTAGTGATTATATCCTCCATCAGTAAGTAAGACCTTAATCCGTTTTCTTGTAATAGAATACATTTAGCAAGGTAGTTAGGCAGGTGGTGTTACGATTGGAGGAGGTGAGAACATAATGGTGGGAGGTGTGAAATTTAAAAATAGACATATTTATCGAATGCATTTTAGTATATGTTTTTAACTTTCTAGCTTGCTACTCTTTAGTTCATGTTGTAAATGTGACTTTTAGTTACATAGATATAGAAATAATTATCATGTTCAAGTCTTGCAGTACAATGTTCTATCACTTATATCTATGTAGCATTTGTTGGTGTTATTCTGTGTATTATGTTGAACCATATAGAGTTTTGTAAAACTTGAATCGCGTTCTGTAATTGTTTGGTAACCTACTTAACCCCTAAAAATCCAGGAAAACCGATTTGGTTTTTTGAGATTTCGTGCAGCTCATTTTAAGAAGATAAATTGATGTTTTTGCCTAAGATTTGTAATGGGTGCTCCCTATAGTGTAATGTGTATGTAGTAAAATTTGCAAAGCCAAATTTTAAATTTAGAACCTTCATCTAGAAATTTTAGGTTTCAAGTCCAAAACGGGCAGTTTAAATATAGCTTTTTTGAAGTATTATATCTTGGAAATATATTCGTTACCAAATTATTATTCAAATTCCTAAGTGTCGAAACTCAAAAAGTTTACCAAGTTTACAACGGCAGTATCCAAATCTTTCAAAAACAATCTTCGCAATTTCTAGTAATTTTACAATTTTTTCTTTTAATAATTGCCTAAATTTGGGATATTGAATTTTTTCCAAGATTTTTTTTTTTGAAATTCAAATACTCATAAAGGCACCTACTCACTGTCCAATTTTTTCTTAAACTTAATATATAATATGTGGTGCTTGTTTTACTATATTTTTGTTTTTAGACCTTCTTTTATAAAATAATGTACATTAAGGTCAAAAAGTGGCATGAGTTTCTAAAGTTTTGCACGAGCGTACTCAACTTGATTACCTACATGGAAAAAAATGAGGGAAAAATGTTTGGAGTAACAATCATCAAGTTGTCCTTGGCACCATTTAGACAATGCCTTTCGAACAACGGCAAAAAAAAGTGTTGGACAAACTTTGATTGTTATCATCTGACAAATGACAAGCATCCAACGATTTGAAATTTTGACTAGTCCTTTGTATACAAGTTAGGTACGAGATCATACAGTTTGAAGTCTAAAACCAGAATAGAAAAGTTTCTCCATTTCCCCATTTCCCAACAGAGGTGAAAAATGGCAGTTTTTAGTTTTGGAGGTTGAGGAAACGCTTGGATTTTAACCCCTAAATTTCCTTAAAAACCGAAACGGTCTTTTGATGTTTTGGACAACCTTAGTTTCTTAGTAAAAATGAATATTTTTGAGATATTTTTTGGAATTGTGTGAGTTACATTGCAAAGTAGGTGCGGCAAAAATTGCAAAGTCAAATTCCAATTTTTGAGTCTTCTAGGACAATCCTTGGGTTGCGAGCCGAGATGGGGCAGCTCAAATAAGTAACTTTTTTGAATTTTTTTTTTTGAAACATGTTCATTACTAAATCACTACTCAAATTTCAAAATGACTCGAGTCAAAAAGTTTACCAATTTTACAAGGGCAGCCTCCAAAAATTTCAAAACCAATCTTCGCAATGCCCAAAAAAACTTGGGAGACAAACTTTGAATGTTATAATCTCTCAAATGGTAAACATCCAACGGTCAATTTTTTGAACAGTAATCAAGTATATTCTTAGGTATAAGATCTTACGGTTGGAAGTCCTAAAAAAGGAGAAGAAATTGGTCCACACCCCCACGAGTGCTTAGAGGTGGAGAATCGCAGTTTTGAGTTTTCAAGCTCCCAAAAAACACCAAGGAAATTTAGGGGTTAAGGGGTTAAAATACTTAACCCCTAAAAGACCAAACAACTATATTATTGTCAATTGGGAATTTTCATGGCTTGCTACAATGTTAATACTCGTCTACAAATTTACTGTTGGATAGTTACAGAGGAAAAGTTATGTAAAGTATAAAAAATTATAAAAGGTTACAAGCAGTATATACAATATCTACCAACAAGTTTATGAAGCACAACCTTGTAAGCTTGATCCAATTATGCCTGCTACAATGAATGTTAAATTGACACAAATATTAGAGGCACTTGTTGATAAATAGTGTATATGGAGGTTGTAGCTTTTATATAAATCTCACTACACCAATAAATGTGTTAATGAGTAATATTATAAATCAGTGATATTATAAATGTGTAAATGAGTAATATTATAATGTAAGATTATTATGCTTCTCCATGTCGCTCCCGAAATCAATGAAAGAATCTCTTATTGCTGAAGGATGAGATTATTGAGATTAGAATCATTGAGATTCGACCATGTTTTGTGCATCAATCACTAAAGAATTTTTCTTAAGTTCAAATCAAGGTGCTTAGGGAACCCTAGAGGTATCGGATGTCAAAAAACGACATGTTAATTGACAAGCTAAAACTTAGAGAACCCATAACTTCTTAAATCCAAAGTTCAAAAAGAAATTAACCCCTAAAGTTTCAAGAGGCATGTTTTGGGCCCTTTCGACTTTGGTCAGCGTCTCTGACTTACCATATTTAGCTTGCGTTAAGTTCGAACCTTTTGTAGGTTATAGACGTTTTCCATACCGTTCCGAAAAGTCATCTCATTCTACAAAATTCCTCAAACTTTAAGACATGTTCACGGTCAAAGTTTAATAACACTATTCAAAATCTCCCCAAAAGAATGGTATATGCTCATTTATTCTCAAAATCTGCCCAAAATAAGTTAAAATCGAAAAAACTTTAAAATATCTTTAAAAATTGAGATTTTAGTTATTTACAAATATATTTTTCCTTTTTCTATGTGTAAAGTAGGTAGTAAGGCGTGATCTTACGGATCGGATTCCCAATAATTCTTTAGATGCCTTAATTAAGCATTTCTTTAGGCTTATAGGTTGCATGAGTGTAAGAATTGCATAGATATATTCCTAACTCACCTAGGAAAAAGATTTTTAAAAGCCTCCGGACAAATTTATTACCAAAATTGGTATTTTTGGCCCTCAAAACTTTGCTCTCTTCACAACAAGGGGAATAAAAAATAAAAAATAAAACAACTTTGAGATTATGACCTCACAAACGGTAAGGAAATGAAATTGAAGATTTTATATACAGATTCACGTAGAAGGTAGGTACTAGATCGATCATACGGTTACATACTTGAAAGTACATCATAATATAAAAATTCTCCACGGGTTAAATTAGATCATGAATATTATGTGGTAAATATTGCATATCCATTGAATATGGTATCGACTTTAGTAGAGTTTTTTTTTTTAAAATTTTTTTTTAAAATTTTAATTTTTAAAAATCAAGCCTAGTGCAATATAATATGTAATATGTAAAAGTAGGCCATCCTCCCACATTTTCAAAATCAAGACATGGATCACATAAAGAAGAAATCCTCAAATTACATCTAACAAATAAGCACATTTCGCAATCACAAAGTTATGTAAAAAAATCTCCATAAAGATTAACCCCTAAATTTTCTTGTTGCAAAAAGGTCTTAGTCACAAAATTTGACCTTCCTTTAGATTAAGCTCAAAAATTCTCAATCTAAGCATTATTTAAAACATTCAACCGTAAGATCTTAAAGTTCACTTGACATTCTTCTCACATTCCAAATTTGAACCGTTCATTCTTCCTCATTTGTGAGATTATAATGGTCAAAGTTGGCTGAGTTTTCTCCTCCAGGAACCTCCAAAACCCGGTTCGGGTTTTAAGGAAAGTTAGGGGTTAAGGAGCTTCTACATAATTACAAATTGAGTTGCAAAATCTTAATAATATCTGACTCACCTCTTTTCACATTAACCCCTAACTTTCCTTGTCTCCCAAGTTTTTTTGGGTATTGCGAAGATTGGTTTTAAAAGATTTGGAGGTTGCCCTTGTAAAATTGGTAAACTTTTTGACTTGAGTCACTTTGAAATTTGAGTAGTGATTCAGTAATGATCATGTTTCAAAAAAAAAAATCCAAAAAAGTTACTTTTTTGAGCTGCCCCATCTCGGCTCGCAACCCAAGGATCGTCCTAAAAGACTCAAAAATTGGAATTTGACTTTGCAAATTTTACCACATACACTTTGCAGTATAAGGAGGACCCGATATAATTCTTAGGCAAAAATATTACTTTTAACCCCTTCATCTAGGCTGCCCGGAATTGCAAAAACCCATTTCGGGCTTCAAGGAAAGTTAGGGTTTAACACATAAAACTAATATAAAATCCTGTTGATGAAGATACTCAAGAATCCTTGAAAACATAGTTTTCTCATGTGACTCATCTTCAGACCAATATATTGCAAGTGTCATTTTCTAGGCAAAAGAACACAATCCAACTGGAATATTAGGAAGTTGAAAATAACAACTAGAAACAATCAGTCGGTATTTTTTAAGTAATAAAAAATTGCTCACATACATCCAGAATTCAAGATGGTCCCATCCCAAAAACCTCTGTACAAATGCAAACTATTCATTTCCATCTTACGCCGTAATAGCCATTCATGAAAAAGTCCTCTACAAGCCCTCGTTCTTCTTTCCGTTTTGTAAACAATCCATGTTTGTGAAAGTGCACTTCCATAACCGCATGTGCAAGAGGCATTTGTTTAGAAAGCTATGACAATTAAGGGGCGCGTTACATGTTGAGTCAAGCTGCTAAAAGAGGGCAAAAAATCCTTCTCATGTGGTTGGTTCATTTCTTGAAATATCTTGATGAGAAGAGTTCAACCCCATGAACAACTTGACTCCCCGTGTTAAAAGTTCCTAAGGATTGAATAATCCATCAAAATTAGGAAACCCTAAAATGGTTACTTTGATAGCAAGGCAAACCATTCAACACTTGACTTCTTAGTAGACGAACCTTGTATCCATCTTGTTTTATTACTAAATTTGGCCAAAGACAGAGTGCTCCACAAGCGACCCTTTTTCCATACTACAAAGTTGAATTACCCATTTATTTTTTATTTTTTTCTTTTCTTCTTTTTTTCTTTCCTATCACCACTCCTAACTTGGCTCGGATTTGCAGTGTAGGGTTTGGAAAGATGTGAAGAGCATGGGAATGTGGGCAATGTCTAACCCAACAAACAAGATGAGGAAGACGAGGTTTGCAAAAGCAAGGGGGCTCATGATCCTTCTGTCAATTTCTGACACAATGGACTCTGTCAACAACAATCCATACTCCACATGTGCTATAACCATTTGTATTAGGGCATGATGTCAGGGTCAATTATCATGACACAAGCACATTCCATACCAAAAGGTCACCATCATGCTTCAAAGGTGAGATTTTTCAATATGCACTTAGGAATTAAACTGTGAAATTCTTGTGGTAAGTCAAGTGATAGGACATGAGCAATTTGATGTTGACTGTTCATGAATTGAAAAGAGATAATCTGGACATGCACCTCATCTCAATGAACAACAGTATTTGTGTTTTGTGTTTCTTTCTTATCAATATAAAACAGATATTAAGAGAGTGACCGTGTGTGTATTTCATTTACTAAGTGGGAAGGAGCATATTCATCATTCATTAAGAGAGAATTAAGTGAAATTAAGAATGAATCTTGAACATGTGGTGGCATGATGTGAAATATCTTGTGACCGTCACTTGTTCTAGAATGTTGCTATGTTGTTACTGTATGTCAATATTTTCTACAATGTTCCTCTATTATGATGTGCATGTGGACAACAGGAAATTGTTTCAAACAACGATGTCCACATACTACTTGTCACTAAAGTCAACAATCTATGTAGGGTGTCATATTGGGAAGAGAAGGAGATAATCTCAATGCACTTTAGAACATATCATTTACCTTTACAAGAGCTCAGAAGGTTGTATGCGCTCTAACTTCTTTGTGATCGTGAAGTTCCATGGTTTTACTGATCTTGTCTTTGACGACTTGTTCACCTCTTGGCTGGTGTGTTGTGACTTACTCTTTAATCACCCTAGGAAAGAGATCATTTAGATCTACATGTACTACAATACTAATTTGAACTTGATCTTTATTAGTTTTCAAATAAAATGCAGCAACAAATAGAATCTTGATTGCATCATGGGTATTATTCTAATATTTGAAAGTATGCAAGATGTATATTGTGAAAGATGTGAGTTGAGAAGTAGAGATGTTGGAAATTTTAGGTTGGCAAGATTTTTACACGTCAATCATTCATCATATTGACTATGAACATGGAAGTTGTAAGGAGTTCACTCCCCTACAATCACCAAATTCTAAAAAATATGATAGGTTAAATAACTTGTAATCTCTCAACACTATAATAGAATACGTTTCTATGAATTTCCATTTTCTATGAGCCAATCACAAAGCCCTTAGCCGCTCCAAAAGCCGAAACTTACCAAAAAAGGATTTTATAAGGCGGCAAAAAAGCTAACATGCTACCGTAACACCATAGCAAGTTCGTTCATAAATAATTCTCAAAAAAGAAAACGTAAAAAAACAGAAATTACAAGGAAAAAGAAACGAATAACATTAAAATTGTACCCAAAATAAAAACGAAAGTACACGAAATCAGTAAATATGTACCGTAGTTAGTTAACTAAGTATGGCCGCCAAAAATTGATGAAGAATGAAAGTAAGATGAAAATTTAAGTACGTTTGTCTCTTGCACACGAATAATTTTTTATCAAATAATTAAGAAAACGAATCTCAAAAAATCATTTTTTGGGAGGCAAACCTTATTTTTTCAAAAAAATTAAATATTCGTGCGGCACGTGGCGAACCTGCTATGGTGTTACGGTATACAGTGGCTGAAGAGTTTTAAAGATTTTGAAGAGTTCTGGTATTTTATTGTTATTATGGATTTATTAGATGATGATATTATAGGAAGGAGTCGAAGGGACATGAAATATGGAACATGGAAATAGGAGCAAAGAAGCAGTGAACTGGATATCAAGGGATCATGTGAGGGGAACTAGGAACCGGGAACAAAAGATAGGAACGGAGGATGGGAACGATGAACAAATAATGAGAACTAGACACAAATGATGGGAACTACAATCGAATGATAGAAACTAACAAGGGGAGTTGTGGGATGGAGAACAAGGTCAAAGGATGGAGATCCGGAGGGGAAATTTGGAGATAGGGAACGGGTAACAAGAAAACCAAGAATTGGAAAACGGGAAACTGGGAACATCGGAATGAGGAAACGAAAGACATGCTATAAATCTTAAAAAGTAGGAGACCATAAACGACAAAAGCGGGGATAGGAGGTATTTTTTAAAGAGTTTTTAAATAAAGAGCTCACCCATTGAAATGAGGAGGACCTTACTAAGAAATTAAAGAAATAATTTATTTATTTATTTTGCATATAATAAAGTCTCTCTATACACCATCTTTAAATCCATCATTAGCACACCTAAATTTATCCATTTGTATTATTGTTACACCTAAATAATATACCTTAATAGCTCCTTAATTCATAGAATATAAGCGAGCTATAAGCAACACTAAAAAACACCATTGTTTGTAAAAACTAAGTTCTCCTTTCCTTTCAAGAATAATCCGTATGCCCTCGTGGCGGTGCCCCGCCCTTTTAATTACTTTGACTGTACCCCTCTTGTATTTTTGCTAGTAAGATTTAAAATTTGGTCATTTTTGTAATTTATGGTGATTTGGGGGTCATAACTACTTGAAATTCAATATATCTGGATACGTTGACCCAATTTGTGATCCAATTGTAACATGCACCTCTACAAAAAAATCTGCTTCCAACGACACCTCCTCCGCCTGGATCCAAGTGGCGGTTCCTAAAATCATCATGTGACTTGCAAAACAAAACAAACAAACTATCTGTCCTATATAATAGACTAGTACATTTGCGTGTTGTTGCCACGCTTATACAAATATTTCCCACTATTTTTGGGACCATAAATACTTTCAAATACAATCGGGGATCCGTTGATCCGTTTCACGATACGATTGCTTTCCACAACCCAAAAGAAAACCAGTTTTCAACAACACCTCATGCGGCCCGATTGAATCGACGGTGCCCAAAATCATAATCTCAAATCCAAAACAAATCAACCTGTCCTTAATAATAAATTTTCAATAAATATGAGATTTTAGCAAATCTAATTCTAGGAATAGATTTCTTTTCTTTAGTTTTTTTCAACACAAATGCTAGCTCAAAGATACAAGTGCTATTCTCCACCTCGGCCGGACATTCATAGGAATATATTCATGAGAAACTTTTCAACACTTATATTGGGACATACGAACTATTGCATGATTTGGAACCATATTGAACGTTTTCCTTTCTTTGCTTTTTCTTTACAAAATTGATTGTGAATAAATGTAAGGAAATTTTCATATAAGGGAAAACTTTTGTAAGATATTTCGAAATAAGAGAACAATATTTATAAATATTTGCAAAGAGAGGAACAAGTTTACTTTATTTTTTACTTGATTTTCTCTCCATTAGCAAGCATATTGAAACTAATATTAAGGAAATTGGCATCTTAGTTAGCAGATTGAAGTTGACATTTAGCTTCTTTTTCGTACTTTTGAAGCGATAGTGTGAAGTTAGTTACTTATTTCTTCCCTATTTGCAAATATTTTGAAATTGCTCCCCATATCAGAAAATATTTCACAAACGTATTCCTTCAAAATCTCTATCTCTATGTAATTAAAAGAATAGTGTTTGTTTGTAACGGTGATCATTTAGCGAGAGTTACATTTTAGCCTTTCATTGTTACTAAGAATTAATTAGATCTTATCAACATGCTAAACAAAGAAAGAAACAAAATGAAAGAAATACCGTTGGGATGAAGAACATGGGAACGAGGGAACACGGAACATGGAACATAAGAACAAGAATTATGAAAGAAGGGAACATGATACATGGGTCAAGAGAATATGGGACATGGAACAAGGAAACGTGGGACCGGGAACTAGGAACGAAGGATGAGAAACATGAGGAATAGAACATGGGAAACTAGGGTACGGAGAACATGAGACGTGGAAGAAAGGATGGAGAACTAGAAACAAGGAATTTGAAATAGGGAACAAGGGAAGAACACAAAAAAAGAGCTACCCCGCCGAGACGACAGATACCTTAAAATATGTCCCCACTTCGCTTTAGAGGTCGTGTTAGAAGGTGGTCTTATCTCCTTAGAAGAGTGCGTACTCCCACCTATTCTTTAGTAATTACCAATCCTACATGGATACCCACATGGCAAACTCTAAAACATGGAAGGAAAAAAGAAAAACTATTAGCTAACATTTGAGAGAACAAAAGATAACTGACCACTACACTAAATTTGATAATTAGTGTTAGATAATTATAAGATTTGGAAATGCTATAAGTTTTTACCTTCGTTTAAAAAAATTTACCAAGAGCATTGATTCTGATACTATATAAGGACCCCCATCTTGGCCAATATAGTGGGTTAAATTATTGAACAACAGTAAAAACTTATAACATGTTTATGTAAATTAGTGTATCTAACACTAATTATCAAATGTAGTGTAGTAAGCAACCGTCAAGAAAACACCACAAACAAGAAATATTCTCAAGCTTTGAACACTTACGAGTGGTCTTAGTTAACAGGGCCTTTGAGGAGCCATTATGAAATGGAGGCTACTATTAAAAACATTTTTCCAAACCTCATTGATGACACCTGCCTAAGAAAAAGGTATTATTCATATTAAGTTTTAACAAAGGCCAGGTGGGGAGGGGCCATTGCTATAAATGCAATACACAAAGTGTCCCATCATCACAGACAGTTTGGGTAAAAGCATCATAAGTAAACTGAATGGTGAGAGCTTTTGTAGTTCCTGCAATGAAAGGAGGAGCCCCCACCCCCCACCCCCACCCCTTCCCCTTCGCCACCACTCTTGTAGCCTGCCCACACCTACTTGCCCACACCCCCCTCCTGATTGCTTTAAAAGCTTTTTTACTTTTGATCCATTTTTATTTTTTTTTAAAAATCACAGACAGGTACAGTGAGTAAGGTTGGAAGAAAAGTTTAAATTTTGGGTTTCTGGTCAGCTACTACTATGCTGCACGTGTATTCCTGCATGCTGGAACATGAACCAATTTTTATTATACTGTAAAATAAGCCTCTTTTTACTGTTGCTTCTTCCCATTGGTTTTGTGTGGGGTGAAGTACAAAAGGATATACCGTATCCAACTGAAGAATCTTCTAGTTGAACTCTCCTCTTTACTCTATAATGTCACATTTGGGGGGTATATTCTGGAAATTAGGTGGGTTTTCATGTGTTACATTCCAAAGGTGTGATATTACAGAGGATGTGTCTTCAAAGGTGTGATAATATGGGGTGAGAGTAATTTTGTATTTTATTTATTGTACTTGATGATTGTAAGTAGTTAATTTAGAGGAGAATTTTGATTGTTTCAAAATTCTGAAATGAAATGAGTAAGAAAGAACAAAAAGAAGATGTTGTAGTCGCATGAGGGAGGTTTTGAAATGAATATAAGGTAAGAATGAGGGAATATTCTTGTATTGTGGTAACTTTTGGATTTGGAATGATTTGTAGATAGAGAGAATATCTAGTGGTGTATGCTTATTTTTTTCGGATGGATTGATGTGGAATTTTGGATAAAGATTACTTGCAAATTCATCCACTTTGGAGCTCTTGTGGAACACAAATGATCTAGGGGGACTTGGAGGAAAATTAGGTGTATTTGGACATAACTGATATTTAACTAATTATGGATAAATTCATAGTCCAGAAATGATGTTGGCTGTTCGCCGATATTAGCTTAGGACTCCATTAGTAATCTTTGAAAGGTCATTACTTAGTCAAATTTTGTCCTAATTAAACACATGGGGTGTTATTTGATATTTACAAAAATGTAGATGTCAAAAAACACCTCATATGTTTGATTTGGACAAAGTTTGAGTGAGTTATGGCCTTTTGAAAGTCGCAGATGTGGGGATGTATCGGCTGGCCGCCGATAAAACCAAGGTTCTTCATTAGTTGCAAAAAGTTCATAAGTTGAAAATAAGTCCATAATTTGTTAAATATAGGTTAAATTACAATTTAGAATCAAATTCGACACCACAAGGCTTGGTTTGGTGGTTAGGGCTCATGGCCCCCAATGAGGAGGTCGTAGGTTCTACTCCCCATGCTTGCGTGGTGCTCACCACCATAGTCCACTCAACTATGGTGGCGGGTTTGTGGACCTCGTTGTATGGGTACCTAGAAGGTCTTTGGGGGGGGGGGGGATACCATGTCGGATATCTCTAAGGCATTAGTGGCTAGGTAAGAACTAGCATAGTGTTCACCCCGAGAGGAGTTTGTAGTCTCGCCATTGGTGTGATGACCTCTGTGCATACATCCAAGGATAGATCAAACGAACACTCTATTCACCCGTTTCTCATAAATATATGACCCCATTGGCATGTTATGGGTTCCCATAGGAATATTTTGATAAGGTACATGCCATTTCTTAGTCACAATATGAAGGGTTTAAAAAATAAAATAATAATAATAATAATAAATTGTTTTTCAAAATCTTCTCATTGAGATGCATTCAAAGGCATAATATATATTTTTTTTCATAGAATTTGCAAAGAGGTGCAATATAAATTCTCAAGTTGCTCTTGGAAATCTTTGGGACCCCGAGACCCAATAAAAAATTTAAAAGAAGAACAGAAAAGAAGGGAAGGAAAGAAAGAAATAAAAAACTGATAGTATGCAGTAATAGAGGAGAACGAAAAACCCATAGAAAATTGATGATCCAGAAACTGCACAAGCTCGCTTTATGCCCCACAACCCTTACCCTTGCCCCACCTCCTTGATCAAGAGTAACTTAATAGTTGAGAATCATTTAATTCTACTCAAATTCTTACCAAGGAGGTGGAGCAAGGGGTAGGGGTTGAGAATTTGACTTTCAGTTTACATCAACATCCACAACATATAACTTTTTCATGTTATTATATATATTTTCAGCTACAGCTCTAAAATTCTTGAAGTTTTGTAATTTTCATATTTTTAGCTACAAGTGAAAAATGCTTTTGAAAAATCAAATAATGGTGATGTGTTGAGCGGAGGAGGGGAGGGAGGGGGAGAGAATCGAGGGCTGTCTGGAACAGGGGTAACATGAAATAGTAAAGGAATGTGGAGGAGGATGTGCTTTTTAAATTAAAAAAACATGGGTATCCATTCGGAATAGGTGCATTGGAAGGGGCCCCATCGAACTGGGGGAGGGAAGAAGAAGACATCACCTACATGGGCATGCCCGGCCACCCCCCATGGCCACGCCCAGTTTTTCTTTGGCATTTCGGAATCTCACTTCAGCTGAACAGATGGATGGACGGCCCCTGACGGTCTGGGCCATTGTCGGTATCCCTTTTTACTCCCGAACTCTTTTTCATTCACGTGAAATCGCAGGTTTCATGATGTGATGGTGCATGGGGTTATGCTGTTTTTGGAAAAAAATTACCCCAAATTTAGTTTCAGAAATATTTATTTATTTTGAGATGACTAAGTCTTCTAATCAACAACTACGGTAAAATTGATTGACATTTTTATTCTTCTACCTTGCAAAAATGAGACCAAATGTCTAATTGGACCAAGATGTATGTAGCTTCCATTTTCTATTTTTTCCTAGAGTTTTGTTCCTCAATTTTCAGTTTCATTTGTTCCATGTCCAAAATTGGATATCAAGCAAGAAAGGTGAAACTATGAACATTTCTTATTGATGGTGCACACGATACTTCGTTCTTTTGAAGAACAACACCTAGATAATGTATTCAACTGAACTTACCTAGGGATGACTTATTTCTCTTAGGAAGACCTATTTGCTTTTCTTACACTGTACCCTTGTGCGTACGGTACTACTCTTTAAATCAACAAATATTGTCAAAAACAGACCTTGGATATGGCTCCGGAAAGTTTCATCGGTTGAACAACATGTTGAATTTTGACGTCAAGGACGTTTTTTAATGAATCACAGTTAGCTCCTTTTGCAAGCGATTGGTTTGTATCAGCCCATAACTGGTAAGTTGCAGAAGCTGCACAAGTACACCATCCAATGAATACTCCAAGAGCTTGTCAAGCAGACAAATGAGAGTGGAGCTATCTTCACTTGAAATAATGACTTTGGTGCCTTGTTCTAGTAACCAATTTCTATCACCTTTAAAATTTCATAAAGTATAAATCACATGCTAAACCTTACGATGAGTTTATTCTTTGGTTAAAAACTCGATAATCTTATGTGAGGTAGGGTGTTGCAAAAGCAATCTTAAAATTTTTTTACCTCATCCGAAACGAACTACTAAGAAAAACTATGGATGAAAGTGGGTAAAATGTGACATCAGAAGGAATGTTTCGTTTTTAACCAAATAATGTATCAAGCCAATTAAATGAACAATTAAATCATGGGAAAGGTAATGTCTTGAGTAAAGTGGGCCAGTTTATCCAAAAATCTGATTCATACCTTAATTTGGCGCTTTTAGAATACCCTACGTCAAACAGAAAATTAGTGATGCAACAAAAGTGTTAGTTCTGGCATCATTCATTTACGTGGATTTGAGCAAAACCTGCATTTTTTTTCTCTGCCCTTCTTCGTTTTTCATCCTCCAGAGTTGGGAATAAGTTTTAGCCCTTATTCACTGCCCACACCGCCCGTACCTGTAACTGAAACAGTAGCTTCTTTAGACTGTGCCCGGCAACTTCCCCCGAATCCTCCTCCACTGCTTCTCTCTCTTCCCCCATTTATTGATAGTTGAAACATATGGTACCTTCCTTATTATATAAAAGCTCGTTGCTTCATCTTTGTCAGCCTTCCTCTCCTTGAGTTGAGCATTCTGTCGCAAGCATCTTCACTTGACTGCAAGCAAGAGAGCTTCAACTCTCCTGCAATTAGCCTCCCCGCTGACGAACTCGGAAGCTACCTCCTTGCTCAAACCTTGTTGAGAGTTTAGCTTCCTCTTTTGGAAGGAGACGACGGCGGGTTGTTTCAAACCTGTCAGCGCTTGTCGGTATTTTTTGTGGAGCCACTGTTCCTGAGACAGATTAGTGCAATTTTGTTTTTTCGCGACCAGTTTTCGTTTAGAGAGAGAGAGAGGAGCACCTTCGAGTCGAATGTGAGCTATTTCGCCCGTCGACCAGTTTTTGATCGCCAAATTTTGATCGTGAGCGTTGAGTTGGTTCGGCGTCACTGATTAACTAGTAGTATTGAAAATTTTGTCGAGCTGGATAATCCAAGCGAAGCGCGGGACCCTGAGAGCGATCCGTTTGCGGAGCTGCAAACCTGGATCATAACGTAGCTTAAATGACCATATAACCGGGGACTGAAGTGAATGGGTTACTCTCGAGCATAACCCATAGTGTGCTCGCCCCTAAGTATTGAGATGTCCACCAAGGAAGAAGCTCTTCTCAGCAACATAGGCGACAGCCTCTTGGGCATTCATGATGAACTTTAGCGGCTAACTATCCGTTATCGTTTCTGAAGCATAGCATAGTTCTTAGAAGCATACTTAGCAGCAATAGCAGCTAACAGTTAGTCATCCTTTTCAAAGAGCATTCTGAAGCATAGCATAGTTCTTAGACGCATACTCAGCATCAAATTTTAGGACATTAGTATTTTCTGGGATACAATCTAGCACGAGGGTAAGAGGAACGATGCTGTATGCGGCAAAAGCAGAGAGAACCTTGGTGAAGAATGATATTCCTATGAGCGTAGTGTGTGAGCGGTCGAATGCATCTCGTCAAGTCTGGAAGCCCTTTGGGATAATAATATTCATCCCCGGAACAGGAACCTAATAGGAATGCGAAAAACTCTAGAGTGATTTGATAGTCATCGAGAGCAAAAATTAGAGAGTTGTTTTGAGACCTTCAAAATGCCAGATAAGGCGATTGTGCCTGCCTACGACCAATGTACCGCGTGTGCATTGGCGTCTCAGAAGGGCCCGTTGTATGACGGCCCTCTACCGACTTCGCATAGCGAGGTCTGTTGCTTGTACAAATTTCACCGACAAGGCCAAGCTCCATTGTGCCTGAAGTGTGAGGCTGGTACCTTTGATGGCCTGTGCGAGCATTGCCCATCCAGGCCGAAGCTCCCCAGAAGCGAACCTGCCGCTATTCCGAGGAGGGCTGGTGCCAAGATAGCCCCTCGACAGCGTAAAGACTTCAAGAAGCTGACTTTTGAGATACGGCCGCCGAAGTTTAAGAAGAAACTATGGTTTGGCACGTATGACCCAGAGGATGTTGCACGAGCGGCGGACGCCATCAACTTTTATATGAAGAAAGGGGAGCCATATAACTACCCCGACTCTCCTCGGATCTTCGCAGCGCACAAACTGGCAATCGAGTACCACCAGTTGCGCCCAACGTGTGAGGATTTTGTGAAAGTCGGGGAGAAGAGGATGCGTACGAGCGCGTACTTTGCTAGGCAGGTGAAAGAAGCAATCAAAGCTGTCATTGGCAAGAAGAAGGGGCAGCAACGTCGCCAGAGAGCGAAAAATGTACAGAAGGAGGCTACTCCAGATCCAGTTGCATCTTGTGCATCTGGTGTTACCTCTTCGTCCGTCGATATGGTTTGGGGGACTGGCGATGCCACACTAGTTGCAAGTTCTGAAGCACATTCGGCGCTTGCAACAGTGCCTCCATCGCCAAGCTCCTTAGACGAGGTCTACAACATGGAATTGGACTCGGTTGAACTTGAGTGGTGGGATTCGTTTCTTACCTCCGAAGCAAGTTCTACTCAAGAAGGCGAATCTGGAGCAACGTTGGACGATAGCTTCACGTTTCCTTCGTGGTTTCCATGATTCTGAAGAATAAGAAAAAAAAATGGAAAAAATTAGATTCGGGTTTTTGTATATCTTCAATAAACTGCAGATGATTCAGTATCATCACTCAATGTCTCGTCTTTGTGATGTTTAGCAATCCATAGATAGATAACAGACTGTCGGTATGTAGTATTCTGTATAAACTAGAATGCTTTTGTGCAGTGTTCACTTCCATGTGCAGAACTTTGTAATAAAAAACATCTTATCTTGTACTTGCGCTTATTCTCAATACTTGTTTCATCTGCACAGCAGAGCTTAAGGAAACCGCACAGAACTCGCAGTTAATTTCCGGGACAGGAAAAAGTGGCATGTGATGACATCTTGTACAGTCCTTAATGTCCTCAGAATTTCTGTTTAACAGGTCTTAAATTAACCATTCGATCCGAAGATTCATACTGACTGGCTTCCTAGGAATTCTTTAAATCCAACACTGCTGTTGGACCACAATCACGCCAATTTATTCTATAGGATTTAAACTCAAACTTCACCGGCACTCCGGTGGAAATTGAAGCCATCATGTCGCAAATTCGAATCACTAAAGCATAAGCTTCATCACGATACTCAGTGAACAGCGATAGTGATCGAAGGGTACAGATTTTATTAGTATACGAGCAAAACGTCCTTCAACAGCCATCGTGTTCTTACTGAACTAATTTCAAGACACATTCTAACATGGAAGATACAACACTAATTATATATTTGCATGTGCATGAGATATGTATCCTTTTCATGCTGAGTGTAGTGCTCAACAACCTAGTAAGAAAATATCAGGAGCTAAACTCTAGTCAACACTTCCCACGATCAATTCGGAGAATGCTGCTGACTTCGTTCATTGTCATACACCGAGTAGCAAATCTGCAAAACGTAAATCAGAAAGCTAGACATGGCTCATGTTCAGTACAGTAATATAAGAACACACAAACATTCGCGTCTAACGACTACATCGACACCACTTCTCTTGAATCGCAGAACTGTCATCAACAAGAACCTCAAGAGATGAGCAAATGCAATTGCAGTACGAAAATTGATTGAATTCAGATGGCCATAGCTTCTACAAATTTCTCTATCACTGATCAGTGTTTTGATCCACCTGCAAAGTACATGTTGGAGATCGCTTTTCCAGCCCTAAAGTCATTTGAACAATCACGACTGATGCAGAAGATGGCAAAGATCAAAGATGATGCAGGGACCATATGAATATTGAAAATATCTGGCAATGTTTAGGGAAAAGATTTACAGAATCAAATCGCCCAGGATATGGCGATGCTACAGGCAGCATTTTCTAATCTCTGGAAGTGGCCGCCGGCTCTTCTTTAGTGCCACGGAACGTGTCCATGATCTTCGACATGAAACCTTCCTGCTTCACACCGTCCTCTCGTGGACCTTGATGGTTGTTAAGCACAGCTCCTCCCGCGGGATTCGTCACCCCGGTAGGATTCGTAGGACGAGGCTCACCACCGTCACTTGCGATTCTTGAGGTATGAGGCTCGATATGACCAGCTCCTTCACCATGCTTCCATTTCGAATCGTCAACATCGGTAGAATGAGAGCGATCCGGCGCACCATAACCATCACCATCATTCGAATTCAAACTTGAATTCCCACCATGAGAGCGATCAACCCCGCCATAATTCGAATTTCCCTCAACCCCGCCATAATTCGAATTTCCCTCAACCCCGCCATGATTCTGATGCCCCTCAACCCCGCGATGAGGGACCTGATTGAAGCCTTCGGGGTTCTGGATGGGATCCGAGACCTCGGCATACTCGCGGGCACGTTTGGCATGTTCTTCGGTAGTGGAATCAGCATCAGACTTTAGCAAATTGATTTTGCTAAGATCAGCGCCAGGGCCAGTGGGAGCACTCGTGAAGTCCTCCCGTCCCAAATGGAGGCCTGCAACAGCAGGTTGTGTGGGATCCATAGCGAATCCGACCGTTCCAATATCTTCTTCGTCGGAAGACGACAGGGAGCTCGTACTGGACGACATGGACAGAAGACGAGCAACTCCCTGCTTTGGATTCCCCTCTTCGTCAACCTCGCCATGCCCGACCTTTTTGTCCATTTTCGCTTTCAGCTTCCCAGTGACCCCGGAACCGTGTTGCGCATCCTTAGACTTTCGGCCTTTTCTATGGAACAGGCCCTTCACTTTCCCCTTGATGCCCTTCTTCTCCTCCTTCGCCTCCGCGCCAACCAAGTTCGGATCGCCCGGTTGCAAGTCGCGCTCCGGGTGCTGCACTGTTTGCCCCTCGGCAGCCGCAGCAGGACGCGCAAACGACTCCACCGCTCCCTCCGCCCCTCCCTCCATTGCTCCCTCTTTCCCTTCCTCAAGCAAAAAGCAAACTGGATGGGCAAATTCTAGCTATAATTTGCTGAAAACTACAGTTCTTAGAATTGAAATGCAATGAGAGATTGAGAGATTGGTCAAGTATCGTTTTGTAAGTTTGAGGGGAAGAGAAGCTTATGACTTATGAGCGAACGAGGTAGGAGAAGCTTATGAGCAATGGACAGGGAGGTAGATCGTACTCTGACTTGCTACCAACCGAAGCATGTCAGCTATCGCTTCGGTGATGTCGCCGCGTGTCCCTATGACTTTCGATATTTGCATATTGGCCCTCCATGATTGCACGGCCTTGGGGGACACGAATTGGCTTTTCTCGCATGCTTTCAAATGTGGACATCTGGAAGTCGTAGCTTGAAGGAATCTTAAGAGTTGTAGAATGCGTATCATTATCCAAATACGTCATAAGTATTAGTTTCTGATTGCTTTGAAGTCTGAAAAGCACCAAGGTTGTTGTAAGTGAAAATTTGGGTTTCGATTGTGTGGAATCTATTTTTTTAAGGTATGTAGTTTCATTTGTTTTGTTTTGTTTTGATTTGAGAGGAAACATATGATCTTAGGAACCACAAGTCGCATCGCGGCGCACATAGTGTTGTTAGAATCGGATATTTTGGATTGGGAATTGGGCCAACAGATTCGGAGATATTGAAATTCCGAGTAATTATGGCCCCCAAATCATCGGAAATCATATAAATGACCTAATTTAAATGTAGCAATAAAACAAGAGGGGCATGGTCAAAGTATTCAAAGTGAGCGTGGCAATGCCCTAAGGGCCTACTTGTATCTTTAAAAGACAATATAGAAAAGGTAAAAGTAAGAAGTGATTGCTTTTAGAAAACATGCATTGAGATTTCGTGGCGAAGTTTGACAAAGGCCATGTAATTCTAAGGATAAGGTGTTCTAAAAGTGACACAATCGAGTAATGACTCACTAAACCTAATTACTCAAGACATATGTTGATGGCATGGCTTTCTTCATCATAAATTTGTCAACCTCAAATTTGTGACATTATTGAGCACCTAACCTTGTATAGAGCATTGAATGTGAACTGTCAAAGTAATACTCTTCATGAGCGATTTTGAAGAACCAAGAAACAATTCATGCTTGTGTGTCAGCACATTTTAAATATAACATTAAGTAACTCTAAAGTAATGATCAAGAATGCCTTACCCATTTAGAAAAAGGTGAAGTGGTTACTTCATAGACCATTTATTGAACCTATTTCAACACAAGAAGGACCATTTAGTGAACCTTTCGAAGTGATTCATATCTTACTTTTGGTGAAGTACGACAGAGTTTATCAACATACACAAGCATTTATCCTCAAGAAACATATATTTTGTTTGTGTAGTATTAGACAATAAAATAATACTTGGATTTGATTTGGTATTCACTTTACTGTACACAAAAGGATAAAGAAAAAAGAATAAAAATATTGTAGCAAAATCATGAAACATTTGGGGTAAGGAAATCAAGAAATGGTCATTTTCACCTACAACTACTTTGCTTCACCTTGACTCATTGAAAAATTGCGGTGTACATAGTGCCTTGTATGATTCAGTTGTAAATCTTAATATTCAACCTTGTCTCATTTTGCTCTTGGAGTGAAGAAATTTAGTACCTAAAAAGTGCATTAAAAGAATGCATATATTTGTCACTATTTCAAATTATCATCCACTACGCCGTAAACAAAAAAAAAGTTATAATTCATGTAACTTCATCACGTGCTGTTTTTACTTACAAATTAGTAGACTATCACCATAGTCTTGATTGTCAAGATTATGTGTATGCCTACATGCTTTTGATCAGAATTAACCCTTAAACGTCTGAGCGGCCCCGAGGGGGCCGTTTCCAACAAAATCTCCTCTGTAGCTCTCAATGTACTCATTTTTTCACTCATATTTTAATGTCAAACTGGTCACCTTCTTGTGATGTATCCAAAAAGTGAAATTTTAGAATTCAAATCACAAATTGTATGAGTGATTTTTAAGTAGTGTCGGTTAGGTATATCTTAGCAGAAGGATTCTTTACTTTGAATCTTCTTTGATTTGGTAGCATGGGTCTAGAGGGGAGAATCTTTCGTGAAGGGAAGACACCTGGTGCGATCTCTCTGGTGCCGAAGCCATGATCACTTTTTGCACACGATTGTGCGACCTACTAGACATCGACTCGTGTGCACAGAGTCAGCAGGAAAGCACATTTTGCAGCACTCTGGAGATGCTTTCGTTCTTTTACTGCAGCAACTTGATTAGGATTTACGTGAAAGCACCTTACGGCGGAACACACTTTTCGAAAAGTGTCATTCTCTAGTTTTATTTCTGCATTTTGAATGCCCTAACTTGGATCACACTCTCGAAAATATGCCACAATTTCAATGCGATGTAGACAAATTCTGAAGAAATTTGTAGCAGATTATGTTATGATACACTGCACAACAATTCTAGAGTCAATTGTTGCATTCATAGAATCAAAACACGCTCTCAAGTTTTCCGGCTGTAACTGGCTTGAGGAGCAACCAACCAAGAACCTCTTAAGACATCTGCTGGAAATGCCGAGTAATGGCCAAGCCGAGTGTGCAAGCAGCTATGTTTGAAGCGCCCCAATTCCCTTGACGAATAAGATTCAAGAAGCGGAGTGGTGCATCCGAAGTAATTTGTTGGAACGCTTCCAACAACACTGCGGCCACTACATGTTGTCTTGTCACTTCCGAGAATCATTGGGGATGCTCATCGGAGTTGTCAAACAGCGGAAAAGATTGAAATTTCTTGTGACACTGTTCCCAGTGAGTTTCCAGCCATGCCGATGGGATCCGAAATTGGTCCCAAAGTCCGATGGATACAGATGCGGTGAAAAGCCGTTGCCTGAGCAATCTGAAGTGTGCACTATCTAGGCTCCTCAGGTAGCCGAGGCAAGGATTATAAGTAGATGATTTATTTCCTTTCTAGCCTATCATCTAGTCTCCGATAATTCCTTACTTTGTATATAAGTAGCATTGGATTCTTTTTGATAATCCAAGCACAAGTGACGAATCTTCATCCAGCATTACAAGTACATTAGTAGTGAAAACTACTACGCAGGCATATGATGTAATGGTGAGCTGCAAGGCCTCCTCCTCCTCCCTTCGGTCGAAAGCAAAGCCAAGGCATTTCTAACTAACATGGACCCATGAGGCAGGACCAGGAGTACCGCCATTGAGGGGCGACAACAGGTAGTACCCAGAGGGTGCAACGACGCCATTCGGAGGAGCAACAACAGTCGAAACATACACACCACCACCCTTCGCGACGGGCGCGCCCTTCGTACCCAGAATGAGCATGCGCTGGTTCATAGAATACGTATGTGTCACGAACGGAGGCGCATACAAGTGAAACGCAACGTTCGTCGCGGGCGTGGCCACTTTGAAGGAAACTTGAAACGCAGACCCGTACTTCACATTCGCAGCCACGCTCATAATGTGGGGGCGCCGGAAATCGTATCCCTTGTAAAGATAATACGGGGAGTATTTCTCGATCCGAAGCTCGGTGGGGTTGAGCACGCCCGCGAAGCTGTAGCCAGGGTTGGGATTGCTGCCCGCTACTAGTACTTTCCCGTCTGGGAGCACGATGGCGGTCGAGTGGTAGAGGCGCGGGATGGTGGTGGCCGTCATCGTCTGGAAGCGGCGGAATCCCGGGTTGTAGAGCACGGGCTCGAGCACTGGCTGGCGCGCCACGCCCCACCCCGCTGTGCCGAACTTGGCGCCGTTGATGATTAGTACTTCCGCTGTAGGCAGGATGAGCATGTCGCCCATCACGCGTGGGACTGGCATAGTCTCCATTTGCCATTGTGGATTGGCAGCCGTGATGACGAGCCGCCCGCAGGTTTGAAGCGCGGGGGGGAATGTGCCTGTGTTCACTTTCTGAAACGCCCCCGGCGCGCTCCCCCCGCAGACCATCACCTCCGACACTTTGTACCCGTTCGCTGCTGAGAGTGGCAACAGCACTGAGGATCCTGATGAGGGGTAGTTTCGTGGGCCGCCTGCTAACCTGCAGCCAGGAATCACATCGCACACAACGACCTCTTCGTTATTCCTTAAAACGCATAACCAGATCCGAACACCGACTTTCCATACCGACTTTCCGATCATCAAAGGGCCAGAAATTCAGGATACAGCAATCGAGAACCAACAACAATTTGAAATTTTCCGTGCAAGAATCTCGAAATATACCCCTAGCTATTCCTGTGGTAGATTTCGGATACTTTAGAAGGTGCTACAGAATGAAACTAGTTGTAACGTTCAGCAACAGAGAAGACTTTGATGCTCAAGGCAATGCTGGATGCGACCAAATATCAATCAATTCAAAGGAGAACGGAGATTAACCTTCAGTTTCGTTAAATCGGCTACTTATTATGATTAATGGCGTGGATACAATGTGAGCAAGAGGAGGGGAAAGTTATATAAAGTATGTGGGTCATGGAAAGAGTGAGCAGCTGAGAACTGACACATAAATGCACAATCAATCGATTCCATGTCACAATGGGCCAAGCTAACGAGATTGGGGTTCAATGCATTGACACTGAAATCATCAAAGCGGGTAGCCTAATTATGGCGAATGGAGCTGGTGCTTCGATTGACATGACTTAATGGATGAGTTTCTGCATTGGTTCGAAAGCATGTGAGATGGAAGCTTTCTAAGTACCTGGGGAATTGCTTGACTTCTTTGCCGGTCTTGTAATTGAAGAGAACGGAGTCCTGGTTGGCGAAGATGAAGAGATTGCCGTCAGTGGAGAGGTGCACAAACGGATACAAGTTATTCTCCGCGCCAGTGGGGTCGTTGGTTCGCTGCAGCAAGGGCAAAGCATGGACGCCCTCGCCATTGGCGCGCGGCACGAACTCATAGTTGGGCTGTCGTCGGCCTCCAACAACGAACTGGCGTCCGTCAGGGAGGAGCTGGTTGGTGGCGTACCACCTGAGCGCGGCGAGGCCATTGGGATTCTCCTTCCAGTCGTCGTTGCCCGTGAAGCCGATCTTGCGCACGGCCTTGCCGCCGTCGTTCCAGCCCCCGGTTTGCGTGAGGGAGCCGTCGGGTTGAAATGCACCGCTGCTGCACCAGGTGTCCGTCATCACTGTCAAGGGACGGATCTTGCTGGTGGCGAGGTCGAAGTCGATGGAATGCGCCCAGCAGTCCACCTTGAGAGCCAGGTCTTTGCTGTTGCGCCGGCAATACCCACCCGGAAGCCTGATTTTTGATGGGCCGTAATCTGTTCGGTCGAACATGATCACTCGGTTCGTGTGCGTGAGCGCCATGTGCATTGCCGACACGCCTGCGTTCTGTACAACTAGCTCCCACGAGTCGCCGACTCCTTTCACTCCCGCCGCCGACCCCGCGCACGCCACTAGCATAATGCTCACCACCACCAGCATAGCCTGCTTGCGCTCCATCGATCCCCGCCTTGCTCACACGACACCCACCTGCACCCCAAATTGCAAATCTCATCGATTAAATTCATCACGTCTGGTTCATTCGATCCACGCTAACTACAAAATCCTTCACACATTCTCAAATATCGGGAATTTGATGCAGCATTGTCCTTCAATCGTACAGAAAGTCTATCAGAACACTATGACACTATCTCTAGCCCCTAGAGCTCTGAATGTCAGTTTTGTTGCAAGCTCTACGAAATAGCAAGAGCAGTGGGTGCGAGTCTTCGTCAAAATCCTTCACACATCCACATATTCTGAGAATTCGAAGCAATATTGTCCTGTTTCGTACAGAAATTTTATCCAAAAACAGTGGCACTATCTTTAGCCCCTCTCTGGATGTTGCAAGCTCTAAGAAATACGAGCAGAAGGAAGTTAGAGCATTGGGTGCGAGTTTTCGTCTACAGTAGGAAAGTGAGTGCAGGCACCTTGTTGTTGTGAGTCGGATTGATGCTTGAGCTTGATATGCTTCAGGTTTGCTGCATTGTTAAATTGGAACCACTTCTGTCAGCTGAATCCAAAAGTGCAAATTGAGGGGACCGAAGAGAGTCGCTAGCAAGGAGCGGCGATGGCTGTTGTCAGTCAGACTGTGATTCTCATGATCGAAGTGCTGCAGGACAAGCTACAGTGTCGGTAGGCAGGGGATTCGGACACTGCCTGCCTGCCTGCAGGAGCGAGACGATGACTTGTGACTATTAATAAGAAGGTAGCGCATGGCATGGCATAGCATAGCATACTGTAGGTAGTAGGCAGGAGCAAGTTTTTTGATGATTGAGCGCCCGAGACAAAGCAAGCTTTTGTGAATGATCATGGGATGTCCCTTGCCTTCTGGCACAAACTCACACCGTGCGAAAGTAACAACTCCATTGGGTGGCTGCCTTTCTTTCGGGTAAACAACCCGCCCAGGCTGTAGTTGTTAACTGAGTTCTGACAACGCTCTGACACCACGCTTCCATCGGAACATGCATCAGCTCCTTCGAACGGCATCATCTCTCATGAATGTACCATCTCTTCTAATCGGTGTCAAGCTAATTCACTGGAGCTCATTCATTGAACTCATCCCGATCGAGAAGTCATCACTAGTTCCGAAGTGAGGCAAATTAATGATCGACATTCCTTGTCAGAATCTTCTGAATGATTTAATCATTGCATTTACGTCACGCAGTTTTGATGCTTGATCATCAAATGATCAGAAACCGACCTCCAATGAGCTTGCATATTTAGTCGCTAGAGTTAAACATGTTTCGAATGGGAGTCATGAATCCCATTTGTACTGATATGATCCTATTACAGTTGATGTTTATTCCAGAAAGGGGGTGGATTCTAGCGCTTATGGCAGAAGCGAGTAGGTGAATGGATGAACTTTGACGCAAAAGAGCACAATTGATCTCACTCCACTTGAGCTTTGCAAGAGAATCTTCCTACTACAGATACTCCAAGTTTGTACAAAGAGATGAAAGGAAAGAAGGTAACTTCCATAGTAGAAAATGATTAAAGAAAGATGAACTACTATGTACCTCTGTCATAGCAAGAGTGAGTACGTGTGGCACGAGAGCATGATCAATCTCACTCCACATTTGGCACAAAAGTGCACAACCAATCTCACTTCTCGTGAGGTTGGTCGAACAAGAACAACTTATCTTACCCTTAATGAGCATGGCTAAGATTTAGCACCAATAACAATGCAACCAATCTCACTTCACACACACAAACACTTCACAATATCACATTATATACTATTTCCAAATTACCAAAATTGAGCCAGCCATGTCTTCTGGAATGATATAAAATGATTGCGAGGTTTTCCTGGCTATAAGTAGTATTGTGATCGATGCAAGAGATTTTTGGACATATGATTGCACATGAGGTTGCACTTTTGCAAGCTTGGCCAGCTTCGAGATAAGAAGGGCAATAATAGAGTAAGTAGTCTAGATAGTGCGTACTCTACCAGAATTATTATGCAGATCACCAGCAAAAGGGAGATACAGTGGTCACAACTATCTCGTGGAAAAGCACATGAAATCGGAGCCTATGTTTCTTTACGCTTTTGTTTTCTGCAACTCGCATGTGCTTTTCTTTGCTCTTTTTCCTTTGTGGGCATCCGATCAGTGTCCAAGCTTGCCGTGAAAATGACCAGAATATGTTGTTGTGAAGATTGAGCACCTGGCCGGTGTTTGTGTGCTACTGCAGGTAGCTCCTGAATTGCAGATTCGGGTATAGTGGCCATAGCCATTTCGGGTTTTGCAACGGAGACAATGACACCAAACGGACAAAGACTTCGGAAACAACTTGCGAATAATAGAATCGGTTGAAACGTTTATAGGATATAATGTATTTGTATAAAGTGGTAAAGAAACAACTTGGACAACTTCGATGGAGGAGCTTTAGGTTTTGGCTTCTTGGTAGTAGCAAAAACTCAAAAAAAAAAAAAAAAAAAAGCTTGGTATTGAATGTTTTCTTTTTAAAATAGTCCTCTGCTCTTAGTTGTAATGTTGGGGTTGGTTTACAGTGCAATCTTTGATTACCGGGTGTTTTGATTATAGTTAAGAATGGAGTGATGGTGAATTTTGGGGATGGGTGATAAAATGGCATGGCTACTTACATGTAGCACTCTCTGGAGGTGGAATTTTGTGAAGGTGAAGTTTCTCGTCCAACATGGGGAGACTGAACAAAAAACTTTATCTCCGGAGCACAAATTTCTTGAATTTCCGATTGTCTTAATCTTCTCAAGTATTCTTGGCACAATTATAACCCTTGCCTCAAATAATTTCAAATATTCAAATCTTCTCAACTAAGTATGTCTTGGGTAAGAATTATGAAATTCTATCAACAAACCAATTGCAATTAAAAAATCAAAAACTACAAAGTTGTTCACCTTCATCTTAATAGCACCTTTGCCTAAAGAGTAAAATCATCAAAAAAAAATTGTTGCTCAAATGATAGCCTTGTAATGGTGAAAAGTGCCAAAAAATTTACAAAGGAAAAATTGTCCAAAATTAGACCCTTTGTACGCAAATGCATGCCTTATCTCTGATTTTGTCAAGGTTTCTCCCACTAAAACTAGACTCTAATTAGAAGGTATCCCCAAAAATAAAGTTGAAATCTAACATTGAATGAAGGAGATATAGCTCCTCAAATATCATCCATTTTTTTCACATTTTTCGTTGACGAAACATCATTGCAGTTCCAATAGCAACAGTATTTGGATCAAAAAACCTCCACCCGGAAAGTTGTAAATTTTTATATTAAGATCATAATTATGTAAGAAAATGTCAATGATTGATGGTTTTATTGACATTCAGTGAGGACCCAATCTTTGGGTACAACTTATCTCGACTCAAGTTCTATTAACCCCTAAAGTCGAAAGCCCCCAAAACTGCCAGAACACCTCAAAAGTCAAAACCACCCTCTTTCAGTGCAAGATGAAAAATTTCAACTTTTGACGTAATCTCAAGTATGTAACCGTAAGATCTTAAACCTAACTTGTCCATGTACGTGTCTACCAAAACTTTGTTTCAACTACCTTACAAATTGTGAGATTATAACATTGAAAGCTGAAAAAAACTTTTTCTCCCTTATTGCAAAATGGATTTGAAGTTTTCTGCGAGCCCAAAAAACCAATTCTACGAGTAAATTTGAATTGAGGCTCTTCAAATTCTTAATCCTTAGTAAGTTAGGAACATGTCTATGCGATTTTTACCCTCATGCGACCAATCAAATCTAGAGAAATGCTGGAATTTCCACATGAAGGTATGGTGAAATTCAAATCCAAAGGCCCCTCTTTGATAATAAAAATGGCATGTGAAAAATAATTGGATGAAAGATCCAAACGGTGAGAACATGCCTGAAAACCTTATTTCCAAAAAGCACTAAAAACAAAACTTGAAAAAAAAAAAAAAAAATCTCATTTTTGGGTGAATTTTTGAAGTTTCTGCGATCGTATTTATTTTGGGCAGATTTTGAGAATAAATGAGCATATACCGCAGTTTGGGCAGATTTCAAATAGTGTTTTCAAACTTTGACAGTAAATATCTCCTAAAGTATGAGGAATTTGGAAGCATGAAATGACTTTTCGGAAAGGTGTGGAAAAACTCTACAACCTGCAAAAGTTTTCTATTTTATACGAGCTAAAAATAGTAAATAAGGAACTGACCCATTTTGGACTTTAGGAATTAAATTGGGGGGTTGGAAATCTCCCAAAAATATCGAATAATGGTGTTCTTATGATGAAGGTGCATGATAGGGTCAGAAAGTGAGCAAAGAATTACGCAAGGCATGGGAAACCATTGTTTGCTCACATGAAGTCGTACTTGTTACCACAGCCTGGACTCTCTTGGCATGGCCACATTTCCATTTTTTACAATTTTTTTTACGTATTGTGCAACTCTGGCATGGTCACATTAGAGAGAATAAAACAAAATAGCTCTCAATAATGTTGATGGAGTGATCGATTGCTTTCCATGTGAGCTGAGCTGAGCTGTTTGTGTGTACTCATCGCCCGTTTGCGTCAACTCTTTTGATGTGAGAGTTGTTGGTGAGAGAATTGACAACCAAATACAAAAGTGTACTCACCACCACAGACGAACATCAAGATCATTCTAGAATAATAATATCATATAAAAATGGACTAACCCATGTTCTTGCGCATGTACATACTTGGTGTTTTCTGATTTGGAGAGGTTTCAAATCATCCCAGAATCACCTCAAAGTTTTTCCCATATTTATTTGAAAAGTTACATTAGTAGAAAATGGCACTAAAAGTGATGGCCGTAATGACTTGACTGAAATGACACAAAGTGTCAATTTTAATTTGTGCTTCTAATAACATCAAAATAAATCATGATATGTGTCACTTTTTTTTAGTTTTTTTTTTGGGGTTGTAATGAGCATACTACACCTTAATGGATTAATAAAAAATTAAGGAAAAGAGAGAAATATAATACTTTATTGTGATGTCATTAGAAGCACAATTAAAATTTGCACTATGTGTCATTACGGTCAAGTCGTTACGGCCGTCACTTTTAGTGCCATTTTCTGCTATTGTTAGAGAATAATATTCAACAAACAGAAGTTGAAAAATAAGTTAACCCGTGAACGTCTTTGGGGTATTTTTAGCCAAAAACTCATTTTCAAGAAAAGTGTCATAGATGATTACGAAAATAAGCTATTTAGATCTTTATTGTACAAACTTGTAGATCATGTGGACCAAAACTTGGCATATGAGACCTCATAGATTGCGAGATTATATCGTATAAGTAAAACATGCTAAATATTTGAAAAGTTAGAAACAAAAACTGCCTTGACTAGATTGCATACCATTTATTCATACTTTATTGTCTAGGTTTAAAAAATTTACCACACAAACTAGGCTTGATTTTTTGCGAAAACCAAGTGATTTTGTCAAAAGGAGAGTGGTGGATGAAGAAGTTATGGCTTTTCAAAGTTTTTGCCCCTCATATAAAATTTTGTTTTCGACACTAGGAACATTTAGGAATTAAATAGCTGAACTTGACTTGTTTTGTAAATGATCATTAGAGTACAAGGAATACTTTAATCATACTTTGTATCAAGATTCTCTTACATACACATGTTTTTTTCTGTGCTTATGTTGCTTTTTTGAAGTGTTTTGATCATTAGGAAGTATTAAGTACAGAAAATAGTTATCAAGTATGATTTCGAACATATTTACATGTTGAGGTTTGAAAGTACAAGAATATTCTTGTATTCTTGTGACCATTGTTGTGTTATCTATATATATAACAGAATTGGGCGATCCTCCCTACCCACCGATGTACCTACCTACCAACCTAGTAGTTACAACCTACCTACCTACCTTCTTTTATGTTCTTTGGATTATGATATATATATATATATATATATATAAAGAAAAATAAAACACGGTTTGAGGAAATGGTAGACACGGGATATTTTTTTAAAAGTACCATGTAAAGACCTTTCCCGCCGGGACAACGAGGACCTTACTAGTACCCCATATTTAACTTCTATACATCCCTAGTGTCAAAAAATGACATTCCAAACAAAGGGCAGAAACTTTGAAAAGTCATAACTTCTCATTCACACTCTAGTTTTGACAAAATAACTTGCATTGGGTCCCGAATCAAGTTTAGTTTGTGTGGTAATTATTTTAAACCCAAAAAAAGAATTATGAATTAAATGACATGCAATTGAGTGAAGGCAACTCTTTTTTTGGGTTTCAAACAAGGGGCAATCATGTTTTACCATTGCAAGCTAGTTTTGTAATATCAAAAATATTTTTCCTGAATTGATTTTGTATAACTTTGATCTTACAATGATCCCAACTACTTTCTAGTTGAAAGCTTTTTGATCCAAATAACTTCTACTTTGGAATTGCAATGATGTTTTTTGAATGAAAATTGTGAAAAACTTGGATGAGTCTTGAGGAGCTATTATTCCTTCATCCATGGTTGAATTTGAACTCTATTTGTTGGGTTGAATTCCATTTTGAGTTTGGTTTTTGCAGTTAGAATATGTTATTGACCCAAAATGTGAGGAAGACATGGCATGCATTCTAGTGCAAGGTGTTGAATTTTGGACTAATTTTCTTTGTAAAATCTTTGGCACTTTTGAACATTACAAGGCTATCATTCAAACCAAGAATTTTTTTTTGATAAATTGTTTTGGTACAATAGTGTTATTGAGATGAAGATGATTTACTTTGTAGTTGGTGATTTTCTTATTGCAATAGGTCCATTGGTGATGCTACGTAGCATCTTCACTTTGAAGTCAAAATGGTGAAATTTGGTAGTCTTCAAGATTTGCATATTAGTAGTTATGATCTCGCAATATATGAGGCTCCATGACTCAAATTTTGGTCCACATGACTTACAGTAAGTATATCACAAGATTCTATGTTTGAAATCTAAATAGCTTATCTTCATTTTCATCTATGACAACTTTTTCAAAGTGTTTCTTTTGGCTAAAAGTACCCGAATACGTCTAGGGGTTTAGGACAACAACTTCATGGCACTTGCTATTCCAAAGAAAATCTTGAAAGTACGTCTAATTGTAAAAAATGTTCCATCGACTTTCACTTTTATGATAGAGTGGTCTAAAATGGAGCAGGTCCCACAATGGAGCTCTAGTAATCTTCACTCATATACAGGTACATATTAGCTTCTCCATACAAAAGTACCATGTACTCACTGCAAACAGTATAGAGTATCACTTCAGGACAATCACCATATTAAGACAACCTATATTTCTAACTTCAAAAATTCATAAGTCATTGTCGAAGAGTCCAAAATTGATGATTCCACTTGCTCTAGCTTTCCCCATGCACAACAATTGCTTTACACTCGTAGAATCTCTACAGATTTTCCGCGCCATTATTGGCCACCTTAGTGACCTTACCATATATTTCAAAAATGTCCTTTTGTTACTGTGATATATGAAATGAGTTCTGAGCACCACCATGTGCCTTGCAAATGGATAGAGTACCTGACATGCCAATAAGTTTTGAACGGCAAACTTTGACAAGTCCCTGCTTGCTACAAAAAGAACCTGTTCAAACTGAAGTACCATTCTAGAATGTAAACTGACATCAGAAATGGTGTTTTTCATCATGGTTGCAAGACACATATTGAATTATACTGTAAAAATGTCTTAAAACAACTTAAGTATGTGAATGATTGTTGTTTGAATTCAATCAAAACAGCTTAATATGTATGTAATTGAATAGTTGTTGTTCCAGAAGTAGATCTCATTAAATAGTTGTTGTGACTTGAATCTCATGAAAGTATCATTCAAGATGTAAATTGATCCTATTGCAATTTCTTTACAACTTGGATTTTTCTAAAGGTATATAGAAAAAGCTAGCCTTTCCCCTCAATAGTTTCAGTGGAAAGAATTTTCTCAGATCATGTATATTAAAGTAATCTCCTACATTCATCAATTTCGACAAAACCCATGATTGTAAAAATTTGGATTGTTGCTAAAGTAGTGTAATAATACTGCACGTTACCTCACTTTCATTAAATCAAAGATTTGATATTAGAGAATTTGATAGATCAAGCAAAGCAAGAACATATATGGTGGTTGTCGTGTTAAAAGTGACCAAAGGGAGCCCGGAGACTTCTATTAATGAGCAGCTTGTGAAGGATTGAGGTTTGGAATAAGCAAACAAAACTCTCTACTAAGATGAATCTATGTTAAGATGATACACACTGATGTTGCTAATAAAACCAAGGTGACTTTGGAGATGGATATACTGGTATGAATCTTGTTCAAAATCAACATACAGCTTTGCGAGAGATAGTTACAATGACTAAAAACTAATATGAAAGACCCAGATTGTGTCGCAAAATGAAGATTGACCATTGAGACCTCTACAAGCATATTCAAAAAAATTAATTTATTCATTAATTGCCAATCAATAAATAATGAACTATAATGTATCCATGTCCTCGCAACACATCTACACTGTCACCTTCCGACCGTATGACAGTACTAACTGCATAGACTGACTGCTGTGGCCCAAATTGTATCAAATTGTTATCATTCTGTAGTTGCTTACTTCATGATACATGATTGTAGAGGTCTCATAGCCAATCCCCATTTCTTGACTCTACCTGGGGCTTTCACATTAACAATATAGAACATTGCATCGACCTTTCACAAAGCGTATGTCATTGATCCCAAACAAAAACCATACCAACATCCCATATATATATATATACACTCATGGCAACCCAGCCTGTACAACCTGCACATATATCATCAGTTAAATCATCAGTAAGTTGTATCTCCAAAGCAATGGATGGAATCGAAAGAAAAAAAAACGAGCTTCCAGACTGATCACATTATAACTTGGATTATGGGTAACTGAGTGTTGAGATTGAGTTCCTAGGAAGAAAACACATTAAAGACTTGATATGTATCACTACAGAAACATCAACAGTTTCGAAATCAGAACTAGTACGTTCGATGGTGCCTTGAATACGGTGAGTACTTCACTACTTTAGGTCAAATTCAGTCATATCAAGACTCGAATGAAACAGAAACATAATAAGGCAATATTTGTCAAGCAATTTGTTGAGATGATGAAAGCGTCGCAGCAAGAAACTTCACCTCCGTTACGACAACAAAGATCTACAGAAAATGCAGAATGGTGCGTTCAAGTAGAAAGTTAGTGAAGGGACGATGGTGCATGCTTTTTAGTGTGCATTCAAGAGGAAGGAAAGATGATGCCGTATTCTTGAGCAGAAACACAGTGAAGAAAAACTACTGTTAGTAGAGTATGTAGTGAGTGGTAACTACTGAAGGAAGTGGCAAAACTGAGATCAAATTTGTCTCATATAGTGCAACAGTTTCAGTCCACATGCCTTCATGTCAAAGTGACATATGTAACAAAATTGCAGTGTACTGAAATTTAGGTTAAGATAGTAACAATCCAACTTTGATGAGTTACAATCGTGTCCTACATGAGAATCTTTCTATATCAATATTAACAGGTGTCGCTTTTAAGACTGAGAACGATCATGTACAAAAATGAGATTCTACATGTTTCAGGGGAAGATATTAAGAATTACATCGGAAACAGTTGCATTGTAATGGTTCGACGATATTGAAGAGAACAGGACCAGGGGATTGACATTTAGAGCGAAAATCATCATCTCTAGGCTTTACGTAGCTTTACGTATACATCGGCACATTGTAGTTCTCGGTCGAACTTACAGTTTCAGTGTCGACAGACTGCCGATCAATCCAACTCTGTTACAGTATCAGTGAGTCCCACTCACGGATACGGATGTGCAGAGTCTTGTAAAATTTGACATATGTTAACAAAGATCAGCAACATTCTCTAATCAGGTCAGTATCTTCGCCTCCACAATCAAGGATGGTGATCGTTCAGTCAGTGATAACAGAGGCTCCGGACACTGCAAAGTCACCGAACTTACGAAACAATTGCTAGTCTTTGTAAGAAACCACTTACAGATGGTGCACGGTCGTTGAAGCAGATGGTCTTCGAGGAGAGCTCACGTCGGTTGATCGAGATAATGGACGTTCAGGAAAGCTCACAGCATATTTATACCCCGGGCGAATGTACAGTAAGTAACTGAGCCACGTACAATAATATACAACTGTCACTAACATCGAATGTTGGTTCCTAACCGCTCACGTTGCATCTGGTAAAAAACTCTTCGCGAATCCATCGCGAACTCATCTATCAGAGAATGTGCGAACCTGTCAATCAAAAAAGGAAACTTTACGAACATGCAGGTCGTTGCTCACAGGAAGAAGAATCGGTAGAGGTAACGATCTCGTCAACTGCAGAGATTCCGACGGTGCGAATTCGGTTTTTCTAAATCGGGTCGAAAGGAATTTGACCACGTTCTTTTTGTCGGTGCGGAAAAGCGGTAGTAGTTGGAGGGATGGAATGTAAGTTGATGGAATGCAAGTGGTCATAGAATCAGCAAGCTCCAAGGTAGTACTATTTATGTCTGATCGGTAACCACCGTATCTGAACGTGGTGCATGCTATTTACCGAAGCTTCGAAAAGAGAATCGTACAGTTGTAAACATGGGTCGTTGAAAGTTGAAACATACGTCACTCGAATTGATTACTACCTTGATCGTTTCAAAAAGGGGAAAAGAAACATATGTCACTCTGCTGACTGCACATGCTAGAGTCCGCTGATGATTGAATGACGGTTGCCGATTCGATTAGTAGTGTGCGTGTTGCTGATAATCAGCTGATTCAGTGGGATTAGATCCCTCGAGTTTGTAGCATGAAAGCGAGAATGACACGACTCGTCACGTGTGGTGCAAGGACCTTGCACTGGATATTCGATCTGTTCGGATCGACGTTAACTTTCTGGTGCTCTGATTCGGAGTGACTAGCAAAAGTGGCCTTGCGACAACTTGTACATGTTGTCACAAATCATCGCTTTTTACTGTTGCTTGAATGTCTTAAAGTTGCCTTTCCTCTTTGGACTGCCTTTGCCTCTTGGAAACAAGAGACGTTGTAAGTGAGAAGTAGGAACGCTTACTTTGCAAAAGTGTAAAACTTCACTGATGGACAAAGCTGAAGACCTGAAGTTGGATCGCTTACTTTGCAAAAGTGCAAAACTTCACAGATGGACATAGTTTTTACTGCATGCAATAGAAGGATACGATAGCAAGAGTGTTGTTGCTATGAGTTCTTTGTCTCCGCTTCACATTCTAATCGTATGAAGTGTTCTAACTGCAACTTCAGCACTATCTACGTGAAGTGCTTGATTGCAGCTCTTGAGGTGCATGACACTCTCAATTGCTTCAATCTTTGGTAGTAACTGCAAGTTCAAGCACTATCTAGGAAGTTTGATTACGAAGTTCTTATAAACCAATTCAAGTGTAATTGGAGGAAAATTAAAGATCCTACTAACCATGTCAAAGCGATAATTATATAGAAAATACTCCAAATACCTCAACTCACTTGATCACTAAAACACTTTACTGTAACAAAAAATGATGATTATTAATTTATTATACATGTACGTTACTATGTTAGTGTTATTAGTAACGTTACCAACTCCTGTTATGTTTTATTTCTGATCATATCACGAGAAAGCATTTGCAAATTACAAAAAACAAATAGCTTTTTTATTTTTATTTTTTTTCTTGTGGCATTTTTTTTTTTTTTTTTTTTTTAATTTTTTACTTACAGTGCCATGTGCATGCAGCATGAGATAAGGACAATATCTTTTGAGTGGGGATCGAACTGTCTGCCGGCTAGTTGCCCACAGCCCCACAGGATCACTACACATGTTTATAGCTATTAACCACATGCCCTCAAACCAACATTGGGTGGAGATTGTTTATTTCAAGAATCTCACTATCTTCGGATTCTTACCATTTTCAAAAAGGTGTAAAATAAGAACCGGAGGTGTTAGTTTTACACCATGCACAAGTGATTATGTTTCACCCTTTGTAAAGTGTGGAACATTCTTGTGGTTGTTTCCAAGTTTCCAAGAATTGTTCCAAGAATTGTGCGGTGCATGTACCGTAATTAACTTCATGGTGCATGCACTATGAAGTTTTTGGGTTCTACCACTAATAGAAAATGGCAATAAAGTGACGGCCGCAATGACTTGACCGGAATGACACAAAGTGTCAATTTTGATTGTGCTTCTAATAACGTCAAAATAAATTATTATATTTGTCACTTTTCCTTAATTGTTTTACTGATCTAGCAGAGTCTGGTATGCTTATTACAACCAAAAAGAATCTAAGAAAAAGTGACGAATATAATAATTTATTTTGACGTTATTAGAAGCACAATTAAAATTGACACTTTGTGTCATTCCGGTCAAGTCATTACGGCCGTCACTTTAGTGCCATTTTCTACTAGTGTACAAGAAGAGATAGGGAACTTTGTGCCATTCAACTCTTGGATGTCTCAATCTATTTTTTAGTTTAAAAACTCAAACATTTCTGAACAGTGTTGTAGATGAAATTGAAGATAACCCATTTAGATTAATTCTGTAACAAACTTATTTTAAGTCATTTGATTCTTGAAGCCTCATAGATTGCAAGATCATAACATTTAGTACTGTACAATAATTCATCATCTTCATTTTAGATTGGACATGCTAGTAACAATGCTAGTACTTAGCTACTACAATGAATAAAATCTCAAACTAGAAAGTTGATGACCATCATTTCAAGAACACCCTTGTGCCAAAAAAAAAAAAAAAAAAAAAAAAAAAAAAAAAAAAAAGAAAAAAAAAAAAAAGAAGAAAAAAAAAAGAAAGAAAGAAAGAAAGAAAGAAAGAAAGAAAGAAAGAAAGAAAGAAAGAAAGAAAGAAAGAAAGAAAGAAAGAAAGAAAGAAAGAAAGAAAGAAAGAAAGAAAGAAAGAAAGAAAGAAAGAAAGAAAGAAAGAAAGAAAGAAAGAAAGAAAGAAAGAAAGAAAGAAAGAAAGAAAGAAAGAAAGAAAGAAAGAAAGAAAGAAAGAAAGAAAGAAAGAAAGAAAGAAAGAAAGAAAGAAAGAAAGAAAGAAAGAAAGAAAGAAAGAAAGAAAGAAAGAAAGAAAGAAAGAAAGAAAGAAAGAAAGAAAGAAAGAGAAAAAGAAAAAAAGAAAAAAAAGAAGAAAGAAGAAGAAAGAAAAAAAGAAAGAAAGAAAAGAAAAATTGAAATATAATTAATTTTTGTTTTTTATATTCTTATATCATCTTGAGATTCTCTTGGCTAAATTTGTTGCATTATAATAGTGAAAAATGTCCGACAACTTACAGAAGAAAAAGAGTCTAAAATGAGAACCTTGCACGAAACTGAGTATTTTTTGGATTGAGCCAATACTTTTAACACAAGAACTAGATTCAATTGGAAGTCTACCCATCAAATAAAGTTGAAATCCAACGATAGATAGAGAGACACAACTCCTCAAGGACCATGCATATCTTCAAAATTTGTAGTGTAGAAACATTATTGCAAATTCAATATAAATAATATCTTAATCAGACATCTCCCAACTGGAAGTTGTTGAAATGGATTGTAAGCTCAATCATACTCTTATTAAAGAATTTAAGGAGCACCATATGTCCATATCCAATTTGACATGACTGAATTTGCAATGGTAAAGCATACCCCTTGTTTAGAAACCCTAAAACAAAATCTTCCTTTACTAAGATGTTTGTCAAAAATGTATACAATCATCCTTTGATGAATCCAAAATTTTACCACACAAACTTGATTTGAAATTTATCACGAATTTTGTCAAAGCAAACTTTGGATGAAATAGTTATGGCTCTTCAAAGTTTTAACTTGTCATCCAAAATATTAATTTAGACTCCTAAAGTTCAACTTCTAGAAATGCCTTCAGTGCTTGAAATACGTTTGAATCCAATTCTCAACGTTATTCACCGATAAAAGCTATCATTGTTGTTCTAAGGTGTTATTCTAAGTTGTTGGGGGACATGGAGGAAGCATTGTATTCCTACGTATTCCTTCTAAGGTGTTCTTGAGATGTTTACCAACACACTCCACCCAACTATCGTAGGTGGTCGCTGAACCTTGTTGTATGGGTACCTCAAACAATCAAAATATGATTAAGATAGGTCAACACGACTTGCCTCTAATGATTAAATCTTGTTAAAATACGAGACATAGTTAAGTCTCGTATGACTAATTTTTAGCCAAGACTGATTAGAATAAGTAACATGTTACTAAAATCAGTTACATATTTTGATAAAATCTAGTCATATCGGATAGGTCATATTGGATGTTCTAAACATATTTTGGACGGATTTCGTAGAGGTAATTGGTATGATGACCTACATGCATACAATCAAGAATAGGTCAAATGAATACATTATTCACCCTAACCTCAAATAGGTTGATGTTTTTCTTCTTGTTGAAGTGAACATTTAAAGAACTTTTTATAAATACAATGCAGTTGAAAATATTTAGACATATTTAGTGCAGTACCTTGAATGGGTAAGAGCAAGAAATAGGTACCCCTCCAAAAATAGTGTGATTTTTTTAAAACTACTTTTTTGATAAAATTACAATATTGAAAATTCATTCTAACCAGATGGTATTATAGGTGACATGGCTATAGTTGTATACATGGGGTTAAGAAAGGGATTTCTAGCACATATATAATGAATTACACATAGGTCACACCTAATGAGACGCGTCTTAATGGTACCCATATCATGCCCTTGCCCCCTTTTGATACTCTTACAACTTCTGCTCTGTACGTAGAATTTTTTATGAAATTCAAATACCTAGAAAGTTGCTTGTGCATCCAAGAATGATTTGATTAGAAATTTTAAAATGTGCTATCACTATCACTTACATATGATTAAATGATTTATTTACACATTTCTTAGTAAATTGAGAGTTATGAACAAAGTTACAACCTCCCTATGCACTTCTTATCAACAAGTGCCTCTATATTTTGTGCCAATTTCAACATTCATTCTAATGAGTACGTTGGATTAACTCTTAAACATCCAAAATGTTGAATAACGACATTAAGGATGAAAGACAGAAACTTTGAAGAGCCATAAATTCTTCATTCACAATACATTTTGAATGAAATCACTTGAAATGGGTTCTAATTTAAGTCTAGTTTGTGTCGTAAAAATTAGAGACTCATACAATGAAGTATGAATTAATGACATGCATTTTAGTGAAGGCAAATTCAGTTTTTGGTTTTTCAAACATTAGGCATGGTATATCATTGCAAACCAATCATGAATGTAGAATCAAATTTAGTTGTTCATGAATGTTTTCTTACATGAGTATGATCTTAAGATGAATACTGAAACTTTGTAGCTAGAAGAATTTTGATCCAAACACTTTCAATATTTGATTTGGAATGATGTTTCTTCAATGAAAAAAGTGAAAAAATGAATGATTTTTGAGAAGCTAAATTTCCTTTGTTTACTCGTTGAATTTCAACTTTGTTTTTTGGAATGGGTTCCAATTTGATTTCAAATGCTGTGGTGGAAACCTTCACCCAATGGAAGTGTTTTGAAGATAATGCAAGAATTTGAATTAATGGGTGTAAGTTTGGACTATTTTCTCTTTTGTACAATTTTTGGCAAGTTTCACCATTCCAAGGCTATTATTTGAGCTAAGAATTTTTTTTGAGGAATTTTCTTTGTACAAGAGTGTTGTTAAGAATAAAGTTGAATAACTTCCTAGTTGGTTACTATTTCATTCTAATAGGTTTGTTAGTGGTAATTTCACTTTAAAGTGAAAATGGTGAAACATGATCTTAATTGAGTACTAATATGTTATGATCTCATAATCAATGTGGCCTCATGACTCCAATTATGATCCACATGACCTAGAATAAGTCTATAACACAGTTGTACAATTGAGATCTAGATTGCTTACCTTTATTTTTATTTATGTGACGTTAAAAAAAGTTGTGTTACTAGGCTTTAGACCCCCCTTGGGCATATAACTATTCAGCTTAAAAGGTTGTGCTTTACAAACTTGTTGGTAAATAGTGTATATAGTACTTGTAGCTTTTCTATTAGTTTTTATAATCTACAATGCTTTTCCTTTGTACTATTCAGCAATAAGTGTGTAGATTATTATTAACATTGTAGAAGACTTCAATGTTATTTTGATGCAGGTAAAATAATTTTATAGATGCAAAAAAAGCCTGTATGTATAGTTAGATGTTTAATAATGGCTCAAATTTAAGCATAGGAAATTAACAGAGATGTTACCAATATAAGTTGGAAATATAGGTGTTACTAATATGAAGTTGGAAATATAGGTGTTTCTAATATGGTGCTCTAAGTGACACCCTATAATGTTGCGGTGAGTATATGGTACTATGGAATGGAGAAGGTATCATGTACCTATGAATAAAGATTACTAGAACTCTATTATGGTACAACCTATAATTTAGACAATTCTACCATAGATTCGGTATGTGGTTTCCAAATTGAATCATCTCTAAGTATGTACAAGCAACTTTCAAAGTTTTTCAGTGAAAAAATTCAATGAAAGTTTACCTCCGCAGCATCAGAGGGTATTTCTATAAATGATTTAAACAATACTTTAAAGAACGCTTGTCTGGAAGACTTGGGAATTATGTATGAACTCAACAATGACTTGATTTCAAAACCAATGTCCAGTAGAGAGGCGGTTGCTTCAAGAAATCATGGGTGCAGCTAGAATGATTAAGGAAAACCAAAAAACTCAAGATAACTTCATTAACTCATTATAATAGTCTCAAAAATATCACCCTAGACGCATTTATTATTCAAATCTCAAATCTCACATTTATTTATAAAAAACTATGGATGTATTAAAGATGCAAAGTTAGTGCTTTCCAAAATAGATATCAAGCCAACCTCTCTTTACTCATACGACATACAATTTACTCATACAAACACTAACAATGCATATAACTCTCATAACAACTCCTGACTCTTGTCACATATAAAACTTAGAGCCCTATCCAGCCAAAGAAAGGTACCCCTTGTTATATTGTTTCAAAGTACTATTTCACATCTTGAATTACGACCACTTTAGTCTCACTTTTCTATTTCTTTAAAATCATAAGTCTTAGACTAAGTAAAAGTAATCTTTCACTTAATCGGATTTTTATTGTCATTCACGTTCTTATTATCACCTTTTCACCCTATTTATATCAACACCCCTTCACAATCACTCTTTTTATTATTTTGCTTTTATCATATAAATCTATTTACTAGTTACTACACCACCGTAAAGTGCTTTGGATTGATACAAGAGTGTACAACAATGCTATGGTAAAAGAATACTTATTCTATGTATCATTACACTTGTTCTAATCTTGTTATATTCTAATCTTGTTCATCAGATAATTGAGTTCATACTTCTTGAATGATTACAAAAAAATTATGTTTCTAGTCCTTTGGTTAGGCGTGAGTTCTAGAAGTGTTCTTCATCAACACTTAAGGTTGATTTTAAACATTTACTTAAATTGGGCGCAAGCACTAGAAAAATTTGAGTTTTTCAACAAGCAAGTGACAGGAATCACCCTATTTTCCTAGAGCCATCCTTCAAGTCCTTTAAGGACATTTGTTGTGGTGTGAAGGGCCTTAACTCCTTTTGAGAGAAATATACTAATCATTAGGACCTATTAAAAAATCTCACCAATATATAAACAAGAAAACTATCAATGACTTAACAAGTATAAGTTCAAGTATTTGATGAACAAAATTAGAAACTTATTTTAAATTTGCAAGTAGAAATGAATATTGTAATTTAAGCCAAAACTAAGAGGAGTGAATGGTAGATGGTGGACATAGTAAATGTAACCTGTTGTGTAATGTTACAAAGAATAAGTATTCTTTTACCATAGAATCATAGTACACTCTGATGTGAATCCAATGCACTTTACGATTCTGAACTCGGGTCATTTTTGAGTTTACAAGAAACTTTCAAAGTTTCCAAAAAAAATACCTACGAAGAGGAGTTGAATCATTTCTAGACTTGATTGTACAGTACCCGGCAAGAGAGAAATGGACAACTTGCAGAATGCCAAAAACAAGGTGAACTTCAGGTGATTGCCAAAAATTATGTTTCTCATAAAATTGTATGGGGCTCTAGAAGCTACATATAGGTGTTGTTTCCAAGTAGCAAAGGTTAAACTAATTTAATTGAATGAGTAAGAACATTTCAAGTTTTGGAGTCTTCATAGGGTTCTTGTTCGAAAATGCATGTGTCCATATCTCTCTTGCCGGGTACTCTACAACCCCCCGTATCTATTACGAATTTAGCACTACTAGACACTTTTCCCATGATCAACTTTGAACTTTGCTTGTGCACAAAAAAATGATCCGATTTCAAAATAGAAAATTGCGTTGCAACCACAATAAAGACTACTACATCTTTGATACACTTGTATAATTCATCAATGAAAAGAATATAATCGATTTCATATACTTTAAACACTATTCTCAAACAAGTGATACCATTCTTTGCTTCAATTTGAATGTTCATTGTCCTTGCAAATTTAAAATGAGCTTGCAAGTTTGTTCTTTAGATACTATAGCTCATTCGTGATGCATGACCTTCTTCTTCTTGTGTTGTAGTGTGGAGCAATTTTTAAAAATAGTGCATAGCATATACATTAGATTAATAAGTTATCCCTCAACCCCTAGAAATCCAAGTGTTTCCTCCACCTCCAAAATAAAAAACTGCCATTTTTCACCTTTGCTTTGGGAAATGGGGGAATGGAGAATTTTTTTTTTTGGAGTTTTTAGACTTTGAACCGTAAGATCTTGTACCTAACCTATATACAAAGGACTAATCAAAAATTTCAACCGTTGGATGTTTGTCATTTGTAAGATCATAATGATTAAGGTTTGTCCAACTTCTTATTTTGCCGCTGGCCGAGAGGCATTGCCTAAATGATGCCAAGGGCAACTTGATCATTGTTACTCCAAACATATGTCCATTATTTTCTCCCATGTAGGTAATCAAGTCGGGTATGCTCATGCCAAATTTTAGAGACTCATTCCACGTTTTTAACCTTTATGTGAATTATTTTATGAAAGAAGGTTCTAAAAACAACAATGTAGGAAAACAAGCACCACACATGATGTATCTAGTTTAAGAAAAATTTGGACGGTGAGTAGGTGCCTTTTTGAGTATGTGAATTTTGGAAAAAAAGAAATCTTGGAAAAAACCCAAAATCTCAACTTTTTGGCAATTTTTGTAAGAAAAAATTGTAAAATTACTAGAAATTGTAAAGATTGTTTTTCAAAGTTTTGAAGTTTGCCCCTGTAAAATTGGTAAATTTTTGACTTTGGTCACTTTGATATTTGAATAGTAATTTGGTAATGAACATCTTTCCAAAAAAGAATACTTTAAAAACGCTAAATTTAAACTGCCCAATTTGGACCTAAAATTTCTAGATGAAGATTTTAAATTAAGAGTTGGCTTCACAAATTTTACCACATAGACATTATACTATGGTGAGCAGCCAGTAAAAATCTTAGGAAAAAATATCAAATTTAACCCCTTCAAATGAGCTGCCCAAAATCTCAAAAACCTGTTTTGGGTTTTCTGGATTTTGAGGGGCTAAAATCAGCAAGAATAGTAAATTTATTTGAGCTCAGTAATTAGTGCATGAGAGAAATCACTCAGTTTTTTATGCACCAACTTTCACTTTCTATTGTGGTATTGTAAAGGTGTGGGAAGGGCTTTTACAAGCTTTGATAGAAATTCTTTACATATCAAGACTGTTTAAAGCTTGCTCGGGGTCTACATCACTTCCACATGATTTACAAATTCAATGAAGTGGAAGTGATATAGATCATGGATTGTGGATGAGCTACAGTATCTAAAGAACAAACTTGTATTCTCATTTCAAATTTGCAAGCTAGAATGAAAGTTCAAATTGAAGCAAAGAATGGTAACACTTGTTTGTGGATAGTGTATAAAGTATTTGTAATTGTTTATATTATTTCAATTGATGAATGTGTACAATTGTATAGAAGATGTATTAGTCTTCATTGCCGTTGCAACGCGCACTGTCTTTATAACTTTTTGAAATCCAATAATTTTTGAGTGCACATCCAATGTTCAAAGTTGATGGGAAAAGCGTCCCTAAGTGTTGAATTTGTAAATCATGTGGAGGGTAATGTATAGTGCCTTTTCAATTTCATATGATGATATGAATTCTACTTTTAGAGACAAATTTCCATCCACTTTAAAACACTTTAAAACCTTCTCTTGCACTCGGATATGCAATAATTTTTAAGTTGTAAAGTAGGTTGCAATCACAATAGGTTTTACTACATTATCAATACAAATGTACACATATACTCAGGAAAAATGTTTCAGAAACTACAAAGACTTCATGCACTATCTACATCCAAGTGTTTCTATACGTCGCCTCAATATGAATTTTTCATTCTAGCATGCATACTTCAAATGAGCACACAAGATTGATCTTGAGATACTTAACCTCATTCTTGATGAGTGATTTGTTTCACTTCCTTGTCACTGCATTGTGGTCTACAACAATTTTTTAATAAGAATCTATGTAGCATTTCATGACCTAAGATAAAAATCTTGCTCTCGTTGAGTTCAGTGGTGCTTATGAGAAAAAACTACAAAGCCAAATAATGTTTTGTAAATTCCAAATGAACATAGACTCATGAAATTCCTAGCATACCAAAAAAGGAAGATGTAAAAGATATTCTTTGTTAGGCTTGGCTAGCCATTGTAACTCCCAATGGTTGTTTGGATGTAAGGGTCAAGTATTTTGAGTAGGTAAAAAAACAATCACAGTACCCAATATAAGTTTTGAGAACTTTAAGGTTTCAATTAATACATAGAGTAACATAATCAAAGGCAATGAATATACTAGTGATTGAACACAATGGACTACAGAAGTTAAACATGTCACTACAATTCACATTCATAACATGAGCTAAAAAATGGCAAACTAGAAAGCTACAATAGTTTTTTCGAATGTATCATAGACTCGTCAAATATCTATAATGTAACACTTCCCAACACCATATTATCAACCCTCATCATTTGTGATATCACTCCTTCATATTGTCACCCTCTAAGGCTCTAACCCTATAACCGTAAGGTTGACTACCTTGCTCAATGCATTATATTATGAAAGAAGATAAGAATATTATTCATATTTAATATTGAATAATGTAAAACTACCTTGGTATTGGTTTTATTTCCAACCTAGTTTGCATCACTAGCAACATAGACTGTGAATAGTCCCATCGGGCCCGCGGAAAGATCATATCGGTGTTCCCAAAATGAAAGAAATACACCTCTTTGTTGTAGAAATTGAATGAGATCACCTAACCCAACTTCACAAATTAACTCCAACTTACCCTGATTTGAACATGCAAGCACTATTAGTTTTGAGCAAGAGAAAAATGTACAATGTTGTATTCAAGGAAAAGTGCACATAAATTAAAAAATTAGAAATAACATATATTCTTGAGTATGCAAATATACAACTCACAACTCAAAAGTAACAACAAACTTAGAATAAGGACAATTGAAAAAATTGGCAAATTGATCAATTCAAAACTTACCCCATTAATGTGATGCCTACCAACATAATCTCTAAGTTTGATTGCCTTCTCAATGTCATCGTGTCTTATATCATACTCATGTATTTTCCATCTCTACACATTAATCACACAATCACATATTATTACAATTTCAAGAAGGCCAATAAATGGTGCACAACTGTAAGTTTATTACTTGACACAATAAATCTTCTTGAATAACTATTCAAAAGTTTCAATTTACAACCACAAACATTTCAAGAAAAAATAAAAAATAAATGAAATCAATTACAAGACTTAGTATCTTTTCCAATTATTATGTAATTAGAACATAAGAATATAAAATGCATTAACAAACAGTACAAACATTACATTTACACCCCACAAAGGTGAGAACCATTGCTTACATGCTTGAAACTTGATCTCCGCCTTTTATCATCAATGAGAAAAGAACTACTCTTCACCTGTACATTCACCACACAAACACAATTCTACTTACAAATACTATGAGAAAAATAAAATGAAATATGCACTACATGATTGTAGATACAACCTAGCAACGTCACACAATAATAATTTCCGGAATTAGTAAGCTACTTTCATAAATCATACATTGAGATTGAAATGTGAGGTTACCATGCAGCTACGAGGTACTTTTGATTAATATATTCGCCTCCAGGAAAGTACAAGCCACATCAACGAGAATCTCTGGTCCATCAAGACATATTACTCTAACAGGTGTCTTAATTCTACCCGGAAGAAATCCACCATTATCAACATGGATACGAATTATCGAAGGGCTTCCTGGAGCTCTCATTGCTCTCAAATTAAACAATTTGCCATTTGAGAAGTCCAACTCAACATCTCTTGATGCAAGTTTCCGAAGTACTATCTTGCAATCGTACTGAGTTTTAGTCACAGCGTTCTTCTGCAAAATGTATGGCAACATTGAATCCATATCGATGACATTCATAGATAGGACCAATTCAAAGTAACTGAGGTGACTCTTGAATCGTGCTTTGTGAACTCGAATCTTCTTAATGGACAATAATGCGGAGATTTTTTCAATTACAAAACGTCCTTCTTTCTTCGACATAATATGTAAAAGATAGGTTTCCAAAGTAGTATCTGCTTCCTCACACCTTTCGACAATCCACTCTACCTTCACTGGCAAGCTCAAAACCTGTAATGGACAAAGATTTGTTACGTCATACAATATTCACTCATCATTCTAACAACATAAAGTCAAAAGTGAGCTTTGCATAGTGGAAAAGATACTAGAAATGAAAAGTTCTTATACTAACCTTAACTATGTTCGCAATGACATTTTCATCACGGATCTTCCTTCCTTTACCATTTGTCACCTCAAAACCTGTCAAGTAAACAATGAGAAGTATGTCTCAAAATGCAAAACTCTACAATGTGCTCTCCATTCAAATCATAACTACTATAGCCACCTCGGTGAATCATTGAATTTTTAACAATTTAGAGTCATAAACAACTTACACTGCACAACTATTCCTGTCGCGGTATAGATTTGAGAAACTTCAGCTTTTAAGACGCATAATTGCATTTGCATCAATCTCTTCAAACCCAAGATTAAAGATAGAGGCTTAAGATTGCCCCAATGCTCAACCTAAATCAACAAGACAACAACCTCCCGAATCATTTTAAAACACCACTTTAGAAACATTGTGAAATCATTTACATACCGGGGCTAATCAATATATCTTGCTTAATATACAACCCAACAAAAACACACTACCCCTCATCTTCAAAATTACAATAAGTCAATAACTTAAAAACATAACCATGCATATTCATATAACACATGTATAGGACACAATCTCAAACTAGATGTTTTGATCAATTTTGAACTTTAACAATGTCAATAGTACCTATGATAACATGAATTATGAGGAAAATTATGTAATATGCAAGGACAGATGAGCTAGTAACTTACCTTGACAATGGTTGCAATATGATTACTTTCATTGTCAATTGCAACATTTGATGGATTACAACCTTGTTTGTACTTCAACATTTTGCATATATCAGAGAAATTTGGCCTTTGTTGTGGAAGATGTTGCCAACAACTGACTATAATGCTTCTTAGAAATGAAGGAAGCTCAGTTGGAAGATCTGGACGCAATCCATCCAAAACTTCGTCTATAGTTATATGAGAACTCTTATCTTTAAATGGAAGGCAACTTGATACAATTTCTTGACTTGTCGTAGACGCGCGACTTGATACAATCTCATGACTTCCTTCAAAAGCACTTCCACTCTCAAATGGATAGCGACTTGTTACAATCTCATAACAAGTCATGCCATAGCTATACACATCCGACGCGTGTGAGATATGCCAATCGGAACTTGGAACCCCTCTCTTTACTTGTTCTAAAATCTCTGGTGCTCTCCACCACCTTGTGCCCAATACTCCCACTGAGCTCTCAAAATCAGCTACAACGGATCCAATCTTTTCATCTTGACTTGGAGGAACAACATTCTTATTATCTCCAAACTCGCCCCACACAAGCACATTAGAGGCCTTCAAATCTCTGTGTATTATATCATGCTTGTTGTGAAGCACACACATATCCTCAGCTATCCTCGACATCAATTGAATAACCTGGTCCATAAAGAAAGGACCGGCTATGTTGCGCTCGACCTTCATTCGACGGTCGATCAATGTTCGCAAGTCACCCCACCGTCGATACATGACAAATGCAAATTGCCCTCTATACCTCGGGTCAGTCAAAACCGTTCCTCCAAGAATTGTCATCAAGGGCAGATCAAGCACATAGGAATCTTCGGAATTGTAAGCTGACAGCATTCCAATGGGCCATTGCGCCTGATAATCTTGCAGACTAGCATCTCCCATCATCACCTTTGCAACCAAATCAAAAGGACCATCCATTGTTGCACGAGCTTCATATACATCTGCTTGTGCACCTCTGCCGATCATCCTTCCCAACTCCAATGTATGAAAATCTCTGAAAAACCGGCCCCATTCAGGATGCGCCTTCAGCACATCATAGTCTTTATAGTTGGTTATCACTGACCACTTTGAGGACGTCCTGGAATAGCTCAAATTGCTCCAATGACGAAGTCTTGCGGACTCCATCTCAAATTCAGTTTGGCAACTGAGGCCACTCGTCTGTTCGGAGAACTGCCTGGCAGAAGAGGAGGAGCTCGCCATGTTTACAGACCTCTTTCAGCTCAGAAACTCTTGAATGCTTCCACGATGTACTCAACCTCCTTCAGCAATCGGCCTAAATCCCATTCAGATGTTTCAGATATATACTTTTGTGGCATCTGAATCAGAAGCACATCTTCTACATACTCCGCCACAAACGTGCAACTTAATGTCGGCAATGAGATCTAGCCTAAAGCTGAAGATGTAGACGACCAAACTAGACATATACTTGCATACAATTTCGCATGATGGATTTGCACTACATCTCAGATTCAACATTCTAGTACACTTTCTGAAAGCGGGAGTAGAATGCCACTGCCGACAAGTTAAGATACCGCAAGAAGGAATGAATCAAGGTCAGGGGTCTATCAAACCCTAACTGGCTTTCAACAGTATTGAAACACGCTACAATTTTGTACAGTCAAGTATCGATTTATCAACATTTATGTCGAACAACTCACGGAATAATCGACAGTATTGACACCGAGCTTTGTGCCGCACCTGCGGATAAGTGTTCCTCAACGACCTCTTCCTCCCTACGATCATATTGTGCACACCAAGTACTGTCGCAATATCTTCTGAAACAGCACTGAGAAGTGAATCAGAGTCCCATTAACACCAGCTAACTTACGAGCTTCGAAAGACAACAAGACAAGTCCTGCTTAAGCAACCGAAATTTCTCATCGAGCCACATGAGGCAAAGCGCTTACCATGCTTTCGCGGTCTTTGTGCACTTTCTTGACGTTTAAGTTATCGCACACTACATGGAAGATCCAGCAAAGGCTCCTTAATGTATACTCTCCACGTTTAAGTGCAGAAGATTTGTCGGGCTATAAAGATTCTGTCGTCATCGAAGTTCAGAAGATTTGTCGGATGCCTGCAAAGATTTAATCGATGATGCACTGTCTAAACGTCGACGAAGAACTGACCCTAGGAAGGTATGAACAAATGAAACGCGCCACAACACAAATGGCTAGTCTAAGAACACCGCAAAGACTATCATGTATTTCACAAGCGCCTGTTAGATACAATCTTTACTCTCTACGTTCAAAAGCAAAAAAAAATTCGGTTGTGCACCACCACTACGAAGGTGAAATGAAACTCAATCAAGCGAAACGCGACATCGCACAAATTGCACGTTCTAGAACAAGAAGAGCGCAATTACATGACTATCGTGTATTTGTAAGCACGAGGGATAATTTCTGATCACAATAAGTCGCACGAGGGCAAGATAATACGTCCTCTTCAAACTACGAATGGCTTGAAGATACTGCCTCTCGTGAAATTATTGCGACTTAGATTACAATGAAATGTGACCGCGAAATTATAGCCAGACAATTGCCACTCTGTCTGTACAACCAAAGCGCATCGAGTAGCCAGTGGGTCCAGCGTCATTTACAAATGAAGTTTGAGAAACATGCTAGAATATATATATATATATATATATATATATATATATATATATATATATATGCTAGAAATGCTAGAACATGCTAGAAATGCTCTAGTTTACAAGCCTGATGCCCCTACTACGTACAGTATTCGCGGTTTCCAAGAGAGCCAGCTATGGCGATCGCATGTTCACATCATCGCAACGAGCTCTCACAAGCGTCAACCCCTTCGCAACGACCGCCTCGGTAGATTCCTTGCAGGTACGAGGACTGCTCCATTCGCAGAATGCGAATCGCTCTAGGTTCAATGGGGCCACGAGGAATTCCCCATGAGGAAATCTCGCAAGAAAATCCCCATGAGGAAATGTCACAAGAAACACCCGATGAGAAAATCACACAAGAACTTCCCTATGAGAAAATCTCAGAAGGAATCCCCATTAGAAAATGTCACAAGGAATTTCTCTGAGCTTATAAGAAATATCTATTCCCTTCGTAACAAAGATATTGTCCAATTCATGGTTTTTTTAGTCCCATTTATATTGTCTTGTTGTTATTGGGCAGTGTTTAAAGGCTCACATTCACTGTTGTAAAGCGTCAATGGACAAGCAAAGGTGTCCGGGAGAAGGTCTTGTCGGGCGAGCTTCTCCTTGCCCATGTGTAACAGGGCAAGAACTAGATTTTTGTGTTTGCTAGAAAAGTAGATAGATAGTTGAAACCATTTTAGGAGTTTTTAGAAAATTTTAGAATTTGAGGTAGATGGCCTATGTGGGACCCACCATAGAAGCTTCGAGAAGGTGGGGCCCACCTCTAGAGTCTTCTAGAAGGGCGGTTATATAGGTGGGGCCCACCTCTAGGACCTTCCGGAAAGTTCCATGGTGGGGCCCGCCATTGGAACATTCTAGAAAGTTCCAAGGGCGGTTAGGCAGAGTATAAATAGAACTGGCCGGGGCCATTTGGAGGCATTCGGTCAGGTACGCCTTAGTCCCTCTCTCTCAGTAAAGTTTGGTTTGTACTTTGTTTCTTTTAGTTACTCGCTTTGTTCGTTACATTCAAAGTCTATTCGGTCTTGTTTAGTCCGGTTTTCTCAGATCTTGTTAGGTTAGCAGTGTTTGAGTTGTGACCAAAGAGAGAATTCAGTCCCGTTTCACCATGTGTAGAAGGTTGTAATCATTTCCGCTACCACATTTCATGACTTTGATAAGGCACTATCTCATAACTTTGATAAGACACTGATATAAAGACGTGAACACATCCTTTAGCTTGTGGTGGCCCATTGCTTCGGAAGAATACACGGCAACTATTGTAAGCTCATCAATATTGTTTGGTAGCGACAAGACTGCTTGGAATAATCTAACATCTAATATGAAAGCCATCTCTATCTCCTTCTTGGCTTGGAATAATCTAACATCTAATATGAAAGCCATCTCTATCTCCTTCTTGGCTTGGAATAATCTAACATCTAATATGAAAGCCATCTCTATCTCTTTCTTGGAACACCTCTAGGTCATCGAATTTTGTATAATTTTGGATAACTCGGCATTGTCCTTTCAGACAAAGAAATTGATGGGAGAGAAGTTATGAGTTGGTTGTTGAGGCTAAAATGCCTCAATGGCCAAGAACGCATGTTCAATCAATAAATGCCAATTGAAAAATAACATGCCAAAAAATTACATGAAAAACCAACATGGGTTTCAGATGATTGACTTGTAACAATAAGACGGCCCATGTTTGAAGAGAAAAAAGAGAAGCTTCCCTCACTAAAATGTATGTCATAGATTCATACTTCCTTGAATGAGTTCACAATTTTTACCACTCAAACTAGACTTGGTCTCTACGATTCAACCCAAGTGATGACAGGAACAAACTCCACATGAAAAATTAGTGACTCTTCATAGATTAAGCTTCACATCCACAATTTTATTTTGACATGGAGACGATAGTGGTGCTATACCCACAACGCTGTTGTTGCCTCAAGTTGCAGATTTAATTGCTCAGTGTGTAATCTCTTACCACATGATGCAACCTACCTCTTTCGGCTCATGCTCATGAGTCAAAGCAGAATGAAAAAAAGAAAAAAGAAAAATAGAGAAATCTCCAGATATATAGACTAAATGGAATGCAAGATCTGAAAATGACAAGATTGCTATTAATATAAAATACAACAATTCGAAGAAGACGAAGTAATGGATGGTCATAGCTGTTCATGACCTGATTCTCTTGAAGAACAACTCCCTGCCCTAACAAATCGCCATGTTGTCCCACATTTGGACGTCCAACTCAAAATCGATGCGATACAAAATGAGATAAAATCAGCAACCAAGATCAATCTAAAAGCAGAGATGGTTGCGAAGCTTTCATTCTAAACAGTGCAACTTTGAACCCCATTCGAAAGCTCCGAAACAGAAATCTCCGTGTGTGGTGCCTTCGTAGATGAACGAGAGCCATTAATGAACGAATCCATCTGCCCAGAAGCAGCTAATATCAAACCTGCACATTCAAATCATGTATTTAAAATGCTGAAGCCCCAAAATATGAAAAATAGAAACTCCAGATCTGAAACAAGCTTCTTAAATCTGCAGAAATATCCAATCTTATTTCTCTTCGGTGAGCAGTAATATATATTGCATTCTCGTAATGCATACTTAATTGCAACCATGTACCTAGAATAGCAATATATATAGGTGTGTAGATGCAATCAGGTGCCTATACCCACTTAAGAAGTTGTGTTGCAACAAAATCAACTCACTCTCATAGTATAAAACTTACCGAGAAAAACTGCAGAGGGTTTGCCAGGGCGAGATTTGAATTCAGGATGAAATTGGACGCCTACGTAATACGGGTGTCCAGGCAGCTCCAAAATCTGAAATGAGATAAAGGATTAGAGTGACTAACTCTCCGTAGTAAAGTTGAAGTCACAAAAACAGCAGTGAAATCAACAAACTCTTTGCATACCTCCATTCTACGTCCTGTTTCATCCTTGCCAACAAAGCGAAGTCCCGCAGCTTCGATACTGTCCACCATCTCTGGATTCACCTGCCAGAAAGATTTTCGACATCAGCAGACTGTAAAAAGTATAAAAGCTAGAAGGACGAAATGGTAGAAGGGTCAGTACCTCATAACGATGTCTATGACGTTCATCAATGAATGCTTCTCTTTGATATCTGCAAGAAGTACACTGATTAGAAGCAGAGATCTGGTACTACCATTGATCACGAAACAATAAAGGCTGCATAGATCATGAACTTACAATTTAGCTGTTATACAATCCGTAGTTTGTAACAATGTCTTGCGAGCTCCGAGTCTCATCGTGCCACCCATGTGTGTTTTAGAGACCTTCACAATCGACATAGAGATTAAAAATTGTTCGAATTGATACTGCGTGCCAGTATATAACAAGGTTCTAGATGAGAAAGTACCTCTGGCATGAAAACAACGCAGGGATGCGGTGTTGCACGGTCGAATTCTGTGCTGTTTGCATCTTTCATTCCCAATACCTGTAGGTAACAAAAGAAACGTTGAATCAATCACATGCTCTGAAATGAACCATCACTAGAATCCTTCAGATATATTAGCCGCATCGTAACTACATTACACATGGTACATTCCCATGACATTGGCGAAATTCAAAATGGGCAACCTAGCTATGTTGTGGCAACTTCTTACAAACCTGCCGATACTGATGGGTTTGGGTTTCCAACTACACTTAACCGCACTATAAGATATAGATATTCTGATAACTTTCTACTCTTTGAAATTCTTTCCCCAATGCATGCAGACCATATACGAAGGAGGATTCTCGTGAACATAGTCGGTAAATATTTGCATCAAGAGTACAAAGTTATATGATTTTTGAGCTGATTAATGCAATTTTCCATTACAAGAGTAGTGACTACATGTCCCATTGGATATGAGATGCTCACATTTCTGGCGAACTCCACAACAGCAAGCTGCATTCCGAGGCAAATGCCCAAGTACGGGATCCTATTCGTTCGTGCATATGTTGCGGATAGAATCTTCCCTTGGACTCCTCTATCTCCGAACCCTCCGGGTACAAGCACACCGTGCGCGTTCTGTGCAAAACAAAAACCAAAATGAGCACATGTAAGCCTGAATGCTATGCAGATGGAAGAAGAACGACAACATAGGAGGTCACGTGATACCTTCAGTGTCTTCCAAGCTGCATCATATGCTTCTGGTGTCTGCTCAGAAACGAAGAACAAATTCAGCGTCCAAGCTATAATGGAAAATGGATGAAGACTCCCACGTTGATACTTAACCTCGCAGCCATATTACGATCATACCCGTTTACTTTTTGGATTGACCGATCCCCTAACTGCATTCATGACTCTCATGTGTTGAAAATTACAAAATAGTTGAATAGGTCTGTGTTGGTATTAATTAGAGGTACTCAAAGTAGCATAAAAACGTAAAATCGTAGTTGATATCTAGATATTATGCTATAATGAGCAAATGCAACTTCAGGTATTAGAGTGTTACCTCTTCCTTGGCACGATCCTCTAGATCGGTAGCAGCAACCCACTCCAACTCCAACTTTCTCGAACACGCGATACAAGCATGTTGAAGAGCCTGGTCTCTCGACAACCATACTCAGAATTAGAAATCATTAAGTTCTAACTTACAACGTCTAAATGCAATAAGAGAGAATTACAATGTTTCTTTAAGTAATTCAGAATTCGCAGAGATATTAAATGCTTACCTTTAAAACTGAGAGATATGAGTCTGAGAGGCCAGTGTACTTCCCAACCATAGCAATCTTTACTGGGATAGAAAGGTTGTCACATCTCTCAGCACGCGCAGCCCATTCCTTCAGATTCGGGGGTGGCAGGGCACTGAACATGTAAAAAGTGAACATGTAAATCCTTTGCGAAAGTCAAATGTAAAACTCTATGCATTAAAACGTAACACGACAAACTTACCTTAATTTTAGTTTGTCGAGTATAGCTACATGCCCTTGTTGTTCCTGTCCATCCCATAAACGATAACTCAGCTTTACTGAAGAGAAACATTGTACCTTTCCTAAGCACAAATTCAGAGCTGATGTATATATCCCGAATCTGTCTTCTGCAACATATTGAGGTGAATTCATACCCGTAGCAAGAGAGGAATGTGCCAAATGTTGGAGACATCGTAAAGGTTAAGAATATGAGAAGCCTGCAAAAAATCAACAATCAAAACTCATATGAAACAGAGAAATATATAAAGTTTTCCTGCACATAGTTCGAAACATTGAAAGAGGATCAATCCTAGTGTATATACCCTCATTAATATCAAAGTGATTGTGTAATAACACTTACTGGGACATGGCAAAATTGAGCCAGCTTCTCCTTCGTGGCCTGCACTAAGGGCTGCATCACAGACCAACAACCATCCAAGAAAAGTCACATGCCATTCATGTTATGAGAAAATCTGTTACATGGTGCAACAAAACAATGATTCTTACTAATGAATTTAGTGGAAGGAAGTCAATACCTGAGCACTTCGACATGCCAGCAAGTGAGGAGTCAGACCCAAAGCCCGAAGCTCCCGAACACTGTGCTGTGTAGGTTTCGTTTTCTGTAGAAACAAATGAACGCCAATAAAGTCATTTAAGAGCTCTAATAGCCCAGAAACCAAAAGTCTCAGCCGCGTTCTTTAAGTAAGTGCAGGTTTATAATACGGAAGAGGGCAACTGTTCTCTGACCTGCTCGCCCACCACACCCAAAACGGGAACTAAGCTCACATGAACCAAACAGAAGTTGGCACTACCTGCATTACAATTGAGAAGCCGTTCATTAGAGCCATTACAAAACATGCACAAAATGATCCAGAAAAACTAGCAGGATGCTTACCAACTCGGAACTGAAACTGACGAAGAGCTTCAATGAAGGGCATGGACTCAATGTCACCTGTAGTGAAAATAATGATCATCTTAGTTGAATGAAGAATATCATGATGAGAGCAATTCGAAGTTGCTCATATCTACGAACCTTTTTTAATACGTAATAACCAGATGCTAAGGAGAAATATTGTCCCTTGAACTACTGATTAACACTTAACGTAGAGAAAAGTGGCAACAGTTTAAAATGAAAAGTAAGAAAATTTACCGACAACGCCCCCGAGCTCAATGACACAAACATCCGCACTCCCGGAAAGCTCATCTACTGGTACTGCAGCAACTCGCTCAATCCAGTCCTGAATAGCATCTGTAATGTGTGGTACAACCTATTCCATACGCCGCCACAATTGTAAGGAGGGTTGTTAATCGACAGGGGCAAGGTCAAACGATCAACTGGATCGTTGGAAAGGTTGGGTTCTATCAACTAAATGTCGAATGTGTGAATATGATAACCATCTAGTAATCAAGCGTAAGAGCGCACCTGAACGGTCTTTCCGAGAAAGTCGCCCTTCCTCTCCTTTTCTATCACTGCCTACACAACCAAAAACGATGCATCAGTGTACCATGGAGAAGATTGTTCAGCATTTTGAACTCTAAAGACATTTTAGAACCATTTCATTTGGATGGGAAAAACGAAACTCAGATGGAACCAAGTTTCATCAATGAAAGACGCTGCTCAGAAACGCAAATGCAACTTCAAATGTAATTAACTTGCTAAGCAATCTGATTCGGGCTCCAACCTGATAGATTTTGCCGGTCGTGATATTGTTCTCCCGTGTCAATGTGACGTCCAAGAAGCGCTCGTAGTTACCAAGATCCAAGTCTACCTGCAAAAAAGAAAAAAACGATAGGATGAGCAATTTGACTATCACTGTAAGCAACTCACTATAGTATGATCTTATTCTACGACTCGGAGCCAAATGTGGAAACAAGCTGAAAATTGCGAACTCGCAAAAATCCTAAGAAAACTGAGGCCTACATTACAATCTAAAACAATTTATATAGCCTACGTAATTATGCTTATTTTATACCCCAAGAGTACAAAACCTGAACGAACACTTTCTTGACTTCTATGTCATCGACCTTGATAACTTTTCAAGCAAGCACCTGCAAGCGGATGAATACAGGCGAGACTCCTTAAAACACCAGAGGTAACAATGATACGTCTAGAATCTCCATGTGATGCTTCGGAATACCACATTTACTTTGTGAGCATGAAAAAAAGAGGTTTATTGCGAATCTGGTGTGCTCAAATGAAAGCTCACCTCACCGCCATCGTCAAGCACAAAAACCTCTCCGTGCTCAAAAGGTGACATGGTCCCGGCATCGGTGTTCAAGTAAGGATCTGAAGAAATGCAAGTCAAATATCAACCAAAACTCATGATCTGGGTCGCTGAAACTCAATTCGGAGACAAAACGACAGCCAAAAACTCATCGCTAAAACCCTAAACCCTGCCCAAGGTAAAGACAGGACCCACAAAGCAGCTAAAACCCTAAACCCCGAGCACCGACACCTGAAGAAAACGATTCTGCGTACCAATTTTGATGGAGGTGACGCGCAAACCGCAGGCCTTGAGAACTACACCGATGCTGCTGGCCGTGACTCCCTTCCCGAGCCCGCTCACCACACCTCCAGTCACAATGACGTACTTCATCTTCGCTGTTGCCCTGCCACCAAGCAGAAGCCACAACCTCAGCAATCGAGCTCCAAATACACCCAGTACTCTTCAGGATTCGCACTAGTAAGTACTCTTACCCGAGACTAGAACAGGACCTACAGTTGTTGCTGACCCAGTAGTCTGCAATTGACGGGATTAGTTTCTTGGAGGTGGCAATGGTGGTGCGAGGTAACACAAAGCGAGCAAGTGCGGCCGCCGCGTACTGCATTCCTACCTTTCACAGCAAAAGCAAGTAGCAACGCTGATCTAATTATACACACAGTGTATGTAAAGCCCACGGGAATGGGGCTGCGTCCACGCGTCCTTTTCACACTGCTCACAATCTCTGGAGCATCTCTGGAGAATGTGAGTTAGGGTTTGCATATTGGGTGGTTTTTCCGAATAAATTGGCTTGGACCCAATTTTGCTTCTATCGAGATGGCTGCAAAACTTTTACGTGAAGTCGACACTCGACCGATTTGCATGGTTCCTTTTGTAGTAGAGAACCGGTAGCATTGCAACTGAAGGTGAAGAATCGCTCACAGATACAGATCTCTCAACCAGTATTCGATGCGTTTTAGCATTACAATGGTGGATTTTTTGTGCCATTCCGAAAATTGGTTTGGACCCAATTGTTGTTTTCGAAGAGATGGCTGCAGACTCTTCAGTGTCGTGCCAGTGTTACTTGATACTCTATCGATTTGCATGGTTCTTTTACAGTAGTCGGAATCTCTCATGGGCATTTCGAAACAGATTTTTCAATCAATGTTCGGTGCTTCTTAACATGATAACCATGAAATCTTTTTGCCATTCCGAAAATAGGTGATTGAATTGGTCTGGACCCAATTTTTGTTTTGAAGAGATGGCTGCAAACTTTTCGGTGTTGTGCCAGTGCTATCACTTCCTTCGTAGTCATCGAACTAGTCGCATTGGTGAAGAATCTCTCATGGGCATTTGATACATAATTCTCAATCAATATTGGGTGCTTCTTAGTATGTTAGTGATGGCTTTTTTGTGACAGGAGAGGTGCAGTGATTGAATTGGTTAGACCCACTCTTTATTTCACAGGTATGGCTGCAAACTGTCGGTGTCGTACCTTGATACTCAATCGATATTCTATGGATCAGGTTTGCATGGCTGGAATTTTTGGCAATGCAACTGAAGATGAAGAACCTCTCATGGGCAATTCGAAGAGGATGATAAACATTTCTCAATCAAAATCTGGTGCTTAAGAAAGGGAGAGTAAACGATGGCGGAGCCAGAAGCAGATCCTCCTCCTGCAGCAGACCCCGACGCCCCGCCCGAAGGAGATGCAGATCCCAATGCAGAAGTGGTACCAGAGGTAAAGCCTCTCATTCAATGACAAGTCTGTGCAGGAGTTGCATCTGTACTCAACTGGAATTTGCATTGTTTGCAGGGGCCTCCACCGCTGCCTGAATTCCCCATCAACTGGTCGAGCGTGGGTATTCGCATTGAGACACTTTTGCCTGTCGACCCCGAAACGCTGGTGAACAGCATGAATGAAGTCGGCAGGCCTGCTTACAGCATGGCCATTGTCGATGTCAAAGTCCTGGTCGACGAGGTATGTTCAGTTTTCCTCTTCAAGACTGTGAGCAAATCTATCGATTCTGTCTGATCGGCAACTGGTGCAGGAGTTGGCGATCGATCCACCTTCAGAACTGGGAGAGAAACTGATAGCTGGACAAGTTGCTGCACAGGTATTGCTTCTCAAAGAAAGATGTATAGCATGATAATTTAGTAGCTCACTTTCAATCGAATCTGGTTAACACAAGCATTTGCTCTTTACTGATTCTTCAGTCTATCAATTTATTAGTCTTTTCTAAATTTCTGTTGAGCTTAAAGGGCGTAAATATTTTTGTCCCAAAAACTTTCTCTTTTCTAATACGTAAGATTTGTGTTGAGATCTAAGGTTTGGATTCAGATTTGAGATCCTTCTTCTTAAACGTGAATTCGTGTAGTCTTCATGTTAGAATAGCGGCTTGTATAGAAGCTATCTATCGATGTATGTCTTCTCAGTTGTTCTTCACTGATTCTTGTAAGGTACCAGGCTGCAATACATGTCAATCAAATCGGCCTTCTTGAAACCATAAAATCTCTGTTGGTCTGACGACGTTTAGCTTCGGAATTTTTCGCATTAGAACCTATTCCCCGCATAATGCCTAAGAATTGTGCTGAGAATCAAGAATTGGGTAAGGTCAGTTCATTTCACAGATCACTCAAAGCTTATCGATTCTTGCAGGAGGCAGGAGAGCCAGAGTGGCTAACCCCGGAGCTTGTTAATGTGGTGCTTGAAGGTACCACACCTAGCATCATGGTCATAATTTTCAGAGCTAGAGGTCAAAAGTACGTGATGCTTATACAGTTGGTTTTGGCACACAGCGAGGGCGCTCAAGGACAGAGATGATGAGCATCGGTTAGAGGAGCAGCGGAGGATTCAGCTCGCAGAAACCTGCAAGGCGAACATAGAGGTTGATAGATCTCGTCTCTGGCATATGTTTTATATCCAACCTACACAGAGGGAGGAGTCGCTCAAAATAATAAATGCAACAGGAGGCTAAAGGGAGAGAAACAGAGGCAAGGCAAAACCTCGAAGCTGCATTGAAAAACTTGAAAGATTTTGAGGCGAGATTGAAGGAGCTGGAAGCCAAGCAGAAGGAACTGGAGCAAAGACCGAGTTACTTGGCAGCAGCGGCAGCAGCCACAGCTGCCGCTTTGGGAGGTGGCACCGGCTCCAAGAAAGGCTCGGCCAAAGCTGGCTCTGCCAAGGGCTCCGTCAAAGCCAAATCTGTCAAGGGCTCCGTCAAAGGCTCTGTCAAGGGATCCGTGAAGGGCTCTGTCAAAGGATCAGGTACTGCTTCTATCATTATTGATCATTACGAAGTTTCAAAGCGTCTTTGTTCATGTATATTTTATTGGATATCTGTATGATGATTAGCTCTGATGGATTTTTGGTACCTATTGTGGCAGCATCTGCGCAAGTTCTTAGCCCTGATGAAGAACGGAAATTATTGCAAGATAATATCGCAAAGCTCAGAGCTGTCCTTCAGGGTTGTGAGAAGAAGGTATGCCTGTTGATTCATCTTTTCAATGTATCTGAAGAAACCGTTGCCATTTCCTGAAGCGAATTATCTTAGGAGTAACGTATGCACCATCCAAAAGAAGAACTTGTAGAATTCCATGTCTTGTAAGTTACTATAGTCAAATCCCTCTTGAGCTCTGTGGATTAACACATTTGAATTTAATGCTTTTACAACGGGTTTAACATTACAAGGTCGCTGGTCATGTTTCTCAATGCAAAGATTGCAAAGAGACCGTTTTCATTTGAGTTAAATCGTGCAAGAAGGTAACAATAGTGGAAAGAAGAACTTCTATGATCAACAGAAATTTATGTCTTGAAAGTTGCGTCAAAAGTGGATCTCATGGTAAACACAGACGAAGTCAATGCTTTTCAGTCGGTTGAATCTTACTAGGTCGCTCTTATGTTGCCAACGCAAACATTGTAAAGACACCGATTTCATATTTGTAAGTAGATCATTCAAGAAGGTACCCTGATGACCAATGGAAAGAGCTTGTATGGTCGATAGGAATCTATGATTTGGAAGCTTCTAGAAGTGAAATTTCTCTTGTTTTATCTTGGATTCTTAGGGCTAAACAAATGAAGTCAATGCTGTAAAACTGGTTCACTCTCCAGGCCGCTGATGCAAAGACTTGATGGGCATGGGTAGCATTTGTTTACCATATACTGGCATTTCATGTGGGAGTATTGAGTGTTGTGCCAGGTGAAGATGGCGGAGTACTTGGACAGGAAGCAAGAGTCCGAGAAGCTGAATCCGCAGACAATGAAACGCATTTACTGGTGTTTGGGGTTGGGAGAGACAGCGGAGGAGCTTGCCAAGCAAGCCACATTGAAGGGGCACATGTTCAGAGCGATTTTCAACCTCGCAAAGAAGCCCCTGCCGCCACCACCTCCACCTGAGGAAGTTGTGGAAGAGCCTGGTCCACCCGGCGCGGATGGAGCTCCGCCTCCTCCACCACCTCCTCCTCCCGAACCTGAACCTGCTGAACCCACCCCCGTGCCGCCCTTCATCGAGGAGCTTCTTGCCCTCGCCCAAGCGAACAAACTCGATCATCCCGCCCGCAAAATCCCCGTGCTTGATGTGCTCTACGAGGATCCACCTCCTCCACCACCACCACCTCCGGTACGATCACAGTAAAGTCATAATCTTTACGTCATTTTTGTATCTTGTATTGAAACGAAGGCTGTAAATCATCTCAGTAGTTGTTCAGTCGCTTTAGAGTGTTCAAGGTTTTCAGAAACTTCTAGTTGTTTACCCTGATATCGATGTGATGCTTATGTTCACAAGCTTCTTAGTTGCAGAAAGAACATGAGAGAGGGTGATGGATACAGTATAGAGAGAGCCCCTACGTCCATTGCACTTCTTCCTTCATAAATCTATTGTAAACTAAGCCAATTATCATTGCAGTAGCTGTTCAGCCGATTCGGAGTATTCAAGACTTCTAGTTGTGTACTCTGATATTGGAGTAAAACTCATATTTATTCGCTTCTTAGTTGGAGAAGAAGCATGAGAAAGAGAGACGGTCTGGATTATTTCATGTTTATATAAAATTGGGGTACTCTTGGTTTCTAATTGCTGAGTCATGTGTGGAGCAGGTTGAAGGAACAGAGCTAACTGAGGCTCCACCTCCACCACCAGAGCCTCCGCCAGGCGACATGTCGTATGCACAACTGGCGAAGGCAGTAGTGTCTGGGATTGTCTGTTTGCAAGAACAATTTGAAGCATTTAGTAAGCTGGAGGAAAGCATAACTGGAACCTACGAGATACCAGAAGCTATTCCCAATACGGTGAGCAGCTTCCTAATATTTAAAGCATCTCTCCCAACATCTTTGTGTCCAAGATACTCTGCACTGTAGTGCTAATTGACTCATGCAGTGCACATCTTTCTGGTTTTTCACCTCTTTGATGCATAATGGCTCTTATATGGCATCGACATTAGACAGCCAATGTAATGAATCCTTAGTTGCTGATTAGCTATGTTAATCTCTTATTCTGATTCGGATCCAGGAGGTGAACGTGATGTATTACAATGCGCTACTTAATGCAGTTCCCACTGAGTGGGTGAGCCTTCCCGTGCTTCTTTATTGCATGGTCGAGCAAGTGGCATACTATGACTGCTCGCTTGAAGATATGGAAGCCTTAGAGGTTGCAAGGATCAATCAACGAATGGCGAAGGGGTTTGATAAGTCCTACGACAAATTGGGTGTTGGCCTCTCATGCATGCGTAGATCAACCGATCTGCTGAACGAAATAATCGAGGAGATCAAGCTGAAGCAAGCTGAAGAGGACATGGCATGTGCTAAAGAATTGCTAGCAAGCCTCACGAAGATCGCTGGCGATGCAGCTGAAGTCAGGCTCGACGAAGAAGAGAGACTGGCAAAGGAAGCTGAGGAATTGGCTGCAAAGCTTGCTGAAGAAAAAGCTGCTGCGATCGCCGCTGGAGAACGAGACCCCTCAATCATCTCCACGGACTCTGGCAAGCGGAAGTCTTCCAAAAAAGCCTCGGGTTTGAAGCTTCTGTCTGAAAAGGACCGAAACTCGAAGTCAGGTTCCAAAATTGAGAGGACGTCTTTAAAGGACGAGAAGAGGTCTTCAAAGGATGAGAGAAAATCTTTAAAGGACGAAAGGAGGACTTCAAAAGAAGAGAGAAAGCCCTCACGGAAGCCGTCGACTGGAGAGAAGAGGCCATCTCGAACTGGCTCACAACGTCGAACATCCACTAAGCTTTGGGACCCTGCTGCCGCTGAAATCTCCAACCTCTTACAAGAGTATGGGGATCGAGAAGTTGAGGAAGAACATTCGTTAGTTGTTAACGAATTTAGCCGAGTTGGACGCATCGAACGAACTCTGAAGCAGAAATCCCTTGACGCCCTTGAATTTCTCGATTCGGTCGATGTCGGTACTGTCGAGAAGCACATGCTCTCATTGCTTGGTTACCCAGGTAATTGGCTCCATATCGACTTACAGTAAAAAGTGTGCTAACTAGATTTTGTATTTGTAGAATGAAGCTGAACGTCATGTTCATGTTAGTGTATACCAACCCTTGAAGTCTTGTATGATATCCCATTTGTTGTATTTAGTACCTTGCTACTTCTCTTGCTATTTGATGATAGGTATTCGTCTATTGGTTATGGTATATGTTAATGGTACTGGCTTTGGATTGAGGCAAGTGTGATTATTTGAATTGTATATATCGTTAATTTCAGGTAAGCAGCGAGCAGCTATGCCGAGGATTCCATTCTTTTCTGATGAGAAACGGGGTGCATGCTTAGAAGCATTGAGGTGGTTCGTTGAGGGACATCCAGAACCGCCCACAAAGAAGTTATACTCACAGCTTAATCACGCTATGAAGGTCCATCATGGCCGTTTTCCGATCGAGGAAACCTTGTGGAAACCGGAAGTCGAGAAGAAGAAAATCGGACCTGTGAATCTTGCTGCTATCCAAAGATACAAGAAATTGGTACTATCCAAGTCACTCTGTTAAGCAATCTATCTATGAATAGTACTTCTGTATTAAGAGCTTATGGCACCCATGGCTCTGGCTTTATCAGAAGATGATTCTGGAGATGCTATTGCAAGAAGAAAAGAAAGTATTCAACTTACCAGATGATTCAGTAAAGGACGTCAATGAAGCTGTGGATGAAGCCGCACCAAAAGTGGAGATCGATGACGGATTGACAGAGGAAGAAAGGAGAGAGCTCGATAAAGGAAACCAATTCCTGGCGGATTGTGGGTGCCAAAATATTAAACCTCCTCCACCTCCTCCAGAGAGAAAGGACTCTAAACTTGAGGTGGACATCTCTACGTTGTCACTTCCACAACCTCGAGAGTCGTTCCTGCCGTTTGAGAGCATCATAGATCGGAGGTTTGTGGAGGCCTTTCCTACTGGTCTGTTCGGTGATGTCTATGGACGAGCAAGGACTCAACTACCTTACTTAGTGTGCAGGTCTGCGTTTCTATTCAATTTGATTTTGGAAATCTATGCAATTTCAATGCTCAATATCATTCGTTGGGTAGCTTCATGTACTCGCATTTTTCAACTTGAATGGAAGTTCTTGTTTTCGGTGATACTTAGATATTCGTAACGAAGCTTGTCACTCATATTTCTTTCATTGGATCTTATTGTACAAGTAGGTATGATAGGGATGAAGATTGCATGCTTCAGGCTCTATACGCTGATGAGAGAGACCATGTTTGGCAAGGAGTAGCTGCGTCGCAGGTGGCAACTTTCTAGTGTTGATATCAGTTTTGAGATGCTTCGAAAGCTTCAGTGTGCTCATGTTGTTTGATGTTGTTTAATGTTGCCCCCCAGATTGGATTTGGCGACTATGTTGCCAAGATGGACGACCCATCACCGGCAATGACGGTCGATGGAAAGCATGCATGTTACGACGTTGAGGAACAATATGCAATTGTGCTGGAAAGGTTCAAATGCCATCTTACAGAAGATCAGGGTCTCGTGTGGACCGGCCTCCCTGCAAAATCTGACATTCAATGGGAGCCTCAGACCACAATAATCAAGGTAACTTCAACCCTTGCTACTTCATTTCCATCTTTTAATAAGTATGCGGTTTAGAGCATTATCAGTCGTTTCTTATATACTTCATGCCATATCGATCTTAGGATGGACATATAATTCTGCTGCGAGCATATGGCCCTGACGATAGCTCCGAATCTCCCACTGTAAAGAGTGTCTATGCATGCTTGAGAGATGGCCTTGTGGTATCGTTTTTCATGGCTGAAGACGAGACGATGACCATGCAAGTGACGAACCCTGAAAGTCAAACCATCGAGGTCACCTCGAAGGGGATTGTTCGCATGTTTGCTTCCCATCTCCATGCAAAAGAAGAAGGAAAAGAAGAACCCGCAGGTAGCGATTTTCCACCATCTAATAGTTCGATGATAAGTGCCTCCTGGTTAAGTACTTTGTGTAGTATGTAACACTGGTAGATTGTGCATTTTGGATTTAACATTCAACTTGTAACAGAGGGAGAAGCACCGGCAGAAGGTGCTGAAGGTGCTGAAGCTCCACCTCCTCCGCCACCACCTCCACCTCCACCCCCACCTCCTCCGCCTGGGGTTAGTTGTCGAACGACCCTTGAACCTGATAATGCATTTAAGTATTGGTTATCATGAACATGCTGATAGTATCACTTACTGAAGCATCGAGGTTCATGTACATGTGCGATTGTCTTTGCTGGTTACTGCTCCTGACATGAAATAGGGGTTGCTCTTGTGCGTGTGAAGGAAGGTGCTGCTGAAGGTGAAGGTGGTGAAGGTGAGGGAGCACCAGTTGAGGAGGAGCCAGTTGATAAAACGACTATGCGTGAGTTAGTATTGAGAGAAAAGGGTGAGCTAGAATCTTGGCGTTGTATATTGCCTTCCGGGACCATCGTTCGGTACCGGAATAATGGGGATGCCCAGGTTCACCTACTCATCCTCTTCTTATTTCTTTGAGTTCCAAGAGTGGAGCTTCTGTGAACTGATTTCCATCAGTTTACGAGAAAGAACTTTGGATTTCATTTTTGTGCGAGTACTACGCTTTGACTGATCTGATTCTCTTACAGGTCTTATATCGTCAAGGAAACGTGAGTGACTTTCGCAGTAATTATGAAGGGGGCGCCTGCTGGATAACAGCAAACAACGAAGGATTTTTAGTTATCCAGGTGAACACACTCAGCACTTATCATGGATACAGATTGCCATCATGCTTATTGTTTTTGTATTATCTCTTCGAAAACATGATCTAATCTCTGAGTGTGACTGTTGCAGCGAGATCCTCCGGCTGAGCAACCGTCAGCAGAAGGAGAAGGTGCACCCCCAGAAGGTCGGTTTTCTTTCGCACTTGAATACTAAGGTTTTAAAGTGATGAAATGAAGAGAAATCCATATACCGTGACATACAGGTGAGGAAGATACCGGATGTGCACAGTGGTGCTTGGACAAGTAGAGCGTGGAATTGAGGAGGAGGATTCTCTCATCTAATTGTGAACTTTGTGGAATGTGCAGAAGCTGTTCCAGCGAAGAAAGCATCTATAAAGAAAGGCTCCATAAAAGAAGTGCCCGGCGATGAAAAGAAAGGTTCCAAGAAAGGCTCTCAAATAGAAGTACCAGTCGAACTAATTCCCGAAGCACCTGCAGAGCCAGTGCCTGAGCCAGTGGATCCAAACAGGCCGGTCTTGACAGAGTTGCCCAAGTTAAAAGTGGTTCACTTCTACGACCCTGACACAGGCGACGATGTGATGACGCGTGAGGATCTCGTGGTGGTCATAAAGTCTGAAACGAAGAAATCCACGTTTGTGCAGCACGCTGATGGCACGCAGATGTACAGTGAGATTGCCGAGACTTACCCTTCTCCTGAGCATGTCTTGTCACAAGGAGAGCTCATGATGGCGCAGATCCACGAAGTCTTCCCTGCTAATCCACCTCGAGTGAAGGACGAACCTGAGCCTCCGGAGGGCGAGTGTCCTCTCGAGGGTGCTGAGGGCGAGGATGGTGAGAAGAGAGGAAGTGTAGCAGGTGAAGCAGGCAAGAAAGGCAGTATCGCAGGGGGAGAGAAGAAAGGCAGTATCGCAGGGGGAGATAAAAAGGCTAGTTTAACCGAGAAGAAAGGCAGTATCGCAGGGGGAGATAAAAAGGCTAGTTTAACCGAGAAGAAGGGCAGCTTGGCTGAGAGTAAGACGAGTCTGACCGGGGGAGAGAAAAAAGGGAGCGTGACCGAAGTAGAGAAAAAAGTTGAAGAGAAGGAGTGCAAAATTTGTGATCCTTTAGGTTTGAAAATCAGACGCTCCTTGCTTCCAGAGCCTCCTCCTATTCCACCTCAAGTCACTACAACATGGCACGTGCACAAAGATGGCCTGGCCAAAGTTCAGGGCAAGGTTAGCATACTCGAACTACTCATCTATCAAATGCATTGAGTCCATGCTGGACGTCAGAACGTTCTTACGGAGATGGAACTGTTGTGGTGATCATGTAGAGGTGGAGACTATATTATTCTTTCAAGTGCATTTTAGGTGTAAGAATGCTAGGAGAAAGGACTTACATTTTGTTCCAGAAAGTGGAGGATGATTTGATGTCCCTCCATTGGTGCAGTTTGGATCGGAAAAGCAACAATCTGGTGTCTGTGTGGAGTTCAACACTGTGGATGGCTTGTACGCCCTCACATGGGCGAAGGACCCCTGTCAATTGAGCCTCTCTATGCCTGGAGGAGCTACATTATATGCTGTCGGAACCACTGTCAGCTTCGATCCGTCTGACGGTGCCAAAAAGCATGATCCATATCAAACTGAAGAGGATGATCGAAAACATGGACCGTTCGTCAACACCAACGGTGTCTACATATTCGATGTGGTATGGCTCTCCACTGTCTGCTCATACCATTCCTGAACTTCAGCATGGCGTCTCCCTTACAGTGGCACTTGATTTGGAATGCTCAAGGCTTCATAGAGGAAAGGGACCGTCATCGCCCACAATGTTTGGTTAATGATGCAGGTCGAAGGGAGCTTGACTTTCACCGACAATGCAGGAGAAGGGTTCAAGATATTTGGTAGGGGAACAGAGTGGGAGAGCATTAAAGGTGGAAAGACAGCAACTCAAGCCGCCGAAGAGGCAGAGATTTTTAAGGTGCTGCTCTCGCAACATGCCGCAGCCATGCCGGAAGGACTGGATGCGGATCTATTTGCACGCGAGCTTGCAAAGTACTTCCCAGATACTCCACCTCCGGAAGGTGGAGTTCCAGTGGACCCAAATGCACCTCCAGCGGATCCAGCAGCAGATGCACCTCCTCCAGGTTAGAGCTTCTTATCCAAGTAATTGATCTTTACAGCAATCGATCCTCCATTCTACGCATGTCTCTTTTTTACTGAAATTCAATTCCATCGTTTCATTCTGTAGAACCTGTGGTGGAGAAAAAAGCATCCATCAAAGTCGAACCTCCTAAGAAAGCATCTGTCAAAGTCGAAGCTCCTGTAGTAGCAGAAGCTCCACCGGAAGGAGAACCAGAAGCCGAAAAACCTGTGGAACCACCTGTTGATTTGTGGAAGCTTACTGATCTGTATTATAAGCCGGTACTAAATCTGAATGCTGTTACTCTTGCTCTTTGACAAAGTAAATTGTCCAGTAATTATATTTCGCCAGTGTGTGAATTTTGTAGGATTCCTCGGACGAAGAAGAAGAAGGGCCACCGAAGGAGCCGTATGTTCCTGTCGATATATATGCAGGTTTTGAGTTATCACAACTTGGAGAGAGGAAGACATTTCCAGGCTCAAGGCCAGCAACGGCCACTCCACCACCCTCTGAGCCACCGGAACGAATCATGTTGGGACCATACCCACGTCTGTTTGTGATTCATGAAGGAGGTCACGGATACGAGTTTCTCACTGAAGAAATGTACCAGTTGTACGAAGTTGCTAAATTCTACAACAAGTTGTGCACCAAAAACACCGAGCCTTATATCATCTCCGATGAAGAGGTTGTGTTTCACACGTATGTGACAATGGAAGGGAAGAAGCAACTGGGTTTGAGTGAGCTCGTTAAAGACGATGATAAATTGGAGCCGAACTTCCCTCTTTCGTTTACTCTTCCAGCTTCGAGACGAGTCTCCTTGGCTGCTAAACGGGTTCAAGGCAAGAACAGGAATAGTAAACTGCAGGCTCAAACAAAGTGTGATTGGCTTCGACTTCAATTCACCTTACCCAAGTTGCCTCGTGTCATCAACCCGATCTTACCAGATATTGAACCTCAGCAGGATGTGGTTGGTCTTGTGTACCGCCAGATCGTCGAAATGCCTTATATTACTCAAGCCACTCGGAAGAAGTTTGACGGAATGTTGGACGAGCTTGTGAAATGGCAATGGGTCAACCTTGAGTTACAAGAGATTGAAATCATTCCGGACACAAGAAGCGATGATGATATTTTGATGGAGAGATACATTGCTTGCCGCATCAGAGAGGTAACTCATCTGCACTCCTTATCATATCCGAAAAACTTCGAATTGACTGTTTTATCCACCTCAACTTCCCACTCGTTCTTGCAATAGTAAACCTTTGGAGTTTACATGACTAACTGGTCAGAAGGATATGATGCTAATATAAGTGAATAGTAAGCTCTCCACTTGACTGATGTTTCATGGAATGCTTGACTGATGTTTCATGGAATGCTTGACTGATGTTTCATGGAATGCATGACAGAGCAAGAAGTATAAGAAGCGAGAAACAATCAGGAAATCAAGGCTTAGTGTGCAAGGATGAAGGCTTTTGAAGTTTGAGAGGTTGGTGATGTAATTTGAACTTAGAAACACAAGTTATTGACGGGCTAGAGAATTGCAAAACAATTGAGTGTTCTCCTGGTTTATATCTTCCATCACTAAGGGCCTTGCTTTTTGGGTTATGCTTCAACCTAGTCTCGACTTTGCCGTGTTTAAAAACAGACAGATCATAATATTGCGCAGTGTCGATGCTCTGGAAGGACAACAATCGTTGGCCCCGGTGACGAGAAATTTGGCGGCAAGAGATCAAAGATAGAACTCGGGAGTTCACATATTAACTTGAGGTATGTTATATCTGAACCATACATTCCTCATTCTGGGCCCATTATGACTTGCTCTGTAATTAGCGTCAGGTACCGTACTCCATCTATCAGATAAAATCGTCATGGAGAGTATCGTGTAACAGAATCTCCCTTGTTGATCTCCGTTTAGTCAATATTAATCAGTATCATGTTAGGTACTTTGAATATAACGTAAGTCACTACAACCTTATTATGCAGAACAAGGCATTCGGTGCAGCTGATACCATAGACATGTGGTGATTATCAGACCTTCCTGGGATTCTGTAGCATCCGTTTGGTGTATTCTATATCTCAGTCACTAATTAAGATCAGGATTCCGTTTACTTCAGCTGTACAGAGTGTAGATATGCTAGCAATTGAACCTCCATTGTAAGTAGCTGTTGGAAGAAACAGGAAATCAAAGTCCGGTCATAGGTGTTCAGGCATCGAAGTTTGGACAAGATACTTCGGGTGTGCTTGTTGGTAAAATTAAATGAGAAGTAAAAACTTTGAATAGCTACGCTACAGGCTGAATCACAAACAATGCGATACATTTCATTTGACTGGTATTACAAAATTCTCATTCCAAGGTCGTATGAAGTGTTTTTTTATAGGTCTCTCTTAGTCTACTTTCTCTTTGTTCAAAGTCTCAATATTAAATGTCGAGTTATTGGTATTCAATAGCCGCAATGTTGTAGGAACGAATCTCAAACCTTGATTATAAAACTGCGCCCTTGACCAATTTTTCCGTATGATAATGAAGCATCCCAAAGTTTGCCGCTTGTACTGAGAACCTCTTGCTTGATTGATGGTTGTCGTGCCTGCCGACTTCCGTGTATTCCTGCTTTGATTAATCAACATTTGCCAAATGGAGCTATCCATTCTTTCTGCCACCACTAACTTAGTCTAACTTAGATTTCATTTTTTGGGTCTCGTTTTGCGCTTGTCCAACTCAGATTATTCTACATATGTCAAAGTGGAGAAATTCTTTCTTTTCTCTTATCTCTACCTTAGTCTAACTTAGATTTTCATTTTTGGATCTCGTTCTGCGCTTGTCCAATTTAGATTTTAGTTCATAATTCTGTCGTTTATACGAAATCGTAGCTGGCTCCAACTCCCCAAGAATGCACCCCACAGACAGTTTGAAGTGTTGATCTGCTTGAGGTCTGAGCTTCATCTTGAGTTCTTCGAAAAAGCAGTCAGTTCTCAAATCATAACTGAAGAATCATTTCAAAGACACCCTAGAAATTTGCATATTGGGCCTAGTATTTGTATGGTCTTGAAAGGAGTAGAGCCTACTGTCGTAAACGATGAAAAGTCATAGCTATATCAGCACTTCGAAAAGTCATAACTCATGTGAATGGTGGTAAGAAGTTCTCCATTTGCCAATAGTCCTCACTGGAGCTACTGTTCTCTGGAATTACTCAATGGATTGTGACTTACATTTCAAGCTAGCATTTAGTAAAGGTTTGAGATCCTGTGGCTCCCAAAAGAGGTTAGAGCCGGGCAAATTCGTTGCGTTTGTCGAGAATATCCCAGTCTGGTGGGAATGATTGAAACCGTCCTCACTCTTTTCGGGCTGCAATTAATGCTCACATATAGAGGTAGCGTTCTCTATAGAGAGCGATGTACGTCAGGCTAACAATTGACAGACAATTGTGTTGATCCTGTATCTTAGTGAACTCAGTCAGAGTGCAAGTACGCCATCATTCCGTTTAACGACCAAGTTTGTAAAGGTAGATTCCATGTGTAAAGGCTGGCTCCCATTTGTGGACATGCTCCCGTAAAAAATTATCAGCTTGCTGTAGGTAACATCTGCTGATTAGCTAACTTCAAGGAGAGTCGGCTAAAATATTTTATGATGCCTTTGCCTCCTCTTTCTCATAAAATGCTCCACAGGCTCTCAGAAACTTCCCTTTCACACTTCTCACGTTTGCTGGTACGCTCACTGATGACCACCTGTTGAAAATGAATGCATGGAATTGTCATAGTGCTCTAACAGCAGCGTCTTCGTTGGTTTGTTGTTGCAGAGACATGAAGGTGGAAGAGAAGATCGACAAAAAGTTGGACATGGACAGCGATGGAGGCCCCCCTCACGATACTTCAGCTCCCACAGTAGCTGATGAATATGGAAACGATGGTGATGGTGATCAGGGAAACGGTGGCGATGGTGATCAGGGAAACGGTGGCGATGGCGCTCCCAATGATGGTGGAAATGGAGGTGCTCTTGTCAATGGAGGCGGAACCACAAGTGCCAGTCATAATGACATTGTGGACGATGTGCTTAGCGAATTTCCATCCCCTTCGCGTGACCACCTCTTCACCGACCAGTTCGCAGTGGAGTTTCACGCCTAACTTTCAAAACTGAGTCGCAGACTCACGTTTGGTTGCTGAGAGAGATTCGAACAACAAGTTCGACGTCAGATGAGGTAGCAGTGCAAGCTTACTTTACGGCATGTTGTCTTTAATAACATCAAGGCTCACACATTCAAGCTTGTACCGCTATCTCAAATTACCCTATAGTAGATCAGAGCCATGTAGTGCGTGCAAATTTTTTTTGCCGCTACATGGACTAGTTACAGTCCTTAATAAACCGCGCTGCCATCAGATCAGTGTTAATATGTTGTCTTTACATCTTGCAGCGGTGGTGACGATACTATGTAGTTACAGTTAGTGATTTTATAGCGTAAATGGTTTCGACCACCAATAGTCCAGAGTCTGTCTTGTCTCAAGACTCTTCTTGTTGACAAGGTCATGACTGTGGACTAGGTCGAGCTTGAACTGTGTATTTGGGTTTTGAGAACTTTGTTTATCTTGTGTCTAATATATCTTGCATACTTAACTATGTACAAGCAGTGAACGCTCTCTTTATCTCAATCCAAGTTGTGAATGCCTTTACTAGGAGTCTCTCAGTCTGAAATTGCTTGCCTGCCGACTACGGTGCAAGCAACTTAGTCGGCCTAACTAGAGTGGTCTAGGGATCATGAGAGCGCTATCTGTGAGAGAGTTAAGAAACCTGCACATGTTCCAAGGTTGTCGAGCTCACGAGCATGTCAACTGTAGCGACAACTCCCCATCCCTCTCTCTCTCTCGTTGAATACCAGCATGTAGCGGTTGTTGCAACTCTCTCGCCTTCTCTAGATCCATCGACCTTTCTTTCGAATGATGTTTTTTCTTTACGATACCTTGCTGTCGGTATTTTAGCAATTGTTAGCCTCCGTTGTCTTTAGCATGGCGATGGAGTAGCTTGGTAGGACATTTTGGTCAGCTTTTGACCGAGTCTGATCTCATTATGATTATTCGATTGCAACACTGTTGCACTTTTGCCGTGGAATCTTCCATGTCTCGCTTACGTTGTTCCGGGACTTGACATTCTGCGAGAACAGAATTCTGGACAATGAGAAGGACTGGTCGGAGATTCAAATGTTTCATTGTTTCAGTGATTTTCATTAAAGACTTACGATCTTTTTAGTGAAAGAAAACTTCGTTCGTAGACCAAGTTGTCATGTCCAAAAGTCTATATTTTAAAAGATTTCAGTTGTATTAGTCTTATTGGATGTGACATATCTTGTTTGATTTAGGTTTGATTTGCTAGTTGACACGATGTATCTGACTTACTTTGGCTTTGCGGTCAATGATGATGGTGACTATGTGTTCACGACAATGTTGTATGTTGACATATTGATGAATGTGTGATTTTGTGATAGTCATGTCAACGTAGTCCCTTTCAGAGCTTGAAACATCCAATCACACAATTACTGAATGTATGATTGTATGATTGATAGTATAGTAAGTTTTACTCTTTCATGTAGCAATAGGGAGACCAGCAAGTATGTTCTTTCAAACAAAGTATTGCAGTTTGGAGCAATAGGTTCCCACAAATATTTTCAAACAAAGTGTTGTCATGGATAGCTTCTCGCAAATTCTTGCACACAAAGTGTTGTTGTTGACTGCGAATTCTTGCACACAAAGCATTGTTGTTGTTGACAGCAAATTCTTGCACACAAAGCATTGTTGTCGGGATCTTCGTTGTTCTCCATATTGTATGGTTTTAAGTAAAATAGTGCTATATTTGTGTTGATCGAATCATATTAGAAGAGGCAGTGGAACTTGCGACTAATATTTATGTATACCTCGAGTAGAGAGAACGTTCGATAAGAGAATTTGTGTTGATTGAACACCATCTATTCTGCTGTATGTTTGGTATCGCCATTATATATTATCATTCAGTAATCAGTACCTTGAGACCTTGAGATCATTACTGAACGCACTTTCATGCACTAAGCAAGTTAGGAATGCCTAGAAATCGTATCCAAAATTTATTTGAAACTTACAACTTGTTGAGTAAACGATGTTCATGTGCACCAAACTAGCAATTCCCAAGTGGATCATGAACTCAACATCAATCTAGAAATATACGAGTTGATCTCCACAAGTGAAAAACATGAAACATTTGCCAGTTCTGTTTCCAAACGTTACGAACGGAAATGATTTTTAATTTTTATATTCAAATTTATTTTAGTACTTCCTCCTCAGTCTTGGTGTTGATAAATCAAATTTTGTCTTGAACGTCGCTCCAAACCGACCTTGCAGAAAGTGCGACCGTCCAAAGAAAAAATACAATTGATCAAGCAACATTGACTCACTCCACATCAGACTCTGCCAAAAATAAACTGTATTCTCCTACAAGACCACAATTTGTACACACAACCACCATCTCCATCCCTTGGAATACGAGTTGGTAATAAATGCTAGGTGGACCCATATGCCAACTTTACTTGGCTAATTATTCTCATGGTAAATTACTTCTTTTCAGGGGACATTCCATGATTTACTAGCATTTATTCAATAGAAAACTTCGTACAATACCATTTGGAAGCAGATGACCCTATTGTTCAAATTCATTAGACTGAGAAAAGTTGAAGATACTTCTCTTCCATGTTGTTTGAAAAGATACCACTCTTTAGGCACCACAAGTCTTGGTTTGATGGTTAGGGCTTAGGCCCCCAATGAGAGGGTCGTGGGTTCTATTCCCCATGCCGACATTGTGCTCACCACTATAGTCCACCCAACTATTGTGAGGGCTCCGTGGACCTTGTTGTATGGGTACCTGAAAGCCCTTTGGGGGATACTATGTTAAGTATCTTCAAGGCACTAGTAACTAGCTAGATACTAGCGTAGTTATAGTGTCCACCCTCGAAGGGGGAGTAGTATTGTTTCAGTTTCCCCTTGTCCGGTGGCAATCGGGATATTCGCATTACGAACGGACAGTTCATTCACGCCGGCCCTTTAAAAAGGAACCGGAGTTTTTATCTATCTATCTACCACTCTTTTGGGAGGGCGGCTTGGAGGAAAACATTGGCTAAATGTGTGAAGTCTGGGATAAGGAGGAGTTACTTGAGCATTTCTTGAATAGGTGTGTCAATGAGGGGCAAGCAATTTGGTATGACATGTGACCCACGTGGAAGAATGGTGACTATCTAGTTGCTCCCTAGTTTTTTTTTTGTTTCCTTCATGAGTACTTTTGTGCTTGAATTAAAGGTTCCCCTTTATTTGTATCGCGCAACAAAAAAGAAAGAAAGATACCTCTCATCCATGTCGGGTGAAAAGTGGTAGTATTGTGGTCCAAAACAACATCAAATTAGAAAATAATAACATCAACCTCACCAGCTTAGGTTTGATGTACACAGTTGATGGTAGGGCGCTACACCACGTAATGCAAACATTGCCGCGAGCTTCACGTTTGTTTCAAAAACATCAAATATGCTTCTCAACAAGTTCACATACAATACTTCTAATACTTCTAAAAAGGTGATTCTGATACGGTGGGCAAGAAACATAGGCCTACAAATTGCAAGGGAAATACAAGATTTACATCCCCTTATCCAATAAAAAGGACACACATGATCATATTCTTATTATTAATATGTTATCATATTGTATATGTTACCATATATCTCTAAGTTATTCCACAATAGAGGACATGGAGGACGGCCCATGGAAAAGCGGGGCAAAGTGGGTGGGGAGGCAAGGAACTGATCAAACCAGAATCTCCGGTTGGGCGGTTGTTTGAACTTTATAGTGCAGGTGGTAAGTTCTTGCCACTGGTTAACTGTGACCTTGTCTCCTGCACGGCACCCACTGCAATAATCACTCGAAGAATTGTCAACTCCAATTTGTAAAAAAAAAAAAAAAAAAAAAAAAAAAAAAAAAAAAAAAAAAAACTAATATTATTTTACTTGGGTATTCTTGCAAAATTCTCGAAAGGTTTGTTTGTTTGTCGAAATGAGCCCTAACATGGTCAATTTGACTCAACCTCTCAATTACTAAATAGAAAGTATAAAGTTGAAACTATTTTGCAGATTGTAGAATTTTCACTTAAACAAAGACTTAAAGAGTCTCAATTCAAATTTACCCTTGAAATTGGTTATTTTTGCTCACAAAACACTTCAGACTCATTTTGATATCACAATTGGTGAGAGATTTGAATCTGAGATTTCATGCACACATGCACATACAAGTTGGGTACTAGACTTACATTTACTTACTCAAAAATTTCCCAAAGTGAAAAAGTTGCATGTTGCAATGACTGAGGGTTTTTTTTGGGGTTTTCTTGCAATTTTGAGGCTTTTTGGCAATTTTGAGGCCTTTTAACATCAGGGGTCAAGTGAGGAACAAGGAGAAACTACTCGTGTTTTTTAATTTGCAATTAGTATGAACCACACTATGTTTATTCAGCCAAGATCTGACAATTGACCGTACCATTGAAATCAAGTAAAATTGCAAAACTATAAACTAAGTTTTGAGTGAGTTTATATTTGAGATTGGTAATTCTACATACCAAAGAGTATTCCGTTTATTGTAACCAAAAAGTTTGTATTTGAGGCCAAACAAAAAGATAGTAGCTTCAATCCAATCTGCATATTTTTCTTTTTCATTCTTTTGAAAATTTAATTGTTTAGTCTCAAAAGGACATTTGATGACATTCTTGTAGAGTGATCAAATTCTATACGTCTAGGTGGCGATATACCTTTTACGGAGTACCGGCTAGGTATTAGATTTTTACGTTGTTTGAAATAATATGATGGTGTACAATAGTACACAATAATACACAATCTATTGGTTCTCCTAGTTTGTTGCTCTAGATAGATAGATAAAAAAAAACTCCGGTCCTTTTTCAGGGCCGGCGTGATTAGAGTGTCTGTTCGTCAAGCCAGTGTCCTGATGCCTACCGGACAAGAAGACTCTCGTACAAGACTACTCACCCCTTTTGGGATTAGACACTATAGTAGCGAGAAGAAACACAAGTAACCAAGAAATAGTCAATATTATCTTTCTAAGGTTTGTGTAAGGTTATATTTTGTGCTTTATCGTGGGTATGGTCGCCAAGCCATGATTCCTGGTTGATTGGTAGGAATGTTTGAGTCACAAATAAGCGGTCCGGGTTCGATACTCGGTGGATCCGTTTGAGCGTTTAATGTCATATACATGGCTTGGTGCTGCTAGTGTGTTATACATAGGCAGGAAATTTGTACCAATCAATCGGCCCCGTCCCATCTACCTGAGACAAGTGTGACTATTCTTGTGGGAAGTGGTTTACGCCATTTCTCACGCCCTCCTCCTTTTATTGTTACATTATTGTGGGGATTGTTTGGTTATTCTCAATTTTCCTTTTGTGTAAAATAATTGATCCAGCGTGTTGAATGGCGATGGTATTTATTTCATGGAATGTGCGTTTTATGCATGTTTCTGATAAGTTAAATTTTTCTGCAAGAAGTTTCATTGATGGTTTGTGTGTTGTGCCTCTAGCACCCGCTGTGATGACTATGAGGGGGTCTACTTTCCATCCTAGGTTACGGAGTCTATCAAGAAGTGGTTGATATTTGTCGGTTTTGTTATTAATTGTTTCTTGAGAGAATCTATCGTTACAGTATGTGAATTCTATAAATTGAAGTGTGAGGTTGTCTATTGGGTGTGGTGGTGGGTCGTTTTTGTGTTGTAGACCCTTAACGCATAGTACATCTGGTTTGAATCTAGCGTTGCAATGACATCTTTGTTGTGTACATTCGCATTGTAATAGCCATGGAGGGACCGTATTTTCTTGGGGGTTGTTATTAAATGTGCGTGCGTTCATGAGGATATAGCAACGTGATTTTTGTGATGAGAGAATTAATTTTCTTAGTTCCCATACGGCTTTGTTATGTCTCTTGATTCTAATGGCGTGTATGTGGTGGTGACCACATTTGAGTAGTGCGTGTAACCATGTGTCGGCGTCCATGGAGTTACATATAGAGCAAGTTATTGATGGGAATCGTTCTCTACCGAAGAATAGTTGTTTCCTTGCGTTCCCCATGTATTGGCCGGTGCGTAGCTTTAGAATAATTGTTTTTTGGGAGTCCGTAATTATGGGGTTTAGCCAGTACGCATTTGATAATTCATTGTCAATATCCGGATTTGTTGTCCATTTGTTGATATTGGGGAATTGGTCAGCGAGTATTATAAGGTTGTTGTCGTAGTCTTGTTTGTGTATGTATGTTTGAAGGCATCTGACCGGGCCCTTGTTTGGGCGAGTTCGAGGACCTGGCCATTTATATTTCTGGTAGTAGAATGGTGTGGTGTGTGCGAATTCGTGGGGTTTTGTGGCTACCGTATATCGTTTGGTGGCGCCGGCTTTCGCAAGTTTGTCTGCTTGTTCGTTGCCAGTGATGTTAATATGCGCTTTAACTTTGTGGAATATAGTAGGTTGAGTACGGTTTTGTAATATCTCAACCATTTCTGTTAGGATGGTTTTGTCAGGATGGTTGTGTTATGTGGATGGGTGTACTATGTGAGTATTTAGATTATATAGGCAGTTTATGCAATCCGTGAAGATATAGGCCGGTTCATTTGGGTATTTGGTGTTGATTAAGTGTAGGGTTGTATGTATAGCCATTAATTTGGCACGAAAGCATGTTTGAAGGCCAGGAAGTCTTTCTGATATTTGCATGTCAGGTTTTGTGGGATTGTAGATTTGTAGATGCCGTATCCAGCTTTTTCTTTTTTCCAATGTCCATCCACGGATTTTTTAGGTGGTATGAAAGAGTCGTCCGTATAGTAGCTGTATTGCGGTTGGAATTTTAGAGTAGGGTTGATTTCGAATGTTGGTAGAGGGGGTATACATGTGGGTTCGGAGTTTGAGTTTGTATATAAGGGGTATAAAATTTTATTCCATCTTTTATTTTTATTGACGATAGTGTTGTATTGGGTTGGTGGAGCTTGTTGTATATAGTAGTGCGGGATTGCCATGGCCTCAATTGCATTTTTAATGTTGTTAATTTATTCTAATGTACCAACGTGATTGTTTTGATGGTGTATGCACATGATGGATATTGCAAGTGGTTCGGTTGTTGGTTTGTATTTTTGTGGGGGTGCTGGGATTTCGTATGTGATGGAGTCTGCGGTGAAATGTTTTATTATATGTGTATCCGGGAAAGGTCCAGTATACGGGGTTGGGTTTTGGTACCAGTTTGGGTCGGGGGTGACTATTATGGTGATTGTATTTGGGTCGTGTTTGGCCGCTAATCTCGCCCAGTGGATGGCTTGTTGGGTTGTTTCCGGATTATGGGTATGCGCATACCCTATGCCCGTCCATTTATATTCAAAAGCGTTGCCACGAGATCCAAAGATTTTGTCTCGGGAGAAAGGGGAGAAATATTCTGTTATTTTGGTGGAGCATGTAATTGGTGATGAAAAATATGAGTGATTGATTTGGAGGTTAGTGGTAATATGATCGAGAATGTTTGTTGGAAGAGTGTGGTGGGGTGTTAGTTTCGGGTTTTTTTTGGAGGATTGAGCTTTATATCTTTGGTATAGCCATATTATTTCTGTTTCGAATGTTTGTGTATATGGCATTAGCCCGTGTGAGTTGTTTGAGTATTTATTAAATTGTTGCCATAGCCACTGTAATCTGTTTATAGGTATGGTGGTGAGGTATCGGCCAATGTCTTTGTATAGATGAGCTGATTCGTTATTTATTTGTATGGTGGTTTTGTTAGTAATAATCTCTCTTTCTGGATTACATTCTGCAAAGTGTATTTGCGTAAGTGGGGTAATTGATGGTGGTGGTATGAACTTGGTGTCCTTGAGTTGTGCTTGTATGAAGTGAGTGTTGATCAAGTTTCGATAGTGATCATGTTGCGATTTAGTGTAGTAATCCTTAAGTAGTTTAATATTGTGTGAAATGACTGTTGGATAATTTAGGGGAAATAGGTCTCTCTGTTGGAGCCATTTATGGTATGTGGTGTTATTGTGGTGCCATTTGCATAGGTATGTGTTGTGGGTATTAGGTATTTTGTATTTGTCTTTTGTAGTTACTGTTTTGTGATTTAATATTGTAGTTATGGGATATTCAAGAGGGTTGTTTTTAATGTTAGGTGGTGGGCTTATTTGGTGAGTATCTTGGTGGGTAGTAGGTTGTGGTCGGGTGTTTAAATGTCTTGGGAGTAAGTCAAAATTGTATGAGATGTATATTGGTTTGAGTGTGCGGGCCAGTGGGTGTTGGGTGCAGGTGTTAGGGCAATTTGGGTTGCATTTAGTTTGGCAAAATAGTTTTTCAGCTATTTCTAGCGCACTTTTCTCAAGTTTAGTTGGTGTTTTATGGTAGGTTGCAAAGTCGGTTGGTGACATGAGGTTCGTACCGTTTGGGAGAGAGATGTGTTTGATTTTGTAGATATTGTGTATTAGAAGCTTGTGTAAGAGCTTGATTGATAGTGTTGAGGTGAGGAAGTTCGGTTGTGGCTTGTTCTAACCACTCTCGTTCCAGTTCGGTTTTGTGTAATTGGAAGTCATCATTGGTACTTTTTAGATGTATACTTTCATCTTGTTTGAGAAGAAATAGTGTTCTTGATATAGGAGAGTTTATACAGTCGGAGGCTTTTAATCTGGGAATGTTTTCAGCGCCACCGTGTTTGGAAGTTATGTGTTGAATAAGACCTTTGTAAATATTGCCTAGTCTTCCTTGATCATTAAGTGCATTTCTAAGTTGTTCGCCGATACATCTTAGATATGCGTTTTTTAGTGAGAATGCTTGAAGACCAAAGAGTTTGTGGGGAAGTTGGGTAATCACGTTCGCTGTGCATTTTGGAAGGCCACAGATTGTTTTTTGGATTCCTATCATTTTTTAGTTTGTTGCTCTACTTATATGATAAAGTAGTAAAACATTTACAATAGTTAGTACTATTGCAACTTTGGGCCCTTCCTAATTTTCTATCAGTTATATAATTATTAGCATCTTTTGTAGTCTAGATAATTGCCTTACTGAAGTTGCTCATATTTTCCAAAATTACATCAAAAATTCCAATAGCTATTGCATTGTACATTAGACTTGAAAAAAATTTAAATCCACAAGAGACCATATGAACCCTTGTTAAGCAAAAATGTCCGTTGCAAAAATCCACCTTAATATCAAAAATGTACAAACGTGCCCGAGCATTGGTTTGTCCTTATTAAGTAGGGACAATAATCCATTATAAATTATATATAGTTTACTTCATGCTTATCTTGTACCATTCAACACTACTTTCTTACAACCATAAAAGATTAATTGATTTGATGTTATTATTTAAAATCTTGATCATGAATGGTATAGGCAAATCAGATTGGTATACAAGTTGTTACCCATGTTTAACACTCATTTCTTGAATAGCTTGACTATGTTTAATACAATGATTTATAGAACTTTTGTGTCAAACTTAATAAACTCAAGATACATACATTCTACAACTTTACTTGCTTCCAAGTACATATGCAGTACTTGATTTGGTATTTTGATTTACTTGATTATTAAGCGGTAATTAGAGATAGATTTTTATCAAATCCAGTACATTCATCCAACCATTGCCTAATATTGAAATACTCAATTTACTTACAAGTGGTTAGACGTGCTTTTTAAATAATTATTTATCTTTTTTTTACGTTATTAAACTAAAATGTTTGGTAACTTGTTTTAGATTACTTTTTAAGATTAATTTTTTTTTTTTTTTTTGGAAAATTATTAACTTCATCCTAATAAGATCCAAATCAAATTTTAAATGTAGACAAATGTAATGTAAGATAAACCTTATTTTTTCACTTTGCATTATAGGAGGGTAATTTCAGGGTATTTTTAAATATTTACAAAAAAAAAAATTTTAGAATTAATATGATTAATTAAACTTCTTACCACCCTACAACTTAGAAAGTGTTATAACTATTATAATGATGGACTACAATTTCAATAAACACAATATACAACAAAAATTAAAAAGCAAACATATAATAAGCATTTGAATTAAACATTTTAACCAAATGTACGATACACTTCAAAACGCTTAAGCTATTTTGCTAGACACAATACTTTATTTATTTGAAATTACTGTGGAAAGGTAGTTAAAGTGTTTTAAAGTATTAAGACAACAATGCTTAAGCTATTTTGCTATGCAGAACTTGTGCAATATATCAAAGTCTAATTAGAATAAATTAAGATGTTTAGAAATGACTACATCAGTTTTAATGCACCATAGTTGTTTATCATCGTCATGCTTCATCAAAATGGTGATTTAAGAAACACCGCATATATGATTGATATTTTTGATTGAACAAACGTCATGAGAGATTCTTCTAAAAAAACTCTAATATAATTTAGTATTGCTAATCGAATAAACTAGCAACGCTCTTAAGATTCGAACCTCATTGGTCACTAAATATTGTAATATGTTAAATATAAATGGCCGTAAACATTCTTACCAATATTGTGTTCGACTTCTTCTTTTTCTCATTTGTATGCATAGACTCTAGAAAAATTCTACATTCACCGGCACTAAAAGCTCAAAATTGTGCTTGGTGTCTAGATTCACCAATAGTTGAAGGAACGTTTTAAAACTTTTACTTAGAGTGGGCACGAAGTAATTTCAATTATTTAGTGCTTTAAGGAACAAAAATAGGAAAAGAAATCTTGTAAGAAAAGTTGAAGCCATACAAACTTATAAAATCATATGATGCAACATATCCTACGATGCATTTTTTTATTCCACCATTTAAAGGACCAAAAAATAAACTCTCTAAAGTAAAAAAGTACTAGCTCCTTATATAATCAAGTACTAAAGAAGCAATAGAGTGAGCATTTGATATATTGAAACAAAGATGACAAATTTTGTTAAACCGCATTGATGTTTTACCGGATAATGTACTCAAAATTGAATCAAAGTCTTGATGAATTAAAATAATTGTAAACAAATAGAAGTAATAAATAATCTACTACAAATCTAGCCACAAGTTTTATTCAACCACATTCCTGTAATAAAATTAAAAGGAGCAAACTAGATTCACTATATACATCCCTACATCTAGGAGATAGAGGAATATGGAGAAGAATTGGACTTTTAAATATATTGAAGTAAATTACAAAGTTTTAACTCAAAGCATGCAAAGAAAAAATGCAATATGAAGTAGAGCTGAAGCCATTATATTATAAAAATATAGTATTAAGAACTATCAGAGAGAAGTTGAAAAAATTAAAAAGAATGTGCAATTAAAAAATGAGATCATGAAAATGTCTATCACTCAAAGCAAATTAAAAAAGTATATTAGATCAAAGTAATTATATGACATTTCGATCTCGAAACAAAGAGTGTATGCCCCTCATGCTAAATTATGAAAGAATTAAAAAAAAAAAAACATCTCACATAGAAACACACGGCTATTTATATATATCAAAAATATATATAATTTTATTTTTATTTTTTATTTTTTTTATTTTTTTGAAAATTAGCTACAATACAAATTCTCCAAAATGGGAGCTAGGTTTAAGCACAAGGATTGCTTTAAGTTGCATCTCTAATATAGAACCGTAATAATATCTTATTTTATTAATTAATCAAAAATTTCATACAAAATTTTAGGAGTTATGATTATTGAGTTCAAGAAACTTTTTTTAAAAAATTTAAAAATTTAAAATAAAATAAAATATATTAGTATGTTTTTAGCACTACAAAAATAATTTTCCGATTAGTGATTATGGGCTTATGGCTTTGTAAGCCTATAGGCTTAGATTATTTTTTTATGAGATTTGATTTAGTTGTTTACATTAATAAATTTATTTATGATATTCATCCAATCATAAATACATTAAATCGATTTGTCTATGTTGTAATTAATCGTTTAAATTTGATCTATTTGTCTACCTTGGAATGGTGATTGAACAAAGAATTGTTTGGTATGTGGAATCAAAACCGAAATCTTTCCATTAAATAAAATTAAATGGTTAAAATTTGGTATGTGAGTGGTACATTAAAATAAGTTCTAGTCAGATCATATTGGTGGAGTAACTTATTTTCGACTTTGATCAATTCAGAAGTGAGACATACTTAGGAGGTTTGTGAGCAAGTGGTGGACTATTTCACGAAATATCATATGGGTCCCTCACGTATACAATCACTCAAAGTCTTTATGAACTTTTAATTTGTTTTGATAAAAATCATATGTACAAACATTCTTAGACTTGCAAGTTGAGGTTTGATGACCTACCGAAACAAAACAATTAACCATAACCATAGCCATTGAGGTTTTGTGACCAGATAAGTTGCCTATTCCGTTAAAATGACAAGACATCAATTTGTACATGTAATCTGCAGAGCCCTAACTTGAACCCTATCAACAATTCTGTAAATAATAATCTGTCATCATTTACACTGCTTTCATATCTTTGAATTGGATACCAAGTTTATGCCGAAATGTCTTACTGCCCATATTTTTATGACAGTCACCAATTGAATCGATTCCTCTCATCGATCGATACAGAGCCTTCATTAATCATGTAACATGATCTGTCAGTACTGGAGCCAATTACTTACATTGCTCTCGTATGAATTACCATATATTCAAGTTTGATGGTCGAGAATTCACATTAGTTGCATGGTAATCTGTTCCATGCTTTCATGTCATTTGCTCAAGTTACTGGAATGTTATTGAACTCTTCCACGACACTTCGGATTGCTATGAGTCAATCCGGCCCGTACGGGTCCTTGATTTTTACACCGTATAGCACCGTAGAGTCGGGACAATGTAGTTACGAAGAAATTATAGGCTTTTTGATGTTTTGTCAGCTGTGCATTGACTGGGGAGCTTCCCGGTGCAAGTCTAGATCCGGTTGAGCTTCAGAAAAATCACAGAATTCCAGAAAGTACTCCTTTGCTACATGATCCGTGGCTCCACAGAAATGAAGACTGGTCACTCTGAGTCTCTGACCTCGCGATTCAATACTTACCGCAGTCGGGTTGCATTTAATTACTGGCATTGGCTGCAGTCAATGTGAAGTTAAACTGGGGCGCTAGTACCGGATCAATGTATGTTTATTCACTACTACATGCTTTTGACCTCTGTCTTTTTTATTACGACACAAGTGCAAAATGGGACTGAAGCACTATGTTGAAACACTATTCTAGGTTATGATAATGTTTCAACCATGAAAAATTCTAGGGAGTGTTCAGGAGAGTGTTTCAAGCATTTTCAAGGCCGGTTAAAACACTATGAAGATAGTGTTTGCGATAGTTTTTCAACTGTATTTTGCACTAGTATGAGTTTTGTAGTCATATTCTAGTATGATCGGATTCATTTTTTTGAGTTAATTTCAGGTAATTATCGAGCCATTTTGCTCTCAGCAACTACCAAGGAACAGTTTATGCAGCCTCCCAAGCTACATCTCATCTTCGGGTCAAGAACACCTTTTTACACCAGGATCAGGATGAAAAATATGTGGAAACTGTGAAAGATCTCAATACAGCAGATTGGTCCACCGCTCCCAAGAATGTAATGTGCAGTTTCGCTGCAACCAACCAGAGAACTCGATCCGGTCCCACATTGACAGTCATGGGATCGTTATGGATCGTGTAATACAAGTTTTTGCCATAAACTGAGGGAGTTTCGTCCACTTTCTCATCTTTCTCATGAAACAATTTACTTACTAACACTTAACCTCCTTCACTTTATTTAAATGGGTGCATGATTCATTAATGAAGTCCACATAATTTCACCAAGAATGTCATTTTCCACTACGTCCAGATATCCACGTACTAGTGATTAGTTGATTCTTCTGACAATCTAGCAACAAAAAATGAGGTGACTGTGACTAGCTACTGGGTCAGTTTCATCTTCAATCTCGAATCAGTGTCTTTTAAATTCAAAATATGAAAAATTCAGTGGAGTTTAGCCACGACACGGCACTCTTGCTACTCTCTCCGTTGTCAGAGTAATTTAATTCTACACGCAGTACCCGGAACTTGATAATGAGCTGACGTCAAATCGCTCGTTTCGATTGTCGTGTCCAGGAATTTCTCGGTCCGCCAGAATCTAGCTCCACCTGAAACCACACACTCATGACTGACAGGTTAGTTCTCATACTCTTTGTGAGGATTAAATTACTGGATCAGTCAACAGCTTGCTGATTCTTTGTGTCGATCGGTTACTAATTAATCCGTCTGTGTCGTAATGGGATCCCGGTCGTGAGTCGAGTCGGTTGGACTAGATCGGCATGACTAGACCTACAGCTCGCCGATGTTTCCTCTTCCACAACTTTAATTTTGGATCGCTTGATCCGCTGCAGGTGTTCCGATCCAGACTTCCTTGCCCCCACCACCTAATTCTGGTACTTCAATTTGACTGAAACAGAAGTTAGTGAAAGAAGTATCATGTTCCGCTTGCAACTCCGGGGAATTTCCGAGAGCTTTATTGACCGCACACTGGATTCTCATCCATTGCATTCTTCGTATGATTCTTTAGTCTGATTAGAGAATTTCTTTATTGCTGTATAATAGAGAATAATGATCTTTTGTGTCATCTTGTTCCTGATAACGAGGCTATGAATTCTCGGAAGGCATTGCTTGCTGGAAAAACGTTGGTTTCGTATGGAAGAATATGATTCGATGCATAATGAATGCATCTGACACATGAATGTCGAACATACTATTTGAGTATTTATAATACTTGTGGTAATAAATTTCTAAATAAAAAAATAAAATAAAATAAAATAAAAAATCAATTTCCAAAGTGACTTAAGTAAAAAAGTTAAACAATTCCACAAGGGCAGCCTCCAAAAATTACAAAAACAACCTTCACGATTTTTAATTATTTCCAAATTATTTCTCACAAAATTTGTCAAGATTCAAGATTTGGAAACTTTTAAATTTTTTTAGAATTTAAGTTGTTCTCAAAATTTACAAATTCATAAAGGCACCTACTCGCCGTTTCAACTTCTGATTAAAGAAAACATATGTAATGAAATGCATGTTTTACTGTATCATTGTTTTTAAACCGTCTTTTAGAAAATTATTTGCATGAAGGTCAAAAAATTGGAATGAGTCTCTAAAATTATGCATGAGTGTACCCAACTTGATTACAGGCTATATGAGCAAAATGTTTGGAGCAACAAACATCAAGTCTCCTTTGGCACCATTTAGACTATGTCTTTCAGGCGAAGCCCAAAAAACTTTTCAGTCAACTTTGAATGTTATGATCGTATATTTGATAAAGATCCAAGTTTTGTAATTTTACTTGCCATGGTGTTAGTGCAAGTAGCAAGGTTCAAGATCGTTGGGTTGAAGATGCAAAAAAAGTAAATCAAATTGTATCATACCTCAACTTGTACAAGGTGGTCAAAATTTGCAATTTTTGGTTTTGGAGGTTGATGAAACGCTTGGACCTTTATGGGTTAAAATAAGTATGATTGAAAATTAATTTTAAATTATTCTTGGTTGTATTCCATCTCATGTTTTGTGGTTGAAATATTGTTTCAATTCAAGACATTTTGAAGACATGGCATGCATTGTAGTGTAAAAAGTATAGCTTCGGAGTTTGGACTATTTTTCCTTCTAAAATATTAAGAAATTTTGAGCACCATTGCAAGGAAATATTTGAACCAAAAATTGTTCTAAGCGATTTTTATTTTTTATTTTTAAGAAGATTGTTCTTGATACCAAGGTGGACAACCTTCCAATTGAATTTTTTTCCATGATAGTGGCTACTTTAAATTATCTATCTTGTTTTCACAAATAAAATTGATGTCCAAAAATGTTTTTTAGAATAATGTGTCTTAATTTGACACAAAATATTTTGTCTGAAATGACATGACCTTGTGTCATTATGGACATGATTCTACCTATAATGACAAATCTCTATGTCATTTTAAACAAAAAAAAAATTTGTCTTTTGGAACACTTTATTACATCTTAACAACATCTCTAATCAAGTGTATTCCGCTTGAGTCACATTAGTCTTATAGGATTGTAAGCAACCACCCGAGTACGTGACAGCATGAAGTGGGGTGCTACGGCGGAAGTAGTATGCAATTGTTGCCCAAACAAAACAAGCTCCAAGCAAGGCTTGTGCATTTTGAACCTAGAATCAAGGATGAAGCTTTTTCTACGGCATATAATTAGAAAATTTGAGAGATATTAGACCAATTTAAAATCCCCAAAAAATTTAGAATTTTTATTTTTAGAAAACAATATTGGTACTCAAAAAACTTAGAATGGGCACGGAAACAGGAAATTGTTTTGTCAAACTGAAAATCTCAAAAAAGTAACAATCAAGGTGTCAAAGTTGCCTATCCCATACATACTAGGTATTAAATATCACCTTGGTAGCTACATTGAACAATTGCTCATCCCCAATGCAATTTAGTTTTCTATTTTATGGGTGAAAATGGGTGAAAGTGTGTGCCTATTAAATAAATAGATGTAGGCTTGTCAATAATCTTCTAAAAATCAAATATATGCTTGACCTTTAAAGGCCTAAGCAATTGAAATGGGCTTTTGTTGTTTTGGGCAGCCTACATGAAGGAGTTAAAAATAAATATATTTGCCAAAGATTTTATTGGATGTTTGCTATACTACAAGGTATGTGAGAGATTTTGCAAACTCAAATTCCCCAAACAAAGAATCTTTTAACACAAATTTTAGTTTTCAAGCCCAAATAGGGCAGCAAATTATTTTTTCTTTATTGTTTTTTTGGAATTTTGTTTTGATAATATGTTTTTAGTGATACTACTATTCAAATTTTTAAAAAATCTAAGTTCAAGCTCTCACCAATTTTACTAGGGCAGTCTTCGAAATTTACAAAAGCAAGCTCCAAACTTTGCAAAGAAACTTGACACTTTAACTTTGAACTTCATGTTCTCACAAATGGTAAAGATCCAAGGATTGAAATTTTACAAGGTCTTCGTGTAAGTAGTCATCCTGAAGATCTTATGGTTGGAAATACCAAAAGGTAAAAAATATTGAACCATACCTCAACTTGCACAAAGAGGTCAAAAATCTCAGTGTTTGGTTTTGAAGACTGTGAAATACACTTTGACCTTTAGGATTAACCCCTAACTTTCCTTGAAGCCCGAAATGGGCTTTTGCCATTCCGGGCAGCCTAGTTAAAGGGGTTAGAAGTAATATTTTTGCCTAAGAATTTTATTGGGTCCTCCTTATATTGCAAAGTGTATGTGGTAAAATTTGCAAAGTCAAATTCCAATTTTTGAGTCTTCTAGGACGATCCTTGGGTTGCGAGCCGAGATGGGGCAGCTAAAAAAAGTAACTTTTTTGATTTTTTTTTTTGAAACATGATCATTACTAAATCACTACTCAGATTTCAAAGTGACTCAAGTCAAAAAGTTTACCAATTTTACAAGGACAGCCTCCAAAAAAATTTAAAACCAATCTTGGCAATACCCAAAAAAAACTCTACCTCTAAGCACTCGCGGGGGTGTAAACCGATTTCTTTTCTTTCTTTAAAACTTCCAACCGTAAGATCTTGTACCTAAGAATATGCCTGATTACTCTTAAAAAAATTGACCGTTAGATGTTTACCATTTGAGAGATCATAACATCCAAAGTTTGTTTCCCAAGTTTATTTGGGTATTGCGAAGATTGGTTTTAAAGTTTTTTGGAGGCTGCCCTTGTAAAATTGGTAAAATTTTGACTTGAGTCACTTTAAAATCTGAGTAGTGATTTAGTAATGATCATGTTTCAAAAAAAAAAAAAAAAAATCAAAAAAGTTACTTTTTTGAGCTGCCCCATCTCGGCTCGCAACCCAATTATCGTCCTAGAAGACTCAAAAATTGGAATTTGACTTTGCAAATTTTACCACATACACTTTGCAGTATAAGGAGGACCCGATAAAATTCTTAGGCAAAAATATTACTTCTAACCCCTTTAACTAGGTTGCCCGGAATTGCAAAAGCCCATTTCGGGCTTCAAGGAAAGTTAGGGGTTAACTTACCCCTGAAGTTGACTAGCCTTAGAATTGCCAAATGGTCTCAAGACTACCGACTTTTGGTGCGAGGGGACAATCTTCAAACTTTGATGTATTTTCAAGCATGTAACCATAGGATCTAGTACTTGGTATGTGTATATGTATGTCAAATCGTAGGGTTAAATTTCTTACCAATTATAAGATTTTAATATTCAAAGCTGGAATATAAATTCATAAAATTGCTTGTCGAAAAGGCAATAAGTAGTACTTTGACTGTTGAAAAAAGTGAAAGATTATTTCGGTAGCAAATTTGATATGAAGCTCTTCACATTCTTGTTCTCCAAGATAGTTACGTATTTGTCATTGCAATTTTTACTCTCAATCATAGGACCTGTAAATGATATAGAAATGCTTGATTTTTTATAGAGATACATGGTGAAATTTATATACAAAAGTTGAAGTTTGACAACTACAGCGGCATATGACGAGTCATTGGATTAAATATTTGAATGGTGAGGTCATGCTTTAGAGAATTTTAAAGTAGAAAAGGACTTTTTGAAAAGGTGCAGAAAAATCTACGACTTGCAGAAGGTCTTAGCTTTATGCCATCTGAATTTAAGTTATTAGGGGTTGACCGAACCCTATTGACCACTTGATTGACTTTATTTATTTTTTACCTTAAAACGTCCTTGGCTATTATTAGCCAAAAAACATATATTCCGCCTTTGTCAATAATAAATTCATCAAACAAAGTTCTTGACTCATATAATAACCTTGCAATAGTGAAAATGATCTCGAAAATTACAAAGGATAAAAAGTTCAAAACTAGACCCCTTGCACTAAAATTCATGCCATGTCTATATTACATCTCAATGAATTCAATGCTTTTACTAGACTCAAGTTAGAGTCTAATCCAACAAAAAAAAAGTAAAATCTTATGGTAGAGAAAGGAGAAACAACTTCTTAGAAAGCATGTGTTTATTAAAAAAAAAATTAATATAGGAATAACATTGCAAATTGAAACAATTAAAACCATTTAAAACAAAAATATTTCAACTACAAAGTTTTGGATTTTATCTTGATAAATGATGTCTGTGTTATAGGAAAGAGACATGATTTTATGTGTCATTCTCATTATTTCTAAACAACAATTTAAAACAAAATTTCTAGTACTATGATCATAAATCATTCCTATCATCCAATAGTGGCCATAAAATTATGAGAACATTTGTGGTAGCCTTGCTTCTAGCTTAGAAGCTTTTGAATCATGGTGTAATAACAAGCCATAACCCTTGAATTTCCTTGAGACCCAAAATGGATTTTTGCAATTTTTAGGTAGCTTAGATGAAGGGGCTGAAATTAACATTTTTATTAAAAGATTTACGGCTCCTTGTAGTGCAAAATATATGTGGCAAAATTTGCAAAATCAAAATCCAACTTTTGAGTCTTCTACATCAATCTTTGAGTTGCAAGCCGAATTGGGGCCGTATAAAAAAGTATTTATTTTGATTTTTTTCTTCTTTGAAATATGCTCCTTACAACATTACTCTTTATATTTCAAAGTGACTCAAGTCAAGAGGTTTACCAATTTAACAAGGGCGGTCTCACATTTTTTAATAAAACAACCTTCACAATGCCCAAAAAAACTTAGAAGACAAACTTTGGATGTCATGATCTCTCAAATGGTAAACATCCAATAGTCACTTTCTTGAACAACAACCGAAGATAGTCTGAGGTACAAGATCTTATAGTTAGAAGTTCAAAGAAAAGAAATAAGATTGGTTCACACCCCCTAAAGTCAGTAGAGGTAGAAAATCACAGCTTTGAGGTTTCAAGCTTCCAAAAGACACCAAAGAGTTTCAGGGCTTAAAGTGATTATTATGGAATATATATGATTCATTGGAGAAATGAACTATAGATATTGCTTGCTTTTATATTTGAGTTTTTGATGAAGTAATTTAAGATACCAAAAAATCACATTTACCTACAAAAACTTTAAGGTTGTGAATATTAGTCAATATTAGGATTTTAGGTAGATCCACACTTAAGGAAAAAATAATAATAAAAGTAAAAAATTTCAGTTTCTCAAAACTCCACTTGAAGGTTAACTAGTAATTTATGAAAGTGCTTTATACTTCTTCGGACTACAAACAATTGATTAATACTACAAAATTTTTAGGATTAAGGTGATTCTAGATATTTTGGAGGTGTTAGCTTATTCAATGCAATACTCTCGTCGAGAGCTTTGCAACGATATATAATTTGATAATGTTTGCTCTAATATTTATTATGCTTTGGTGCACGGAAGCTTAAGCAAAACTTGGCTGATAGGAAATCCTCCACTCCAAGCTTAGTTCATGTCAATGAGAGGTGAAATGAATGGAGAAGTTGCTCAAGCAACAAAACAATCATGTTATTCTCACCAACAAGCAACACTAGGCGTTGTAATATAAATTATCAAAAATAAGTTGTCCATGTCATGATTGTTGTCATTAAGCATTGAAGGTTCATTTTTGTTTCTTCAAATTGTAAATGGTGAGTACAAAAATAGAAAGAACAAATAAATATTGGAAGTGCGGTGATAAAAGTACTTTATAGCTCGTAGGGAGGTGCTGAAAGGGCTCAATATCGTGATTTGTTCGAACTTGTGTCAAACTAAATAGACATTTTCGACCAAAATGGAACGTCCTAAACATGCACATTTTGGGACAAAAGGAGAAGACCATGGATACTAGCAAACATAAATAACTCTAAACACATAACAATATTCAATATATTATACAAATACAAACTCTATAGCTCATAATTTGCTATCACCTACACAAGTACACTAAAAATCATGTTTTCCAGTAGCCACACTATATGATTAGGGTTTGCTATAACTTTGTACTTTAGATGAATATTTTTACTGAGAATATAACTACTTATAGTACTCCAAGAGGGACAAATTGGTAAACGCAATTAGTAAATCCTTCGATAAAAAATAAAAAGTTACAAGAATTATATGTCAATAAGCGCAATCAACATTAAACATATATCTTACAAGAGTCTTAATATATCTTCAAAACCTCTAGGAGATTGATTTTTTTTTTAGTTTTTTTAGTTTTTTTTTTTAATAAGCTATAATAAACATCTCAAGTGTGTCAATGGTAAAATCTACTAAGTAGTGTTCTAAGCACCCTACGATTTCTTCTACAGAATAAACTTGAATGTGAAGGTCACTAAAATTGAACCCAACTATTCTTTTAGGAGTTGCTGGAAGTCGTTTCACAAATGAGCCAACTGTGCCATATGGTCCATATCTTGCCTTTGTGGTGAGAAAGCTTAAATAGGTCATGATGTTATCACTATACCAATACTCCACTTGAGTAAGATATTCGCTTGGATACTCAAACTTGATCTGTGGTGTCCAAAGAAGCACCCAAACGAACACAACAATGTAAAGTCATTAGCATATAATACTTTCTTCAGAAATTGGTACCTTAAGAAAAGAATCACATTAGACGCATGCAAATATATTTCTCAAGCTCATCCATCAAATTACATACGTAGTTGATGTACATAAGTTAATTAGTATACGATTGATTTTCTTATATAACGTTAATCAACTCTAAGACAACTTTCTTCATGTCATTAAGTTATATCATTTTTTACAATTTGGGACTACCTGTGATAGCATATACATGAATATCGAATGTGGATGTAAATAGAACTTGGAAGGGGTGCTCACCAAACCATAGGTATAGTCATGCATATTTAGTCTGCGAAATCCCAAGTCACTTTTGACAATTGTCGTTGTAATCTCCCGCCCTTCTTTTGAAGAATAAGTTAACACATTAAATCCTAGCGAAAGCGTGTCCATATTCATCCTCAACTTAAGAATTTCTACACCTCTGATGTCCATGGGTAGTGGCAGGGCATGTTGAACTCCTCCATTCCCTCTTACATTATCAATCCAATCCCTCTCCTCCTACAAAGTAATCCCAAAACCCCAATCCAAACAATAATGTCAAAATGGATCTCACATAATTATAGAAAACATTCTCCAAAAAGGACAAAGTACTCTTTGAGATGGATGAAGTTCACTGTAGCATTAGTTGTTTTACAACATGCCCTCATAAGTTTTTCATTCTAATTGCACACACTTCCTCTAAAGTCTTACCGTCAAGAGCCTAGCATGTGAACTCACCTTCATCGATGTCAATAATCTCCCAAACGGCCATACCATATCTATTTGATTCTGACTTGATTCTGCAATCATTCCAATCACTAGTGAGTTGGGCTTACTTGAAATCACAAGATGCAACATGTCTATATTTTGCTAGAAAAGTTAGACACAGCAATAAAACAACTTCCATGATTGGATATACAATTGCTAACTTATCTCATACCTTGCAAACTGTGTATGCTCTTGAGATATCTCAATACTTTACACACATTTGCAAATGTTGGTCGCTCTCGTGGATCCGCACCCCAACATGAACTTATCAAAGAGGCCAAGGCTATGGGACAACTGATAGGTAGTTGTGGTCGAAGTGGATATTCTCCAGTCAACTTTGAATATAACAAACCCAATGGCACATCTTTGTAAGGTTCCTCTCCAGAAAGAATTTCAAAACAAATGATGCCGAAACTATAGACATCAGCCTTCATTGGGTATGCATGTTCCAAATGCTGATCACCTATATTATCTCCAAATATCTCAGGTGCGGTCCATCTCCTCGTACCTACATTGTGTGTGAGATGCGAGTAGCGAGTTATTTCATGTTTCACTTTGGCTAGGCCAAAATCAGCTACCTTTGCAAACACATATCCATCCTCCTCGCCAAACTCCTTCACTGGGTTCACAAGAATGTTTGCTGACTAGAGGTCTCGATGAGCGATTCCATGATTGTGAAGATAGTTCACAGCATCTGCAATTTGGAGCATTAGGTTCAATGTTGCTGGGAGAGAGAAAGGCACATCTCTTACCCCTCCTTGCATTCGGACTCTAATGAACTTCTGCAGATCTGTGGTCATTAGATCCAAGAGAAGTGAGTTGTTTGAGCATGCATACATTTTGACAATGTGAGGGTGATTGAGTTTCGCTAACGCCTCCGCCTCAGTCCGTAGAGAAGTAAGCCCCGCCGAAGAAAATACCTTTTGAGCGCACTTGTTTCCCAACCACGTAGCTTCTACAACGGCAGCATAGGAACCGCTACCCAACAGCCGACCATGCTTCACAGCCTCGTCCTCGAATCTCCAGAGCGTGGAAAGGTGGCCAGAGTCATCACTGCTGGTAACCTGGTCGGGCCAATTTTCTAGAAACTGTTCTGCCAGACAAAAGCCAGGATCTTCGCTCCCCTGCAAATTCCCACACTGCTCGGAACTGCATTCATGACTCAGACACCAGACCTGAAGCTCTAGCATCGGATCCCGCCAGTCTTCTTGCTCTGCTTTCTCCAGCATATCTTGTTCCAGGTATCCTATTTTGGAGTCCCAAGGAAATCGTTTGAGTTCTGGAGAGAACAGATCTTCCACATTTCTACAGATATTGCCATGGGACACCACCGACACGTACCACTGGATCTCCTTCAAAATGTCGGTAAACTCCTGGGACCGATCGGCATGTCTGAGAGCCGCTATCAACGGAGGTGATGGCCTACAACACTCCTCACTCAGAAGCTTCGCCCGTGTCAGCACCAAGTTCAACTCCGGCGGCACTTGTATTCGTGGCGGATGAACACGATTCGTTGCATGACAAGTAGGACAAAAGAAGTCGATCCCAAGGGCCCCAAAAATGAAGAGTGTACCGAATGAAGGTCACAAGAACCTCATGCTGAGCTCTGTAACGTTTGACATCCATCTTGCGCGAATAAAGATTGCTCTGCACAGAAGATTTGTCCGGGTTTCTATATCATTTCTCGATCCGAGCAAGCTAGAATTCTGATGTCGGGTGAAAGAAAGAAAGGGGAAGCAGCTTACCACATGGACCGGCCGTCAGTTGATCACCGTTGCTGATCTAGTCTAGTAACGACAGGAGCATGAAAACTGCCGCACACATCAACACGCATCATACGCTCCTTCCAGAGAGCGCCACAGAGAGAGCCAGGAGACCATCCACAACAAAGTGTACGCTTTCCTATCCACAACTCGTTCCTATCCTTTGGCGACAAGCCGAGCCCTCGATCACTGCCAGAGCCAAGAGATACTCTTTGGGGATATAAAAGACTCGAGTTGTAACCCTAAACATGTCTTCGACACCCCGACTGCGGATCGTGCACAGTGTACAGAATGATATGGCAATACTGTAACACGGCTACGGAACTATCCGGTGCTCTCCACGCTACACCCCCTCAAACCCGGATCGTTTTGCTGCTATTGCCCTTAGTCAGAATGTGCGAAGATTCTGCTCCACGTCTAGATTCTGCACATGATTATATGTACTCTGGTTTGCTCCCAATTGGAATGTTGAAAGATTAAGAGTGGAAGCATACACCTGGATTACATTAGTTGAAGAATTACATAAGTTAAGAGGGATACAGAGAATCGAATCCCGCATGATTCAGATGCTTCTACCCTTTACTTGGTCCACGTCTTCAGTCAATGCGCAGTTGAGTCATCATGAGCGAAGTGCGAACTACCTTCATACAATAATCTGTGAAACTGGATCTTTTTTGTGTAGATATATGTGTTTTGTAATACATCACAACATTCTAGGAGGGCATTTGGTTCAGTGCATGAATCATTAATTTGAGTTGATTTCTAGAGGCTTATATATTCGATGAAATAAGAAAAACATGTGCTCCTTAGTTTTTTACACGTTACATTGTAGAGCATAAATCACTTCACGTATGAATTGAGAAGGAAACATTGTCGAAACAATCGATTCTGTCAAGTACAAACATACTGTGCGAGTCAACGCAGGCACTAGAAGCCTCGACTTCGTGATTTGTGTATTTGACATCAAAATATGAGTAAAAAGTGGAGTACAGTGAGAGCTACATAGCAAATTCTGTTGGAAACAGAGTTCGAGGGGCTTGCTTAGGAGTTAAAGGTTAATGATCAGAGCCCTAAGCAGATTTGTAAAAATTTGTAAATACTTAGGGCAGTGAAAACAATGCTCGGAACTTTGATGCAGTATCGAACCAGTTTCGTTGAAGAAAGGTCAATCAGCGAGCGATCACTGTGTAACGATACACTTGTTACGATACATGTACCACAATTAAGTGCGGCAGTAAAACCAATTGATAAACTGCAAACCAGAAATGAACTGTGAAAAGTAAGCCGCATACTGACAGCCTCAATCCCAATTGCATCGACTTATATTTCATGGGCTTCTCGAAGCTTTACTGGGAAACCCTAAACCCCATTCTCGTTTGACCTAATCACTTGCATAATCGGTAAAAGTGAAGTGCAAAATCAATCACTGAAGCGAGTTAAGTGTACAATGGTGTTGAAGCTTGATGGTTAGATGATTGATGAATTTGTGGGCCACTTTCTGAATCTGCTATCGAGAAGTGGCTTGCAATTCAGGGCTGGACAGGTTGTAGAGAGCACCGTATTTTCGAGACAAGTAATCTAAGAAACACTTCGCATCAAGCTTGCTTCCAGTCACTTGCTCAATGAGTTCATCAGCTGTTTCGTACAAAGAGCCCACGGAGTGGATCTTCTCCCGCAACCATTCTCGAAGCTCCGAGAATTTGCCGTCCTGGATCTGTTTCCTGAGCCCTGGAATCTGCTTCTCGGCGGTCAGGAAGATCATGGACGCGTACACGGCGCCGAGAGTGTACGTGGGGAAGTAGCCGAACAAGCCCATGCTCCAGTGGATGTCCTGCAAGCAACCTTCGACGTCGTTCTTGGGCACGATGCCCAGATACTCCTCCATTTTCTGGTTCCAGATTGTGGGAATGTCGGCAACTTTGAAGCTCCCATCGAGCAAGCCCTTCTCGATCTCGAATCGGAGCAGGATGTGGAGCGGGTACGAGACTTCGTCGGCTTCGACGCGGATCATTCCGGGCCTGACCTCGTTGATGAGCTTGTGGTAATCGCTCGCGGCAATGCTGGGGTTCAAGGAGTCTGAAAAGCTGCGCTGCACAATTGGCCAGTAATGGTCCCAAAACTCCATGCTCATGCCCACTTGTTTCTCCCAGAGGAGAGATTGGCTCTCGTGCAGGCCCATGCCCGGTGGCTTCGACGCCGGCAAGCCGGCTGCGCGCGCCTGCGCGTCCAGCCCTTGCTCGTACAGCCCGTGACCCGTCTCGTGGAGCGTCGCCAACAGACCGGAGCTTAGCTCCGTCGCCCTGAACCGGGAAGTTATCCGGACATCGAATGGCGAGCCCACGGGGATCGTCATCGGGTGGGTAGACACATCCAATCTGCCAGATGTGAAATCGAACCCTAAGTCCTCCGCGAATTGCCTCGCGACCACCATTTGAGTGTCCACGTTGAGCTCCACGTCATCGAGAAGGTCGTTGTTCGTGTCCGCTTTCGCCTGAATCTGCTTCACCAGGGCGATGAGTGGGGTTTTGAGCGAGGCGAAGAGGGGCTCCAGGCGCGCCACAGTCAAGCCGCGCTCGAACCGGTCGAGACAGTAATCGTAAACATCCGTGCCGGGATCCGCCACGGCCGCGGTTTCCTCTCTGGCGATGTCGATCCACTCCTGGAGCACGGGCGCGAAGATGGAGAAGTCGTTCTCCTTCCGCGCCTTCTGCCACGCCGCGACGCCATTGGCATCAAGCGCTGCGGCGCGCGCCGCAAGCTCAACCGGCTTCTTCTTCATGCGATTGTACTCCCGGGCGGCCTCCCGCACGGAGGCAATCTCCGCGGGCGTGAGGCTCCCGTCCAGCGGCTCTGCACGGGAAAGAGCCTCCAGAGCCGCCCCGATGGCGTCGCTCGTCTTGTGCGCGTGCGCGACGCGCGCGATGACCCCCTGCTGCGCGCTCCGAGTGGCGACGCCGTTGGGTGGCATGTACACCTGCTGGTCCCATGAGAGCAGCGACGCTACTCCCTCCAGGCAGCTGATCTCCTTCAGCTTCTCCTTCAGCTGCTCGAACGCCTCTCGTGCACCAACATCCCCGCCCATGCTGATGTTGCTGCTCGCCCTCACTAACCCAAATTCTCGTCTTGCTGGGACTCTTATACTGATGCGAAAATGGGGCAGGCCAAAGATGCTGCTACTGTTGATGCTCCTGCCGCTCCGGGTGGGGATGAGCGATGAGCGACAGCAGCAGTGCTGCCTCAGGGAGACCAGTGCCATCGCTCCTCAAACGTTTCACCCACACTCTCAGTTATGTTAAGTTAGTCTCTCGTCATCAGTGTCATCAGTGCTTGAAAAACCCCACCGGATGCAAAACCCTTGCAACTTCGAGTGCTTGGACCCACCTTCAAATTCTTTGTTGGCAATCTTGCACGTCACTACATTGGCTCATGATTGCGGCACTTGGTAACCAATCATCGACGAGTTTTCAGCATGATGTGTTGAGACATATGAGGCGGATCAGTTCTGACATGTGGAGGGAGAGACAACATAACATTGTCCGTGTCACACTCTACAGATGTGATATTATAGAGGGTGTGTTTCCATGTCACATTCTAAACATGTGATACTATGGAGGGTGTGCCACCCACTTTACAGTGTAAGCATTTTGAGAGTTCTTTGCTTGAACAAAAGCAGATCTTTGTATCGATTTGGAGACATTGACATTTGCACCCATTTCAACATTGACATACTTCTTTCCTCCTGAGCAAAGTGGCATCCTCCTAGCCTCCGGTTTGACCTTATCCACTTGAGGATTGACTCTCGTCTCCCGACCAGCATCTGGATGACTATCATCCGATAGATTCTCATTAGAAGTTTTCATCCAAGGATATACGTCGACGTCCAGTTCAGCATCATGTTGCACATGCTCAATAAGAGCGACCGTGGCTCGATCCACGTGGCAGTCCAGAAGTGGTTTAATTTACAGCTTCACCGCTGCAAGCAGAAAGTGATATTTCGTCTCCCATCACCGTCGCTAAGGGGTAGTGCGCTTATGACTCCCATCACCGTCGCCAAGGGATAGTGAGCTTATGACCGCGACGAGACGCACTTAGGGCCACTTTATACTTGGGGCCGGATTGAGGGCCGGCCCGAATTCTTTAAATTTCAACCAATAGGATGGCTCGATTCTTTCAAATTGGGCCCAAGGGCTTTATACTAGGACCCGACTAGGGCCCAACCAAAACTTCACTTTATCCTATGTGGCATCCCACGTGGCACTGTTTTGGCGCCAAAATGTTCGGGCCCAAGTGATGCAATTGGGACAAGGTTTACCAAGTCCGAACTCCCCAACTTGGGCCCAAGCCCTAACTGTCGAATCCGGCCCAGCCTCCAGCCGGCCCTGGCCTCTGTATAAAGTGGCCCTTAACTTATGACCACGACTTCGATATTCAGTGGTGACATTGCTACCAAAAACCACAAAGCAAGTGCGTGGTACATGGGTCTGAGTCACCCAATTAACTGCACTATTCACTCTACAAAGGAAATATCAATGGACTTAATTTGGTCCAAGATTTGAGATGAAGGAAGATAACTTTTTAATTGGAGGTTTTTTTTTTTTTTTTTTTTTTTTTTTTTTTTTTTACAATGTTTGCAATTATCATCTCAACTCCAAAGTCATCATGATAACATTTTGTTTTTTTTAGTATCGACATATTATGACCTTGCAATCTATGTGGTGTTGAGACTTGAATTTTGATCTACATCATTCGCAAATAAGTTTTTAGCAAGGTTGTATAGTTAAAATTTTGGTATCATCCTTTGCGTTACACTTTTAGGCTTCAAAAGCAACAATATTTGTAGTGTGAAAAAAATACCTTGGGACATTAAGATATTATTACAAACTCTTAATTTCTCAAAAATCAACTCAAAACACTCTAGTCTTTCCTGCTTGGTACACCAATTTCCTACTCCCCACAATGTATTGTTTTTAGGGGTTAAATTTAAATATTTAAATTCAATTGACGGGGAGCTACACACAAGGAAAGTGGTCTGGAGTTCAAATTTCTGTCGACACCCCATCCCACGCACGCCCACTAAGCGAATGTATACGAATTCCTTCGGAACAGAGTTGTTCTAGGTTTCGGGAGAAGAACCGCCTCATCGCAAGGATTGATCAACTCCAGGAGAGAATTCATCGCCATAGCCAGTTGTAATTCACGCTTTTGGAATCAGATTCTCAAATATGAGATTGACTCCCTCTTGTGGCTCACGATCTTCCTTCGAAGAATCATGACGGGGGAAGAGATTTGAAACCGGATTATCCTCTATTTCTCTTTTTCTTGGTCGGGGGTGGGAATTCGAATTTGACCTATCTGGTGGTCGAGTTCATGTATGAAATGGCAACGCGGGCTTTTAATGGAGCCCATGTTCTGGTATTGGAGGGAGTGACGACAACAGCTCCCAGCTGCAGCAGGCAAGCAAGTGCTTCAAGAGGGTTCGATTGGAAACGAAAATTAGGGTTACAGTCACAGTTTTTGGGAAGGACGATGGAGCCAGTAGCTCAAGTTCCCCGTAATCTTCCCAGCAATCTTCTGCAGCTCCGAAACGCGTATACCACTACTGAGACTATCGTCGGTAGCCTCAAGTCCAAGGAGCCTGGCAAACGACGATTGATCTTGCTCCGTCATGCCAAGAGCTCATGGGCCGACCGCTCTTTGAAAGGTACCAATTCTCTCATAATTAGGTTAAACGGATTGTGCACTATCATCATTCGGAGATTCTAGTTTACTGAATCTGGTATTATTTGACAATTTTAAACTTATCTTTCTGAATACTGATGATATTCCAAATCCTTGGTTCGTAAAGGCTCAATTTGGTACTAGATAGTGTGATTTCTTTACGAAGATAATGAGACACTATAGATAATGGTGTCGGTGAGGAATCTAGATTGTATAACTACACGATGTCATTCTCATTCATAATCAGAATTGTGCCATTGTCATGCAGAGTTGGATTTGAGATTCTAGTTTACTGGTTCTAGTATTATGGACAAATTCTATCATATCTTTCTCACTTGGATACTAGATAGTGCGAAGGGAATGAGACACTGTAGATACTGCACTGGTGTTGGTGAGAAATCTTGAATATAACTATACGATGCCATTCTCATTCACAGCTGTTTTTGAATCTCTAGTTCACTGATTCTGGTAATATGAACAAAGTTAACCAGTGCTCATGATCTTTGATTTCTTGGTTATTTAGGGCTTAAGTGGATGCCGGATAGTGCAATAGTAATTAGACACTATACCACGGTGTCGGTGAGAATGATGGGAAATATTATATTGATGAGATTCGAATCCTTGACTCTTTACTCGAGAGTAATGAGATGCTGTAGATACTACAACCATGAGTCGGTGCTAATCATAATACACTGTAGGACACTGTAGATACTACATTACTATGGTGTCGATGAGAGATAGGACCTCTTGTGTAGGTTAGGTTGACCCTGAAGAATCTCGCTTTGGTGCTGACAATTAGTAGCCTCATCGAGCTTTCATGTTTATATTTACACTCGAGTTATCCATATTTTGGATAGGTGCGGACTCTCTTGAAGTGAGGATCGTGAATAATTTCAAATCATACCTTCCCCAATACTGATGATGTTTGAGTCTTGGTTCTTAGGGCTCAAGTGGATGCAGGATAGTGCGATTCCTGTATATCGTATTGAGACACTGTAGATATTGCGAGTAATAAGAAGTCCTGTTGGCTCTTAAAATCTTACTCTGGTTCTCCACTAACGAACAAGAGTAGCTTCATTGAGTTGATCTTATTGATCTTTTCTGTGTACTATATTTCGGAGAGGTTCGATGTTTGTTAATGTGAGTCAATTGTTGACGGCAGATCACAACAGGCCGCTGAGTAAAAGAGGGCGTTTAGCAGCAGCGCTCATCGCAACCAAATTGGAAAAGCATCGTTGGAAGCCCGAGCTTATTCTTTCCAGGTTCGTAAATGCAACCACCGCTTTCCTTCTAATTTGTCGAACATTTTTAATGCGGGTTTTGGATGCAGTGATTCAATGAGGACACGGGAGACACTGGAAATCATGCAAGCACATTTTAGTGACTTGACAGATGCAGAGGTTCGGTTTCTCGGCAGCTTCTACTCTGTGGCGGCCATGGATGGACAGACGGCCCAACACATTCAGGAGAATGTTCTCAAATTCACTCGAGATGATGTTACTACAATCATGTAGGTGGCTCACAAACGGGGCTCAGTCTTTTGTAGTAATGATCTTTGTTTGGTTCGTGCTCTCTCTGAGTGGGGTTGCTCTTTTCAGGTGTATGGGCCATAACAGAGGATGGGAAGAGGCTGCTAGTCAGCTTTCTGGCGTTGCCGTGGAGTTGAAGACTGCGAATGCCGCTCTTTTGGAAGCTCCTGGCTGCTCTTGGAAAGAAGTAAGTAAAAGTAATGGCAATGCAGCAGTCTAGAAGGTTCATTGATTTTGAAGGTTGCTACTTCTATCGCTAAGGTAGACAGTCGCATTTCAGGTATATACTAGTGTTGAAGACTGTGAATGCATTTTTTTATCATAGATAACAAGAAGTGATGAAAATCCATATTTTTTAAAGTATAAACATGAATCTCAGAAAGTGTCTTGCGGATTACCCAGAACCAATCACCTTACACTCATGTGCATTACATTCTTTTTCCTGAAATGTAGGAAGTAGGCAATAATCTGGAGGAAGTACTTTTAGGACTGTCCACTTTCTTCAGGTTGGCAACATGATGATGCTTAAAAACTGAATATCAGACTCGACATTAAACTGCACAATTTTTTTTGAGCCCTTAAACGCCCAAGATTGTCAAATTACACCGAAAATCATGTCCGTGGGTGTTTAAAGGATCGGTACGTGGTGCTTGTTGCTAACGTTTTTGTGCTCTTGGCCTGCAGGCATTCGAGAAAGCGGGAATGGGAGGCTGGAAACTAGTAGGTATCATGAAGCCAGATTTGAAGCCAGATTCAACCTCTGATGTCGAATACGAAGTAGTATAGCACAGTTAGCTCTCTCTTTCACATTCTCTGGCAAGTTTTGTTGTAGAAGGATAACACAAGAGGCCTCACTTTAGCCGAGCTCAACCTCACAATTGTTCAATACCACTGGTCATGCTACCTCCTCGTTGAACCCTATCTTTTGCACACTTCGTTCCAGACCAAGCACCATAAACATTACTCAAATTGCCATTGATAGATATCTTCCATCACATGAAATGTACCCTTATGCATTTGATAAGAGCTTATTTGATAAGATACGTATAATCTAGAGCTTATAGCATATGGATATGCTTGCTTATGGGTTACAGACTGGTTCGGCAGAAGCTAATCGGATGGGCTCCATGAATTCGGTGTCGTACCGAAAGCTGAGGCTTTGACCAGATCCGAGAGGCTGCAGATTATTGACAGCGCAGTTGGGTCCGTTGCCCAATCGCCGGAACACGTTTGCATCGATGGGGAGAGCGGAGCTGAACTCCCCACAGAAGGCGATGATGTTGCGGATGGCGCATTTGGGGTCGCTGCATGTGTTGGTGATGGCTACTTGGAACCGAGGCGTGCCTGTCGTCGATTCTTGCTTCTGCGTTATTGATATGTCTCGCGGCTGGCATCCCTCGTCCGGCCGAGGCACCCCACTTGCCTACACACATCAATGCATATGCTTGAACATGTTCGACTACAGCCTTAGATTCTGGTGCTCTTCTCATGGTTACGATACCTTCGTTTTGTCTGTAAAGTAAGTGAAGAGGAGGAGTTGGTGGAGTTTAAGAAGCTGTGCATGGTTACATGTGTGAATAGTGTAAGTTATTACCTCTCGACCATCTAAAAACCAGGATATCAAAGACTGTTTTAGTACAAAACCAGGTTCATGAAGAGCTGATGCTTGGACATGACTATGTCAACACTATATAAAATCTTTCTTATTGAGCGCTAGTTTCCGGTGGGTTACAATCCTTTTGCCGTTTGGACAGTAAATGAGGAGGAGACGGTGAAGAAGTCGAAGAAGCTGAGCAGAGTAACATCAGAAGTTGTTTGAGTTGATCCGTTTGTTTGTAATCTCAGGTATATCATAAGCTATCTGGTTTTATCCACTGTTTTCTTTGAAAGAGAAAATCGTGAGTATTCATGAAGAGGTTTGTCACAGTGGATTATCTCAACCTTCGTTTCTGTGGTGCTTTATCACGGATTATACTACTTTTCATTCTGTAAAAGAAGTGATGGAGGAGGAGATGTCGATTGTAGAAACATCACCTCTCAACCAGCTGAGCGACATCAAGAGCTGTTTGGAGAAATAAATACCTGTTGATTGATAGTTGAATTCTGTGTGTTGATCTCGGCTCCAGTAGCTCCAGTGGTGGCTTTTGCAGCGACCTCATTCTCCATTGCGCATGCGCAAGAAGAGAATGTGGTCGCCAGCAGAAGTGCTTGGAGAACGAATACCATCGCCATTGCTGGGAGAATCTGCAACAAACAGCTTATTTCTTCAGGTTACTCGAAACTCGGCTTATTCTGGTTAAAGTATTCATGTGATTACTGCTGCTCTATCGACAAAATATGGGTCGCTGCAAAATGCCTCTCCAATACAAACATCAAAAGCAAGCTCTGAAACATCATAGCAAATTAACCACCTGAGTGCCAAGCTTGAACGATGAGGATCTGTACATTGAGTTGGCTTTATGTAGTTGCTATTTCATGATATTAAGCATCAGTGATCTTTGGAGAGATTTGGACTCACTTTCGAACCTCCATAATTTCAGAACAGGAAAAGTATGATTTGATTCTAGAATCCACCTCTCGAAGCAAATGCAACATCTCGACAACAACATTTTCAAATCCGTACTAGGTACTGAAATCAACAATGCATGATCTCAAATCACATGCTGAAGTAAAGTCTCATCTAACGAAGGGAATCTTGTATCTTTGATTAATCCCACCCTTCTTTTACTCTTTAATAGAAAATGTAAAGTTAAGTTCTTCTCACCTGGAGATATTATTTGAGTTATTATTTTACTTAAAATTAAAATTAGAAATATAAAGCCTCTTAGCAAATCATGTATAATAACTTTGAATGTTTACTTCAATCATAACTTAATTACAACATGAGTTTTAGTTAGAGAGCATCTTTTCTAGCTTCTATTAAAAAATTACAATAAAAGTAAAATCTTACTTTTTATTTGCGGTCAGGTTGGTGCTATATATAAGTCTCCGAAATATATTTATTTTTCATTCTTCTATATTGTCAGTGATGTTTTTAATTTTTTCATCTTTGTTCAATTATAACTTCTTGTCAAGTGAACTTTGGGCACTGCAGCTTTGATTAAACAAAAATGAATATGTTTAGAAGATTGACAATGAAGAATTCAAACAACAAAAAGTTGGAAATGGACATGGAAGAGTTTGAAGCAGATATGATAATGGCTCCGGAAACGGATGAGGCAGACATGACAGTGATTCCAAAAACGGATGAGGCAGATATGATAGTGGCTCCGGAAACGGATGAGGCAAGCACGGCAATGGTTCCGCAGACGAATGAGGCGGACATGACAATGGTTCGAAAAACGGATGAAGTGGACATGATAATGGTTCCGAAAATGCTTGAGGTGGAGGCAGGAACACTAAAGACACTCAACGAGAGCCTGGAACTTCTAACACTTAGAATCCAACGTGCGGAAGAAGACTTGCAAAATGAGGAACTTCTGAGGTACCAACTACAATTGAATCTCGAAGAAAGACTAGAACTTCTCGCAAGTAGAGTTGGAGTTGTAGAAAAAGGCTTGAAGAATGAGCAAGTCCATAGAGAACAATTGCAAATGAAGTTGATGAATATCACGAAGACTCTGGAAGATTTGAAGGTGAATGTTTGGAACATGGAGGAAACACTCACAAGTGAAATAGAGAAGCATTTGCAAACGAAGATGGAGCAATTGAAGGTTGAAAGTAAACCAAGAATGTCTTGGTCTCTTTTGAACAACGCAATACAAAGTTCCGATAGACATGACTTGGAAACAACAGCAAAGTTCTTCTTTGACTTGATGTAGATGAACACACAAAGTGGTGTTCATAATCCCTGTAAAAATCAAGCAAGAGGCTCAATAATCGCTCGAATTTCTGATTGGCAAGCTCATTGGAGAGAGTGGACCAAGAAATCAATTTTTGCTAAGTTTGTAAAAAATTGAACCAATTGGAATCATAAGTTTTGGAAATACCTTAAGTTGACAGCAAGTTTGGATTATTAAGAAGTCATTTGGCACTTTCTGGAGTAAAAAGAAGCTGTTTTCTCCCATAACAGAAAAATAATGTTTCTGGACAAGGCTCACCCAAGATCTGTAGCTTCTATCAAAAGTATTTACTAATCAACCTGCTCTCAACCTACGTTTTTTGAATTTAGTTATGAATTTCTGACATGAAACCCTTAAATAATAAGTCTAAACCTGAATTGTACACCATGGGTAAATTAAATTTCAATTGGACTTGCTCTCAACCTATGCTATGTAATGCAAATTGGCAATTATACTTTGTTGCATGTGAAAGTGATACTTTCAAAAAATAAGAAATACAATGCGATATGGAATCCTTCTCACACCTGTTATTATGATCATGATCTTTGTGAGTCGATACTGCAAAAACTCTCCACCTCGTGTGGGGCAGCAGAGATTGAACTTCCACACCTGTTTTTTTAAGGATCAAAATTGGTAACAACAACCGACCTCGTGTGGGGCTGGATAACTTTGAAAAAGCATCATTCTTCTTTCTTGACCTTCTTAAAGGGAACGAGCTCCGTGAAAGGATGTGCTGTTGGTACGAGCCGTGCGAGGAGGATGAGAGGCACAATGAGGTAAGGAATGTAGATCCCGATCAGCAGATTTTGCGTAGGAATGTTCTTCGCCAGAATGTCTGCAAAGATAGGAAACTGCACAGAAGAATTTACAAAGTAAGCCAACCTCTTCACATGAACCAGGCAAAGCTACAATTTACCGGATGTTAGAATTGACTTACCATGGTGGTTGCAACATGCGAGGCGTATATGATGCCGGTGATGCGTCCCCAATCTTTACCTGTGAACGTCACACATACTATTCAATAATTCCTGTGGCCGAAATAACCTTCACAAAGCTACTAGCAGTGACTCGCAAAAGTCTACTTGCTATGATCATTACAGTTCAAGGAGACAGGGATCGAGCTTTCAAGGCACCACCACACTGTTGGGAGAGTCGATTCTCGATATCTACGCAGGAGATGACATTGCTGAACAATAATTTGGTGCTCAAAAGAAAGCATGATCGAAATCTAGCGCTGATAGTGTCTTGTTATTCGCAGAAATGCCATGTGTTCTGAGAATCTAACATTCTCATTGCACAAAATGTTAGATACATGCTACCAGCAACGTTATGGATGTTATGGTTTAAGCATCATGAAGCGATTCTCGATCTCTACGCAGGAAATGATATCCCTGACAAGAATCTGGTGCTCAAAAAGAAAAATCTAGCACTAGTACTGTCTCGTTATTCGCAGAAATGCATGTCTGATGTCGCGATTAGCATCTAAGCATCTAACATTTTCATTCTACAGAATGTTACATACATACTACCAGCAAAAAGCCGCAACATTGTGGATATAGGCGCTCTAATTCAAGATTCCACATTCACAACACTATTGAAGTGTGAGCTGCCTGAAGCGATTCTCGATTTCTACACAGAATGCTGTGACTGAACAAGAGTTTAGCGCTCGATCATTAGAAATCAAATGCAGCTCCCGATGTGTTTTCCCGCCTATTCTCTTCAAACCCTAAATGAAATAAGGAGGGGGCGATCGAATACTCACCGGCAATGAAAGCGTAGCAATTGAGAATGAGCAGCGGGAGCTGAAGAAGAACCTCCATGTACACCAAGCCCTTGAAGAAGGGCGGCTGAGTGGCCACTAAGTAATCGCCTGAGAATTTGACATAGGATTGTGTCAGTTCGCGCAGTTGCTTGGGGACGAGAGTGGCAGGTAACATTGGTTGCGACTCGAACAACACGACCACGGGGATGTTGATCAACAGAAAGGAGACCAGGAACAGATCCAGTGGTCTCCTGCTCAATGCCACGGCTCGCCTCTCCTCGCCCATCGTGATCCTCGAAACAGATATCAAAACACACGATCCAAAAGAATGTGCGATCGTAATGCAAAAGCGAGACCCACAATCAAACAGGAGCTCCACCTACTGCCGATGCCGTGCCTGGAGGCGTTGAAGCCCGTATCGTAAGGTTGACGGGCGGCTTCTTCAGCGGTACGCGGCATTCGATATCTATTTACAGGGCCTTGAAGGAGCACGTGTGGATTTGTTTGTGACGCCCTTGAAAGTAAGGTACACTCTAACCCCTTTATTGTCACACCTCATTTGAAATTGTGTTTTTAGGCTAAAGATGGCTAGATACATATTGGAGTTAAGAGGCTTTTAGTAACTCAAGATAGTTCGGGCATTTAGAGGCAGATAAAATGTTTTTTGCGTTCGTTACGCGGGATCTTGGCAAGGAAAGAGCCAATAGAGGTGCATGAAGTTTTGTAGGAAGTGGGATATATCCACGTAGTGCAAGCATCAACTAGGTTGTGAATCTTGCATGCAGTTAAAAAACTTTGGGCACTTGAGGTATATTTTGTTTCATTTTTTTTTAGAATTATGACCGTTCAGACTATGAAGGCATGAAAATGCTGTTTGAAGTCAAATTTTTGTATGAGGTGAAGGTACGAATGAGATCACAAATCCAACGTGCTGATAAAAAGATATGGGATCTTAAAATATTTTTACCAAAAAAATAAAAATAAAAATTAGAGAAGATCAAAGTAGAAAGTCTTCTATCATTGAGTAGGAGGTGACTTAGAAGGACAATGTGATATATCATGAAGGTGAGACGGTGTGAAATTATAATATTTTGACGATGAGATGTTGCACGAAGATAAATAATGTGATATTTAGAAATACCCATTTGCAACTTGATATAAGAACTTTTTAACCATTTAACCTCATTCAATTTTAAAATAGCATCATATGTAAATGAAAATGCTAAAGTGGAATGAACTCAGATTCCAAAGTGGATGTGGTTAAGACTTGATAGAAAGAAATTAAAAATTAAGATAAGGGAGGTAGAAGGTAAAACACATCAACTCCTTCCGGAGTTATAATGGGCGGAAGACCTTTCCGGTCAAGCCAAATTTTGGGTGTCTCATGATATACCTCCATGGTCTAACCCAAATTAGCGTAGGCATTTAATGTGATTAGCTCTCTAGGCACCACAAACCTTGGCTTGGTGGTTAGGGCTCATGGCCCCCAATGAGGAGGTCTTGGGTTCTATTCCCCATGCCGGCGTGGTGCTCACCACTATAGTCCACCCAACTATTGTGGGGGGTCTTTGGACCTTGTTGTATGGGTACCTCAAAGCCCTTTGGAGGGATACTATGTCAAGTATTTTCAAGGCATTAGTAACTAGGCTAGAAACTAGCGTAGTTATAGTGTCCACCCTCGAGAGGGGGAAGTAGTATTGTTCCAATTTCCCCTTGTCCGGTGACCATTGGGATATTAGCATTACGAACGGACGCTTCATTCACGCTGGCCCCTTAGAAAGGGACTGGAGTTTCTATCTATCTAATTAGCTCTAGTATCTGAGTAAACTAGATATATCTAACTCGATTTTGCACGTGTTAAAAACTTGTCTCCCTAGGCATTTTTTTGGTTTTTCTTTTTTTGATACTACCCGGAAAGGGATCTCAACAAGAAGGTAAAACACATAATATTGGTGATTAGAGTTGGTGAGAGATAAGGACGGGGATTAGGACAATGAATCTAGAATTTCCTCTATTAAGTAGACAAGTTACATCCCAATATTACATAATAGAATAGAGATTTTTTGGAAGCATGAAACTAATACACAAAAATATATTTAGTTGATTAAAATTTGAGAAATATGGCAAAAAAGAGTTTTTCTTAATTTATTTATCGAAATAATTAAATAAATGAAAAACAAAACTACTGTCATACATAATACGTATAAGCTCTCATATTCAAACACTTTTTGGTGCATATAAATTATCCAAATCTTTTCGAGTCTAAGTGTTCCTACTACAAATTAAGATTCTAATTAAGTAAGTTCCATTTAATAACTACAAGATTAAAAATTGAAGATATAAAGTATAATTGTAACACTTCCCTTAAGTTGTTATATAAACTTCCCTTTGAGATAAATATAGGAAATTTCATATGATTAATCAAATAATTCAAGAAGGTGGTAGCAATAGGATGTATCTTTTTGTACTATAGATTGTATGTAATTTGAGTCCATCACACTAATTAGAAATTTTAATTGCAGAAGTCTATACGACATGCCTATTTCTTTTTAGATCACTTTGAGTTACCATAAATTTGAAGTATAAATTTGACTACCAAACAAAGTAAAACTTGTTATGAACATATGCAAATGCATTGTCAAGGTTGATTTGGAAAGCGATAAGCTCAAAATGTACTCTTATAGAATTTTTGGCAATTTTTTTTCATCAAAGAAATATCGTAATGAAATATTGTTTGATCTATGCAATGTAAGAGAATTGGAGAAATATTCAAGAAAAGTATTCCAACTTGAACATTTCTGGAGCCTTATTGACTCACCTTTGTTATCATTTTGAACCAAAACATGACGATGATCAAGAAGTAAAACCAGATTGTTAAAGAAAAGTTTCAAAGAATCGTGGAGCATAATAAAATTGATGATTCAATCTCCTTTAGAGAAGATTTTTAGAAATAGGTCAACTTCATGCTCCATGCTTTTTTATAGAATGTTACTTCTTTTCACGACAATAAAATTCCTCAACAAGACAAATGTAGTCTGTAGTTTCAAAGTTGGCGATTGTTAAAAAGTTGTTGGTTAAATATACAGCTTTGTGAAGTTCCGTTTTGCCCAACTTTGATCAGGCAATCACTCACATATTTTTATGAATACAATATCATATGGCTTTTGACCTAGCTTTCCTACATATCAAGTTTGTAATTCAAAACAATCACATATAATGTATATTAATGTTGATGTATAAGATATGAATTTTTTCGTAAATACAAAATTTCATCAAAATTCCAAGAAATTTATGTCATGTTAAATTTAATAAATCACAAACAATTTCAACAACAATGTTTGAACTAAATATTCTACTTGGGATTCTACATAGCATTTACGATATTTATTTATCAACCGTGAAGCATTTAGCATACAAACCAAGACTCAAATGTATAAAATAAGATGAACTTTTGAAATATAGATCTTGTAGTAAACATTTGTAGTTGTAACTTACAGGGCCCTTTGAAGATAATACAGACGTATTCTCCTTAAATACAATCCAACCCATTTAAATACTAGATTTTCTATCAACAATAGCAGGGGTATCATTGAACACTTTTATTATGTGAATATAGAGTTTATATGATATCACTTGGCCAATCGTAGAGCTTTTGAACTATTGTTGAGAATTTAAGTTCCAAGAAGGTTCCAAGTGTGAAATTGTATAAAACAAATTTATTTTAAAAGGTGTTATCCTCCCATAGATATTAATATATTTTTCTCGTGTGGGCTAGATGAATGATAAAAACAAACTTTTCTAAAAGATATTTAGAAATTTATACTTGGAACTTGGTGAGTATTGGACCAATATAAAACACAAAATCTTTGTAATTTGTAGTACATAACACATTGATTTTCATTTATGCAATAATCAAATTTCTACTTCAGATGATTTAATAATTATAAAGGAGAAGAGTTGACATGAGATTCTTAATAGAGATTAGCTAAAGCTATCTAAAATGTTTGAAATATATTCACTTGACTCTAGATTGGCCCATATTATAGTTTCCATTTATCATAGATCAATTCAAAAATTTAACCATATGAAAACACTTGAGTGGAAATCTACATCGATCTACTTGAAAATCATCTACATTCCTTGCATAAGTAGTCATTCTAGTAATTTTTCCAATTTCTGAAACATTAATTCATAGAATTGTAATAGTTTTGTAAATGTCTCCAAAATTTGAACCAATCAAACAACAAACAACCCAAAAAAGTTTTAACTTGTCAAAAATTGACATAAAGATAGTTCAAACAAAATCTTTTAGATCACTTACAACCAATATTTACCAAAACTCTTCAGATAGTGAATCTAAGAAAAGAGAAAACACACTAAGTAATTCCTTATCAAATAAAACACAAAAAACAAGACAACAACTCAAGAAGAAATCTTCAAATGCACAAGAAGAATCCTATACAAAAAAAACATTGAAACGAGAAAAAATGAATGGTATAATATTAACTAATCGCAAACCGAAAAAAGATACAACAATAGATGAAGTGTCAGTAAGCGGTTCAAGGTTTTCTAAATATAGTTCTTCAAATGATGGAGTAAATGAAGCAAGATATAATTTTGATGATGATGAACTAGATAGAATATATTGTCCAAAATTGTTGAGAAGAAATGCAAACAATTTACATCAAAATTTGGATATTAAGATTCAAACTAGAGGCACAAATAATATTTCTCCAAAGAGGTTTTTTACAAATACAAATGCAGAGGTTTTGGAAAAGAATAAAGTGTTAGTGAAAAAGAAACTATCTCTTATTCCGGAGGATAATATACATGTGAATGAAATCTTTATTCCAAGGAGTAGCAATAGTGCTCCCAATCTCAAAGGAAACCTTATGTTTAAAAGTATAAGAAAAAAAAATCCAATAGAGGATTCTATTTCAAATAAACAAATTTGGAGAAAAAGTACAGAAGCACTAAATGAATTGTTGCAATCTAACGAAAAAGAGACTGAGAACTTTGAAATCGGCTCGAAGTTACAACATACGTATATTGGTGCCAATCACCAACACTTTGGTCATGATGTATTAAATTTTTCCAATTGCCAAGTATGGCCAAACATAGCAAATGCAAAATACTTCAAGTTCTTAGAAGAAAGTGAAAGAGAATTTCAAAATTTCCATGACCTTGATCAAAATGCACTTACTATGTTGAGAAGCCAAAATAGAAGTATAACTAAGAAAGGAAAGCGGAAGAAAAATGGTAAGAACTCAGAAGAAAGAGGGAGTAAAATGCTTAAAGTTGTTGCAAAAGAGAAAAGTAACAATCTAAATGATGCATACATTGATAACTGTAATGATACATGCATTGAAAATCTAAATGATACATGCATTGAAGCTGTGCAATTTAATATTTCACCTTTGAACGAATCTAATATTCCAATTTCAAGACAACAACAATTTCAAGCTACAAGAAGTTCTTTAGCTCAAAATTTAAAGGATAGTGAATCAATTCAAAATAATAAAGAGCATGTAGCTCAAGAAGTACATGCACATCAACACCTTCAACTAGTTGATAAGGATCAACTTGATTGTAGTATCCAATCGAATAGAACAGATCAATGTGCAGAGTCTAATAAAAGTTTTGGAAGTGTAGATCCGAGTGACTTGATTGAATTATTTGACTCAAATCAAGACTCACAACTATCAAGTGCTACTCAAATCGTTCAAAGTTTAGATAATGATCAAACAACTGATGAACAATTAAGTCTTGTTGACCTATCGCAAATTGAGGATTCAAATCATATACTTGAAGATGAAAGAGCAAATCAATCACAAATTTCAAATCAACTAAGTCAAAACATGAAGATAAATCAAGAAGAAGATTCAAGTTTGATAGTTCAAACTAATGAATTATCTAACATCCATGGATTATGTGAACAAAATCAAGGTAAAAACATGATTATCTGCTTGCGTTCAGATAATAATGAAACAAATCAACTAGACCATGTCAAAATAGATACACAATGTAAAAACATCAAGGATTCCTTAATGGACGAGACAAATAGAAAAATATTTGATATTCAAGAAAATGATATTTTGCATGAGTATGTTTCCGAAAGTGAAAGTGGTCTTAATGAAACTAGCAATAAATGTAATAGTTCTAGAGGTACAAATGTGATGTATAAAAAAAGTAAAGAAACAAGAGACACTCATAGAAATACCGAACAGTGTTTAAAGCCTCATTTTCTTCCTAGTAACTATGAACTTGAAAAAAGTATTGAAGAGAAATGCGGAAAACATTTATTAGGTGCTCAAGGATCATATTATGAGACTAAACAAATGAGGCGTAAAAATCCTATGACAAACTTCAAATCTCATAATCAACCAGACTCACATGTAGTCAATGAATCTAACAAGATCAAATTGCAAACAAAGATATCCTATATACATGGTTCGGCAAGTCAAAATTCGAGATTCTATGATAGTAATTCCTTCGATGTTGAATTTTCAAGACAAAATGATAATGAAAGGAGAAAACATTCACGAAGGGAGAGAAGCGATGATGGATTGAACAAACTATTGGATGAAGTTCGAGAAAGGTTTTGTTCTACCAAAAAACAAAAGTCAAGTAGACGGTTTTCATTATTTACAGAAACACCAAGTCAATACCTTATGGAACTAAATTCTACACATATCCATGATGAAGAAATACATAGAGATAATGGTTTGTTTCTTTATAAGACCAAAAAGAAGAGTTTGATTCAAGATTATAATAATCAGTTGTCCAAAGTAACTTCAAGAAGACATGGAAAACGACAAAGACAAATCTTTCAAACCAATTCCAAAAGGTCGAACAACTTTCTCATACATACCAAACAAAATAAATTGAATGAAATGGAATTGCAAGCGAAGAAAATTATGGATTTGTACTTACAAGAAGTTAATGAAAAAACAAAGAATGAAATAAACAATAACATGGAAAATAAACAAACAACTTTACACTCACTACCAGTTTTGGAAAGATCGATACAAACATTTGGGGATGTAGAGGACATCAATGGATGGTTATCACAAAGAAATAGTTCAAGAAAGATTCCACAAGTTGAAAGCCACATACGTCAAAACGATGAGAAGAACCAATGGATTGACTTAGATTCATGTTCATTAGAAGAAGACGAAGAATTTAAGAATCTTTGCTCTAAAGACTTTATATCAAAATATCTTCCAAATAACATAAAGAAGGAACTCTTAAAACCATATTTAGATACACCTCAAATCTATGAAGAAGCTAGAGAAATGAACTCGGAATCTAAAATTGATTCTGGTCCTATTCCTTCAACTATGCTCCCCACAAATAAACCATATTATTTGAAGATAGATGATGTACCAAGCGTAATTTCAAAGAAAATTTTAGATTCAGATGACTATGAAGGTTTTCCAAACTCTAGTACTTTGTCACCAATTTATTGCCATAGTACATTCAAAACTAGAAATGGTATGACAAATGAGGTTGTTCCCTCTTTACATTCCATCCAAAAAGCATCACAGAGTACTATAGAAGTATTAGATGGCATATTCAAGAAGTTTCATAATGACCGTAACATCGGAATTACAAACAATGAAAGTAAAAACATAGAATCACCTATAGTTATTCTTGAAACAAAGATCTGCCACGGTAATCAAATCCCAAACAATACTACAGTAAAGTCTAAGACATCGAATGTCAACTTTCCAGATACAACAAAAACGCTAAGTTCTTGCACTTGCAATTTTGATGGCAGACATGATGTTAATGAAGCCAATGATTTGGATTGCTACTTTGACAATAACATTGCAAAGAAAACTGCATCAACATCCATTGATGAATCATTTTGTGAACTTTTACCAAACCTCACATCAAATACTATATCTCAATACAAAGTAGAACAAAAGAATATACAACGTATGACCCAAACATATCCTATTATAAACATAAATGACGTTGTTGATTCCCAAACAAATACAAGTCCAACTCCTCGTATAGAACACATTGAACAAGTTCAAGTTAATGTTCAATGTATGATAGATGCAAAATCAAACTTGGAGTATTTGGAAGTTGAAACTGATACAAATGATCTTCCAAGATATTACAATAATGCCTATACAAATTCGATTGAAGGTATAGATGCTAGTCTTTGTTGTAGAGAATCGGTGTATGTAGGAAGTTTGGAAAACCAACATACAGAAAACACAAAATGTATTGAAATATCAAAAGAAGGCACTCAAAACAAAAGATTTGATTCCTTTGAAACTACTCATGAAATCGATTGTAATGTGTCTAAAGAATGTAAAGATACAACTTTTTTAGATCAAATTGGTCTTCTACAAGATTTTGAAAGCGGAGTGGTTATTGGCAAAACAGCTCGAGACTTTTATCAATCCGATGCTATATTGACAAAAAAAAACGAGACTCGCAAAGATAATGATTCATCACAAGTTGCAGTCTTTCAGGATAAGGACTTTAATAATGTTCAAGTTCATTCTAGTTTCAAAAATTCTCATTCATCACCAATAGATACATCAAATACCAAAACCATTACTAAAAAATTCAATAAATGCATTGATAAGAAATCATTGAACAATCATGGGAACGTTTCTCAAAAAAATATAAATCGCATTGAATATGGTGGTTTAATGAGTACAAAGAAAACCCAAGAGTCCTCTCAACAATTATCTATTGTATTGAAGAACCCATATTTGAGTGACAATCTCAGAATTTCTCCTTTATTATGGGCTTGCACTTTCATGAATGATTTGAAAATAATTACAATAAAATATGGGTATGATAAAATAAATGATTCCTCCACAATGATTCTAGCGGACTATAAAGATGAAGACTACAAAGATGAAGCCGTTGAGCATATAAGTACCTTTATAAGACCGGACTCAAAATCAAGCTCTAGAATGTTAATTGCTGAAAAATGTAAAAATGAAGTTTGTCTTACAACAACGTCTGCAAAACAATTACGAGGAACCAAATATACAAACTATTTTATAGATCAATCAATCCAAAAATATTTCAATATCACTAAACTAATAGAATCTTTGACTACGTCATATCCACTTGTAAATGTATCAAATTTTTGCAAAAGTATCCAAGCGAACCAATATTATGATATGCAATTGTTTCATCCAAGAACAAAAAACGATTTATCATCAATGAACCATGCATACACTTTAGACTTGATAAGAAATGATAAGCACAAATATGAATTAAGATCTTCCACAATAAAACTAAACTATGGAGAGTGGCCTATTTACATTTATAAGCTCTCTTTCAACGAAATTGAAAGTGTCATTATACAATTTCTATCATCACAAGAATATCAAGACAATAAAAACCAGCAAACTAATGGAAGACTTAAAGACACTCATTCTGAAGTGATAGCAATGAACTCCACAAGCAATTCCAATGAGAGTACAATGACAAATATTGAACAAACGATGTGTATTTTCGGAAATTTTCTAGACAAGTCGAAGGTAGAAAAAAATAATAAAAATATGATACAAGTGGTAACTGATTTGTTTCGGAATTTTTCCAAGAAAAGGATACTATACAAAACTGAACATAGCGATTTTCAGACATTCAAAGTATGTGAAAGTCAAAAACATTCATTTGCACCTTATGACAATATTAGGGACAATACTTTAAATAAAATTCTTTTCTGTACATATTATGGGCCCATTAAATTTTCACTAAATGATTTGTATACATCTCATAATGGTGTGCAAAGTCAAGTGGCAATTGCAAAAACTACACTTATGTAACTTTATCCGAGGTTCATCTAAGGTGAGTATACATTTATGATTATTAATACTAATAGAGTAAGGTTCATCCTTTTCTATTGCATTTACTTGAGTTCCTAACAAGAGTACAATATAGGGAGTTTTTAATGACTATGTTTGGTTGCCAAGTAAAGATTTCCTATGTGAAAAATGCATGATTGAGTTTCTGTAATCATGAATTAATTTGAAGTTTCTTGCCAAACTACAAGGACAAGAGTTAAGATTTAATATTACATAATATGTTAAGATTTGATATTTACTAACTCAACATCGCACATACAAATCCGAATTCACAACAAACCCAAGTTCCATAAAACAAAAACTTCACTTATCACTATCATTATTAATTAAATGATGACTTACAAAACTACCAAATTGTATTAAGATGAAATATTTATGTAAGTTTAACCACATCCTATTTATGGTTACAGAGAACAACTTATAAGAAAGTTCACAACATTTTACAAACAATAGTGCATTCTTGAATAAAGAACCAATAAGAAGTATCAAAAAGGATCTCAAATATTACTCAAAGAAGTTTTTATCTCAAAAACAAATTGTGGGAATATATATTATATATGATCCTTTCGAACCAAAGATGCTTTGAAGGAGTTTCATATGCATTCTGATGCAATGAAAGCGATATGGTATATAACTTTAACTCTTTACATGTACATATATTCTTTGTAAGATGATGTTGAATGTTGAAAAAGATATTCTTAAAGGTATCATAACATATGAGTATGTTTAATCAAATAAAACTAATTTTGAAAATTCTAACAATTATAGATATAGTCATTCAAAATTTTGCTTGAGAAACTAGATATAAATGAAACCCAACTCCTCCCAATTTCATGCCATGTAATCCACAATTTAAGAGATACTTCTATGCAGGAACATACAAATATTTGATTTCCAACGCTTGCTTGAATTGTGACAAGAATCACAAGATATAAACGAACGAATGAACATCGACTAGGTAAAGGCAACTCTACCTTCAGTCATAGACTCCTCTCTTTTCTACAACATGTTTTGCAATCATCAACAGAAGAAATAAAAGGAATACAATGCAGCATAAGTACTTTAGAATCATACTTGTAATCAAATAAAGAATTAACGATTTCAAAAAAAATCAAAAATAGTAATTTAATGAATAGCCATTTAATGTCACAAGCTTGTGCAGCTCTGGAAGACTTAAATATCGCCATACGGAACAGGGCCTGAGGATTTCAAGAGCCCCAATTTTGAGCATTTTGAGGAGATTGGGTCACTAAGTGCTTCCAAGTAGCTCGAAGCAATCGGGTCCAGCTTCCGGGTATCTTGAATTTGAGTTTGCTGCTTGCTCTTGTGGGCAGAGGTTGCCAATTGCAGTACTGCATTCTGCTTTCATAACAACCCATAAATCTATGAGAAATTTGATGTATGTGATTTGAAAGAAAATATAAACGTATCTCGAAGTGGCTCATGTTGATGCTATCTTTAGAACCAGTACGTGTATTATTACAGTAAGTTGAGCCTCTCCATCAACAAGTCCTGATAGATTCGAATCTTCCGTCCGGGAATCTTCGGTGTCGGTGGCCGTCCTAGCTCAGTTGGTAGAGCGCAAGGCTCTTAACCTTGTGGTCCAGGGTTCGAGCCCCTGGGGTGGCGATGAATTTTTTGCAGCATGTTCATGAAGCTGAACTTTGCACATTTTTCAGCTTCCTTTGAGTTTTTCTTTATGAGGTCTTTGAGAAGTTCATGAGATTCCATTACCTTATGTTTAGTCACATTGTTCTCGTCCTCCACGTTTGTGCAGTCACAGTTGCCCTTGCCCTTCGGCCCTTCCTATGAGACAACCAACAGGCCTTTTATGAGACAGAGGTAGTAAGGTAATGAATTGCTCTTTATCAGACCTATAGAAATGCCTTCATCACATTTTCCATGCTAAAGAGAATTCGGTATAAGTTTTTCAGAGATTTCCAAGGCGCAAGTCCTGGTTTATTGAGCGGTACCTTAATCCAGCGGATGGGAAATGACTTCTTCATTTCTCTCATGCTGCCAAGCTTCTCATCCAATCAATCATGTCGATACACAAACTTGCCGGAGACCACAAAGTCATAAACACTGAACTTGAACTGCATTGCAAAGTACAGTGGTTGGAAGAGCATACATCATCAGATATCACGCAGCCTCACCAGACACATCGTAGACAAAACCACAAGCATTGGATCAGGCATATCACACACCACCAGATACATGCCTTTGAGAACAGCAGTTTGTTACTCACTAACCCTAATTCAATCAAAGCAGCACATACAAGATTTCTGTCTAATGAAGCCACTTTATAATTCAGTTGTTGTAAAGTTGCTTCTTGAATTGAAAATCTGCATTTGTAGGGGTTAATGTTGCTCAAGCACATGTCGGCTTACAATGGATCCATGAAACCCTGTTGAGGAACGTGCTGGTCACTTAGCTCAGCATGGAGTCCGTGATCGGAGACGCCGAATCTCCAGGCTCTCCTCCAAGGTCCGAGCCATCAGAGCCATCTCGGGTGCTGGACACAGAGATGCGAGGCACAGTGATGATGGAACTCATCGTAGACAAACTGAAACTCCTCAACTACGAGCGCAAGTTTTGCAATTCAAGAACACCGCCGTGGCCACGCCTCCACAAGTTCTACTTCGCATTACCATCGACAAACCGCAACGAGCAGTTCCTGTACTTCGCGGCAATTGTAGCATGGCTATTCGAGTTTCTTGGCAGCCAATTCGTCGCGCCTTCTGAAGCCGACGACCCGAACGTAACATGCTCCAAGATCATGGCAGAACTCATGAGCTTAGGCTTCGGAGCTCCAAATTGGCCACCTGCGAGGCTAAAACAAGGTTACGGCGATGCAGTTTGCAGCGTTCTTGACGCGCTCTGCAGTTTAGTCCTGGACGAAATTAAATACGAGTTCACTCCCGTCACACATATCGTTCAAGAAGAGCCGATTCTCGAGGAAGCGCAAGATGATAGTCCCTCGGAGCTCTACATCCCGGACGATAATCCCGACAGCGACGAGGATATTCCACGCGCTGCTGTAAACTACATCGAAAAACCGGCAGTCGAAATTTTAAAAACCGAAACTCTCAAGAAACGCAAACCGGACATCGACCGGACCACATCACAAGTAGTAGCAACCGATTGGAGAGCGCATTTGAATCATGCAAAAGGATTATACGAGCAGACATTTGCGAGATTTGATGCGGGGAAGGTACAATTGAAGCGACTCGAGCTCGATGTAACGCAGTCCCTCGAGAAGTTGCACAACCATGAGGAGTTCGTGAACCAGGAGTTGGAGTCGGTGATTTCGGAGTACGTTGCGGTGAAGGAAAGATTGTCGGAAGCGGAACAGGAGGAGAGGGAGAAGAGGGAAGAAGTGGCGAATATGGAACGGGAACATGCAGGCATTCTGGAGAAACTGGATCATGTGAAGCAGAAGCTGGTGGAGAAAGGGAATGAGGTTGCGGATTTGTCGCCAATGCTGCACATGAAGGCCGCCATCACGAAGCTCAAGTCGGAGCTGCGAGACATGGAGGTGCAGATCGGCGTGCTTCAACATACTCTTGTGCGCTTGCAAGCTCAACGTGCCTTCGAAGAAGCTAGAGCTTAACCCCTACAATTCATTGCTTGCACTACAAATTTAGGTCAGAGGCTTTGATAAATGAATATTAACAATCTTCACATTCCACTAACGGAGAGGAATTCTTCTTTTATATTTTTGTGCAATTGTAGAGGATATTAGCATTACAAACGGACACTTTGTTCACACCGGCTCCTTGGAAAGGGACCGGAGTTTCTATCTATCTATCTGCAATTCTAGATCAAATGTCAACCATATATGGAAGTTCTTCATACGATTGGCTAAAGGTAAATATCTTGTATATTTTGTAATGCTAAAAGTACAAGTAAATGAAAAAAGTGTATGTACATAAAAGATTCTTCAAACAAGGGCAATGGTAAGCTTGGGGTATCACTTTTTGGACACACTAATTAGGTTATTATTATTGAAAGCCTCCAAAGTTTGTCTAATTTATTCATTTTAATCAAGTAAAAAGACCCTAAAATAGAAAATAAAATATCATGCACCTCACTGAAATCAAAGTATATATGCCTATAGATTTTCTCTTAGATTTTTTATTTTTTTTGGATCCATTCATAGATGAGGGAAAAAGTGCTGAATTTGGGGATTTGCAGGCATTATAGTGCACAATGAATTAATTTTTTTATAATTAAATAAATTATTTTGTATTCTATACAAGAAGATGTAGGTCATATTCAAAAATCATATTAAAATAAAAATGGTTGATATTCCATTTGCTTGGTTCTATGGATTTTAGGTTATTGGGACATGACTTACTTTTTCAACTAAAAAATCAAATAAAATTACTTCAAAATATTTTTTTTAATTTTTAATTTTTTTTCTTGATACATTATAAGTATAGACAACTAAAACCACATCTAATGAAGTCTTATTGTATTACAGTTTAAAAATGGATATGTTTGACACACCAGCATAGAGTGCAATTGTTCATGGGACAACCTTTTTGGGTACCCCAACCAGACCATCACCCACAAGTTCAAAATATCATTTGTACTTTGGTAACTATGACACGGCACTGTAAGTCATATGTTTTTGATTCTTACTCTTTGTACTTGAGTTGTTGATACGGAAAAAAAAAACTTTGATCCGCCTTTGGTACCACCTACATTGATTCGCCTATGGTGAAGCACCCCATACACGTCATCGTAAGAAATTTGTGTATCTAGCAATGAAACACCTATGATTTATAGTTTTGCAAATAAAGTTCACTTGAGGTTTATGGCCATTTAATGACACAACCATTTTGTTGTGTATGACAATATGCCCTTGTTGTGTTGAAAACTTGTGACAATCCGAAATTCTAAGAATTTGTTCTGACTAAGCCATGCCCATGTGTAATTTTATTGTTTGTCAGCAATGTATCCTACAAGATTTGTAAACCTTTGAATCCACCATTTTAAAGTAAATAATAATTTTACCATCCTAAAGATTAGAACATATTTCTAGGAGAGATATGTAAAAATAAATTTCATTTAATTAACTATCAAGTGAAAATTTGTTTAAAATGACAAGCTTGTCAATTATGACGGGTCCGTTGTGTCATCCCAAGGCTAATGTCATTCTAGACAAAAGAGGCCCATAATGATGAAAAATTTGTCACTTTACACTTTACTGGTCATTATTTCGCCATATTCAAATACACCATAGTTGTTAATTAGTGTTATGAATGTTAATTATATACTATAACACTAAATGTCACACATCACCATAGTGTTACAACATCTAATCATCAAACCACAACACTGAATGTGAGAGCACGCAAACTTTCTTGCAAGTAGAAGAATTTATTGAAAGTGGTGCAATTGGTGGCTTGAAGTAAACACAAGGACATTGATTGTAATGGCTGCCCAAAGTGAACACTAATCTCAAAAGAGTTGAGAAATAGTATTCTTTACTTATAGTTACCTATTACACTAATCTTCTGCAAACACTAATTAACAACTCTTGTGTCGTGTTATAAAATCATACAATTATTTAATTGTTTTTTATATAAAAATCATTAAATCTCAATTTTCAGATGTTGTTATTTCAAATTTCCAATGAGCATCACTAGATAGATCCTACACGTGCCACCTTTACAAATACTTTTTTAATGTTCACCACTTTCCAATTTTGTTCAAAGTGGATTGCTCAATACAAGTGCAAGACCAATAATGGACCACTACACTCAACTACCAAGAAGGTACAAAATAGCTTTGAAGTATGATATTTTAATGTACTCATAGTGAACATTTGAGAAAGCGCCATCTTCAACACGTACACGTTTAATTTCAAAAATTCAATTTTTTTTTTAGAAAATTTCAAAAATGATGCCTCTAATTAGGCAACTTCATAGAAGTGGCCAAACCATTGATGGAACCAATTCATGTGATTGGTCCATTTTGAGATTGTCCTCGGATTTCTATTCAACTCTAGGGGTTAGAATAGTTTAGAGAAATAATTCTTTTGTACCCATATCAAGAAAAACTCTAAGGCCATGAACTGGTCTTCCAGTCTTAACATCATAGAGATTTTGATGTCATTTCTTGAAATTGTAGAGATTCGTTCTTGACATCGTAGAGATTTCCCATACCTTACGGTTAGAGATTTCCCATACCTTTCCAAAAAGTCATTTCATACAATTGCAATTGAACGTTAAATAACAAGCTTCTCCCAACTCATTCAACATCATTTGCGCCCCAATTTGCACAATGTGCAGGAGAGGCTCGTGCTCTAAGGTAGACAATGTTAAGTCAATGCATTCAGGTACTCCACTACTGTCGGAAACTTGGAATATGCAAATCAATATTCTCTAATTACAGTGATAAAGAAGTTTCCATATTTTTGTAATATATTTTAAGCACTTATGAAAACAAACCAAACATTTAGAAGTGGCATGTACAACATTACCTAAAACTATTCACATGCTCCATGCACACATGAGATACATCCTCCTGCATAAATTCCAGAAAATAGACAAGAATCTAGAGTGAGCAGTTTAAGAAGATGCACAAATTCAGCATTGTACAGAAACTGCTCATGTTTTCCATACTGACAATTGCACCATTATTGAGCAGTACACACCAATTCAGCAGACATACGGTATAAAACTGTCACGTAGCAGACATACGGTATTGAAAATTCAGCACATTGCTACTTTACCCCCAAGTTGACAAAAAATGACAATTTAAAACCTAAAAATCCAACCCATAATGAGCCAAAGGCATAACCCCATGTCACCATCGTGATGTCAAAGGATGACGTCATCATATGACGTCACCAAAATAACGTGGTCACTTCGTCAGCCAACCAGATATCTAAGATGCGGCTGGTGTGGTCGCCGATTGTGCTGGTATACGGTCCGCTATTTTCATCCACCGGTATATGTATTTCATTCATCCATTCCTCTACATCATCGTTTTGGTCTTTAGTCAAGAGTGGTTATAAGTTGGACTGTGCATAAAATCGTGTGCCAACCAAGATTAAGGTTACAAAGATTTTGGAAGTACACCATCTTTTGGTCTTTAGTCAAGAGTAGTTAAAGGTTAGATTGTGCATAGAATCGTGTGCTGACCAAGATTAAGGTACACCAAAATGATTACAAAGATTTGAAAGTATCATAGGGGTTGTTAGGTTCATTAAGCGCGAGTAGATCAAGTTCTTTGACTTGAATAAATTGATTGGTTTCAACCCTGTATATTTTAATCTTTGAATTTCAATATGTTTTAGGTTAGTGATTTTGTAGCATTCTTAGTGAAATTGAAAGTTAGTTAGTTTAAAATCCAATTATAAGTATTCCAGACATATAGTAGAATGTCATGATTTTCAGGCACCATAAGCCTTGGCTTGATGGTTAGGGCTTAGGCCCCCAATGAGGAGGTCGTGGTGCTCACCACTATAGTCCACCCAACTATTGTGGGAGGTCCTTGGACCTTGTTATATGTTGTTGTAGAGTTTCTATCTATCTATCATGATTTTCAATTATAAGACTACAAAAGCATCTCATGATCATCGGCAATAAAGAAGAAGGAGATATTACGATATTCATTTATTTCCACGGATGTACTTGAGAAGAATAATGCCACAAATGTACTTGAGAAGAATAATGCATGGACAAACACTTCTTCAAGAACAAGCCAAACTAACTTTGTGCACTATCGAAATGGTTAAAATATGAAATAAGAATAGGACGTGACCAACTACCCTTAACTTGCACTATGGTGAAACGTATGGAAGACCCCAAGCATCTTTTTGATAGTTTTGATACAGTTTTCAGATTTGAAAATTTTAAATCCTCCCATGTAAATTTCAACAAGTAAAAATGAAATATAAGATATTGTCCAGTATTTTTTCAGACTAGGGGGGCATTTTATTCATGTAAAATTAATGATATGTCACTTCTTTCTACTTTTCTCATAAGATTGTTGAATACATATTTGATGCCCGTTTTGAGAAGAGGGAGAAGACCACCTATATATATCCTATGTGGTGAAACTATGTAGGCATACTTACCTAGGAAGAAGAATTCGAAGAGTATCAAGTCAAATGTACATTCTTAAATGACTTTTTGGGGCTCCTAAACACAATCTCCATTCTACACCAAGGGAAAAAACTTTTATCTCAACTTTGAACATTGTAATTTCACAATTGGTGGCAAATTTGAACACTAAAAGTTGGCACACATACAAGTTAGGTACTAGATCCTAAGGTTGTGTACTTGAAAACACATCATTATAAAAAAATTCACATCTTGCCGACTAAATGAGAGCAGTTTTGAGGATTTTTGGCAGATTTGAGATCCTATGGCTTTAGGGGTTAAATATTGAAGAGACCTAGGTTTGTACCTGTTTTATCTCTAAGATGTTAAGATACCATGACCTCTTGGAACTTAGAAAATTCTTCTAATTATGAGCTTTGTAAAATATATCCCACACAGAATATTTGTAAAAATGAATTTGTGAGGCGTGATTCATTGCTTGTTGGAACCTGATTACCAACATGAGTTGTGAGAACCGTAGGAGCAACAAGACGATGTTAGGCTCAATATATTTCTGTCTTAATCCCTAAAGTCAACTGAGGACAAAATCTATCCGTTTCGGCATTCGTCGACCTTTGAATTTTTAAATTTAACTTGTATGATGTTGAGACCGCTTGCAGGTTGTAAAGTTTTTCTGTAGCTTTCTGATAAGTCTTTTTGTGCCTCGGAATTCCTCATACATTAGGAGATATTCATTGTCAAAATTTGTCATAAAAAAGAAAGAGGAAAGAATTTAAAAAGGGGAAAAAAAAAGAGCGGTATATGCTCATTTATTCTCAAAATCTGCCCAAAATCATTGAAAATGCAGAAACTTCAAAAACTCACCAAAATTTGAGATTCTACTTTTTTTTCAAGTTTTGTTTTTTTGTTCAATCATGTAGAAAAGGTAGTAAGGCATGATCACACTCTTCAATTTTTCAATCCATAAAATCCACAATCCATTGTTCTTCACATGCCATTTTTATTGTCAAAAATCAACCTTCGTAGTTGAATTTCAGCATACCTCCATGTGAATAATCAAGCATTTCTTTGGGTTTTACAGGTCGCATGAGGGTAAAATTTACACACGCATGTTCCCAACTCACCGAGGAACTATAATCTAAAGAGCCTTAGACCTAATTCTCTACCAAAAACGGTCTTTCAGGCCCAAAAAAACAAGTTACCCTTTCTACAACAAGGAAAAAAAAAAACTTTCACTCCAACTTTAAACATTACGATCTCAGAAATTCAAATGAGCCTTGATAAACACATACACATACAAGTTGACTACTGCAGATCCTACAAAGTACATCAAAATTTGAAAACCTTCACCTTACATCAAAAGTTGGCAGTTTTGGCACCTTTCTAGCACTTTTGAGACAAGTCGACTTAACGAACATGATGGTCAAACACTGCATGCTTCATGTTTACTACCACTTTTTAAATTTTTTGTCGGAGAACTTTTGATTTATGAAGAGAGAAAGAATGTAAGCAAACAAAAAGCTGAAGTTTGTGGCTAGCTAGCAACCCACAATCCACAAGCCACATTGGCATCTCGGCAGCCACGCTATCAGTGCTGTTGACATTGGCCAAGAAACGTGGGCTCTCTTGAAACAATTGAGAATGCAGACATGCACATCCGACAATTTTTACTTTTAACTCATGTGTTTGTTTTGTGCTAAAGTGTGGTGTACGAAGGGACAAATGTGGAGTGATGACTTCCACAAGTGACCATGCAATGTAATATTCTGAGTTTTATGGATAAAATAGTTATGGAAAAGCAAAGGATAAAAGTCTCATTTTGATTCTTGTTGTATTGTTAACCCCTAAGAGCCCAATCGACCATTTTATGGTCGATCCCGATTTTTGAGGAGCTGTACCTGGATAAAAAAAGATTTTTTTTGGAATTTTTTTTAACATTCCAGAAGTTTGGTAAGTTGGGAACCACATCCAATTCACAGAACTCTATTTGGATTCATAGATTGTTTATAATAAGCCTTCAAACACAAACAGGGCAAAGTTTTGTTAGTGTAAGAAAACTTACTATTTTGGGAAACTAATAAGGTTCCTCATAGGTTACTTGTGGCCTCTCTTCAATTTATCCTATAATATGTGATTTTAGCCAATCATAGCAATTTTCAATTACTAATAATAGAAATTACATTTTATATTGATTTTTAAAATTTTACTCTCTTTATTTCATTATTAAAGAAATCTTACTTATTTTAGGAAATTTAACCGTATAGATCTAATTTAGGGTTTAAGGTCTTTATACTATCTTTGGAGCGCTACTTCATAAGGGTTACCGAATTCATATTTTATAACACATCTAAGTTTTTTTTCAAACCCCTCGGGCCTTTAGGGGTTAAAGAAGAGATTTGTAACGGCATTGTCAATTGGGGTGAGCATATAAGGACGTTAAGAGTATACAATCTAATATTTTGAGTTTATGGATAAAATAGTTATGGAAAAAGCAAAGGACAAAAGCCCCATTTTGATTCTCTTTGTAGTTTAAAAAAAGACATTTGTAACAACATCGTCAATGGGGGGACAAACAAATAAGGATGGTATACAATCTAATATTTTGAGTCCCAATTTGATTCTCTCTGTATTTTAAAAGTGGATGTTTGTAACGGCACCGTCAATGTGGGGAAAGAAATAAGGACGTTAAGAGGAACTCCGTGTGAGGTCGAAGATATGGGGAGACAACGGCCACGTGAAAAAAGTAACACACTTGCATGGGCTCGACAAAGAGGTGAAAAATGTACCACACTTGCATGGGCTCGACAAGGAGGTTTCGCGCACGCAAATATTTAGGGTCTTGGTTTGTCTATTTCCTAGCCTCCCAGCAATGATTATAGCCTCTACGCACTCACTGTCCTTGATGTTTATGTCATCATTTGATAGTGTTAGTAACACATACTAAGTGAGACTAAGTAGTAGGAAGTCGTGACTTTGACTTAAAGGAGACAAGAATTTCTACTTAGCAATTTCAAGTAATTGGTTCATCAACACTTTTTGAGAATATTTGTCTAGTAATTGTATTGGCTGGATGCAACGGTAAGTTCATCAACAACATTCCAAGCAATATTGTCTCTCACTCCAAATCCAAGTTTGATGTCTTTCTTTACTGTGCTTGAGAGCATGCACAACCTTGCCCTCCAAGCAGGGCCACTGGGTTGCATCACAATCTTGCAGGCTCCGGTCGGGCGGGCGTCGATACCCCATCCCACGCCAAAAGGCAGGGCACATAAAAAGGCCGCTCACCAATCACACTTTCTAACAAGCTAGTTATAATATAAATTATTTTCTGTCAATAAAATCGCTTCCACGTGTCACTCTCCCATTGGTTAATGGGGACACCAAAATGTGAGTGAAGGCACGGGATAACTTTGAATTATGGTTTGCTAAAATTTAGGAGACCTCAAACCTCTTGACCAGGTTACAAGATTAGTGTGTGGGTTGGGGTTCCTCACACTTCAAACAAGGCTTCACTCTCCGATCCACCATGCGGGCTGGGCATGCTCTCAATTGGAGATGCCCTACAAAGTATAAACTTATTCTCACTAATGTGGAAATGTTCTAATAAAGACATAAGCATATTCTTAGATATAGTTTTGAGATAGATTTATAGAAACGTCTATGAAATTCAACTCATACTCTTTTTCAACCCTTTTCTGCATGGGCTTGTACGAATGTTCCTCCATTAGCGCTAAAATTTGGAAAAATCTTACAGACTGTATTGGTCCTATTTGAAGCTTCCTAATTCTGACATTTTGACTTTGTGGAGGTCTCTTTCACGGGGAAAGCGACCCATCCCTTGTCGCCAACAATGACGTCATCACCGGGATTCAAGCCATCACCCTACAGTACGTAAATGTGACGTCAGCAACCCACTAACCCGTCCCCATCTGTCAGCTGAATAGCACCCTGTTCTCCGGATCACATGAATCATGATTACCCGAGTTTCATCCAAAATGATTGACACTTCGATGTTCGCCCATTCAAAAATGGATGAATTCAGGATCAGATGACGGATGAGTGCCGAAATGGATGATTAGTGACTTACATTAGTAAGAGAGGAGGGCTTTTCAATCATTTTACTGAAGAAATACGGCAGGTGGCGGAATCCTACACCGGATTCTATAGTAGATCTACTGGAAGCGGCAAAAATGCTTGCAATTCTGTGTTCGATGCTCTGATTTTCGCACAATGGTGGCGTATCGCCGGAATCCCGGGGCACAATGAACCTGTACACGATCAATGTTGCTGCATTACAGCGCTCTGTCCTCTTGTTCGTTGGCATACCAACATCGACTACAGCAGCAGTTGTTAACGAGTCGCCTCCTGGTTGTTATGTTTGCGGATGCGACGATTACGGTGAAAAATCGATGAGCTGTGATTTTTCAACTTTAACTAATATTGTTTCTGGACTGACCCTTGGCTTTATAGGTGACCTTCATTTTATTCCTGTGAAATGTAGATTTGGGAGGAAGCGACACTGAGTGGCGACGAGCTAGCTCGGTTGCTTGTTGCTCATTGGATCACCTGGACTACTGGCCGAGATTGAGCACACCTAGAAAAACTCACGGTTTATGCTTCTTCTAGAACTCGTCAGCGAGCGGTAGTGAAATGTGCATCTCCAAATAGCTAATTAGCCGGTTTTTCGTCTGTAGTTTTGTTCAGATTGATCAGTCATCTTTTCATAATAAGCTCTGAATAAACTTGAGTGTTCATGTACCTTGAATCACCTGATATTTATCCGTCAGTTCTCTTTAGTGTGGATTCTGGTGCGACGAGAGCGGAATTGTTCTTGTTCACCAGACGACTTGTATTTCTGGCGTAGGTTGTTATGCTCATTGCTGTTCTTTTGTGGGAGAATTCTTGTGTCGCAACGGTGGTTTTTATATTTTGAGAGCGTTAGTGAGAGTTCATTTACAACGCATCTACATGTCACAGATACTTGGAATCAGTTTTAGAATCAAGCCTTGTAGTGGTGTGCGACTATCTTTGCTTGAATGCACTGCTACCTGTTTAGTTTGGACAATCTTTGGAATGTAGTGTTCCCACTTCATCTTCGATCACCAGTCGAGAAGTTCGAATGAGTGGCTCCTAGCGCTATTAGTTATCGAATTCTGTGCCGAGTTTTTATAGTTATTGATCAAGTACCGTGAGCATCTTTCGGCTTCTCAGAAACCTCGACTCGTATTTTTTTTCAATTAGCACGCTTTGTGGATTGTCGTTTCCGCGACAGTGACTTTTGGAAGGTTCGGACATTATTAGGGGTTTATGTAATACACTGCTCAGTTAGACTCGGATAACGAGTGTAGATAGTGTCAGTGTAAAGCCGACGTTGATGCATTATCGTGCTGAGTAGTCAGGATGAGAGAGCATCAATGTAATGTGCTACAGTCTGGCAGTACCATGTCTCGAGTAAGTTCTTATATATGAGTTTCAGAAAATGATTCTGGAGTGAGAGTCTTCGACTGCGCACACCGATAGACGTTGGAGCAACCTCCCCGGGTGCATAGTTAGCCGAGTTCATTTTCAAATATTCAAACAAGTCCTGCGAAAGATGTCTTCACAGAATGCAGTAGAATTGGACAGTGCAGTGGATCAAAGCTGCAGCTGAGGCGAGAAAATAACGTGTGCTGGAGTAGACGTATGATAAAACCTTGGATTCTCATCAGTGCGAGGGAGGACGGAAGTAGAAAATCCCTTCGATGTAGCAGATCAACTAAGGCAGTGGACAATCCGTTTCAGTCTGGCATTACTCAATTGTTAGGTGAAGGGGATACCGTTTTGAGTGCTGTGCTGTAAAAGATGAGTAACTCGACACGCCGTTACATGGTAGCCGTATCAGGACCATCTTCAAAGGTGATCACTTCGTGACATTACTTCTACGCTCAGGCATCGCCAACCTTTCAACGGCGACAAGAATCTCTCAAATGGCTCCTTGAGACACTTATCTCGCTGTTGCTATCTTCTTCTTTGTTACTTTTGCGCGACGACAACACCGCATCGAAACGCTTGTGCACTGCATTTCGCCATGGACAATAAAGCAAGAATTGTAGACGACTTCGATTTAGAGGATCGCTCACGGGTAACAGAAGCTGCACGAAAGTCAAAGTTTGGGAGGCACGGAGGCTCGGACGAGCTTCAAGAAGATGTTGCATCCCGTGTCGGATCAGACCCCAAGGCGATGAATCCTACTTCTGACATTCATTTTGACCTTGCAAACCATAGCGCAGGAAGTGAAGTTCGTTCCATGCAAGTGGAGTCCTTACCGAAACAGAATGGGAATATGAAGCCTTTAAATTCAGTTGCAGTTAGCGAGAAGAAGAAAGCTGAAGTTCCTCCAATTGTGCCCTACTTCAAGCTCTACAAGTATGCCGATCGAGTAGACATACTCTTGATGACTCTCGGGACGGTCATGGCAGTCTTAGATGGCTTCTCGTGGCCCGTCATGGCACTTATTCAGAGCAAGCTTCTCAACTCTTTTGCAGGCTCGCCAAACCAAACTCCTAGAGATGAATATGAGGAAATTTGCAAAGTAAGATATATTCTATTTTTTACCTTCGTCGCCTTTTCAACAAGGATTTCTTTTATGCAAATTGTATGGCGATTGTTTGCTATCAAATTCAAGCCAACTCGTAAAGGAAATTAACGAGTTCGTCAAAGATTGCAGTTTTAGCACTTGCCTTCATTGTTATTGCATGAGCAGGACTAATGGCCCTTTCTGTTATTTTCGCAGTTCGCAGTGTATCTCGTGATCCTTTCGATCTTCTCGATGATTGTCTCATATTTTGGTACGTACCCAGCTTGACCTGTAAGAACCTGAAATCTTTTGCTGCACGGTCAAGAATAACTGAGTGCACTCTGTGTCTACCTGCTTAGAGTTTTGCTGCACGGATTTGTTGGCATTGTAGCAGATATTCGTGGGAATTACAATTAATTGGAATGTGTTTGAGATGTAGAGGTTTGGTGTTGGATGTACACCGGAGAACGGCAAGCTGGACGCATCCGCGCTAAATATTTGCATGCAATTCTCCGCCAAGACGTTGGATATTTTGATACGCAAGGTGGTAACACAGCCGCTATTGTTGCAAGTGTTTCTAGTGACACGCTACTGATACAAGATGCTATCAGTGAAAAAGTAAGTCATTCCATGCAGCTAACTATTCTGAGGTTTGAATCGTTGTCAACAACAGGTCTCTGTATGTCGTTGATGTTCATGGGTGTTGGCGTCATCGTTCATCCTTAGTAACTTAAAAATTGAATTTAAAAACATAGATGAGTACTTTTCTTCTGTACGATGAATGATGCCACGTTTAACTTCAGTTAGTCACATTCAGAAACACAGAAAAACTGGACAATCGAAAGCTTGCATCGTTTCATACGTGCTCAATATTAGATAGCTTGATTAAATCTTAGAGCTGGGGATCTCTGCATTTGCATATCAGAGGGAATCCAGTGAATTTGCTCAGACTTTGGCAGACTTCTGCTACGGGGAGATCCCGATAAATTTTTCTGGACTCTTCAAATTCCCGAAGACGTTCACCACGTCCTGATGCTCCTTACGAGAAGTACGAAACTGATGCTTATTGTTGTTCTTTACTGCACCCAGGTTGGCAACACGGTTCAGAATGTAGCTCTACTCGTAGGCGGCTTAATAGTTGGATTCATCCTTTGCTGGCGTGTGACCCTCTCCGTCCTACCATTTCTTCCATTCTTGCTTCTTCCCGGAATAATGTATGGGCGAGCACTCTTAGGACTGGCTGTGCGGATTCAGGTTGCCTATGGAACCGCTGGGACTCTAGCTCAACAAGCGATTTCGTCTATACGCACTGTGTATTCGTTTGTCGGGGAGAATCGGACCCTTCAAGCCTATTCTAACTCACTAGAATCAACTGTGAGTTTGGGGAAGAAGCAAGGATTGGCGAAAGGGCTGGCCATCGGTCTTACTGCTCAAACGTTTCTCATTTGGGCATTTGTGTGTTGGTACGGAACTTATAATGTTGTACATGGATACGCCACTGGAGGAGAGGTGGTTTTTGCGGCATTCATTGTTCTCTATGCTGGTTTGTGAGTCTCAATGATCTCTTCCTCCTTGCTGTGGTTTTCGTCCAATTATGCAACAATAAGTACTTTGGAAATGTATATGGAATTTAAAATTCACTCTCTATTTAACATGTGTGTTGAAACTTTATCGGCGTCAGAACAATCTTCAGAAGGTTTCCTTCCTCTCTGATGCAATATGTTGCTTCGAAAACATGCCACTATCATAGCGAACTGATTGTGACCCACTTTGATTCTTGCAGAGGACTAGGGAGTATCACTCCTAACATCAAATGCTTTTTAGAGGGTCGAGTCGCAGCCTATCGGATCTTTCAAATGATAGATCGAGTGCCTCCGATAGACATAGAAAACCCGGGTGGAAAGAGACTTGAAAGTGTGCGGGGTGATATAGATATTTGCAATGTTGACTTCGCGTATCCTTCTCGAATGGAAGCTCCAATTTTCAAAAACTTCAACATCAGCATCCCTGCGGGTAAGTGCCATGGGTTGGTGGTGAATGCAATGCCAAATATTTGGGCTCTAAGATTACAAACTCCATGTCTCAACCACTAATCATTGGCTGATACTTTCTCAGGTAAAACCGTGGCGCTCGTAGGAGGCAGTGGTAGTGGAAAATCTACTGTAATTGCACTGATTGAACGTTTCTATGACCCTCAAGCTGGGAGAATATTGATCGATGGCATTGATATTAAGGACATTGAGTTGAAGTGGTTGCGGAGACAAATTGGTCTTGTAAGCCAAGAGCCAGCACTATTTGCCACAACTGTGTTCGAGAACATCAGATATGGCAAAGAATCAGCCACAATGGAGGAGGTTGTTGAAGCATCAAAGTCTGCAAATGCTCACACCTTCATCTCCAAGCTCCCTAATGGATATCAGACGCAGGTAAAATTCTTTTTTAACAGTAGTTCGGGTACTTGGTCTTATTGCCTCTTTAGGTACCTGATATGAGTCTTTGACACAGGTGGGCGAGAGGGGGGTGCAAATGTCAGGCGGTCAGAAGCAACGCATTGCCATTGCCAGGACCATACTCAAAAATCCATCCATACTCTTGCTCGATGAGGCAACAAGTGCTCTTGATACGGAATCCGAAAAAGTTGTCCAACAAGCCCTGGAACGAGCTGCCGAGGACCGAACGACTGTAATCGTCGCGCACAGACTATCAACTATTCGGGATGCTGACACGATTGCAGTGTTACAACACGGTAAAATTGTCGAAACAGGCAGCCACGAGGAGCTTGTTAACAAGGGCGAGACTGGCGCCTACTATTCTCTCATTCATCTCCAAAATCTCAGCAAGGTACTGACCTTCTCTGTTTCCATGGTTTCACTCAGTACTTAAATTTATTGGTGAACGGTTTGCTCTTTATATATCTCTGTTCGCATGAGCTGAACAATGTAACTTGAATGAAGAGGCCGCATACGGATTATCATAGAAGTTACATCAGAGCCTTCTTTGAGACCAAGTGATGCAAATTTGCATAAAACACTAACTTAACAGAATTGAGGTTCTTTACAGGTGGATGCAGCAACCGAGACTGAAAGAGAACCGGAGATGTCCATAGGGAATGGTGAGGCGAAGGGAGAAGCTACGAAGCTTTCTGGAGAGAAAGCTAGATCACGGAGGCTAAGCTCAGATGGGCTGACTTATATAAAAGGGCCCGTCGATACTGCGAAAGCTAAGAATCCGTCATTCAGACGAATGTTAATGCTCAACAAACCTGAATGGAAGCAAGGTCTGTTAGGGCTATTGGGAGGCATTGGATTCGGGTTCACAAATCCATTTTATGCCTTCATCATCGCTTCACTAACGGTTGATTATTACAAGGGCCTGCCGGATGACCAACTTTGGCACAGTATTAAGAAATATGTAGGCATTCTAGTTGCACTAGCAGTGTTCTTTCTTACATCGAATGTTCTCCAACACTACAACTTCGCATCTGCCGGTGAACAACTGACCAAACGAGTGAGAGTTCAAATGCTGAGATCCATCTTGCAGTATGAGGTTGGTTGGTTTGACAGAGACGAAAACTCAAGTGGCTCGGTGTGTTCCCGGCTCGCATCAGATGCTAACATGGTAAATCTCCACTTGCACTTATGCTTCAATTTCGGCTACAAGCAGAACACAAAACGAGTAGTGATATTGTCCATAGTGACTGTCTGCAAATGACTAAATGTTTAGCAAAGTGATGACTAAGCTTACCCACACTGAATTGATTGTAGACATTGCTTATACTTAGTTCTATGTGTATCAGCTTAGTCACTACTTTTCCAATATCCTAGTCATTTGTGGACAGTCTGTTGGACAATCTTAACCATGATCTTATGTTTTCCTGGTGGTGTTCCTCAACAATGTCAATCTTAAAGTACCTGTCTTCATCTGAAGATTCTTGTATACTGAAGATTTTCCTTACATGTATGTAGGTGAGATCTCTAATTGGCGATCGGATATCACTGATAACGGGATCACTGAGTATGGTTCTTATCAGTTGGGTGTTATGTTTCATCATCTCATGGCGATTCGGAATTCTTATCATATTTTTACACCCACTTGTCATATTCTGCTACTACATCAAGAAGGTATGTCAACGTAACTCACTTTTCTTGCTCCCTTCTAGCAGGATATCGGTTAGCATTAGAATAAAGAGGTTAAATTTTGTGTGAATGCAGGCGCTCTTGATGACATTCGCAAAGAAAACTGCACTAGCACAAGCTGAAGCAAGTCAAGTGGCAAGTGAAGGAGTAGCACAACATCGCACAATCACAGCCTTCTCGTCACAAGATAAAGTGCAAGCGTTATTCGAGAGCAAACTGGAAGGGCCAAGACGACAACAGCTCCGTCGTTCTCAGATTGCAGGCGTGACATTGGGAGCAGCCAATTTCGTTAGTTTTGCGTCCATGGCGTTGGTGTACTGGTACGGAGGTTTACTCAAGTACAAAGGAGCAGGCACATTCAGTGAGTTTTTCAAGGTATTCTTGATCTTTGTCAACACCAGTCGCACCATTGGGGAAGCTGGTGCTTTGACACCAGATTTTGCGAAGGCGTCAATCGCAATCAACTCAGTCTTCCAGATTCTGGACCGGAAGACTGAGATCGACTCTGATGTCAAGGAAGCCGAGGTAGTGGAAGCAGTGAAGGGCGACATCGAGTTCAGAAACGTCTACTTCGCATATCCTTCTCGACCTGATGTGATTGTGTTCCGTGGCTTCAATCTCAACATCTTTGCTGGACAAACTGTGGCTATGGTTGGTCAAAGTGGGAGTGGAAAATCAACCATTGTTGGCTTGATAGAACGGTTCTATGATCCATTGAAAGGCAGTGTTTACATCGATGGAAAAGACTTGCGAGAAGTGAACTTGCAATCTCTCAGGCGCCATATTAGTCTGGTGAACCAGGAACCAACCTTGTTTGCCATGTCCATTCGAGATAACATTGCGTATGGAAAAGAGGGCGCTACTGATGCTGAGATCGTTGAAGCTGCTAAAGCTGCAAACGCCCACAACTTTATCAGGTTGCTTAGATCCTACTTTCACTCGCGTACAATGATCAAACAGCTGTTGAAAATCCCTTTCCTTGATAGTAGAATGTTTATCACTGACTGTATGTGTGCTTTTGGACGTTTCAGTTCCCTTCCAGACGGATACTCCACGTTTGCTGGCGAACGTGGGTTGCAGCTATCAGGTGGTCAAAAGCAACGAATTGCAATTGCACGGGCATTGATTAAAAACCCGAGAGTTTTATTGTTGGATGAAGCAACGAGTGCCCTTGACGCAGAGTCAGAGCGAATTGTGCAAGATGCTCTGGATTCGGCGACAGTCGGTCGAACTACTATCGTTGTTGCCCACAGGTAAGCATTAGACAAAATATCATTAACCCTCAAGGATAAGCATCCTTCATATAGAGACGTTACGGAAGGAACAGAGCACATCATACATCTTGTATGTTAATATCTTTTACATTGAAAGCTCAATGAGGAGCTTTTGATCAACACACACATTTCCTTGTACTGTACATAGTTCATAGAGGTACTGATCGTCTGTTTGTTGTTTCCATGTGAAGATTGTCGACCATTCGGAAAGCAGACTCGATTGCAGTTTTGCAAGAAGGCGTTATCCTTGAGCAGGGTAATCACAATGATCTGCTCGCAAGGGGAAGGGGTGGAGCCTACTACTCCCTTATTCACTCACAAAATGGCTCACACTGAAAGCTCGAAAAGCGTCTGCGATTCTCATACACGGAAGGAAGTTGTGTAAATTATTTTTATTTAGTGAATATACATTCATTTGATGACATGGACAGAAAAGAATGGCCGTTGCAATGAAGTGTCTCGAATGGTTATGAGCAGAATTAGAGTATGTTGTTGCACACTCACGAACATTTATAGACTTGTGTAACGTTATTTCCTCAAGTCAAATTCTCAAGTGCTGTGGCAATTTCATGAGTGGAAGCTGAATCTAAGTGAGATAAGGTCTTGAAATACTATCTTGGATAGAAGCTCTTCAATGCCAATCGACAAAATATTTGCCGGTGGAAAAGTGGTTCAAATAACCAAACGACGTTGATGAGTATACTCAGAGTATAACCAATCACTTGACAGTACTATGAAATGTGAACCATGAATGTTTCTACCAAGACAGGTTTGTAGAGAAATATCAGTGTAAAGTGCCGGATACTGTATGTGACTTCCATTGACCAAATGGTGCTTCCATTGACCAAGTGATGTACTGTACAGTCCCCTCCAGATGATTTACAAATTCAGCATTCAAGGACAATGTTCCTATCAACTTTGAACATTGCTTGTGCACTCAAAAATGATCCGATTTTAAAACCGTGAAGTGCGTTGTAACCACAATGAAGACTACTACATCTTTGACATGATTGCACACATTCAACAATGAAAGGAATATAAACGATTAGAAATACTTCATACACTATCGACAAAAAAGTGTTACCATTCTTTGCTTCAATTTGAATGTTCATTCTAGCTTGCAAATTTGAAATGAGCTTGCAAGTTTGTTCTTTAGATATTGTAGATCATTCTAATGCATGATTTGTATCACTTCTACTTCATGCTACAATGTGGAGGGGAGTCTTAAATATTCTTGATATTTAAATTTTTTTGTCAAAGCTTGTAAAAGCCCTTCCCACTCCTCAACAATGTTGCACTAGAAAGTAAAGGGTGGTGCATGAGACATTGAGTGATATCTCTCATGAATTGATTACTAAGCTCAGATATGTTTGTTATTCTTGCCGATTTTAAGGAATGACTTATCAATCTACTATAAATACTATGTAATACCTTTACAAAAATTGCTCCACTCCACAACATGAGAGGAAGAGATACAAATCATGCATTACGAATGAGCTACACTATCTAAAGAACAAACTTGCAAGCTCATTTCAAATTTGCAAGCTTGTATGAACATTCAAATTGAAGCAAAGAATGGTAACACTTATTTGTCAATAGTGTATGAAGTATTTCTAATCGTTTATATTCCTTTCATTGATGAATGTGTGCAATAGTATTGTAGAGGTAGTAGTCTTCATTGCGGTTGCAATCCACTTTACGGTTTTGAAATCGGATCATTTTTGAGTGCACAAGCAATGTTCAAAGTTGATGGAAAACTGTCCGTCAGTGCTGAATTCTGGAGGGTACTGTACAGTACATGCATTTGTTCTCTCAAATGCATGAGAAGAATTTTTTACATCAAACCATGACACTCTTTATGTTTACATCATCTCACTATGTGTGACTAATTGAATTCAACTGCGTAGTGCGTTCAATGCTGATTATATACATTTACTTAGGTGTACGAGGCTACGATTGGGTGTAATGCTCAATTCACTCAATGCACTTTTCTACTAGTGTGTTGTATTTCAACAATGTACATCCGTTAAACCCTACCGGTCTTTCTTGTATAGTAAATATGAGGTTTAAAGAAGCAGAAAACAGATGGGACCCACCACAAACATATTCAATCATGCAATGGACAATTAAAAATTTAATCATGCATTGCACGATTAAAGTTGGGACGAATCGTATGTGACCGCGCAGCAAGGGTTCGAGTCTGTGGCCGCTGGGCTTAACGCCGGGTTACGCTCCGACACTCGTGCGATACGCGAAATTAAACGCCCATTACTTCGACTAGTTACTGAACGCCATGTTACTTCGACTAGTATTGAACATGTGTACCATTCCTCTTGAATAGTTCGAAACTAAAATCCATGTAAAGAATTACTGGGAGGGACATGTAACGTATCGAAACCGGATGTACCTTAAAGTCTGAACTCTTACAGCACACTTCCTACTGAAGTCAATGATACTCCCGTACCTTAAATCATCAAATTACAACAGCGGAAATACAGATTCCACGGCACTGGCACCACAGCAGGTTCCCTTTCCACAAAGCCATCAAATGCAATATGTGAAATGTGCGCAGTCTCCCCATGTTCAGGATTCGGAATCAGAGTACCGGAGAGAAGATCAAAGAGCCAATGAAAAAGATTCTCAACATGTATGGTGGCTGCACTTCATCGTGCCCCCCTTGAAGCAGACCAGTTATACTGTACAATATGGTGGACCCTTCATTTGTACACCCTCCATTCTTCTCAATAAAATCTGAACTCAGACAAACAGATTTGCCTGGTTCCTGTTTCACTATTGAATAAAATCACATGAGGAAGGTCTTGAGCAGCAATTTTGTGCCCACACTCCACCCTAATAAAGACATTCTGGGTCCTACATGAGCGGCCCCTGAAGTCGACTACACTAAATTTGATAATTAGTGTTAGATTATTATAAGATTTGAAAATGCTATGAGTTTTTACTTTTGTTTGAAAAAATTTACCGAGAGCATTGATTCTGATCATACTATATAAGAACCCCCATCTTGGCCAATATATTGGGTAAAATTATTGAACAACAATAAAAACTTATGACATGTTTATGTAAATTAGTGTATCTAAATTATTGTAATTTTTGACATATTTTGAAGAATGTAATTATAAGTACCGTATATATACGTACATTTATGTCAAAGCCTAGGCTTGGAAGTGGAGTTGGAAGCTTTTTGATCCAGATAACCTTGGCAATGATGTCTCTATGATGAAAATAGTGAATAATTATTGAAGAGTTATTAATATCTCTAGACCTTTATTCAGTGCTAAATTTTGACTTTATTTTTGGGATGGATACTGATTAAAATCCAATTTTGGTGGTTGAAACCACGACTCGATAAAATATAAGGTATGGGTTTGAGTGCTAGGGGTTTACTTTGGGACTCTTTTCCTTAAAATGTTTGGCAGTTTTCATCATTGCAAGGCTACTATCTAAGCCAAGATATGTTTTCAATGGATTTTTTTTTAGTACAAGTTAGAGTGTCTCTTAGATGAAGTTGAACAATTTTTTAGTTGGTGATATTCTCATTGCAAGTTTATTGTTGGTAGGATTTTCAAATTAAGGTGAAAATGATGGTATTTTGTAATCTGTTTCGTGCACTAATACTGTAATATATCATGATCTGGCAATCTATGAGGTTCTAAAAGTCAATTTTTGGTCTACATAATTTACAACAAGTCTATTACAAGTTTGTACAGTTGAGATCTAAATAGCTTATAATCTCTATTTTCATTCATGATACATTTTTGTTGAAAATGAGTTATTGGCTAATAATACCTCAAGGACGTTTAAGGGTTGATAATGTTTTGAAAATTAGACTCTATATATCTCCTAAAGTATGAGGAATGTTGAGGCGTGAATGGCACCATTGGAAAGATACTGTGAATCTACCGTGGGGCTCGAGGTCCCATGTACAGTGGTACTTGATTAAGATCACCCTCACTAAGATCAATGTCTAGTTAAGACGTTGTCCCTGTCCCTTTATTATGCAAAGAGGCATTGTTTCGTTATGGTCAAAGCTTCGATAAGATCAACTTTTTGTTTGTCCGAAAATGTTTATCTAATCCAAGCACCATTGTATTCCCAACATCAACATCAAAATGATATTCCACCTCTTTATAAGCTCTTTGAGATAAAAGTAACCATGGTTTTGAATGCATCTCAATGAGACTATTCTAAAAAAGCAATTTTATTTTCCTAAACCCTTCAAATAGTGATGACGAGATGGCATATCAAATCAAAATATTTCTATGGGAACCCGGGGTTCCGCCAACATGTTCAGATAAAAACTCTACAATTTGCAAAAGATTTTAATTCCACACTATTCCAATATAGTAAATCAAAGGTTGACCAAAGTCTAATCAACTTGTTTTGGCTTCACACACAATTTAAGGGTTTAATGTTGTTCAATTAGTTTACTTACCAAGTTTTATCAAAATTGACCATACGGGGTCTTGAGAAATAAGCACTCAAAGCTCAAGTGTTGTAAAATCAACATTTTTATATCAAGCAAGCAATCCTAATTGGGCTCTTTTAATAATTTAGGGAATTACAACCAATTTTTAAATTCATTGGGTTCTAAACAAATTTTCAAGTCATTATAAACACACTCTCACCACACTCTATGAAGCAACACCTTTAAAGTTGTGGTAAATAGAAATAGGCTAAGAACTATGCATTACAACAAGATTGACGGTTGAGCAAAGAAGGATAGAATCTTTGAGCCTTTTCCTTAGTTTGTTATAAATACAAATGTTATACATTCAACCATAAGTGTACATGTAAGTTGTAATATCAATGATGGACTTACATCTCTATGAAGGAACAGAATGCTTGTTCTACCCTATCCAAGTCTATAGTTTGTTGTAGTCAACAAGCATATCATCTTCCTGAAAGAACATCAAGAGAAAAACATACTTCGAGGTTCATAAACCCCACCTTAGTCCTTCTCTGCATTGAAGCTTTTTCGTGTTTAACAAATATGATTTAAATTGGAACATTGCTCGTTGTATTGCTAAACTAAAATATTTTTGGAGTATCAATATGTACCATCTATCTAAAATGTGAAGAACCGCAATTCTGTAAAAATGATGTTATCTCGCTAAAATCACACATCTCTACTTTCCGGATGACAACCCAAAAAACACATGATATTACAAAATTCAAATGTGAAATTACAGAATATGAATGATACCATATAAATATAAGCGATTTTATAAAAAAAGTGTGATATTACAGAGTACACCATTCATATACCATTCATATACATGTATAAGCATACAAATACAAGTTTTGGTGTGACAAAATAGCACTTGGCATGGTGCCATTTTTTACTTATTACGGAAAATTTGAGAATGAAGAGGGTTGTAGATAAATTTCACAAAATCACGCAAGTGACACATGCATGAGCCCCAATAGAAGCTCCCTCCCACAGAAGTGGCGATGGCGTATAAAAGCACCACACTAGTGACACTACCACTTCCCTCACTCCAGGAAAGCATGAATCTCACCATATCCTCCTCACACTTCAAACTCGCATGCTCCTCATGCTCCTCCACCAGCAACACATTCAAATACCACAAAATACAACTCTTCGTAAATTCAAAAGCAACGACCAATACAATTCGCTATATAACACAGTCTTCACCGCCCCTGGCCTTCGATCGATCAAGAGCGAGCCAGCCAGCCAGCCATGGTATGAGTGCTGAGCACGATGTCTGAGACCGGGGTAGTAGGGGAGCCGGAGATAGAGTACACATTCCTCGGCATAGCAGTGACCACGAGCAGCAAGGGTGGCACTGGTACTGGTACGAGCCAGGCGGTGGTGGATGGGGAGAAGAAGAAGCGGTCTAGGAGGCGAACTGGAGCCATTGCCAGACGACTGATCAAGGGCGTCTTCAAGTTCCCCTCGTGCTGTCGACCCTCTGTCCATGACGATGACGATGATGATCCTTACACTGTTACCGAGTATAGTCACCACATTCCTTACGCTCCGAGGAAAGTGCCGGAGGCTGTGAATCAGCTCGTTGCGTATCAGAAGCAACCTGAGGTGAGGAGCCAGCATCTTCCTCATGTTGCGAGGAAAGCCCCGAAGGATGAAAGTGGACAGCTCCAGCGCAAGGTAATGCATGCCTTGGACCATGTTCGATCAGTACGGAGTCTATAGATGGTGTGATATGCAGGGCTTTCTACAGATTATGACTTCATTCAGTTTGTTGAAAATTTTAGACGCATGTGCCATTTCAACTGAAAGTCATGTGAAGTGAGATTGCTCGTGCATCTCTTCAGGAGTTTCAACAGCTTGTTAACAACAGTTTCCTTCCTGTGCTCACTTCCTATTCTAGAACCTACCATAAGCCACATGGTCTAGAGAAGCTTTTCCTTCCTGTTCAAGAATCTATGGTCTTCGCCATAAGCTACAACAATTTTCCATTCTAATATGCTCACTTTCTTTCAGGATCTTAAGAGATTTATTGGCAACAAACGCTTACTGCGTTTTAGGATTTGAATTCGATGATTCGTTGGCAATGGCAGGTAATCATCTACCCGCCTGGGTCTGGATCCACACTATCCATGCACGGACAATGGAAGATCGGCTTCGAATCTTCCAACAGGTCGGAATCATCCTTCACTCGAAAGACTTTGTATGTTAGGTACATGGTTGTATCACAATAACGGGTCACTCTAGGTTTGTAAATACAAGAAAAAGGGTGAGTATTCAAAAACACGACCTATTGTTGTATGTTTTCATAAATCATAAACAACACTGGTAACGCCAAATAGGATGTTTCTCAAAAATAGATTTGCCTGATGATGGTGCAGGTGGGAGAGCCCATTACAAGCATGGTCGCTCTCAGGCGATGCATACCTGGGAGTTGGGGAACCTGGTTTACACTTTCAAAGACGCGAGGACGCAATCGCTTACGCTCAACAATATGGCTGGTCATACAGGGTACACCCCTTCCGCCCTCTCTCCGAATATCATCATATAATCACATCATTAACCATCTTTGTTTCTCGGCAAAGTTAAAAAAGGAAATCAATGATCATTCTTAGGTGATACCAAGCATGGTTTCATATGGCCATGGTGGTCCCTCTGCAATAACTTGGTTCTTCATTATCATCATTCACGAAGAAAGAAGAAAAATAATCCTGAATTTATCACATGTATCGCACTCTCTTGGTTGAAAACTCTCGACTGTTGAATATTGTATCTATTTTCATGTGATATGGACGTTTATTTGTAGCTGAAAACAATCTTAAAGAGATGAAAAATGAGAATAAAGAAATGAGAAGCAATGAATGGTTATGTTGCTACTTTTGTAGGTTGAGGGAGAGGTGGTGAAAAATAAGCGACAAAAGTCCATGGGGACATTCGGTTGGGTGGAACTCATGAGACCTGCTGTGAAGACTTGAAGTTAATAGACCGGGCTCCTTGTATCAACAATACCACCTACCCAACACGAAGTGTCGTCTTTCGTTTATTAGTTCTATCATATGTAAATTAGATTGATTTTCATGGTTTTGAGAATCGATCACTTGGTTTAAGTGTAATTTTTACTTGTACTTTTATACAATGAGCAACTTCCAAGAGACTAAGTACATACTTTGGTCGTATATATACTGTGTAACTCAAAACTTCATGAAATAGAAAATAAGAAAAGTAAAATTTATGTTGCAATGAATTTTGATATGGGGTTGTGCATGGAGTTATAAACCTAAACAATATAAGTTGTACTTACGTATTAGCAAATGACTCATAACCGATTAGGTGGTAGTTTATGCTACAAAGTGCTGTAGTTGATAACTCAAATTAGTTTATTGGTACATTTGAAAAGAAGAAAAGATAGTTGATTCTAGATTAAAGAATAAGGGACTGAGAGAAAATGAATTCATGCAAAAGGGCACCTCATATTGGCACATGGAATGATGTCAAATTAATAAAAATGATAACTAGACCTAGAATATCTCAAGAATTGTAATGTGATAAAGGATCATGCTACATAATTCTCACCGAGAAATGTAAAAGAGTTACACAACTTTTGTTTGTGGTTGAACTTGATGCATGTTTGTAATTGAGTAAATGTTATCAAACTTTATGGCACCTCTAAACAACACATGAAATGATGCCAAATCAAATAAACTCATAATTAGGCTTAGAAAATTTCAACAATGTGATGTGTTGAAGGATTTATGTCATAATTTTCACTTAGAAATGTAAAACAACCATGAAACTTGTGTTCTTGGCCGAATTTCATGTGTATCTGCAACGAGTAAAGAATAATGGAACCTTAAAATCATTGATGTGTTTTCCATGAGTTGATTAGGTTTTAGATATTTGGATCAATTTATCAAACATATGATAACAATACTTTACATGTGGGTTTTGTTTAAATTCTCAAAAAGTTAAGTTTAAGTGTCACTTGTCACATTTTGTATTTGTGCAAAACTATAGAGAAGATTTATCAATGGTAAGGTTTTCCTTTACATTGTCAATTGAATTGCTTACCAACAAAGAACATGAGTTCTAGAATGACATGTACATTACTAATTGTATTCTTTGTATTATAACTTATTGAAGGTATATGTAAAATTGATTATCTAATTTTTTAGAAAAATAAATTGAGTATAATAATCAATCAAACAAATTTTAACAAATACTATTCTATCGACATAAACAATGTTAATGACCACTCTTCAATATAGGTTTCTTTAGAAGTAGAGTTAATTTAGCAATCATAAATAATGTCAGTTATAATGATTGAACATATTTCGAGATACACTTTTCACCTACTGTGGATACAATTCATTCTCAAAATGCATTTAGAAATGATAGTCGTACATTGAGTTGTGAACAAAAAGTCTTGATTTAGAGCTATGAAAAAAGCCATCAACAATCCTCAATTAAAGAATATCATCTTGTTGATTGTGTTGAGTAGAAGTTACAATGACAAGGTAGAAAAGAATTCCAGATAAATACTACTTTTCAACGAGTCAACCCTAAAAGTCGTAAAATATTCCTATTATTGAAGTATATATTACTAAATACAATGAGTGAGTATACAATTCGATACTCAACATCTTGGCTCCATCTAAAAAGTATATTCTATTCGAATATTTTCACTTGAATTGGTCATTTCCTAATCGTGAGTTCTTTTTAAACCTTTACTTTGTAGTATCAGCATCAGATTCGTCGATCCACACGTTCTCCCAAAAGAATCAAGTTGTTCTTATCACCTTAAACTGTCACTATCACATTAATAACTATATTCTTCATCCATCCATACTTTCCTTTGGTTCTTGTGCTGATTGACCCACCTTTACCACACTGCAAATATCTACAGAAAATTAAACTTACAAACAAATCATACTAAAAAAAACAAAACCAACCGCCATATTTCACTGCACTTACAACACCAACCGCTTCACATTATTATTATTGAACGACCCAAAACAAGTACACAAAAAAGAAAACCCTTTTCAAAACCCCATATGTCTATGAAGGGGAACATGAAACCCTAATTTCTGTCACCTCCTATACAATACAAGAAAACCAAACGAAAAAGATGTAAGACACATAGGGTAACCTAGTGTACATGTACAAAAGCAAACCATAGCCATGGACCTAAAAAACAAAAGCTAGATGTATCAGTTGCCATCCCAGCCACTGAATGCATTGAGATCCAAGCTTCCACCGGAGTGAGAGATGGCTCCGGGGCGGCCGCGGAACGGCAGCCGTGGAGGGGCAGACCTCTCAAACGTTGAGGAGCCATGGTATGTGCTCCCATCATGACCATTGTTGTTGATGTTGTTGATGGTACCTCCTTCTGAAAACCCCTCCCAAATCCCCCAGCATACCATAAGCCACCATACCGCGCACATTGTTGCAGAGTTTTTCCTTCAATTGATTTGCATATGGCTTCAGTGCCGGAACCCTGCAAGGCCGGCAGTGAGCTCGGAGGTCCCAGACAGTCCATGCATCGGAGTCATTGCAGTACTGCAAAGTCCCCTTGCCTATGTTTCACATTAACTTAACCAACCTACGTATATTCTCACAAGTAATCAAGTAAGGATCCAATCTAAAAACATCACTGAAAGTGTGTTCACGCATAGAGCTTGCAGTAAATTTACATTAGTAAGAAAAGATGGTATTTCTATCGAGCTCAATGATTCATTTTCATCAAGCTTGGTTGAATGAGACATTCTTGATGGAAATACAAGTGTCAGGTGAATACATGGACTACTACCACCACTCCTAGCTCAAATTGTAATAAAGCCCCATCATTCTAAACAATCTTGCTAACCCCCTAATGACAAGAGGAATCAGACCTTACGGTAGGAAGTTATTTCACCCTTTTCAAGGTTAATAGCCTCTTATCCTTCTTACGAACCCCACACTAAGATATCACATTGAAAAAGTCTGTGTTTTATATAAAATGTCAAAGTGCACCTATGTACATGAATTTATTGAACTTGACAACTGAAGTGTGCACTACTAGACATGGATGTCACATCAAACGAGTCTACCGATGACAAAGTGTACCTTCTTCTAAATTGAAAACTTTGCGTACATTCTGTTTGCTGGAAAGATGACTTCAAGCAACAGCAGTTTTGTTACATTGCAACAAAGTAGGAATATCAGTGATGGTGCGTACCATTGAAGTCGTTACCATTGTTGGAGTTGTGGTGTTGTTCAGCGATGGGATGGACGGAGAGATTGGTGAGGTAGTTCTTCTGGGACGGGGAGATTTGCTGGTGGAGCATATTATTATTGTTGCCGACGAGATTGTTGTCATGGCCGCCGTGTCCGTGTCCGTGACCGTGGCCGTGACCATGACCAGCGTGGCCGTGATTGTGGTGATTGTTGCTGTTACTGTTACCATTGTTGGTGGTGAATAGCTCAGGAGGGTTCAAGCCTGGCAAGTGGAGGGAATCGAAGTTCGGGAGGTTCAAGGCCTGCGAGGGTTCACAGATGACCTTGGAGGCCAGCTCCGTGAGCTCCTGATGCGCCGCCTTGAGCACGGGCGACGCGGACGTGTGATCCGCCAGCGTCTCCTTGGCTTTCTCCAGGATGGACTGCAGGTACTTCCCCTGCGCCTCGATCCGCAGCTGCAAGTGCCTCTGCACCTCCAGTTGCTCCTGCAGCCTCTGCTGCACTTCCATTTGAAGCTGCCTTGCTTCACTGTTTCTTTGCATGCTGCACACACACATCATCCATCCGTGCATTCACATCAGTACAGTACATTGAATTGTGCTATTTACTCTACAATCGCTAGGGTCTCCTCCTGCAACCCCAGGGACTCTCCGATTCTACAAGTATTCCGAATCGAGGACACTCATTTGGTTCACCCTGGGGATCCACAAGGTTCAGGAGTAAAGTCCATGTCCTCAGCGACAGGGTGGACTACCGGGCGACTGTGTGGATCAGTGTGGTGCCCGGTTTACAAGTGTCCCTACTGATAACATAAGAATTGAATTGGGAGAGATGCACTGATAAGAGTAGGATTGGATGAGAGAGGTTTGTGACCGTACTCTTGAGGGTGTTGGGTGATGGCAAGTTTACTGTCAGATGCACCATGGCCGTTGCCCTTGTGGTGCGGAGACCCTGCAGAAACACATATTCAGTAATCTGTGCAAGTTCAGAATCTATGATATTTTCGAAAGGGCGCGCACTCGTGCGTTACCGTCTTTGTTTGCTTCGTGGGCGTCTCGCTGCAGCTGCTTCCCAAGTCTGAATTTCTGCATCAGCGAGACCTTTCATTAGACGAGCTTGTATCAAGCAGAATTCAGTAACCACGCTAGACTGAAGACTGTAGTGCATGCCAACTTTGTAATTCAGTAATAGAATGAAGAGAGTGATCGATGTAAAGTACCTGCAGATGACTTTTCAAGTGATATAAGGTTAGACCTTTCACTCCCATCACCCGCATCACAGACTTGGGTGTCGCCTCTGGATATGTATAATTGCGAACGATTTAGAACGGTGTGCATGCACCGGCACACATTCAATGGACAAACTGGAAAGTACCTAAGTGTGTAGACTACACTAAAGGTGAACAGCGACAAGTCATGAGATTTGAGTGGGACGGTTCTGCACTCATTGGTATCTAAGATTCCCCCAACCGCTTTCTCAACTGCATAATGCGGCACATGGTTGATTGATGGAATTATTTCAACGGATGATTGAAGCAGGTCTGAAACTTACTGTCGGCACCACCGAGTTGGTTCACAGCGTCCACGAAGCGTTCATGGAGCTCCGCAGTCCATCGAAGGCGCGGCTTCGGGTCCGTGGGGCTGAATTCGCCCGCCATGACGTGGGCGCCATACAACGAGGACCGGTCTTGGTACGACATGGTCTGCGGTCGGTGCGGAATCAATCCGGGACTGGTGTACTTCTTCATTTGATACATGGCCAACCAAGTCGTAAAAACACTAAAACGCGCTTACAGTTACTATTGAGAGCTAAGAAGGAGAAAATCTGATCCTACTTCGTGATCCTACAGGATCATTAGCTTATTGATCTAAGAGATTACTTCGCCGAAGTGCATCACCGAAATGGGCGCTATTGTCGTCACCTCCTTCACAGCGATATCCTCAGTTCTCCCTTGCACCAACAATCTCTGGAGTAAGGCGGTGACGAGCACGACGTCGACACTAGCACCATGACTACTCCTGTAATGTACCATAGGCTGCCACGACGGGACACCAGCACCCAAGCAGTATCGATCTGATCTAAGCTTTTAGAATCTATCTATCTTTCAAATCACTTGTCGACTTTCATATCGCATTGATCACAGACAGCGGTCGATCTCAGAACCCTTTCAGTGAATTCCGGCGAACTGCTTTGAAAGAAGACTGCCAGAGAAGTCGATGCTTATCATAAATTATAACAATTCCAGCAAGAGTCTGAACAAACCCTGAAGATCGATCGAACTGAATGGTTACTGAAGAACAGACAAACTGTAAGTTGCGCTGACTGCAAACCAAGGTAGTAAGTTGAATCGAATCCAATGACTGCTGAAGAAGGAAAACTGTAAGTTGCGGCGACTGCAAAAGAAGACTAGTAGGGTGAAGAGTTACTGTAACCAACTTGGAAAGCGTGGTTGCAATCTACAAACACAAAGTGAACTTGTTGCTGCAACTACACGGATGAATAGATCGATGGAACTGGGTGGGGCAAACAAGTGATGCTTCGAGGCAAGGGAATAATGGTTGACAAGGGAGAGGAGAGATAGCAGGAGCAGGAGGAGGCGGGCTGCTACAGGCGGGTCGTTAAACACGAGCGTGAATGATCGACGGTTGGGGTGAGGAGGCCAAGCCAAGCATATGGATCGATGCTTGCCAGGAAACAGGCAGTATGGACAAAGAAAGAGACAGCGGGACTTGGCAGATCCGAGGCTTGACAGATTCGATCGATCGCTATGGAAGGGAAGCTCGACGAAGGCGAAGCAACGAAGCGCGAAAAGCAAGCCAGACCCAGACGCGCAGCATTTTGCCTTGGCCGAGACGACGGACCCCTCCTGCCAGAGCGGGCCAGGCTAGGATGGAAACTATATTTTTATGACCCGGTCATCTGCCCGGACGTACCGCTCTCTCCCTCTCTGCAAATTTCTAGATTTGTAAGAGAGTATCTGTAAGTTAGCACTGTTGTAAATCCTCATCAAATAATCGTGTATAAATTTTAGGCGAATTGGAAGACGAGGAGGAAGAAGGACTCCATACCAATTTTGAGATTGGCATGAATAGAGTATTTGTTCGACAAAATATTTTTGTGTGAAATTAGGGTGGCTCACTTTAAGTATTTGGGTGCATTTCATCAAAATACATTTAGCAAAAAAACGCATTGCAACAAGAAGAGAAGAAGAACTTCATACTTGTTTCGAGGGGACCGGTGTTATTGTTCAGACTACTCTTGAAAGTTTATGCTGAGAGAGGTTGAGTATGGTAACACCTTATTTGTGAAATGTTATGGTTTATTCGAGAAACTTTGCTACTTAAAGAAGCTCACGAAGGAGGTTTAGGTGGCATAGGCGTAATGACGCAAGGTGCCTGATTCAATATGTTCCTTATATTGGATTGACATGATTTGATGAAAAGTAAGGAAATTTGATATTTGTAATCTTTAGGTTTTTTGAACATATATTAGAAATGCTCCCCTGTGTCATCACGAACACTTCATTTTGTAAATTATTTTGAGCATTTAAAAAAAATAAAAAAATAAAAAACAGTAGTATATGATGTTGACCATGTTTGACATTAGGTGTTCCTATGTATTTTGAAGTGCACCTGAGAATGCTATTTAGGGCTACTTATAGGAGGTTTACACGATATCCAATGGAAACAACTCAAAAGTATTTAAAAAGATACATAATCTGTACATATAAGGTGAAAACCCATTAACTTTAACGGAATTTTATCACTGGTCAAAATCAAACAATCTACATTATTTGTTTACAAGTTGCTTCATTTGCCATGAAGGTACATTCAAAAAGTAGACAATAATAAGCAACCTCTTGTGGTAAAAGCATGCATCCGTTATGTGCCACAACAATATACTACTAATTAGTTCACTCAATGAACAGTAGACCATTCACTACCTAGTTCCTACTACGCCTAAACTACAACACAAGTACATGATCTCCTCTCCGAAAACGAAACTCATCATATGAGCAAACAGCTAAAAATCAAATAAAAAAATAACATATTATAAAACATTCATTGTCATCCTCCACAACCCAAGAATGTGTAAGACAAAAACCACCCGTGATACAACAATATAAGACAAGGCGCCTAGTAAGACATAGAAGTCATCGGGGAGACCCCATAACTTGCAACGGTCAGCTGCCCGAGCGAGGACAATTACCGACCGGGCAGGGCAGCGCAGGGAAGAGTCCGGGTATCAATCAATATCCCGGGCATCAAACAAGCTACCGGGGTATTATGGCGTGTGAGGTCATCGTTCCTGCAAGTCTGCATGAGCCGGAGTGGGTGCACAGAGTATTCTGGGCGAGAGAGGGATTTTTAGAGTGGCAGTGAAAATGTTTAATTTGTCAGAGGCCCCCGCCGACCATGAAGCGCATGCACCCCCTGAATAATATAATATAATATTGTTTAATCATCAATGACACTCACTGGCTTTTACTTACCACCAATGTTGTTTTTTGTTTGTGCACTCTCCTTGAATGGAGGGAAGCGAAAGCCCCCTGCCTGCCTCTCCTGCATGCTGCTGCTTTCTGCACTGCACTTCACTTGGAGCCGGAAAAAAACAGCATCTCTCTCTCCCCGCCCCCCCCCCTGCCATTCTGTGGGCACAGGAGTTTTGCAACAGTTTTGAACCTTTATAGTAAGGTGTTTCAATATTGGCTCAATCTACCTGGATGTTACCAGTTCAAGCAATGGGAAAATAAGTAGAAAGACAGGGCAAGTGGAATCATCATTTTTGGACACTTCTACAATGAGTTATGAAGTTGGAAATCAATAGGTGTTCCTGATATGGTAGCCTATGATGTTTGCAATGAGTACATGGTATTGTTGTATGGAGAGGCTATTATATACCTATGAGTGAAGATTAATAGAGCTTCATTGTGGGACGTGCTCCAATGTAAGGGCACTCTACTATAATCTCAAGTAGTTGAAGCCCCATATCAGCCCCATGTCATTATTGAGGGTATTTTCCTTGGATGTTCATTGAAGCTAAGCTCCACACATAAGCATCCAAGGTTTGGTCAAACAAACACTTTATTCACAGTGACTTAGAAATAGGCTTGGAGTTCTTCTCGCCCATCAGAGTTCCTAGCAAGGAAGAGAAACTCCAACCTGTTTAGAGGTCACTGTGAATAGAGTGTTCGATCGATCTATCCTCCAAAAATTTATAGCACATGGCCCCAATTTTCCTTCTACCCCATCGAGAGCCGTTTGGGCGGGTGCTCTTGCAAGAGGCTTCTTTACGTTAAAGAGAGATCTAGTCAAATGATATGAGAGTGCATGAGTGACTTAGAAAAGATGATGATGGGGATATTTCGATAAGGTCAGAGAGATTGTTATCAGGGGCAGCACAGCGTCACAGTAAGCAGCCTCTAACGCTTCATGAAATGATATGAATGATGTAGCTATCTTACAGATGTATGGGCAATCACTGGCAACAAGTGAGCCACCTAGATTGTCCACAGTCTCTGTAGTACAAGCACTATCTAGCTAGCTATGAAATCCATGCAAAAAACGGGCCACTCGTACACTTTGTACGCAGGCCCGAAAAAAAAAAAAAAAAAAAAAAAAAAAAAAAGGGCTGAGGGTGAAAATTGCGCGCCTCTTGCTTATCATCCCATGTTCTGGGAAACTATCCAAAAGGACCCAGGATTTGCATGCTATCATGTTGCCCTTATCATCATGCACAATTAAGGTAAAGCCCCGCCCTGCTCAACAACTTTTCATTGCGGAGATTCCAAGCTAAAATTGTCTATGGCAAGTTGGAAACAATTCCCATGGGTTGGAAAAGTGTTAGCTAGAATCTTGGTGTTCCTTCATACTATAAGTGGCATCCTTTATCAATTCTTGTAAGGTCGAATGCCCTAAAACCACCAACTTAAGCTTTTTGAGGTTTTTTTAGAATGGTTATTTTTGGGGTATATTTTTCCCATGTAGGAAAGAAACTTTTTCATAGGATGCAAATTTTTTCAAAATTTAACTCCCATTACATAAATAAATATAAAATTTCAAAGGCAAAAGTACTTGGTGACCCAAAACTAATCTGTAGGCTTTTCCATTGTCACACCTAGCTGGTACAAATTTCCATTCATGATTCGACCCAAAACCACTAGCTTTTTGATGGTTTTGATTGGTCAGTTTGAATTTAGTGATCTGACAATGCTAGTTCAGGCTAGGTGCGGTTATGGGGAGACCTAGATAGGTTGATACTGGGGGTGGTGGTGGTTTTAGGTACTTTTACCATAATTGTGTCTTTCCTATGCGAAGACGAGGGAGTTTTTGCCGGGACTTCCCTCGTTGGTGAGACTATAAACAATCTCTTGCGCCCATTGCAAACCGGTTTGTGGTGAGTCTATAACATGACAGTCTATAACATAACGTGGCAATGTATGGTTTGCCTTTCTTGCTTTTTCTCTCAAGAGAGAGTCACATGGTTCTTTTGAGCTTGTCCTCGTGTTGTTCACCTTAGAAAATCTGCTCTCGTTGAAGGAGGTCTCTTTACAAATTTATAAGTTAATTAGTGCGGTTAACGTTGTTTCTAGTCTTTTCACACTTGCTACTGTAAGTTTCCAATTGCAGATTGTCTTATCAAAACATGGAAAAGGGGAAAGGGAACAGTAAATCATTTTGTTAGAATTATTGGGACTTCCAATTATTGGAAATTGAGAGCGCCTTTCCAAAGAAGGTGGTGAGATGTGAGCGAGCTAGGCCCATATATCATAGCTACGAGACAATGCATCATTTTGGTTCTGCTCAACAAACATGAATAAATTTGTTGTGGGCTCCCACATGACGAGCGTAGTTCTCAGCCACAGGAAAGCGAGGATTCCTATGCCATGATTCTGGGCCATCATCATGTGGTCCACTTCCACAAACACTGATGCTGCCCTTGCTCGCGTCTCCATTTCATTTTTTTCCCCTCCGCCTTGTATATGAAACCGAAATTTACTCGTGAAAATGATATGCTCACCATGTGCCCTCGGCTCTTGAGTGGTGCATCGCGAAAATTCTCGAGGTTTTTTTCTTGAAATTGGCAACGAGTGCGAAGACAATACGAGAAGAATGTTTGCAAATGGAGGTATATGCATCGAAGATCTTGTGGGTTGGATTCAATTTACTATCATTCACCATTTTTCTACTTTTGAGTACTGTTGGAAAGAGAGTAGGAAAAGATTGCATTCATGCTCAAATGATTGCAATTATTGAGATGACTTGGAAGCTCTCATGTCTTTTTGAGTAGGTTCACTCTCAGAATGTAATTTTTATAAAAATACCATGCCCTATGATAAAGTCCGTATTTCTAGTGCATGGATCTGTTCTTGAATGTCCATTTTTATAGTAGGAAGCTGATCTTTGATAGACATAGTTGTATAGTTTCAATCATTTCGTTACATGTTTCGAAGCATATTCACTCGTGAAACAATACGAAACACAACTATCATGAGCGTGTCTTGAGTAAGGAGGGTCACCATTCAAGCATAGAACATTATTCAACTTTTGGGCACGCTCAAAATTGATTGTGGCATGCTCTCTTTGTGTGCAATGAGCACTTCTCCGCAATCTTTTTTGGAACTATTTTGAACATCACGACAGAAAAGAAGAGAGAGGAAGAGAAGCAGTTGGAATACATGAGGTGGTGAACGGTGGGGAACACACAATGGAGAACTCGTGGATTGCAAGAAGGGGTGGGGTTGTAATTATATTCACCGTTCTTGGCTTGAATAAACAGATGCAATTGTTTTTTTTAAAGGAGCGGAACACCTAAATATCAACCGTGCACTAGAATCATGGACACTTATTAAACTCGTCACAGAAATGGCTAACTTTAAACTAATGTAGTACTCACCCAAGAGGGATTAGGATTCTTTCCATCGATGTTAGTTAGAGAATGGCGTAGTCTTCATCCCTGAGATGGGAGGCCGATGTGTTCGTTTGACCTATCCTTAGATAGCATGCCAATGGTGTAAATACTATGCTAGTTTCAACCTAGCCACTAGTGCATAGAGATACCCGACATAATATTCACCCCAAAGGGCTTTGAGGTACCCATACAAAAAAGTCCAAGAACCCCCTACCATAATTGGGTGATTATATAGGTGAGCACCACGTCACTGTGATGAATAGAACCCACGACCTCCTCACTGGGCGCAACAAGCTCTAGCCACCAAGTGTAAAATTGTGGTGCCTAGCATACATTAAATGTAGAACGTACACTCTATCCACACTCCACCTTTAAGTAGGTTCTTATTTTCTTATCCTTGACATCCATAGTTGCCACAAAGATTCAAAAAATTCATATTATCATTCATATAGTACAATGGTCTAAAATGGAGTAGGTTCCATAGTGGAGCTCAAGTAATCTTTGCTCAGAGGTACATAATTGCTTTCCTATATAAAAATACCATCTGCTCATTGCAAACATTATAGAGGATCACTTTAGGACAACATTTTATAAATAACTATATTTTCCAACTTCAAAAATTCATAATTGATTGTAGAAGAGTCCAAAACTGACGATTCTACTTGCCTCATCTTTCTACTAAGGTACACTACTCAATAATGGTACAAATTTGAGAAATTTGTGAAGGTGTAAAAAATTTGAGTATTTTTTGTGCAATCGGAAAGTAAGTGGAAGACTATTTAGTTAGTAGAATTATCACTTTTGCACTTTCCTAAGATTAATTATGAAATTTTGAAGTTGGACTTATAGACTTCTTGAACTCGTGCTCTAAAATGAGACCATAAACCTTCATGAAGAATCGGACTACAAATGTGAAATGTGGAATGTTGTTGTTTGTCACATTCTTAAGGATGGTTTTAACACATTAGACTTGAAGTTAGTGCTGATCATACCCAGCTTTAGGACTAATTTTGAATAAGAACAAGTATATAAGAATATAACGTAAATTTAAACAAGAATACAACTTAAATAGGACCGGGTACAAAATTTGAAGAAGCGTTTGAACAAGATTAGAAAAGGAAACAAAAATTAAAAAGAACAAGCCCACATTTGACAAATACTGCACCCCGTTGTAGCATTTGTATACATCGTATAAATTCACAAAATTAAATACAACTTTGTGTGTTGAAAGATTTGACAATTTTGCAATTGAATTGTATTTATATCATAATTTACTTCGCAACATGGTTCATCATTGATGAAGAGTAGCTCAATGGCAAAATAATTCTAAGTTTCTAACGTACTATCGATTTCCTTCTAATTATTTTGCATGCTTGTTGGTAGCTTGATATATATTGATGTTTGTTGAATGTTTTGAGGGTGATATGTTGCTCTTGTTTTTGTTCCATTGCACAAGTTGTATTTTGAAACCATGTTGATTGATAAGGCTTTGACAAGTCAAAGCTCAACTTCTTTTCACTTGAAATAAGATCACTTTTGAAAAATGGGTGATACAATGCTTCTATGGCAGTGAGGCGCTTCTGAGGGTTCCAACATATCAACGATTGAATCAAGTTGAGAGCTTCATAACTTGCTAATGGAACAAGTTGTTGAAGATTCATTGATGGATAAACATTCTCGAATTCAAAGTTGCAATTTGAAGCAAGCATGCAACCTTCGGGCCATGAGTACAAATTAGGTGGTCCAAGAGAAGCCGCGATTAGATGAAGTTGATCCCCATTATTTACTCCCGGGAAAACAGGTCTCCCTTTGAACATCTCCGCCATAATCACACCAAGAGACCACATATCTGTAGCTGCCGAGTACGATGGAGAACCCAACATCAATTCCGGAGCACGATACCACCTTGTACACACATAAGTAGTTCCACGACCGCGGTTCTTACAATGCATCAAGTTGTACACATGCTTGTTGATGTTCTCCGCACAATGACATATCTTCTTTGACAAGCCAAAGTCTGCAATCTTCAATTTCCCTTCATGAACCAAAATATTTTCCGGCTTAAGATCCCTATGAAGGTAACCTTTGCTATGCATGAAAGCCACCCCTTTCAAAACCTGATACATCCATGATTTGATCTCCTTCTCCGAAGAGGGTATCATCTTGTTTCTAATACTTTGTAACAAATTCTCCTCCATGTACTCAAACACATAATAAATATTACTATTATGTGTAATAACTTCCTTGAGTTGAACAACATTCGGATGATCTCTTAGAGCTTCCAAAGCCACAACCTCCATCTCTTTGGCGCCATTCTCATGATCTCTTGCAATGTTCTTGTTGATCAAATGTTTGATAGCAACAATCTCATGGGTTTCATTGTTTATGGCTTTGTAAACACACCCATAGGAGCCTTCCCCTACTTTTTCTAGAAAAGTATACTTATCCATGATATTTGGCTTTTGTAACAAGGTGAGTTTTTGCACTTTTGGTCACTTTTTTCTAAGTGAAATCCAAGTATAATGTGGTATAGGGGTGATGCAACAAATTGGGATCATATTCCGTGTGAAATGGTCTTAGGATTTGATGACCCCAATCTATGAATTTCATTATTATGGTAGGACAATAACCTGGAAATACTAAATGCAAATTAGAATGGGGATAAAAATGAGAGAGAATAAATAATGAAGGCTGCTTATATGGTGATCCAGAGACTTTTACTTTACGCGCTTTTACTTTTCCTACTTAACTGGACTTTGATCTACTGTAGATAGAGCGATCTGACTTTTACGTTTTGGATGGCAGCCTTTTACTTTTACTTTTAACTTTTACTTTTAGGCTGAGTTCGTTGCATTGTAGTTAACCACACGTTTACTTTTGCTTTTTTTAACCTTTGAATTTCGTGACCATTAGAATCGCCTACGAACTCAACGACTAGGAATAGGAATCGTTAAAAAATTCTAAAGGAATGGGTTTTTAGCAATTTTGGCGGATTTGCGCAAACTTTGAATGTTATAATCTCTGAAATGGTAAACAATCAACTAGTTGATAGATAGATAGAAACTCCGGTCCCTTTCTAAGAGGCCGGCGTGAATGAAGTGTCCGTTCGTAATGCTAATATCCCGATGGCCACCGGACAAGGGGAAATTGGAACAATACTACATCCCCCTCTCGAGGGTGTACACTATAACTACGCTAGTTTCTAGCCTAGTTACTAATGCCTTGAAGATACTTGACATAGTATCCCCCCAAAGGGCTTTGAGGTACCCATACAATACTACTTCCCCCTCTCGAGGGTGTACACTATAACTACGCTAGTTTCTAGCCTAGTTACTAATGCCTTGAAGATACTTGACATAGTATCCCCCCAAAGGGCTTTGAGGTACCCATACAACAAGGTCTAAAGACCCCCCACAATAGTTGGGTGGACTATAGTGGTGAGCACCACGCCGGCATGGGGAATGGAACCCACAACCTCCTCATTGGGGGCCTAAGCCCGAACCACCAAGCCAAGGCTTGTGGTGCCTTCAACTAGTTGAAAGTTTATCATGGCAGTTTTTATGATAATGAGCTTGATGTTACGGTTAGTTAATATAAACTATGAGATTTTCATCTTTATCTTTATTTGTGTAAAGGATTGACCCCTAAATCGTCAAAGATGGCCTTCCTCTCTACTTTAGGTCTATAAGAACTCAATCTAAGCATTATTTAGAAGATTCAACTGTAGGATCTTAATGTTGATTTGACCGTTTGTTCAGAGTCTAAATTTAAGGAGATGATTCTTTTTCATTTATAAGATCATAATGGTTAAAGTTGGCTAAATTTTGTTCTTTCCGGAAATCCCATCAAGCCATTTTGCCTTTCTTGGACCTTTAGGGGTTAGAGATCGGAGTTATTGATATTGTGCTTACAAAAACGCAAGGGTTTGTAGGGAGCTACACGGTAGATACATCTATATCCGGATGACCCCCTTTAATTAAATAACCTCTTTCCTAAATTTTCTCACCTATTTCTTAGATTAGCCAACCCTTGCATGTACCTCATGTGTACATATTTAGAGTGTTTGGATACAAGTAAGACTATACTAGGCTTAAGGAGAAAGGAGGAAAAAAGAGGAGGGTAAAAGAGAGAATGTTGAGGAATTATATAAGAGAATTGTCCTTGTCCTAATCCACTTTACACTACAAGAGTGACCAAGCCACTCAAAAATTCACCAAACAAAACAAAAGTCACCAAATATTCAACGTTAAAATCAAGGACTATGAAGTTCAATATTAAGATAAACTCCATGGTGGAAAAAAAAACCAATAAGTGCCGAACACTCTTGTAATCAAGCACAATGACGTAAACAAGCAAATATGTACACAATAAATACAACTAACTTACCAAAAATCAACTAACTTAGTAGGGAACTATATATTAATTACCTATATGTTTGGGAAGAATCAGATCAACATACTATATGTGTAGGCATACTAAAAAAAACGTAGTATGTAATGAGAAAAAACCACGTCAATATCTGATTGGGCAAATTTCAATGAACAATAAATTTTCTAAGCAATTTTTTTAAAATTTTTCTAATTTTTTTTTGTTTTTGAAAAAGGAGACCAGAAGCCAAAATGTGATGAAGTAGATGAAGGTGGAAGTGGATAAACACAAAAGCGGATGAAGTGGACAAAGTGGGAAGCCAAATGAGGATAATATGGATGAAGCACAAAGAGGGAAGCCGAAAGAAGATAAAATGAATGAAGCACAAAGTGGATGAAGTGGAAAGCGGAAAAAGTGTGAAGCAAACGAAGGTGGAAGTGGATAAAGGGAGAAGATAATGAAGCGTATAGCTCGAAGCGGATGAAGTTGTGAGCGGAGAGTGAATCAAGTGGATAAAGAATGAAGCAATAGAGCAATAAAGCAAAAAGGAGATGAAATATATAGTGAATGAATAGGGAATGAGATGAAGGAAAAAACAAGAAGTGAATGGAACAAGGATTTGAATGGGAACGTGATGGGAAGAAGATTAGGAATGCAACAAGTGGCCGCATTGATTTCCATGGAATGCAAAATCCCTCTCTAGGATACCCGTCCTCGACAAAGATGATGAATGATTGAACCGGAAACGATAGAATGGTAAAAGAGAAACAAGGGAATGGGCGACAAGAGAGGGGGGAATGGGCGACAAGAGACGGGGAACCCCATCATCTAAACTAAAGTATTCTACTACAGAAATACAACTAATTCCATATTGTCCATCCTTGACAAAGGCACCACAAGCCTTGGCTTGGTGGTTCGGGCTTAGGCCCCCAATGAGGAGGTTGTGGGTCCTATTCCTCATGACGGCGTGGTGCTCACCACTATAGTCCACCCAACTATTGTGGGAGGTCGTTGGACCTTGTTGTATGGATACCTCAAAGCCCTTTGGGGGGATACTATGTCAAGTATCTTCAAGGCACTAGTAACTAGGCTAGAAACTAGTGTAGTTACAGTGTCCACCCTCGAGAGGGGGAAGTAGTATTGTTCTAATTTCCCCTTGTCCGGTGGCCATCTGGATATTAGCATTATGAACGTACACTTCATTCACGCCGGCCCTTTAGAAAGGACCGGAGTTTCTATCTATATATCTCCATCCTCGACACTATAGAGGTGTGATATGACAGATAAAAGGTGCACACGTACATTCATGTACAAGACCTTATTCTATTTTTTGAAACAATCAATGTATCAATCAATACAAACATGAACCAAAAGCAACAAACTACTTGACAAAGGAATTTCTATATAAAACCTTATCGAGGTTGACTTGAATAGAGTGTGTGTTCAACCTATCCTTGATAACAACCCACACAACATAAAAGTAGTACTACTATACCTATAAGTCACATGGGTATTCACAAATAATGGTAACAAAATCAATATAAGAAAATCCCGTACTTATCACAAAAATCACTTGATGGGTACATTTATAGGATTAAGTTGCATTCATCACATGGAATGATAATCCCCAAAAACATGTAGATCGTCTTATAGGGGCCTCCACCTAAAAAGGAATAAAAAAGGGGTTTAGATATTTTATTTTTTTGGTGAGCTGGCAGTAGCGATGAGAATTAAGCTGCGGAGAATGAGGAAACAACAACTTGACAAATTCAATCACCTGCTAAAAATGACTTCTCTAAAAGAAAAAACTAAATAATAAAGAAAATAATAAAGAATGAGAGGAATTTGATTAATAGAAGGTGGTCAAGGAATTAGGGCTGGTTTTATGCACGGCGGTTTGGCTCACATGACTCCTGCCACGTGGATTATTTATGTATGTCCAACAAGTTGGCGAACAATGCCAATTTTGGAGTAAGGAATTATGCTGTTGGAATTTTATTTAGGAAGTTTCTCAAGTTCCTCTTATCCTCCCTTTTTTCATAAAAAACATTCGGTAATAGTTTTAGGTGCTTAGGGTCTGGGTGGACCAAGAGTCATGACCATGAAAATTAAAAATTACGGCTCTTGTACAAGAGCCCCTGACCATGGTAAATGAGAAATGGGTTTTTGAGTGGTTTGGTCACTCTTCTTGTAGTGTAAAGTGGATTTGGGTTGGGAGAAGTTTAAGCTCTGATATGATTCTCTCTTTAACCCTCCTAATTTTTCCTTCTTTGATTTCGAATGATTGAACACTAGCCAATCGATGATTTTTGAGCCTCATGGTCTCCTTGATTGTAGTTGAGTCGAGGCATTTGCTTTGACTTAACCCCTAACTTTCCTTGAAGCCCGAAATGGGTTTTTGCAATTCCCGGCAGCCTAGATGAAGGGGTTAGAAGTAATATTTTTGCCTAAGAATTTTATCGGGTCCTCCTTATACTGCAAAGTGTACGTGGTAAAATTTGCAAAGTCAAATTCCAATTTTTGAGTCTTCTAGGACGATCCTTGGGTTGCGAGCCGAGATGGGGCAGCTCAAATTAGTAACTTTTTTGATTTTTTTTTTAAACATGATCAATACTAAATCACTACTCAAATTTCAAAGTGACTCAAGTCAAAAAGTTTACAAATTCTACATGGGCAGCCTCCAAAAATTTTAAAACCAATCTTCGCAATACCTAGAAAAACTTGGGAGACAAACTTTGGATGTTTTGATCTCTCAAATGGTAAACATCCAACGGTCAATTTTTTGAAGAGTAATGAGGCATATTCTTAGGTACAATATCTTACGGTTTAAAGTTTTTAAAAAGGAAAAGAAATTGGTTTAGACCCCCACGAGTGCTTACAGGCAGAGAATCGCAGTTTTGAGGTTTCAATCTCCCAAATTTTTTTTGGAGGTTGCCCATGTAAAATTGGTAAAATTTTTGACTTGAGTCACTTTGAAATTTGAGTAGTGATTTAGTAATGATCATGTTTCAAAAAACAATTCAAAAAAGTTACTTTTTTGAGCTGTCCCATCTCGGCTCACAACCCAAGGATCGTCCTAGAAGACTCAAAAATTGGAATTTGACTTCGCAAATTTTACCACAAACACTTTGCAGTACAAGGAGGACCCGATAAAATTCTTAGGCACAAATATTACTTCTAACCCCTTCATCTAGGCTGCCCGGAATTGCAAAAACCCATTTCGGGCTTCAAGGAAAGTTAGGGGTTAACTATAATCAAGGAGATCATGAAAAACATTATCCACTATGGAAAATTTAGCATACTTTGGGGTTCGTGGTGGTTATTCTCCTTTTTTTCAAGGTAGTGTAAAGTCAAATGGGACCAAGAGCACTTTATTGTACAATCACGGATTTTAGAAGGTTGTGGTCAATCTTTATGGTCCATAGTGTAAAGCAACCCTAAGATATAGTGTTAGAAAATGACACAGCACCAAAATGACTCCCTAGTGCACTTAACCCAATGGTAAATTAGGGTAATTACACCTATATTTGGACATATGAGTCATTCACCTTACTTAGAGTGATGACACATGTGATTTACTATTCTTCGGTGATTGGCAGATAGAAAAGACAATCTTTCTACATTTTTTTGATATTTTTAAAGCACTTGCATACTTATATGTAGATTTTAGAAAAGCTTAGTATAAGATTCCATACAAAATTATAATTATTTTCATGGTCATGGCTCTTGGCCAAGAGCCGTGACCATGATAAATCAAAAACCTAAGGAGCATGCTAAAAAGGTACATTGTTGAGAAGAATGTAAAAAACCAATCATAAGAAATATTTGGTGGTATTAAAAAAATGTGTAAACTTAGTATTTCAAAACTTCACTCTTGGATAACAAATATATACATGTAGATTCAAATTTCACAATTGTAATTGTTGGGTTATATGTTCATGTTACTTTTAGAATTAAATACGATCAAAAATGAGTTCACATCAACACACATCCCGAGCACTTTAAGTTCATTAGGTAGAATATTGTAAATACAATGCAATCTGTTTTGCATTCTAATTGTTGAAATCTTGGATAATGAACACCCTCAATCCAACTATATTTTGTGTGTATTTTTTTGATAAAAATTTTAAAAACTCTATATCCTCTTTTGGGTTGGTATAAATAATAAGCTCACATGGTGAGTATGCTCACATAACAAAGTACCAATATTGATATTGCCCAATATCAACACCATTAAACCAATTTCTAAAAATATACAACTTTAACAAAATTGATTATAGGTGATTTTCAACCCTACCCTTCCTCCCACCAACTCGGCGGCTCATCGAGCCCAGTGGCTAGTTTCCATCCTTCCTTCCCTCGGTTCTAGTTTCTCATCCTCCGCTCCCTTGTTTCTAGTTTCCCATCCTTTGTTCCCTCGTTAATGGTTAACCATTCCCACATCTATTGTTCTTCCTCCTCTATTCCCAAGTTCCTCAATACGACTTTCTTTTTCTTCCTCATCTACTTGTCTCCTTGTCCCCTTGTCAACTTAAAAGTTTTGATTTGGCTTTCTTAGGTGTTTAGAGGTTAACCATAAAATAACATGGAGCTCAAAAAAAAAATATAAAATAAAAATCATTGGAATTTTCATTTATCGGAAACAAAGAACTTTTAATTCTATGAAGATTTTGAAGAGTTCTGGTAAGTTGCATTTGATTGTTATCCAAAGTTTAGTAGATTCATGAATGGGGACGAGGGGACAAGGAAGGAACAAACATGAGAAGGGGAGCATAGAACGAGGGAATTAAGGATGGGGCATTGTGAACAAAAAGAAAGAAACCGGGGAGGAGAAACCGAGAACAAAAAAATAAGAACAAGGGAGGGGGAACCAAAAATGAAGGTTGGAAACATGGTACGGGGAACTAGAAACGAAGGAAATCAAAAACGAGAGTTGGGAGACGGGAAACGGGGAATGAAAATGAGATTCAAAAACAGAAGTTTGGTGAAGAGGAACAAAGGTACGAAAGACGAGTTTCCGAGAATGAAGAAAAGGAGATCGGAGAACTAGGAACAAGAGGAAGTATCATATTACAGAAGCATATTATCACAGAGAAAGGGGAGGGTGCATATATATCTCTACTTGTGCATTGTGCACAAGGTCTTTGGAGCAACTCCTCTGAAGAAAGCATTAGCTCTTTCCTTCTAAAGAATACCAAATAAAGAGTTGCCTTGTCCCAACAACAGACACCTTATTTATTTATTTTTATTATTTATTTCTTTATTTCTTTTAAAATTTGTGGTCCAAACTATGATTGATAAAACAAACCTTTTGAATATAGTTTCCATTGTACAAAATTTGCAACTTTCATTACTTACCTAAAACATTGTAGCTTTAAAAACACCCAAATATAAAAAAAAAATTCTCCACCAGTACACAAAGTTGTTGATTAATACCACCCATATTCAGAATAATCATTATACTCCTCTTGTCCTAAATTGTCTCATTGATACGCACTTTTCATTTTGTCTAATCGGCTTAACACAAGTGCAAATATGATATGAGCACTAGAAGGCACACACCCCTCCATGAGTGTGCATGTGAGAATCTTACTTTTAGTAAGGATTTGATTACCATACAATCACCCTCAATGTATCTCATGAGTACATATAGTAGGATGTCCAATTATATCTTAACCTATATTAGTCACTTCTAAAATTTGTAATCATTATTGTGAATGTTTACAAATAATATTCATCATAAAATTAGGAAAACTTCATCTTTTCTTGCTAATCGCTAAAAGATAGTAAGACACTCCACCACTCCAAGTATAATGAGTTTCTTAAATGTACAAAAATAGGTGTTTATACCTTAAGTATCAAGCCCTTTCACCACCTCACTACAATCTACGGAGTCTCTTGATCACCTCATTATGATATTACTCTACTCGTTCTATTACTATGCTTATCATCCATAATTTGATGCAATTGTCGATAACAACTATAATGATATGGAGATCACTATAAAAAATTCATTTTTACATTGTTTAACCTCACAAGTTAGCAAGAACAACATGTTTTGTTGCTTGAACTTCTCCATTCAATTCTTCTCTCATTGATATCAATTGAGCTCTGAGCAAGGAGTTCCTAATCAATTCTACTCAATCTTTCCCACGCCAAAACATAATGGATATTGGAGCAAACATTATCAAATTATATGTGATTGCAAAGCTCTTGGTGGGAGCCTTCCATCATCTGAACTAACTGCCATGAACATCTTAATCTCACCAAGTCCGTTCATAGTATGTGTTGGACATTTTTGGTCAGAGGGAGTATAAGTTTGGCAGGAACATAATAACAATTTCCAATAACAATCCTGCAACCTTCAAAATACTACAATGGTACAAATTAAGAGCAAAGAGTTAATTCTCAACCCTATACTGCAAGTAGGTAAAGTTTTAAATGTCATCCTCAGTGATGCATCAACGAAAATATATGTTTTATTATCTAGGGCGATTACTTGGAATTGACATTTTGACACTCCTCACTAAAAACAACCCAAGCTAATCTCCACCTCAGCATGCTTCAGAGGTTTCACTCTGCTCCATCGCTTGTGACTACAGCTCAAGACAAAAAGCAACACTGCAAAATTCATCCCTCATAATCTTCATAGAAGACTTTGTACGAGCAATCAAAGACTGCCCATCTAAGTGACATCAACCTAAACGCATGCTGACAACAACAATCTAAAGAGATATTTTCCAGCCGAAATAAAAACAGGGCTCGGTCAACAATGACGAGAGAGACAGCTGCTCTAAATCACACGTTTTCGAAAGCCATGCTCCAGTAAAAAGTTGCATTATTGATTGGCCAAGAACAAAGGAAAGCAATGCTCAAAAGCTCCATTTCAAAACACATGAAAGCAAGCATTGTGTGATCAAGCGGTTGAGGACGAGAAACGCAGCCATGGCGCTCGTCAATGATGGGGACAATTATATACCTGATTGCAAGAGGAACATGCGAATGGAGATATGGCTGCAAGCATATCCCTTCCGGACATTCAGTTGCTTCTACTGTTATCCCTACAATACAAAGTACCTTGTACTTCTCGTCTCGTCTCCCGGGTCTGCATGGACGTGAAATTTCATGACTGAAAAACAGTGATTGAGATCTACTCCAAATCACTTGTCGTTTGTCATATCTTCAACGTCAAGTTCAACCGCCAATACTGGCGAATCAGCATGCATTGCATCGTCACTGCCATAAAGCAATCCGTCAGTGAGCGGCTCTGATCGGTAGAATGAGCTATAAAAAGGTACGTTCCTACTTGGCGTTGGTGGTACCGTGTTAAAGACAAACGAATCCATTGCTAATATCGTAACTATTAGCACTTCTAAAACCAAGTGCGCACAAATCATTTAACATCCTCAAAAAGAGGAAAGCTATCAATATGAACTAAATGCTTACTCCACTATGCAAGTTTGCAGAGTAGTAAATAGTGGTCGTTTACCTGTTCACCACAAAACCATGATCAACTGGAGAGCGTGTGCCATAGATCGCCCTCCCGATAATATTACTTATGGGTAATGGACCGAAGCTCCGACTGTCCCTGCATTCCTGCAAGCAGAAAACACGCTCATGCCCACTGAAAATTGATGTATTGCAACCTAATTTATGCTTCTTGTGTGGCTCTCAATCACAATCATGTTCATGTTTTTAACCTCACACTATAACTCCAAGTTTCACATGAGTTAACAAATTTGATCTATAGACAAACAGAGCTCAGAATTCTCATGACCTACAGAGAATGACAGAAACTCTTATATTGTGTAACCTGATTTATGGTTCTGTGAGCAAGTTCGTGTCTATGCTGAAACCTTGCACTATAGCATCTAGTTTTTAACTCCAATTTTGATCAATAGACAAAGAAAGCTTCCAGATATTATGCATACCGGTACCTTGGGACTCAAGGTCTCATTGTCACAGAGCACCCAACATGATCCAGAGGGGAGCCGGAAAGGCTCCTCTACGGTGCTTGACGAAACCATCTCTTCTCCTTCTAATGCTGCAACTCTCCTCACTAATTTTACTTCTGGATTTTCTGGATCCTTCAGCATGACCACATCGCCAACAAACACTGATCTGCACAGTGAAAGGAATTGCTTGAAAATAGGCTCTCAAAATCAGAGTGAACACAAGTTTAAGAATAACGCATACCTTGGACTTGGCCGCGGAAGAGGACGGATGAGTAAGGTTTCCCCTTGGCTAGCAAATGTCGGCGTCATTTCAACACCTTTCACAAGATGCTTGAAAGTGAGACGCCCCTGTTGTAGATTCTTAAACAGGTGATCATAGATTTCCTTCTCTTTGATATCTCCCGTTTCATAGCTCTATTATAAAAGAGTTAAAATATCAGTACGACGTACTCTGAAATATCAGTGAAATGTACTCAAATGGCAAGAGAATGGCAGAAACGAATGGTGTGAGAGCTACTTACCCTGAGACTTCGCGCAAACGAAACCCTAACTTTGGCCAAGAGGTAGCGCGCGTATGTCACCGGCGAGCCCATGGCTTTCTTCAGTAGTTGTGACCAGCCAACCGCATCTCTTGAGTGACGCGAAATCACTAGAGAGGAATGCCTGGTCCAATTTTCTTAACCTCCTGTCAGGGGTTTGTTCCTAGGGTTTTAGATACACAAAAGCAAAAGAGCAATTCAGACACTTCATCGGTTTAAATCCTTCTTACAACACGGCATTATTGGAGGAAACCAGAGCCCTAGCTAAGATGATCACAATCCACAGGGAAGCAGAGCATTCGAACCCTAATTCTGGTCAAATGGGGAGATCTTTCGCTTAACAAAGGGCATGCTTGGGCGCGTGAGTTTGATTATGTTATCTAGAGCCCTATCTAACTAAAGCTAGCAATTGTTACATTAATAAGAATACACGCCAAAATTGCGATGTACGCTTGCAGTGTGGGCCAGAATTCTGCGGATTCGAAACGAAAAACGAAGCGGTTTCTGTTGCAAAACAGGCATGTGGAAAATCTGAAGCGGAATTTTTCGAAAGGCTTACAAATCTCGTAAAGCTGGTGTAGAGGGAGGGCCACAGCGACAGAGCGCTTCTGCACGACAATTGACGAAGGACGCGACTAGAGAGGGAAGGAGGTGACAACTGGTGATAGCCTGTCTCACCCATCTGTGCCACCGGCTGGTCCCGGTGAAGGACCGGAATCGAAACCGTTGGATGGTGGGTGACGTTGGTTCAGGAGATCATGCCACGTGGCAAATTATTGATCATAGCAGTTTTTATTGAGTTTTTTCAATATTGAACTTCTCCATACCCAATTTGAGGGCAACGTGATTAGAGTGTTTGTCCGACCTATCCTTGAATGCCTGCACAAAGATTATTACATCAATGGTGAGACTATTGTTGCTTGCACTTTGTCATTTAGGTCATGCAATGCTTTTCAAGAAGGGTGATGGCAATTCAAGTTTGAATTACTGTAAGACTCTACCGTATACATAATTAGATGAGCTATTGATATATTCAATCATTTGTTGCCTACTTGTAAATATTATCCAAATAATTAACACAAGTTGTAGTTCTATATTGCACATTCTAGTTCGATTCGGTGTCAAATGTTTTTTTCTTCTTTCCTTTTCATTTTCTTTTTTTTAAATTTTGTTTTTGACTTAGTCAAACCAACCTTCTCAACAATGCTTGCATACAAATGACATTGTTATCAAATGTGAAGTTTCCAAAAAACTTGGCATATTCAATATTGATATAATTTATGTGGAATTGGCCTAGAAGGTATAATATATCCTCTCATAATTTGTGACCTATAGTGAGAATGGTAGTTCTCTTTAAATTAGAATGATATATTACTTCACACGTTTCAGTTTAGCGATTGTTTAATTTAGATACTAGCTACGCATATTTATAGAAGTTCAAAGAATCCATAAGTTTCTCTTATAACATGACTATCCTTGAGTTCACTATAAAATAGGTTTAAGTTTCTCACCATTGGTATTATAACCTACATGCATAGACAATTAACAATAGATTGAATAAACACTCGATCTAAGCTAGTCCTCAAAACATATTCGTATTCATTTAAAATATCAAAAACATTGATAGAATATTTTTAAACCTTCTTTATGTTCCTAGCTCTCATTTGCAATTGTGCACAAATTGTTTTCCATCACACATTTCCATAAACCTGAATACAATCTTTATGTAAAAAAATGACATTTTGGATGTAGAGTAAAAAATTTAAAGAGCCCTGACTTCTTCATCCGAAGTCCTTTCGGACAGAATCATTTGGGTTGGATTCCAAACGAAGTTTTAGTAAGGTGATAAAAACTGCAGACCCATATGATAAAGTATGGATTTAATCTTGAAGCTATGATGTGTGTTTTTAACACTTTACCTCCAAAACTGCCCACTTTTTATGTTAGCCAAGAGTTGTCAATTTGTAATGTATTTTGAGGATTGTAACCGTAGGATCCAGTACCCAACTTGTACATAATGATGTATGCCATATCTCAAATTGGAGTTTGTCACCATTTGTGAGATTATGATATACAAAGCTCGATATAAAGTTGATTTGTCTTCTTGTCAATAGGAAAATCAATGCTTTTAAGCCCAAAGAAACCATTCCGGAAGAAATCTAATCTTCAGCTCCTCGATTCTTGTTCCTAGGCAAGTTCATAAAAATTCTACTGTCATACAACATATAAAACATATACAAGAGCTTAATTTCTCATAATGGATTTTGCTGAAATCCCATGACAAAGGCCAAGTTTTTACAAAAAAAAATAATGTAAATAATTATCACACAGGAAATTATAAAAAACAATAAGAACGTGCATTGGTACCCTCTTTAAAATCAAAAAATTATAAAAATAAAATAGATCTCAAAGTTGAAACAATATTATTTTTTGAGTCTAAAGGTTATGCACATGTCATTTATGTTACAGGACTGATGCAAGAAATTTCCAAACTATTTACGGGATAAAAGAACTCCAAACATGTAGTGAAATTGGTGTGGATAAAGTCTTTGGTCAACCTATCCTTGTATGTTATTACTTTGAAGTCACAACTCCAACTACTACCATTGAATTGAAGGGCACTCTACTTAAAAGGTTACTTTGATGGGAATGGAATTGACTTTTAATGGTACAAAACAAAACTTTCCTAGAAGACAAACAAGCACGATGGGGTCCCATGATGATGGTCAGACGTCCCCCATCATGGCATGCCATGCCATGCACACGGTCACAGGCACCCTAACTCCACTCCCGACAACTCAAGGCGCGTGGCCCAACGCCAAACGACGAACCGACAGATAACGACGAACGAGAAAAGCCACATCTTCGTCCGCTTTTCCAGCCCCTCAGTCCCCCACCCCACCCCCTTCGTCCAACGTTCGTCCGTCAGTGGTCTGTCCACCAACAAACAAGACCCTGCTACTGTGCTCCCTTCGTCTTCAGCGCGAGAGAAAGGCATGGCCATGGCTCGATTTGCCGGTGACTAACGAACTGAATCCCCTCTTTCTAGCATACCCTTTTCCGTTTCCTCGCTCGCACACGCCTTGTCTCCTTGCTTGCTCTTTTCATGGGCTCCTGTGATCGTGCATTGCAACCCTAGGATCGTGAATGTTTGCGAACAAGAAGAAGAAAAAGAAGTAGAAGAAGTGAGTGAGCAATTGAGGGGTTAGGTAGCTATGGCATTAGTTCCTGTGGGTGGAGGTGCGCAGTCGACTTCCAGCAACCAAGACCGGGGACCTCAGTCCATGTACACTGCCAGCTTCTCAAGCGATGGCGGTATCAGCTCTGCTGATCCGAAGCCCCGCTTGCGATGGACCCCGGAGCTGCATGAACGCTTCGTCGATGCGATTTCCATGCTCGGTGGCACCGACAGTACGTCTCTCGCTTCACAGCAATTTTTTTTTTTTTTTTTTCTCCTACCATGCAGACCACATTTCTTGTTAGTATCAGCTCTTCTTTATTGTCCTATCTGGCTTGTACTAGGATGATGCAATTCATTGAGTTTAGTGCCTTGTCGATCGCTGCATGTACGGTGATAGTACTGGAATTTTACATTTCTTGTCCGAGGTTGGGATATTATGTAGCCTGTTTTTTACTTCTTAGTGACAGTGGGGTTTGTTTTTTGACCTTGTTTTGGTTTCATTTGAAGTGCAGAAGCCACGCCGAAGGCTCTGATGCGCGTGATGGGTGTCAAGGGTCTTACTCTATACCATCTGAAAAGTCACCTCCAGGTTTGCCTGTCTTCCTGCCACTGTATGTTCTCCAGTCATTTTCTTCTCTTGAGAAATTTCGTGATGTAAGGGAGAATCATGTAGGTTCAGGATTAAGGAGCTATAGCTGTTATGATTATGGTTAGTTGCTTGTGCAATCGTCTTTGCTATAACATCGCTGTTCTTGTATACGAGCATGTTCTACGGATCTAATCTAAGCTGTGGCTGTGTATTTGATTTGCAGAAGTACAGGCTTGGGAAGCAGCAATGTCGTGAAAGCAATGGGCATGAAGGTGCTAGGAGTGGTACGAAAGCTTATCCATATAATTCAGATGCCTCATTTCAAGGTCACATCATTTGTCCATTATCTTAATAGTTCCGTTGTTCCTTGAGCAGCATCTCCGGCGGCTGTACAACGGACAAGCAGCGCTTGTAGCGACGGGCCAAGCACTCCAACCCCAACGAAATCTCAAAACCAAGAGTAAGTATCCAACTGTTTCATGGGATTCTTCCCCTTATTCATTCTGAAAATCATTCACCTTGGTGGTTGCTATGTTCCAGGGGCTTTCAAATATCCGAGGCCATTCGGATGCAGATGGAAGTTCAGCATCGTCTTCAAGAGCAACTAGAGGTTTGCCTCTTGCTTGAAATTTGCACGCTTTTCTCATGGAGAATCTTTTGCTAATTCTACGCTTGGATGTTTCAGGTGCAAAGGCAGTTGCAATTGAGGATAGAAGCGCAAGGGAAGTACTTACAAACCATACTGGAAAAGGCAAAAGAAGCACTAGGCAATCACATAGGAGCTTCCCCGGGGCTGGAAGCCGCACACGCAGAGCTCACCGAGCTAGCCTCAATAGTAAACAACGAGCCCATGAACATGTCTTTTCCTCGACTGGCGATGCCGGAGCTTCCAGCTCTAGAGGATGCTAACAACAACAACAACAACAACAATCTTCCTCGCCAACATTCTCGTGTATCGGATAGCTCCTCGCAGAAGAGCTATGTCACGAATGTGGCTGTTAACCCAGAAGACAGTGGTGGTGCCTCTGCCAGTTGCGAGAATCAAGCGTCCACAGGTACCATTCTGAACCACAATCAGTCAACTGAGTAATAGATCTCAATTGGAAGCTCCTTGTTGACTCAATCGGAAGTTCCTTGTTTACAAATGAAAGATCTATCACTCAATTGAGAGTACCTTGTTTTGCAGGGGTGAAGAAACACGAGACCTGAAGTTGCTTTTGATGGCACTCGGTTCGATTCAAGGCCCTGTTTTGTCGAAAGGGAACCTTCGAATGTGTCATTGCTATACTTTGTACAGAAGTGCCAGTATAATGTAGTGATGTAACCTCTTTTGACTCGGACATACATGTAAGTAAAATAGTCAAACCGTGATTTCAATCAATCAATCCATCAAAACAGATACTCCTCGATGTTGCTGCTGACTCTTTGACATGAACTTATATTGATGGCTGAGGTCGGATGATGTTATGGGAGCTTTGTAAACAGGATATTATTGAGAACAGACAAGAGAACAGGGGAGGTTTAAGACAAGCTATCTATGCTATGATTTGTACTGAATTTATTTCATGTAAAGTAGTTGTTTGGCTTGAAAATCATTCTTCCAGCATTGAATTCTTGGTCGTACATTCTTTCATGTACAGTACAGTCAAAGTGGTTGGTATTCGCTGTAGCACTTTGGTTGACAGACTTTCTGTTTTGTCAATAAAGTATCATCTTGTTTACAGAATGGGGGGAAGTAGGCCCAGGGACTTCTGATCTGCCTGGAGTACTTTGGCTGTTAACCCTTAACCCCTAAATCTCCTTGTTGCAAAACTGTCTAAGTTACAAAATTTGACCTTCCTTTAGATTAAGCTCAAAAAATCTTAATCTAAGAATTATTTTAAATATTCAACCGTAAGATCTCAAAGTTCACTTGACATTCTTTTCACATACCAAATTTGAACCGTTCATTCTTCCTCATTTGTGAGATTATAATGGTCAAAGTTGGCTGAGTCTTTCTCCTGCGGGAATCTCCAAAACCCATTTCGGGTTTTAAGGAGAGTTAGGGGTTAAACGCCCATGGGGTCTAAAACGGGCAGCCCAAAATTGGATCACAGCATCTTTTGGACTTGGGCATCATGAATAGTGCACTTTTTGAACTTGGGCATCATGAATAGACCAATCAATGATGAGCTTGCAACCTCCTACAAGGTTATGTACCACCCCAACCTACCTACCACAATCCTTTCAAAGCACAAAATCATTTATACAAATTGTGATTTGAGTTGTGAAATTTCACTTTTTGAATGCATCACAAGAAGGTGACCAGTTTGAGATCAAAATATAAGTGAAAAGTTGAGTACAGTGAGAGCTACAGAGAAGATTATGTTGGAATCAAGCCCCTCGGGCTTGCTTGGGCGTTTAAGGGTTAAATCAGAGCCTAAACAAATTATGAGGTTGGTAAGTTATTAGGTAGATGGCTCAAATTTCAGATTGGGAAGCTTATTGGGGGAGTATTCAATTCTGTTAAGTGTGCGAAGTATGTTGGAGACAAGATCAGTTGGAATTTTATGGTTTGGAATTAATTTGAACTAGTTGTGAAGTTTGGAAGGAGGACTTGTAAGTGAAATTAAAACCAATTAGTTTAGAATACACACTAACTCTCGTGATGCACATAAGGTTTATCGTATCTAGATTGGTAAAAAATTTAAGGATAAGTGAGAATCATATTAATTTATTTTGATGTCATTAGAACTACAATCAAAACATGCACTCTATGTCATTATGAAGAAGTCATTAGGACACTACAAACTGTTACTAATGACATAGTGCTAAGTTTCTCTTTAGGTTTTGCAGACATTAGATACCTACCAACGGCTTTGATAGGAGAATGAATTTGAGACTAGAGTGGATTTACAGTCAACCTCTATGGGCACTTTTGCTTAGAACTCTTTTCTTTTAGCGTTCTTTTGTGTTTGTCACCATCTCATTGTAATTATTTAGAAATTTTTAACCCTTAAACGCCCACGAAAAACGACATTTTGGATGTACATCCAGAAACTTTGAAGAGCCATATCTTCTTCATCCGAGGTCCGCTTTGGATGAAATCACTTGGATTAGGTTCCAAATCAAGTCTAGTTTGTGTTGTAAAGTTTTCAAACCCATACAATAAATTATGAATTAATGGAATGCACTTTAGTGAAGACAACTCTTGTTTTTGGGTTTACAAGCATGGGGCATGTATTACCATTGCAAGCCAATTATGTGAAATTAAAAATAGTTTTCATGATTTTTTCTCATGGTATGATCTTAAGGTGATTCTTAACAACTTTGTAGTGAGAAGTTTTTTGATCCAAATGATTTTGCTATTGGATTTGCAATGATGTTTTGTCAACAAAAAAAGTGAGAAAATGGATGATATTTGAGGAGCTATATCTCCCTCATCCACCGTTGGATTTCAACTTAATTTTTTGGGATGGCCTCCAATTAGAGTCTAGTCTAAGTGGTAGAAACCTTAACAAGATCGAAGATGTTTTGAAGATAAGGCATGAAATTGAATGCAAAGGGTCTAGTTTTGGACTATTATTCCTTTGTAAAATGTTTGGTAGTTTTTACCATTGCATGGCTTTTATTTGAGCCAAGAAATTTTTTTGATGAATATTTGTTGGGTAAAGGACTTATTAAGATGAAGGTGAACATCTTTCTAGTTGGTGATTTTTTCATTGCAATAGGTATATTGGAAGCATTTCCACCTCAAAGTGAAAATGATGAAATTTTGCAGTTTGTTTTTGATAATAATATGTTATGATCTCCCGATCTATAAGGCCTCATGACTCAAATTTTGGTCCACATGATCTTCGATAAGTCTATTACAAGTTTGTACGGTTGAGATCTTAATAGCTTCTCTTGATTTTCATCTATGACGATTTCTATGGAAATGTGCTTTTTTGCTAAAAATAGGCTCGGGCGTTTAGGGGTTAAAAGTCTAATTTTTTTCTCAACAATTATTTTACTTTGGTTCACATGTTCTTCAATTGATAAGACATTTATATTCATTATAAAAAAATCATACTTGAGTTTGATACATGTCAATGTGATTGGTCCATTAATTCCTTGTAGTTCAAAAATTAAACCAATCAGGTTGAGAGGATTTTTGCTCTCTATGGCCCCATGTACGACTTCACTCTCCATGTAAATCATTCTTCAGTTTATCGGTAGCGGTTTCACTTCAAAGTGAAAATGGTGAAATTTTGTTATGTATTTTGAATACTAATACATTATTATCTTGTAATTTGTGAGGCCTTGCGACTCCAAATTTGATCCACGAGTCCTATAAAAAATATACTACAATCCAAATAACTCACGTTCATTTTCATATATGTGTTTTTGACTAAAAATTGGGTGGGATGTTTAGAGGTGGGTATTATTTTATTTCAAATTTATTTGTAAACTGTGATTGAAAAATTATGAATAAAAACTCTCTATAGCTTTACGACAAACTCTATTTTCTACATTGCCTTCAGATTCTTCAACCCTCACAGGGTTGATTTGACTCTGGTCAAGCTTTCAGTCATTAAATATTAATCGTATGACATTGATACTTTTTATAGATTGTAGTGTTTTTCCATACCTTTCCGAAAAGTCATTTTGAGCTTCAAAATTCCTTTTACTCTGGGAGATATTCATGGTTAATTTTTGAAAACACTATTCAAAAGCTGCCCAAAACCGCCCAAACTACAGTATATGCACATTTATTCTTAAAATCTGCCCGAAATCAATTAGATCGCAGTACTTCAAAAATTCACCAGAATCTAAGAATTTTCTTTTTTTAAAGTTTTGTTTCTTGTACAGTGACAAACAAAACCGAGTACAGTTATGACTCACCTCCATTCAAAAAATCATATCATAAGCATAAGTGAGCCAAATTCAAATGTGTCTAATCAAAAATTGTAGTGCATAATGTATCACACGATGCTAAAAAGTTTGAAGTAGAGTTGAATTGGGGTTTGGAAGATATCAAATGTCAAAGTAGACTAGCCATTGACTCAGTTTTGTTCGAAGTTGCTTAGAAAGCTTTCAAAATTTGCACAATTTAGAATGAAGCCAACTTTCTTGTGCATTGTCTGTAAGGTAATGCCAAACATCACCTCGAACATGTATATGCCTTTTATCATCAAAAATTAACATTTGTGTGCTTAAAATAATATTCAAGTTATGAAAAAACAAATGATTATTGTAAATATGGCACATGATATTCCTCTATGGAATTGATAGCACACAATGTTAGTGGGCTTTACAAATGACCTATACAAATCAATATTGGCCATTATTGCATGTATTTCATTTTTTATTTGAAATGTTTTCAATCTTGAATAAAATCCTTTATAAATTGATTGTTTATATTGGGATGATGTGATGATTTTCTTATTCAACCCTATTGATGTTCCAATGATGATTGATGAAAGCTTTCCATCTACTACAATGATTTTCCTTACTTGCATTTTAGTGAAGCCATTTCATAAAAATTCTAATGCTTCATCTTGACCCTTCTTTAATTTTAATGCTAAAAATACTTGTTATTTGCAAAATCTATTTCTTTCTTCTTCTTTCTCTTTCTCTTTTCTTCCTTTTCTTCCTTCTTGCTTGTTTTCTTTTTCCTTTCTTTCTCTTTCTCTTTCTCTTATTTCTTTTTTTCTTTCTTTTTTTATTTTTTATTTATTTTTATTTTTTTAAATTATTAATTCATTTGAAATCGAATGTACCTCTCGAAATTGGTCGCAAGAAGGTGCAGAGAGAAAGCATTCTAAAAATAGGTGAACACAATGCATATAAACGTGACCTCAAATGCTGGAGTTAAGCTCTGGGGTGTGGAAAGCCTTTTGAAGCATGCTTGTATGTCACATGGCCCTTCTGGCCGCACCCTCCCTCACTCTACAGCACATTATAGCTTTCTAATTTAATGTACAACATGGCAAGTTGTTGATTACACTATAATGACATGTAATCATTTTAGCAAATTTGTAAAAGAGTAAAATAGGAATTCTCTTGAATTAGAGTTGGTAAGTTGCTGATGCAACTATTCAATGAATTCATGATGTTGATTTGAAGATATTTTCTATATTTGATAGACCAAAATTATGTGCAACGTGCAAAAGGTTTCAACTTCATGCAAGATAATTATAGTAAATTAGAGGCTAACCAAACTCAAAGGACCACATTGGGCTTGAGTCTACTTTGGGGATCAACCCCTAAAACTATGAGTTGTGATTGAACACTTTTTCCTTAGAACCGTCCTTATTCAATGCAAGTCAATACTTTTCACTTTGTAATGTATTTGGGGATTGTAACCATTGGTTATAGTACCTTAACTTCTACATGATAATGAACACCAAATCACAAACAAAAATTCCTCACCATTTGTGAGATCATAATATTCAAAGTTGAAAAAAAGTAAAAAAATGCTTCGATGTCAACAAAAATTGGTGCTTTGGAGCTAAACAAAAACCATTCGGAAAGTAAATTTCATAAGAGGCTCTTCAAATTCGTGTTCCTAGGCAGGTTGGGTACCATCTAGATTTGGCCAATCTTCCCACATGATCTACATATCGGATTTCTTCAAATACTTATCTATATTTCTAGAACGTCTCTGTATCAACCATAATTACAGAGAATATGCCATATTCGTTCCAAGAATCTTTTTACGTACATATGAATTTTTCGTACTTCTGAAGTATTAAGAATCTTATGATGATGGGTATTTCCAAGAACAAAAAATATACATATAAAATTTCTTCAAATACTTATCTATGTTACTGGAACGTCTCTATATCAACCATGGTTACCAAAGTACAAAGAATATGTTGTTTTTATTCCAAGAATCTTTCACATACATATGAATTTTCCATACTTCTGAAGTATTTAAAATCTTCTGATGATGTACAGTATATTTCCAAGTACAAAAAATAGTCTATAAGTACATATCCATTTAAGTTTGAAAATACAAGAATATTCCTATACTCCGGTAACCTTGGTAGCAACAATTACATGAACCGAATTACATCCCACTAGAGCCGCCCAGATCTTCCGACACAAAGCTATCTTCCAACTCTTTTTTTTTTTTTTTTTTTTTTTTTTTTTTTTTTTTTTTTTGAACAAATTGAAGAGGCTTCAATTGCAAAAATAAAGGAACAAGTTGATCCCCAGCCGGTGATCGGCCAGGGCAAGACAAGAGCCGGACTAGACACAGACGGACTGGACCATGCTAGTGATCTGTGAGATTGTATGAGTATAAGACCCTGAAAAGGGGGCTATAAGCGGCTATTGGTCCTGCAAGCACCCATGTAACTTTGCTATCAACAGGAGGGGAGGCAACTAGGATACTATTGCGGCACCACTGATTCATGAAGGCAGTTCTCAGCTGGTCGGCAAGGGCCGGATGCTTAACAGAGCGTTTCTGAAGCTTCTGCCACGCTACTCTTCCATAGTCAATGAGGCCGAGCCAAATCTTCTGGTAAACTTTGTTGTCGGTCCATACAATGCCATTGAAGACTAGATCATTCCGGCTTATCCAAATCGTCCACAGTACCACGCCTCGAAGGGATGACCAGATAGTACCCAAGCTTCGGAACCTGCGAGGAATGCGGGAGCTGAACTTCCAACTCATCTTTGAATGTGACGATTGGTGACTGGAATTGAGATTTGTTCCGAAAGATAATAGCAAGACCTGCTCTTTGACCGCACTTGCAAGTGGATTCCATAATTAGAGTGTCCATTTGGACATTCGATTCTTTTAACCCAACTCCTTCTTTTGCAAATATCTTTATTGCTTTTGTAAAGATTAGAAAAAAGCAACAATAAAATCAAACCAACATCAGCATTCTCGTTATAGCAATTGCAGGATATGCAATGAAAAGTACAATTATTGTAGGTATTACAGTTTGCAAATACTATCTAGGGTCCCTTTACACTATGGACCAAGAGCCGTGACCAAATTCAAATTTCAATTCGTGAAAGTCACCACCCCTGCAACATAGCACAATTTGTGTTGTTGCGGTCTAATCACCTAGCAAGCTTCAGACTTGGCGTTGAGCTACAACCAATTGTGCATCTAAAAATAGACATCCAAGCATTAGAAGGTTGATTCCCTGCTCGACAAGATTACGTTTGAGCAGAGATTTTAGCATGCTTGGAACAGTTTTTACATTGCTTGCGTTAACCCCTAAATGTGAGCATCCTCAAAACAACAAAACATCCTCAAAAGTGCCCTCTTTTCATGCAAGATGTAAATTTTTGAATATCAACAAGTTTTGAAGTATGTAACCATAGGATCTAGTACCTAACTAGTACATGTACATGTATATCAAATCTTAAATTCAAATTCCTTGACTATTTGTGACATCGTAACGTTCAAAGTTGAAAAACAAAGGTTTTTTCCATGTTGTAGTGTGGCAAAGTAATTTATTGGGAGCCAGAAAAATCAGTTTTGATATAAAAGTGAGTTTGTGGCGCTTCAAATTTTTATTCTTAGATGAGTTAGGAGCATGTCTATGATATTTTTACCCTCATTCGACTATGTGCAAAAGGGGGACATGACGATTGTCACTAAACATTCTACTCAAATAAATTATCCATACAAACATTTCCGTTGTGAACGCCCACCAAAATTTTAAAGGGTCATTGGCTTTTTGGAACTTCACACAAACTACTTTCTAGGAAGACGGTATAAAAACACTGATTAGGAAAAACATGCATCACATTTATTGTATTCAATTTAGACCAAAAAATAATGAATAGTGAGGAGGTAACTCCACGAGTTTAGTACGGTTGGACTACCTAAAAGCGCCAGGGACCTAAAATTGCGCTGTACCTCATTTGTAGATTGTAAAATTACAGATGTACCTCATTTGTATATAACGCTTATGGGTCAAACCTTACTTAGCACTTTGGAATTTTGTATAAAATTCACAAATGCAAATTACATGTTGCAAATTTTTGCAATCCTCCTGAAAACCTATTTCGAATGTGGTCATAATTTTATTTTGAGTTTACTAGTGCTAAAAATAGGTCAGATCTCTTAAGTTGGTGCTTATAGGACACTCAACCTTACAGCACATCCGCCAAAACTTTGTACACCTCTTCTATGTGCAAAACACTCAATCATGGTTGAAAAGACGGAAGATATTCTTAGTATACCATATTTAGGGTCCGTAGATTCTCACCATGATATCACTGTATACAACACCCACCTGTTTAAGATACAGTTGTTCACAAATCTGGGTGTCGGTAAAGGTGCTGCCTTGCGGAGGTCAACCGAGACTGTAGTGCACATGCTACTGTAGTCAGTCACTTGAAGGTTCCATCGGCGTCAAACAGAAGAACAGAAAAACCAGTTGTGCGCATGGAGTACCAGTTGATTACAGACAATTTGTGATGATATCATGATTGTATATTTGACCATCGCCGTCACCAAAGTCTGCAAATTCGCAAGTTGCGAGGGAAATGAAGTCATGCCGGTAGTCGGAATTCGTCTCAAAAGCGAATAATTCAGCCAATAGGGCATTTATACTTAGAAAACAACTACCTAATGTATAGACTGATATGAGTACAGGAGGCCACTTGACAAGGACCGAGGCCCTACAACATCACGGTCTTCAGTCAAGGTCATGAACTCCAGCATCGTCATGCACATGAATTGTCTGGAAAACGTAATTATGTGGAAATTGCAAGTGGAAACATCATGTCATGCATTCAATAAAAGAAACCACGGTGTTTGTATCTTACCATTCCATAATTTAGTAGCATCTATCATTTTCATATGTGATTTGAACCAAGATGTAACTTGGGTTGTTTTACTTTGGGAGAGTTTTCTTTTGATATGACGAAGGAAAAAATAATAGTGCTCACAATTGTGGTATGAGTAAGATCCGAAAGTGCACCCCATATTGATAGTTTACATTCAAGTCTAATCTCATTTTCGTCAATTTGAGACAAAGATGAAATTTTTAGGGAGGTTCGAGGTTCATATAGAGTGACTCGAATTCATGTGAAATTGAAACCATTTTTGGGCTAAAAGTGAGTGAGGTTATAATGTTTTAGGACTACTACTTCAAAATATTACACAGTGTAGTGGTGATCTTCCAAGTGCTACATATCATTGGTTTGACGAAAAAGGGACTTGGAATTTGCAAAGACGGCCAATTGGTGTTTTGAATTTATGCACCGACGACCTCATGGGCGAAAGCGGCCTTCCACGCAAGCAGAGGCTCCCCTCGTGGCACACTCTTAACCCTTAAACGCCCAAGGTGACCCGAGGGGTCACCTTCCAACAGAATCTTCTCTGTAGCTCTCACTGTACTCAACTTTTCACTTATATTTTGATATCAAACTCGTCACCTTCTTGTTATGCATTCAAAAAGTGAATTTTTACAATTCAAATCACAATTTGTATGAGTGATTTTGTGCTTTGAAAGGATTGTGGTAGCAAGATTGGGGTTGTACATAACCTTGTAGGAGGTTGCAAGCTCATCATTGATTGGTGCATTCATGATGCCCTTGTTCAAAAAGTGCACTATTCATGATGCCCAAGTCCAAAAGATGTTGTGATCCAATTTTGGGCTGCCCGTTCCACACCCCATGGGCGTTTAAGGGTTAATGTTTAATGACCTCGATACCAAATTCCCTATGAGAAAATCTCAGAGGAACGTCTCTATGTTCAAGCTATACGAAATTGAATTGCTTAGTGGATCATCGGAGGTTGTGCAGGGTAAGGTCCCGAATGTCGGTGTCCTCCTCCTCTTGGGCTCCTCCCTCATTGGGCTCCCGCCCCTCCTTAGGCTCAGTCCCTCCTAGGCAAGAGTCTCTCCAACGGGGCCCTCCTCCTTTAGAGCATGCCCAACCCTGTGCTTCAAGTCGCGCCTCTCGGCTGCATGAAAAGCTTGCACAGGCCGCTCGGCCGGGCCTCGGATCTCCACCCAAGGCTTGAAGATAGGGCTGAGTAAAAGGCCGCTCACCAATTACATTTGATTACAAGCATGTTATCATATAAACTATTTTCTCAATAGATCTCTGCCACATGGCACTCTTCTATTGGTTAGTGGGGACGCTAAAATGTGAATGAAGGCTCCAGATAACTTGGAGTTATGGTGTCCTAAAATTTAGTAGACCTCAACACTCTTGACCGGATTAGAGGGATTGTGTGTGGGTTGGGTTCCTCACACTCCACTCCAAGCAATGCTCCACTCTCCGGCTAACAGTGGGGACTGTGCATGCTCTTACATTACACGATTATAAATAAAGGAGATATTGGAATTTGGAATGTCACTTTGGGGTTAAGTGGACAATTCAGACAGCTTAAATTCTTAAAAGTGTGGGCAGGGTGAGGGATAAAGCCGTAAAACGCTCACCAAGTTAAACCCACTCCACTCGCAGCCCGCGGACGCGGACGCGGGCGCGGAGACAAGCAACAAGACACAGGCGGATTCGGCCTGTGCAGCGAAACACGATCCCGGACACAATCACAGCTACTACACAACTACGGCTGCACGAGTTTCTCGTGAACGCAACTCCACCCCACTGGCAGGCACTAAGTCAGACAACTCTTAATCCCACGCTTGATCCATTTCGAAGATGCTCGTCCCGATTCCGAAGGAGCGCACGTGCATCGGCGCATTGCAGCGTAACCCTCGACCGGCCGGGTACACTCCGTTCCCTACTCCTTCCTCCAATCGTGACCTTTTTTCATACAACAATCTAATATCACTCCCTCAGGTAGAAGTCGGATCGACTCATGAGTCGACTCCGGTCCCCGGAACATCGCAGCAGTTTCTGGCTCTACAGTAACCGCTTACTACTGGATAGTCAACTTCCATCCTACCGGCTGCGTTCAGTTTACTTCTAGTATAAACGCTCATACTCTGGCCTCTATCGATCTCATCTGCTCCATTTCAGGTTCAGAGTGCAGTAGTTCAAGAATCCAGCTTGTACACATACCAGTAGTCTGACTGATCGCTAAGCGGTGAGTACGTACGAGAATATCTTCATTTGCGTTTCGTGATTTGACTTCTCTATCAATGCATGGGATTCGATTAGTGGCTTGTCGGTAAGATTGTGAGCTGATTGCTTGTGGGTGCTGTGACAGAGGGAGATGGCATCGTTTTCGACAGTTTTGAGGCAGCCAGGGTTATCGTTCGCGAAGGAGGTGCTGGGTGCTGGCGTCTTGGAGATTCGTAATGGTGCTGGTGGGATCAACTTAGTCGGGGGTCAATATTTCAAGAGAATAGCGGCAAAAGGTGTGCGAGCAGTGCAGTCACTGCCAGCGCAGGAATCGACAGAGCAGCAGCAATCAAAAGAGCGAGTAAAGAAGGCGATAGTGCAACGCACATACATTTCACCAACAGTAGCCTCCCGATGGCGCGAGATTGGGGGCGCCACGGACTGGAAGGACATGCTAGACCCACTGGACGCCGACGTGCGCGCCGAGCTCATCCGCTACGGGGAGTTTGTGCAGGCAACTTACGACGGGTTCGACTCCGACGAGCACTCAAAGTACCGAGGCAGTTGCCGCTACAACAAGGACAAGTTTCTACCGAGAGTGGGACTGGTCGACACCGGCTACGAAGTGACGAAGTATCTGTACTCAACTACTGACGTGAAGAGCCTGCTGCTCAGAAACGAGGAAGCAGAAGCGTGGAGTCGAGACTCCAATTGGGCCGGCTACGTCGCCGTCTGCACCGACGAGAAGCGCATCAAGCAACTCGGTCGACGTGATATTGTTGTCGCATGGCGCGGCACCATCATGCAATTGGAGTGGGCTGCGAACTTGAAACGCAACCTGGTACCGAATTCCATGGATGACCGCGATAAGAGCGATGGGTTCCTTAACCCCAAAATCGGCGTCGAGCAGGGCTTCCTCAGTCTCTACACCACCAAAAACCCCAACACCAGGTACCGCCCTTGTCCCTCATCTCTCATGTCTCCAAAAACAATCCAATGTTATTTAAAATCAGAACCTCATCATGAAAGTCCCAACATCCCAGAAGGAGCATATGAAGCTCTCCCACATGGTAGGAATCGGACTCCCCTACATGATTATGTGCGAAAAAGTGAGGTTTTGGGCCATGAAGAGAGCTGGAAAGTCCGATTTTTACGTGTGAGCGCTTCAGTTGTCCTTTGCGATTGTGACTTTATGAACATGAATGATTCTAGATTCCAAGACTTTTACATTCAATTTGTGATTCGCATTAGAAACGGTACATTGGTTCTGAACCTGAAGCATGATCGGGTGCGTGCAGGTACAACAAGAGCAGTGCCCGGGAGCAACTTCTTCGCGAGCTGAGCCGACTGATAAGGAAATACGACAACGAGACGTTAAGCATAACAATATCCGGCCACAGTTTAGGATCCGCGCTTGCAGTTCTCTCCGCGTACGACATCGCCGAATCCGGCATCAATCGCCACTTCGTGCAACCCCCGATCCCCACAGCATGGAACCAAGATACAAAAGCAACAGCAACCTCCGACCCAAGCAAAACGCACGTCATAAAGTCGGTCCCGATCACAGTCTTCTCGTTCGCAGGGCCCCGAGTGGGCAACACGGCGTTCGTGGACCGCGTCGCAGCCCTCGGAATCAAAGTCCTGCGCGTCTTCAATGTCAACGACGTGGTGCCGAAAGTGCCCGGCCTCCTGCTCAACAGCGAGCAATCGATCTTCGACTCGGTGCTGGAGAAGCTGCCCTGGACTTACTCCCATTGTGGGGTAGAGCTTCCGCTCAACAACGAGCACTCGCCGTTCCTGCGCGATCGCCCCAGTGTGGGGAATCGTCATAATTTTGAGGGGTATCTGCACATGATCGCGGGGTATGTGGGCAAGGATAAGGGTATTGGGAGTGATTTCAAGCTGCAGTTGAGGCGTGATATTGCACTTGTGAACAAGTCCTCGGATCTGTTGAAGCCCCACAAGTTCATTCCGGATGCGTGGTGGCAGCAGGAAAATAAGGGCCTTGTTTTGAATGAAGACTATGAATGGGTGCAAGCTGAGCGTGATACTGAAGATATTCCTGCCCCTGAAGCCTCCGAAATCAATCCGTCGAATTGATCCATGCTAGCTAGTCCGAGATTGTACATATTCTTGTATGGAAGAGTGATTGTTTCATGTGCCGCTTCATAGTTGAGAGCTTCATAGACTATTTTTGTATGTTATATCCATTACTTCAGTAATATGCAACATTCCGCAAATGAACAAGTTCAAGCATGGCTTCACATTGTTCGTAGCTCTTTAGAGATATAACTGTGGGCGATCTGATCTATTCCATTCTAATGATGCAATTTCAACAGTTGCACTCATCGGTTAAGCAGTATGTAACATGTACAGGACTTATAGAATTATTCGAGAGAGTACAGGAAGAGATACTGTGATATTTACATTCACATATACGCACATTCAAAGCTTATTTCAAAGAAGTGGAGTGTGATGAAAATGAGGAATGATGATATAAATGCATTGTGTTAGATTACATTGAGAACAAATAAGGTTGGAAATTTGTACTGCAAAGTGACATTGTCTATTGCATACATGCGCTCCAATCCATGAAAAACGGAGCACTATACAAAATCCTTGTGCTACATGCAAAAATTCATGAATATGCACGAGTCAATAGATACTTATGGAAACTTAGATCTGAATATTCTACTGAAGTGACAGCTCAAAGAAAAGACTGGTCGTCTCTCATCATAACGTTTCCTCCAAATAGAGCAAGTATCGACTATCTAATACTTGTCATCATCATCGAACACTATTGAATCTAACAATATCGTCGAACAATCGTTGAGAAGCTCTTCTTGGGTTTGCTGAAAACCCCCCAAAAGCTAGCTTCTCTCTCCAAGTGCATGCTGGTAAAATGCCTCAACTACAGACGACTGTTGATCAGAAGCTCAACCTGACCTTGAAAGAGAACAATGCCATTCATCCCTACGCTACTCATTGCTTGTCGTGTTTGTCGTTCTTGGTCAATTCTTCTACATCAAGCTCAACCGCCAAAATAGGAGAATCATCGTAGCTCGCATCCTTACTGCAACAAAAACACCACAAACCATAAAAAGCATGAAAGCAAGCTACATTCGGAGCAAAAATCTTCACAGAATCTTACGTGGGTGTACATTCTCAGGAACTAATGGCTTATGATTGTGCAAGCTCTTATGCGTGCCCACCCTCGTGAACATCTCTCACATGGTTGCCCAATGTTTGGATGTACCTCAAACACAGGAAGGTTCGATTCCACTCACCTGTTTTCAACAATACCATGCTCAACGGCAGAGCGGCTATGATAGATAGCTCGCCCAGTAATATTTCGCAACAACAATGGACCAAAACTGCGACTATCGATCGCTTCCTGAAAAAGAGATGTGCAGTAGTAAGCAATCAATAAACTCTCTGTTCCAATCATTGGACATTAAGATGTGCCGAATGTCCATACCGGTACCTTGGGGCTTAAGTCTTCATTGTCACACAGCACCCAACAAGTGCCAGGAGCCAAATGAAAAGGCTCGTCATCAGGATCGGAGGATTCCATCTCCTCTCCTTCCAATGCCGCAACTCGACGCACCAGTTCACGATCCGGATGCAATGGATCTTTCAATATGACTACGTCCCCTACATACACACATCTGTGCAGTTTCCAACTCTCGGTTAGTGACTATACTCTGTACAAATACTATATGTTGAAAGAGTGTGTGGTGAAGGGTATAATTTATGACCTTGGATTAGGTCGTGGAAGGGAACGGATGAGTAAAGTCTCTCCCTGGCTTGCGAATGTGGGCGACATCTCCTTGCCATTGATAAGCCGCTTGAACGTGAGACGGCCTTGTGTCAAATTCTTGTATATGTGCTCGTAAACCTCTGTGTCGTGAATGTCCCCAACTTCATAGCTCTGCGACCAAAGCATAAACCCTTAATAATCCAGCATTCATGGTTTCAGAAACAAACAATACTTAACGAGGAAAATTTTGACAGTGCACCAGTTGGCTCAATCAACTGCAATAAGCTCCAAGCACCACAGCAACCAGCACAAATACCTACTACTGTAATCCCAGGGTATGATAAAGTGCAAGCTAGAAAATAAAGGATCATTTAACAATTGAAAACGAAATATGCTAAATGTTTAACCCAAATAGCGAGATCCTTCAGTTTAGTCGAAGTTATGTCAGCATACAGCTAAACCCTAGATGATCAAGTTTCAGTAACAATCAATCATATTTGACAGTGCACCTTTTAGCCCAAATACGAAAGAAACAACTGTAATAAGGTCTAGGTTCAGCTTCATGATCCTCTTGACATTTTAACCTTACGAAGCTTGCAATATTCTCATCAGATCACATAAGCAAGGAACGAGCACAAATACTTCCTACTGAAATTTCAGGCATAAACTAGAAAGGTGAAGGGTCATATGAAGATTGAAGACGAAGTATACTGAGTGTTAAACATAAAATGCGATATCCTATAAGATCATTTGCCTCTCTTGAACCCTGGCTGATCAAGTTTCAAAAATTTCCAATTCTTACTGTGAACAAATTTGACAGTGTACCTGTTAGCTCCTTAACCAGATGAACTTCTGCAAGAAAGTCCATGGTCCTCTCAACCTAACGAAGCTTGCGGAACAACTCGTGCAGGCAACGGCCACAAGTGTACCTTCTACTAAAATTTCAAGCCCTGACATAGTTCAAACTAAAAGATGAAGGATCATTTGACAAGTAAAGACGAAGTACACCAAAATCCAAGCTGAAGTTATGTCAGCATACAGCTTTTTGCCTCTATTAAACCCTAGCATTCATGCAGTCAATTCGTAGTATGAACAAATTTGACAGTGCACCTGGTAGCTCAATGACCAGGATAACAACTGCAATAAGGTCCAAATTCAGCTTCGTGATCCTTTGGACAATATCCTCGATCCGAAGCTATAAAAGCAGAAAATCATTCGAAGTGTTAGCGAGATCCTAATGTTTTTCAATAAGGTCATTCCCTGTTTCGCGAACAGAAAATTAACAGGACACGGATTTTGAGATCAAGGATAGTTGCGCGATATATGATTGGTTTCGCAGAATCCAAAGAGCAGGAAGGGCAGAATTGGGGGGGGGATGGAGGGGATGAGTAAAGTACCCGGATGCTCTGCTGCACCGACGACCTAATTCGCGTGAGGAGGTAGCGTGCCCAGGTAAATGGAGAGCCCATACTCAACTCGATTACTGTCGAGCTGCCGCCATTTGTGATTCAATATTGGCTCGATGCTCAATCTCTACACCCCGACACTCCCTCCCTCGAAGAATGTGACTAGATAGCTGCAATTAGGGTTTTGGATCGTCTGAAGTGGAAGGAGCTGGATCTGAATCGGAATCGGAAAGAATCCTGGTCTCTGAAACTGGCTGCAAACATTCTTAGTGAATGGGCTCTGGAAACCCTGCTGTGGCCCACACTAAGTTACTGTACTGTATGTGGGTTATACTGTAAGAGGTTTAGTGTGGGCTACAGTATTTGAAACTCCACCTTACTCATTTCAGCATTTTCACTTTGAAGTGGAAATACTATCAAGAAACCAATTGCAATAAAAAAATTCACCAACAAAAAATCAAGAAAACTCTTAAACCATAAAAATTACTGATAAAATTTCTTTAGCTCAAATAATAGATTTGCAATGGTGAAAAGTGCCTCATATTCTATAAGGGAGGAATAGTCCAAATCTAAACCTCTTGATCTGAAATCCATGTTGTGCTTTCAAAATATATTGAATGGTATTAAGATTTCCACAACAAGAACTAGACTTGAATTGGATTCCAACCCAAAGAATAAAATTGAAATATTATGGTGAATTTAGAAGATACAGTTCCTCAAAGGCCATGCAATTTCTGGGTTCAATTTTTGGACCCGTGAACGTTTAGAGGATAATTGACATACCCTACAAAAAAGTGACTAAGAGCACTATACAATTTTGAGTGTGGGTTGTGCATCATCATAAGTGTCTAGACTTGCCAAAACTTCTAAAATGCATATTATATTGAAGCTATATAAGAGAAATACAATTCCCCCTTTGCTCACCTACTTTTCTGATAACTTATATGTTGTAAGTATATCAACACTTAAATTTCATTTTAATATGCTTGAAATCAGTGTTCTTACCCTGTTGAAACTCCATGCAAGCACTCAGTTGGAGTAGCCTCCACTATCTCAAGATACACATTTACTATAATTTCTTCACTTTTTCACTAAATATGAATGATGCTTACTTGAGTTGGAGTAGCCTCCACTATCTCAAGATACACATTTACTATAATTTCTTCACTTTTTCACTAAATATGAATGATGCTTACTGTGTACAATACATTGATTAACAATATTCCTTATGCGAACCTATCGTTGCAATAATCATTTCAAATTCATATGTGTGCTACACTCAATCAATTTTAAAATAGCAGTATTCTTAGGATTCAATCATCTTAAATGTCACTTAAGAGTCATTATTCATGACTGCAAAGCTTTTTGACAACAGAGAGTAATTGTTTCTTCCGTCACTTAGCTTAAATCTATAAGAAACTTAGGATAAGGTTCTAAGAAACTGTCATACGGACTTGAAATCTTCCGAGGTCTCAAAATGGCTCAATGCCCAAATGCCAAGACTCTAAGTTTAAATGTAGCCGGTGTATTCATTATAGACTTGGGCGCTTTCAAGTGCATTTACATCTACAAGTTCAAAATTTCAAAACTAACTCAATTTGGACTCAAAGAATTACATACAGCATGCATAAGCTGCTCCCTAACTTGTAAAAGCTGGATCCCTGTACCTTCTGAACACTGCATCTATGTCTGCCCTAACCTCTTCAGGCAATGGCCTAGCTGTTGCAAAAGCGTCCATGTTTTGCTTCAACTGTTCTAAACTAGTCGCCCCAATAATACTGCTAGTAACAAACCATTGGTCGCGGCAAAAACCCAGTGCAAGCTCCACTGGTGACAAACCGTGTTTCTTTGCCACCTCCACATACTTCCCGATGGCCTCCTGTAATGCAACACAATCATTTAAACTCACTACTTCATAGTTGACAATGTACCACCAAGTGGATATGTACTAACAGTGGTGTTAATCTCGCACAGACGTTCATGAATCCAACAATCGTTCGTCTTTGAAGCAATGTAAATTGGATGGTCATGATGGGAGACGAGAGAACATACCTTCGCAAGGCTTTTGTTGTACCGGGCCATATATCCAGGAAATAAGTTCAATCGTGACTTCGCTGACTTCTCGGCATCAAAGTATTTTCCACTCAAGGACCCTCCAGCAAGAGGAGAGTACGCAAGCAAACCAACGTTGCAATTCTGTGGCATGCATACCTCCACCAAGTCGACTGCATCAACAGACCCGATTGATATGAGCACAGGATACACAGGAACACAATCGGGTGTTGCCAAAAGCAACCTAAATGACTATGGTCCAAATGACAACTTCCATCAAACTGAAACTGGTATGTATTGCTATAGTGTATCACCAAGATTCATCTTGAAACGAGATTCTAAAAAGAAGCTTGAGTGAAGGAGATCCTTATAAGACAAGACTAAAGGGTTTCTGGACGTCAACGTGTTACTGAACGTACACATAAAAGGTTACATTCCCAAATACCTTCGTAGGCCATTCGATTTATCAAACTGTAGTTGTTCTGGATGCTGACGATCTTTGGGAGGTTCAGCTGCTCCGATAGACGAGTGAACTCCATCACTCCCCATGATGTCTCATTCGAAACGCCCACATACCTGACCTGGTCAAAATTACAACATATCATCTTAGATCATGGACAAACAGAGTTTCACTCTTCATTCAACTCAATGCTGTCTTTCAATATATGTCTCCCTTGAATTGACGGAGCACATGTAAGCCGCAAGACAGAATACGATTGCACTTGGATAGCCACTTGCGCCAACCGAGATACTTTGGTGATGTTGAATATAAATGAAGGGTATAGTGGAGGTTTACAGGTCCTTTTAGTATCATACCTTGCCTTGATCAATGACTTTCTTCAGAGCTTGTAGTTGCTCCACGATAGGGACGGACTCTCGGACACTATTAGGGTCGTAAACCCTCTCTCCGAACAGTGGAACATAACGATCCGGCCTGAAAGAATGCGGAGATTAAAACCCTCACAAAAACACTGAAAGGATACTCTGCTCCAGTGCAGTTCATCGCCACACGTACGCTGAACCATATCAAAAGACTACTGACAATTATGACGAGCATACTCTTGAAACTACGTCCTAAGAGATGATAATGTGGTTCATAAGCAAACAACCGATTTGCTTAGCTGTACCAGTGAATCTGAAGAAGGTCAATGTGATCGGTGCCAAGCCGCTTCAAACTCTTCTCTACACTTTCCATTATATTTGCTTCGTTTACACGCACAGTCTCCCCACTATCACGAAGGTATTTCGATCTTTCAGTGTAGCCAGCCACTTTTGTTGCCACTATCACCTGTAGATTGAGGAAACCATTGACTACTAACGTTAAACTTCTACACTAACATTGTAACTGGTTACAGAAAGTGCACAAAGCTCGTCATTTACTTCTACAACACTCAATCCTAAGCACGAAAATCACATACACTTCTGACATTGAAACTAAAAGGGCGGAATATTGTTTACCCCAATTCTTAAAAACTCTAATCATCTGCTAGCCGAACCCGCTAAATGATATTGTCCTCATTGCACATTTTCCGAACTTTTAACCACACTTGAAGATGGTTACATAATGCAACCTAAGCTCACAGTAGTGGAATTCAGAGAATCAAGTACAGAACTTGATTCCTAACTCGCAAAAACTCTTTCAAGGAAGAATACAAGATTGAGAGACTTGCCTTGTCTCGGGGCATGGTCTTGAGCCATGTGCTGATATATTGATCAGTTGTTCCTTGCGTCTCTGCAGCCATCGGTATCGGATACTGCAGCAGGAAAAAATCTCATATTTGAGCTTCAGAACCAATTGCAAAAACATCCGATGGACTTTGAACGCTGAAGTTATGAATAAAGTTATTCCAGATTAGTCATGAAGATATCGAGCACTAGCAAGTTGAACTACATAGATATAATAGCTGCGTTCAGAGGGTACTTGAAACTCACAGCTTCAGCAGAATCGAAAATGTTGATGCCATTGTCGAAAGCATATGAAAGCTGCTCGTGAGCCTCCTTCTCTGTGTTCTGATTGCCCCAGGTCATCTGCAACCCAATACATTGCAATACGGCTTCACTCATTAATAATGCAGCGGCGCAAACTTTACACATGAAAGCTCAATCGTCTTGAAAACATAATTCATAGAAGAAAAGATTGAATTTACTACCCTAAATTCACTTTAGTCTCGTCTACAGTTACTTTTTTCAAGTTTTTATGCTGCAGCTGATTATAATTTGATGTTAAGCCTCACTAGAGCTTCCCATTGCATTCATGCTCTCACAATACGACATGAATTCAGAGTAGTAATTGTAATTGCTGACAGGTTTGACTGAAGTTTTCACCTGCTTCGATAAAATACACTATTACCACCGAGTTCGTTTTGTTCAAAAAAATTTATTAATTCTGTCCACTGATGAACTCTATCGCATGTACAATGTTCTGAATTGTCGTCAAATGAGCTCCACAGTTGTAATCAGAAATTGATCAGAGATTACACTCTTCATAAATGTAGTTTGATTGCTTATCATCCCTACATTGTTCGATTTGGAAGTACTAGTAAATAAGCAGAAATTGAACGCTTCTCATGTGCAGGAGCTAAAACGAAAAATGGCTCGACCTAGAATGCCAAGTTTGAGATTGGACCAGCATACAAATACCGCCCTCCCAAAAATCGAGTACGAGAATCGATCAATTCAAGAATCGAGTACGAGAATCAATCAGTTCAAGTAACGAGTACGAGAATCAATCCATTCAAGAATCGAGTACGAGACTCAATCAAATGAGAACACTGACCGTGCCAAGAGTGATTTCACTAATCACAAGGTCGGAGTCGCCGAGCTTTTTGTACTGCACTCCAGTGGTGGTCGCAGAAGGGGACGCGACTCCCGCCCGCACTTGAAGTGCTCCCCGACTAATTCCGGTCCGCTGAACATTGGCATTACACAACGAGGACGACGAGGGAGACGCCGCAACGCTGGAGCGGCTCCACGACAACGAAGGAGCATTGTGGAGCGCCCCCATGGCGGCCATTGCTGCTTCAATTCTCGGAGCTATGATACAGCGGTGAATGAATCCAGGGGAATGTCGAATTGCTCGAGCTCGATATCAGCAATCAAAAGAGCGGGCATGAGAGGGGATCAGGTGATTGGATGGGTGATGGGTAGGTGGCGACGTGAAGCTTGTGGCGGGGTTCCTCTTGTCACTCGACACCGACGTTGTTGTACTTAGCTACGCTAAGGGTCCCTTCACACTATGGACCAAGAGCCATGACCAAGAAAATTAAAATCATATATATAAATCAAATATGGATTTTTCAGTGGCTTCGTCACTGTTGTAGTGTAAAGTGGATTTGGACTGGGACAAGTTTGAGCTCAATTCTCTAATATAAATCCTCATTACTCTCTCCTTTACCCTCACCTTTTTTACTCCTTTTTTTAAAAAATGATTGAACACTAGCCAATCAATGATTTTTGGACCTCATGGTCTACTTGATTGTAGTTGAGTCAAGGCGACTCTATTATAATCAAGGAGACCATGAAAACATTATTCATTATGGAAAATTTAGCATACTTTGGGGACGTCAAAGTTAGTGGTTATTCTCCTTTTTTCAAGGTAACTACACTAAATTTGATAATTAGTGTTAGATACACTAATTTACATAAACATGTTATAAATTTTTACTGTTGTTCAATAATTTTACCCACTATATCGGCCAAGATGGGGGTCCTTATATAGTATCAAAATCAATGCTTTTGGTAATTTTTTTTAAACAAAAGTAAAAACTTTAAGCATTTTCAAATCTTATAATAATCTAACACTAATTATCAAATTTAGTGTAGTGTGAAGCCAAATGGAACCAAGAGCACTTTACTCTTTCATCACAAGTTTTAGAAGGCCATGGTCAACCTTAATGATCCATGGTGAAAAGCTACCCTAAGGCCCAAATGAATCATTTTATGGTCGTTTCCTTACTTCAGTCTTTTGGCAGAAAAGATGGAAGCATTCACTTTATCAATTTTACCTGTTCTAACACTTCATTCGTACAAAAGTACCGCATTGGGTGATACTTGAAAGGCCAACGCTTTAAGAATTGCTCACTATAAGTTTTCTGAGTCAATCAATGTCTTCACATTTTAATTACTACTATGTTGCATACAAGGTGTGTGCATATCTTAAAAGGTTCAGTGGGGTTTTTGTCTATCAATGACTCAACAAGTATGGGTTCAAGTATCTAAAGAACAACTTTAGAAACTCATTTCAAATTTGCAAGCGGAAGTACAATAGACTTCAAGCAAAAAATGGGAATACTCCGTGGTAGATGGTGTATACAATAATTATAACTTATTGTGTAATATTACAATGCATAAGTTTTCTTTTGACATAGAGTTGTATTGCACTCTGATGTAAATCCAATGCGCTTTACAGTTTTCAAATTGGATCAAAATGAGGACGGAATTGAGCCTTCTGAGCTTCTCAAAACATCTTGAATCTATTTCGGCACTTCATGTTCAACAATCACAGGTCAGATACGCTGATCGTAACTCCAAGTAGCTTTCGAAGTAATACCTCCACAACAACAGCTTTGCTTTACAGCAATTACAAGGAATAAGCTTACCACATGAAGTCCTCCTGAAAATGGCAGGGATTTCAATTTTAAACAGAGCAAGATTGCCTTCCTGCGCTTCTGTCTCCTCAATACATCCACAGCTTCACATGCGGCCAGGAAGTAGTAGTACAACGGCCACAAAAAACTCAAATGAAGGGCTCATCTGATGACGTGCAATTCAGTCAAGAATGTGCAAATACTTACAAGGTAACTATAGTACTCGGTCAAGTCAAGCTAAGACCCCACTCTTGTCTAGTCTTGTTCAAGAAGAGGCAGGAGAGCCCCAGCCACCACCTCCTGGAGTGAGGATCTGCAGCCTCTCTCCAGCGTTCACTTGCACGGTGTTCTTGCCACCCAAATACAAACGCCGGCCGTCCACCTTCACCAGGTAGTTCACACCTCGAGCGCCGTCCTTGCCTCCCAACAGGCCTCGCGGCGCATGCACTCGTCGCTCCGACAAAATGCTCACCGTCACCGGCTTTCGGAACTCAATCTCCCTGATCACCCCATCGCCTCCCTTGTGCTTACCAGCTCCGCCACTCCCCTCTCGCAGCCCAAATCTGCACCACATCAAGCACAGACACACTTCAACCACATTCTCTCTGATGTTACATGAGTTATCAGCGCATCTACAGCTCCATTTCCAGGTGGGTTAGAACAGACTAATGCTTGAATAATTGCACTACAGTATGGGATGCATGGGAAGAGAGATGGGAGTGGGACCTGTGCAAGAGGACGGGGTATCGTTGCTCAAAGATCTCGGGGTCGGTCATGCGGGTGTTGGTCATGTGGCACTGGACGCCGCTGGTGCCGTTCCAGGTAGGGCCAGCGCCGCTGCCGCCAGCGATGGTTTCGTAGTACCCGAACGTGCGGTCGCCGAAGGTGAGGTTGTTCATGCAACCCTGCGAGCAAGCACAAGCCTGGAAGGCGGTAAGCACTACGTCCGTGATGCGCTGCGACGTCAGCACGTTGCCACCCACCACGGCCGCCTTGTCGCTGGGCGACAGGAAGCAGCCCTTGGGGATATGGATGGACACGGGCGCCAGGCAGCCCTGGTTGAGGGGAATGTCCACGTCCACTAGGCAGCGCAGGCAGTAGATGATCGCCGCCGCCGTCACGGCCTCCGGCGCGTTCCAGTTGGAGTGCACCTCCGGGCTCGTGCCCTCGAAGTCGAAGCTCGCCTCGCCCTTGCTGCCATCGATCGTCAGCTTGAGGTGGATCGTGGAGCCGTCGTCCATGTAGTCCTCGGACACTAACACCACTAGTGAGTCGCCCTGCTTGGCGTGAGGAGACTGCGAGACGACGTGGTGAGCCATGGTCTTCAGCATCTCCCTCACAGCTTCTTCGGCATTCGCCTGCACGTGGTGCATGTACGCTTGCACAACCTCCAAGCCATACTGGTCGATGAGTTCCCCGATTAACGTGATCCCGCGCTGATTCGCGGCCACTTGCGCTTTGAGATCGGAGAGATTGTCCTCGACGCGTCGAGTTCCTGGCACCACTTGCTTCTCCGTTCCCTCGTCTTGCACAGTTTCTGCTGTGAGGATGCTTATGATGCCCTCCTCTTGGAACACCCCGTTCTCCACGAGCTTGAAGGCCTTGATGGCTGCGCCTTCCTCCCAGATTGCCTTGGAGAAGGGCGGCATGCTTCCGGGCGTGATGCCGCCGATCTCCGCGTGATGCCCTCTACTCGCCACGAAGAAAATGAGCTCCTTGTCCTTGAAGACGGGCGTGATGACGGTGATGTCGGGCAGGTGGCTCCCCCCTGCCGCGGGGTGATTCGTCACCAACACATCGCCTTCTTTCAGGTCCTTGCCCCAGTGCTGGAGCTGCCAGCAGACCGTGCTCGACATCGCTCCTAAGTGCACTGGCACATGCGGCGCGTTCGCTACTAAGCCCCCGTCTGGACTGAAGAGCGCGCAGGAGAAGTCAAGCCTCTCTTTGATGTTTGTGGATATCGACGTCCGCTGCAACGTCCGACCCATCTGCTCCGCAATCCCCATGAACCTGGCTCAGCCACATTGCAAGGTTAGGCTCCATGAGAACAAAGATGATTCGTGAAAGTGATTGGGAATGAACGCGCACCTGTTGTTGAAGATCGACAGCTGAATGACGTCGGCTTTGACAATGGATTTCTTATCTTGGGTTTCGGGTGCCTGAGCAGCGGCAACCTGGATATGCACATTGCCATACTTAGAGATCGTGGCGGTGCAATCGGGTTCAACAACGATGGTGCTGTTGCCGTTCATGATGACGGCAGGGCCAGGAATGGTATGGCCCCAGAGCAGCTTCTCAAGCATGTACACAGAAGTGGAGTGCCACCCGGAGCCGAAATACACTTCGTGTTTCCGCGCCTCAGCCTTCGGTTCATCTTGCGCTTTCTCAAGAACAACAGGCTGCAGAATGTTGGTGATTCCAGTGGCGTGCACTCTCACATCACTAATAAGAATAGCCTTACGTTGCAACTCAAACCCGTACTCCTGGCGAAACTGTTTCAAGAAGCCCGCTGCGAAGTCACCGTCCTCCGGTTCTCGGATCATCATCGCGGTGTCGGTACCCTCATACCGAAGATTGAGCAGCGTTTCAGCTCGGATGTCCTGCTCGGAGAATCCCTGCAGTCTAAGCTGCTCTTTTGCACTCTCTGCTAACTTCCCAGCTCTCGATTTCGCCTCGGCTAGCGAGTCCGCGCTGTACACTGCAGCGTAAGGCTCCTGCGCTTCCTCCACGACATCCGCCAGCCCCATTCCGTATGCACTCAGAATCCCACAGTAGCGATGGATGATCACCTCCCGCATTCCTAAAGCTCGCGCTATGGAGCAAGCATGCTGAGGACCTGCACCACCAAAGCAGGCGAGCGCATGCTTGCTGGTCTCAAAGCCTTTCATTTCCGTCAACTGCCGAATTGGTCGACACATTGCTTCATTCGCAACGTCCAAAAATCCCAACGCAATCTGCTCGACGCTCATCTCCTTTGATTGCGCGTCTTGCTCACGACGGTAATCGTTGATTTTCGGAGCTAATGCTTCGAACGCTTTCCGGGAGCCCTCCAAGTCCAGCGGTTCATTCTCTTTGGGGCCGAAAATGAACGGGAAGTAGTCGGGGATGACACGACCTAGGATCAAGTTCGCGTCCGTAACGGCCAATTGACCACCCTTGCGGTAGCAAACGGGACCTGGATGTGCACTGACGGAATCAGGGCCGACTTTGAACGTCCCTGCTTGAAACTTCAAAATGGAGCCTCCTCCTGCCGCAACGGTGTTGATGTCTAACTGTGGAGCTTGGATGATCACGCCTGCGGTTTGAGTTTCCAGCACCTGCTCGTACGCGCCATCGTATCGGCTCACATCGGTGGACGTTCCGCCCATGTCGAAGCCAATTATCGGTTGCTTGGTTTCCATTCCGAACGTCGTTCTCGCAAAGCCGACCACTCCTCCAGCTGGCCCGCTCAGAATCGCCTTGTGCCCCGAGAATCGATGCTCGGGGGTTAATCCTCCATCCGATTGCATGAACGAGACAGCGACATCCTTCAAACCCTCGTCAAATCCCGAGAGGAATCCGGAAAGGTAGAGTCGAATTACGGGAGTGAGATACGCATCCACAGTGGCAGTGAACCCGCGCGGCACCGCACGCACCATCGCCACTAATGCCGAAGAGATCGACACTTGCTTAAACCCTAGTTCTTCCGCGAGGCGTGCCACCGCCTGCTCGTGATCGGGATACACATGCGAATGGAGAAAGACGACAGCCAAGCTGCGAATGCCGCGCTCTATGAGCGATTGAAGTGAGGGTTTTAAGCTCTCGAGGTCCAAAGGCTTCACAACTTGCACCATCTCACCGGACACCCCTTGCACAATGTTGGAAGCCTGATCGCCTTCCAGGGCGGGCACCACGCGCTCGTCGGCTTCGATGACATCATCGTACAAGCTCGAGGGCTTAGCGACGGTGAGGTCGAAGATTTTGGGGCGCGCTTGGTTGCCAATTTCGAGTAGGTCCTTGAACCCTTTCGTGATGCACAGCGCAGTCCGCTCACCCTTGCGTTCCAGGAGCGCGTTCGTGGCGACCGTCGTGCCCATGCGAATCCAATCAATGCGGTCGGTCGGAAGCTTTCCTGTGCGGGAGATTGTTTCCCCCGTGACATCCTCCAGGACGCGCCGGATTCCTTCCCGACAGGCGTCGTCATAATTCGCTGGATCGACTGAGAGTAGCTTCACGGTACGCCAGTTCGGTTCCCCGGGGACCTCCGCATACACGTCCGTAAACGTCCCTCCCCTGTCGATGCAGAACCGGAATTGGCGCTTGCTGCGATCCTGCTCCGCCATAGCCAGCAATGAAATCTGTCAATCAAATCCGACAAACCCAAGTGAGAGGCTTTGTAAGTGCAATACCAGGACTTGCAGAGGAATTGGCGAGCTGGGTGACAATTGCCAACACGATGAACACATGGGATCGACCTCGCGATGCTACTTCGCATTCAATGGAATGACGAAATCCAGAGTGGATGTACATGACGACTGCATAAAGTGATTCCTGCGATGGAAGGTGACGGATGGTTCGTTTGTCGATCTCATCCAGATTCTGGGATTCACCGACTGACTGGCTGGCTTCATCGAATTCTTGCAGTCGGGCGAATACACCACGTCGATGCATCGCATTCCGTGCCCAGCTGATGCTCCTTGCATGCCCAGTTTCCGTGCTGTTGTCTGCAATTCGTAAACTCTAGCCACATGGTCGTAAGGGCCAAACGTGTGATTCTTCATATCAACCCGTAATCTCTAAAGTACCGAACTCATTGCCTATGTCTCTGTTTTCTTTTTTTTCTTTTCTATCCATCGGAATCATCACTTGATTAAAATAAATAAAATGTAGATGTACTCTAAGCATGGTTACATGGGTATGAGAATATTTGGTATTCCATTTTTCGAGTGTGTACTTATGCCAAAAATTTACAGACTAGAAATTCTCATTGTGTATATACAGATACTTATTATCAAAGTATTCTTATAACATTGAATAAATGTCACATATCTAAATGGTACAAATTATACTAAAAGCATTGTCAATCCATCCACGGTACACGGGATATCAGACCGGCTTTAGCTAGAAGACTTCCTGGCTTTGAATGTCAGGGGCCCTCTTTACCATAGCATGGAGCCTGTGCAAGCCAAACAAAACCGCAGTTCAACACTTTTTCACTGCGGTGACAGCTTCGCATTTGAAGGGAAAAATCAGCGTTATATCTCATAACAGTGCCTTCCCCATAACGAGCACTTCCAACCATTGCATATTAGGTGCTACATGGTACCTCCCGAATCTCTCTAGTATAACTTCCGAAATTTCTCTAGTACGGAGTACTCCCGCGGCTCGGTAAGTACTGCCCCATCAATAATTTCTCATAACCAGAGGCTGCTCGATCGTTACCTAGTCCATAATATATACCTCAATGGGCATAACACACATGACACACGAACACAATTAGAAGCCTCGATGGACATAACACAATTACACATAACAATTATAAGCCTCGGTATCAAGTTCATTCGTCATCATACATGGTGCTCGAAATGCACCTTGCCACAGTGAAGCTCTTCTCACTGCTTGCCATGCTCCTTAGACCCTAACAAAAGTGTAAGTACAAATAATATTTGAAATTCTTCAGTCTATTTATTTTGTAATCGACTGGACTCCATTGCTACGCTTTTCTTACAATGCTACGTTATGCTTTTATTAATGTTGCTATGCTTTAGCATGTTCCGCATCAAGATTCCGATATTCATATGCAAGTCTCGGTGATGGGGTTGATCTTTGTTTAATGTGGAGCCTATTTTTCTATACGTCTTGTTTCATTTCAGAGGGTAATGTTTGAATTTATTTTTATCAATTTACATGAGAAAACTACCACACATCCAATACTATATCTCCAATTTTCAATCAAGAATCACAAAACTACACTAAAATTGCTTACAGTCCATCAACCGGCTCATGTCAAATGTTTGGTAGTTGTATTGTACAGTGTTTGCATACACTGGGGGAATACTAGGTGAATGAAACTGAGGTAGTAAACTAAGGAACGAAGGTTCCTAATTACCAAACTCAGGAACAATGTGAGGCTGCATGTTTCGAAATGGATGCTCCACGTTAGGAAACAAACCCGGTCGTACCTGGGAAGGCGGAAATTGAACATTTTGATTTCGCACTAGATCCACCCCAATAGAACCCTGCACATTGCATTAGAAATCAATATATCACGAACACTAAAAGAATCAGTAAAAAACTAAATGTACTCACCATATATGGATAACAATAACCATTTGAAGCATGTTGATTCTGTCGATGTTGCTGAAAATTCGGTTGATGGTTGCCTGAAGACTTGAGTTGATTGTTGATGATGTTTAACTTGTTGTTGTTGATGTGCACCTTGGTTTTGATGAGCGGCTTGATATTATTGTCCAGTTTGTTTTTCATGAACTTGTCCTTGCAATGAGGCTTGCTCTTGCAGAGCTGCCAAAGAATCCCTCAAGATAGCATTCTCCCTTCGCAACAAAGCCAAGTTTCTTTACATGGCAAATCTGGTACCGTGCGGTGCTTTAGCAATTCTATCAAGTGATAGAGAGCCCTTATCACCTCCATCATTGAAGTTGTATTGCAACCAAAACCTCATTTCTTCCTCAACAAGCGATGCAGGAGTAGCCAAAGGCGTACTAGATGAAGGTGTACTGCAAGGTAAAGCTTATTTAGTGCAGGTGTAGAAGGTGTACCGTGTGACGGATTGTTCTGAGGAGTTGAAGTTGGAGTCGGTGTAAAGGGTGCATTTTGAAGCACTAGAGCTCCGTCGACTAAAGTCGAAGTCAGTCTTGAAGTTGGACCCGATGTGTTGCAAATATCAAGAGGTGCGGTGTCGGAAGTCAAAGTGCACTATGACTTGCTCTGAAATAAACTCGAAATTCTGAAGCTGGTACGAAAGGAATTGATTCCGCACCAACAGCTGGAGAACTTGATGGGGGCAAAATGAACTCCTCAGTCTCCCTCCTCACATTTTCAATAACGATAACAGGATCTCCACTTAAACTACAATCGGGAAGTTCTTAAAAGAGATATCCACCCTTGCTCCTTGATTGCTAACTTCAGAAAATTGAATGGATTGACAAGGTTAAACGCCACCATTAGCAGCATGCCACTACGCTACTTCAACTTCATAATGCTTCTCAAACAACCTTTCACCACAATCTGGTCGTGCAAGGGCTTGTGCACCTCTCGCATCTAGTGCCTTCACACGGTTATAACGTTCTATGCTCTTCATATTCTTGTGCCCTGTGTAAATGCAATGGTTTTCAACAGCACTCTTGCTACACACATCCGAGTGACACCCGTTACTCTTCCGCTTTTGTTAGTATAATCGCCCTTCAAACCGGCAGCGGGTGCCATGTCTCGACCAAAGTTCCGCAATGTTGATTCTCCCAGGTTGACATTTGACTTGAACCAAATATGATCCTTGGGATGAGTAATAGGAGACAAGAAAAGATGAGTCGATTCGGAAATTGGTGGCATATGCAAAATGAGAACCTTGAATGTATAAATCACATCAGGATCATGCGAGTAGACAGGCTCCCTAAAGTGCTCTTCTTGGTATTTTGTCAATGTTGGCTTATGATTTTTTGAAGTAGTTTCATCATATCTGAACATTGAACCACACAAAAATTTGTTAGTATATCTTTGATCATGCTAAAAACATGTAACCTGCTGAAGGTCATTTGTAAGTCATGGTTCCTACACAAAAAAACCTCAAATATCACAAATCCGTATCAACTGACCTCAACATCTCACGCCCACGCTTGTCAGTGCCGACACAAAAATCGATTACACGCAATTTCCACAGTTTAGTATTTCCTCTCACAAAGAAAACAGACGTAGCAAAGAAGACAAATCTCCTCTCCACCCCGTAAGCACAATTTGGCTATGCATGGGATGCGCTAAAATCCTACGCTCATTTTTTTCAGTAAAGTAATCAACCTTACGTCTCGCTTTATTTGCACCAGCCTTGATTGACTTCTCCCTAGCAAGAAGAATTGACTTCTAAGTGCACGAGCAAAAAACGGATGAGTGTGCATCAGGAAAGGTTGCTTGTTAATTTCTATAGAATTAATCTGGTCTCTTTGAACGCCAGAGAAGATCTGGTTGAAACCTTTATAAATTTGCAGGACAATTTGACTAGGATAATGCTCGCCTTTTTTGTTCTTCAAGCAATAAAAAAACCTACAAAGCAACTCACACAGCTCACGAAGAGGAATTTCCTCCAAAGGGACAGAGGTATCTAATTTTGAAGCCTCTCTCCAAGCATTGAACATGTTTTTCACCCAGGAGTTGCTTTTTGTTGTACCGCTCGTTTGAGCGGTGCACATTTCCTTGTCAAAGGAAGCCTCATCAAACAAATCGAAACCTGCTTCGTTGCTGATATCAACAACAGACTCGATGCTTCTCTCAACTACCGTAGACTTAGTAGTGATTGGCACAACAATAGACTTACTCACGCTCAGAGTAAGCGCATTAGGGAGCTCATCGAATACACTCAACAATGTTGCCTCATGATTACAATCATCGGGTTCATCAATAATAGAAAGCTCAATCTCATTAAGCTCTCCTACCATATCGTCCTCTACAGATAATTCAGAAACCGTAACAATCCCTTAATTCAAATGTCAATTCTCTCTACCATCTCTTATAGGTAGATGAATGGTATCTAGAGGTTCTTTAATAGCAGAACTTGAACAACAAACAACGCCACAACGATTTTTCTCACAGTTACTTAGAGAGCGTGTTACTTAGAGAGCGTGTAAGGAAAGAATCTGAAAGTTCTTGAACCCCATAACTTTCACAATGCACACTGTCCAAACTATTTTCTACACGATCACTTGCAGGTAGTAAAATAGAATCCGTCTCACGGCAATGAACATCAATTGATGTTGGTTGCGACGATGTATAAATCTCCGCAAAAGACCTATGTCGTACACCACCAACAATGACACCTACACGTTTGGTCACTGAAACTCGTTTCCCCAACTTTGCTCGCTTTGAAACTTTTGGAGAAAGAGAAACCAACTCTGGAGAAACAAAATCCATCCCTAGATTAAACGAGGGCAACAATGAAGTGCTCACATGTTGGAGTCGTTTCTAAACTCAAGCAGCCTCAGCCACGAGCCAACTTCGACCTACGCGCTCGACACAACATCACACTTGACATAACCTCGATCAAAGACCACACCACAACAAAACAGAAATCATCATCAAAACGCAAGTGCATGCAAAAAACTCAAGCGCATGCACACAACTACACGCAATAAAAGAAAAACATCACATATATAAAAGAAGAGAATGCCTACAACTAATAGAAAAATTTGAAACTCAAACTGCAGCGACCAAAAATTCAAAGTTGAAATCGTACCGCTCAAATCTTCAAGTGGCGCCCAACTTTAAAATGCCCCAGGAAGACAAACGGACGCTGATTTGACCGATTGGGTCGTGCTACAGTAAGATATCGCCCGTTGTGTCCCGGATAAGATTAATAAATGGATTGGGGCGCTACCGAGGCAACATCACTCTCGAGCCTTTGCCGAAAGGGCATTTGCAAGCATCTCTCATCTATCCTTTATGGAAGGGCATTAGTTTCATGTTTAGTATTATTTCTTGCGGAAGGTAGGAGCCACGAAGGAACAAAAGCAACGCCAAAATCTCAAGCACTCGCCCAAATGTGAAATGTGACAGCATTGTAACCTGTTTCCGAGACCACCTGCACGGCTCAACAAAACAACCAACCGGTTACGTCCGGTAATCGTTTTATTGGAACTCGTCATCGGTGCTAAACCAGTTCTGTCCAGCTGGCTCGCCCTCACAAGCTCGCCACCTTCACAGAACCGGTTATGCACCGATAACCGGTCCAATAAAACGATTACCTAATACATAACCTCTTCCTTCCGCAACTATTCCCACCTTCCTTGCAGCGGAGCTCATATCTCAATGGATGACTTTGTTGCTCATGAGCAAGGGTCTCGCTCAATCTCCCTCCTTCAAGTTTCCTTGAGGAAGGAAACTTTCTCTGTTGAGTACTAAGTGGCTAGATGCATGCGTGATCCTCGGGAGACCAGGATGAAGCATGTACCCATTTAGTGTCTGAGACCACCCGTATAATGCCCAAGAAGCCTCTTCCCGTGGTTGTTAGCTCATGACCCTACAAAATAATTCTGTTGTTTGCAGCACCCATTGAGGATGTCCTAAAATCACTATTGTACTTTGTGTACACAACAAAAGCAAACACCAAAAGTATCTCTAAAAAGCTTCAGTTACCCAGAAAAGGATTTACCAGTAATTCTAAAAAGCTTTGAGCAGCTCCTCAGTGCATGTACCCAGCTGCATTTCAGCAAAAGCTTCTGCATACAAGACAAGACAAGCTCATGTGCACGCATGCCTTGGCCATTCCATTCAAGCAAGAACCATATCCAACAGTTCCTGACATGAATTTACCCCCATGTCATGATGCACTGCTCTGCTCTTAACTTACAACCAAACAAATGTTGCTGGACTCCCAAGAAGTTTCAAAATTTAGCACTATGCTTCAATCAATATACAAGTTACCCAAATTATGCTGAGTCCAGTCATGTGCAGGTGAACGGCTTACAGCATGAATAGCGAAAGTGCTTCACCATGTATCTTTGAAGCATCGTCATCCATTCATAAAGACGTTGGCTTCAAACATGAGTTTTTCATGTTCACTGTCTAGTTTTGTGTTCCCTGCAAATCTTTAAAGGCCATCCATGCTTTATAAGGAGCAGGTATATGGCAAACATATAGGCTAATGTAAGAAACACAAAGTCGACAAGAAAGAAATGGAAAGATTTATAAAAAGGAAGCTAGTACACTATTTGAGCACGGAAAGATTCTACGGCGAAGCATGTTCTGAGCGGTGTCCTAGTGTAAATAGTTTCACTCCATGAGACTAATATGCATGCGAGGTGTTGCCATGCCCACATAAATACTTGGACCATGTTTGTTTCCGTCACCACCTATGCCCTTGTCTCCGCCACCATCCATGTCCGTGCCGCTGTCCATTATCCTTGTCCCTCGTCCCATCCCAAATAGACACAATATTCTACCGTTGTAGGTCCATGTTCCTACATTGAGTAATTTTTCTAAGATCCAAACAACATGATTCTTGCGTAGTTGTGTTTCTCCGAATTTTCCACTTTATTTAGAGTTACGTATTTTTTGTGATTTTCAGCATATCTCAAACCATAAATACTTCCAAAGACTATATCTCAAAGTTTGGAATGTGGCCTATAGACAAAGCAATTATAAAGGCTCTCGTTCCAACAAAAAACAAAGCTTCTGTAGAGTCGTCAAAAGACATCAAAGAGGTTACTGAAGTGAGCGAAATACTAAGGAATTTTCCATAGAAGAACGTGTGGAAGGTGAGGCTAAGTTTGAACAGGGAGGGCACCAAAGAGAAGAGCATCTTGCTTTATGAATACAATCTAGCAACTCTTTAAGTTTCATGAGGTAAATGCCATCAATTGCTTAAAGAAAAATAATTGATGATTGAAAAGTTTGTTCACGCGAAATCAATCTATTCTTGATTATCAAATATGAGCATGCATCTTGTAAAAGCAAACAACCTGAACAACCTTGAGGGAAAAGCAGCCAAGAGACAAAGAATCAGAATCAAAGAATGAAATATTTAAGCAGATTTATGAGTTTATGGTAAATAAATATTTAAAAAGTAGTCTATGTACAACTTAATACAATCCAATATAGTTCATCAAACCATACAAGTAAATAACTAAAAGAGATATATATATATATATATATATATATATATATATATATATATATATATATATATATATATATATATATATAAATATAAAAGAACTCCAATCTTCAACAATTGGCGTGAATACAGCGTCTTGTAATGTCTTTACCTCAATGGCCAGATTTATAGTAAATATATAATCTGACCATATACATAAACGTATTAAATGTAATACCTAACATTCTTCTCTTTTTGAGGTCTTTTTAAAGGACTTGCTTCCGCTCCTGCATTACGAAGCACCTCAAAGACTTCAGGTTTAATTTTAAGTAAGACCTCAAAACTTTGACTCAAGATCTTCTTGTTCAATATCTAGCAATTCTTGAAACATTCTCAAAATTTCTTGGGCTTGCTCATAGTTTATTTTCATTTACTCTGATTTTAACTTTATACGTAATGATGAACGCATATATTTGCGGCTAGCATATATATGAACTCATCATCATGTATAAAATTAAAAACTCATCGGAGTGGATGAAAATAAACTATGAGCAAGTATAGGAAATTTGAAAAGGTTACAAGAAGTATCAAACGTTGAGCAAGAAGACCACAGTCAAAGTCTTGAGGTTGTACCTGAAATCGTACTTGAAGTCTTTGAGGTGCTCCGTGAGGAAGGAGCGGAAGCAAGTCCTTCTAAAGACCTCAATATGAAAAGATTGTTTAGAAATTATATACTTTCATGTATATAATTGGATCGTATGTATACTAATGTTTTATTTTTAGTCCTTTATTTGTATGGTTTGATGGTCCTATACCACAGATGTTAGATTCTTGTGGGCATATCATCAAAGGGTAGGTCGAACATACACTACATTTACGCCAACCCTCATGTGTGTGGTATTCTTCTTCTTCTATGGTTTGACGGATTACATCAGATTGTATTCAGTTGTACTTAAACTACTTTTATAACAATTTATATACCATAAACTCATAAAATTTTAAATCTTTTAATTTTCTCTTGACTGCTTTTCTCTCAAGAGTTGTTCCTATTGTTTGCAAGCTCATGGTTGATAATATAAATAGATCGTTTTCACTTCAATAACCTTCTCAATCATTATTTATTTATTTTTAGCGATTGACGGCATTTACCTAAGGAGTTGCTAGAGAATATGCATTAACCCCTAAAGGTTCTTGATGCAAAATTGTAAAAATGGACATTCCCTTACTTTAGGCCTAAAAACTCTCAATCCAAGAATTATTTGGAAGATCCAACCGTAGGATCTTGAAGGCAACTTAACCTTCCACTCACTTGCCAAAATTGAACCGTTGATTCTTCTTCATTTGTGAGATTATAATGGTCAAAGTTAGCTGAATTTTGGACTCCAAAAAGCAGTTTTCGCTTTCCTGGACCTTTAGGGGTTAATCATCACTGCTTATCTATCTTATCTATCTTCAGTGCAGAGAAGTGACCCTTCCTACATAACCACTCAAACAATCTTTTATTCTCCTTTATCTATCCAAATTTCCTCTCCAATATTATAAGTTTCAGACTAAGTAAAAGTAAGCTTTTACTTACATTTATTCTACTAATTCTAGATCACTTTTTAAAATGTTTTTATAGAGTGAAACTAGTTATAGCATGATGGCAGGCGCGAAAGTAAAATTGCATTTTGGGGGTGATTGATGACTTGGCTCCAAAGGTGGAATCCACTTTACAAGGGTGTTTTCGTGAATGGGTTTTGATGCTCTTAGTATGTTCTTGAATCAACACAAATCCAACTATCACTAATTTAGTGTAGGAAAAAAAAAAAAAAAAAAAAAAAAAAAAAAAACAAAAATATCATAGGTGTAAAAACGTTAACGTAAAGTAAGCACCAGTTACACTCCTAATATTGTACAGTACCCAACACATGAGTTACGTTCATCCTTGCCACAACAAGTTTTCTGATGTAGAGTGACTTTGGAATGAGAATTTGACAAGAAATAATTGGCTACGAAACTTTGTGAATACATGAAAGCCAAAGTTGTGACTACCGAGCTGCTAAAATGGGGACGTTCCAAAATGTCAACAACTACAAATTCAAGATTTTCAGAGACTGCCTATAGAAAGCCTATACAAGATTGTGTACAAAATGGAGCGATACCACAAAACCAAGAAGAACTGATTGAATCCATTGAACAAGCATGAGAGCCACATCTCAAAGAAAATAATTGAGATCCTCATTCCTAGCATGCCATAACGTATGAGGGCCGTAATTGATTCTAAAAGTAGTAGCATAAGATGGTAGGTAGTGTATACTAAGATACTATACTGTTGTACGATTTTGCAAGTTTGTTGTAAAATTTTCTCATTACATTAAAGTACACATCGGTACCTTTCCAATGCAATTTTCCATTTGTAAACTGAATTTGTAATACCAATTCAAAATTACATCTCCAAGTCTGTTCTCTAAATTATTTGCTAGGTACTATACACTGTACTAAACATCATACAGTGTTGTGTACTTGGTACGTTGGTAATAAACATTGCCTTAACTGTATTCTTCCCCCGAATTATTACCCAAATCAAGGAACTTCCTAGAATGTTGCGCTCACAACCGACCAGGGACACCACGTAGCATGTGTGATTCCTTCATGCTCCTTGATTGCTCTGACAAGGGTGGATATTTTTCTTTCCCCCTGACGCCTGCCTTGGCCTTGGAGCCTCTAAAATGGTAATTTTCAGCTCTGTGGTGTTTGCCGTGAGTACATACAACTGTTGAGTGAAGAAGCTATTGTGTACCTCTGGGTCAAGAAACCTAGTGCTCCATTATTGGTACCACTCCAGTTTTGAGCACCTAGTGAAATCTCACTCACTTGCAGGAGCACCACCAGGGTCAAAAAATTCAGTGCTGGACCACCTGACGAAAGCCACCGCCTTCTTCAGCTGTTTGGTCCCCTTCGAAGACTTCGAACAAAAAACAAAATGTGAAATGACAGGTTGGTGCATCAAAAACTGTAGAAATTTTATGGTTGGGGGTAGGCGGGGGATGCGTGACAATTTCAGAGCCTTGGCAATGTCCATGTAAGAGTGCAGTGAGAAATGAAAATCCGCGTTCAAGTTCATGTTAGAAATGTAGATGTATTAAAATTCACATGGGGTGAAGGCGTTTGCGGTGAGAAATCATCCCTACCTAGAGGTACACTCGCGGGCAAAAAGGGAAAACGCAATGTGTTCACTCACAAGATTTGAGTTTGTATGTACTAGTATAAACATGATTTGTGGGGAGTAAGTTCTACACGCGCTGGTAGAGACTAAGTGGTGAGTATATTGTATACCAAGGTGTACTAAGTATATGGCCCTAGTGTAAAACGTCTTGGGCAATGATAAATGAAGAATGACACGTGGCCCTCCTGCAATGTCCAAAAAAACAGATTCTTCGTGTGGGCTAATGTAACGTGGCACTACATGAAGAAGTGTGCAAGCCAAGGGTATCAACCCACCATGTGATGGTGCATGGGATTAATGGCGTTGAGGAGGTAGGGACCGTGCACCTCCATTGTCCCTCTCGAGATCCCTTTCACGCTCACCATTGTGCTTGCATGTTACCAATCCACCTCGTCAATGCACCTAATCACTGCTGATGTTGGAGAAAGCATATCGGGAGTATGTGAATAGTATCAGCTCAAGTAAATATTGATTGAATTTTGTACTAACTTAAATCTTCTTTGACTACACCACACAATACACTAGTGATGAAATCTCCTGTGTGGTGCAGACACATGCATTTTATACTACTCATGGTTTAGGAAACTTTTACTTTCATCACGTTAAATAGTGAATAACTAAATATAAAAGAATTTAAAGAGTTGATTTCAGTTGAATAGATCTCTTATAAGCTTTGCATAAGTTTTTGAAATTTGTTCCTTCGCCTCTCCAGGCTAAAAATTTATCAAATGAAAATTGGTTAGTATTTGCAACTCTTTCCTTCAATCTACAATGTTCATCTTCGGTATAGTAACCTGCATAAAACTTACAAATGTACAATAATAGTTCACTAGGTGCGACTACCTGCAAGGTATACATTTGCTTTGAAGTGTAATCATCAATATACACACTTGTAAAAAATATGGGGTGAACCATTCTTGATACACCAACAAGTCCAACTTCACAAATATATTACAAACTTCAAAGGAGTCCAAATGTGATAGCTACAATGGGTCATTTCTTCCATCCACTTTGCCCATGCACATAAATTGCTGAAGCGACTAAAGGTATCCTCAATCTATACGCTACATTTCCATACGAACACCGCTTTTGTCTGTTAACAACGACTCTTGGCCCCAACCTTGCAATACAAAGTGATTGCACTCTCCGAGCCACGCCACTTCCCCTCCTTTGGCCGCTGTATTTGTTTTCTTTCCCGGAGCCTAGAAGCTCCACAGTACGGGAGGTCAACTACGGATATGGTTGGAACTACAAAGTCTATTTGTTTCATGCCGCATCTACAAAGTCTATCGGTTTGTCGAGTTCAACAGAGACTACTCGATCCACATGACCATGGAACCCATCATCTATGCCAACCTAGTTGGGGCAGGTTCTACGGTAATGACACCGCCATGTTTACGAGATAATTCATTCTTCTCCAAATGCAGGTGAAACGGTACTTTGTCGTTTCAAGATTGAGATGCATAACACAAATTTTCCAACGCACCATTATTGCCCACGGTATCATTTACATGAACTCATGAAACATGGAGTACTCACCGTTACTAGAGCAAGACACTTTTTGGTGGCACTCACCACAAGTAGCTTTTCTCTCATGTCATCGTAAAAGCTCCTCTACCAAACAAAGTATCTAGTACCCCCACAACAACAAAAAGCTGAAGAAAAGACAGGTGAGCAACATTAAAGGCATATTTATACCCCAATGATATCCAGTGGGAAATTTGAGATGAGGAGAAGACAGGTGAACTACATCCTTTTGCTGTTGTAGCATAGTTTGTGTGCACCGTAAAAGTGAATTGTACTATGTATGACTGTACAATATCCCCTCTACATACCTCATCCATGTTTCATGATTGAGGAGGAAGTATTAACCGAAAGGCATTTGCAGACTTTATAACACCATGTCCCCTTGCTAGTGTTGGTTTTTGTGTGTATTTTTGTTTGCACTTTTTAAAGATTGGTGAGGAAGGTCAATCATCCAATTTTTGCATGCATGTACGATCTAGGAGTGCGTTGATTACATAATGATCAGCATTTCGCGCTAATGTTTTCATGTTTTTCTTTTTGTATTATTACTTTCTTCTTTGTGATAATGTGTTAACTGTAGTAGGTGTTCATTGGAACGATAAGTTTTGGTTGCAGAGTAAGTACTCCCTATGTCCCGATATAATTGTTTAGTGGGGTCTCTCAGATCTACTTTTGAGGGTAGATTTGTGAGAACATACTAATAGGACGGAGAACCTACTTGGTATGGTAGAATACATCACCCCATATACACTCACATATAAAGATGATCCTTTATTTCCATATTCCAATCTCACACTTATACAACAAACCAAATGATAATAATTTTTGTACTTATATGTCACAGTGGTTGAAAATGTATAGATACGAAAAATTCCTTCTCATGAACAGTTAAAAAAACGAGGAAAGGAAAAATTCATTCTCATAGATACGAAAAATGTTCCTTGTAAGGGTTCAGTTTTCACTACGATGGAGAAGTCCACTGTTTAATAAGTTAAGGAGAAATCTCAAATTTGATTGGTTGAAAGTGAGACTCTTGAAATGTGATTGGTTGAAAATGAAATTCTTGACTGACCAGTAGCCTACTCCACCATAGTGTAAACCGATCCTAAGTTACGCCCAAACTGAGACTCACACAAAGAAGCAAGACACTCCTTCAAAAAAGCGAAGGTCCCTCAACTTTTACTTGAAAGGAACTACCACACTAAAAGGGAAAGCCTCCCGCTTTTAGTGTAGCCCACGCTAAAAAGGGCAGTTACATACAATGCAGAACAGTACATGAGGGAGACAGTGAATGATATGCAATACTAGTCACAGCTGTGTAGAATGTACTGTAGCTCTATAAAAGCCCACAGGGCCATGCTGTTTTAGTATGCATCTAATACCCGCATTGCTCCATAAATGCCACAACAACCCTCCATTAGAAGAAAACGTGGGGGTGTATCAATTCAAGCTGGATCGACTAGCATTGCATGGCGGGGACGGGGACGATGTGGAGCTTGAAAGGGAAAGGCCCCGGAATAGCAAATATCACAAAGCGAGTGCTGGAATCCGGCATGGCGCTGGCGGGAGCCGGATGTGGAAGGCTGTGAAATGAGTGTTGACTGGATATCCGGCTTTTGCTGTTGATAATTGAGCTCTCACGGATGGTATCCGCATGCTCGCAACTATCAATCACAACTGGCCGTTCCTTGTTTTTTTCCTGGAGTTTAGGGAGCAGTAGAAGGAGACTTCAAGTTTGAATGAGCGGAACTTTCTCCTCTTTTGGAGAATGAGCGGATTCTTCTCTTTTCAATGGGTGATCGCAGAATGAGTTTAGGATTTGGGTCTTGATCCTTGCGAGGATCGTTGGGTGATTGGAGGATTCTTGCGAGGATTGTCAGGGGCGGAGAAGCGGAGGTGCTGGAGGATGAGATGAGCTTGGTGTTGATCGCATACGACCTCTTGATCTCTCTTTCTTTTATTGGGCGGTCATCGTAATTGGCGCGTTACCGCTCTCTTGAGGATGTACTGTTAGGGAAAGCTGTTCTAGAATCTACAGGATTCATTCTCTCGAAGTGTTTCTGGGCGTCTGTACGAAGGTCCAGACCACCTCGTGGATTGGAGCAATTTTGTATCGAGACAAGCAGGTACAGAGGCACGGTTTGGACAGGGGAGTGGAGCAATCACAATCATTTCGACGGGATTTTCGTATGTAGTGTAGGCACGAAGCAACGGAATGTGGCATGCCGAGGTTGGTGGAGTAACCAGAGACGTGGCACAATGAATGTGAGAGCGGATTTGGCGAAATTGAGAGACGGATGAGTCTTGTTTTGGAAGAGTGGAGGCTGGCTGCGTCTTAGTTAGTTAGAGCCATGACGGTGCCTCTGTCGCCCTTACAGTATGATTCTCCCGGGGGTCTTGGGCGACGGCTGTCGGTGCCTGCGTTATCGTCCTCACATTATGAGTTGCCTAGTCTTGGACGACGATTGTCGACACCTTTGTTGCCTTCAGAGCATCATCTGCCGGTCGTGGACGACGGCAGTTCCTCCGTGCGAGTGGCAGTACGCGCGCGCCCGCTGATTGAGAAAGAGCTCGCGGACAGCTGCGCGGAATGCGTCTCTTACGCGAGAGATGGAAAGCAAGTAATCTTGGGCAAAGACCGCCGGTTTACTTTTGATCATGTTTTTGGCCCCGACGTCAGCCAGGAAGATGTGTACAGGGAGTGCGTTAGGCCACTCGTGGAGAGCTGCTGTTCTGGGTAAGCCAACACCTTCCATTACCTCTATTCTTTCTTCATACTCCAGCAAATTTCTAGCTCCAGCAATTCGAGCTGAAGGCAAGGGTCAGATCTTACGCTTTAGAACACTACTAGAGCTTCGGCCTTTCTGCACCTAATACAGATCGCGGAACAGGTCGGTGAAGTGTTGACTCGAATTCGCCTTAGATACATCTCAGTCTAGGCGTAATCGTGGCCGAGAGAATCTTTCCAAGTACACATTTTGGAACTTGCGATGAGAGGCAGGGATCGGTGGAAAGTCGTAGATTCACATGTGATGACAATGAAGAACAGATGCGACTTAGTCCCAGCGCAGTATGATTGCTACATGACAAAGAACTTCATTACGTGAACAGCTTGCCTCGGGGAATGTTTACCTCTTGTAGCTTGTGCCTTACAGCTTCCAGTTAGTCCGGTTGCAGCTCACACATGAGAATTCTTCAATCTGGGATTAATTGGTGCTCACCCGGAACTTCCAGATGAATTGACCATTTCAAAACCCTAATTGGTGGATGGTGGCACACTATCATTGGCTATTGTTCAACTGTAAGGTTGATGCATTTTATTAACGGCAATCCTGTGTTGAGTTCGTAATATTTTGAAAGCTGTGTACAGCTACAATCTTGGATTTTTGTAATCCTGATGCGAGCGTTCGTTCTGGGCAGGTACAATGCAACGGTGCTGGCATATGGACAGACAGGATCGGGAAAGACCTATACCATGGGTTGTGGTAACAATATGTCTTTATTGAATGAAGAGCTTGGGATCTTGCCTCGGGCAATTCGCCAGCTTTTCGAATGTGTCGAGGAGCGAAGTCATCAGGCCGAATTTCTTGTAATTCCTTCTTACTTTGACATCCCTATCCCGTGAAGTCATGCTATTGGTTCTTGATATTGGTGATCATATTATTAACTCCTATTTATGTTTATGAAAAACGATGAAGATTCATTTGAGCTGCTTGCCATAAACTCTGGGAGCTCTTGCTTTCTTCCACAGATTAAGTGTGCCTTCGTTGAGATTTACAATGAGGATATCAAGGACTTGCTCCACCCTGAGACTCCATCAAAATCGATATCCATTCGAGAGGACGCGAAAGGTGATATAGTTCTGGCAGGGGTCAAAGAAGAAGTTGTCACCAACTTTGAGACTATGATCAGGTACGTAGACATGAAGCTTCACTAAGCATGAGGTGCGTCTTTATTGTGAAGTTATTGAGCAAGAGAGTGGGCTTTAGAAGATCCATCATTACTGACTGGGTTGGTCGAGGATGGTCGAAGTTAAGCTTGCCCTCAAGTCCAGAGCTTGTTTTACACTGCCTGATGTATTCGAAGCTTGGATTTGTTATGGAGCCTCATAGAAGTGGTCTTGTACTTAACAGGCTTCTCGAGCACGGTTCGGTCTTCCGAACAACCGGCAGTACGTTGATGAACCAACATTCTAGTCGATCACATGCTATTTTTACCATCATCGTTGAGCAGCGGAGCATCCTAGAGTCAGCTGTTAGCAACGACGTAATCACTGCGAAATTTCACTTGGTGAGCCATTCAGCGACTCCCTACACAGAAATATTCTCAGTCTCTCGGCACATCTGATCTCAACTCTTATTTAGGGAGCTGGACAGGGTTGGTGTTGGAAAGCTTCAAGGAGGTGGAATGTGCATATCAAGTCGCTGCTGATTTAGTTACTGCTGCGAGTAGTAGTGTCTGAGTTTAAGCTACTGATATTGAGTGCTGTAGGTTGACTTGGCGGGCTCCGAAAGGGCGAAGCGCACAGGAGCTGTAGGCGTGCGTTTTAAAGAGTCTATTACTATTAATTGTGGTCTTCTTGCTCTAGGCAATGTTATAAGGTACCCAACTATTGGCTGTCATCATGTCAAGTCTTCGTTTATATCATAAACCTTGGATGTTTTTGCAAGAGCATGTGTTGGATATGCTTAAACTTTCTGCTTACTCGTTTCGTTCCATGGGGGCAACTGGCCTTCATTTTTCTCATTCAGTCTAATATGGACTTCTCGTTTGAATGTGAAGTGCATTGGGGGATGAGCGAAAAAGGTGCCAACATGTGCCGTACAGGGAGTCGAAGCTCACACGTATGCTGCAGGTATGCTCATTCATACTTTGAGTTCAGCTTACAACGTGGACTACTTGAATATTCTCAGTGGTCGTGGTTGAGTAGTAAAAGTTCGTTATGCCTGTTCTTGAGCATCTGTTAGCTAAATTGCCTTCTGGCATATAAAGACCACTTATTTATCTGAACTGGAGGACATAGATTTGAAAAGTGGAACATTGTTCTTTCTATTCAGACCTACATTCTGCATTATTGACTTCTTGGAATTCACATAACTCTGCAGGACTCCTTGGGAGGGAACAGTCGCACTTGTATGATTGCGTGCATCAGGTACTTGTCCTGAATAGAAAGAAATAATGTGAGGCTTAACTGGGTCCCTCTCCTTTACTCCCCATTTTTAAATGGCCAATCCGCTCCCAACACAACTTTTGCTGGTTGCATGATCTTTAAACAGCACGGCAGGCAGCAACTACGAGGAGACACTCAACACATTGAAGTATGCCAATCGGGCTCGCAACATTCGCAACAAGCCTGTTATCAATCGTGATCCACAGTCTGTCGTACTGAATCAGCTGCGACAAGAAATTCGGGTGAGAAAAGCTCCAAGCTTCGATGTATCATAAAAACTATGTTAGGAAATTACCTTGTGACTCTTTGATTCTCAATGTTTGCTTTGCCGTTGTATGTTCATAAATAGGCTTTACAAGTGGAGTTACTGAATTCACGAGTACGCAATATGGAGCTTGAACCTGTCGGTGGAAGGCCAAGCACGGACTCTCTGTCGGAAGAGCAAATGCATCAAGAGTATCTAGCTGATATCCGGTACGTTTCTCTTTCCCTTTACCAAAGATGCTCTTACCAAGTTGCAGAAATACTTGTACTCCAAGTATAGTGCGGCTACTGTTAACTCCAAAATAGTTTTCTTAATATAAGCCATGAACGATCACGGAAGGAATCTTTGCTATGATGATGTTAAAGTTGACGTATTATTCATTCATTTAGCTGCAAGTCACCAACTTGGATGAATATCTGCACGGTTCATCAACTGATCGACAATTTTGTCTGCTTTGAGCTCACGGTTGAAGAGTGAGACATTTATGATGAATAGTTTCTCTACCTTGATAGTCGAAAGATTTTTTTTTGAGGATTATACGTAGGGACATGCCCGTGACCATCTATCTAATCATGGTTATTTCTATGGGGGTGAAGGGCTCGAGCAGATTCGTCTGTGCGTGTGACTGCGGAGCTCAATGATGAGCGTCAGAAGAACAGAGAAAGAGAAAAAGAGTGCCAAGCGTTAAAAGAGAAGATAAAGGTAAGTGTTTTCAATTACGTCAAATGTCTTTCAAATTCTAACCCTTTCAACTTTTGTTAGTGATGAAGTTTTGCACAATCCTGGCTTCTCCGGTACTCTATGTCTTTTTGTCAAGATCGTCCCGGATTATCGAGAAGATGTCTTACTCTGCTAAAGTATGACCACTCATTGACAAGATGTTTTACCATGATCGCAGACATTGCAGTCTGTAGTGAGCCGAATGGAGGAGGAAGTTCTTGAAATTCGCACTGAGCGCGATCATTATCAGGTCAGAATGGTATATACACATAAGGCATATTCACTTCTTTTATCCAGATTGCGAATGCTCTCTTCCTCTTCTGTAGCTCTGCGCTTCAGTGACAATAACTGCAAGCCATTTGAAGATTATTGATGGCTTTTGTATCTTAGATGTTGGTTAATTTAGTTGATTCTCGCCAGTTCTGTACTCTGTTGACCTTGACGCGGGCCTTTTTCTCTCTTCAGCATGTGTTAATCCTGACATACGACTTGTAACTAGTTTTTACCTTTCTATAGTCTCCAGTCAATCTTTTCTTTCGCCTGGGACATGGTAGACTGGAATCTATACGCTCACCTGCCGCTGCATGTTGACGTGATTGGGTTCTTGTGAACACTGCATATCTTTGGTTTCTTTTCGTTGTACCAACCAATTGTGTATCGATGCAGCGGAAGTTGGATGAAGTGAATTCGGAAATGATGGCACTGAACCAAGTGCTTCCACATTGGGAAGGTGGTTACGACATCAGTCCAGTCGTGAAAGGCCACCTTTCAGAGTTGATGAAGAGGGTCACGGGTGAGATTGATAACGAATGCACGGGATTTGGATCCAGTGAAAGCTCATTTTCAAGTCTAGATCGGCTGGGTAATGCTAATATTGCAGCAAGACGAGATGAGAAGGTGGTGTGTGGTCCCCTCATCGACAGAGTTGCTACTCAAGAACGCTTTAACAGCTCTAGCGGCCGACCTAGATCTGAACCAGAGGACAATCAAACTGTGGCATCCAACTCTTCTTCTTCACCTACCAAGGCTGATCTTAGGGTAATCACCCCCGTTTCAATTTACATATCTAAACTTTCATCAGCTTTAATGTTAGTTTCCGCTAACTTTAAGCTCATGTGATTTGCAGAGTCTGAACAGTAACTCTCCAGGACGACCCATAAGAGATACTCGTCATGTTATTAACCAGCATTTACGAACCATTCGAGTCCTGGAAGAACGGCTTGCAAGTAAAGAAAGTGACGTGAAATCTAAGGACGAGGCACTGAAGGAAGCTAACGAAGATCTTTCGAGGGATGAAAGAATCTTCGCAGAGAAGGTAGCTTCCATACTGTACACCTTGAACTTGTAAAGCATCATCTGCCATTGTGCCAGTAAGTTTTGCTGATCATTGTGTATGTGTACTCACAGATGCAAGAGATAAAAGCCTTGAAGAAGCTTGCGCAAGATGAAGCAACTGAAGTAGAGGCTTTGAAGCAAAAGACGGAGAAAGATGCTGCAATCATCTCGCGCATGGTGGAGGAAGCCTCGGCGAAAGAAGATGAGATATGCCGTCTGCGGAAGGCGCTGGAGCCTTTGCAGCCTGAGCGACCGGACGCTTTCGTTGTGAATGGCGCATGTGTTCCTGGAGTTCCAGTTGCACTTATAACGTCGAAAGGAGAAAATGGTGAAGATGGTCATGTCGATAGCACCGAGAATCTTGCCGAGGTGGTTAAGACCACTTCCAGCTTTGAATTCGCTCTTCATTTTATGGCACTTCGATTTGTGTCTTGTTAGCAAAATGCTGATGTTACTCGGCACGATGACATTGTACACACGAATCTATACAGGTAAAAGAAAGAGCAGAGGCGGATATAACCGTTTCTAACAAGATGGATGTTGTGTCTAGGCCAAGTGTGAAGGACTGGAAAACGCAAGTGATGCAGTTAATTCTGTTCGTCAACCAATCCTTGAAGATGTAAGTGAAAGGCAAAGTAAATGTTCAAGAGTTACCATTTTACAGCGCCTGTACACTGTATTTTCTCTGTCTTTCAGTTAATCATTCTCTAAATTTCCGGCTTTCTATATGAAAAAGGTCGAGGAGGAAGAGAAAGCGACGTTGCAATACGAAAAGGAAGCGACGTTTCTATTTGAGAAGAAACTTGCTGAAGACCACAAACACCGACTTGAACTTGAAGAGGATGTTCCAGTTCAAAGACGAGTAGTGAAGCGTAGCAAACAGGTGAGAAACCAATAGCATCCTTGTTTAATAATAATATCTCAGCGTTCTTTGTTTTTCATCTTTCTCACAAGATTTACGTTTCCCTCGCAGAAGGGCAACTTCTTCACGAAGTGTTTGATGGGCTTGTAGCATATTGAGGCACGCTATTGAAGTGGCAATTCAAGCTTTGGTTATGTGCAACCTACCTCGACTGCTCAGCCACTTCTAGCTTTGTAGTATATGATTGAGTTTGAAAAGATTCGTTCAGTGAGTATTTAGACTTTGTACGATAGAACAGGTAGGAAAGCAATAATTGTAGGGATCGCATTGATATGTGAAAGACTTGTCTTGGTTCCAATCTGTGGCATCATGCCCAGCATCATCATATTGAACGTCTTTTCTACATGCATAAATTCCATCTGCAACAGAGGTTCTCTCCTGTGGACACCTGATGGCCTACTTTGGTTTCTGGCTAGCTTCTATTTATGTAGATAGTTGGATTGTGAGAACCATATCAATCACTACTGGTGAAAGTTGGGGGCTTTTGCAGGTGAAAAACACACGATTGTATGCATGGAAGAACTGGCTGACGCAAAGCAATCGACAGCGAGGTGTCATCAGGTTCTCTTGGTGCGTTTGGCTCGTAGTATTGGGACCTGCTCACCATCAAGTATACGTACTGACCACATTCGCATGCAACTGTCAAGGGGCAAATAGAATTTAATTGCGCATGTAAATATAATGGGAGATTGTCCGACCCATGTCTGCGGTGTCTGCGGTTTCAGCCTATACACGATTGTAAAAGGAAAGAAGTATTGGCGCAGATGAGAAAACAGTAGATTGTAGGTCGACTCGCGAAAAAATAATGCACCGGCCGGGAATCGAACCCGGGTCTGTACCGTGGCAGGGTACTATTCTACCACTAGACCACCGGTGCGCTTTCATGCTTCCCAAGTTGCAGCGTAGACTTCTGTATCGTGCAAGTCAGTCCCATGAATCACGGATAATGTTTTTCCCCACATCGAAAAACTGCAGTGAACTTACTGTTTCTTTTTATTTGTTTATTTTTTAAAAACTCATTTCAGATTTAAAGTAGCAAGCAATTTAGTCCTATGGTAGAAAAGGGTTAGTACTCTCAAACTACACTAAATTTGATGATTAGTGTTAGATACACTAATTTACATAAACATGTTATAAGTTTTTACTGTTGTTCAATAATTTTACCCAGTATATTGGCCAAGATGGGGTCCTTATATAGTATCAGAATCAATGCTCTTGCTAATTTTTTTTAAACAAAAGTAAAAACTTATAGCATTTTCAAATCTTTTAATAATCAAACACTAATTATCAAATTTAGTGTAGCTTTAATTGTTCCCAAAACTAAAGTAGGAGCAATTTAGTCCTATAAATCTTGGAAACTAATTCTCTCTTTGTAGCAAAACTGAAGTAGACTAACTTGAACTAGTTTCAATTATTCACTTGTTCATTTTTGAGATAAGGAACACCTATTAAAACTTGCTATGGTCTTCTAAATAAAGCTAACATCCTATCGTTACTTGAAGAATGCGCATTAGTAGTTTTATCCACAAAATATTGCTTCTTAAAAATATACGTATAGCAATGTGTAACCTCTTATTGATTGTCACATCTTCAAATTTTGGAATAGGGCTGGATTCCTATTAATAGTTAAGAATTTTATTACATTCTTTTAAAAATCAATAACATTTTAAAATTCCAACCATCAAAAGCAAATCATTAACATTTTTTGATTCCAACAATCAGAAAGAAGTATACAATTTGCTTAGTTGTTATTATAGCATTGATTTAAATACATAAGGAACTTTATGTGCAATCATATAAGTTTTTTTGTTTTTTTTAAATAAAAATTATATCAAGTGAGAAATTGATATGAAATTCATTATTTAATAGATAAATAATTTTTAAAAGACGAAGAAATATATTTTTGTTGACCGATTGTTGAATTGTGTGTGTTGATCTTGGCTTGAGTAGCTCCAGTAATTGTTCTTGTCAAAGGATCCTTCAGTACAAGGGGCGCCAAGTGATGCAACAATCTTTGATGTACAACTAGTGCCATGACCATGGTCATTAAATGTCTCTTTAATATATCTTGTGTCATGACCATTACCTTCAGAGGTAAATGTCTCTTCAATATATCTTGTGTCATGACGAGTTGCTTCAGAGGCCTCTGTGATACAACTAGTGCTAATATGTATTTTTGACATGTGTGCATTATTATATCTATTTAATTTCAACAATGTATATACAAAATTCTTAAAAAATATGTTTTATTTTTTAATAATCAACAAAAATTACTGAATTTCACATATTTGCATGTTATTTCAACATCATGCTTAACAAATGGTAGTTGCCAAAAATCTTGTAAGTAAATAATCATCCCAATGAACCTCCAATGACCTTAGACGCCACGACAATGGATACTCCTAAATACATCTCCAAAGACATCAGGCCATATATACATGTAGTCGCACCATTACCTATAGGTGGTGGTGAAGGGAGAGGTAGTGGTGGAGGGAGAGGTAGTGGTGGAGGGAGAGGTAGTGGTGGAGGGAGAGGTAGTGGTGGAGGGAGAGGTAGTGGTGGAGGGAGAGGTAGTGGTGGAGGGAGAGGTAGAGGCGGAGGTGAAGATGGAGCCCTCTCATGCGCTCCACCTCCTCGAGTAAGCTGGAGAAAACCCCAACCTCAGCCGCTGCTATTCTCGCAGATGCCAACATCACTAGTAAACGAACTCCACAAGCACCCGCCGCCTCCTCATGATCCCCAACCCCATGGTCCCGAATGATTGCCATTAAACTGTAAAGTTATACCTCTATAAGATATAAAATCTTTGAATCTTTTGTTAAAGAAGAAAGAAATTAAATAAAATTTAATTTTTAAAAACAAGCTTATAACTTCAGTAGTCTTACCAACTATAACTGTGATATAACTAATACTTTTTCACACCATTAAAATCTTTCCTACCAACTAAAGTGGGAATTTGCATCATAGATTTAAATATAAAAACATAAATTTCAAAAATTTGAAACTATTCTTGACAAACTTTCAAATTGAGGTTCAATATTTTAGGGAACCATTCTTGACAAACTTCCAATATAGGAGGTCTTTTCCGCGGGAATGGTTCTTTAATACTAGGCAAGCTCATAAGCAACATATTCAATATCTATTGACATTCTTTAATTTAAATGCTCATTAGAATGTTTAACCACAACTGGTGTTTCTATAAGGTTTGATTAAGAAAAGATAATCATTCTTTAATAAGCGAATCATTCTTTAATACTGAAGAAGCTCATAAGCAACATGTTCAATATCTATTGACATTCTTTAATTTAAATGCTCATTAGAATAATCAACCACAATTGGTGTTTCTATAAAGTTTGATTAAGAAAAGCTCATTAGAATAATTAACCACAACTGGTGTTTGAGAGCATTTCTCTGCTTAATTAAATACAACTCCAGAGTGCATTTAAATAATTGATACATATTTTATAGAGTTGTTGATCGTAATTGAACCTTTAAATACGAGAAACCCATATCAATAAACATTCTTCATTATTCTTTTGGGCCTTATTACTTTGAAAAAAATTTCTACCTTTTGCCACAATATAATTGTATTGACACACCCTTTGTACATAATAAGACAATCTTTCACATGCTTAAGGACTCTTAACAATTTTATAGTTACTCATGTGCCAAAGCTTATAAACATTAAAAAAAATCTGTTCCTAATACTGAAAGTTGAAATTTTATAAGTGCCTCTTTTATCTCAAACTTGTTACCTCAAAATCTTGAACTTTCTTTTGTGTTCATATATAAGGCAACATTAATTAAACGCACTCTCAATTAATATTGGATTTTGGAAATCAAACAAATATTATTTGTCTACAATTGAATACATGCAAGTAACACATCACATACTTCTTAACAAAAACATTCAATTACTGTATATGTGATATATTATCTCCACTCACAAAGGGTCTTGTACACCAGTGTTTCTTTTACTTGGCGAAATTTCGCCAGATCTGACAACCCATAGCAAATCGTCTTGTATCCCTCCAAAAATGTAACAATTAAGGGATGACAGGCTTGGAGCCACATGTCTTTAGAAAAAACACTGTTGTACACACAAGACCAATATGACAATTTGCTATTATATTGTACCAACCTTAAATTATGCAAAATGTAAGCAAGATTAGAGCACCAAACACTCTATTTTTTAAATCTCAGATGTAGTAGGTATGTAACTCGAATTCTACTTAGGATTCACCAAGGGCATCCAAGCTAAAGATACATCACAAATTCTAGCTTCAAATTTCAAGGTACTCACTGTGTACATTTTAGATTGGTTGGTTGCACGTAAACTAATCGCTACCACATTCAAAATTCAAGATACATCCTAATCTCCTACATACTTTGCACATTCTCCATAATTGCTATCCTCGATCACTCCCCCAATCAAAACTTTTGAGCTGCTTACCTTCATACAGCTTCATGTAGAATGCACAAGGGTGTACACCGACCACAAAAAAAGAAAACCTCGATAACTTTTGCGTACAACGACTATACATGGTGTCAGATTCCCGTTGAAAACATTTGTATTGTAGCACTAGAAAGTGCACTTATTGATGTACCCACCCCAACCGAATAGCTTCAGGGTGATGAAAATTCCCCTGAATCACACAAAAGGCTCTCTCTCTCTCAAAAAAAAAAGCACTCTCTCACCGATGAGAATGATTGTGGTAGGGCAGGCAGTGGGCAACTGTATAACTTACTTACAAAACAATAGAAGACGATGATGATAATGATGTTGTTGGGCGATGGAGGAGTCAGGGCCATGGCAGGCCAGGACTGGCAACCTCATGTCAGAGCAGAGTCCCGACAGACCGGCCCTCAGCTATCACCTAGCATGCTCCATGATGCGCTCAAACCCAAACCCAATGCCATGCCAATTCGCAAATCAGTAAACAATCGAAATGCTGGATCGAGAGAGTGAGAGAGAGAGAGAGTGCGAGATGAGTAGCAGTGTGCTCTGCCATAGCCGCCCCTCTTAACTGCAGCATGCTAACGAGGTACAGGAGGAGCTTGTTGTTATGATTCAAGCGCTTGTGTGGAAGAAGCGGAGTTTGTCAGGGGCAAGGCAGAGGAGAACGTGCCAGCAGCAATGGATGGTGGGGTGTTTTCTTTTGCGTTGCGGCATTGGTAGAGTTAGAGGAGAGTGAGAGGGAGGGAAGCGGGCTATGGCGGGGAGGGGGAACGGCGCGACGGCGCACCAGCTGAGCAATGGGCTGTATGTCTCCGGGCAACCGGATCGGTACAAGGACAAGGGGAGCATCATGAGCGTGCCGCAGATGCCATACACGGGCGGGGACATCAAGAAGTCCGGGGAGTTGGGCAAGATGCTCAACATCCCCGTGGACACCACGGCTTCTGCGAAAGCGGGCGGGCGCAGGTCCGGCAGTGGAAATGGGCGGGGCGTGGCGTCATCGTCATCCCACTCGGGGCCGACTTCTTCCGGCCCCTTAAACTCCTCCGGCGCGCCGTGGGTCCCTGGCAAGTCCGCGGGCACATTCTCTGGTCCATTCTCGGGACCATTGAGCAGTAGCAGCAAACCCACGTCCGGGGTGGTGAATGTTGTTAAGCCTGTTTCCGGGCCCTTGAAGACTTCGGGGCCGCAGGTGGTACTGCCGGCGACTGGGTTGATTACTTCAGGGCCGATAACTTCCGGGCCGCTACGGAAGGGCCCGTTGTCGGGACCCCAGGATGCTGGCGCTGTTGCGGCGGCATCGATCTTGGCCTCGGGAGGAAGCTCAATCAAGATCGGCGAGAGTGGCCGTCCCAGTGGGAATGCTTTGGCGATCAATAGTTTGAACAATGTGCATTCATACTCGTTTCCGAAGAACTTCCCTCGTATGATCTTGTACGCGCTGATTCCGCTGTTTGTCATCGGCTTCATTGCTGGCTCTTTCATCTTCGCTGCTGTCAAGAATGCTGTTCTGCTCTTTGTTGTGGCTGCGCTCTTCGGCGTTGTTGTGCTGCTTCTCGCTTGGAATACGTTCTGGGGCGAGCGCGCCATCTTCGGATTCATGGCTAAACACCCACTCTCCGATTTGGCTACAGCCAAAGACGGCCAACTCGTGAAAGTCACTGGGGTAAGTACCCCCCTCCACTCTTTTTACAGCCACATTTTGCTTTCATGGCTGCAGCGTCCCTTGAACTCTGCATGCACAGTGAGGAGCCATGGAGTCCTGCGAATCGTTTGAGATTTTAAAGTAGAACATTCTCACAATAGCTCTGCAATCAACTTCTTTAGGATTTAGTGCACCATCTCAACTGTTAGACTGTCTATGCTCTCTTGTGACTTCTGAGAATTTATGACATTATAGCAATGGATGGAGCATGATACATTGATTGATTAGTGAGGTGCCAGAGAGTCATTACAGATTCTGAACCTAAACATTCTCACATTAGCTCTGCAATCAACTTCTTTACGAGCTAGTGCACCTTCTCATGTGTTGCTCCTCAAGGGACGTATGAAGCTCCACACCGGAAAAGCTGTCGTTGAGGACATATGCCCTCCTTCTCGCCCACAAATCATGATAATTATGGGATTCGAGTGTGGGAGGGCTTCATATGTCTTCACTATTACGGGCTCTCTTGTGACCTCCGAGAATTCACGGCATTGTAGATATGAATGAAGCTGGAGACTGAAATTTATGTTACAATTCATGCAGGTTGTGACCTGCGGAAGTGTGCCGCTGGAGTCATCGTATCAGCGGGTATCGCGCTGTGTGTACACTTCCACGGGTCTGTACGAGTACCGCCACTATTCTTCGAAGAAAGCTCGCGAGAAGCATCGGCGCTTTACTTGGGGACTTCGACACCGAGAGGTCTGTTGAAAATTTCCATTTGAGACACATTCATACTCAACCCCAAATTGTCGTTGTGATCAGAAAGCTCTTTCATGGTATGCAATGTGTATGATATATCAATGGTTCAATACAGAAATGTACGGTTAGATTTTCCATACTTGTCTTTTCTAAACCTGGGAATCGTAAAGAGCAACAAGTGGTCTCTCACAGGGTGGATATGTCATGTCACTTTGGGGTTAAACCTTTAGGGTTCTTATGTAGGCCATGTTCTCATCTGTTATGTGCATGTTCTTTCAGAGATATGTGGTGGATTTTTACATTTCCGACTTTCAAACTGGCCTCCGAGCCTTGGTGAAATGTGGCTATGGAGCTCGTGTGACCTCTATTGTAACGGAAAGTCCGATCGTGGATGTCCTTCCTGGACAGAAGGAAATTCCTACAGATTTTCTTCGCTGGTTGACTGAACGTAATCTCTCTGCCGACGACCGAGTCATGCGGCTCAAAGAAGGGTAATGACCACCACCAACTCTCAATATTACATAACAAAAGTTGCAGTGCAAGGTTGAGGATTCTCCTTCTGTCACCTTGACCTAAATGTCGAAAGACGAGCTTAAAGTTTCGAAAGACGAGTTCTGAGTAATGAAAGATGAAATCACTCAGAATTTTCATTCAACGATTGATATTAAGAGGGAGCTTTGAATGGACAGTAAGCAACCTTATTTCCATCCGAAGAGTGCTCTGCTTCCAAAAGTCCAAATAAGCATATAAAAAGATGAATTGCTAGTATCACATTGACCAGGTCCCTCTTTCCTCGCACACGGTGTTACATTCTAGAGCCCATGAAAGGCCCTGTAGGAATGCGCAGTCTTCAAAATTAAGCATATCTCGGAACATACTAGCAGTATTCCTGAGATTCTGCAACTTGAAACCTACTTCAGAGGAACTTTTTATCAATTTGAAAGAATCCTTCTCTTTCAAAATGAAAATTTCTACGATCTAAGCAGATGAATAGTGTTTCATTTGAAGATTTCTGAGCCCATCAAGGGCACTGTAGGGAATGTGCAGTTTTCAAGTGCTCGAACTTCACTCTTGGAACCTACTGTAGAGGACTTTCTTTTTATCGAAGATTCTATCCCTCCGGTCTAAGCATTATTTGATTACGCAGGTATGTGAAGGAAGGAAGCACAGTAACAGTAATGGGAGTGGTGCAACGGCATGAGAACATACTGATGTTAGTGGCACCCCCGGAGCCAATGTCAACAGGATGTCAATGGCCGAAGTTCATTCTACCAGCGACTTTAGAAACAATCATACTACGAAGCGAGGAGCCTTCCAAGGTGGACGGAATACCCGTCTAATCAATGGTCACTATTGTGAAATATCGGCAATGAGTGTTTAGTACTGTAAGGCGAATGAGTAGGTGACTTCTCCTAGTTTAAAGTTCAGAGTTGCCCAATTCAGTGCTGCCAGCCCAAGACTCGAAACCGGCACGAAAGAGGTGAGTACCAACTCTCAAAGCCTCTTTTTCTTTTTTTTCTCTCGGAGCAATCAAGCCTTCTAAGCTTGTGATGGTGCTGATGAAGAAGGCTATTTATAGGAAGGTAGCAAGCGGGGGACGGGAGGGGAGGCGTTGTTGGTGGCGACGAGTTCAGCACACAGCCATTGCTGTACATAAGGTAGCATGGATGATGATGTACTTCTATAGCTTTGAGTTGACATTTTTCAATACTGTTTTTAGATAGATAGATAGATAGAAAGTAGGCCCTCTGAAATGTAATTTTTTTGTATTGGTCAGTCCAGAGGTCTGGACAAATCTTTGCAGAATTCTGGAGATGTGTGGCAATTTTCCTGTTGTTCATGGCTTTGATTCTTTAATGTGGATTGTGATTTACCGTTGGAAGCACGTTTTCAAGAGCTTTCTGATGGGTACATCATGCGCATCACTTGGAGGAGATGTGCAAACAGTAGATTGGAGTGAAATTGGGAGAGACATATTCAGTTGTGGTTTGGATTAATTTCATTCCCCTACCAGAATCAATGGCCGTGGCTTACATCAACTCCTATAGTCGACTTGCCTCAAAACTGCAAAACAGTTTTCATTCCCCTTCTAGAATCAATGGCCGTGGCTTACATTGACTCCTACATTCGACTTGGCTCAAAACTGCCAAAAAGCCTCAGATTGCAAGGTGAAAATTTTCAACTAATTGATGTACTTTTAGGAATGTAATTGTAAGATCTTATACCTAACTTGTCTATGTGCATGCATACCAATTCTTAGGTTCAAATGAAAGGCCAAGCCCACCCGTAATAAAAGGCTAAATGGGCTCTATAGGATTCTCAGAGACTACTATGTGAGACCTCTTGAAAAGAGAGACTACTATGTGAGACCTCTTGAAAAGAGAGACTACTATGTGAGACCTCTTGAAAAGAGAAGCTAGCTGAATTTAGTTAAGGTACGAAGCATTCTTTTGTTGTGAATATTTGATCATCTTTTTCTTAAAATTATATAGCCTCGATATAGAGGTCTTATGAGATAGAAGGATCCATGAAAGGTTTGGGCATGTAGAAAACCTTGTATTAGATCAAAGACTCCACATCTAAGATGATAAATTGGACACAATCTGGAATTTTTTAATTTATTGGTAGAAGGTTCAAATGAAAGGCCAAGCCCACCCAAATAAAGGCTAAAAGGGCTCTACAGGATCCTCAGAATTAAAGTACACTGAGAACTACAGGGCATATTCTACTGGCAAATTCTACTGGGAAAAAGCCCCTGGGGCTTCTTCGTGCGTTCAAGGGTTAACCTAGGCTACCGACCTACTGTGTTGTTGACGCACATTGGCTTTTGAATTGAATGTGATTGTTAACCGAAACCAGTAACGCTTCGACGTAGCTTGGCGACACAATCCTTTTCATAGAAGTTGAAAGGTTGAGTCGGATTGACAAGAACTCATATGAAAAGGATTGTGTCGCCAAGCTTGGTTGTACTCCATTTTTACATCAAAGAGTTACAATACTTTGCCCTCATTTTTATTTTGGAAATCGTTTTAGTGGTATTAGGTTAGTTTATTTTCCAACTTGATACACCATAGAAATTGACTTTCTAATATGGCACTATACTCTCTAATAAAGTACCGTATATATGAATTAACCAACTTAGCTTTACCTTTTTGAGTTTATTTTTGTGCCTTTGGCTTTATAAATCTACAATCTAAGGGTAGAAATGTTCTTTATGGTAGACATGCTCACACTCAAGCACCATCATAATATTAAGCTTTAAGAAATCATGAATTGAAAACAAGTGGTAAATAAGAACGATTGCAGTTGACCAATATTATAACATTTAGAGGGAATAAAATTGCAGGAAAGGAAAAATATCTATGCTTAATTTTGTCTACAGCCTACATGTTTAAGGCAATTGTGGATAGAATTAAATGGTTTAAAAGAATTGCTCTATGGGTATGAAGAGAACTTACTTGAAGAGTCCTTGCAAGGTTTAAATGAATCATTAAATGTGTAGAGTTGCATTGAGACTCTTTTCCTAGTCTTTCATTTAAGGCATGTAGTTTGTTTGTTTTCTTTTGTTTTGCAAGTGACATTATGATCTTGAGAACCGCGACATGAGGTGTATTTGAAAGCGGGTTTTTTTTATAAAGTTGTTGAAAAAAATCTACAAACTGCAAAACGGGTCGTCGGGTCCCCAAGTATTGAAGTATTCATGTCCTTGGGGCATACTAGTAAAAAATAAGAGACAATTTATGATTGTGTGGAAGTGCATCCTCAATGTAACATCAAAATAAGTGTCAAATATAAAAGCAATTGTGCTCTATCTAAAGAAAAATTATGAATAGTCACACCATACTAGACTTATATAGAGTGTGAACCTACAGAGTCGGGAGGGCTTTGTCCAATTAAGAAAAGAAGAGGAGGCTTTAACTAAGATAGGTGCACCTATAAGCGTACAATTACTTAACCCTTAAGCGGGCCGAATGTCGATTTTCGACATTTTGGATGAAGCCAGGGATGTTTGAAATCTCCCCGACTTCTCATCCTCGCGATTTTTCGTCCGTCGATTTTTTTGCCTTCTTGGTAAGTGGGAGTAGTTTATTGTGCACTTTACTGCGTTTACAAATTTTACTCCCACATTTTTCAAAGGGGATTTTAGTAGTGAATTTTTCTCATGATAAGGTTGGTTCTTGCATTTTGGTGTGAAAATTTGCCATTTGGGCACTGAAATGGGGCAGTTGGGCACGGGTTGTAATTTGCAAAAGAAATGCAATTGGAAAGAGAGATTTGAGTAAGTAAATAATAAATTTGAAAGAAGTGGGGGAGGGGTTAGTGAGTAATTGCCACTGCCATGGCAGTTGAGCCTCCATTTTTTGAGTGCTCCTCCAACTTGAAGGCATCAGCCGTTGGTTTTTGGACACAAAGGCGGTTTTCAAAATCAAATTTTTGCTTATGCCTTAGACCATTCAAAATCTTGCCATGATAAATGCTCCAACAATAAAAAGTGGCAAATTTGTGCACCCAACGTCTTACATTCAGATTTCAAACCAAAAAAATCAAGCCTTGGGAACCACCACCACCAACTATCTCCAATGGCATCAATGCCATAACTTCCAAATTCAAAATAGACGTACATGGGTTTCTCCAACAAACTCCTCTACCAATTTGCCTCAACACACCTAACTTATACCTCTCCAACCTCATAAAATGGATTCATCATTAGAGAGTTTGCTTTGTGAAGCTAGGGAGGAGTTAGTAAGGTGGGGAAAGCATGAGAAAGGTTTGGGAGAGGTGCAACTAGGGTACTTGCTAGATTTGTTGAATAGAGAACATCTATTGAGTTTGCCATGCTCCTCCAAAGTTGAGAAACATGACACACCAGAGGGAATTAGGCATTTGTTTTACCATCACGTAAGCAACATTTTGGGGTGGAAGGAGAGGGTGCCTGAGGGTGATAGTTTTGGGAGAAGTCCTCTTATATACAATTTGGTGAGGCAAATTTGGCCTAGTCAACATCATGGCAACAACGAGGAGCAGATCCATACAATTGTCTACAGAAATGGAACGACGGGTGGATCAGGGAGAGGAGGCCAGCAGCATTCAGGTAAAACTAATCTCACCATGATTTTACATACACTTAGATTTATGATGATTGGAATCTGATGCTAAAAAACGCCATGCACATAGCAGGTGCGATTTGTGAACCAAGAGGAAGACTCCGGGCACAACCCCTCCCTAGATCAAGACTACAGCGAAGGAAGCGAAGGCAGGAGAGCCCAGACTCATCCAAGCAGGGGAACGGTTTTCAGCAGGGAGGGCGGGCAGGAGAGCCTGTCGCCGGAGCTGCATCAAAGGACAACACCGACAGCGCTGATCGGCGCCTCCCACATTGCAGCCAATCCACGCATCGAACGACCTTCGCGGGCACGGTGGCTGGCAAGAACGTCGGGGCAGCAAACGCTCATGAACAACAAGGAGAAGGTAACAATCACGAAAATCCTCCTGGCTTCAACTATCGTGAATACCAAAACCACAAATCTCATGAAAACTGCGGCTACGGGAACAAGCGGGAGAGGAAGCAGTTTGCTAGTACCTTGCACAGGAGATTCATGGGGGAGGGGTCGAGGCGCCATGAGAGCTCCGTGGAGGCTTCCTGGATTGTCAAGGAAGGTGCCAGACCCACTGGCCACGAATCCTCCGAGGTCGATGGAGCAGCCTCTGCCAAAGTTCAGATCGCTGGAGCAGAGTGTGCCGAAGTTGAGGTCGCTGGAGCATCTTCTGCCAAAGTTGGCGACCACAACTGCACCGTCAGAGACGACCGAGGAGTTAGCAAGGTTGGTGGACAGGTCCGCCGGTGGAGGAGCCTCGTCGGGGAGAACAAGGTCTGCAGCGAGGGCGGCGTCGGTGCTGCCGTCGATCAGCACAGAGTCGGCGAGGCTAGTGGACAGCGGGGCTGCGAGGCTTCAAACTCAAGCTATGCCGACAGCTTCGGCAGAGGCTGCTCCAACAAGGTCTTCAGGTCGTGCAGTTCGTGCGAGGCGTGTGCAGGTGCTTCCGCAATCATCACCACCGCTCCTGCAGACAAAACAACCTCAGCGAGTCTCCATGGATCCGACCTTGCCTAGGCATATTGTTTCACCTGTAGAAGTCAGGGTGCTTCAGCAAAGAGTGTTAGGTCCAGAGAGTGAAGCTGTAGAAGAGGATGAGGAAAGTTTAGAGCAGTGGTTGAGGGGAACTGCCACAGGAAGCTTTGTATGTCCAATCTCATCAAGATTGATGTATGTGGTGCAAGTCAACGATGTAAGCATGGAAATACCATTTGGCGATATTGCTACGATTTATGCACACACACAGTTGCAGGAAAGTGAAGAAGAAGTGGGCGAACCTGAAGATCTTGCTCCTCCTTGTGGTAGTGACTTCGGCGATTCATCCAGTGAAGAGGAACTGGACTTGCTCCTACTCAATGACGACTTCGGACACCAGCTTCAGAATTCGAATACCGAATTCGGATCTCAGATGCGTAGACTTGGCGGCCGATGGAGCGAGGGCGCGAACAGAAGAGCCGCTGCCACGGGGATGCACTCGGGCCCCAATTGGGCGACAGATGGTGGCATGCAGGCTGCCGTTTTCCACGAGGCAGCCAGTGGATGGCTTCGGAGGGCGGGAGCCGACGAGGTGGCAGGCCCCGCCGAGCGAACAGGCCCCGCCGAGCGAACAGGCCCCGCCGAGGTGGCCCCTCCGAAGCCATCCGAGCCTGGCTGGCCCCGCTCAGAAGCTAGCAGGCCTTCCGAAGGTGGCAGGCCCTCCGCCCTCCGAAGCCATTCAAGCCACCGAGGCCACCGCCGAGCGGACAGGCCCTCCGAAGCCATTCAAGCCCTCCACCGCCGAGCGGACAGGCCCCGCCGAGGTGGCCCCGCCGAATTTCACTCAGTCCTTGGGGGTTAGAACCCCATGTACAAACTTTTCTTTGGGGGTTAGGCCCCCAAGTGAAAGCCCTGGAGGCAACATGCATGTGTCTCACAGCGAGCAGCCACACTTTGCTGAAGTTGAAAGTGGGCCTTCTAATGGTGGAAGGGGGAGAGGAAGGGGAGTGGTAAAAACTCTAAGTAATTGGGATATTGGGCCATTTTTCAAGGAGTGCTACGCCGATGAGTTTTGGGGCAAATTTGGCTCAAAATACACTCATGACAACGTTGTTTTCACCGGCCCTAGTGACGGCCCGCCGTATGTTCTTAGGAAATTGACACCCTTGTTAGACTTGTTCCACAAATTCTTCACAAGGAAGACTTTGCGGAAAATAGTTAGAGAGAGTAACCGATATGTCGCTTCAATTGATCCCGCCACGGGATTTACTAGGGGCCCCAAAGATTGGTGGAGATTGACGGTTCCGGAGTTAGAGGCGTGGCTAGGAGTGTCAATACTAATGGGGTTGAAAATTATGCCTAACCGTAGATGCTATTGGAGGGGTAGAGAACCGTTTTATTATTGTCACACTATTGCTAACACCATGAGCATGAAGAGATATGAAGCTATAACAAAATGCTTGCATATCCATGATGACTCCATGGCCCCGACGGATAAGAATGATCCTAACTTTGACAAATTAGTGAAATTGAGGTGGCTAATTGAGGAGGTGAGACTCCAATGTGTGGCAAATTGGAATCTTGGACAATTTGTAACCGTTGATGAGCTCATGGTTAGATACAAAGGAATCTACGGCCACGGCATGAAGCAATACATGCCAAACAAGCCGGTCAAGTTTGGCTTCAAAATTTGGGCGGCGGCGGATTCGAAGTCCAAGTACCTCTACAACTTCCAAGTCTACACGGGGGCGGACCTGAAGAAAAGTCTGCGCACGGCGAAACCGGGGGAGGCGAAAACGGGATACGAAGTGGTGATGGGGTTGATGGAGGGATTGCACGGGCGGGGCCATGTTGTCGTCACCGACAACTTTTTCACCTCGCCAAGACTTTTTGTCGATTTGCATAGCATGGGGACATACGCCACCGGCACCGTGCGCGCCAATCGGATCGGCTTACCGAGCGACTTGGTGGACAAGCGGCGGTGGGCAAAGCAACCCCAAGGGAGCTCCGATTGGCGCATGCATTGCACCAGTGAGTTATGCTCTCTTGTTTGGGTGGACAAGAAACCCGTGCTTTTATTGTCAACCCACGCGGAGCCATTGTCACCGAATACTGAGGTGCCTCTTACGGTGCCCCGTTATACCCGTGGGAGGACTGAGCACATTCCTACTTCTCCTATGCACTTGGAATATACGCGCATGATGCGCGGCGTTGATGTGAGTGACCAACTTAGAGGAGTGTACATGGCGCTATCGAAAACGCATAAGTGGTGGCATCGTATATTTATGTTCTTGATAGACTTATCTATTACGAATGCATGGATAATACATAAGCGGGAGAGTGCGGACTTGAGGAAGACTCCTCGGAATCATTTGGACTTTGTTTTGGCTTTGGCATTCTCACTCATGGCAGAGTGGCGGCGAGACCGGAAGGGTGTGGTGTCTCTTACCACATACACCCCGGGCACTCATGGGCTTGAAAAAGTTCCAAGAGCTAGGCACCAATGTGGGGTTTGCAAAGACAAAAAAAACCTAACCAATTATGTTTGCAAAGATTGTGGTGGAGTTTGGTATCATATGGGGCAATGTTTCAATAAGTCCCACTTCGCTCGACGGAGGTAGTGCGCCATGACCATGTAAGATTTTCTTCCTTCCATGTTATTTTGTTTTATGTCCTTGATTTTCTTTCGATTTGACTATGTATTTTCACTACTACTATGAATTACTCCAAGGTATTTGGTTATGCTATGGAGTTTTGGGTTACTCCAGGGAGTTATTTGGTTACTCAAGAGATTGTTGGGGATAGTCTAGGGACTTTTTGGGTTATTCCAGGAACTTTTTGGGTTATTCCATGGACTATTCGGGTTAGTCCAGGGACTTCTTGGCTTACTCTAGGAAAATTTCGAAGCTCATAAGGGGGGGTTTATTCTTCCAGGAAGGGTGATATGGGGTGGATTTCATATCCCCACAAGGGGCCAAATCAGCATGGGAGGCATGTGAGACATTGATGGGAATTCAAGCTTCTAATATTATTTTTCTAATTTATTCCGTGTACTTTACCATGGTGTCAGGGAACTAAGGACTTCTTTGTATCATCTTTCTGTTTTTTTCTTTATAATGGTCTGCCCCTCCCACACAAAGATTTGTCCACGGAGGACAAGAGTGTGGGTGGGCAGCCTTGAAACACTATTGAGGCAAAGCTCCTTTTTCAACCTACATGCATTTCAAGTAGGATTGTGTGCAAATGGAAATAGGTACTTTTGTTTTTTTTTTAGGAATAGTTTCCTTGCTTCATGCCAATGAAATTAGCATTTGCCAAATTTCACTTCGAGGGAATCTTTGATATGGCTTTCCACATCAAAGTCTGAAATTGGTGTCTGCCCCTCCAATTTCGGGTCTCACTTTTGGGTTTCAATCAAGTGGATGCAACCTCACCCAAGCTCCAAATGGCATATAAATTGGCACTTCTACTATTTAGACTAGGGAGAAGAAGATCCTACGGTTACAATTTTAGTTTGCAGCCTCAATTATCAACTAATGAGCTTGACATTTTTTTGAGTGTTGGACCCCCGTCCAGCGGGCCCAATGGATCGAAACGTTTAGGGGTTAAATTCAAACAAATGTGCATGTGGCCTATATTTCAAAGTGATTTTCAAAAAAGGTTCAGCATTTCCTATTTTTTAAGGTAAAAAGTTAAGGCATGTTACTCTTTTTTTGAGATTGTTGTAAATTATGCACCACATGCACATTTTTTGGCTCCTGGTAAGTGTATGTTTTTATGTTCACCTATCTTACATGGGAAGTCAAGTTGATCATGGAATTGAAGGAGGGCACAAATCCTCTCATGTGATTGGTTCATTTCTCTCATCTTAATTGAGCGGATCACATGAGATACTTTCTGCCTTCCTCAAGCCTAAGGGATAGCTCAACTTCCCATGTATAACATCCCGGAATTGCATGTTTCATATCAAACCATTGGAAGATTTATGGCTAATTATACATCTCGTCAACATAAATTATTTCTCATCCTCAAAAGTAGTTTTTGGTCAACACCCGATAAGTCTATGAACTCATATAAACACCTACAAGTGATTACAAGAGTATACACAATCAACCTTGGTATTGAGATTATTCATTTTTTCTTTTACAACCAATATATGGTAGAATTTTGTTGCAAGATCAAAAATAAAGAGTTGTACTTGATATGAATCATGTAGAATATTGTCGTAAGCTTCAAATATTACAATCCAAGCACCCTCGATTGATTAATTTCCATAGGTTGAAATTTCCATAGTAAAATAAGATGAAGTCTATTGTTGTGTTAAGACTTTATGCAAAAAAAATCGTAAAGATTGTTCACGAAGTGGTAAAATTCCAAATTTATCTTTTGTCAAAATGTCTCGCAATGATTGGAAGTTATCTTGTGGAATTTAACCCCTAAACGCCTGAGCCTATTTTTAGCAAAAAAGCACATTTCCATAGAAATCGTCATAGATGAAAATCAAGAGAAGCTATCAAGATCTCAACCGTACAAACTTGTAATAGACTTATCGAAGATCATGTGGACCAAAATTTGAGTCATGAGGCCTTATAGATCGGGAGATCATAACATATTAATATCAAAAACAAACTACAAAATATCATCATTTTCACTTTGAGGTGGAAATGCTACCAATATACCTATTGCAATGAAAAAATCACCAACTAGAAAGATGTTCACCTTCATCTTAATAAGTCCTTTACCCAACAAAAATTCATCAAAAAAATTTCTTGGCTCAAATAAAAGCCATGCAATGGTAAAAACTACTGAACATTTTACAAAGGAAAAATAGTCCAAAACTAGACCCTTTGCATTCAAGTTCATGCCTTATCTTCAAAACATCTTCGATCTTGTTAAGGTTTCTACCACTTAGACTAGACTCTAATTGGAGGCCATCCCAAAAAATTAAGTTGAAATCCAACGGTGGATGAGGGAGATATAGCTCCTCAAATATCATCCATTTTCTCACTTTTTTTGTTGACAAAACATCATTGCAAATCCAATAGCAAAATCATTTGGATCAAAAAACTTCTCACTACAAAGTTGTTAAGAATCACCTTAAGATCATGACCTTGAAAAAAAAAATCATGAAAAACTATTTTTAATTTCACATAATTGGCTTGCAATGGTAGTACATGCCCCATGCTTGGAAACCCAATAACAAGAGTTGTCTTCACTAAAGTGCATTCCATTAATTCATACTTTATTGTATGGGCTTGAAAATTTTACAACACAAACTAGACTTGATTTGGAACCTAATCCAAGTGATTTCATCCAAACCGGACCTCGGATGAAGAAGATATGGCTCTTCAAAGTTTCTGATGTACATCCAAAATGTCGTTTTTCGACATCGTGGGCGTTTAAGGGTTAATAGAACACAATCATCAAATTATGCAAGTTAATCCCTAAAGATCCACGATCTTTTGGGAGCTTGAAATCCCAACATTTACCACTATGTACTTATGGGGGCACGTCCAATATTTTTGGAAATTTTTTATAGTTTCAACGGTAGAAGATTGAAATAGATTACCATCGGTAGTAGTGTGAAAATTTTCAACCGTTGGATCATCACTAGATGTGAGATCATAACATTTGTAGTTGACTGCAAGTTGTTTATTGGCCTTGACGGTAAAAGCCGAATCGGTGGCCGTGGTCGTTTAGGGGTTGAAAATTTAAAAAAATAAAAATAAAAAATAAAAATCAATGCAAGTACAATAAAGATTCTCCAAGTGTACAAGTACACAATAAGGAATATGCTCATACATATGGTGTTTTAAAACGAAGTAACATAGCAACATGCATTATTGATATTTATGTGTATAATTAGTATGTTTATAATGTTACACCTATTTCTGAATCAATAATAAGATTATATACTTTGCTTCAAGTACCTTGTGCATACATTTATTCATGCCCATATACAAATGAAACTTTATGAATTTTATACATTCCATTGACAACTTGTTGCAAACTTGAATTGTATCACTTGGTGTTTTTGGTAAGAATTACAATATCCACATACTACAATATCTTCTTCATTTTGAGCTATCATGTTTGATACATACGAATAGATTTTTTGGGATAGTAACTTGATATACAATTCATAATATCATACAATGCATCACGTATGATTTGAATGACTTTTACAATTTGATACTTGGAGCGATTGACCAAATACCGTACTGAACTAAAAAAGAAGTAACCAACACACCAACCAAGATCATAAAGCTTCTTAAAATAGAAAGTATCTATGAAACCTGCCATTTAAGAAATAAGATGACTTTCTTTCAAAGAAACTCAGCCCACATCAAATAATATATTTTCCAATAGAGTCACAAACACACAAGTTTCCATCTCACTTACTCCACAAGGTAACAACCCCCCTTAGACAACCGACATTCTTTTAGGAGACAAGGCACACCCTCTAGGACTCTGGTCGCTAACGGCACCGCCGTGTACAATGTCTTTTATGATCAATTACTCAAAAAGGGCTTTAGCAGGAGACATAGCACGCATAAAGAAGATCTATTCTACTAAAGTCATAAACACAAGTTTCCATCTCACCTACTCCACAAGGTAACAACCTCCTTAGATAGCCGACATTCTTTTAGGAGACATAGCACGTCCTCTAGGACTCTGGTTGCTAATGGCACCGTGTACATTGTCTTTCATGATCAATCACCCTGAAAAGGGCTTTAGCAGGAGACATAGCACGCATACATAAGATCTATTCTACTAAAGTTACAAACACAAGTTTCCATCTCACCTACTCCACAAGGTGACAATGCCCTCAGACAGTTGGCATTCTTTTAGGAGACATAGCACGCCCTCCAGACCTTTGGTTGCTAACAACACCAATGTCTTTCATGATCAAACACCCCAAAAAGGTCTTTCGCAAGAAACATAGCACGCTTGAAGAAGATCTATTTTACTAAAGTCACAAACATAAGTTCACATCTCACCTACGTCAAAAGAATGATATTACATCGATTCAAACTCAATTAGATCTTTTCTACGCTCAAGTTCAAGATAAGATACTCCAAAGGGGGACACAATCATGCACATGGTGCATGAGCCGACTCAACATGATGTCGTGGAACACAAATAGTGTGACGGAGAACGAAGTAGATAAACGATCTATTGTGGTAGTACGTTTCGGTACCCACATATGGTACCTCGAGTGTACTTATGTACACGACACCCTCCACACCCCCCCCCCCCTTCCGTCCGTCCTCAATTGTCGACCAGATAATTCTGCGCAAAGGCTGACACAATCATGCGTTGTTGGTGCCTCAGTGGCTTGCGCGCACCTTGAATCATTCCTTATCATGTTTGAAGCTTGCTGGTGCCGGCAACATCTTACCCACGCATCGATTCTCTCGTTAACATCATAATTATCGTCAAGCTAATGACAAGTGGTTTTTTTCTCAAAAAAAACTCAATCATGAACATTCGTATGGTGTGTACTTTTATGGTTGATCTATGTACTCGCTTTGACCAAAAAGTACTAAGCTTCATGCATTGGTAATCTATGGAAAAAGGTTGGAGTGATTGAGTTTAAGATACTCACAATGTTGGATGTGTTGAATAATGGGACTCCTTGTCCTTGTTCGTCTTACAAAATGTTGGATAATGTAGTAAACATGAACAATGGCGTGAATAAAATGTTTGTTTGACCTACTCTTTATAATACGGTAACAATATAGTGGTGTGGGATTTATCATGATGCATGTTTTCCTACATCGATGTTTGTAGACCTTATTTTTTAGAAGAATATTTGCATAAAGGACAAAAAAGTGGAATGATTCTCTATTACCTAGCTTGCTTACTTACATGGGGAAAATTATGAGCAATACGTTTGGGATAACAATCTTCAAGTTCCCCTTTGCACCATTGACACAATGTCTCCCTAGCAATGCCCATAGAAACTTCTGCACCAATTTATGATTTCAAAAATGGTACAGATCAAACGGTTGATTTTACATGGTAGGTGGGTTTGAGATCCTATTGTTGAAACTACAAAAGAATAGTAAAACATTTGACCATACCTCAATTCCAACAAGGTGGTAGAGAATCACACTTTTTGGTTTCGAAAGTCCAACAAACGCGAGGTATTTTAGGGGTTAAGCGAGTCTATTTCGTTTTCCCTCGCTAAAAAAAAATCATAGAGTCCTGAAATTTCAGTTAGTCATCGAAATGTCAAGTCTTGACATTCTGTGCGCTTGAGAATCAAGTTGTACCCTACTAGGTTTTTCATCTTCAATGCATTTTGTGCGATGGACATGAATCTTCAAGGTCATGAAAAAACATGCAGCCTTCTCTTTCGAGCATGTACAAATTATACTCGGTCCCTAAAATATGAATATGTATATTAAGCAAGTAATTATGAAAATCAAGTAGGTATACATTAACCCCTAAATTTCCTTGTTGCAAAACAGTCTAAGTTACAAAATTTGATCTTCCTTTGGATTAAGTTCAAAAAATCTCAATCTAAGCATTATTTGAAAGATTTGAACGTAAAATCTCGAAGTTCACTTGACATTCTTCTCACATACCAAATCTGAAGCGTTCATTCTTCCTCATTTGTGAGATTATAATGGTCAAAGTTGGCTGAATTTTTCTCCGGCAGGAACCTCCAAAACCCGTTTCTGGTTTCAAGGAAAGTCAGGGGTTAAACAAGTTTCTTGCATTCTTTCAGTACATTTAAGTCCAACTTGATTTCCAGGGGTAAGACCCCAACTTTGCATTCCTCGAAAGTCACAGACGCCAAATGAGAAAGCAAAGCCAATCTTACAATTGTGCGTAATTTTCTGGAGCATGTCTACCTTATGTTGTACAACACCAATTTAAAAACCTGCAAAAACAAGAAGAAAAAAAAAAAGGTGTTCCTGGAAAAACAGAAAACAGACACCTTTTTTTCTTATTAGAGATATGATACTATACGAGTAGAATACAAGTCTCACATGGCGGCCATGAAGACTAAGTAAGAAGAGTATTCTACAACTACAAGAAAAGGGTATTGAGTTTCAACACTTCTTTGTGCACATGTTCTGAAATAATGCCATGTCTGAAATATATTAAGCTGTTGGACTAAGGCACTGTAGCCTAAGTAACTGTCATTTTGAAGAACTTGTTATATTAGAAAAATTCCTACCACTCCGCTCACTTTTATAGATTATTTCACTAGTATTTGTTTCTTATTTTCTAAGTCTCATTCAAACAAACTGCAACTATCATACAAAATCTTGAGATTCTCAAATTAATTTCAACTGAAACTTCAAAATTTCCTCTTCTATTGGCTTAACCATTTTATCAATAATGAGAAAATTAATAAAAAAGATGTCTATGAAGGAACTTCAGAGGTGATTGGTTGGAAAGAAAGAAAGAAAGAAAGAAAGAAAGAAAGAAAGAAAGAAAGAAAGAAAGAAAGAAAGAAAGAAAGAAAGAAAGAAAGAAAGAAAGAAAGAAAGAAAGAAAGAAAGAAAGAAAGAAAGAAAGAAAGAAAGAAAGAAAGAAAGAAAGAAAGAAAGAAAGAAAGAAAGAAAGAAAGAAAGAAAGAAAGAAAGAAAGAAAGAAAGAAAGAAAGAAAGAAAGAAAGAAAGAAAGGAAGGAAGAAAGAAAGAAAGAAAGAAAGAAAGAAAGAAAGAAAGAAAGAAAGAAAGAAAGAAAGAAAGAAAGAAAGAAAGAAAGAAAGAAAGAAAGAAAGAAAGAAAGGAAGAAAGAAAGAAAGAAAGAAAGAAAGAAAGAAAGGAAGAAAGAAAGAAAGAAAGAAAGAAAGAAAGAAAGAAAGAAAGAAAGAAAGAAGGAAGGAAGGAAAGAAAGAAAGAAAGAAAGAAAGAAAGAAAGAAAGAAAGAAAGGAAGAAAGAAAGAAAGAAAGAAAGAAAGAAAGAAAGAAAGAAAGAAAGAAAGAAAGAAAGAAAGAAAGAAAGAAAGAAAAAAATGATTTATTTACCTATTTAAAAAATAATAAAGAAGTCCCAAATGAATATAGTAAGTTGCTCATTAATGACTCAATTTTAGCACAAAGAAACTATAGGGATGTCACTAGTGCATGTAATTTGCGTGCATGGGAAAACCCAGTAGAAAGATAGAGCAAGGAGAATCATCAGTTTTGGACTCTTCAACAGTGACTTGTGACACTAAAAAGAAGTCACTAAAATACTCTACCTTTAGAATCTTCACCTTCTCTAAATTCAGGAAATCACCACGAACAAAGCTCTGGCGCAGCGGAGTTGTCAGAGAGCACAGTCATGGGTTTTAAGAGTTTGCAAGCTAAAAGCATTCACTATACTCCGAATGTACTAGCATAGCATTTAAGTCACATCAATCCAATAGACAAGGACTCTATTCTTTCCTTCACTCCCACCAACAAGAATTGCCCAAAACGTGTGAAAAGTATATTTGTCAGATAGCTTTTACACTGGCACTTTCAAGGCCATTACGATTCCATGGTATCACTTTGGATTACCCGGAGCTGTCGTGTGCTTCGACTAACCCACCAGATCCCAGGACGAGCCAGCCTTAAGTATTCCCCGTGTTTGATCAATAAACTAACCACTAACAGGAACCAGCCGACAAGCTGCTCTTGTTACTAACTGCCCACTCCCTACTGGTACCTAATTACCGGTAATCTCCAACTACCATAACCATGCGTGAGCACCGCAGTAGGCACTTAGCCACCTCACCCTCCAGATCAGACTCCTTCAAATGCCGAGTTGGAACTGCTTGACCAGCATATTCCGTGCCACATATGTGACACTCCTCCCTTCCTTCAAGTGGATGCGTCCTTGCCATCCAACAATTCTCCCTCGAAACAGCGTACATCTCGTCGTGCCCTCTCCCACAGCTTGCCTTGTGCGTCGACTAGTTGACAAAGTCGTCCCGCCTCATCGTCAAGACTCTCTGATGCTCTCGCATATGCCTTGAAGACATACGGACCTTCCCAGTTCCTTGCCAATGCACGACGTTTTCCTGGGATGAACATCTTGACCGCACAATTTGCTTCCAGTCGTGGAAACCGTTCGACCTTGCCCTTCCGTTTGATATAGCTCTCCTGCTGCTTGCGCTGCGCAGTTGCGATGTTCACTGATACTGCCTTATGAACTTCTTCAATCAGCTGCGCGCGACTCACCATAATGGCGCTGATCTCCTCTGCGCTGGCCTCGTCATCGATCACTTCTTGGAACTTCTCTCGTATGTTATCTGATGACAACCTCGGCGTTCGTCCTGTCAAAACGAAGAATGGTGAAAACTTGGTGCTTCCCTGGTTGCTGAATCTGTATCCATATAGTACCCGAGCTACATGTCGATCCCATTCGTCACCCCATTGGCTGGCCATGGTTGTCAGCCCAATCTTCAACGTCTGAACGAAGCGCTCGGCCATCCCATTGCACTGCGGCCATGATGGAGATGTTCGCTCATGTTTGATGCCGTTCTTCTCACACATCTCATCAAATTCGGCACAAAATTCAGATCCATTGTCCGTGAGTACCGCCCTTGGCACTCCATAACGACATATCACCTGAGTCTCAAAGAACTCAGCAGCTGTTGCTGCATCATGGCTCACAACTGGTAGTGCTTCTACCCATTTGGAAAAATGATCGATTGCTATCAGCACATACTGAAAGCCCCGCTTCGTCGTTGCAAGCGGTTCAGCTGTGTCGATCGCTATGCGGTACATAAAATCCACCACTGGTATGCTGTGCAATTGTGCGTCACCAGATCGGATGCACCCATGTTTCTTGGTCAACTGGCAATGCCTGCACTGTCCAACCACTCGACGTACAGTGACTACTCGATCCGTCCAGTAGTAGTTTTTTATGACCGCTGCCAGCGTACGTTCTCTTCCAGCATGCCCCAGTTCCTCATGAATCTGCTGCACGATCTGTCTTCGTTCCTCCGGCTTAGGTACAAGCAGCCCATCCTTGCAGATCCGACCTTCATCCAAATGATACCCCGATTGGATACGCATGCCAATTCTTTTCCTCTCCCTACGATTCCAATCTTCCTGCATGTAGTTGGTAGCCAGGAACTGCATCACGTTCTGGTCTTGGTGAATATCCAGCTCTGCCTTGTCGTTCGCAGATTCATTCCGACTTGATGAACCTCCTCCTGCTTCTCGCATGATATCCCACATCACCCCCTTCGAGTAGGCCTTGTGAGACCGCTTGCGACTCCCTTGGCTCCGCAGCTCCATCTCATCAGAAGATGCGTCCTCGTCTTCTGTCCCGTCACTTGCTTTGTCCTGCGGCTGAGCCCACATCTCTACTTCTGAAGCGAGACCCACTGGACTGAAGTTTGTGATGTCAAGTTGCCTTTGCGTCAGTTGCGCTTCTCCCGTCTGTTCCGTCTCCACACCGCTGATTCGCTCCAACATGTGAATACGATGAATATGGTCATCGATTTCGGCTTCATCCTCCCTGGGCTGACTGCTAGGATTTCTAGACAAGGCGTCTGCGTTCAAATGCTTCGCCCCTGGTCGATGAATGATTTTAAAATCATAATCCTGCAGCATCATGATCCATCTTCCGCGTCTCTCATTGGTGTCTGATACCGTAGCCAGCCACTCCAACGGCCTGTGATCAGTCCTGATCACGAATGGATTACGGTACAAGTACTGCCGGAAATGTACTACTCCCCAGATCAGTGCGTAGCACTCGCCCTCCATGGGGTGATACTTCCTCTGGATTGCTGTCAAACCACGGCTAGCATATGCCACTGGGTGTTCTCGATGTCTGACTTTCTGTGAAAGCACGGCACCTACTCCTTTCTGTGACCAGTCAACGTCTAGTATGAATGGTAACGTAAAGTCAGGTCTGATAAGAATCGGTGCAGTTGCGAGCTTCAAGCGAAGTGCTTCAAAGGCATTTTGTCGGATAGCAGTCCAGACAAACGGCTCTTCCTTCTTTGTCAGCTCAAACAGTGGAACTGCAATAATGGCGTAGTCTCGAATGTATATTCGGTAATATCCGGTGATTCCTAGAAAGCTGCGAATATTCGTCACATTCTTGGGCAGAGGAAACTGCATGATTGCTTCCACCTTGAGTGGACTTGGCGCACATCCGTCTCTGGAAACCGAATGACCCAAAAAGATCAGCTCGATGAAGCCAAACCTACATTTGTCTGGGTTGAGGCGTAGCTGAGCTCGATGAAGCTTCTGTAGCACCCGCTCGATATGTTGCAGATGTTCGCTCCATCCTCTGCTGTGTATGTTGACGTCATCCACGAAAACCTTGCACATCTCGTTTAGATCATCCTCCAGCACTTGATTGATGATGCGTTGAAAAGTAGCAGTTGCATTCTTCAGCCCAAATGGCATTACCGTCCATTCGTACAGCCCCCGCTTGGTGATGATAGCCGTTTTCTTAATGTCTGGCTCATGCATACGAATCTGCCAGAATCCAGATTGCAGGTCAAGCGAGGAGAACCACTGCCCATCTCCTAGCTGGTTCAACACATCACTGATGAGTGGCATCGGGAAACTATCCTTTCTTGTCTGCTGGTTTAACGGTCTGTAGTCCCCGCAGAACCTCTTACTGCCATCCTTCTTAGGCGGGAGTGTCACCTTTGTCGCATATTCTGACTCGCTACTGCGCATCTTCCCTGTCTCACACAACGCCTCAACTTGACGTTGTACCTCCTTCTCCTCGTAGTCTGAAAGTCTGCTGGGAGCACTCCGACATGGGTAGAACCCTTGTGTGTCTATGCGATGCTCACCAACTGTGCAGTGGCTCAACTCGGATTTGTCCACCGCAAAGGCTTGACTGTTCCGCTCGAGTACCTCCCACAGCTGCACCTGTTGTTCGTCCGTTAGTATCTCGCTGATCTGAATTCGTGACTTGATGCTGGCCCACCGGTCCGGTGACTGCAGTCCTTGCCTCGTCGATCCGCTTGCTTCACTATGTAGCACGTCCGGCCGAGAAGTCCAACGGATCCAGTCCGTGTATTCATCATCTTCACATGAAGAATCCAAGATCTTTACGGCCTGTTCCTTGAGAATCCATCTTGTCATTTCTTGCTGAGCATGTTCGTCCATCCACGATCCCATTTCATCGATGCCAAGATTCTCCTCCTCGATTCCCATCTGGGCCATCTCCAGTAGTACGGCCTCCTGCTCTGCCGTGCTTTCGGCCTCCTCTTCGCTGGAACAGCCTGAGTCGCTCGAATCCTGGGTTAACATGTTGACATGCCATGCACCCGGGTCTGGTCTATCTCTTGTTGATGAGGAGTCGTGCACCCGCATCTCTCCGCTCGCAAAGTCGATTCTTGCGTTGACAGCCTGTAAGAAGTCACATCCCAGCAGTACTTCGTATGCCGAGGTGGGTATCACCATTACGTGCAGATAGCACACCACCCCAGCAATATTTATGCACAGAGCGGGGATGATGCCTGCTGCTGCTTCCATCGACCCTGATGCCGTGCAGTATTCTCCTCCAGTCGTCATCTGATCGATTAGGCCCCACCGCACAAGTACTCCCAATGAACACACTGTGATCGATGATCCAGAGTCAACCCGTGCCATCAGTGGTCTACCGTCCATGTGAATTTCGACACACAATATTCCATCACTGGTGCTTTGCAAGTGACACGTGGCACTTGCTCCTCCTACAGGTGTTGGCATGTCATTTACTCCTACGCCGGTCAGCTTGCGGATCTCACTCAGTGGCAGCACTTGCTTATCCTCTTCAGGACCTCGACGGATTTGTATAAGCGATTGCTCAAAGTCGACCACTGCGCCCATCTTTCGTAAGAAATCATATCCTAGCAGCATGTCGTAGGAGTTTGTCGAAACAACAAGGAAGGTTATCGAACATGAGACTCCTCCAACTTGCACAGATGTCTTGAGTCGGCCCAGCGCTTTCTCGATCGCCCCTGACGTTGTTCGATACAGCTCCGTCCCGGTCACTTCCTTCATCATTCCTAATTCTCTGACTGTATCCGCAGCTAGAACAGATGTTGTTGCCCCGCTATCCACCTGACCGCTTACTTCTTGCCCAGCAATCTCCACGGTGAGATGAACCGCCTTGCCACTGCTCATGTTTAACACGCACCTGGCACCTTCGTCACCGCTCATGGCATGGATCGGTGATGCGTCTGTCATTTCGGAGGGTTGACTCTTAGATGCACTACGGTTCTTCTTCACTGCCTTGATCAGATCTTCTAGATATTCCATCTCTCCTGGCAACTTCATGATGCATTCTAACGGACTCAATGTCACTCGTCCTTTCATGAAATGTGACAGAATCTTGGATTTCTCCGCAAGATCACCTTGCGCCTTCCATCCAGTGGATTCCGCCGGCTCTGCGCGGACCCGTGGCATCTGATTGCTGGTTCCGAACGGCGCTCTCCGTTTCGGCAGTTTTGCCGTAGTATGGGTGTCAGCCAAGTTCAACTCCTGAGCAAGCTCCTCCAGATAATCGGCCCCATCCTCTACAGTGACTCTCTCAGTCAGGTGTGTTGAGTGCGGTTCAGTGATCGGCTTGTTTTGACATTCATGATCAAAATGCCCCATGCCTTTGCATGACCCGCAGCGAACTCCACATGCGATTGTTCGATGTCCTGGCCCTTTGCATTTGTCACACAGCAAGTCTTTGTCGGGGCACTCCAGCGCTCTGTGGCCAGGCTTGTAGCAGCGGCGGCACAAGAATGGGCTTCGGACATGAATGCGTTTCTCACTGCTTTCTGCCGCCGTAGTGCCCAATGTTCTTTGTACTATGGCCGTCATTGCGCTACTGAGCGTCGCCAGGTGTCGTTCAGTATCGGCTGCTCGCTGTGATATGCCGATGTTCTCTTCTTCATCTGGTAACGCCTCAAATGGCGTGTCCCCGATCTTGCTCAGTCCCTTCTCAATGATCAACACATTGCTCAAAGCAGCATCGATGTTGTTGTAGACTCGCCCAATGCAAGCTCGCTGTAGCTCCACTCTCAGCCCATTGATGAAACGCTCGATCTGCTCAGGATCAGGGATTCTCCCTTTGTCAAACCACCGCTCCAGTCGGTCATAGTAGGCCTGCACTCTCTGTCGAGGCTCTTGCTTAATGGCATCGAGCTTCCCCTTGACTTCGACCGCATCATACTGCCCGAATTTTTCAGTCAGTGCTCCTGCAAGCTCCTCCCAGGTCTCCAGTGGCGGTGCATGGCGCTTCACCCAGTCCTTCGCCTTGCCCCGAAGGTTCAGTCGTGCCACTTTGAACAATTTGTCTGGTGAGTAGTCCCTCACCTCTGCGGCCATCTGCAGCCGCTCTGCCCAGTCGTACACATCTTCATATTCCCTTCCGGAAAATGTCTCATCAACTCCTTTTGGACTCGTCATCGTCACCTCACCTCTACTTACTAGTGTGTCCCAAGATTTACGGGCACACCTGGATAGTTGGTCTATCTCCTGATATCGTTCTTAGTTGTTCAACAATGCTCTCGAAACAGACCTGACAATCCGTTGTCCACACGTAGGATTCTTGCAATGACTCCAATAAAGTCTGCAGGACGGTCACGTCTAACTCTATGCGCATGAAAGGTTGAACTACCCTGACAGTATTCAAGAAGTAAAATAAGGATACTTTGTTTGAGGGCGGGCTTTGCTCCACATGAATGTGTAAGCACAAAGATAATATATGAGGATTGTGAAAGTCATTTACTGCCATACTACTGCTAATTAAATCGCTAACTGGTGTTTCAGATTCTTTGCTATCACGGCTCCAACTATTAAGAGAACTATCACTACTATAACGGTGCAAACTCTCTGATAACGTGCCACTTTGCCTTCAGGACACCTCACGCTACGGTTCACTCGACTGCAGTGTTGACAGCTTTTGCTTAAGTTATAACTCCGGTCTCTAGACATCTCTCTCAACAATTTCTGACCAGGTCATCTCTCGCCGAGTAGCTCGTAAACCAGCTCTGATACCAAAAAGAAGTCACTAAAATACTCTACCTTTAGAATCTTCACCTTCTCTAAATTCAGGAAATCACCACGAACAAAGCTCTGGCGCAGCGGAGTTGTCAGAGAGCACAGTCATGGGTTTTAAGAGTTTGCAAGCTAAAAGCATTCACTATACTCCGAATGTACTAGCATAGCATTTAAGTCACATCAATCCAATAGACAAGGACTCTATTCTTTCCTTCACTCCCACCAACAAGAATTGCCCAAAACGTGTGAAAAGTATATTTGTCAGATAGCTTTTACACTGGCACTTTCAAGGCCATTACGATTCCATGGTATCACTTTGGATTACCCGGAGCTGTCGTGTGCTTCGACTAACCCACCAGATCCCAGGACGAGCCAGCCTTAAGTATTCCCCGTGTTTGATCAATAAACTAACCACTAACAGGAACCAGCCGACAAGCTGCTCTTGTTACTAACTGCCCACTCCCTACTGGTACCTAATTACCGGTAATCTCCAACTACCATAACCATGCGTGAGCACCGCAGCAGGCACTTAGCCACCTCACCCTCCAGATCAGACTCCTTCAAATGCCGAGTTGGAACTGCTTGACCAGCATATTCCGTGCCACAGACTTATAAATTCTTGAAGTTGGAAATATAGGTGTTCCTAAAATGGTGCCAGAAAGTTACACCCTATAATGTCATCATATTGTTGTATGACGAAGTTATTATGTACAGCTAAAGTGAAGATTACTAAAGCTCCATTACATAAGATGACCACTCTACTACGGTACACAGAGGTCCCAAATGAAGAAGCATTCCTAAATAAATCCGGGGCCACTATTGGAGAATCCAGTCCACAGACATTGAAGTCCTTTATGGTGCGATAGAAAGCAGGGTCTCGTAGAAGAGAGCCAAGTGCATCGCCATGCACCAAGTCAGCCTGTGTCATTACTGGTTGGACGTGACTCACCTCGTCCATTTCTTGTGGTAGTTATGACATACCTCAAAAGCCCGGCCGTGCTCTTCGTCTGAACTCGCCCCAAGTGAAAATAGTTGGTTTTGATGCAATAACAAGGACATTTTACATACATATATCACAATAGAACATTTCTCATGTTTAGTATTTTTACATTTCGAAATGTTATAGGTCGAATTGCACAAATAATAGTTTGCAATAATCCTAAAAAATGTTGTTGAGCATCATGCTTGAGGATTTGTGCTTTGTGGTTTCGCTTAATCTCTAGGATATGGACGAAGGAGAGAAGCTCTAGCACAAGCCTAAATAAGGTATGAGTGGCAAAGTTCAGAGTGAATTGCGCAAAGGTGGCGGAGGTGGAAGTGAACTCCTGTGGGCGGGAGCGAGACAAAGTGTGTTGTAGCTTGATGTGCAAGCCCAACATAATCTTATGGTTCGGCAAGTATTGATTAACAATGAACACACATAAGTGACATTGATGTCTTGTTAAGTACTTGTTACAGGGGCAGTTAATGGGAAGAGAGTGCTGATGATGTTGTTAGTTGGAGTATATCTTAATAAACATGTCAAAGATTATTATACATTCAATGTTCTAACTAGAAAATTAGTGTTGTAACACTAGGGTGAATGTGTGACAATAGTATTTATGTTTGTAATACTAATTGACAACTTTTGTATATAGGGCAAAGGTAATTTGAGTGTACGAGCTATTATACCAATGAGCACACCCATAATGGCAACTTACACCTACCTTGGGTGTAAATTGCCACCATTAGGTGTACTCATATGATTTTCTCATACCACAATTCCACTATGGACCACACCCTTAAACTCCTCCACTCAATTTAGCTAAAAGCAACTAATGCGAGCTCCACATAAAATGAAGGAAGAAGAAGGTAGCTTACATTAAGGGGTTCCTCTTAACTTAAGAAAGAAGGTGACTTGTATTATCGAGAGGGCTTGCCAAGCCCTCTCAACGAACGGGAATTCCGAGATAAAGGACCGCTTTTACGTTGACGGGTCATGTATCTCCAAATTGCATGGGAGCCACGCTCACCCTCGAATTGCCCACGCTCACCCTCGAATTGCCCACGCTCACGCTCGCCCCAAGCATGGGGAGGCTCCAAGATACCTACACAAGAAACCTAGAGAATTATTGTGCAGAGTACGGAGGGGCATTGGATCATGAGCCAGATTCTCTTTTTCATTCGGAAAAGGAAAAATCTCTATGCATACTTTTGCTAAAAAACATGATGTACAATGCCGCCCCCCCCCCCCCCAGTAATAGGCATTGGGCTTTTGTCAGGTAATATGTGGGTATGGGTATGTGATTGCAATGTACTCTCTTGTATTCATGTATATGCAACAAGTGTCAAATACCTTAGAGTACTCAAGTTCGAATATGTGGTATGTGTGAAATGTCCACCACTAGAGGAGTTTGTAGTCCTACGTCAATGTTGTTAAGTCCCGTGGGCATATCATCAACTATAAGTCGAACGGGCATTTTATTTGGGCAAATCCCACAAAAGTTTGGTGTTCTTATTCATTTATATGTGAAAACACTTTGACGTTGCACCATGTAAGGTATGAATACCTATTTTCGTACATTTAAGGGTTAAACGCCCAAGATGACCCGAGGGGTCACCATCCAACAAAATCTTCTCTGTAGCTCTCGTTGTACTCAACTTTTCACTTATATTTTGATGTCAAACTGGTCACCTTCTTGTGATGCATTCAAAATGTGGGATTTTACAATTCAAATCACAATTTGTATGAGTGATTTTGTGCTTTGAAAGGATTATGGTAGCGAGGTTGGGGTTGTACACAACCTTGTAGGAGGTTGCAAGCTCATCATTGATTGGTGCATTCATGATGCCCTTGTTCAAAAAGTGCACTATTCATGATGCCCAAGTCCAAAAGATGCTGTGATCCAGATTTGGGCTGCCCGTTTCACACCCCATGGGCGTTTAAGGGTTAAGGAATTCACTATACTAGGAGTGGTGGAATGAGTGTCTTACTATTATTAATGATTAGCAGGAGGAAAAGATGAAGTTTCTCAATTTTTTCAATTTTTTTAGGCAATTATAAAATTTTAGAAGTGACCAATGTAGGTTAACCTATAATCAAACATTGTAGTACATGTGTGCATGAGGTACATTGAGGGTAGTTATAGGGTGATGAAATCTCCATAAGAGTAAGAATCTATCATGCACGCCCTTAGGTGGCGCCTGCCTTTAGGTTCTCCTACCTAATGGTAGGAGAACCTAAATTTGAGCACCCCCCCCCCCCACTCACACAATAGGGCAACCTACTTTCTTAGTGAAATGAAGGTTTCCTTAACCCCTAAACGCCCGAGCCTATTTTTAGCAGAAAAGCACATTTCCATAGAAATCGTCATATATGAAAATCAAGAGAAGCTATTAAGATCTCAACCGTACAAACTTGTAATAGACTTATCGAAGATCATGTGGACCAAAATTTGAGTCATGAGGCCTTATAGATCGGGAGATCGTAACATATTAATATCAAAAACAAACTGCAAAATTTCATCATTTTCACTTTGAGGTGGAAATGCTACCAATATACCTATTGCAATGAAAAAATCACCAACTAGAAAGATGTTCACCTTCATCTTAATAAGTCCTTTACCCAACAAAAATTCATCAAAAAAATTTCTTGGCTCAAATAAAAGCCATGCGATGGTAAAAACTACCGAACATTTTACAAAGGAAAAATAGTCCAAAACTAGACCCTTTGCATTCAATTTCATGCCTTATCTTCAAAACATCTTCAATCTTGTTAAGGTTTCTACCACTTAGACTAGACTCTAATTGGAGGCCATCCCAAAAAATTAAGTTGAAATCCAACGGTGGATGAGGGAGATATAACTCCTCAAATATCATCCATTTTCTCACTTTTTCTGTTGACAAAACATCATTGCAAATCCAATAGCAAAATCATTTGGATCAAAAAACTTCTCACTACAAAGTTTTTAAGAACCACCTTAAGATCATGACCATGAAAAAAGAAATCATGAAAAACTATTTTTAATTTCACATAATTGGCTTGCAATGGTAATACATGCCCCATGCTTGGAAACCCAAAAACAAGAGTTGTCTTCACTAAAGTGCATTCCATTAATTCATACTTTATTGTATGGGCTTGAAAATTTTACAACACAAACTAGACTTGATTTGGAACCTAATCCAAGTGATTTCATCCAAACCGGACCTCGGATGAAGAAGATATGGCTCTTCAAAGTTTCTGACGTACATCCAGAATGTCGTTTTTCGACATCGTGGGCGTTTAAGGGTTAACATTGAGATCATATGTACAGTACCCTCCAACAAGTCTTGCAACCATTTTGTGAACTCTTGAAATTCTCTAATTCATTTTCAAAATGGGAGGATTTTATCAAATTTATCCTATTAAATCTTTTGTGTTATGGACCCTTCACGTGTTCATAAAATGTCAATGTTAAAAAACAAAATCTCTATTTTTGATGAATTATTTTATCTTTTTCACTTAATTTCAAAAAAAATTAACTGAGAAATATATATGATGATTTTTTAAAATTTGATTGCACCAATCTATAGGATATATCATTGTTCACATTCTTGGTATTACAAAGATGCATACTATGTAGGTAAAATTCTCCTCTATGTGGCTCTAAAGTATTTTCATAGTTTCCATTCATTCATATTCTAGGCTAAGGAAATCAAACTCATATATTAAATCAAAATTTGATCAAATAAAGTCAAATAAGGTATCATTACAAAGCTATAGTAGTATAGAAGCCTAATATGATATGAAGTTTACAATATGTCTTACTCACTAACAAATATTCTTGAAGAAATGGAACACCTACTACCATCGAGTGCTACCACCTTGAGTCGCTATTACGACTTTCATCCGGGTTGGCATTGTTGAAATCAACTTCTTGATGCTTTCTTGAGGTATATCCTCCCAAGCCGTATTGACCGATGTCCACATTTCGTCTTTGTTTCGTGGTCTATTTCTTTGTTGCACTTGATCTTTAACTTGCTTCCGGACATTCTCTATAGGATTAAGGTCGAGAATTTGGTGGCCATTCAAGCTTTTTCAATCCAAGTTCTTTGTCTCCAATCTTTTTGTATATTACTACCATGTCTTTGGAGCACCATCCTCCATTAAAATGAGGTGCTCATAGTGGTCATGGTGCCAATAATAATGCTCTAATGCTCATTGAGATACTATCTCTACAAAGTCTTTGGCGGTCGTCTATTAGGAGGAATTAACACCAAATAAGACTTAGAAGAGCCAAATGATAGCACCCCATACCATAATTGAAGTCCTTCCGGATTTGAATGTAGGTGCTAAGCAATTGTAGTTGTAGCGTTCATATGCTTTTCGCGCATTACACGAATTTGGCGTGATGGTTTTCCAACTTCAAAGGATGACTCATCGGTCCAAATCACATTACTCCATTCGTCAATCGTCCAATGCAAGTGCCCTTTGCAAAAGCCAACCTCTTTGCCTTGTGTATGTCACTCAAGAATGGTTTCTTCACCGCAATGCAATCATTAATACCAAGCTCATGAAGCTCTTTACGTAAAGTTGACATGCCCACGGAAGATGTCACATTGCTTTGCACACATTCTCGCAAGAGAGCACGACAATTACTACTAAGATCTCTATGGAGCCTTCTCCTATCTCGATCACTCATGTTTTTCGGCCTACCGGATCTACTTGTTGGCAATACAGAGCCACTAATTCTAAATCGCTTGAGAATCCTTGAAATAGTCGATTTTGGCCTTCCTACAATGTTTCCAATTTCACTCACCGACATGCCAGCTTTCTGCATACCAACTATCATGTGTCGTATATCATTTGATACATAACTCCTTGTCATGGTGCACAATCCTCAAACAACACTTACATCCACAAAAAGTTTGATAAAAAAGGTCCTAACAATAACACAGAAACGATATGTTTGACAAACAGGACTTGTTGCACACAACTTTTCTAAGAAATGTGTACCATCAAGATGACTTACAAACAAGTATGTGTATCTCTGGACCCTCCCAAGCTCAAACATACTCAGAATTTGACATCCCAGAGAAGAAGTGATCACATTAAGAAGGGTACCCTTTTCCAAGATTTTTAAGCATGATGGCAATTTTGGTAGACACATGGCAATGGATGCCTCTTTATATTTAGAAAATGCTTGGTGTATGAAGGTAACTGGAACACCTTCCATGATGCAAAAAATCTCATGGAGATGTGATGATTATCATGCCAACACCACCATTCAAAAACAGGCCATGGGATATGTTTTAAGTGAAAAAACAGAGTGTGTTGCAACACTTGTTGGAGGGTACTGTACATGTAGTAGGGTATGTATACCTATTTGATTGACTTCTAGACCTTGTAATCATGCTTGTGAATTCTTTAGAATATCAGGAAAACAGGGAGATTTTTGTCTTCTCTATTTGCTAATCCTTGAAAAAATTTAACTCACTCTTTCAATTACTCCAAATATTAGTGGACTTCTTAAATGCACGAATATAGGTGCTTTGAACGTAACATAACCTTGCTTCGAACATTTCAAGCTATCATTTTGTGAGTGAAGAATTAATAAGGAATCCATGTCAAAAATAATAATTAATGGGGAAGCTGAATATTTTAAGTACCGTACACCATATTTGGGATTGAGTTCAAAAATTGTAGAGTTCAAGTTAATTTGACTTTTACTATTTGGTCTAGATTTAAAGAAGAAGATCTAGAAATTTTAAACTTCTAGAGAATTATACTATACATGGTTTGATAACTCATAATTTTTGAATGCTTTTACATTTACAACATTTACATTTAAGGCTATGTTTGTTCAGTGTTCAATGTATTATTCTATACACCAATTTTGGCATTGTACATTGGAAATTTATCAAATGCAACATTGCTATACAAACAAGATTAAAACAAAAGATGACAAAGTCTTGGATTTTTGGGCTTAACCCCTAAACGACCTTGGTGTTTTGAGAGCTCCAAACTCCAAAACTGCGATTTCATACCACCTTGTAAACTTTGGTGTATGAGAATTTTTTTCACAATTTTTTGAAACTATTAACCGTAGGATCTTAAAGATAACTATCATGAGCAATAGTGTTTAAAATTTCAACCGTTGGATCTTTTCCGTTTCCAAGATCGTAACATTCAAAGTTGATGCAAACTTTTTTTCAGCAGACATAATCTACTTTGTGCAAACGATATTGTGATGCTTAATACCTCAAACATCTTGCTTATATTTTTTTTCCATGTAGGTAACTAAGTTGAGCATTACCATGCAAAATTTTAGACACTCATTTGGTTTTTTGAACCTTCATGCAATTTATTTACTAGAAGAAGGTAGAAATCAAGGATTCGGTAAAACATGCACCACATTTGTCGTATTTGGTTTAGAGGGAAAATGAATGGTGAGTAGGTGCCTTCATGAGTTTGTGAATTTTGAGAAAAAAGAAATTCAAAAAATTCCTAAATCTCAAATTTTAGCAAATTTCGAAAGAAAAAATTGTAATATTACGAAACTTTGGATCTAGTTCTTGTAATTTTTTGAAGGGTGCCCTTGTAGAATTAGTAAAAGTTTTGACTTGGGTCACTTGGAAACCTAAGTAGGAAATCAGTCAAGAAAAGAAATTTTAAAAAAAATCTCAAAAAAAAGTCAAAAATAAAAAGTTTTTTTCTGCCCGCCCCAAAGCTGGAAACGAAAATTTGCGTTTAAAGACTCCAAAAGTGGAGTTTGACTTTGCAATTTTTCCCACATACACCTTGTAGTATAGGGAACATCCAATAAAAATCTTAGGCAAAAATATTGATTCTAACCCCTTCATCTAGGCTGCCCGAAATAGCAAAACAGCCAAATCGGAGGCCTTGGTCGTTTAGGGGTTAATATACATGAAAAATTCATAATCTTAAGCTTAGTATGTTGAAGGTAACTTAAAATCTGTTGGAGGTGCAATAGATAAAGGCAAGGAAAGAATATAAGAGATATCTCAAATTCTATCTTTGATTTTAACGGTCACTAAATAATAGAACTTGTGATACCATTGTTAATATACTTGGATTGAAGTCATTAAAGTTGTGACCTCATGATCAAAAACCATTCATACTTATTTTACGTAATACCTAGCAATCTCTTGAGTACTTTTCATGTGCCAACTCTAGTCACATGTTAACCCCTAAATTTCCTTGTTGTTTTGGAAGCTTGAAACCTCAAAACTGCGATTTTCAACCTCTATGGACTCCCCGGGGTATGTTACAAATTTTTTTACTTTTTTTAGACTTCCAACCGTAAGATCTTGTACCAAACCCTATTTTTAGCTAGTGATCCAAAAATCAACCGTTGGATGTTTGTCAATTGTGAGATCATAGCGTTTGATGTTGCACCAAAAGTTTTTTTGGGGATTGCCCGGGAGGTGTAGACTCAATGGTGCGTAGGGGAAGTTGATGATTGTTACTTGAAACATTTTGCTCATATTTTTTTCTGTTCAATACATCAAGTTGGGAATCCACACGCAAAAGCCTAAATACCAATTTCACTTTTTGGGTGTTCATCTAAATTGTTACGCAACAATAGGTACAAAAGCACCAGAATTGCTAAGTTACAAGGAAATATACATAGCACAATTTTTTTTTTGCTCAAGAGTAAAAATAAACGGTGAGAATGTTTCCACTAGTGATTGTGATTTTTGAGTGAAATTATTTTTCAAAAAAACTAAAATCACTATTTAGTATGAATTTCTAGAGGAAAAAATCTTGTATTAGCATGTAAAATGAGACGGGCATCAACGAAATGCTGGGTCCTCCCCTGGACCCATGTACCCATTACATCTGATCTGACAGAAAGATAAATTGCATTTAGGAGGGTATCCCAAATATGTAAGAAATGCCCTATTTAGCCATGAAGGAAGGAGTTTCCACCCCCGTCTCTATATCACCACCCTGTCTTAAACGCGCTCTCCTGTCAGCGCGAGCCTCGCTTGGCTGGTCCCACAAGCACCCGGATTTCTTTTCCTTTCGAGCCCCGCATTCCTTTATGGCCGCTTTGGTGAATCCTTTCTCGCCCCTTCAATTCTTTTGTGTCGCTTTGGTGAACCCTTCCCCGCCTTGCGAAATACAAACATTCCAAACCTCACACTCCGAGGAAGAAAGTGACGGAAACCCTAACTCAATCTCTCAATCCAAAGATGCTAGAATTCTTCAAGTCTCGGTAGTACTCGGTAGTACGTAATCACAAGGTACTTCCTCTTTTGTTCCGATCGTGCATTGCCTTTTTATTGTAGTAATGGCTCTTGTGTGCTTGTTTTCCTCTCATTTTTGAAAGAATTTCGACATGCACATGCTTAAGTAGACTGAGGCTTGCTTGATGACGAATCATGTTTGGATTTTCTATTTGCCGAAATCAAGAGTTGCTTGATTCGGCACAAAACGACTTGAAATTTCTGTTCACATACGCCTTGACTCCAGGGAATCCCATCACAAGGTCTTTCTCGCCGGCGATGAACAATGCAGGGGTCTTGACTCCCACATTCGTCCACGGCACTGTCAACTCCCAGCTCTTCTCCATGGCTCGGTAGAGGTTCGATCTGCCCTGTCCACCCGGATTTCTCGTATGTTTGTGCGTAGAATCAAAGATCTGCGTCGCTATCCGGGATGGTAGCTTTTTTGGTGTTGGAGCCTCGTAGATGTTGTAGAGTTGATTTTTTTTTAAACTTGTGTTTTTGTGTGCGAAATGACATGGGGCAAATTCAAAAAAGCCAAGTTAGACATCCTAACGTATTGACGGCGTATTGCTCCTTCGGCCGTGAGTTCGAGTGTGTGGATCGTGATGCCATTCATGGTCGTGGATCATGCCTGGACATTATGAAAGCATCTTTCGCGAACGGTTTTGACGAGGCTCTGGTTTCTACTTTCTTACGAGAGGCATTGATAGGTCTCAACATCCTTCATCATCCCGCCCCACGAAATACAAACACTCCAAACCTCACTCTCAAGAGACAGAGACGGAAATCTAACTCAATCTCTCAATCCAAAGAAGCAATAGTATTCAAAGAGAAAGTGAGCAATCTTCTTCAAGTCTCGGTAGTACGTAATGTAGCTATCGACAACAATTATACGTACTCACAACTTCCAACTTCAGATCCAAACAAATTCTACTCTCTCACGAATTTGAGATAAGCAATTCGTAGTCTCGGTAGTCCGCTTTAATTTTGTAAGAGTTTTGATGTGACTCTTCAATCGATTGCTTCATACTATTAAACTTTGAAATTTCAAAAGGAAGACCCTCAATGCCCCACTAAATCACTCAGAAACTCTCTTTGAGATACTCGATGTTGCTTAATTAAAATTTGACATTCAAGTTTCCCTCCCATCCAACAACAGAAAATTGCAAGAAACTTGCAACATTTGAATAAAAGAAAGATAGTCAAAATAATACTCAATCATGAAATTGGAAAAAACAACAACACAACACAACTACAACCTCTGTCTTGTATTCCTAGACGACCTAAAGCAACTACTAAGGAAGTCTCGGTGGCGACGAAGAGTATTACTACCTGTTACATCGTTACCGACAAAGGGTGTCGCCTCTGTCTGCAATGGATGCAATACTCCAGACAGAATTTGTTGTTCCAAAGCAGCTTGTCTTGCATCCATAGCACGGAGTTCTACCTCCAAGTGCCTCTTGATGAGTTGGTGCTTCGATGCCCTATCGTAGATGGAAGCTGTAAGACGGTCAATGCTCTCAGTAAGGCGCTTGTTATCGTCCAAAGCCTCAGGTGATGGTGGAGCTTCTTCTTCTGTCTCAGTATTGGGCAGAAAAGTACTTGGGACTCTATCTAAGTCGCTCTCGCATGTTGACTTGGGCTCTATTCCAGGGAGTTAAACTGCACAAGTTGTGAGATACCGCCGCGAGATGTCCCATATAGAGTCCCGCACACCTTGACGATGCGACCTTCCTCGCAAGGTCCGGGCGTAGCATCCTCAAGACTTTGAGATGATGTTTGCATAGATTGCCCTTCATTGAGTGAGGGCATTCACAACACCCCATTCTCGTCTCGGGATTATAGACAGGCGTAATGGAGATGGGGGCGCTTGTTGGATGTCACATAGGCGGGTTCTCCAACCTTAGATGGAAGTGTCACACAATGGTCAGGAATCTTGCGTGCTTGTAGAAGAGAGTTGATGACTATCCTTTCTTTCTTCCGATTGCCTTCGAAGCCATTCTCCTTCATGTATTGGTTAAACTCGTATCGGTTTATGACATCATTCGTTAACTCGTGAATGAGCCAGTCTACCCGTCTTCCGACAAGCCTTCCACGAGACGCTTTGAGGACGGCCTTCATATTACTGTGGTAGGACTCAATAGCTGCGTTAGTGTCTTGGCCTGCATGTGGAATGTTTCGATTGCCTATCACCCACATATCAAGTTTCTTCATCCATGTGCTGTCCACATAATCCCAAAATGCACTGGCACCTGTGACTTTGGTTCTGATCGTGGTGAATCTCTGTCTCACCCATTCTAACAATGTAAGATTGCTCATCGGGGAAGCCGAGAGATACATGAGGTCTCCCAACTCTCGAAGTGCCCATGCACGCGTACTAATCTCTTTGATCTTTGAGCATGCGTTCTTCTGCCATGCCCTTCGCACATGCCATAAGCAAAGGAACACAGGACAATTCGGCCATATCTCCCTGCATTTCAAAAAGCCTGTGAATGAGATTATGAATACATTGTGCATGTAATTGCTAAGCCCAAAGACCACATAGAGAAGATAGAAAATCGTACTGGAGTGCGTTGATCTCGGCTTGGGCATCATCAACAATAAAGGCATTTGGACGCCACTCAGGAAGGCTTGCAATCATTTTAGTCTTCAACGCTAACATCCAAGGAGCTAGGTCCAATTGCTTACTACGAGAGGTCACTCGTAAGCTCCGGGACATCCATTCTGCCGCCATTTGTCGAAGATCATCATAGTGTAAAGGGAAACGCAAACCATCAAATATGAACACATTAGTTTCCCAAGAACAACAAAGAGTAGATGCCTGAAGAAATACATCTTACAATCCATAACATAATACTTATATGTCGCTCAATATCCTGTAAGTATAGGATTTAGAAATGAATTATAAAAGTGCAATGGGATACAATACCTTCTTTTCATTTGTTCCGAATGTAGCATCAATCGAAATGGCACTCCTATGACCATGCTCCAACATCATTCGGAACATGAAGTCTGTTTGTATACCAATAACAAATGGCATGTTCTCTCCATTTAAACATCCGTAGACCGGGTTGGAGTTCGATTCGCAGTAATAGAATACTATATTTTGATTCGCTTGAACCCACATGCGAACGGATTCTGCATCATTCTCGTGCTTTTGGTAAACGGCTTGATTCACCTTCACGGCTACGTTGCGGAAGTCCGAGTCTTTCATGAAATGATCTCGAGCAGCGGGGTATGCCTTAAGCCTTCAATGTCAACACAAGTTCTATGTGCATGCTCTTAATCTTGGAGATTGGAACGCCAAGACGAAGATTCTCCTCAATGAATGCCCTAGTTTCAAGAGACAATTGGGATGTGAAACAAGACCTCTTGCCTTCCTTTACAATACCGTGAACAACTAATCCTTCGGCATTTGTGTGACGCGGATGGTGAAAGACAATCAGTGCAACATCTCGAAGGTAATACAACTGCTTCACATAAATCGCACACTTGCAGCCTCGTTTCCGGAACCCCCCCTTCATAGCCTCTGAAAAGTCTTGGTTTGCTCCGACCATGCCCATTTGGGACGTTTTTCCCTTTCTTGGTGTAATTCTGAGGTTGCGTCATCATCTCTTCAGTAACATCTAAAACTTTTTCAGACTTGTCCTGAGGCCCAAATTCGCACTCCAATCTGCTTGGAAACAAAAGAAGAAGAAAATAGATGGGTGAGACCATTAACAAATGTAGCTTTGTAGGCATAAAACCATTTGGAAACGAATTGTGAAAGATTTGCACACCTGATGGAAAGAAGTGGAGTGTCAATTCGTGGGTAGGACCCTTTGTATCGCTGTGTATGGCGCGTGTTGAATTTTGTTTGCACATCTGACCGCTTCAACGACTCGCCCAAGATGAAATCCTTGTACCTCAGCCACGGGATGTAGGCTACACCGGCGCCGCCTTTAACCTCACTAAAATCCCACTTCACATCTTTGTGCGTGAAAGGACCATTAGGACATTTCTGCACCTGGTTTCGAATGAGTTGAAGTGGGATACTATTCCGCAAGATGAATTGTTGTTCGTATAAACCGATCCAAGACGTGTCGAATTCCACAACTTCTTGGTCATTGGGTACAACCACGGAATCCATGTTGGATTCAATTCACAATTCGTAACTACTTAGCGAGGAAATCCCCATCTGGAAACCCCAAATGCAATGTGCATGGAAGACATCACAAGCACATCGATCGGTGACAAAAGATATTCGGCAAATACGTTAGGATGTCTAACTCGGCTTTTCGACGCTGTCCAGATGTCATTCTGCACACAAAAACACAAGTTTAAAAAAAAAATCAACTCTACAACATCTACAGGCTCCAACACCAAAAAAGCTACCATCCTGGATAGCGACGCAGATCTTTGATTCTACGCACAAACATACGAGAAATCCGGGTGGACAGGGGCACTGAACCTCTACCGAGCCATGGAGAAGAGCTGGGAGTTGACAGCGCCGTGGACGAATGTGGGAGTCAAGACCCCTGCATTGTTCATCGCCGGCGAGAAAGACCTTGTGATGGGATTCCCTGGAGTCAAGGCGTATGTGAACAGAAATTTCAAGTCGTTTGTGCCGAATCTGAAGCAACTCTTCAATTCTGGCAAATAGAAAATCCAAACATGATTCGTCATCAAGCAAGCCTCAGTCTACTTAAGCATGTGCATGTCGAAATTCTTTCAAAAATGAGAGGAAAACAAGCACACAAGAGCCATTACTACAATGAAAAGGCAATGCACGATCGGAACAAAAGAGGAAGTACCTTGTGATTACGTTACTACCCGAGTACTACCGAGACTTGAAGAATTCTAGCATCTTTGGATTGAGAGATTGAGTTAGGGTTTCCGTCACTTTCTTCCGGGTGTGAGGTTTGGAATGTTTGTATTTCGTGGGGGGGAAGGGTTCGGCGACACAAAAAAGAATTGAAGGGGCAGAAAGGATTCAGCCCGAAAGCGGCCATAAAGGAATGCGGGGCTCGAAAGGAAAAGAAATCCGGTGCTTGTGGGACCCGGCCAAGCGAGGCTCACGACAGGAGAGAGCGCATTTAAGACAGGGGTGGTGATATAGAGACGGGGAGTTTCCACAAGTCGGCCATAAAGGTGACAAATGCTAAATGAAGATGTGCATCATGGGTCGATTGTAAACCAGCGCTAAACCCACCGCCCCACTCTAAGTTATGCTCCTAACCATCCCAGTGCCCGTTTTTCACCCCACCTCTTGTTGGTGCAGAGGCCACCCGACCCGCCCTCCCACTCTTGAAACTAAATTTTGCAAAATAGCACTCTAAAATTGGAATTTTTCCTTGCAATTTTTACCGCAGGTACATTATAGTATAACTCACACTCCTTCCAAAAATCTCCCAAAAATAGCAAAATTTACCCATTCATCTACACTGCCCAAAATAGCAAAAAGCTGATTCGGTTTTTAAGGATAGTTAGGGGTTAATATATTACTAGTAAGGTTCCCATCGTCCCGACGGGAAAGGTCTTTACATGGTATTTATAAAAAAGTACCTGTGTCTACCATTTCCTCCAACATATAATAAGGTAAGTAGGTAGGTAAGTTCCTAAGTTGGTAGATAGGTAAGTTGGTAGGTTGGTACATTCGTGGGTATGAAGGATCGCCGAAGAGTATTATGTTATAGAAGTAGATTTCTCACACCTCTATAATATTGCATCCGACCTCTATAACATCACACCTCCAAGCTTTGTTTTTTGAGCCTTCATCTCTTCATATTGTCATTTATATTTTTACTCCGCTATATTTTCTAATACCATCCTCGTCCTTGTGCGATCTATAAAATGTTATCTTTCGAGCCCTCACTAAAGGAGTCTATCACTATATGACCAAATAACACCTCTAACCATTGTGCCACATTGAACTCATAGTGTAAGAATGTATTCAATGTTTCAAAAATCAACATTCTTTGAAGAGCCATAGTAAGTATAAAAAATAATTAGACATAGTTAACTCCCTACTTAAAATATTGACGGTTACTAATGAAACTCGGAACTTGGAGTGTTTCAACAAAATCAAAGATGTTGATAAGAATTACACTTGCTTGAAGACAATGATTGGAGCAATAATGAAGTAATTTTAAAAGCACTTCACCTAGGCTAACTTTACTCACATCAAAAATCCACTTAGGGATGTTTTACATAGGGAGTCAAGCTTGATTATGTGGCTCAAGGAAGGCAGAAATTCCTCTTATGTGATTGGTTCATTCAGAGATATTTCAAGAGATAGACCAATCACATGAGAGGAAATTTTTCCCCCTTTGACTCCATAATTAACTTGACTCCTCATGTAAAGTGTCCTTTAGTGTCAACAAAAATCCATTCAGAGACGCTCTACATGGGAAGTGAAGCTATACATAGGTTTTAAGAGGGCAAAAATCCCCTCAATTTGATTGGTTCATTTCTTCTAATTTGAAAAAGAAACCAACTGCGTTATGAGGATTATTGCCCTCCTTCGCCCTCATGTACGCCTTTAAGTTCCATACAAAGCACCCCATAATAACAACAAACATCTAATTAGTGCCAATAGAACTCCACCAAGTGTTATATTTGTGCTCACAAGAAACCATGTATTCACTAATAAAACTTGAAATATAGAAGTTGAATTGAAGTCTTTTACTTTGGTAGTAATTTATTACTAAAATATAAAAAAGGTTCAGAAAAATTACACGAGCTTTTTAACAATGTAAAAGCAACAATGAAGACATCTTCTAAGTACTTTACCTATACCAACTTTAGTTACAACAAGAATTTCGCTAGTCGCATCAAATATACATTTGGTGTCGATAGGAGTCTATTCACTATCAATGAAAAGTCCATGTAGTGTCGATGAGAATAAAGCCCGTATTTGTTGGCAAGATTACACTCATTTTTTGTTGTCAAGATCAAAACACGTATATATCGGCAAGAATTTTAAGCCTGATTTTATCAGCAATGATAAAAGCACATTTGTAGGCAACAATAAGCACGAAGCACATATTTGTCAGCAAAAAACAAAACACTTATTTTCCGGAAAGGATAAACCAAGTATTTGTTGACAACAATGAAAAGCTTATTCATCAGGAAAGAACTCTAAAACCTAAGGAAAGATTGATAATCCAAATTACACACCACACCATTTCTCAAGTATACTCAAATTTAGAAAACCTAATTTCATATCTCAAAAGAAAGTCAGCTTTACATAACACGGTAACGCAAAGACAAATAACAATAATTACCAGCACAACGGGGAACGACCACGTGGCAATAGGGGAACATCGTACCGGGCCGATGTGGACCTAAAAGGCGCGCCCACCCAGCGGGGCAAAAATAAGGGCGCCCAATCCCGTGCGCTTTACCCCTTTGAATTAGGCCAAACCTTCATTAGCCTACAAATCAGCCCCCCCCCCCCCCGACCCGTCTGCAGACGTCCCAAGGCCCCCCTTCTTCCACCACCTCCACATTCAAAGCTCCTCCTCCTTCCTCCGGATTCCGCCCAATTCCACATTGTTGCTGCGACCCCTTCTTCCTTTGCCAACCCCTAGCCTCCATAAATTACCATAAAAGTAGAGCTATGGAGGAGGAGCCTGTGCTTTGAGCCAGCGAGCGAGCGAGCGGTTTTTCAACTTCCGGGAGACAGAAACGAGTGTGCAAGTGAGCAGAGATGGAGGGCGCTTGTGAGCGGCGGACGTTCCCTCTCACGGCGGCGGATTACAAGCTGATGGAGGAAATTGGTAACGGATTAAGCGCGACCGTGTACCGCGCCGTCTGCTTGCCTTTCAAGGAAGTCGTCGCGGTTAAAGCCCTGGATTTAGAGAGATGCAACAGTAATCTGGTATGAAAACGATCTCCGTTCTTATGAGAATAGCAATTGTGATTCTGCATGAGTCGTGCATGGAAATTTTTTTAGACGAATGATTGTTGCGGAATCAGTTCGTTAGTCTGCAGTTTATAATGTTGATAGTACGAGTAGTGCAGGATGCGGTAGGGTTTTTCCTAGTATTAGTTGCCTAGCGCAAGTATGATTGGAGACAGGCGGAGGAATTAGACTTTTCAAGACGCTTCGTTTAGTTTGCTTCTTTTACGTTTTTTTTAGGTGTGTCGATGATATTCATGCTGTATTTTTAGATGTTTCGAGGTGGAGGTTTGGTTTCTGATGGAAATGGAGAGTTTCTGAATTGGCTACTCGGGTGGTGGTAGCTGTTAGTGAAGTTGCTTTTTCTAGTTTCCTGACGTTTGCTTTTGATTTTCGTTAGTGAGCTTGGCATGTAGTTGAAGGGTTTAAGATCTAGATATTAGTATCACTTTCATGCTGATAGGTGTTAGAGTAATGCTATTGTGACGGGATGTGCAGGAGGATATCCGTCGAGAGGCGGTGACAATGACCTTGATTAACCATCCCAATGTGTTAAGGGCCTATTGCTCTTTTGTTGTGGAACAAAGGCTTTGGGTGGTAATGCCCTTTATGGCGGGCGGATCCTGTCTTCAGATCATGAAATCGAATTTTATTGATGGATTTGAGGAAGGTGTCATTGCGACATTATTAAAAGAGACTCTGAAGGCGCTTGAATATCTTCATCGCCAAGGCCACATTCATAGAGACGTTAAGGTAGAAATATCTGGAACTTCTACTTGGCTCATGTAGGTCCATGCAGTTGGAATTTGGACGTGACTGATCCTGTAACGGATTGATTTCTTACAGTTTGGTGTTTCTATTTCATAGGCAGGAAACATTCTGGTGGATGGAAACGGTACTGTGAAATTAGCAGACTTTGGAGTCTCTGCTTGCATGTTCGACACAGGCGATCGCCAAAGAACAAGAAAAACTTTTGTCGGCACTCCTTGCTGGTTGGGCTCTTGAATTCCCACCGTTATGTTGTATATGGAAGGGTTTCTTGACGTTTGCGTGGATGAAGTGTACCTTCATTTAATCATTTCAGTACCTCGCTTCGCCTTCTTCTTTGGAGAACTGATGATTTGTGCTGAATTACTCTTAAACAAGCGTTTCAAGATCTCTCAGTATTGGTTTTTACTCTTGTACAGGATGGCACCTGAGGTCATGGAGCAGCTTCACGGTTATGATTTCAAGTAAGACATTTCCTCTATTTCATTAGTCTTCCAGTAGGAAGCAGCCCATGGTCATCCAAGAGGCCGTGACAGATGAAGTTTGTAGTCTAGGATAATTATTTACGATCGGTCACTTACACAGCAGTGGTTAGCCGAAGAAGTCTATCGCCTACTTACGATTTACTGCCTTCGTGATTCTATTCAGGGCTGATATATGGTCGTTCGGAATTACCGCGTTGGAGCTTGCGCATGGGCATGCTCCGTTTTCGCGATATCCTCCCATGAAGGTACTGTAGATGAACGCCATGTGTAGCTGGTTCATGTTTTGAGGAAATCCGTGAATATCACATTGCGGTCACTTGTTCTCTAATTTTCTCTTCGATGTTTTTTGATTGACGCTTCTTTCTCAGGTCCTACTCATGACACTTCAAAATGCGCCTCCAGGACTTGATTACGAACGGGATAAACGCTTTTCAAAGGTTTGTTGTCATTTTGACGACCTTTATGTTTTTCTGCAAGGACTTGCATTTCACATCTGATACTGCTTGGAATACAGCCTTTAATGTGGAACTGTTCATATCTTATCATTGAGTGATGTTCGCGTTGTGTGTGGGTTCATAATCTCGTCTCTTGGCGTATGCAGTCCTTCAAAGAGATGATCGCGATGTGCTTAGTCAAAGAACCTAGCAAACGTCCAACGGCAGAAAAGCTTCTTCGACATTCTTTCTTCAAGCATGCACGGACACCTGATTATATTTATCGACATATTCTTGAGAACCTTCCACCTTTAGGGGATCGACTCAGGAATTTGAAGGTGAGGGATTAAAAATTACGTTCACACAATATCTATGCATAAATACACATTCCTCTATCTTTGGGTTTAGATGTCTTCGCCATATTCTTTATAGCGACCAATGTTTCCATCAGGACCGGACATTTGAATATCCATGTTAATGTCGCTAGCATCAGCTGTTCCAGCACGTGGTGCTCCTGGCATGCGGTGCTCATTTATCTGAACTGAACATTTTTGCCTACAGAATGCCGAAGGTGCTCGCCTTGCACAACAAAATTTAAACTTTGACGAGCAGGAGGAGAGGTCTCAGGTTTGTTTCAACATCATGTGCAGATTTCTTTTTATCCTTTTTCATTTTATGACATGAGTTTCCATATAATGTGAGTTTTGAACTTTTTGCGTGTTGTTACACTGCAGACCGAGTATAAAAGAGGGGTTAGTGCCTGGAATTTTGATGTGGAAGCTTTGAAGGCTCAATCAGCCTTGGTACGTGGTTACCTGGTCACTATGTGCAGCTTTACCTAGTTGGACTTGTCAATTTGGAGATTGACTACGCTGCCTGCATTCTGTGATATTTTGCTAGGATGTGAATACAAAGTATGTTTCAGAGGTTGAGCTGATAATTTGCAATAATGTAAGCTATTATTCACATATCTCTTCTTATTTCCAGATCCCAGACGATGACGACAATTCGCCAAAGATGGCTACGGAGGCCTCGAGTTCGGCGGACTCCTCTCCTCAACCAGGAAACAGAACATATGCTTGTTCTCCCGACAAAGCCCAACTATCAGCTTCTATGCAATCTATGAATGTTGAAACTGCCAACGGGGTAAGTCTTTGTAATTATTGACCAGAATCACATCAAATGTTAACGGAGTCCGTGAAATTGAGCTAAAAGAGCATTGGAAACTGTGAAGTAGGGAGGAAATCTGGTATACAGCGTAGCCCTTAATCAGTATATCTTGCTTTTACAACCACAATCATGCAGGAACGGTATAATCAGGACATTATGGGATGTACTAATTTTCCATTGGGCAAGAGTTCAGGGGTTTTTTATTTCTTTAAGCTGAGTTGATTTGCATGTGTAGAATGGTGGTTGTTTGACAGCCTCTCGTAATTGCCCCTCATCAAAACCTTCTATAAGGTCTGTTATCGACTCTGTTCATCAACTCCTCCATCCTCCTACCGTCTGTAGACGGGGTGTTGTTCTGTAGGAAATTTCTAGATTTGAGGGATAGTGAAGTGCTCTCATCGGTCATGTTACATGCACGTCGACCCCTGCTAGCCCATAACTCATAATGTTAAGTATCTAATTTTGACAGTCCTTTTTGCAGGTGTACGGGCATTTCTGGGAGGAAAGAGCCGAAGCACATGTGCGTAATTGTTTACTGCTAAGCATACTTTTAGAAATGAATGAATATTTTGCATCTCTCAAGTTCGTTCTTTGTGATTTTAGGTGCTTCTTAGGTACGGAATCAATAACTTACCTTTCATGTCGTTGTGAAAATAGTTCACGATGTTCTGAATATTGACATCGCATTTATTGCAGAGGTCGGTTCGATGTTTTTGAAGATGATAATATCTTGGAGAGCCCTGGCTGGCATGGTTCACCGAAGCACGAGCAGCGCAGAGGGGAAGAAAGAGATCAAACAAGGAAAGAGCGAGATGAGAGTGAGAGTCGTAGAGGAGGTAGTGGACCTCTTGTACCTGAAAAAGTTGTATCTGGTGTACGCGGACGAGATGAAGATTACGACAGGTAACTACTTATGTTTCCAAACCATTTGTACTTGGTACATGCCGTGTTATTTTTCTCGAAATGATAAACGTATTTTTCTGGACCAGCGTTGTGCAAGTAGGGCCACTCAAATATCTCTTTTAGCTTTGATGCCCAGGTTACGCTGTTTGTTTTATGGACTGTCAAAGTCCGAATTTTTTGCTTTAGCACATGCAGTTCCAAATGATACTGTGCTATGAAAATCTTGTTCACCTACTTTTTTCTTTCCAGGGAGCATCGTCATGGAAGAGTGAGCGATCGTGGATCTTTCAGCGGGCCTTTGCTGCCCACTGGTGAGCGGCCCTTATCAGATCATCGACCTGCCAACGGAGTTTCTAGGTCTACCAATGGTGTGTAAACTTTCAATCTGGACATTGTTTTTATCAGTTGTTGCAACAAATTTGTAAATAATGCACTAAGATGGGAATTAATTTACCAATTCTGTGTTGTCGTTGTGTCAAATTTGAAGAAACGCGACTTTCTTTTCGTGTATGATACTGAAGTGCGGTTGCGTCTGTCGTGTTGCAGGTAGTAAAGAGGGGCCTGCACAGAAAGCTCCAGTCCTTCAGAAAGGTCGCTTCTCTGTCACATCCGATGATGGAGATTTTGAGGTATTAGTTTGTAAACCATCTGTAGATTGAGAACTGTGGTGTGCTGTTTTTTGGCTCCGAAGTAAGAATGAAACTGAACTCAATTTAACTCTGCCGACGATTTGCTTAGATATATAATGATGCCCGTCCTAGAAGCGAAATCTTCTTCAAGAAATCGAAGATTGGCACTTCTAGAGTCTCATTACTGTGTCTTCCATGAAATTTTTTATATCCTCGAACTGCCTAGGTATTTCGTAACATTTGATCGCAATTACCAAGTCATCACTGTGTTGTGTAGGGCATACCACACGTTAGCTCTCGAAGAAATCTGTGCCCACAGGTTCGTGCAACTTCCAATCGATTCTTTTCACAACATATTCTTCTTATCCAATTGTTTCTGTTCGTTTTCTGTGATAGTGTTTTGTGGTCTGGGTGGATGTTACTGGGGTTAGATCGTTGATATTTGACTTAGAACTCTGTGCCGTTTCTTTCACATTTTGTGGGTCATATGTCGGACTCGACTGTAGTTGAATGGATTCTCGTGAATAGATGTTTTGAGCAAGGATAGCTCGAGACTGATAACTGGATGTGGTCGTTATCCACTAGGAAGTGCTAAGCAAGACTCACCATAAGTTAGTTGTGGATGCTGATTAGAAGGTTTTCATTGGAGCAGGGCCCACAATATCAGCCTCCACTGCCTTCGTCATCTTCATCAAATTATCTTAATGGATTGACTGTACCAGCTGCACCCATGGTGCCACACTTGCAGAATGCACTGCAGCTTGCTGTCATGCAGCAGGTACTTTTCTTGCTAGTACTTTATCGTGTACATCATTCCCCATAAATATCTTTCCCGTTTGCCCTCATATAATCGCCCTGCTGATGATGCTAGATTACAGCTCATCTATCGTATGGAATTCTGTGAGATTCTGATGCAACTTATGATATTGCAGGAAACTCTGATGCAATTATTGAATGGAATCAGCCCGATGGACGCTGCAAATTGTGAGTAACTGTTGCTGTCGTTTAAGGAGACCATAACCTTATCATTTCAGACCCAACTAAGAACTAAACTATTTGTGAAAACAACTCAGTTCATCTTCTTCTCTGAGGTCCATAGGGTTGAGTTAGCACATTCATTTATTGTAGGTGGAAGAATGTCATTGCTCTCAAACCAGTACACAATGAGGTCATGTGCTCTATTACATGCTTAGAGTCCGTAATATGCGCTGACATCTTACAATCAAACTTGTGTTTTACAGCACGTAGCATGATGAAGCGCAGCTCATTCGTGAACCATGGCAGTGAACTCTCGGTAAGCTTTATTTGTAATGTAGGTAGCTCCCTATTAATTTCAGTTTCCACTTGAGATGATCTTCCTTCTTCGTTTATCCAGCTGAGAGTGAATTTTCGTATTGCAGATGGCAGAAACTCAAAGTGAAAGGGAAGTGGAGTATCTTCAACAAATTTCTGAATTGAAAAGCAAGCTTAATCAGATGCTAGACGAAAGGGAGTGTCTAAAAAAGAGAAACGTTAGTGTAAGTGAACACTTTCCACATCTCTTTTCCTCTTTCCACATCACTTTATTATAAAAGTCACTTGACTGAGGCTTGCTTTTGTACGTGGCAGCTCGAGCGACAATTGAACGCAATTTACAACAAGGAGGAGGAAGAGCGGATACGCAGGGAGGAAGCTGCCAAGGAAGATGGATGACTTTTGTACTAGTATATTGTATTTGCTAGCGGTTGTAGAGACAGTAGCTTTTTGATGAGAGAAGTGGTTATAGCTTCGTAAGTTTAGCTTGGCCCTGCTCAGCAGCACATTCAGGTAAGCATCGAGGTTCATTCGTCATTTTGTCTAGGCCCGGGTCTGGAGCTGGATTCTGTATATTATCAAGGTCTGAGTATCTTACGCATTCGGAGTTGGATGTCTTTTACATCGTACTCCAGAATTGCTGTAGATCAGTTATGTAACTTTTTGGGGATTAGGCTGTGTTTAGAATTTGAGTCATGTACTCCAGAATCGCTGTAGATCAGTCATGTAACTTTTTTGGGACTAGAGTGTGTTTAGAAATTGAGTCATCTGTTGTTGGCAAGTGTTTTCATTATGATTTGTATATAATTTTTGTGCGTTGTCGAGCCAACTTGTCTCTTTCTTATTCACATCAAAAGAGTAGGTTAGCCTTCGCATCACAGTGCATAGCTCAATAAGGCTTCATGTCTTATGATGGTATGCCTTCTAATTTGTACTTGGGCTCATCATTCTCACTCTCCTTACACTGATGTAGTCGCACGTGTATCTTATTAACCCCTAAAGATCCTTGGGTGTTTTTGGGAGCTTAAAACCTCAAAACTCCAATTCTCTACCTCTATGCACTTCAAGGGGTGCGAAACAATTTTTTTATTCTTTTCTTAACTTCCAACCGTAAGATCTTGTACCTAAGCCAATTTTCAGTATCTGATATAAAAATTGACCGTTGGATGTTTACCATTTGAGAGATTATAACATCCAAAGTTTGTTTACGAAGTTTTTTTGGGCATTGTTGATATTATTTTTGACACTTTTGGAGGCTGCCCTTGTAAAATTGGTACACTTTTTGACTTGGGGCCCTTTGGAACTTAAGTACACTAATAATGTAATATAGTGTTGCGAACACTAATTATGAACTGCAACACTAAATAGCAACTGTACCTCTTAGTGTTGCAACACTATATGTAAACTCAAACACTAAATGCGTATATCAGTAAAAGAAAATTTGACTATGATTACATTTAGTGTTGAGATAAACAAGATTGTTTCTTCATTGACAAAAACAACATTCTTATTATCTATAAGCATATTTCACAAGCATAAAAGAAAAAGAAAAATGCCACACTATAAAAATGTAGGTAATAAACACTTTATTTACATGAAACTTCAAAAAAACATGAGGCCCTTCTATGCTACATTAAAATCAGGAACTTCCTGCCCTTCAAAATACTCTCTATGCTTTGCTATAAGTTCTTGGAGGTGTGGAAACAATTGAGTGACATTCCACGAGCCATCCACATCCATGGCCATACCACAACGTATCATGGATTTTCGAGCATAGGACATATTATTAGAGTCAACTTGCCTGTTAACATCTTCCACAGAATCGTGACCAATCAAGAAAAACCTCTTACCCGGTTAATCAATTTTCCGGACCACCGCCATCTCCTCGAGCTCTATTCTCGCCATGCATTGGAATCTATAAGCTCAGTCTTTTTGGCTTCCCACCTTCTAGTCCATGCATCCTTAATCTTTGAAATGATGAAGGTATCAGCAGGTTGGCACAAGTGTGTAGAACATGGAGGCAGATACCGTAAAACAACGTTCTTGGATGCAAGAACCGCTGCCAATCTTGGTGTAATATTGTGGCTCGTACAATTATCCAGCCAAATATTTTTAACACGTTGGTGTAGATCTGGTTGAAACGCTCGTGGCTCTAAGAAATACTCCGGGAAAATAGACTGGTCCATCCACCCTTTTGGGCCACTTCGATAAGAAACGCCCACAATGTTGTCTTCTAAACCCCGAATTGGATAATTTCGATTCTCATTTGTAAAAATGAGCATTGGAGCTTCAATAATAGAGCGCCGTCCTCCTCAGATTCTCACAACCATTGTCATAGAATCTCCACCAGAGACAACCTCAGCATATTTCACTGTGGTGTCTCCTCTGAAGCCCAATGTGCGCCCATTGTCAACATTAACAACAAAGTGAGTCTCATCAAGATTTTCCATGAGGTTCTCATCAAACTCACCAGACAAGAATCCCCTATGAAGAACTCCAAGATGATATGCTGTATGCATCTCAATTTGAAGTTCTTTTTGGGAACTACATGTCAATCTGCCCCGTTGAGAGAGAAGAACAACATTATGAACGTCCATGAACTGCTGAATCCAAGTATGGCTGATTTTCCCAGCAAGCAATTGGTTATCTTTTGGATCTGTAGACTCTGCCGTGAAAATAGAATCACGACCCAAAAGGACTGAAAGAGCCAACTCACGTAGCAATTTGGAGGAGAATTTCACCCCGGATTTCTTGAATCTCTCAAATGCCTCCAACAATCTTGGGTATAGCCACTGTACCCAATCACTACGTTTGTGTCCTCGACCGGGTTTTGCTTTTATTGAGAGTCTTTTTCGTTTACTATGGCGGCTTCTGCTGCAAGTGAATTGTGTCACATCATTCTCAGGTTCCTCCAAATATTGGTTATGTTGTCGCCACCATCGAGCTGCTTTCATGGTATTTGCAGATTTTTGGCCACGGAATTGCTCTGGAAATGCTCGAATAGTTCGCCTTGACAGTCCAGCAACACCATGCAGAGCCACATCTTCAATCATCCACTTAATCACGGTCTTCCGGACTGCTAGGGTGGAAACTTGTTGGAGGTTGCGTGGAGCATTTAGATCACGGTCATGGAGTGGTGGGTGTGCATCAGCCATTCTGTCAATCTGTCCTCTACAACAATGAAAACAATCAATTAAGATAAGAGAACAACAAATATTTTTTAAAACCTAATAATTTCTTGAACTTAATTCCAAGGCTAGAAATAGCTCACTTTTAGTTTAAACTATATGCATGAGATGTGCTACATTTAAAATAGATAATACTTAAAGTCAAATAGATTAAAGCTCTAGTCACTTTATCGTACAATTTATGAAAGGTCATGTCATCATAATACAAGGTAAACTAGGACAATTAAAACATATATTTTGAATGATACCAACCTTACAAGATTTTTTTTTTGATATATGAAAGTTTTTTGAAATGATTTCTACATATGAAAACTAGAATTGGAGATTGAGTCACAAAGTTTTGACCTTCTTAATTTCAGATAGTATTTTGCCACACAAAAACATGAAAGCAAGGGATGTAGAAGGAAGATGCATACCTTTTTAAAACAACTCAAAAGCCAAGAAAATGATGGTCAAATTGATAAAATGAGCGGTTGCATAAAGAGAAGTGCTTGGATTGTGAAATGATTTCTACTTGCTTATGGAAGTGAGTATTAGAGATCCCATTCGCACCATTTGCATGTGAGCTACAAGAATATCAAAACCAACTTAATGTCCGCACCATTTCGCATTCCATTATCAATTAAAGCATGTATAATATTTTTGGTGATGATGTAACACTTCCAATTCAAATTATCAAAGCCCTCTTTGAGTTGTAGCTATTAGATAAAACAATGCTAAACATTCTAAACAAAGCTCATTAGCAAATAGAATGAAGAATGCAATAACTATTGGATCCTATCCTTTAGAGTAAGTCAGTACTTACCACATACACTGCATATCAAATAAGTTATTATGTTGATCACCATCCTCTGTAAACAAACGGCAATCTTTTGAGCAAGCTCAACCTGATATATGAGTAGTTAAGTACTCATTAATAATAGTTCGACAACAAATATGTATATCAAAAGACATATATATAGCAATAAAAATCTTGTTAAAAAGGTACATGATAATTCCTACAACTAACAAATTTATCAAGATTAGCCACACATACCTGGTCAGCTTAGAGCATGCGCTTCAAGCATTCACTGTTCAAAGAACCAGCCAATAAGATCCATAGTTCGGACTTCATTGGCTAAAGGTGCGACTGGGGGATCACCCACATGCCTGATGCCTCAATATTCTGTAATCATAGCAAGTCGGATCAACTTGTCTGCCTTGCAGACTTGATGAGTGATTCCAATGCAATTTTACTTGAGCAATCTAACAAAAATCATCAATCACTTTTGCATTTCTACGAGCCCTTGCACATTCAAAAGACAAATATACATGCATGTAGCAGATGTAGCCTGAGACTTCCGATACTAACAATAAATACAGAAAGGATCAAATGTTACCTTTTTTGAAAGCTGTTGTTCATGCTCCTTCACTGCCTTTGAAGAAGTACGTGATTGCAGACAATTCATCGCCTAGAAGCATTTTTCTGCATTTCGAAACATTGTTTCGCAAAAAGTCATGAGCTGATAGTTGAGTGACATGAAGAGATCGAGACATTCGTTTGAGAAAACGAGAGGGAAGAAATGATCAAATGAACAATGAGAAAGAAAGCACATGAAAAGTGGAAGTTTGAAATCACGGACCTATCATCACAAAGTTGATGGGATCGAGTTCACTCGGAGAAAGGAGGCCGAGTGCCGATCCTTGAAAGATGATAATGATCGACTATTGACCACTTTGTGTGCATAACAAAAGGATTCCTCAAGATTCTTTAAGCCGGAGGAGCCGTTTGACCCATTACCGATTGAGCATGCGATGTAAAGAGCAAGTATGAAGTCTGCAGACAAGCGGCGTCGGTGCATGAATACTAGCTTGCAAAGAGATCGCCCGCTTCTTCAAAAGAGAAGCTGTGGACTTTCTAAAATGTATTCATCTCGCTATTGCATCACACCTTTAAAAGGATCATCTCGTCCGGATGAGGGGGCGCGCCGAATCGGCTTTCTGAAGCAAGCTTTCACCAAGGTTGTTCTGAGTTGCTCTTAGAGTTTCCCACGATGGATTCTCTCCTCGAACGGCGTCGACACTTTGGCAAAGAAATTCAAATAAAAACAGTAGACCTCCTGAGTCGATGTTCCCCGGCGATCCGGGCGGTGAGATTGGTGCTTCCGGTGGGGCTCTTTTGTTCAAGTCCCAGCGTTGGAATTCCTTGTAATCGTCCGGTATGGACGCCGCACCAAAAAAAACGCATCAAAACTAAGCATTGCACATTCCTAAATTCTTTGAGCCATGAACTGGAACTCGGACCAAGAATTTCCATTCCATACCGAAGTGTCATACAGTGACGCACACCATTGATCAAATTGAAGTCTGGTGCCGGAAGACGCAAGGCTCTTCGTCTAGAGATTCTACGACCGAGTCGAGTGTGAGCTTCCACTAGATTCCACTTCCTCCTCCGTGATGATCTTTTGGTTGCACCTATCTCAATACGTAATGCGTAAATGTTTAATAAATACTCATTGTTCGTAACCACACGGAACATTGCATCACTTCATGGACAAATGTATTCGGCGGGTGAAAAACAAAAACGACCACAAAACACCTCATCATTCACTTTTCTTGTTCACCTTGTTCACCGTTCACCGTTCTGTGTGCATAGCGGCAAAGAAGCGCAAGCCTGTGATCTTATAACTTTGAAGCAGAAATTCACCACCTTGCGCGAATCGCACCACTCCGTGCACCTCCAGACCTTTGAATTCCGCCACCGCAATCGTCATCGGCACACCTGCACACACACAAACATTCCTCTATTAGAAAACTGACTCAAACAACCCCATCCCACTCACTCATAGAACATCGACACTAACTTGCATTCGATGTTCGATTGCTTCACGACAACAGGCTCTTGAATGAACTTGCTCGGTTGCGTGACACCCATTACCTCCAGAATCCGCAAGCTCGGAAAGCTGTCTACATTCTCTGAGAAATTGAGAAGGTCGGAACAAGAAGGAAGACCTGATCGAAGAAAGTGGTAGCCGATAAGTTTTAAGAAGGAAGATCCAATCAAAGCAAGTGGTAGCTAATAAGTCACAGGAAGGTAGAGTTGAAGATCAAAAGGCGGCTGCATTTAATGGGCAACACTATATGTAATAAAAATGGCAATTAGTGTTAACAGGTAAGTGAAGGTAACAACATTAAATGTATTGCAACACTATATAACATTATTAGTGTAGTGATTTGGTCATGAACATATTTCCAAAAAAAAATTTCAAAAAAATACTAAATTTAAACTGCCCCAGTTCGGCTTGCAAACCAAGAATTGTTGTAGAAGACTCAAAAATTGGAATTTGGCTTTGTAAATTTTACCACATACACTTTGCAGTATAAGGAGCGCCCATTAAAAAATTTAGGCAAAAATATTACTTTCAACCTATTCATCTAAGCTGCCCAAAATAGCAAAAGCCCGATTTGGTCCTCTTGGATCTTTAGGGGTTAACAAAACAGAATACCTTTGTATTCCAAATGATTATAATAAAAATGCTCAACAAACCAAGTAAGAGATAGGAATGGCCTCACTCTCCTCACACTGATGTAGTCGCACGTGTATCTTATTAACAACACAAAATACCTTTGTATTTCAAATGATTATAATAAATACCAAGTAAGAGATAGGAATGGGGTTCATTGGTATGCCAAAAAATTGTTGAGCTTGTTACTTATGTAAACTTTTAAGTCCTTTCCTTGGATAATTTGCTACTCATGTTGGGTAGGAACTAAATCCACATTTCCCCTAAAATTTTCAAGTACGAGAGAGGCTAATAAAAGGGTGCCCCTAGATTGGAGAAGTATTGTCATCAACTCTCTCTGAACGAGAGCATAAAGAGAGTTGACTCATTATGATTGCGAAGGTTTGTGTGCGAGAGTTGACTCAATATGCTCTCGCACACAAACCTTCGCAATCCATTTACCAACTATTATGTTTGTTAGTATATTTGTCATCTTGCCCAAAAACCTTCGCAATCCATTACCAACTATTATGTTTGTCAGTACGTTTGGCATCTTGCCCAAAAACCTTTGCAATCCATTACCAACTATATGTTTGTCAGTACGTTTGGCATCTTGCCCAAGAGACTCCAAAACAAGCAAGTTTTGGCAATTGCATTATAGAAGTAGTCTACCACAACGGAGAGTAATCACACACACATGAGCAAAATTTTGACAAGCATTAGAAAATTATGTTTTAATTTTATGTTTTAAAAGGTCAGTTGTCATGCAACTCATAATTTCTTGTGCCTAGGAGGATAGCACTTACCAAAAACAATCTCTTCACTTGCACCTTCTCTTGAAGTGTTGTTGGAAAAACTCTCACCCTTGACATCATGAAGAATGCATCATGAAGAATTGATAGTCAGTAAGATAGTTTATAAAGTATATTGAAAAATAGCAAGAGCAAGGGAGGATATTGAAAATTATGTCAATCTTGAATTTCTCAACCGGTACTTTCATCAGCTTGATACTTTATCATTCATAGTCTCATCCACTTGGATGTCTTCATGTATATAAATTTGGTGCTTGTCACAATAAAACCAAAGCTCACTTGCGTTATTATGTATTTTCCCACATTTTCAATTTATTAATATTTTCAACTCTCTAGTCATAAATTATTTGTTGTATGTTTATAATGACACTTGAGGGTGTTGTATAGGATTTCAATTGCATACTTGAGGTGGAACTCTTGTATATTTGTGACACCAAAGACTAAGTTATCCCACTGTGACCGAATGATCCATTAGAGTGGATAATTAATCATTTATACAATCTGTGCTGACATGAATTACCATGAATTGAGTACCAACTTTCAAAAGTAATCAAACAAATGGATCTATAGAGTTATCCTATGACTCCCCTCACAAGGTCAAAAGTCTCTCTCAGAGCATTCCCACCCATCGCAAACTAAACTGAATATTGGATGTACAGTAGTTCAGTTCAAGGCGAAAATGCCCCATCCACCGGCAAAACCCTTTCACTGAACTACTACTCATCCATTTTAATCAGTTTGACTTGCAAAACCAAGTCCTTTTCAGGGGAAGTGCACTAACATGAACTCACAAGAAGACAAGGGTGATCTATTTGCGGAGGAAACTGCGAGGCTTTGTCACCCACTAGAAGTCACCCACCACAACTCAATCATGAGTCCATGGGTGGGGCTTCTCCTCCGCCCTCACTATTCAGGGTGATGGATTTCAGTAGATGCGTACGCTGGATTTACTTCAGGGTGCCCTATGGGTGAGCATGCCCTTACACCAAAAGAGGGCATGGAAGCACATAATGAAGAACATTATTCTTTGGTAATCATAAAGAGATTACTGAAGATCATGACATCCAAACTATCACCAAAAGTAAGCATGACATCATTTTGGAAGGGGTGTTTTGAATCTTGTTACGTGATTTATTGGTTGACTTTTAGTTTACCTCATAATAAAGGAGAAGGTATTGTATTTGGTTTAGGAGACCTCTAACAAAGTACTCCTTCCCTTTCAGGAAAAACACCATGCTTTGGTAAAAATACATGTATCACAATAATACCAAAAATCGATACTAATGAGTAATCAATCTGTGCCAAAACTTTGTCGTTTTCGGACGAAGATGACAAAATATGGAAGCGCCGCTGCCGGGGATCGAACCCGGGTCACCCGCGTGACAGGCGGGAATACTTACCACTATACTACAACGACTTGCTGATGATAGTGAGGGGCTCATCGCAGTTCATATACTTTATCAGATCCACCTTCAGACTCCAACCGTGATTGTTCGTAACTTTATTGTTGTACAGATTCGTGGCAGATTCTTACTGTTATTATCAACGATTGGCTTTCTGTATGAGTTCCTTAAACAGAAACATGTACTTGCTTAGGGATTGAAGTAAGAAATCTCCAATCGTGGAAAAGGACGACTCATGGCAATAGCGATACTGATCGTGAGTGAACAAGCAGTTCCTGGAACGTAAACGTAATGACTTTAGGAAGATCTCGTGAACAACCAACACAATGGTATTCGGACACTTCCGGTAGCCGAGGTATTTGTTTAAGTCAGGGTCAAGTCCATCACTCTGAAGGACAGAACCCAAATGTACAGTACATTATCTAACTAATCATCATCGAGCCCATCTGGCTGGAACCCGATTCAGCCCCAAAAGCCAAAAAAGGTATAAGCGTTACCTCTAACGAAGAGTGACATAGCGATTAGTACCATGCTTGGCCCAATGCTCCCTAAGATCAACCGGCAGATTGATATTGACACCTTCAGATATAAGCTTCTCCAAGAGTTTATCAAAGGCTCCAGCACTCATCTTCCGTCCTGCGACTCGTGAGCCCCGTTTCTTAGGGTTGAGAGGTAACGGGAACATGGAGATCAGGGTAGTACAGCAGGCTGATTGCCAACCACCGTTGCCCCATCTGTAGCATTGCTGATTCACGCCGGTGCAGGAGCAGTAAGGAATAGGAGTAGGAACAGCTGAGGATCGAAAGGATCTATTGTTTACAAGTTCGAGTTGATGATCTACGTTGCCAGGTTGTTGTTGTTGTGGCTGTGGCTCTGGAGGTTGTTGCCAGTTGCGTGCCTTCTTGGGATGTTTACCAGTGGCCATTTCGGCTGTGCCCCCCTTTCTCTTCGTTCGTACAAGAATCTCTATTTGTGAGTCCTTACTAAACCTTTGCAAATGAGCGGATTCTGTGTCTAAAACCATGATACCTGATGTATTGGCTGCATCTGGGTGAAACTCTGATGCAAATGTACAGTGCTCGGCAATCTCGGGCCCGTGCAGTGTTGTGGTTTGAGTTGATGGCCTTCGACGTCCAGATGATGACTTCTTTTCCAATCTACCCAGGGCGGCTAAGGCGGTATCCCTGCTCAAAATTGCGGCATCTCGATCTGCAGTCGCGATATCTCGCTGCAAGATGGCTGCATCTCGTTCTGCATAGGCTGCCAATCTTTCTGCCATCGCTGTGCTCTTCTCCATTTGAGCTGCATCCCGTTCAGCTATGATGTCTACGAGTTCATTGGTCTTTTGATGTAGGCATGATCCCTCCCAATCGGCCCCCATATGAGGTGTCAATTCGCCAGGACGTCCCTTGTAAATTGTCTGTCACCATTGCAAAAAGAAACCGCGATATTCAGCTCACAATTACAGGTACTGCAACAAGATAGGACAGGGAACCCGGACAGAACATGGATGATCCTAGACTAGAGAATATACCTATCAAGCTATAAAGTTGCAGATAACTACTTATATACTAACGAAGTGCGATATATTCGTCCCTCGTCCCGCCCGTCATGTGCTATGTAATCCTTACATTGGCAAATCTATTATGCAAGCGGTAAGATTCAGTTTCTAGTTCTGCCAGAGTCATGTCTTCTTACTGATGTTTGTATGCTTTTTTTGTGTGGCTTTTCTTTCGAACCAGATACGATACATCATATCTGATCAGACTTACCATAGCAGTTTCTGTATTTCCCATATCATGTGACTTGCATATCCAATTGTGTAATCCTGTCAAATATTCCCTCTGCAAAGCAATACAGTCATAAGTACGTAAGTAAAGGAGTGTATATTCTATACCCATAGCAACTTGTATTACACTAAATATCAAGAGATGTCACCGTCTTCCAAACCTGTGATAGTTTCTCCTCACTGATCGAGCTTTTCTTCGTAGCAAGCTGAGCAGCATCGATGATCTGTGCACATATGAAACACAGATACTACTTTAAGGATTCACTCAACTTTAATCAAGAGAGAAGGCACCATACAGTGCCCAGAACACTGACTCGACAGACAAATCTGAACGTAGAACTCGAAAAGTATTCTCTACCTTCAGATTTTTGGCACGTTCATGCAACGGAGGAAGGCCATCTAGAACATGTTGATAGATGTACTCAGACGAGCGTGCATGCTTGAAAAAGGGATGTCTTAATAGCTGTTCTGCAGTTGGACGCTTCGAAGGATCCTTGACAAGGCAAAGGGTCACCATGTTCTTGAATGACTGCAGATGAAAAAACTATCAACATATTTGCCAAAGCCACCCGAAATATTCAACAAGTACATAGAACGCAGAACATTCATTTCTGAGTGTACTGAAGCAATTAGCTTGGTGCAAGGATTCACCTGAGAGAACATTTTGAAAAATGCGCAATCCATGTCAGAGGTACCACTCTGTAAAGAGTTTAAAAAGACCTGTAGAACAGATCAACATAGAATTGAGTAAGTAGGACTAAAAGCTCCCGATTGTCTTCCATCAGTATATGTATCACACAGGAAACTTACCTTCAATGAACACTTCGAGAATGGATACTTCGAGAATAGACCAATGCCATGGACAAGTTCCAAAGCCGTGATTCCAAAAGACCATATGTCAGCTCTGCAAAGACAGAAAGAGCACCTCCAGTATCAGGAGGAGAATCACTACAGGGAGGTTGATCTACTATTACCACAATACTATTACATTTATTACTTATTAGTATCTCGTCATGTAACTGAGTGTTGTTGATTACAGATTCAATGATGAAAAATACGACGCAATCTGGTAGCCTAACTTACTTCGAATCAAGTCCATGAAGTCGCTCTATCATCTCCGGAGAAATCCTGGAGAAAGCAAGCAACACTTAAGATACTCAGCTCTTGAGCAAGTGTACACATCTCACGTCGTTTCGAAGCACCATGTCACTACATAAGCCCAGAATTTGATTTGAGAAAACTATACAATGTCTTAGTGCGAATTTCCTCGTATCTCTGGCGATAAACTTGAGAGAAATCTATTCACTTACTCAGTTGAGATACATGATCGATATTCAGCAACGACTATTCAGTGCATTGAAATAAAGGTAAATAGTGCACACCAGCAACAAGATCCCAGGAAAGTGCTTCTTGACTGTTGCTGATCACCTGAGTCCAACATGCAACTAGAAAATCCAAAATCTGCAACTTTGACTCGCCCATTTCCATCTACAACGATACTTCCCGCCTAGCCACCATAATCAGAAGAGTATAAGAATGCCGCTCATTACAATACAGTTCTAAAAAATACATTGCTCCACACACTTGCACTTCCCAAATGCCAAATTCACTGACTCTTAGAGAATCTGACCTATACACTCAAGATTTTGAGATTGCTTGAATGTCTACTAAGAATGATAAGCTGCATCCAAGTCCAAACTATGACTGGTACCTTCATATCCTGATGCACACGGCCATGATGATGAAGGATGTTGAGACCTATCAATGCCTCTCGTAAGAAAGTAGAAACCAGAGCCTCGTCAAAACCGTTCGCAAAAGATGCTTTCATAATGTCCAGGCATGATCCACCAGCCATGAATGGCATCACGATCCACACACTCGAACTCACAGCGAAGGAGCAATAGGCCGTCAATACGTTAGGATGTCTAACTCGGCTTTTCGACGCTGTCCAGATGTCATTCTGCACACAAAAACACAAGTTTCAAAAAAAATTAACTCTACAACATCTACAGGCTCCAACACCGTAATATATTCAAACATCCTCACGTGTCCATATTCCATTAACAGTACCGACCAAAATCACAGGTGGCACTCACACGAAATTTCCATCTCGGTACTGTAAAAGAGCGCCTCCTAAACAGGCAAAAAAAGAAAAAGAAAAAAAAAAAGAAAAAAAAAAAACACATAACAAATGCAGATTAACGAACAGCTGAAACCCTAATATACACTGCATCGCTCGAGCAAACAAGTAGCTCAACGAGAGCCTTCAATTCGTACATTTGCAATGGAACGTATCCCAACAAGAGTATGAGAAGACGATCGGGTCACAAAAACCTCGCTAAGAAATGGAAGGTACCGGAATTCGGGAGCCTTCGTCGAATTGCCGGACTTTGATCGCGACCAATTCGCTGTAGGGCAAACAGAGAGCGCTGTAGACGGTGCAACTGGCACCGCGCCCTAGCTCCTCTAAGAGACGATACTCTGTAGGACTAAGCGGGTAACGGCGTGGTAGTGATGCAGCCTCCTGCTCGCCGCTCTGCTGCTGCTGCGACTCCTTCGATGGCGGTCCTCCTTCCATACCGCACCAAAAGATGCACGAATTGTTTCAAAAAAAATGCACGGGGGAAATCAGTACTGTAATGCCTGCCATAGTGAGCTTGGAGACGGGCAATCGAAAGCATTCACTGCATCCGTCATGTGAGCTTCGGCCATGGGAGCTCAGACAGGCGCTTCTCTGCAACATCTCCAGAGCATGGGCGCTCTACAGTAAGCCATGGACAAACGAGTTTCGTCTGATTGGATGAATATTTATGGATGATAACCATCCACTTCCACTCCGACACAGAGTCACATTGATGTGCACAATTCTTGAGCAGTGTGCCCCAGTTGTAAATTTTAAATGTGGGATTTCGTTATCCTTTGGATCAAGGTATCTTTGAAAAAGAGAATAAATCTTAAGTTAAATGCCAGTACCATATTTGTTCCTTCTGAAATTTAGAGTATAGTTGGTACAAATGAATAGAATGTTGAGTTTTGATGTAAGAACATCCATTATCTTGCATTTAAGGAATTTCACCCATTTAGACTGAGATCTAAGTGTGAGTTTTGAGTGTCGTTACTTTTACAATGTGTGGAAGCATAAATCTTCTGAAAAATTTGAGTATAAAGTAGAAGCATAATTTTTTCATATAATACAAGTATTTTTCAAAGTTTAGTATGCTTATTATTGTGCGTAGCCCCTCCCAAAGTCATACAATGTTCCAAGTCATCTTTTTGTGTCTATGCCAATCAATGATTGCCTTGTGCTAAAAAAAATGTGAAAATATATTCATGTCCGTTTATTGAAAGGTGAAACCTTGTGTATACTTGGTTGTGCACGCCTTTGGGGGAGGGGGGGGGGAGCACTTAGGTATAGATGCATTTACCTTAAATGTGAGTGAATGATTATATGAATGAGAGGCACTCGTTACAGACACACTCGATCAATCGGACTTTAGATGAAGGAGTTTAGTCTCTTCATAATTCTATCCCTTCATTCAAAGTGTCACAGTTGAATTTGGGAACGTCTACGAGGTAACCTAAATGTATTCACACCCTCAATTGACTCATTGGCTCTTCTAAATCTACTATCACAAGTTTGATTCAAAATTTAAAACTACTACATGTTTTTGATGACTCAAGTGTAAGAATTTAGAATTGGGTTACTAATTAGTTGATTTCTAAATTGTTGTTTCAAAGAAAATGAACTCATTCTAAAAAATCTCAAGGTTCGACCAAGCATTTTTGGATGTGGATAAAGATAGAGAGATTCATGAGTCACTGCATAATATGATTGTGTTATGGTGCTCTAAAAATTTGGTATCAACAGATGAATGGTAGAAATTGAATTCAAGGAAACAACGAATGCATGTCCTATAATATAAATGATTGTCACCAATTAGATTATAATGACCCGTATAAGTGTGTACTTGTGCCGCTTCTCGAGATGGATAAGAACACAAGAGATTCACAACAGGTACAATTTGCTCCAGAGGCAAACAGTTTCAGTAATCTGAAACTGTTTGAATGAGCTGCCTGCATCTTTTCTGTGAGAAGCTTCGTTGCAGAGATTGTGAAGCATAAAACAAGAAAAAGGAAGAGCTGGAAATTGATTAACAAATATGCAGTTCAAGTCGGTGGATAGGACTAAGGAGATGGCTCTGTACACTTGAATCTCCAATCGACTATCACATGCGAAAAACTCCATAACTTGTATGTTTTGAAGCAGTTTGAGAAGAGGCAGAGAGACAGAGCGCCAAAACACTTCGAGTGTCCGCTGGGTCGATTATACCGTCGTCCCACAGACGAGCACTCGCGTAGTAAGGATGCCCTTCTCGGTCGTATCCTTGCATCACCTTCTCCTTAAACTTCTCTTCTTCCTCCTCACTCCACTTCATAGCAAGACAATAGATTCCCAATATATCAATATAAGGCTGAGTCACAGTTACTGATATATCATCTGGATGCGCCTGTAAGAGTTAGCTACAATGCTACAAAGTCTATTGTTGTAGAAAGAGAACTTACTGGTGCTTTGTCTCGGATCCTCTTATCTCTCTCAACCTGGGCAAGGACTCCTGCAGCCTGTCGATTGCACAATTCGATTGCACAATTCGATAGCTAGTCAGTAAAACTTAATCCCGAGATGCTACTTAATGAAACAGATTGACTTGTTTTACCTGAGTACCACCCATGACAGAAATTCGAGCATTGGGCCACATGAAGAGAAAGTTTGGGCTGTAGGCCCTCCCACACATTCCGTAGTTGCCAGCTCCGTAGCTGCCTCCCACCACTACAGTAATTTTTGGCACCTGAGTTTCGACCATGGCCAACATCATTTTTCCGGCAACGGTCGTGGAAGATAAACTGACCCTAAGTACCATCTAGTGTTTGTTGCAACTGATATGTTTTGTCTTGAAGTGGTCTCAAGGGGAAAGATTCTGCAGATACATACAATTGGCTGCTGAACGGGGTTATATAATCGGAGCACGTACCTTTGCACATGCCACAGCCATAACCATCTTAGCACCTGCTTTTGCGATGCCACTTGCCTCTGATCTGGATCCCACCTACTTATGCAACATGGCAAGAAAGTCATACATCTGAACATCAACACTTGATGGGCCAACGATCATCACATCTATAGTTGCTCTGGAGCATGAAGATACTGACCATAAAGCCTGTGATATTCTGGAGAAAGATCAAAGGGATGTGGCGTTGAGCACAAAGTTGAATAAAGTGTGCCCCCTTCAATGCCGACTCCGTAAAGAGTATGCCATTGTTTGCAACAATGCCCACAGGTTGTCCCATAATCTTCGCGAATCCGGTGACAAGAGTCTGTCTCCATGCACAACAAGAGCCTCAAGTAAGTAGCGGATTCTCCTAATGCCTTTAAGCTAGTCACAAGAATGCGTAATCCTTAAACACCAGTTGACAAAACACTATTGAAAGGCACATCACCATCAGCCACATACATGTTTGGGAGAGTGCTTACAGAGCCATATAGTTTCTTGAACTCGTCGAACTCGCTTCCATCAACGATACGAGCGATAACAGATCTCACATCGTAGGACTTTCGGGCGTCGGCCGGAACAATACCACGAAGCTCATCTGGGCTGTACACAGGCTCCCTAATTTCTTCCGACACACTGCTCTTGAATGCTCTGTTATGCACCCCTGCTAAGTGAAGATTTTTTACTATCTTGCGGCCAATTGCAAGAGCATGCAGTTCATCTGCCAGAAGATAACGGAGTGTATTAGCTCAAGTGCCTTAAGTATCTGATTGCTACCGCATTCCACAAATTGAACTGCACGTATTAGTGAAACTTTGCTGGTGCATTTCGGAATGGAAGTAAAGAGAGCCTGAACATTACCAGTAGCAAAGTAGTCCGAAACCCCAGATACTTTACAATGAAGTGCAGCACCCCCTAAATCCTCAGCACTAACCTCTTCTCCAGTTGCTGCCTGTAAATCATAACTCGTAAGTGTACAGGTCATTTCTGCCTTTTAGGATACATTAACAACGACAGCATAGCATTTTGCCAATCAATCAAACTTGGTTCCAAGCGCAGCTCTTATCAGCCTTAACCTTCATAGTGAATGGTGGTTCTTAGAGGAACATGCGTTACCTTCACCAATGGTGGACCAGCAAGGAAGATTGTGCCATTCCCTTTGACGATGACGCTTTCGTCGGCCATAGCTGGTACATACGCGCCTCCAGCAGTACATGATCCTAGAACTAGCGCAATCTGTGGAATACCTTCTTCTGACATGCGAGCCTGATTGTAAAAGATGCGACCAAAGTGATCACGGTCTGGGAAAACATCCGCTTGCCTTGGAAGATTGGCCCCACCACTATCTACAAGATATATGCATGGTAAATTACATTGAGATGCAATTTCCTGAGCTCGTAAATGTTTTTTCACAGTGATTGGATAATAGGTCCCTCCTTTGACTGTGGGGTCATTTGCTACTATCATGCAGAGACGACCATGAATAGATCCAATTCCTGTCACGATGCCGCCAGATGGTAGATCATCGGTGTACAATTCATGCCCTGCAAGCTACCTCCAAAACCACAGTCACCTGCTATTCAGTTCTTTCTTCTTGGGAAGAGTGATAAGAATAAGGGATCACTTACAGAATTCATTGAACATCACGAGGAAAGCAGATAACGACTGAATCCTGCAATAGTGATGGTACACCAGGAGGTTGGACTTTCGTGAAATTTGCAATGTACCTGCGAGAGTTCCAGAAATGGTGATCCAGAATCAAGGAGATGGTCGATACGCTCTCGTGGCAAGTACTTGTTTCGCTTCTTGTGGCGTTCAACAGCCTTCAGTCCACCCCCGAGGCGAACCTGATAGATAAAAATTTACACTTCTCAAAACCAGGGACCTGAAGAACAATATGTAATTTCTGGAAATTCTAAAGTTCCAAGTTACGAAGACCGCGAGCCTAAATGCATGATTAACGAAATCAGTATAGTTACTTCGTCAAGGTTCTAACTCGTTTCGTCTCAAACATTGCTTGATTGAGAACTGCCTCATTAGATCTGAAGGCTTACTTTTTCTACTTTCTGTTGAAGGTCAAGCAGAAGCTCCTCCATCGCCTTACGATTCTCAATAAAGGACTCACTCCCTGTTTTGACATCATCCTTGAGTACATTCAAGCTGTGATCTAAGCTCATGAAGCCTCTCCACTTCAAACTGAGGGGATCATAAGACCGTATTCTTGCATCCGTAGTAGCTTTAGAAGCCAACCCAGCGGGAAGATAAGAAACCCTTGGAGATCCATCAATCTTGCCATCCAGCAGTGATTTTCGACCTCCGTTAACGGGATCACCGGTGCCTGGCGACACAATCGCTCCTCTAAGCCTGGATGTAGATAAGGCTGCAATCCATTCTTCACGCAAGCTGGACGACCACCACCTGGTACTCTTTCTCCGAAGAATATGCGCCATTGCCGTTGCGACAATCACATCCTACATGAAGCCCCACTGAACAAGCACAAATATATTCTCAGCGCCAATTGACATGCGAATGAGCCCTGACAAGGACCTGACTTTCGGCAAGATCACTTGCTTGAAAGAACAGGCAAAGAAAGCTCTAGTTGCAGTACTACAACCTAGCGCATAACAATGTCAAGCAGTAGATCTGATCATTAAGTCAAGGACAAAAAACAGTAGAGTCCGAAATTAGGTTAGAACGCAGAACTCTGGCTAATCTACACCAGGACCGTGATTCGTCATAAAAAATGCTAGATAACTTCCTAATTAGCAGAATTGAGGGACGGGCAGACAGGACCAATGCAATGCAATAGAGAAATGCAATCAGATGAACTCCACCATTGAAGCATTTTCTTCTGATCCTTGACTAGAAAAAACAGCTACAAATTACAACAATCCACTTGCATACCACCTGTCCTCGAGTATCAGAAACTGGATGTAAGATGCAACCGATTGGTCTACAATCCTAAACATTCTGATGAGCTCTGTTTAGTCCTTTCAAGAACCTGACCCTCGGGATGATCACTTGCTTGAAAGAACAGGCAAAGGAAGCTCTAATTCCAAGTACTATAACCTAGCGATCACATAACAATGGCAAGCAACTAAAAATAATCATGATCGCTTTGTCAAGAACAAGAAACAGGCGAATCTGAAATTAGGTTGGCAAGCAGAACTCCGATTAATCATCGGCAAGAAACTCGACCGCAAAAACGCTTGTAAATTTCCTAGATTACGAAAAACAGCAAAATAGAGAGACCAATGGCGTGTCAAATTCGAAAGAGAAATGCGATCAGACGGACTTTATCATCAAAGCATTTCCTTCCGAGTCTTGACTAAAATTAACAACAATATAAGATAAAACACGTCACTTGCAAGTTGCATACCAGATGCCCTCGAGCATCTGAATTTGAATGCAATTGCTGTACTATTGCTGTAAAATCATGCTGACCAGCCCTAACAAGAGCCTGACTTCCGCGATAATCACGTGCTTAAAAGAACAGGCGAAGGAAGCTCTGATTGCAAGTACTACAACCTAGCGATCGCATAAAAATTTCAAGCAAGCAGAACGATTCTGATCACTACCTTAGAATCTGAAATCAGGTTGGCACGCAAAACTGTCGATCAGCACCAGCAGGAAAGCAACTCAACCGCGAATATTTTAGTCCAACCAATTGCGAGTCCAAATTTGCGAAAAGAGGAATGCGATTAGACGGATTCTGTAATAGAAAAGAATTCTTGCGAGCCTAGACATGTTACAGTAGAACTATAAGGACTTGCATACCAAGATTCTCGAGCATCCGAACCGAAATTCCTTCTGCGATCGGAAAGAGGAATGCACTGCAGCATTTTCAAGTGCAGCTCACAAGAACACCATGGGATGAGAGAGATGATGCAGGCCACGTGGTGCTGATGTGGAATCTGACGTGGATGATGAAGCTGGTTGTCATAATCAATCCTTTTATCACGTACTTGTTGCCGTGCGTGACATTCTCTTTTCCACGGTGTTACCATTAAACTCAAACTTTGCCACATTATTTAAGGTAGGAGTCGTGAAAACCGTCCAGCCCCAAAAACCGCACAGTAGGTTTATGGGTAGGGTTTGTAAAACCGTCCGTTCATGGTAAGCTGACAGGTTTTTGGGAACCATCCACTGTTTTTAGCTCCCACCATGCATGCTGAACGGTTTTAAACAACTCCTATGTCAGTTCCTTAACCTATTTAAATTCATTTTGGGACATTCAATCCACAGTTTTCGGAATACAACCTTGCAAAAAAGCCAGCACTCTATATTCGGGTAGTGGGACTTCTAAGACTTGAGATTCAAAAATTCATAGGAAATTATAGGATTACTCAAAAAATGTTTTTTTTTGGGGGGATGGATTTGCACTAGCTTTGCAGACCATGGAAAAATAATTAAAATTTTACACCACTATTCCAAGTATGCAAAGCTGAAATTCAGATGGTTTTCACCACTCCTACCTTACCCTTTTCTATACAACCTGAGATTGTAGAGTTGGCAACATTGACAAGTAAATACATTGCCAATATTATCCTCCTATTGTAGAGTTGGCAACATTGACGAGTAAATACATTGCCAATATTATCCTCCTAATTACAATAGTCATATAACCTAACCCTTTAATGTTAGGGAGGCTTTTTACAAAGCCAATTTGCCAACCAAATTCCTCCTCCCAACCATTAAGGGGTTAATCATCTAATGATTTCATTTTTAATAATAAAAAGGAAGGGGATACCTCAAGCTAAATAAGCTTTCCATAACATGATTTTTACTTAATATGAGGGTAGCAACATTTATTTTTAGGATTTGAACTATGCAACTTCCTTCACATGTGGCATTGCTTGACATAGTACACTGTTCACAAAAATAGTTCAAGGCTGCAACCTTCACTTGCAAGTTGTTAAGATATTATCCATTCACTCTCTAGAATCTTCTTCATAGCTACCTAATATCTACATTTATCGTCTTTACCTTGATAGCATGTCTATTACTTCACTTTAATTAACTCGTGATTAACTAATTGTATTCATACAATATATAGACATGGTGAAATGGAGCTCTTTGTTCATTAAGATTCCTTCCTGCTCATTTTTTGTGTTCTTTTTTTCTTCTCAATCTCAACACGTTATCATATTATGTAGTTGCTATTTTACAACCTCTTCTTGTTCTTTTCTCCTCCTTTTACATCATTTCTCTACGGATCATTTGTTATCAATCTTGTTGCGAAGTGCTTTCTGCAATTTTTAGAGAGATTTTTAGAGAGAGCTTGCATAGGGTACATAGTTTTTTGTAAAGAGCTTGCTTAGAGTTTGCTTAGGATCAGAGGGCTGCACAACGCCTGCACCAATTTAATACAACAAAGCTTTAGCTAGGCTCAAATTTCTCATTCCCATTTTTGTGTCATTATATTCTTTTATTTTTTTATGATGTAATATACTATATTTTCTTGTATAAAGTTTATAAAAAAAATATGTCTAATTCTCTGATTACACACAAGTAGTTGGTTTCTTTCTATAAGTGTTGGGGCAAGAAAATGATATCCTTTAGGACACAAAAGATTTTGAAGATTTAAAATAAAGAAGAGTCAGCAATCAACATGCGTAGTTGAAAAAACTGATCTTCTAATCCTAAAGTTATGATTGCAGTGTGCTTACATTTGTTTTGTGATTGAATGTGTTCTTGGTGTGGTTTCGTAATCGGGCTATTGTGGGTGTAATCCAACAATTGGGTGTGTGTTCGGTTTGGTTATGTGCTTGGATATTGTGTTTAGGTTGCCCATGTGCTTTAATCACATGCATGCAGAAAACTGATTGTAATCCAACAATTGGGTGTGTGTTTGGTTTGGTTATGTGCTTGGATATTGTGTTTAGGTTGCCCATGTGCTTAAGTCACATGCATGCAAAAAACTTTTAGTTTGGTGACGGTCGCGCAATTGTGTTTTTGCCTAGGAGAGCCCCCTTCAGTTGAGAAAGGGCCATGTGTGCCCTAAACGCCACTTTGAGCATGATTAGCTACTGTAACTTGGGAAATAGTGATATCCACTTTCCCATTGCGTTTGAAAATGATGAAGAGGTTCTTGAGTGCAGTAATACATCCCTACTACGCAACAACAACCAAACCTATGAGTATTGTATCATGCAAGCTAGCCACACTTACAAGAGTGCAGAAGAGGGTGGAGAATACTGCCATATATGTCATCCACCTCTATCTCCACGGGGTGACCCCTTGGCTTCTTTTCGAGCTGCCAACTCCAAGGCCAATCTTTAGCATCGCCGGCTTGGGCACTTTGAGACAACCGCGATGATTGTACTTGTACCATGTTGTTGGTTGTTTCGGTTGTTTTCTTTTGCTTTTATTATACAACTTTAACAAGCTGTTGGGAGGAGATCTTTTGGCGTTTCACAAGACGTTCCAAGAAAGAATGTTATCAAGATTTATGATGGGAGAAAATCAAACATCTCGGCTTTTACATCTTTGGCTACACTTTGGACCTTCACTAAGTTAGTATAAATTAGATAGCGAACGATGACTTTACTCTTTTTACTTCAAAGCATCATGCTTTTAACGAGGAAGATCATCGTTCGAGGAGGAGTGTTAAGATATTATCTATCCCCTATTCAAAACCTTCTCTAAAACTTATTAGTATTTAATTTTTGTCCTTATCTTGATAACATATCTATTATTTTACTTTCTTTATCTCGTGGTTAACTACATTGAATAGGTAGATTAGTGTTAGATTTTTATAAGATTTGAAAATGCTGTAAGTTTTTACTTTTGATAAAAAAAATTTACCAAGAGTATTGATTTCAATACTGTGGAAGGCTCCCCATCTTGACGGATGTAGAGGGTAAAAATATTGACCAAGAGTAAAAATTTATAACATGTTTATATAAATTAGTGTATTTAACACTAATCTACCTATTTAGTGTAGTTGTACTCATACAATATATACAGGATGGAATGGAGCTCTTTGCTTATTATGATTCCTTCCTGCTCATTTTCTGTATTCTTTCTTCCTTCTCCTTCAACACAAGTTTAGCGCATCGATTACACTATGCCACGAATGCTCTCCAAACCTCGTCCACCGAGCCCGGCTTGATAACCGATCAACAAGGGTGTGGGCAGGGTATGCCCGGATATCATCCGCGGAGACCGAACTGACGGACGACGATACAGCTACCAGCCTCGTATCTTTCTCAGGTTCGAAGGCCTAAGCTCTAGGTTTGAGAAGAAGCTCCCTCTGCTAGACCTAGGTTTGGTTGTATGTTCGAGATACCAGCTCCTAGGTTTGGTGCTCCGTCTCTCTCCTTAAGATGAGCCCCTGCCTCCCATATCACTGAACACCTCGCTTGATTTTGTCCTGTGGCGGTTTGATTTTGTGAACTGTAAGCCTCTTTCGGTCCGGTAGTTGCGCTTTCTGCTTTGAGTTTCTTCTGTAGAAATAAGGCGCTGCCTTTTCTGTCAAAGGATTTCAGTGCCGGATCTTTTGCTGATCTTAGAGTGCGGTAGTCTGTTCTGTGTACGCGGTAATTTCTAACGCCTATGATAAGTACATCGTTGTACGCTGTTATGATGGTGTTATGATTGCGGCAAGAGTCTTTCAACAATTCCCTCCTCCCTTGCCTGCATGATGGCATTGAGAGGCCTAATGCGTTGACACACTCATATCATTGTGAAACAGAATCGGGATGATCAGTATTTAGGTTATGCACTTTGGAAACCGAGGATGACAAAAATGCGGATTTCTATGAAACCCTTGCGGTTCAGGATGTCGATCAATGTTACACACTCTGATGGTTACGAAGATGATTGTCCTCCAAATTGCCCGCGTGTGGAGTATTAACCGAGGATGAGAAATATGCGGATTTCTATGAAACCCTAGTGGTTTAAGATGCCGATCTTAGTTACACACTCTGATGGTTAATGTTTTCGTGAATTGTTTGCCTGTGGGATACAAACCGAGGATGACAAAAATGCGGATTTCTATGAAGCCCTTGTGGTTCAGGATGTCGATCATGTTACACACTCTGATGGTTAATGTTTTCGTGAATTGTTTGCGTGTGGGATACAAACCGAGGATGACAAAAATGCGGATTTCTATGAAGCCCTTGTGGTTCAGGATGTCGATCATGTTACACACTCTGATGGTTTTAGTCGACACTGTCTGTCTGTCCCTGTTTTAATGTACATGTTCGCATTGGGGTCTGGATTTCGATGTGCACCGTGGCATTATAAGTTTAAATCTTTTGATTCGGCACAATTTGTACTAACCGAGGACATAGGTGATAGATCTATCTTTATCAGGAAGAGGGTACGCACTATGAGGAACACCAGTTCAAGAAAACAAGACTTGCATTTTATAACAGATGGTTGTCTTCACCAGGCATACTTTCATTTATCTATTTATGATTGAACCACCTATTCAATCAAACGCACCTTGCCACAGACTTACTGAATGGCTCATCCCAACTAGCAACCTGCTTCCCTTAATGGTCCGTAGAACGTGGACTCATTGAAACGGTGAAACATAAGAGGATGAGTTATGTAAACGAAATTCAAGTTACCTTGATACGGGTGCAGTGATGATATTCCTCTGAATTGCCTTCTCTTTTGATGTAATGTCATGTCACATATGTGGGCTTTTTGTCTATCATTTGTGAGACTATGAAATTTCATTGTAAATTGCAAGTTTCCTTCCTTCATTACGATCTTTTCTGCAAAATGGAAAACAAGTCTTTTGGGGGGCAGAGGAATCACTTCCAGAAATTTAATATCTGTTTGAAAACTTGATTGTTTGTTTGATATTTTTATTTGATATCTCCAATCTCCTGAATTAGATTTCCAGAGATGGGAATACATCACGATTCTTAGCGAATTTTCAGATAACCTCATCACACTTCAGAACTCTGAAACTGAATAACTTCGAAAAGCATGAGGAATTTTGAACCCTGAATGGTGATCCTGCCTTAAAGTTTCCACTGAGAAGGTGATCCATTTGGGACTCACCAAAGAAATCAGGCTTTGATAATTATCTGTAATGTCAATATTGTAACGTCAACAGCCTTTCTCAAATTACTGTGCTACGAGTGTGATAAATATCTGTAATGTCAGATGCCTTGGTTGGTCTTTACTTCTAATTGAGGAAGGTGGTCCAAAATCCACATACCACCAGAAAGCACTTACATGTAGTCAAGTTGTACATTACATTTGAAATGGATTGGTTCATGACACACTGTAGGAGATTGGGTTCATGACATACCATAGGAGATTGGAGATTGTCACTCTAGTCATGTTGTACATTTCATATGGATTGGTCCAAGATTGGAGATTGTCACTGTAGTCATGTTGTACATTTCACATGGATTGGTTCAAGATACACCATTGAAATCAGACCTTCAATGTTCAGGATACTCAAGATACACACAAACATTGTAGTTCCAATTGATCCAAATTCTTACCTACATTGCACACAAAGTTTGATCCACTCGCCAATCCCACCTTATCCCACCCTACTACGCTTATGACTTCTTCACCATTGTTGTGACAATACAAGAGGTCCTTTTCCACGAGACATCAATCATGAGCTGATTCCGATTTAAAATTACCACCACATCAAATTGAAAGGGCCTATAGAAGCTACATAGATACGAATGTCACTGTCACTATCTACAATCAAGTTGAATTAAGCATCAATACATTCTTTACTGACCCAATAATAGTGTACCCAAAACTAAGAAAAAGCTGATCTTCTGAGAAAAACTCGACCAGACACTAGACGTAATCAACTTCTGTGAAAGTTAAAATACAAGATATGTAAATCTTACAAATGGTTGTTAACTAACATGGCTTCCGTGGATATTGTTGTTGTTCCAATAAAATCAGCGCACATCAAGCATTTCCTTCTTATGCTGTGTTGCATATAATGCACATATAATGCACATGTCATGCTCCATCGGGATATTAGCCCCTTAGAAAGGGACCGGAGTTTCTATCTATCGCATGTCATGCGTAATCCTCAAAATATTCGCTAACAATCACGGAGACCAACGGGTTTGCTGTAACCAGATCGACGACAGAAAAACCTCCTTCCTCATCGTTGACCGCCTCGTCAGTGGCAAAAATCTACTGAAAGAACAACTGTAGCTCAGGTGTGGGCTTTGTCAACCACAGACAATTCGCGGATTGAAACAAAACCTTAGCCGCCCCTCTGCTAAATCTAAAAAAGTCTGCTTACCGATTATTCTCTGCAGCTCAATGGCAACAGAATCGCTCTCATGAACCGACTTTCATCGACTGGATCGCCAAGCATAAAACCCCACTCTCTCTCAGAAGTGAACAATCCTCTTAGGAAAGCCTGATCTCTTTCTCCTGCAGTGAAATCAGCCACCTCGCTAAAGTCAACCAAGCGCAACACATCGTTCTTCAGCATAGAGTGAACAGTTCCCGCGCACAGTAGACGTGGAGCTCCAGTGATCAATTGACTACCATTGTTGAGCCTCCAAGAGTGACGTGCTCTCCAAGTTCGTGAATTCAGGCCTACCGACATAGAGCCGCATTGAAAGGTGAGGGGAGTTTATTTCAAACTTGACACTGAAGGGAGGTTGTCGGTAACCACGGTCCCAGTTGTATGCTTGCTAACTCGATGATCTCGATATGACGGGGGTGTAGCTCCATTGCTCAGTTGCTGATCCGTGTGCGTGCGTGCGCAGATCATGGTGCAGTTCAAGGTGAACAACGTGCAAGTGGACGTGCAACAGGTTAGCGATTTTATCCCGAGCGCGCCTAATGGCCGAGAGCGGGCGGAGGCGATGGCGGATGGGAAGGCCATCGATGGATTCTCCCACGACGGCGCCACCTTCTTGACCAAGAGTATGAAGACGGACAATCCACTCGTGGCGGCCGTGTACCTGGCCTTCAGCTACCATCTGCCTCTGGTGCTGTCCCCCGACGTGATCTGGAATACCATCCTGCTGGGCGTATCCATGCACGTCGCCAAAGACCCAGAAAAGCACCGGCACGCCTTCGTCAGCCACAAGGGCAAGGAGGTCCTCAAAGTGCAAGACGACAGCCTCGTCCGAGGCTCCCCCAACAACGACTGGGGCCGAATCGCCTGCACGTTCACGGATCTCATCCGCGACAAGCTCAGCGGCGTGGCCGCCACCAAAGCGCTCAACACGAGCTTCAGCACCACGGACGGTACTAAGCTCTCAGTCACCGTGTCATGTGCTTATCGCTCCAGGAACCATTGAATTGCTGACATTCTTGTGCGGATTGCAACCGCAGAGACGGCGCGCGTAGCGCACGCCATTGTGTTCATGGACGTGGTCAAGAGCTACTTCCAGTACTACGTGGGGACCAGCTGCGGCATCCCGACGATCGAGCTGACGGGGACCAAGGACGACTGGCAGCGGCTGCGGAAGGCACTGGCGCTGCTGGACGATCTGGACCTGGCGGTGTGGCGGAAGCAGCTGGACACCATACTGGCGCACTTCGAGGACGCGTTCGAGAGGCGAGTGGACCAGTCGTTCTGGAACGGCATCTTCCTGGAGCACGGCCGCGATGGATCCGGCGTGCAGACGACGGTGTCGGGGTGGCTGGGGTCGTTGTTCCTGTACGACGCGAGGGGGCGGCTGAATCCCGGCGCGATGGGCAAAGCCGGCGCGATGGGGAATGCCGGCGTGCAGCTGCCGCCGTCGGCTTTCCCGTCCGGACGCTCCACGACGCCGTTCCAGTGGGAATACCTCGGCCAGGACTTCCCGATGCTGCTGCGAGGCGGGCTGGTGGGTGTGATCGTGGATCCCGTCTCGTACACAGTGACGCCACAGCTGGGGTGGCTCGTCACGGACGCGAGGAAGGATGCCTCGACGAGCTAAAACGCGACGAAGGACTTCACTCGCCCGAGGGGATACAGCAGTTGGGCCGACCGCATGCGCGAGGGAGCACGACGCTGGCCCGAGGATCCGAAAGGGGAACTAGGAGAATAAGTCTGTCCCGAAGAGATCAAGCGCGTTGCGAAATTATGTCATAGAGTTGAACCCTTTTAGAAATTCATGTGCAGTAACATTTTATGTTCGTACTTTCGCTTGATTGATTGATCGGAGCGTCGAAATTCTAATGGGCGCTTTCACTTCATGCATGTACAGTAGCTGGACTAGATGTCGTCGACCTCGCCAGTCATATGCGCAGTGGTGTGTCCGGGGAAAGGCGAGTCCGGCAGGGATTGTCCAGGCAGGATGAACAACTTGGGGATCAATAGTACTTGTTTCGTTTCATTGTTCGGAAGGTGGTCACGAAAGCGGAGGAGATAGTAGACAATCTACTGGAGAGCACCGGTTTATACACTGCAATGGATTGGAACATGGCATGAATCCGCCTAATTAGCTCAGCTGGTTAGAGCGTCGTGCTAATAACGCGAAGGTCATAGGTTCGAGACCTATATTGGGCATTCTCCTTTTGTGGGGAGGTCACCCGCAACAGGCTAGGGCGGTACGAAGCACAGGTTCCTACGGAATCAAGTGTCACTTGCTGCTTTCCTTTTGTTTTTTGTTGCTTTCCTTTTGTTTTCTAAACATACGATTTTCAGGTGCAAAGCACACTTCTCTCTTGAAGCGCAACATAATCGACTCCATAAGAGCCTTATTACAAGCATAGTATTGAATCACAGTAGTGGAAAAATGTGCAGGAAGCCGAAGCGATTCATTGCTTTGGATTGAGATCTTATCCCTTAACTCTTAAGAGTATTCCCACTCATCGTGAAAAACGGATGAACTGAACTTATATTGTGAGTGGCGGCCCTTAATAGTGCCCCACCCATCCTCCAAAATGGATGAACTCAACTTGTTTTGGGGTTAAAAGTTGAGGTTGACTTGCAAATTGGGGTCATTTTGAGGGGCAGAGCTCCAATCCCAAAGCAAAAAAAGAGCCCACTGAAAGACAAAGGACAAACAGAGGACAAAACTCCATATTCATCTTCGATTTCCAAGGTGCCAATAAGATTCATCTTGCTTTTGTTTTTTCTTGTTTTATCACCATGTATACAAGTCATGGGTGGGGCACCCGGCTTGCAAACCAACTCAACTCAACTTATTGTGAGGATGATCCACCCTCCCTTTTCAAGGATGGGTGGTGATGCCCTAAAGGTTTGAGCGTGTCGTGGCGACCAGTAGAATACGGTGTATTTTGGTTGTATTTGGAGTGAATGCACACCTTTAATGGGTTTGAGTTCAAAGAAGAAGTTGACATTTGAATTAATGCGGTTCTAGTGAGCTATTACGATTCCAGTTTAGAGTTTCTTGTTGGTAGCAAATCCTAATTATACGACAGCGTACATACTATCCCCAAGGGACTTTTAAGGGTTAAACGCCCATGGGGTCTAAAACGGGCAGCCCAAAATTGGATCACATCATCTTTTGGACTTGGGCATCATGAATAGTGCACTTTTTGAACTTGGGCACCATGAATGAGCAACCATTGATGAACTTGCAACCTCCTACAAGGTTATGTACAACCTCAACCTACCTACCACAATCCTTTCAAACCATAAAATCATACATACAAATTGTGATTCGAATTGTAAAATTTCACTTTTTAACTGCATCATAAGACGGTGACCAGTTTGACATCAAAATATAAGTGAAGAGTCGATTACAGTGAGTGCTACACAGAAGATTCTGTTAGAATCAAGCCCCTTGTGCTTGCTTGGGCGTTCAAGGGTTATAACGTTGCCAAACAACCCAATTAATATCACATAGAATAGAGACTGGATTGCTCAGAGAGTTAGAGGTTGACACAACAATGATGAATATAAAGGTAGTCTTATCAAATTTCAACCATACAATTATGTGATATACTTGTATGCAATATAATACATAGTGAAAATTGAGAGTATTGGGTCCTCCTAGTTGCCATAGTATTATGATAGTTCTACCAAAATGCTATTATAAATCCCTATATAAATCTAAGTCCTCTGCATAGCATTTTGATTATCAAAACTCATATCCTATAAGTATTGGAAAATTTAGGGTTTCACACACAAAAAGGAAACCTCTTGTGGAATTGAGAAAGCACAAAGAGCCATCATCGTACTAGGAATAAACACAAGTACGCCATGATCACTACAAGCCTTAAGGTTGTTGGCCATCTTCTTGAGGACATTTAGATCATAAATACATAGAAAAGTCTTGATACGTAAAAGGATTAGTGAAGCATCTGTAACTTTTGGCTTAAAATCTTCATTAGAGAGTGTGTAATTCTTTTTAAAAGAGCAAAACGAGTTAATGTTGTAGGGAGAGGTGCTTGTCACCACCTTCAATTTGTATTTTACATTGAAGCTACTTTAAAAAGTCTTCTATTGCCAATGGAAAAGTGTGCGATTTCCACCAGGCTCTTTAGCAAGAATGTCTCTTTCCCACAAATCCCAATGGAATGGATCACTATTGCTTCCTGCACATTCTCCACCAAATCCCAATGGAATGAATCACTTCGGCTTCCTGCACATTTTCCCCCAAATCCCAATGGAATGAATCACTTCGGCTTCCTGCACATTTTCCAACAAATCCCAATGGAATGAATCACTTCGGCTTCCTGCACATTTTCCACCAAATCCCAATGCAGTGAACCACTTCGGCTTCCTGCACATTTTCCACCAAATCCCAACAGAATGAATCGCTTCGGCTTCCTGCACATTTTTCCACTACTGTGATTCAATACTATGCTTGTAATAAGGCTCTTATGGAGTCGATTATGTTGCGCTTCAAGAGAGAAGTGTGCTTTGCACCTGAAAATCGTATGTTTAGAAAACAAAAGGAAAGCAACAAAAAACAAAAGGAAAGCAGCAAGTGACACTTGATTCCGTAGGAACCTGTGCTTCGTACCGCCCTAGCCTGTTGCGGGTGACCTCCCCACAAAAGGAGAATGCCCAATATAGGTCTCGAACCTATGACCTTCGCGTTATTAGCACGACGCTCTAACCAGCTGAGCTAATTAGGCGGATTCATGCCATGTTCCAATCCATTGCAGTGTATAAACCGGTGCTCTCCAGTAGATTGTCTACTATCTCCTCCGCTTTCGTGACCACCTTCCGAACAATGAAACGAAACAAGTACTATTGATCCCCAAGTTGTTCATCCTGCCTGGACAATCCCTGCCGGACTCGCCTTTCCCCGGACACACCACTGCGCATATGACTGGCGAGGTCGACGACATCTAGTCCAGCTACTGTACATGCATGAAGTGAAAGCGCCCATTAGAATTTCGACGCTCCGATCAATCAATCAAGCGAAAGTACGAACATAAAATGTTACTGCACATGAATTTCTAAAAGGGTTCAACTCTATGACATAATTTCGCAACGCGCTTGATCTCTTCGGGACAGACTTATTCTCCTAGTTCCCCTTTCGGATCCTCGGGCCAGCGTCGTGCTCCCTCGCGCATGCGGTCGGCCCAACTGCTGTATCCCCTCGGGCGAGTGAAGTCCTTCGTCGCGTTTTAGCTCGTCGAGGCATCCTTCCTCGCGTCCGTGACGAGCCACCCCAGCTGTGGCGTCACTGTGTACGAGACGGGATCCACGATCACACCCACCAGCCCGCCTCGCAGCAGCATCGGGAAGTCCTGGCCGAGGTATTCCCACTGGAACGGCGTCGTGGAGCGTCCGGACGGGAAAGCCGACGGCGGCAGCTGCACGCCGGCATTCCCCATCGCGCCGGCTTTGCCCATCGCGCCGGGATTCAGCCGCCCCCTCGCGTCGTACAGGAACAACGACCCCAGCCACCCCGACACCGTCGTCTGCACGCCGGATCCATCGCGGCCGTGCTCCAGGAAGATGCCGTTCCAGAACGACTGGTCCACTCGCCTCTCGAACGCGTCCTCGAAGTGCGCCAGTATGGTGTCCAGCTGCTTCCGCCACACCGCCAGGTCCAGATCGTCCAGCAGCGCCAGTGCCTTCCGCAGCCGCTGCCAGTCGTCCTTGGTCCCCGTCAGCTCGATCGTCGGGATGCCGCAGCTGGTCCCCACGTAGTACTGGAAGTAGCTCTTGACCACGTCCATGAACACAATGGCGTGCGCTACGCGCGCCGTCTCTGCGGTTGCAATCCGCACAAGAATGTCAGCAATTCAATGGTTCCTGGAGCGATAAGCACATGACACGGTGACTGAGAGCTTAGTACCGTCCGTGGTGCTGAAGCTCGTGTTGAGCGCTTTGGTGGCGGCCACGCCGCTGAGCTTGTCGCGGATGAGATCCGTGAACGTGCAGGCGATTCGGCCCCAGTCGTTGTTGGGGGAGCCTCGGACGAGGCTGTCGTCTTGCACTTTGAGGACCTCCTTGCCCTTGTGGCTGACGAAGGCGTGCCGGTGCTTTTCTGGGTCTTTGGCGACGTGCATGGATACGCCCAGCAGGATGGTATTCCAGATCACGTCGGGGGACAGCACCAGAGGCAGATGGTAGCTGAAGGCCAGGTACACGGCCGCCACGAGTGGATTGTCCGTCTTCATACTCTTGGTCAAGAAGGTGGCGCCGTCGTGGGAGAATCCATCGATGGCCTTCCCATCCGCCATCGCCTCCGCCCGCTCTCGGCCATTAGGCGCGCTCGGGATAAAATCGCTAACCTGTTGCACGTCCACTTGCACGTTGTTCACCTTGAACTGCACCATGATCTGCGCACGCACGCACACGGATCAGCAACTGAGCAATGGAGCTACACCCCCGTCATATCGAGATCATCGAGTTAGCAAGCATACAACTGGGACCGTGGTTACCGACAACCTCCCTTCAGTGTCAAGTTTGAAATAAACTCCCCTCACCTTTCAATGCGGCTCTATGTCGGTAGGCCTGAATTCACGAACTTGGAGAGCACGTCACTCTTGGAGGCTCAACAATGGTAGTCAATTGATCACTGGAGCTCCACGTCTACTGTGCGCGGGAACTGTTCACTCTATGCTGAAGAACGATGTGTTGCGCTTGGTTGACTTTAGCGAGGTGGCTGATTTCACTGCAGGAGAAAGAGATCAGGCTTTCCTAAGAGGATTGTTCACTTCTGAGAGAGAGTGGGGTTTTATGCTTGGCGATCCAGTCGATGAAAGTCGGTTCATGAGAGCGATTCTGTTGCCATTGAGCTGCAGAGAATAATCGGTAAGCAGACTTTTTTAGATTTAGCAGAGGGGCGGCTAAGGTTTTGTTTCAATCCGCGAATTGTCTGTGGTTGACAAAGCCCACACCTGAGCTACAGTTGTTCTTTCAGTAGATTTTTGCCACTGACGAGGCGGTCAACGATGAGGAAGGAGGTTTTTCTGTCGTCGATCTGGTTACAGCAAACCCGTTGGTCTCTGTGATTATAAATATCCCGTATCTTAACTTTCACGGAGTTTTGGGACGTCTAGTATCTGGTCGATTTTTTCCCAGAGTATCAACTTTTTCTTAGTTATGGGTACACTATATTTTTGAAATATCAGGTCAGTAAAGAATTTATTGATGCTTGATTCAAAATGTTCGTAGAATGTGACAGTGGCATTCGTTTCTAGATGTAGCTTCTTAAGGCCCCTTCAATTTAATGTGGTGGTAAGTTTATAATGGAATTAGCTCATGATTGATGATTCCTTGATGATCTTGTCTTATCACAGCAATGGTGAAAAAGTCATGAGCGTAGTAAGGAGGTGGGCTCAGATTGGCAACCTTAAGTGGGATTCGGCCAAGTGGATCAAGCTTTGGGGTGCAATGTAGGTAAGAAGTTACGGTGTATCTTGAACCAATCCATCTGAAATTTAATGTACAACATGATTGCATTTAAAATCTCTTGTGTGAATGCCCATAGTAAGTGCTTTTGGTGGTGTGTGGATTTTGAGCCACCTACCTCAATTAGAAGTAAAGACAAACCAATTACTTAACAAAGAATTATATCTTGAAGAAAAATAGAATTATTTATTTCATTTGAGGCGGGCACTTGACATTACAGATATTTATCAAGAAACACTCAATTACACTAATTTGAGGAATATTTACGTTGCAGATATTGACATTCCAGATATTTTAACGTTACAGATATTTATCATTACAGATATTGACAGTACAGATATTTATCTGAGCCTGAAGCCTTTGGTGACTCCCAAATGGGTCAACTTCTCAGTTAAAACTTTTCGGCAGGAACACCATTTAGGCTTCAAAATTCCTCATGCTTTTCGTAGTTATTCACTTTCAAAGTTCTGTAGTGTAATGAGGACATCTGAAAATTTCAGCTAAGAATTGTGATGTATCCCCATATATTTAGAGACTAATTTAATAGATTCTACCAGTAAGAGAGTGTAACATATTGACTTGCTTAGGGCCAAGACTTCAAACAAAGATTATATTCCGGAAAGTGATTTCTCTGGCCCCCAGAAGACTTGTTTTCCATTTTGCGATAAGGATCGGTCTCGTAAATGATAGACAAAAAGTCCAAATATGTGACATAATGACATCACATCAAAAGAGAGGGCAATGCAGAGGAATATAATCAGTGTAACTACCCATATCAAGGTAACTCGAACTTCGTTTACGTAACACACTGAGTGTCCGGTTTCGGGCCCCTTCATTTGAAGGAAGCTCCCGCCCCGTAATGCCCTCTGCCCTCTCCAGAGAGGGCATTACGACATAATGCCCTCTCCAATTCTCACTTTACAGAAAAAAAACCCAGGCAACACAAAAAAAAAATCATAAAAATTGTATGAACATTATATTACATAAACAAAGCAAATACAAAGGAACTTGACAAATAGCAACCGAAACTCGGGCAATGTGTTACACAACAGGAGCCCCCAACGGTCGGGTATTCCGCCGGGAAATACCCTCCACGTCGGGGGCTCCTGCTATACATAACTCTTCCTCCTTATGTTTCACCGTTTCAATGAGTCCACGTTCTACGGACTGTGAAGAGAAGCAGGTTGCTACTGTAGTTGGGAGGAGCCATTCAGTAAGTCTGTAGAAAGGTGAGCCAGTCAGTAAGTCTGTGGCAAGGTGCATTTGCTTGAATAGGTGGTTCACTTATACATAGTTGAATGAAAGTATGCCTGGTAAAGACAACCAAATCTGTTCGAAAATGCAAGTGTTGTATGCTTGAATCGGTGTTCCTCATAGCGCGTATCCTCTTCCTGATAGAGATAGATCCATCACCTATATCCTCGGTTAGTACGAATAGTGTCGAATCGAAAAACTCAGACTCACAAAGCCACGGTGCACATCGAAGATCTAGACTCCAATGCGAACATGTACCTTAAAGCAGGGACAGACAGACAGTGTCGACTAAAAGCATCAGAGTGTGTAACATGATCGACATCCTGAGCCACAAGGGCTTCATAGAAATCGGCATTTTTGTCATCCTCGGTTTGTATCCCACACACAAACAATTGACGAAAATATCAACTATCAGATTGTGTAACTAAGATCGGCATCTTAAACCACTAGGGTTTCATAGAAATCCGCATTTTTGTCATCCTCGGTTTGTACCCCCACACGCAAACAGCAAAACGTCCAGTGCGCTGAAAAAGCAATGGAGACTGTACAAAAACATGTCAGGTATGAGGGCAGGGAAGAAGGCCGATCGCACTGCAGAGATAGCAAAACCGCTTTTTAGGCAAGGCCTTCGTAAAAATGTTGGCCAGTTGATCAGTAGTCGGAACATAGCAGACATTGATGTCACCGCGTTGTTTATGATCTCTAATGAAGTGATAAACAATGTCGATGTAATTGGTGCAGCCGTGAAAGTCCGGATTATGCACAAGTTGGATAGCGCTCTAGAGGTTATCTGGGAACAAGGGTGCGGGAAACGTTTGAGAAAATCCAAGATTTCCTAGTAACCTACGAAATCATATAACATCTTTGGTAATGGAGTTGGAAGCTACATATTCAGCCTCAGTCGAGGAAGTGGCGACACAAGTCAGCTTCCAACTTGCCCAAAAAGAGGTGCATGATCAAGCAGTAATATGGTGCCGGAGCGACTCTTCCTGTCAACAATATTGTTGCCTCCATAATCAGCATCTGTGTAAGCAGCCAAAGTGTTGGTGCCAACATGCCCATTGTGATATAGAGCTTAGTTAATCGTACCGGCCAGGTAGCGAAAAAAATGCGGCTGACAGCGAGAATATGAGGTTGCTGAGGATTTGCAAAGAACTGTGCGACCCGGCTGACTGCAAAGCTAATATGGCAGGTCTTATAAGAGTCTGCACAAAGAGAAGGCACCCGACGGCAGTCGAGTAAGCAAAAGTAACTTCTTTAGGTGGATCATCAACGTTCTCTAAAGACGTGTTCGGATCAACTGGAGTAGATGTCAAGCGGCATTCCTCAAAGCTGAAATGAAAAAGGATGCGGCGCAAATAGATAGCGTGATGAACATATATGAGGCGTTGGTCTAGGGATTGGTGAATATGTAATGCTACCTATAAATCAGCAGAGGTGCAGGTTGTGGAAAATCGGCTCTCCATTTATGACATGAGGTGATCCAAACGTTTGCTTGGAGAACTGCAAGCTAAACCATTGTCGACGAAAAGCGTAACAATAAGAATCGGGGAGGAGCCCGAGATGTAGACACAAGGATGTAGGTTCAAGCTCAAAATTCAATTGAAAGTCGTTGAAAGTTTTATTCCATATCCTTCCTGATTGCTTGAATTCATAGAGGCTTCGAAGGACCAGGCATACCAATAGCTGTCCGTGGGGATTGTAAACTTCAAATCCAGGAGGTTGCTTCATGTATAAAATCGTGTTGTTTGCATGTTCAAAAATGCCGTTTGAATGTCAAATTAGGTCATGTGCATGCCCTGTTGAGAAGCGATGTTGAGAACGGCCCAAATAGCATCGTATTTAACTACAGGGCTATATGTTTGGTTATTGTCCACTTCTTTACTTTGGGTATAGCCATGTGTCACCAACCTTGCCTTGTATTTTGAAACGGAACCATCTGGATTCGTATTCACACGATAAATCCACTTGCATTTTACTGCCTTGCGCTTGAGTGGAAGTTGAACAAGCTTCCATGTGCCTGAACTAATTAAGGGGTCATATTGCCCTAGTGGAAGTTGAACAAGCTTCCATGTGCCTGAACTGATTAACGAGTCATATTATGTCTACATGATTGTCTGCCACTCCGAAGCCTGCGGGTTGTGCATAGATTCGTTGTATGTGTGAGGATCTTCTAGAATGCGTATCAATTCACTAGAAGAGGAGGCGAAACCGACCGAGCTAGACGAGCTCGCGATGCGAGAAAATGACTTGGGTACATAATAATCGGTGTACCTGGTAGGAGCACCACGTATGCGGTGTCGGCGGGGTTGATGATGACCTTCTGCCTTGGAATGGGTGCTTTGGGTTTCAACATGATATGATACATGGAAGTCCTGGCTACATTGCTTCTTCCTTTCTTCCGCTAGAAGATAGTCTGACGCTTCGTTCTCAACATCGTCACCTTGTAGCTCATTGATTGATTGAGAGATGGTGTCGGTCGAAGGTAAAACATTGTCCGAGCAATTGTGGAACTATTATGAAGAGAAAAAAGGCCTGAGATTGCGTATGTAGTTGGTGTAGTGAGAGATGAAACCTCATCAAAGATCACGTCACGACTCACAATAATCCGTTGTTGGTGAGGATCCCAAAGTTTATACGCTTTTGTCTTGCTATGTACAATAACTGACAAAGAGGGTTTTGATACCTTTCGTTCTAACTTGGTCCGTCATGCTTTTGGTATGTGGACCTATGCAATACTCCCAAACACCCGCAAATGACCAACTGTTGGTTGCCGGCCTGTCCACACGTCCTACGCTGTCTTTGAGCAGAGGCGAGATGCGAATCGGTTAAAATGCCTCGCCCTACCATTGAGTATTGAGTCCCTTTGCATGCAGCGTCATGCGAACGCACTCCACCAATGTTTGATTTTCGCGCTCAGCAGCTCCGTCTTGTTCCTCCAAGTATGGACACGTGAGTTCATGCATGACGTTGTGGCCGGTGAGGAAAGCACCAAATGCTTGATTCACATACTCCCCTCCTCAGTCACTGCGGATCTTTTGAAGAGATACTGTGTCTGAAGAGATACTAGCAAACGCAAAGTTTTGAAACATTCTTTGACTTGTGATTTTTCTTTGACACAAATTGGAAACTAGAGTGTCATCTTTGAATAAGATGAAATACCTTGCGCCATCAATCGACGCATTGGACCACAAACGTATGTATGAAAAAAAATCTCATGTCTATAAACTCGGGGCATCATGCTCTTCTTTGGAAAAGGCTTTCCGAAGCTCTTTCTAGTCCCACATCCTTCACATGGACTTTGCATTAGTGTATGGTTTTGGAGATCCAATCTGTCTACCATTACATAAGACAGTATGTATTGGGGTTATTTGAGCGTAGTTGACATACCTAAATCTCACGTGCGACAGCATCAGTCTCAGTGTAGACCTACATCAATAGAGGCTTCGAGCTAGGGGCGAATGAGCGATGACTATGTTTGCATGACTAGTAGGAGGAGTGGTTCGCAACTTCAGTTCATACAACTTAGTCGTGCGGCTTCCAGTCATCACCATCTTCCATCTCTCTGCTGTAGTTAGGTAACACTCTTGCTTGTTTAACCGGAAAATAAACTAGAACTTGAGAGCGACTGCGTTGATCATCTATGACTTTTTTGATAAAGGTGTGTGTAGACACGACAGTGTAGCTCACATGAAAAACTCTATCGAGTTCCATGATGTAAATAATTATGAGTTTTAGATGGGAAAAGAAACAAGTACCATGAGCCAAAAACACACACTAAAGATTGTTACTCAATGGTACATGTATTGCATGACATCAACTGCAGACTTCACTTAGACTCAAGACTCTTCACTACATGATCATTGGAAAGACAATGTGTTTCACTCTTCTCATCACTTATTTACAGCAATCAAGCAAATCTGAAACGACCTAACAAACTAACAGATCCTGTTGCTTCCGTTGAGAACGTTTTCCAAATCATTATATTTGTTCTTGCTCCCCAGCATGCCGCTCCATGTCGGTTAGCGTCATATCTCCATGTCTTCAACAGGGCCAGAGTCGAGCTCCCTCGCGTCTGCGGTCGCCTCATTTGAAGTATCCCCTCAGGGGAGTGAACTGCTCCGTCGCGTTTGAGCTCGTCGGGGCAGACTTCTCCGCGTCCGTGACGAGCCACCCCAGCTGTGGCGTCACTGTGTACGAGACGGGATCCACGATCACACCCACCAGCCCGCCTCGCAGCAGCATCGGGAATTTCTGGTCGTAGTACTCCCACTCGAACGGCGTCTCGGAGCGTCCGGACGGGAAAGCCGACGGCGCCAGCCGCACGCCGGCTTTGCCCATCGCGCCGGGATTCAGCTCCCCCCTCGCGGTGTACAGGAACAACGACCCCAGCCACCCCGACACCGTCGTCTGAACGCCGGAGCCTCTGCCGCCGTGCTCCAAGAAGATGCCGTTCCAGAACGACTGGTCCACTCGCCTCTCGAACGCGTCCTCGAAGTGTGCCAGTATGGTGTCCAGCTGCTTCCGCCACACCGCCAGGTCCAGATCGTCCAGCAGCGCCAGTGCCTTCCGCAGCCGCTGCCAGTCGTCCTTGGTCCCTGTCAGCTCGATCGTTGGGATGCCGCACATGGTCATCACCCGGTACTCGAAGTAGCTCTTAACCACGTCCATGAACACAATGGCGTGCGCTACGCGCGCCATCTCTGCGGTTGCAATCCGCACAAGAATGTCAGCAACTAAATGGTTCCTGGAGCAAGAAGCACAGGTGACACGGTGACTGAGAGCTTAGTACCGTCCGTGGTGCTGAAGCTCGTGTTGAGCGCTTTGATGGCGGCCACGCCGCTGAGCTTGTCGCGGATGAGTTCCGTGAACGTGCAGGCGATTCGGCCCCAGTCGTTGTTGGGGGAGCCTCGGACGAGGCTGTCGTCTCGCACGGTGAGGACCTCCTTGCCCTTGTGGCTGACGAAGGCGTGCCGGTGCTTTTCTGGGTCTTTAGCGACGTGCATGGACACGCCCAGCAGGATGGTATTCCAGATCACGTCGGGGGACAGCACCAGAGGCAGATGGTAGCTGAAGGCCAGGTACACGGCTGCCAGGAGTGGATTGTCCGTATTCATACGCCTGGTCAAGAAGGTGGCGCCGTCGTGAGAGAATCCATCGATGGCCTTCCCATCCGCCATAGCCATCGCCCGCTCTCGGCCATTAGGCGCGCTCGGGATCAAATAGCTAACCTGTTGCACGTCCACTTGCACGTCGTTCACCTTGAACTGCACCATGATCTGCGCACGCACGCACACGAATCAGCAACTGAGCAATTGAGCTATACCCCAGTTATATCGAGATCATCGAGCTAGCAAGCATACAACCGGGATCGTGGGTACCGACAACCTCCCTTCAGTGCCAAGTTTGAAATAGACTCCCCTCACCTTTTAATGGGGCTCTATGTCGGTAGGCCTGAATTCACTAACTTAGAGAGCACGTCACTCTGGGAGGCTCAACAATGGTAGTCAATCGATCACTGGAGCTCCACGCCTACTGTGCACAAGAGCTGTATGCTCTATGCTGAAGAACCATGTGTTCCGCTTGGTTGATTTAGGCGAGGTGGCTGAATTCACTGCAGGAGAAAGAGATCAAGCTTCCCTACGAGGATTGTTCACTTCTGAGAGAGAGTGGGGTTTTATGCTTGGTGATCCAGTCGATGAAAGTCGGTTTATGAGAACGATACTTGTTGCCTTGGAGCTCAAGACTGGGTCGCTTAGTAGACTCTGTCGGCCGGGCTACTCTATTCTTTCCTTTTTTTTGTTGCGATAATCAAGGCTCGGCTACTTTTCCAATATGCGAATTGTCTGTTAAATTAACTAGCATTTCACCGTCATAGTGTTTATTCCGACAATTATGATTTTCCTCCATTCCCACCACTTTATAAATCCTTTTCTCAAACTACTTCATTTCTGAAATATGTTGGAGGAGAAAATTTCTTCGGTCCTCCGGATCTGCAAAAATCAAGGTTTGGTTTAAACACCCACCTCACAGAGAATATTAAGCTTTCGTATTAGTATTCAACCCTTACCATTCAATTCATCAAAGAAAATCTGAGGCCCACTTTATACTCGGTGCCGGATTATGGGCCGGCTTGAATTCTTCAAATTTCCACCACTAGGATGGCTCAATTCTTTCAAATCGGGCCCAAGTGTTTTATAGTTTATACTAGGGCATGACCAGAACTTCAATTATCCTATGTCGCACTGTTTTGGCACCAAAATGTTTGGTCCTTAGTGATGCAATTGGGACACCATTGACCCTGGCCCAAACCCCCGACCTTGGGCCCTAACACTGGCAGTTAGATCCGGCTCTCCGGCCGGCCCCAGCCTGTTTATAAAGTGGGCCTAAGTATATCAACTGCTAATGTTAAAAAGAGCCCAAAATCGGACATTTGGGGGTCTGGTTAGCCCCTTGTTTACTATTTTTAACTTGTGTGATAATGAAAGCTTTCACGGATTGTACAATATTTACATAGCCTTCCGATTAGTAACTTCTTTCCTCAGAATTCCTCTTATCTTAGGAGATATTCATGATGAGGGTTTGGAATCACTATTTGAGATTTACCCAAACTTTGGCATATGCTCGTTATCCTCAAAATCTGCCCAAAATACATTAGATCACAAAAACTTGAATAATTCACTAGAAATTAAGATTTTGACTTTTTTCAAGTTGTATTTTTCGTCCTTGGAAATTAGACTTGAAGGTATGATCTAATCGTTTGGATCTTTCATTCAATCATTCTTCACATGTCATCTGTTTATGAAAGAGGGGCCTTTGAAGGTGAATTTCACCATACCTCCTTGTGAAAACTCAAGCATTCCTTTAGATATGATAGGTTGCATGAGGGTAAAAATTACATAAACATGGTCCTAACTCATTTAGGAATAAGAATTTTAAGTGCCGCAATTCAAATTTACTCTTAAAATTGGTTTTTTGGGCTCACAAAATACTTCAAACCCATTTTGCAACAAGGGAAAAAAACCTTTTTTTTCAACTCTAAATATTGTGATTTCACAATTGGTATGGAGTTTGATCTAAGTTTTGGTACACACATACATGGACAAGTTAGATATAAGATCTTACGGTTACATACTTGAGATTACGTCAAAAGTTGAAATTTTCATCTTGCATTGAAAGAGGGTGGTTTTCAGGAATTGTGGCAATTTTGGACGTTTTTTACTTTAGGGGTTAATGACTCATCCAAACCATCCCAAAAATTCAACCAATTTTGACGCATCATGATTTTTTTTTCAAGCAACATAGGGAGTATTTGAGGAAGGCTAGACTATAGAGCGGTATAGTGTTCCGTGCAATTTATAGCAGCCACATGTCACGGGTTCCCGCGGAAGTGAATGCAAAATCCTAATTCGACTAGTTGGAGCTACCCTTCCGACATCCTATGAATATTTGCATTAAAGTTCATTCTTCAAACCCTGATCACATGTTCGTAAAATTTACGAACGCCGCAAACGAGCATACAAGGTACTCATACAATGAGGTTCAAAAATCCCCACCATAGTTGGGTGGACGAAAGTGATGAGCACCACATTTGCATGAGGAATGAAACCCACAACTTTCTCATCGGAGGCCATAAGTCCTAATCACCAAGCCAATGCTTATGGTGCCTTCAATGTCATTCTACAAATTGTACCAACATTAGGAATTCAAAGTTTTATATATTTCTATGAAAATTGTGATTCTAAGTTTACTATAAATAAGCCAAATATCACATCTGTACGAAAAATTAACAAATCAATCCAATGGAGTTAGTTGATTAAGTGTGAAAATTAGTAGCTCCATGTCTTTACACATTGTGGAGATTATCTTTGCAAGTTTATTACAAGAAATACTTATATGTCATACATATATGAGACTTTCTCTACTAGTAACACTCCCGACAATAAAAGTATATGAAAACAAACCGCATGTTTTATCCCCTTTTAGGCATGTTAATCCCCTCTATCATCCTTTCTCCTGTGTTTTTAAGGTTATCAAAAATTTACACTAAAAAATATAATATGCAACAAAAGGAAATGACAATAAATGGTCTCTTCGTTAAAAATTATATCATATGTGAATGATTCTTATTGATATTTAACCCTTAAAGGTCTGAACAACCAGATTTTGGTTGCTGGAATACGACGTATTTTGATCATATTAGAATGAGTGTACACCTTTAATAGATTTGAGTTCAAAGGAGAAGTTGACATTTAAGGCCATGCAATTCTACTGAGCTTTTAAGATCAGAATATAGAGTTTCTTGTTTGTAGCAAATCTCAATTATACGACAACGTATGTACTATCCCCAAGGGACCTTTAAGGGTTAAGTGCTACTTGCTCCAAAACACATCCCCAAAGTAAAATCATCACACCTTTTGGTACTGTTTTGGTTCGCATGCTCGCTTTATAATTAGTGAGGAACAAGGCTTCTCAATTTGTGCCAGTATATCCTTTTCTAGTGAAAGAATACCTTTTCTACCTTTTCACCTTGTGTTGAAGGTACTTTTAGGACAACTATCATGAGTTTGTGTTGAAGGTACTCTTAGGACAACTATCATGAGTGCAAAAGAAGAGGAAGGAGAAGAATTGGACAATATTTCAAGAGCAATGTTCTTCTGAACAAGTAATCAAACTGAATGAAAGTATATCTAATTTTGTTATCACCTAGTCGAAGGAAGACATTAAAATTTTTAAAGCATGATTCTTTGAAACAACGGTTTTACAGGTACATTGTATTAGAGCATCCATTGTGCGCAACACTGAAGGCTCCCGGCGAGGGTTTGGGGTAGCTAGTAAGGAAAAGCCAATTGCAACAGAATTGTCCCAACGAACAGGAAGAAGTGAGGCTTAAAAAATAAAATGATTTTACACCAATTTTATGATTTTACACCAATTTGATGTTGCTTGACGGGTCACTGCAATAGCTACAAATCGTCCATAAAATCAATCACATGAGCTTTTCAAGGAGGAGAGAATCATTCGACTCTATATCGGAGCATGGGTATGGAGGGGCACACACCATTGACAAACCTCGGCAACAGGGGTGTATCACCGCCAAAAACCATTCCAGAGAGTATACGCAGCGGATGCTCTTCCATTGGAATCATTGTCTGCATAGAAATATCATTAAAAGCAGATTGACATTTCTGCCATTCTCAACATTCGGTGTAACTCGACACCAACAATTGGGAATTTTTGAACGATGTGAGAACACATGAAACCGCCATATTCACGTGTCGTTGGACACTGCAGCTGCAAATCCAAGTATGACCAAGTAAAGACTTGACTCTATTGACCAATGTGTTTACTATTCAGTCTCAAACCGTTGAAAATGAAACAGGCATATTGCAATGCTACAGTACCACTTTTCAATCACTTCTCGGCAAGGCTGTGCACACGGTGCTCGAAGATGAGGATGTTTTGCGCAGAATTTGCTGCAGTCTTTTGATAACAGTGCACACCAAAACGTGCTACGCTGCGATTCATTGCAGATCACATTATCTGGTAGGGCAACTTGGTAGAAACTATCTCATTTTGAAAAAACCTAAAACTACAGAAGTGCAGGAAAGTTTACGTTGGATCAAATCGCTCCTCAGTCTCTCCTGCTTTAAATTCAGTATAAATAATAGATTGCATCGTATTGAGAATGAATCGGCTTTGTACAATGTATGGTACAACAGAGTGAAGTGTGAAGAAACACTCGGCAAATCATGCAACCTACGTGAGGACATACTTTTGATGAGCACCTGCCTGATTCATGACCAGCAATTTCATGAGAATCTGGCAAATGAAGATCATCAGCATGAACTCAAAACGTACCTTCTTAGGGTTGAAGACACTACAACACCATTCCTGTTGAATGTCGCTGCATCGATTGATGCAACGAAGTCCCAATCCGTGTGCAATGAGCAGTATTCTACCAGGGTAATTCGTATCAAATGATCTGCATCACACAACATTCAGAAGGATTAATAACATATGCCCAGTACACATCAAGAATCATTCATGTGGCGATGGCATCATGAAGCCTCGCGAGGTAGTCTAAATCAAATGTTATCCTATTCGTAAAAGATCATATCGACACTTACCATGGAGAGAACACTGCGCTCGTTGTTAAGAAGTGGCTGCAGGTAGCTCGATAAATAAAGCATAGGGTCATTTGTTGGCTTGGTTTGCGAAGATTGAATCAAGGGTTATCGTCCAGGGGGAAGTTGGACATCATTCCCATAAAACGCTCTCGGAACGAGCGTATCACAGTGCGCACCAACGTAATATTGTCTTTCAGAAACTCCTCGTACACTTGCTTACAGTAGCGTTGCCGGTCCTCCACCTCTTTCCTTGACAAACTACGCAAGGTAGGCAGAATGCGATGCATCTCATTGGTGGGGAATTGCAAAATACAGTACTGCCACTGGATGAGCGTTTCAAAAGGCTTGACATAGTTATCAGCAATCAACACAGGGATGGCACCGTTGCTCATGATCTCAAACATGCGATACGAGGCAGGGGACCTTCCGGCTGGTGCCAAAGCAAATGTCGAGTTCATGAGCTCCATGTAGTCATAGCTATCAAACAACTTCTGCCCCTCCTCACACCCGGTGCCAAGCCCTGGTTGTGCCTTGAGCAGTTTCGTGTTCGTCTTCCCTTGACAAGTCAACACCACCACCACATCCTGCCCATTATGCATGCCCCGAAACTCGTCAGCTCCACGAAACATCCCCTCTCGAGACAAGTACCTCTTCCCCTTAAACGTCAAGAAGTACTTCCTCTCAAATGCCTTCAAGTTGTACAGCTCGGGAATGATGTAGATATTTGAGCGGGGCAGTGGGATAGCAATGTCGAATGCCGACCTGTATGTAGTTGGCTGCAGCAAGGTGCTTAGTAGTGACGCCATCCCTAGAGACTGAGGAGCTGGATTCACGTCTCCCCACCGATCTGCAAAAGTGACGATCACATGATTGAGTCCACCGTTCCAGTAAGGCAGGCGCTTGAAAGCTGGCTTGGTCCAGGAGGCTTTGTTCTCCTCCGTGTCTGAGAAGTAGAAGAATAGGCAAGCTTGCTCCGGGTCAGTGGTGTGCCACTCCGAGCCAGGAAGAGCTTCTAGGTACATGGGCACATGGAGCCCCTTGGGCACTGGATCGTTGTAGGTGTAGATGAGAAGCTTGCTGCCTCGTTCACACCGAGTGAAGTTGAAGCACGCGTCCATGGAGCATCGAGGAAAGGCATCCGCTTCGTGCCAAAGCTTGTCCGCATGCCATGGTGCAGGATTCGAGGCTTCGAAGTAAAGCATGAAACAGAGGAGCACAATGTTCCATGCCAAGAAGAACATCACCAGCCGACTCCGATCCAGTAGCATCCCACCTGCTGTCTTCCATAGATTCCCCATCGCACATCTGTGGAACAGTTTCGTTTCATGGCTCAGTTACTACATCCAACACATAGTCATCAATTTTGAGCCAATAAGTATACGACAATCACGAAACAACCACACCTACACTAGTCTCTGGATCGAAAAAAATATGATCGAAAAAATAGGTTTGAATGATCAAGCGTGTGACAAAAGAAAGGTACCCTGTAACTCACGAAAACAGAAAATTAAAACGTCACAATCAATCCCACTCGCATAGCAAGGATCCGCAAATCGATCCTCTTCCTACCTCCATCGATAAAGAGAACGTGATCGCACCCCTCACACCAAAACCGACACAATCACACCCGCAGTGGATGTAATAACAAATTCCTACGTACAAACCCTAAAACTCTGATTGCTTTTCAAGAATGCAAGTCTGATCGACCAGAGTACATTTTCCTCATTAAGGTCGAATATCTCATCCGCAGTATAATTGCAACCTATCACTGATTCCAAATATAAAAAGATCCTCGACAACTACGACTGCCATGAGCGAAAGATCAATTCTCATGAAATCCTCAAAAGACTACACATCACAGTTAAAAAGTACAGTATCTTCTGCTAAAAAGTAGCGTCTCTTCGTTGAACCCTAACGTGAACGAAGAAATACTATGACCTCACGATAAATGTTCAATAAAATCCTGATCTTGAAAAATTGTCAGAATCTGATCTTCCAACAATCTAGGTCCCACACCAAGGACAGTGACAACCAAACCATGAGATCGTTTCATCAGCACATTAAGGATAAAAGCAGGAGTTTAATTACGGCACTGCAGATCGAACCATCAAGTGTGAGATCAAGGGTGTTACATGAGGATGCATGAGGCAAAGACAGATGTGCAACGACCTGGTCCAACAGGGGCTTATCATCGTCAAGCAAGTTGGAAGAACTTGAGGTGCGATCTGAATCAGGCAATGCGAGGTGCCCGCCCCGAGTAACCCCGGGATCGGTGGCGTAATGTAGATTCCAATTCCCTGGTGGGCTAGCCTTCCCTTAGATGCTGTGCTGCGGTGAGCTCGTGCTTATCCGCCATGGCCACGGTGATTGCGCGCCATGGCCGTGATCCAGCCTACCGCCTCCCTCGTTCCGACTTGGTGGTAAGTCCCTCTCCCGACCCGACTTCTTTTCTATTCTTTTTCCTTTTTTTTTTTCTTTCTTTTTTCTTCGACACACATGAGCTGAACATCTGCACGGCACGGGGTTTTGACATCGGGTAGTTTGAGATTTCATGGGTCAGGATTCGCACTCCCAGCAACGAAAGCTATTGGGTACATACTTCCCTCATCTGCCTAGTTTGATGCCATTCCGGACCTACCCCGCCCCGACTTTGGGCGGGGGGAAGGCGCCGTTCAAATTTAGAACTTACATCGGAGGAGATGGCCATCTCGGAGGCATTTGCAGACGCTACCAAGGCAGCTTGGCTTCATACTACTACCTTGATCCTTATTCTCAGCATAGTGGTACATTTTTAACTGCCATATGTAAAATCCGTGAGAAAAAAATTTTTAATTCGATTTTGGAAAATCCAACCGTAGGATCTTGTTTACAACTACCTTGTTAGTCTACCTGTCATTTTTTATCAAATTTCATTGTATGGATCTTGAGATATATTGAGTTCAAATTTCAGTTTTACGTATTTTTTTAAAGCAGATCAACCCAATTTGGGATGTTCTCTCCTTTTTAGGGGTTCTCAAATCCTAAATGGATTTGATACACATTGGTTACGTACCAATGTCTTTACTACTAGGGTGGACTTTTCATTGGAGTGGCATCCAGCTTAGCACCCTGAGCTAGAAATAGAATCTTGAGTGTATAGTTGTAGGTAAGAAATCTTCTTGTGAATGCATGCATTTATAGAGAACCAATTCATACATGTGTGTCCTCCGGACACATACAAAAAAGGTGCCCCCCTGCCTGCGATCCTTTGTCCCCCCATCTCTTCATGCCTTCGTTCCATTGTGCTTGTGTTCCCCGTGTATACATAAGAACTTAGATAGCCAATGTACATGGATAGCTACTGTAATCTTTTATTAGTTTTAGATGTATGTATACATATATGATTAATTGCCATCATACATGGATCCCTACTCTGACCATTTGTTAGTTCACATGGTTTTCTTGGGGGGGCGATTGAGTATGGGTCTTTATACCCTACTAATAAACTTATTGAGGCTTTGAATATTTAGACTTTGTGGGATTCCTTACTAAGAGTACACTTATCTAATTGCTGACAAAAAAAATACAGCATGTTGAACATTGCTTCTAAATGGTTTCATCAATAGTAAAGTTAAAGCATTAAGAAATTTAATACTATATTTATTGTTGCTTGTTCAATTATATCTTTTTGAAAGTTTTCAAAGTGTGAGTTAACTTCATAGAGATCAGAAAAATGAAGAAATGCTACATTTGTCTTCTTGTTTCTTTGAAGAGGACATCAACTATATAGAAGTAGGGCATCTTTAGAAGTAGGTCAAAGGAGTAGATGATCCTGATGACTTGCATATGGTTTGATGAATAAAATAGTTCCCAATTGTTTATTTAGTTTTATGTACATCTTGCATACATCATATTTTGAACAAGGTAACATTCAATAACAAACAAGGGGCTTTCTTAAATAAAGCATCAAATTTCTTCCTATACATCAAAGACAACATCAATAAGTAATGATTGTAGTAGGGTACTCGAAAGTTGTTTTGACAAAAAATTGTTGGAACAAATCTCACTATCTAATCTCCTTACCGCCTTAAGTCAAGTAATTTGTATCCTTAGCTCTTTTTCTCATATATGCAATAAAAATAGTGATATTGTTAGTAACACCGATAATAGATATTAGTAACAATAAAACAACGCAATAACGTTTATTTATTTTATTTATGTTTCTGTACTCAAAATAGATTAACTTCTGAAGCTCTTCTAAACCCAAAATGACTTCTTGCTATTTCGGGAACCTTATATGAAGAGTCTAACTTTGATATTGTAGGCTATAATTTAGTCTGTGAGTTCCCTATACTAGAAGGTGTGTGTGCAAAAATTTGCATTGTCAAATTTGAGTTTTGGAGTTATCTTAGCGAAATTTTTTGTTTTCAAGCCCAAATAGGGTAGCAGTATTGTTTGATTTGTTAAAATCAAAACTAAAAACTAAAATTTTAAAATTTTAACCTTGGAGATATGTTTATAATATTACAACTTCTCAACTTTTCAAAAACTTGAAGTTAAAAATTCCACAAATTTCACAAGTTAGAGCGTCCTCCAAAACTTTCAAAAGAATCTTCACAAGGCTCAAATAAACTAGGGAGACAAACTTTGGATGCTATGATCTCTTAAATGGTAAACATCATTTCATTTTAGGAACAAGAATTAAGCATACTCTTAGATACAAGATCTTACAATCGGAAATTCAAAAGAAGGGGGAAAATCAGTTTACACCCCATGGCAAAAAATCACACTTTTGAAGTTTCGAGCTCTCAAAAACACACAAGAAGCTCCACACAAGAAGTTTCAAGGGTTAACCCTTAAACGCCCATGGGGTTTGAAATGGGCAGCCCAAAATTGGATCACAACATCTTTTGGACTTGGGCATCATGAATAGTGCACTTTTCGAACTTGGGCATCATGAATAGTGCACTTTTTGAACTTGGGCATCGTGAATGAACCAATCGACGATGAGCTTGCAACCTCCTACAAGGTTATGTATCACCCCAACCTACCTACCACAATCCTTTCAAAGCACAAAATTACTCATACAGATTGTGATTTGAATTGTCAAATCTCACTTTTTCAATGCATCATAAGAAGGTGACCAGTTTGACATCAAAATATAAGTGAAATTTTGAGTGTATTGAGAGCTACATAGCAGATTCTATTGGAAAAAAGCCCCTGGGGCTTCCTTGGGCGTTTAAGGGTTAATCAACTTTTATATTTGAAATTTTGTGAAAGGCAAGTTTCATAGCTAAGCAAGATCCTCTCCAAAATATCCAGGCGGATTAAGGCAAGTCGAAACTTACCTACAGGGTAAAACGTGGTTTACTGTCGGTCGAAGATCCCACGTGGCAGCACGCGTTGACGTGGCGTAGCGGTCATGAAGGTACAGTCTGCTGACTCATCGGAGTACAGTACAGTCACTGCAGTACCGATTTCTTTAATCTATTTTTTCAATAGCTGCCCGTAACCTACTAGTGGTTGTTGGGCAGTTGTAGTCAGAGTCGGTTCATTATCTACAGCCAGCCTCCTGTTTCAACGCAACAACGCGGCACATGTCCTGTCATCTTTGACTGCAGCACACAAAGAGAGTTTTGGGTCTGGACGTCACTATCAATCAAAGTTGGACTATTTGCTGTTGAATGTTTAGTATCATTGTTGTATAGATCAGATTCAAGTTTGCTCTTTTATGTTATGATTAGAGCAATGAGAAACAACAACTTTGAAAGCATGTGCTTAGTTGAAACCAAAAGCACTTTCGTTTGTCATTTTATTAAGGAAAATGCTAGTGGTAATGAGAATAAGATGAAGTGAGATGGAGTTGTTTTCTTACTGCATTTGTTTTCTTACGTAGTACAAATATTACTTGTCTCTCGGAATTCACATTAGTGCTCCGCGGAGATGGGTCTTCATGTATGTATTTATCAGAAAAATAACAAAGAAATAGAAAATAAACAAGAACAATGGAACCGCGAGGCTCTGTCCTCTGTAATAATAATTCACAAAAATTAATAAATCAAATCAAATATTAAAAGCAATCACAATTGTTTAGTAAATGATTGACTTTTATCAAATGATAACTAAGTCATTTCTATAATGCTTAGGATTCGTTCTCTCAAATATTCAATTTTTTTTGAAGAGGAATGTAACACATAAATTTTGGTTCTCACAAATAGATGAGATTTTACTAAACCTTTTGCATTTAAAGTGTTCCTAATCAAGATCAAATCCCAATTTTGAAATAAATAACAATTTATTAAATAATTAAAATTTAGTATTCCTCTTTTACCCGAATTGTATTCAACTTTTTCATTAATAAATATGATTGACAATGGTTCACTTCGAAATTTTGATAGAAAATTCAACAATAGATTATTGTGCGTCACGTAGGAAAAATTTAAAATAATCTTAAATTTTTGTTGAAAATATATTATTGTTATCATCTTATGAACCTTTGCTTTTATGTTGCTTTGAATACCTTCAAGTTCCATTTTCAATATAGTTTCAATTAAAACATATGCAATAATATCTTATTTGTAAGTGCCATTGTTTTTTTTTAAGTTCGTGTGAACAACAGACTTGGTTTCTTAAAAAAGATGATTCATAGAGTTTTGTAGTTGAACTTAAAATATTTTAGCTCCAGGAATAAAAATTTAAATATAAACGTTCAAAAAAATTTAAATAAATGCACAACACTAGTTTACCAAAATCATATACAAATCAATAAAAATTGTAGTGGGAGAAGCATTTAGATACAAGCATTTAGAAAAAGCATTTAGGTATAGACGTTTAGCAAAAGCGTTTGAGTAAAAGCCTTTAGAAAAAGCGTTTGGGTAGAGGCGTTTAGCAAAAGCGTTTAGATTATGCGTTTAGCAAAAGCGTTCATCCGCAGATGAAAATAATGTTCATCCGTGCAAATGAAGAAAATTATATGCGTTCATCCACAGATGAAGAAAATGATATGTGTTATCCGCAGATGAAGAAAATGATATGCGTTCATTCGCAAATAAAGAAAATGATATGCGTTCATCCGTACATGAAAAAATTGTAATCATGAGCAGTAGTGACATATTTGTGAACCTACAAAACCGACTCTGCAAGAGCGTCATTCTTTACTGAAGCAGACAACAATCTACCTATGACTTAAGATGTGGAATTCAATGTCAAAAAGTGTCAATTCATGTGGCCTTAGAACTTTTAAGAAATCACAGTCTCGAAGGTCTCGAACTCATTTCAATTCTCAAACAATAGTTTCATATGTTGTGTTACGGAAAAGAGTGTTTGCCTACCTAAACTCTGGAAACGAAAAGAGACTGCTGGCCAAGTGTTCATAGAGGAGCCCGGAAAATTGTTGTTGCCGTCCCACAAATCTCCATCTCCTTCTCGTGGTCTGTTATGAACGCAACGTGCATGATCACATTGTTCACAATCGCATTTAGATCGTCCTTCACGCTAATTTCAACTTCTTTTCCACCTCGACACGCCTTTTCTCACTCATCCAACACGGATTCCACACTGCTCACCATTGCTTCTACTAATCCCTGCAAGTAACTCAAGTATCTAAACAATTGACTCTATTGCAAAAAGCTCTGATTCTAACCTGCCGACCGACTCAAAAAGCAATCTTAATTATAAAAAAGAAGACTCAATACTACGATATCATGTTGCAAGAATTGGTACCGCACAAGTGGTTAGAAGGGAAATTGAGGTAAGTTTATCATTACAAATTCCAATAAATTCTAAACAAGTACGTACCGCGCGCCTCATTAAGGCCTCATGTTGAAGTTGGCCCACAATGCGACTCCCAGTGTTGGCTCACTCTCAAGACAGTGCCTCGGAACCATCTCCGTCACATACTCCCCCGACAAGCCATGGCACTACACAATGTAATCTTCCACAGACACCCAAATGATGCTTCTCCTTGCTGAGCACGAGAACCAGTTTCGTAAATCCGAGCCTTGTTTGTCTTCTTCAGATATCAACGTCTTTGTCAGCAACGATTGGTGATAATGATCGTAAATCTATTAGTTGTCAGAGACTCAACGAATCATGATATAGGCTTTGGTGATAAGGTTTTTATGGACCTCATGTGCCTTACAGCTTATGGCTTTTAGGGGCCTCATGGGCCATGTAGCTTATACCTTCATATGGATAAGGTACTAGGGGAATTTACGAGAGAGGTTAGACAGCTAGTAGGGCCTTATTGAGAATTTACAAAGTTGTACAATGACCGTATGTATGGTGAGGAAAAATATATGCTTTTTAAACAAAAGCATTGTATGTCTTGTAACTTCACATTGTCAATATCTTGAATGATTTCAATACTTGGCCCTTGAAACTACCCACTTTCAATGTAGGCCAAGACTTTTCACTTTTTTTAATAATTGTAAGCAAAAAAAATAGTACCTAAAATTATACATGAATATATATACTAAATCTCAATCAAAGATTCCTTAGCATTTGTGAGATTAAGTCATCGTAATGATCAATGTTTACATTCATGCAATATATAAACCTAAAGTAAAGCTTAATTCTTTACATGGGAGTAAGCTAAAGTTCAAATACAAAGGCGTATTCTTTACAGTTAACCCCTAAACGCCCCAGCCTATTTTTAGCAGAAAAGCACATTTCCATAGAAATCCTCATAGATGAAAATCAAGAGAAGCTATTAAGATCTCAACCGTACAAACTTGTAATAGACTTATCCAAGATCATGTGGACCAAAACTTGAGTCATGAGGCCTTATAGATCGGAAGATCATAACATATTAATACTAAAAACAAACTGCAAAATTTCATCATTTTCACTTTGAGGTGGAAATGCTACCAATATACCTATTGCAATGAAAAAATTACCAACTAGAGAGATGTTCACCTTCATCTTAATAAGTCCTTTACCCAAAAAAAATTCATCAAAAAAATTTCTTGGCTCAAATAAAAGCCATGCAATGGTAAAAACTGCCAAAAAGTTTACAAAGGAAAAATAGTCCAAACCTAGACCCTTTGCATTCAATTTCATGCCTTATCTTCAAAACACCTTCGATCTTGTTAAGGTTTCTACCACTTAGACTAGACTCTAATTGGAGGCCATCCCAAAAAATTAAGTTGAAATCCAACGGTGGATGAAGGAGATATAGCTCCTCAAATATCATCCATTTTCTCCCTTTTTCTGTTGACAAAACATCATTGCAAATCCAATAGCAAAATCATTTGGATCAAAAAACTTCACACTACAAAGTTGTTAAGAATCACCTTAAGATCATGACCATGAAAAAAAAAAATCATGAAAACTATTTTTAATTTCACATAATTGGCTTGCAATGGTAATACATGCCCCATGCTTGAAAACCCAAAAGCAAGCGCTGTCTTCACTAAAGTGCATTCCATTAATTCATACTTTATTGTATGGGCTTGCAAATTTTACAACGCAAACTAGACTTGATTTGGAACCTAACCCAAGTGATTTCATCCAAAACGGACCTCGGATGAAGAAGATATGGCTATTCAAAGTTGCTGCCTTCCATCCAAAATGTCGTTTTTCGACATTCGGCGCGTTTAGGGGTTAAAAAACCTGTAACATGACCCCCCCTCACATGAGGGGGCCTCTAAAACCATTGACAAGCACCTAAAACCACTAACATGACCTCCGCTCACATGAGGGAACCCCTATATCCACGGACACGACCCCCCCTCACATGAGGGGGCCCCTAAAACCACGGACAGGACCCTACTCACATGAGGGGGCATGTCAGTGGTTTTAGGGGCCCTCTCATGTGAGGGGGGTCTGTTATTAGGACTTGTTTGTGGTTTTAGGACCTGTTTGGGGTTTTAGGGGCCTTCATGTGAGGGGGGGTGTATTAATGGATTTAGGGCCTGATTGTGGTTTTAGGGCTTTTTTGTGGTTTTAGGGGTCCCCTCATGTGAGGGGGGGGGGTGTTAGTGGGTTTTAGGGGCCACAGCTCGCACTTGATGCTTTCTAGAAGAAGAAATTAAAAAAATTAAAAAAAAAAAACGAATAAAAGAATCCGAGCATCACACACACTAAGTACATGACCAATTGTGGCAGTGTCTTAGCAAAAAACTTGAACTAAATGCTTGTAACCCTAATTGCTAAGATTACTAAGAAATGTTACCCGTACGACTCCTCAACGAACAGGAGCATCACACACACACAAAGTACATGACCAATTGTGGTGGTGTCTTAGCAAAAAACTTGAACTAGATGCTTGTAACCCTAATTGCTAAGATTACTAAGAAGAGTTACCCGTACGACTCCTCAAAGCTGAGGCTGGTAGCACTCCAAATGTAGGTCTCATGAATTGCATCCTCGTGAATCTTCCAGAGCGTTTGTAGGAATGTTTGAAGAACTAAGCTCTGCAATTTGAAAAGGAGAAAAGACCAGAGCAGGCACGAGCTCAAACCCTACGCAAATGGATGCCATCCGCTTCTCATCCAAGTCTCACCCACTTTCCATCTAATTTATGATAGTGTGAAAGAGGTTTGAGATAGGTCATTGGACTTTTGGTTGAGTTGATGGGGGAAATCTTTACAAAGTCTCTGCCTAAGAGGACAGAGACAATAAACTAAACACCCTAAACTTGGAGAGAAATGGTATTTCAACCAAGATGAGTGCCTCATTCTTCAAGGATTCCTACCAAGCTTGATGGATATAGCTTGGTGAAAATTCAACACATTTCCACTTGTTGAGCAAAAGTGTTTCCATGAGTCAGTGTATCTAGCCTCCATCGCTACTTAGAATCCTACATGGCACGTCCAATGAGATCATGTATAAAGATATTTAAGAATCTCCACTACAAAAGGTAGGTGGTTGTGTCAAATGCTACCAAAAGGCAGAAGGATGAGGTCAATTTGGCAATGCCCCATTTCTCCATGTGGTAGTTGTAAAAATAAATTCTAAGATAATTAGGGTACATTTTGAACACATATGAACACACAACATCTAAACATGTGTTGTGCATGTTATCAAGGCCATCACGATATCATGCACACAAAATTCTATTCATAACATGAAACACTGAACACACCATCAGCAACTTGTGCATTTGACTTATCAAATTTGTACGAAGAATGTGTTGAATAATTCTGCAAGAAAAAAGAAAAAAGAAAAATATAAAAAATAATAAATAATAAAAAAATAATAAAAATTAAAAATCATACACGGCACATGGTTCATTAATAATACATGGTTCAATTTAATTGACCCTGGCATGACATGCTGTATTCTAGTCTCTGGCATGTAGCAATGTTCGTGATTTAGTGCAAGTTCAAATCATGTATGTACTCATCAACCGGCAAAAAGTTCATACTCAAGTTGATTCTTCTTGATATGTTAGCTTTACAAACACAGTGCATGGCATCGCAAAGCGTGTACAAGTCCTAGCATGTTTTTTTTATAAGAATTTGTTCTACTAGAATATCTGAATTCTACTAGTTTATACTCTTTGTTGGAATTTTTTTTCTCGCTTTGCCATCATTTGAAGGCTTCGTCCGTACATATCAATGTACAAGCCATTCACTTCCTTAAAAGGACATCAAGATTTGTTCAACCACACGATAGGGGTGTGGACGAGGCATCTATTAAAAGGGTGTACCACACGGGAGAAATGCTACGCAATAAATGCATTTCATTGATGCGAAGGAGAAAAGGGCCATGCAATTAATGCATTTTATTGATGTGAAGGAGAAAAGGGCATCACATGAAAAGTAGCAAAAGTAGAAATTGGAAAATGGACTGAAATTATTTTGTAAGATAGAGTTCGTTCTTTATATTCTATGGTTATGACAACGGAATCGAATTCCTTTCTCACACCAAGGAAAATGTCTTAAAATTCTCTCGAGAAGAGTAAAATGGTCACGTGAAGAAAATGTTTGTAGGTATTTTGTTTACCCAACAAGTAATTATCGTGATCTTTCCGTAGTCTTCTGCTCTCTTACCTATGGGTGATGATCAGATTAGCACCGAGATTGGTGTTCTAATCACATTTATCATCATTCTTTTTTAACTTGCTCTTTAGTGATTTATATTACAATCAAGGAAATTTTCATACAAGGGAACACTTTTGCAAAATAGTCTCAAACAAAGGGAACAATTATAAAATATTTGCAAAGAGGGTAATTTTTTAAATTTTCTTTATTTGGATTTTCCATCATTGATAAACGTCTTGAAGCTAATGTGAAGAAGACTAACATCTCAGAAAAAAAATTAACTTCTTCTTCCTACTTTTGAAGCATAACTATGACATTTTATTTCCCCATGCACCACAAGCCTTGGCTTGGTGGTTAGGGCTTAGGCCTCCAATGAGGAGGTCGTGGGTTCTATTCCCCATGCCGGCGTGGTGCTCACCACTATAGTCCACCCAACTATTGTGGGGGGTCTTCGGACCTTGTTGTACGGGTACCTCAAAGCCCTTTGGGGGGATACCGCTATGTCAAGTATCTTTAAGGCATTAGTAACTAGGCTAGAAACTAGCGTAGTTATAGTGTTCACCCTGGAGAGGGGGAAGTAGTATTGTTCTAATTTCCCCTTGTCAGGTGGCCATCTGGATATTAGCATTACGAACGGACACTTCATTCACGCCGGCCCCTTAGAAAGGGACCGGAGTTTCTATCTATCTATCTATTTATTTCCCCTCTTTGCAAATATTCTAAGATTGTTCCCTTGTCTGAAAATATTTTACAAAATTGTTCCCCTACATGAAAATTCTCCTACAATCAAGCTTATGAAACTTTTGCTACCACCTATACACGAGGTACACAAGAATGAGGAATATTGGCTCCTCCATAATTTCTAAAGGCAACCAAAGCGCGCACCGGCCACAGGATGACGGCAAGGTACTGTACATGTGAGGTACAGTCACTTTACACAAAAAACATGGCGTAGGCTTTCTTATGTGCATGCGAGCTTCGTGACATGGCTTATGATTTTCCATGTCTAAGTTGTTCTGGGATGACAATAGTCCAAAGTTGTTGTTGATCAGTTACAATAACCACAAGTTTGGATAGCCCTTAACAAATTGCAGTATTCTTCTTTATCTTCTCCAGAAAAAGAGGAACATATTGCACTAAAAAGGACCTAGTTAGGGTTCCTTTACACTATGACCATGAAAATTGATATCATGTTCATGGTCATGGTTCTTGGCCAAGAGCCATGACAAGTCAAAATGGATTGTTGAGTGGCTTGGTCACTCTTGTCGTGTAAAGTGGATTTGGATTTTGGACCGGGACGAGTTTAAGCTCAATTTTCTAATATAATCGTCACTCTCTATGTTCTCCTCCCCTTTTTTTTTCTTTGTTTTTAAATGATTAAACACTAGCCAATTACTGATTTCTGAGCCCCATAGTCTCCTTGATTGTAGTTGAGTAGAGGCATTTGCTTTGACCAACTATAAACAAGAAGACCATGAAAACATTATCCACTATGGAAAATTTAGCGTACTTTGGGGACCTCAGATTTAGTGGTCATTCTTTGTTTTTGAAGGTAGTGTAAAGCCAAATGGGACCAAGAGCATTGTACTTTCCAATCACTGATTTTAGAAGGTCGTGGTCAATCTTCATAGTTCATAGTGTGAAGCGACCCTTAGGCCCATTTGCATAGATACGGCGGAACCATATTTAAGGACTCTATGCATTACACCTTTTGAACAAATTGAAACCACTCCCTCGGTTATATAATGATTGTTCTGTAGGTTGTCTCAAATCTATCATTAGAATATTGCTTTCTGCTCGAGTTTACAAAGAGGAAATTTTCGTAGAGATTTTGATTCATAGAAATTAAATGAATGTGCTCAAAATACATATGATGAGGCACATCTAATGATTTCTTATTTGGAGAGAGAAAACCAACAAAAAAGGATCCAATTAACTTGGTGAAAAAAACACTATGACATCTATCATGTCCTTGGGGTATTTTTAGCCAAAAACTCATTCTTGAAAAAAGTGACATATATGAAAATGAAGATAAGCTATTCGGATCTCACTTGTACATACTTGTAATAGACTTGTTGTAGGCATGTGGACTAAAACTTGACTCATGGGACTTCATAGGTTGCAAGATCAGAACATTTTAGTGCGCAATACAAGCTACAAAAAACTATCATTTTCACTTTCAAGTGAAAATACTACCAACATGGAATTTGCAATCGAAAAAATCACCACCGAGAAAGTTATCCATCTTCATCTCAAATACTCTATTTTACCAAAAACAATTGATAAAAAAATACCACCACTACAAGTAATCATATTGATTCAAAACACAATCCCTCATAGTTGGTACATGTCCTCATCCACTAAATGAAATAATCATAAAAATCACATGATTATAAAGAGTGAGATTCCACGGTCATAGGCCCCTCCCTTTGTTTCCTTAAGAATACTCGGACACCTTTCACCATGCAAAGCAGAATGACCGTGCCCAGCATGCGGCCACAAGTTAGGGTAACCTTGTGCAAGTGGTGGTGGACTGATTAAAAAGCAAAGTAAGTTAGGATGAGGCCCCACCCAAGCAAGCCCCCCTCCCTCTTTTGGAAAATCTTCCCAGATTCTGAGGGTGCGTTCACTGTGCTCCATGTGTAAACGCTATTATTGCACGTAACAATCTGAAAATGATATACTCCATCCTTTTTATAATTGAGATTCCCATACGAATATTCTATTCCAGTAAAATTCTATCTCTTCATCACTATTTGATGGGCTTATGGAAAAAAGAAAATAAAATATGAATCTCCTTGTTCATGTGTATGTAAGTATGTGGTTATTTTTTCTCGTTAATTCTATGAAGAGGTGCAATATAATTTTGAAGTTGCTCTTGGGAATCTTCGGGTCCCCCATGTGATTCAATTACTGTTCGGTGTGTTCTTTCATGTGTGTAGATGTGAGACTACTTAAGTGTTGGACACCGTGTTATAAAACGAAGGGGAAAAAAAAAAAAAAAAAAACAACTAGGGAACAAAAATCAAACTTAGTATAAATCATTTGATTGGTTAGCACTTTAGTTGATATGTGCAAAGAATCATTGAACAAGATCCAAAAAAATGGAAAATGGGGAAGGAGAACAGAGGATGGGGAACAAGGGAAAGAGGAAACAGAGGACATGCTAAAAATCTTAAAAAGCACAAGGAATAAAAAAGAAGGGAATGTATTACATGCTATAAATCTCAAAAAGCAAGGGGACCATCAACAAGGGAATTGAGAATGCTTGATGATGAGGACCGAGAACAAATGATGGAAATCAAGAAGGGGAACAAAGGATGTAAACTGCGAATGGGAGTCTGGAGGTAGATAATCATTAACAAAAAAATAGAGAATGAGAAACGAGAACATGAGAATAAAGGAACGAGGGAACACAAAACATGCTATTAATCTTTATTAACATGTGGACCATCAACGAGGGAACCGAGATAGGAGGTAGTATTCAAAGAGCACCAAATTAAAAGCTCACTCATTGGAACGAGGGGATCTTGCTCACACATTAATCAAATACTCTCTTTTTTGGCGTGTCTAGAGGACACGTGTATATATTAGTATGTAATAATATATTCTATAGCCTATAGTCCCTTTTTATATCCTTGCCACCTTGCCTAGTTGCTTATTATTTTGAAGTTTATGAACTTAAAAGTACACTTATTTTATAAAATTAGCAATAGGGACTGTTATGTTCTAAAATAAACTTCTAGAGTCACTTTGCACCTAGAAACTATTGCGTGACCTCAAGATTATTTATGATACTTACAAAAGTTTTTTTTTTTAAAACATTATCACTTCTCGAGGTAAAATTAACAAAATCGGGAGCACAACATTGCATAACACTTAAACCTTAAAGGTCCTTGTGAGCCCGAGGGGCTCTTTTCCAATAGAATATGCCTTGTAGCTCTCATTGTACTCAACTTTTCACTTATATTTTGATGTCAAATTGGTCACAATTCAAATCACAATTTGTATGAGTGATTTTGTGCTTTGAAGGATTGTGGTAGGTAGGTTGGGTTGTACATAAACTTGTAGAAGGTTGCAAGCTCATCATTGATTGGTCCATTCATGATGCCCAAGTTTTAAAAGTGCACTATTCATGATGCCCAAGTCCAAAAGATGTTGTGATTCAATTTTGGGCTGCCCGTTTCAAACCCCAAGGACCTTCAAGGGTTAACAAATAACAATCCCTAATGTTAATTTTAGGGGAGCAGAAATCTCCGTAACACATATAGAGTTTTAACACTTATCCATGATCTCACTTATCGAGGTGACTATATTCATGGTTTTGGTGATGCCATACCCACGGACCACCCACGTGGGTATTGGGTGGATACGTGGCTATGGGTACCCAATGGCACTGCTACACACCTCAAGTCACAATCGTACATTACAGTACTTCGGAGCCCCAATAGTCAACGATCCTACAAAACACAAAATAGACAACCGACAGGACACGAATAGGATTTACCTTAACACGCTAAACCCTAGTTGATAAAATTAGCACAAGAGAAACGTTAAAACGAATCATTATGATCAAGTGGGGCTCCAGGCACTGCCACCATGCAAATGTAAGAACAATTTTTTTTGGGGGGGGGGGGGTGAGTAGGTATCCCGAAATTCTGATACCTCACCATACAGTATTCTGATAAGACTTCGGAATAAGAATACTACAAGGTGTCAAACATCAACATTACCATGGGCCACTGTGAGATTCTTTAAGTAACTCTTGAAAGCAAAATAAGTTTTATTTCCATCGGCACTGTAGAACAAATCCGTTTGGCAAGTCGAGTTCTTGATAAGAAAGATGCGTGGCACAATGACAAGCAGATGAGAGGATGAATCGGGACCGGCTTTTGGAATCTTCAAATGAGCATCGTTTGTTGCGCCGAACTTCGTAACATCGCAATATCCATCTCTACGAAAGGAAAGCAAGAGCTAACTCCTCAAGAACAAAACCCAACAATGAAAGTGAAACTTTGGATACGTAGAATGAACATCGTTTGTTGCTCCAAAAAGTGCAAAAGGACACACCACCAACCAAAAAATCCTACACAAACAACTCCTTTACATAATATCAGCAAGCTTGTTTTTGCGAAAAAGAAGGAACTCAACTATGATAATGAAACTTTGGATTCGTAAAATGAGCATCGTTTGTTGCTCCAAAAAATTTGTGAACATCCCTATTCAGATTTTCTGTATGATACAGTATCCATCTCCGGGGGAGGGAAAGAAAGAGCCAACCGAAAACTTCTACACAAACAACTCGTTCTCTAGATGGATTTTGCAACAACTCCTGCATTTGATAACTCGCTCTTTTTCTAAATGGTATTGCAAAAAGAAAAAAGAAGCAGTTACAATGAACCTCGATGTTGAATGTCTAGCTTGAAGCGCAGAGGCGGTAGCTCGGGTTGTTGTATGCAGAAGAGAGATTCATCGGTGAAAGAATCACCGAAAAGATCATCATCATCAGGTGATGAACGGATTCAATTCGCCGTCCATAAGAGGCAAGTTGGGCAAGATGCCCATGAATCGTTCTCGGAACGATAACATCACCGACCGCATCAGCGTGTTATCATCCTGAAGCGCATTCCGAAAGATACGTTGACAATACTGCTGTCGAAGCTCGATCTCCTTCCTCGAGAGAGCCCGAAGTGTCGGAAGAATGCGATGAATCTCGTTTGTGGGGAACTGCAACAGACAGCGAGGCCATTGAATCAGCGTATCGAACGGCTTGACATAGTTGTCCGCAATGAGCACAGGAATTGCCCCAGCGCTCAGAACCTCCAGCATTCGATACGAGGCCGGTGACCTTCCGGCAGGCGCAAGGCCAAACGTTGTGTTCATCAGATCCGTGTAATCGTTTCGATCAAACAGGATTTGATCCTCCTCGCATCCCGTGCCTCGCCATGGCTGCCACCGGAGAAGCTTGTTGTTCGTCTCGTGGTTGCACGAGGTCGCAATCACCACATCCTTCCCGTTGTGCATGCCCCGAAACGCCGGATTGCTCCTGAAGTTCCCCTCACGCGAAAGGTAGCGCGTGCCTTTGAAAGTGAGAAAGTACTTCCGGTCAAAAGGTTTAAGCTCCGCGAGACCTTTGACGTTGGAGTTCAAGCGCGGCAGGGGGATGGAGATGTCGAAATGAGGTCGATAGGTCGTGTAGTGAAGCTCGGTACTGAGAATGGACGCCATGCCTATCGACCTCGCAGGCGGGTTGGTCTGCTCCCAATGATCTGCGAACGTGACGAAGACGTGATTGAGCCCGCCGTTCCAGAACGGCAAGATTTTAGGATCCGGCTTCGTCCACGCCTCTTGATTCGCCACGCTATCTGAGAAGTAGAAGAAGAGGCATGCTTTTTCCGGATCCTTCGTGTGGTACTTAGATTTCGGTAGGAGGTTGAAGAACGTCGGGATGCCGTCCGGTGCCACGGGCTCGTTGTACGCGTAGATCAGAAGCTCGTTCCCGTGCTCGCACCGGGAGAAGTTGAAGCAGACGTCCATTGAACACCGCGGAAACTCGATTGGGTAATGCCACATCCTCCGTGAGTGCCATGGCCCAGGGTTGAGCACGTTTCGGGAGGTTGCGAGCATCACTATTCCTACGCAGCAGAGGACTATGATCGCCAGAAGCGAGCGTCGATCTAGCATCGTTGCGCGAAGCGTCGTCCACATTGTTCCCATCGAATTGCACTTCCCCCGCCACATGCGCGCCGCCCGCGGTGTCGGCTTGCTATCCTCTGGTACCTCCACCAAGCTTTCACACGCTATACATTGCTTCGGCCCCATCAACCCTCCTGCTACTACAATCTAGTCTAACACGAAACGCTCCCTGAAACCTAAGATTGCTCCTCAGATCCTTCTTGCTCACGCCTAATGTCTCTTTCTATCTCTCCCAGTTACCGTTGCCGCCGCATCATCCTCGATGCGATTTGAATCTGGCGGTGCGAGCAAAACTCTAGCAACGACGACGACGAAGCATCTCTAACCTTGCTCCAATGTGACTCATCTCCAAGAAAACGGGCAAAACGCTCGAAACGCTCTGCGACCGACCGACCCCAGATAACGCCCAATCACCACCACCACCACCGTCCCTAGAAACGTACGACCCAGTGACGCACAATCCACGCGCTTGTTTCAAACTCCACCAAAACGCTCCTCGTAATGCACCATTGACAACATCGATCATTAGCTTCTTCTAGCGCAGGGCTGGTAAGACCGTCAAAACGCGCACCGCCAACTAGATCTGAGAATGAGCGAGACGCGGGAGGTTTGAAAGTGGGAAGAAGAGTACGAGCACGAGGGCCGGCAGTACAAATACAAATCGATCAAAGCAACAACCAGCAAATGTAGAATGTATCAACTGCGTGCATGGCGCTGCAAGTCGTGCCTGCACACGGTATGCGGGATATGCAGCAGGTCGTGCGGGAGAGTCAAGGAGAGAGAGAGAAGGGCCTGCCCGTTCATAACACGGGCAGCTCTGGAGGCGGAAACCACGGGGAAAGGACCTGGTAGGTCGGTAGCCCTGGTTACCGACTGGGTAAGGGTATTGCGACCCACTTTCCTGCCCGACTGGATGATTTTCATCTAGCTGGACGCCGCGTCTCTTTCGGTCCTTGATCGGTTGTAGGGGTATATACCATTTTAATAGCAAGTTTGGGGGCTTTAAGCCGTCTATATATTACTGTGGGTAATTTTTTAATATTATTTGGAAATAAAGGTAAAGCTCCGAGAGGTTTCCTAAGCAGTCAAAAATAAATGCCAGACACGATTATGTTGGGATTGTCAGAGTACGGAACACGTTGGGGGCCACTAAACGAAAAGGTAGAGGTTGATAATTTTACATGTGCAAATTTGTGATTTGGAAATTATGAATAAAGTGATTCATGTTGCACATTTTTATAAAATAATGTCCCCCATCGAGATTCAAAAGAAATTGGTTACCTTTCCACACACTATTTTTAATTTGAATTCATGCTATCTACTAAAACATTTATTTCTGGAAGCTACTTTGGTCAATTAGAAACAAACCTTGTATTCATCTATTTTATATTTGGTTGAGTTTTCTTATGTTGTGTGTATAAAGTATGAAAATATCATACTATTTGAAGTAGATTGATTTTGAGCTCACTTCGAAATGAATATAGATCACCTCTTGCCTTCAACTTGTTCTCAAAAAGTGATTTATAATTCTCTTACGCATTTATTACTTGTATTTCTATTTAATTTAGAGTTGCCTTATACTTGAGTATGCTTTTGTTGAGGGTAGGGGTAAGGTTGATTTATACATTAATGTTCTGGCCACTACATTATTTGTCCTTTTTCTTGCCATTTTTGGTGAAAAAAATTAGGGGAAAATATGCCATGCCTTATTACAAAGTCTAAGTTGGTTTCTTGCCCGGTTTATTTATCTATTTGTCAAATTCACTTGCTTGATTTTAGAAAGAGATATTTTCAAAATAAAATGCTTTCCGATTGTATGCTATTTCCGATCAATTGGATTCAAATAGGCAATTTCGTTTGTACTCAAATCTGAGAAATTCCAAAAATCTCCTTTTTATTTTATTTTATTGAAGACAAAGAGAAACTGCAACCTATTTAGAGGCCTGCATTAATAGAGTGTTTGACTATCTTTGGATGAATGCGCGGAGGTCATATCAGCAATGGTGGGACTACTAAACCCGCTCGGGGTGAACTCTATGCTAGTTCCTACCTAGCCATTAGTCCCTTAGAGATACCCAACATGGTTTCCCTCCAAAGGACTTTGAGGTACTCATACAACAAGGTCCAAGAACCCCCCACCTTACCAACTTATAACTAACACAACTATGAACACCAAGTATTGCTATATTTTTGACAAATTTGATATCTTAAGAAAATTATGATTTATTGAGATAATAAATTGGAATTAAGATAATAAATTGGACTTTTATGATTGTTGTATATGAGAACTTGCAAAGAATTCAATTATCTAGAATTACAATTTACATAGAAAACTTCTATACTCTCTGTCTCATTATAATTGTCCAATAAATTTTCTCAAGCTCTACCTTTAGAAAAATTGAAAAAATTGTTCACTGATTTCAGGTTAGACCATCTAGAGGTACACTTTAGCTTCTCCTTTAACCCCTAACTCTCCTTAAAACCCAAAACGGGTTTTGGAGGCTCTCGCAGGAGAAAAACTTAGCCAACTTTGACCATTATAATCTCACAAATGACGAAGAATGAACGGTTCAAATTTGGTACGTGAGAAGAATGACAAGTGAACTTTGAGATCTTGCGGTTGAATCTTTAAGATAATGCTTGGATTGAGATTTGTTTAGCTTAATCTAAAGGAAGGTCAAATTTTGTGACTTAGACCGTTTTGCAACAAGGAGAGTTAGGGGTGAAGAGTTAATTTTGTGATTTTTGGGTGTTGAATAGGTGTTTAAAGCAAGGCTTCCCAAATTTTGTGGTTTTTGGGTGTTGAATAGGTGTTTAAAGCAAGGCTTCCCAGCACGCAAAAGTATCACAAAATTGGTTGATCTCAAGGTTGTGTGGTTTGAAATTATTTTTCGAAGTTTGTGATAAAAGGGACCACATTTTTTTCTTTGACGGTCTCCGCCTTTTAAGGGACAAGTGACATGAACTTGTCCATGTGCTTCTCGGAAAAAGGCCATGGTGGAGATTCTTATTTCATCATTTGTCAGCTTTCTCCAGCACCGACTGTTTTTAATTTAATTTAACCCCTAACTCTCCTTGGTGCAAAACCGTCTAAGTCACAAAATTTGACCTTGCCTTAGATTAAGCTCAAAAAATCTCAATCTAAGCATTATTTAAAAGATTCAACCGTAAGATCTCAAAGTTCACTTGACATTCTTCTCACACACCAAATTTGAACCGTTCATTCTTCCTCATTTGTGAGATTATAATGATCAAAATTGGCTGAGTTTTTCTCCTGCGAGAACCTCCAAAACCCGATTCGGGTTTTAAGGAGAGTTAGGGGTTAAATTAAATCAATAGTCATTTATATTGTTAAAATCTAGGAAAATTTCAGCACCATGGACATTTTCTTAGTAGTGATCTGATTTTTAGTTCTGGAATATAATTTATCATTTCAACTACTAAAGGGAACCAACCGGAATTGGGTCGATTTTCTCAAAAAAGATAGGTTGTTTGTACAAAAGCTGGAATTTGGAGTCCATGTATATCAGGATTCATACGGTGAAATTTGATAAAAATTGGTAGGTAGACTAATTAGATATATTTCGTACATGTTATTGTATTATTGTGTTAATTGAGAGTAATACAATCATGAACCTAAGTAGCATACTTTTTTGGTGGAGAAGTTAAGTTTAGAACATATTTTACCTTTGCAAGGCCATAGTTTTGCACAACATTAATTTTCATCTTCAGCAGTGTTTTTAAAAGAAAGGTGTAGAATTTTCCAATGAGGTTATCGACTTGCAATAGTTTTAGTAATAAGCATTTCAACGTTGAAGTGAAGATGATGTAAGTTGACAATTGTTATTTAGTATCGATATATATATATATATATATATATATATATATATATATATATATATATATATATATATATATATATATATATATATAGATTTCCTATGGCTTTGTGAATCCAAGTTTTATTCATATTGTTTACAATAAGTATATTACAAGATTGTATAATTGACATGTGGATAGCGCACCTTCAATCACTCTAATGACACTTCAAAAGAAATGATGTTTCTAAGTCAAAAAGCTTGAGAGTCCTATAGAGGTAAACATCGAAGGCCCTTTTCGGGAAAATTAGTGAAAAAATCGATTCTGAAGGCTTGAGCCTAGTCGGAGAGAGGAACTTCCTAACTTTGGTTGGCCCGAAGGCCGCTTGGTTGTCTAAGTCGGCTATGGATTGGAGGTCCTGGGGGCGGTGCGGGCCTCGCTCCTCCTCATCGAGGACCGTAACTACTATCTCAGTTCGGGATGTCATCCGCCGGGAGCTCAATTTCATCGAGCTGTCTCGCGACCATGGAGGTGGCGGTATGGCCCATTCTCGTGGAGTGGGAGGTGGAGAGATACGAGAACCGTTGTGAGGGGAATCAAATGAGTTGGTTGTTGATTGTCGTGATGGCACCCACCCAGTTGCGCGGTCAATGCGCGTGGAGGCCATGTGGGTCTTTGAACTCTTGCGGCGGAATTCGGGGCGGGGGCGGGTGCCATTGCGGTCCTCCCGTGTCGCTACAAAATAACTCACCTTGTGTCCAGATTGCCAAGAATTGATGTTCCATCATGGCATGACGTTCGGCTTTGCGTTTCTTGCGATGCCGCTGGATTTCCCTCCAAGCTCCCATTCCGACTTGGACGGTAATCTTCCAAGCCATATACAATGCCACACCAAGATGGAAAATACCGGAACGGAGATCATACTCACAATGTTGACACCATAAGCACCAAAGAAGTGTGGAACGCATGACGAGCCATGGGGTTTCGTTGTTAATGATGCATTTGGATCCAGCATCCCATTGAACATCCTCATCTTCTGAAGATGCATTCGCTACGCCGGTTAGCTCCCCGATGATCACCGCCTTCCAATCCTAGTATCCGGGGTCAAGCGCAACACTCCTTCTAATGTGTCGCAGTTGATCCCAGGCGGGTGCCACCTCTTGGCACTCGAATAGAGCATGAGCTGCCGTCTGGGTGACGTTCGGGCAAAATGGGCAGAACCCTGCATGTCCCATCCTGCGTCTCCATGCTCCCACAGGGAGTCCTTCTGCTGCTGCGAGCCAGACTGTGGCGCTGATTTTTCGTAGTATCCAATGATGCCAGAGACTCTTGAACACCTGATTGCGTTGCTGCATTGAGTAGCCTTCATGTTCCAGCCATGCATCAAGCCTCAGTTGCTTCCCTTGTTGGCGGTTCAGAATCCGATACCCGCGTTTGGTTGTGTAGTTCAGGAAATGAGTTTTGGCGAGGGAGCCTTGCCGTTTCCAAGTCCATTCGCTGGGGTCGAATGGGAGCTCTCTTGTGCGTCGAGTGCCGTACGCCCAAATGATGCTCCCCTTGTCGAAGTTCGGGGGGTTGCATTTCTGAGCATCTCCGGTTGCGCTCATGGTGATGACTCGCGCATCCGTGAGATGTCGCATTGGGAGGGGGGCTGGGTCTGCGGATATGAGGGTCAGCTTGTCTGATCCTGGTATGCGCCGGTATGTCCATGCCAACCATTCTTCGTCAGCCAGCGTGTTGAGTAGGTAGAAATCCGGTTCCTCATTATCAGCTTCCGAGGCCAGCCATGTACCGGCCTGGCTTGGTTGTTGGGCACTGAGGTTGAGCAGTGTGCATGCTCTAGTGACCTCTTTGTAGAGCTCTGTTATGTGGTGGGACCTGGTCCTGGTGTGCAACGCTTTTTCCGTCAAGAACTCGTAATTCTCTTCGATCCAGATGTCACCTACGGTAAAGATTCCTTTTCGTGTCATGTTCCGGTACTTTGATCGTCTTTCTACTCCCAGTGGGCGGCCTCGATCGTTCGTGATGTGCGGGTTTAGGAAGAGCGGCTGTCTTAGTCGCTCTCCGTGAGTGGCCGGTTCTGTTTTGATGAGGCCTTTTTGGATTGGCTCCCATGCATTCCAAATCGCCCTCCAGAGGCCTGATCCTTGCGGTACAGCGCGGGGGGCGGAGCACATCCAACTAGGGGATGCACCCCAGTCACCATTGCGCCTAGGAGCGAGTTTGGTCAACCTGTGGCGGATGAAGGATTTCCATGGTTCTCCTCCAGGCACCAGGGCCCGGACAAGCATCTTCGACAGTAGAGCTTTCGTCTGCGCTTGAGGGTCGAAGATTTTGATTCCACCACAAGCTAGGGGAATCATTGCTGTGTCCCAGGCGACACGGGCCCGAGTCTTGTAATTGGGATCGCCACCCCAGATGAAGTTTCTAACGAGAGTTCGGACTTTCAGTAAAGTTCCTTTGGTGATGTCGCAGCAGGAGGCCAAGTACCAGATGCTTGCTAGTATCACCTGGTTGGCTATCAGGATTCTACCGGCTAAGGACAAGTTCCGTGTGTGCCATGTGTTCATGTGGCCTTGAACTTGGTGCAAGATCTTGTCATCGCGCTCCTGTTGGGAGACTCCCTTGCCAAAGGGGAAGTCGAGGTACTTGGTTGAAGTGCCCTCTGGCAACCAAATCAGCCCTATTTTGGTGCCCCAGTTTCGGGTGCGGGGCGAATCAGATGCCTAGATTGCTCTAGATTTGTCCCAATTCAACTTTGCCCCTGAGGCTTTGCAGAATTTGTCTATCACTTCGTAGGCCCTTTGCATGTTCTCCGCTGTTCCATGAAGGTACAAGGCCGTGTCATCCGCAAAGCATTGAATGCGGACTTTGGTGCCATCAGGGAGCTCCATTCCTTCAACCTGGTACTTTGGATCGTTTACCATGTAGGACATGACATCTTAGATGAATAAGTATAGATAAGGTGCAATTGGGCATCCTTGGCGGACCGAGCGATCCAATGTAAACTTCTCAAGACGCTTCCCGTTGAGAAGTATGGATGTGGATGCATCGTGGTAGAGTGACGAAGTCCAAGTGATCCATGTTTCTGAAAAGCCTAGTTTGCGCATGGATTCTTCCAGGAAGGTCCAGTTGACGCGATCGTAAGCTTTTTCGAAATCAAGGAGCAAGATGACGACCTCCTGTCCACTTTCCGATGCCCAATCAATAGCTTCTCTGGCTAGGAACACGTTGTCCAAGATGCACCTGTTCTTGACGAAGGCAGTTTGAGTGGGCAACACACAATCTGGAAGGATCGGTTGGATGCGGTTGGCGAGGGTCTTTGCTACCAACTTGTACAAGGCTGTGATTACAGAGATTGGGCGAAGGTTCTTGATCTGCAACAGAGAGCCACCTTTGGGTATTAAGGAGGTTATACCGTATTTAATGGAATCCTCGAGCTTCCCGTCTGCCACGGCTCCGATTATGAACTCGAGAAGGTCTTCGCCTATATGGCTCCACAGCTCAAGAAGGAGTTCTGGGGGGATGGAGTCATGGCCCGGGGCCTTGCGAGGCAGAATGTCTCTCAGCGCCTGTTTCAAGTCTTGCAGAGTGAGTGGGGCCGTTAGTGCGTCGTTCATGGCCTGCGTGACTCGCATGGGCACGCTAATCAGACATTTGGCCCTAGCGGCGGCGTTCTGTTCCACTTGGCGGTCATTGGTATAGAGGTCTTTGTAGAATTGCCTCACATAGTTTGCCAAGGCCTCCGGGGTACGGTGTACTCTACCGTTCTCTACCAGCTCAGTGATTCTGGCCTTGTTTGAGAGTTCCTTGTGGAACTCGAAAAACTCTCGGGAGCATCGATTGCCGACAAAGCTCCAAGCAGCCGCTGACTTGTTTCTGGTGATTTCGAGCTTTGCTAGGCGGAGATTTTCCAACGTTGCTTGCGCGGCATTGAGTTTCGACCAGGCATCGAGGTTGGTCCAATCCTGCTCCAGGATGGTCTCTGCCTCTTCAGTTTCCATAAACTGCTTCTGATAAGTTTCCTGGCTCTACTTTTTTCTTTCCAGGGTGATGTTCTCGCTAGTGCGGCGGATATGCTCCATCGCCATGATTATGCGGGTGCCGGTGGTGTGTTCGCCCGGTTCAAGCATCGCTGACGACCAAGTTGTTTTGAACTTCTCTTGTGCAGTCTCGTCGTGGACTAAGTGCCGGTTGAATCCTGGCCGTTTTGGTGCCCGTTGTTGGTCGAACGGGATCTGTAGGAAGGCTGCAGCGTGATTGGAGAGGTGGGTCAAGTGCGTCCAGATTCTAAAGCGCCCTCCCCGGCGGCGTAAATTAGCTGTTCTGTAGAAGCGGTCCAGCCTTGACCAGGTCGGCTGTGGCTTCTGACGACGCCATGTCTGTCGCTTGTTGCCCAGTCGGCGATATTCATCCGAGTAGAACATGTCGTAGATTCCGAGGTGTAATGTGAACCTGCCCCATGCTGCAGTTTCACGGCGGCCCACATTGCGGTTGTGGTAGCCGACCGAGCGATCTTCAGCATCTTCGGTCATGTTAAAGTCGCCGGCTACTATCCAGTCGGCTTCTGGTAGGTGAGTGTCTGTCAAGGCCTCCCAAAATCTTGCCTGAGGACCTGTTTCGTTTGGAGCGTAGACATTAAGAATGCCAATCCTTTGTCGATTGATTTCTAGAACTATGAACTGGGTCCGGTCTTCAACTACTATGCCTTTGGAGATTACCTTGCCAGCAAAGTTGCGTGATACTAAAATGCCCGTCCCTGCGTGGAACTTGTTTCCCTCTGCAGAGTATAGGGCTATGTTCCAGAAGCTGTCGCCCCCTCGAAAATTGAGCTGGTTCGTTAACTTGAGGCAGTCCTCAAGTGAGAAGCAGTGTTCCTGCAGGAGCAGGATTTCTGTGTGCGGAGTGGCGCGCCGTAAGAAGGCTCGTGCTTTGCTCCGTTTTCGAACGCCATGTACACCCTGGCCTAGGCTCCGGATGTTCCATGACGTGATTGAGAGTTCCGTCGCTATCATTCAGGGAGGAAGCGGTTGATGCCCAATGGAGTTGCTCCTTATTGGGTTTCCGAAATTTCGTCCTCTTCGGGATGAACGCTGTTGTCACCTGAGTGCTCCTCGCGGAGCTTCTTCAACCCTGGCGGTCTGGGGAGGGGTTAACTGCTACGAGGTCTTCTCCGATTAGAAGCGTGACGACCACTGCTGTGTCAGTTGTCAGTGATTCGAGGTCTCCCAAAGACGCGTCCGCGAGTAGCTGTTGAATTCCTGGGTGGATGTCAACCGAGTGAAACTCTACCGGCCGAACCAAGGGAAGCTCTTCAAATTTTAGGGCAATGCATGCTATGATGACGCAATTGCAACCCTCTTGTTGGTCCTCGAACCATTTATAGTACCAGACCGCATCCCTCCACCCCTTCATTGGGTTGTGTAAGTTGTGCTTGTTGGAGATCAGATGTCGCAAGGCGAGCGATGCTTCGTTTACTATGTGGCTGTGTGCCTCGCTAGTTGTCCATGAGTTTCTGTCCTCATTCACCATGATTTGCCTGTACGAAATTGGTTTCGTGCTGTTTGATGAAGCTAGAGTCAAAACTGTGAAGGAGGGCGGTCCTACCGTGATGAGCACTGGGTAGACTCTTGTTCGTTTTGTCAGTAGCTGGTGAGGATTCTCTATACCTGCTGCCTCCCAGAATGAGTTCGGGATGGTGGAGGTCTGTGGGTGTGAATGTTTGTTTGGCCTTTCCTATGCGCCAATGGGGGAGCTGCAGCCTTGGGCTGCGGCTTGTTTCGTCCCTGGGATGCTCTCCAGACGAAACTGGATACTTGCGTGTCGACTGGCTCTTCTTGTGAGTCCATCGAACTCCCTCTTGTGTGGGTGCTCTCACTTGATGCTTCTTGTCTCCTGATTGCCTCGAGTTTCTGGATGTTGGGTGTCGGGGTACTAGAGGTCACCTCCGCGTCTATTCCTCGTTGGGCGGGTGTTGTAGATCCGGGTTGTGAGGTTCGGGGGGTGTGCGGTCTCCTCCCTGGCTTGCGAGCCGTGGCAGCCTCCGGAGGGTCCCTGATCGGCACATTCTGGGTCGGTGACTGTCCCGTCGGGCTGCTGGGTGGATCCTCTCGGCATGAAATTCGAATTTGGGGGAGAGCTGTGGGTGCTGGAGTTGTTCCGGCTCCTGGGGTGGCAGCCTTGGGTGGCTGTTTATCTCCCTCTTCATGGAGAGTGTGTACTGTGGCCATCCTGGGGTTGTGTCGTTCTTGGGGATGCAGACTCCTGTGTTGGATTCCAGAGGTGGCAGGGACTCTGGGAGGTCTCGGGGCCCATTTGGATTGGGGTGGGCGTCTCCCTTCCCGTGGAGGGGCTTGACCCTGCCTCTCCGGTGGCCGTCGTGGACGAGTTCTGGCTCGCTCCTCTGCTGTTTTGTTTTGATTCCTCGGATTCTTGGGACATGTTGTGTTGTTATGGCCCACGACTTGGCACTCCGCGCATTAGTTTGGGTGCCCGTAGACCAGCACTTTGTGTTCTAGTCCCGTTCCTTCACGCTTGCCAGGAATTCTGACTCTGTCCGGGATTTCGGTGGCTGCGCTCACCAAGACTTTCACTCTGGGGCCCGACGTGCGCCGGAGTAGGTTGGGTTGTCCTCGTATTGGAGTACTCTCCCAAATGCGCTTCCTAGAATGCGGTAGCATTTCTCATTTCTCCAATGAATGCTCACCCCTAGCAGCTGAATCCACACCGGGTACTCGAGGAGTAAAGAGGATGTAGGGTCATGTGAAGAGAATTCCGCATTCCAGGGCGCGAATAGGACCTCACGTCCGTCCATGTAGTGGACCTTAGACAGGGCGTGTTCTACTCCTTCAGCGGATGTGAATCGAACCTCGAAGTAACCGTTGCCTGTCAGTCCGCAGTGTTCTATTGAATTGTGTAGGTGTGTTGTACACCATTCACTTAGTGTCGTAAAGCCTAGACTTGGCCCATGCAATTGGCTGAGAACTGTGCGTTCATCAACCGTGTCTGCAATGTCATGGAGAATCTTGAGATCCTGTGGGTTGATCTTTAAGAATGGGGCCTTACTATTGCCATTCGACTGTGCATCACCACCACCCTGCTATTGCTGGATGTGTGGGTGAGCCTGCGTCCGATCAGTAGTAAGATTCTCCGCGAGCGGCTAGTTGCTTCTGACGATCCCTTCTCCCTCAGTCGCAATCTGAGCTGCACCTTTGATGCAGTGTGGGTTGAGGGCGACTTCCCTGGAGCGGAGTGGGGGCTCCATCTTCTACGAACCTGTTGAAAACGCTGAGATTCTTCTGCAAGCAAGCACTCTACTGATAGCAATGAGTAAGATTTCAGAGGGAGGTTTTCAGATCACTGGCGCATTGTCCGAGAATTGAAATGAGGCCTAAACCCTAGTTCGGTGGCGGCCGCGACGCTCCGTGAGCGCTCCTGTCCTCCGGCGCTCCTATTCATCTCTCCCTATAGAGGTAAACATATGCATGGCAACTAATTACTTAAGCAAAACGTGCCACTTATGTTATTTCACTCCAAGTTCGTGAAGATCTCAAGGTCATGTGCAATATGTACACACAAACTCTCGAAACGTAGGATGTTGCATGTTTTTAAAACTGAATGTTTTTTGGTACACCCATTGTAAGGTAGGATGCACAAAAAAGAAACGAGCTATTTATTTTAAACGAGAGGCATCCAAGTAGAAGGTACATTACAGCTTCCAACCTCAAATATTATTGCACTTAAGGTGTACAAGCACAATATATGTTTGGTTTTTTGGATACACCTACTACTCCGACTTCAAAATTGATTCGAGACAATCCAAAATTTAATGCTTCCAATGGGTTCAAGTTCCTACAAACTTTACACATGTTCCAAACTCAGTTCCCATGCCCACTCCCGAATCACAATAAGAAATGGTGTCCAAAAGTTCTCCGTAATTCCATGCTGCGAGTTACATAGAACCACTTACTTTTTCCTACAACTTCATATTCTCCAATCAATCAACACAACTACCAATATCTTACAAATTTTTATTAGCATAGTAGACCAACCTACACTAGTAATAAATCACTAAAATATTGATGAAAACAAACAATTGTAATGATTGATTGAAGAACACAAAGTTTGTGATAAAAGAAAGGTATTGTATGCAACTCCGGACATGTAATTATGGACAAATTTTGGACACTAGATTTTCTACTCATGAATCTGAAATTTGTATTGGTATTGATTCTCATACCTTGTATGAGATCGATCAATCAACTAGGCAACATGGCAAACACAAAACTCACCGAAACCAACTGCCACAGGCATTGCAATGTACCTTGTTTATCCCTTATATACAGAGACTGCAAAATGAAAACTTTCTTCGGTGCATTCAATTATTCACTTACTAGTCAACCTTGGCTTTGCTTTCATCCATTTTTTGATGACTAAGTTGCACATGACCACCATGCAAGTCCAACATGTTCCAAAAGCCTCATATGATTGTTCAACCAGTAAGTGCAAAATTTCAAACCATCAGCTTGACACATTTCAGGTGAATTTTCCATCAAAAGGTGATCGCCATGTCCATGACTCCCTGACCATGAGAACATAACTCGTCCCCTTCTCTGTGGGCACCTCTATGGGCACAAAGCTCCCTATCTCGGGGTCGATACTGACGGCAGATGTGATCCATGCCAAATGGAACCACAAGACGTCGACCTAAGTAACATCATCTGGCCATTGGAAATTTCCCTAAGAGTATGCCCATGCCCAGCCCGCACTATGGGCCGGAGAGTGGAGCCTTGTTTGGAGCGTGAGGAATCCGAGCCCACAGACTACCACTGTAACTTGGTCAAGAGGGTTGAGTTTCCTAAATTTTAGGATACCATAACCCCAAGTTATTCCGTGCATTCATTCACATTTTCGCGTCCCTGTTAACCCTTAAACGCCCAAGGTGACTCGAGGGGTCACCTTCCAACAGAATCTTCTCTGTAGCTCTCACTGTACTCAACTTTTCACTTATATTTTGATGTCAAACTGGTCACCTTCTTGTGATGCATTCAAAAAGTGAAATTTTACAATTCAAATCACAATTTGTATGAGTGATTTTGTGCTTTGAAAGGATTGTGGTAGCGAGGCTGGGGTTGTACATAACCTTGTAGGAGGTTGCAAGCTCATCATTGATTGGTGCATTCATGATGCCCTTGTTCAAAAAGTGCACTATTCATGATGCCCAAGTCCAAAAGATGCTGTGATCCAATTTTGGGCTGCCCGTTTCACACCCCATGGGCGTTTAAGGGTTAACCAATGGAAGAGACTTTATCAACAGAAAATAGTTTATGTTGTAATCGGCTTGTGAACAAATGTGATTGGTGATCGGCCTTTTCCTCTGCCCTGTCTCCTGGCATGGGTTTGCAACGCCTGGCCGAGCTAGCGGTGCCCGCAAGCTTTTCATGTAGCTGAGCGGCCCGGCCCGACCTGAAGCATGCTCTAACCTGTAAGAATGTATCTCCCTGATCAGGTGCTTGACAAACAAGATTCATGATATCCTTTCGGAAGATGTTTCTGGTGTCATGTGGAAGTCCTTTTTGTCACCCATGTGGTGATACTCGTGTGATACTTTGTCCCACTTCCATTTCAAATCGGGAAAAAAATAAAATCGTACTCTTCAATCAAAACTAAGTATTCTGGCTATTTCATCTGTCTTACTCACAACCACATTGTTACCAAGATTCAAGTAGTGTTCATGATATTGATATCTTTGTGTCTGAGTACCAAGGTAGGTTTTTGATAAAACAATTCAAGTAGATGAGACACCAATATTTGTGACACACATTGACCAAGTGGTGTATATTCATGTGCTTTGCAAACTCAAGATATTCCTACAGTGGGGAGGAACATGTGAGATCTTCTCAAGCATTTGAAATTAGACAATGTAGAATGAACCTGTGAGGACAATCTTCATGAAGAGATCTTTTCTCCCATTGCCCCCACCGACGAGACCCTAACCTGCACAACGTTCCAAAAATGCTACTCACTTCTCCGAAAACCTCCGTGAGGGCGGGGCTTTATTGAAGTTCGCACAGTACTCACTGCAAAATTGAAGGAGCTCATTTGGATATGGCAATTTCAATTTTGTTCAAAGGTTTCCAATCCTCACTGTCAAGGTCCACCGACAGTCGAGATGGCTACAATAGAAATGACTGTCTGCTTCGTATGATGTTCCTGTAAAGATTGATTCTCCTCACAGTTCATACTAGATTGCTAAGGCCTAAAGAATAAAAGAGATGCTACTCTGCTATGATCCCAAGCAATACACCATTGTAGAAGAGGCAAATGTCCACCAACTTCCACGAAATCAGCCATTATATTAGATCCACGCAACAAATTACCGAGCCTCAGAGTTTGCTTGGTTCAAATCATGACGTTTTGAAATGCAGAGAAAATTTGAGAACATTAAATATTCTGTTTGGAAACGGGTTTTTGACTCAAAGTTCGGAAGCTCCTCGTGAACACCAGGCATGTTCCTGATGTGTCAAAAGTGGTCAAACCGTGAGGTAAGGTAGGAGTGGCTAAAACCGTCCAGCCCCAAAAACTGTTTGAATTTCAGCTTTGCATACTTGGAATAGTGGTGTAAAATTTTATTTATTTTTCAATAGTTTGCAAAGCTAGTGCAAATCCATCCCAAAAACAAAGACATTTTTTGAGTAATCCTATAATTTCCTATGAATATTTGAACCCTATTGTGCGGTTTTTGGGGTTGGACGGTTTTAGCCACTCCTACCTTAGAGTTCACTCACAATGTGTACTCAAAAAGTTGCCATGCATTAGATGTTACATTTGGTGAGCACTAGATTCAAACCGGATATACTATGCGTTAAAGGTCTACCACACACAAACGACCCACCAACACACCCATCAGACAACCTCACACTTCAATTTATAGAATTCACATATTGTAACGATAGATTCTCTTAAGAAACAATTTATTTAATAACAAAACCGACAAATATCAACCACTTCTTGATAACCTCCGTAACCTAGGATGGAAAGTAGACCCCCTCATAGTCATCACAGCACACAAACCATCAATAATTCAAACTTGGAGAAAAATTTAATTTTTCAAAAACATGCATAAAACGCACATTCCATGAAATAAATACCATTGCCATTCAACACGCCGGTTCAATTATTTTACACAAAAGGAGAATTGAGAACAACCAAACAATTCCCACAATCATGTAACAATAAAAGGAGGGGGGCGTGAGAATTGGCGTAAACCACTTCCCACAAGTATAGTCACACTTGTTTCTGGTAGATGGGACGGGGCCGATTGATTGGTACAAATTTCCTGCATATGTATAATACACTAGCAGTACCAAGCCATGTACGTCACATTAAACGCTCATCACATTAAACGCTCAAACGGATCCACCGAGTATCGAACCCGGGCCGCTTATTTGTCACTCAAACATCCCTACCAATCAACCTGGAATCATGACTTGGCGATCATACCCACGATAAAAACTTACACAAACCTAAGTAATGACTTATTGACTATTCTAGGGTTACTTTTGTTTCTTCTTGCTACTATAGTGTCTAATCCCAAAAGGGGTGAGTAGTCTTGCACCAAGGTCCTTCTGTGCGGTGGGCTTTAGGTCGTTGACTTGACGAACAGACACTCTAATCACGCGGTCCTGAAAAAGGATTGGAGTTTTTTTTTCATATATTATATATTACATTTGCTTCACTTGGTTTACGTTTCCTTGACTGAACGTGTTCGAGACTTTTCTACTCTCAAACAATGCAACGCGCCTACCAATTAAGGAAATGATTTAAGGAAATCGATTTCCCTACGAAAGATATGAACACTGTTTTCGAAAACACTCAAACTTTGACCTAACTGAACAGCTGTTAACAAGATTGGATTTTTCAAAATTGAATTCAAAAATAATTTGTTCAAGAATTTTAATACGACTGTCTCAAGTCTCGAGGTCACTGGACAACTTCTCCTTTTGGACAACTTCTCCTTTTGGACAACTTCTCCTTTTGGGGGTTAAGGAGTTCGATGAAGTTGTGTTGTGTGCTCTTGGAATCATGCAGTAGTGGGAGGCAATAATTAAAAGTGCGAAGGAGACGAAGAAGAATTGGGGATTGGATTGATATTGATGTTCTTGTGTAGTGCGAGGAGTAAAATTGTAGGAAAGTATGACCACTTATTATTGCCTTGATGATGATCAAATATCTCAAATTTTAGAAGCCTGATTTTATAAAATATTTAATTAACCCCTAAAGATCCACGATGTTTTGGGAGCTTGAAATCCCAACATTGACCACCATGTACTAATGCGGGTACGTCCAATATTTTTAGAAATTTTTGATAACTTCAACCGTAGGATCTTGAAGTAGACTACCATAGGTAGTTGTGTGAAAATTTTCAACTGTTGGATCATCATTGGATGTGAGATCATAACATTTGAAATTGAATGTCAATTTTTTTGGCCTTGACCGTAAAAGCCGAATTGGTGGCCGTGGTCGTTTAGGGGTTAACTTTGAAAAATTGGGTAATTTAGTGGAATGAGAGTACTACTTCAAATTTGTGCCCTTTTGCGAAAGCCGTGGAGTGCCATTTTGGACGCTTCACTGGCAAATCTTTGAGCTCAAGTTTAGAAATATTTATCTTGCAAAATGGTTTGTTCGATTTAATCACACATGCCCTCCGTAATATCAACTCATTTATTTGATATCAACAAAAGTTCCAGTATAATCACACTTTTCTTAAAGGTTGTTAACCTCTTTAAGCGCGATCAAAGTGCAATATTTCTGAATTGCAGTTCAGAAATATTTGGCCTCTCATGTCAAGCAATGACAATCAATGACATTAATTATTCAATTGAAAGCACCGCAAAAAGCACCATTTACAGGAATAAAGCCTTTGTTAACAGAATTAAGGTAAAAATAAGATTGTACACAATACGAAATTGAGTACACAATACTTGCTTCGTATAAACGTTTCACTTCCTAAAGAGATTTATCTAGAAAACCGTGATAAAAGAAAAGGAATAGTCTTAGAAAGCAATTGAAGTCCTGTGTCCAAACAACCTCAACCTGTCCACACACAAATGTCCTACGATAAAACTTCCTTCAATTTAGAAACTATGATCTCTATTGTCTTGTTTAGTGTGTTCTACATCTTAGACACAAACTTCCTTTTGAGGGTTTTTTTCCATCACTTGAGAGGATGTCAATTTGATTGTCTCGTGTGATGTGTTGTTATTTTGGACAAGCTCACTTCTTTAATTAGACTATAATTTAGATCTTATTCATCACTTTTTTTAACCTCTAGACGTTCCAATCTATTTTTGACCACAAAAGTGTAAAGATGAAAATGGAGGTATGTTAATTAGATGTTAACCGTACCACCTTGTAGTAGACTTTTTGTAAGCCATGTATACCAAAATTTGAGTCATGAAGCCTTACACGTTTCAGATCATAACAATATTTGGCTTCAAAACACACCACAAAACTTCATCATTTTCATTTTAGATCGGATATTCTACCTACAAAGCTATCACAATGGAAACTCTCTGACTAGAAAGTTGCTCACCTTCATCTCAATAATACCCTTGCACAAAAAATATTCATGAAGAACGTTTTTTTGGCTCAATCAATAGCATTGCAATGAGGAGGAAAGCCAAAAAAAGTACAAAGGAAAATATAGTCCAAAACTAGAGCCCTTTGCACTCAAATCCATGTAATAGAGAGAAACAATGTCCAAAGTGATGCGTTTTAACGCAACTTTTAACAAGTTTTGACATGCATACGATTTATTTAAACTTCAATTTATCGGTTTGCACTTTTTAGCACACAAATTAGTTTGTAAAGTTTTCATAAGTAAATTGATGCATAAATGTTGCATTACTATGACACAACAAGATCACGCTTTATACCAATTATTAATTTTTTAAATTTTTGTTATATATATTTATGAACAAAGATTCTAGATAATGTAACTAAGCTAAAAGTTTGAGGGTTCAATCAAAGTTCCACATTTTACACATAAGGTGAACTATCACTCGTTGAAATTTATATATTGTTAACCCCTAGATGTGCCAAATGTTGCAAAATGTCATTGTGAACGAAGGGCAAAAACTTTGAGGAGGTATAACGTCTTCATCTGAAGTGAGTTTTGGATGAAATCACTTGGATGGGTCTTCAATTGAGTCTAGTTTGTGTGATTAAAATTGCAAACCCACAGGATGAAGTTTGAAAAAATGGCATGCATTTTAGCAAAGATGGCTCTTGTTTTTGAGTTTTCGAACATAAGGTTGTTTTATCATTGTAAGGAAATTATGGAAAATCATTTCTACTTTTTTCTTTTATGAACTTATTTTATAGAATCATGATCCCAAGATGAAGACTAACATCTTTATAGCGAGAAGATTTTTGATCTAAATAACTTTGGTATTGGATTTGCAATGATGTTTCTACAATGAAAAAAGTGAATAAATGGTTGATTTTTGGAGAGCTTTATCTTTTTCATCTACCATTGGATTTTGACTCTGTTTTTTGGGATGGGTTCTAATTTGAATCCATGTGGTAGAAACTCTAACAAATTCAAAGTTGTATTAAAGATAGGGCATAGATTTAAGTGCAAAGGGTTGAGTTTTGGACTATTTTTCCTTTGTAAAACTTTTGGCAGTTTTCACCATTGTATGGCCATTTCTTGCACAATATAATATTTTTCTTATGATTTTTTTTTTTTTTTTTTTTCTTTTTTCTTTTTTCTTTTTTCTTTTTTCTTTTTTCTTTTTCTTTTTCTTTTTCTTTTTCTGATCAAGGGTGTTATTGAGATGAGAGGTATACATCTTTGTAGTTGGTGATTTTTCAATGACATAAGTCCATTGGTAGCAATTTTTCTTTTTAACTTCAAAGTGAAATTGATGAGATTTTGTGATATATTTTGAATACTACTATGTCATGTTCTCGCAATCTACAAGGCCCCATGACTCAAAATCTGAGCCGCATGATGTACAATGTGTCTGCTAGAAAATTGTACGAGTTAAGATCTGAATAACTTACCTTCGTTTACATTTAGACACTTTTTTTGAAAATGTGTTCTTTTCTCTACCAATGAGTCAAATCATTTAGGGGTTAATACACATGTGCGCAAAATATAATGTCAAAGGCATAAATTTTGTCAAACACCTACTACAATGACGTTCAGCATATTTTCAATTCTTATGATATCACAAAGTACATCTTTCACAATAATAGCTTCCCAATCCAATAGTACCATGTACGGAGAGCAACCATTACAGGGTGCGATTTCAGGGCACCATTTTTGGAACACCTATAAGTTCATCTTCAAAAATATATAACTAATTGTCGAAGAGTTCAAAATTGACGATTTCACTTCTTCTACCTTCTTTTTCACGTTTCCCATTCAGAGTAAGAAATTACTTGCACGATTAACTTTGCTATAGATTCCCCATGTTGAAAATTGAGTCATAATTGAGCCATTATTGAGCACCTTGCTATATATATGGTCGATACAATCCAGAGAACAAACACAGTCCTCGTCCTAGAATGCTGAAACGGAGACTACAATACATGTAGTGTCTGCAGTCGTATGCAACCTAAAAGCACCACCTTTGAAGCAATTGTTGTGCTAATCCATCCTGCACCGACAAATCTCCTACCTCGATGTCATCGAGAGCACTCATAAACTAGTTTCTTTTCCTCATTCTTTTCTTTTAAGGTTTAAACATGGCAAATGCTATCAAGGTGTACTTGGCATCAGTCTCTATGATTCATTGGTTGATTTCAAAATATTTTACAACCACAATCTTGCAATCTCGCAGTTATGAGGGCTCATGACTCAATTTTAACTAGCAATCAATCACGAATCAAAAGGAGGTTGAAGTGATCTTGAATTGGTGTGATTATTTACAAAACGTTTAAACTCTCTTTGTTTGCATTGCCTAAACATACAATATTGCACCTGTCTGTGTTGTTAAACTTCTTTCTTTCCTCTTTTCATACTACTGCATTGGCTTCCAATAAAGTACCTAAGTTCTTTTAGTATCTTGAAAACTGCTTTCATATTTAGAAACTCACAAGGAAAGTATTGATTGACCAGGAATAGTGCGATGACCAAAAATAAAACACAACATTTAAAAAGTTGAAATGGTCTTGTGCAGACAAGTTGGTGGACAGGGTAAGAGGTCGGCTAGACCACGTTGATGAAGCAAGCCGCTTGGCTAGGGTTTCTGGAAGAAGCTCGTTCGACGCGGTTCCACTTCACATCGCTGCAACTCCGACGGGGCTTCTCTTGGTCTGCAAGCGCGTCAGTCTGGTGGTCTGCACGCGGCTCTCATCGTCATAGCTCAGGCCGTGAGCACGAGTTGGAGCGGATTCATCGCCGCAGAAAGTGTTGTCGATTTTCTGGTTGAGACTGATCGAGTTTCAGAGCGATCGGACATCATCTTTGCTGGCAAGGTATGTGATCACTGGGCTGTTCTCGCGCCTGCAATCGGTTGCCGTGTACAGTTGGTGGTTGATCTTAGTGCTGTGTTGGAATCGAATTGCTCTCTTGTGTTGGGTAGATCGAGGTTGTGGGAGGTTCTTGTGGTGTCTCGCGACAGTTTCCACTCTTTTCTTCCGACATCTGCTATGAGATCTTGATGAACATGGACTACAATGAATGGCAGAACTTGATCATAGCTTGATCGCACCGACCTGCAGAGGTTTTGACGGGGCCGGTCTCACAAAACTAGTCACGGGCACAGACGTTGAGTACTTGAGGTTCACTGGAACGCACTAATCGACACGAGCAGGAAGTCACACATCACTCATCTCTAGGACCGACTCAGATAGGATAGCCTATTGAGTATTATCAGTGATCGAAGTGGTCGTGGTGATCCTCTCATTCCACTTGTGATCTACAAAAGCGGGCAGCACGGCAATGGGCAACTGCGTAGGCACCATGAGGCAACCCTTGCATCTGACCAAGAAATGGGAGTGGAGTGAAGTGGAATTTCCTATGGGGTAAGTAAGAGGGTTGTCGTAATGTCATCTTTGGCCTTTTATTTTTATGTGTTATTTACTATGGATCGGCTTGTTATATTAGTCCATGATTAATCCTCACTGTTTTATGGTTTCAGTGGCTGCTCTCATTGCAAAAGGAGTGAGGAGGATTGGATTTGTCCAGATCTTGGAAGGTGCTCATGTCCACAAAATGCATTGCCGTCATCATCATGCGTCTTTTACTCTCCACACATTCAAGACTTGATTGAAGGCAAGAAAACGGAGTTGGAAAGCACACAATCACATTGGACTCAAGTAATTGACAAGAATGATGTTGAGATGGTGAGGGTTGGAGAGGAGAACCGCAAGTACTTTGATGAGGTATTGATAAACGATGCAAGATGGCGTGGGTTCTTTTCAAAGTTTGAGGATTTGATTGTGGGAGAGAAAATAGGCGAGGGTGGCCAAGCAGAGATCTTTGAAGCTACAATGAAGTATGGATATTACAGTGATTATTTCCTTGTGGCCAAGGTATTCAGGTTGAACACACCTTTGAGAGACCTCAAGCAGCAATGGCCCCTTGAAGATTTATGTAGAGCGAATGACAAATATTATCCAAGATGGAATCCTTTGAGCATGATATATGGAGGAGCATTCATAAGAGAGGGTATTCACAAGAACAAATTTGCTTTTGTGATGAGGAGGCGTATGTGTGATTTGCGAGCCTACATTGACCAAGGCATATTGAAGCGCTCAAATAGCCATGGGCCACCTTTTAGTGACATGACGGTTGTTAGAGAATTGTTGCATGAAGTCGCAATCGACATAGTACGGCTACATGAGCATGGAGTTGTACATAGAGATATAAAAGCATCAAATGTGCTTCTGGACGAAGATATGTTCAAGGGGAGATATCTCATGGACTTTGAGTGTGCATTGGGTGCAATGGGTACTGGATTTTGGAGAGCACCTGAGATCCTTGAACAAGTACGAAGAAGAGTGCCTAGCCAAGAAGTGGTGTTTACAAAGGAGAGTGACATTTATAGTTTTGGGATGTTGTGTTATGAAGTGATAACTGGATGCATTCCTTTTGAGGGGCATTCTCAAAATGATTATAGCATAGTTCTTGAAGGAGGACGACCAGAGTTACCAAGCAACCTTGATTCCACTTTGAGAAGACTCATACTTGATTGTTGGAAAGGAAATCCTCAGGAGAGACCTACTGCCCAACTTTTGCACACATATTTGTGAAAATGACATCTTTAACTAAATATGGATAGTTCACAGTCTACAATTAAGAACAATAGTTGCAAAATAATTTCTAGAATCTAGGTTCTATGAAGATACTCTTCAAATATGTAGATTTTAAGGTCATGGATGGAGGAATCTCCCCATGTTTTAAAGTCCATACATAAGCCCAAAGTCCATATTTAGTTAAATGATGCATTAAAGATATTCAAGTAATAATGATACGGAACTCAAGTTTGTAGTTAAAATTAAGTTTGTAGTTCTCTAATTACTACATCGTTTTTGAGATGGGAAGTGTTTCAGTAGCTCTAAACTCTGTTGTCTCACTTGTATCACACACTTGAAAATTAAATGAGTGAGTGACTGTATCTATAGTTGTATTGTAAATAAATGGAAAGTATTGCATATGGTTGCAACCTACACCATGAAACTATATCACATATTTCTTGAGAGATTGAAAAGTGGTTGGAGAGGAAACGTCACCTCACATTGCACATGAGCAAATTTAGTGTGAGGATCATTGAATATTTTACGACATAGAAAGTGACAATCTTGAAAGGAAAAAATCATTGAACAAGAGCGAGCTCAACTATATGCAACTTGTGCAAACTTGTACACTCATTTCGATTATGCATGAACATTGAGATTGAAGTGAAGAATCAGAGCACTTGGTGGTAAATGGTGAATTGGTGGTTGGTTAGTAACTTTTTGCTTTTCTTCTCATTACACAAGAGTGGTTGTTAGTGTCATGTGACTATTAGAGTTATGTACCTACAAGCCAAACATTATATTGTTTCTTGAATTTTCAGAGATTATTACTTAACTCTTGAAAAGGTTAGAATTTTGGCTGCCATTGTCATCATTGCCAATAGTTTCTAACCATTTCAAGAAAATTATCATGATAATACATTTAATGTTTCAATTTGCAATTAACACTTGCAACACTAATCAAAATTCTTTTGTATTGTAGACTTTATTCTTCACTCAACATTCTTTATTATTTCCAAATAGAGCACAAAGATTTGCACTAGCAAGTTTCTAAAGTAATTAACCCCTAAAGTTGAAAGCTAAAGACCAAATTCTTACAATTTTGACTTCAGTGCGCATTTGATTGATTTACTGGGTATCTAGATCATGTGGAGTTATAACCTTTTGCATACTCTAGAGTTTTTTTCATACCTTTCTAGGAGATATTGGCTCTCAAAGTTTGAAACACAATCCAGGCATGTTGAAATTTGCCCAAAACTCTAGTAGATTCTCAAATAGACTACAATTCACCGAAAATTGATATCTTATCCTTTTTTTCAAAATTTCGAATTTTAATGGGTAAGTAAGGTACCTATACACGGTGTCTTGCACTTTGTATTTTTTAGATGATAATTTTTCACATGTTGTTTTAATCATCAAAAAGAGGCCATTGTATTTGAATTACAACATAATTACCTCCATGTGAAAGATCAAGCTTTTTTGAAGGTTTTATGTGTTCAATGAGGGTATTGTGTATATGAACGTTTATCTAACTTGTCTAAGAACAAGAATTTGAAGAGCCTTAGATCAAATTTACTTTACAAGTGGTTCTTTTGGGCTCCAAATCCTTGATTTGCTCTTGACAACAAGGCAAAGATCATTTCTTTTTTTTCAACTAAGTTGAACATTACGATCCCACAAATTGTGAGAAATTTTAGTTTGAGATTTGGTGGACATGATCATGTCAAAGTTGGGTTTTAAACCCTCCAAATTCAATCTTTGTTTGCATTGAGAGTGGGCAGTTTGAGGTAAACTGATGAAATTAGTCTTGTAACATCAGGGTTAACCCTTAAAGGTTTTTCCACCCCTCAAAGGGCAGCCCGAAATTGGATCTCAACATCTTTTGGACTTGGGCAACATGAAGAGTGCACTTTTTGAACTTGGGCAGCATGAATGAACCAATCAATGATGAGTTTGCAACCTCCTACAAGGTTTTGTGCAATCCCAAGGTACCTACCACAATCCTTTCAAAGCACAAATCACTCATACAAATTGCGATTTGAATTGTAGGATTTCACTTTATAAATGCATCACACAAAGGTGACCAAAATGATATAAAAAAATGAGTGAAAATTTGAGAATCAAAAGAGCTACAAGTAAGATTCTGTTGGAAATCAGCCCGAGGGGCGAACAGGCACCTTTAAGGATTAACAGATTGACAGAGTGCCGAAGGCAAGGTAAGGTCACTGTTCATATGGAGACGTTGGACTTGGCTATGGCTAGTAACGTTGACTATTGTAAGCGAGACTGGCTATGGTTTTTGGGGGAGCCTCACACAAGACTGTTCCACTTCACGTCTGTGCAGCATCGGTGAGCATCTCCTAGTCTGCAAGCACATCTGTCTGTTGGTACTCGACTCACTCGATCAGGCCGTGCGGGATATGTGCGCGAGTCGGAGCAGCCGAGGGTATCGTAGAGGGGCTCATTTTCTGGTCGACTGAGTTCGAGGCTCTGTCCAATCTGATATCATCTTTACTAGCAATGTATGTGCCCTGTGCACCGTTATGCCGCCTGCAAGCGATTTGGATTGCACTCTAGGACGTTGTTTGCGAGTGTCCGGTTCGTTGAATAATATTCTTGGATCGTTCGTGATGTGTAGAGTTTCTGGAAGATTCTTGTGTTGTCTGCAGGCTGTTTCAATCGGATCGATCATTTAGGACTCGTACGGAGAGCTTGAAGAATCTGGACTCACATGGATGGCAGGACTGTATCATGGTTGAACCGAACTTGCAGAAGTTTTGATGGGTTGGAATCGTAAAACAGTCAAGGGGCACAGACATTGAGATTCACTTGGGCGTACTAATCAGCACGAGGAAGAATTGACTTTGGGATAGGGTCAGATAGCTTGCGAATATCATCGCTGATTGAAGTGGTCGTGGTGATTGTAATTCTAGTTGTAAACTGAAGTGTAAGTCGAGCAGTGTTGCGGCAATGGGCAGCTGCTCGTGCAGCGCGATACTAGAACTGACCGAGGAATGAGACCCGCATCAGTAAGTACCTATCAAGATGACGAGGCAAGCTTCTGCGAAGTAGGTCTTTGTTTGGCTATGTGTCATGGTTTGGTTAGTTGAGGCTTGTTATATTACTGCATTCATCTTCTCTTGTAGGTGCTCTCATTCGAGAAGGAGAGAAGAGGCTTGGAATTGTCTAGATCTTGGAAGTTGCTCATGTCCATAGTGTATTGCCGTTATCATCATGCATGTTTTACTCTCCACACATTCAAGACTGGATTGAAGGCAAGTAAACCAATTTGGAAAGCACACAAAGACATTGGACACATTCAAGACTTGATTGAAGGCAAGTAAAGCACACGAAGACATTGGACACATTCAAGACTTGATTGAAGGCAAGTATAGCACACAAAGACATTGGACACATTCAAGACTTGATTGAAGGCAAGTAAACCGATTTGGAAAGCACACAAACACATTGGACACATTCAAGACTTGATTGAAGGCAAGTAAAGCACTCAAAGACATTGGACACATTCAAGATTTGATTGAAGTTGGTTTTCTTGCCTTGGAAAGCACACAAAGACATTGGACTCAAGTAAATGACAAGAATGATGTTGAGGTTGAGATGGTGAGGGTTGGAGAGGAGAACCGCAAGTACTTTGCAGCTGACTGCTGACAACCTGAACCTCAAGATTGAAACACATATCATGAACTATGTCCCTTTCGTCTCTGAATGATTAATTAACAAACTTCGAAATACACAAACAAAAAGCAGCAAAGAGAAACACCAACACCTTTACTTACATGAGGTTGTGAGCGCTTCCTGTGATTAGTGGAACACACGATCGATAACAATCACATCTTACTGCTCTTTCAACACATCTTGAAACTCCAATTTTGCAGCTTCTGAGTTGCCCAACATGAAATAATGTGTAAATGTACAGAAGATAAAATCGTTGCAATCAGCAAGACCAGTACTCCAATGGAGACAGGTGTGACAAACCTCAAATAAGAATAGTGCAAGTGCAACTCCCCATGCTCAGAATGTAAGTCATGGTTCATCAACAGCCAGCTGCACATCTAGAGCCGAGAAGTCTTCGAAGAACGCTTTGAAGTGACTATACGAGTATCCCACATCATCAACTCCGCACATCTCCCGAATGCTGTGCATCGATAATTGGGGTGCCCCGACATCAACAGTTCGAATACCAATTCCACTAGCCAAAATAGGTCCGATAGTAGACCCACATGCCATGTCGTTTCGGACCACAAAGTTCTGGACCAAACATAAAATTCATGTCAGAATTTCACCAGATCAATTGATTGTTCAAGAAAGCAGTGAGTAGTACCAACCTGTGTAGGCAGGTTGCGCAACTTCGCAATCTCTCGGAATATGAACGATGTTATCGCATTTGTGGCATAACGCTGGTTTGCATTATCTTTTATCACGAGCCCTTTGTGCATCTTCGGTTGATGATTCTCCTCGTGCTTGTCCTGCAACAATAATACTATTAAGACTATTGAAAGTGCCAGTGATGATCACTTTGACATATTATACAAAATAGTGTGGCATGAAACCATATTAAGATGATGAACTTGAAGTACGAGCGAAGGTAAGTAGCTCACCGGGTAGTTGGGATGCAAACAATGTGCCATGTCGGCGGAAACCAAAAAGCTCTTCTGAATTGCTCGCTCTAAAAGTCCCTGAGGAGCAGAATGGAAATAGATTTTCAGTAACCTTAGCGTGTGAGTAAAACAAGACACTGGCAGCTCAGAAGCAAGCACACCATCATAATTCTTATCCAACAGGAGGATGACTATGAAGATGAGATTATGATCCCCTCGTTTTTCTATCATAAATACGTACAATCACAAACAAAAACAGGGATTGTCAGAACGAAAGTGATTACGATCACGTTCAAGAAGTGTACCTCGTCAGATCCACGAGGACTGCTTGTGATACGTCTCAAGGCATCAATTAAAACTGGAGATCCAGCACCCTGTGCAGATTGAGAACCTATTTCTTCATGGTCGAACAAAGCGATCATACGAATTCCCACCTCGTCACTCAAATCTGCTGACGAATCTATCAGGGCCTATAAACCCACATGAAAAAACAAGAAGTCAATGAAACATATTACATATTACTATGCGAGTACTTTCAGATACTCAATCCTGGGGCAAAAAGGCCATACTCATCTTCAAAAAAGACCACGTCAAATGATTGGGCTGACGAATTACAGGAAGCAAGTGCGATAGGCTACTGGCAGTTCTACCACGCTCCATGGATCAATTTCTCAGCTTAAGCACCAAGCAAAACCTTGAATAAACCAAAGTGAAAATATAATGCATCGGTACCTTCAAGCAGCAAAAGGACGAACAGAGGTTGTCAAGTCTGCCTGAGAACACGAACTCCTTGAGAGCTCCACCGATGAGGCTAGGTTGCGTGTCACAAGCTTGAAGATCGAAGTCAATGATCTCTTCGGGTTTGCAAGAAAGCTCATCAGCGAGTAGCTGCACCATTTGTCGAAGACAATCAGAATCCAGCAAAGCAAAGACCAGCTCTCTAAAAAGTCAAATTAAAGCGAGAAAAACCCACCAATATCAACTTCATTCAGACCTTAGAAAGTCCGCTGATAGCGACTCCACAAATAAGTTGAAGACAATTGGTAAATACTACTAAGGAACTGAGTCCCCGTGAGTGCTGAAGCTCCAAGAGCGAAGTACCTGCAATAGAAGTGGATGGTGGTCGACTACATGTTCTTTGACATCAGAGGGTGAGTTTCCCTCCGCATTGGTCACAGCGGGCCTGTTCGCTTCCGCCTGCCATGACTAACATTAGTCCTCGAAAATTGCACCATCATAGAATGAAATAAGAAGTATTTTGAAACAATCTAATTGTAAACAAGACCCAAAATAATAATAAATTGTAAACAAGACCCAAAATTTGATGCGGGAACTGTATCTTACTTTGACCAAAGACGCTAGAACAGGTGCGAACTGCGTCTGTGTATTGATTTTGAATCCGTCATTCACACCCCTGTGAACACAGAAGATACTCAGCCCAGTTCCTACCAATGTAATGTATAATGTGCAGATTGTTGATAATACACAAATATATACACCTCATGCGATAAAAGAAGGCCAGAACCACACGAAAGACATGATTAAGAGATGTTTGACTAGAGTATGACATGCATGACATTATCCAATGAGCACCAGACAGGGTGGAAGTGAAAGGACTAGAATGAGGAATATGAAGTACCTATCAAGATGAATGGCTAAGGTGGGAATCCGCATGATAGGATCTTTAAGCCTCACAAGCTCGTGCGAGTAAACGGATTTCTCCCCATTACGGCGCTTCAGCACTACCCGTCCTGCAATCGTAAGGTCTCGATCAAACCAGGTATGCCACAAACCACCTCCATATGTACTTACACCAACCTCCATAAAGCCATGCTTGGTCACCTGGCCGGTAGACAAGCAGATATTAACCTTTGATATAACATGAAGCACGCATGGTTTTGAGATGACCAATTGTGTAAGAATTATACGTCACATAGACCAATCCCTGGATGACTGCAGAATATTGCATATAATTTCATCCAATCAAACAAATCGAAGTCCTCATAAACCCACATGCTTAAAAACAGTGAGCCCGTTATGAGGTTCATGGTCCTCTAGTTGTGGTCAAACCCGATAATTTCTATCCACAAATATCCATGATAGTTTTGAGGAGGTTTTACACAACGATAGAGGTCACTTCATCAAAGCACAAAAGATGTCACGTCGATTATCCTCTCAGTTCTAATTTCACGAGAAGGAGAGGAGATTACCCTTGAAACTGGCTTCAGCTTTGGACAAGGGCTATCTGTGTGCGCACCAATTATCAAAAACCCATTACCCGGTTTATAGCTGCAAAAAATGCAAAAGCAACACATAAGCTTCACATGGTTCTCAAGCTGCAGTTCGATATGAATATCTTGCTAACAACTGGAGCATGGAAAGTGTTGAATTCATATCGAGTCTACAATCAGAATAAAAATGACTTCACTATTGAAAGTTCTCTTCAGACACGAAAGTGCAAACATCAGCATTAACCAACATGATCTTGAAGAGAAAATAACGCTCTGTGAAACTCACTTCTTGCCAACTGCGAAGGCAACGATGGTTGAGTAGTTTCGTGTAAAGAAGTACTTGCCGCCAGGCTCCACAGTCCATGCCTCTCGTTCCGACACATGCTTAAAGCCTGCTTTCTGTAATCTCTGTTTCGCTTCCTCTGCACAACCAGAATTGCAGCTCAAGCGAAAGTGGCTTCATGACTGAAACAGGTAAAATTGTCTTGCATACTGCACTTAATATTCTATTCAGTCCCAAGTATGACTAAACGTAACACCAATACACAGTGACATGAAAGCTCCCTTGCAACTTCGAATAATCCTTTTATAACTACTGACTGGAAAGAAATCACATTCAGCTGCATCAACGGAGATTTTTGAAAGAGAAATATTAGTATCACAACTGATACAGAAGTACATTAGAGCACATGTGAAATATACTGTCATGTAACCCTGAAGGATCCTATATACTTGCTGAGCGAAGATGGCACAATATGATCAATTTCTAAAACTAGTATACCAAGACCATGACGGAATTTATGCTATTCCTATAACTGCATAGAAATTCAACATAGTGTATATTATACATACAATTATAAGTAGAGAATGATCACAAAGAGAAGGCAAAACATAATGACGAAAAGCCCCGAAGCCATTCATTGCCCATTGTCGGACTCAATTTATCCGAAGTAGAGAAAGAGATCGTCGCTGAGCTGAAGGATAACTCTCCTGAAGAATTATCTAGGACATGAATGTGCCGATATCTTCGAAGCTACATCACAAATCACAGACCTACTACACTTCACAATAATCGTCAATTATCAACTGATATCGCTCTAAAGTGCTATTGACAGGAATCTCCAACCTCAAAAACCATCGCAAGTCCAAGAATATACTCCATCACAAAATCTAACACCGACGAGTCAATTCGACAATTCTAAGATCCAGAACATACTCTTTAAACCCTAAGCAAAAACCTAAAGATGTCAGTCAATCCTCACGAAAGCGAACTTTCTCTCTAATCTCCAAAAGTAGCAAACTCTTTAACGGCACATCCACTCAAATCACATAATCATCAAGAAAATTTCGTGTTTTCAACAATGTAGTCTGCTAAACCCTAATTAACCTGTAGTACAACAAATGAAGCTCCCGAAAGATCGATCGATAGAATCCAAGCTCATAATGTCGCTACGGAGGTGCCGTCGATCGAATCAAACATGAGTGAAAGTTTCGAATTACAGACATGGATTACAATATGGAGACAATCCTTTGTTACTAAAATCTCAATCACGAAAAAAATTATTGTGGCAATCGTAATGATCCAGTAGCTGAAATTGATCTAAGGCAGGATCAAGAGGATTCTATCCATGAAAGGGATGTGCGAGATAAGGAAGTGAGAAAGCTTACGAACGGCATGGAAGGCAGTCGGGGCGGCATTGAGAAAGTCGATGAGCTCCTCTGCTACTGCAAAATTGGCCATGGCGAATAATTCGTGATGCCGCAGCAATAGTAGCCCGATTGCCTCGAATGACAGAATTGTAAGGCGGCGATCCCTTTCCCCATTGCTTGGAACCCCTGCCTTCTTGAAGACTTTCTTCACACTCCTACCTCCCTAATCGCACATTCGACATATACATTCATTACTCTGTAATAGCACACTATCATATTGCGAAACCAGGCAAATGTCCTATCGTTGTTACCCTCAATGGCCCAAGGGGTACCAACCTTCAATTTTTCAGAAAAATTGAAAAAATTTTCAGAAAAATTCTGCAAAATTGCAATTTTGAGATATTTCGAAGCATAGGTATGGTTGGACTACCTTAAAGCGCCAGGGACCTAAAAGCGCATTGTTTATCATTTGTAGATTGTGAAAATACAGATGTACCTCATTTGTATGTAACGCAATTGGGTCAAATCTTACTTAGCACTTTGGAATTTTGTATAAAATTCACAAATGCAAATTACATGCTGCAAATTTTTGCAATCCTCCTGAAAAACTATTTTGAATGTGGTCATAATTTTATTTTGAATTTACTAGTGCTAAAAATAGGTCAGATCTCTTAACCCCTAAACGTCCCCAGTGTCGAAAAACGACATTTTGGATGAAGGGCAGAAACTTTGAAGAGCCATAACTTCTTCATTCAAACTCCGTTTTTGATGAAATCACTTAGGTTAGGTCAAAAATCAAGTCTAGTTTATGTGGGAAAAATTGCAGACTCATAAAATAAAGTATGAATAAATGGCATGGATTTTAGTGAAGGCAACTTTTGTTTTTGGGTTTTCAAACATTTGGCATGTTTTACCATTGCAAGCCAATTATGTGAAATCTAAAATAGTTTTTCATGTATTTTTTTTCATAGGTTTGATATTTAGATGCATCCCAACAACTTTGTAGTTGGAAGTTTTTCGATCTAAATAACTTTGGTATTGGCTTTGCAATGATGTGTCCACGATGAAAAAAGTGAAAAAATGGATGATTTTTGAAGAGCTAGATCTCCTTCATCCACTGTTAGATTTTGACTTTATTTTTTGGGATGGATTCCAATTAGAGTCTATTTTTAGTGTTAGAATCCTTGACCCAATCGTGGATATATTGAAGAAAAGGCATGGATTTGAGTGCGAGGGTTCTAGTTTTGGACTATTTTTCCTTTGTAAAATTTTTGGCAGTTTTCACGACTACAAGGCTACTATTTGAGCCAAGATTTTTTTTTTATGAATTTTTTTGGTACAAGAGTGTCTTTGAGATGAAGATGAACAACTTTCTAGTGGCTCATTTTTTATTGCAAATTTCATGTTGGTAGTATTTTCAATTCAAAGTGGAAATGATGGTATTTTGTAGCCTATTTTGCGCACTAATATGTTACGATCTCGCAATCTATGAGGTCCCATGAGTCAAGTTTTGGTCCACATGATCTACTGCAAGTGTATTACAAGTTTGTACGGTTGAGATCTGATTAGCTTATCTTTATTTTCATCTATATCACTTTTTTTGAAAATGAGTTTTTGGCTAAAAATACCCCAAGGACGTATAGGGGTTAAGTTGGTGCTTTTAGGACACTCAACCTTATCAAAAGTCTACAAATTTTTCAAATTTTTTTATCATACATTGAGAGACTTATTAACCCTTTAACGTCCCAATGGTCCTCAAGTTGTGTGAGGCTCTAGAGAGGTTTCTGGCACTATGTTGATGAAAACAAATGAGATTGGTAATTTTCCGTAAGATTTAGCAGATCGAAGCATGCACATCAAATGGCAAGCAATAAATGAAACGTGTGAATTTTGTGTCAATCATGCAACTACGGTGAATGGAGATTTTATTGCTTGTATCAGAGTGTTCGGGACCATAGTGGTAAAGATATTGTTGTATAAAATGTAATTTTTTAGGTGAAATCCTTGGAGACATCAAGGTAAGCAAAAGCTAATTAGTGGAGTGAGGTCAGTAAGGTGTGTTTACAACAGTATTATTTCAATTTCATGCAAAAATGTGGCCTTGGATTCTCACATAGCAAATGAGATACATAATGGCATACATTGGTGTACTATTGTTCAACTATGCGTCAAGTCTTATCTTCCATTTCAATGGAAAATCAAACACGGTAATCAATAGGATAGAAGAGAGAGTATAGTAATACACTTTGTTGTTCACATTGTGCTTTGAAGATGCTCAGCGATTTTTTGTTATACCAAATCGTATTCCTAATTGAGGAGGTAGATATTCAAAAAGAATAATTGGAAGATCCGTTTGACACATTCACACTAGGAGCATCATATTTACTCTCTAGCAAAGCAAGCGACCCTATGGCAGTTGAATAACATTTGCCACAATTTCGTGTAAAGGGTTTTTTTTATAGAAACCGAGCATTTTTGAAATATCTAGGGTAGTGGACTTTGACCAAGCATTAGGACTTCATATTGGAACAGAAATAAGATCTCATTGTAAAATATGTAGTAGAATAAAGGCCTGTTCGCACTTGGCCTTAGAGGAGGTCTTGGAAGGGGGTCTTAACTCTATTAAAAAGTGTGTGTTCGCACCTACATTCATTGGTAATTACCAATCCTACATGGATGTCCACATGGCACACTTTGAAGAGTAGGGTATTAGCAAACATTTAGGAGGACAAAAGAGCTTTGAGCAATAGTAGGCAATACTTAAGGGAGCACCAATATTGGAAAGATTCTCAAATTTTCCTCACTTAAGAGTGATCTTATGTATTGTCCCACTTGAGGGGCCATTACATAATCCCCTCACTATTGATTACATCTTTACAAGCCTCATTGATGACACCTTTCCTCAAAAGAAGGTATTCCTCCCCAAATTGTGGGGGTGCTAAATTTTTAGCCACGCTCTTTGCAAAGGCCAAGTGGGAACGGGCCTTAAGTCACCTATCATGTGTATGTTCATCTTACAAGCATTAAAGGTTTATAGAGTTATTGAGGAGAATTGCAATAGGGGAGGTACACAAGTACTTGTCACTTTACAAAAACAATAAACATATGATAGTATTTTTGTAAAATTTGAAATAAAGGGTAACCATGAGGGATTTTTCATTTGACTTGCATTTTGACATAGTCATGGTGAACTCAAAGTGAACATAAGTCTAATACAACTACCTATATTCATTAAGAAAAATTGGGTTGACATAGTCAGCTACAAATGACCCTCTCACCCTTGTTGCATGTATTTCAAAATTTTGATGGTGTTTACTTTGAAGACTTCCTAAGAAATGTCATTCCTTGAAAGTGATTGTCCATATGTTAACTTCAAAATTGCTCATGAAAAAAATGTTGTGCGTTTTTTGTTTGGAGGTTTATAGGAAATAAACTACACACCTAAATGAATATTTACAAATTGCATATGAACTCACCAATCCTTTGCTCGATGTATTTTTTTTTCTAAAAGTGTTGATTGTTAGAAGTGGCAAGACTTCATGATTTCCAATTAATCCAAAGTTAATTGTTTCGGTTGTTACAAGTTAAATTGAATTTGTATAGTGAATCTTTCATGATATAAGGTAAGAGATGCAAAAACCAATTTCTCACAATATAGAAAGTTTCTTGGTGGAGTGATCAAGATACAAATTTCAAGAACATGTGCAAAGTTTGTCGGAAACTTGTCTAAATGAACTTAGATTAGGACTCTTCTTTAACTTAGGGACACTATACGAGAGAGTATATTTGTACCTCTTTTGGCCCCATACACAGTTCAACTCTCTTTGAGTATATTTGTCCCTCTTTCGAGCCCATTGTGGCCATTGTGAACATTCGATGTGAGAACACTTGATGTGAGGTGTTTTGACTCTCCAAGTGCTTCTTATTGTTCTTAGAAGGGGTGCCCTATATTCTCCCTCAGATCTTGATAGTGGGTGCATGTCCTCGTCACTAAGGGCCGGACACTGGAGGGGTCGCACCTCCACTGCCCACCCACACTTGCTGCCTGGCAGAAATTCGTATAAATATGATTTTTGCATTTTTGGAGGCCCTACAAATTTTTTTTTCAGATTTTGAGTTTAAAAATGGGATCTGCGACCCAATTTACCCTTGGAAGTGTCTCATGATGACATTGATAATATTAACAACAAAAATTTAGGGGGCAAATTTTTTCCAAATTAATTTATGCGGGCAGGGTTTTGTGGGGGGGCAGGGTTTTGGGGACACGCAGGGAGGCGCGACCCCTCCACTGTCCAGCCCTTAGTTGCCCTGGGCACATGAAGCAAAAGGCCATGGCAAATTGCATGTGCATGATGGCTGGCGGGCCCCCACACTCCCAATTGCATGGCAGCAAGTGGACCCTCTTTTTTGCAATTTGAGCTGATTAAGGTTAAGAATTGGGATGTTGGGGCCCTCTTCCCCCCCCCCCTCACTCAAAGTTAGGTCCAGGGACTCTCTCTTCTCTGTACTGCCATACTCCTTCGTTTGGAGCTTTGATATCCCGTACTCCTTCGTTTATTTTTCTTTTATTTTTAAACTTCTTCTTCTATTTTTAAATTTTTTTATACTCAATTTAATTTTGAGGTGTCTTTATTTTAGTTTTATATTCGTATAGGTCTTAGGAAATTCGTATCAATTAGGGGTTTAGGTTTAAACTTTAAACTACTTGTTATCATTGTGTTTGATTTATAGAGAAGATGGAACATTCTTTTCAAATTCAAGTTGTGATAATTTGGATGTTTCTCCCTATGCTTATGACCTCTTCTACAACACGTCATGTGTTAAAAGTATGTAGTTCTTCCTCTTTAACTCTCTATCTTCTTCCTCTTCTAGTTTGGCATAATAGAGAAAAAGGTCAAAAGTCGTAAAGAATTTTTAGATTGAGCCAAGGCAATCCACACATTGGAATTATATAGAGAGAGTAGTTTGGAGATCAAGTGAGAATATGCATCATAAGAAATTCAAGGAATTTTATAGAATGAGTTTTCCCGCTTTCAACAACGTGTTGGAAATGTTGACTCCTTTCTTGAAGAGTAATTGTGTGCACCAAGTTAGGCCGCAATTAGAGATTAGGAAGATAGTTGCTTGTGTTCTTTATAGATTAGCTCATGGGTTTAGTCCGGTGCATATGGCAGACCGTTTTAAGGTAGGAGCATCAACCGTGAGGAAGTATGTAAACATAGTTTGTGAGGCTCTCTCCAATGAGACTAAATTGTTTTCCCACTGCATTTCTATTCCTACAGGAGAGCGTTTGCAAACCATTATCCATGATTTTGAGGCTCTTATGGGGATTCCGAACATGTGCGGGGCGATCGATGGTACACACATTCCTTTGGAGGAGCGGCCCAGTCAAGTTGTCACGCTGGCGTCTAAAGACTTTTACAACAAAAAGAAGTTCCACTTCTTTGTTTCGCAAGCGGTATGTGACTCCAAACGTATGTTTAGGAATGCTTGTGCTACTCAACCGGGTGGTGTGCATGATGGTGGTCAATTCAAAGTATCTAATTTGTACAAAGATTTGAGAGAGCGTCAAATCTTGCAAACCCCTATTTTAGATGTTGGTGGTGTGAATTGCACACCTTTCCTAGTTGGCGATTCTGCTTATCCCATTAGAACCTTTCTTATGAAAAATTATAAGGTTCCTAATGATGTAAACAAAAAGAGATTTGATTCCTCAATGAAGTCTGGAAGAGTTATAATAGAAAACGTGTTTGGGAGTTTGAAAAATAGGTGGAGAATCATGAGGCATTTTAATTTCAGATTAGATAAAGCAGCTAGAATTATAGTGCCTTATTGTTGGTTGCACAACTACTGTGAGATGTGGCACGAGGCAGAGCCTTTTGTAGCTAGGGGTGTGGATAGAATAGATCCCCTAGTTGGATTTGGAAACGTCGTCTCCCGGTCCATCGAGAAGGTGAGCGGGCAAAGAGAGATGGAGAAGCATTGCGAAATGCACTTTTTACTCAATGGGTTTCCAATAACCCAAATGAGTAATGTAATCCTCGTTATGTATTATTTTCTGATTATATAATTTATATAAGGTGTTTATTAGCTATTTTAAAATTTAAAAATATTTTCCCTCTTTGTTTATCAAAATTTTCTCTATTCTTGAAAGTTCTAGTCACTCAAGCCACTTTATAGTAATTCGGGAAAAATAGGTTGGGTCTTTTTATAAACTATTTGATGATTCGAACATATTTATGGGATCCTTATTGGCTATTACAACCCTAAAAACCACCTCCATCATGTTAATTTTTAATACAGTTGCATACATCCTTCCTTTTATATTTTCTACCCATTATTCAAAGTTTTGTCGGTAAGGGGTAATCTAAAGTATTTGTGAAAAGTGGTTCGGATTTTTCTAAAACCATTTTAATGGTTCCATAAATTTTATAGGATATTAATTAATTACTTTAAATTTATAAACCCCTTTTCATTAACCCTTTTATATTTACCTCGAAAAGCCCCTTCTACATTGAAATGAAAAATTAATTTCAAAATGACATACATAGATTTAATTAGTTAGTTAATTACATGGTTTTAGAATTTTCATATCCTTCTATGTACCATTTGAATTCAACACACAATAGACAAACTTTTATTGATGTAGAAAGTACACTACAAAACCAATCCAATTCAAAACAAATACAATGGTAAAAACTACATCCTTGAAGGTTTGCAACAATTGCAAGCCTTCATAAAATCAAATTCAAGCATCTCAACTACAATCAAGAAGTAGAAGAATCCTTCTTCTTGAGAATCTCTGCAAATGAAGCCGCCATCTGCAAATTTCCTTCCATAGCCAATTTGCGCCCCTCCTTCTCGTTGTCAATCAACTTCTCTGTCAATTTTAGTTTCATCTTCTCATACTCAAGAAGACCGGAACTAATCAACGAAATGCCTGTAGCTATGGCATCATCACCTTCCAGAAGTTTGCGCTTCTTTTTGTTGGCGCTGCGGTGCACTTGCCCCTCACATCCAGGATCCCTAGCGGCCTTCGAGCGGGGAGTAGGATTAGAAGTCGCGGAGGAAGAAGGAGGAGGCGGTGGAGTTTGAAGAATCACATCTTCATCACTCAAAACATGCACATCATTCTCTTTCTCCTTGTACAAAGAAGGGCGCCCCTGATCAATACCATTAGGAATGTCATTGACTTTAGCAGTGCCGGAATACATACCATCCAAAAGTGCAAACCATGGAGTCCATGTTGAAGGTGCCGCTCCAATCACCGACTGCTTCTTCTTCATGGTACAAACTCCTCATCTTCCCCTATTTCTCCCTTGTTTGTTTGCCAGTACGTGGAGTCTCCTTTGGAAATTGTGTATTGATAACGTCGGCGAAATATTCTCAATTTTCTGCCTTGAAAGCCTTCCTATCGTACTCCCAATACTTTTCCTCGACAATTTTGAACAAAAAATGAAGAACTTCATCACTCCATTTTCTCTCAGAACTAGCCTTTGAAACCACATTTTGAGTCCCCTCAACCTCTCTAGGGCTATCTTCTAGCATCAACGCCAATAGGCTACCTCCCGATTCACCCATTGCAAAAAAAAGAAGAAAATGACTAAAATTGCTCACAATAGAGCAAACCCTAATCACAACTAGGAGTCTTCTAAACCTCTCTAGTTAGTCACTGGAGTCCCTGGAGGAGTCCCTGGAGAAGCCCTTTGCAGAGAGACGGTTTAGATTGACGTTCGTGAGGAAGGGTGTTGATTTTAGCATTAATTTTTGTTTACATTTGTAGCTTGCACGTGATTGGTTGAGCGAAGTGAGGAAGAGGTAAACAAACAGGAGTCGCACGCGAAGAGCGGACTCTTCCGTCTGCCTAGGTTTGAGCAAACGCGGAGACTTCGCTACCGCACATACGCTTTCAAACCCCGCCGTTTGCTTCATGTGCGCAGGGCAAGTGTCGAGGGGTGCCCTATGGGACAAATTGTTGTAAGCGTAGTTCAAAGTGGTTTCCGACCCTGAACAGATATTTGCAACTCTTCCACCTTGTCAAGACATGTAGTATGAACACACGCCGTAGCGTCTTTCTTTTCTTTGAATGTTACATATCTTGCAGTCTACACCAGCACAACACCAACACAACACCAACACATACGATACAAGTCCAAGACCTGTCAACGGTGTTGGATAGCTCCATCGATGAGATGCCGAAGTCCTCACCGCGTTTCGATCTGTCCCACGAATTCAGTCTGCTTCACAAGCTCACTGCCAATGAATACTGTGGGAGAAGTCGAGAAAGGTGTTTGCAGGAACCGAGTGCCGATGAGGACTAGGGTATGAGTTATCGAGAAAGGTATATGCAGTAACCGGAGGTGTCGTATGCAATGGAATTACTTTCGGGCTTGGAAACCACAGGATAGCATGTCTTAAGGCGGACGCTCAACCTGATATTTCCTACGAAGTTCTCTCGTCGCTAATCATTCAGATTGTGGTTTATCTCGATTGTTCAGTTTTATGTTATGCCACCCCGTTCCATCGCATTTGGTGCTTCAAAGAAAAACGCTGCGATTGTCAGGTGTCGAAGGTAGTAATACACCAATCTCAGATGCGTTACTGGGGCAACACGATTCCACTTATGGTTCTTCCACGTGAAAGTGACCTTCCGCCATTAGACATACGATGATGCAAGCCCGAAAGGCGATACAGAAACAATAGACACAGATACTGAAAGACTTCGTCGGTAGCATCATTGGCCTGGACTTCGCCATCATGGTTCGATGTCACAGTAAGAAAAATGATAAGAATGTAGCAGTTCTTAATTCGTCTCGAGCTCAGATGAAATAGCTCAGACGACTCAACGAACTCTGCACGTCTCTCTCTGCATCAGGTGAGGAAGCCCGCTCTAATAGCCAAAGCTGAGAGGGCATGATCACGATGCATTTCTTCGAAAGTTGATTGTTAGGGTTTCAAGAGATTGGAGTGTTTCAACGCATTAGGTCTCTCAATGCAAGAACGCAGACAAGGGAGAAGGGAATTGTTGAGAAGCTCTATGCTCCTTCCTACCACACCATGGTGACAAACACCAGGACATTGCGTAAGCTGAGCATCAACAACGACAGCCAGAAAATTAAGAACATTGGTTAATCGACAAGAACCACGTCGTCCAACTGAGAGATACGAGGATGCACGAACGATGCAGGGGTATGAAAGTTTGAAACTCCGCAGAGGATCGGAACCAGAGAGAACACTGCGATAGCAGGGTCGATCGCGAAGCAGCCTTTATCGGGAGGGAAGGTGCACCAGACCTAGAACCTAATTGTCCGAGCCTCTGCCGAACCTGCGGTCCAACCCTAACTACGGTGAACGGTCATGCACTGATCTGATTTATTCCTGCATGTCCAATCCGATTGGATTCACTCAAAATCCTTGAAACACTTGGTTGTTTAAAATTAGAGAGATTAATAAAAAATCATTTCATATCAAACTTTTAATGGGGAGATATGATGTATTTAACCCTAAAGGCCCATGCCTTTTATGGACCTCCAAAAGCAAAAATTGTGATTTTTGATCACCTTGTACAAGTTGAGGCATGATTTACTTTTATTTATTTTTCGACGTTCATGCGTATTATTTTCTAAAAAAAATCTAAAACAACGATGTAGCAAAACATGCATTACATTGGATATATTTGGTTCAATCAAAGATAGGAACAACGACTAGGTGCCTTCATGAATTTGTGAATTTTGGAAAACCAAGAAGGAACAATTCGGATATTTTGAATTTTGACAAATTTCGTGAGAGATTATTCAAAAAATACTAGAAATTGTGAAGGTTGATTTTGTAATTTTTGGAGGCTACCCTTCTGAAATTGACAAACTTTTTGACTTAGGTCACTTTGGAACTTGAATAATGTTTTAATTATGAATATACTTCTATAAAATAAACTCAAAATAGTCTAAAGCTAAACTACCCCTTTAGGACTTGAAACCTAAAATTTCTAAATGAAGGTTTTAAAATTGGAATGTCACTTTGCGAATTTCGCCACAAACACTTTGTTGTATAAAGAGCACTTTTTAAAAATCTTAGGCAAAAATATTAATGTTAAGCTCTTTATCCTGCCTACCTGAAATTGCAAAAAGCCATATTGGCTTTCTTGGGCCTTCCGGGGTTAAGTAATTTAATTGTTTGTTTTGAGAAAGTGAATGTAATCTACTATTTAAGCCAAATAGTTTGTTTTGTTTCGTTTAGATTTGCGAGTGACACTATGATCTTGAGAACTACCGATCGGATTGGCAATCATGAGGTGTCATTGAAAGCGGAAGTGTTGTAGAATCAAGTTGACGAATCTCAAGATATTGAATTTTCAAGTATTTATCGCCCCCAAATCACCATAAATTACAAAAATGACCTACTTATATATTTAGAAAAACAATAAGGGCATTGTCTAAGTATTTAAGTGGGTGTGGCAACGCCGTGAGGACATAGTAGTCTATTATTCGTTGAATGTAGTTCGTGTTTTTCTTTTTTTCTTCTCTTTTTTGGTTTGGATGCGACATTATGATCTTGAGCATTGCCGCTCAAATGGGGCCGCATGAGGTGTCGTAGGAAGTGGGTTTTTTGTAGAGTTGTGGAAAACGATATAGATTACGGATTGCGATACAGTTTGGCACATTTTGAGATATTAAATTTCCAAATTTCATTAAATTATGGACCCCAAATCACCAAAAAGTACAAATATAACCTAATTTTAGGAAAGCAAGAGGGGCATGGTCAAAGTACTTAAGTGAGAGTGACAACGCCGCGAGGCATACTAGTCCATTATCTAAGCCATGTAGTTTGTTTTGTTTTGCAAGTAACATCATAATCTCGGAAACCACCGATCGGATCGGGCCGCATGTGATATCATTGGAAGTATGTTTTTTGTACAGTTGTGGAAAACAATCGGATCTTAAAACATGTGGACAATATTGAGATATTAGATTTCTAAGTATTTATAGCCTCCAAATCACCAAAAATTACAGGAATGACTTTAATTTTTTTATGAGCTTGGCAGTGCCTTGGGGACGTACTAGTTTATTATTAAGGCAGGTAGTACGTTACTTGTTTTGTTTTGCAAGTGACATTATGATCTTGGGCATCGTCGATCGGATTTGGGCACATGAATAGTAGTTGTAAGGAGTTTTTTTGTAGAGGTGTTGAATTGCAAATTGGACTTTTGATACCTAAGTATTGAATCTCAAAGGTACTATGGCCCCAAAAGTACTAAAATATATTTGGGTAAACGTGGTAATGCTACGGAGACGTACTAGTCTATACTATGGCATGTAATTTTTTTTTAAATTTTTTTTTTTAATTTCTTTTCTTTTCTTTCCTTTTCTTTTCTTTTCTTTGTCTTGAATGACATTATGATCTCACGTATTGCTAGTTGGATCACGGCGCATGAGGTGTGCTTGGAAGCAGATTTTTTTGGGTAGAGGTTAGAGCTACAATCCAATCAAAATTCTTGCCCAAGAATCCTGAGATATTGAATTCCCATGGTCCCATAAATACTGGAAATTATTTTTATGTGCGTCGCAATGCCGTGGGAACGTGCTAGTATATAATCAAGATTATTATACGGTTTGACAACTAAGTATTAGATATCAATCACAAAATGTGGAAATGTTTTTATGGTTACACAAGATAGATGCTTTGCCACTCACTAGTGCATGATACAATATGATGTTCAAAACATTGATTAAATTTTTTGTATTTTGGATCTGACCGACTAGCTAATTATGAATCATACACAAATGTTGTAGAGCTTGAAGAAGTTGTTTCAGAAATGAACCACAAAGTATCATTTAACCATATGGTTGGGCCTTGAGTCTCAAATATTGCACTAGTTCATAGAGTCATTTGGAAAAATCTATATGGTTGTGAATGCATCTTATATATAGAATTATGAATGCAAGCTCTGATTTCTAAACTCTTCAAATTTCTCTCAAAATTGGGGTTTCGCCGACAATTTTCAATTTTAAAGTAAATTTTAAGTTGTCTTTCTTGAACTATGTATAAAAATACTTCCTTACAACAATTTTAAAGGATGGAAAAATTTGATTGTACATTCTTCCAAATTAAACCCTTGATCACTACATTTAAAACAATAATGAAGATACTCCATTTTACTTTAAGTGGTTGATGAAATCTAATGGTTGGTTGTAGGTTAAACTACATAGGATCAAGATGACATAATTATACACATAGTCTCTTTATGATACATATTTGGTACACACAAGTTTTTGCATATTAGAAATTAGGTTGAAGTTTTTGGTATAACTATACCACGAGACATCCGAGTTAATGTCCCTTTTCAATGTAAGGATGTAACAAGAATATAAGAAAGTGTATTGGAATAACACATCAACATTTGTTGATCAAAATTAAACCACGACCATAGCTTATTGTCTACACATGATTGTTGTCATTGCTCTAATGAAATGTGATTGAGAAATTGATTGGATCAAGGTGATTGGCTCTCCAAACGAGCTTGATGTGCTCGAAACTCTTCACGAATGTCTTCACGAATTTCATCAGAGAATCCAAGAGGGAGGTCGTCAACTTCATCAATTGGTGTATGTTCATCATCATCTAGAGGTGGTTTTGAGTAGCTAGGAATTGGAATACCTACATTGTCAACCAAACAAGTCTTAGAGTAGTGCAATCTAAATTAAGCTAATGACTTAACGAAGTTATATTTTCTAATCATTCAAACATAAATCAAAATTCAACCTTCAATTTAAAGTTTTGATGTTCTCACTTACACAAACAATATACTTCCTCAAATAAATAACTCGACAAATAATTAAGATTTCTCTTCTTTTGCAACTAATTAATAAAAAACACATCAACTTCAACAATTAGACAAATAAATACCCATATTTATAGTATCAATGTCAACTCTACTAACGTACAATTAGATAATATGAGAACATCAATTTAATCCGATCCAAGTTAAGGTGTTTCAACAAACTTCTAGTGGTTATGTTTCATCAACAAGAAACCCATAAAACCCAACAAACAGAGGTATTTCAATGTTGTCGTTGACGAATGAGTAGTAAATGAATCTCAACTTCTATTGTGTCCAAATGGATACTAATTCTTGGAGAATGAACATGCATGCAAAGTGTATTGTGTGCAATTAGATACCAAATCTTAGAGAATGGACATGCTTGCTACAATTCACTAAGTGTCACAACTACTACACTCACTAATCCAAAAACTCAAGTAACAATTGAGATGTTCCCAATTTTAAATTGCCAATTTCATATCTGCCCATCACATTTGTTACCATAAGGTCATTCATTTTCTCTCGAGAGACTCTTGGAATGCTTTTTTGAGAAAAAAACATTAATTTTTTGGAAAAGTCTCAATTTAACAAATTTGTCCTTTCAAAGTTCAATTAAATACTCTCTCTTCCCTTGTCCGTCCTTACATTTCCCTTTTCCGAATGATCAAGTGGTTGCTACATGAGAGGAAGTATGGAGAGTAGAAACAATGACATGGAATACCTTTTTAGCTTTGGATATTGCTTTGGGATCTACATGGCAATAAATAACGTGACACAATAAATGCATTTCAAAATTACCGGGCACCACTGCTTGGAATCCCACATTGTAAGGAGCAAAAAACAAAGAAAAGGAAGACAAAGTACCATGTTGCCTTCCCCTCTCGTGTGTGTGGATTTGGGCCTAAGATGAACTTGACGGACGGGTTTGTTTTGGTCGACCATGCCAATGCCACAGTGGTGAAGGATAAGGAGAGGAGGAGGAGGAGGAAAGCGCACACAGTTGACTGACCTTCGCAAGATTGGTGAGGAGGGACGTGATACTTGCAAGCAGCAGGCAAGCCCAGGATCTGCTTCATGTCGAAGCCCTGCGCCGTGGTGGCGGCGTAGCACAGGCACTCCGGGGACAGCAGCAGCTCGCTCAGCGCCATGCAACAGCCGTGGCTCACCGGGTCCGCGCCTTTGCCCTTGATGGCATCCGTGCACGGCACCAGCTCCACCACCGCCCCATTGCACCGCTCGATCACGCCCGCCTCCACTGCCACTAGCGCCGCACTTCCCACCTGCCCCTCCCACCCACCACCCACCACCTCATCACGTCACCACAACTGGATTGCATCGCCAGCATCAATCCTCTCCCCAGACTCTTCCCATTCTCGATCCGAACCCATCACGACCATCAACTCAATATCATCCTTCGTACTCGCTTACTTTGCCATTTCCAAACTTCCATATAGCTACAGTTGAACGCTCGTGGACAAGGTTTTCTAGACAGTTCAATGTCGTAACTTCATCAATAATTTAGTTCAGAACAAATTGGCATGCTGGAAAGAAGGAAAGTAGGAAGGAAAAAGGTGATTTCATGAATAAAAAAGTGAGAAGACGACAAAGAAAACTATAAGTATGTGGACGAAAATGTGCAGCTCAAGTAAGTAAGAATTAACAGCTGAATGGTATGAAAGAGATAGACTTGGTATATAAGAGCTCAGTTTTCATGATTCCACATGCATTGTTGCCAGTTTAACGAAATTGAGGCTTCAGCTGCTAGATGGGAGACTCCTCTCGTTCATGTGCTCGCACTAGTTCGACCAAAGATCTAGCAATTGCAGCTGCTTACGCAGGAAAAAGGCCAGATCAATCATATGCTCGTTCCCCGCATTGCATAGAATTAGTAGTTAAAGGAATTCTTTGATTGAATGCGACGGATGTTTAGAAAACTGTTGTTTTACCAGGAGCAGGAGAAGAAGGGCAGCCATTCTTTGCGATGTGTTGATGTTGTTGACCTGGTAGCACATGATTTGAATTCTCGTTCGGAGAGGCAGTAGTCAAGTAGTAGTTCGTCTTCTTCTTCAAAAGAATGCTGAAGAGGAGCTGAAAATGAAGCTCCAAAGAGCCTGGCCATTCCACTTATGGTGAGCGAAGTGTAGAGACTCTAAACAGTAGGCAAGGGAGGTGGACAGGTGAAACTCCAAACGTTAGATTCACCAGAAACTATAACTACCTCGCTCCATATCTCTCTCTCTCTCTTTTTGGATCATGGTACGATTTGGTAGTCTTTACAAAATTTGGGCATTGCATCAAAACTTTGAATTATGGAAAATATGATAGCAAAAAGTTTGGTCTAAGCGTTTCTCTAAGAGTTGCTCACTTTTGGAAGTTTGAGCAGGCAACTTTCATTAGAGTTGGAACTTCTTGTAGTACTAGGCATTTTTTTCATGATAATGCATGGTTGTGATTTGTGCAAAGAAATCAACTCATGGCATGTGGGTCATAACATTCAAGATGGTATGAACTTGTGAATGCAGCTTCTGTTATTGGGTGTTTACCTGTAACGATCCTTGACGCAAAATTGTCTAAGTCGTCAAAAATGACCTTCTTATACTTCAGAGAAAAAAAAGATTAATTGGACCCCTAAACGCGCAAAATGTTTGATGGGTCATATATCTTCTTCATCCAAATTCAGTTTTGGATGAAATTTGTTGGATTGGATTCTAAATGAAGTCTGGGTGAAAGCCTTTAAAAAATTCAAGATGTTGCAAATTCATGGCATGAATTCTTGTAACGGTTTCTTAGTTTCTGCTTTTTAAAACATGAAGCATGTTTTACTATTCCAATCTCCTATTTTGAATCAAGATTTTTTATTTACTTTATTTATTTTTTATTTTTTCAATTTACAAAAACGTAATCTCAAGATAGTTTCCAATAAACATCTTGTTGGAAGTTTTTTAGATCCAAATACTTTTGGTGTTAGATTTGTTATGATATTTCTACAATGAAAGGCATTTTCTCACCATTGCAAGGCTATTCTTTGAGCCAAGAAATCTCTTTGCTACATTTGCTTGGTACTAGGGTGTTTTCGAGATGGATGTGAATGACTTTCAATTGATGATTTTATAATTGCAATTGGTTTGTTGGTAGTATTTTCACTCCAAAGTAAAAAATTATGCAATTTTGTAAAAATGATGGAATAAACTATAAAATTTTGTAAAAATGATGGAATTTTGTAAAAATGATGGAATAAACTACAAAATTTTGTAAAAATGATGGAATTTTGTAAAAATGATGGAATTTTGTAAAAATGATGGAATTTTGTAAAAATGATGGAATTTTGTAAAAATGATGGAATTTCGTAAAAATGATGGAATATGTTATGATCTTGTAATCTATGCAACCTCATGACTCAAATTTTGGTTCACATGGTCTACAAATAGGTCCGTTACAAGTTTATACGGTTGATATCCAAAAACCTTGCCTTTATGACATTTCTTTCAAAATCGTGCTTTTAACCCCTAAACGTCCCTAGTGTCGAAAAACGACATTTTGGATGAAGGGCAGAAACTTTGAAGAGCCATAACTTCTTCATCCGGACTCCGTTTTTGACGAAATCACTTGGGTTGGGTCCCAAATTAAGTCTAGTTTGTGTGGTACAAATTGCAGACCCATACAATGAAGTATGAATTAATGGCATGCATTTTAGTGACAGCAGCTTTTGGTTTTGAGATTTCAAACATTGGGCATGTTTCACCATTGCAAGCCAATTATGCAAAACCAAAAATAGTTTTTCATGAATTTTTTTTACATAAGTATGATCTTTAGATGTATTCTAACAACTTTCTAGTTGCAAGTTTCTTGATCCAAATAACTTTGCTAGTGGATTTGCGATGATGTTTCTACAATGAAAAAAGTGAAAAAATGGATGATTTTTGAGGAGCTAGATCTCCTTCATCCACCGTTAGATTTCGACTTTAGTCTTTGGGATAGAGTCCAATCATAATCTATTTTAAGTGGTAGAAACCTTAACCTAATTGAAGATGTATTGAAGATAGGGCATGGATTTGAGTGCAAAGGGTCTAGTTTTGGACTATTTTTCCTTTGTAAATTTTGAGGCAGTTTTCACCATTGGAAGGCTACTATTTGAGCCAAGATATTTTTTTGATGAATTTTTTTGGTACAAAAGTTTTTTTGAGATGAAGATGAACAACTTTCTAGTTGGTGATTTTTTGATTGCAAATTTCATGTTGGTAGTATTTTCACTTCAAAGTGGAAATGATGGTATTTTGTAGCCTGTTTTGCGCACTAATACGTTACGATCTCCCATCTATGAGGTCCCATGAGTCAAGTTTTGGCCCACATGATCTACTACAAGTCTATTACAAGTTTGTACGGTTAAGATCTGAATAGCTTATCTTTATTTTCATCTATATCACTTTTTTTGAAAATGAGTTTTTGGCTAAAAATACCCCAAGGACGTTTAGGGGTTAAGCTAAAAAGAGCCAAATATATAAAAGGAATCAAGCCTTGAACGCCCAAAATGTTGAAAAACAATATTATGGATGAAAGGAAGAAACTTTGGAGAGCCATAACTTCTTCCTCTAGTCTCCATTTTGGACAAAATCACTTGCATTGGGCCCCTAATCAAGTCTAGTTTGTGTGTTAAAAATTTCAGAGCCTTACAGTAAAGTATATATCAGTTAAATGCATTTTAGTGAAGGTAAATTTAGTACTTAAAAATTCAAACATTAGGCATGCTCTGCTATTGCAAGCTAATTATGCAAAATCAAATGTAGTTTTTCAAGATTTTTTTTGCATGAGTATGACTTCAGAATGAATTCCAACATCTTTGTAGGTGGATGAATTTTGATCCAAATACTTTTGATATTGGATTGCAATGATATTTCTTCAATGAAAAAAGTAAAAAGAATGAATGATTTTTGAGGAGCTAGAAGTTCTACCATGGGATGGACTTTGTTTTTTGGGATGAATTTTAATTCAAGTATAGTTTAACCCCTAAAGCCTCTAGTGTTTTAGGGAGCTTATAACCTTAAACTATGATCTTCTACCTCTATGCACTCATAAGGGTGCAAACCGCAAAAATATATTGTTTTTGTTTACTTTCAACCGTAAGATCTTGTATCTAAGCCTAATTATAGTCATTGTTCCAAGAATTGACCATTGGATGTTTTTTTTTTTTTCAAGATCGTAACATCCAAAGTTTGTGCATAACTTTTATTGGGCAATGCACAGAAGGTATAGTCTCCATGGTGTAAAGGGGAAGTTGAAGATTGTTATTTTAAACGTTTTGGTTTTTATTGTTTCTTAACATGTAGATAATCAAGTTGGGCATACTCATGTAAAATTTTAGGAGACTCTTTACTCTTTTTGACCTTCATGCAAAAAAATTCTAGAAGAAGGTCTAAAAACGATGGATATAGTAAAACATGCATTACATTAAATATATATGATTCTAGATAAAGGTGAACAATGATCAAGTGCCTTTCAGAATTTTTTATTTTCAAGTGAAAATTTTATTGAAAATTTTTAAAGTCTTGAAGTTTGACAAATTTGGGAAGAAATAATCCAGAAAGTACTAAAAACTATAAAGATTTTTTTGTAACTTTTTTTGAAGGTTACCCTTGTAAAATTAGTAGGTTTTTTGACATGGGTCACTTTGAAAGTCAAAATATTTCAGAAGAATTTATAGGAAAAAGTAAATGTAAACTCCTCCATTTCGGCTCTCATCCCAAGAATTGCCCTATAAGATACAACATTTGAAATTTGACTTTGCAATATGTTGCACACACACCTTGTAGTATACCAAGTAAAATTTTTGGTAAAATTACTAATTTAAACCCAAAAACCTAGGCTGCCCAAAAGGGCAAAGGATCATTTTGGTCTTCAGGGGTAGTTATGGATTAAGTGGTAGAAACCTTGATCCAATCAAAGGTATTTTAAAGACAAGGCAAGAATTTTAGTACAAAGGGTATAGATTTGGACCTTATTTACTTTGTAAAATATTTGATAGCTTTCACTATTATAAGGCTATTATTTGAGCTCAAAAAAAAAAAAAAATAAATAAATAAAAAATAAAAATTGTACAAGAGTGTTTTTGAGATAGACTTGTACAACTTCATAGTTTGTGAATCTTTCACTCCAATAAGTTTGTTAACAGCATTTTCACTTCAATGTGAAAATGATGAAATTTCATAGTTTTTTTTCTTAGTATTAGAGTGTTATGATTCCACAATTGATGAGGCTTCATGACTCCAAATTTGATCCACATATCGTAAAAAAGTCTATTACAAAATTTGATTGTCGAGATCTAGATAGCTCACCTTTATTTTCCATTATGACACTTTGAGAAAACTTGTGTTTCTAGGCTCCAAGCCCGGCTTGGGCATTCAAGGGTTATAGTTTTTTGGGAATCTTGCAAAGAATATTGCATTGTGCGAAACTTTTTGAGAATTCTATTTTTGTGCCATATAATAAAGTTTCTTAACATATAGTAGGTCGAACAATAGAGCTCTAGTAGTTTTCGCTCAAAGGTACATAATAGCTTTCCAGTTCAAGACTACCATGTACTAAGAGTATACATTACATGGTGTCATTTTAGGGCATGTTCTTTAGTTTAGTAGGCGCTATGATTTATCCCACTATTGAAATGGGAAGCTTTGATCTTATGTGTTTGTTTGGTCCATGGACTTCTTCAAAAAAAATTTGTATACGATAGGACGTACTCAATAAGATCTACTCAATATAGTACGTCCTATTGCTTTGATCTTATGTGTGTTCGGTCCATGGACTTCTTTAAAAAAAAAAAGTCACAACTCTATGGAGCAACCCTTAAGAATATTATCAAAAATCCCAACACATCAAGGCCAACCGTACCATGATATAGTTAATTTAAGGGCCACGCAACCAAAAAACTTGACTATCGTGGTGGAAATCAAATACATTCAAAAACAAAATGTCCGTAGCTAAATATAAAAAACAAGATACCTCCATAACATACTCAATATACATGTCACATATGCACACCAACTTTGACATAGTCCATATACATGTCACACATGACCTACTATACACAATAACTTCAACATAGATGATGTAGTACTTGACAAACACTACAATTATGTACCCAAAAACCAAACTCAATATTCATGTCACAAAAAACAAATCCAAATCCAAGAACAAAAGATCACAATACAAACACAACAAAACCAAAATAGTGCATACACATGTGACACTCCGCACACTCTCTTTGAATTTTTGATATCCCAATTGTGTATGCGTACGTATCGGTACATGTCACAAATTCCCAACATCATTTGCAATCGAATATTCTCTTTTGCATTGAAATGTCGAGGGTCCACTAGCAAGAAAAATACAAACAAGGGAGTCCAATAACCAAATACACTCATTTGTTTTTGTTTTTATCCTTAGTAGGTACAGCTTCGAAGATTGATTGGTTGTTGTGTTCCAAGTTCTACTGATCTTGGTCAATTTTGGTGAAAGTCCAATGGTCAAAGTAATTATATATGAAGAAGATGACCAGGTTCAAGCATGAGATTAAAAATAGGATTGTGAAAAAAACATGACTACATTCATGGCATGATATTTTTACTTTGTAGATGTTGAATTACTAGTAGTCTTGGTTTGGTTCTAGCTAGATTGATCAACGTGACGATATTGTAATATAGAGCCTATGTATTTTAAGATTGGGTTTTATTTAGGGAATGTCAAAGTGAAAAATCGATAATAATTGGATGTGTGTGTGTGTGTGTGTGGAGGGAAGTTGTCGATGTTAGGTAGGAGAATCTAACTTTGAGCTTCTTCTATGATTGGGCATTTTTATTGGAAATGAAGATTTCCTTGAGATTGCATGTTTGTTATATGGACATGTAATAGGGCAAATGATTATAGGTATAGCTATTCTAAAGTATGGCCATTGATTGATTGAATACGGCACGGAACGAGAATTTCCAAGGTGTCTCTTTAGAAATGAGGGCCTATGTTCGAGCTTTGGAATGGAATAAGGCTCCTATGCACATTGAAAAATTGTCTTGAGCTCGCTCTCTTGTCAGTTAGAGAAGAGTTGAACGAGTTCATCAATTCTTTGTTCTTCACGTTTTGGTGTCGTTAATGTGAGTTCTTTTTGTCATTTACTGAGCAGGTTAGGTGACGATAGAAGCAAGGAAAGTTGAGAGCAATATGAAACGCACCTCTAGGGGCATGGCTAGGATTCCAAAGAGTATAAGGCTCTCAATGTGAGAAAGAGGACTAAATAGCAAGAGTGGCATGCCCTTGTCACTTCTAAACTTTGTAATTATATTTGTAAGTGCTTTTGAATACTGCAAAAATAAGCATACTTTATCTTTTTAGGAATCCGTGAAAAATAGTAATTTACTCATTCCATCACTTCAAGTATAGCAAAATGCTTAAATGCATGTTCATGATAGGTTTGTCTATCATAAACAACAACTATAATAGGTGGGTTTGTCACATTCCTTTCCAAAGGATATCTAAACACTATGGTGAGCCAAGAGGACCTCGGGAGTAACGTCTCGGGCTCGGCAAGAGACAAGGTGAGGTAACCAAGGGGAGTTCCAAACAAACAACATGCAACGGTGTCGTGCTTGGAACGAACTTGGTGGTGTACCATATGTGGTTGGAAATCTTGTTCGACCACGCACCTAAGGATCCATAAAAGGTGCAATTTGGAGTTGTAAGTGTTGAGATATCACTCCCTAAAGTTGCAGCGCATTCGCGGGACAGTTCAGGATTGTTGCCTCTTGATACTCCAAATGACTTCCTTCATGGAATGCAACATCTTGCATGTCGTTGAAATGCTACGGACAAGAGCTTTTAAGAATGCTAAGGGTTATGGTGAGCAAGGCAATGGTTTAGGAGATATAGCTCGTCAAAGTGCTGGGACTCGGGAATGTTACCTCATGGGACACAAAATGTTTAGATGGGCATATCTCCCTTAAAAAAAGTTGTGATTGGGACAAGTAGGTAATTCATCAATATTTCCTTGAAGAGTAGATGTCAAAAGTGGGCTTGCACATCCCATTTAGATATATGTGCTAGGAGCTAGCTCAAGGGGAAGTTATTGGTCATTTTTGAGACTAAGGCAAAATAACATGTGGTCTTCCAAAGAAAAGTGTATCATGGAAGGCTCCTTAACACAAGATGTGGGAGCTACCGAAGAATACAAAGAGTACTATCTTGCCAAGAACTTTGCCAAGAACTTTGCCAAGAGCTTTGCCAAGGCTTCCTTGCTCTCCATTTCTCCATACATTCCCCTTCTTTTGAACAAATTTCCGCTTTTATTAGCTATGACAAGATCAAGCATTCTTCCTAGATTTCTACGCTCATTCTTTTTCCAATTAAGGCGAGAATGTTTCATGTTTTAAGTGTTGATATAGATAAGCGAATTTATCATAACATTGTAAACATCCGCGCTCCGGCAGGTCTCGCATCCAAACGGTAGCGTCCGCGCCCCTCCCGTCAGCATGTCCTCATTGCCTTATGTCCACGTCCCTACATTCGTGCCCTATCTATTCGTCCACACCACGTCCTCTTTCCCATGTGGCGCCCATGTGCCAACCACGTCCCTAATATTTCACCTAGGCACAACCACATAGTCAATTTTAAAATTACCAAATAGTTGATGCCTCGTTGACTACATCGGGCAGACTCAGACCTCTATCGGACGTCCGTCCGTCACCCAAATGTACCCGGAGCGTGTTTGTTTTAGTTGGCATCAAGGTGGGCCGTTTCAAACCACCAAGAGCATCGTATAGCTTGTTCGTCGCTCTCAACCAAAACCTAGGTGTTTTGATCACAGGCTCCTTTGATCTCCACTTAGGCCACCTATCCGCTATCGACATCGCGGGCAATGAGGAACCAAGAATCTCCTCTCTCCGGGTTGCCAACATCGCCGTGGACAACCACGCGATGGCTTCCGCAACCTTGTAAGTGTACAACCTTCGCGGAGCTCAACATCCAAAATTGCGAAAACTAGAAAGCTAGAGTTAGAGTTGCCGCGCCCTCCGCCTTGCACGCACCGTCAACCTCCCCACAAGATACCATTAAAAAAAGCCATACCTTCTTCATCCTAGTACAATAAACATCGTACTCAAGACTATTCACAACCATCTACATTCACCGAACTCCACCACACAATTTGTCATATGAAACAAATTTCTAATGCTCCAACATTGTTGAACAAATCCTTCGATGTCAACGTACTTGTAGAACAATCTTTAAAAAATGAGCCACTTTCTACATAGTACAACCATCTTCTTATTTTTATAGTCAAATAATGTATTATAGTACGACCATCTTTTTAGTGTAGCCAACGTGTGAAATGAGAGAAGCTAAACTGAAGATATACACGAGGCAATAATCTTTTTGGACTTTTGGTTTGGTACAACAAGATGAGAATATTCATATGCATCCCCATTCCTTATAATTTTCAAATGACACTTTTGGGGGTGTTTCCATTGGTTTTAAAAACACCAATAACAGAGAAAGTGTTAGATGACAAACAACATGTGACTCAATATAAGTCAACACATCCATAGCATCACCGTACTCAAAATCAGGTAGCTTTACATGAATTTTTATTTTTATTATTTTTTTTTTTGCTTTTAGCACGTTGATGTAATTCATGGTCTGTGCCATTCACCATTAGAACGAAAAAGCAAAACGTGTATGGGTGAGCATATCTATAGTGACATGGAAACGAGTTCGTTATACTTGATGAAGCATCGTACTTTGTAACACAAGGTTTTTATGTACTTTGACGCGGTTATCTTTATAAATTGGTTGCATGTGGATTTTCCTTGAAATTCTTCTATTACAATAATTAGTTTTTGGTATGATCAATTTGACATGCTTATTCTTGTATTTCTCACATGCCCTCTAGGTTGTCTTAATTAAATTTCATCATTTTCATGCACAAGTACAATGGTATTGGTGAATAGAATATTTTGTGTTTACGAACCTTGAGTTTCGATAAGAGACATACACTAGAAGTAAAAACAATACATGTAGAGTTAATTTAGTTTAGGGGATAAAAGAACTAGGTTGTTGTGATCAATGAAGATTCTCGTATGCAACACATGGTTGTTTTTGTTGTCTAGAACATGTAAAATTGACATAGTTATTTTTTTGGTTTTGTGCTTATGGGTAAATGATGTGCATAACGATAGTTTCTCATTAAAGTAATGGGTTTATAAAAAGAATATCATTTGTTTATTCCTTCACTTCCTTTTACATGTTTTTATTCTTGTATGATGGGAAATGAAGACTTTTAACCCTTAAACTTCAAGCCCCTCTGAAAATACACTGGAAACCAAGCCCGAGGGGCATGCTCTGACGTTTAAGGGTTAAGTGTCTCAAGGGAAATACCTTATTTTCACTCTATAATTGTACAATTATAATTCAATTTGGTGAATGGAATATATTATGTTTGAGAATTATTCAAAAAACACTTTGAGATATGTGCACTTAATTTTAGGTTAATAATGGGTTTGAATTTCTTTTAGTCCATAGGAGAGTAAGTTTTGTATGAAAATAGTTCATAGATCTCATTATGATGATCGATGTTGGGGGAGAATATATATAGATTGGTGTTCCTAAAAAACTCATCCAGATATAAAATTCTCTTAGTGGGTTTGACTAACTTTGAAGTTCACAATCTTTTAGAGATAAAGTGATTCTACAAACTAATCATGAACAATTTAGAGTGCGCCCATTTTCTCTCCTAGTACAACTATTTGTGTATAACAAACTATAATCTTTGGACTATCAATTAGCAATCATGTTTGCATCAATTAGATTTTTATTTTCATAACTCAATTTTTATGGTTCAAATATCATGTGTGCATTCTCAATCAAAATACTAGATGTACTATGACATAACCAACATAAGGGTTTGAATATTTTCCACAAGACATCATGCCAAAGTTGAATGAATTTCACTAAGAAGTTGTGTCATGGTTAATTTATTAGACTTTAGCAGTTTTCCACTAGATGCACAATCAAAATTTTCTTTTGGTTTGATGATATTATTATTAATATCAAAGATGTAGATACATGAAAGGCTAATTTGGAAATACTGCTAAGAAAAAGGCCAACCAATAAAAGCCTTTTTAATCACTTACAAGCCTGTAAAAATTTTAAAGTTTAGTAAATAAATTTAAGATTTTAAACTTTCAAAGGTGAGATCTTGACGATAGCTTACTTATTTATGTAAATGAGTAATTTGTTTACCAAGAATGAATGTAATTCATAAGATATAAGGTTCAACCATTCGAATATGTATGTTGACCACATAGGCAATGTAGGTTTTCAAATTCCAATGCCTAAAATAAGTGCCTTAAGGATGTTTGGAATAATTGAGCCTAACTCATGAATAGAAGAGATTGATGTAAGGTGGACACTAATTCCATCTCTCATATCTTATATGTCCCATCTTTGGTAAGAATTTGTCTCATACATGTGGTTTTGGTATCCCAGTAGAAAGTGAGGAGAAATTGTCTCATACAACTTGTCCCATTGGAAAGGTCGTATTGGTTTGTGTTAGTCATTGTGAATGACTTCTATTAGATGGTGTTTTTTATTTAGCATTATTGGCTTCCAACAACCCAAATTGGAACACAAATTTTCATATGTATTACACGATTGAAATTGAAACGTGAATACTGCATATACGTAATTACCTATCGTACCACCATATCAAATTCGTTCATAAATAATTATATTTTTGAAAAACCGAAAAAATTCAAATATCTTAAGCCAAGAGGAACGAAAAGTTGATATATCATATTATGAAAAGGATATCCAAAAGTTGGGAAACTATATCCAAAAACTCCTTTAGTGTGACAAAAGGGTATCCAAAAGTTGGAAAATTATATCCAAAAAAACAAAAGAACGATGTTTAAAAGAATCTATTTCCAATAGACGAACCTTATTTTTCAAAATAAATAAATATTCGTTCGTTGAGGACCAAACCTGCTATGGTGGTACAGTATACCACACAATTTTCTAGTGAATGAAAAATGGTTAAAGGAGAGAGAATGAACAGATTACATCATACATGAAACTCATAACGAACGCACAAAACAATTCAGAACTAAAGACTTACACTAAAATCAAGCAAATTTCTCAAAAACATCTCATAAATGTAATTTCCACCTCTTCAAAATCAACCTTCTTCTACAATCCCTCATTCTAAATGTCCTAGATCACCGGTGCCTCTACAGGCCCCCACCCTACGATAAGAACATTCTCTTGAACCAAAATTCTAAAAACATCAGTTTTCCCTCAATTCAATTATAAAATGAATACACTTTTAGAACCTCGAATGTGATGCGCACCCCACCGACGCTCCTTCAGAGCAACCTCGGAAAGGGGGGGCCGGGGGGTTCTACCGGCACTTGCTTTTGCTATGGAGCGACAAGCATACCGGTATTAGGGTGAGGGTCTAGAGCAGAATGTGGGTATTAGTTTTTTCCATTTTTAGCCATAAACCCCAATTGCCCCCAAATCAGCAAAATGGGAAAATATGATTTTAAAAGGGCCAGGGCAACAACCCTAATTTAATGCATGCAGCTGAGCGTATGATGACTGGCAGTGAAGGGGGCGGGCCAGGTACATTGGTGGCTCCATGCTCCTGGTCCACAGGCTTGACCCGGTTCATTGCACTTGGCCTGACCGGTCAGCCCGGTCACTTGGAAGAGGGCTGGATTGGCGTCCAGGGGGGATGCACCTGATGATTTGAATTCCACCCCCTTTTCCGATGCATGAGATTATGCAGTGGAGTGTGCCATCATCAGATTTTGTGAGGCTATGGTATGTGTGTTCCTTCGCTTGGTCACGGTTTTTTCTATGGACTCCCCGCGTGGAGAATGTAGTTGTGATCGTTATCGTATCGTTGAATGCGACCGTTGCACGTTTCGAACGTTATGCATGTTGTCTTTTTGGTTGTTATGTCTACCATATTTGAATGAGGATCGTAATTGATATGGATCATGAAGATTATAATAAACCTATGATCTAATTTGTTTTGCCCAATAAGTAACATGAACAATCAAACCTACAAATAACATAAGAAACTAACCATAATGGGTACCTTTAAAAGGTTTTATATTAAGTCATGATACGTTTAATGATTTATAGTCACAATAACTAAGTCAAGAGATATGTTTGTTTAAAATACCACGTGCTGATAGAATTCCTTGTCCTATAAAATACCAAAATAACTTATGAGAGGAAATAGTTTTTTCTCGATGGCCCCAACGACACCAAGAGTCCACGATTACCCAAATGGCCAAACGCTCCCCCTTCGAATTTTAAAGCACAACAAAATTCCCCGACCAAGGAAATATTTTCAAGAACAAGAAGGAACACATTTGCAAAAGTGCCTCCACCGAAAAGGGACTCCACAAAACGAGGAAGACAACATAATGGCCAAACAGATCTAGCAAACAGGCAACCGGAAAGCGGAAGGAAAGTATTGCCTCGGGGGACCCCGAGCCTAAGGACCGTCAATATCTTCCCAACAATCAGGGACCCAGCCTTGGTCCAGCCTCGGATTCATCCACCCAGGCTCGGCACCAACACTTTCTCATCCACTTTCATCCGCTCCATCCCTGGGTACTCGGCCAGTGGCCATCTCTCCATCGTGGTTCCCGAGGGCAGGCACTACACCACCACCCCTGCTTGCAACTCGTTTTTGCTCCTCTCTCGCTTGCGATCACAACCCACATGAGATTCGTCTACACACGGACGGACCTCTCGTGGGCTGTACCGCAACAAGCCGTTCTTTCATAGATCGTTCTTTGCCCCTGTTCTGTTCCTTTTCAAGCAAGCCTTGGATGATGCAACTCTTTGTCACGATGTACAGCACATTGCAGCGTTATCCACCCTCTTCTTCTTAGTACATATACTGCATTCCCTCCTCAAAGCTCCTCACTCCCTCTACTCAGTTCTTACTTCAGAGAGAGTGTGCTCCAAAAGCACCCGCAATCATTTCCATTTCCTCCTAAGCAGTGAGTGTCAGAAGGAATTAAAATCACGACATTACTGTCTCACCTTTTTGGTTCTCTTTTATCTAGACCACTACCTCTCTCCTGATCAGCTCCCTTGGGTGGCTTCCGATTCTCTTTTCGGCGCCCTCTTTGAAGAGAGTGGATTGAGAGCCATTTTTCCAATCGTCGAGACATTAGTGTTCAAGACAGCGACTAGCTACCTCCAGGTACTAACTTCAAGTGCAAGCAACTGTTTGTAGTAGATTTTGTAGCGTCTGGTTTTAGGAAACCCTCAGTTGGGCTTGGTCAGAGAGCAATTAGGTGTGCAGGTTTCTTTAGCATTGTGTGCTTTGTTTTAGTTTTGCTGTTGTGAATTGCAGGTTTTCTGAATTGGCTTGTGTTTGATATGCAGGTTTAGTTGTGTGCTTTGCACCATGGTGCTGTGGGTGTTCGGTTACGGTTCTTTGATATGGAAGACGGGGTTCGAGTACGATGAACGTGTGGTGGGGTTCATCAAAGGCTACACGCGTGTGTTCAATCAAGGTTTGTGCATACATTGTCTCAATCACATCAGTCCATCTCTCTTCGAAGTCGGAAAACGTCATTATCTAGACTCTTCGCAGCATGATTAACCCTAATCCATTGTTCAGCCAAAATAGCTTCCCTCCATTTCAAAGGATTAGTAGTCGGTATATGAGGATCGGTAGAATCAAAGACATGGAGGTTCTTCGGAGAGAGAAGGATGCTTAAAGTGCAGAGCAATTTGTATGTGTAGATTTTAGGGCGGGAGTGTCACGACGAATTTCTTCGTGCATACCACTCTTCAATATTCAGTTTTAGGGTTGGACTATGTATGGTTTAGAATCTAGTTCGCTGATGCCATTTGTGGTCAATTGCAGCGAGCACTGATCACCGAGGAACACGCGAGTATCCGGGACGAACGGTCACTCTGGAGCCGCAAGAAGGAGCTCGAGTAGATGGATGTGCATATCGAGTCACCGGCACTGATGCCGAGCAGCTTGTACTCTCGGTAAGCTAAGCTTCGCTACTCATCAAACTTCGAGAAAATGCCACATTTCTTTTCTTTTCAGAGACTGACTTCGCCAAGTACTTGTGGGTGCAGTATCTTGAGCTTCGAGAGTTCGAGTACGACATCCGGACCTTCGTCGACTTCTACACTGTAAGTATTGCATCTAAGCATTCTCTCCATGGATCACTTAATCTTGGCATAATTGGATGCAAGCTTCGATACAATCGTTGGTTAACATTGGTGATCGATGATTCTGTGCAGGATGATTCACCAAACCAACCAGCAATCACGGGGGTGTTAGTGTACATCGGATCTCCATGCAGAACGAAGAACCAATACTACCTAGGATCAGCTCCTCTCCGGGACATGGCCAAGTGAGTTACACTTTTCATCATGAAGCCATTTTACACTACACCTCGACATTCCAAATGCCTTCATACACATGTCGATATTCTTACCATATCTGTTGAATCTTGCAGCCAAATTGCAACGGCCAGAGGTCCTGCTGGAACGAATTACGAGTACTTGTTCCGGCTTGAAGAAGCCCTATACGATATTGGTAAGTCCTCACAAACCATATCCAGCTCAGTAAATTGTATCGTTTCATCATCTCATAGATTATCTTACTCACGATCAGTGTACGCTGAAATAAGATTGTTGATCATGCTATGAAAGTCTCGAAGATAACCATATCTTTAGATAAAGAGTAGCCACATTGTATTCTTTTCATTGCCGTTAAAGTCTAATTGCTAATATTTATGGTGGTTGTGCAGGTTGTGTGGACCAGTATATCATAGACCTAGCCAACGAGGTGCGGAAGATTCTCGGAGTATACGAGGATCGAAAACAAGTGGTACAAAAGTTCGAGGATGAGAAGCCAGTCGAGGATTTCGAGCACGACAAGAAGAAGTTGCTCAAGGCATTTCAAAAAGAGGAGAAGATGCTACTGAAGGAGGACAAGCTGTTGTTGAATCGACAAAAGTTGCTCAAGAGTTTCGATGATCGAAAACTGCTGGACAAGTGCGAAGCAATTGTTTGCTAGCAATTAACACCGACACAGCAACAACAACAAAATGAGACCGAATATCGACATAACAACAAGGAAGGATGATTCTCTTTATTAGCATCATCACTTCTCTTCTCACCTCCTATTTTGAGGTGCTTTGAACTGTACTTAGCAACCCCCTTTTTTTGTGGATTGCTGCAGAGACTGACACATTCTTCCCTCGTGGAAAACTCACATGGCCCTGTTGTAAGATTAGTTATGGCCACTACTGATGAGATGATGGCGAATCTCTAACCTATATTCCAGTTGGAAGTTTGCACGAGATGCTTTTGCTCACTTCACGGCAGTACATTAAAATAACCTTACTATTTATTTATTTATTCTTTCATCACTGCAAAGATGGTGATGAGTTTTTAAATCTTTCTATTGATGTTGATATGTATCGATGTTTTGCCAGTTGGATGGTTGCTAACATTGTGCTGATATTCAGGAGGAAATATTTGCTGTTCTAAAAGCACACAATGCCATTATAAGAATGTCACTTTTCTCATACTAGTAGAGAAGGAGATTGAGCCAAGTTTGTAGTATGTTTGAATGCATAGTTAATTTGCTTGTTCACTTTTTCATGCTTGTAGAACAGGCAAGTTTGTAGGATGTTTGGAGGCACAGATAACTTGCTCGTTGATGCTCACTTAGTGCGTCTTGGAAGTACATGAGTGGACTTGCTTGTTTAGCGTTTTCTGGAACTACATGATTGGTGAATGCAACACACTACTAGGTCGAAAATAGGCTGATGTTGTGCATGTGTATTAAAAGTATCTGATTGGGAATAGTATCTGATTGGGAATAGGCAGGTGATATGAAACAAGTGAGGAAGGAAATTTTTGTATGTACAGATTTGCAATGTATACCGACACAACGAGAGAGAATGCTCGTAGAACTCACTTTCTATGCAGGGTGCATAGCATGGGAGTTGGGAAGTTCTATATTCAGTTGTTATTACTTGGGAAGCACTTGTTGTGTAAATGCAGGATGTTACTCTATGATTGTAAAAAGTGTATATTCCCTAAAAGAGAAGCTCTACAGTTACCTCCAGACAGCCATGTCTGAATTTTCTTGACGATTTCTTTTTTTATTCAATTTTGGAAAATCTAATTGTAGGATCTTGTTCATAAAGGTTAAATTAGTGAACAGTTTGGGAAGTTTTTAGAGGTCATTCGGTTAACCCTTAAAGGCGCATGTCAGCCCCTCGGGCTGTTTTCCAACAGAATCTTGCCTGTAGCTCTTTTGATTCTCAAATTTTCACTTACTTTTTTATATCATTCTGGTCAACTTTTTGTGATGCATCTACAAAGTGAAATCCTACAATTCAAATCGCAATTTGTATGAGTGATTTGTGCTTTGAAAGGATTGTAGTAAGTAGGTTGAGATTGCACAAAACCTTGTAGGAGGTTGCAAACTCATCATTGATTGGTTCATTCATGCTGCCCAAGTTCAAAAAGTGCACTATTCATGTTGCCCAAGTCCAAAAGGTGTTGAGATCCAATTTCGGGCTGCCCATTGAGGAGTGGAAGGACCTTTAAGGGTTAATATCCTCCACTTCACATGATGTTCACTTCTGACTGATACTCATGTTATACGTGGATGGTACCCATGTCATAACCCTGTGATACTTGGGGTAATTTTCAAGAATTTCAACCTGTAAAAAGCCTAAACCTTGAAAACTTCATTCGGAAATTCTTGAGATAAACCGGCCAACTTCTAACTAAATGCTGGTACTTCCCGTTCATTGAATTAGTCTACTCACCAACTTTTATCAAATTCTACAATACAAATCTCAAGATATATCGAGTCGAAGTTTCAGTTTTTGTAGAAACAACCTATATTTTTAAGCAAATCGACTCAATTCAAGCTTCTCTCTCCTTTAGGGCATATACATAAGAATAGTAAAGAAACGGTGTATGCAATTGTTGTAAGTAGAGTTGTGAAATTGTGATATGTAGTGTTGACTCGAATTGTGGTGGTATTGATTTATTGTTTGTGAGAATACGTATAAAGTCAAGGTGTCTAGTTTGCATTACATGGTTTTAATCCTAACCAATAATATAAGCCTCTTTTATATATGGTTTCTTTTGTAATGACACGAAGTTTAGTACTCATGAGATTTGGACATGAGGAATTTAGATCCCTAGTTTTGAGAATCTTCCCAACTTACATCCTAGTGCAATTTTTTGAATTTGTTTGGTTGGTTTACATTCTCATACGCTTGTTGTAAGAGGGTTGTTAGCAATTAGTTGATACTACAAATAGGTAAGGTGGTAACATTAATATAAATTTTACTCCCTCCATCCCATTATTATTGTCCAGTGGGTTCTCTCAAATCTACAGCACAAGGTAGATTTGAGAGAACTTATTCCACAATTATAATAGGACAGAGGGAGTATCTGCTAGTAGTTGTTGTACCCATGAATGGAAGGCATTATATGCATTTTTTACGGTGTACCAAATGCAAGTTGAATAAATCTTTGAGATATCATCTCATCACATTTGTTATTATCCACATGATTTATTGAATCTATTTTAATACATTGCATTAGTTGGTTCAATTGCTAAACGCCCTTGTGTTCATTTTGGAACGATGTGAAAAGCGCAACATTGGTCAAACTCCCTCCTCCTACCATTTGACATATGTAGGAAAGAAAAAGGTTTCTAAGTCTACTCTTGTATTTAATTCTCTAAGTATGTGGAATATTAATTGCATAGTTTTTTATAAGAAGTAGAGATTACCAACCTATTTAGAGGCCATGGTGAATAGATTGTTTGTTCAACGTATTCTTGGATATGTGCTCGAAGGCTATCACACAAACCCCTATCAGGGTGAATACTATGCTAGTTCCTACCTAGCCACTAGTGCCTTAGAGATACCCAACATGGTATCCCCCGAAGGGCTTTGAGGTACCCATACAACGAGGTTGAAGAACCCCACTCCATAGTTGGGTGGACTAAGGTGGTGAGCACCACGGTGACATAAGGAGTAGAAACCACAACCTCCTCATTGGGGGCCATGAGTCCTGATCACCAAGTCAAGGCTTGTAGTGCTTGCATAGTCTTCACCTCAAGAGGTTAGTAGTCCCACCACTGGTGTTCTACCTTCAAGCATAGATCATGGATAGGTTCAACAAATACTCTATTCATGCCCACGCCAAGTAGGTTTGAAGTTTTTTTTTTTTTTTTTTTTTTTTTTTGAAATTTCACTTATATGATTCGAACAATAAATTGTCACTACAAGATGGTTTGTTGAAAGCTAAAACAATTTATGTTTCTCAGAAGGTTGGGCACTCTCAACTTTGGTCTTGGTTCTATGCACTATGAGCCCTAGTAATATGCGAGAAAGAATAAGACCTGTTATTCTTGAAGGAGAGGAAGCCCTTTCTAAATGAGTGTTTATGATTTAGTTATTGATGTCAAGCTCACCTTGTGACGGACAAGTGGAGGTAGAAGAAGAGAAACTCCGACCTATTTAGAGGCTAGCGTGAGTAGAGTGTTCATGTGACCTATCCTTGGTGTATGCCCAAAGGTCATCACACCAATGGGGGACTACTAACCCCTCTCGGGATGAACACTACGCTAGTTTCTATTGAGTCACTAGTGCTTGAGAGATACCCAACATGGTATCCCTCAAAGGGCTTTGAGGTACCCAAAGAACAAGGTTCAAGAACCCCCCACCATAGTTGTGTGGACTATGGTGGTGAACACCGCTCCAGCATGGCGAGGTTGAGTTATTTTCGAGGAAGCTCCTCGTCAACAATGGCTTCAATCTAATTGTGCGGTATTGATTAGCAGAGGAGTTCAATCATACGCAATTGTTTTATGTTGTGAGCATTCATTGCTGCTCTCTTGTTCTTGGTCGCATCGCACGGGGTGTCGAATGAGAGGTGAGGTAAATGGAAAGTAAGCTACTTGCCATGGATTGTGTTAAGCGGAGGTCGTCCGTTTGCCTTTACATGGGGGAGTCAAGGCCAATTTTCTGAAATTTTAATGGGTGGGGGACAAGTTATGACACGGCCCACCCTCCGAAAGTTGGAAGATACAAGAATACAAGGCCAATTCATGGGCTACAGGCCTTGTAATGAGGAATAATATGAAGTAGCCCCATGGCCTTGTTTTCCCTTTTACAAATTGGCCTTAAGGGCTTTACACATGAGAGGATTAGCCCACACCTTATCAAATCTTAATTACGTTCTCGGAGTGGTCCATTGAGTCAATTGGGCTCAAAATGTGAGTGAATTGGCTTGGAGACTCCCATGTAAAGCGTCCCTAAAAAATAAAAATCCACGTAGCTATGTTGGAAGCCATGAGCCTCTAACATTGACTTGGCCTCCACAAAGGGAATCATAAGAACCATGCAATGTCATAACAAGTGGAACCAGCCAATAAGGACACTTGAAAGAGTCTCTTATACTTACCATTAAAAAATGAATAATCTTTTCTCCTCATGCTAAATCATATGCTTGCATGCAACTACTCCACGTGTACCATTTGCAACATCATTGTTCAGATTTTTCTGCATGAAAATGTGTCATGATATTGTACTATGATCATTCATTTTACTATTCAAATTTGAATTTGAAGTAACAGCACCTATAACCGATCAGTCAAGAGTTGTATTTTTTGGGAATTGAACCTTAATCAATAAATAACATTTTAGATGAAGGGTAAAAATCTTTGAAGAGTTATTACTTCTTTATTACGGACTCTGTTTTTGTCGGGATCACTTGGGTTGTGTCCCAAATCAAGTCTAGGTTGTGTGATCAAAATTGGAGACCCATGTAATGAAGTATGAATTAATAATTTATTTTTTAGTGATGGCAGATTTTTTATGGGGATTCCAAACATGGGGCATGTTTTATCATTGCAAAACATGAAAACTAGTTTTAACTTCACATGTGACGTCAAAACTAGTTTTTCATGTTTTTTTATTTTTTGTTTTCTATTCTTTTAAACATAAGTATGAACTTTAGATGCATCCTTACAACTTTCCTTCTACAACTCTTTTAATCCAAATAAATTTGGTATTGGAGTATATGATGTTTTGATAATGAGAAAAGTGAAAAAATGAATGATTCTTGAGGAGCTCTATCTCCTACATCCACCCTTAGATCTTGACTTTAATTTTTTTGGTATGGACTCCAATCATAATCTAGTTTTACTAGTAGAAACGTTAAGCTAATCGAAGATGTATTGAAAATAGGGCATGGATTTGAATGCAAAGGGTCTAGTTTTGGAGTGTTTTCCCTTTGTAAATTTCAGGGTAGTTTTCACGATTGCAAGGCAACTATTTGAGCCAAGATATTCTTTTGATGAATTATTTTGCTACTAACGTGTTTTTGAGATGAAGATGCACAACTTTCAAGTTTGGGATTTTTTGGTTGCTATTTTTATGTTGGTAGCATTATCAATTCAAAGTGAAAATGATGGAATTATGTAGCATGTTTTGCACACTAATATGTTACAATTATGCAATCTATGAGGTCTCATAAGTCAAGTTTTGGGCTACATGACCTACAACAAGTCTATCACAAGTTTGTACGGTTGAGATCTAAATTGCTTAAATTCTTTGTCATCTTTGACACTTTTACTGAAAACTTTTGGTTAAAAGTACCCCAAGGACATATAGGGGTTAGAATGATTCAAATTATGTTATATGAACCATTTGGCAAGGTCCTGAGATTTCAAGAAAACCTAACATGTACTTCAAATTGTTATATTGGACGTGTTCATAAACTCAATTGGAGGAAATTTTATGGTTTTGGATGCATCCTAGTAGAGAGAATAGTAATTGCGCCCTCGGATTTCTAAACTCTCCAAGTAGTGATGAAGCTATGGCATTTACCATATCACAAAACCCCTAGGGGTACCTCGGATCCTACCAATAGGTTTATAAGTTTCATATTTTGTGTAAACATCAATTGTATAAACATAAAAGTGAAATGCGTGAGTATAGCACATCCCAATATTATATACAATTCTAATTAGTATAATCTAGAATATGTGTAATCATCTACAAGCAAACGTGCCATTATTCTAAAAATCCCTTCACCCCTAAACGATCACAATGTTGTACTTTGATGTTTTCTATGAAGGTTCAAAATTTGAAGAATGATTTGATGGCTCTTAACCTAATGAAGTCTAGTTTTCAAGGTAATTATTTCATTCATGCATATAAGTCCAAAGAGCTATTTTTTAGAGTGTTTACACATGTGACATGTTTTGCCATTGTAAGCCAATTATTTTGGAATACATTCCCTTTTTAATTTTTCTTTGAAAATGAAAGAGTGATAATAGGATTAATTTGAACAATTTTTCCGTTGGAAGTTTTTTGACTGAAATAATTTTGGTATAAAATTTTCCAATGGTATTTCTATATTAGGAAAATTGTAAAAATACATGGACCTTGACGAGTGGTATCTCATTCCAACACCAATGGGTTTCACCATTATCTGTGGGTTTGATTTTAATTCTAATCTAATCCTTAAATTTTGGACTATTTTTCCTTTGTAAATTGGGAAACTTTCACTATTGCAAGGCTCTTATTTGAGACAACATACTTCTTCTAGTGATATTTTTTTTGTTCAAAAGTGCTAATCCTTAAATGATCATGGTGTTTTGGGAGCTCCAAACTCCAAAATTGCGATTTTACACCACCTTGTAAACTTTGGGGTATGAGAAACTTTTTTGCACTTTTTAAAACTTTCAAATGTACATCTTGAAGAGAACGACCATCAAAGGCAGTGGCTAAAATTTCAGATATTGGATCTTTGTCATTTGTAAGATCATAACATTCAAAGTTGATACAAACTTTTTTTTAGCAAACATAGTTTACTTTGTGCAAAGGAGATCTTGATGATTAGTACCTCAAACATTCTGCTCATATTCTTTCCCATGTAGATAATCTAATTAAGCATGCGAAAGTCTAGACATTCATTTTGCTTCTTGAACTTTTCATTCAAAATATCTCTATAGCTTTACTTCACCAAGTGTATTGCCATATACGAAAATAATAGTGCTCTAACAAATCACGTTCTGCAAATGATAAATTGTGAATGGAGATTGGCTTAATGGGAGGGAAAAAAACCATTTTTTGTGAAAGTATGGGCACTCATAAGCACTTCCTAAAACATCAACGTCTTACTTATGGTGCATGTTCACCTCCAAAGTCTTGTTTTTGGTCAACCATAAATTGTGGTCTTAAGACACTCTTGGTTTACAAATTTATAAGGAATCAATTGGTGAGAAATAAAATTGAGGAAATGCAATCAACGTGCACCTTACATAAACCTTTATTATTCATTAGTTGGAATTAGTTATTTTTTACTATCATATTATAAGGAACTTATCTTGTGTCTTAAATCTCTAAAAATTTTGTCAGCTCGCTCTATACAAGAGCCAATTTTTTTGTAGGCAACCCTTATAATTTTGCAAATTGAAACCAATTTTTCAATTGCAACAAATTAACTACACAATCATGATATTTGACTTGAGGACCTTGCACCTCCAAGTTTGATATATTAGCTTCTTTACCAATCCTCTTAATTTTTAACAACCACAACTCAAGAGATTTTTTAATGAGTCAAAAGGTCCTGGGCATTTAAGGGTTGGAAGTTTAAGGATATGAAAAAATAAGTTCATGAGCTTTAATTCTAACAATTTCAAAAAGTTGATGAAAAAATGCCACCGTGTTGGCCAAAAAATAAGTAAATAAATTAAAAAATCTTAATAAGTTAGTTGGTTGTCTTTAGGGCACCAAACATCAAAACATTGTAGCCACACAATATGATTAGAGTTTATTCTAAACTTATAATAGGATCTCCTACAAGAACTACACTCATTCAAGCTACTTCCAAAGAGGTATCCTTGTGAACATAGTCAACCAAAAATTCATTAAAAATAAAAATTCATAATAACTACATTAGTGTAATTAGTGTAAATAACTCTATTTATACATTATTAGAATAGTGGTCACGTAGAAATAATACAACGCCTATTAGTAATCTAACCATTAGTATAATGACCTTAAGACATAAACATCCAAAGATAAATAAAAATAAGCTCTCTATCCATTCCCCCTCAAAATAGCTTCCAAATTCCCTTTCTATAAGGTTAGAATTTTCCAAACGTAGTCTTCACATTCCTAAGCCTTACCGTATGCAATGTCTTTCACAAACCACAAAGTTATCATTCAACTCTTGTCGACGAGGTGAAGTACACCAAAATTGTTTGTTCAACTACACCCCCACATGGTGAAATTCTTCAAAGAAAACAAATTGATATGTGGTCCTCATGCAAACCTCTACAAAAAATGCATGTACGACCACATTCTATATAGTAAAAAAAAACAAAAAACATAGCAAAAGTAAAGTTAAATGTTTATGACTTTCTTTTTCTTTCCTAGGAGTTGAAATGCCCATCCCCTTTAGAGTACTACTCCCCATGTTTCCTTTTTAGGTAGGCGGATTCTTTTGAAAGACTGTCAAATAATGGGGTAACATGTTACCCCCTGTACTTTTGTAATAGAATCTTCCAGCAAGGGCATGCAAGCAAACATCCAGCAGGAATCCAGTGTGCTTCAAGCCTAGCCTAATTATGTCAGGCACCTGTCCAGCCTAGCTACCCCCCTCCCTCCCTCCCACAATAAAAGAATAATCAAAGAATAATAATATTACAGTAATAAGAGAAATGTGGCATTTTAAAAAGGGGGGGACCCTTTCTCAAGGGCTTCTTGTATCATTTGGGTGTATTTCAAAAGCTTGGTTCAATAATAGTGGTGAGCCCCATTCACAAATTGTTGTGGACCAAGACTTGTATTGTATCATTTGGTGCATGAGAAGGTTGTATGATTGGCTACAAAAGGAGGTACGAGGAAATATGCTTCACTCACCAAGTCCTCAATCTATGCATATATGTTTGTTTCACGTCGAGAAATCGTGTGTTTTTCTTGCGTGGCATTTGTGCCTTCAGTACATTCTTCGATTATGTATTGTGCATGAATAAGGTTTAAACTTTTTAGGTGACCAATATTCTTGAACCAAGCTTTTGGAATTACATATAATAATATATGTTCAATAATAGTGGTGAGAATAATATATGATCAATGATAGTGGTGAGCCTCATAATATTATATGTAATAAATACTATGTAATTCTATTTGAAAAAAGGATAACGCTTTTACAATAAACATATTGTTGATGGTTAGTTTGAACAAATTTGTCATAGTCCTGGGATTGATGACACTATGATTGCAAATTCAAATCTTGTTTGCAAATTCAAATCTTCATAAAGGGCCTTGATTCCTTGCTCTATAAACATTCAAAACACATTTGAATATGACATAATGGCACAATCTTCTTCAAACAAGATCAAACAGCATTTCATTGCAGATATCGAAATACTTGGACCGAGAGTTTCCAATAACTTACAATTGTTCATGTTTTGTTCGTCAAGAAATGGAACTAAGAGAACCATTAAGTAGTGATCACAAAAACAAAATCGCAGCAGTGACTCAAAACACAATCGTTACACAAAGTTTTACAACATGCACTATTGCACCTATTACAAATAATTTCACCTTCTGTGTAGATTGTAGAGATTTGGTTGAAATATAAAAACAAGTCATGTGCAAGTTGTCATGAGCAGCAATCTTGTCCAGCAAGAGCTCCCTGACCGTAATGAGCAAGCAGCAGCAGAGCACAGAGCTGAGCACTACGGATATGATACTGTCACCCCCCCCCCCCCCTCCCCTCCCACTAGTCAGTGTCTCGACCTGATGCTCGAATTGCAGCAATGGTGTCAGGAAACAAAACAAAGTACTGGACGCCAGTTCAGCAAGAACACGACAGGTTACACAAATCACCACTCCGCTCACAGCTCACGTAAAATAGCTTATAATTCGTGAACCTTCCACAGTAATGGCTCAATTTTTAGCATGGAAAATTACCAGTGCAAGCAATTTTCGTGTGCGGGGATAATTAGTAGAAAGATAGAGCAAGTGGAATCATCATTTCTGGACTCTTCTACTATGAGTTATGAATTTTTGAAGTTGGAAATCAATAGGTGTTACTAAAATGGTGCCCTTAAGTGATACCTTGTAATGTCTGCCGTGAGTACATGGGGACATTATTAAGTGTTTTTGAGTGAAGATTACTAGAGCTTCATTATGGGACCAACTCCATTTTAGACCACTCTACTGTAGTAAGTTAGAGCACCATCACTGGTTCACGCTACAGGAAAAATCTCTGGGAACAAGTACTACTAACACCCACAATTGCTACCACTTTGTCCCCATTAGGTTTCAGTGCACTAAATTACCTCTCCATCTATCTTGATTTACATGTTTAATCTTGTGCAGATTAGTTTTGGCATCCAGTGAGTTTTGGCACTAAATTAGCTCTCCATCTCTCTTGATTTAGCTTGTGTAGGTTAGTTTTGGCATCAAGTTAGTGTGGAGTGCGGAAGGGTGGAGATTAGGGCATTGGGAACAGAAAGGTTGTGGGTGGCTATGCTCGTAACTTGGAGGTAATACAACAATTACGCGCTAAGAATTCTCCCAGGAAGAAGCAAGTGAGGAGGCTGTACGTGAGGTTTTGCATGTCAGTGTTTTTGAGCTGGAGGACACTCGAAAGTGGCAGGCAATAAGTCAGAAGATGGTGATGCTTGTACTGGACTTCACAAGGTGCCAGCTGATGGAGTTGCTTTCTTACCAGCCCTTGTTTCATCTCTTAACGATTTTGCACACAAGTTACATTTTCTGCTGCACCGAAAATCATTCTCGAAGTGCATCTTCGCTTATTGTTGGCGTTCCGTCGTTATATAAACGACACTCGCTCCTACAAAGCATATACGCCATGTCAAATCGATTAACCCCTCCTCTCTGAGCACGATCTAGGGTTAATTACACTCCTAAATAACCAACAAGACCATGTTTGGATGCTACTTATGGGTCATGATACAATTCTTCACTTGGTGCATGATTTGATTCAGAGTTCATCAAACGTCCATTGCAAACCTTCGCAGCGCACTGCAGCCACATGGGCTGTGTCTGTAAAGATGACGTACCAGTTGACAATATCAGTTGGGTAAGAAGCTGGTTAAGTTTGCACAAATCTGTAATGATCCTGAATCCACAAATTCTGGCATGTCGTAACATTAAAGAAATCAATGATTTGCAAGACATCAATCGATCAGGGACAGACGTGAAAGAAGTATTCAGCGAGATATTGAAACGAGATTCCGGAAACAAACAGGAAGAAGAGTCTGAACAGTACAGATGGAGCCCACGGTGGTCGTGCAACGTGCATACAGACAAGTCCACACATGCAAAATAATTCAAAGAACGAATGGACCATAGAACTGGAAGGCCGAGATGTGAAAGATTTGGTATTAGAGAATCGGTCGTATATGTGAAAAGAAACGATGCAATAGTCTGCCACCTATTTTATTCCATGTAAGCGTAAGCTAAATAAATCCCAACAATCTTTCTTCAGTTATTCCCCCAAAAATCATCTGTCTTCAAATCTAGACATGTAGTAACATCAACACCCTCCCAACCGAGTTAAATATTTGCCACTCCATAGTCCCCGAATCCGCTGTAAATGATCCAAGGACTTTCTTTTTTTTCTGGCCTACAATCCTGTACACAAATCCCTGTCCCCAAACCACCGTAACCAAAATTGTTGGTTGCTGCAACAAAAGCTGAGAACTCCATCATCGCGAGCGCGACGAAAGCTAAGAAATCTCGAACTCCATGTCGCAGTGCCGGGCCCGGTAAAGCGTTCAGCACATCATGCGGCTGCCGAAGAAGGCGAGTACCATGGCCACCGCTGGGCCTACCACGGACGGCACCAACGAGAAGCCGGCGCTGGTTGGCGGGGGTGCAGGTGCCAACGCCTGCGCGTTGGCCATGACGGCCATGCTTGAAACGACTGCCAACACCACCACGGCGCTCCTCATTGACGCCATCGCTGCTGCTTGAATCGGCTTAAAAAGAACTGCACCAAAGAACACGACCCACATCAGATCTAGCAATCTTTCACTCTCTACTACACTCCCATTACACACTCTAGCCACACAAACTAAAAACCCATGTCAGCATGCATGTCTATGATCTCAACCTCTACACACTTAGCCCCGATCTAAAAGGAAACTGTAATGAGATCCTCGAAAGGAAACAGTAATGCGATCCTCGAAAAGATCAAGAAAGCTATGGGTCAATCGAATCCGCACAAACTCTTCGGGCCTAGAGCAAAGAATGCGAGAGAGAGAGCAAGCGAACCTGAGAGTGCGCGAGTGAGATTGTGGGTGAGGAGCAGGAGACTCAAAAGCAGATGCGCTGTGGAGAGCGCGAGTGCTGCGAGAGAGGGAGTGCGGCTTCTGAGCAGTGGAAGTGGCAGAGAGTAATTATAAGGGGGGAGTGGGGCTATTCTGACGGCAATTCTACTACCGTCCCACCTTCCTGGCGCCGACCGCGAGAGGGGAACTCCACCGTGTTTGTCGTAAGCGTCTTTTGCGTGGCCAGCTGCCCGCCCGCCAGCTCCGTAAAAACGCCCTCTTCGGGGAACCCCCCCTCACCACCGAGTCGAACCGAGTCATTTTTCCTTTACTTTCCTTTACTGTGGGGCCTGTGACCGTGTCCCTGACCGTTCGTGTGGTGGTAGGTTCTATGACCGTTGGGAGGCTGAGAGAAGATTCGTTGAGGGGTCCGTTGGGGGGTTGCGGGTGACTGGGCCGTCCGGTGACCGCATGATTGGGAGGCGGGACTCATTATTTGGGGTGCCACCTGTCACCGAACGTGCTGATGTGGAATGAGTGAGGGGGCTTTCGAGTATCTTCCTTTGTGGCGGGTGGTTCTTTTTTCAATTTGAAGTTATTGTTGTCATTTTTGTTTTGTGGAGTGGCTTGGCAATCAAGAAATGATTTTGTTTAACGAACTTGCATGGTGTCAATTTTTTAAAAAATTGCAGATTTTAAGCACTTTGAAAGTGAATTGAGTTACAATGGGAAGAGTATATGTATTGTGAAGCGACACTCGTAGTGGCTCTTCGTAGTATGTGAATTTTTTATGTTCCATCATTGGCCTTTGAGAGATGCCTCATTACAACTCTCTTTCAAAGCATCTCCAATGGGATCATTGTTGAGGAAGATTTTAATCTAGCTATTATCCCCTTATTCACGAAATTATTTGGTAACTCTTGTATGATACCTATATGATACTTGGATGATATTTAGGTGATATATAGAATATGAGTTTGAAAACATCCTAAATCTTTTAAATTGAATTAATAATTTGATGACTTCGTTTGCCATATTTACAATTGACTGTCAGGTCTCCCCGATGACCCTTCGAAGGTGACTCATGCTACTTTTTAAACTGAAATGGTTGCTCTTCGTGCAAAAAATGCACCAAAGGGCAACCAAATAATCTCACGTTCATGATTTAATTATTCATTTCAATTATCTTGTTATTGACTTTTGGAAGTCTTTCATTAAAAATGATGTTGACTACATTTAGCATCCCAGTCGTCTTTGAGGTATTTAACAAGACTCTTAATATTGCCCCATATGAACCTATTGGTGGGGCCCCGAGTCGAGAAGGTTTCCAAGAGCAACTTCAAAATTTTATTGCACCTCTTCATAAACTCTATGGAAATAAATAACTATATTTTTTTAATGCATCTCAATGAGAAGCTTTTGGAAAGCAATTATTCTTTTCAAAACTTCTCAAACAATAATGAAAAAATGGCATTTTCCAAAATGGAATATTCCTATGGGAACCAAAAGGCTCAAATGTGATTGGTTTTCAGGAAATGACAAAAAAAATGCTAACCAACCTTTTATGTGGCGTGTCTATTAAGAGCAAAATTTTGAATAGATTTTAAACGTCTCTACCCCTATAGTGTAAAGTAACACTTGCAAGGCCCTTCAAAGGCTTGTAAAATGTCTATGCTTTATTTTAGTATAAGGGGTCTAGTTTAAATTCATTTTCTTTGTAAATCAACTAAGAGTTTTATGACTTTTTTTGGTACAAGATTGTTAATGAGTTTGGGATAAGTTTCTCATTGCAGATTTTTTTAAAATTTTACTGGGTTAAAGTGAAAATGATAAGATTCTTGATCCATCTCCACAAGCTTTAATTTCTCTCTCTAGAAACTTATTCCCCTCTTTCATCTTCCATAAAACATGCTAGTCGAGGCCTCGCACTACTCAAAAATCTAACCATTGCTACTGTAGAACTTATAATAGTCTGAGGTTTTTCTAATTACAGAATACCATGTAAGTGAGTCAGGCACATTCTGCATGCGGTATCTCTTGAAACCCCAATTTCAAACACTTTCTAAATTTTCATGAATAATACATATTCCCTGTGATATGGTGCCCAGATTTTGAGCTGGGCAGATTATATTGAAAGAGTCCATCATCTCACAGTTGGTACAATAATTTCACCTTACAATCTCTTTCTCTCTCTCTCTCTTTTTTGTTTATTTTTATTATTTTTATTTTCATTGGGTTTCTTTTATATGGTGTTGTGTTTTGTACTCTTTGGTGGGGAGAACATAGAAAGACAGCATGATGAGAGAAGAGCATCTAAGCCTGCAATTATTTGTTCCTGGGGAATAATAAGGAATCATATGACAACGGAAAAAGAAACATGATTACTGCTACAGTAGTTTCAACTAATCATGTTTGTTTGTAAACTACAAGAGTCTCGTGTTTGAAACTGTTGTTTGCTGTATTAAAAAAGGTAGGGAACAAAAGAAGGGGCCGGAGATTATTTGTTTGATTATGTTATTTGTCACAAGTTGGGTAAAAAGGATTGTGCTATCCGCCATGGGGTCTTCCGGGGAGAAGGCCACCAGTCGATTAAGAATTTCATTTTCAATCAATCACATCCAAGAGTTTTTTTTAAAGCAAAATTATTTTAGTTCCGACATGATTGGGACATAAAGAAAGAAAAAGTGAAAAAAAAGGGGGAAAAAAGGGGGGGGGGAAAAAAAAAGGAAAGAAAAAAGAAGAAGAAGAAAAAATTTAGATTATTATTATATTATTATTTATTTTAGTTTAGTTTATTTTCTTATCATGTTCTTGATCAACTACTTGACAAATTTCTAACAGACCCAGCTTGAACAATTTCTCAAATCAGCAAGGGCAACGTCCAAAATTAATGAAAAAAATTTACACGTATCTATGGTTTTTTAACAACTATTTCTCTCAAAATTTGAGATTTAAGAATTTTTCGAAATATTTTTTGTCTAAAATTCAAAAACGAGCGAAGGTACCTACTCGTCGTCCTCTTTTTTCTTCCAAATACCTGATGAGGATAACAAGATGTATGTTTTACCCCGTCGTTTTCTTTATACTCTCTCGTAGAAATTATTTGCATGGAAGGTTTAAAAGGCCAAATGAGTCTATAAAATTTTGCATGAGCGTACCCAACTTTGGTTATTATGAATCTTGTGGATGATAAACATCCAACAATCAATTTTTGTGGATTGTACTATAAATAATCTAAGCTACAAGATCTTCCATTCAAAATCCATAAAATAATTCAAAAATATGATTCTCACTCCAAAGGTACATAGAGGTAGTAAATTGCAGCTTTGAGGTTTTAAGCTCCCATAAACACAAGAAACTGGAGGAATTAAGATCTAGGAATGATATTATTTATCAATTCAAACAGCATTATGGAAATTGAGTTCCCATCATCAAATTTTAAAATCCTCATTCGAACGGTAACATATTCCAAAAACTTTTGAATTTATTATGTCCAAAGCTGCCTTTTGAATTGCCATAGGGTAGCATGAATCATTAGGGCCTCTTATATTCGTTTTAAAACTTTACCTCTCCAGCACAAATACCAAGAGCATCATTCGGATTTAGAAAGGTATGTGTTATGAGTAGTAAAGAATAAATGAAATCATTACAAGTTTCCCAAATCCCAAGAATTTGTTGGACTCCACACTCGATGGATCCCCCACAATTTTGAAAGCCCCTCTTTTTTCAAGAATCAAGATTACCGTTTGCATTCGTAGTAACAAATAATAACAATAAATTACATGATGTTTCACTCGTACAAAAGTTACTTATTAAACATAGAAGACTGCATTGATTGTATAAGAAAAAACGGTACAATAAACACCAAGTTTTTTCATCTTAAAATAAAAGTTCTAGGAGGATGAATAATGATCCCAATTTGGTATATCATAGTGGTGAGGTATCTATAAGGCTTTTGTTATTTAGAGGTTTGTCAATTTGATCCGATGTTGTAAAATCTCCTTGATGCAAAAACCTCGCATTGTGTACTTCTATTCTTTGTGTGCATCATAAGATAAAAACATAGTTGATTGGTTTACAAACCTTAAGCAAGTTATGATGCCCACATGGGTGTTCACAACAAAATTGTGGCCTAACCACACTCGAGGCATGCTTTGTTAGCAACTCCATACTACGTTCTACATATAGTATGATTCTTCTAGAGGGACAACAAGCTTCAAAAATAAATTCATTGCAAAGTGAATAAGTGGTTCATCATAGAGACCCTGGTCACTTGGTAGGAATTAACAAAGTTTTCACCTTCAGAGGTGATACTAGTCCCACCATGGGTATCACGACATCCTCGCATACATTTGAAGATAGGTAAAAAAAAACTACACTGATTTTTGCCTCAACAAAGTTCTTGTTGATCCATGAGATCAACACTACACTGTTAGCATGTGCTTTGTGAGATAAACACCATAGTTCAACCAATAATGGTGGAAAATAGAACCTTCTTTTATAGTTAGAAGAACAAGAACACAAACGCTACTTAAGGCACACGTCATAGAATGTTCGTTTGACCTGTCCTTGGATGCATGGTGGAGATCATAACACTAATGGCGTGACTACTACCTTCTCTCGGAGTAGACACTTTGCTAATTCCTACCTAGCAACAAATACCTTAGAGACACCCAATGTAGAATCACCCCAAAAGGCTTTGAGGTACCCATACAACAAGGCTGAAAAACCTCCCACTGTAGTTGGGTAAACTACGATTATGAGCACAATAATAGAACCTACAACCTTCCCATTGGGAGCCATGTGCTCTAACTACCAAGCTAAGGCTTGTGGCGCTTATGCTTTAGAGGTACCTCAAAAGCCCTTTGGGCGGATACCATGTCAAGTATTTACAAAGTACTAGTAGCTAGGCAGGACTGAAATCCTAAAAGAGAGTAGCCTTATAACAACCGAAACCTTCAAAATTGCTTTCTATTGGTGCAAAATGCAAATTTATCAACTTTTAACAAGTTTCAAAGTATGTAACCATACGATCTAGTAGCCCTAACACGAATTCCTCTAGTGTAAGCATAGGCTAGGCACCACAAGCCTTGGCTTGGTGGTTAGGGCTTAGGCCCCCAATGAGGAGGTCGTGGGTTCTATCCCCCATGCCGGCGTGGTGCTCACCACTATAGTCCACCCAACTATTGTGGGGGTTCTTTAAACCTTGTTGTATGGGTACCTCAAAGTCCTTTGGGGGGATACTATGTCAAGTATCTTCAAGGCATTAGTAACTAGGCTAGAAACTAGCGTAGTTACAGTGTCCACCCTCGAGAGGGGAAGTAGTATTGTTCCAATTTCCCCTTGCCCGGTGGCCATCGGGATATTAGCATTACGAACGGACACTTCATTCACGCCGGCCTCTTAGAAAGGGACCGGAGTTTCTATCTATCTATCTATCTAAGCATAGGCTATTTCCAAAGTTGCATATTCCTTTGCCAACCAACAGCAAAGGTGGTATCCTTACACTAGTGGGCATTTTTTTCAACATCATATAGTTGTGATGGTGTTGCCTAGTCGCATTTATGGAACAAAACAACAAAATATCAGTTATGAAAATAGCTAATATTAAGAATCCACCTCCCCTAGTCCCCTCATGTTGGGGAGGGGGCCAAATCATTCCTTCTCATTTGCAAAGCTCCAACTGGTTGCATAAAATAAATGTGTGGCTGGAGCAATGCAGGTATCATGTCACAATGAGCTGTGCATGGAGTGTGCCAGACTGGACATCATTGGCCACCTACAACCCCCCCCCCCCCTTCTTTTGCCGACTGCCCTCCTATTAGGGCTAATAATTCTCCATGGCCAGAATCATAAGAACCTTTTTTATGCCACCTAACTTGTTCTAATTATAAATAGAGCCCTAATTTTACTAGGAGCCTAAGAACAAAAATAATATTTTAATGGGGTTCTTGAGCCACTTAGCTGGACTCCCTCCAAATCTATGCCTAAATTCGACACCTCCATTAATGATTCATTGCCTTGGGTTGTGAAGTGTTCACTTTGGATGGATCCAAGAGTTGAATTGAATGTAAAATTCTTTGTCAGTTCAGGACATTGAGAAATTCAGGCTTTCTGAGATTCCTAGGTACAGGATTTCAAGTTTTTGAGTTAAATAATCATTTTTTGGTCCTTGAAGCAAGCTCAAAATTGGACTGGTTTCTACTGGCGTTATCTGGTGGAGGTTCTTGTATCGCAAAGTAGGAGAAGAACTCCAAACCTATTTGAGGTTGGCGTAAATAGTGTTCGTTGACCATCGCAAGAGTTCCAAGTTAAAGGTTCACATTATGTACCATTAAATTTACTCTAAATGAAAATTAGAGTTGGAAGGTAACACCCTTTGGATTTTCTAAAAATTGCGCCATTATTGACCACCTTACTACAAATACCTTAAGAAACTTGACATAGACTCTAATTTTTTTTTTTTTTTTTTTTTTTTTTTTTTTTTTTTTTTGGAACAAGTGGTGGATTCCATTGCATGAAGAGAGATACACCGATGCAGAACCTGGCTCGAGTATGCTTCGGGCCGGCGGACTAACTCTAAATTTCAAACCCAAAAATGAAGCCACTTAGGAAGAATCTAGTTGGGGGGTTAGGTAAGCTATTAGCATGAAACAATCCCTCACATGCTACAACAACAAGCTAAGAAGTGTTTGCAAATGTAGGGATAGCAATGAAAGAAAGAAGATGCCCTTTCTTGACTGCACATCCCTCATGGGCTGTTTCTTTTCTTTTGTGGCAAAATCATGGAGCAGGAAACTTCGATGATTGCCTTGCCAGCATTTTTCCCCTACACTTTCAAACTCTTTATTGGTTGCCATGTTGTGCGTCAAAGTAGTCCCCTCACACTTTCAAGTCATCCAACACTCCCAAAGTTCCCATTCGCCCCTGCCGCTTTGTCAATGCCTCCTGTTTACTTTGTGGGTGGGTGGGGGAAGAATCGGTACTTCCAGAAGATTTTTGACCCTTAAAGATCTTTGATGCAAAATTTTCTCATTTATGAAGAATGACCCTCTTCTACTTGAACACCAATTTAGTTTAATATAAGTATCATTGAGAAGATTTAGTTGTAGGATGTGAAATTCGATTTAACATATTACTTGTATGCCAAATTTGAACTGTTGATTCTTCTTCATTTGTAAGATTACAATGAATTTTGTTCGTGCGGGAACCCCCAAAACCCATTTCAGATTTTAAAAATTTTGAGGGGTTGAAAAAGCAACTTGTATTTGTATGTTAGAGACATTTTTACAAGTTAGAATGATTTTCATCGCTATTGTCAAAATTGATGTCTTACCCTCTTTTCAAGGTTTCACTACGATACTCAAGTGTTAGAGCATGTCGAAAATGCTCTCGTATGGAAGAAGAAGTTGTTGTGTGGCTGTTGACCCAAGGGATGTCCAGTAGTTCTCTTGTTAGAAAGTATAGCTTTTACCCTTATGCTAAGAGAGGACAAATCAAGAGTTGTGTGCCGAGCCGAGCGCAACCAAAACTTCTAGTTTACCATCGAAACACCATTTGCATATTGGACATTGTGTGCTAGAAATTGCTTGTAAGACCTAGTCCAAGCCTACTTCACAAGGCATTGGAAATGTTCTTAAATCGTGAACTAGAAGTTTCTAAAATGATAATCTATGTCACTAATAGGGATGTGTATAGCTTTACATTGACATGAAAAACTACCCATTATGGCGTTTGCATATTGGAGGCCCCGTGCTAGAAATTGCTTGTAAGACCCGGTCCAAGCCTACTTCATTAGGCCTTGGAAATGTTCTTAGATTGTGAACGAGAAGTTTCTAAAATGATAATCTCTATCATTGATAGGGACGGATATAGCTTGTACATCAACATGAAAACTACCCACTTGGAAATATCTTTCATCAAATCCCTTTTACTACTTAAATAAGAATTACTCAGAAAATGTTGCCACTGCATTCCAAGATGATACAAAAGCAAGAAATAAGAAGATAGAATAAAAATTTGAGGGCATGCAACCATTGGACAAGTAAATTACAGGACAGAAGGAATTCCAGCAAGACCACCTCCACGAACGTGTATGTCAGCCTATACTGTCAGGAGTTTTGAGCTGGAGACAGTACTCTCTCAGATGCAGGTCAGAAAAAAAATACAAAATAAAAAACAAAATGTTGATACTCGTTCGCTGGTCCAGATAATTGCCAGCGGATAATTGAATTTGCAGTTTTTGAAATTTCAAAAAATTGGAGATTTTTTAACCTCACCCGCCACTTCTTTTTCTGGATCAACTAAACTTCATTCTGGTTCCGTTTGATTCTACTTGGCGACTTCTATACGCATGATTGTTTCACTAGTTGGTTAAGAAGACACTCTTGGGGACACTTTACATGCGAGGTAAGGCCATCATGTCCCAGGGCTATCAAAGTCAGGGAAAAGAAAGGCAGCCCAACAAGCAGAAGTGAAAATATCAATGTTTTTATTATTATTATTTGTGTGCACTTGGATAGTAGGTGAACAAAGTTTCAATCCCTAATTGGACCAAAGGTCCCTACATGGATGTAACTTATTTCTTTTATCCTCTGGGAAAGAGTATGCATGACCATTCACAATCCTAGTCAACCACCAGGCATATGGGATATATCAATTAGGTCCGTCGTACCAGCAATTAGGTCCTCCCATAGGTCGTTTCACATCACATAGGAACTTCAAGCTTTCAAGTAAATGTGTCACCACAAATTACAATCATTCGGACTTCAGAGGCAGCAGGTTTGACGCAGTGAGTAAAGTACCAGTCAAACAATTTCAAGAGGACGCCAAAGTATCCAACAAGGTGGGAGCTATGAAGTGAAACAACGCCTACTCTAACGTAACTTTGACCTGCACATCAAAACCCCTAGTATTTCTGATAAATCTCTAGCTTACTCAACCCCCTTCCATTTCGGAATCACCCTCAATAGCATGTAATCTGAACGCCTCAATCCTTTCAACAAAACGAATTGCTCCAATTCAACACCGCACACTATTGGTACTCATACAGCGAAGGAAGGAACCCCGGCACAACCATACACACAGGAGTTTCAGATTAAAAAGCAAAGAAAATATCAGTTCTGAATTTCACCATGAGTTACGTGTTATAACAAACCATAGGCCAGAACTTCGGAGAATCTTCATCCCTACCAATACTCTAGATGCATCTTACCTTGACCCCGAAGAAATGAAACTGTCGGATCCAGAATAATTAGCATATTGATGGTTGAGGAAATTCGAAATTAAAAATTTCAGGCCCTAACACATGCTAGTACCAAGTCGTTCACAAACCCCTAATAATTGCGGTGTGGGGTATACGACAAGAGTCAAACGGAAGTTCAAAGCCCATGCTTTCAAAGCGAAGAAAGCGAAGCACTTGTCTTCTAGAGAGACAATAGTGGACTTTAACAAAGAGAAAAGCATGGGGCTTCATACAAACGACGTAAAACAGTACGAGAAGGAAATATAAAATAACCTGTTCAAAGCTTTATTCCACAAGCTTTAATAAATCCCAACAATCTTTCTTTCCTGAAAATTATTCCCCAAAAATCTTCTGCTGTTGCCAGTATCTACGGATTACCAAACACCCCGCCCCACGTTTTAGAGATTATTGACCCTAGAATCCGCTGTTTACGCTTCATCGTCCAGGGTCCCCAGCCATGGTCAAATCGGCACTAATACCACCAATCCTTGCCCTGCACAACCTATACCTTTTCCTTTCTTCTATACGCAAAATTGCTGGTGGTTCTTGTTCGTCTTCTTGGAGAAGACAGAGATTCAATCATCATGTTTGATGATGATGATGTTCAGCACATCATGCGGCTGCCGAAGAAGGCGAGTACCATGGCCACGGCTGGGCCTACCACGGACGGCACCAACGAGAAGCCGGCGCTGGTTGGCGGGGGTGCTGGTGCCACCGCCTGCGCGTTGGCCATGACGGCCATGCTTGAAACTACGGCCATCACCACCACGGCGGACCTCATCACGCTGCTGGATGCCATCGCTGCTTGAAGCTTGAATATGATCTGAAAAATGTTGAGGACAGTCCATGAGGAATGCTTTTCAAGAAAAAATCGACTCTCCTAATATCCTTAATTACAGAACCACTACATCGCGAACTATTTTCTCGCTAAGATCGCCTACATGAGAAGATTCGGTTAAGACTACCGCCGTAGTTACCTGCGCTTCTCCTCACTGCACCTCTACCCCTAATGTAAGCTAGCGAGCAAGATCGCAATCGAAGTCAAGAATCGTTAAAGATCTTAACTCTGTCGCTACTCTAACCCCAAGAAGACCGAAAAGAGAAAACAAACTAGCATTGCCACATTTAAATCTAAGATGAGCGAAAAGTACACAAACTAAACAGAACGAAGCTGATAGCAACAAAGATCTCCCTTCTCCGAATACCTCCGCCGTGTACGAACAAGAAACAACAGCGGGAGACCCAGATACTACTTGATCGAGAGCGGAGCACACAAAGGGACGCTAGAAAAGATTAATGCGAATGAAGATCTTCATTCTACTAACGCACCGGCTATGCAAGATGAAGAACAAGAGCGGCGGATCCGAATACTACTTGATCGAGAGGGCACAGACAAGCTTCGGATCTGTTGCTGTTGAAGAAACAAGACACGAAAAGACAGAGTAGGGAGAGAGGAACGTACCGGAATGCAAGAAGCGATAAAGCGAGAGAATGCAAATGTGACGATGGAATAAATGCGACGCACGATTTGTAGGCTCAAGCTCTTCTCGAGAGGAGAGTGAGAGAAGACTGAAGCTGGAAGTGCGTCTTGTTGTGCATGGAAGTGGCAGCAGGGGAGATAATTATAAAGGGAGGACTGCTACTGGCACGTTGCTATCTGACGTGAAATTGCTTGCAGCGCCGCCCGATTACCACACTGCCCGTTTCGCCCGCTACCAATTTTGCATTGCTGTGGGCACTTGGAAGCTCCACATTCACCGATCCCACCCCCAATTGCCCAATTTTTCCTCGTCGCCAACAATTTTTCCTTTTTCCTCGTCGACCCCCAATTTTCCTTTTTCCTCGTGGCCCCCCAATATTTCCTTTTCCCTCGTCACCCCCGATTTTTCTTCCATTGACGAATTTCAACGAAAGCCCCCCATTCCGCGTTTTTGACTGATCTATGACCGTGCCCCCCCCCCCCTCTTTCCGACCGTTCAATGCGGACCGTTGGTTCGAAGGGTTTAAGCGGTGAAGGTATGACCGTTTGGTTGCCGGAGAGTTCCGTTAACGCGGGGTGACCGGTGCGGCCGGTTCGTGGGAACGGGGTTTTTTCGGGTTGGGGTGGACCCTGCCCGGGCTTTTTCCTTTTGTTCGGTCCACGGTCCGTGTCTGCCTGGGCCTTAGTGAGTTGTACTGGGAAAGGCGGAGTGTGGCCTCACTTATTTGAGTTATTTTCCACTTGGCAGTCCACCTGTCGACAACGATGTTTCGCTTACCTTCCACCCTGGCCACACTAGATGTTATTATGGTTCTTTTTTTCATCATTACAGGAAATAAATTTATTTACTATGGGAAAAACAATTTGGAATTAATTAACCCTTAAAAGTCCCTTGGGGATAGTATGTACGCTGTCGTATAATTAGGATTTGCTACCAACAAAAAACTCTAAACTGGAATCGTAATAACTCACTAGAACAACATTAATTCAAATGTCAACTTCTTCTTTGAACTCAAACCCATTAAAGGTGTGCATTCACTCCAAATACAACCAAAATACATTGTATTCTATTGGTCGCCATGGCACGCTCAGACATTTAGGGGTTAAGCGAAAGACCATCAAAGATGATATTAGTTGTGAGCAAGAATGTTACTACAAAAAATGAGGCAATTAGAATAAGGTAGTTGGAATAGAAGTGACCCTACAAAATGGATATAAAAGAGTCGTTTAAAAATTAATACCATCTTTCTGCAAAGTTTCAATGGGCTATCTAATTTGAAAGGTCGCATTACATCTTTTTACGTGGGCTTTGGAAAGGATTGAAAACATGTCAATATTGTGTATAGGTATGTTTCAAACGTGAGATCAAAGTGAGTGAATAATAGTTTTATTTATTCAGCTCTTAGAAGCGCATGGATTTATATTTTTGGCAATGTACCATTTGGGGCCTGAAACAAATGTTACATGCCCGCTTCTAATTTGAAAAATTAAGGGTTGTACAACGTACTACTACATGCAATAATAGCAGTGTTGGATTTGCTTGACTAGACACTTTTGAGCACTTCCTTAACATCCTCAACCACGGATGTGACCCTTGCTACACCAATCATTACTTATTTATGAGTACCTCTTGAACTCCGAATCTTTGTTTTCTGTTACTCAACTGTCCCACCATGCATTGTACTAGAGAGCGGTCAGGTTCTGCTCTGCTGACTAGCAAGCCCGTAGGGCGAGCAGACCCTGACCGCTCTTTGGCGTTAAGCTTTGAGGTTGAGTATTCCGAAAACATACCATCTAATATGTACTGTATACAATTTAATATGAATGATTGTTGAACTTCTGGATCCGTAAATGTCCTACAATTATCCGCAGTAAAAATAATCGGCAACGCGAGCCGATTCTGGAAAACAATCAAGCTCGAAATGAGCGGAATACGCAGAGCTTAACGTGGTATGAGACATTATTAGTTTGCAGTCAACAATTAATTGGTGTCCATAAAATTATGGAAAATATAATCACTTTGCACCCTACATGAACCTATGTGTTTTACCATTTATTTTTTAGAAGAAATTGACAAGTCTAAGAGCCAGTTTACACTACGGTGAAGAATGCCATCCGCGGTCAAGAATTGCATTTTCAACCAATCACATTTCAAGAGTCTCACTTTCAACCAATCACATGTAAGATTTTCTCCTTAGTTCTTGACCAATGGACTTCTCCACTGGAGTGTTAACCGGCCCTAAGGCACTAATTTTGTGACTTGAATCTTTAAAACTTTGTTTTCTTACTCTAGTCAACAACCAACATGTGGGATGGAACATTGTGATCTTATAACGTATAAACAATTATTGGAATCCTACATATCAATTACATAGGATTATCAAGATAGTTAACTTTAGGATTCTATGATTGGATTCGTTTAAATTTCAGTTACTTTACCAATCTCTTTTATTTGGAACAACTAAGGCCCACTATATACACAGGTTGGGGCCGGCCGGAGAACGGGCCAGACTTCGGGCCCAAGTTGGGAAGTTCGGGCCAGGATAAACCTTGTCCCAATTGCATCACTAAGGCCCGGACATTTTGGCGCCAAACCAGTGCCGCATAGGATGCTACGTAGAATAAATTGAAGTTCTGGTCGGGGCCTAGTATAAAGCCCTTGGGCCTGATTTGAAATAATGGAGCCATCCTATTGGTTGAAATTTGATCCGGCCTCAAGTATAAAGTGGCCCTAAGTTATGAGATGCTTTTGTGTAATCCAAAAGGGCATGAGTAAAAAAGACTTATGATGGACTACCAATAGTTTTTTTTGGGGTTTACAATATGTATTTTTTAATTTTTTGACTCTATGAGTATCAACAATATGTTAACAACGCATGTTGAAAACAACATATTGTTGATATTCACCATTAAAAAAACTAAAAAATATAATCATTTGACTACTCAGAAAACTGATTCTTGATTCAATTAGAAAATCTCCAACTAGAAAGCTATTGGAATACATCTTAACTCCTAAAGGCCCACAAAAGCCAAAATGGCTTTTAGTAATTTTGGGTAGCCTAGATAAAGGGGTTAAAAGTAATATTTTTGCCTAAACTTTTTAGTAAGTGTTCCCAATACTGCAAAGTATATGTTATAAAATTTGCAAAACCCAGTTACTATTTTGAAACATTCCTTTAGAAATTCAAGTCAAATCTGGCAATTTAAATTAAGAAAAAAGAAGGAAAAAAATTCATTGCCAAATAATTATTCAAGTTTTAAGGTGACATAATTCGAAAAGTTTAGTAATTTCACAAGGGCGGCCTCCAAAAATTACAAAAACCATATTCACAATTTCTAGTAATTTCCAAAAAAATTCTTACAAAATACTGTCAAAATTCCAGATTTCAAAGTTTTTTCAAATCTTTTTTCTCAAAATTCACAAACTTGTAAATGTACCTAATCACCGTTCGAATGTACAATTGAACTAAAATATGTAATGAATGCATGTTTTCTTATATCATTGTTTTGGGACCTTCTTCTAGGAAGTAATTTGCATGAAGGTAAAAAAAAAGCAAAATGCGTCCAGAAAATTGTGTCTTAGTGCAAGAAGTAAGGTTCAAGATCTTAAAATTAAAGATACAAAAGATGTAGAGTAAAGTGAATCATGCCTCAACTTATACAATTGGTCAAAAATTAGAGTTTTTGGTTTTTGAGGTCCAAAAACGCATGGGTTTTCAAGGGTTAACTCGTAAATGCTCAAATGGTTTTAAGAATGCTTAGATATGTTATAAAGTATGGATTTTGGAACCCTAAATTGCATCCCATTTATTCATGCTTCATTCGATGGGCGTGCAATTTATACCATACAAAATAGACTTGGTTTGAGATCCAACCCATGTACCTTTGTCGAACTCTAAATGAAGTAGTTATATTTTATTTGTTCACCCAAATTGTACTTTATTGACATCAAGGACATTTATGGTTTAACCCCTTGAGTCAAAAAGAGCTCCAATTGGGTCATTTTGACTTTGTCAGGTTCTCAATCACTAAAATATTGATCACATGAGGTTGAAACTTTTTCAGATCATAGAGTTTTCCCATAATTTGAAAAGACTATTTATTTTACAGAATTCTTAATACTTCAAGAAATATTTGTAGTCTGAGTTAGAAAGTATTATTAGGGCATGATGAAATCGGCCCAAAAATGCAATATATGCTAATTTATTTTAAAAATTTCCCCAATTCAATTAGATTGTAGTAACTTTTAAAATTTACCAAAAATTGATATTTTATTTATTTCCAAATTTTGTTTTTTGTTCATGCAAATAAGGTTCTAAGGCATGATCACACCATTTGAATATTCAACCAAATAATTCTTGCCAAGTCTTTTTTATCATCATATATTAACCTTTGTATTGGAATTTCAGGATACCTCCATGTGAATAGTCAGGCATTTTATAGGTCCTACAAGGATAAAAAGTATATAGACGTAATTCTAACTCACGTAGAAACAAAATATTGAAGAACCTCACTCAAGGTTTACTCTCAGATTTGGCTTTTCTCTGCCTATGGAACACTTCAAACCCATTACATAAAAAGGATTTTTAATTTTTAATTTTTTTAAAAAACAAATTTAAACATTATGATCTCACTTTGGGTATAAATTTGAATTTAAGATTTGGGGTACATATACATGTGCGAATAAGGTAGTAAATCTTATGGTTATATCCTCATAAATACATCAAATATTGAAAATTTTCACCTTGCTTTAAAATGAGGCGGCTTTAACCCCTATGTGTTCTAGTCTATTTGTAGGGGAAAAAAAATGTCAACAAAATAAATTATAAACGGAAATGAAAGTAAGATTTTCAAATCTCAATCAAGCAATCTTGTAGTGGACTTAGTGCAAGTTATGTGGGTCAAACTTTGAGCCATGAGGCCTCATTCCAAGATCATAAAGTACTAGTACACAACATAGATCAATAATTTCATTATTCTCACTTTCAAGTGAAAATACTACCAATAGACTTATTACACTGATTAAATCACCGACAAGAAACTTTTTTACTGTAATATTAATAATGACACCTTCTCAAAAAAAAAATGAAACCACGAGGAAATTTTCTTTTCACAATTTTTGAATAGTAGAGATTTTTCTATGCACGACACGAGAACATGTTTGTAGTAGATTTTGAGCATGATGTGAAGGTGAATACCACTTCGTGTTTGAACAACGACCCTCCTTCTTAAAGGCAGACCCTGAATAGTTGCGTTTTGTGTTGTTTTGAGAGAACGAGTGGCCATCTCCTCGAGGCGCCTGTAAAACAGTGCTACGAGCGTTTCTCGAAGCCCCCATCAGCCAATGGAATTTTTCCTTTAGAATCACTGGAATTTTCGATAGGACCCCCCCCCCCTATTGTTTGGATAAACTTGAATTCAAAAATGGGTCATGCAACCCCAAATTACTCCTAAAGACAACTCGCCTAAATATCAAAAATTTACGGGGCTCTTTACCCCTCCCCCTCCCTTGCCCCCGAGAAATGCTCGTAGCATTGATTTACGGCGATCCATCTCTTAGGGGTAAGAGGATGGGCATCTCACGCCCCTTCTCATGCCATGGAATGAACATCATAGCATCTACGTCCATGAAAGATGCCCGTCGAAAAAAACTAAAAAGAAAAGAAGCGAGTAATTCGAAGTCCCCTCCTTTCGCGGAAGTCAAGCGAGAGTCCGAGCAATAGTATGTCAGAACACCCTGGTTGCATGCCATTTCTTTATTAAGTCATAAATAATACATCTCACCAATTAGAATATATATTTATATATTTCTAAGTGTCCCAAGAATCCGCTTTTTTAATATTCCAAGGTGTTGGCTGCATGGGTCATGCCCTCCTCTTCATAGCTGGCCACCCACAATATGAGGTGTCACCCCCAATTTTCTTGATTTTTTAGCAAACACCTCTTTGGAATATCATTAGCAACAATAATCATAGTGGTTGTTTTTTAAAATCATAATGGTGCCCCTCCATCATCATCATCATCAACTAAAGAAGTTTGTTAGAGGGCGTCAATAAACGTGATTGATTGAGTGACAAACTCTATTGGCACATGCACATAATTGAGAGTTTTCTTGGTTTCTTCTTGTTCTTGTAATAAGAAGGTAAATATCTATTTTTGATTTTTTGGAGTAAATCGATATATTTATTGATTGCGAGAAACAAAATAATGAACCTAAGTAGCATATCATAGTTTTTGAGTTTTTAAGAGGTTTTAATAAAAATTCTCTTGCAAACTACGTAAAAGTAGAAAGAAGGTATAATAATTGCCACGTAGGAATCCATACTTGCTTTGAGATTTTTTTCTTTGGTAATAAGCGTCATAGTCCACCCAACTATGGTGGGGGGTTCTTGGACCTTGTTGTATTGGTACCTCAAAAGCCCTATGGGGAATACCATGTCGGGTATCTCTAAGGCACTAGTGGCTAGGTAGGAACTAGCATAGTGTTCATGATTAGTAGTCCTGCAATTAGTGTGATGACCTCAACAATAGGTCGAACAAACACTCTATTCACGCCTGCCTCTAAATAGGTTGGAGTTTCTCTTCTTCTTCTATTTTAATAAGCATCATTTCTTCTTCTACAAATACATATATCAACGACACATCAAAAATTTCAAATATATCCCTAGAGGTTATTGAGTTATTGAGTTTTAATTATACGTGATAAGAGATGATGCACTAACAATGGTGGACTAGGCTATCAAGTCGGTTTCAAGGTTGGTGCAATAATGCGAGCACGCCCGTCCCCCCTTCGCAACGTTTATTTTCCAGCTGCAAAGTTGTGTATCATATAGATGTGCCTTGTACTCTTTTTGGCATAAGACCATGGCGCATGACAAGAAAAAAGCATGATGAGACCACTCTATCCTTTAGCATAAAAAAAACTAAAAAATTAAAACAACACCCCATCCCCGTGCATTATTATTTCTTCCCTTTGGAAAAAGCCAAAAGCCCGAGGATGACCGCTACAGTAAAATTGATTTTTTATTTTTGATTTTTCGTCTGGAAAGGAGGGCGCATGCGTTTGCAGCTGCCTCTCCACGAACTCCGAGACAACCAAATCATTGGTTTTTAAATATTCCCTACGTTGAAAGTTTGGTCTATTGTTGGCTATGGCATGGTCAGAATATGTCAAAAAAAATTGGTGACATGGAAAAATAGAGGTAGCTTGAAAATATGGGAGCGTGCACACCGAAAAACAAATGAATGATTGAAGTCATTGTTCAAGTACCGTTCTTATTGGTTGCTTGAGTGCTCGTGGGGACTCTACATGCGAGAAAGTTGAAAATTTGAGGAGGGTGAACGATGCCCCTCATTTGTTGTGTAGCCGCCCTTGAAATTGCATGTATGGAGTATCTTTGTGACATAAAATAGGATCATGAGCTTCATGTTTCAATTCAAGGTATTTAAAACTAACAATGAGTGTTTCAAAATGGTGAATAACACAATTATTCCATGTTCCTCCATGAAATTGCTAGAATTTTGTTGAAATGGGTTTTTAAAAGTAAGGTAGAAGCACCTATTATGAACCATTTGAGTTAACCATGTGATTAGGGCCCCGTGGTTTTTCATGTGATTAGGGTAAATTTTCATTGGCGATGAGTTTTATTACGTCTACTCCATGAATCTTGGAGTCTTGTAAACATAGTTGATAATTAATTTGTTTAAAATAGAAGTTATAGCAATTCTAAGTCAATTAGTAGGTTCACCCTTTAAAGGTCTAAGCGTGCTACAGAGGCCAATGTATCATGTTTTTTTGCATGTCTTCCGGTATGTACCTTGGAGCTCTAGTCTAAAAGGAAGTTTGTATTCAAACAAATGGCTTTCTATTGATACATTGCTCGCACCATTTTTTGACATACCTTGTGCTCTGCTAGGATTTTAGTATGAATTAAATGAAAATACGTTAGAGAAGCCAAACCCTAATTGCAATCAATTGGCTGAGAGACTTGCTCCGCATTTTTTTCGAGTACATACACATCATGAATACACTTCTGAGCACCGTTCAGATTGAGTCGTGGTGTCACCGGTGATTTTTTTTTAGAATGTCAAGAGTATGGAGTGAATGTAAACGCACTATCTTGTGGTTTCTTTTCATGCAATCTCACTAAAACCCTTGGATTGATCACCCTGCATATAATTCTATAGACATAGTGCACATTAATTTTCACATCCAAACGATCAAATTTCCAAACATACCTCTAAATATCCTGCTAAATTTGAAGTGCAAAACGTATTGCCCACTCCGTGGTCACTAATCTACACCTCCCGTGAGACCTTCAAGGGTTAACACAAAATTCTATCTTTAACACAAAATTCCATTTTTAACACAAAATTCCACTTTCAACACAAAATTTCATCTTTGACACCAAATTCAATCTTTAACACCAAATTCCATCTTTAGTGTATTGTTCTGTAACTATAACACTTTGTATAAAAGTCTTTAGAGTAGATTGTCTGTAATGAAGAAGAACGCCCAATGAAATCATGTCTCTACTTACATTATCATCGATAGTTGTAATTGTTATTTATTGTCAGACTTTCTATTAGGGGGGTTTTACTATGGTGAAGAAGGCCTTCAGTCGTCCAAGAATGCTTGGCCGCGACATGATTATATGAGGTAAATGATAATATTTCTACGTCATTGTTGTTATGTTTCGTGGGCATATCATCAAGGGTAGGTCGTAGAGGCATTTTATTCACGCAAGATCTACAAGGGTTTGGTGTTTTTATTATTATTATTAGGCAAATAATAAACGTTTTGAAAAAGAATTGAAGGCAAAAAATAATTTTTAGGAAGTCTAAACCAACTATAATCTAAGGGTTGCTTTACATGAGGGGCCAAGCCATTGCTGAGACCAATTCATGGCAAAATCATGTCTTATGATTGGTCCACTTCTTGTAATTGGCATGAAGGGCTTTAGATGAGGAGTGGAGGTGAATTTTCTAAAATTATATTACAATGGATGGGGGACAAGTTATTACAGAGCTTGGGCTCCAAAAGTTGGGAGATACAAGAATGGAAGGCCAATTCATGGCCTAGAGGCCATTGCTTGATTTCATTACAAAATTATTATTTCACTAATTTTTTTATTGAGAATAAATCAAAAGCATGGAATGTAGTTAATGATACAAATTGGTTCCATGGCTTGCTTTTTCTTTTACAAATTGGCCCCAAAGGCTTTACACATGAGGGAATTGGCCCTCACCTTATTGTTTATTTATTGTGTTCTCCAAGCAGTCCATTGAGCCATTAGAGCTCAAGATGTGAGTGAATTGGTTTTGGGAGATTTGTTGGCCTTGACTCCCCATGTAAAACGTCCCTAAACACCTAAAAGACAAGTCTACTAGAGAAGTTCATTGGTAAAGAGAGCTTCACCAAACGATGATGATTTATCATGATAAAAAACCATACTTGTCTACATGCACATTTTATTGAAGAGTTTAACAAGAATTGAGTTTGTGAACAATATATTTATGGCAATTTGATTATACTTCAAATCAATTTTATCATCAAATTGTGCCGAAGAGTATTAATTTCGTGTATACATTTTCACTTTTCAATAATTAAATGATGAACCAATATTGGTGGAGACCCAAATGTACATAAACAATTTATGAGAGACTCATATTTAGAATCACTCACATACAAACATTTACTATACCAAATGTAAATGTTTACTATACCAAATGTAAATGTTTGACCAAAATTTCAACGGTTGAAATTTTGGTCAAATTGTTCAACATGCTCTCATGTTAATGGAGCAACTAAGATTCTTCTTGTTCAAAGTATTCAATGCTTTGGAAATGCTAAAAGTAAGTTAAATGAATATTTCGGAATCAACACACAAGTCCAGACATACCATATTAACCCCTAAAAATCCAGGCGTTTTCTCGACCTCCCGAACCAAAAACTGCCATTTTTCACCTTCGTTGGGAAATGGGGAAATGGAGAAACTTTTTTTTTCTGGTTTTAGACTTTGAACCGTAAGATCTTGTACCTAACTTGTATACAAAGGACTGGTCAAAATTTCAACCGTTGGATGTTTGTCATTTGTAAGATCGTAACAATCAAAGTTTGTCCAACACTTTTTTTTGCCGCTGCGTGAGAGGCATTGTCTAAATGGTGCCAAGGGCAACTTGATGATTATTACTCCAGATATTTTTCCCTCATTTTTTTTCATGTAGGTAATCAAGTTGGGTATGCTCATGCAAAAGTTTAGAGACCAATTCCACTTTTTGACCTTAATGTAAGATATTTTATGAAAGAAGGTCTAAAAACAACCATATTGTAAAACAAGCACCACATATGATATATTTAGTTTGAGAAAAATTTGGACGGTGAGAAGGTGCATTTATGATAATGTAAATTTCAAAAAAAAGAAAAAAGAAATGGAAAATATCCAATATCTCGAATTTTGACAATTTTTGAAAGAAAAAACTGTAAAATTATTAGAAATTGTGAAGATTGTTTTTAAAGTTTTGGAGGCTGCCCTTGTAAAATTGGTAAACTTTTTGACTTCGGATACTTTGGAATTTGAACTCTAATTTGGTAATGAACATATTTCTAAAAAAAATAAAAATTAAACAAAATTATTTTAAGCTGCCCGTTTTGGACTTGAAACCTAAAATTTCTAGATGAAGGTTATAAAATTAAAATTTGGCTTTACAAATTTTACCACATACACATTACACTATGGGGAGCATCCAGTAAAAATCTTAGGCAATAATATCAATTTAATTCCTTAAAATGAGCTGCCCGAAATCTCAGAAAACCGAATCGGTTTTCCTAGATTTTTAGGGGTTAATGAGAGGCTATGTTCTTTAATACACATCTCTTTGTAAAAAATAAATCTCAAATAAGTAGCCATGTAGATTTGGTCGTAATTGCCTTGGAAGGGGTGCCCTAATTGGTTAAAAATCTAAAAGTCTCTTTATTATTAACCCCTAAAATTTCTTGTGTTTTTTGGGGTTCGAATTTGAAAAACTGCGATTTTCAACCACTATGCACTCCCGGGGATATGACCTAAATTTATTTGGTTTTTTATCACATGTTCATTATCGATATATCTATCTTTTGTAAAAAATTAGCAAAAAATATTAATTTTTACTACTCACTTTCACTGCCCAAAAGAGCCAAAACCCATTTCGGGTCTTAAGGAAAGTTAGGGGTTAATTGTACAAGTTCATATTATATTTAATTTATGCATCTTTGGAGGAGTTTCTTCTCCACCCTCTAGAGGCTGAACAAGAAACTTCTCATTAGGAGAAGCCTTCCTCCAAAAGTGCCACCACATAAATTGTTATGTCATTCAATCATGCATGAGAAACGTTTGCCACTATTGTGTTTTTCACCTAGTCTAAAGGCTCACAAGTTTAGAGTTGCACTTTTGATCAATCACAATTGAGAATTTATCTTTTTTTCATGTTCAGTGGACTTCTCCATCGTAGTGTAGACCGGTCCTTAGTGTAGTAGGCAATAGTGAAGCCTATTATATTGGTTAAATTCAATGTCATTAGAGACATAATTTGAATGTGCAAACTTCCATTACCATACCACTATAGCCAATTCTCTTTTTGGGAGTAAACAAAAATCAAGAAAATATAACAAGGCCAACGGCCACAAAGGGTCTTGAGATGCCTCAGAATGGATGATTTTTGAGGCCCTATATCTCCTTCATCCACCGTTGGATTTTGACTATATTTTTTGGGATGGGATTCAATTAGAGTCTAGTTTTAGTGGTAAAAACCTTGACAAAATCGAAGATATTTTGAAGATAAGGCATGAATTTGAGTGGAAAGGGTTGATTTTTGGACTATTTTTTATTGTCAGTTTTTGGGCAGTTTTCATCATTGCAAGACCATTTTTTGCGGTTTTTTTTTTTTTTTTTTTCTTTTTCTTTTTCTGTTTCTCATGGCTTTTTGTTGTCAAAAGTGTTGTTGAGATGAAATTAAACATCTTTGTAGTTGGTGACTTTTTCATTGCAATAAGCCTATTGATAGCATTTTCACTTCAAAATTAAATGTTGAGATTTTGTGATGTCTTTTGAGTACTTACCGTACCACCATAGCAGGTTCGGTCTTCAATGAAGGTTTATTTATTTTTTTGAAAAAATAAGGTTTGTTTGCCAGAATTAGATTTTCTTGAAATTGGTTCATTGTTTTTAATATAATTTCCCAACTTTTAGATACCCTTTTGTCACAATAAAGCTGCTTTTGGATATCCTTATCAAGAATATAATTTCCCAACTTTTCGTTCCTCTTGACTTGTAATTTCTATTTTTTTACGTTTCTTAAAAATAGAATTATTTAAAAACAAACCTGCTATGGTTGTACAGTAATGTGTTACGATCTTGCAATCTATGAGGCCTCATGACTCAAAATTTAAGTTACATCATATGCAATATGTTTACTACAAGATTGTATGGTTGAGATCTAGATAACTTGCCTCAACTTACATTCATGACACTTTTCTTGAGAATCTGTTCTTTCCTCTACCAGTGAGTCAAACCATTTAGGGGTTAACCCTTAAACGCCTAAGGTGACCCGAGGGGTCATATTCCAACAGAATCTCCTCAGTAGCTCTCAATGTACTCAACTTTTCACTTATACTTTGATGTCAAACTGGTCACTTTCTTCTGATGCATTCAAAAAGTGGAATTTTAGAATTCAAATCACAATTTGTATGAGTGATTTTGTGCTTTGAAAGGATTGTGGTAGGTAGGTTGGGGTTGTACACAACCTTGTAGGAGGTTGCAAGCTCATCATTGATTGGATCATTCATGATGCCCAAGTTCAAAAGATGTTGTGATTCAATTTTTGGCTGCCCGTTTCAGGCACCTTTGGCATTTAAGGGTTAATCTTGTCTCGTTGTAAATCCACTTTACACTACAAGAGTGAACAAGTCACTGAAAAATCCATTTTTTATTTATCATGGTCACGGCTCTTGGTCCTTGGTGTAAAGGGACCCTTAATCGACATAAGCACAAAAATAAAATATCAATTCAAAAAATATAACTTGTCTTATTGTAGAGATCTTTTTTTTGAATAATTTGAGCTAGTGCATGGATAAAAACAGGAAGCTAAGGGACACTTTATAATATGGACCAAGAGCTATGACCATAGAATTCTAAACCCTTTGATTGGAGGGTGAAGTGCTCTTCGTCCTATTTGGCTTTACACTACCTCAAAAAAAGGGGATCAACCACTAACTTTGAGGTCCCTAAAGTATGCTAAGTTCTGCAATGTAGATAATGTTTTTAGAGTCTCCCTCAATATAGTTTGGTCAAATTAAATGCCTCAACTCAACCATAGCCTAGGAGACCATGGGACTTTAACATCATTGGTTGGCTAGTGTACAATTATTTTAGAAGAAAGGAGGTAAATAGGGAGGCTCAAAGAGCAAATTACAAGGATTTATATTAAAAAATTGATCTTAAGCTTGTGAAGGTCTAAATCCACTTTACACTACAAAAAATTACCTAGTCACTTTAAATTACAATTTTCATTTTTCATCGTCATGGCTCTTGAAGCTTAAAAACCCAAATTTTAATTTTTTACCTCTATGCATGAAAGGGTGCAGAAACCAAGTGTATTTACTTTTTTGGGACTTTTAATCATAAGTCTGGTACTTATTCCTATTTTAACACCTAACTTCCCTTAGAAACCAAAATGGTCTTTTGCTATTTTGAAAAGTCTCGGTTTTGGGGTTAAGATTAATATTATGTTTAAGATTTTGTTTAGGTGTTTCCTATACTACAAGGTGTGTGTAAAAAATTGCAAAGTCAATTTCTAATTTTTACATCTTCTAGGGCAATTTTTGGGACACGATCCGAGATGGGCAGTTTAGCTTTTGAGCTATGTCAATAACCAAATCAATTGACTCAGAACTCACCGCAAAATTCAAATTCAACATTTCATTACCTAACATTTAATCACCCCATTTGTGAGGTTGTAATGGTCAAAGTTGGGAAAATTTTGATTATAATTTGAATTTATGTCAATTTTCAAGGGTAAATGAAAACCTATCATGAAAAAAGACATCATAAAATGTAGAGTTAAGGCTTTTTCAACTTTATGGTCCAATGCGCTAAAATAAAATGTACAACATACAAAGTGCACATTGCATCCAACAAAACATTGTGTTTATTGCTAAATTTAGTGAACGTCAACAATTCCCGGCCATGTCTACAACTACCTAGACGTAAAAGAGAATCAAGTCCCAAGGAACTATATGCAAGCTCACCATGCGATGAAATGATTTTTTGCGGTGAGTTCCTAGATCCGCATTTAAACAATTTATGGCGACTTCAATTCCTCGAGCATGAGTATGGCACGCATGAGTGGATTTTTGGTCGGGATTGGTGGCAATGATATTCATACTTTCAATGGGAGTTATGGTGTACTAATAAATAAGAGTACGTTTTGTAATCATAGGAGTCGGCAAGCAAGCAAGCAAGCGCGCAAGTGGGCGTGACAAGATTCCAGCCGTGACCACTCTGGCAACCAGCTCATTTGTGACATAGCTCTCATTATGGTTCTGTAATTCGGTGAATCTACGATCACATGGACACTTGGGCACCCGACGGATATTTCGCTGCTGCAGGAAGGGTGCCGAATACCCGGTCCCAAATCGAGGAGGTCACGCCAAAGCTGCAGTTCTGCATCCCTTTTTTGAAATGATGATTGGAATGCTCCTTCTGCCAATGCCCCCCATCAAACAAAAATACATTCAAATATTCATTTTTGAAAACTCCTAAAAGCCGAAGGAGTTTGGAGAATAACTTAGATGTGATATAAAGTATACATTCTATAAGTCTTATGAAGTTCTGCTCAAAAGACAACATGGAGATCAGGGTGCTTAATTTAGGTGAATACACTTAAAATTCTCAATGCTAATTTTACAATGAATTAAAGAGAGTAAAACTTTGAAAATCAATAGAAAATACACTTTTATTATTAGTAGTTGGAAATTGATATGGTTAGCTAAATTAACATAGTATTTGATAATATAGAGAAAGGCCATATTATGGGAAACACTATTAGTTTCCCAAAATAGTAAGTTTTCCAACACTAAGGGAACCTTGTCATGTTTGTGTTTGAAGGCTTATTGTGAACAACTTATGATTCCAAACAAGGTTTTGTAAATTGGATGTGGCTCTCAACTCAACCAAACTTTTAGAAAGTAGAAAAACAAAATTTAAAAAAATTAAAAAAAAAAAAATCTCTTTTTACTCTGCTACATCTTCTCAAAATTCGGAATCGACCATAAAATGGTTGATTGGGCTTTCATGGTCTAATTGATTGACTAGTGTTCAATTATTTAAGGAGAAAAGAGGAAAATGGCGGACGCAAAATGAGAGAACGATGAGGATCTATATTAAAAGAAATTGAGCTTAAACTTGTCCCAGTTCAAATCACTTTACACTACAAGAGTGACCAAGCCACTCAAACATGGTCAATTTTCAATTTTCAATTTATCATGGTCAGTAAGAGCCATGATCATGAAAACGATCTTAATTTTCTTGGTCATGGCTCTTGATTCACAGTGTAAAGGGACTCTAAATCTCTCAATGTGATGTCTTTTCAATCCACTTTGAATTGTACAGAATTCTAGGAAATGAAAGCACTTTCTACACTATTTGCATTCTACTTTATATTGTCATTTTTCATAGTTCTCATTGAGTTCTATAACGTTACTTCATATTCGATACAAATGAGTAAGCTATCCTTGACCAAAGAATGTATGGATTGTCTCAAAATAGTGGTTAAGATCATGACAAAAAACTGTAATAGATATGTAAAATGTATCAAATATGACCATTAAATGATCATTCAAGGCTCAAGACCCATATACTTCAGACTAGTTGTCCAGCAAGCTTGAAAAAACGATAATAAATTGTTCCGAGAGAGTGAGCGAGCATGCTAACCTTCATTCTGTAGAGATGATCTGAGAATGGTGTTCCGAAGTGAAGAAAATAGTGAGTGAGGTCGTAGACGATGTATCCCAGCAATGCCCCGCCGAAGAACGCAGGTTTCCATTGTGGCGTGAGAGCCAAGTCCATCATCTTCCATATCTGCACACATCATCACCACAATCTTTCGGGTATAAAGGAGAGTGCTCAAGTCTGGAGCGGTACCAATAATGAAGCACTAGACTTCTTCAGTCAGAGATACCCAGTAGCTTCTTCTCTCGACAGTAGCATGTACTCACGATGCGTATTGTAGGGTGCAAAATTAGGGCACCATTTTAGAAATACCCAGAAGACTGCCTTCACAAATTCATAGCACATTGTAGAAGAGTATGAAATTCATGGATCTACTTTGACTATCCTTCTATTTATTTTCCTCATGCACAATAAATTACTTACTTCACTAAATATCAGGAAATTTGAAATTTGAGCCATTATTAAGTACTATCCCTTACCCCATTTTAGCATACTTAAAACAGACTTCACTTCCTTGCCTTGCCAAGAAAATTCTCACTTGTAGGCTTCATTTGTATCTCTACATAACAACTCAAGTGTTGATTTAATAGAAGTGACTATTCTGATCATTGCAGTTGACAGCATTATGGTGTTGACCCCTAAAGTCGTAATAGACCACAATGTGGTTGATTGGCTTCAAAAAGTAATGTTGTTTTTGTAAAAATTGAAACTTTAACACGATAAAAGTCAAGATCCTTATGGTGAAATTTGATGAAAATTGGTGAGACAACCAATTTGACAGTTATAAACAAGATCTTATGGTTGGATCTCCTACAATCAAAGTAAAAAAATAAAATAAAATTGATCTCGGATTTCAGACATGGCCATCTTGGAGGTTACTATAGAACTTCTCTTTCAAGGATTAACAATTTTTGCATTCATTTGTAAATTATTGAACCTCTCTAACAACCACAAGGCGCGGATATCATGCAAATTTGACCATGATTTGGCCTCATGGTTGTTAAAGGGTTAATGATATCCAAAATAAGGAAGAAAATAATTAAAAGACTCAAGTCAATATTGTCCCTGGTTTTTGTGCACTATGATCACTATCTATATGTAAGAGAGTAGGGATTACTTCACTCTTGACAGAGGCTAGACTCCATGTAGTTTCTATATAGTAATTTGTCATCCATGCCAACACTATATTTGTTCAAAAGTACCTAAGTTAAGTTTATTTTTATTATACTTTCTTCAATCATAACCAAACAATGTATCAATCGTTTGAGGGATACCTCAAGAATCAAGGGAGCTAGTTTGAGATCTAGAGAAGAAGCTTCGATACAACCACATCACTAACAAAATTGTCAAAACAAAATGGTGATGGACCACGGACTATAAATTTTAGGAAATACGGAAGTGTTACACTCTGCACCAACAAGAAATTATACAAGAACCTTAAATTGAATACTTAAAAGCAAACGTTATTACCGTAAGATTTTTCGATCAAAACACTTACACCAATACAAATGAGTGCCGTGTACGGAGGGGGAAACACAAGCCGATCCCCGTCCATGGGATGCTTGTGGTGAAATCCATGGATGATATAATGAAAATGGATTGTCCTGCCATATTCCATCCATACCATTAGCACACCATCAAATCTTATAAGAACAATGCATGAGTATCATAACGAAATTTTTCAATTGGTTCGTTGAACTTTAAATTTTTCAACAATTTAAGGTGCGTTGGAGTGATACTTTACATGGGAGAGGAGGCTTTCATGTGGAACACGAAGCGGTGAAGAATATACTCCAAGAACGTCCAAAAAAAGAGGCCCAAGATGAACACGACGGGCAAAATGGTCGCGGACAAGCCCCTCTTGAGAGCATTGAGTTCACACCATACCACGACGGGCCCCCATATCATGGGTATCATCCACCATTTGCACCTCGTCATAAACTGAAACATAGCACTCCACAACAACACACTCACTCAAAATAGAAGGAAAAAAATAAAATAAAAAATGTTTGCCATAACCAACTAATTCGTATATTGCAACTAAAAACATAGTTGTAAGCCGATTGCTAAAAGGTCTCATTTTCTTCTAGTGACGTGAACAAAAGAGCTTGTTTGAGAGAGCAAGTATAACATGAGCATCGACTCAACCTCAAGGAGATTGTTGTCGAAGAGCCTTGGACTCTCCTTCCGCTTTACGGGGTCGTGAACCCAATCATCGTAATCCAAACCCAGATGGCTAACCTAGAAGTTATACACTCACAACATATCCATAAGGAACCATCCAATTTTCAAGAGGTTGTCATTAATTCAAACTGCTGAAACCAACAAATAAATATATGTTGTAAAGGATGCATTAGAGGTTACCACCTATGTTAACCCCTAAACGACCACGGCCACCGATTCGGCTTTTACAGTCAAGGCCAAAACAAATGTATAGTCAACTTCAAATGTTATGATCTCACATCTAGTGATGATCCAACGGTTGAAAATTTTCACACTACTACCAATGGTAGTCTACTTCAAAATCCTACGGTTGAAATTATCAAAAATTTCCAAAAATATTGGAGGTACCCCCATTAGTACATAGTGGTCAGTGTTGGGATTTCAAGCTCCCAAAACATCGTGGATCTTTAGGGGTTAATTTGTGTTGTTTTTTGAGAATATAGGTTGCATATCATTAGTGAATGTACTTGAGCTCATGAATATCCTTGCACATCATAAGGTTGAGAATATTTAACCCTTATAGATCCAAGAAAGTCAAAATAGCTTATTGGGTTCTCTTAGGAGCAAACGTCAGCCAACTATGACCATTACGATTTCACAAATGTCAAAGAATCAACATCTCAAATTTGGCATGCTAGATAAAAAGTCAAGTCGATCTCAAAATCCTACGATTCGATCTTCCAAATAATTCTTCGATTGAGTTTTTGTAGCTTGAAGTAGAAGAAGGTCATTTTCTGTAATTTTCGCAAATTTTGCATTAAGAATTTTGTCTCCTTCCATGAAGGAATTGAGATTCTACATTCAGCATCACATTAGGAAGAGCGACACATTTTCCAGTAGTAAAACCCAGAGTTTTGAGAATGCTCATACCTGAGCGACCATGGACTTGCTCATGTCCACGTTCCACTTTCTGGGTTTCCCATTCGGTACCACTACTGGTCTCGCAACGGCTCGCTCAGTGCGTCCATTAGAAGCCATTTTCTCTGGACCATATCCACAAATTGAGCATTGTAGCAAACGGTCATTGTTTTTTTTTTATAGAATCCCATAAACTCAACATATCAATGACATGATATCACACGTACAGTTCAAAGACCTCATGTAGAAGCCTGGAAAAATTTCTAAAAAAGCATGGAAGCACACTTCATAGACGACCTAGTGTAGGAGCCTCCGATCTCAACGCAACAAATAGCATCGAATAGACCCAACATGCCATGCTTTTGAAACCTCACAAATTCACAAACTAGAATAAAAAATGACGTGAGAGCTCGAAAATGAAGGCTCAGTACTCGAATTTTGTTCTCGCCTTCGCAAACTTCCTGCAACAAATCAAAAGCGTATGCATACACACACATGTTCACAAAATGTAGTACAAATAGAAGTCGCAACAAAACAAGGAAATACCGGCACAATTTATATACACAAGCTCGGAAAGTGGGTGTGAACCTTTGCAATGCTAATGTAAACCCAGTGCGATTAGACTAATGCTATCAATAACGTCCTGCTGTGAGTGAGTCAGGCCTCAGTCCAACCGAATATTGCCTTGGAAATGGAGAGACGACGACTACGTGGCTTCCAATGCGCACGATGGGATTCATGCCTCTGTGCACTTGTACTATCATGCATCCTCTCCCCCCTACCATGCAATTGTCACCCTTCAGGAATTTCGGCGAAAGCCTTGACTATGAGGGATGTACGTACGCTACTTCACTTGTGAGAGCGCCGGAGAGGAGTAGGCTAGGCTCGCTCTACGTAAAACTTAGTTTATCGTCGTCATCATCTATTTTGCATGATGCTTGCTTCCTTTCTCCAACTCCTATGCGGCAATTTTCATATGATGGTGTTGCCATATTTTTCTTTCTCTTTTTAATACGCTACGTGCTCAATGAGTTAGGTAAGGATACTTCATGTATAGGAAGAACGATTCATAATTTAGGAAGAAAATGATGAAAAATAAATAAGGAAACAAGAGAAAGAAGAAAGAGGAAAGAAATTAATTGTCTCTTTTTCTAATTTAATTTGTTGGTTGCTATGGATTTTTGAACATGTGCCATTACTAGAAATTATACGTAAATGATTGGATATATGCTAAATTATAAAAGCGTATAAGGTGAGTTCACCCACTCCCGTCCACGTACCCAATATGAATCAACATAAAACCACTTCACAAGTTGTTTAAGTGTACTACCATATATATATAGGCAATCCAACCAATCAAGAAGCTTTTATTCACCCAGACTAACAAATCTTTATCATCAAAGATGTGGAGACGGTATAAAAACGCTACTCTTCCTCTATATTCAAATATTAGTACAAATACATGGTTTTGAGTGTACATGCTTTCCATTTCTCCCTAGGCAAGGGCGTGATATTGGTACCACTAAGATGCGTATCATTTTGTGTGACCTATGTATAATTCATTATATATCAGCCAAAATTTCCTTCATTAACCCCATGTATACAACTATAGCCATGTCACCTATAATACCATCTCGTTAGAATAATATCTCGATATTGTTTTTGTATGGAAAAAGTAGTTCAAAAAAGATCATACTATTTTTGGAGGGATTCCCATATCATGGCCTTATCCCCCTCCCCCTCGTATTGTGGTTTTCTTGTGCAAATGTACAGATGGAAATTGGTTTCATGTCCGTATAATACTCACAATTATAATTACCCAATTTTTGATGTCGCTTGAGTGATCCAAATTTTGAAAAGTTCCAACACGTTTCTGATTTTGAAATACATCAAAAATGTCAATAAAGTATGGCCTAGACAAAAGTTCCAACACCTACAAAACCTCGATGACCTTGCAATTGTTGTGAATTCAGCGTTGTCAAGTACAAACATATATTGAGTGCTGCTTGAGCCATCAATCATTCATTCTGCGCGCGTGGGTGTGGGATGTTAGTCTTTGAAGTTTCGGTCCCATCAGTCTTTGCTTTTATTTATTTTTTCATTCCAACACGGCACTCGCAAGCACACAACCATCACCTTCATTTTCATACTACTCAATCTCTCTCTATAATAACCCTCTCCCCACTTGAATATCGCGCACATTCCATCCGCGCATTTCAAAGGGGGCTTTTTATCATGGTCGGGAATTCCATGAATTTAACACCTTGCATCATAAAAGAATGGAGAACAATATGTATGAAGGCTCACCAAAGTTGGGTGTAGAGGGAGTACGGGTGGTTTTCATCATTTTTTTCATGTAGAGCTTCATGCAATGTAGCTTTTGGGTTGTCTTTGCAATGTTGTGATTCAATTTGAACAAAGAAAATAGAAGCGAGAAAAAAGACTTTTAAATGATAATGTGTAAAACCTAAGTGAAAAATAAGGGTGTGTTTGGCAACCTCATACTTAAATTTTTTCTATGATTCAAGGCCTCAATCTTTGCGAGATTTGCACAAATCACAATATAGAGATGCAATTAGCAACCACCTTCACAACAAGGGCAAAGATGAGAGCCAAGAGGGGTGACATGCCAAGGTATAATAATCCATTTTTTATTTCCTAAAAATTTGTATTTTGAAAATATAGTAGTTTTTTTAAATATGATAATGGTGGGCTTTTAAACATGTGGGTGCCAATGGAAATGGTGACATTGGGAATATTTAACAAAAGTGTGAGTGAGATATCATGGTTTTTAGGTGGCTTCCACACTCACCGGAAGGCCATAATGAGGTTGGCATGAGTTTGTTTATGAACTGCCTTTGCATCTAGATTGAGTCTTTACTATTTATAATGATCATGTGTTTTAGATGAATCAGTTTTTGAACGTCAACGTGGTTATGATTCCATTTAGATTTGAATGATAATATGTTTTATTTTTTGACGATGTTTGCAGAAATGAATAACATTATAATACCTATAGGTGGTATAGTAGTTTTTTTTTTGAGAATTTTGCAAGCACTTTCATGTCACAAGAATATCCTATGATTTAATTTTTAAACTATCATCACATCAGACACAATATTGTACGTTCCAGTAAATATTAGCAAGAGGATGATCTAGAAAACATGCCGTGAAACTTTACAAAGTATTCATCACCAATGTTGCACAATATGATCTACAACAAGATGATTGATACGATTGATTTGCGCATTTCTGCCCATTCTTTAATGATGTAGGGCAATGGTAAGCTTGGGGTATCACTTTTTGGACACACTAATTAGGTTATTTTTATTGAAAGCCTCCAAAGTTTGTCTAATTTAGTCATTTTAATCAAGTAAAAAGACCCTAAAATAGAAAATAAAATATCATGCACCTCACTGAAATCAAAGTATATATGCCTATAGATTTTCTTTTAGATTTTTTATTTTTTTTGGATCCATTCATAGATGAGGGAAAAAGTGCTGAATTTGGGGATTTGCAGGCATTATAGTGCACAATGAATTAATTTTTTTATTATTAAATAAATTATTTTGTATTCTATACAAGAAGATGTAGGTCATATTCAAAAATCATATTAAAATAAAATTGGTTGATATTCCATTTGCTTGATTCTATGGATTTTAGGTTATTGGGACATGACTTACTTTTTCAACTAAAAAATCAAATAAAATTACTTCAAAATATTTTTTTTATTTTTATTTTTTTTTCTTGATACATTATAAGTATAGACAACTAAAACCACATCTAATGAAGTCTTATTCTATTAGAGTTTAAAAATGGATATGTTTGTCACACCAGCATAGAGTGCAATTGTTCATGGGACAACCTTTTTGAGTACCCCAACCAGACCATCACCCTGTATGTGTTTTGTACTTGTTCACTTCGTCATTTCACAAAAACACTACCAACCTTGATAAAACCAATGACCACATAATGAGTATTTGATTCAATTTGAGGAGTTCTAACATGTCAAAACAAATGATTTTAGCATGCCACATAAGCACAACTTAATTGTGACGATTGTAACTTGTCACTTGCATATAGAGCTCCCAACGAAACAATTAATATACAGAGCGCTCAGAGAGGAGGAAAGCAGCCTGTGACCCAATTTCGAGAGGTAATTTGCTGAAATTAATACAGCTCATTCTTTGCCATTTTTATTCATATGTACAAGCCACATTGTTTTTTTATATATACTCGAAAATCTATGGCCTAAGAGGTTGATTTTCCTATTAAAATCTAAATTGAAGCTTTGTTTGAAAACATGTTATTTTAAAATGCTTTTTACAAGTTTTCCATGTATGATCACGTTGAAACTCAAATTGGATCTTTTTTGCTGAGACTAATTCTTGTTAGTAACACCAATTGGTGTTACTTCGTCTGTAATATCATGTGTTACTGTGTAGAATGTATGTACTGTAAAATCTACCATCTTCTCTTCTTTTCAAGAAATCTAGCATAGTTACCAATTTAACACAAACAAGGATAATTGTGGGTCATAGAGTAGCTTTCAATCTCAAGTAGTGAAAGTTCATAAACAATCCTTCGTCATATGAAACTGGTGTCACATGAATTCGGAACATATCTTCCGGTCTTTTGTACACAAATTCATTGAATACAAAAGTACAGAATTGGTTTATGATTCAGTAAAACAGACTAAGAAGTGTTTGAATTTCTGGACAATAACTCCACTTCAACCTAAATCCGCTTTTTGAGTAAGAGTCAGTCTGCTATGAATTATCAAAAGGAACTGTGATTTTGAGAGATGGCTTGTTTCTGAATTAAGATTTTTTCTTCTGAAAAGCTCATGTTGCTATGCAACTGTTGGGATCTGAGAGCATAAATCTCGAAGAGTGCGTTTTGTTCACATTTAGAGATTGTCACTGTTCCTTAAGGAACTTGTCCTCATATTCCATTCTTGAGTTAAACCTAAACCGATCATTTCCTTCATAAATGTGCTCTTCCAATTTAAGCCAAAACACAACAGGGAAGTGGGTGGTCCTGAATTCTAGCAATGGCTTCCGATGTTCCTCTCGAGATGACGGCACGTGATGTGCAAGCAAATTCTACCAACAACATCAACCACCAAACACATCATCATACTGTTAGTACTGAAAGAATCAAACTCGCATGCAATTGAAGCCAGTCACTCAATAGATTGTTTCACTAGATCTAGTGTTGGTGTGCATGCATGTAACAACAAAAGTACACAGATTTCCCAACTTTACACATATCTCAACATTCCCTCTCCTGCAAACTGACAGGATCCAAGAGCGAGCAAGCTATGGCGTCGAACCGAGGAGCATATGTATGCGGGATCGACGACCTCCAAGTCCGCGAGTACGCAATCTCACCCATTCTGTCTCCGGACCAAGTGCGGGTCCGGATCAAGGCAGTAGGGATCTGCGGCAGTGATGTCCACTACGTGAAGCACATGAGAATTGGACCGTTCGAAGTGAAAGCGCCGATGGTGATCGGGCACGAGAGTGCAGGAGTGATCGAGGAAGTGGGGAGTGGAGTGCAGAATCTGCGAGTGGGTGATCGAGTGGCGCTGGAGCCGGGTGTCCCCTGCTGGAAGTGTGGTTTGTGCAAGCAAGGGTTGTATAATCTTTGTCCCGAGATGGCGTTCTTTGCTACTCCGCCTGTGCATGGCTCTCTTGCGGATGCTGTTGTGCATCCTGCCGCCATGTGCTTCAAGCTCCCGGAGAATGTGAGCTTGGAAGAAGGCGCTATGTGTGAGCCTTTGAGCGTTGCTGTTCATGCTTGTCGGCGTGCTCAGGTATCTTCACATTCTCTCTCTCTCTCTCAATTCTCTTAAAATGGCACTATTATGCAAAAATGGTACTTTCTAGTATGCGGTAAAGGAGTAGTGAGGATGCGAATATGAGTGGGGTAAGAAGAGAAACTCCAACCTGAATAGGTCGGTGTGAATAGAGTGTTCGTTCGACCTATTCTTTGATGTATGTCTGGAGGTCATCACACCAATAGCAGGAGTACTAACCCACCACCATAGTTGGGTGGACTATGGTGGTGGTGAGTGGGGGTCATATTATGAGAATATTGGTGTTACAAAGGAGTAATGGGTGTTCATTACTAGGTGGTATTTTAGAGAGGGAATTTCATAAAGGGGAACATATGTGTAAATATATTTCTGCATAAGGGAACAAATGCAAAATATTTACAACTACAGAACTATTTATATATGTATATATATATATATATATATATATATATATATATATATATATATATATATATATATATATATATATATATATATATATATATATTATTTTTTTTAATTTATTTTTTTCCCATCACTAGTAGACATATTGAAGCTAACATGAAGAAGATTGTCATCTTAGCATATCAAAACTGACATGTAGCTTCTTTTTCCTTCCCCTCTATGCAAATATTTTGTTCATGTTTGAAAATATATTACAGAAGTGTTCCCTGTCATGGAAATTCTTCTATATTATAACATAATCAAATTTGGTCAAAAATATGATACTTTGTGACGGGATGGCACTTGGGGTATTGCCACATTAATAATATTCTCCATTTTCCAATTTTGTCCCCATTCAACTTTGTCGTGATGGTACATGTAATTGTGTTGAAGCATCGATAGTCCATAATGTATGGCACTTCTAGTGTTTTTGGATATTAGTAAAATGGAAGGGTGATTATGTAGGAATAGTGATATTACAAAGAACTTATGTGTGCTCCATAGTGATGCCATTCTAGAAGCAATAACGTCAATCTCCGGTACCTAGAGTTTTGCAAATTTGATACCTCAAACGTACTATACGAAGGTAATTTGTCACAAGTTGCCAAGAAGATTAGAAATTGGAAAATCATAGCTATTCCAAATCTTTCCTAAATCATATAATGGCAAACAATATTATTTTAGCTATTGTGAAATTTGAAGCTTGAGTCAATTTTTTGCTTTAAAATCCATTGAAAGATCAACTTCGATCAACTTTGATCAACTTTCAATGGATTTTCAATTGAAAGTCAATTTCTTGCATTAGAATCCATTGAAAATGAAGTTTGAGTTGTTGAATGCTAAATTCTGAAATCACTGATTATATATGAATATAGGTTGGCCCCGAGACGAATGTGTTGATCATTGGCGGGGGACCCATAGGATTAGTCACTCTACTCGTAGCGCAAGCATTTGGAAGTCCTCGGATCATTGTGGTGGACACGCACAAGGAGCGCCTGCAATATGCCAAGGATATGGGCGCACACGATACCGTCCTTGTCCACCATTTAGATACGCCATGGGAGAAAGAGATGGAGGAAATGAAAGAGAAAATGGGTGGGCCAATTGATGTATCAGTCGATTGTGTCGGAAGCACTAAGAGCTTCACACAATGTTTGGGAGTCACACGGGCCGCAGGACGTGTTTGCCTCGTGGGGATGCGAGAGAGCCACATGAACATCCCCATTGCTGAGGCTGTGTCTCGGGAGGTGGACATCGTGGGGGTGTTCCGGTACCGTAACACGTACCCATTGTGTTTGGACTTGCTTAGCAGAGGACGAGTGGATGTGAAACCTCTCATTACCCACCGGTATGGTTTTACGGAGCAAGGCGTCAAAGATGCGTTTGAAACAAGTGCGCGTGGAGGCAACGCTATCAAAGTCATGTTCAATTTGTGAAGCTCATCCAAGTTCTTGGGTTTCGAATCCCTCCTCAACTTTGTTCTAAAATTCACTCGATGCTAGAACACCGTATTCTTAATTATCCTACAATAAAACACGACATGCGATCTCGAAAAAGTGAATTATGATAAGAAGTATATGATGGTATGTTGTATTAGGATATGTGCTCTCATATGTACTCATATGAATATTTTGAGGCTGAGTGTAAAAACTTTTATTTTAGCAAGTGATAATGGTTCTACAACATCGGATCTAATTGAGTATTATTTGAATATATGAAGGTTCATTACGATAATTATACATAGACTTTGTGAATGCGTAGTTTTAATAAGTTATATGATCATAGTTGTGTAGAAATGGTACTTCACTAGATCATTATGTTACTAGTTGCACTAAAATATTTTTTAAATTTAGGATTGCAAAGAAGTTTTGCCACTAAATAGTACTTTTCTATCGGTGATGCACACTTTGTACAAAGAAGTGATGCATTTGTCTTGTTATGGGTTTAATCACCTTCTACAAACAAATTGGTTTGATTTAGGAATACTTAACAACTTCTTTAGACTAATTCTCTTCATCAGTTGTTTTTTTATTTTTTTTATTTTTTATTTATTTTTTAAGTTTTTTTTAAAAATAAATAAATAAATGAAGATTCCATAAAGTAAAACTCTGCATTCTTATTATAAAGAAACTGAGGTTGGAAGGTAAAATAATGTCAATTTGTGTGTAGATGGAATTCAGATGGTTTAAGTCTCCCAAATTGCTTTCTCCTGCTATTTCCAACTTTCGATAAAAAATTTGACTTCAAATTTGAGTCTAGAAGGATCATATTTCTGTGGAGAGAGTTTTTTTTTTACCAATATGAGATTTCGTTGTTAAAAAGAGTTATTTGAAACATAAGAGTTACTTTACAAATACCTTCGCCATGCTACTAAAATCGGTAAAGACATCATTTTAAATTTAATTTTCATTAGAGCATTCACAACGGTTGTAGACCAGATAATTAATGTATCAAATGTTTGATGTGGGGTTTTTGATTCACATGGAGTATTGTGAAAAGTTTGAATTTGAGACAAGATAACAAAGTATTTGTATATTCCATCACAATGTTAGATGCATTGAACTTGACTCTAGTCAAGCCAAATTTTATTTAAATTGATTCATATGTAAATTGAGAACTCTAGTTTGTCTATTAATAAAGAAAAGGAAGTGTCGAACTTTCTAAATCTCCAAAAGGGGCTTGATCATATTGAATGTGGATTGCAGTATATGACTACCAACAAGTGATCACTAAACATTCCAAGAATCTAATCACCATGTCCCCACAAACTTTCCGCCTTCGCACAAAAGCTTCCATCGTGCCTAACATAGACCATTGTTGAACTCAGCTTAATTAATGTGTGTTAGACTTGCTAAACAAAGTTACTAAAGTAGAGATTATGATGATCTTGAAAAGTTCCACCACTTAATGTATTGTACAGTCGGGTACCAATGGCTAAAAAACAAATTCCAATGTGGATGGAGTTCTTATGAAAATTTTGAAAATTCATTGTGACCTCAAAACTGTAAGATGTGTTAGAATCACATTAGAGTGTACTACAGTACCATGCTACACAATAATTTCTTATTTGAAATATCAATCAACAATTTACAAATAGATTATAGACCATTTACCATTGAGTACTTCTACCTTTTGCTTCAATTAAAATGTGCAAGTCTGAAAGAAGATTCCAAAGTTATTTTTTGAATACTTAAGCGTATACTCAAATCATTAATATAACACTTATGTGGTTTTTGGCTTGGAGAATGTCATTAACAAGTTCCAACAACTATCAAACTTTTCCCAAAACGTGTGGAAGCCTTTCACTCTACTAGAATGTCCCATTATGACTTAAAGGATGGTTGAAGGCTTCCAATCTAAATTTCTTATGATGCCATTTCCAAGTTCAAACGAATATCTATTTTCCACTTTGAGTTTTCACTGAAATCTTATCCAGAAACTACTCTAAACAAAAGAATTTAATAAAGGAATTTCTTCTGATAATTCAAACGTGTTCTCAAGTACCCTAAAAACAAGTAGAAAAGTTGATTGAACATCCTTTCCGCTTTCTTTTCTTGGCAAATTTAGGTGGGATGGGCACCATTACAAGGAGGGGATTTGATATACATTCAAGTTTGGAACAAGGTCGGGACTCGGGAGAAGAAAAGGGTTGGGGTTTGGAATAGGGTTAGGGGCAAGATATGTTCGAGATGGGGACGCAAACATGAATAACGACAAAGTTTATAATAAGGTTTGAGACAAGGACAAGGACACCGACAAAAACAAAGACATGTTTAGGAGGGGGTTTGGAATGGGAATAGAAACTACAAGATTCCAACTACTGGATTTGACAACGCCGGAGGGGGCAAATATTACTTGTTTATAAAAAACTCATGATAGAATAATTTGATTTCTCATGATTAGCTTGCAATGGTAAAGCATGCGCCATGTTTGAAAATCCTAAAACAAAAGCTACCTTCACTAAAATGAATGCTATGAATTCTTAGACCCTTGGATGCATTTGCAATTCTCGCACAAAAAGTATAGCTGAACCGGCACCCAATTCAACAAATTTTGTCAAATTTGAACTTTGGATAAAGAAGATAGGGCTCTTCAAATGTTTCAACTTGTCATCCAAAATTGAATTTCAACATTCTAGACGTCAAGAGGTCCAGGTATCTCGAAGTACATATTTGAATTTGTCGACTCATATACATATAGTTTATGATGTTCCTACCTTGTGCCTCAACTCTAAGATTTTGTTTATGAGAGATACATCCGAAGAGATGATGCAGTTTCCTACTTAGAGGATTCTCAAGTGGTGGGTTCATGGTCTTTTGGACCGAAATAATACTAGAATTGTTGACCTATTGAAGTCCCGATGCCGCCTTCAATTTGATGTTATGTTTTGTGAGCATATCATCAAGAATAGGTCAAACTAACACCATATTTTTACCAGCCCCACCCCCAACAAGGATATGGTGTTCTAATTCTTCTTGGTCGGTTCGTTGGTTCATGGTACCGGTATTCCTCACCGGCCCTTAGCAATGAAGGGCGACCAACTGCTAAAAGTCCAACTTCCGGAGCGTAGCGTGTTCCCATGTGCAAAACAACGAGGTCATTGTCAGCTGAACCAGACAGATTCCGTCCCTTGATCCTATCCTTTCCAGCTACTCACGCCTACAACCAACGAACGAAACTGTCATGATTCGTCCAACTCGCCGTTCATTCCGTTCAGTCCGCCCACCATTCAGAAACGGACGCCGTCGCTGTAACGGACGAAGAAGCCGTAACGGACGAAGCCGTCGCCACAAGGGACGGAGCCGCCGATCATGGCCAGAACGTGCCGTCATTGTCCCGCCTCCGCCCCCGTCCTCGCGGCGCTCCCGCGCCCGCTCTTCCAGGAAATCGCGTGCGAATGCCCGCGTTCATGCTTTTCCACTCCTCCTGTCGTTCAATTTGCAAGTTTTCGTTGCGCTTTTTGGGCCCCTGCTGCTATTCTCTCTAGACTCGGATTACTATCCTATTTTTCTGTTATGCTTACTTGCAGTGTGGCGCTGACTGCGCGCTCAAGCATCTTCGCTTGTGGAGGTACACGAGCATTCGAATGATTCACGATCACCCATAAAAATGCAGCGACTTTCACCCTCCCAGTAGAATCGTGATTTTTCTTGTGGCGCGCGCGCTCTTTTGAGTTCTCAGCTAGTAACGCGTTTGTTGGAGGGAGCTTTCTCGTGTCGCATTTTGTGTTAGCTTCGTTGTTGGATTTTTTTTTTGGCTCTAGCTTGATATCTGCACTTTCGTGCAACAGGATTGAGAGGGAGACTTGTTGTATTGTGTACGTTATCTGATGTAAGCTTTTTTGGTACTTTGCGGAAAATGCTGCAGCTAAGATGGAGACTTGATGGAAGCAGACTTGTTGAAATTCCAGCCGTGAATCACGAGACTTCTTGAATAAGGCTTAGTAGAAGGGGACTGCTAGTTTTTGAGGTGATGTGCTTGGAGAATGTGAAGGATAATAATTGTGCGAGGAGGAGGCAGAATCTCGAGTGGTAGTGGACGAGAATTACATTCAAAATGCTGGAGGTTTGAAAAGTGGATGTAGAAGATGACGACTTTGCGGGATATTGGTGTGGCTGCTCTGATCAACATCGGTCTCTCAATAGTGTTTTTGTTGAGTTATGTGTTTCTTAGTCTTCAACCGGTGAACGACCGCGTCTACTATTCGAAGCTGTATATTGATGGTCATCGTAAGTCAAGACCAAGGGCGTCTCCTCGCCCGTTAAAACCTCTAGAGAGATATTTCAACCTGCAGTTTTATCAGTACTTCAATGTATTTGAATGGGCCAAGGCTGCGCTTCAGAAGGATGAAAATGAGCTCATCAAACATGCGGGACTTGATTCGGCAGTATTTCTTCGCATCTTCTTGGTCGGGTTAGTTTTCAATCCTGTTATGGTACTATGACCTATCCGTATATGAATCAGAGGAGTGAACACACTTGTAAGAAGCAGTAATTGACAAAATGTACACTATAAGAAATCGGCTGTAAGGAATTCTACAAGTACCTACTCCGAAGCGCGAATTCATGGACGTCTTTTGACTTACAGGCTGAGAATCTTTGTGCCCCTAATGATACTGGGCGCAGCTATTCTGATACCTATAAACGTTGGAGCGGGATCTCTAGCTGAATCGGGAACGACTAGTGTGGATGCCAACACCACAGCCTCAGATACGAAGTTTCTGTTCAGCGACATCGACAAACTCTCCATGTCAAATTTGCCAAATAGATCGCCAAGGTGATGAAAGTGCCATGTTGATTGTTTTCATGCAAATTGGGGTCATATTACAGGGAGCGTCTATGGACGTGGTTTCTTATAATTGTGTTAACGACCTAGTTCTCTAGAGCAGATGAAGTAGTAATGCCGGAGTCATGTTATTTCATGTCAAAAGCTAGATCGTTTTCGCAATACAATCAGTCATACATCACCTCGAGGGTTTCATCCTCAAATTCTTGTAGATATGCTTCTCCATTTTCGACTTTCGTCTAACAAGGAGCATTTGCCTCATCTCAAACTTTATCATGTGCATTGCACAGGCTGTGGGCACATCTAGTGCTGGCATACGTATTTACGGCCTGGGTTTGTTTTATCCTATTTACGGAGTACAAGAGCATTGCAGCATTGCGCCTGCAGTTTCTCTCTGACGAAAATCGACGACCTGAACAGTTTACAGTAAGTCCTTCCAAATTCAATATCTCGTATCCGCACTTCCTTAGAGAGGGAGCAGAAACCGTGGAAAGAATCATGTTTTTCTTATCAAGATTTTTGAAAAGTAGCTTCTATATTCTTCCACATTTCTTTTGTCCTTGTAACACTCCTGACCTAGTAGTAGAGGACCATTACGTTTCACGTTCTTAATGTAGAATCCCGCCTTCTATGTAAACCACTTGTACATCCTCGGGACGTCTGAATAAGCTTCCGACTTTCAGCTCAATCTGTGATTATGCATACTTTTGATATGAATCTGTCTTCTTATTAGGCCTGCCGGTAACATGATGTTACCTTGAGAATGAGATTGTTGGAGGTTTTCTATCTTCGTTTTGGCAGGATCATTTACAGACCTTGATGGCGTGCAGGTGATGGTGTTGCAAATACCTAATAACAGGATGCAGCCCCTCGACGACCAAGTCGAGAGCTACTTCCGCAGAAACCATCCGGATTTCTACTTGACGCATCAGGTACGTGTTATCTTATCTTATTTCCTTTTCACTTCCAGTTACGTCCTCTTGCGTTCCTGCCAGAATAGTCTATAGCTGGCTTGAGGAGAGTTACCGGGCAGTTACTTCATATATCTTGGCAATGAGAAAATTATTCCTCAGTACCACCCGCGTAGATTTTGAAATTTTAGCTATGTACTCAGTCATTGCAGTTATAAGTGTTACTTGTAGGTATTTACGTCTGGTTACCACCCTCACATGTAAATTGGAATGCAGATGGCGTACAATGCAAATAAGTTAACGAAGATCGTGAAAGAAAGAGACAAAGCAGAAAATTGGTTAGATTATTTTCAAATCAAGCATCAACGAAATCCAACGATGAGACCAATGACCAAGGTACCTCTTTGCAATCACGTGATGTTGCTAGTAGTTGCAATTCACCTTTGGATTTTTTCATGTAATTTCTACATGTCTAGTTACGAGTTTGATCACGTAGTGGGTTGAGATCTGATGCTCATTCTGCAGTGCTTTTAGGACTATTCTTGACTTTTTCTTTCTTCTGATAAAATACCTCTTAGAAGGTTAGTATGTTGAAATGAGTATTATGAGGTTTGTGCAGACTGGATTTGGTGGCATCTTTGGCGAGCAAGTTGATGCGATAAGCTACTACCAAGCTCGAATCGAACAATTGACCCAAGAAGTAAGCTGGAGTGGCTAATCTTCCACCTTTTCATTATTTTCACATGTATCATTTAGAACATGCTATTGGGGTGCTTAAGGTTCATGCTGGTATTGTAAGGTTTTGAGTGATTTGTTTCATATTCGATTTTTTTCATATTCGACTTTTCATATTAGCTAGATGCTCGGCAAGGAGATTTCTGAATGAGCTTGAAACTCCAGAGAAGATTAGGTTCCAGTACGTAGATTTTGTCCAGAAGCTCATGCAGCATGTAGTAAACTAAACGTGTTTTGAGGGGCCTGTAATAATATGTTGCTAGAGAAAGTGATAGGGAGATGTTCATCGTCAGATGGTGCAATGATCTACGCGAAAACGATTAAACTAGTGAGATGATCAGAAAGCGCAGATTTATCATTTGCTTTAGCACCGTTATAACATTTATATAAAATGATTATGTTTACTCATTGTTTGCTTCATGATAGGCCGAGGCTGAGCGAGAAGTTGTGATAAACGACCCTAAGGCCACGATGCCAGCTGCGTTTGTCTCGTTCAAAAATCGTTGGGGGGCCGCTGTTTGTGCTCAGACACAACAAAACCAGGACCCAACATTGTGGCTTACTGAGTGGGCACCAGAACCACGAGATGTGTACTGGTCGAATATGTCAATACCATATGTGCAGCTTGGGTTTCGTAAGTTTGCAGTTGGTGGTATTGTGTTCCTTCTGGTATTCTTTTACATGATTCCGATTACCGCTGTACAGTCGCTAGCAAATCTTGAGGGGCTTCGAAGATCCATACCTGCTCTTGATGGCTTCCTCCAGAAGTAAGTTTTTGCATCTTACCATATGTGCACCATACTATCAAAATTGTCATGAATTTAGACGTAGCCATCTCAAAGGTAAAATGTGTCTATGCTTCTTCTCCGTATTTATCTTCTTTTCCGTATCTTATAATCTGAGGATACACCTGATAGCTATATTTTGATATTTGATTGAATTCCATATCTTGATGTTTCTCAGAAAGTGCAGAGATCTAATATGTCTTGGTGTTCTTGTCGCAAACAGGACTTTTGTTGCATCATTTGTCCAAGGTTTTCTGCCTGGATTTCTCTTGAAGGTTTTCTTCTGGCTGCTGCCAAACCTCATAATGCTTCTCTCAAAGCTTGAAGGTCATCTGTCATTATCGAAGCTTGAGCGGCGCTCAGCTGCAAAGTACTACTACTTTGTGGTCATCAACATTTTCTTTGGAAGTATTTTGGCAGGATCTGCATTTCAGCAACTGAAGACATTTGTTACTTCTTCTTCCCTAATAGGGTATGTTCACTAATTTGACAAAGTTATTGTAACATTATATAACTTAGAGATAAAATTGAATTCTTTGCTTTGGTGTCAGGGCATTCTAAGATGAGGTTCGTGATGTTAATAGGTTCATCAACACACTCGCTGTATCTATACCACAGAAGGCATCTTTCTTCATCACGTATATCATGGTCGATGGATGGTCTGGTCCAGCTGGGGAGATACTTCGACTGAAACCCCTGGTGAAGTACCATATCATGAGTATGTTCTTTTGCAAAACGGATAGAGACAGACTGCAAGCAACTTCACCAGGAACTATTTCTTTGGCTGAGTCACTGCCCCAGCTGCAACTGTACTTTTTGATGGGTCTTGTGTATTCTGTCATCACGCCGATCATCCTCCCGTTCATTATCATATTTATGGGCTTCGCTTTTGTTGTTTATCGTAATCAGGTACAGTTCGTTTCTTACCTTATCAGCTGTTGAGATTCTACCAAATTCATGTCTTTCGAGTTAAGCGTTAATGCATGCACTTTCATGTTTGTCGTCGACCTTCAAAGTCGTTGAAGTTATCATTGGTGCAACAAGTGCAGATTATCAACGTCTATGATCCAGAATATGAGAGTGCTGGAGCGTTCTGGCCACATGTTCATGGGCGCATCATCGCTGCTCTTATTTTAGAGCATGTAACTCTCATCGGAATATTCCTCATCAAGGGTCCAGTTGCATTTGTTCAAACATCTCCTGGAGGAAGCATCAAGGCTAAGATTCTACGTTATGTGAGAGATTCTTGTAGTTCAACACCCTTTATGATTGCATTGCCGGTACTGACTATGGTTTTCCATCATTATTGCAAGAAACGATTTGAGCCTGCATTCACGAATTATCCTTTGGAGGTAAGATATGCGTGAGCTTTTCCAGTCGTTCTGTAATCTATATTTATACAACACACAAGATTATCGCGCATGGAATATTCTGTAGCTTTGCTGCGAAGAGCACTTCTACTGAACTGCTACGTGACCTGTTTTTTTTACTAACTCTGTCCTAAAGAAATTGTGCTGAATAGTTTCTTCTATCTATGCTACTCGCATTACTCACACTCTGCTCTCGTTGAATCATCTCGTGTTCTTTCTGGAACTGACACACGTTTGGGTTGCCAACAGGATGCTATGGAGAAAGATACTATCGATAGACAACAAGATCCAGACTATAATCTGGGAGTTTTCCTACGAAATGCATACAATCATCCTGCTTTTTCAGACGAACAAGAGACAAAAGATCTGGAGAGAGCCCAGGAAGAGGAAGATGGCATCGAAGAGGATGATAGGACAGCTTTACAGGATTCTTTACCTGCAGCGAGGGCCTCACAAGTTCGATTGCCAGCGAGGGCTTCACAGAACTCTTCAATGCCGGTGAACACTGCCCAGCACTCTTTATCAGAAGAAGTCGTTGAACTTACCAGCAATGAAGAAGAGCAAGATTCATCACCATTACCGTTTAAGTGGGGCACCTTCAATCAAGATGCCGAGGGTGGAACAAATGAAGACTCAGCTATGTCAAATCCTTTGCTACCGAGCGAGAAAAGTTCAATATCTTTGAGAAGACGATTGAGTTCAAAACGAAAACCGTCACAGGAAAGTTCTCTTAGTGAGGATCATGTTGCAGAAGATAGTGTTGGAAGGTACCACTCAGCACGTAGTCATCTAGATTCAGCATCATCACGTAGTAACCTCGACCATGCACCATCGGATTCCGATTCTTCTAGCTCGTCTGCAACAGGAAAGCAAACTTCCGACGGGGACGACAGCAGCAACGAACTTGCAAGAGTACGTTCGCTTCAGCGTTATCTGCGAGGGCAGCTCACTCGTGAAAACACATTCGTTGAGTCTGTACGATCTGATGACGAAACCGTAAGGTTGGCATCTCTTCAAAGCTCCTTGGAAAATCAGGTCTCGCGATCGTCTTCTCTTGCCGAAGGTTCACCCATTTCCGAGAGTGGTGATGCAACCAACTCCGGACGCGAATCATCATCTCAGGCGGGGCCAGTAGTCTTGCGCGACCTACAGCGATACATGAGAGAGCAACTGTCAAGAGAAAATTCGATGGCGGGAGAGGCTAACGAAGATGACGAGGAACCATTGAGGACAGCTTATTTACAAGGCTTTTTGAGAGGGCAGCTTTCGCGCTATAATTCCAGCGCAGAATCTTCTCCTCTTATTTTTCGAAGCAAAGCCTCCGACAAAGACGGTAACGAGGAGGACGATGCTCTCACTGGTTCACCTTTGACATTTAAGAGAGGAGTGCTTTATGAGAGTGACGTTGATGGAAGCGATGAGATCATAAGTGTATCCTACCTGCAAGGGTACATGAAAGGACAGCTTTCACGAGAGAACGCGGGTTCGGGACCTGGCTCTCCAGGTTCACCTCTGACCTTTAGAGCTGGAAGATTCGGTCAGTATACGGATAGCGAGGGTCGAACATCTCCACTAGGAGGTCCTTCGATGCAGAGATATCCCCGAGCACAGACGATGAGCACAATCAGAGAAAGTTCGGAGGTGGTTGCTGATGCTCAGCGTCAACACTTTTTGCGAGGCCCAACTTCAGCAAACTCTTCTGAGAACTCAGTGATTGCACCAGAGGTTTCTCATCCTCCAGCTTCAAGTATAAAGCCAAAGGGGTCACTCAGAGAAGTGATTTACCTGGAATCACCCAACTTCTCGAGACCAAAGTTCGCACGTGCGAAAACATTAGCGACTGTGTTAAGGGAACCTAAAGACAGAACCAAAGGTCCTTCGTCCAAAGGCCTGCGACATCGGAAGGTGGAGAAGGAGAGGAAAGTGAAGAAACTAGATACCGTAAAAGAAGCTGACTCTGAAGCTGCAGCATCTCCCCGATCCAAGTTTTCTGGAGCGAACTCGCTTGGAAACCTCATGCAAAAGGAGTCTGAAGAAAAGCCTCTTACGAAGAGAAAAGTAAAGAAGAACAAAAGCAAGGACTCTTCTTCCTCATCCTCTTCATCGTCGTCTTCTTCGTCATCCTCAGATAGTTCGGACGATGATAACTCGCACAGCGCTCCTGTCGTGACACTGGATGATCCTAAAGCCAAGGACTCCATTTCGCCAGAGACTCGGGCGGAACTAGAACTTACAGGCTCTCCCTTTTAGTTAGAAGTCGGGATGAGCATTTGTACCATGAAGTATTCACAGTCAATAGTTTCTTGTTCTTCCTACTCTAGAGGATTGCTATGAGTGATTCACAGATTTTGTGGAATTTCTACATCTGCTTTGCAACTCTACTCCAACTCGGCGTGTCTGGGGTGAGTCCTCAAGTCAAACTCCCAATCTGCTCATCTAGAACAACATTGCATTCTCTGTTCTTACTTGAAAATGGTTGGTGACTCGCAGATTGTTACTGATTCGGCGACAGGGATGGACAAGTGAAGATCGTTTTGAATGCAAAGAAGCGATCCGTGCAGTCCAGAGCACCTTCCCAGAGGCTAATTTCCATGTAGGACTGTTCGTGGTTCAACCTGTGATCAAATTTACAGCCAATTGTTCTATCACGTAGCAGTCCACTTCACAGATTTTTGTAAGATGTATTTCCACTCTGAAAGGGGTCAGTTAGAGCTCATTCCATGTCTGAGTTTGTACGGGTTGGATTTATCTTTATTGTACCAATTCATGTTCCAGGGTTGCACTGGTCGCAATCCAATTGTTTCACATTCTAAGCTTTTAAAAGCTAAAATTGCTCATTCGAGAATAAGTTATTCTCAGACCATTATTATAGTGTAGATTGTGTACTGTTGGAGTTTGTTATTGGTTTGAAAAGTGTGTATTTTCCTGATGAACGACTTTCCCAATTCAACAACCACAATGTAATATTGATGTATATGAAGATTTGATCGGTTCCACAAACAATGTGACCTTTATATTTTGTAGTACGGTAGAATGAACTTAAACCGCACGGCTCCTCAGAAGCGCAGGGTAGACCGCCCTTGTAGCCGTCCATGTCGTGGACCTTATTGCACGGTTTAAGGCGCAGGGTAGACCGCCCATGGCGTGGACCTTATTGCACGGTTTTACCTACATGCGTGACCGCCACAAAGTACTGGTCTGCCGGATAAAAAGGAGAGTCTACTAATCACTTTAAGGTCATGTACACTTTTGACTTCAAAAATTTGTAGTAAATTCAATTTTTGCTATTTTATTTTCAAAATTTTTTCATTCACTCTCCCTCCTGTTTTCCCATCCAAGAAAAATTACAAACAGTACACACGAGGTCCACAACCATGTCGAACCTCTTATTTGCGCGGTTTAAGGTCATTCTGTGAGAATGTGAGAATGATTATTATTGATGCAGTGAATTAGAATCTGTTATCCCTGCTTATACAATTATTTACGTAGAAATGATGATTCTGCCAATGGAACAGGGATCTCAGCAACAATGTTTTGCAGACACGAACTTTTCTGGAAAAATGATAAACCTACTGGAAAGATGGCCTACAATCACAATAAATTTGAAGGAGGAGCTCTTTTGGAATTCCTACAATGCTTTCTCACTGCTCAACTCCAGCCATGGTGTCCCTCCAAATTCAGACTATTCGAAGTGAACAACGTACACACCAATGATTGAATACGGCAAATGATCATGAGAGAAGATGAGGTCTGATTAGAACTTGTGTGGATCGTACAATAGCTTCAAGGTTGATAGCTTCATAAGGGAAAGAGTGGATCCTTAATTGATCATTTGAACAAACTTCAGCATATCCACACAAAAGAGATGCTAAAATCAGTATCCAGGACTCGTAAGGTTGCTCCACTCCGACCTACAGTGACATTAGCCTACTAAGGGTCCATCAATAGACTGATCATGTCTTCAGAAACAGTTTTGTAAATTGAATGGAAATAGTTCCAGCCAAATTCTGTCTAATCTCAGCGCACGAGAGAGGCATCAGCACTTCTTCATAAAAAGTGCATGCATTTCTCAAACAACTAAATCTTGCCAATCACAATCTCCTTCGGGCTCTGAGAGTTGTAACTTGAAACCCTAAACCCTAAAATCCTTGGGGCAGACCAGAAAGAGTTGCTACCTGCTAACAGAGCATCCACAGCCATGGAAGCTCCGCAATCACAAAATCAAAGCAGGCAATCCCTAAAGCAAATTCTGACAGAACGAGGAAGGAGCTCCACTGCAAAAGCATTCGGTTCTACAATCAGACCAACTCATTACTGCACCATAGCGTCTCCGGCGTCCTCAACGAGAGCTTGCGCCGGAACAGAGGAGCTTTTCAACCTCAATTTGGCACGCTTCTTCATGGAAAATTTCTTCTTCATCGGCATCGACGGCGCCTTAGTAGAGCCATCAGCAGAGTCTTCTGCTGAGGCTTCCGCATCCCCGGTCATCATTTCAATGTCTTCCATGGTAACAAGGCCAGACTGGATGGCCTCCTTCTGTGCGCGCCTCCACTTCTTCTGCAACTTCGCCCTCCTCTTTCCCGACATGTAGGGCACATGCTGCGAGGAGGAGACTTTCAAAGCGAGAGCGGTGGAGCCATCGGCCGACACAGACTCCTCCTTGGCAGGAGCGGCGCGAGACTTGGATTGCTGCTTCTTTCGTTCCGCTCGCTTCTGACGCCTCTCCTTTTGAATGTTGCGCCGCGGCAAATTGAACTTGTTCATCGTGCCGTGCCCTGAATCACTACTTTCCTTTGCGAAGATTGAAACCCTGAACCCTAAACACAGAAACTAAATGCAACAACAGAGTGCTGCGAAAGAGAGAGAGGAAGCGGACGAGCTCTTCCCTTAGTATGCTCGCTCCGAAGCTTGACCTAATTTTTCGCTAAATATTTGTTTGCTTTGGTTTTGTTTTATTTTGTTTTGGTTTTGGATTTATTTTTATTTGAGAGTGACATTATGAGCTTGGAAACCGTGTGTTGGATTGGGGCACATGAGGTGTCGTTAAAAGCAGGTCTCTTGTAAGCGTGGGGGCAACATTCAGAGTGCGAATTGTTGGGCCGACAAATCCCGTAATATTGAGTTTCCAAGTAATTATGGACCCCCAAAGTCACCAAAAACTACTATAATGACCTAATTTTAGACTCAGTAGAAAAAGAAGAGTGACGTGATGAAAGAATTTAAGTGAGCGTAGCAACGCCACAAGACGTACTAGTATATAAGGTAGGAATATCTATTATCGAGCTTAAATGCTTCACTATTTTTGCAGGACCTTGGGGTTATGAGAGGAATATGCAATATGTTATTTAGAAAGGTAAGGATTTCAAATTGTTGAGATGCATTTAAAACTATACTTTTTTGTTTCATAGGGTTGATAAAGAGGTGCAATATAATAAGTTATTATTAGGAATATATGGACGAGGACCCTGCCATACAATTCGTATTTGGATTGATGGAATAGGTGACCTACTATTTTGCAAAAAGCATTAAAAAGAGGTGCAATATAAAAAGTTATTATTAGGAATATATGTACAAGGACCCTGCGATACAATTTGTATTTGGATTGATGGAATAGATGACCTACTATTTTGCAAAAAACATTAAAAATGTGAAATGATATTTTGTTCTTTCAAAAAGCTTTGATGAAGGGTCAAATTTTAGTATTTTAAGCTAAACAAGATTTGGTTTAAATATGAGGTAAGTTTTTTTTTTTTTTTAAATTTTTATTATTAAAGGAAAGAATATAGTATTTGATGACATTAGCAAAGTATATTTTATTTGCTTGATTTTGAGTTGTGGTTGGAATGTAATGTGAATTTGATTTGAGGGAGAGTGTGGTATTAATATTGGAGGTCTTTGCTTTCTCACCCATAGGTACACCATAGCTTTGCTATATCATGTACTTATCCCGAACATGATAGGGTGTTAATTAGGGTACCGTTCTAGAAACACGTATAAAGTCACCTTTTAAAATGTTTAATAACTTGTTGTAGAGTTCAAAAATGATGAATCTGTTGTGACTCATCTTTCTCTTACTTTCCTCTAAAAATTAGTTACATTGTTTACTTCAGTATAGATTAATTTTAACTTTTCTACGAAGCCCTCAGATATCTCTATATTCACAAAAACAAAAAAGTATAAAATTGACTCGATACTTTATTAAAGGTGATCAAAATCCCATTCAACTATGTTGGTTGTTTAGAAGTTTGTGTAATAATATGATGATTCCTATTTTTGATGTATTTGACAACCATAAACAAAATCTCAGTTCAAGCCAAGATGGTATAAGTATTTTTCCTTGAAAAATCACTCTAATGATATGGTCATCAAATCTATTTTAATGGACCCACATGAAAGAAGTAGACCAATCTAGTATGAATTCAAATGCTTCTCAATGTTTTTTCTCCAAAATTTTATAAAATTTAAAGGGTAACTCTTCTCATCAGGATCCTAGAGCTTTGCTTGTGAAAAAAATTAAAAAAAAAAAAAAAAAAAAAAAAAAAACATATATATAAGTATTTATTCATCATTGGTAAAAAATATATAGGGTTGGTAACTTGTAGGTGTTTTTAGGTGTTTATTAGCAAATATAACACATCATGAAAACCATCACGTATTGTTTAAGACAAAATTAGAGTTGAGAATATGTCTTAGTTTATAAAAAGTATTAATTCTGAATTTAAATTAAATCCCAAAAATTGCATACCAAAAGTGAAATAATAGAGAATTTGGTATGTGTGATATACTTATGATATATATAATTCTATAAAAAATTCATTCAATCATTCTATAGCTAAAACTATCCCAGGTTTATTCAAATCTCTTATTCGAGCTAACCGACTTTGCCACATATATGGAACATTATGGTGATTTTTGTTGTTTTCATCCAAAGATGGAGCTACATTAGTAACCATTATAGCGGTGTTACAATATTCTCGTAGGACAACACACACATTCTCTTTAATGGTCCATATATGAACCCATGAGCCATTATGTGTTCTTTCAGGACCTTCTACAAACACTCTATTTCCAATAACCCATATTTCATTTGGAATAAATATGTAGGTTTTGCATCTTGTACTACCTGTTAATAATAACATCATGTGTTGATGGCCTGGAGGACCATGGTACCACCAATCAAGTTCTGACGATAGACAAGACTTAATTTTGAGAATATCTTCCTTTGATATGGCTTCATATAGAGTCTTTATCAAAGTGCTATTTTCATATTCTTCTATTGTTCTTGGTGATTTTATCTTCCTTTGATGATCCGAACTTGATTTACTACTATTGTGTTCCATGTTTGTAATCTATTGAGTTCGAGAAGAGGATCTTTGTACAAATTGGAGTGCAAATTATATATTTACCAAAATTGTATCAATCTCAACGAAATTTGAAAAATTGACGACGGATTATAGCTAAAGTGGAAAACTACCATAAAAGTCATCTTCTAAGTCGTATTGACATATTTCTAATTGAAATAAACTACTTTATTATTGTGATTAAATATATTACGGATCTTTTTTGTTTGATAAATAGCTACATAAGCCGTCATGTACTATTGTATGAATTTTTCAACTTTTTATAATACATTATAATATTACAAAATACTATCAAAATGACGCATTTGTAGATCTTCATGTTATTATATAAGAGTTGTTTTGCAGACTTTCATATTGGGAAGCATATTTAAATTAAACAAATATTGATAAGATTTCAGTCCGTGAAAATAAAAGTATGCTAAGTATGATAATAAACAAAAATGAATTATGTTTTCTAGTTAACAACTTGAAAATTGACAAGAACTACATGATTGCATCTTCACTTTCAAGGAGAAAGTAAAAACCAGATTGTTTCTTGATCTTTGAGTTTTAAAATCAAACTTTGTTTCTCAACTCAATGATTTTGAATTTTTTTTATTAAAAATCATGTGGTATTAGAAGAAAAGTGCAAACCAATATTCAAAGGACCTAGAAGAAGTTTTATTGTGAAAACATCAATATCTCCAAGTCAATTTTCAATCAAACATCTTATGTCTCTTCATTCTTTATTTGTTTTCTTGAATCAGAATTATCATTCTTAATTTTTCTATATTTGCATATTTTGAAGATTAAAATTTGATATGTCTTGAATAAAAAAGCATATTGGAAAGAGAGCTAAGAAAGAAATTTTGAAAAAGACTTTGCAACTAGATCTCAAGTCACTGAAAGAGATGTTTTGTGCCTTAATTATGCGAATTAGAGATAATGTATCTAATCATGAATAAAATGCATCGTGCCTCATTTTTACGTTATTCCCTTACATTTGAATCTAAGTACTTGAAGAACATTTTGATGTGAAAAAAAAAGAAAGAAAAAAAAAGAAAGTAGTTAAAAGGATAAAATGTTGAATCTCTTCTATAAATTGTTGAAAACCTAATTTTAGATAGTCATCTTAGTGGGATACTTACTTGACTTTTAACCTTATATAACACTCTTATCTTGGAGTCATAATAGTTTTAAAGTTTAAAGTTACTCATCTATATGAATTTGGCTCGTACTACAAAGATACTCAAGTTTAAGAACAAATCTCAAATGAGTCATGTTTTGTCCAAAAAAGAAAGAGAATCTAAAGAATTCAATATCAAAATTAAGAATATTCCAAAAAATTATGGATTGTCTAAACTATTGGTAGTACATGTCTCATAATACATCTTTTCCTTCCAATAGGCAACATAGTCATCTATGTTTTGTGACAATTATTAATATATGCATTCGTCTCGTTCTTATTGTGATTCATAGATTAGCGGGAAGTGGTTGAGTATTCTTTATATAGATTAAAATTAGATATTGGAGTTTTTAGTTCATGCTACGAATGAAGAAAATATGTAATCAATAATGTTTGCATATTATTTTTAAATTTAGGCCAAAAACACAAGTTCTTATATCTTATAACCAGTTTATCAAAGGTCTTATTTAGACATAGTTACTCAAGAATAAAATCTTTGACATCAAACATATTCGAATGAGATATTGTATATTTGAAGGAAATCTTTTTGAACGTATACTTAGTTGCTAAAAGAGTTATAGAAATAAAATATTATTATAACAAGAATTTATGATTGTTATTTTCTTTGCTTATTTTGTATTATGATTTATAATTTGACCAATATGACTACGAAATTTGATTAAAATCTTGTGTAACTTTAGTTAAGGGATTTGACCAAGTTGACAAATTTTGATGAGGCAATTCGACCAACATCCATTGAGAAAAGTACCAAACACATTTGACTAATCTCAATAAAGGGACTCATTGACCAAATTACTTTCCAAGACTCGTTGATGAAACTCATTCTTGGAGTTATTGACTATAAGGTATGATGCTCAAAAATTGCACAACTTTCAAACTAGCAAGCTCATATATAATAGCCAAGAGAAGTTTTCTGAAGAATGTGCAAAGTATTTAAGAGACTAGACCAATTGGGCTTATTCATGTTGGATCTGAAGAATGTGCAAAGTATTTAAGAGACTAGACCAATTGGGCTTATTCATGTTGGATTTCTCTTGAGTTGATTGTGAATTTTGAAAGTGGAATTTTGGTAGGTGTACAAAAACCGCATACTATAAAATTTTCAGTTTGGCTTTGTGAAAATTTGAAGTTGGAAGCTTTAATGTACCTCCTACTTGAATAACCCTAGTGTGCGGTTTTTGATCATTTGCGGTATTGAGCATCCTACCTTATTTGTCAACGAGACTGATTGACAAGAACTAATGATGAGAGCTATTGACCAAACCATTGACTAGAAGTATTGACAAGAACCATTGACCAGAACTATTGACCAGAACCATTGACAAGAACCATTGACCAGAACTATTGACCAGAACCATTGACCAGAACCATTGACCAGAACCATTGACCAGAACTATTGACCGGAACCATTGACCGGAACCATTGACCAGAACTATAGACCAGAACCATTGATCGGAACCATTGACCAGAACTATTGACCAGAACCATTGACCAGAACTATTGACCGGAACCATTGATCAGAACTATTGACCGGAACCATTGACCAGAACTATTGACCAGAACTATTGACCAGAACCATTGACCAGAACTATTGACCAGAACCATTGACCAGAACTATTGATCGGAACCATTGACCAGAACTATTGACCAGAACCATTGACCAGAACTATTGACCGGAACCATTGACCGAAACCATTGACCAGAACTATTGACCAGAACCATTGACCAGAACTATTGATCGGAACCATTGACCAGAACTATTGATCGGAACCATTGACCAGAAGCATTGACCAGAACTATTGATCAGAACTATTGACCAGAACTATTGACCGGAACTATTGACTAGAACTATTGACCGGAACTATTGACCAGGACTATTGACAAGACTCACCCTTAAAACATGTTGACCAAACTTATTGCGAAACCCATTGACCATACTCATTGTTTAAACTTGTTGGTTAAATAGATTGCCTTAACTTGTTAACTTCACTCATTTTCAAGTTTTGTTAACTACACTTTTTGACAATATTTTTTACTCATACTATTTGATCAATCTCATTGCCTAGACTGTTTAACCATATTGATAATTCATACTATATGACGACACTCCTCGCCGGACTTGATGACTAGACTCATGGCTTATACAAGGGAAAATTGACTTGACACATTCACCAAATTCAATAACCGGCTTTATTACATGTACTCATTAACTAAAAAATTCTAGTCATTATATCATATCACTTAAACTAATTACGAATTGGACTAGTCTGACCAATTGAACTATTTGAATTATACAAGTTCTAAATTTGTAAAAGATTTTTGAACCATAAATCACTAAAAAGCAATGATTATCTACTATTATGATATTATTTAATTTGAGATAAGTGGTATCTTTCTTTTCAATTTGACATCAAAGTTATATAAGAAATTCTTTTATGAAAAAATTATTACTTTTTACAAATCATGTGCATTTTTATTTATTATATGAGATTCAAGTTTGACTAATGAGCTCATCTTTGAAGCTACACCTTGAAGTCAATTATTTAGGTATAGAAGTAGACAATTAAGTCAATAAGTCAATGTTATGACTAATGATGGTATTATAAAGTTTTGTCAAACCTCCAAAAAAATAATTTGGTATCTTGAACAATTTGTGTTCATTTTTTGATACATAAAATCTTCTTGAACTGAAAAATAAGTTCGATTTTATACCATCTATTAGATATCATGTGCGGTAAACATCAAGTCTCATTATTTGAAGCATTTTGATGCTCAATGTTTTATAATGAAACAAATGAAATTACAAATATTCAAGCATATTTCAATGCCATTTTGATTTGGTGCATCTATGTGTTTGAATTTTTTTTTGAAATATTTAGTTCAATTCATAAGATGGATTCCTTTTTTACACAAATAATCAATAACTTCTATTAATATTTGATAATACTCTTTACACATGAGACCACATTCCTAAGATCAACGAGTGGATACATATAATCTCATATATAAGTAAATGGTTCAAATAACACTACATTTAGTGTTAATTCCAAAAAATCTATGAATCTCATTGCACATGTAAGAATTTCTTTTACAAAAATATCTAATCAACATAAAATAATATACTATAGATTCTAATAAATCACATAATGTTTTAAAAACTTTAAAGAATCATAGAAAATATTACTAAATACTTTATTTATCTATTCGGTCTCTTTAAAATATAATATACATTTTTATAACAGATAGTATTGAAGCCTTAACCAATTTTGGATCAAAGAAGAGTTTATGGAGAAGAAGAAAGCTTTGGATATTCAAACAATACTTACTGATGGATATAATGAATCATTAAAATAAAAAAATAAATTGTTTACGCAAGCAAAAATCTTGGGATAATTATCACAAAGTGATTCATAATCATACGAATGAGTGTTTGTACATAACAATCCTGGAAGACATACATATTATGTATTTTTTATGATTGTTTACACATTTTTGAATGTTGTTGATTAGTAGAAATTTGATATAACCACTTAAATTTTGTTGCACACATCAAGATTTCTTAGTATGCCATAACAAAAAGTTCTTATCCATAAATATGTCAAACTAGTTGAAAAGCTAATTCTTGTTTACAAATGCAATATATAGGAGATGCACCAATGTAATTTGCTACATTTGAGGAAAAATCTCAATACTCTTTAATAAACTCTAAATTACATTCAAAATATTGGTTTGCTTTGTAGTTTTTTCATTAATTATATATGATAGAAGGAAAACCTTACACATTGATTATCATTGTTTTTGGTTAGCTTCTTATTCAAATACCTAGTTGGTCTTTTTTAGTGAAACAATAGTGTAGTATTTACCCATTGTAAGAAATGGCACCTAAGAAACCTTCATTGACCCCAAAAGCATCACTTACTCCAAAAAAATCATCAGTGAGACGATCAATATCAAAGTCCATGTTAGAAAACTCTTTAATTCCACGCTTACAAAGTTTGGTGACCGAACCTCCTCCTGAAAAACCAAATCCTATTGTGTTTATTGATATAAAAATTGGTGGTGAAGACAAAGGTAGACTGTTGATAGAACTTTTTAAACACATTACACCAAAGACTGCGGAAAACTTTCGATGTTTATGTACAGGAGAAAAAGGTTTAGGAACTCAAGGTCAAAAATTGTCTTATAGGAAATCATTATTTTTCCGCATAATACCCGGAGCATATATACAAGGAGGAGATATTACAAAAAATAACGGGATAGGTGGTGAATCTATCTATGATGGAAAACCATTTGAAGATGAGAACTTCACCAAAAGTAATGCTCAACCAGGGTCAATAGCAATGTGTAATACAGGTCCGAATTCAAATGAAAGTCAGTTTTTTATTAATTTAGTTCCAAATCCAGATCTTGATGGTAAACATGTTGTATTTGGTCAAGTCAAAGAAGAGAGTATGCAAATCTTAAAAAACATGGAAGCGGTAGGCTCTTGGACTGGAAGAACACATCAAACAACTTCCGTGCGAAGGTGTGGTTGGGCAAACAAACCTTCTAAAGCAGAATTGAGAAAAATGGCTGACGAAGAAGCATTAGCGAAAAAACTTGAAGAGGAAGCATTGGCCAAAAAACTTGAGGAAGAAGCACTAAATGCTCCACCGATTGAGGCTAGTTGACGTTTACTGAGACAATAGATGATTCATATACCATTGAGAAAGTCATTTAATTTATTTCAAAAGTATCATATACAACACAAATTAAAAGACAACTTTGGTATCTAAATATATTATACATGCGTAAACTCCAAATAGGTTATACTAGAACGTGTGCTACAAAATTAAATACTTGAGCGTTATACCGCTATTTATAATAGTCATTGGGAAGGATAAAAAGGTGATATACTGATGAAATTGATGTAATGATATAAAAACTTTCCATGTTGCATATATTTTGCATATTCTTTGTTGGTTAATATACTTATGTTGACCGTTATAAACAATTTTTGATAGTTTTTAAAATAATAATAATAACATAGAAGAAGACACTATCAATTCGTAAATCCTAAAAGGAAATATTTAGCCTTATGAAGTTGATCATGTTATCCATGTGATCTAAAGTTGCATGCACTTCAAATACGAGTATTGAATCATATAGCCATTCTTTTGTTGAATGGCTAGTTTCAAGAAATGAAGGTAATGACTCATATAATCACAACCACATTTGTTGTAAGTTAGGAAAAAACTAAAAAACAAAACATGTTTTTAATTTATAATGGTTGAAAGAAGAAGTCATACCAATCTAAAGGACAAAATTTCTTGCTCAATAAATCAACAATGTAGATAAAAAGTTAGAATATGTATTGGATTTGTCTAGTAAAGCTTGGAATCTGGATTTGTATAGTATAAAGAACAAGTTGAAGTTGGAGAATTAAAGCCAATACACCATTCATGTATCTTTGTACAAGCTGAAAGTAGCACACCTGACCAAATCCTTCAATTAATTTCATTATCAAGTCATATGAATAATTCCATTTCTTCTATAGTAAAGTTTTTGAGGCATAAAAGTACCTGGGCTCTACAAATGCACATATCAACACACTTAAAAGTTGTGCATAATACTTTAAGACAAGAATTTCAACTCTATGTATCTCTTTGAAAAATTTCTTTATGAAAAGTAAGATTATCAAATTCAGAAATCTAAGATGTTTTAGGTCTTGAATTTTGCATTCATAAACCTTAGTAACGTTTTTTTGGGGCGCTTCAAAGTTGTTCCGTCTAAATTTGGTCTCTAAATCAACGGGAATTATCAAGATCTATATTCGCCTCTTAATTGGAATTTTTTGAATATTACTATTTATTATTATCAAGTACAGTGAAAATGTAGGTAATGAGATAATTTTTGCTAAAACAAGAGTTAATATTGTTGCAACTTTTTTCTAAGCAAAAAAGTCGTTCTATGTGATGAATATAAAAAATTTACACAATTCTTAGAATGAAGGAACCTAGATGATCCAATATAGTTTTCTTATTATCTAGTAAAATGCGAGAATGCATCACAATAAAGTACGTAAGTGAACTTAACTAGTTTTACTAGATTTTGTTCATATAAACATAAGATATCCGTAACTTTGAAGTTTTGGATTTTAGATATTGTTGCAGTTTTTGAAATTTTGATACTTACAAACTCGATCTATTAATATTGCAAAATTACTATGAGAGCACACAAGGATTGCAATTATATACCTAAGGCATTCATATCAAGAATAGTTGGCACACATAATAAAGTGAAACTGTGATTGAAGACATAGATTTAAAATACTCATTGCACACAACCAAAATTGCATAAAAAAGACATGAGGTACCGTATTATTATGGTTGAACAAAATTCTTTTCATGATTGATAAGAAAGAAGTGAATTTTCATCATTTGAAAGACACAAAAAGTGAACTTACAACTATATTTATATGCCATTAAAAAAAATGCTAACGGATAGTGGACAGTCTATGTTTGTGCACAACCAATATATTAAATACTATGGTAATGGGTCCAAAGAAACTTCAAAGTATGAGCTTTTATGTTCAAGCTTTAGTTTTGGAGCGCTAACTTTCAATCTCTTTGATCAAATTTTTGGGAAATTGAGCTTTTGCTTCTAAATAAAATGCTCAATCATATATCATATAATTTGTTCTTATGAATATTGATGTATGCTAATAGTTGATAAATTTTAGTTAAATAATCCATTTGACCTGTCAGGTATTTTTGTTTGTTATTATTCTAACTTGTTATAAACTATAGAATAGAGGTGAATGTGCTTCATTAATATTAATTTTAGTGTACGCAACTTAACCCCTAAACGTCCTTGGGGTATTTTTAGCCAAAAACTCATTTAAAAAAAAATTATATAGATGAAAATAATGATAATCTATTCAGATCTTAACCGTACAAACTTGTAATAGACTTGTAGTAGATCATGTGGGCCAAAAATTGACTCTTGGGACCTCATAGATTGGGAGATCGTAACGTATTAGTGTTCAAAACAGGCTACAAAATACCATCATTTCCACTTTGAAGTGAAAATACTACCAACATGAAATTTGCAATCAAAAAATCACCAACTAGAAAGTTGTTCATCTTCATCTCAAAAACACTTTTGTACCAAAAAAATTCATCATAAAAATATCTTGGCTCAAATAGTAGCCTTCCAATGGTGAAAACTGCCTCAAAATTTACAAAGGAAAAATAGTCCAAAACTAGACCCTTTGCACTCAAATCCATGCCCTATCTTCAATACATCTTCAATTAGGTTAAGGTTTCTACCACTTAAAATAGACTATGATTGGAATCTATCCCAAAGAATAAAGTCGAAATCTAACGGTGGATGAAGGAGATCTAGCTCCTCAAAAATAATCCTGTTTTTCACTTTTTTGATTGTAGAAACATCATTGCAAATCCACTAGCAAAGTTATTTGGATCGAAAAACTTGCAACTAGAAAGTTGTTAGAATACATCTAAAGATCATACTTATGTAAAAGAAATTCATGAAAAACTATTTTTGGTTTTGCATAATTGGCTTGCAATGGTAAAACATGCCCAATTTTTGAAATCTCAAAACCAAAAGCTGCTGTCACTAAAATGCATGCCATTAATTCATACTTCATTGTATAGTTCTGCAATTTGTACCACACAAACTAGACTTAATTTGGGACCCAACCCAAGTGATTTCGTTAAAAACGGAGTCCGGATGAAGAAGTTATGGCTCTTCAAAGTTTCTGCCCTTCATCCAAAATGTCGTTTTTCGACACTAGGGACGTTTAGGGGTTAAGGCTAAAAATTATCAAGATGGTGCCATGCATTAATGAAGAAATTGTGTTTTCATATTAAACAATATCATTCAAGATACATTCTCTTAGGAACTTTGATAAATCACGAAGATAAGTACAAATTATTGGCCCTTGAAGTTCCTTATGAAAATAGGGTTATATTAGTTAATGAAAATAGATATGAATGTTCTAAATCTAAGAAAAAATAGTACAAAATAAATTCAAAGCAATTTAAAAGAGAAATAATGCATGATAGTGAAGCATTTAGAGATTTAGAAAACTTGTTGGTTTAAGAGTTTCAATAATATCTTGTTTGCTATCTTGTTTATGGGTTTGAATGGAATTTTAGAGACTTCAATTTAAGTAGCATACATCAACGATATGATAATATTTGGAGCTTAACTTATTTGGTAGAGAGATACTTGAATTTTAGTTATTATATATTCTTTGATGAAAAATTATTGTCCACGTTTAGCAACACATATCAAAATAAAGAGGTGACCGTGAGTTCTAGTACCATCTGTTGTGGTTCTTCAATTATATGAAACTTTATTAATATGCACCTAAAAGCAAGAATAAAAATGTGACAATGAAACCAAGGGGGCACTTCAAGAAGACTACAAAATCAAGACTGCCATAGAGAAAATCTTAATTAATGAAATCATTAATTATATTTTGAAGGTACCTTACTATCTTGCTTTCTAATATTGTACATGGAGAAGCCTATAAATGTCAATTTTATGAGCATCAAAATTATATTTCAAATTTGTATGAATTTACTATAATCAATAAATAACTCATGGAGTTAATCATTTCAATTATTTGATCACATGATGCAAATAGAACTCTTTTGTTATACATTTTGTAAGATCTAAGTTATTCTTAAATACAATATATGTATAATATTTATGTTTCATTGAATATAAATAATCTTAAAATTTATAAAAGGAAATGAGGAAGAAAACTACATATTCTCAATAAATGTCAATTGTGCGTACTTGTGTATCACAAGTAGAGTATAATTTTCTCTATTATTGGGTTGTTTTTCAAACATTAAAAAAGAATGAGTCATGTATGAATGGTGCTCTCTGTAGGTGATATGACTACTTTGTAAGCAAAGGACCAAGGGAGCAAACAATATTAGGATAAAGGCTCGTCAATTACTATCTTAAGTGATTACTATTCAATTCAAACAACTTACACTTTATTAGCACATATTCCACATATTCAGAAGATTTATGTGGTGAAAGCCTCAATCTAAGAGTATATTATTGAACATTGGTGAAGGAAGATTAGATTGTTGATATTATAGATTAGGGACAAATTATTGTTTCAAGAAAAAAGAGATATTTTGAGAATATATAGGTCAAGGGAATACAACATCAAAAAAAAGCTTAAGGTTACTTGAAGATGTATGCAAAACTCTTGCATAGTGTAGACCATGCTTAAAGCAAGCCTGTAGTTATTCAATGTAATTAACGTTTTACCGTAATAAATTGAGTTTTTAAACTCACTACATTGTGTTGATTGTCAAATAAATGTCAAACTATGTTGGAACTTTTCAAGTAATAGCAATTTGACCTTAATTTTCTAACTATTGTGATGCAATGATATCAAAGGTATTTTGTTGTTGTTGAAAGCATAACTCATAAGAACCAAGCTATTAGCAAACTACTTAATTTCTTCACATATAGCTCCATAGGACATAAATATTTGATAATCTTGATTCTCATTGATGCATGCAATTTAAAATTTGGATTGAACACAAGAATTTCCTTCATCACCATCAAAGATATTGACCAAAGACTCCAAATTCTTCAATGTCTTGTATAATAAACTTCCAACTGATGTACTTGAATTCAAAACAACTCACATATTTTAAGTATAGTTTATATCTCATTGTTACCTAACAAAACAAAATAACAATTAGTTAATTTGAGATAACCTAACCAATCTAGATAGATCTTAATACGAACGTGCAAAAGGCAATATTTTTGCAACATGTAATACATTGGAAAGAGAATTTCTAGTTCAAATGTTTAACATCCAAGTACAAAGATAGACAATTACTTAACATGGTTCATTAAACTCAACATGGCTTAAGACACTTCTGGAACTTGATACCGTAGGTCACTAGATATTTATATAAAGTCAGCTTGTGAGTATTTTAACAATTTGTTGATTATATGTTATAATGAGTGGTGCCCATGAACTAAAGTATAATGTCCAATTACCTTTACACCTCTATATTCATGCTTCAAACATTAATAAATATTTTTTTGTGTATATTATTGCTCCCGATATCTATAAGTATGAACATACTTATTAGAATCCAAATATACATGGTCTTCTATTTAAATTCACTCACTTACAATTCAATAGAGCTTCTTAATTTTTTTGTCATTCTTAGGGAAATTTCAGGTCTAAGGGAGGTTCCAATCTCATTAAGGTCCAATCTCTCTTGAATTGGGCTGTGCAATATAGGATACCTATGCCAAATAGAGGGTCTTGAGTTAAACTTGGTCGTAGATGAGGAGTAAGTTTCCAACCCAAGCCAACCCAAGTTTTTAATTAGAGTCCAATTCTTTCTCACCAGAGTGCTCCTGTGTCACCCTTCACATAAATTTCAGAGGATTCAGTTGAGGCTAAATATATAAACCCTAAGCCCATATTAGGGGCCCAATCTAAGCATTTACATGAAACTCCTGAAGTTTCAAGGCACAATTTGCATGTTTTACCCTTAGAAGTGCCCTCTTTCAGTGCGAGGTGTAAATTTTCTTTTATGACGTATTTTGAAGTATGTAACTGTATTCCATATCTAACTTGTACAAAATCATGTATTTCAAATCTTAAACTCAAATCCCTCACCGTTTGTGCAATCATAACGTTCAAAGTTGAAAAAATAGTTATATCCCATCATTTTAAAAAGGAAAAACAATGTTTTAAGGGCTAAAAGAACCATATTTAAGAGGAATCATGTGGTAAGGCTCTATACATTCTCGTTCTCAACTGTAAGTGAGTAGTATGTCTACACAACTTTTAGACCTTCAGGGCTATATAAACTATAGAAATGCTTGATTATACACATTGAGGTCTTCCTTAATTCAAATACAAATGCCCCTCTTTGACAATAGCAAAGGCAAATGAAAATAAGATCGGATTAAAATAAATACAATGAGATCATGTCATAGTATTCTTTTTAACACACACAAAAAACAAAACTTAAAAAAAAAGGTGAAGTTCCAATTATTGGTGAATTTTTGAAGTTTCTACAATTTATTTGATTTTGGACAAATTTTAGAATATTTGATCACATACTTAATTACAAATATCTCCTAAAGTATGAAGAATTTTGAAGCATGAGAGGTAGCCTCGGAAAGGTATGGAAAGAAATCTACATTTTGCGAAAGGTTTCAAGTGCACGTGATCCAATCAGAGGTTGATCAAAGTCAAATCGACTCAATATGGGCCTCTTGAAACTGGAGAGGTTAATTGAACTTAGAAGACTACCCTAATATAAAGAGGCCCATCCAAGAGAATAACATTCTCTTACTTAGGGCCGGTCTACACTACGGTGAAGAAGGCCACTGATCGATCAGAAATTCCATTTTCAAGAATCCCATTTTCAACCAATCACATTTCACATTTGAAATATTTCCTTAATTTCTTGAGCGGTGGACTCTCCTTAGATTCTTTATCTTAACATTAAAACTCCAAAACAACCCAAAATATGTTCTCTATAAAGAACAAAAGAATCACTACCTCAAATTTATCATTGTCTTACATGAAGCTGAACTTGATGAATACATGGCAAGGGAGAGGGGAGAGGGGAGAGGGGAGGGGGTGGGTGGAGTGTGCCATGCTGGTGGGGAGGGGGAGAGGTCGCAGCACACGGCCGGCGATGGCCACCACAAGCCCTCCACACGCCATTCCATTTCAAACGGGCCCCTCTCTTCCAGACTGCCAAAAGCCTGCCTGCGAATGGAACAGTCTCCTCATCACCATCCCCGCCCTGAAAGGAAGTAAAAAGCCCAACCCCCAAACCCCGTCCCCCGGAACAATCCTTCACCGTCGTCTGCTTCGTTGCGGGTCGCAGTAGCACAAGCAGCAGCAGCAGCCATGGGCGTCACCAAGGAAGGCGTCGAGTCCACCCTCACCTCCAAGCTCCAGCCCACCCACCTCGTAATTCCTCCTCTCTCAATCCCCTGCTCTTTCCTCTCCTCGCTCAATTCCTCCCCCTTCTCGTGATTCTACGTGCTCATCGAAGTCTACGAAGCGCAGTCGCGGATAATTGCTGGTTTCTTTGTTTTTGTCTTTGTGTACCTTTTGAGTAATTTGACAATCGTTTGGAAGTAATTCCCGCTTTTACGTTTCACCGTGAATTTACCCGTGCGCGCTTCATCCAGCCTTATGCCGTATCATCGTCTGTTTTGCAGATGTCTAATCGTGTACTTTTTCATTTTTTTTGGTTGCGATCTAGTTTTCGAGGTTCTGTGATTGTTACTGTGAAAGCTAGGTATCATTTCAATTGCTGACGGTTGTCGTGGGGGTTTGGTGTGTTGATTGCAGGAGGTCGTTGATACATCTGGCGGGTAAGACCATCCTTCGAGATATGTGCATAGAATTGAGTGTAAAGACGACAGCAATATTCAGTGTTGTTTTTTGTGACAGATGTAGAAACATGTGCATAGAATCGGGTGTAAAGATGGCAGCAATATTCAGTATTGTTTTCGTGACTGTTTGATTGACAGATGTGGGGCGAGTTTTGCCGTGTCTATCGTGTCGGAAGCTTTTGAAGGAAAACGGCTGCTAGAGAGGCACCGCCTAGTGAACACCGCATTGTCAGAGGAGATGAAGGACATTCATGCTCTCTCCATCAGCAAAGCTCTCACTCCCAAGCAGTGGAGTGATCAGCAGCCCGCACCTGCACCTAAGGCCGCTGAGCCTGTTGCTGCTGCTCCAGTTCCGGAGCAGCCAGCTGCAGCTGTAGTCTAATCCAATCTAGGCGCAAGCAAGCACTTGCAGTGCCTCCTCTTCAGCAAGCTCTACAATTAGGAACTCCTGTTTACTTCTGTTTATTTGTAATCCATTGACTCGAACCTCGCATTGTCGTTGAACCCGCATTTAAATCTGTCTTTGTCGCTTGTATCATTGGGTTTTTACATGAGCATATCGTTCCTCGCTCGCTGCACCTGTCTTGAGGTTTTGAACTTGATGCTTGCTTCCACAGATTTCGTGCAGCAGGTAGTGATTTTGTCACGTATTCTTCGAACCAATTCCATTTTACAGACTCATATAGAGTCAATTCCATTTTACAGACTCATATAGAGTCAATTCCATTTTACAGACTCATCTAGAGTGAAGGTGTTGTGCTAGGGTCTGTACACACAAGTGATCCTTCTGGGGTAGCAAAAGTGCCAACAATGAATGAAGTCCATATATATAGACCTAAATTCATTGTTACTCTCTCACACCATTGATAGACTCCCTCTTCTTTAGAATGGATTATGATCACGATGCAGAATTAAGCCTGCACCAGCTTGTTCAATTCAAGAGATCCATTTTTACAGTTCTGAGGACCTCCAAAACGGAACGAGGCAGGTCATCGGATCATCGTGAGAAGCGATAAGTTACCAGGTTTGAAGCTTCATCAGCCTAAACCCTAAAACCAGGCATGTGTCTTTTCAGTTTCAGTTACAACTCTTGGCAATCAATGGTCTCATTTTCAAAACCTTTCACCGACCAAACCACCCAAAAACCTGTCATTACCAAAACCCTAACATTAACACTCCCACATCGCAAAATCTCACCGCCATGGACGACGAGGAGAAGGGACCGTGCAAGTCAATCTGCGCACTGACAACACTCCCACCCGACTTGAAACACATAAGACCGGAGGACAGAAAAGCGTACAGGCAGACACAAATCCAGCAATGGTTGGAGAACATGGTAGTGCGAGCGCCGAGGGAGTGTTTCGGGCACTACATAGGGCGAGTGTACACAATGATGTCCCGGGATCTCTCCTTCGATGCCTCAGCACGATACAACGTGGGCAACGAGTATCCCCATCTGTTGGATCGGTATGTGTGGCGAATACTCCAGGGCGCAAGATTGGGTATGATCAAGCATGGTGTGGTGATTGGGGCGGAGCAGGAGGCGCAGTACTTGGCACTTCTGCGAGAGGAAGTGGAGGAGTTGTTCAATGATGATCAGATCCTTCCGGATCCGAGGCTGAAGATGGAGCCTGGTGATACTTGGGTGCATGAGAAGGAGCATTGCGCCTCCAGTCGGGCTGCAAGAGCGTGCGAGAAGGATAATGAGCATACCAAAGGCTTCCATGAGGCCAAGTGCGATGGTGCTGCCGGCAAAAACTTCAAGAGCTTTTGAAGTGGGTGCTTTTCTTTCTTGGTTTGTTATGGTCGTGATGCGGTGATTTTTTGAGCTTTCGAAGTGGGTGCTTTTATTTCTTATTGGTTGCGGTAGTGTAGTCTTTTGAGCTTTCGGAGTGGGTTTCTTTTCATTGTTTATGGTGTTCTTGTGAAGAGTTTTGTTCATCTTGCATCATATGTATGCACTGCAAGAAATTTATGGTGTTTAAGATCTTTTGTTGCAATTGTTTGTAGTCAAATGAATGATTAGACAATCATAATCACTATGGTTTTCTTGTAGTGGTAAATGTGAGCAAGTAATGTTTTTTTTTCTAAGATTTAGGTGTATTCTCAATCACGCCAAGTCTATTTATGTGACATAAGTCATGATGTAATGATTTAAGGTTAAATTCAATATTTGGCAAGCTTTTTAATCAAACCAAGCTTTCATGGTTCTAAATTGGGTCTTCTTATCCATAATGGTAGTGATGTGGTAAATTTGTTGAAATTTTGCAAATCTTTCATCGTATGAATGTGAGCAAGTAGTTATTTTTTAACGATATTCTTGAGAATGTTTTGATTGGTTGACTATATCTTGAAATGTGCAATTTTTGTCAATGCCGTATGGTACTATGAGATATTTTTGTTGAAATGAATGCAAAAATTGCATTGTATGAAAATGAGCAAGTAATGATCTTCATACAAATGTCTTGATAAGGTAACTATCTTATGAAATGTGCAAACTTTGCCATTGTGAAACAACGGTTTAACATCTTTGCTTGACATGCTCATGAAACCACATCTTGCGCACTAAGATTGAGAATTGTGTGTTTTAAAAAATAGCTTATATTGCACTTCTTAATAATAGCAAATTTTGATTCGTTACCATACACTTCTTTTCTTTTTTGGAAAATAAATTCTCATTTAAGTAGGCTTCTATTTTCAATAATAAATATTGTTGGACCTCCTATCAACTTACGGTTTACTGAACAAAAATTTGTGAAAGAAATTGGCTTTATCCTAAAATAAATCTTTCTTACTTACATAAGATTTATCATGAAAATAAAATCTAATATTTCTTATCATGGTAGTTATTGATGTTCTTATCTTATATAGTTGGATAGCATAACCTTTTGCCAATGGCTTCTTGTTAAAATGTAGAGAATTAAGCAAGAATTTGACATCTCATTTATGTTAGCCAACGTATACCTTCATTTTCTTTCTCTTCTCCAATCCATCCTCTTCATTTAACAAAGAAAGTTTATGTTTTAAAATGGGTTTGTGTTATATTTCAATATGTGATGAAATAGTGGTGTTTTCAAGTAAAAGTAACAAGCATTACACATATTGTGTTGTATGGAATTGAGCAGGACATTATGTATTTCATGCTAGTTTCTTAAAATTTATAATAAATAAAGTGTGTTCTTTTCAAGATGTTTACCAAATTTCCAAACTGCGAACTATAGAAATTTGATAGGTGGCATGATAACACATTCCTATTTACAAAAAATTATGGTAATGAGTTAGAACGCAAAATGCATGTACTTTTCAAGAATCTCAAAAGAAAGAACTCAAAAATTGCATGCATAATATTAAGTTTTTGTATTAAAATGTCGTCAAGAATAGTTATCAATTGTATAAAATAATGATTGTTCAAACAATGTCCCCTCTAAAGTTGAAGAACATTGTCTCATATATGAAGAACTTCTACATGCCTACCTTCATAAGACCTAAAATCTCATTAATTTCTTTCCATTTGAAACAAATATAAATAACCTGCTTGCAATGATTTACAACAAATAAGAATAGATGAATAAAATTCTTAGTAGATATGCAAAGAGAGTGCTTCAAAATGGAGTGGTACCAATAATGAAGCTCTAGGCATTTTCACCAAGAGGAGGTATGTACCATGATAGCTTCGCAATCCAACAGTACCATGTTACATTGCAAACAATATATGGTGTCAAATGAGGGCATCATTTTAGAACCACCTATAAATTCACCTTCGAAAATTCACAACACATATAAAAGAGTCTAAAAATGATGCACCCACTTTTACTATTATTCCAATTACTTTTCCTATGCACAAAAATTGATATGCATCCACTTTGACTATCATTTTACTTCATTTCCCTATGCACAAAACTTTATTGAACCCTTAACTTTCACTACAGACTCTAAATGCTGAAATTTAGCACTCTCCCTTACATTGTCCAAAACAAAAAAAACTCTAGCGTATCATAATTCAACCCACCAAGGAAAGAGAAGCTCAAATGGGGTCGAATGCTTGAAACATATGTGTTGTTTTAAAAAAAACTGAAACTCTGACTCAATATATCTCAAGATATCTCAAGATCCGTACGGTGAAATTTGATAAAACTCGATGAACATACCAATTAGATAGTTACAGATAAGATACTAAGGTATAAGCACCTGTAACCGAAAAGTTAAGCATTTCAGCATATCGGAACTTGGGTTATCAATAAGGAATTATTTTTTGTGCGTAGAAACATAAGGTTCATGAAGAATGAGGATTTTTCATAAATAAATTAAGTAATATTAGAATTACTACAAATTAATTCTTTTCTGCAAAAGTTGTTCAGAGCCCATGGCAAACATATAGCTTCACCCATGATCGACAACACTTAGAGCAATTACGACTCACATAAATATGAATTTTCAGCCTGAATGCGATACAAATTCAACACTCTGTGAACCTATAACCAATAAGTGGATATTCTAATGTGAACACGATCACGCCTACTCTCAGCCGTCAAAAATGAGTGCCGATGTTTTGGCAGCTTCCTCACCACAAAGCCATCATGGTCCTTACACTTTATGATATTAAAACTGTTTTTGGTACAACCATTTGCGTTTATGGGAAACTCTAATTGTCCGTCATGGGTGTGTTTCTGGTTATGGGTGCTTATACCTTACCGTTGAATTTCCCAAAAATCAAACTAAAAATGCTCACGGATTTCCTGTATCAATGTAGAGCTTCTCCTTGAGGGGTTCAAATTTCCTTCCTTCAATCCTCTGCAAGTAAAAGTACAGTGGTCGTCCCTTCGCGTGACCAAAGGTCTTGAATTCGTCTGCGACGTCGAGATGGCGACCATGAGCAATGCCGATTCAATGGACGGTGTTCTGGTAGGGCCACCCGCACTTCCGGGCCCATGCGCGCCAAGCTATGGCGGACTTCGAAAGATCCCATGTCAGTAATATGGTAGGACTGTACTGTACAGTATCGGGAATCGTCAGGTAAGGTAGGGCAGGTGTTTCGTGTGCGGGAAGTGGGTTTCTCGTGGGACTAGCTAGTACAGAGCGCACGTCGTCGTTCAGAGCAAACTTCGTCTTTGGCGGTTTCATGCGCACCACCAAGGCTCATCGTTTGTGTGTGCACGACCTGGTTTCAGTCACTTATTGCTGATTCCGAGTTAGCGCAGCTGTCAAGACACTGTGTGCGTGCTTGAGGAGCCTGCAGTCGACGCCCAGGCGAGGTTGCTGATTTCGAGGCGGCTGCGACTGATTGATAGCGACGGAGCACTGCACGTGTGTATTCGGAATCCGAAAGTTGTGTCGTCGCTTGAACTGCAAGAACTGACTTATTCTGCGAAGTGAGATAGAGCTCAGCCACAAGAATCGATGGTCTGATCGAAGGGAGACACGTACTGAGGTTGCGGTGTGGTTCACACTAGAGTATCAGCTTGCGAGGTTTCGTGACCAGTCAGTCAGTCTGCTGTAAGGGCTACGGGACGGCAGGCGGGCCTGGACCTGAACGCCTTCATGCTGCGAACGTTCAAAGGTACACGCCTTGGATCCATCTACTTTTGACTAAGTCCGCATAACAGGCTCATGATCAAGTTGCTTGCTTGATGTAGTGACTATGTTATGATCATGTGGTCAAGGAACAGTATATGAGCCGATGGCGTCCTTTGTTGAGAGTGTGTATGTTTGCTTTGTGTTGCAGGTGAAAGATTCTGAAGAAGAATATAGGCTAGGGGATTGTATGTTTGGTGTGTTGTTGACATGGGCGAATTTCAGAAAACATTGTTCGGTGGGGTTACTTCTATATTCGACACTGCTCTCTTGATGCTGGTGTTCGTTCAACTCAAAGAGCGATTGCGGTCTGCCGCCGAACGAGAACGAGAAAACGAAGGGGAAATAAGCAAGTTGGAGCCGAGTTGCTCTGAGTTGGGACCGCATCGAAGTAGAGAACAACAGTTGAAGCTCAAGGAGCCCAAGCACACGATATTCTTGAGTCACAGTGGAGCCCAGAAGGACTTCACAGGCTTCCTGTTCCGGGCCTTGAAGGATGCGCACTATGCACCATTCTTTGATGCGGACGACGAGAGTCTACGCACAGGTGAGAAGTGGTACACCACTTTAATACAAGCAGCTCGACAATGTCACGTTGCTGTTTTGGTGTTGTCACGAGATTTCTTCACGAGGTCAAAGTGGCCAATGATGGAATTGAATGAGTTCGCAAAGATCCAGAAAAGGGATGATAGTGGAGTGTCTCTGGGTCCCAAGCTTAGAGTGTTACCGGTGTTTCTCAACATAACTTTCGAGGAATATGAGAAAAGCAAAAATGAAAAGATATGGTTGAAAGATTGGACAAAATGGAAAGAAAGTGACAACAGAAACTCGATCGATCTGGAAGAGTGGCATCAAGCGCTATCAATTATCAAGAAAAGCAAGGCCTTGAGTTATCAGAAGGAGGGACATCATAACTTCGTCCAAAAAGTGGTGGACGCAATTTTTAAGTTGGTGGAACCAGATGTGAAGTACGATGTTCCAGATAATCAATCGATTGGAAGTGTGTGCACGGTAAGTATTCTTACTACATGCTTTTAGGGTGGGCTGATGGAAGGTAGATTTGATAGATTTTAAATACCATTGTGATATGCTGCGTGACATGGGTTAAAGAATTAGAATTGATGTAATGTAAATAAGTTCAATGTAAGATTAGCACTAGTATTATTGTGGATCGATGTTGTGGATTATTGTACATTATTATTGTGTATTTTGCAAAACAATGTTGTTGAAGGCCTTGCTACTGATTTTTGTATGTCTTCTATTTTGATAGCCAATATTGAAAAAATTGAAGGAGATTTCACCATCCTCCAAGTACAAGGTGAAGGTGATGGGCTTGTATGGTATGGGAGGAATCGGCAAGACAACCATCTCAAGAGCAATTTGTAATGAAATGTTGAGAGAATATAGCGGGAAAGTATGCCATATTGAGCTTGGCCACATGACATCACTAGAGGTTCAAAAACAAATTTTGAAAGAGTTGACACATGCAAATTCTACAACTCTTGATGAGCATCATGGCAAGGTAATGACCGTCACGTCCTTGCACAATTGATGGGATTTAGTGTTTACAGTGGATAATTATCTTAGGCCTCGGTATCTAGTGTTTGTTGGATTGAAATTGAATTGAGAATTGCGAGTTATTTTGTATTTACATCCTTACATGGTTGAAATCCTAGAGCAAAAAATTTGACTCCTAATAGCATTGTATAATAGCTGATTGATGACTTATTCTTGTTATTATGAATTGCATTGATAATAGTTTTTTGCAATCCTTTACTTGATTAGACCAAACTCTAACATTTGAGCTTTTTCTTGACAGCTTCATGGCCTTTTAAAAAAGCGCATCAAAGAGCATAAAGTATTTCTTGTCATTGACAATGTTCAAAGTCACGAAGTTGAAGAAGTTAAAAATTATCTACAAGTTGAATATCATGACAAGAGTATGATTCTTGTTACTTCCCGATCCTTGGACATTTTAGTTCAACTTTCCATTAATCAAAGTGATTGCATGGAAATGCCCCCAATGGATCCTGCCATTGCCAATGCTGTGTTCTCTTACTATCTTGGTCACAAGATTTCTTCGGAGAATGCAATTTTTTTCAAAGAATATGTGGAAAAATGCAGCTTTATGAAAGAAGGAAGTGGTGATTCCAAGAAGTGGTATCTTCCCTTGGCACTTAACCCCTAAAGGCCCAGGAAAGCCGAATCGGCGTTTTGCAGTTTTGGGCACCTTAGATGAGAGGTCAAATTTTGGTGTTTTGGGCTGTAATTTGGTGTGTGTGTCGGGAAACATAGTAATTGTGTGTGGTAAAATTTGCAAAGTAAGATTCCAATTTTAGTGCCTTGTAGAGCAAATTTTTGATTTGGAGTTGAGAAAGGGCAGAACGGGTTGTTGTTGTGGCCACTAAGGAACAAGGTGGAAATGGGGGCAGTTGCGAGGGTCACTCGAGAAAACTCCAGAGGGGCAGGGGTTCCAAGCAGGGTTTTGGAGGACCCAACATTCGGCAGAATTGAATGCTTTGGGACTGGCCAAAGATTGACGCCCCCTCCAAATACATGTCATAACTACAAACTTCGTGAAACTGGCGGCTGAGAACACACTGACATGGGGCGATTCAAATTTCAGAATTTGAATGAGAAACTCATGGAAAGATGTTGGGAACAACAAACAGCATACATCAAATCCAAAGCATATTTCAAAAGTAACAAAAATCCATTATGGCTAGTTTTGCAAATTCTTTGGACGGGGTTCCTGTGACTGCTGCCATCATTTCACTAGCAACTACCGATTCGAGAGAGGCGAGTGCAACAGTAGGAGAAGGATTCATCGAGGTGCCAGTATGGACCGAAAATGATCAGAGCACTGAAAATGGTGATTACGCAGTAGAGTCTTCGGCCAGGAGATCGAACAGCTCCTTCGTGGTCCAACTGTACTTGCCGCCGAGGTTGAGCTTCAGCGAGAGGAATCGGCGGCGAACTGTACGTGCCAGGGAGGTCGACGAGTTCCTTCGGAGGCGTACTGCAGCTGCCTCCGACCGTCCAGCTTCAAGGTCGCCGCTGCATCAAGTTCGGCAGCCTGCAGATCATCACCAACTTCGGCAGCCCATGCGCCAGTGAGCGATCAGATGATTGCACAGATCGAGGAGCGATCACATCAACGGGTTCGAATACATGAACATGAACTTGGTTTGCATGTGGAACTTGCATGGTAAACTGACATCACATCAACTGACTAATATGACCATATGCAGGAACCCAATACTGCGGTTGTGAGTGTCGGAAACTTGCAGCCACTTCTTATTTCGACATTGCCGCCTCCATCTGCCGATCCAGAAGCTCGCCTTCGTTCCTGGGCTGTACGCAAACACCTTCGAGCACATCAGATTCATGACCTCCTTTCACTGCTTGATCAAAAACATTTGCGCAGTTTACGCGTTCGTAAGAAGTCCAAAGCTTGGCCAAGAAATCCACAAGCAAATAATTTCCGACACCATTTCTACAGGCAAGCCGCACATATTCTAGGGTGGGTTGATCAACACGCTTTTGAGCAAGAATTTCTTGATATTGTCAAATCTACTTGGCCCGATACAAGCAATGCCTCCACGTCGATCATGGAAGAAGTCAAAGGAGGTGAGTATCTCTTGTGTAACATGTACCTAAATTTCATAGTTGAGAGTTATGAGTAATGTCTAACTTGGAGAATACAGATGGAGTGGGACAATATTCCAATGAGAAGGAGTTCACGTCTACAGACACAACCGGAACCAACTACGGTTCCTCCAAGCCCACCATCTAGTCCTGAAGCAATATTACCTCCTCAACATCAAGAATTGCCAGATCTAGGACCTGGAGTTGAGCTCATGACCTTCCCTGATACAGATGTTGGCTTCAACGGCGAGTACTTGAATTCGCAATCTCCAGTGCATGCGTATTACCCAAGCTCAGAAGAATTGTGTAATGAAGAAGGAGAAGATGATAGTGGTATGGAGAGAGCTGCAAGTCTTGAGGATATCCTCTGGCCACCTGAAGTCTTGCTTGCAGCAATAAACTTTGGCCGAAGAGGACGGAAGAGAGGTGGTGAGATCTACAATGCTGGACCTGATCCCGAAGAAGCAAGCGGGAGTGGTGAGATGCACGGACCAGCGCTGCAGCTAGGCGTCGACCAAGATTGCGGTGATGCAACGGCGTTGCGACTAGTATGGGACTCAAGCCGGCGGACTGCGGGCTGGCACAGCGCCGCGGCCACGAGGTCGGGCCACGTCGGCGGCGAGTCAAGCGCGTCGGCTGCCAGCTGGGGTCCGGCGCCGAGCGCAGCGGGGCATCTCCAGCCGAACAGCAGCAACGGCCGGCACGCCTGCTTACCCGGGCACCAGGGCCTTCCTGTGGCGGGTGCATCGCCTTCTGGCCTTCCCCTTACAGGCCATACGCTTGGGCTACAAGGGCAACCAGTAGTTGTGACTTCAGAAGAAAATATTGGTCAATTCACATTGCAGCCAAATATTTTTATTGGGGAGAGAAGTACTGGTATTGGGCCTGGAGAATTCTATGGCAATGATACTGAGGGCGGTAATAATAATATGGAGTGGGATGATGATGTTGAGGAAGAACATATAATAAGAAGGAGAATGACACGCAATGGTGTGAGGGATGATTTGGGTGGGAATGATAGTGAGGACTTACCCAATTTTGAAAGTGCCTCTGATAGTGATGGAGATAATCGTAACGATGGGTTACCCCATCAACAAGAGGATATTAGGTGGCAATTTAGAATGAGACTTGGGGAAACCCAAGTATTATGTATAATCCAATGCCGATATCATTTTTGGGGAAACCCATGGGTCCTTCTCATCATCATCGTGGTATGCCAAGTTTTATGGATTTATTTGGCCTCTTTTGGACTCCACACATGTTGGCCACTATTGTTCAAGAAACTAATCGGTATGCAAATGCTCCTTTAGATGAGCATGGAAATACCAAAGGTGGTCCTACTTGGGAGAATATGACAATTTCGAGCCTCAAAGCATTTATGGCCTTAGCCATATATATGGGGTTGAGGGTTCAACCTAATGTAAGAACATATTGGATGCGTGATGACCTCTTTGGATGCCCAAGTATTTCAAATATATTTACACGGGCCCGATTTCAAGACATTAGGAGATGTCTCCATCTTACAAACATGGAAGGACAAACTAGAGGGGACCCGGGTTATGACAAAATCGGTCAAACAAGATGGTTAGTCAATGCTATGAGAGATCAATGTAAAAAGGCATGGTTTCTTGGAAAATATTTGACCATTGATGAAATGATGATTCGCTATAAGGGGACATATTCACCGATACGTCAATATATGCCTAAGAAGCCTCAAAAGTGGGGCTTGAAGGTTTGGTGTTTGGCATGCTCGATTTCAAAGTTCGTATGGAATTTCGAGATCTATTGTGGAAAAGACAATATTGTAGCCCCCCTTCCCATAGAACAACCTAATATTGTTCTTGGCGATGCTCGATTGGCCCATAATGTAGTTATGAGGTTAGTGGATGGCCTTTGGAACTTAGGCCATTGCGTGACAATGGATAATTACTTCACTAGTTTTGGACTTTTCACAACTCTTTTATCACGGGAAATGTATGCATGTGGGACAATAAGGGCAAACCGGGTTGGTCTTCCCTTAGATTTGAAAAACACCAATTCTTTCAAAAATGTGCCTCAAGGCACAACTTTATGGAAAATGCATGACACCCGCACGATATCATGTGTTATGTGGAAGGATAAGAAGCCCGTGCTTCTTATTTCCACTCATTATTTGCCAATTCAACCCCCATGTGAGAAGGTAGTAACGGTCCCTCGGCGAAATGGTGCAAGTCGTGAAATGATTCTAACATCCCGATTTTGAAAGAATATACAACTCACATGCGAGGTGTAGATGTTGCCGATCAACTCCGAGCATCCTATTCATGCCAAAATGCGGAGCCACAAGTGGTGGCACCGTATTTTTTTCTTCTTATTGGATGTCTCGATTGTCAACATGTATATATATTATTTGGAGTGTGTGAAACACTATCGATATAACCGCACGCCGATGACACACCTTCAATTCAAGAAGGGCTTATGTGAAGCCCTTCTTCAAGGGTGGCCTATGAGAGATTCACACCCCGCGGATATTCCTCGAGCAAGGAACACGCCATTGATTTGTGTACCCACATATACAAAATTACGACGTCGGTGTGTGGTTTGCCAAAAATTTGAACCACATTATTATCGCCGGAAGTGTGGAGACAAATGGATGTGTCTCAATCGAGGTTGCTTTGAGAAGTGGCACACAGATATTGCCATACGACGCCAACGCCATATGTGAGTGAATGTAAGTATTTCTTTTTGCATACAAAGAGGAAGCTCAAGTTTGTTACCCCACATTTTGCGCATATAGTACTTTGCTTGTGAATAATAGTACTTTCCTTGTGAATAATACTTTGCTTTATTTCAACCCCACAAACAAACGTTAGTAATAATAATATGAATAGTACTTTGCTTGTGAATAATACTTTGCTATGTTTTTTATCCCACAAACAAATATGAATAGTAGTTGAGTTATGAATAATACTTTGCTTTATTTCTTACCCCACAAACAAATGACACCACAATAATTTGAATATTGCTTGTGAATAATTCTTTGCTTTGTTTCTTACCCCACATACAAAAGTTAGTAATAATACTATGAATAATACTATGCTTATGGATAATTTATTTTTTATTAGTTACATTAGAATTCTTGTAAATTGATAAATTTTGGTGATTTTGTAGGTGTTCGGCAATCCCTGGAGTCCTTTCTCCAGTTAGGAGAATTCTATTTTGTGCCCTGGAGAACGACTTCGCAAAGGGGGCTTCAATCAGTGCGCCTACTGCACGGTACAAGTGGTGGCCAGGGACGGCAGCAAGGCGGGCCAGCTCCTCCAGCTCGGCTCTTTCCAGATCACGAAATTCCTGCCACCTCATGTGGCTCCCCAAGGTGCCAGTCAAATCCACTTTGTCGTTGCAAGCGTGGGCCTTTTTGTCAGATCATCTTTTTATAGGGAACTTATAAAGAGCTTAGGGAGCTTAGTAACGGTGGGGAGCAACGGGAAGAAAGCCCTCCCTTTATTGCAAGTGACACATGTCATAGCTATCTACATAGAATATTAGGCAAAGTATTTATGGTGGCAGTAGGCTATTCATAGCTCTGCCATATTGCCAGCAATGGGCCCGTAAGATTGAGAATGGGTTCCCATTCTTCTTTGTTGCCCGTCCATTTACTAATTTGCATATGTGTGTTTATGTTCTCCAAAATTGTCAATAATTGAGATTTTACTTTTTTCAAATTTTTTTCCCCATGACTCTGATTTGTGTAAAGGAACATTTTCACCGTTCACTTTTGAAAAATTCAAAAAGTTGATGGTGGATTTGTATTAGAACCCCAATTTGTTCACTTAGAGTACTTTTTTGCCTCCTTCTAGAAAAAAAAAAAAAAAAAATGAAGGTCCAAAAAGTGGAATGAGTGTCTAAAATTTTGCATGGGTGTGGCCAACTTGATTTCTAACATGGAAAAAATACTAGCAAAATGTTTAGGGTAACAATCACCAAGTCTCCCTTTGCACCAAGTAGACTATGTCTTTCGGGCAAGCCACAAAAAAATTTCTGCATCAACTTTGAACGTTATGATCTCACAAATGGTGCAGATCCAACGGTTGAGATTTGACATGGTAATCATGGATGAAGTTAGGTTCAAGATCTTACGGTTGAATGTTCCAGAATACAATAAAAATTTATGCCATACTCCAAACTCCACAATGTGGTCAAAAATCGCAGATTTTGAGATTGGAGGTTGCAAAAACGCTTGGGCCTTTAGGGGTTAAGGTTGTGGGAAGTCAGTTACAATTAATTACCTCTAAGAAGTGGGAACCAAAAAAATCCATGGAGAAATTTATGGAGAAATTGAAAGGTCAAAGTTTTGAATCATCAAGGGAGAGCAATCTGCCTATATTCTCTATTTTACGGCTTGGATATGATACACTATGCTTAGAAGACCAATTCATATTTTTGGACTTGGCCTTGTTATGGACACCTCGATGGAAAAATTGGAGATTTGACTTGAAGCATATGTGGGGATGGATGTGTATAATGCACAGGAAAACAAAAGAAGCTATGGACAAGTCTGTAAGTACATGATCTCAACCATTGAAAGCTTGGTTGCAATTGCATGATAATGATGTTGGAAACAATTTTCACCAAGGAAAGGATATAGTAAATTCTACTTAACATCTTCACTAGATGAACTTCAAATCCATGTGAAGAAAATATTATTAAGTATATACTATTAAGTTTTATTAAGTTTAAAAAATTATTGTTCATGATTTACGTTCATGTTGGGCAACTTGAATCTTGCTTTATGACTTTTCTTTTTTTAATAGTCGAAATGGAAAGTTTCTTTTATTTAAGTATATTGAATGTAAACAATTGCTTGTGTCTCTCTTAAGTTGTGAATATGGTACTTTGACATGTACAACTTTTCCACAATTGTTTTCAATGGGGATGACAAATTTTTAAGATAAGAAGATCATAATATCAAGGATTGACCTTCTTGTGTGTAGTTGATATAAAGTTTCTTAACATTGTAAACTTGATGTTTGCTAGTATAGAGAACTAATGCTATGATAAATGAATTTTGCAGATTAATGCCTTGCAAACAAATGGGCTTCTTGACACTTATCATCATTTGAATGGATTGAAGAGGGTTTATATTCATGATTTATATATTGATTTTGCAGAGGCCGAGGCCCAAATAGGTTCATTAAAAAAAAGGCGATATCTTATTGATAGAAATGGAGTTGATGTGCCTTTTGAGCTTCTCAAAAATCCACCTGGTTCATGTTGGGCAAATTTAGAAAGGTTGATCATTTACAATAATGAACTAAAGAGCTTCGAGAAAGCAAAGCTAAAATGGTGTTCAAACCTTGAAGCCTTGTACTTGTACAATTGTGACAAGCTTTGTAGTATTGATCTCGGATCGTTGGAGAATTTGAGAAGCATTGAAGTTGTTGCATGCCCCAAGCTTGCTTTGAGCAATAATGAAGTTCAGAGGTTGAGCAATCTAAGCTTTGTTCAAATATCAGATTGTGATGGAACCTTTCTTCATGAATTGTTTCAAAGTTCGATAGAGCTTCAAATTCTTATAGTAGATCATTGTTCAAAGCTCAAAAGTTTAGAGGGAATTAGCAAAGCATCTTCTCTACAGATGCTTGATATATCTCATTGTGGTGATTTGAAAGAATTGCCTAGAGATATGAGAAAATTGGGCCATCTAGAGGACTTGATTATCGACAGATGCATAAATTTGGTGGATTTAGGTGGCATTGGAGCTCTTAAGGCTTTGAAGAACATTGATGTTCGCTTTTGCATGAGCTTGAAGGTGTTGCCAAAAGGTTTCAATGGATTGAAACATTTAGAAAAACTTAATATCTCTGATTCTTCGGGATTATTGAATTTAGATGGCATTCAAGGTTTGGTAGCTCTAAAGAATTTGGATGCTTCACGTTGCTCAAGCTTGAAAGAGTTGCCAAAAGATTTGAGTGGGTTGAAGCATTTAGGGGAACTTCATCTCGTTGGTTGTTCGGGATTATTGAATTTGAACGGCATCCAAGATTTAAAAGCTCTAAAGAAGTTTTATGCTTCAATGTGCTTGAGCTTGAAGGAGTTGCCCGAGGATTTGAGTGGGGTGAAGCATTTAGAGGAACTTCATCTCTCTCGGTGTTCGGGTTTACTGAATTTGGATGCCATCAAAGGTTTGGAAGCTCTAAAGAAGTTAGACGCTTCGAGGTGCTCAAGTGTGAAGGAGTTGCCAAAAGATTTGGATGGGCTAAAGCATTTAGAGGAACTTTATCTCTCTGATTGTTCGGAATTATTGAATTTGGATGGCATCCAAAGTTTGGTAGCTTTAAAGAAGTTGTATGCTTTAAGGTGCTCAAGTTTGAAGGAGTTGCCAAAAGATTTGCGTGGGTTGAAGCATTTAGAGGAACTTCATCACTCAGGTTGTTGGAAATTATTGAATTTGGATGGCATCCAAAGTTTGGTAGCTTTAAAGAAGTTGTATGCTAAAAGGTGCTCAAGCTTGAAGGAGTTGCCAAAAGATTTGCGTGGGTTGAAGCATTTAGAGGAACTTTATCTCTCTGACTGTTCTGGGTTATTGAATTTGGATGGCATTCAAGATTTGGAAGCTTTGAAGAAGCTAGATGCTTCAATGTGCTCAAGCTTGAAGGAGTTGCCAAAAGATTTGAGTGGGTTGAAGCATTTAGAGGAACTTTATCTCTCTGAGTGTTCTAAATTATTGAATTTGGATGGCATCCAAAGTTTGATAGCTTTAAAGAAGTTGTATGCTTTATGGTGCTTAAGCTTGAAGGAGCTGCCAAAAGATTTAAGTGGGTTGAAGCATTTAGAGGAACTTCAGCTCTTTGGTTGTTTGGGATTATTGAATTTGGATGGCATCCAAAGTTTGGTAGCTTTAAAGAAGTTGTATGCTACAAGGTGCTCAAGCTTGAAGGAGTTGCCAAAAGATTTGCGTGGGTTGAAGCATTTAGAGGAACTTCATCTCTCTATTTGTCCAAGATTATTGAATTTGGATGATATTCAAGATTTGGAAGCTTTGAAGAAGCTGGATGCTTCAATGTGCTCAAGGTTGAAGGGGTTGCCAAAAGATTTGAGTGGGCTGAAGCATTTAGAGGGACTCGATTTCTCTGGTTGTTCAAGATTATTGAATTTAGATGGCATTCAGGATTTGGAAGCTCTGAAGAAGATGAATGCTTCAATGTGCTCAAACTTGAAGGAGTTGCCAAAAGATTTGAGTGGGCTGAAGCATTTAGAGGAACTTAATCTCTCTAATTGTTCTGAATTATTGAATTTGGATGACATTCAAGATTTGGAAGCTTTGAAGATGCTTGATGCTTCAATGTGCTCAAGCTTGAAGGAGTTGCCAAAAGATTTGAGTGGGCTGAAGCATTTAGAGGGACTTGATCTCTCTGGGTGTTCAAGATTATTGAATTTGGATGGCATTCAGGATTTGGAAGCTCTGAAGAAGCTGAATGCTTCAATGTGCTCAAAATTGAAGGAGTTGCCAAAAGATTTGAGTGGGCTGAAGCATTTAGAGGAACTTAATCTCTCTAATTGTTCTGAATTATTGAATTTGGATGACATTCAAGATTTGGAAGCTTTGAAGATGCTTGATGCTTCAATGTGCTCAAGCTTGAAGGAGTTGCCAAAAGATTTGAGTGGGCTGAAACATTTAGAGGGACTTGATCTCTCCGGTTGTTCAAGATTATTGAATTTGGATGGCATTCAGGATTTGGAATCTCTAAAGAAGCTGGATGCTTCAATGTGCTCAAACTTGAAGCAGTTGCCAAAAGATTTGAGTGGGCTGAAGCATTTAGAGGAACTTAATCTCTCTAATTGTTCTGAATTATTGAATTTGGATGACATTCAAGATTTGGAAGCTTTGAAGAAGCTGGATGCTTCAATGTGTTCAAGCTTGAAGGATTTACCAAAGGATTTGAGTGGGCTGAAACATTTAGAGGGACTTGATCTCTCTGGTTGTTCAAGATTAGTGAATTTGGATGGCATTCAGGATTTGGAATCTCTGAAGAAGCTGGATGCTTCAATGTGCTCAAACTTGAAGCAGTTGCCAAAAGATTTGAGTGGACTGAATCATTTAGAGGAACTTGATCTTTCTCATTGTTTTGAATTATTGAATTTAGATGGCATTCAGGATTTGAAAGCTCTAAAGAAGTTTAATGGTTCGACGTGGTGAAGCTTGAAGGATTTAGATGATTTAACTGTTGTATATTTTTGACATTTAGATTGAATGTCTGAAACTGTGAGGAGCCATTATTTCTCAATCTGAAGATTGTTTTGGAATTACTATCATTGTGTCTCTAATCAAGTCTTGTTTGTGTGGTGGAATTTGCAATCATAGATAAAAAGTATGAATGAATGACATACATTTTAGTGAAGGCACCTTTAGTTTTTTTGGATTTTTTAACATTAGGCTTGTTTTATCAACTTATCATTTTGTGGAAGTTTTTTTTTTTTTTTTTTTTTTTTACTTGGACATGGTTTTTAGTTGAATATTGACAGATTTGTAGTTGGTAGTTCTTTCTTTCCGAATACTTTTAGTTTTGAGTTGCAATGATGTTTTCAGAATGAAAAAAGTAATTGAATGAATGATTCCTAAGGACCTAACTTCGTTTTTAAGAATGGCTTTCAGGTAGAGTCTAGGTTTAATGGTAGAAACCTTGACACAAATCAAAGGTACTTTAAGGATAAGGCACCACAAGCCTTGGCTTGGTGGTTAGGGCTTAGGCCCCCAATGAGGAGGTCGTGGGTTCTATTCCCCATGCCGGCTTGGTGCTGACCACAATAGTCCACCCAACTATTGTGGGGGGTCTTTGGACCTTGTTGTATGGGTACCTCAAAGCCCTTTGGGGGGATACTATGTCAAGTATCTTCAAGGCACTAGTAACTAGGCTAGAAACTAGCGTAGTTATAGTGTCCACCCTCGAGAGGGGGAAGTAGTATTGTTCCAATTTCCCCTTGTCCGGTGGCCATCGGGATATTAGCATTACGAACGGACACTTCATTCACGCCGGCCCCTTAGAAAGGGACCGGAGTTTCTATCTATCTATCTATCTACTTTAGGGATACGGCTAGAGTTTGAGTGCATGGTGTGTAGATTTGGAGTATTTTTCCTTTGTAAAATTTTGGCACTTTCCACCATTGCTAAAGAAAAATCTGAGCTATGATTTTTCATTGATGAATCATTTTCGCACACGAGTGTTTTGAGATGAAGTTAAACACTTTCATAGGTGGTGATTTTTTCATTGCAATAGGTTTGTTAGTTGCATTTTGACTTAAAAGATCATGAAATATTAGAAAGAAGATGAAATTTTGTGATTTTTTAGGTACTAATGTATTATAATCTTACAATCTATGAGGCCCTATGAGTCATGACTCTAAATTTGATCCACATGACCTAGAACAAGTTTATTACGAGATTATTCGGTTGAGATGTGGATAGCTTACTTTCATTTTCATCTAACACTTTGGAAATGTTTCTATTTTTTGGCTCAAGACCTCCTTCGATATGTAGGGATTAAATAAGTTAAAGCATTTAGAAAACTCATTTTTCTGATTGTTTAAATATATTGAATTAGATGGCATTCAAGGTGTGGATGCTTTTGAAAAGTTGAATGTTTCGACATGCACAAGGGTGAAGAAATTACTAAGAGATTTTAGTGAATTGAAGTATTTTGAGGAACATAATCTTTCTTATTCATGAAGTTCATTGAATTTGGATGGCATGCAAGGTTTGAAGTCCTTAAAGAAGTTGAATTTGTCGTACATAAGCTTTAAAGAGTTGTCAAAAGATTTGATTTGGTTAAAGCATTCCAGAGAGTTAAACTTCTCACATTGTTCGGAATTATTGAATTTGGATGGCATTCAAGGTTTCTGAGGCTGTAAGGAAGTTCTATGCTAAAAAGTGAAAAATCTTGAAGGAGTGCTAAGAGGTTTAAGTGTGAGCAATTAGAAAAATTTGATCGTTCTAATGTTTGAGGTTATTGAATTTAGGTGACATACAAGTTGTGGATGCTTTATGCCACCTAAATTCAATAACTTCAATTTTATGCTAAAAAGTGCTTGATGGAGTTCCCAAATGGTTGAAGTGGGTTGAAGTTTGAATAGTTGAACAACCAATACAGTAATCAAGTAGTTGGATGTACCCAACTTTTAATAGAAATTCCATACATGAGTTAATCCGGCTTGTGCAAATTGTATCCAATGTGAAGACAAGGCTTTCCTTAATTTGGAATGTAAGAAGGTGAACACCGCTTTAAACTCTTTAAATATAGTAATGGAGCCTGAGAAGTCAAAGCTCAAAGGTGGGCATGCCTATTCAACATTAAAATTTGATTTCAATGTTGAATAGCCATCACTAAGAGTAGAAGTGTAACGCATGAAAGATGCAACACGAGGTGCCAAGAGGTCCTTTTTAATTCAAACACATACATATAAAGGATAGAGATGACCATTGTTATATTTTGAGTGAATTAAAGGCACGGACAAACTACCTTTTATGGGTGTCTCAAAAGCCCTTCACCCAATTAAAGGTCTGTAAGGGGCTACTATCCTTCTAAATACTCTATACCGCTTTTCCAAAGCTCTATCTTTATGTGTGAAATGCCAAATCTGCTTGGTGCAAAATTGGCCGTCATGCTTCAACCACATGACTAAGTTTTGGTTGTTAAAGTTATCTTATTTTCGTGTGGTAGTTAAATTTTGGAGGCATTATAGAAATTGAATGCTTATTATTGCACAAGCTTAACTCCTAGATGTCCTTGGGTCCAAAAACTCACCTACAAAAATCCATGGTCTTTGAAGAATTGTATCTCCTTCCTCCACTATTGCTTCATTTTTAATTTTATATGTTGGCTTAAAATCTATTTCAAGTCCTAGCTCTATGGTAGAAAAGCTAACTTTTGTGGAAGATGCTTTAAAGACATGGCATGAATTTCAAAGCAAGAGGTCTAGATTATGACTACTTTTCCTTTGTAAAATATGAAGCAATTTCACCGTTGCAAGGCTATCATCTAAGCCAAGAGAGTATTTTAGTGATTTTATATGTTTGAGAGTACTATTGAATGAAGGTGAATTAATCTTTTGTTGATGAATTTTCATTCATGAAGCTTTGACATAAGCTACCATAGGCTTTGATTGTAAGTGGTTTGTTGATGGCATTTCCACTTCAAAGTAAAAAGTTAGAATTCCAAGAATTTTTTAGTACAAAAACATTTTAACGCCACAATTTATTAGACCTCTTGCCTTCATATTTGCTTTAGATCATCTTTGTTAAGTCTATGACAAAATTCGATGTGAATGTCTTACCTCCATTTTTATTTATGACAATATAAAAAAAATTATGTTTTTATAAAAATTAAAAACAGGTAGCGACATATAAGGGCTAAAGTCCTAATGAAGTTGCTAAAGTATTGAGTAAGTTGAAATACTTATAGCAATTTTATTCTTTGGGATGAGAGAGATAGATGGACATGAACTCCGCTTTTCTTTTGAGGTTGACATGAATAGAGTGTGTTTGTCTTAACAATGAGTCGATGTCCACTAGACAAAAGTACATTGGTACAAGACTACTCACCCCTTTTGGGAATAGACACTTAAGTAACCAAAAAATAAATACTAGCAGTACAAGTAAGCGTGTTTTTTTTTTTTTTTTTTTTTTTTTTTTTTTTTTTTTTTTTTTTTAATAAATAAATTTAATAGGTACATATGGTGGTACCACCTATTGATAAACACCAAGTCATGGTTCCAGATTGATTGGGACAATTATATTGCAAGTAAACGGTCCAAGTTCGGTTCTTGTTAGACTTGTTTGAGCTTTTCATGTGATGTGCATGACTTGGTGTTGCTGGTAATTTGTCGTCGGAAAGAAAGCTTGTACCAATCAATTGGCCCCGTCCCATCTACCTGAGACAAGTGTTACTTTACTGTAAGAAGTGGTTTGTGCCACTATTTCCCCACCTCTTTCTTATTTTATGTCGTAACTGTAGTTAGTTAATTATTAATATAATTTGGTTATTTTCTATTTTTCTTTTGTGTAAAATGATAGAACTGGCATGTTGTATACGAATGGTATTTATTTCTTTGAATGTGTGCTTAAGGTTGGTTTTAGGTATTTTGAATTTATTTTCAAGGTGTTTCATTGAGGGAATATGTGTTGTGCCTCTGGCTCGTGCACTGATGACTATGAGTAGGTCAACTTCCCACCCCAGGTTAATGATGTTATTGATAAATGGTTGTAATTTTGAATTCTTTTTCAATTGTTCTTGTGGGAAGTTGTTGTGTTGCAGTATGTAAATTCAATAAATTAAATTGTGAGGTTATCAGATGGACTTAATGGTAGGTCGCTTTTGTGTGGAAGTCCTTTTACTTCCTTAGGATGATATAAACCTTTATAGCAACTTGTAGAGGTATGAGCTATTATTGACAAGTCATGAAAGGTAGTAATTTTTTAGTTTTATTTCTCTATTGTCATAGCTTATAGAAGCTTATATAACAATCTAATCTAGAATTGGGATTCTTAAAAGTAAAATCTATTAAGGCGTAATTCTTGCCATGAACCTTGTATGATTTCCACATGAGTAATTGTAACATAATTTGTATGCTTTTAAACATCCATGAAATCTAGTCAAATATGCATATTTACAATATATCAATGATATTTGTATGCAACTTTATAATTTTATCATCTCTAGTTTTATTATTTTGAGGATATCCTATCTTAATATGAGTATATTTTTCAAAAAAATGGAGTAAATTATACTTAAATGGTGAAACAGATGTTTTAGATATACAAAGTAAGAACAAATGACATTAATTTTTTTTGGCTATGAATTTAAATGCAAATGTATGCAATTGTTTAAATAATGTGAATAATAAGTTCAAAGGGTTGGAGGAATATTAGAATTCCAAGATTTAATAGAGCAAGAAATTGTTGAATTGGAGAGATATTCAAGCTATAAAGGCTTTTAAGGAGTTGTAAAGTAGTTCATGTACAAAAATATACATTTGATGGTGTTGAACCACATCGAAAGAGTATTCATATAGATCCAACAATGAATGAAAACATCATTGTTAGAAAAAAAGCAACACTTCCTTACATATTACTATGTAGATGGAAGGTGGACCGTTAGATGTGTCAACAAGCATGCGAGTGAGTACACTTTGCAATTATCACTACACCAAATGTTTAATTACACACATGGAAGAAAATCCAAAAATACAAAACATCATAAGGATTTGAGCAAGTTTGATATTATGGATTGCTTTAGAGGGCTCTTTGATTTGACTTCTACTCTTAACCCCTAAACGTCCAGGAAAGCCGATTGTGCTTTTTGGCATTTTGGTCAGCCTAGATGAAGGGTCAAATTTCATTATTTTGAGCTGTAAATTGGATGGCATGTGGGTAAATGGACCTAGTTTGTGTGGTAAAAAATGCAAAGTCAAATTCCTATTTTTCTGTCTCCTACACTAAATTTTAGTTATGAAATCGAAATAGGGCAGGACGGGCTGGTTGCTTTACCAATGAGCGAAGACGGTGTCAGAAGGGGCAGTTGCTTGGGCATGGCCAGTAATTTAGAGGAGGGCAGTGGATTTTAGGATGGGTTTTGGTGAAACCCAACTTTGCAATGAATGAGGTGTAGCCACCACTAAGCCGTCAAACATTATGGAGATCACTGCAAATCACATGGACGGCATCCAACAGAAACACAAACGGGAAGATTCAAGTTTCAAAGATTTGAACCATAGCATCAATATGAACGTTTGAACAAACAAAAAGTCATACACGAATTCCAAACATCTGCTGGGTGGTGACATTCAGCCCTCCTTACTGCAAATTCAAAATTTTTGAAACATGGAGAGTTCAATCAATGAGGTACAGATTTCGAAATCTAAACTACTGCATGGAGAAACAAGTTGTTTCCCTGCCGAAGCAACAGAGAGAATAGCAGATCATGAGGTATCGTTGGTGCTGAGGTCCGGTAGCAATTGGGTGCCAATCCGTGAGGAAGCGAGAGACCTTGACTGGACAGCGAAGGTCCGAGGTGCTAGACTTGCGCCTGTCGGAGATCCAACAGGAACGGCAGCGCCGAAGTTGACAGTAGCTAGACCCGAAGTTGGAGGGGCACCACGGCCAGCGCTACTCCGGTCCCTGATCGACGTATCAACACCTGCAGGTCCAGAGCTGGAGCGAGTCCACGGCGGTGAGACCTTGACTGAACACATCAGAGAGGCGGAGGGGGTATTGCCCAGAGGCGGACCTCCCAAGGCGGGGGCGGACAGCAAATCGGCAGAAGGCAGACCTTCGACGTTGACGGCGGGCGTGAAGACCTTCGGCAGCAGCGACGGTATCACAGCACCGGCACCAGATCAGACCGATGCGGCCGAGGTCGCTGGCGGCGCAAGCAGAGCGACGGTAACTGAAGTGCAACATCCATCTGTACAGAGGTTGCGCTCATGGGGTGTACGTAAACGCCTACGAGAAGATCAGATTGAATCTTTAGTCCTTCTCCTTGACAAACAACATTTGCGTAGACTTAGAATTCGTAAAAAGTCTCGTGCATGGCCCAAGATTCCACAAGCTAACAATTTTAGACATCACTTCTACCGTCAGGCTGCTCATATTCTAGGTTGGGTTGAGCAAAGAATTTTTGAAGACTTTGTAGACATTGTCAAGTCTACCTTCCCGGACGACAACCATGCCACTCCGGCGGAGATCCTGCAAGAGGGGAAAGGAGATGGAGTGGGAGGGGATTCCCGTGCGCCGGAGTTCAAGGCTCCAACAGGAGCCGGAGCCATCTGTGACTCCATCCACCCCACCATCTAGTGAGGACGAAGAATTTGTTGTTGTGCAGATGGACGATTTGCCGGACATGGGACCGTGAGTGGAGATCTACAATTTACCAGACACTAGTATTGGATTTGATGAGAACTATTTGGCATCCCAAGAGCAGCCACACCACTACTACTCAAGCGAAGAAGAATTAGATTCAAGAAATTTAGACTATGACAGTGATATGCAGGGAGGAGGACTTGAAGAAATTTTATGGCCTCCTGAGGTGATGATGCAGGCAAGAGGATACGGGAGGAGAGGTCGAAAGAGGAGGGGTGCAGAAACGGAGGAGCGCGCCCTGGACAGCATCGACAGACTGCCTGGACCTGAAGGCGACGAGCGTGAAGTCTTCCACGGAGACGGCAGTGGAGGGGGTCGCCGCTATGCATGCGGCAACGGCAACGGGGCTTCAATCTCAGCCGCAGGTGAACGGCCCAACGGCATCTTCGCCGGCGCCGAAACCGTTGACCCTGGGCAAGATGGCTCCTTGGTGAGCCCGAACGGAATCTTCGTTGGCGCCCAGCTCAGCGCGGACGGAATCTTTGCTGGCCAGGTCGGCAATTTCGGAGCCTTGGTCGGGCCTTCGTCAGCGCCAGGTAGTTTTTTTGCAAGTCCAGTCAATCCGGGCTTGGAGGGGCCCCGCCGCGTAGGCCACGTCGCTTATTCTATTCCGGCTTTAGTACGAGAGATGCCCCAGCGTGTATTCCATGGTGACAGTTTAGAAAGGGAGCCAAGTCCCAACTTGTTCCATGATGGTTTTCTTGATAATGGTGAAGAAAGTAATCAGGAAGTGAATGTAAACAGGAGAAATATTGGGCCAACTTTAGAACGTAGAAGGAGGAGAGTCAACAATGTGATTCATGATGTGCATGGTGGGGAGAGTGAGGACTACCCGAACATAGAGAGTGCCTCGAATAGTGATGGAGAAGATGCACATGTGGGGTTGGGCCAAGAACAAGAGGGGCTAAGATATGAATTTAGAGAGGGAACTTGGGAGAACCCAAGCATTATGTATTCCCCTATGCCTATTCCATTTTCGGGCAGTAGAAGAGGCCCTACACGTAACCACCGTTATTTACCCACTTTCATGGAATTATTTGGCCTATTTTGGACTCCTTATGTATTGTCTACAATTGTGGAAGAAACCAACCGATATGCTAAAGCTCCCTTGGATGAATTTGGGCATACTAAGGGAGGCCGTGATTGGGAGGATTTGACCATCGACGGGCTCAAGGCATTCATGGCATTAGCCATATTCATGGGTTTGAAAGTGCAACCAAATTTGAGGTCTTATTGGATGCGAGATGATCTTTTCAAGTGCCCCGTTATATCAAGCATATATACTAGGCAACGGTATGAGCAAATTAGGAGATGTTTACATCTTACAAACATGACGGGGATATCTAGAAATGATCCGGGTTATGATAAAATTGGGCAAACAAGGTGGCTTGTTGATTCTATTAGAGAGAGATGCAAAATGGCTTGGCACTTGGGAAAATTTCTAACAATTGATGAAATGATGATACGGTATAAGGGGACTTATTCCCCAATACGCCAATACATGCCTAAGAAGCCTCAAAAGTGGGGCTTGAAGGTTTGGTGTGTTGCATGCTCCATTTCAAAGTTCGTATGGAACTTTGAAATTTATTGTGGAAAAGACAATGGCATAATTCCTCCAACCTTAGAGCAACCACAACCAATTGTAGGGGATGCACGGTTGGCTCATAATGTAGTTTTGAGGTTGCTTGATGGACTATGGGGTGTAGGCCATTGTGTAACCATGGATAACTATTTCACAAGTATTGGATTATTTACTACACTTTTAGTTAAAGGAATGTACGCATGTGGGACTATAAGGGCAAATCGCATTGGCCTTCCATTGTGTTTGAAGAACACAAATTCTTTCAAAAATGTGCCTCAAGGCACAACGTTATGGAAAATGCACAATTCCGGCACTATATCATGCGTTATGTGGAAGGATAAGAAGCCGGTGCTTCTTATTTCCACTCATTCTTTACCCATTCAAGCTCCATGTGAGAAAGTGGTGACGGTTCCCCGACGAAATGGTGCAATTCGGGAGTTCATACAAACTTCACCGGTATTATTGGAATACACAACACATATGAGGGGTGTTGATGTTGCCGATCAACTACGGGCGTCTTATAGTTGCCAAGTGCGGAGCCACAAATGGTGGCACCGGATTTTCTTCTTCCTATTGGACCTCTCGGTGGTAAACATGTATATTTATTACTTGGATTGCGTTGAGAAATTGAATGTACGGCGGCCACATGCAGTTACTCCCATGACTCATCTCCAATTCAAGAAGGGCCTATGTGAAGCATTGCTTGTAGGTTGGCCCATGAGGACTTCGGAGCCTACGGATTTCCCTTTACTCCCACGCCAACCGGTGATATGCATTCCAAGAAGATCAAATTTACGGCGGCAATGTGTAGTTTGTCGAGAACATGCACCACATTATTATTGTCACCAATGTGGTGACAAATGGATGTGTCTACAACGTGGGTGTTTCAAGAGATGGCACACCGAACTTCACAATAGACGCCAACGCCAAACCTAGGTAAAGGTGAACGTTATTTCCCATACATGTTTTTCATGGTATTTGTTGGCTTTATTTGGAGTCATGTATTTCAAAACTTGTGGTTCATAACTTCTTGTGTTATTTATTTTACATGCACGAAGTTGTTTTTGTAGTACATGACATTTTATGTTTCATTTTTTGAGATAATGCATATCATAATTTTATGTTAGAATTTGTTATGTTATTTTTTATTTTTTATTTTTTTTCCCCAAGTATGGAGTTATGTGAATTTCATGTTATTTTTTTATTCATTTTTTGAAGTACTAGTTTTTGGCATTTTAGGTTCAAAACTTCATATGTTATAATTTTTTTCTCACATTCTTTTGGGTAAGAATGGCATGAAGCAGTCCAATAGCGCCCCTGTCCAGCAGCGAAGTTAGCCCCTGTCTAGCACCAAGGTGAGCCCCTGTCCAGGAGCGAATAGCAGTCGGAGGAGCGCAGCAGTCCACGGCGAAGGGAGACGGATGCGGCCGAGCACAGCAGTCCATATCCGCGGCCTTCGCGGCTCCAGAACCCGTGCGCCTGCAGCCCCACGGCAGCCACGTAGCACCCCCGGCTGGCCTTCCGCCCACGAGGCTCTTCCACGCCACGCGTCCTGCCACCAAGGCCGTTCTCCCCGCACGCAGCTCCCCTACAGCTTGGAGTCGTTCGGAGGGGATAAGGTAGAGTGTCCTAAAAGCGCCACATTAAGAGATCTGACCTATTTTTAGCACTAGTAAATTCAAAATAAAATTATGACCACATTCGAAATAGGTTTTCGGGAGGATTGCAAAAATTTGCAACATGTAATTCGCATTTGTGAATTTTATACAAAATTCCAAAGTGCTAAGTAAGATTTGACCCAAATGCGTTATATACAAATGAGGTACATCAGTATCTTCACAATCTACAAATGAGGACAGATCGCTTTTGGGTCCGGTGGCGCTTTTAGGACACTCTACCTTACCCCTCTCATTTATTAGAGCCTGCCATGTTTAGCTCCACTTGTACCTACATTCCCAAGTGACTTTATGGTCCTCTCTAGGTATTTATAACCCTGACATCATTTTTGTATTGGACCCGTTCGGGTGAGAGGGGGTCTCCAATATTGCTTACTGCCCACAGTATTTCACAAATACATATATGTGTGTTTTCTTTCAAAATTTGTCACGAAGTGAGATTTTGAAATTTTTCAAAAAAAATTTGACCAAAATTTTAGGTTCACATAAAGCTACCCTTAGACCGATGCGATTTGAATTTTTTTTAGTATTCATGGTAGGATTGAACAACACCCCCAATTTGTACAAGGAGGGAACTTTCAGACCACTTACCAGAAAAAAAATTGCATGAAGCAACTAAAAGTGGAATGAGGCTCTAATTTTTTTCATGTGAATGCAAAACTTACCTACCTATACGGAAAAAAATATGAGCAAAATGTTTGGGGAAAAAATCATCAAGTCCCCCTTTGCACCATTTACACTATGCCTTTCGGGCAAAGGCAAAAAAACTTTTCAGTCAACTTTGATTGTTATAATCTCACAAATGACAAAGATCCAACGGTTGAAATTTGACGCACAGTTAGTGCAGGTAGTTAGGTTCAAGATCTTACGGTTGAAAGTATCAAAAAAGTAAAAAAAATTGAAACATACATAAACTCCTACAAGGTGGTCAAAAAACGCAGTTTTTGAGTTTGGAGGTCCCAAAACACCTTGGACGTTTAGGGGTTAACACCGTGTAAAATAAAAACAACCATTCATAAGTAGATCATCGTAAATAGAACAACCTTTTTTTTATTAGAAAAAATGAAGATTGAATGGAAGAATCACAAGTCACCCTCACTCCCTCCTTGCCTTAGTAAGAAGATTTGGTGTTGAATATTTCCACCTCATACCAACACTACAATTGTTTGGTACACAATTTGGCCTACAAAGTGCCTATAAAAAGATTCTTACTTGCCTTGTTTGTACAACAAATAATCCACAAACCTAAATTGAGTTTTATAAATTGCATGTTAAACAAGATTCACCAAATTTCTAATTACATAATCTTTTCAAAAGAGTAAGAGTACGCTAGACCATGCGAGTCTTTGGCAACCTCCTTAAATTCTAGTAGTGGAAACTTTCACATTCTTGAATTGTTCGAGCTATGACTCATTCTAGAAATGATATAGTCTTGAGATGAAGGTTCCGTCTTTGATTTCTTCCATCGTAGAGCAAAAACATTGTGGAAAGCTGACGAATGTAATGCAACAATAGTTATAGTAGAGTGAAACATGGCTATATGTTAAAGCACATAAATCTGCTCTTGATCTTCTACCATGTCGTTAGTACTCATGAGGAATTCGAGAGCTTCTTAATATCTAAATACTAAACTCTATCCATCTCCATGCACCTCATGATATAATCAAGAACCCCAATTCCATTAACCCTCAAACGCCTAAGGTGACCCGAGGGGTCATATTCCATCTGAATCTCCTTCATAGCTCTCAGTGTACTCAACTTTTCACTTATATTTTGATGTCAAACTGGTCACCCTCTTTTGATGCATTCAAAAAGTGAAATTTTAGAATTCAAATCACAATTTGTATGAGTGCTATTGTGCTTTGAAAGGATTATGGTAGGTAGGTTGGGGTTGTATATAACCTTGTAGGAGGTTGCAAGCTCATCATTGATTGGATCATTCATGATGCCCAAGTTGAAAAAGTGCACTATTCATGATGCCCAAGTTCAAAAGATGTTGTGATCCAATTTTGGGCTGCCCGTTTCAGGCACCTTCGGCGTTTAAAAGTTAAAATGATACACTTCAACTTTCTGAAGTGCAATTCAAAAACCATATGATAGAACAGAATTTTGAGGTGATATTATAGAATATGAGTTACAATGTATATAAAGGAGTAATATTACAAACATAATTGTTATTTTAATAAATTCACCATTTTGTATGTGCACAAATGTAAGATATGATGTGACAAAATGGCATATGGCATAGTGCCATTTTAACGGAATCGAGGTTCAAGGAGCTTTTGTGTGACTATCTGTTGCCAATTAGTTATTTGTTTGAAGTATTTGGTCCATATGGTTTTTAGTTAATCTGAGTGTTTTCAAATATCATGTAGTTACATGGAAGAGTGTAGCACATCCCATGGAAGACACTTCTGTGTATGAAAGTACCCTCTGATGTGAGGATCGGTGAAGTAAATTGTATACATAGGAGTTCCTTTGTCTTGCAATTTGATCAAATATTGGAATCGATCAACTTACAAGCCTGAATATAGTAAGCATGTAAATCAAATTTGTGCAGCTGAAGGTACGTAATGTTTTACGTAATGTTATGTGTTCGTATTGTTTAACGTGTATTGTTTGATTTGTATGTTTTGACATGTTCATTGTGTGTGATTCATGTGTGTGTGTTTTATGTGTTTAGTCCTAAAAATCTAGAAAAATCAATTTGGGTTTTTGAGATTTAGGGCAGCTCATTTGAAGGGGTTTAAACTTAAAATTGATGTTTTTTGCCTAAGAGTTTTACTACGTGCTCTCCATACTGTAATGTGTATGTGGTAGAATTTGCAAAGCCAAAATATAATTTTAGAACATTCATATAGGAATTTTAGGTTTCCACTAGTGCCGGTACTCTATCTTGTAGGTTATTTGATTGGTATACCGGCAATTTTATTATGAAATTTCTTATTGTTGTCCTTGTTATATTGTGCTTAGGCGCGTGATGTATAAAAATATGCAAATTTTTTATTTATTCAATACTATACAGATTATGACATCTATATATTTCGGTTCAGTGCACCGTAGCGCGTTTCGCGACATGGCTCAGTCTTGCGCCTTGAGCTGAGCCACGGCACAATACGCGTTGTCCCGCTCAGTAGAAATCTCCTCAAGCTCTTCAGGGAGTCATGGAATGGTTTCCTCAGCCCTTTTTTTATGTGTTGGTGTTTTATATGACCGACATAAGACTCGACTTGTTAAATATTATGGAGGTTTAGTCAGCACCATGCGAATATTCTCTAGGATTTTTTTACCAAAATAGGTGCTTTGTTTACATTGTTTACCCTATTAATCGGGGGTTTTTGGGGTAAACCTATGTGGGGGTATCTTTAGGGTGTGGGACGCTCGTTTAACCTTTGTATTAATCTTGTTCTTCATTTATCTAGGTGCACTATGTTTTCAACAGTTTTCCGTGCCAGCAGCCGCGGTAAGACGGGGGGCTAGTGTTATTCAGAATGACTAGGCGTAAACGGCACGTAGGCGGTGAATCCGGTTGAAAGTGAAAGTCGCCAGCTCAACTGGCGGAATGCTTTCAAAACCAATTCACTTGAGTAAGATAGAGGATAGTGGAATTTCGTGCAAATTTACGCGCACGTCAAGCAAATAGAAATGAATAATGAAGGTGCCCAAGCCACAGTAAGTGCCAAGTATGACAATATTATGAAGTGATGACGATAAAGCAACATAATGAGTCGACGATTTTTCCTAGGTAATATAAGCAAGCTTAAAGCTAACCCTACACTCTGCCCTTATCGCAAAACATAAGGCTATGACGAGAATTTTCAGAAACTTATCTTTCCTTAAATTATGATTATTAGCAGGGGAAGTTACAAGGCTCCAGAAACAAATATTTGTTTGGCATTATTATTTCTTAAATATATCATTGTGCTATATTTGATATTAATATGACATGCTGCATTTTAAAATCCTAACCTACTTGTGCGGGAGGGACCGCAGTGATCGCACGATCCTCTAATCACCGCAGTTATTTTTGTGTATTTGGCGCCTAAAACAGACTTAGTAATTCGAGTGGTTAGGTCTGAGACCCATATCAAGATTAAGTGTAACCAGATTGCTTGATCTATAGATATAAATCCCTATGATGTTTTGAACTTTTTTATTAAAGATTTACGGCTACAGCCTTCACCTAAAGTCATAGACATCTTTAGAACAAACGACATTTGACAAAAAAATGTATGACTACTAGGAAATATAGTATCATATCATAAATTTGTAAATCAATGGGTCTTCTTTCACCTTGCATAGTATCTGTACTCTCGTTTCGCGGATTGAACACGATTCGTGATCAAACTGTTTTTCAAATTTGTAAGAGAAGCCATGCTGCTTAATTAGTGAAAAAAGAATATACGTTTATTCATAAGAAGTGTGCTCAATTCATAAATCAGATTATAAACTATTATGTGCTCTATTTATTTACTATATATGCATAGGAGAACAGCTCAGGCTTGAAGTTATAGGTCCTTCAGTCATGATATAGATGAATAATTCGATTATTAAAAAATATTGTATATTGTGGAAGAACATAAGCAAAATAACGACCCCCCTGGACCATGTCTCCTGAAATTGATAAATCAGTACATATAGCGTAAGGCGGTTTCACATTTCGAGGCCGGAATGGGATCGGGTGTTTTCACGTCTTACCATAGTGCCCGGAAGCGCGTAGCGATTAATGAATAGAGTATCAGGATGTGTTCTTTTTTAATTGATTATTGCCGCATATTAGGGTAATTAGCTCTGTTGGTAGAGCGCCTCGTTTACACCAAAAGAGTCAGCGGTTCAAGTCCGTTATTACTTCAAGGGCGAAGCATTATCCATGATTCTAAATTGAATCTAGCGTATGAATAAATTTGAGCACATGAAAGAATCCAATCTAGTTATCCTTTGTTCAATAAGTGGAACGTTCAAAAAAAGGGGGTGATAGTCCAAGTTGCAGGAATGACTCAGTGAACCCAAGGCGGACAATGACCGACTTGCCCTTCTGACCTCGAGCAAGCATTAAAGGGCTAAAACGATCATAAACGTCCACAAAAAAACTATTTTCAAGCAAAAAAAAAAAACTTAACAAGATGTTGTTCAATAATAATTTAAGCACTTATTAAATATTTATTAGAGAACATCAGCCAAGGTGTAATCGGATTTATTTTTTGCGCCATACTTCACTATCCTACCTTTTTTTTGTTTTATTCTCGTCTTTAAGGGTGAAGCTCTCTTCCCAGAGGAAGAAGGTTTCCGTGTAGAAGCAAACTCTCCAAATTTATGACCAACCATTTCTTCAGTAATTTTTAAACCAACAGAGCATTTTCTGTTATAAATTTGTGCATGGCAACCGACAAATTGAGGCAAGATACAAGATCCACGTGACCAAAATTTTCATCTGATCTTTTTTTGTTTGAACAAGCAAGCATCCACGAAAGGGCCTTTCCATACAGTTTGTGTCATAAACCTATAGCAAGAGTTTTTCTGCGGATTGTCTTTAATGACATGCTAAGGATTTTTACTTAGAATTTAAACCCACATAAGACAGCAAGGCTAAAATTTTGGGGATTGCCACCAAAAATCGTCCATTTCGCGCCTTCTATAGGAGAAAAGTACCTTAGTAATAAAGAGTTTCCCGCATTTAGTGGGGGTTTTTTTTATCCTTCTATTAGTAGAAGGAGGGGCCAAATTGACCCCACGATAGTACGTATCCTATAAAAGCTGTTATAATCATTAAAAGTAAAATGACAACTCCAAGACACCAAACTAATTCCCTAGGACTCGAATAACTTCCATAATATAGACCACGAAAAATATGAAGATAAACGACAATAAAAAACATACTTACCCCATTATCATGCATATAACGAAGCAACGAGCCGCCTAAAATTAGACTGAAATAAATGCGTAACACGTCGTGCCAGGAATCCCCCAAATATTTTTTTGCTCCGCAGGTCATTGTTGTTTTTCATTAATTTATCATCATTGAATTACATAATGATCAAAAAAATAAAAAATAAAAAATAAATAAATTAATTAAAAAAATGGGTGTATAGCTTAATTGGTAGAGCATTAAGCTTTTAACTTAACCCTTTCATGACCACTCCTGTTTTGGAAATCGAGGTTTCTTTGAGGTGTTTGGATGTATTTTGGAGTGCATCGAACAAATGAAGGGTCAAAATTAAGATCCGACCGTATAAATGTGTAATGAACTTCATATACATGCTAGGGCCAAACATGGGTTAGATCTACCGTATGAACTAGAGTATTATGATGTTCCCAATCAAGTCTAGTACATAGCGTATACATGACCTTGAAGCTTTTTAGTAGAATTAGAGACCATAATATCCAGATATGGACAAAACACATGTGGTCAATATTGTAGAGAGTTTGAAGATCTATCCAACAACACCATGAGCGTTGCATTTCAAGCATTTATGAAACTGAAATTGTGAAAAGAGACCAATAACTCAGTTCCTTGTATACGGTAGCTTACGAGAAATACATGGAATATTGTAGCAAATACAGTCAAATTGAAAAATCAGACATGGTCACATTCATCAGACGCCGAGCCTTGACATAGAATTAGTGTGCAAACAACATGTGGTTGTTTCTTTTTGGGGAGGATTTCAGGATGCACAAACGTATACGCTTTGATGGACGGTGTTGGGTTGCCAAAAGAAATCAACTCTTCTTTTGTCGACGGAGCCAATTGAGTAGTACCCCCATGTTTCCATGTTCCAAGGGATCCTTAGAATTGGTGTCATGTGTCCTCAACAACCGTATTTCGTGAATCTTTCTCACTTCTTTCCAGACCAGCTACCGTATCGCATACTCATTACCATGTTTAGACAGCTCTACCAAGCGGAGTACGAGTCCAAATGCATCGTTGTTTTGCGTAGTAGATCCAGCACACACTCCTCTTCCGCGGTTGTTCTCTAACATTTTGCTGTTTCTACACAGATCCTACTCAATCATGGAATAACCACACTTCAGAGACCATATTTGGTTGATTGGTCATGAAAGGGTTAATGGTCGCAGTCCTGCTATACCCAAATGTTTTTATAGAAGTTCCCCTGGCAGTTCATATGCACCATCAAAATATACATTGTACGACTTGACGTCATCCCCACCTTCCTCCAGTATATCACTGGCAGTTTCTTGTGAGTGCAGTACATGGCATGGATTGTCAATCATGTTTACAAAGACTGGGTGCCACATTGTTATGTGTGCCACGCTATGAGAGCTGTGCTCGTCGAGATACCCAACCATGTGGTCGTAGCCATACGGTATTAAGCAACAATCGTATCTGGAAACAATGATTAGTTGATATTGGTACTGTTACTGCACAACAAGCTTTGGATTGGGGATTCAGTGGTGTAATGTTAAGAGGCTCAGGAGTATGCTGGGATTTGTGAAAATTAGCACTTTACGATGTTTATAACCAATCAATTTTCGATGTACTCGTAGGTAGCAAAGGAGATTATTTGAAAATCCCTGTTCTCTCCATCCCAGTTTTGCTTTCATCTTGCTACGCAATAAGAGCCTGCTCGGGCTTCGGCACTTGGTGTCGCCTTCTCCGCTCCGGTCGAAAGAGCGGCTGAATCTTACAAAAAGCCAGTGGACAGAAGCGTGTTGTTCGTAAAGCAAATACTGCGTTTTTGTATTTTGGTTGGACCCGTAGCGCGAATAAAGGGGTCTCCGGCCCAGGATACCATGGGTGGAAACAAACTCAAATTTGGATCTTGACATGCTGGTGTTTTTTAACTGTAGGCATATTGCTAGGAAGTTGGTGGGCTTATCATGAATTAGGGTGGGGGGGTTGGTGGTTTTGGGATCCTGTAGTTGAGTAAAGCTCATGTTGCTTTTTCTTTTTTTTAGTGCTTACTTTTTAATTTGATTCATGTGCTTATAGAGGCTTTCAGACCACGCTGCGCCCTCATACTCAGTTTCATGAGGAATGCAATTACATAGTAATTGGGATACTTTCTTAGCAGTAAACCAGAAATTTAGGATCCGATAGAATTATTCTCAGTCCATTGTAGCGTTTCTTGTTATTTTTACAATTGTTTACTATTTTATTAGCATATGTACGGGCCTCGCTTTGTTAACCATTCTTCTGATTTTTTTGAAGAGGCCTGCGAGAGTAACTTTTTTTGCCCGAAACAGATAAAAAAAACTATCATTGGACCGTTTTCTGACTAGTCACCTTTGTGTTCTGGCTGGGTTGTTTTCCTTCCCCTGGCTACTATAAGACCTCCGAGCCCATTTTTCGGATGATGTGAAGCGTTTACTTCCCGTGCTTGCCCTATTTCTCTGTTTTCTTCTTGACTTTCGTCAAAGCCTTCAGTAGTTTAAGGTCCTTGCGCACTTGCTTGATTGCTCAGGCCGCTTCCTATGTTAGAATCACTCGTGCACTTGGTTGGTTTTGCAAACAATATATATATATATATATATATATATATATATATATATATATATATATATATATATTTATTTATTTATTTATATTGTTTGTTTAACTAAAAAAAAATGCTATGCTTCGCGGCCTAGTTCATTTTACGAGCTTGTTGGATTAGCCCCGAATGGAATCAAAGTTTTTCAAATTTATTTGGCTCCCTCAACGACTGCATGCCAGGTATCCAATGCAATAATGATTGGATAATGATAGAGTCTGAACTTCCAGTAAACTAGAAGTCCGAAACAGGCAGTTTAGATTTAGTTTTTATAAAGTATTCTTTTTTGGAAATATGTTCATTACCAAATTATTATTCAAATTTCAAAGTGACCGAAGTCAAAAAATTTACCAATTTTACAAGGGCAGGCTCCAAAACTTTCAAAAACAATCTTCACAATTTCTAATAATTTTACAAATTTTTCTTTCAAAAATTGCCAAAATTTGAGATTTTGAAATTTTTCCAATATATATAAATAATTTTATTTTATTTTTTTCCAAGAATTCACATACTCATAAAGACACCTACTTACCGTCCAAATTTTTCTTAAACTAAATATATCATATGTGGTGCTTGTTTTACTATATTGTTGTTTTGAGACCTTCTTTCATAAAATAATTCACATGAAGGTCCAAAACTTGGAATAAGTCTCTAAAATTTTGCATGAGCATACCCAACTTGATTACCTACATGGAAAAAATGAGGGGAAAAATAATTGGAGTAACAATCATCAAGTTGCCCTTAGCACCATTTAGACAATGCCTCTTAGGCATCGGCAAAAATAAGTGTTGGACAAACTTTGGTTGTTACGATCTCACAAATGACAAACATTCAATGGTTGAAAATATTGACTAGTCCTTTGTATACAAGTTAGGTACAAGATCTCATGGTTCGAAGTCTAAAACAAAAAAAAAAAAAGTTTCTCCATTTCCCTATTTCCGAAGGGAGGTGAAAAATGGCAGTTTTTGGTTTTGGGGGTTGAGGAAACGCTTGGATTGTTTAGGGTTAACATGTGTTATGTGTTATGCATTGTTATGTGTAAAGCACGGAACAAACTCATATATTTTACATGTAATGACAATTTTTATGTGTAAATATGTTTGACGCATTTTACCGAGTATGTTTTACAAGTAATACTTTATAGCATTTCCTTTGAGTCAATTCTTACATTCTGTTTACTTTCTTATCAAGATTATCCTTGAGTCAAACATGAGTTACCCATTTAAGATAAAAAAATCAATTGAAAACGTAGCACCGATGAAAAAAAATGAATGGAAAATATTTTATTTTTCATCATATTGAGACTATAAATAGTGTAAGAAAATGTCAATTTAACCCCTATTGTTTCTACACCCCGTAATGGTTTGATTCATTTGTGCAAAAAAGAACACATCCTCAAGTAGAGTGTCACAAATGAAAACAAATGTAAGTTATTCAGATTTCAACCGTACAATCTTGTAGTTAACATCATGCATGTGGGTCAAATTTTGAGTCATGAGGCCTCATAGATTGCGAGATCATGACCCGTTAGCACTCAAAAAACATCACAAAAATCTCCGCATTCACCCTTTGAAGTGAAAATGCCACCAATAGACTTATTGGTATGAAAAAACCACCACCTACAAAGATGTTCAACTTCATCTTAATATCACCCTTGAACAAAAAAGAATCCATATTTGTAGTTTCTTTGAGCAAATGATGGCCTTGCATTGATGAAAACTATCAAAGAATTTACAAAGGAAAATAGTCCAAAAGTCAACCCTTTCCACTCAAATCTATGGCTTATCTTCAATACATTGTTGATTTTATCAAGATTTCTACCACTAATACTAGACACTAGTTGAAATACATCTCAAAAATAAAAATAAAATCAAATCTGAAGATAGATGAAGGAGATATAGCTCCTCGTTCATTTTTTCAATCTTTTTGAAAACATCATTGCAAAATACCAAAAATTAACTATCTTAAAAATCTTCAAGTCTCCCTTGGCACCATTTAGACTATGTTTTTCAGGCAAAGCCCAAAAAAACTTCTCAGTCAACTTTGAACAACATGATCTTGGAGTTGGTAAAGATTCAACTGTTGAAATTCAATTGTTAAGATTCACTATACTTGGTAATAGTGCAGGTAGTAAGGTTCAAGATCTTAAGGTTGAAGATACAAGATAGTAAATAAATGTGAATCATGCCTCAACATGTACAAGGTGGCCAAGAATCCCAATTGTTGATTTTGGAGGCAAAAAACGCATGGGCTTTTAGAGGTTAAGAAATACTCCAATCATTTTAGTCAAACTCATGCAAGTCTAGATGTGTAGTACTTAGATAGTAGTTTGAGTACATTTAATTACTACTTAGCAACAATTTACAAGATTCTATATCCAATTTTATGGATTACCTTGATGTCTTCATTTCAATCTTATATTCTTGTCCTTCTAAGCAAACGCTAGTACTATTTTAAAATCTCAATTTTGTTGATATTATCATAATTTTGTACATGCACTTCTAAAATGCCAAGTGCATATTTTACATGCAATTGTCACATACATTTTGCACAGTTTACTAGCACTTCTCATAAACGATTTACACGGGCTGTCAAGTTGTACATGAAGCCAAATGAGAGCAAAAGTCCTCTCATCATGATTGGTTCACTTTAAACTACAAGTTGCTCTCTTTACGCCCCACGTACAACTTGACTCCTTATGTTAAGCGCCACTTACACTTCAATATATTGTTGTTCATAGTTGACATTCAAATACAAATATAGTGAACTTGAGAAAATCGCTCCAAAAATTATACGACTCCAAAAGTTATAATTATAAGTTCAACTTGTAGTGCTTACGCTGACATTACTTTTTCATTTGAGTATATCATATATTAGTATATGGAGTCACAAATTATTTGTTATCTTTGACACTTGTTAGCCCCTAAAGATCCTTAATGCAAATTCGCTTGAATAAAAAAAAAAATAAAAAAAATAAAAAAATAAAATAAAAAAATATATATATATATATTTTCTTTCTACTTCAGTATGAAAGAAGCCCATTTTATGTATCAATTAGAGAATCCAACTATAAGGATCTCAAATTTAACTTGTCTTTTAACTTACATGCAAAACTTGAACCATTGATTCTTTTTCATCCGTGAGACAATAATGGTCAAAAATGTTTGATTTTTCTGTGCGGGAACCCCAAAAAGCCATTGCGCCTTTCTTGTATCTTTAGGGGTTAACCTCTGAACGTTCTAGTCTATTTTTAGCCGAAAACCACATTTTCAGAAAAAATCATAGATAAAAATGAAGGTAAACTATTCAGATCTCAATCATGTAATCTTGTATTAAATCTAAGCAACCCAAGCACCCATATTGACTCGAGCAAAGATCAAGCAATGTGATTGACAATAGCAAGAACCACGCACCAATCTTGACCCAACTAAGGACCAAAAACATGGATTGACCCAACTAAGTACCAAAAACACGATATGACCCAACCTAAAAACATGCATTTACTTGATCCAATCGACGACGAACTACATGACGACTGGAAACAACCACCCTTACCACGACGCACACTAGTAGTTTCGATTCTCATACCATCCAAATGCTTCAACATGGCAATCAATCACATGTAGAAAAAAACAATCATCATATAACAATCATTATAGCAACATCAAAACTTTCTTGGTTTCCAAACATACATTCGGTTAAAATGATTCCCAAGACCTACTCACCGAGCAAGAGTTATTTTCATAAATTTTGCAGTATCACTTCACAATATGCGTATTTGAAGATGCTTTTTCTGGTTCTTGATACCCATTTCTGTGAACGTCAGAGTCTCCTCTTCTTTCAAGCCAAATCACGTCCACTTCATGATCACCTCTCCTCACGACCATGCCAAAAGTATGACAAGCAACTGATAAATACACTATTTTCCATATTTAAAATCAACAGGAGACGTTGATTCAGTTGCCAAGACTGAAGAATGAAAGTAAAGGTACCAACTGAAAGTGCAGAGTTAGAAAATCAATAAACAAACCACTGTCGGCTTTCATATCATTTAAAAATTCCAGATGCCTTAAGAAAGTGGCCCACAACGTGGCGTCCCGGCAACAAGGCTGCAGCAATGCTCCAGCTGTGCACGGGCAGCCAAGAGCGAAACGGCTCTGCACCCTCCAATGCGGAAATATCTCAGCTGCCCGCTGCCCGAGCTCGCCACGTACCAGCTTCCATAGCAAAAAGCTCCGAAAGGCATCTTCTCCGATTGCTGATTCCTTTTTCTCGAGCAGTCCAGTCAGTCAGTCAGTCAATTGTCGACAATTCATTCTTCCGGCCTTTGTATCGCTTTGCGTGTTTCTAGCTTTATAAAGCTCACACTTGCACCAAAATTCATTCCTTTGCCACTCACTTCTCCATTGGTGGGGTGGGTTGGGTGGTTGGTTGGTCATGGCCAGATGCTTTTGAGGTTTGTTTAGAGCTTTGTGTAGAGCTCTCGAGGTTTTTGTGATTGAGAAGGTTTTTCCGGCGCCATGGGAGCTTTTGTGGTGGCCGCTGTGGCCGCCATAGGCAATTTGTTGCAAGGATGGGACGGTGGCGCAATTGCAGGTGCGTAGATCTCTCTTCGAATGAATTTACACTAATCAAGTTGCGATTTCTGTATTGGAAACGGCGGTGATCTGTATGTTGAGTATCGATCTAGAATTCGCAGTTCGGAAGGCAGTGACGACTCTATTTCTGTAGGTTTTGCGTTATTCTCAACGAGCTCTGAGATCTCTGAACGTTCTTTTCTCTTTTACTCAATCAATCGCAGTAGTAAGTTGCCAATCGTAGCAAGGAACGCTCTTCATGATGTTTTATCATTCGATTCGGTTTGTTAGAGTCCCTATGGATCCGAGATGAGCAAAGTTCGATACCGGGAACGGTGCTCTTTTGCATGGTGAGTTTCGATCTAGATGGTGGGCTGGAATTCGAAGATTCGCCTCTATTTCTGCGGGTCATGCACTGAGCTCTGAATCTCAAAAAGATCTCTGAACGTTCTTTTCTCAATCGCTGTAGAATTTTCGTAAACCGCTAATCGCAAGAAGGAACGCTCAACATGTTTTTGCCTCTAGGGTTTTGCTGATACTCGTTTTCCCAGAGTGAGGGTGAATTGTCTGTACTTAATCCTTGCATACGGGATTCGGCGAGCTTCATATTCTTTTAGGTCAAATTTAGGGTGCATGCATTCTTGCAGGAAGCAGGAAGAGTACATGTCTATTGGGAATTGCAGTGATGGATTGTGATTGATTTGTTTCAGGTGCGTTGCTGTACTTGAAGCCGGAGTTTCATTTGGAGGAGACGCCGGCGCTGGAGGGCGGGGTGGTGGCAATGACATTGGTGGGGGCAGTGCTAGCAGTAATTGTAGCAGGGCCATCGGCAGATTGGCTGGGACGCAAGTACATGCTCTGCGTCTCCGGGTTACTGTACGCGCTGGCCGCGTCCGTCATGTTCTGGTCTCCGACTGTGTACGTTCTCATCGTCGGCCGCCTGTTCGTCGGGTGCGCCATCGGTCTAGCAGCCACCATTGCTCCAATTCTCATCTCAGAATCAGCTCCGTCTGAAATCCGAGGCCAGCTCGCCACATTCCCGCAGTTCCTGGGTTCAGGCGGTCTCTTCCTCGCGTACGTCATGGACTTCGTGCTCTCCCTGCAACCCTCTCCCAATTGGCGCTTCATGCTGGGATTCCTCTTCATCCCCGCCTTGTTCTACATCGCTCTGGGAATCTGGGTCCTCCCGGAGTCACCCCGGTGGCTTGTGAGCAAGGGCCGCATGCACGACGCGAAAATTGTACTCCAGCGCATCCGAGGCCAAGAGGACGTCGATGGGGAGATGGCGTTGCTCGTCGAGGGTTTAGGCACAGGAGGGGAGACTCACATCGAGGAATGGCTTCTAAAGCCATCGGAGAAGGTGCCGAGAGACGACGACGAGGATTCGGTGATCGAGGAGGGGCAGATCAAGCTGTTCGGGCCCGATGACTCCACTTGGATTGCGACCCCAATCGTGGACGAATACGGGCAATCGTTGACGAACACGTTGTCTCGAACCGCCATGACGGATAGTCGAGCCTCCCAGTTTTTGGATCCCGTGGTGACCTTGATGGGAAGCGTGCAAAACAACTTCATGGACATGGGGCTCATGTCGCATGACGATGATCAGGCTCAGTGGGATGAAGAAGCACAGACGCCCCGCCACCCCCACCACCAGGGCTCCGATGACCTTGAATCCTCGTTGCTGAGCAAGTCTGCTCGTGGCCCTGGCTTCACACGCACAAACTCGCGCTCCAGATCCCGCGCAAGGTCAGTGCCCCACATCACAATCCGCTCAATTCCAATTCTGCGAGCTATGAGCTGATGAGTGAGGTTTGGTTCAATGCAGGTCTCGTAGCAGGCAAGCGCACTCGATGTCAGGATCGAAGAGCTTGTTCGGATTCTCACAGCGAGGACAATCAAGGTCGTACTCTAAGGCAGAGACTCCGTCTGAGTTTCACGCGGGCAGTGTCGGCGTCGGAGGAGGCTGGCAGCTTGCCTGGCGATGGGACGAAGGAGGCAAGCATGGCGAAGAAGCTGGCTTGAAGCGAGTCTTCCTAAAGAACGACGGGGGCGAGATGTCGCAGTATCAATCTACCATGTCCTTGCCAGGAATGGATCCACAAAATGACGAATCTTTCCAGGTACGAAACGCTCGCGCCACCTCATACAGTAGCTTGTGAGGGTAGTCCTTTCGAGCTTACTCTTGATCTGTGTATGCAGGCTTCTGTCATCGTCGCGCAATCAGCACCGTTTTCGAAGGAGCTTCTGAAAGAGCATCCAGTTGGACCTGCTATGATGCACCCAGCTGAAACCGCCACCCGGGTGCCGCCCATGGGCATTCTACGTGACCCTGGCGTGAAACGCGCACTTTACATCGGAGTCCTTTTGCAAATCTTACAGCAGGCGAGTATTCTAACCTCAGAATCGCCACTTCCGACATGAAGGAGTTCACTTCATGAAGCAGGACGATCAATCTGATTTTAAACTTTGCGTGGTGTGGCAGTTTTCTGGCATCAATGCGGTGCTCTACTTCACGCCCCAGATTCTGATGCAATCAGGAGCAGGAGACATTCTGGGAAAGTTGGGCTTGGATGCGCAGTCGTCGTCCATTCTAGCGAGTGGAGTGACGTGCTTCCTCATGCTGCCGTGCATCTTCCTGGCGATGAAGCTTATGGACGTGTCTGGGCGGCGAGGATTGCTGCTGACGACAATCCCAGCGCTGACGGTCTCTCTCGTCTTGTTGGTATTGGTGAACCTGTTCAAGGCAACGGGGTTGATTCCAGCACTGATCTCCTTCATCTGCGTGACGGTGTTCATCTGCGCGTTCGTGGCAGGCTTCGGGCCCATCCCCAACATCCTGTGCAGCGAGATTTTCCCCACGCGAGTGCGCGGCTCTTGCATTGGCATATGTGCGGGCGCCATGTGGTCCAGCAACGTGATCATGACCTACTCGTTCCCCATCTTGAACCAGAGCTTCGGCTTGCAGGGCGTGTTTGGCTTCTTCGCCGTCGTCACCTTCGTTGCCTGGATCTTCGTCTTCATGTACGTCCCCGAGACCAAAGGGCAACCGCTTGAGGTCATCTGCGAAATTTTTGCCATGGCCGCCAGGAAACAACCCGAAGCCATCCAGGACGATGACTACTAAAAGGAGTAATTTTTGCATACGGTATACCTCCTTCCTACCTCTTAACCCAGGCTCCGTCAGATTGTATAGTACAATGCCCGGATTGATATCCTCCATTCGACACTTGCTATCCATGTATTATGCTATCAACGTCTCTCCAATTTTCAATATAATATCATCTAACATTCACGCAGATTGACATTCCATCTGTTTTCTTGAGCTCTTTGCGAATTTAGTCTAGCTGAAGAAGTGCATCATCTTTCAGTTTTATCTCTTTTCTAGTTCTGTGTGCCTCACTGCATGAGCTATGATGAACTCATTTTTTCGCCTGTGAGTGCTCTGAGCATTGTCATGAGCATGACGTTAAGCACCGCTGAGAGTTTCTGCCATTCGAAATGTGGACTGTAAATGCTCATTTTGCACTGATGAAAGGGGCATCAATGCAAGCATAGTTATATCTTGCAATACTGTTTGCATAGTTACATGAATAGAAGGAAACACTAATTTTTCTATTAAGAATGACGGAATAACACTGCTTAACATTGGACTGGGCACAAATAATCGGGGAAATGAAAATTGCAACATGGGCGTTGGGGTGCCGCCTTCTATCGTAATTTCTCATTCCCCTTTGAATTAGTGCACAATCTTTTACTTAAGATAGATGCTTGTTAAAGCATCTTGCTTGCGAAAGTGTCACCTATCTATCTCTTGCAAATATTTTAAGTTATTTTAGTATATTAACTCTTGGCTTTTCGTAAATAAGGGACACTTCTGCATGGATGCATCAATGTGCACCTACCTTGATTCCTCTGATTAAAACTTATTTGGTAGCCAAACTTCTCAATCATGATATTCTTGCTTAAACCTGCACATACATAAGCTCATGAAGGTCCAAAGAGTAAGAATTTTCAACTTCCCCCAAAATGAGGAAGTCAATGATTGGTTTTTTAAGTTCTATATGAGGTGGCCTGAAATCTTTGTAGCTTTAGAACCTTGTAGAGGAGTAGCATGAGAAGTTTTACAAAGAAACTTAAAATTTTTCACCAACATTGAAAAATGAGTATCTTAAAAACAAAATTGGGGGGTTGACTAGCTTTGAGCAGACATTACTTTATATGAATATGTATTATATTCGTACAAAGTTACATACACAACCTTTCTTGACAATACATTATACGATATAGTTGCCTATCATTCTCTTATTTATCATAGAGTAATTTGAGGTTTGGAAAATCATTTTTGAGGCTTGCAATGGGCGGAGGTGCACAAAAATGTAAAAAATCACTCAATGATTTGATCAAGTTCAAATACATGTGACTCTTACTTAACACAAAATGAATTAAAAAGAAACTATCTATCATTCACATCTTTATTTTAGCTCGTGTTCTTGAAAGTAGAATAACCTTTTTTGACAAAGAGTGTTAGGGATTGAATGAGAGGATGATGAGTGAGCCCCACACCCTACTTGATTGCGTAACATAAAATTTCATGATAAACAATTGGAATGGTTGCCTACCTTATTCTACAACGCAATTCTATATGGTTGAAAGTGGTGCTTCACAATTGCGCATGAAAAAAATATAGACTTGTTTGTATTTGAAGACTCATAGAAGACAAATGAAGTTTTGTAAACCGCATACAACTCTCTTGACTCACCAAATTTCTAAAGGATAGTTTTTAAATTTGTAGATTATATGCCATATTAAAAATAATCTCCACTCATTCAGGAATTTTGGAGTATTCAATCTTGTGAAATATTTCACTAATTGAAAATTTATTTCGGGGATCAAAGTATCTTTATACTCTCGGCATACCCTCCAATCACATTTTTGTTTTCACAAAGTATCTTGTCACATTGCCAAGGGGATGCCTGATCTGGTACTTCTGGACGGACCCCAGAGGCTCCCGCTGTGGTGTGGCCATGCATTGCAACGGCATTGAATCCCCTTTCAGCTGATCACATGACCGTTTTCGGTTCGTTATTTGAACCCCCGACCATCGATGAAGAATCACAGCCACCGCTGGCTCAAGATCGTCATCATCTTTATCAAGAACCCCTCGCAACTTAAATTGGTACCTTCTTGTGGAGTATTCAATGATTGCCATTGATCTGTTACAATTTTTCAGCAACCTCCGGACGACGCTGGCCAACAGAGTCTTGGTGCCCCTCGCAGTCACTTGAGCTTCGTCCACATACATCTCTCCCTGTGGCTGGTAACAGACTCGCTGCTGATTAATTAAAAACTCATTGCCATGCATGGATTGGATTGAGATTTTTCGCTAGGGTTCAAGATTGATGTGACATGACTCCTGCCAGATGCATGCAGGCAAGAGTGACGGAGAAAGCGCGAAACTCAGTCGTTAAAGAAAGAAACATCTGAGTGAGAGCGTTACTTGATATCTTGGAGAGCGCATTTAAGAATGGCGACTCTGGTGATGACAGCCGCGCCAATATCGCTGACCGGAGAGAAGACTCCCGGTGGAGGCAAATATCATATCGACATCAGTGGTCTTGAAGAGGAAGCGTACGAGGATGCGTGTAATCAGGTGTTGTGTGCATTTTTATGATTTATTGATTGAAGTTGAATCCTCGTTAGCAGCAAGTTTCCAAATACATCATATTAAAGAATGTGCGTAAGCATGATAATGTTCATCGAGGATTGATTGCAGGCCACGCCTTGCAAGTCAAGAGCTGCAGCAGCTGCAGAGGTTCCCAGCATCTTTTCCTCTTTCAAGAATCCGTTCGTCGGGCCTTTCACGTTCGGTTCAAACGGCCTGGCGGCTCCAGGTGAAGTTCAAAAGTCGACCGAGAGGAAGTGTAGTCCTTCTATAATCTGAAGCTCATGCATTCACAGATTTTGTCGTTCTTGTGTATTCTTCGTTCGGGAATAGTGTGGCTGATCGTACAGATACGAGTCTTCTTGCAACAAATGTGTGGACCTACGTGAGAAAAAACTGGTAGGAAGTGTTTTTCGAAGGAGATGAGAAGCTTACCTTTCTTGGAAGGCTCTTCACCGCCTCAGGACCTAGGACATTCGATGAATTATAGTTATGAAGGATCTTAAAGTCAAGGATGTCAAAGTCAAGGATCTCAGATACATCTTGTGCTTTGATTCTTTGTGCACAATTGCGAAAATTGAAGCCTCGTAAATAAATTTCAGAATACATTATGTAGAACTGTGAACATGTGGAAATTTCTGGAGGTGCTTGTGAGGCGTATCGGTTTTTTAAAAAATGAGAGTAAGCGATTTCACAGCTCAGTCTTTTTGCTTAAAAAAGCATAATGCGTACGAAGTGTTTCTGCCTCACAGTGACTGAAACTGGCAATCGTGATACAGCCGGAGTGGATCAAGAACCTGAAAAGAATGGCATTCAGCATCAAGAAGACCAGAGTGCGTACAAAAATCATCCCTCCTCTTGAGTGACAAGCAAATTTTTCGCATAAGGAAAACTATATTCTTTAAGAAGTATTCCCTCAGAAGATTGATAAGAATGCCACCAGCATAGTAGGCTCTGGATGTGACTGTCGAGATGCATACCTCTTACAAATATTATTATTGAGAAATTTTGAAAGCCGATTTTTCTTTTCAGACGGAGCAACCGATTCATCGTACGAGACTGCGTGCAATGGACTCAGCGAAGAGGAATCGCAGGAGAAGCCTGATCTTCGTCCTGTGGAGGAGCCCCAGGAATTAGCGAGCGCATTTCCTCCAACGTTTGGGCAGCTCTCCTCTTCACAGACAGCAGTTGGAGAGTCGACCAATCCACCCGCATCACATCCCACTGCCAGGACCACTGTCAAAAGTCCTTCCCGGCCCTCCTCGCCCTACGGGCAAGGTCAAGACGTGCACATCGATTGTGTGCAAAGGAACTCGGCGCCGGGAGCTCAAGGGGATGCAGTTGTGAGTACAAATAACACGCACGGTGCCAAGGAAGAATACCACGAGCAACATCAAGATCAGCAGCATACGATTTTTAGTGCTCATTCCCACCAGAAGTCTCAGTTCCTTCTCACCATTTCTGCTCCATCACAATCAGGTCGCCTTTGCTTTTTATTAATTAAACAATCGTCAAAATCATTCCTAACTCAATGACACTGCTTCATGATGTTACGCAATGAGCATACTGCAGTTAATTACAAGGTTCTGTTCTCATTTTTTTTGCGGAGACGACTACTTTATTTCAGGTCATTATGAGGCCTGTCAGCTTTCAGACTGCCGAGCGTCCGGAATAGCGGCAGCCGGGGGCGCTCAACTGGAGCATCTTCTTGCTCGAGTGAAGCATGAGAAGACAGTGTCAAGAGCCCGCGCCTGGGAAGAGGGTGCTAAAGCCAAAGTTTACAATAGGTAAGAAGAGATCGGTCATAAAGAATCACCTCTTCAAAGGATAGAAGGGGGCAAGTCTGAAATGTCATAGAGAATAAGGTGTTCATGAAGAGGGATTCGTACTTCCTTGGTCTAGCTATGTCTGAATGACTTGCTATCGCAGATACACAAGAGAGGAGTCAAAGATTATGGCGTGGGAGAATACGATGAAAGCCAAAGCGGAAGCTCGAATGCGCAAGGGTCAGGTAATAAGCACCTTCTGCATGAGAATGGCCGTAGTTGACTTACATCATGTGACAAAATGCTTGTATGTTTTGAAATTGACAAATTGGTATGTTGGTGGGGTTGCTACAGATTCTTGCTTCTGAATTGTTGAATCGATTGACATATACTTGTGGCGTGGCTTTAAACAGGAAGATTTGGACAAGCAGAGGGCCAAGCATATCGAGCAGATGAAGAATGCCGTGGCAGGTGCGCACTGCAAGGCACAAGAGAGGAGGGCAGCAATGGAAGCACGCAGAGCAGAGGATATTGTGAAGGCTGAGGAAACAGCCGCTCGTATTCGTGCCACAGGAAAGATGCCTCGCAAGTTTCTGTGTTTCCCTGCATAAGCTTACTATTCATGCATGAAGAGCTGCGCAAGGAGCAGAAATATTTATTTGCAACCCCACCTTGAGACATATTTATTCACGCTCCGAGCGCCCCCTCTTTGATTATGTGCCGATAATTTTGAGGGCTATCGACTGTTGCACACTTGTGTAACTCTTTTCATCACATTTGTGTGATGAACTTCGTCTGACACCTTCATGTGCTTGTGCATTTATATACAGTAATGTGAGTTTTGTTTGTCTGTTTCATGATATTGTGAAATGATGAAGAGCTTGTTTCATGATCTTGTAAAGTAGTGAAGTTAGAGCTTCAAAGTACTGACTACTCAAAAAAATAATCGACACACAAGAACAGAAGAACTCAAGATGAAGGTTTTTATCATGTGATAAATTTGTTGATTTCTGACATAGGTATGCACTTCGGGCTTGGCACAACTCTGAAAATCTTGCTTTTTGTATTTTAATGGTATGAGAACTATGAGTAGAATATACCATCATGGCATCTTCTTACAAATCTGTGCACTTCTACCAAGGAAAGGAATAGACCATCACAAGATACAGGTTGCAAAGCTTTGCAAAATTTGCAAAACCATCCCATATAGTTCAAAAAGAAATAAATTTTAGGGGCAAATACACAAAATCCGATGTACTCACTCAACACTTGAGGGTGGCTGGTTTAGAAAATCCATACTATTACCACTACAAAAAAATATTGCAACCAATTCAAAAAATTCCAAAGAATATAATGCACTTTACTACCGTACTCTGCTACAAGGTTTGCATATATTTCTTAAATTTTACTTATTCAATTCATAAAACTACATAAAATAAATTTTGATCAATATCTGCAACCTTAAGTTTATGTGCGGTGTTAAATAGAGTGCCAATTTTGCCTCAACTTTCTATGGAAGCATAAGATACACGATTTTTAGCACCATCTATCTTGAGATGTGAAGAGAAGACCTCTCACACCCTCCACACATTGTAACAACATTTAAGTTCATTCATCCGCCGCAATTCATCCAGGCTTCTTCCATTCAGGGCCTGAAGCTCTGCCTCACTGCACAAGGCAATCAATCGAGTCTCCATGCTTCCGATCAATGATCGGGAAAAACCGACGGCTAGTTCATTATCAGCCGATGGATTTCGCACACTAGCCGGTTCATTCATGAAACCACCAGCTAAAAACCGATAAAAATTACATATAAATTTCTATTCTCAGTATAAAATAAGGTAATTGCCGGAAGAAATTTATGGAAAACCGATTGGGTGTGGGAAGTGCCGGTTATTAGCCAGTAAAAGTCAAAAAACTTCCCGAACCCTGCTTCCGATCATCGTCACGTTTATGCAGCGATCGCTGTGGCTATGGAGGCCAATGCAAAGATTTATAAGTCCATTCATAACTCTCTTTTTTTATACTCTTCTACCGCAACAACGTATTCCCGGCATTCTGCGTCGTCGAACGACAAATGCTCTGCTTGCCAAGCCGCTGTAATTACTCACCTCTACGAATCGTGTAGCAGAATTTTGCAATTGATTCGAGTACTTGCGCCCGTGCTGAATTTTGCAGTTTCTTGATTCAAGATGCGGCATCGTCACTCGTTTGATTACCTCGAAAAACTCACGTGTACCGATGTGCTTTTTTAAATTGTAAGGCAGTTTTTCTACTCTTGCTTAGTTTTGTGAGTTGATATGTTTAGTTATGAACTATACTTAATAATCTTCGCTTCTCACCTGGTTCTATGCATGATCTTTAATGCCATATACGGAGCAGTTTCATTTCGAGTATTTCCAAACTTTTCTTAATTTGACGGGCATTGGTATCATGTGCATCTTCTTTTTTTATCTTCTTTCCAAAAACTTATATTGTAGTGCTTTTGCAGTTGGAGCTTGAGGATTCACTCTCAAAAGTACGTGTATCCATTGCTCTCCGATGATGAAGATGTAATAGGATTTTTGACTTTCCGGCTAATGCTCACAATCAACAACACGAAACGCGTTTATTGAAATAAAGGTCTCATTGTACTGTTAGAAATGCAGAAAGTACATCATGATGGGACAAATACACTATGGATTCACTGCTTGCGCACAGCGAGGGCTGTTTATAGCTCTTAGTTGAAGAAAGTACTTGACCTCGGCGGATTGATATAGTTGCGACTGAATTTATCATGTTTCATTGTGGGTTTATGAGTCGGTGTGGTTTCTTCTATTGCTGCGCTGGTAAACTGAGCGATTGATCGTCTTTTGATTTCTGTTAGCTTGGCGCATTTCGTTAATGGCTTCTCTGCAGGAAGAACCAAGGAATCACTTGGATTGTCGTCACCGACTTGATTCCAAAGACCAATGTTAAGAGAGAGTAATTGATTACAGGTGCATCTTCTACTCTTGCTTTACAAGGAAGTGGTTTTCGTCTTTTGTGCTTCAATGCACTAGTGTCCATTCCTTGAATTATTGATTTACTCTGTGTGAATAATGCACAGAGTTAGTGAATTGCGAGTTGTGGATCTCCTAGATGGGCTTTGTGCAAAAATAACGCCGTATGTTCTGAATCAGGTATGCTACTATGACCATTTATTTCCTCCTTGAATTTGGTATCTGATTCCTAGTCAGGTTCGAAAGATAAAGAGACATGCTAAGAGCAGACATTTTCGTTTTTCACTAGCAAGTGAAGATTCATATACATGTTCAAAATCATGTGTACAACCTCCAAAGGTAGAGCTTCAGCTACCTTGCCACTGTTGGCTGTACAAACTGTGTAACTGTTTTTTGATTTCCTTGTATCAGGCTGGGCCTGGTCGTGAATTTTGGTTGAAAGTGGACGGTGAGTGCCAGATGCCCCAGAAATGGCGTTCAGTATGTGATCCTTCTCCGATCAATAATACTCAATTGTCTTCTGCTCCTTATGCACACTTCCTCATCGTTGGAAAAGCATTAGAAATCTCAGCATCGGCTAACGCTTTCCAGATGTGCCTTGAACGTCTTGGAATTGGCAGATCGACAGGCAACAGAGCTACATTTTAAAGCAATTGTGGAATTCTGTGGGCGGTAAGTTGCAAGAGCGTGGACTTGTAAAGTGTTGTCGTAATCCTTTTTCGACCTCGATCATGTAATATGACAGCAACATCATACACAATAGAGGTTGTAGCTCCGGCTGTGGCTATCTTTTCTCTGTTTCACTAAAGTCGATTTGCTTGGCCTTAAAAGTGCATTGGGGTTGAGTTGTCAACCCTTGGAACTTATGTCTGCTGCGTGCCATTTGTCTTTGTTGCAGGCTCCTTGAGACAACCGAAGAAGGGGTGCACCACCTGAACTTTTAGCATGCTTCTTCGCTATGTTACACTTCGAAATCACGCATGCCTCCTACTCTGCTGTGGAAGAGGATAATCAGACTGTGTTGATGACAGTTGACGGAGAAACTCCGAGCTGGGGAGGTTACGACTGGGGATGTTGAACGCGTGCTGTGCCGAGAGCTCAGTAAGAGTTGCAAGGAAACAGCGTGCGTCTATCTCTCTTTCCCTTGCTTTTGTCATGTTCACTCTGTACCTCTTATGTGATGGCTTAGTCCTTCGCAATACTGAAAACATGTACTTGCTGACAGGCGATCAGCTCCTCTACATGATGACCTCGGTCACGAAGAGATCTAGACGATGAAGAACATGAAAGCGAGGTTTCTGAGGACGCAGCCAATTCGGGTAGCGACGGGGAGCTCTGGAGATTTTCGAGGTAATCAAGGCAAAATTTTGTCTTGATGGAGGTAAGGAAGGGGTCAATTTCAGATACGATTTACACATTTTGGATATTTATTGGATACGTAATTCTTGGCTCACTGATTCTCTGTCAGGCACAAGAAAATTGTGCCGGACAATTCTCTCAATCATTTTCTCATCCTCACATTTGTTGCTTCCTTTGAAAGTACTGCACATCAGACTGTGTCAACTGTATTAGTCTCCAAAACTGGGAGATTTGAGAAGAACCAGATGCACACATCCCGTTCTTGCAAATCAACTGAATCTTACGACCTTCGGAACCACTGTTGTGATTCCAAAACTTTGAGGAGGTGAAAAAAGACGTTACAGATGATTAACAAACACAAGGTACTTCATTTTCACTTATTTTGGTTTCAATTCGAAACATGTCAAGTACTGCAGAAATGACCCCTGTATAACCTACGTCACAAAACTTCTTGCATCACATTGTTGCGACATATGTATGTTCAAGTGCATGAACAAAAACATTACAGATTTGCAAGATGTGTACTCTTTTGAGGTAGTATGTCTTGTGTAGAATATTGAGGTATCTCACAAGATTTCGCAAAATTCTTTTGCATGTTTTCTTGTTTTGTCGTAAATTCCCTTCGCTCGTGTTATTGTTTAGGTTGGGTAGTATGCATTGCAGAAAACTTAGCAAAGATGACAATGCAAATTATCCATACAGCTGTTATTCTTTGAAACTTTCAGTCTCATAAAACTTAGGCAACCAGCCTTATTTTTGTACATTCAATACAAGAATGTACAGTACCCTCCAACAAGTCTTGCAACCATTTTGTGAACTCTTGAAATTCTCTAATTCATTTTCAAAATGGGAGGATTTTATCAAATTTATCCTATTAAATCTTTTGTGTTATGGACCCTTCATGTGTTCATAAAATGTCAATGTTAAAAAACAAAATCTCTATTTTTGATGAATTATTTTATCTTTTTCACTTAATTTCAAAAAAAATTAACTGAGAAATATATATGATGATTTTTAAAATTTGATTGCACCAATCTATAGGATATATCATTGTTCACATTCTTGGTATTACAAAGATGCATACTATGTAGGTAAAATTCTCTTCTATGTGGCTCTAAAGTATTTTCATAGTTTCCATTCATTCATATTCTAGGCTAAGGAAATCAAACTCATATATTAAATCAAAATTTGATCAAATAAAGTCAAATAAGGTATCATTACAAAGCTATAGTAGTATAGAAGCCTAATATGATATGAAGTTTACAATATGTCTTACTCACTAACAAATATTCTACAGTAAAATGGAACACCTACTACCATCAAGTGCTACCACCTTGAGTTGCTATTACAGCTTTCATCCGGGTTGGCATTGTTGAATTCAACTTCTTGATGCTTTCTTGAGGTATATCCTCCCAAGCCAGATTGACTGATGTCCACATTTCGTCTTTGTTTCGTGGTCTATTTCTCTGTTGCACTTGATCTTTAACTTGCTTCCAGACATTCTTTATAGGATTAAGGTCAGGAGAATTTGGTGGCCATTCAAGCTTTTTCAATCCAAGTTGCTGTCTCCAATCTTTTTGTATATTACTACCATATACTGGAGCACCATCCTCCATTAAAATGAGGTGCTCATAGTGGTCATGGTGCCAATAATAATGCTCTAATGCTCCTTGAGATACTATCTCTACAAAGTCTTTGGCAGTGCGTCTATTAGGAGGAATTAACACCAAATAGGACTTAGAAGAGCCAAATGATAGCACCCCATACCATAATTGAAGTCCTTCCGGATTTGAATGTAGGTGCTAAGCAATTGTAGTTGTAGCGTTCATATGCTTTTCGCCGGGATTACGAATTTGGCGTGATGGTTTTCCAACTTCAAAGGATGACTCATCGGTCCAAATCACATTACTCCAATCGTCAATCGTCCAATGCAAGTGCCCCTTTGCAAAAGCCAACCTCTTTGCCTTGTGTATGTCACTCAAGAATGGTTTCTTCACTGCAATGCAACTGTTAATACCAAGCTCATGAAGCTCTTTACGTAAAGTTGACATGCCCACGGAAGATGTCACATTGCTGCACAATTCTGCAAGAGGAGCACGATGATTACTACTAAGATCTCTATGGAGCCTTCTCCTATCTCGATCACTCATGTTTTTCGGCCTACCGGATCTACTTGTTGGCAATCTGAGCCACTAATTCTAAATCGCTTGAGAATCCTTGAAATAGTCGATTTTGGCCTTCCTACAATGTTTCCAATTTCACTCACCGACATGCCAGCTTTCTGCATACCAACTATCATGTGTCGTATATCATTTGATATATAACTCCTTGTCATGGTGCACAATCCTCAAACAACACTTACATCCACAAAAAGTTTGATAAAAAAGGTCCTAACAACAACACAGAAACGATATGTTTGACAAACAGGACTTGTTGCACACAACTTTTCTAAGAAATGTGTACCATCAAGATGACTTACAAACAAGTATGTGTATCTCTGGACCCTCCCAAGCTCAAACATACACAAAATCTGATATCCCAGAGAAGAAGTGATCACATTAAGAAGGGTACCCTTTTCCTAGATTTTTAAGCATGATGGCAATTTTGGTAGACACATGGCAATGGATGCCTCTTTATATTTAGAAAATGCTTGGTGTATGAAGGTAACTGGAACACCTTCCATGATGCAAAAAATCTCATGGAGATGTGATGATTATCATGCCAACACCACCATTCTAAAACAGGCCATGGGATATGTTTTAAGTGAAAAAACAGAGTGTGTTGCAACACTTGTTGGAGGGTACTGTACATTAAATGTGAAATATCGATTATTTTTAAGGCATTAGTGGCTAGGTAGGTGTTCACTCGAACTCGAATAATGAAAAGTAATTTCAGCATTGGGGTTGTGACCTTGGGGCATGAACATTCCTGGATACATTGGTGTTGTGACCTTGGGGCATGAACATTCAAGGATAGGTCAAAATGAACACTCTGTTCATCACACTTGCCTAAAGGTAAGTTCAAAGTTCTTTTCTTATACTGAAAAGAGTTTGATTTTCTTCTGCTCATACTTGTGCATTAAAAACTAAAGGATTGATTGCTTACATATCTGTAAGGTGATAGAATAACTTATCCAGGCGGAAGTGGTGTTGCGGACCATTACGACCCAGTCACCTCAACTTCCACATCAACCATAGTGTGGAAATTCTCCTACCACATTCACTTGAACAAACTTGCAACTTTTGCCAGTAGAGAATGTAGAGAATCCGAGTCATTGAGTTGAACTTGAAAAACAAATACACCTTAACCCCTAAAGATCCTTGGGTGTTTTTCAGAGCTTGAAACCTCAAAACTCCAATTCTCTACCTCTATGCACTTCAAGGGGTGCGAAACAAATTTTTAATTCTTTCTTTAATTTCCAACCGTATGATCTTGTATCTAAGCCAATTTTCAGTATCTGATTCAAAAATTGACTGTTGGATGTTTACCATTTGAGAGATCATAACATCCAAAGTTTGTCTATGAAGTTTTTTTGGGCATTGTTGAGATTATTTTTGACACTTTTGGAGGCTGCCCTTGTAAAATTGGTACTTTTTTTGACTTGGGGCCCTTTGGAACTTAAAAAAAATACAAAATTTAAACTGCTCCAGTTTGGCTCGCAAACCAAGAATTGTCGTAAAAGACTCAAAAATTGAAATTTGGCTTTGCAAATTTTACCACATACACTTTGCAGTATAAGGAGCACCCATTAAAAAATTTAGGCAAAAATATTACTTTTAACCTATTCATCTAGGCTGCCCAAAATAGAAAAACGCCGATTTGGAGGTCCTGGATCTTTAGGGGTTAAAAAAAGAAGAAACTAACAAGTATTCAAATATGAAATGATGTACGGGTGGACAAGTTTCTCAGATCGTTGCCTTTATGATAATGACTTCTGATATTGTATGACTCAAAACATGTACACCCAATTGGTTCAAAATACTCTTTATTGGGAATCCATAGGCATCATGTGGTGGTATAGTCAATGCTTTTTCGGAAGATAACTCATGATTAACCCTTAAACGCCCAAGCAAGCCCGAGGGGCTTGATTCCAACAGAATCTTCCATGTAGCTCTCACTGTACTCAACTTTTCACTTATATTTTGATGTCAAACTGGTCACCTTCTTCTGATGCATTCAAAAAGTGAAATTTCACAATTCAAATCACAATTTATATGAATGATTTTGTGTTTTGAAAGGATTGTGGTAGGTAGGTTGGAGTTGTACATAACCTTGTAGGAGGTTGCAAGCTCATCATTGATTGGTCTATTCATGATGCCCAAGTTCAAAAGTGCACTATTCATGATGCCCAAGTCCAAAAGATGTTGTGATCCAATTTCGGGCTGCCCGTTTCAGACCCCAAGGGCGTTTAAGGGTTAACTCCCTACTGAAATACTTGGACTGTTATGTCAATGAGAATGAGAAAGATATATAAATTTTTTTATTGAAGGTTACATGCTCATAACATATTCTAGCTACGTAATACGGTTTCACCAAATTATCATAGCCATGTAAGTCAATTGTTGTAAGTTCTAAAAGTAAGAGTGCATATCCTCTATCTAGTACAATATTGATTTTGATATACTCTATGTAGTATAATATTGACTATCTAGTACAATATCAATTTTATTATACTCCATCTAGTACAATATCGATTTTGATATAAGGTGAGAATGATTCCATGTGCATATAGGTGTTGTAAAAGTTAGACTTGTGCTGATAAATTTTCTTCTTGAGATAGTGTAAGACAAGTACACATTGGTATAAAAGGCCCCACAAATATTTGTAGGTCAATCTTCCATGCTGTGGACGTATTCGAAAGTGCATCCCATCAAATAAAAAGTCCCATACGTGATTACGCTATATACCGGATTTGAGGGAATTGTTTAATCTCATTATTATGTGTGTGCATCTATGCAAGGTTGTTGTATGCTTATTGTTTTTGTATTGCCTATTAAATAAATTGGTTACATCTTCACAATTTGGAATTTGTTATTAGTGAAATCGTGTTGGAAGTGGCATAAGTCCACTATTCTATTCATGTCAAAAGTCTCAATGAATTGGATATTTTGTAGTCAAATTCATGAGATTCCAAAAAATGAGAGTATAATGTTATATATTATGTTTAGAATATATGTAGAGTTTTTGATATATACTTTAGGACGTGAAGGGTCACATGCATATTTTGTGATTTAACCCCTAAACGACTAAGTATGGTGTTTTTTGGGAGATTGAAACCTCAAAACCATGATTTCCTATCTACATGCATTCCCGTAGGGAGAGTGTGAACCAACTTTTTCTCCTTTTTATTAAGCTTAACTGGTCATAAGATCTTGTAAGATCAAGACTATTTTTAGTTATCGATCCAAAAAACAATTATTGGATGTGTACCATTTGAGAGATGATATCATCTGAAGTTTCTCATCTAAGCTTTTTTGGGCATTGTAAATTAAGATTGCATCTTAAAATTTTGGAGGTTGCTATTGTGAAATTGGTAAACTTCATGACTTGGGTCACTTTGGAGCTTAAGTAGTAATTCAGCTATGAACATACTCTCAAAAAAAATAAAAAAAATAAACTATATCCAAAGTGCCCATTTGGACTTGAAACTAGAAATTTCCGGATAAAGGTTTTAAAATTGGAATTTGACTTTGCAAGTTTTCGCATACAATTTGTAGTATAAGGGGCACCTAGTAAAAATCTTAGGCAAGAATAGTCCTTTACACCCTTTCATCTAGGCTGCCCAAAATTGGAAAAAAGCCAAATCGGTGACCATGTTTATTTCGGGGTCAAGGATTTGGCACTCAAAGTCATATTTTTGTACACGTTGAATTAATTTTTCAATCTCAAAATGCCACATTAAACTTACTATAAAAAAGGTATATGGTTGCATAATGCATTGTGTTGGAGATGCAAATAGTTGCAAACATAGACCTTTTCTGAAATTGTTTATAATTTTGAAGAATTTTCATAGAAAGATTCATGAACTTTCAGAGGTTTATACAATAACTTTGACATAAGACAAGTTATTATCCAAAGAATACCATATCCTATAGATTGTAACCTTTCCATGATAATAGAAGCGAGTAATACCTATGAAGCATGCCAAGAGCAACACCACGTACCCATAATCAAAATTGATTATTTTGTACGTGTTTTTGTTACTTTTGTTCCTAAAAGTTTTCACGAACCATTGGCATGCTCGTAGAAGGAGCCCTCTTACTCATCTTCATCTATGACCATCTTTTATTGTTGCTTCATAAAGAGCTATAATTGCACAAAAAGTGATATCCATAGTGACTTGTCCCTACTGACGCAAGAGAGCTTGTTCGGTTGTTCCATTGTGCCTCTAAAAACATCAAAATAAATAAATATATTTGTCAATTCTTTATCAAACTTCTAGTGTAATAAGTTATACTAAAACCTACTAGATTAGCAAAAGTTTGAGGAAAAGTGACAGGCATAACCATTTATTTTTTTTATGTTGTTGAAAGCACAATTGAAACACGCATTGTTTTGTCACTACATTGAACCAGGGTTGTCTTATGCGACAGTGTTGAACGTCATACAAACACAACAGTTGCACAGACATTCACTCTCCGAGGAGGCAAACAGAATTGAAGAGGTGAAATTTTCTTTTTTTTACGATGCATTTTCGACATTCTCGTCAAACTCGTCATCATATTACAGCAATTTAGACAGACATTATGGAAAGTGTGACATGTAAGACAACCCTCCTACAATCGTCACTTTTATGCAAGTTCCTACTGTTGATATGTGCAACAAATGTGCTTACAAGTGTTTGGGAGAAGGCAATTCAGAGGGGTTTATAATCACCATTGCCCTTCCTCAAAAAGGATCGTTAAATAACGTAAGGTTGAATCATCTGTTCAGTAGCAACTGGTTGACCGATCGAAGTGGCTTGTGACGTAATTGAACAGGGTGATCGATAGATCTTGGCCTGATTGATGAGCAACCCTGCAATTACAGTGTTCCACATGTATGCACCAATCGAATGCAATTCCATGGTCACTGATCGACTACTGCTCCAGATGAGATCGAGCGATAAGAACTTGAGCAAGTTCCGCTTCAACAACGTGAATGACGCATGTCGAGGGGGCTTCGTCGTGACCGCCCTCATTCAATCTGGTCAGTCAATGGCATGTTCAGCGCGTCATTCTTTAATCTTTCCGAAAGGGGCTTTCAATTCAATGCAATGTTCAGCGAGTTCAGCGAGTCATTCTTTTAATCTTCCCGAAAAGGGCTTTTCAATGCGATGTTCAGCGAGTCAATTGGACATGTGTATGAATGGTGGACATGCAGGGATTCCGGCGAAGCTTTCGAGCTAAGGTTCTGTCAACACTTCATGAATCGGTACTAGCCCAGTATTAGCCACTGCCTTGTCCGAACTACTCTCACAGCTTTCTTGTGTTGAATGCCCTTTTTCGCAAGATTTATGACTTCTGTACACACAAGAAGGGCTTTCTTTCTTCCATTCGCTTATCTTACTCAGATTCCAGGTCAAACGTAAGTTCACACTTAGATCGCATTTTATTCTGGATTGGAGTGAGTGGATGCATGACGCATGACTTTGTGCAGGATAGTCAATTCGGTGATAAGTTAATTAAGGAAAACAATCATTTTGAGCATACAAAATTGGCCGGAAGTCAAGATATTAAGAAGGTTCTTTGCACCTCCCCCAATTAACATATGCATTTCATTCTTCATAATAGGGACTTCTCTTCCATACAAGAGTATTTTTTAAGACACGTTTATTAAAAATAGTAGTGCAAAAAGTTCATTTGAAGTAAAGATATTAAGAAGGTTCTTCCACTACGACTTGTAATAAAGTGGGACTTATGAAATTCTACTAGTGCCTGGGAATAAATTTTGGACTTTCTTACATGCAATAGCTCAGTCTTTTAGGACATGTTTTGTTCTTGTCGTACATGAATCAACTGTGTAGGAAAGTTTGATACTTTGATTATTCTTGTATAATAGAGATTCACAATTTTTGCTTGCGTACGGTCGTCCGGCCGGCTTTGGTTGGTGCTCATGTTCATTGGTGAGATGGTTGTGATTTCTAGTTCACACATCTAGTGTTGCTTATACCACCCAGATATGATACCTTGTAAGTTGTGCCCTAAAGCTTCTTGGTAAGATCGATGACTTATTGTCTTGTGTCTAAGGCACCAATAGACTATGTACCATGAGCTAAATTGAAAAAGGGTTAGTCTATCTTCCCTTAGAAGTTACCCTTATTCTTTTTATTACAAGCACAATCGCATTCACAAGGAGAAAACAAACTAAGGGGCTGCAATATTTACTTTCATTCGCGTTTTATTTTTTTTATTCAAAAATATTACGAGACAAAGAATGCCATGTTGAAAGGTGAGGAAATTGCTATAAGACATATGCAACCATTGCAAAACCCCCCTAGAGTCAAAGACTCATAATCGATGTTGCACTTTCACAAATATAACTTGAAGTTTCCCTAAATTAACGAATATACAGGGAATACTATTCAATGCACAAATTCAATCCAAGGAAATTTCCCAAGATTTTCCAAAATCATGTATAAAATTGAGTCCCATTTCATTGAACTAAAAATGCAACATCTACACACTAAAAAAAAACTAACAATCTTATCCTCATGCTAAGACTACTTTCCTTATTCAACATGGTATGGTATCTAGGTCACCTCAGCGAATTTTTTCTTGGCGAAAAATCGCAAAAAACAAGCCCTTTTAGGGCAGGGCGACTTGCCTCTAGAAAAAATTTTAAAAATCTAAACTTCAAATCGCCATATGGCCGTGACGTGGCACGGGATGTCGCCTTTCCCGCCGCCCACGATCCCACTCCCATCGCCCAACCTGCAGGGCTTCCATTCTTCATCTCGCCAGCCATTTCGAGCTTCATTTGTCAGTTCGCCAGCAGTTTTTTAGGAAGAGCAAGTGCTATAATTAGCACATTGCCAATTGAGAGCGTGCAGCAGCGCCGTGTTCGCAAGGAGAGTTGCACGATCCGATCTTGTGAGCCGGTGAATCAGTGAGCGCATGAGCGCCGTAGCTCGTAGGGTTCTGGAGATGAATGGGAGTTTTGCATGGAGCGCAGCGCCGTAGGGTTTTGGAGATGGCGGAAGGCGAGGGGCGACCTGTAATCTTCGAAACATTAGATCAGGGAGTTTTCTTCCCCTCTCAAGCGTCTCATGCTTTGTTGCTCATGCGTGCCTGATTGTTGTGTGCTTGATCTTGCCATCTCCCACCCGCAGCCCACGCGAACTGTTCATGTTCATTGAATGTGTTTGAATGTGTTCTTTGATTTTAAATGTGTTTGTTTCTTTGTTCTTTGAATGTGTTTGCTCAATGGGTGTGTTTTCTTCTACAAGTTTGAATGTGTTTACAAAATGGGTGTGATATGTTGGATGTTTGAATGTGTTTGCACAATGCTTGGCAAAAAAAAATGTGACTTGCCACATGAGTGACGCAAAATCTGTGAAGATCGCCATAAGAGTGACCTTGAAACAATGAGGGAGCCTAAACATTTAACTTAAGGTCTCATCCTAGTTACAGAAAATCGCCATTACCAAAGTTGAATTTTCTCTCCGGGAGCCAGAGGAATTGCTTTAAATTTACAGATTTTGCCCGGTTAGGTGGGAGCTACTCGCGCCACACCCCCTTACACAGAAAAAATTCGCTGGGTCACCTGGAGCGCCGAATCCAGATACTGTACACAAGATTAAAATCCTCGAAAATCCAATATTTTTGTCACAAGGATCTAACTTATTTTTAAAAATTGCTCAGACATCGACGTCATGCATGGCAACATGTTCACGTGGGTTGACATCCACACACAAAAATATAATCAAATGAGTTGACTTGCAACAAAAACAAATTCTGAAATGAGTTGACTTCTAGACAAAGAGTACTGTATCGTCAGGTGGGTTGACTTCAAGGATAAAATCAAGTTGACTTCCGGACAAGCATTTCCGAAGGTCAACTAACAACCGAATAAAATATTCAATGATCACTTGACTTTCAAACGAATTGTACTCCGATCCACTAACTCCCTGTTACGAAATCCTGACATCGACTTGACTCTGACAAATCATTTAAAATTGTTAATCAACAGTAGACAATGATGTTTGTAGACTGAGAAAATAATGTCAGTGGATAACAGAAAACATTAGTTTATTGAGAACGACGAAAGAAGGAGGGCTGCATGATAGTTGACCATCTTGACGCCCTGGAATCCTGCTTTATGGACCGTAGTGTATGTACTCATTCATTCAAAGGAAGTCATTGAATGTCTTTTTGTTCTCAGGTGAAAAATGTGTCGCCGTATTTCCAAACCTTTTTCATATAAATTGCAAGTGGGCGGTACACATTCAACATGGTGACGCCGCTATTAATGATATGATACTGCAAGTACCATACATTTTTCTTTTGCGAAAGTTTGTTTTTCTATGTTCAATTGTAACTTCCAAAGTGTAGCGTCATGCTGTCGTTACAGATCAAAGCCGAAAGGGGACGTTTTTTTTCATTTAATGCTCTTTTTTAACATATGTTGTGTAGGAATTCACTTTACGTGGCTCTACGTGAGGAGTGGAAATCTTAACAGATAATGTAACTAAGCTGGAACCAAATTTTCAAGGAGGTCGGATGGATGTGGCTTCGTGATAGTACTGTCTTGGTTGTGGAAAATACAAAAAAAATACTCTTGCAAGTTGTGCCTCGGTTCAATTACTTAATAATTTATCGTCGTTTTTTTTTTTTTTTTAAATTAATTTTTGAAAAAGAAACAAAATTAAGTCAAGCGAGTTAACATGTTCAATTACATTAGGGAGAGTGCTAAAAAATGGCAAAATTTTCAGATTTTTCAAAGTTTAGTGAAGATAATAGTGAAAGTAATTTTTTATACAATCATGGGGAAAGTAAGTGAACACATGGTCAAAGTGGATTCATCATTTTTGGACTCCTTTATAAACAAGTAGCAATGAAATTTCGAAGGTGGACTAGTATGTGTTCCTAAAATGGTGACTGCCCTAATTTGAGTTATTTGACACCCTTTGATGTTTGGGACAAGTACATGGTAGTGTTGAATTGCAAAGTTTCATTTCTACTTGGGAAATCATCCAAAAATAGAAATGAAACTTACAACGAGAGGAAGGTCGCGGATTATATTTATGTAATTTCCTAGTACAAGGGAAAAACCCGCTTAACAAAAATTGAGCTTCACAAAACCTGTCCGCGAGATGAAGGCGAAATTTCTCCAAAGGGGTTTACAAAACCCTGAATTTGATATCAACAAGTTGGTTCCTCGTAACCATTTCATTGGACTCCTGTATGTCAACTTCCTCGAGCCGTACAGATTCTAACTAAATGGCTAAAAAGAATATAGCACGTTGCAGTATCATGATCATCACACGTGAAACGTACGTTGATACTTTAACCAAATATCAAGTCATGCCATCGTATTCTTTAGATATATATAACATAACTGAAACATTTCCTTTCAATAAATCAAAGAGCAGTGGATCAGTATACTATAGTAGTCTAATATGGAGCAGGTCCCATTATGAGGTTCTAGTAATCTTCACCCACAGCTTCCCTATGCAATAGTACCATGTACTCACTGCAAACATTAGGAAGTGTTACTTTAGGGCATCATTTCAAGAACACCTATATTTTGAACTTCAAGAATTCATAACTTATTGTAGAAGATTCCAAAAATGATAATTCCGCTTACTCTATGTTTCTACTGATTTTCCCCTACTTGCAATGGTAAACTAGATATCCCGTAATGAAAATTGAGCCCTAATTGAACAACGGTAACTCGGTAACTACGTCTGAATTTCTCTCAGTCGATTGATAGATTGAGTACGTCTGAATTCCCAGTACAGAAAGATAACGATTCCAGTACTACAGGAAACGATCGAAGAATGGATTTCAAAGTTGCGAATATCGCGTACTTGCGTATTGCAATTGGGTACCACTTGTGAGTCTGTAAAGGAGTGATGATGCCATTGAGAATAGTCTAAGGTGAGCCAGCACGGCATGAGCAAAGCAGCTTTGAGAGCGAGCAAGCAATCCGGCAAGCAAGCGGGCCATTTAGTCTTTGCATTGGAATCCAGCGCCGCATTTCTGCTCAACCGGCATCTTTGATCTTTGATCTTGTTGAATGAACTTTTTGTGCTGAGCTAACCTTATCTTGTTTTCAGGATAACTTCGAATTGTTTACTTCTTTCCAGGTGTGCGCTTTCCTCTTATCTTCATTCTGATCACTTATGATGAGGATTCATCAGTAACGAATCGATCGATATACTAAAGAAACGTGTGTAAGAGAGACGAACATGTGGATGTGTTAGTAGCTGGGAAATTGTTGGAGTTGAAGTGCGAGGAAAGTTGTTGTCCAGAAGATTGTCATGAAATTTCCTTCTCTTCCTTGTAAACTACTTGATGTGGGCTTTTTGAAGGAAGAAAATAAAATTGAGCAAGTTGATGTTGAAATTGAGACAACCCATCCCAACTTCACGCATTAAAGTTGGATTGAATCACATTGTGGTCAATTTATTTGAAAAAGATGTGTTGCTTTTTGCAAAAAAATGAAACTTTAAAATCAATATGTCTCAAGATTCATATAGTGAAATCCGGGAATTTTTTTGATAGGTAGACTAGTTATAGTTTGATTTCACAAAATCAAAAATTTTAAGATATAAAAAAAAAAATTGAATTGTTTACGGATTTGAGGTACAATTGCCTTGAGGTCATTGTAAAGCTTCTAATTTAAGGGTCGAACTACTTTATACAAGAAGAAGAGAAACTCCAACCTATTTGGAGGCTAGCATGAATAGAGACTTGTTTGTTTGACCTATCCTTGAATGTATGTTCGGAGGTCATCACACCAACGGCAAAACTACTGTCTAACTCCTCTCGGGGTGAATACTATGCTGGTTCCTATTTAGCCAATAGTGCCTGTGAGATACCCCACATGGTATCCTCCCAAAGGGCTTTGAGGTACCCATACAACGAGATCCAAGAACCCCATCATTGTTGAGTGTTCAACTATGGTGGTGAGCACCACGCTGGCATGGGGTACAGAACCCACAACTTCTTCATTGGGGACCATTAGCCCTAACCACTAAGCCAAGGTTGTCGTGCCTTCTACTTTATATATCAATTGATGAATAATTACTTCAAGCTTCATTATGAGGAATCAAGTTTTGCCAGATTTGGGTGCGTCCTATGTGAGATTAAAGCCTTAGTAACGAACCTCAATTCCGTTAAAATGGCACTATGCCATGTGCCATTTTGTCACACCATATCTTACATATGTGCTCACATGGAATAGTGTATTCTATAATATCACAAATTTTGAAATATTATCACTCCTTTATACAAATTTTCACTCATTTTCCATAATATCACCTTTGGATTCTGTTATATCACATGGTTTTTGAACTGCAGTTCAGAAGATCGAGGTGTGCCATTTTAGCAGCATAATGCCATTTTAACCGAATTGGGGATAACATTAAATTGTTTTAGCAAGAAAGAAAAGACCAGAGGTCTAAGAAAACCTAAACATATGTCGAGTGCCACTTGATCACCTTTTTTATATGTGATGTAAATATCAACCATGTTAGACAACCTAATGTATGTTAAATTTTAAACTGGATGATGTGGTAGAATCTAAATATAAGTGAAACTCAAGATAATTTGAGACTTAGAATGTCCATAATGTGAAAAATATTCTTTTATCTTAGAGCCTTTCTCATGCAAATAATAACATATCATCTAAATTGAAAAAATCCAAGGATTATGGGAATCCTTGAATCCCCAATTCCGTTAAATTGGCGTTATGCCGCTAAAATGGCACACCTCAACTTTCTGAACTACAGTTCAAAAACCATGTGATATAACAGAATTTGAAGGTGATATGTGGAAAATGAGTGACAATGTAAATAAAGGAGTGATATTATTTAAAAAATTGTGATATTACAGAATACACCACTCCATGTGAGCGCATATGTAAGATTTGGTGTGACAAAATGGCACATGGCATAATGCCATTTTAACGGAATTGAGGTTCTGAGCAAAATCCGACAAAAAAAAATGGATATTGCATTATGGATCACAAGATACAAACTTTTAGGTTAATTATTTTTCAAAATGTGCACAGATTGTGGATTCAGAGTTGTTTGATTTAACACCTAACATATCGAAAAAGTTCTCAATTTAGCATATATGGTGTTAGAGACGTTTTACGTGGGGAGTCAAGCTGTACACGGGGCCGATGGAGAGCAAGAATCCTCTTAACGTGATTTTTTGAACTAGTACCACAAATGAACCAATCATGTTGAGAGAATTTTTTGCCCTCTTTCAGCCCCAATGCCCCAAGCTTGACTTAACTCTTCACATAAAGCGCCCCATAAATAAGATAAATAATAACTCTTGAGCAACCACTACCTAGACTAGCGTGACTTAAATGTTCATAAATATTGCCCACCCTTGAGGATATGGGGATGGGAATCTTTCGAATCCAATTAATAAGTTTTCATGCTCATCAGCCTATTTCAGGAGTTTGTTACTAATGCACTACAAGCCTTGACTTCGTAGCTAGGGTTCATGGCCTCCATTGAGGAGGTCATGGGTTCTATTCCCCATGCTGGTGTGGTGCTCACCACCATATTCCATCCAACTATGGTGGGGTTGGGGTTCAAGGACCTTGTTGTATGGGTACCTCAAAGCCCTTTGGGGGATTTCTCCAAGGCACTAGTAACTAGGGTAGGAACTAGCATGATGTTCACCCCAAGAGAAATTAATAGTCCCGCCATTGGTGTGATGACCTCATGGCATACATCCAAGGATAGATCGAACGAACACTCTATTCACACCGGCCCTCTGTTTCTCTTCTTCTTTATTTTTCACTGAAGTAATCGGGTGTTCGCAGCAGAAGTCGACGACCGTCAATAACCTAGACAGTCACAATGGTGATGATGATCGAGAAACTCTATCGTGGCGTTGGAATCTGTACACGACTCAGCATCGATCTCCCTATTTTTGGATTCAAAATCTGCACAGCGATGCTGCTATTCGATTGTACGTGGAACACACCGGGGACTTCTAATCCAAGCAGAAACTCCCAAGTGATCGATCGAGTAGCCATCGTTTGACCTTTTTCTCATGCAAAGTGTCATCTTTTGACTACTAACCAGACCAGCCGGCCATCCGGTCGTCTAAACTAGACGCACCTGTTAACCATGTGCTGGAGCATCTAGCTAGCTCGTAACACCACAATCTCCTAAATCTGGATCCTACACACACTTCGATCGATACTAGTACAAACAATCATCACGGACTCGATATCAGTGATCACTGCTCATCTGCATGGACAGTCTTCCCGAAAAGGGCCTTCGAGGCTCATTGAATTTTGCATGGACAGCATTATTGCAAGTTTGAATTCAGTCTGCACTGTCAATCTGTCATTCATGTATATGACAAGCTAGTGAGTAATTAAGGGACTCTGCATGCCCACTTACAGTTCGTTGCTTTGAATCAGTGGTGGTGAGCTAAGTCAAGGAAAGAAGCGAGAAAAGAAAAGACTGTCACTCTAGTAAGAGATGGATGGCCAGACCAGGGGGATGGAGATGCGACGTTGTGGTCGTCGACAAGCGATGGTCGTCGAGGTCGTCGTGAAAGTGAGAAACGATGAAAGCAAGGCGTTGCAGTTGAAAGCATGCGACGCTTTTCTTTCTTTCAGTCTCTTTGGCTTGTGCACTTTTGTTCCATTCTATTTTCTGCATCTCCACCCACCTGAGCACTGCTGCTGTTTGCTGGTCTTTGAGCTTGGCGCCACGCCCTCTGCAGCCGTGTCCTCGATCGATACTGTACAATGTCTGTCGGGTACCGTCCGGGCAGCTTGCTCCAGAACATGACAAAAATACGTAATTCGTTATAATGGTATTATTCACTGGACTTGAGAGTTGAGACATGTGGGTGAAGCTCGAGTTGAGTTAAATGTACCCACACATTAAATTTAGCTCAACTCAAGCTCAATTGTCATCAATTTGATAATGTGAATATTCCCATTATAACGAATTACGTGTTCAAATTGTTGAATCGGATTCTTCTCTGGATTCTTCTCTACTGACTAAGGTGTTTAGTAAGGGACACTTTACATGGGGAGTCAAGGCCAACAAATCTCAAACCAATTCACTCATATTTTCAGCCCAATCGGCTCCATAGGCCACTTGAAGAACACATTAAACAACTATTAAAGTGTGGCCCATGTGTAAAGTCCTTGGGGTCGATTTGTAAAAGGAAAAACAAGACCATGGGGCCAAATTGTATTACTAGCTACATTCCATGCTTTTGATTTGTGCACATTAAAAAAATTTAGTGAAATAATGATTTTGCATTAAAATCAAGCAATGGCTTCTCGGCCATAAATTGGCTTTCCATCCTTGTATCTCCTAACTTTTGGAGCGCAGGATGTGTCATAACTTGTCCCCCACCCGTTATAATATGATTTCAAAAAATTGGCCTTTAATCCCCATGTGAAACCCTTAGGGCCAGTTTTAATAATTGGACCAATCACAAGAGAGAATTTGGACATGAATTGGCCCATCAGTGGCTTGGCCCTTCGAGCAAAGCAGCCCTAATAGCTCAATGCTTTGCACGGGAAATCTACAAGGATGTTACCAATGTAAGCAATTTTTGTGCATGGGAAAATTGGGTAAAAAGGTTGAGCAAGTGGAATCATTATTTTTGGACTCTTCTACAATGAATTTTTGAAGTTGGAATTATAGATATTCCTAAATAATGTTCAAAACTGAACCACTTGCACTAAATTGAATGTCATATTTCCATCCAATCTTGCATTGAATTAGGAATTTTACAAAGTTCAAGAACTAGTTTCATTTAGGGATCTCATCCATCCAATACAGCTAAAACCCAAAAGTGGATGAAGGGGACACAAAATTTAGCAGTACAAATTCAAAACCAATATAATCCAATAAAAATTCTTTTAACTAAAAAGTTGTTGGACTGTATCAAGTTCAAATAATTGCTTAACCCTTAAACGCCCATGGGGTGTGAAACAGGCAGCCCAAAGTTGGATTACAACATCTTTTGGACTTGGGCATCATGAATAGTTCACTTTTTGAACTTGGGCATCATGAATGATCCAATCAATGATGAGCTTGCAACCTCCTGTACAAGGTTATGTACAACCCCAACCTACCTACCACAAGCCTTTCAAAGCACAAAATCACTCATACAAATTGTGATTTGAATTGTAAAATTTCACTTTTTGAATGCATCACAAGAAGGTGACCAGTTTGACATCAAAATATAAGTGAAAAGTTAAGTACAGTGAGAGCTATAGAGAAGATTTTGTTGGAAGGTGACCCCTTGGGTCACCTTGGGCGTTTAAGGGTTAAGTCACATGATCTCGGTCCTAAATGTACAAAAATGCACGTGGTAAGAAACTATTATTTTTATCAATTGGGTATCTAGAATATTGTTTTTATGAACACAATCTTGTATTTTTGTAAACCAAGGTTTCCGAATTAAGAGTTAGTGATTATTATTCGACCGAGGAATCTCAGTATGGTTTTTAGGTCCTTCCTTGCAACCATTTCACACGTTTATTCTACCCAACTGATAAAAATAATAGTTTCATTTAGTTTTCAATTATTTTTACGTTGTGGATGCACGTATACAGACCCAAAGATTCCTTGGTGATGAACCTGGCCTAGAGTGAGGATGTGCCAAATATGAGGTCACACACATGCACCGTGAATTGTTTTAGAATAAAAATCAACTGGGGTCGGAAGTATTGAAACTATATTTTAAGTCACTCGGCATGTGAGGCTACGTTGACTGTCTCAGTCTAGTTTCCAGGTGCTTCTCCACAATATCTCACAACGTGACAATGATGCCGTAGGGACAAGGCATTGTAGACGCACTGTAGACAAGGTTCATTCACAATTTTAAAATATGGTTATGTAGTCTGAACGCCAAGACCCTAGGGAACAACAAATCTACAAGTTGAAGGAACTGACCGCCAGTTGAGAGAAGTTTACTTTTTTACTTTACAAAACTATTTTTTCAAGTGATACTTTTACTCAAAATATCTTCCCGTTGGATTGTTTCTTTAGTGTGGCCATCTCATGAAGAAGTTGATGATTCTTGATGACTCTATCCAAGTAATTAGGATGGCATTTGATGCGTACATTCACTAGAAGTAAATTATCAACATCGGTTTGTATACACATAATTATGTTATATTCTTTTCAATGAAGAAAAAATCAAGAAAAAAACACACCTAAGAAAAACCACTGTCTAACTAAATAAAAGCACACACATACAATACATATTTTGTTGTAATGGGAATATTCAAATTATCAATTTAATGATAGTTGAGCTTGAGTCGAGCTTAAGTATTGTTGTATTCAGTGATATAGTTTGCTCCTTTTGACCTTCTTTGGGCAAAACAAAATAGTTAGAATTTGGGGCACACAAGGACAAGGGAATGCTATCACAAAAAATTGAAAAAAATATGTAGACGAACTAAGAGCACTAAGATGAGAAACTCCCAAAATGGCTTGCCTTAATATTTGTCTCCGTCCGATGCACCTTCGCCCCAATTCCTATATTTTCCCACTCATATATCCACTTGTCTGTGATGATGGAAGTAATCCCCTTCATAGTATCACCGTCCTATTTGGATGAATTCCATCCCATTGGATGATTATCATTTTCCATGTTCAGAGGAAGGAATAGAAACATAGTCAAGAAAACAATCAAAGCTTTATGCAAGCATTAGAGAATAAATGTATAACAATTTCCACCAAGCTGTATTGGTTCATTTCATTGAGATTGGGTGGAATAAAGCATTATTGGTGGATATACTAATGGAGAGCTTGGTGGAAACTGCACACTTTTCCACTTTTGATGACAATTGCAAAATCATTTGACATTTGTAACATGAGCAAATTTGAAAGTTGTACCATGGGGGTACTTTGTAATCTTGCCAGCTAAGTCTTTGAAGATTCTTTCTATTGTTTTACCATGTTCAAATTCATTCTAGCAAGACATTTTGACTAGAAGGACCATTCAACTTCTAAATCTGGTCAATATTTTGTTTCAAGTAAGGGACATTTTACATTAAGAGTCAAGCCGTACATAGGGCAGATCGAGGATGAAATTCCCACATGGGATTGATCCATTTCTTGAAGTTAAAAAAATGGACTCATCACATGAGAGGGATGTCTACCTTCTAATGGCCCCATGTATGGCTTCTAACTCTCCATTTAAAGCATTCCTAAGGTTTGTATTTTGAATAAATGATGTAGAAAGTCTCTTAACTACAACAAAGAATGATCAAAAGTGGTAAAATTATCTATAATTTGAATTCACCCTAGAATTTTGTATAATAATGGTTGTCTTATTGACAACATTTAAAGTGGTGAGGATATCTATGAGACTTCACACTCGAGAGTTTCGTACATCAAGTGTTGTATTATTGGAAATATAAAAAGTGGTAAGGATATCTATGTGACCTCACCATAGAGTTTTGTACATCAAATAATGTTGTATTAATGACGATGTGTCCGTATGTCCGTCGTGATTTATGACATCATGTCTTGAAATGTACCATTTATTTGCATGCTAAGAAAATCCAAATATATTATTGAATGATCCCTCCCATCAACATGTATGCTATTATCAATTTATTATATTATGACTATAAGAGTTTAAGGATGTCATGCCATGTTCAAATGAAATTAAAGAGCAATTTATGAGAGCCCAAACAAAAAAAAGGAGTTGAAAAAGACTCTAAAAGAATCATTCATGATCTGTTTTCATATTCACATGCATGCAGCCACTAGCCTCACATGAGCTAATTGGGCTATCACACTGGCCGTATAGTAAAGACTATCAAACTAGATAAGTAAAACGCTCTTCATGTTGAATGAGAGCTTCACAGCCAAACATCTAAAATGGCCCATGATAATCCAAAAACCGAAATGTACATTCAAGGCTGCTATGATGTATGTTGCTGCTGGTGCATTATCAACGGTTGATCAGGTTTCATCGTCATCAATGCCGAAGTGAGAAGACCGGAAAGATGGGATCTGCTAGAGGTTCCCGGAGTGACGCTCGTGAACGCCGACGGCGTCGAAGTTTGCAGCTGCATTGGGGCACCGCTCGAGATGATGGAAGTGATGGCAGCCGCTAGAGCGGCCGTGAAGCTCGGGTCCGACGTGATGGCGGCCGTGGCTGCCGTCACCGACGCCTGCAGGGAGCTTTGGGCCTGAGCCTGCGCTTGAGCCTGCAGTGCGCTCTCATGAAACATGGGACTGTTCTGGGTGGTCGGTTGTTGTTGTTGTTGTTGTTGTTGCGGAGCAGCCATGCCTTTGTTGGTGAGGTCCAGCGTGATGGTGGGGAAAGGCGCGGATGCTGAGATGGTAGGTACCGGGCCCGAGGGAGAGGAGTTCAAGTGCTGCATGAAGTGATGCTGTGGGGTTGTTGCTGTTGCAGGCACGCGATCATTGGAGGTTGTGGAGCCCGACAGAAGCATGCAAGCCGCCGCGGACGTCGTGTTCGCCATCACGACCGCCGCTGGCGCTAGCGCGTGGTTGTGCGTGCCTTCGTACGTCGTGATGAGTATGGATGTGTCATCTGCGCACCTCTGAACCTGCAGAAATTGCCGAACCCGTCTAAGTATTCCATCATACACTGATATTCATATCATCCCGTAAACGAAATACATGCACAATTACCTGCTTGCGAACTGGACACCCTGGTGCCACAGTACATCGGTAATACGCCCGCGGACACGGATTCCCTTTCGCCATTTTCTGCCCGTATTTCCTCCATTGACACCCGTCATTCATCTGCAGTCAACATAATCCTCAGACTATCAGGTCCTGCGTATGAGATCCAAGCACCTCGGGACGAAAAAGTTCAGAGAATCGATCCAAGATGGTCACTGAAATGTGCAACACCAGCGTGGGATATTCAGAGTTCGGCAATGTGAACTTACGGTGGGGGCGTCGGAGCGAGCACGAACTGAGACTCGGGCTTTTCGGACGTTGGGGTCGGCCTCGACTTGGGCAACCGGGACGCTGCTCGAAGCAGCAGCACCAGGGGTGTGATGAGCAATCTTCTGCGTTTTGCTAGCTTGCCAGGAGGATTCATTTTCTGGGAGCTGATCAGCATCCGGCGACGTCGGTGGTTCCGCTGGTGATGGTGACCGGCGCTCAGAATATCCCATGTCATCGGTTTTCACGGCGCGTACCCGACTCGTCGTCGGCTGGGTCGCAGTCTCAGGACTCGCTCGCAACAACTTTTCTCCTTGAGATGGAGTAGCACACTGGCAACAGAAGAATGTTCAGTCAGCACAACAATCGCAGGTCTGTTGCGATCGGAAATAATAACCGAATGAGAAGTCTTCCTCTTCACCTGTTGTGTAGAATCACCGCCGCGCTGCATCGAAGCCACCATGTGCATCTGCAAATTGTAATACTCCGACGAGAGCTGCGTCAAGATAGACCGGTACCGGTCATTCTCTTCACGAAGACGAGCAATCTCGATGCGTGCTCCTAACACCTGGTTACATTCCGACGCAACAACCATCAGTTCCACCATTCTCAGAAACGTAAACAAACATCTCTGCAGCTCGGTTACGCACCTCGTTCTTAAGCTGAGTAGCTGCAGAAGCGGAGAGGGCGCCAGCGGTGGGCGACGATGGAGGAGAATCGACGTCGTCTTCCACCGTAGAGCGCTCACTAGCACTACCACCCTTGTTCGTTGCCAACTCTAGCACGGGGTGATTCTCATGACCACTAGGACTACAAGCTTCCTCATCCTTAACACTTGCGCCGAGTTCCATTTCCTCATCCTCGTCGTCTACGCTATCTTCGTCTAGTTTCACAGACAAGTCGATCTTGCTCACCCTGTCCACTCGGCCGCTACTGCTCGTCTTCGCCGCCATGATCATTTCACTAAATCGGCTCATTCCAACCTCCTCGGTTGTCCCCATATCTTGCACGCCAAACGATCTATCAATTCCCCGCTAATCTCCACATCTCAATTCCAGGTCGCGACTTTACAAACAAACGTGACAGAGAGCCAAGGAGTGAACGCGGTTGAGACTGAGAGAAAGAAGGACCGCAGATCGCCGATGATTTCCAGGTCAGGAGAACTGACATATCTATCTAACTAGCGTTTAAGTATTGGCGCTCGTTAAATAAATCACCTACCTTTGACTGGATCGGTCTCTCTGCTCTGCTCTGCTGCTGGCCCGGCCCGGCGGTGATGACGATTCCGCAGGTAATTCGGAAGGAGCTTTTGTAAGTCTTAAAAAAACCAACACTAGTGTGAGTAGTCCGGAATACCAGGGTTACGCCGCGATTAGAATAATAAGAGTCAAACGAATATTTACCCACGCGACTTTAAAAGGACCCCTGGCTTGTAAGGGCTCAAGTAGATTGTGGAGGTGCTTCGGATTGATCGGCAGGTGCGGTGAGTCAAATGAGAGTAGAATTGGGTGGCACCTGCAAGCTCTTCCCCGTTCCGTTCTCGTCCCATCCAGTCCAGCCCAGGAGTCGTGTGGCGCTAACTATAGTTAGATGCCCAGTCTCTCGTGGTCAACTCCATATTTAGGTGGAGCCACCGATGCCTAGTTCTACCCACCCCCCCTTCCTCCGTCCCTCTTCCCTACACGAGTCTGACTGACTGTGGTTCTACGTGTGTACTTTCTTCGTGTGCTTACCACAAGGCCGGCGTACGACTCCTCACGTATCGTAACTTTGCACGTCGCCATTCGTGTTTCTACTCCAAACCGGACGCTTCCTTCTTGTGTTGCATTCTCTCAATTTTAAAAAGCTTTAGATAATGTTTATTATGATACATTATGGACTTTTCATTCGGCCCCATAAAGAGGTCATAAATGCTTGAGGTGACATTAATCCCCTTTGTACACGTGGAAGCTCATTGCTTCTCATTGTACACTACATCCTAAATCTCAACGACTCTCACTCTTGTACCTTTCATGAAATGAAGACTTCATTGGTACTCACTCTTGTACTCTATGGAAGACAGGAGACATATTTAGAAGTACAATTGTAGACCTCTGTTTATTTTAATTTGAGTAAGTAGGCAAAAAAATTGTCCTTGGACCAATAGAGGGTTCCTGAATTTTCGATTGGTAGCTATCCATTGTTCATGTCACATATTTCATTTTTTTGTTTTTTATCTAAGAACGATTGGTATGATCTTATCTACTTACTTTAGGAACTCATCTATTTGAGAGGGCTTGTGTTATTAACCCCTCAAGGCCCTTGGAAGGGGTAACAACCTTTGACTTTCCCTTAAATGTCAGCAAGTCAAATGAGTTTTTAAAAAAGAATAAAATGACATTCAAGATGATTTTTAAAGTTGTAGCAATAACTCCAAAAGTACAAAAAGCTATGCATGCATTCTCTTTTTAGAATTCTTTAGCAAACAAATTGAGAAGTTCAATAATCTTATGGAAGCCCAACAACATTTTAGGCATCAAACTTTGACCAAACATTAGACTTCACATTAAAACTACAACCAAAACAAGGCCCTTTAAAAAATACGCTGTAAATTAGACTTATATACCATTCATCCATTTATCTTAGGAGTACTCAAGAGTTTATGAAAAGCAAAGAATATATAATTATTGATGATTTGGGCAAGTTGAAGAGTTGCCGAGAGGGACCCATTGTGTGACTTCCACTATTGAAATGATTGTTATTATACTTAGTGACACTTTATGCAACTTACGAATAAACTATGGTGTTCACAATATGACAATGTAACTGGGTGATAGTCTAGTTGGGGTACCCAAAAAGGTTGTCCCATGAACAATTGCACTCTATGCTGGTGTGACAAACATATCCATTTTTAAACTGTAATACAATAAGACTTCATTAGATGTGGTTTTAGTTGTCTATACTTATAATGTATCAAGAAAAAAAATTAAAAATTAAAAAAAATATTTCGGAGTAATTTTATTTGACTTTTTAGTTGAAAAAGTAAGTCATGTCCCAATAATCTAAAATCCATTGAATCAAGCAAATGGAATATCAACCATTTTTATTTTAATATAATTTTTGAATATGACCTACATCTTCTTGTATAGAATACAAAAAAAAATATTTAATAATAAAAAAATTAATTCATTGTGCACTATAATGCCTGCAAATCCCCAAATTCAGCACTTTTTCCCTCATCTATGAATGGATCCAAAAAAAATAAAAAATCTAAAAGAAAATCTATAGGCATATATACTTTGATTTCAGTGAGGTGCATGATATTTTATTTTCTATTTTAGGGTCTTTTTACTTGATTAAAATGACTAAATTAGACAAACTTTGGAGGCTTTCAATAAAAACAACCTAATTAGTGTGTCCAAAAAGTGATACCCCAAGCTTACCATTGCCCAACTTTTAGTCTTCAAGTGCTCAAAAAGCATAACCATTCATAACGATCATGTCTTTTTCAACTTATTGTATGATGAATGTGTGAATAGAAGTACTTTTTTGACAACAAAAGTTGGACTTCAAATGACAAATTGTATGACGGGTGACTTCACAACTCCATTGCTCGCACATGTTGCAAAAAAAAATTGCCTTGTTTGTATTTGGAGGCTTTTGAAAGATAAACTTCATACCCAAATTCCTCATGTTAACTTATTTTCATTACAAAGTGATTTTATTTTATCAAACCCAATGATGAATAAACTCGCAAAATGAAGTTGGGCTAGTTTGACTTAGAGAAGGAACGTCAAGTTTTTTCTAAAGCTTGCATACATAAAGGATATGCTTACATGTTTTATGCTAAGGGATGTGACAACAATGATTAAGGACTACCAAACCTTTTGAATATGAAAAATATTGCCTAGGAGACAAAGGATACAACTGTGACTCCATTGAAAGTATGCATTCCCAAATATACATCTAGAGCATTTTATTGTTAAGAACATTGCAAGGAGATGTCCACTAAAAATGCATCATAGCAAACACTAAATGCACTATCACTATGCAACCTTTTGCACATCACTACACAACCATCTAGGACAAAAAAAAATTCATATTCAGTTATTTATTGAAGAAAAAATGAACAATTCCCTTCTTAACATAAAAAGAATGGGGTGGAAGTATGCTAGACCGACTAATGTTGCGGCCAACTACACTCAACATGTGCCCTCACGAGAGTGTACAAGAGTACCTGAAGTACATAAACTGGCCGAGGACGAGTACTTGTGGCCGTCCAATTTGCTTGATAGATCGTGCGGGCCAGCTCGATGCTCCACTCTCTAGTCGCCAAGACTGTTGACATGTGCATTCATTCTCTAACCAGCCCCAAGAAGATTGAATGAACACTTTAATGCACTTTAATTCACTATAGTAAATGCTTGCTTCGGAGGCAGAGTTTCGACACAAACTCGATCCTATCTCAGAATGTGGGATCTTTGAGGTACATTGCGTAGTTGAACGAACATCATCCATTATTCATATCTATTTTATCTTTTTAGGGAGGCTAACCTATGCTTTACAAGCCTATTTTATAATTTAATGACCATTGTTGATTGAATAATATCAATAAGATTGTCAGTAGATATGAATTTATTTGGATTTTGGATCAATTAGTGCCCCATAAATTAGTGCCCCCATAAAAGCAATAATTTACATATTTAAGACTAAGAAACATCTTGTCATTATATCAAACTTGGTGATAGTACAAATCTAATATGTGCGTACATGTATCTATACAAGTACTCTATATCTATAATTTGTATAGTGTATAGAGATTGTTCTCTTACAATTTAGGTTTGTAGTCTAGTTCTTATTTTCAAAGATGAATATTCTCAACAATCAAGGGTTTAAAGTATCAAAGTACATATATATTTTCACAAACACTGAAGGTAAAGGGCAAGGGTTTTTATCAAAGACTTGTATTATTTGTTTATAAACTTGCAAAATATAAGTTATCAATTTCAAATATGACCTTCATTTATATTTTAAAAGTAAGTCTTGATTTGTATAAGTCTTTAATTTATTACTTTGGATGCCTTATATTCGCTGTCACTAATGAAGTGAACAAAGAAGGCAATCTAATATGAAATTGCAACATGTGGTGCATTGAAAGTTGCAATGGTTCAGAGCTTGCATGACAAATATTAGCAATTACATTTCAGTAATTTTAAATATGGCTTACATGCAACAACATAATCTAACCAATACTAATCAATTGTGATTATTTGACATTAGAAACTTATGTTAATCTCCTTTTACACCTTTGTTTATATATATATATATATATTTATTTATATTTATATTTATTTATATTTATTTATTTATTTATTTATTTTATTTTTTATAAAATTTATGTGTGTGAATGTTAGCCCAGATACAAAGTGGATACACTGTAAAATATTTGGATTGTATATTGCACCTAGACTTCGATAAGATTTCAATATTTCATTTCATATTGTACATGGTTTGGGGGTGTATGATAATTCGAATCATGATAGAGTAGACATCATGCATTTTAGTATTGGTTTATATAATTATGAATCTCAAGTTCTTCACAAGTTTTTGCCATGAGTTTAAACAATCATCATGTAGAAATTGAAATGAGTATTTTAGATGTATAACTTAGTATTATTGTTGCATGATTTGTGTAAATCGTGTAAAAGTGATAGGATTAATTTGGTACAGTAATGGGTGTAACCCGTGATTGTAATCCGTGATTGCCCGTGAAGCTCGTAATACACACTCAGGAATACCGATAATTACCGGTCAAAAAGAGGGACTGATTGGTGATCTTCAGTCACCGCCTCGCACCTTTCACGAAGGGCTTTGGGAGGGAGAGTGTTGTTCAATTATTTTTTTGCGATGGAAAAGGTTTGCGGGGTGGTGTTCCTTGCTGTAGGTGTTCATGATCGTTGCGAGGTTTTTGTAGTTCTAGAATCTAGAGTTTGCAATACGCTCGCAATATCGTGAGAATAGTGCGAGGAGAGGAGATTGAATCGAAGTCTAACATGTTGTTTGAAAGTTTGTCAAAGTTATAATTTTCAATGACGAGCTTCATGCGGCTGGTCTTGCGGGTGTTCATCCTTGCTGCGAGTGTATGTCTCATAAGTAATTATAGGGTCCTCATAGCAAAACTTTACCCATTTGTCAATTCTATACAATCTTAATTTTTTGGTGCAGATATAAAGAGAACGACTCACCTTCCCATGGGACTTCAAGAGTACACGTACAACAAGGTCAATAACATGCCAATATACTTCGACAAACTCTTATTGTAGTGGTTAACGTCTAAGTCAAAACGAGCCCAATCTAGGTTGCTTGACCTCAAATTAGAAAAGTTGTTGTAGAGGAAATGGAACTTTGACTAAATGTATCCCTAGAAGCATTAAATTCGATGCAAAGGAAAATTAAGATAAACTAAGGGACTTAGTGGCTTACTCTACAACATGCACTTGAACTTCGATGGTCATAGTGATTGGGTGGATGCAACTGCCAATGCCCTAATAGGTACCACACATGCAAGAGATAAGTATGGGGTAGCTTCTAAAAGGGGCAAGCATTTCTTTCTATGAATTGCAGTTTGTTTTTCTCTCGTAGTTTGTGTGGTGCAAATCTGCCACTAGTGTTGTACATGACCATTGGCAAAGTGATAAGGAGTAAACATTTCCTTCAAAAAGTTGCCAAAAATATACTCCACAACACTTGATCCCAATTGTTGTCATGTGGTAAGAGGGAACGCTAAAATGTGACTTTGTAGGCACGAAATAAACTTAGAATTATAGTGTCTCCGCTAGAATCAAGGGCTCTTCAAACCTCTTGGCTCGATAACAGAGCGGGCTGAGTATGCTCTAAGCCCCAAATTGGAGAGTCATTAACGAAGGTGAAATCCTCAGAATCAAGTAGCCATTTGAGGGGAAAAAAAAAAAAAAAAAAAAAAAAAAAAAAAAAACTCATCATTAATTTCAACTTCAGACCCAATTTCAGACCACTCAACTTTAGAAGTTGAAAAGTACAATTCGGTCAGACCTTTAACTCAAACAAGTGAAATTAGATACTGATAGGTGTTGTGAAAATTGACAACCATGACCATTTATGACTTGTTTGAAAATGCGATTTTGGCAATGGGCGCTGGCTCACTGGTCTTGGAAGACCCCTAGCCTGCTGTTGTTCTTTGACTTCCAAGTCATGTCGCCACAAAGTTCATGTGTTGAGAACCATATCAATGGATACCTCTGTCAACTCGTCAATGGCGCTTGCATTGGCAGGCAAGTGTCTGGTGAACCACAGCAATCTGGAGCTGAATTCTGCTCTTGAGGATTTTATCGATCAGATGTTGCTGACTTGCGTAAAGGGGCTTCAAAGCAGCCTTGAAAGAGACTTGAGTTCGGATTTCCATCACATTGGCTGTAATGGAAGACAGACTTCAAAGAATTGTGGAATGACCTAAAACCAGGCAGTTGAGGACATTCAGTACCCAGCAGCTTTCGCTGAGTGTTGTTTTCATAAAGAGCATGTCAAAAGTTTCATGGTTGAAAGATTTATAAAAATAAAAATAAAATTAAAATAAATCACAACCGGTAAGAGGGGTGTCAAAGTTGGTAGCAATAAAATGATTTCCCAACATTGTTTTCCACAAGTACACGTGTTGGTAGATTGTGGATTTCTTTTTTTTATTAATCTTTTGGCCTTGAATTTATTATCAAATGTTATTAACCTAAAGAGGTTTTGGTTTTAAGAATTTCATGGGGAAAAAGAAAAAAACAACAAAATCTCAATCTTTGGGAGATTGTCAAAGTTGGCAACAATGAAAAAGTTTCAACGATTGGTAGAATTTGAATAATGTTTTTTTAGCAAATCTTTTGGGCTTGAAACTTGGCATACACTTAAGTAACTTAAAGATAAGTTTTGGGTAAAGATTTCGTAGTAAAGTACCAATTCTTGAGCTCTCAGGAGGCTTTCAAAGTTGGCAGTAATGAAATGTTTCTCATTGCAAATTCAAATACATCATAATGTCTTGGACCCTGCTCTACATGTATAAGAGTTGGTAGTATATCCAACTATTACAATCCACAAATTATAGCATAAAATGCCGCCAATTTATAATCATAGAAATGCACAAACCAACAATTGAAACATGAATTTTTACTTAGAGGAAACTGCCATAAATTCATTGTATATATCAACAATTATCCATTATATATCCCAAAACCTAACTCTACTTTCTACTCACATATTTTCTTACAAGAAGTAAATACACCACAAGCAAGAGGGTCACGTTGAGATCTGTGTTGCCACCGCAGTGGTCGGATCCGCAACACATGCACATCCGCTCCAGCGTCCACTTGCAAGTGTGTGGGCATTTCTGCTTCTACAATCCATCATTTTACAAAACAAAAAAGAGCATCATTCACTTGCGTCCACATCTTTTACTTTTAATCTTCACTTAACAAAACTTCCTCCTGCACGTAATCTCTCCCACCAATCCACCCCTCATCATCAATATCTCCTGAATCTTACGGACCACATACCAGGCCATAGACTCAGATCGAGGGTCGAGAAAATCCCAAGTTCTTTTCTCACAGTAAAGCACAAGCTACGCAAATCGTGTGCTTGAAATGTTTACTGTGTGAAAGAGTCGGTACAAGCCAAAGAGTCTGTGGGACTTGGACAATTCGGGTTCGGTGCTCAGAGATCCATGTGAGTGATGAGGGACTGGCTACATGCACCTGACAGACAGGAGTTCGGAAAGTGGCTGCTGACCATTTCTGACTGACTAATTTCTGAATGATTGTTGGTTTCATTGTAGTCCGAGAACATCGTATAGATGTTCATACGAATGTACGTCGAAAGAACACTAACTTCTGAATGGCAAGTTTTTCTTTTTTTCTTTTTTTCCTTTTTTCTTTATCCTGTTGAAAGGATCCATGATAGTTTGCAATCTGAATGTCAACGCTTTCTGTGGGTCGGGGACGGGCAATCGTTTCCTTCCGATTCTTTTGTAAGCTTCGATGAGTTCCGATGGATAAGCCAAGTGAATAATGGTGGGTGGACTGGTGGAATGTTGATTTCTTTTTTTCTTGGATCCCAACAACTGATTGAAGGCATGCCTCGATGTTTGTGAGTGGTGAATCCGGTTTGTCAAACCCCATTTTTCAACAAGTTGATTAAACTTGAAGTACCAAGAGTGTTTTTGAGCCTTTAAAAGCAAATTTTAAAATCACTTTGTGCAAGTTAAGGTATAATTCAATATTTTTATTTTATTGATATTTTCAGTCGTAAGATCTTCGAAATGACTACTTGTACTAGCACTATATCAAATTTCAACCGTTGGATCTTTATCATTTGTGGGATTGTAACATTCGAAGTTGATGTGTCAAGTTTTTTTTTGCAAACTTTGAAAATTGCTCTTGTAGATTTTGAAGGCTGCCCTTGTAAATATTGTAAGAGCTTAAACTTGGATTTGTGAATAAACCTACACCTTATCTACAAAACCTCTTCGGTTTGGTCAAGATTTCTACCATTAGAGTAAGATTCTAATTGGAATCCATCCCAAAAAGATATGTTTGAAATCTAATGGTGGATGGAGGAGATATAGATCCTCAAAATTCATCCATTTCTTCAATTTTTTCATTGAAGAAACATCATGGAAAATCCAATACTAAACTTATATGGATCAAGAAACTTCCAACTAGAAAGTTCTTGGAAACCATCCTAAGATCATACTTATGTAGAAAAATAATCATGAAAAACATTTTTTGATTTCTTGTAATTGGCTTGCAATGAGAATACATGCCCAATTTTTGAAATATCAAAACCAATAGTCACTAAATTGCATGCCATCAGCTCATACTTTATTTTATGGGCCTCCAATTTTAACCACACAAACTAGACTTGATTTTGGACCCAACTTTAGTGATTTTTTCAAAACGAACCTCGGATGAAGAAGTTATGGGTCTTCATATCTTTTGCCCTTCATCCAAAATGTATCAAAACTACCGTAGGGTTGTCTAGGGGTCAAATTAGTGTCTATGATAAATGAATGCTATTTAGATATGTATTCCATGGATACAACAAGCACAAAGTATAATTTTATGTAATATTCTGAAACAAGTCAAAAACACAACGATCTTAAAGGAGGTGGATTTAGAGCTACCTGTGACCTTGTGCCGCACAAATTTGAGTAGGCTTGCAATGAAAACTATGATTCATTTGCCCAAAGCTATTTAAGAACATCAAGATTAAGCAAGTTCAAAGGATTATTTAGTTGCGGGAGTCACAAGTGGCGCTTCAGTCTCCTAAAACTTGAGTTACATCACATAAGCATTTTTGTTAGCCACTAAAAGGGCATCAAGGGCAAGGTTTATCGTGGGCATTACATAAACCCTTCACATAGGAAGATAAGGGAGTCTTGTGGGGCTATGCCACTTATAAGGACAAGGGATAGTCTTGAGCGCTCATTGAGGGTGTGTGTATGGTGTACTCGCATCGTGACGTGGGCTCCTCTTCAATAAAGTTCCTTCCGTTCTTTGCTTGTCCTACTCAAAAAGTACCCATGATTCCCTCATAACCTTGACATGTCATGATGTTGCTAACGTGAGCAAAAATGCCCCACTACAAATGAAGTCCATGCCAAGACCAAGTATGAAATATAGAGAGCGCAAGCCATGGAGGAAGGAACGCTGAGACCAAGCATGAAGTAGTGAGAGTAGAAGCCATGGAGGGTGGAACCGAGCACCACTACAACCCTTGTTGCCCTCCTTAGGCCCGCATGGTCTTCATAAGAGGACCAAGCATATAAGCCTTGCCTCAACATCCCTTAAAAAATGACAGGACTTGGGGTATAGAATGACCCTAAATTACTAGATGAAGGTGTGAGATGCCCTTAATCACACGGTTGGATGTTTCCGCGGTTGAAACGTACTGGCAGCATGTGGTTTATCGAGCATAAGATTGGCCTCTCTCCTTACGGATTCCTCCTTACGGATTCCTGCAGTGTGTTTCATCATCACGCTTGTGGAAAAAAGATAAAATAAAAACAAATGACCTGACTTGATGTCACAGCGAACAAAAGTGACTCCTGCATGAAACTTGAGAAAATTAAATTCCGATACGGAAGACAAAGGTACCGACCTGTCAGAGTATTGGAAGGCGGGCACGACCAAAGAAGCTTGCAAGGAGTAGGTGCCAGTCCGTCGTTGAAGAGGAAAGACTTTCCTGTCAAGGTTTGTCCGAAGAAACTGCGCTATTCTCGGATGTTCCGCGCAAGTCAACCATGTGCCGTACTTTTGCCGTATGCACTGCCACTTTTCATCTTTTTTTCCTTTTACGTAAATCAAAGTGTACATGTACAACTGTAACGTATATACATGAGTGGAGAAATACTGGTACACGCCCTCCTCGCCCGATCTGCGGTACGCTTCCGTATTTCGACCCACCACTTGACATCAGATCAGAGCTCTTTCCACTTTTAGCAACTTACAATGATGGCCCATATTCAAGTGGCCAAAGTCGTTCCTTTATTGTTGTAAATAAATATATAAGTGCACATGATAATAATATTAATAAACTGCCAAAGTCAATGGTTTCTCTTCTAGTTGTTTTTTTTTTTTTTTTCCTATTTTTTATAATTGAAATTACGCCTCCCCTCTCTTGCCCCCGAGAAACGCTTGTAGCACTGATTTACAGAGATCCGCCCTGTAGGGATACCATGTCAGGTACCTCCAAGGCAAGTTGCACTAGCAGTTGTTTTTCCAAACAGAGTTTCTGCTATGGTACGGATGTATTTGCTGACGTTTTCAGACATAAAGTAAAATATAAAAAAATAAAAAAATCTCAAAGAAAGATCAAAACGGAACCCTAGAAAAGATGAACTTAATAAGTTTGATTCATTCACAAAACAGCCGGTGCTTATAACGACTGCCGAAGCAACATGAACGACAATTGACAAGTGACAAACAAGTGTTGTGAGCACTTTAACAAGCCACGATGGTGACCACAAGTGTTGTGTGCACACAAGCACGTTGACAAAGTGGTCAGCGACTCCAGCAGAAACTCCTTTCATTTCTTCGGGAAAGCTCAAGAACCCCAAGAATAGAATTCTCCATTCTCCATTCTGGTAGGGTGTATATATAAGCCCCAATGCCCTCACTGTTACTGTAATGAAAAGCCAAAATAAGAACCTACCAATCATAAAATGTCCCGAGCTTCCGAGTACTGAAACAGAAACAATATTTTATAGAAACAGCCTTTCCCGCCAATAGGACCATCAAGTATTGTTACTTTACCATCAAGTACCCCGAATGAAAACGAAAGCATAACTGATCGAATGTGGCTTGTTCTTTCCTTTCACTTGCACATGGAAAGAGTGACTCTTTTCCAATCGAAATTGCTGGGTTGGCCTCCACTCCCGATGTACAGTCGTGGCAACTTGAACTGGTGGTACCCAATACGTTTTGAATGTTGGTGCACACAAGGATTGCGAGGATTGAAAGACTATCTCAGCCGCAGTTGGTGGCTTTCTGAAAGGTAGTGTAGCACCGGTGATTGATTGACTGCATGGGACTACTCTGTCTGCCCTTCAATCCCGTGTGACTCCGAAGCTGCACTTTTACATTGCAGGCTATGATCACCAAGATTCGTCAACGCACTTTCTGGACGTGCATTACACTATGCCGGTGCCGATCGCATGACAGTCAGTGAGTGCGGTGAAATAGCTAGTCAGAGTTTATTGTATCGATTTTACTGAATGATAAGATTTCTGCAAAGAGCATGCATGCGCTCTTTGTGCGCACCCACTTGCTGAGCTTGAGAAGCGGACATAAAATGAAAGCGCCATTGTAGCTTGTTCAACATGTTAGCTGACTGTGTACTTACACAAGAGTAACTTACACAAGAGTCTGAAAATTGTGTGAAATCTCTTTCCGGGGTAAAGAGTCTGAGAATTGATTACTTGTACTTGCTCGATCGACTGCATCGTAGTATCGTACTGTGATCGGATATTTATACGAGTTGGTATATTCTAGTTGACTCTGTGAGCTTGTTTCTAGCGTGCGTGCAGGTTAAACCTAAAGATCGAATGATGTTACGTAGGAATATATTGTGTTGATATTTTGTTGAGGGTCGCTTTACACTACGAACCATGAAGCCTTCTCAAACTTGTGATTGGAGTAAAGTGCTCTTGGTCCCATTCGGCTTTTCACTACTTGAAAAAAAGGGGAATGATCACCATCTTTGAGGTCCTCAAAAGTAATGGATAATATTTTCATAATTATTCATAACAGATAATATTTTCATAATTTTCCATAGTGGATAATGTTTTTATGGTCTCCTTGATTATAGTTGCGTCAAACCAAATGACTCAACTATACACAAAGAGACCATGAGGCTAACAAATCATTGATTGGCTAGTATTCAACTATTTAAGAAGAAAGGGGAAAAAAGGGGAGGGTAATAGAGAGAATGATGAGGATTTACATTAGAGAATTGAACTTAAACTTGTCCATGTCCAAATCCACTTTACACTATAAGAGTGACCAAGCCACTCAAAAATTCCTTTCTGATTTAGCATGGTCACAACTCTTGGCCAAGAACCATGACGATGGAAATGATTTTGATTTTATTGGTCAAGATTTTTTGTTGTTGTGGTTCAAGAGGGAAAATGGGCTTTGGACTATGGAGGATAGTTCAAGTAGCTTATTCTAGTTAATAAAAATAATACGGTAGATTTGCATTCAGGTGAACATTCAATCGTCATGATCGAGAAACCTAACTGCTTCTTTTTGTGGCAGTAAAGGTCTCCCTTTATTCTTGTAAAAAAAATATAAAAAAACAAACTGCTCTTGGAAGTGGTTATAACAATCTCATCTAACCTCACAGATAGCTAGATTGCAGTCCTTTGAGTCTACGTCTAGTTGGCCGTGCACCAAAAGCTTGTCCTGACCGGTTTCTGGCTGGGGACCACCATGTTCCCTTTTTTTTCATTAGCAATTGAATATTTCAATTTGTCTCTTTGAAAAAATAAAAAAATGAATAAATTTAAAAAAAAATAAAAAAATCTGGATGTCCATCTTTACTTGGGATAAAAAAATCAAGACAGGTACTTCTTTTGGAGAGTTTCCACTGTTAAATCTGAAATGGACCTTGAAGGTAGCCACATTCACATTCTCTTCTGTCTCTTTGATTGGGTTGCTGCTCTAGAAAAAGGGAGGATAATCTTGTGTGTACCTAATTTAAAATATGATTTTCCCACCAAATGAGACACCTACGTATAGGTTTGTTCCCACTTGGCCTTAAGGGTGGTGTTAGAAGGTGTTCTCCCCTAAAAAGAGTGTGTGTTCCTACCTACATTCTTTAATAATTACCAATCCTACATGATGGATGTCCACATAGTAAACTCTTAAAATTGAAGGGCGAAAAAATATTAGCTATTAGTTGGGACTTGGGAGGACAAAAGATAATTTCTGAGCATTAATATGCAATTGTTAAGAAAGCACCACAATTGGAAATGTTCTCAAGTTTTGAACCCTTAAGAGTGATCTTAGTTGATGAGGAGTCATTCCGTAATGGAGGCTACTATTCAGGCTACTACTCACGGCAACAAAAGCCAAATGGGTATCAAACCTCCATAATTATGCTTCTAGTTTGAGGTCGTTTCTAACCCATCTCTATACACTCTCTCATTTTAGGAGGAAAGTTTCACACTAAAATTTTCAAAGCTTAAAAACACCAAACACATATTCATATTGTATGTGATGTGAATAGAGTGTGCATGTGCGTTCAACCTACCACGCTTGACAATATACCTCACATCTTTCATATATGTACATCCAACCGATTTAACCGATGTCATTTATTATGCTTGTTTGACTCCCTCCCTCAACAGGTTTGATTGATGAAAGTTTTTCCATTGTAAACAAGTGTGATGCAACAACATTCACACATGGAGTCTGATCGAATCAGAAACTTTGTAAGGCTCTTGAAGGAACGTAGGATTGGATCACAAGGCACCGACAATCCGCATTTTCAAGAATCCTTGCAAGTGAAAGTTGAGGAATCACTAGCACATCGACAGATTGCGATTCACAGTTACCGCGATGTTCAGTTCGATTGACGATCGCAGGGTGCCAGTGTGGCGGAGGCAGGGGGTGCGGGGTGCGGACGGCAGGCGAGTGGAGAGTGTGGAGGACCACAGCGGACCCCGTCGCTCCACACGTACTCCAGTGAGTCAAGATTCCCCTCGACCTCTCGCACCCCTCAAGTCACACCTACCGTATCAGCGAGATCCCTGTCAATTCGCTTTCCTTATCCATGGACCAGCCCGGGGTAACTAAAACGATAGTAACAGTAACTGATCGAGAATCGCACAAGATGCACTAGTCTACGCATGCACCTGCAGTCAGTGGGTGAGTGCGTGCATGCATGCCTGCCCGTGTGCGGTGGGAGCTCCGCTCCGTATCAAATTCTGTCCAACGACGGGAATGGCAAACAACAGACGTTTCCACCTGACCAGTGCTTATTCTAGCATTACGACATAAATCGAGAACATGAGGGCGCGCAGAAAGTTCGTTCAACATGCGACGACGGTGCGCGGCTGTAGCGAGGTGGCGGAAAATAGCATCATGAGATAAAACTTCACTTTTAGAAAAGTGAGTCCTGGTCCCCACTTTTGCGACGACGAAGACCTCGTTTGACCCCGTCGTGACTTCTTCTACTTTGGATGAACGGGCAACGACATTCACCTACTGAGCTGTAAGGAGGAAAAGAAGAAGGTGTTCCTTGATTTGTGAAGTACGGTAAGAAATCGTGTGAGGGATGGGTTGTTCTTTCGTCGGCTCATGACGGCCTATCACAAATCAAATCACGGAATCTGACAAGGTAGGGGCAAAAACGCATTTGCACCGGCCGGGAATCGAACCCGGGTCTGTACCGTGGCAGGGTACTATTCTACCACTAGACCACCGGTGCTTGATGTCACATCCGAAGGAGAACCACGTACAGAGCTTTCCCTCGGAGAAGAGCGGTCAGGAAGGTTAGGGTCTGAACAGCAGATGGCACGACGATTCTGCAATCCATCTCTATAAATCATAATACGAATTTATGGCTTTAACCCTTAAACGCCCAAGGTGACCCCAGGGGTCACCTTCCAACAGAATCTTCTCCTTAGCTCTCAATGTACTCAACTTTTCACTTATATTTTGATGTCAAACTGGTCACCTTCTTGTGATGCATTCAAAAAGTGAAATTTTACAATTCAAATCACAATTTGTATGAGTGATTTTGTGCTTTGAAAGGATTGTGGTAGCGAGGTTGGGGTTGTACATAACCTTGTAGGAGGTTGCAAGCTCATCATGGATTGGTGCATTCATGATGCCCTTGTTCAAAAAGTGCACTATTCATGATGCCCAAGTCCAAAAGATGCTGTGATCCAATTTTGGGCTGCCTGTTTCACACCCCATGGGCGTTTAAGGGTTAAGTATTTAACCAAGATGAATTCAGTCTTTTTACTGACTTCCGGACCAAGTTTTAGACATTTGTCCCATCCCATTAGGGCATCCCAACGGCCTCGCTAAAGGATAAGACTGGCTACATGTAGGGGACACACACCTAAACGACCTGCCAAATTCGGTGCCCTGCCAAGAAAACTCTCTAAATCTACCAGATGAAGCAGCCCGCTAGAGCCCTGATACCCATTTAACTTCCACTCAAATGTGGCGGGTCGAATAGCAAGTTAGTGTACTTTACGTTTTGGAGATTTCATTCCTCTTATGGGAAACTTCAAAACCTTTGAACTTTAACCCCTAAAGGTCCAAGAAAGCGGAAATCGCTTATTGGAATTCCCGCAGGGAGAAAATTCAGCCAACTTTGACCATTATAATCTCAAAATTGGAGAAAAATTAACAGTTCAAATTTGACATTTGAGAAAAGGGTCAAGTTAACTTCAAGATCCTACAGTTGGATCTTCTAATCAATGCTTAGATTGAGTTTCTTTGCACTTGAAGTAAAAAAAGGTTCTTTTTGATAATTTTAACAACTTTGTATCAAGGACCTTTAGGGGTTAAGTGCTTATGAATTTTGGTTAAAGTGTGGTGGAAAGCGAAATATAACATAGTCATGTAGCAGTCCGTTTAGAAAGGGGCTGCTACATTAAGCAATCCCTCCTTTGCAGCTAGATTAAGCTAATCCTTTTCCCATGTCGCTCGGAATGCATTGGAAACGTCGTTGAATTCCAATGAATTGGCTAAAGAGGAGGGGTTGCTATGTAGCATGCCTTTGAGTTCACACCGTTCTCAATGGACTTGGCTAAAGAACCCTATTATATTTAGCCTTTTACCACACAATGACAAAAATTAAAAAGTGCTTGAAGTCCAAAAGTTCAAATTTTCAAGGAAGGATGAAATCCCTCCAAAGTGGGCAATGGTAAGCTTGGGGTATCACTTTTTGGACACACTAATTAGGTTATTATTATTGAAAGCCTCCAAAGTTTGTCTAATTTATTCATTTTAATCAAGTAAAAAGACCCTAAAATAGAAAATAAAATATCATGCACCTCACTGAAATCAAAGTATATATATGCCTATAGATTTTCTCTTAGATTTCTTATTTTTTTTGGATCCATTCATAGATGAGGGAAAAAGTGCTGAATTTGGGGATTTGCAGGCATTATAGTGCACAATGAATTAATTTTTTTATAATTAAATAAATTATTTTGTATTCTATACAAGAAGATGTAGGTCATATTCAAAAATCATATTAAAATAAAAATGGTTGATATTCCATTTGCTTGGTTCTATGGATTTTAGGTTATTGGGACATGACTTACTTTTTCAACTAAAAAATCAAATAAAATTACTTCAAAATATTTTTTTTAATTTTTAATTTTTTTTCTTGATACATTATAAGTATAGACAACTAAAACCACATCTAGTGAAGTCTTATTGTATTACAGTTTAAAAATGGATATGTTTGACACACCAGCATAGAGTGCAATTGTTCATGGGACAACCTTTTTGGGTACCCCAACCAGACCATCACCCAAGTCAATATAATCTGAAGTAAACGACACATTTGGGTGGAAGTTGGAAGGGTAGGAGGGCTATGGTGGGAAGCCTCTCTTTGGCGGCATGCCAAAGGTGGGATGCCGAATGGCCAATCTACAATTTAGTGAAGGCACATCTTATTTTTGGGTTTTCAAACATGGGAAATGTTTTAGCCTTGTAAGCCCATTGTGTAACTTTCAATTGAGTTTTTCATAAAGTGTTTTTGCATAAGTATGATCTCAAGACAACATCCAAAAACTTTGTATTTAGATTTTCTATTTTAGTTTATTTATTTTATTGTTGATTTATTTTAATAGTTTAGGTTTTGGATTTAAAGATACATGATTTTTGAGGAGAATTTTCTCATTCATCCATCATTGAATTTCATTATTTGGGTTGATTAGTAAATTAAATCTAGATTTTTTGGTAGAAACCATAATTCCATCCAAGATCTTATGGCATTCATTTTTATGCAAGGGGCATAGTTTTGAAAATTTCTCCTTTTGTAAATTTTTGGGCAATTTTCACTATTGCGAGGCTATTATTTTTGCATAGAATTTTTTTTCATGGATTTTTGCTCTTCGGGCAATGGTAAGCTTGGGGTATCACTTTTTGGACACACTAATTAGGTTATTTTTATTGAAAGCCTCCAAAGTTTGTCTAATCTAGTCACTTTAATCAAGTAAAAAGACCCTAAAATAGAAAATAAAATATCATGCACCTCACTGAAATCAAAGTATATATGCCTATAGATTTTCTTTTAGATTTTTTATTTTTTTTGGATCCATTCATAGATGAGGGAAAAAGTGTTGAATTTGGGGATTTGCAGGCATTATAGTGCACAATGAATTAATTTTTTTATTATTAAATAAATTATTTTGTATTCTATACAAGAAGATGTAGGTCATATTCAAAAATTATAATAAAATAAAAATGGTTGGTATTCCATTTGCTTGATTCTATGGATTTTAGGTTATTGGGACATGACTTACTTTTTCAACTAAAAAATCAAATAAAATTACTTCAAAATATTTTTCTTAATTTTTAATTTTTTTTCTTGATACATTATAAGTATAGACAACTAAAACCACATCTAATGAAGTCTTATTGTATTACAGTTTAAAAATGAATATGTTTGTCACACCAGCATAGAGTGCAATTGTTCATGGGACAACCTTTTTGGGTACCCCAACCAGACCATCACCCCTTCAAGGGTCTTATTGAGAAGAAGGTTAACATCTTAATAGTTGGTATGTTTTTCATTGCAATAAGTCTCCTGGTAACATTTGATCCTTAAAAAGCCAAAATGGCTTCTTGTTGTTTTAGGTAATCTTGTTGAGGGGGACTAAAATCAATATTTCTGCCCAAGATTTTTATCAAAGATTCCGTAAACTACATGGTTTATGTGCTAAAAAAGTGACTTTAGATTCATTATTTTAGAAGGTTTCTTAGTTTGACCAAAAGTGTCTCGTACAACCCTATTATATTCTACAACACGTTCACTTTTTCATTTGATCAATGACCAATTTCTTGAATGGTTAGCGAACTTTACAATTTTACAAATGAAACATTAAGATAATAGAGTACACTTTTGATGTTGAATAATGATGTTTACACTATATACGAAGTTCGTTACTAAATGTCAACAAGGGAAAAATTTAACAATATCATTAATAAATTCCAACACTACTTGTCCAATAATTGTAGTGAATATTAAAATAATACAATTTTTTCTTGTTGAAATTTAGTGCAGTGTTTGTCATTGTGATTGTTATTCTTTTTCATGAAAAGACTATGTTAAAGGGGAAATCTTTAGAATAACAATTATCATGATACTACACTAATTAACGTCAAAACGATGATTTACTTATATAATTAGAAGACTCTTTCATGTATTTTAGTGGACTCAACAATCCCTTAAAGATTAATTGATTCTTGATGAATAAGGACATCTTTTATCCATTTTGCCATACCATGATCACCTTCTTAAATTGCAATTGCTCTTTGATGTAGATGGAAAATTAGTATTTAGTTTGATGTGTGATTTTAGTCAAACTTCTTACCTTCCAAAGTTATAGAGCATGTATAAAGCTAATTAGTGGGGGGAGTTGAATTTTGTCACTTCATGCTTTACGGTTACTCGTAGGAGATATTCATGGTTAAAGTCTGAAAATACTATCTAAAATTTGCCCAAACTTCTTGAATATGCTCATTGATCCTCAAAATATGCCCATAATGAATTATATTAAATTTATTTCAAATCTTCACCAACAGTTTCTTTTCCAAGTTTTGTGTTTGTACATCTGAATAAGGTTTTAAGGCATGACCTCACCGTTTGGATTTTCAATCCAATTATTCTTCACATGCCTTTTTTATTGTGAAAGATTGGTCTTTTTAATTGAATTTCAGCAAACCTCACCTCCATTTAAATACATAGACATGTTCCAATACATAGACATGTTCTCTACTCACGTAGGAACAAGAATGTGAAGAGCCTTACATCAAATTCAATGGTCTTTTTGGCCCTCATAACACTACTTACCCTTTTCCAACTTTAAACATTATGTCTCAAAATTGGTATCAATACAGAATTCTAAATTTGAAATTTGACATACATGTACACACAAGTTAGGTACAATACCTAATGGTTACATACTCAAAAATACATCAAAAGTTTAAAATTTGCATCTTGCAGTGAAAGAGAGTGGTTTTGAGGCCTTTCGACCTGTGAAAGTTTGCATTTTTCCTCTTGAAATCTCTCATACGGTGTCTTCGCATCGCTTGTAAGATCCAAACCCCTATCACCAGGGTGTTTTACTGCATCTCATCCCGATTTGTTCTTAGATTCTGCAAGAAAAACATGGTTTTCTCATAGAATGTGTCATTTCACAACATGTGAGTTTTTATGGATTTGTGAACAAGCGTACAATTTGTCGAATATTTTCTGTTTGTGTTTTGGAGTCTACCGACGTCGCCTGTCTGCGCCAACCAGGGACTCATCATCTTAGATTAACGTCGGGGGCGCAGACGTGAATGCATGGGCTACACTTGAGGCAACCACTTCTGGCATTTCAGGAACCCTAATTCGATTTGGCACGGGAATGGCTACTGGTGTATGAAGCATTGGGATTCTTGTTATTTCATTTGCACCATGGCTGCTCCAACGTCGCCCGCAGCAGCGCGCATCATCCTAGGATCTCAGTCACAATCGCGGCACGCCATCTTGCGGGAGATGGGGTACAAGGATTTCGAGGTGGTAACAGCAGGGATAGACGAGAAGTCAATCCGGATGCCAAAGGCGGAGGATCTCGTGATGGCGCTGGCGCGTGCGAAAGCGGAGGCAATTCTGGCGAAGCTGGCATTAAACCCTAGCTTCACGAACCGAGGGGAAGGAGATGTACCCGTGCTGTTAATAACCGCGGATCAGGTGGTGGTGCACCAGGGCTTGATTTTGGAGAAGCCGAGGAGCGCGGAGGAGGCTCGCCTAATGATCCGGGGGTATAAGAGAGCGCCGGCCATTACCGTGGGATCCGTCCTCGTCACTAATTTGTCCACCGGCGTGCGCGTGGGCGGCGTCGACAAGGCCGAGGTCTACTTCAACGAGATACCTGACGAGGTCATCGAGGCTCTCCTCGACGAGGGAGACGTGTTTTATACCGCTGGCGGCTTGTTGGTCGAACATCCGCTCGTGTCGCCCCTGGTCGAGGCTATGGTGGGAACGATCGATAGTGTTATGGGAATGTCCAAGGCCCTCACGAGCTCGCTCATTGCGCAAGCTTTAACGCCAAAGAACAGCATTGATAAAGATGTCACTTGAAAACTTTATGTACCTTGGGAGTATTACGAGTTCCTATCACTGAGTTTTGTATCAGCAATGTCGACTTCTTCCTGCATTAACCTAGCTGCCCTAAGCAGGCTCAAAATTTTGTTCGATGCTCTAGCTTAGATGTCTCCATCCCAAAGCTCCTCAATTGTCTTGTATGGACTTGTGGTGTCGTTCAGAAACTGCTTATCTCCTCGGAGAAGGCGATGCTGTATGGAACACATTGTGTAATGTGAGGGGTCAGGGTTGTATCTCATTCATGAAAGAAATTGGAAAATCTCCATTATAATGAAGCTACCTGTTACATGAATCAATGTCAAGATTCATTAATCATATGAGGGTTCGTAATATACCTGCTCAATTTTGTCGAATTCCTTGAGATCGTCGTCAGAGATCTTGAAGTCGAAAAGCTCAATGTTGGATGCAATCCTGTCAGGGTTAACGCTCTTAGGCAACACGCTGTGACCTTGGTGCACGTTCCATTGAAGAGCAATTTGTGCTGGTGACTTATCATATTTTTCAGCTAACTTCTTGATTGCTGGAAGCTCCAGAACATTGATCGTCGCAAAGGAACTATTTGAGGAGCCGAGCGGAGAGTAAGCCTGCACATTGATCATCGCACGTACTTAGATTTGTGTACAGGTTTTTCATGTAAGTCTACAGATGAGGTTAAGTAGGTACAACAAGACTGTAGTATCAACTCTCAACTGGATAACATGTTTACATGGAAACTACATCAAACTGGTACGTGTTGGATGAGAGAAAGATATGACCAGCATACAGGAAACGTTACGAGGAAAGTTCTGTGAGATTCGTCTATGCTTACACTTAAGTGGATGCCTTCCTTCTTCAGGTAAGGCGCCAATTTCTTCTGCTGCCAAAGAGGATGACATTCCACCTGGTTCACTGCGGGCCGCACTTTGCAATTCGACAACAAAGCTTTTGTCTTCTCGACAGAGAAATTGCTGATTCCAATGGCCTTCGCTTTCCCACTTTCATAGCATTTCTCCAAGGCTGCCCATGTCGCATTGATATCGTAGGGTGCAAAAGGGTCTGAACCTTCCGGATTTTTCTTGAAGGCAACCGGCCAATGCACCTGATGCAAAGTAATCATTCAATTAGGAGCACCTCTTTGTAGTTGAAGCCAGATTGCTCTGTGTATTATGCCTTCCAGAATCGCATTTTTATGGAGAGCTGTGGAGAGAAATGATACTATCAGTCATAATGCCATGCGCAGAGACAATGGTTTGCTCAGTCGTTTACCAGGTACAAATCGAGATAGTCACATTGTAAACGCTCGATAGATCCATCCAAGGCTCCGGCAACATCGGCAGGGTTATGATCAGAGCACCTGAACAAGTCGCAAGCAGGACATTCAGATGTTATCCTTGCTACAACTTCAAACATGGAGCTGATTTATGTTTTCATTTCGCACAACTACATCAGTCTGCTCATGAATCGTAACACAGTCCGACGCAATATCGATTGACTATCATACAAAGCGCAATCTGAGAACACGACACGATTATGCAAACACCATGAGCTCATCGCGGAAAGTCACTGACCATAGCTTTGACGTGATAAACAATTCTTCACGCGTAACAACGCCTTCCCATTGAAGCTCCATCAAAGCATCACCGATCTACATCAGAAAAGGTCGACTCACAAAGGTCAGACCAATATACAGAATTGTAAACAAAAATATGAGGCGAAGATCTCAAGTACACATTTATTTTGAAATAAGCAAATACATTACCTCCTTCTCATTTCCGTAAATCATGGCGCAGTCAATGTGGCGATATCCGGCCTGTACAAAAACGTGCGAAAATTTCAGAGGTGATTCTCCCGAGGAAGCAACAACATGAAATGTGGACAGAGCAGCATGTGCTCCTCACTCCGCAGTAATCTTCACAACTGCGAGCAATATGAGCTTACATAAGAAAACGAGGATTGAATATCCCATTCTATTCGAAAGAAGTTGCTCACAGGAGAAGGAACGAACCTTTATAGCTTGCTTAACAGCCTCTCCAACCACTCCTGGCTCCGCCTGCCAGGTTCCAAGTCCAACCGCCGGTATAGACGCTCCAGTGTTCAACTTGAACTGCGGCATGGCCTCCACCAATTCGATCTTCACCATATTGTCAGAGTCACAAGCTTTCACGGAAGAATATCTGCACATAGAATTAGCACGAACTTTTCATTTCGTGCTAACATTCCTGACCTCAACCACATTGCATGCGGCATAAACAGCTACCTGGCAGACTTACCATGAGAAAAAATGTAAGATATACAGCATACATTAGCCTTAATCACTACATTCACATCAACCTCACAACATAAACGACTTAAATTCCTCAGCATTTGCGTCAATGTCAAGATCTGAACGACACAAAACACATAGTACCGATTTATGCACTCAGAGAATCGCAAGAAGTGAAAAAATTTCTCAACACATGACGAAACATGAGACTTTATTCTTAATGAAAAAATCATCACTATATCGACTACATGCAGAGAAAACAACCTGATCATCCTCAAACAACATAAAATCCTCGATATTTTCGTCAAGATGAGACTACACAAGCATAAATAGCTATCCGGCGGACATTATTTCTTTGTAAGAGATTCAACATAGCCTTATGAACTACTTCGCCTACATTCAAATCAACCTCACCACATAAATGATTTATACTCCTCAACATTTGCGATCCAGACGATACAAACCATTTTATTCACTCAGAATGAAAGAAACTTGCAACACATATTGAAACTTTATTCGTAGTGAGAAATTCAGCATAGCCTCAATCACTACATGCAGAGCAAACACTTTATCAACCTCAGAACATAAAAAACATAAAATCCTCGACATTCTTGTCAACGTGCAACAATGCACGCATAAATAGCTACCTAGCAGACTCAATATGAAAGACTTCTACCTTTCATTGTAAAATATTCAGCATAGTCTTAATCACTCAATCGCCTATATTCAAAATTAACCTCTCAACATAAATTCCTCAACATTATCAAGATAAACACGATCCAAAGTTTAAGAACCGATTAACGCACTCAGAAGTGAAAAAGATTCGCAACATCATGTGACTTTATTCTTAGTAAAAAATTCTGCATAGTCTTAATCACAAAATCGAAAGCATACAATCTTTTCAACCTCAACAGCAAGGTCCAAACACAAACCACAAAGATAGCGACTCACGGGTGAGATAAGAGCGGCACGCACGCACGTCTGACGGAGGAAGCGAAGAGGACTTGGAGGACTTGGAGACCTTTAATGTCAGTTACGTTGGAAAGAAACGCACGAGCGAACGGTCTTCGATCGGGAAGAGGAAAGGCAGAAGTAGAAGCGAAAGTAGAGCGTAACTGATTGCTGCTGCGTAAGTTGTTCAAGCAAGTCTTTGCAATGGAAAATGTGGAAGTCATATGGAATCCAAAGGGAAGGGATGATATGCGTGAATGGTTCAGGGACGTACAGCGGAGTAGGTTTGCCCGATCTTGGCGCGGGCCGGAAAGCAGGGGAATGAACCAGGTGAAGGCAAGACAATGAAGACCGTCGGAGTACGTCAAGCTGATGGAGCGTCTTCAACTCTTCATGCAGAATGGGAACCATTTGACGGCAACAGCCTCGGAGTCGTTGTCATTCGTCACTCTTCTTCTGTCAGTGTCACTGGAAGAAGAAGACGATGACTGGAGGTTCAATAGGATCACCTATCACCGTGTGGGGCGTTTGAGGAATCTATCTTATTTAGAGTGCTGAGATTATTGTGTATTAGCAATTAGAAAAGAAAAATGATCATAAGTGGTGTTAGGAGGAGCGCCCTTTGAAAGTCCCGGCTTTCTTGGCTTGGCCTTGAGCTTTCTTGGCTTACCCACATGTACCTACTATCCCTCTATATATTCAAACTCCCCGCTTAGTGCGGGCTCTTCTTCTTGCGTCATTCTCTTGCATATCATCACATCACGTTATCAGCACGAAGCTTCACCGCACTTGAGCTCCCAATTTTTTCATCACAGACAGAAGTAGACAGGCAGTAGCTTTTGATCCATGAGAGAATGTTTCCAGCATTGTCACTGAATTTTGGCGCGCTGAGGAGAGCGAGTTTTTTATTCATGATAGAGAGCTCCAACACATCGGAAGCTCACGTGATTCCCGAAAGGTCGCTGATGCCGGACCTGTTGTCATTCAATCTTTGCTGAGCAAGATCGGTTTCTGGAAGAAGCTCGTCGACGCCGTTCCACTTTACATCGCTGCAACTCCGACGGGGCTTCTCTTAGTTTGCAAGCGCGTCAGTCTGGTGGTCTGCACGCGGCTTTCATCGTAATAGTTCAGGCCGTGAGCACGAGTTCGAGCGGATTCATCGCCCCAGAAAGTTTTGTGGATTTTCTGGTTGAGACTGATTGCGATCGGACATCATCTTTGCTGGCAAGAAAGACGTGCAGTGGTTCCTGTGCCTGTTCTTGCTTTGGATGAATCTTGCCAACGGTTTCGGTTTTCTTGCTGGCTGCCACTCCCTTGCACAGACTTTCTACAACAAATGCTCACTTTCGGAAACGTCATAATTGGATACTCGTCATGTGAACTTAGAGTGTCGCTTTGAATGTTCAAAACTGCGATCACTCGAATTGTTTTAAGAGTATATACTGAGGGCATACACATCCATTGTGAATGCTACAGCTGGTGGGAGCTTGACGAGCATGTGACTACTCCCATCGTTGCTGCACAAGCTTCTTCTCAATTGTGTGAAAATTTTGTTTGAACAAAAACAAGCATTTTGAGGAGGTGCGGCAGGACGCCGCTATCGAGAACAGCTCGCACTTCAGCATCGGTGCCGCAGGCGAAGCTGCCGACAGCAGCAAATTTGACAGGCCAGGTGAATGAGTATAGCAGTTGGTGGAATTATAGGACAATTTGAGCTCGCATAAGTTCAAGATATGGCGTGAGAAGTGAAGCGCTTGAAGATCATCAACCGATTGTCGTGACCGGTGAATGAGGTTTCAGGTTCTTTCCTCGTTTCCAAGGACATCATCGATTTTGTCTCGAAATAGTCAGAGAGTAGCTGCGAATGATCAGTCAATAATCTTATGATGCATCAATACGTCATCTTGCATTGTGAAAGTTCTTTTCTTGGCGAGTCCGGCGCAATCTCCAGCTTCGCAACAAAGCCTTGCAGATTTGGGTACTCTTTCAGTAGAGAATGAAAGATGTATGATGCTTCGGCCACTTGCAAAGTGACTGCAAAGAAGACAAGTATCCAGCTGCAGAGTTGCTTGTCCATTGTGATTGTGTTGCATTTCCTCGGGAAGGACAGGATTGTAACTGATCAGGTCCGATTGCACATGCTGGTTTATGTATGCGAGGTGGATTGGAATTTAACATTCCATCCAATCACTTTAACAGTTGTATACAGCGTGGTCAACGGCGATGAAATTCACCTTTGGAAACCTACGGATACTTTGCAATGCGTCGTGTTTCAGCACTCCCGTCAATTAGGAGAATAAGCAACTAAGGTCTCAGCTGTTGACGTCTTTGTTTGTTCAGCATCGGAGATTGAGAATTTGAAGCAGGAAATCGGGGACAAAGTGGACGAGCAGCTGGTGTTTGAAATCATTTGTGTTACTAAGTTGCAGGAGATGGACATGAAGCTCATCAGTGCTCATCAGTGCATCAGGAGTCCACTTTGCTGGAACGCCTCGACAGCGCTCGGAAGCATTGTCAAGAAGCCATCCTCCTTGCCAATGCATTATAGTTTATAACATATCTCTTCATCTTTTCAATACAAACATTGTACTTTTGTGTTCTTGCATCAAATCAGTAAACTCCTGTAATACAAACATGTCCGTTACGGTGTACTGATTTAGTCATCAATTTAAAAAATAAAAATTAAAAAAAAAAAAATAAATAAATAAAAAATAAAAAATAAAAAAAAAAAAAATTAATTAATTAATAAAAATTTTAAAAAAAATCAATAATAATAATAATAATGCTAAATTCTTAAGAAAAAAAAAAAAAAAAAAAAAAAAAAACTTTACTCGTTAGGACTTTCCAGTTTTCAATTCGATCGACATCTGCTTGATCGACCTGATCAGTACTGACCCCAAACGGCCGAAAGAAGCTACAACGTCGTAGGAGTATCCACTGCTCCAACGATCATGGCTATGATGCGAGAAACTCGCACCCAGACTCTGATGTTTGATCCTCTAGCAACAGACGGTTTCAACTTCCTCGAGTGGAACAATGACGTGAACACTTACATGTGCGCTGAGGAGCTCGATGGAGCGCTCAAGCACAGCACCACCGCCGTCATGGCAACCGCCCGGAGGTATCAAGCCTTGATGATTCTGCGCCGTCATTTGGACCCGTCATTACGCCAGCAGTATCTCGAGTGCGAAGATCCGGCAGACTTGTGGGAGCAGCTTCAAGCCCGTTTTAAACACGGACAGAGTTTGCTCTTACCCCAAGCTCGTAGTGAATGGATGAATTTGTGTGTACTTGATTTTCCTAACATGCAGGACTTCAACGCGGAACTCCACCGCATTTCGGCACAACTCCGCATGTGCGGAGACAAAATCTCGGATGCAGAATTGACCGAGAAGACGTTGTCCACCTTCCCGCCTGCCACGGCGATACTTTCTCAATAGTATCGCAACATGAGGTTTCCAACTCATTTGGAGTTGATGTCACACCTTCTCATCGTGGAGAAACAACAAGTCATATTGCTGAAAAACGCTAAGGCCCGCCCCGCTCGTGAGATCCACAACACAGACATTCCGACAGCCGCAGTCCCTACTCCTGCACAGCCAGCGCCGACACCGGTGCCCGAAGCCCACAGCACAGAGGCGGCCAAACGCAATCCCAGAGGCGGCAGGGGTAGAGGAGGAGGCCGGGGACGTGACACCCGATACCATAGCGGTCAAGGTGAGTACCGATACTCACACCGGGATGACCGATCATACAGGGACAACCGCTCATACCGCGAAGATCGCCGCGACCGTGATGATCGACGCGATCGACATGACAGGTATCAAAACGATTGCCATGACCCTTACCACCGACGTCAGTCAAGTCAGTCCAATCCATCAAACACAAATGAGGGTGTATGCCACAAATGTGGAAGGCCAGGGCATTTCACCCGAGAATGCCGAACTGCACCCTATTTTGTGGAGATATACCAAGAGCTCCAGAAATTGAAAGAGGGCAAGAGGGAGGTCCATACCCTCGATGCACCCTCCTTCAATGATGTAGACTTGGAAAACTTCATGGTGCAAGAGAGTCCTTTAGAGTTGTCAAGCCCGGGCATAGCAGTCCTAGACAGTGCGTCTACTATAACTATCTTGCGAAGTTCTAGTTATTTCGAGTCGTCATGTCTAAGCGGACCCTGGCAAGAGGGCAAAGTCCTCACTATTGCCGGAAGCCGGAACTTCATGTTCCGGGAGGGCCAGGCAACTATAGAATTGCCCGGGGGATTCCCCCTCGTGTGTGAGAAAGCGATGTTCGCTCCAAACGCATCCCGAAGCCTGATCAGCTTCCGGGACTTGCGAAAGAATGGGATCCACATCTCCACTCATGTGGAGTTTGATGATGATAAAGATGAGGCCGTAGAGCTGTTCTATGGAACCTGATTGCTCTACGTTTCGAAGGCCACTCGACACGGCCTATACCCAATCTCCATCAAGCCACCAGCACCAACAATCCGTGAGTGCAACCTCACAGTTCTCCCCAAGGCTCAGCTATGGCACCGACGGCTCGGTCACCCCGGCACCACCATCCTTCGCCGCTTCCTGACGGACACATGTTTTACGTGCCATCTGGAAACTTATGTCAAGAAGCTTCTCCAAAGCTTCAACATGGGAGAGTTGAACTCCATGTCCGCTCCCATGATAGGCCGCAGCAAGACGGGTGATGACCCATATCGACCGTGCGAGGAGGAGGAGGAAGAGATGGACAAGTCCAAATACCTCGCGGTGCACGCTGCCGGCATGAGAACCATTCAAGAACTCGACGCAATATAGGGACACAATGTAGAGAAGTACCCTTTTCTCCTACCTGGGATTCATCCAGGAGGAGTTTTTAACGAGACTCCTCGGACGAGGAGGAGTGTTAGGAGGAGCGCCCTTTGAAAGTCCCGGCTTTCTTGGCTTGGCCTTGAGCTTTCTTAGCTTACCCACATGTACCTACTATCCCTCTATATATTCAAACTCCCCGCTTAGTGCGGGCTCTTCTTCTTGCGTCATTCTCTTGCATATCATCACATCAAGTGGAACCTTTAATCTTCTCATAAGATATGAATAGATTGGGCATTTTCAGAGTTTATTATGTGAAGGGTAAGGACCGAGTGGAGAGGTGTTACGCAAATGAGGGGCTCATCCAGGCCGGCAAGCCGAGGGTGGGCCTCTCATTTGCGTAACGCCTCTCCAGGAGGTCGTTGCCCGGCGTAAAGACGCATCAACGAAAAAAAATAACTCAGCAAGATAAAGAAATGAAATCTACAAAAAAATAAAAATAAAATAAAAATAAAATAAAATAAAATAAAAAAATAATAAAGATTGGAGCATAAGGCGCCCTCTCGTCGCAAAGTGGTCTGTCATGCCGAATAAGGCGCCATTTGCTCCTTTAACAACTTCGTTGCCGGGTCTTTACGCCTTTATTGTACATACATAGGGCCCTCCTAAGATTGTGCTAGTTTCTATGTCATTTTTTTTGTGATTTGTGCGGATCAATGATTTGTTTTGAGAAAAAAAGTTACGTCTGTACATGAATAGTTGAAGTTTTTGCATACACATGGGTGCATTTATAAGACAGAGAGGGGAGTAAAAGTTTGGGAGTTCCTATCTCAACCCCCAAACCTCCCTAGTGTTAAAAAAAAACATTTTGGATGAAGGGCAGAAACTTTGAAGAGCCAATTTTGTTTCTGAGTTTTCAAGCATTTGGCATGTTTTACTGTTGCAAGCCAATTATATGAGATCAAGAATGGTTTTTTATGATTTATTGTTATATATATATATATATATATATATATATATATATATATATATATATATATATATATATATATATATATATATATATATAAGTGTGATATTTAGATGCATCTCAAGAACTTTGTAGTTGGAATATTTTGGATGTGGACAACTTTGGTATTGAAATCGCAATGATGTTTCTATGATGAAAAAAATGGAAAAAATGATATATTTATGAGCTATACCTCCTTCATCCACGGTTAGAACCTGACTTTCTTTTTTGGATGGATTCTTAATTATAGTTTAGTTCTAGTGGTAGAAATCTTGACCAGATCAAAGATGTATTGAAGATAAGGCATGAATTAAAGTGGACGAGGTTACTTTGGACTATTTTTCCTTCGCAAAATGTTTGGCACAATCACCATGGCAAGGTTACTATTTGAGCCAAGATATCTTTTTAGTGAATGTTTCTGGTACAATAGGGTCTTTTGACTTGAAGATAAATAACTTTCGAGTTGTTGATTTTTTAATCCAATATATGAATATTCCTCGTCGTCCAACTCCCATTCCGAGATCCTCATCCTCCAACTCCCACTTCTAGATCCTCGTCCTTGTCCTTCAACTCCCATTCTCACATCCTCTTTCTCCAACTAACATTTCCGGTTCCTATCCCCCACTCCCGTTTCTAGTTTTAATTATTTGTTCCCAATCCTTTGTCCTCCAACTCCTGCTCTTAGTTGCCATCATTTCTCTCCGGTTTCCTCATTTTCAATTCTCTTGTTCCCTGTCTCCAGTTGCCCATCCTGTGATCCCTTGTTCCCGGTCCCTGTCCTCCAAAACGTGTTCCCGATTTCCAACGCTTATTCCAATTTTCCGTCCTCCAACTCCCGTTTCCAATTTCCATCCTTCATATCCAATTTCCTCTCCAACGTTCCCTCATCCTCCACTCCTATTCCTCCTATTCCTCATTCCTTATTCCCACATCTCATTATACTATTTAGATCTAATAAAATCTCAACAACAATCAAATACCACTTATAAAAACTCTTCGAACATTTTAAAACTCTTCATGCCATGTATGCATGACCAAATGATAATGACCATAACCATAGCCATGTATCTATGGATCGCAAAGGATAGACAAACTCACAAGAGACACCATTCTTTTATTTGTAGAAATTTTTCAAATGTATTATGTTGTGTTTGGGAATCCAATATTCAATATCACCATATTTTGATACTGTGATAGTTTGCAATTATTTAATATGTAATTATTAAGCTATCAAAACTATTCATTTGCGTTTAGTAACCCCATAAAAATATATGAGAAAGAGGATGAAAAAGTGAATGAAAATGGCTCTATGTTGGTGCCAGGTTTAGATATTGAGAAAATTTAAATGAGACCTAAATATTTATCTTGTTTTGAGATGTCACATTAGCCCAACATTGTGATATTCAATATCACAATATTGGAATTTTGCCATATTCAATATCACAATATTCCAATATTACAATATTGTGATATTTGATTCTGCAATATTGGTTGGTTGCCAACGTAATATTCAACTGATTACAATATTGGGTGAATATTGTGGAATTTAAGTGGTTGCCAAAACGAAACTTTAGATTAGGACAAAGTTTGGTCCACATTTATCAAATTCTCAATTTCAAGTAAATTTATTCTGAAACTTGTTGGCATTTTAGATACTATTGTATACAAAGGCATTTGAAACACCATGATAATCAATATCCTAAGTTAGGCAATGTCAATAAACACGCATAGCTACTAGTGGAGGCATATGCATGGAAGTTTAGGTGTATGTCAATGCACATACCAAATGCATGCAAGATTATGAGCAAACAAGCAAACAAGGGGTGAAGTGTGTCCGTGAACCATAATGCATGATAGTAAGCAAACGAGTTTGCTTAAGGGATTGGAGAGCATTGGTGGCTCACGATGATTACCGTACGTGATAGGCCAATTCGACGATAATTAAATTATTTTATGAATTGTCGAATTTTTTTTTAATTTTATGTACCAGCTGTCGAAAAGCGAGATAATAGTTGACGAACTCGTCGAAATCTGTCCGTTGGCGCAGTCACATCCTATGTGCTCGTTGGCGCAGTCTGCTCGTTGGCGCCTTCACATCCTTCCGCTTCCGCCCTCGTCTCTCTCCTCCCTCAGTCATCGCGCCTTCCTTCTGAAACCCTAGTTTTCTTTCTCGATTTTGAATCGCCGCTCTTGTTGTTGTGGTAGCTGCGCTGCTTACTCTCACGGTACTTTGTATCCTTTCATTTGTTTGGGCTCAAGTGTATTGCTTTCATGCTCCGTACGACCTAGATCTAGTCTGTGACTTGTAATGTGTGTTAGGTTTTTATCAATCTAGACTCTGCATCTTGAATCTAGATGGAAGAAAGGCTTAAAGCTTTCTTGTGGTGGATTTGCAAGCATTCAGATCGAAGGTTTTTTTTTCAGATTGCGTGGGCTCTCTTTGTGTGGTCTTCGCTTCAGCATTCTTTTGGGTACTTAGGCTGCAGTGTTCTCTGTTCAGAATTAGTGGTGTCTAGTCTCATGTTTTTTTTCTACTTAATAATCACGATCTAGGTCCTATTCCTAACTTGTGATTTTTTTCATATCTCGGTTACCTGTAGACACCAGATGCCAAGGTGACATCGAAGAGTCGGAAACGAGCACGCCAGGCGGATATTATCGACGGAACACCTGTAAGGCAATCCTCCACTATAGTTATTTAGTGCACATTGTAGGGTGCTTTGTGTGCTGTAGCTCTTATTTACGTGGCTTAAATCTCCCAGCGTAACATGTTTCCGTCCTGCTTAAATATTGGAAACAAGTTGCCTTGAAGTAGAAGTTCGTCTTTTCATCATAAGTAACTTCATTCACTTAGAGCGGGATTGGCTATTCCACATTAAGTCCCGACGTGCTTGCAGACTTCTTGATATAGGGGAAGTCAATTATAACCTTATGTCACCGTATGAGATAGGATAAAGAAGACCCCATCGTCATCTCACCGTATATCAGTGAATATGAGAATCAAGATCTTGAATGATGAGCGGTCACAATCGGAAAGATCCTTGAGCTATTTCTAATGCTTATGGTAAGGCAGAAGTACTAATCTCTGTTCTAACCAGGATACAGCTATAGAGATCGATTCTTCTGACGAGGATGAAAAAGCTCAAGGCGGTGGAACTGCACCCAAAAGTTCATGTAACGAGATGCCTCGCCGATTGGGTCTCCGTAGCACTCACAAAAGAAGGTAACGTTTGAGCTACTTCTTATATACATATATTGTTACTCAAAGCTCAAGAAAAAATTGCCAAAGTTTCCGCTAGTGTCTTTTATTTCTGGACTTCAGTAATTAAAATCGTAGCCCGAAAGTTCTAAAGTCTGATGTTATAAGCCGAACACTATCAATGCTGACCTGTGGAAGAAGTGCATGTATTTTAGTTCCATGGGTGGGAGTTTCACTTATGCAGTCTGTGAAAGGCAACGTTTGTTAGTATAAGTCTCATTTTGTAGTTATCAAAAAGGGGGTGTATAATGAATGCTCACATTCGATCAGGACAAGGCATGTTAAAAATTTATGCTCAGTGAACGTTGCAGCAGCAGTGAACGTTGCATCATCCATTCACATATTGTTCTCTTTGCAGGAAAATTAGAATCACAAAGGTATCAAGATGCATTAAAGAGCTCTAAAAGAGCTGCAGAGCAAGTTGTGCCAAATCCTCATGAGCTTCAAGAGATGTTCAATGAGGTGAGTTTCAATTGACATTCTCTTCGAACTATCCATACCATATGAACTATTCATACTTCAAAACTCCCACTAAGTCAAGGTTTTCTGTTTACCTCTCTTGGCAATCTTCTTGGATGTTTTCTTCCTCTTTTTGTTCTTTGCTCCATGCATAGGCGATGGTGTTGCTTCTTCAATGTTTGTATCCAAGCACTCTTGAATGATAGTCATGAGTGGTGTGGTTGGATCACAAAGATCTTCATCTTCAAGATTTTCCTCCAAGTCGGGGTTAATCAAATAGAGGAGTTTCAAAGATTGACTTCCATTGCCTTGAGTTGAAATGTGGGTAAGAAAGCTCTCTCAAACCCACATTTTTGCCACCCTTTTTGTATCATAAGTTCCATCTTCTTGACTTGAGCCCAAGCTGAGAATAACCATGCAGGGATGCGTGGCTTCAAATTACTCATGCTTAGATCAACATCAAGTTCTCCATTGGCTTCAATTTGTAACTTCACCTCTGCTGCTGTCCAATTGTGAAATTCTAACTTGAATGCATGCTTGAATGGCCTTTGCAATATGACATCAGCTGGCTGTAATTTAGAAGTGCAATTGGCAGGGACAAATATCACTAGGATATTTGCATGCTTGGATTTAATCCAATCCAAAAATTCTGAACTTTTGTGCACAGACCATGAATCAATTATCCATACTAACTTCTGGTCTTTTGGAAGATTGTGCAAAGCTATCTTGGAAGCCAAGTAGGGCTCTAAAATCTCTTCAACAAATTGTTGAGAGGTTTGGAGTGTACTCCAATGATTTGGAGAAAAGGTAAAATGCCATCCGGCCTCCATGCATTTAATCTTTTCTTCACTTTGTTTTGGTAAGCATCTTACCGTTTTTCCTGTGAATATTGCTTGAATAGGTAAAAGTTCACCACTAGCGCTAGAAGACATAACACACGTTATCTGCCTTTTGTCCTCCATGCCTAAAATTTTGACATCTTTTGATCCTTTTGAATCCCATGTTTTGCCCCCTGCTGCAGGTACTAAATGGATGCCCGTTTGGTCTGAATTGACCACAAGAGAAGATGGAATGCCATAAACTTTAGCAAGGTAAGCTACCCTATAATTCATGTGAAGTCCTTGCTCCATCCAATTCAAGGGTAGTTTACTTGCAGCTGTAGTACCTTTTCTAATTGACCAATTCATGTAAACTTTCATGAATTCATTTGTCCATTTTCTTGACACTGTGAAACCTCCAGGTTTATCACTGAGAAGCTGAGGAGCAAGAGCCTCTAGCATTCCCCTGAGAATGGGTTGTACGATGGAAATGAGGAGAGTTTGCCCAACTTCTCTCATTTTTTGCAACTTGGATACAAGTTGATCACGAACATGGGGGTAATTCTCTAGAATTGGCAAATTCTGATCTTGTTTCTTTGAGTGATAACCTAGGTTTGCTGCTTCTTTGTAGTTAGCTTGTAATTCTCCTCTTTCATCAAACCAGTCATATAAGCTTGATCTACCTAGTTTCTTGTAAGGACTAGGACCTCCAGGTGTTCTAAATGCAATTTCCAAGTAATGAATTGCAGCTTGAGTCCTTCCATACCTCTTAACTGCCTCCTGAATTGGTGGAAAGAGGTCCTTGGTGAACCACATGTTGTATGGTTGTCTCTTCTTTTGAAAAAGTAGAGAAGTGTTCTTCTTTGCATCCTCCTCTTCCTTTTCTTTGATTGTACTTGGACATATGAGCATGTTGTTCTTCCTTGGGCGTCCTACTTGACGCTTCTCCACAATTCCTCCATGAACCTCCCTCTCAACTGCAGCTATGGCTTTTAATTGATGAAATTCCCTTGCAACAATACTCTCTCTCTCCTCATGCGAGACCTTAGTAAACATAGAAGTTAACATGCTTTGTTTCTTCTCACCAAGTGCCATTGCACTTGGCATGCACAAAACTACAAAGTTATGCCTTCCTACAGCAGAAACAAAAGAATCCCTACAATAGGGAGTTTAAATTCAAAACCCTAGTAAGCTCAAGAAATGCACTTAAAGGTTTCGGGTTTAAATCAGCACATCATGTAGATTTTATTTAACAAACGGTTTGTAATCATGAAAGGAACAATTCCGTTATAGCTTATTATGGTAGTGATAGTCGAATGAATGAGAAATTACTATTCACGTTGGTCGAATCTTGATGAAAATACTGTTTCATCCGTCGAATGAAAAAAATGAAAAATAAATTAATTATTCGACACCTAATCGTCGAATTGGCCTATCACGTACGGTAATACCTTTTAGAGTAGGATTCGTAAACTACCAAATTTATTGAAAACCAAATCCAGAATTATCCCAAACCACTAGTAGAAAATGGTATTAGAAGTGATGTCCATAATAACAAGAAGTGTTTAATTTAATTGTGCTTCTAATAACATCAAAGTAAATAATTATACTTGTCTCTTTTCCTTAAATTCTTTACTGATCCAGTATGCTATGGTATGCTTATTACAACCACAAAAAATTAAGGAAGAGTGACAATTATACAATGATTTACTTTAATATCACCAAAAGCACAATCAAAACAAGCACTTTGTGTCATTACGGACAAGTCATCAGTCATTACGCACGTCACTTTCAATGCCATATTCTACAAATTAATTGTTACAACACAAATAAAAGGTACCAAAATTGAATGGAATCATATGCAATCTAATTCATACTTATGAAATTTTCAGTCATTACTTGATAATTCCCTTCCAATTCTTTGCACCATCGTTGTTTTTACATGAATTCAATTCTTTAACCTGCATTGGGTCGGCAGCTGCTCAACATTGAAGAGTCAAAGAAAATTATTTCGAACATTTTAATATGCAATTACCATCATCAACAAAAATCTCTCCAAATACATTACATCTCACTAATGCAAAATAAACAATCAACACCAACAAGTACCAATAATTACTTGTGACTGGAGCTTCCACCTCTCAACACTCAATCATAAAGCCAAGATGACAACAAGTCTTACCAAATCTTGATCATTTTCATTGAGATTTGAATGACAATTTCATTAGTTTAGGTTAAATATAGACTTCTAGAATTGCACAATCGCATTGCAAGGTTGCTATTTGCTCACCCCTGAAAGTGATCTTACCAGTTTGCTATCTGCTCCAAGAGAGTGCAACTATTATTGTTGTTTTAATATGGAGTTCTTCGTGGATCCTGAGCCGAAGCGGAAGTATGAAGCCGTGCTAGTGGATTCTGATACTCTGGAATGCCCAATTGAGTATATTCTGAATGCAAAGGTTGGTTGTTTGATGGGTGGTTGAGCAAGTGTCCTAGCGGTCATACAGCATGCACAGGTTGTTGGAAGAGGTTGTTGCACTGTGAGTTTCATGTGAGATTGACTTTATGGGATATTTAGTCTCAAGGAAGACTTGCCACTAAATCTCATGGGGTAGAGAACATGTATGTGGGCAGAAACCTTTTACATATAGGCAAAGTAGAGAATATGTATGTGGGTAGAACCTTTCTACAGGAAGGCAAAGTTTGTATAGAAGAGCATGTAGGAAGTTTGTACAGATAGGGAAAGTTTATACAGAGGATCATCATCTAAGTGGGTAGATAGTTTGTACCAGGACAATTACATATTACAGAAAAAATCGAGCTTCGTAAGTTAACTACAACTATCGTGATGCCATTTATGAAATGGTTACGGTGAGATTGTGAACTGCACAATGTGAGTACATTCTTGAGCATGTTAGGAGTACAGCCTCATGGTAATCCCCCACATGTTGCTTCTTTACAGCATGATCCTCTACAAGACAGCAAGGGGAGAAAATGGCCTCAATATATTGTATCTTTTCATTCAAGGTTTCTCCCTTAATGAATCGAAAGAATAATAACCCGGACTACCCGCTCTACACTCTGAGAAACTGCAAAATTGATATTTACATACGCTAACGAACTGGGCTAGAAGAAACTCATACGGCACTTACTCGAGAGGAGAGCCACCAAACGCAGGTTCACAACGACGTTGCAAATGGCCAATGCCTTCTCCAAGGTAACCAAGCATGTGATCTGAGACGCACCATGGAGAAACCAGCACCTCCTTCAAGTCCTCTTGATCCGCTTCATGCAACATCCAGTTCACTTTCTGAGCCTCCTCGAACGAAGGATACGTCCCCGAGCTACGTCCGTCTGCTACATTCTCACGAGAATCAGGCAACTTGCCGCTTCCGGGAGGATCCGCTACAAGAACCAACAACCTCCCAGGGGGGTACAGTGGAGGGTGTTCGCTCCTTTCCTCTTTCTCTTGTTTTTTCCCCTCGTCGCCTTCCTTGGCACTGTTGTTGTCGTTACAAAGACCGACCTTGTCACTTACATTATCCACCTGCAGAATACAATATCAGAATCTCAGCCCTACTGTATATTCATGTAGGTGCAAACGCTTTGTGTGATGTTCCGCAGTTAAAGTTCTATTCAAACAGCTATTGGCTGATAGCAGTAGCATTTCAGGTGATGATCTTCACTCATCTAGGTCAAAGTGTTTGTTTGGATTGTAGGGATCAGTTTGTGACAAGTCAAGTAGCAAGACGTTTCTGTAGGTGGTATGACGGGCTGAGCTTATGATATGAAGAAAAAGGTGTAATCAGGCGTACCTGATCACCCAAACCCTCCCGTGCTTGCTCGACAGACTTGAACATCTCTTTTTGCTTCTCTTGGGCTGCTTTAAAGTTTTCGGCTGCTGACTTGATCTTACTCCAATCTTCGTCTTCACCCGCGGTTTTGTCAGCATCTTCCCAGTCGAAGTCACATATTCTCTTCCTAAGAAGCTCAACTGCAGCGATCGAGAACCGGGGCACTACGTCGTGGTGGTTTATAAAACTAGTGGCAAAGTCCTTGCACCCCCGAGCGACGTCGAGAGTAACGCAAGCTGGAGTTGAGTACCCCCAACATTCAAGATTGGAGAATTTGGATGATTGTTTCAGTTTCATTCCTGCCATGATACCCACTGCAGCGCCCATACTGTGGCCAGTGATCACCAGTTTCAGATTCTTTTGGTACTTCGACTGTACCTCAAATGCTTTACTGAGGTGTGGCATAACCTGTTCTACCAAATTATCAGTTGCTTTAGCGAAGCCACCGTGGGCTTGCCCGTCGAGAAACGGATCTGCTGACGCTCCCGAGTTCACTAGCATGTCTACAATCTAGAACAAAAACACATTCTGTTAGGAAAAATGCACATCCACATCAATTCTAACGATTAGTTCGAAGATTGAGAAGCTCTGTTGAACTTGGATTCCGAACAGCCTTGGTTCTAAAAATATATATTAGTATTCTTTTCTCTTAACCGGGAAGAGATAATGAAGGAAGCTAAGTACCTGCGAGGTGCCCCGCACGGACAGCACAACAGCACCATGAGGTGCATCAACACAGACAGCGTATGCCGGCCGAAGCGTCTCATGGCAAGGGTTCCACTCGGCTGCGACGATGGTTGATTCTGGTAACTGGGACTGCAATGAAAAGGATGCGGGGTCAGTGGTGTATGATGCTTCAGCCATTGATCGCCAATGCTGAGCCCGGGCTAAGAAACTGGCGTTCTTCATCAACTCCTTCGCTGGCTTGCCTGGTGGTTCCGGGGGCCTTTTCTCCGTCACCTACAAACCGTTGGAGACAACAAAGAAGTTTACGAATCAAACTTACAAAAATGTGCAAGTCCTTTACTCGAGAAGATCTAAAATTGTATCAACTATCAATTCATTTCGAATTCTATAACATCAACTAAATTTGACAACCATCTTGCACATTTAAGCTATTTGCTTACTGACTGTTACACCCGTGAGAATGTAAGCATCGCCTTACGTAGGTCGTCATCTTCCAAAAATTAGATTACGCTCAGAAACAGCCAAATCACACGATATGTAAGATCAAGATCATCCTTCTGATGCCAGTATTAGAAGTTGGCCACTATTTCAGCCAAGATTGAAGCCGGGAAAAACGATGTTCATATTTGATTTACACCAAATAAAATTGTTCGAGTTCGTCTGCCTCTGAATTCGAAATTTTTCATTCGCCTCTCTTTCAGACACCTGTCCCTGCTTCTTTTGAGCTAAAATGCACGTGAATGCTACACACTTACACGCTCTGATGTAAGTCACATTGACGAACATGACTGTTCTACTTGAAATGTACGTAAATTTTGGACAATATGACTAACCTTTGAAATAGCTGCGAGGCCGAGAGTAAGATCCGATAATGACCAGGGTCCAAGGTTAGATTGCACGGTAGAGAGTCCCTTGGCAACGACATCGTACGCGAGGGACCCGGCGCCACCGCTATCCTTACTTCCTCCCTTGTTCTTGAACGCGAAATTCTGCACTCCCCCATGCAATCCCCGCGCCAATTTAACTCCCGCGAACGACGCCGCAGCCAGGCCCGCAACCACCACGGCCGACACTGTCACCTTCCCCTTCCAATTCAACTTATCAAAATCCTCCAGACGGTCCATGACTGGCTCACTCACACTACTCGTCACAGAAGCTAACGGCGAAGTACTCTGATTCGCCGCCATAATGCTTCCGCTGTCCTGGTGAAATGTGATTACGTCATGATCGGAGGCAGAGCACGACACGACGACACGAGCCTCCTTCTTCCTCCTTCTATTTATCTTTCTAAGCTCACGCTTGCGCAGTTCCCTAGAAGAGTCAGGGGAGCGCATCTCAGAATTGGCGCCATGGAATGAAAATGTACAGGAGGCGCAAGAGGCTGATAGAGCCAAAGTTGACATCGAAACAAAAATCTAAAACGAAAGAACAGATATCAAACCAAAACAGAGTCAGACCACGAAACAGTTCCAATGATCCAAATTCAAACTCCGGAACACCAGAATATTCTCTTTTTTAACTCAAGAAAATTTATACAAACCTATCACCGTCTAGCCAGAGAAGGTCCAACCTAAATGCGCACACTCCCTCTTCTGACACGATCCCCTCACAAGCAATGAAATGAAGAGACCAAAAAATCAAATCTATGATACAGAACGATACTTAAAACAGAGATGCACTCAAAATTCTGCTTATTCCAAACCAGCTAGAAAACTACTATATTCAAAGTCTATGAAGCTCAAAATACTCCAATTCAGCTCGATCAAATTTCTCAACCTACAAGAAAACTGATAATAGACTCTTGAATAGATGATCGTGAACAAATTACTTAACAAATTTACGAGTACTCTGGACGCGCTGTTATAAATGCAAATTGCTTGCTGCAGACTTATTCTAAAATCACGATTTCGGGCTCTCCAGAAAGGTGAGGAAACGGGGAATCTGGAGATGTAAACCTCGAGATGTAAGTCGAGATTCTAACCAGAAAAAAGTTAGCATCGGAAGATGCTGCAGCGTCTGTCTGTCTGCGACGCAAAGCGTCGAACAGTGAGTGCCCGCGCTTTCTCCCCCTTTTCGTACTCTGCGTCTTTGTTCCCTTCCTACTTTTGGGGAACCACGTTCCCTTAGGAATGGCATATTGTACACTGGCTGGACACTTGGCATGGGGGTTGATTGAGTGGTTAAAAGCAAATGGATTGTTGCCACGTTTTTCGGAGATCCTCTGGTAAAGGAGCAGGGGGAATCTGGGTTTAAGTATCTGCCACGTGGCAGCTCTAGAGGGTTTAAGTTTTTTGTTTTCTACAATCTTAGGTCAGCCCACTTATTCCCGAGCATTTAAGGAGTTCTAATAGTTCTTCACAAAAAAGGAATATGAATTAATTTTCCTTACATTAGCAAACTAGTATGGTTCACGGCGTTGCCACGGAGATGTTTTATACTTTAGTAAGTTACTATTGAAATAACATAATAATTTGCCATTGAAGCCAAAAAATGGGACTGAGTAGAAGTAACCGTTTGCTTTTGCCATCCTTCGTATCCTAATTCTTGGGATTATTTTCAAATCTAGCCTACATTTCTATTTCTAGTATTGATTATGTAGATGTGTTAACCGAATATCCTTGGTATATTTCTTTAGAATAAATATAGGGCTAGTTTGTACGCGGCAGATATAACCCGATAGTCTAACCCGATAGTCGATATTCGGAAGGGACCCTATCGGTAGGCATAAAGAGTTGGTAGACGGATTTACGAGTGGAGACTTTTGGGCTATCCGATTTGGTCGACTAGATCCTACCCAACCAGTCATGTGTCAAGCTGGATATGGGAGGTTTCTCATATCTAGCGTACTATATGTACTTGCTCCTCTCTCCGAGAAGAGTGTTGTTGGTTATGCATTTCTTCTTACTGCTAGCCGCAGTCTCCTTACTCTAGGCTCTTCTCTTCCTTTGTATGTATGTTTAGGCGTAGATATCTATAGCAGAAGTAGGGTGACTCTCTATATTGAGTCTGCTTTGTATATCCACTGGAGAAAGCGACCTACATGAATTTCTTAAAGTAATCTTCTTATAGGTCGGCAAGAATTCTCCTACTCTTGCATCGATTTATACGTCTCTTTCTCCAAACCAACCAACTCGTTGCTAGGCGTCTCAACGTCAGTATTCAAATCTTGTGAGGCAAGGTTTCTCGGAAAAACCCCTTAACAAGCCCCAAACACCGTGATTCGTGCGTGGTTACATTCTCTTGTTTTTCCTCCTATATTTACAATTAGGCCATATCTATATCTCCTATATCCTATATTTAATTGTAATATCTAGTGATTTGGGGGCCATAATTACTTCAAAAGTCATTATGAAAGAATTCATCCACCCATTTTGCAATCTAATTGATTTTTTCCACAATTCTACAAAAAACCCACTTTCAACGACACCTCATGCACCCCGATTAGATCCTCAATCCCCGAGATCATAGTGTCACTAGCACAACAAGACAACAATCAAAACATTCTTACCTTAAATTATAAATACAATGAAAATATATCCCAAGTGGAATCATATCTTTCTAAATCATTTTCCATTCTCTAGAAATTTCCAAAGTGAAGGACATATAAACACCCACAAAAGGGCATAATTAGGTGGGGGCATCCAACTGTGCATTTCCTTCGCATTGCTCATCCATGCGGGGCAATGGTTCGTGGCAGCTACCAAGGAGGCACCCTAGAATCCATGGGGACCTCCCAAGGCCGTTTTTGATGATTTTGAAATCAAATTTGAGGATTGCGACCCCAAGTTACCCTTGGAAGCCTACTCCTTGGCATTTAATGTCTATACATCAAAAAATTAGGGGGCTCATCACCCCTCCTCCAACCTTCTTGGTAGGTGCTACGAACACTTACCCATCCATGCCCACCCACTTGTAGACATGACTTGGCTAAAGTAAAGTGTCCCAGTCATACTTCGAAAATGTGATACAACATCAAAAATAATTTCAGAAACTCATAGAAAATATCTAACGACAACACCCAATAAGATATTTAGTTTACCAACTAGGATATTTCAAAGGTTTCTGTTGGCCACTTTGGGATGAAGCTTCAAATTTCAGAGCAAAAAAAGATTGGATCGCAATGTAATCAGGATGTTGATCGAGTGCGCAGAAAGAATATGCAAATTCAGAACGCGTAACGTTGAACAATATGACGAACTGCCCATATGCATTAGGAACCAAAGTTTTTACGCAGAAACATAAAGAAGCTGCAATCAACTGAATTGACTTCAGTACAACTCGTTACTGCAATTACATCCCAATCCGTATTCGTGGAACCCCTCAACGCAAACATCACAGATCAACAGAGAGAACTGAGTTGTTCAAAACTCAACGGGCAACAACACAATTTCTTCTTGATTCAGAAAAGCCAAAGACTGTACATGTAACTTGAAGAAACAATGTATCCAGCAACATCCTAGTCTATTCACTTGAATCCTCTACACTCTACCGTGAAGACTACCTACACGACGGAAGAAAAGATCTTCCGTCTGATGCCACGTCTGATGCCACTATGGAATATCAAAGCACACTCCACGTCAAAGAAGTCATTCCACTCTTTTTACATGAATAACGTGGCACTTCCTACAAGTGATTCATCTCAAAAAGACGACATAATGTGCTCGGAATATCTTACGACCATTTTCTAAGTACCACCATGATGGCATGTGAGGGCGTGCTTCACTTTCGAGCCCAAACCGTGTTTCTCCTTCTCATAGGTTGGGAGTTCACCAGTGATCTTCATATGCTCAGCTCTGTCCTTCAACTCGGCCACTTCACGCCTTTTGAGTTCCTCCTGCTCAGCCTTTGCCTGCCAAAAGAAGTATACAAAAATATAAGTTGGAGGCATTACAAAAAGATAACAGTGACATTATGAATAACGACAAAATACTAACATTATTGTAACTCCCACTAACCATGCTCTATCACCAATATGTAGTACAAATTATATTATCATATGCTAACATCACGAGGACAAGCATCCCAGAGAACATTCACTAAAATTTCATAACGAACAGTGACTGCCTGGAAAGCGAAGAGAATAAGTTCAGATGGTAGTGTAGGAGGTGAGCAGGTTCAGACTGGGCCGCACTACCTAGATTATCGTTTGGCGTCACTCTGTTAGACTCTCATTTACTAGCCTCTTAAGCTTGTACCACTTACTCTGTAACATTGAATGTCGATACTGAATATGGAAAACAGCGAAACCTGAGAGGTTACAGCGCTTCACGCGAAAACAGTGTAGTAAACACTTAACCATCATTGCCTTAACACGACATTTTGAGAATATGGCATCTTACCCGCTCAGCTTGAGTGTGTGATTCAGCAATTGCTCTCTCACATTCTTCTTTAGCATGGGCTTTCATTCTTACTGCCTCCTCCTTAGCATTTGCGATGATCTTATCGGCTTTGACCTGGACAATTCACACGATTTTCTTTAAACTACACACATGAAATACATATCCAAATGTGCAACCGAGATTCCACAATTTCTAGACGCAATCGGAAAGAAATGAAATCAACCTCAGCGGCGCGGATGCCCTGCTCTGCTTTGTGCTCCTCGCGCTTCTTGTGCTCGAGAGCTTTTGCTTCATCCTTCATTCTCTTCTGCTCAACCTTTGACTGCATTGTGCACACAAACATTCTATACATGAGCTGGATTCGGAAAATAATCTACTCTAAGAGCATCGAATGACACGATCATACATGTGCGCTGCTGTAAAGTCAATGTACTAGTAAATCACGCAAAGTCAACGAAGTCCAGAAAGATAACCTCCGCAGTTGCAGCCCGTGCCTCAGCCTTGCGAATCTCCGCCTGCAGCCAAGCAGTGACCTCTTGTCCAACTCTAGTTTTGTGTGCACTACCAAAAGCCTCGGCCTTCTCATTCCGTACCACCGTATCAACTCGCGGACCTGCACAGCATTTCACATCAGAACTCGCTTGTGGCTTCCTACACCGTACAACATCTCTTTTCACTTCGAAAAACTCCAAACGTAAAGTCGAAATCAAATCAATCAAAACTAAGAAACACACTTACAAAGACGGTAAGAAACGTTCTTAGACTGAAAACACGAAGAAAAATCAGTCGTCACATCAGATACTAAAACTACAGCCGATCAAAAAATATGCATTGCACTAACATCAGCAGCTCTCTCCAAAACTACTAAACACAAAAAGAATTTTTTCCATCACCGCGAGTAACGATCGACCTATTCGTAAACAACATTGCCTAACAACCAAAGAGTGAAAGTTGCAAACGCTTCAAAATCAAAATCAAACCGCGCCAAAAAGTTCAAAATATCTGCAAGATCCTCCAATCGTCCACTTCTTCTCTCCCTAATCATACGACAACAACTTTCGAGCTGCTCATCTGCATCCCGCCATTCAACTTCTGTTTATTTTTTAGCAGCATTGCTGAGTGTCTTACTGGTTGCCGTTGTCGGCTCGGTCCCGGCTCCATACGCAGTAGTAGCCATTTCGTCCTCAACCTTTGACAAAAGAAATTACTCAAAAAGAAAAATTGATCGGAGGAATCGCAACAATTTGTGTCTGCAGCTTTCGAAAAACGCCTGAAACAGCTTTGTACGGAGGAAGCACCATGGCCCTTAAGTTTATTTGGACGGTAGAGATGTTGTTTAAGGGCATGATCCGACGGTCAAGACTTGGCCATGCGAGTGATCCCGGCAGGGGTCTAGGTTTGCCATGTGTATCGACGAAATGCCAACTGGCGTCGCCTACGTGGCTGGCTTTCCTATATCGTAGCCTACGTGTCAAGCTGCGCTTTCGCGCCATTTAGCAGGTGGCGTTATTAACGAAAGCACGCCGCTCTAATGGAGGGAAACTTGAAGTTCATGTGATAGTTTATACGATAGTTTATTTCTTAGATGCTTGTATTTTTATAATTTTGATTTACTTCTTTTTTGGATGAATTGGAGTCACCATGTTTTAGGAATTTCGGCATAAAAAGCGTAAATTTAGACTTATTATTTTACACGTTTAGTCCATTGTAAGCATGTTGAAACTACATTTTATTAGATTTGGATGAGGGGGGATTTGCTTACATGTATTGAATTGATTGAGATTCTTATAATTGCATATAAGGTTACCTCCTCAATTACTCCCCTACAAGTTGGGAAGTTTTGTAGAAATATCCATCAGCCTTTAGGTGAAAATTTGTTTCTTAAATTGTCTTACCCATATATGCACTTATGACAATTTTTGGGCAATTTATAGATTTCTTTGTATTTTTGACACTAATATTATTATACTTCATTAACAAATTATTATTTTTTGCAAGAAGGACCTCATAATTGTATACCTACTAAGCAACTTATTATGAAGTTGAGAGATTAAATCAAATATTGAGCTCTTTTCAAATTGTGAATGATTTGATTGAATAGCCCTAAAGGTTCAATCGAAACAACTCGAGTGGCTTAACAAACTTATACACATCAATTTTAGGTGAGTTACATAGACATTCATTAACACAACCTTGTTTAACTCAAATTTACAAAGTACAAAATTTTGATTGGTTGAAATCACAGTTGAAATTTGTTATGGTGAATGAATTTGATTGGTTCAAAGCAAGTGAGGTTTACACAAAATCCTTTCGCAATAATCACTTCAATATTTTTGAAAGTGGTGTATTTGGTCAGTAGAGGTTAGCATTTGTGGGCATAAAATATATAGCGTGGTTTTCAAATAATATTTTGTTAAACTTGAGATGTGTATGATTGAAACTTGGTGGGCAAACTCGGTTTGAAGAAAATTTTCAATAAAAATTTCAAAAGTTCTAAAATATTTCACATGTCAATTCCAAAAAGAACCATTTGGAGGTGGTTTGAGCCTCCACTATCCCTCTCCATCATTAGGGGACCCCAATTCCTATAAGGATTACATAATCTGCTACATGTCATTGCTTCATCAATATTTGAAGAGTTTAGAAATCAAAAGTTGCACTAAATATTTTTCTCACTGACCTCTAAAGCTTCTAATGTGTCTAGGAGTCAGAGCTTGAAACCTCAAAACTCTTGTTTACTACCTCTTTGCGCTCCCGGAGGTTGACCTTTGGATGTTTACCGTTTGAGAAATCATGATATCTAAAGTTTGTCTCCCAAATTTTTATAGACATTGAGAAGATTTGTTTTGAACTTTTTGGAGGCGGCCCTTGTAAAATTAGTATAGTTTTTAACTTAAGGCACTTAAGAATGTGAGTAATGATTTGGTTGTGTAAATATTTCTTTTAAATAAATAAAATAAAAAATCTAAATTTGAACTACCCTATTTTGGCTCGCAACCCAAGGATTGTCCTAAAAGACTCAAAAATCAAAATCTAGCTTGGTTGATTTTTCCACGTAGAACTTATAAGTAAATGCTACACTCACACCAAGTTGTAGCCCAAATTACCAAAATTGGACCCTTCATCTAGGCTTTTGAAATTGCTAAACCCCATTTAGGTTTCAAAAGAGCCTCAGAGTTCAGATACATTCAAGACCATGGAATTATTTTCCGATTGAATTAGTGAACATGAGCACTAAATTTGAAGTCATTTTAAGGTTAATTTAGGAACCCAGCCTCGCCATATCGTTCATATGTTCATAGTATCACGCCTACTAATATTTCCACATGATCCAATATGAAACTTTTACCCTAAACTCTTTTACCAATTCTACAAGGATAGCATTTAAAAATTACAAGAGCTACTTCCAAGGATTTTCATGATATTACATTTTTTTCTTCCAAATTTGCCAAAATATAATACTTAATTCTTTTAAAATTTAATTTCACCTAGACTCAAACATTCATAGAGGTACCTACTTACCATTCATTCCTTTTATGAATTACATACAATAAACGTGATGCATATTTTTCTCAATCATTGTTTTTATACATTGTGATATAAATTTGAGTTGAATTCAAAATAAATAGTCATGGGTATTTATGAAGAGGGTCAATTCTTCCTTTGATAAACACAAATTGTCTTTTAAAATCCTTGTACACTTGTTGAAGATGTTCAATTCAAGAAGTTAACACTAGGGCGGTCTACAATTCATTGAAAATACAACATGAAAAAAAAAAAAAAAAAAAAAAAAACAACTTCAAGCAATGTAGGAACTTGTATGAATTTTCCAATCACACATATGAGTGTTTATTAGAATAGTCACTTAATTTTGCCAAACATATCATAGCAATTTAGAACATCACATCGCATAAAGTTTAGGACTCAATGATTAAGAAGTTGACCCACTCAAGTTATGCTCTCTAACACTTTCATGGCACTTTCTTCACTCTCGAACTTACCCAAAACTTTTGATTTTAAAGGAGGTGATGGTTTACTAGAGTCTAGTAAAGTGCTTCTTTTGCATGTTCCTTGTAGGACCGAAAGAATCTCATTCCTTGTTCTCGAATTATATGAGAGTAAGTACCTTGTTAAACTACTTGGTTCCTCATCAATCACGAATTGACTTTTATGCAAAAATGCATCCGTTTGACGCTTATAAACATTCCACTTACCAAATTGTTCTTCCTTTTTGGGTTCAACAAGCGTATATGGTTGATCTCGTTTTTGAATCCACTTCATAACCATTTCTTGTTGACCACTTGTTAAAAGACCGTGTGAGAATCGACAATCGCTACCGTCGTTACAACGGCCTAGTGTGTGCTGATACTTGCATGGAAACTTCCCAAGATCATGTGAAAATGGACAACCGTCTCCTTTCAAGCATTCTTTTTTGAGGATGAAGACTTGACAAGGTTGTGATTTTGTGATAGGATTGACATGATCGTGCTTGAAAGTACAATTTTCAGCCTTTGTACAACGACCTTTGATGTAGTACTTGCATATCCGTGTTTCCGGTCTACAAAAAATGTCCGCCTCGCTTCCCTTTCTTCTCCAAACTTGTTTTTGGGATGTTGCATGATTTTCCCATTTTCTTTTGTTGGATATGTTTGGTTTTTGTGGTATTTTTATCTCAGGATTGTAGATTCCAATTGTTTCATCTTCAGCATTTGTAGTCGACAAAGAGGCACCACAAGCCTTTGCTTGGTGGTTAGGCCTTATGGCCCCCAATGAGGAGGTCGTGGGTTCTACTCCCCATGCCGGCGTGGTGCTCACCACCTTAGTCCACCCAACTATGGTGAGGGGTTCTTGAATCTCGTTGTATGGGTACCTCAAAGTCCTTTGGGGGGATACCGTGTGGGGTATCTCTAAGGCACCAGTGGGTAGGTAGGAGCTAACATAGTATTCACCCTGGGAGGGGTTTGTAATCCCGCCATTGGTGTAATGACCTTCAGGGGGTTCTTGGACCTCGTTGTATGGATACCTCAAAGCTCTTTGGGGGTATACCATGTGGGGTATCTCTAAGGCACCGGTGGCTAGGTAGGAACTAGCATGGTGTTCACCCCGAGAGAGGTTAGTAATCCCGCCATTGGTGTAATGACCTTTGGGCATACATTCAAGGATAGATGGAACAAACACTCTATTCACACCGGCCTCTAGATAGGTTGAAGTTTCTCTTCTTCTCGTCCACAAATTAACGTTATTATAAACTGCTTGTGTTAGGAGCCCTCCATCATTATCTTCTTCAACTATTTCGCCCTCTTCAGGGCCATCTTCAACAATCTCGCCCTCTTCAGGGCCATCTTCAACAATCTCGCCCTCTTCAGGGCCATCTTCAACAATCTCGCCCTCTTCAGGGCCATCTTCAACAATCTCGCCCTCTTCAGGGCCATCATCATCCAATAACTTTTCAAAATTTTCTAGACTTTGAGCCATGTCAGTGTATCTTGTTGAATCTGTGCGCAAATAGTGTTATTTTAATTTACTCTAAAGGTAATGATCTACCTACATACTGACAGCCTGAAAAGTAAAAGCAATTGAAGCTTAAGAGAGAAGTGAAAGTAAAAATGATTCTAGTGAGAGTTTATTGGAGTAGAATTACCAACTCTAACCACAAACTAACCGTTTTTGATATGATAAAGTAAAAGTAGATATATTATTATTTTTTAGGACCACAAATCAAGTCATCTATAATTTGATGAAATGTGAATAAAAATATATAATCAATCAAAACCCCGGGCATCAGTGGGTTGCGTGCCGGGCAGAGTGAGCTTCGGGTTGGGGCAGCGGGTAGGGATGGGCAGAAGCGGATCTCTGTATTTTGGTGCTACGAGCGTTTCAAGAAACTCCCATCAACCAATGGAATTTTTCTTCAAAATTCTTGGGATTTTCCATTTGACCCCCTCCCCTCAAGACTGTTTTTGATAATTCTGAATTCAAATTTGAGGTCTGCGACCCCAAATTACCCTTGTAGACTTCTTCATGGAATTTGAAGCCTATACATCAAAAGATTAGGGGGCCATTTACCCATCCCCTCCTTGGCTGCCGAAAAATTCTCGTAGCACCAAAATACAGAGATCTGGCAGAAGCCCTGTTCGTAGGTTCTTATTGGAGAGCTCCGTGGCATGCAAGGTGAAGGCATGAATGACGACGCCATGTTTGCAATGGAAATGTGATTCACAAGCAGCATGTGGTATATTACCAATATGCTTTTCTCGTTGCTTTAACCCTTAAAAGTCCCTTGGAGATCGTATGTACGTTGTCGTATAATTAGGATTGGCTACCAACAAGAAACTCTAAACTGAAATCGTAATAGCTCACTAGAACCGCATTAATTCAAATGTCAACTTCCTCTTTGAACTCAAACCCATTAAAGGTGTGCATTCACTCCAAATACAGCCAACATACACCGTATTCTACTGATGGCCACGGCACGCTCAGACCTTTAGGGGTTAATTTGTGAATTTGTTTCTTTTCATAACAATCCAATAAAATATGGACTGAGCACTACGTTCTAAGAGCATGGCCACTACGTGAGAATTGTCCGTCAACCCCTAAAAATCCAGGGGTTTCCTGGACCTCCAGAACCAAAAACTGCCATTTTTCACCTTCGTTGGAAAATGGGGAAATGGAGAAACTTTTTTTCTGGTTTTAGACTTTGAACCGTAAGATCTTGTACCTAACTTGTATACAAAGGACTGGTCAAAATTTCAACCGTTGGATGTTTGTTATTTGTGAGATCATAACAATCAAAGTTTGACCAACACTTTTTTTTGCCGCTACGTGAGAGGCATTGTCTAAATGGTGCCAAGGGCAACTTGATGATTGTTATTCCAAATATTTTTCCCTCATTTTTTTTCATGTAGGTAATCAAGTTGGGTATGCTCATGCAAAATTTTAGAGACCAATTCCACTTTTTGACCTTAATGTAAAATATTTTATGAAAGAAGGTCTAAAAACAACCATATAGTAAAACAAGCACCACGTATGATATATTTAGTTTGAGAAAAATCTCGACGGTGAGAAGGTGCATTTATGATAATGTGAATTTTGAAAAAAAAAGTCTTGAAAAAAATCCAAAATCTCGAATTTTGGCAATTTTTGAAAGAAAAAATTGTAAAATTACTAGAAATTGTGAAGATTGTTTTTGAAAGTTTTGGAGGCTGCCCTTGTAAAAGTGGTAAACTTTTTGACTTCGGATACTTTGGAATTTGAATAGTAATTTGGTAATGAACATATTTCTAAAAAAAAAATTAAAAAAATTATTTTAAACTGCCCGTTTAGGACTTGAAACCTAAAATTTCTAGGTGAAGGTTATAAAATTAAAATTTGACTTTGAAAATTTTACCACATACACATTACTGTATGGGGAGCACCCAATAAAACTCTTAGGCAAAAATATCAATTTAAATGCTTAAAATGAGCTGCCCGAAATCTCAGAAAACCGAATCGGTTTTCCTGGATTTTTAGGGGTTAATGTTATGAGCGTTAATTGTGAACGGAAACACCAATTGTCACTCGTCATCTTAGTGTTACACCACTAAATATGTGAGTATACTTGCTAAATTATAAAAATTTGACAGATGGTGATTAAGAGACAAAGATGTTGCACAACTTTTTTCATAGTACTTCCTCTATCCTAAAATGTCTTTTGAGGTTAAGTCTTTTTTATTTGTTCCAAAATGTTTGATCACCTCATGGTACTACTTTACTCGTTCAATACTTGTGCATTATCAGCTTACAATTGGAAGAAACAAAATGGAACTCTCAGTATCAAGCGGCAACATGCATAACATGAACATGGTTAACCCCTAAACGACCATGGTGTTTTGTGAGCTTCAAACTCCAAAACATCAATTTCATACCACCTTGTAAACTTTGGAGCATGAGGATATTTTTTACACTTTTTTGAAACTTTCAACCGTATGATGTTGTAGAGAACTACGATTAGGTAGTGGCTAAAATTTCAACCGTTGGATCTTTGCCATTTGTAAGATCATAACATTCAAAGTTGATGCAATATTTTTTTCATCAAATGTAGTCCACTTTGTGCAAAGGAAAACGCGATGCTTGTCACTTCAAACATCTAGCTCATAGTTTTTTCCATGTATATAACTAAATTGAGCATGCCCATGCAGAATTTTAGACACTCATTTTGCTTTTTGAACTTTTATGCAATTTATTTACCAGGAGGCAGAAATCAAGGATTTGGTAAAGCATGCACCTCGTTTATTGTATATGGTTTAAGAGGAAAATGAACAGCGAGTATGAACCTTCTTGAGTTTGTGAATTTCAAGACAAAAGAAATTCAAAAAATTCAAAATCTCAAATTTTGGCAAATTTTGAAAGAAAAAATTGTAATACCAGAAAAAACTTTGAATCTAGCTCTTGTAATTTTTGAAAGGTGCCCTTGTAGGATTGTCAATCAAGAAAAGATTTCAATAGAGAAAAAAAAAAAAAAAAAAAAAAAAAAAAGTTCTTTTCTGCCCGCCCCAAGGCTGAAAACTAAAATTTGAGTTCAAAAACTCCAACGGTGTAGCTTGACATTGCAAATTTTCCCACGTACACCTTGTAGTATAGGGAACATCCAATGAAAATCTTATGCAAAAATATTATTTTTAACATCTTCATTTAGGCATCCCAAAATCACAAACCTCTTTAGCAGAGGTCTTGGTCGTTTAGGGTTTGAAGGAGTTTTGCCCAATCTTTGGCAAGCCAAATCTTTATGATTACTAGAGCAGAACTTATTGAATCATATATCACTACAAAGATCTTGGTGAGAGCTAACCCCTCAGTATCATTGCACCTCTCATTATCATCAATTGAGCTTTTGGTGTGTCATTCTTGGTAGGTTAAGTTTGCACTTAATTTGGTCTGCCAAAGGTTTATGGAATTGAAGTGATCGTTATCACTACAAAGCTCTTGGTGATTACATGACACATTTAATTACTTCTGGACTGGAAGGAGTCCAGAGGTAAGGCAAGGGGGATCTCCATACTCATGTGAGTAAGATACATCGTGAACACAAAAATCTAAATTGGGGGATCTTTGAATTAATTAAAGATACTCACATCCACAATGTTAATTTTCAATTAGTGTAATGATCATTCCACAAAATTGTAATCTCCAAAATTGTAATTGCTCAGTTTATAATTCGTGAATGAGTCGGGATTTAGTTAAATGTGGCATGCACTCTCCACTCACTATCATTGCACCTCCCATTATCATCAATAAAGGTAAGGGGAGGTGATTTCTGATGTGTCAAATTTTGCCCAACTTTTGATGCGTCAGAACTCTATTATTATTGAAGTAAATGTTATCAAATTATATATATGTATATATATTCTTACAAAGCTCTTGGGAGAGAGCTATCCATCCAACTAAACAAAAAAAATTAACTATCAAAATTGAGCTTAATCCCAAGAGGTCTGCAACATCGATAAGATTTTATGGAACAAAAGGATTACAAAACTATACGAGACTAAAATGTGAATACTTTTTTAAACCACAAAGTTTCAACCAAAACCTTTGGCAATTAACTATAATTGGTAAAAAAAAAATTGACTTGTGAGCACTTGAAAAAATGAAGCACCAACTAATATTCACATACTTACTATCGTCGTTCACTCTTTTTTTTTCTTCTTTTTCCTTTTTTTTCTTTTTTTTTCTTCTTTTGTTTTTTCCTTCTTTTGTTTTTTTCTTTCTTGTTTATCTTTTTGCTTTTTTTTTTTTTTTTTCTTATTATCCAAATCTAACTACAGTGGTACCTGAATAAGATCAACCTCGTTAAGATCAACGTCTAGTTAAGAATGTTGTCCATGTCCCTTTATTATGCAGTTTCGTTGAGCTTTGCAACGAAACTGCAAGCGTATCAATACCAAGCTCATGGAGACAATGAAAGTATTTCAACCTCTAAAGGTGAAGCTCTATAGTGATCTCCAAATTCTCATATCAGAATTCTCTGAACAAAGATCTCCTTGATTTTGATTTTGGAATATCCAATAGTAGGAACTTCTTTATGACTATCTCATTAGTGTACTCATAAATTTCTATCCAATTCTACCATACGGAGCTTAAGTTAGATTTAGTCAACCTCTAAGAGCCTCATCAACCATTTTATAGTTGCTCCCAAATTTTGAGAAGCTGTAAGAATACTTTTGGAATATTTTTTTAATTTCTTTTTTTTTTTGGTAAATTAGGAATTACATCCAATTTATAAAATCTTGTTTGGATTCATAAATTGTTCACAATAAGCCTTCAAACACAAACATGGCAAGGTTTCCGTATTGTTCAAGACCTTATTGTTTTTGGAAACTAATGGTGTTCCATGTAGATCATCAGTGGCCTCTCTTCTTATTGTCACAATAATAATATGTGATTTTGGCCAATCGTATCTAATTCCAACCGCTAATAATAGAGATTACAAATTACATTTGATTTTCAAAGTTTTAGTGTCATTAATTGATTATAAAACAAGCAGTTACTACTTTAGGAAATTCAAAATGAATTTAGACATCAAGGTCTTCCTATCATATTTGGAGTGGTACTTCATAAGAGTTATAAAAAACATATTTTATAACACATCTAAGTTTTTCTTCAAACCCCTTGGGTCTTCAAGGATCAATGTTCAAGTTTTTACAAAAACAACATATCTTTTGAGGGGCAATGGTTCGTGGCAGCTACCAAGGAGGCACCCTAAAATCTTTGAGGTCTCTTCTAGTCGATTTATTTTAAGCTATTTTCTTTTAAAACACGAGAATAATGTGGTCGATTGAGACTTTGAAGGTTTAAAAGCATCTCTGATTCTCCAGGCACGTGTTCTGCAAACAAACAGATGTGTCATGAATATGAAAACAACAATAAAGAGCACATGTTGTCAAATTCTCCATCACTTTACCTTTAATGAAAGCGCCACCGCCTCTCACCGTCGTCGTCGTCGTCGATGTTGTTCTCGTGCTCCATGCTTTAAGTTGAATAAAGCCTGCAGGCGTCCTATCCTGCAAGCTCCTCTCCACAAATGCATCATCATCCCTGCAATCTCAGTTTACGTTCATGGAAACAACTAGGAGTCCGTAAGCCGCTTCGTAATTCAATACCCAGCATCAATCGGTTCTGTAACCAACTGGAAAACAACTGCACTCGCAGGAATCCAGCGTTTCCGGATCAATTAAAGTTTCTGTACAGAAAGAAGACCTGGGAGACTTCGCCCATGAACCTCGTTTTCCGGTTCTGTAAGTCGGTCCTCTTCTTGCTTGCTAGATCGAGCATTAAATTGGCAGATCCACATTCTCTTGCAAGCTTGTCGTTTGTTTCAACGCAACGCAGCAGGGTGATTGCAATCTACAGAATTAGTATTATAATCTTACAGACACTAAGGATTAAAAGCTACACACACAGGTAGTTGTACGTGTGTCTCGATTTGCAACGAGAGTCTCGGGTCCGGAGGATTAATATTACTGCCTCGGTGTGAAAAGGGGGGATGTTTGCGTGCGCGGTGAGGATGATGATGCCACAAATTGCCACGGAGACTTGACTTGACTTTTGTTAGGCTATAATAGAGGGGTCCTGCCGTGATCCTTTTCCTGTACAGACTGTGCTGTACAACACTTCATAAACGAGAGAGAGATACGTGCATTGACCGATCCGCCACACTCGGCTTTTTGCACTCCACGTGTGCCGAATCTTCATCTTTTTTCCAGGCATGGTGTTTTTTTATATCCCCTCCCTCGATCTCTTGATTAACCTTAAGTTCCTTTCCATGGTCTGTTTGCAGCATCGATTCTCAGTCCGAGCGAACCTTCATCGTTTGCATGTCGGTATCATAGTGCAGAGTGATCGAGTTCATGCATTGGTAATATAAAGTCTGTAGTTCTTTATTCTCAAGGACGTTTCAATCTTCGGTACACGAAGCTCCATAGCTTTTAGATATGGTTTCTCTTTATTGATGGCCGTGATAACTCCATAGCCAGAGAGGATCTAGAACCCTTTTAGTTTTCTTATCTGGCTCAGATTATGTTGCTCGTAGTCCGGAATCGTAACTGTCTCTGTTTTTGCGAATCTGTGCAGCAGGAAACATGGCGACACGATCAGTACTAGCTCTTCTCTTGTGTGTGATCGTCACCTTTTTCGTTGCGCAAACAACAGCTTCTAGAGCGCCTCCAACAAGGTAAGAGACAGATTCCATATACCTGAATCCAATTACGAGGGTCACAATTAGGTGCTTAAACACAATCTTACGAAACTAAGGATCGTTACAGTCTGTTTTAGATTCTCACTATCGATATCGATACTCCCTTCCTCTGTTCTGTCTGGTACTTACTCTACTTTTCGTCTTCTAGTTTAAGTTACAGACCATTACTGTCTTCTGGACAGATCCAATGAAACAGAGGGAGATTTAAGATTGTGTGGTCAATCCATGTTCTTTTGATATGTATTAGTGTTGCACTGGTGTGGCATCAAATGACTTGTGGTGTTCATTTTAGGTTGGATTTTAGAGTTGAAATGAATGCCACAATTCATTTGATGTCCAACACTGCAACAGCTACGCAATGTACTTTTAACCCCTAAAGTTGGAAAGATATGATGTGTTTGTAAAACTTGAAACTTTGGCTCAAGATGCGTATGGTGAAATCTGATAAAAATGGATGAGTAGATTAATTAGGCAGTTAGAAACAAGAATTTAGAAATATCCAAGAAAAAATAGTTCACAAATTTTAGATGTGGCAATCTGGAGGTATCAAGTAAATATAATGGAACCGTCTTGTGTAAGTATAGAACACATTCAATGGAAGAGAGGGAGTGATAGGGTAAGAGAACCTAAATCTGGACGGTCCCCATAATCGGACAGTTCGGAATGAAGATTTCCTTGGATTGGAATGAAGATTTCCTTGGATTGGAATGAAGATATTCTTCAAATGTTTCTCATATGTACATGCATCAAGGTGAACGACTATATTAGGGTGTACCTGAGTATATTAGTCGCTCCTAAAATTTGTAGTTTTAATTTACATATGTTAAAAAATACCACAAAAATGGGGAAACTTTGTTTTTTTCTATTTGCTTATCACTGCAAATTACTTGTGTCAATACTCCAAGTATGGTGAATGGCTTAAATGTCTGAAAGTAGGTGTACTTACCCTATGGATGTTTGAATAATAATGTCGGCTGGATACATGATTGGATGTGCAGGAGTTTGCTGAGTGGAGAGAGTGGAGCATGCTTGGAGGAGTTGAGTGCGGCACAGTACACAGTGATCATGGTGGCAGACCCCGGCACTTTCTCGGGCACCCCCGAAGCCATCCACTATGAGGAGCAGCTGACCTCCCCGGTATCCATCCCTTACGGCTCGTTGCTGTGTCCCCGCGTCACCGTGGGCTCGTTGATGGGCCAACCCACCATTGTGGCCACCTCGGGTCAGTACCCATACCATCACTCACATCCCATCATATCGCACATGTTTGTATAATGCTCTCTTGTCCATTGGTATCAGGGTTGTCTTATCAGACAAAATTCCTATTCATTTGTTAGACACAATTTAGATGAGATGTACATCTAAGACAGTCATCAATGTATCAAATGTACATTTCATCTAAATTGTCTCCGACAAATTGATAGGAATTTGGTGTGATAAGACAACGATGATTGGTATGGACCAAACATGCCCAATATCATAACCATAGAAATCATCATTAGATGAACCATATTGAATGATTTTGTCTAATGCTCACTAGTAATTTTGAGGTATGTTGATAAGGGACAAACATGCCGAGCATCACAATCAAAGTGTTATGAGTAAGTTGGCAATTGTTACAATTGTTAATTAGGATTGGATTGCATACTCGAATCACTTTTTCTATTGATGTGTAAACAATTATTTGTGGATTGAGAATTTGAGTTTCTAGACGTTGTTTGTCTTGGACTTATTGTGGGGGAAAGTGTATTAGACATTGAAATGTTTTTTTAGTTTTGTTGGTTGTGGGTTTGGTTTTATGTTGTGGCAGGAATTGGGCCAACGACGGCAGCATTGTGCGCAATTGACCTGGCAAAGTGCTTGGGACCCAAAATCAAAGAACTGATTTACACGGGAACATCCGGTTGGTCGGCGGCCGTGGGTGGCCTTCTCAATGCTGACCATTGTGACGCGATCCACCATACTCACAAAGTAAGCCTCTCACATTCTAACATAATGGAAAGTGTGATTGTTCAAAAGCACAAATCTTTTTAACCCCTAAATTTTCTTGTGTGCTTTTAGAGCTTGAAACCTCAAAACTACAATTTTCTACCTCCATGCACTCCCAAGAGTGTGAAGCAAATTTTTTTAAAACTATTTTAGACTTCCAACCGTAAGATCTTATTAAAAATCCTATTTTTAGTCACTGGTCCAAAATTTGATGTTTATCATTTGCAAGATCATAGCATCCAAAATTTGTGCAAAATTTTTTATTAAAATTTCTGAAAACTTTGAAGCTTGCTCTTATGACGTTTTTATTATCGTCGAGTCTTGTGTATTATGAGAAGTACTTTGTGCATGTATGTATAATCGGTGCAGATAACTCGTTTTGGGGATGTATGTGTGACGCCCATGTCCATCAACTGGAGCTGCAAGATGGCCGACTGGGTGGGGCAAGCGAAAGGGTACCCGGACATGTGCTTTCTCCCGGAGGAGATTAACGGGCCGGAAGTGGCGGCCCTCTACGGAGACTGCATCTTCGATACGCACACGAAAGGCAGCCTCGCCTTGGCCGACGAGCTTCTCGCTGTCGCCTCCACCAAAAACAGTCTCAACAAGGCTCCTCTCCGCAACACAATCTTGCAGGTAATTTATTTTTCAAAAAAATCAAAAGTAACTACGTCTAGTCAAAAGTGTACTTTTAAAAAAAAAAAAATCCACTTCATGGTTGTCAAGTACATGTACAAGTAAGTCCTTGCTTTGCATTAAAAACAATCCAAAGACCAGGGTAGTGTTTCTAGAATGATGCAAAACATTTTACATTTTCTTATTGCCTCTACATCTTTTAACTACTGTTTTTAGAAGTATAAATACAATTATTTCATCTAATGGTTATTTTTTAACTATAAATTTCCTTCATATAGTATTACTTGGGCCTGTACTAATCATTATAAGGTCTAGTATTACCAAGGCCTGTACTACGGCCTCCACATAGTATTCCCAAGGCCTGTACTAATTATTATAAGTTCTAGTAATGTGGCTTCGATAAACTAGTCTTAATGGTATTCTTGCTAGCTACGCACTCTTATGAAATTTAGGCCTTGAACCGATGCCTTAGGTTTATATTCCTTGTGAGTACAATATCTACGCTCTCTTATGGCATCCATGGCTTTTTACTTGAGTTATGGCTCATAAGCTCATCGATGGTATAATTATACTTAAAACGGTTTTATGGTGGTTTCGGGATGGCAGGGGTTTGAGCACTTATATTGGGGATACATCGCAAACTCCACCAACTTGACGTATAACTTGAACCCCGAGAAGCCTCCGAAAGTGTATGGTTACAAGGAGTGCGTGGAGGTTGACTCCCAATTTTTTTACTCGGGCGTACCGTGGGATATGACTGCCCGGGATTACTCGGCTCTCACCATCAACATGGCTTTCAATACGTCTCTCACCCCACTTGACGTGATTGCAGTGTACGGGCCTCCTTGCTCATATTTTTTCATGTTGTTGTCAATTTTCCTTCTTGTTGATTTTTTTATTTCAATAGAACCTATCCAACTCCATTTGGCTTGGACTCTAATCAATGGAGATTATTCAGAAAAGATGATACAATTGTATAGGGCCTTAATTGCTATATTTGATTAAACTTGATTCATTGAATTGGTAGGTAAGTCTTCTTGTATGCTTATCCCCTAAAGATCCAAGAAAGCCGAAATGGTTTTTTTGGGATTTCCGCAAGAAAAAAGTCAGCCAGATTTGACCATTATAATCTCAAAATCGGAGAAACATTAACTATTAAAATTTGACATATGAGTAAAGGGTCAAGTCAACTTCAAGATCCTACGGATGGATCTTTTGATTGAGTTTTTCCAGACCTGAATTAGAAGAAGGTTCTTTGTGATAATTTAGACAATTTTGTATCAAGGATCTATAGGGGTTATTTGAACCTTTCTTTTGCGAAATATTGGTATGCAGGTCGGCTATGGAGGGTGTTGGAGTAGCGCAAGCGATTGATGCATATAATGCGCTCAATAGTACCAAGTCGCCCATCCCTTACGTAAATGTTCGAGGCAACTCTGACTGGTGCGTCCCTGAACCTCATTCTTTTAAATGCATCGAACACACTTACATGGTCACAAAGTGTAATTTCCGTTTGTTATAGAGAAAAGATTTTCATGGGTCATTGTCTTTACAGAACTTTGTCTTGTACTATGTAGGAAATTTATATATGGGTCAAATTTTTTTAAAGAGAATCAACATACTTTTTCGTAGCAAAACAAACATAAATTTCGACTTGTTTCTTGGATTAAGTGTAGGCTTAAATCCATCCCATGTATTCTAATATTATATGTGGATGTTTTTGAACACGCAGGCTTCATCAACCGATTATGCAAAAGGCTGATGGCACATGGACGTATACGGCCAATGTACCCATCAATTTCTCGGAAGGCTATAAGTATGCAATCGCAACAACATCAAATGTGGTATTTAGCATGCTTAACCAACGGTGTCAGAAACTCCATGGGCCCTCGAATGCCTTGTGCATGTATGACATTAGCTACAGCTGAAACTATTTTTGAATGTTTTGATTTGATCGAGGGGTGGCTTGGACCCAATACATTGTAAACGAAATTTTCACGCTCCCGGTGAAAGATCTTGGTTGAGTATATCCTAAAGGGACGATTTACACCCAAGGTATAGTGGTTGGTGTGCTTTAGCTACTTTTCTACTAGTGTTTGCAATTATGATCAATGTTTCTATATCTACTAAATAGGGTAGGAATGTTCATGGAAGCTTTTTGATGAAGAATCAAGAAGGCACACTCCAGTTGAGGTTTTCTAAATGTCTAGATGGTGACCATCCAATCTAAAAGTACAACCAACTTCTACACAACTGTTGATGCCTCAAGATTGGCAGTGCTAAAAATGATTCAATCTACGTAAGGTAAATAACTTTTGATCTGTATATACTCAAAAAGAGGTTCTTTGCACTTCAAACCATGATTTCATTTATGATCATATCATTGAAGAAGTGCAATATTTTCACCAAGCTAAATGACTCATACCTTCAAGAGTTCAACCAAACGAAGTGACTCATTCCACCAAGATTTCTACCGTGTTAAATAAATCATTTTGTCATGATTTCCATCAACCTTGGTGGAATGACACATTCTTGGTGAAAATTCTCATGGAGAGTTTGGTGGAAGTACCACAATTATCCATTAGTGCTAAGAGCAAATACAGTAAACTTTGGCTAGTATTGCCTTGTAAAAGGAAAGTGAAAACTCAGAAAGTATATCATGTACTTTCATACTTATGAACAGATACAATATATCGTGCTTACAACAAGTACTACCAAACCATGTTCCAAACTTAGAAATAAAGACAAGTCAAAGTAATCATGTACAACAGATTAAATTATATTCCATGAAACAAAACAGCAGGGAAGGACGACAAGACACAGGCGATAAATTGCACCATCCCGTGAAAAGTTGAACCTCTTTAACATCCTCAGCACCTAACGCTCTATTGCCGCTAACTGAAGGCTAAAAATTGAGGAGGCTCCGACGTCCCCAAGCAAGCAGACACCCCGGTCTTCATATGCTTCAATCGGACAGCGCCATCCCCATCATGGACGTTTTAGAACCAACACGTTCGCCATGAACGTCAATTCAAGCAGCCCAAAATGGTTTTCCATTTGGGCGAGCAATTTCTGCCTTGGTGTGCTGCTGTTCTGGGGCGTCGTCATCGTCTTCTTCTCCATATTCCACGAGCTTCAACCCTGCTGCTCACAACATAGTACTGTTAGCAACGGAAAAAAGCAATGACCGAGGATATCGAATGATCTAGCAGGTTACTATATTTGAGATACCCTTGGAGGGGGGTAGGGATATAGACTAATCTAACCCTACTAGATTCAGAATATCCTCGTAGAACAGTGAAAAAACAATGCATGAAGGGCAAGCGGGATTGAACCGTACCATCTTGATCACTGTCAGAAGCTTCTGCTTTGGAAGCTTGAGGAGCTGACTTCGGAGGAGGCATTACCTCAGCAGGAGACACTGAAGCAGGTGCAAATTTAGGTGGTGGAGGTGGAGGTGCAAATTTAGGTGGAGGTGGAGGTGCAAATTTAGGCGGAGGTGGTGGCATCTTGACACCAGTAGGATCTTGTTTAGCAACTCCGGCAATTGGATGCTGCACATGATATAAGATCAACCAAAAAAACAAAGCAAATGCAAGATCATTAACAATGTCAAATGTGATGCAGCATATTCTCCCACTTGGCTCCATGAAATCTAAATGAGCAGTACAAACAAAGATGATCATAAACAAAGGTCAGAGACTACGAATAGACATGCTAACTGATCAGTTCTCATAAGAGATAATAACAAGACAGATAACAGTCACTTAGAATGCACAACATTGTCTGGCCTCCGTCCTGTTAACAAACGCCACCGTAAGTCTGAAACATTCCTCCTCAACATTCATTCCTGTGAAACATAGCAAAGTGAGTCCACAACGATGTCGCTGCTTCAGTCAATCCGGATGGCAGGGAAACAAATCATACCTGGCACATGCACCATGCCAGATTAGTAGAGTTCAAGGAGTTAGACTGAACCATCCCCACTTACGGAAAAAGGCCCTGCCGGAACCTCACTAAGACCGTCATCAGTACAAAATTCAAAACAAGTGCCGAGAAAGAAGTTGCAAATGGCAATCAACTCTCAAAGTATGAATATGAGAGCCTTACATCTGCAATAAACAGAATGTGAGTCAATACTCAAATGAGCTCTAACTGATTTAGGTGCAAGAAGAAGTCAGACCTTGATTGGAACCTCGGCTGGTGCAATAGTCTTAGCAGCAACTGGAAACTCCTGAAACTTGCGCCGCTCTTTCTGCACTGGACCGGTAAAGCTCTTTTCTGAGTGATGTTTTGCAGGCACTGCACCTTCGGTACCTGGTGGAAAAACCCCAGCACTACTACTACCGACAAGACCTGGCCTAATAGTTACAGGAAGAGGTGGCCTCTGCAGCACTGATGTGGCTGGCTGGAGAGGAGACACCTGGGGATAGAATCCACCGTAACCCCCATAAGTTGGGGCCGGGACAGGGTGAGAAGGGTTTGAGTAGGGCACTGGGGCCCCATATGGGGAGTTATTTTGTGGCCTGTAATTAAGAGGTTGACTGAGTCCTGCCATGATTATGATATGCAGCAGAACACGAGTGCATCAGAAACATTGGACGAAGCTTGTGCACTTATTAAAAAAAAAAGCAGGACAACACAGAGAGATCATAGCAGACCTGTCGACGAAACTACTGGAACGTGTGCTGCAGAAGTTGCCATTGACGTAGTTGCAAAACTGGTAGATGCTGCAGGAATTCCATGAACCTCTTGTGCTCCTGGTCTAGTATCAGAGAAACTTCGTAACGTGCTATTGCTATCTGTTACAGCATCCGACGCCCCGCCTGCAAGAAGTTGCTGGGGAGGTGGAACTGCTGCATAGGACTTGGATGGAGGACGCCTGCAATCCTCATTTTAATATTTGTCAAGTGAGGCATATGCTGAAGTACAGATAGTAACACCTAAAACCATCACAGAAATCTATTACAAACTAAGCTACATATCAAAATCGTTCTCAGGAAGTCAAGGGTTATTTCTGTCAGAGGAATTTGGAAACGTCATGAGAGTCACTTGAAAGTACACGCAACACAAACAAGGAGTCGAGATATACAAAAACGATATGAAAACGTTGTTCTAATAATGTCATGAGGCTTACATGTTAGCATACGGGTCCATTAAGTTTCTTGGAGGTGCAGCAGCCTGTGAAGGGACACCAGGAATTGGTGGTTGAGAACCTGGTAGATACCCAGATGCTTGAAACGAAGCTCTTGGATTTTGAAATCCCACCTGCGTAGGATACAGGCCACTCGATTGATGATATGTATACTGCCCCATGCTTGGTTGAGGTGTAACAGGCCTGCATCGCAACAATTTACATAAGCTGCAAGTAACGAAGAGGAACCAATTTGAGATAGAGCATAAAGCACAAAACTAAACATTTGGGTCCATCAGTATCCATTCAACACTAAGAAAGGAATCATGCTAAGAGTGAGATTTTGCAGCACAAAGCACAAGAGCAAGAAAAATACCTGAAAGAAAGGTTATCAGCACGAATGGTGTCCAACAAACTCTCAGAAAGCCTCCGTGCATCATCCAAGCTCTTGGCGTTGTCGCTTGATATAAAAAGATGAAGGGGTTGTTGCAGCTCTGTTAAAGTCCAGAAAAAAGGAATCGTGTCAGATCCAACGTAAAATATAAAAGAAGCTGAAAAACGACAAGTTGCACCAAGAAACTTCACTTGAGATTCTTGGTCTGTAGGAGCTAACTCGACTCTGTCGTGGTCAATACAGAATACACCCTACTGATGAATAAACAGGTAGAACCACATTAAGGTATATACAAGACAAGTAATTAGAAGTGATTCGTACCTTCGCCGGATGAAGGATCGATATAACCAGAGCCTCTACCTCGAGGAACAACTTCAGCCCCTGTCTCGGTCATGATATGCTTTATATATTGATCCTGCAAATTTTACAATCCCGAACCCCCCACCGTATCCAGCAACACCACCACACGATCTCTCCCAAAGAGTTGATCATGTTAGCTACTACTTTTTGACTTTAGAAATCAACTTCAGATTTATCTAATAAAGACAAGACACAGTGCAAACTCTCATTCTCAGTAGACTCTGGACACAACAGGACAAAGTGATACTAAAACATCACATGCAACGTCTGTGGATTATGTGCTAAGCCATTTATGCGGTCTCGACCTCTATCAAACCAATACAATCTTCCTGACTTACGACCAGCAAAGAACCGAATCGATCAATTTAACATACACAAACCTATTGCACAAATTCTGTGATCTGTCAAGCCAACTCTGTCTCGTGGATAGAGACTACTGGCCGTTATTAATTGATTATTCATTACAAAGTCGTTCAGTACATTGCTGTTGTATGTGTGATTAAATGAAATTCAACAATGGGATTTACAACAACAAGCAGACATTGCACAGGAATGGAAAGCAAGGCATATAACAGAAACCGTACAAAATTGTGATGACAAAGCTCCAGCAGATCTTTACTCATAAAAATTGAAGTTTCCAAGTAGGAAATGAATGTTCTCAAAGACCTATTAACTATCAAGCGAAGGGCCCCAGGGCTTACATTTGGCCCACGAATTCGACCAATAAGATTGAAAGACGGGTCTGCCTCAATCCCCACGTTCACGATAGCGGAAAACGCCGGACCTCCCTGCCAAAAAATGTGCACAAGAGTATGAGGTGAGCCGGTGAGGGAAATTCATAAAGTGAGCAATAGATATACCTCTACCTCAGACAACCAAGACTTCAAAAAGAACATCCTTCGTAGATTAACATCAACTATATTTATGTGCAAGAGAAAGATCAAAGAACAGAACGCGGTTGCCTACCCCTCCACTCTGTAGAGCTCCTGCAGCAGAAGGGCCTTGTTTCATCATCTCCTCAACTAGAGCTGTAGCTGCATCAACTGCCTTAATCCGTTCTGCAGTATCTTTCAGCTGCAAATGAACCATTGATAGGTAGAAGAATGAGTCCATAAAAAACAAAACTTTGATGCTCATCCTGAACTCATTGAAACATTAAAACATTAAATGCGTGTCATCTACCCAAGACTGAATACCATCACGAGTTCTTCTGGGTGTCATGGACAAATTGCCAGCACAACATGTTGATAGAAGAACTACATTATCGTTTAGACACAGCACCAGATAGCACGAAGACACACCTGTACGCCAGCAGATATATGAAGGTATAGGGGTTTTTCCAAGTCAGGTGGTCCATTTGGTGGCCTAAACCGACCTCTGCAATACATCAAGAGGCGACAGTCAACTCACAGATGTAAAAGCTCGAATAACAAGCATTACTCAGTTAGAAATAGCAAAAATAAGCTGAGGCTGCAAAAAAGAAGATATGAAAAATACCTCGTGATGACAACTGCACCCGTTTTCGCTTGAATCTGAGGTAAGCCAAGCAAGAACAAAGAAACGTCCTCAGAAACTACCCATCGGATTGCAGGTTTAAAGCGTAGTGAATAGAGCTTAAAGAAAATCACCAACACGACATTCAGAATTAAGAGTGAATGTAAAGCTAGAGGAAGAAGCAATCAAAGGCATGACCACGAATCTCTTCGAAGGCCTATAGAAGAAGATAAACAAACGACTGGGAACGTTCACAAATTCAAACATCCAATTTCATGTAACAGAAGGAAGCCATACTTCTTCCTGTGTTTGTCGTTTAGTTAGCTTATATCTAACGCCAGGGTCTGCATCATTGATAAAAATCTCTCGAGATATCACTTCGTCGTGCACTTTATTTGGTAACATAAGCCCCTTCGCAATCAATTCCTGCAGTCATCGAAACAAATGATGACCAAGCTTAGAGAAGTTGAAGGTTACATAAAACTGTTCCTGTCGTAGAGCACACAAGCAAGCAAAGAGCTGATGCACGACGAGAAACAATGTGAAGAGTAGTACCTGATTGATTTTCTGTACTATAGCTGCCGCTGAGTTAGGCTGCGGCAGAGGAGCAGCCGCTACATTCATCGGTGCCATCAATCCCATATAATTGCTCATCATTGTCATCATACTAGGCATCCCAAGAGTGGTCAAGGGATTTACTCCTCCAAACTGCATCATAGGCATTGACATAGCTGGGGACACTAAAACCTCAGCAGGTTGGTCCCACTTTCTCTTCTTCCTGCAATTCGAAGCATAGTACTCAGCAAATGAAGGCACAAAACAACAGTAGAAAATTGTCACAAGGGAATACAACTTGATCATCATATCAATGTGCTCAACATAAATGGAATTGTTGAGATATTCTTGAAGAAGAATGCAGACTCAAGTGTGGCTGGATACTGAAACTCGTAGGATATGGAACTACGAAAGATGACCACTATTTGAGAATTTTAGGAAGTAACAAGCTAGTCTCGCTTCAGAGGCAAGTATCTGAGACAAGACGGGGTGAGAAAAATTCCTGCAGTTCAGAAACTTCACCAGAAAACTCACCGTCAACGTTTGTGCATGCACTCACAACTGATAACAATCCCTAGAGCTACTGTAATAAAAAGGATTGATGAATACCATCTCTCAGAAGTGCACTTCTGCGCTAAATCCTACCAAGGTACCCTGATTTCTTAATGCTCAAACAACAATAGAAACCTAGAGATGCCCCAAACGGCCTTCATCGATGCAGACAATCACTCTCGAACGAGGACTGAACAGAGAGAACAAGTTATCATGCTTCATGACAACCTCAAAATTTACCATTCCTGATATCAATATCTCCCTCTATCAAATGACTCCCTAGAACTCTACAAAGAAGGAGAGCTTTGAATGTGGATTAGCAGGAAAAAAACAATGAGATGCATGAATCAAGATACATCAAACAAATCCATTCCGGGAATCCCTAAACCCTCCACACATACAAGCAGTAGCTTCACTGCGGCCACCAAAACCCTCCACTAATACAGATTCTCAAGTGAGGAATCCAAATCTAACACTCGCTGAAAAATGCCCAAGACCGCATACGAAATCCTGAAACCTAGAATCCGAATTGCGTCATCGTCTCTATGCTTCTTGCAACAAGCACTGTGACTATACATCAGCGCCTCTGAGATCTTCATCAGAATTTGAAAATCAGAATCAAAATCGAAATCTCAACTACAGTATCCGCCGCATTCTAAGGGCAAAATCAAGCACTAAAGAAACAATAAAACCTCTGAAGAATAGAATATCAAGCGAGATTGCGTTCCCTGAAACCCTGAAACCTAGATCACAACTAATCAAGGTCGAAAGCGACAAGCATTGTGGCAATAGACCTTCCTATGCAACTAAATCAAGTTCAAAAGCGTCAAGGCTCGATCACAAGCAAATTGCCTGAAACCCTAAAACCTCGATCCGAATTCACGAAGTCGCGACGATTGCGACGGCCACTGTGGCAATGCCCGGTACACCTCTATACCTAATTCAGACGGTACAGCATTGATAATTCTCGAGGCTCAATCATCACAAGCACATTGCCTGAAACCCTAGAAACCTAACTACGATGAGCACAATGCAAGTAAACCTCCGAATCAAATTGTCTCCGACTAGTTTACAAGGTGACGTAATAGGATTCCTCGAGACTCGATGATAGAAAGGAATTGTTGAAAGTTTGGGAGGGGAGATCCGATTGAAGCGAGAGAAGGCTCGTTTTACCTCTGGCGGACGGCAGGCACGGGCTCTTCCGCCATTGCTGCTACAATTTCCAGTGCGACGATGCGGCAAATGCAGCGGCGAGCGATTTATATGTGGAAACGACGGGATTGTGGAAAAAGCTGCCAAGGATGAGTTGCTTTGGTTCGTGCCCAATGAAGTCCACGCCGCCGAATTGATTCTGCCAAGCTGGCTAAGTGACCCCTTCCAGTTTTTGTGAGTGAAATATATTGCTCAAACCAACTCAACCTTTGAACGCTTTCCTTTTCTTTTTTCTTTTCTTGTTTTGACACAACCATTTATTTATTTTTTTTAATTTTTTTTTTTACATAAGCGTGTTGATGAAACATACTGCAAGAACCCCTCAGGTGAGAGGTTGATTTTATGTAGGATAAACCACATGCTGCCAACAGGTTTCAAACTTCCAACTACATGGTTAAGTGCATCTCACTCCCTCACCCAGTATGAGGTCATTCCGGACCACCCTTGAATGCTACTCATAATGTATAGTTTGAACCATAAAATTTACTTGCTCTAACCATTTTTTTTCCAACCCCTAATAAGAAATGTCGTATATGTTTGGAGTATACTGCCAAAGAAAGAAAGAAAAACACCATACTCTATGGGTTGGCCTGAATATAGTGTCCATTGGACCTACCCTTGGTGATATGCCCATAGGACATACCAACAGTGGTATAGGACTACTAACCCCTCTGTATACTACCAAACATATATGCGATGATTACAATTTTACATGTGTTGCATATGAAAAACTACTATAGCTATTTGGCTTGTTTGAATTTCCACGTCCTAAAAGGGCAAATCAAATGTAGTGAAGTTTAAAAATATGTTCACAACCAAATCACTACTTTATTTTCAAAGTGATTGAGACAAAAGGTTTACCAATTTCACAACGGTAGCCTCCCAAAATCACCAAAACAATCTTCAAACTTTTTGGTAATTTCTAAATGATTCCTTTCAAAATTTGTCGAGATTTCAGAATATTTATGAAATTTTTTTCTCAAACTTCAAAGACTCATAAAGGCTCCTACTCACTATTCAAATTTTCTTCGACGGATTATTCAATGTGGTGCATGATTTACTGTATCATTCTTTTTAGACGTTCTTTTAAAAAATAATTTGCATGAGAAGGTCAAAAAAAGAATGAGTCTCTAAAATTTTGCATCATCATGCCCAACATGTTTATTTACATGAAAAATATATAATCAAATTTTTTGGGGTAAAATTTTTTGAATAGCAAAAGAACACACACTTATGATGGCCAACATTTACGAAAGTCAAAGGTGCCAACTTCACCCCACTTCTATACACTATGACCAGCGCGCAAAAACATAAAAATAACTTCAACATCGTTAAGAAGGCTCCAATCTAGCTCGAAGAGAAAAGAAAGGATAGTTATGTTGATTTAAAGTACCACAAATACATTTTCATTGTTCCCACCTTAATAGCACGCACAAAAATCTTTCTTGGACACTCCGCTCCCTCAAAGGGTTTTGGGTTTTAGGTTCTCCTTGGAAATGTCATCATGCACTTTCGGTGTGACTTTGTTTCTTGGTCTCTGAAGAGGCCACATCGCCATAAAGTACAGAGGGCAGTTGTCGACCTACCGCAGGTTCACAATCAAAGAGAGGCTCAAACCGAACACGAAGAATTTCAAACTCTGTTCACTTCCTTCACTTTCTTGGAACTTCCGTCACTTCGTTCGAACATCCGCATTCAATCGACCCGAAAACAGTCGCAGCTCATACCAGACTGAGAATTATAGGACCCACGGACCCCTTTTCGGCACGAAGAATCTGCGACTGCAGCAAATGAGTCGGTCGGAGATGACACATTCCTCGGCGAGCTCTGAAATTGTTTAGTTTATGGTTGCAGCAGTGATGCAGAGCCTCGCATGCACTCAGAGTGCGGCTGGAGCACGCATTAGGGCTACGGACTCTTGCCGGAAGTCCTCCTTTATTGCCAAACAGCCTTCATCTTGTTCTTTGTTACCTCGGGCGAAGACTTGGCGGGTATGCTGTAGCAGCACACAAGATGATAGAGTATTAACCTCAGAGTCAGAAGAAGCGAAGATCAGAAGTACCTACTTTGCGAAGAATGTAGAGGAGGAGGTGGAGGTAGAGGTAGAGGACAGGCCAGAGGCCGGCGGTGCTCGGAGCCCATGGGACTTGCGATGGGTAGGCGAGTGGGCGGACGCATTCACAGAGCGCGGGATGCAACGCCGTCGCACATTCTACAGCAACGACGACTGGCTCCGTCACCGAAGCTCCATGCGCCACTACCGTCACTTCGCATCCAGTTTCTCCTCGAGAGCAATCCTCTCGCTCATCCCGCCCGTGGGCGCTATGACCACCATCTCCTTAGCCGTGGCGCTTTACAACACCGCCATCCTTACAGAAATCTTCCCTTCCTTCGTCCCCCTCCTCCACGCCTCGCCGCTTTCCTACCAACTCACTGCCCCTGCACTCGCTCTCCTGCTCGTTTTCCGCACTGAAGCTTCGTACTCCCGGTACGATGAAGCGAGAAAGACTTGGACGAAGGTTATTAGTAGCGCTAAGGATATGGCGCGTCAGTCCATGGCTTGGACCCAACACCCTGTTGATCAGTTGCAGAAGAAGCTGTTGCTGGACTACATTCTCGCTTTCCCTGTAGCTCTCAAGGTACACATTCTTCGATTTCTGCTTGTTACTGCAATCACAGTAAGCATGTCGGGATAGTTGATCAATTGCAAAAGAATCTGTTGCTGAATTAGTACAATTTCGCGTTCTCAAGGTACAGATTGCTCACATTCTTCGATTTCCACTTGTAAGCAATTCGTTTGTAAGCCGAGATGGTGATGATTTTGGTGTTTGCAGTGTCATCTGTTGCATGGTTCAGATATAGCAGGAGAGCTGGGAGAGATTTTGGAAGAAGACGACCTGGCGATTGTTCTGCGAGCTGAACATCGACCTAATTGTCTCATCCAGCTTATGACTCATTCTGTTAAGTCTATCAAGCTTGAGGATGGCGAAAGAAGTAGTCTGGTGAGTGAGATGAACACCTGCTTGAAATCATATGAAATCAGCACATGCTGCTAAGTGTCTAATACTTTATACAACCTCAATTTCGTCAAAGCATGTTCTCGATCACTATGTAATCTCGGTTTCGACAAAAATGGCTCTATCATATGTGCCATTCTGATTCGAAGTCATGGGAATGTTTGTGTTGATTCTGCTTGAATTATGCAGCTGCTCAGTGCTCATTCTTGCCATTAGTAGTTGCCTTTCTTCCCTCAAGATCCACCATATTTGCCCTTTCCATGTTACTAAGCCACTTCTGTAATGAACCTCAGATTGAGGATTGATTTCTGTTTGTTGTTGTTGTTGTTGTTGTTGTTGCAGGATTCAAATTTATCGCAGTTCAATGATTGCATAAGTGTGTGTGAGCGTCTGATTCGTACGCCCATTCCTCTTGCATACACTCGATTGACCTCTCGAATCTTGGTGCTGTGGCACCTCGGATTACCTGTGGTGCTCTGGGATGACTGTCACTGGGTGGTTGTGCCGGCTACTTTCATCAGTGCAGCGTCACTCTTCTGCATCGAGGAGGTCAGGCTTTCTCTTTGATTGTGTCGGGGAACCAAATCTGTCACATTTGTACAGTAAATGGGTTTGAATGTGTTTCCACTTTGGTGTGTGTCGGTGATGGTGAGAATTTTTTGTGTGGGTTTAGGTGGGAGTGTTGATCGAGGAGCCGTTTCCAATCTTGGCTTTGGATCGAATGTGTGCGAAAGCGCATGAGAATATACAGGAGTTGGCGGATCTGCAAGCTCAGGCTCAAGTGCATTTGAGCTCCAAGCTTTTGAGGTTCCGCACGAAGCTTGCTGCCTCCTCGAATGGGGTGACCAGATAGATACATATAACATACATAGTGAATCAATGCGCCCATTTATTTATTTTTTTGAGGGCTATACCACCTTATTTTGAAAAATGAGTAGTACAGAGGCTCATTCAATTTACAAAAGGTTCCATACTACTGAATATTGTTTAGCAAAACCTCAAGGAGGGATACTTAGTCCTCAAGGAGAGACCAATTTTTGTTTCTCACTAATTTCCATTGCTCTATGACCATTATTATGAAGCAATTTTCTACCTAAACATTCCAAGTTTTTACTCTTTTATGCTATATTGTTATTCGTTGTTCCATTCTTGTAATGAACCAAGAAAGCCATGACATGATTTTGGACTCTTGGGTAGGTATTTTAGGGTGCAATATTTTTATCATGAATGTCATTTTGAATGTAGAGATTAGAGGAGGTTTATCAATATATGATCCTAATTGTTTTGAGATTTTATATTGGATGTAGAGATTAGTGGTGGCTTCTGGATGTCCAATGCTTTATTTAATTGCTCAATAGTTTTATTTTGAATGTAGAGATAAGTGAAGGCTTTTCAATGTGGAATACTTTATTTATTTGTTTCAAGACTTTCTTTTGAATGTAAAGATTAGTAAAAGGGTTCAAATATGTTACCTTATAACCAAATAAATTTATGCTCAAATATTATGGTTTATTTATAAATTAAATGGGCTAACTTGTGAAGGGAGAGTAATTAACCGCTATATGGTTTGTGACTCATTTGTATAAAAAATAACACATTCTTAAACAAGATGTCATAATTAAAAAGGAAGGTATGTTTTTCAAATCTCAACCGTACATTTTTGTAGTATACATATTGTATATCTTGTGTGTCAAATTTTGAGTCATGAGGCCTCGTAGAAAAACATTATATGATCTCAACATTTTCATCTTGAGGTAAAAAATGCTACTAATAGGCTTATTAAAATAAAAATCTCACCAACCACAAAGATCACCTTCACCTTAGCAACACATTTGTCCAAAAAAGATTCATCAAAGAAATATCTTGGCTCAAATAATAGCATTGCAATGCAGTCTATTTGAAGTAAAAGCGACCAACATATGTACATACCGGTGTTGTATACTATGTATAGCATGGTGTTAAGAGATGATTTTAATTTCTTTGTAAGTATTCATAATGATTTCTTTCAAGTTTTAAGGTACCTATGATGCTTTTGGACGCATTCCACAACTTCATTCTTGTTTTAGATACTTTTGAGTAGTGATTATTATCTTAAATTTCTTGTTATAGTTTGTGATGAGAATATGTCAGTCTTTTCTTCCAACTTAGACCATAATGTGCCACAATGGCTTTACTCTGACCACCTTTCCACTAGTGTCACATTCGACACCTTATTTTACATAAATATTTTTACAACAATTCTTCAAGTACATACATACTTGATCACTGTATATTAACTGCTGATTACCACACATAAAAATCATAAATCATGAACCTCCAATACCAAGATTCACAGGAATCAAACCATTCATAAGTCAGCAGCAGGCTTCCTGCAAATGCCTCCGACCCTAATTTCTCAAAATAAAGTCAACATCTCCAGAATGAAAGAACATAATTGGTGGGCACAACAATCTCCATAAAGAATAAATCAATCTGTTCATCGCTGAATCTGAATCTTGCTTTAATTGCCATTATTACATATGCCATTTTACATGAAGACATACAGAGCGCAAGTTATCGTGCTTTTCTTCTACCAAATCTCTTTACCATTCAGCTTAACAATTTCCACCATCTTTCCTTCTCCTAAAAAGTGAACCCACCCTCTTTTATTTCTCGCATTTGGGTACATTTTGCAGCCTAATCTACCAATTTTATGAACAGAGTTGAGGTAGCATCACTCTCGGAATGATCTAGATACTGAATCAATGAAAGAATTGAAAAGAATGGTTTCTAGTTGACGTACTGGCACCGTTTTCGGATCTCGCCATCAGGGTACAACGTAGGATTGATATTCTGCATAGCAAACATGGCCGAACCGAACCTCGTTTCGAAAGTCGCCTGCTTCAGAAGCTTATCAACGACCTTCCTAGTGTTGGGATCCGAGTACAAAGTCTGATCCGAAGTCATGACACCTCGTCCCTTCTGGATGTTGGAGAAGTACGCCGTGTCGAACTTGTGCTCACTCTTCTGATCCATGACGATGGGAGTACCGGTACTCGCCTTCGGACACGTCTTCTGCAGCTTCTTGAGGAGATCTGCCGGCATCGTCTTGTCCACTGGAGTGAAAATCCTGTTCGCGATGTGCTCGCAGTGGGTCACACCGATCGTGTGGGAGCCGGAGAGCGTGACCATCTGGGACACCGAGAGTCCTTGTTGTGCGAACGTGGAGATCAGCTCGTTCACGTCCGCGAATCCTGATGGCAGGTTCTGCTCTGGCTCCACCTGCCAATCATTCAAACATTTGTATAAACAACCAGACATGATTTATGCTTGACTTAACCCTTGAGAAGGGTCCTTGGGGTCTGAAACGGGCAGCCCAAAATTGGATCATAACATCTTTTGGACTTGGGCATTATGAATAGTGCACTTTTAAAACTTGGGCATCATGAATGGACCAATCAATGATGAGCTTGCAACCTTCTGCAAGTTTATGTACAACCCAACCTACCTACCACAATCCTTTCAAAGCACAAAATCACTCATACAAATTGTGATTTGAATTATAAAATTTCACTTCTTGAATGAATCATAAGAAGGTGACCAGTTTGACATCAAAATATAAGAGAAAAGTTGAGTACAATGAGAGCTACAAGGCATATTCTGTTGGAAAAGAGCCCCTCGGTCTTTCACAAGGACCTCGAAGGGTTAATGGTTCTGAGTCTTTGTGACTAATCATAAGATACAGTTTATTACTAGGGTAGATAGCCATTTGATTTGAGTGATTTGAGGCATTGTTGATTAATTATAAAGTAGAGTTTCTCGTACTGGGGGTCGTGTGGGGACAAGGATTTGGGAGTGGTGTACCTTGTTGGAGATTCTGCCGTCACGTCGTCCTCCGTAGACTGCCCATGATGAGCCGCCGGTGACGACCACGGTGTCACGAGATGCGTACGCTAAGATGTCTGCGCAGGAGACTGTGTTGGGGCATGCCTTCTCTACCGCCGCTTTGATCGTGTCGATGACTTCGAATCCGTGGAGTCGGTTGTTCCGGATGGAAGCTCGCTCCGTGTTGCGGCCTGCTAGGAGAACGGACGCGTCGCAGCCCTGCACACATCGATCGATATCGATTAGCCAGTCTCCTTAGTCTAGTCTACCCAACTAGGTGTCTTCCTGCTCCGAATCACGGCACTTTGAGCAGTGAGCTCCTCGACATTCATCTGTTCAGTACTACAACATACTTCTATCGAGCATCGTGCTAGCCTCAATCTCCGAGACACCGATAAACCAGTCTCCTATTAGTGCTTGGTCGTGTCCCAAGTCTCAGCTCCTACACCCTAAACCGCTCTGGTCGGCGTGACCAAATGTATCGATGAGCTTCCTGATTGTGATAGTGCTAAGGCTCACGAGGAACTGGCATCGAAGGAAAATCTCCTGTTGAACCAATCCCAGTGAATGCAAACCACCGACCAAATAGCGCTTCGTCACCGTAATAAACTGAGTATGCGACCAGTGTTCACTCAAATTTGTCTGAGGGTAATGGGGTCACTTTGTTCTATTCTACACCAAGATCTATCTCATAGGTGATTAAGTGGCAGTTGTGTGGACCTCGGGATGATTATGAGCAAAAACGAACGAGAATGCTCATTCGGGATTCTAGAGTTGAACAAGGAACGAGGCAGCTGGTAATGGTATCGATGGAGGAGAAGAAGAATTCTTACCCTGACGAAGCAATCGTGGAAGACGAGACGGAGGATTCCGGGAGCAATAGTTTTGTCCTTCTTGAACGCTTTCTTCACTTCGTCGGAGATGATTCTCTCCACGTTCGGACACGACGTGCGGTAGTAACGAAACGAAAGCTGCGAACCAGGCTGTGCGTCCACGCAGACACAGATTGCAGCCACTAAGAGCACTAACACCGCGGCTACCTGCAATTGAACCATTGCAACCTACGCGAGCCGGATCAGAAGAATTGATGATAGAAAAGATAATCTATCAATCACTGGTCTGCGTGACTGGGTTGAGTCCCTGCTCAACTCACCTAGTGAGCTTGAGAGCTCAGTTGGGAGAGCGGCGGGAGAAAGAAAGGGAAGGGGAAGCTGAAAGAACAACCCGGGAGTTGTGCAGACGCCTAGAACCGACGGTCAGTGCTATCTAGCTATCTAGCTAACTTCTGGCGGTCAGTGGCAGGAGTTGACATGCAGGACGCCGTGAAAATAGCCCCCAGATGCGGACCTTTCCATTTCGGTCCATCCCTCCCGTGTCAACCTCACGAGTACTGAGTCCAACACAGCACGCAAATATTGCAAATCCTTTGAATCGCAACACCCCAGCAGGTATCGATTCAACACTGCAAGTTACATGCTTGAATGATTTGACAGCTGTTCGTCAGCTTTTCAAAGCTAGCTTAAGTTGAGCAAAAGTAAGAATTATTGTGGCCCTTGCGTACCACCAGCGTTTTTATTACACCAAGTCACTTGGAGCAGTGGCTTCCAAGCTTAGTTCAGAGCCTTCCGATAGAAACCGAATGAATATTGGCGTTTCTGAACACTGGGGCTCTACACACATGAAATCATTCTCCGGCAATGAATTTGCAAACCCATCTTCTCCTTGAACTAGAGATAAGTCAAACTCGGACGATGAAGAATAGCGTCTGTTTCAGAATTTCAAGATCCAGTGTTCATTCTACTGTATGTGAGGTCGAAATGCGTAGAATCCATTGTCTCGTACACTTGAAGCAACCTAACTTCGTAGATGTTAAGTTATCCTCCAATGCTTGCGCCGCATTCAGTAAGTGAAGAATGAAACAGGGACTGAGGTACAGGCTAATCATTTGTTAATTCAGACGATGCTGTACAAAATGGGCTAATCACATTATCTGTTCGTACAGAGATGAATAGTCGGGAGTGCCGTGCAGGTCAACCAGCGTGGGGCCCGGCGTTGAGGTACGGTCACTGCACTCCGAGTCAAACCCGCGATATAAACGTTCGCGGCTCCCGCTCCCCACACCTCCAACTACTCCTTCGCCACGCTTAAGAAAGCCGGATTTAGCAGGTGCGCGCAGCCGCGCACTGCGAACAGTGGCAAAGCCAGCCATTGCTTGCATTGATCTCCAGGTGGATTCGATCGAGATTCTGCTGCTGCGAGGAAGTTGTGGGGTTTCGGTGAAGGCGGACGCGGTTCGGTGCTTGAAATTCGTTGCCGAAGTGTTTGTACTGCAGCTTCTGCCGGTGCTCTGCTCCCGACTCTGCAGGTGCTGCACTCTGCCTGCATGCCCCCGTCTGTCTCCGAGTCTTGTAAAGCCACCAACAACGCTTTGATTCCACAAACAACGCTTTGATTGTTCGGACCTTCGGCTCTTACTAGGGCTGTTCCAAATGCAGCTGCTACAGTATAGCTTTGTGAACCGGAAGAGAAATTCCAACCTACTTAGAGGCCGGCGGGAATAAAGTGTTTCTTGGATGTATGCCCGGAGGTCATCACACCAATGACGGGACTATTAACGTCTTTCAGGGTGAACACTATGCTAGTTTCTATCAGCCACTACTGTCTTAACCCTTAAACGTCAGGCTATACGGATTTGGGCAGCCCAATATTGGATCACAGCATCTTTTGGACTCGGGCATCATGAATAGTGCACTTTTTGAACTTGGGCATCATGAATGATCCAATCAATGATGAGCTTGCAACCTCCTACAAGTATTGTACAACCCCAAACTACCTACCACAATCCTTTCAAAGCACAAAATCACTCGTACAAATTGTGATTTGAATTCTAAAATTTCACTTTTTGAATGCATCAGAAGAAGGTGACCAGTTTGACATCAAAGTATAAGTGAAAAGTTGAGCACATTGAGAGCTACAGAGAAGATTCTGTTGGAAAAGGACCCCTCGGGTCACCTTAGACGTTTAAGGGTTACAAATGTATAGCTTTGTGACACTAGTTTTCCTATGGGTAGTTGTTGTTGTGCACAAAATAAGAAGCACATATGTAGTTCTGGCTTCCTATGTACATTTATATACTCCCTTTGTTTCTCAAAATTTACATGATTTGCCAACATTAGTTGCATTTTCTTTGTCCAATTAGCATAAGGCTTTTAGAAAGTGAGTCTTAAAACTTGTTCATTAATACCAAACCTTGGATTGTTTGTGAGACAAGTGTCAAAGACAAACCTTGGTGTTCTTTAGAGACAAAGGAAGTATTAGCTCTACATTTCAATCTTGTGTAGGAAGAAAAAAGAATTACAAACTTGTTATAAAGTTGACATGATAGCTTGAGTTTGTTCAACCTCTATTTTTGGATGTTTTTGTATAATGTCCACAAACGGAAAATTACCCCTAAACATATTTTGAGCTTGGTGTGAATAAAGTGTTCATTTGAGTTGTATGCTCTTGAATAAGGTTAAAACATCAATGGCGGAACTACTAACCCTTCTTAGGATGAATACTTAGTAAGCTAATTTCTATCTAGCTATTATTACCTTAGAGTGGAGGTTACAAGAAGAATACCAAATTGCATTTGGGGTTGCCTTAAAATAGAGTAATTGTTCAACTTTCTCTTGGTAGTGTGCCCATATAAATGTGACTACTAACTCTTCTTACTAGGCATAAACAATGTACTAGCTCCAACCTAGCCAATATTTCTTAAAGATAAAGGGCATGTCATTTTCCAAAAGGATGTGAGCTACTCAAACATCAGAGTTAAAAACCCTCACCATATTTGGATACACTATAGTGGTAAACACTATTAATACTAGCATGGAGAATGGAAGTCAACCCACAACCTCCTCACTCTTGCAGAATCAAACACATTTATAATAAGATAATTTACACACATGCTAATTTGAATTTGTCACTTTGATGTATTATTCAATCTCAAATTTGAATAGGGCACATTTACTAGTCATTAAATGATTTGATTGCTTTTAATAGTGTCACATGTGAATCTTGAAGCAAAACAATATATTTCTTCGTCAAGCTTCATGTAAATCAAATGATCCTTGAGTGGCTTAAAGGGAATGCAAAAAAAAAACATCATAAATAAGGCATAAGCTCAAAAAGCACACAAATTTTTAACCCTTAAACGCCCAAGGTGACCTGAGAGGTTACCTTCCAACAGAATCTTCTCTGTAGCTCTTACTGTACTCAACTTTTCACTTATATTTTGATGTCAAACTGGTCACCTTCTTGTGATGCATTCAAAAACTGAAATTTTACGATTCAAAACATAATTTGTATGAGTGATTTTGTGCTTTGAAAGGATTGTGGTAGGTAGGTTGGGGTTGTACATAACCTTGTAGGAGGTTGCAAGCTCATCATTGATTGATGCAATCATGATGCCCATCACTTTCAAAAAGTGCACTATTTATGATGCCCAAGTTCAAAAAGTGCACTATTCATGATGCCCAAGTTCAAAAAGTTTACTTATTCATGATGCCCAAGTCCAAAAGATGTTGTGATCCAATTTCGGGCTGCCCGTTTCACACCCCATGGGCGTTTAAGGGTTAACAAACCAATCTTATTAGGGAGTAGCATAGGGAAATATTTTCAGAGAATGTACATAAGTTGTAAGATATCAAACCAATTGGAACTTCCAATATGGTTATTTTTAAATGATGATATTTGAATCTTGAAAGAGGGAGTGGTAGATGTACCAAAAACCTTACACTATAAAATACACAAAGACTATGGAACCAAAACTATGATAGGTATTCCTCCTACTTTGATAACCTAATTGACTGTGTCATTTAGGGTCTTAGAGCATCCTACTTTACAACATACAGAAACCTTTATAACTCTATTTACTAGTTACACTAATTACTTTAACATTTACAACAACATAATACTCTCATGAACATGTCCTGTGAATTTTTTGCAAATGAAGGTCATAATATCCACCCCGAGAGAGTTTAGTATTCATATGTCATTGTTGTTATGTCTCGTGAGCATATCATTAAGGGTAGGTTGAACAGACATTTTATTCACACCAGGCCTACAAGGCTTTGGTGTTCTTATTTATTATTTATTTGCAAAATGAAGGTAGTGCTCATTCCCAAGCTGGACTTCAAGCTTATGTATTCATAATCCCTGACGAAAATCATCGACTATTTCGACTACTTTCATCGCAGAGATGTTTTTCATCAGTGGCCGTCTTCTTTTCTCTGGCCGGTTTGCAGTCGATGCAGTTCGAAGGGCGTTGGCGATCACCGGATTTGAAATCAAGGAGCAGGATCGTAGCTGCGCAAGATCATGAAAGTCAAGATTCTGAGTATCCTTTTCACTTAGGCAATTTCTAATGGAATCAAGTGGAGTCTATGCAGAAAAAAAATTGATCCAACCTGAGTTTTGCAGTGATTTGAGAGAGCGGCTACTCTTGGATTTGGTAATGTGTCATTGCATTGTGACCTGTTGCGTGAGTCCTTAACTCTATCTTGCGAACCGCGCTTTTGCTGCGGCTTCTCTTCTCTAAATACAGAGTAAGTAACGCCAGAGCCTCTCATTCATTAAATGCTGGCGTTCGAAGTCTGTGTTTTAGGTTTTACTGCTCCGTATTGAACCAAAGTTTCGCTTGGCCATAATAGCCTCTCGTTCTTCAACTCTGTGGTGTCCGTGAAAAATTGGCGGGAGTTTCAATTTGAAATTGCAAATGAGATTGTTGACCGAATTTACTAGTGAATGTCATGTATAACACCGCTGCGATGGAAATATGAGGTTCAGGGTCGTGCTGAAGTAAATCGATACTTTTTCATCAGCTTTTTCGGTGATTAGGGTTTGCATACCAGGGGTTTAGTATGTGAAGTGAGATTGATTATGCTGAAGCTATGTTACTGAAATTTTGAACATGAACTGTGGAAGTGAGAAGCACTTGAGGTTTTTTAGCACTATACAGGACGCCATTCTGCACTGCATCAGGATGATGGTGAAGAACGCAAGCGTGTTCAAATTAGCTCGCTGTCTTATTTTTATGTTGATTGTGGTTGGGCAGATGGCATGCTGTGGCAAATTGGACCTGGGATGCGCACGATGATGCCTGCGGAATATGTCGTATGGCATTCGATGGATGCTGTCCAGACTGCAAAATGCCGGGCGATGACTGCCCTCTCAGTATGTCTCATTCCTGGTTCTTGATCTCATATCATTCCTTTTTTTTCTAAGAATTTGTTGTTCCAACTCGGTTTGTGTGCAGCTGTAAGATAGGAAGGGTAATTTTGTTAAGTATGTCATTTGTAGGAACTTTGTACCGCAGAAGAGAGGTCTTCAATAATTCTTTCAATTTTCTTCGTCCGTCATGCAATTTCTGAGGGGAGGATGTAGGTGACAGTGAATCTTATGTGCTCTTGAAGTCGCACGAGCATTATACATCAAGCCAGGTCTTGGACCTAATATTTGCTAATTAAGAGCATGAGTGGATGAGTTGCTGTTGGAAAGTAGTAGACTGATCAGATTACGATCAGTATCTTCGACCTTGAATATCATCATGTTTTTGTAGCTTCTCATGTTATGGTTAGGTATGAATCAGAAGTTAAGGTTTAGCGGTGTTTCGATAAAATTTTAGTATAGACTTGCAGGTACTACTCCTTCCTTACGTAACAGATCTCAAATGCGAGGCTTGTATCCTATGTTGATTCTTCATCTTCATGTTTCTTATATGCTGGTGTTTTTATTGCAGTGTGGGGAGCATGCAACCATGCATTTCATTTGCACTGCATCTTGAAGTGGGTGAACTCTCAAAGTCCACGCCCTCAGTGCCCTATGTGCCGTCGAGACTGGAAGTTTCGGGGAGATTAAGATCGAATTATCGAGCATCGATAGCAGACATACGTTGTTCACCCGTTTCTCTTTCAGGTTAGCTGCAAGTCTTAGGACCAGACTTGAAGCGTGAGAAAGACTCATCAAGTGCACCCTGAGTTGACCAAGGACTTATCCGTTTGAAACATGCTGTCAATTTTAATTACAGGATGCATTGATTCTCTTAACTGTTTCTGGACGGCTTTGTACTGTTTTGCCTCTTCTTCATTACATTACTACTACATTCAGGGGTAAAGAACACGATACAGATGCAACCGAAGAAAAGACTGGTCTAACAGGTGCACAGAGTGAAAAGTACATAATGACTGGTTTGGAATGGTAACAAGCAGGCATATATCCATTCCATTGACCTGAAAAGAAAAGAAATCTTGACCGCAGTTAACCCTTAAACGCCCTTGGGTCTAAAACGGGCAGCCCAAAATTGGATCACAGCATCTTTTGAACTTGGGCATCATGAATAGTGCACTTTTTGAACTTGGGCATCATGAATGGACCAATCAATGATGAGCTTACAACCTCCTACAAGGTTATGTACCACCCCAACCTACCTACCACAATCCTTTCAAACCACAAAATCATTCATACAAATTGTGATTTGAATTGTGAAAATTCACTTTTTGAATGCATCAGAAGAAGGTGACCAGTTTGACATCAATATATAAGTGAAACGTTGAGTACAATGAGAGCTACAGGGAAGATTCTGATGGAATCAAGCCCCTCGGGCTTGCTCGGGCGTTTAAGGGTAAAGTTCGAAGCTTGATGTTGCTTTTAAGTTGAATTGCCATTGTTAGAGCATGGAAGGACGCAAGATGAGTAGCACATGGCCACCTTACGTACAAGCTGTAGCCCTTGTTAGCATTAAGTTACCCTTGGTTGAGTGTGACGTTTCTTTTCTACAGGACGATCCACAAGGGTGATTTTGGTTAATGTTTTTTATGAGAATCTTCTCCGAGAATCTTCTTTGGGAATCTTTTTCAAGAATCTTCTTCGTTGATCTATCTTGTCTTATTTACAAGGATGAGTTCTCATTTACAAAAAAGAGTTTTCATCAAAGCTCAATTGAAGGACTACGGTATTCTAATATTGTTAATGTTTACATTACAACATGTTCTAAAGTTTGAGGTGTACATCTACACAAATGTTAGAATAGTAGTTACTAAACAAGAATAATAAAACTAGACAAATCAACAATTTTGTTTTTCAAACACCACTTCATGATTATCACACCTTATAATGTGATCAACTAGTAAAAATGGTAAATTCGTCAATACAATTTTGAAAACATGCATGGTTCTCTTTAATTGATTGTTCAAGTAACTTGATATTCAATCTTTTATATGTATGCTTCTCAAGAAGTGTATAAATTTAGTAAGTTACATGAAAGTCCAAAATTTAATTTAACCCAAGTGTATTGATGGTGTATACTATATTTATGGTTTATGGAATTAGGGCATGCATAAATTCCATCCATGATTCCAATTCAGACAAAAACTACCTAGCAAGACACCAACCAAATCCAAGACCACAGTCTAAGTGGTTCATGGAGAGTTGTGGAGGGAGGGGTGTAATTTTACATTGTCGATGAAATTACAAAAAACTCAATTGTATGTGTAAAAAGTGAGAGGCTTGCTAAGAAGCTTGCTTGGCTCTTAAGATTTTCTATAAACAACAAAAAGACAATAATGGGGTAAATTACATTTATAGCCATATATTTTTATAATGTATGGCGCACATGCTAAATGATTGCACGATACTAAAAAATAACCCACTAGGGTGAAATTCTCAACGTGTATATGATGCCTTCAAAAGTTGATTTTCATTATACTTATTATAAACAATCTAAAGTGCGCCAATCTTAAGAAATTGCACCAACAACTCCAACTTAAGAAATTAAAAACAAATTTAAGTAAGTTAAATCCACTGGTGATGATTCTAATACACCCAAACTTCTACTTACTTTACCCATTTACACAAATTACTCGCCTGCAAATAATTTGGACACCACGTCAGTCGCCACGTCGGAATCCACCTCGTATTTATACAGGGTCGTCTACGCCCAGCTGGAGCTAGGCCTCTGAAGAAGTGGATAATGAAGAAGAAGCGAAGTCCGATTTCGAGGAGCTCGCCGCAGATTGAAAGGGCTTGCTCCTCCGGAGCCTCGCCCTCGAACATTCACGATTCACCATTAGCATTTCAGCCTTCCTCACTCTATTCTTCTCCACACTCTCTCATAGCCTCTCAATCAGCTCTCTCACAACGAGAGAGCAATAAAAGATAGAGAATCAGATTGTCAATTGACACTCTCAGTATCAAACACACTCTTGCAATTGCAGTGTCTGTGCGGATTCTAGGTTTGCGAAATTCGAATTTGGGATGCGATTCTGGCGATGTCCAGAAGGTAGGTAGGGTTTAAGGGGGTTTGGGTGAGAAATGGCAATGGGGGCACTTGCGCCCTGTTGTTCTGTAGCGCTGAGGCCGCCGGCCTCGAGCTTCTTTCTGCGCCAAGTGCGTCCCGTGCAGTTCCGTAGCTCGCTGTTTCTCTCCTCCCGTCTGCGACTGAGACCGTCCCGCCATTTTCATTCTAACCCTAAACCGAGGGTTTTGGTGCGGGCTGAGGCTGAATCCGAGGAGAGTCCTCCTCCTGACAATGAGGAATTGAATGAGGAGGAGGGGGATGACGAGGAGGAGAATTACGAGATGACGCCGCCTTACGAAGACTCTTCGGATGATGAGAATGAAGAGGAAGCGCGCCCTGTAGGTCCCGTTTCTTGGCTCAAGGAAAAGATTCGCCGCAAGTCGGAAGAGGAATTGGAAGCGGAACAAGAGGAGAAATCTGCCGAGGCTCTAGAGGTTTGTGCAATACGTCTCGCTGTTCTGTACCTTGAATCTGGACTGCAAGATTTTTTGTGCAGAATTCCTTAAACCCTGACTCTTGAAATTTTGAACGTGCCGCCAATTCGCTAGTCAGTATCACATCAATGTTGCTCATTGATATACCCTTGATATTCAAACTACAGAAGATTCAAATGCACCAGGTTAACAGTATCTGGATTAAGAGATTTAAGAAGAGGACCTAAAACTGGCTTGGCTTTTGGTATACCTACTCAAAAAGATCAAATGTACGGATCTAGTCTTTCGCATTCTTTGTCTAGTCTTTAATTTTTGTATTTTCACTGAACAATTTTATTCTCAGAGGCTTAAACCCTACAACTTGAGAGTAAGGAGAAGGTGTAATCATTATGTCGAGAGGCAAGCAGTAGGAGTAATAGCAATCTTAGGAGAATATCTATGCTTTCTTTTGAACAATGTATGCAGAATTTTTCCATGGGATTCAGTTCTGATGTGTGTAAGATTGATATGTTCTTCTTACATAATATTCAAGGGTTTTGCAATAAGGTACCTGTTTCTGACTGTTGTTTGTACTCCTGTAGATAATCAGACAAAGTGAGCTTAGACGTATCAAGGAAGAGGAGGAGCTGGAGAAACAGGGCGAGATTCAGGCCGAGAGAGAAATGATACAGAATACTATGTGGGCAAAATCTATACAGAAATTCCAGGGGAAGTTGAAAGGGTCGCCCTGGGATCCTTTACCCGGGGAAGAGATTCCTTACAGTGTTTTCATGCAGCTTCTGGACGACAAGAAGGTGCAGTACATGGACTATGGTGAATTTGGACAATACGTTGCAGGTATGTTGCGAACGATTTTGCATTGCATACCTGAAAGTTAAAACCGTCAAGTGCATTTTTACCTAATTAGAACAGTCGAAAGATTGCTACTGGCACATTTTGAGATAGAAGTGGTTGTTGCAGTTATATTGCCGCATTTGCGGGAAGAGGATCAGTCTTCTGAGCAAGTGATTGAGCAACAACAGGAGGGCGATGAGTTGGATGAGTCGATTCCCAAGCCTCCTCCTGACCTTCTAATGCCTGATGAGGATCGGCTAGTGTTCAAACGGCACCTGGTTGATCAAATGCCTGCTGATGGATGGAATGACGTGTGGAAGCAATTGCACAGACAAATTTCTCATGTGGAAATTGTGCAACCGCGTTCATTGCCAATGCAAATGTATCCCACTTTTGAGACTGCGGTCGTTTGGGGAATGCGGCTTATTCTTGCAGCTACCGTTTACAAGGTTCTCGATCGGTGGTTGTATCCTATCTACAAGATGAAGGATCCAGAAGACCGGCCAGTAAGGAACCGACCTAAGTTGAAGAATAATGAATTCGGAGAACTTGGAGCTTTAGGTCAAAGCAGGTAATTCACCCATGTCCACAAGGCCCATTGAAGCGAGTTGCTTAAGTACACTGTGTGACATACGATTTTCCTGTGCAGGGCAAGGTTTATATCAGCAGAGGAGAGCACTGGCGTCACTTTCGATGATTTTGCAGGCCAGGAATACGTGAAAAGAGAATTGCAGGAGGTGGTCAAGATCCTCAAGGATGCTAGGGAGTTCGAGGAATTGGGAATTTATTGCCCGAAGGGTGTGCTTTTGTATGGTCCTCCTGGTACAGGAAAGACTTTGCTTGCCAAGGCTATTGCAGGAGAAGCTGGTGTTCCTTTCTTCTCTGCGAGTGGAGCTGAGTTTGTAGAGGTACTACCTACTTCTGATACTTTGTTCGTGCTATTTGAGCCCATTATTATTTCGGAGGGATAGTTCTAAGATTCACTTGTTAATCTGCTTCTTACATATATGGTGATATGCTGTTTTCGCCATGCAGATGTTTGTGGGAGTAGCTGCAGCCAGGGTTAGAGACTTGTTTGCACGAGCTCGACAGTTTGCACCTTCCATCATTTTCATTGATGAGATTGACGCTATCGGTGCTAAGCGTGGTGGACCAGATGTCGGCGGGGTGAGTTCCTTCTTTTAAGTTTCTTCATCCTCTACGGACTAGGCTGCTCGCCATTCTATATCTTATTTTCCGTACATTCAGTCAAGTTTTTCGTCTCAGCATTCTTGTGATCTCAAGTTGATCCGACTGACCGTGTATTTGGCTCACAGGGTGGTGTGGAGAGAGAACAAGGACTCATCCAAATTTTGACAGAGCTGGATGGGTTTCAGAGCCAAGGATCCAAGGTATCTCCACATTTAGTACTACGAAACTGAGGAACTTAGGACTTGGTTTTACTCAGTTGCAGTATAGTACATCTCTTTTGTTAGTATGTCATATGGGAAGTTCATATAGCACACGGTCGTTAGTTCTATCGTCAGTAGATGTATATTGTGATGTTTTTGCACACGGCCTGATGTATGCATTCTGCAGGTTTTGGTAGTAGGTGCAACGAACAGGTTGGACATGTTAGATCCAGCACTTTTACGGAAAGGACGGTTCGACAAGACCATCAGCATCGGACTTCCCTCTGAAGAAGGACGTTTGGCAATATTGCAGGTATCTATCAGTTCGTTACTCTTAAACAAGTCTTGTAAAATTGGTAAGTGTACAGACTAGTACCATGACGAGTCTCATACTAGTGATCTAGTCGATCAGGGCTTGAAATCTATCTTGAGCTGTGAATAACTGTGTGATGTTGAGTTTCCAGGTGCATGCCCGCAATAAAGGCTTCAGGTCTGAAAAGGAGAAGGAAGAGCTTTTGAAGGAGCTAGCTAGCACTACCTTTGATTACAGTGGTGCTGAGCTTCAAAACGTTCTGTAAGCATTTCTACTTGCACCATGTCTACTTCGTTGCAATGATAAGTTCTCCGTAAGGAAACTTACTGGGTACCTAGTGCAGTTGTTATGACCCTGATTGCTTTTCAGTTGTTGCCCAAGTAAGAACGATGGGCATTAGTGATAATATCTTACTTGCACTTACTCATAAATAGTGAGATTTTAAAGCACCTATATGATTGAGACTAAGGAGTATTTTCCATGTACAGGAACGAGGCTGCAATCTTGGCAGCAAGGAAGGATAGAGATATGATCGAGAAAGCTGATTTGGAGGAGGCTATCAGAAGAGTAAGACTCTTTCGGTTGTCTCCAAAAGATAGAACTTCTTGCTATTTTTTTGAAAACATGAGTCTCTATTGTGAGACTGAGGTTTTTTGTCTGTGTTTATCAGCAAGCAGGAAACTTCGCTACTGGCGAAGAGGATGCTGTGGATATCAGTGGTGAAGCTCGGTTACGAATTTCTTACAGGGAGGCCGCTATTGCCGTACTGGAGTGCGCCTTACCAAATCAAAATCGGCCATTCGTGAAGGTCAGCCCCTACTTCTAAGATCCATATAATTCTTTCATCGAGCAATTGCTGACCTCATTCTAAACCTCATTGACACTGTTCTGACTCAACAGACTAGCGTGAGGGAAATTGATACGTTTCCTAATATGGAGTATACCGATCCAAGGAATCGTGTATTCACTTACAAGCAGGACTTTATCAACTCTATCGTACGCGCTTGTGCTCGTAAGTTGCAGTTTCTCTCTCTCTGTGATGCTATCTTTATGTTTTCTTTCTTGAATGTTCATAATTATCATTGATGAGTTACTTCGATATTCCAACAGCTCGAGTTGTGGAGGACTTAATTTTTGGAAAGGACAACCTATCTTGGATGTCGGGTTCGGCACTCAGTGAGGCAGGATTGTTGGCGGACTACATGATTTTGAGATCAGGCATGACTGCTTTGGGGAAGGTTTACTACCGTACTCAGCAAGATGTCATGCTCCACGTAAGTTCATCACCATCAATTTATGAAGTAATGAGGACACTAGTCGTATTCTGACCTTTCTTTAGCATATTCACACCCAATTAATAAGGCCCTTTGTTGATGCAGATTGTGCCAAAGGTGCAAGCCTTACGAGAAGAGTACATGCGCTACGCAGTGGAGAAGTGTTCATCAATATTGAGGGAATACCGTTCTGCACTGGAAACAATTGCAGGTGCGTATTATCACATAAGATATTTTTGCATTTAATTGCTTTTAGTGCAGTCTTTGAAGACGTTTTTTCCGTTGACTCGGCAGAGAGATTGTTGGAGAAGGAGGAGGTTGGCGCTCCTGAAATATGGGATATCTTTCACAAGGCTCCCCGCATCCCACAGGTATATCACCTTCTCCTATTACTAAGCCTTTCTATTTCCAAGACTTACTACTCCATGGTAGAAGTAGCTCTATTCTTTTATTGTCTTTACCTTTGAATGGTGTTGTCATAATCTCCTATACGTTGCTCTAAATTCTATCCTCAAATGTTCTTTATATCTCAAACTGCATAGGGTATCCTTTAGCTTTGTATTGGAAATGTAATACCGGGACATGATATGAATCTAATGGTAATGTTTTGGACACAAAGCCGGAGCCAACGCGGGTGAACGAGCATGGGGCTCTAATGTACGCCGGGCGCTGGGGCATTCATGGAGTTTCGCTCCCAGGACGAGCCACATTTTCTCCAGGCAATGTTGGCTGGGTCACTTTTGGTGCTCCAAGACCTCAACAGGTACATTATCATTCGTTTTATGTATAGTGCTATTCTGTTTTACTTCTCTACTTGACCAACACTAACCATTTTAACTTGTTTCCTGCAGTTGAGAGTCCTCAGTAACGAAACATTCAATATGCTTGACAAGATAGCAGAACAGAACCTGGCAGAGATAGCGAAGAGGACTGACGAGGAAGACGATGAAGATGTAGCCGATGTTGTTTTCCCACACCAATTTTTGTGAAGTGATCAAATTAATGATATTGTGGTGCTCCTAAAATTTTCGCCCATTCTGGTTTACTCATGTTTTACTCAATGGTTGTTTAGGTGGCTGTGCACTTAGCTACGTTCCGTCGAGTATATGTCTATACTAGAGATGTCGTTTCTTTACAATTTTGAGGGTTTAGTATTCTAGTAATTGTACGAAACATTGTATGTTAATTCAAATGTTTTTGTTCTACGGTTATGAAAGGGTGCGACTGTTCAATGTTATTCAATCAGGAAATGCTACTTTCGGCATATTCAGAATATGGCACATGTGTTGCGTTCGGAGGAGCTTGCAAGAATGAATTTTATTGAAAAGTGATTGGAACAGGTTATGAAGAAGAAACATATCTGCAAGGATTGTTTCGGTTTTGGAAGTGATATCTAAGCCCCATTGGAAATTCAATGGAATATACAGCTTCTTTGATTCAGCCTTGAAATTCTTCGAAAGAGAATACTAGATTTCATGGTTCGCATGGACATTGAATCACCTGCTGCAGATTTTGATGTAGATTTTTGAGTAGTTGATATGGAGGTTTCGATATAAATTTTTGGAAAGTACTTGGATATGGAGATAGCCTTATATTTTAGGTTTTGAAAGAAGAAGTATACCAATATTAGTAGAGGAGCTAATTTCTTAGTTTCACTGAAGAGGATTAGTTTTTAGGGTCTGTAGTGGAGATTCAAGGGCGGTTAATCTAGGCTCAAAACGTAGGAACAATTGTTGCTATCATCAAGAGTAGGATGTTTATGTAATCAGCAATAGGATGATTTTGTATCAATAGATTGTATTAAATATTTGAATATTACTATATAAGCTTTCAATTATGCTCATTGTACACAGTAAGTTTACTGGGGTTCGTTGTTCAACATGTTTGATGCGTGACATTGTAAATTGTTCAGTGATTGCGTCAAATGGTGTTATTTGAATTTCTAATTTATTTTATAGCAGAATCGATTGACAACGTGCGTAAACTTTACATGTCTCGAACCATGTCTAATTTTCAAGCATTTACAAATTTCTCACTGTTTTGCAAATTCTAAACTACACCTTGAAGATTTTAGAAGTTACGAATCCAAGGCGAAAGTAATCATTTATTACTTAATTGGGATAAAATGGCATCAAATTTAAATAATAGGGTTCAAAATAATCCAAGATTGACAAATAAAGGTTATCCAACTATTGAGGAAATTATTAAAGCTAGGGGTAGAATGGATGAAGTAGAGATAAGAGATAACTCCAAGCCTTATAATGAAGTTCATTTGTCATTGGATTTAAACAAAGACAAAATTGCATCTTCGGATAATCATGTCAAAGTGAATATATTGTCAGCCGGTCCTGCTCAAATGCCAGTTGAAAGAGCAAAGGTTGATATTTATTCTCATAATCCTTGTGGCCGGCATGACCTTATTGACGTAGACATTTACAAACTTCCATGGAGACTAGGTGAAGGAAATGTAAATGTCAAAATTAGCCCATTTGAACCACCAAAGCGAATAAAGGTTGAGTTGTTTCCAACTCCTGACCTCGATGTCACTTGTTTAGTTCCTGGAAGCACAATTGATTGGAATGATGTGCCCAGAAGGCCAATTGGAAAACTAAGACCAAGACGTGGTTTACCTTACTCAAGACTACCGATGGATCCAACTGATGAAGATGGTATACCAACTAGAGATTACAGAAGAGCCCCATCTCCTACATGGGGTGGTAGAAAAAATAGTCGAAAACAAGGTTGGGCTCGCGGTATTCATGAAAAGAGTACATTTATGTTATCTGATCCTGATAGGTTCGCACGTGTAAAAGTGAAATTTCTAATGAGTGACCACACGCATTCATATTACAAGGAGACTCTTGATGAGCCACCAAAGGTACGTAAAGTTGGAGATGTCGACACTACACTCATCAAACTCAAATTTCAATCTCCAAAAGACTTTCTTGCAAATGGTGCCTTTGGACCATGGGGTATAGATCACATATTTATATCACTTGATGAAAAGCTAGATAAGGCAAAATATAGTTGTCCACAATCTTGCATACGAGACCTTTATATCTTTCCCCCTGGTGATATCCATAATTGGTGGGTAATTGCAAAATACCCTCACGGAGATTATACCAGAAGAAAAATTAGAGATTTGATTTTCTCAAAATTACCAATAGCAAAATTATTTGAGACTTTATGGATAATTCCTCAGTGGAAACAAAGACTTTTAAGTCTTAGTAAGAATTATCGCATACAAAGTCATCTAGTACACAACAAAGAATATTGTCCAACATTGTTTAACATAAAAGACAACTCTTTTCATGCTTTCCACATAGAGCACCGAGTATGGAGAGACTTTCCTAACTTTGAATGGGTGCCTATAAACATAATAGGGATGTTAGCCGGTGATGGAGGATTGTTGTTATTTTATGGCACTGATAAACCTAAGGAAGTCATACAAAGAGGAAAGAGAACACTCCACATTCCTCCATGGCAAGCTGTGAAAAGAAAATTTGATTCTAGTATTTATGTAAATCAACATATATTAGTAGTTTGCAATCCAATAACTAGAGCATATCGGTTTTTGCCTCCTTTTAATCTCTTTCTCCAGTCTCCTATAGCTCGTATGGTGGTTTCTAATTGTGGAGGTTTTTACACAATTTACTTAATGGGTTGGCACAATATAAAAGAACCCGAGCTTTGCGTAGCAGTTTACAACTCTGAAAATGAGAGTTGGGTAGAACATTTAAAACCTTTCAAAGCTCAAGAAGTGGTTTCTAAAGTAGGTTATGTTAGAGCACTTCCTTTGATAAGACATGGTCCTAATGGTGGTTTGAAAATTTACAATGTTATTGAGATGCCTCTCGACCCTGAAAAACCGCTAGAATTTCAACCTTGCGTTCTTGCATATTGCTTGAATTCTCTTACTTGGATTACTGAATTATGGGTTCAACCACAACCACTCCCTCTGTCAATTCCAATAGATCCACCATTATTTCGTGCAGATCCACCAACTCTTGTTGAGTGCAAAAATAATCTATTTGGAGTAGCTCGAATATTTAGAGGAACAAAAGCTTATATACAAGTGTATAAACTTTGTTCACCAAAACCAATTACAGTTGATCCACCTCCTAAAGATTCTGATTTACTTCCTAAAGCATTTGCTCCACCCGCCAAAGAGCCCCTACCGCCTTTACCACCTGCTAAAAATGCTGAACCACCTCCTCCAACATCAAATTTCTTACCTTATGGACCACCAATGCCTTCGAAGTATTTTCAAAATAATTTTCCTCGACAATATCATCCTTATGAAGTACCTTTGGAACTAAATTGTGCCTCGGGAATGGGAAACATATGGATTGCTCCGCCTAATGGTTGTATGATTATATTCTTTAATATAAGAGTAAAAGAATGGAGTTGTATCACTTCTATAAAAGTTGATCACTACCATGAAGGGATTCAAATAGGAAATTGGGCATTTCAACCAGCTATACATGCAATAGTTTAAACCGAGAAAATATTTTAAAACCTTACTTTTGTATTAATATAGTAAGATTGTGAACACATTGACAGGTAAAGCTATTATGTCAAATAGATAATTCAACTTGGTTGATGAAAATCATGGAAAAGAACAAACTAAGATTCTTGACTTGATAATTTACCTAAAAAGAAACCAACTTGCAACATGTATATTTGAAGCTTATCAAAGGTTTTTTCTTTTTCTTCCAAAAGCTAATGCAAGGAGAATATTATAGGTAGCTTTGTAGATCAAATCTAAACCTTAGATTAATTGATTAGTAATCTACCCACTACTTCTTGGGGGTTACCATGTGAAATCAATTACGCTTGTATGAAATATTTAACATTTTGCTTGTGAAATGTGCATGTGGTAAAATATCATAATGATGAGATGTTCTAGAAGGAAATGGCTTTACAAAAGAGTGTGCTCGGAACAAAACCAATCCACAAGTTTTAACTGAAGGGATAGGTAGTTCCAAACTCTATATTCATACTCTTTAATGCAAGTTACATGCTTTACATATTTTTATATATATAACCACGATGTCTATGCACCTTTAATCGTCAATATTAACCCTTAAACGTCATATGTTGTCCTGATACCACACCCAAAATCTCTTTTAAACTCCACTTTTAGCATTATTCTATTTTTAATTTGCGTGAGCTCTATTCTAAGAAAGTATAGATCTCTTTAAGGTGCTCAGTTTGGAATTTTAAAAATTCCATTTGGTATAATGGAGTGTAAGTTATGAGCAAGATTCTCTTAAAAAAAAACCCAACCCCTCGGGCTGGGTCTGACGTTTAAGGGTTAAAGCTTAGAAGTTACAGTATTAACTTTTTTTCCAAAAGCAATGATTACATGATATATTGAAAAGAATTTGTTAAGTGAGCATAGTTTTTCATTTCGTATACTAAATTTAGAATTTAAGCCGTAAGTCATTATGAGTCAAACAAGATTACACTAAACTTTCATGAAAGCTAGTTTGATATTGTCCTCCACAAAGTTGATTGTATAGTAAGCAATTAACTGAATAGTTGAATGGATGCTATTATAGCATGATGACTATGCTTAATAGATAAAAATCATGTGGTACCAAGTCACTAAAATAATTTGAGTGTATTATTGTCTAGCCATATTGTAACCTTCAAGCTTTGTCTCATCTTGACGATGTTATCAATCAATAATGGTTAGTGCCCCATACGCTAACTTCTCCATAATCTCTTTTGACACGGTCTCAACATTTTTCTTACTTTGTATAGATATACAACTTCTTTTACATTTGATGAGACTAGAACATATGTATATCATCCACAAAAATTGGAGCCATACATATTGTACAAGTATATGATTGTTGTGCTGTAGTTGCTCTAGATGCAACAAGCTGTCAAACATGTAAAGATTATGTTTTTATGGTTGAAGTATTGACATTTCTATAATAAGTATGGATATACAAAGTATCGTACAATATCTCTTGCATACTAAAAAAATCATCAAGTTATGGAATTTTAATGTATTTGCATATGTGAATTTCCTTTCTAGGATGTCCTTATTGAACATGACACCATGTTATTGTGAGTTAAGACATCCTTTCTTTTTCTACATACAAGAATTTTAATGCTTACAAATTTTCATAGTTTTAACTATTATAACAAGGATTATGAATTCTCATGAAGAATACTAATTTAGCCATGTCTTAACTAAGATAAAATTAACAAGCAATATGTGAGCTATATAAATTATCACATCTATAGATGAAAAAATTTAGAATATCTTCCAATGATACTTGTAAATTTTACATTTCTTTGTAATAAAATGGTTCAAGAAATTAGAGGTACTGGAAAATGTTATTGTTGATATCTAAATGTTTGTTTTGATCCCTTGACTTCTACTAGAGGATCCCAAATTCATATGTTTATGTTCTTTATACTTAAATAAGCACCCAAGAGTTATAGCTCGGTCACCCCTAGATCTGAATAGGCTCTCAACCAACTTTGTCTTTAAATGCAATGTTGTAAGCACAAAAATCGTGAAAATAAGATGCGTATGCGATGAAGTATAGAACTAAAGGTTTCAAGCTTGAGAAGTAATGGACATGTACGAATATCCGACTAGTGCATTTTTTTAGGTTTTATAGGTTGTACAAGGGTAAAATTGCATAGACATGTTTCCAACTCATCTAAAAACAAAAGCTTGAAGAGCCTCATATCATATTTTCTACCAAAATTGCTTTTTTTGGCCCTCAGAAAACTATTTACCGTTCTACAACAAGGGAAAAACAAATTTTCTCCAACTTTGGATATTATGATCTCAAAATTGGTAAGGAATTTGAATCTAAGATTTGATATACATACATGTATTCAAGTTCGGTACTAGATCCTATGGTTAAATACCTAAAAATACCTCATAGTTTGAAAGTTTTCACCTTGCATTAAAAGAGGGCAATTTTAGGCACTTTTGAGGCTTTTGGGCACTTTTGAGGCTGGTTGCCTATAGGGGTTTATGTTCAAAAGTGTTTTTTGAAGTTCAATAAATATGTCACATACAAAGTTACTGAATTTTGGAACAAGATGAAGTGCTTTTTACAGGTAGTTGTTGATTAGCATGAATAAATTACTGTATAATTACTAGTTAGAGTTGTTTGTATGTTCAAACGTGTTCTATGAAGAAATCAACTCAAATATTATACGATGTCTTTAGACTAGTTAGTCATTCAAAATTACTACATACAATTGTGTACAATTTGTAAATGGTATTCCAAAGTGAACCTCAATAACATGGTCTCTATGTCATGAAAACATGGCTCGCTATCCCTCAAAATTCATTCATTCAAAATAAGTAACAATTGGATCCATCATCCAACTTTCTTTTCATTAGATCATGAAATAATAAGAAAGCAATCAACATTTGAACCCACACTTGCAATTAAATCTCAAATAAGTAGGTTTAGACTTCTAAATGTACTTGCGCTTGTGCATTATGCAAGGGGCCTTGCTTGTTTAAATTTTGATCCAAATTAGGCATTGCTATGGAATTTAGAAAAAAATTCTATAAGTGTTGTAGGGCCTCCTACAATATGGTATTGGAAAATGGGAAAACAAAGATTGTGATATGAAATATTTATGTGTTAAAAGTTACTCTTAAGGCAATGTCCACTTTTTAATCTAGACATGAAGTGAAAAAATATTTTATCTATTTGTAGCTCTATGATCTTTGTAAATGAAATCATATCAACACTTGTGAAACCATTTGCTACCCATATCAGTAGTTTGATACAAGTTCTTATGGTTGAAAGTACAAAACTAGGAATAATTAATGTTCCATAACTCAACTAGTGACTTTTTTGGTACTTTGAATTTTGCAAGTCAGAAGATGACACAAAACTATAGGGAGTTAATATGTTAAAAATACACTAACAAACCATGCTTGTAAGAGAATCATGACACAAGTATGAAATACCATATTATATATGCTTGTAATCATGTTGTAGAGTATGATATGTACAACAAATCATAACTTACAAATATTATTTCTGATTGATCACTAATATTTTATGATTTCAATGTTTTTTGAATACATGAGCTAAAGACCTTACGACGTAATATCATCCTTGATCCTTTGTATGTTCATCGAAGATTAGAGTGAATTCTTGGAGAGCAGCACAACTCATAGTTGGTTTAAAACCATGCCCCTCACAATGAGGAGGTTGCGGGTTCCAATCCTCATGTTAGATTGGTCCTCATCATGTGATACCATCCAATCATATATTTATTTATATCTTTATTCAACACACATGAGCTGTACAATTGCACGCCTCGAGGTTTTGCCATTGGGCACTTTAGAACTTCATGAGTGAGAATTCAAACTTCCCACCTAATGACAACAAAAGCTGTTGGATACTAACTGCCCTCATCTTTCTAGTTTAAGGTCATTCCAAATCATGCTGGGGTTTTTGAACCTCAATGTATAAGTACCTCAAAACCCTTTGAGAAAATAATATGTACATTAACTAAGTAAAAATCAACAAAATGTTCACCTTGAGAAGGATAAGTACTTCCAATATAGATTTTGTGATTTTCAAGAATTAACATCCATGAATATGTTTAGCAAACACTCAATCCCCACACCAACCTCTGAACATGTTTAGCCCCTTAAGGAGAAGCTCATCCAAAACAACCATATCTAAAATCAGTGAACAAATCATTCTTGAATACAATTTTGGGATATCCAACCGTAGGATCTTATTTATAACTCTCTAATTCATTTATCCGCAAGTTAGTATCAAATTACATTGTATGGATCTTTAGTTACATTTAGTTAAAGATACGATGTTACAAGAACATCATTTTTTTTTGCGCAAATCGACCACAATGTGAACTTTAGGGGTTAGAGTTCTTCTTCTTGAATTCCTAACATGCACGGTAATACGCTGCTCGGCAACAAAGAGAATCAGAAGTTGAGCAAAGGTATGATAATAAGGAGGAGACGGTAATAAGCCGGAAAGCGGTAACAGGATCGTCGTCTCCACAACTGCCCTCCCAAGACCGTGAGTAGGCCAAGGTTTCCCATTGCAGCCCTAGTTTGCAGTTCGTCGCCATCGCCACTACTGTTACGCATCACGCTCCTCGATCCATCGCCGTAGCACGATCGCCTCATTATTTCGTCAAAATGCAGGCCCCAGTGCTGGTTCTCAGTACGTCGCCGCCTTTTCTCTCTCCCAGGGTTTATGGCGCTTCAGGGTTTTAGGTCAATGCGTTTTTTCTTTCTTCAATCGAGCGATCTCCTGAATGTTCTGCATTGATGTTGTTTCAGATGATGCTACTAAGCGGGAGACTGGAAGCCGGGTGCATCGCGCCAATATTCAAGCCTCCAAGGTATCGTGACACTCCCTAACCGCCGATCTGGCTATGAATTTTAAAAAAATGCATTGATCGCCTTAGGTTTAGGGTTGGCATAACTGTATAAGCATTGGCACCAAGCGCAGAAGAACTAGTAGCGAGTTTCTTCACGTTAAGCTGGATACCGTCGATCAACGATGAAATTATAGTTGACTGATATGAGCGAATGGCGATTAAAGTCCAATGGCGCTACGTCTTATAGGTTTGTAGAGGTTTAGGGTTTTTCATTTTGTAACTGTACATGTGCATCGATGCCAGACTCAGAAGAGGTAGTAGCGAGGTTTTTCACGTTAAGCTAGCTACAGTTACATTCACTTTTTTTGACGGTTGCGACCGAAGTTCTTCTTGCTGACATGATCAAGGTGCATCGATGTTTGAGTTTTGCGGTTTTCTATGAGTTTAGGGTTTTTTAGTCTGTAACTGTTATAAGCATTGATATTAGACTCAGGAGAAGTAGTGGCTCGTTCTTTCTTGAAGGTGACTCCCATTAAGCTGGATACAGTACAATGCTCTGGATTGCTCATTGTTAGGGCACTTGTGACTTCTGGATCGTTAAAAGGTCGAAGTTTCGTGTTATCGGGAGGTTTTATCGGGCAAAGGTGAAATGATCGAGGTGCTAATTATCAACGTGTTGTTATGGTGTGTACCGCCAGGCTGTGGCAGATGTTATTCGGACAACATTAGGGCCAAGGTCGATGTTGAAGATGCTTCTTGATGCTAGTGGAGGTAAATGTTAATTACGACTGGCCATATCTCTTTGATACTGTTGAGGGTGGCTGAATAAGTGTTTAATAAGGCCATCTTTGATGGCAGGGATTGTCCTTACAAACGATGGTAACGCTATTTTGAGAGAGCTTGATGTCTCGCACCCTGCTGCGAAGTCTATGATAGAGCTCAGTCGTACGCAAGATGAGGAGGTTGGTGATGGAACCACATCGGTTATCATTCTAGGTGAGCATTTTTTTATCTTCTTACTACCTGATTACTTTCGTCGAAGCAGAAACTATCGAAGTTGCGAAGTTTTTGAAGGGCAAGTTTGATGATCTGTATGCATTGTTTTTCCCGCTTTGTTGCTTATGCTGATGTGCATCTTGGTTTTGGCAGCCGGCGAGATGCTCTATGTTGCTGAGCAATTTTTGGACAGGCAATTTCACCCCACTGTCATTTGCCGAGGTTAGTACATCTGAATTTTTTTGCTAGTCGGCAGTGATCAGTGCTGGCAACAAGTCCCATTTGTAATAAACTCGAGCACGCATGCTGCAATTTACTCATGGTTATCAGGTTCTCAAGGTTTTCAGGTTATATGGTACTATCAATAACCCGTTATGTTTGATGTGTTTTTATGCAGCTTATTCTAAGGCTTTGGAGGATGCAGTGGCTGCCCTGAGGGATATTTCTTTTGACATCGATATTAACGATCGTAAGTGCATGCAGGAGTAACATTGTCTATGATGTTGTGGAAGCTCGTTCATGTATAAATATGACTCCTGATTCTGAATTTGTTGGAAAATTGTTTCTAAAGCTTTGAATTGTCATGCAGGTGAAATGATGCTGAACATCGTCCGAAGTTGTATTGGCACAAAATTCACTAGCCGTTTTGGCACCTTAATTGCTGTAAGCCTTCTGTATCAACGACTCCTATGTTATACGATATCTTGTTAAGTTCTTTCATTACTCGGCTCATTTCGGTCTATGTCATGAGAGTTTACAGTGAAAAGTTTTTTTCATGCAGGATTTGGCCATTGATTCTGTTGCTACTATCTCCGTCGATATGGGAAATGGACTTCGCGAGGTTGACATCAAGAAATACATAAAAACGGAAAAGATTCCAGGAGGGCAGTTGGAAGATTCGATGGTTCTCAAGGGAGTGATGTTCAATAAAGATGTTGTGTCCCCAGGGAAAATGCGAAGGAAGATTGTGAACCCTCGTATTATTCTCCTGGATTCGCCCCTAGAGTACAAGAAAGGAGAGAATCAGACAAACGCAGAGATCATGAAAGAAGAGGATTGGTAAGCTCTCACCTTTTAACTTTGCGTTCGTCGTTTTGTCTGCATATTCCGAACCATTGCTCCATTTCCGTTACTTAGCATGCTTATTTGATTGGCAGGGCTACACTTCTGCGAATGGAGGAAGAGTATATTGAGAACTTGTGTGTTCAAATCATAAAGTTCAAGCCCGATTTGGTGATAACGGAGAAAGGCTTGAGTGATTTGGCTTCACATTATCTCAGCAAGGCAGGTATTAGTGCTATTCGCAGATTAAGGAAGACCGACAATAATCGTATTGCTCGTGCTTGTGGGGCCACTATTGTGAACCGGCCAGAGGAGCTTCAGGAGAGTGATGTCGGCACTGGTTGTGGCCTCTTTGAGGTTAAGAAGATTGGAGATGAGTACTTCTCTTTCATTGTTGAGTGCAAGGACCCCAAAGCTTGCACAGTCCTGCTAAGAGGTCCCAGCAAAGATCTCCTAAACGAGGTGGAACGCAACTTAGCGGTGAGTTCACAGTAAATAGTTAACTGGTTGTCCATATTCAGCAGTATGCCCGTATACTTGATGGACTCAAAGAAGGTTGTATATTGATTTGCAACGGATGGGATATGACAGGATGCCATGGGAGTAGCTCGCAACGTTATCAAAGATGCGAAATTGGTGCCAGGTGGTGGAGCTTCAGAAATGGCTGTTGCAGCTATCTTGAAGAAGAAGAGTATGTCAATCGAAGGTGTCGAACAGGTTGGTAACTTTTTGCTATGATTGGATTGTTTCTGTAAGCGCAATATTGTACTGATTTTTGGCCTGCGAGTTTTAGCCCCCTACCTTCAGGGTGTCAGCGGTCTAATTTGTATTTTAGTTTTATTTTACTCGCAATTTCGTTCTGAAGGTTAGATGCTAGCAATGTCATGACAGTTATACATCGGTAGATTGTGTTGGGTTAGAATACTTGAACTCATATTTTCTATTTAATTAGTATCTACAAATAGATTGCTTAATTCTCAAGAATGGTTTCAGTCGTTTGGGTTCTGATATACATGTGTTTGGTTGCAGTTGCCATATAGGGCAGTTGTTCAAGCCCTAGAAGTGATTCCTCGAACTCTAGCTCAAAACTGTGGTGTCAATGTCATTCGGACCATGACCGCCCTCCAAGCCAAGGTTCATCTTCTCAACATCTCTTCAATTTTCTCATCCTGTGAATCTGTCCATTGTACTGTACCATCACTGCTCCATAACGATATACTGCAGTGCCACGTTCAGTCTGTCACCAATGTCAGGAGCTGACGTATTTCATCTTTCGTTGCAGCACGCTAACGGTGAAAATCAGAATGTTGGCATTGATGGCAACACTGGAGAAATCACCGACATGAAAGAGCTCGGAGTGAGTACCATCTTATTATTTCTCACGGTTGCTTCAGTTTCTACGACATTGTTTACTGATCAGTGTTTGTTTGACCTAACGTTTTCCAGGTGTGGGACTCCTTCGGAGTGAAGCAACAGACCTTCAAAACAGCAATAGAAGCTGCCTGCATGCTGTTAAGAATCGATGACATCGTGAGTGGAATCAAGAAGAAGCAAGCTGCTGGAGCTGCACCCAAGCAGCCCGTAACATCGACAGGGGAGGATGTCGATAGTGAGCAAATGATCCCAGAGTAGAGCCACAGAGTAAATACTATATGAATTCCTCCCCTTATGCCTTATAAATCAGCAACACCAGCTTACTAGAATTCGTTTTTTTACAGCCACCCTCTCTTAGCTCAGGGTGCATTCTAGTTGGAGAAGACAGAGCAGTAATAGGGGTCAGTCAGAGTACAGTCCTTTCCTTGTTTAGGGGCTGCCTCAAATTTTGAAGTGGTCCAAACAAAATTCAATGGTAATCCTCACATTTTTCGTAGCATGCCAACTTGCGCAATCTTTTGAAGTGTGACGACAGGGGATTGATTGGAACGACAATCAAGGAGCTTCCATCGTTTTCAGGTCCATCACCAATCTATGAATGAATGTGTCAGTGTTTTGCTTTTGAGGCCCTTGGTTCTAGAAAATAATATCATATAACAACGGATAAGTAGTGCAAATATCTCACGATGGTCCTCCCTGTATTTGCTCCCTTCCGGAGGATAGGGAAATTTAGATTTTGCTGGTACTAATGGCAAGATCTTTCACCACCTTAACAAACTGTAAGTATCTCTTTCCTTTTCTTCTCTGCATGGCGATGTTGAGTGCCATCATCATCACCTTGTCAGGTGCCATTATTTCCTTACTGAGAGTTGTACGACGTGAATTTTGACAGGATTCACACAATATATGTGGAGAAGTACTACAGAAACTTCCCTTGTAACTTTATAGGGAAACTCAGGTATGTATATATGTGTCCCCACACGAATCCACTCAGTAGATGAGGGTTGTCAAAAGCAGATTCACGTGTCCATGTCTGCTACAAGACGTGTTGTCCATGCCTTTCGCTTCGTCTTTCTGTGCTTGGAGCGTATCCAAGGTAACTCAAATTCTCACGTTCCTGCTAAGCTATGTGCATTGCTAACCTGGTATTAGAAGCCGTATTAGCTTAGGGTCTATTTGAACATATCAATTGTGGTTGTGAGAGTGAAGCACTGAAATCAAGTGAATATATGGACCAGGTTCGTTGGTGGCATGTTTACTACCACCACATATACTTTTGCGAGCTAACAACATTACTGGAAAAGTGTGGTTATTTCATCAATCTAAATGATTCATTGATTCATTCCACTGCATTAGTGGAGAAATGCGGTATTTCCACTTATCCTAACCAAGCTAAATGACTTAGTTCACGATTTCCACTGAGCTTACTTGAATGAGACATTCTTGGTGGGAATATCGATGGAGAGCTTGTTGGAAACATCGTACCTTTCCACTAATGCCAGGATTGGCACCGAACTTGGTGGAACGTTCGTGGTGAAAATACCACACTTCTCCACTACTGTCTCAGACTCATTGTCAGTACTGAGACAGTCGTGGAGAAGTGTGGTATTTTGACAGTAGGTTGTGGAATAACGGCGTCACGTTCTGACTAAAAACTGTTTAATGCTCCAGAATTCGGGAGGGAAGGCAGTAAGACATTCTCAAAGTAGATGTGTAAGCTATGCTAGTTCTTACACTTTCATGTGGATAAGAACAACTGGTGTTGTCACTAATGAAGTGGTGATTAGTTACAAAGATCCCTTGTCCAGCATGGGGTGGTATCTCTTGGGTTTGATGACCATCGTGGGTCCTTCAACAGCATCTTAGCTCTCTAAAGTGAGTCATCGATCTACCACCTTATCCAAGCTCAGCCAAGCCAAGCCCAGCCTTCGTCAGTCTTCGCAAACTGGAGGCTTATTCGGTTATTCGAATGGGAGAGTATTTGGGAGACATTCCTCTACTCATCATTTGTTGTATTTTTTTTCGTTCATTAATTGGAAGATACTTGCGTCCTGTTTATTTTTGAAAATTGTTGATGCGGTTTGCCCGGGAAGAGATTCTAACAGAAATTATTTATGCCCCTACCTTGGCAAGTACAGTAGACCGGTGTATGACCGTTTCTATGTAGTGTAGTATAGGTATAGCTGGAGTGTAGTTATTTTCTCGTGGGTGTGCTTTGGGGTGGTGGAGGCATGTTGTAGCTAGTGACATGCATGGTTGACATTTGGCTTTTGCTACTGGTGCGGTAACTCATCCCATTTGCTTCGCTTTTGTGCTGTACTCTTTATTGGCTATTACAATTTGCTACCCTACTTTGTTCACAATTTGCTACCCTACTTTGTCTTAATTTGCTACCCTACTTTGTTCACAATCTGCTATTCTAGTTCTGCTACAATTTGCTGCTCTACTTTACTCACAACTTGCCACCCTAGTTCTGCTACAATTTGCAATTTGATTCATCTGCTGCAGCAGCTCAAGCTCCTTGCAATGTCTTTGCTATTGCTAAGTACTCCCACCGTCTCAGAAAAACACCATGATTTACTGGAAATGGTTGGATTTTTACGATGGTTTAGATTGCTCATTGATATGGTTTGGATGGTTTGGATTACTCATTAACCCCTAAATGGTTTGACTCATTTGTAGTAAAATGAACACATCCTTAAAAGCATTGTCATAGGTGGAGGTAAAAGTGTGTTATCCAAATCTCAACCGTACAATCTTGTCGTAGACATATTGAACATCATGTGGGTCAAATTTTGAGTCATGAGGCTTCATAGATTGCGAGATCGTAATGTATTAATACTCAAAAATGATCACATAATTTCATCATTTTCACTTTAAAGTGAAAATGCTACCATTAGACTTATTGCAATGAAAAAGTCACCAATTAGAATGTTGTTCACCTTCATCTCAGTAGCATCCTTGAACAAAAAAAAACCATGAGAAAAATTTCTTTGTGCAAATAATGGCCCTGCAATGGTGAAAACTGCCCTAAATTTTACAAAGGAAAAAATGTCCAAAACTAGGCTGCTGTCACTGAAATGCATGTCATTAATTCATACTTCATTGTATGGGTCTGAGATTTTTAAGACATGAACTAGACTTGATTTGGGACCCAACCCAAGTGATTTCGTCCAAAACGGAGTCCGGATGAAGAAGTTATGGCTCTCCAAAGTTTCTGTCATCCAAAATGTCGTTTTTCGACATTCGGCCCGCTTAAGGGTTAATATCAAATTGTGAAATGGAATTAATATCGAATTGTTGAATTATTGTGAAATGGATGTTTGAGCCAATTCATAGTATTTTTGTGAGACTGAGGGAGTAGCAGTTTCAATTAGAGTCAAATGAACCTCACAGCACAAAGCCAATAGTTTACAATTCGATTCTTTGAGAAGTATCGTAGGTGGTCAGTAGTTCAGCAGAAACTGAGTTATTTTTGAAAAAGCTGTCAATTCGGTTTGGAGAAAGTTTGATATCTGTACTAGTCATAATTAGAACCATAAATGAGATGGAATCGCGGTTTAAGTATGTTTGCCAAAGTCCAAAATTCAAATTTGATTCTTTAACCCCTAAAGGAGAAGACCCCTACAGTGACTTCCAAGACGGCCATTTCTGAAATCCATGAACATCTCTTTTTGAATTTGATTTTGGGATATCCAAATGTGGGATCTTATTTACAACTGTCTCATTGGTGTCCTCCTCAATTTTTATCAACTTTCACCATAAGGATCCCGAGTTATCTAGAGTCAAAGTTTTAGTTTTTGCAAAAACAACATATCTTTCTTAAGCAAATGGACCACAATGTGGTCGGTTTCAACTTTGGGGGTCAATTGGCATTTGAGTGTGGAGGTTTGGTAATCATTATTTTTACAATGAATGTTGCTTATTCAAAGTGTCATCTTATCATTACAGCTATTGGTGATGTTGGTATAAAGGTTAAAAGTTGAAAGCATTTTGTGAGAGCTTTCAATAGTAAGAAGTGAGATTTGAGTTGGTAGAAACCTTTCAAAACAATTTTCATTGTGTCTAAGTCAAAGTACATCGTACCTTGTACCTTTTACATTGTCAAACCACCATCTACCGACATCTTTCACCATTGATGCTTAACAATCAACGGTTTTTTTCCGAAATTTTCAAAGGTTATACCTACGATTCATTTAGGAAGAGCACAAACTTGCCAAATCAACAAGGTATGATGTTCATTTGCATAAGAGAAATCAAATTATGTTTTTGGACACATAGGGTAATGTTTGCAGATTTTGAGATTACTTCTATTATACATTACTAGAGTTTGAACTTTCATGACTTTTCTCGAAAATACACGAGTAAACTAGTGTTTATTTAACTATGTGAATTTTGTTCTCAAATGTGGTCAAAATAAAACTAAAAAACCATGACTTCCAATGTTACATATGGATGTTTATTTTCATCTCACAAGCTCGACTTCATGTAAATTAACCTCTAAAGCTACGAGGCCTGCTAAAAATTGCCTTCTTTCGCTGCAAGCCAAGATTTTTTACTCTATAATGTAATTTGGAGAAAAACTTGATATTTCAACCTAAAGTTGGTCAAGCCTCTTCAAATTCTTGTTCCTTGGCAAGTTAGGTACATGTTTTACAAAGTTCTATTTTTGACATCTAAAAGGCATATGAAGAATTATATAGATTATCTAAATGGTGACAACATACCTTGGTAGGTTTTTACCCTTACAACAAATCAAAATCTGAAAAAAGGTAAATTCCTAAATTTTAGTGCACACCATTATCTCAAAAATATTCTCGCATAGCCCAACCTAAATATGGTGCCAAGAATTGCAAAGGAACAGGATCGGAAGCGGTAGCTCCTACAATAATGCAATATTCTAAAGCACCTGCTTCCAAAAGAATCTTAACTAATTGTGCCACGGTTGAACGTTTCTGTCAAATTGCTACATACACGCAATACAATTTTTCACTATCTGAGGTGCCTTGTGTGTTACTTTGCTTCTAGTTCAATATGCTATCAATAGCAGTTTTTCAGTTTGTCTCTCTCCTATTATAAGTTCTAGTTGACCATGAGCTATAGGTTTTTGAAGTTATTGTAATCTAATAGCTTTTGGGCATAATTTTGAGAATGTATGGGGATATACTCCACTTTTGGGCATGCCCTAATAGTGCTTTCAAACCGTGAGAGTGAATATCTTGTAAAGTATAAGGAATTTTGACGCATGAATGGTCTTGTTGAAAAGGTCTAGGAATACACTACAATTTGCAAAAGACTTGGAATTCACACAACTAAGTATAGTATGTGAAGAGTCTGACCAAAGTCAAAACGGCCATATTTTGGCGTCTTGAAACTTTAGGGATTAAAACTTGTAAATATTTTAGTTATTGTTGCTCCTCAGCTGATGTTGCTTTATGAAACATATATCTGCACAATATAATGCATTGCCAACATTTGATGTGGTTTCAGTGGTGCCAAATTAAAGGTTTACAAAGATGATATTATTTGCAATCCAGTGGTTGTTTAGAACGTTGTATGATTTCTTAGTCAACTGTTTTGGCTTCTTATTGATAACCACAATAAAAACTAGCTTTAAACATGTTTTTTTCTCTATAACTTTTGAGGCGATTTTCATCATTGAAAAGACATTATATGTAGAAAGAAAATTTTCTCATGTTTGTCTGTTTGTTTATTTTTATTTTGTTTTTTTAACCCCTAACTCTCCTTGTTGCAAAACGGTCTAAGTCACAAAATGTGACCTTCCTTTGGATTAAGCTCAAATAATCTCAATCCAAGCATTATTTAAAAGATTCAACCGTAAGATCTCAAAGTTCACTTGACATTCTTCTCACATACCAAATTTGAACCGTTCATTCTTCCTCATTTGTAAGATTATAATGGTCAAAGTTGGCTGAGTTTTTCTCTTGCGGGAACCTCCAAACCCGATTCGGGTTTTAAGGAGAGTTAGGGGTTGTATGTTTTCTTCTTTCAAGGGTGTTGTTGAGGTGACAGTTAATATCTTTTGTAATTGATGATTTTTTCATTGCAATCAATCTATCGGTAACATTTCCACTTCAGAAGTGCAAATTATGAGCTTCTATGATGTTTCTGAGCACTCATACGTCATAATCTTCCAATCTATGAGTCCTCATGACTCAAAATTTGACCCACATGATGTAAGATATGTCTACTACAAGATTGTCCAAATAACTTACCTCTTATTTCTATTTATGACACTTATAAAATAAAATAAAACATGTGTTTTTTATGCTAAAAATGAGTCAAACCATTAAGAAGTTAAGGTGTTCGGATTGTGGTACACCTACAACTACCAAATTCCTTTTATATTTCATAACCAATCCAACATAAGTCCAAATACATGACTCCAAATGGTACATTCTCCCATAAACTCTAGACGGTTTCCGAAAATGGCCACTCCACAATAAGCTTCCTACAATGAAGACTATAAAGGCGCGAGGAAAAATTATATACATAGAAAAATGTCGTCAAACTGACAGGAATAAATTCTTATGGGTAGTACGTATGAGGCCATGAATTATCATGCAAAAAAGCCAAGCACTGGATCGTGAAGACGTTATAGATGTCACGGAGAGCATTAGATTCCCTCGGGCAGGGTTGTACTATGACACATGAAAAAAAGTAAAGGGGGGTCTCTTTGTGGGGGGGGGGGGGGCAGGATGGAAATTCCAAATGATGAGTAGTGAGTAAGTAGTCATGGTATGCTCTGACCCATAAAAGCGCGTAAGGCCCATACCACTATCATGCCCATCATTCGTTAATGCCAGTCATTTTCCAAGTGGTCACGGTACCCCCGCGCACCACGGGCGGAGAGGCCTACCCCCTCCCTTCCCTGCCACCGTGCTGCCGGCCCAAGGACGGCGCAAAAACGAGTGACGCTCACTCATGCCACTTGCCTCCGTCCCGTTTTGGCCATACGGACGATGTTATTGCCCGTCTTGGCAAGTCAATTCTCATAATCTATGGCGGTATGGCCTATGCTCGGTACCTTGGTACATTGTACCTTCCTCTCCCTAATGGGGCGCATCGTTAATCTACGTGACAAATAGATATGCATGGGGGTGCATGTTTGTACATTCGTAAGGTAAGTTGTTGGATTTGAGATCTTGCACTTAACTTGCATGCACTTTGATTCATGATGACATTAGCATACATGTACCTCAACGTTCGTATATGACCTCGTCGCGCACCAAACTTGAGTAGTTCTTCCTTGTCGCGAGCAAACAAAGTAATAAGGTCGGTGCATGTATATGCCAAAGGGCTCCTAGTTATTGCTCGTGTGTTTTTTTTTTTTTTTTTTTTTGACTTCATCGCTTGGCTTGTTGTGACTACGGCCGCCTTTTTGCGAACATTATCACTTCAAGATTCCCCTACTTTTGGAAGATTCAACATTTTCATAAACCTAGAGATTGATGGGGTATTGTACATTACATGATGAATCTCATTAAAGTTGTAGTCATTAATATCGTGTACTTTATTCTTGTAGTGCTGTCACACCCGAATGGCATATCTTCCTCCTCATCTGTACTAGGTTGTAGATCTTTTATAGCCCCTATACGTCCTTGATTCCAAAAAACAAAAATTTGGATAACAAGTTGAAGGGCTCTATATATTTCATTCAAGTCTGTTTTCGGCAAAATTTGCTAGTTTATTCAAATTGTATATTCATCATCTCCAAACGTTATACATAAATTGATTGATATACTAATATGGCTAAACTTTAAGAATTTAGTATTAAGAATTTAATATTAAGAATTTATTGTCAATAATTTATAGTTAGCAAGTTGATTTGATGAATATGATCGCACCTATTATTCAATTCTTATTGAAAAGTTGAAAAACTATATTAACAAATGCTTCTCTAAAAAAATCAACAAATGTGTATGTTTTAAGTCCTTACACCTACAATCAACATGGAGCTTATAGACATGAAAATGATGAGTGATGGCAATTTGTTGATACTTATATGATTTTCAAAAGAGAGTTGATGGACCATGTTTGCAAATCTTGACTTTTCATGCTTTCCATAGGGCTTTGACGGTCTAAAATTGAACAGAATCACTCAAAAAAATTGAAAAATTGCCATCCCTCATCATTTTCATGTCTATAAGCTCCATGTTGATTGTACTTAAAATGTACAAATTTGTTGATTTTTTTAGAGAAGCAATTGTTAATATAGTTTATCAACTTCTCACTAAGAATTGCATAATAGGTGCAACCATATTCATCAAATCAACTTGCTAACTCTACATTATTCACAATCAATTTTTAATAGTGGATTCTCAATGATAAATTCTTAAAGCTTAGCCATATTAGTATAATAATTGATTGATGTATAACGTTTAGATATGATGAATATACAAATTTGAATAAATTAGATAACTCAAATATTCATTTGTGGTTTAAGGTGAATGTTGTATTCATCTATATCTTATATTAGCCTACTTGTGTCTCTTTTCCTTCCATTCTTATGACAACAAGCAAGCTCCTGTCCTACATAGTTACTGTATTAGAGGTTTTGTCCTTGTACCACCTTACTTACTACCTTGGTAAAGTTCATGTGAGAAATGGCTGCGTCGCTCATTGAGACACACCTCAACATCGACATAAACACAGAGTTGACAAGAACTCGCACACTCCCCTTCTAGAAGTTTCATTGTAGTTAGACAAGAGTTGTTAGTAACTTTGACCCACATGAGATTACAATATGTTTATTACAAGATTGTACAATTGTGATGTCCGAAAAATTTATTTTTGTTACCATTTGTGACACTTTTTTATCTTTTTGGAGATGTGTTCTTTTTGCTACAAATGATCCGGAGGGTCAACATGATGCTTGTTTCAACAAATCATTGTTTTTATATGGAAATAATTTGCATGAAGGTCATATGAGCGTATTGAGTCTTCAAAGTCTTCACTTGAGTTTACTGTATGATTAGCATGTTGTATTTTCAAAAAAATTAATGGCTCTAGTGTTATAATCACGCTCACATCACATGAGATGTACAATGGTACTCATGCCAATGATGGATGAGTGCAAATCGCTAAAAGGAAGTTGTGCATATAGCTAAAAGTCGCTTAAAGGAAGATAGCATAGATACTGTTGGTTCGTGCATAACTTAACCCCTAAAGGCCCAAGAAAGCCGAAAATGGCTTTTTGGGGTTTCCGCAGGAAAAAAAGTCAGCTAACTTTGACCTTTATAATCTCAAAATTGGAAAAAAATTAACGGCTCAAATTTGACATATGAGTATAGGGTCAAGTTCACTTCAAGATCCTACGGTTGGATCTTCTAATGAATGCTTAGATTGAGTTTTTTTGGGCCTGAAGTAGAAGAGGGTCCTTTGTGATAATTTAGACAATTTTGTATCAAGGGCCTTTAGGGGTTAAACGTCATCAATTGACGTTGATCCGATATTGATCCCTCTTATCCCTTCATTGAATTAGGCATTGATCTTGGTTTTAATTTCCATCACTAGCTCCCTAATATCATTGAAACCTCAAAATTGCAACTTCGACCTATATGCACTCTCGGCAGTGTGAACCAATATGTTCTATCTTATCTAAACTTCCAACCATAAGATCTTGTACCTGAGCTTCTTTCTAGTCACCACAAAATAAATAAATTCTAAATGATACTACTACTCTAATTTTCAAATAATCTAAGTTCACGCTCTTGTCAGTTTTACAAGGGCAACCTTCAGAATTTACAAGGCGAGCTACAAAGTTTGCAAAAAAACTTAACACATAGTTCAAAAAATTGACCATTGGATATTTCTCATTTGCAAAGTTTGTGCGAAAGTTTTTTTAATGGCATTGCTTGGAAGCCACTGAGTCCATGGTGCAAAGAAAGACTTGAAGATTGTTACCTCAAACACATTTCACTCATATCTTTCCATGTAGATAACTAAGTTGGGTACGTTCATGCAAGACTTTGAAGACTCAATACGCTCATATGAACATCATGCAATTCATTTCCCTTTAAAAACAACGATTCTCTGAAACAAGCATCATGCTAACCCCCCGACTCATTTGTAGCAAAAAGAACAAATTTCCAAAATAAAATTTTCATAAATCGAAACAAAGGTAAATTTTTCACATAGACCAACCGTACAGTACTATCTTGTAATAAACTCATGTGGGTCAAAGTTACTAACAACTCTTGTCTGACTACAATGAAACCTCTAGAAGGGGAGTGTGCCAGTTCTTGTCAAATCTGTGTTTATGTCGATGTTGAGGTGTGTCTAAATGAGAGACGCAGCCATTTCTCACATGAACTTTACCAAGGTAGTAAGTAAGGTGGTACAAGGACAAAACCTCTAATACAGTAACTATGTAGGACAGGAGCTTGCTTGTTGTCATAAGAATGGAAGGAAATGAGACACAAGTAGGCTAGTACACACATGATGCCAATGACGGTCTGCTGCCACTGCTGACTCTGCAGTGCAGTGCAGTGCAGTGCTGGGGAGTAAGTAGGCTGTAGTCTCTCATGCTTCCAACTTCCTTGGTCACTTCCACACGAAACCATCCCTCTTACATGATGTAAGTATGTAAGGCCAGGGCAGAGTAATGGAATTAATAGGCTGCTGGAGTAGTCTGATTGATGCTGGGCGCCAGTGCAGGCGCCTGTTGAGCCCTGAATTTCCCTGGTCAAGCAGTAGTCGGCCACACCGAAACTGAGCCTCTTTCCACCGGTTCAACAGTGTGTGTGTCCCAGAAGGGAATTATCTGCTCACCCTTAATTGTCCATGGGGTCTGAAACGGGCAGCCCCACAACATCTTTTGGACTTGGGCATTGTGAATTGTGCACTTTCTGAACTTGGGCATTCATGTGAATGAACCAGTCAATGATGGGCTTACAACCTCCTTCAAGGTTATGTACAGTACAACCCATGACCCACTCATAGAAATATACCTTTGAGGCCCTCCCTTTGTGGAATGATCCTGAAGCATTGTAGTTTTGTATATGCTCACAGGAAATTCCCTATGAGCCTACACGAAACTTTTCCCTTTTGATTTGGTAATAATAAATTTTTCTTTCGGGCAGCTTGGTTCATTGTTACTTTTATGAGCTAAGGAATAAATTACACAATTGCTAAATATGGTATCAAGAGGTATAGATTATTCAATGACCGATTACATTGGTTTGCACAAAATCCTTCGAATTCGCTTGTGGAACTTCTGTTCTAAAAGCCATCTTGCTTGTGGGCGCTTCATTATGTATAATACACTTTCCTTTGATAGACCTTGAAGTAGCAATTAACTTAGCCCTTTTCTCGCATCTGTGGCGTGGAGACACACACAAGCATGCACAAGTATATATTAGTACAACATGTCATAATATGTGATTGTATTCAAAAACAAAACAAACACATAAACTTTACAAGTGTAGTTTGTCACAAAGTGCAGTTTCTCAAGATTTAAGCATTCAATATGTTGTAGAGATTAAAATACTATGTTATTGAGGGATAGTATAGCATGCGTTTTTAAGGTTGTACAAACAGAATGTCTTCGACATTCTTGCCGCCGTGTTTCTGGGATCGATGGCAAGGTAGACGTGCACCACCAAATACTCAAAAAACACTACCGAATGGATATCTTTTGTTTGTTGAACCATAAAGCACCAAATCTAAACTATGTCGTTAATGCATTCCTTGCAAGATGGGCAACGCAAGAGCTCAAGATCGTTGCCGGGGTGTGAAGAGGCCTAGACTTGCCTAGAGAGAGAGGAAGTTGAATGTGATTCTATTGTAGCTGAAAAGGAAAAAGCAGCAAAACACCAGCGACAATGCAAGGCAAGGAAGAGGCTTCTACAAGAAAGATCGCAACAAGTTAGTGAGAGAGTATGGTGAATCGGGAAATTCCCTGTCGAGTGTCAAGGACAATTAGTTCTCTCAAATGATGCTTTTGGTCCAGAGTTTTGAAAGGTTGTCTTAGATTCTCTTTTGAAGAACAATGCCATTGTAGAACACTTGCTGGAATATTACTTGGAAGCCAAAGCTACTCATACGTTTGTTTTAGTCTTACACGAAAGAGTTAGAATTGTTGAAGAATCTATCGTCAAAAGAAAAGTTGGTCAAGAAGACGACCTTGCTAGAAGCGGCTGTGAATTGTGATGACACTCGGGTTCGTGCCCTGTCAAGAGTGTTGGGCACAAGAGCTAGAAATATCACGTCTGCGATACATCAACATTGGACTTTTGAATTGAATGGATCATGTATTTTTTAGAAGAAGGAATGGAGTTCCTCATGGAACTAAAGAGCTTGTAATTGCTTGGTGGACTTTAGAAACTTGTGTGAGTCGCGACAAGAAAGATGTTAGTAGAAAGAGGTTGGGCCCCAAAGTTTATGATCGACACGTTACCCACCTTCTACTGGAGAGTCAGGTATGGAATTTCAGAGTTGACTTCTAACTTCTTCAAGTTTATTGAATTTTCTCTTAACTTCATGGACATTCTGCAAAGGGGTCTGTTGCCAATTCTTGCATTAGGATTTCAGTAGTCTTAACACGTCATTGACATTGTTGACCCCTTTGAAGTTTAGATAGTATTGTTGTACGTGAGTTTTGGGGAGGCCTACAGACTGCTAGCTCCTTCCTTGTATACATAGTAATGCTAATCTACGATGTTACACTCTATACAGAACCACCTTCACGGTCTTGCTTTTGTGGTGTTAATATCCGTGTAAGACAATTCATAATACCGCTAACATGTTGTCAGAGGATTATTATTATACATACCTTAGTAGTCTCTAAGAGTCATGGATTAAAGTATCTATATTGTGAATTCGCAACTCATGGTTTGCATTCATAGCACTACAACATATTTTAGAAAGATGTTGTCGTACTACGTTCTGTACAAGTGGTGTGTAATGAATACATTAGATACCTTGTTAGTGTCCAAGAGTCATAATTGTCTAAAGTCAATCTACTATGAAAGCTTACCTCACAGTATGCATTTGTAGCACTGAAATATACTTCAATATACTTCAAGAAGAGGTGTGTATATATTTTGTATCCAATTTGTGTTGAATGTGTTGTCCTTGCTCTACTTTTAGGTACTGATCATGTGTACCATAGGTCTATAATGATAGTCCAGTTTAGTCCTTGATGTATTCTTAGGTACTTGTAGTGTGAAAATGGGGTGGAATATGTAGAATTCATTATTATTTGTTATACTTTGCTATAAGGATTTATTGGGTTTACTCCCACATTTACCTACTTACTCCAAACATACAACAACTGAAGTATGTGAGAGTACTAATTAAGTGTGCCATTCACCAAAATGTATTCTGCAGGCTTTCATCTTTGATCGTTTTGTTCAATCCCAACCACAAGCAAACATATCTTTGCGTGCGTTTGAGTGCCTAAAGCCTTTCTTCGTGAAGAAGCGCAAAGACAGAAATCTGTTGCTGCAAGTATCATGTTGAGATAGACATGCTATAAGAGGCCGCAACACAATGAGGGATGCAATGAAGGGAGTACACACTTCTATTTGTTGTATTTGTTCATGTCTTGTTTACAACTATTCGGATGAGGATTCTTGTTGTGCTCACTTAAGCAAATGTGACAGTGTTACTAAATTTTGGGAGCAGATTGTATGTCCAAAAGATGAATCTGAGTTCCATAAGCTTGACTGTGTGATGGGTTCATGTTCAGATTGTGGAGTTTCTACTCTTCCCTTCTGTCCATTAGAGGTGGATGCTCCTGCATTCAAACTAAAGTGGAGGTGATTCAGCTATCAAGTTGTGGGAGTAAACAATGATGGTGAACCCAAAAAACGAATCTAGGAAGTTTTCATGGAAACATCTTCTCTTGAATGGCTTCTGCATTTGGAGCCAAAGTTGCAGGAGTTTGTTACTCACAATTTTGTTGTTAGGTGGCAAGATGTAGAATGTAGAATTAGTATGAGGGAGTTACCTGTTGATGTTATCCTCTCCCATGTAGATTTGGTTTAAATTACTCATTTGAGATCCAAAATGAGATTCATTCTATGCATTGGCATTCCTCCTAGATAACTATCCTTGTTCACATAACATATAGATTAGACCCGCGAACTAATAATAGGTCTACGAAAGTCATTTATATGTATCAGATGACAAAATTCATCACATTGTTTGTTCAACATTGTTTCTTGCAACATTCGAAGTGGTTGGAAGTGCAAGGTGTTAATGCTTCACGCCATTGGGTTTGGAGTGATGGTTGTGCAGGGCAATTTAAGGTGTAAGACCCACGTACTTTGTCAGTAGATATCCAGGACTAACGGCCGGGTGTGTAATGACTTGGAACGTTTTTGGGACATGGCACGGGAAAGGGGAGTGGGATGGAGCCGGTGCTGTGGTGAAGAGAGCCTTGTGAACGAAGGAGCTGCACAACCCCTCGCAAAAGTTAAAAGATGCTAAGGACGCGGTTGATTTTCTGCAGGAGAATATGGAGGGCATGGTGGAGAATGGAGCACACAAAGTCACAAAGTAGTATCTTATCGATACTTCCACTTTGTTAGGCTTGATGAGGTGGATTATGGGCACCCGCATTGTAGTATCACCATTGCACATTCAAGAAAAATGCACTCTATCCACTGAGTGTCCATTTTTGATCCAACCTTGCTTATAGTAAGAAATTTTTCATGTTATTTTTCTCCTTGCATGGACAAGTGACTGGGAGCATTTGAGAAGGTGGGCCATGTCTTGCCTAGAGAATCCTGAAGCTTGTGCCATCAGATGTGCATTTTGTAAGGGAGCATATGACTTCTGCAATTTGAAGATGGAAATGAGGAGCCCTAGGACTATGCGACAGCCGCTCCTACTCCATTCTTTCGCCGCCTTAGTCTCCTAATTGAACTGTCTCTTTTCCGGGCAAATACAATTGTAGCTGAAACTGGAGATTTGGATGTGCGAGTCCATCTTTTCTCCAAGTTCTCTTTGAGAAAGCGAGTGAGCTCCTCCAATTTAACTGGAGACATGGGTAGTAATCATGAATTCCTCGGTTCGAGTCCTTCTTTGAATTCGGTGCGCATGTACGATGGTCCATGCTCTGGAAATTCGTTCGAGGAGGTTTTACTAAAAACCCCATGTAAATCATAGTATTCACGTGGACTCAACTTAACGGATCTGCATGATCAGTGTGCTGATCAGTGTGCATGATCAGTGTTTCAGATACTACGATGGAAAAGATGCCTGCATCACCATTTTATCCTTTGAAAGTTGCAGCGGATACCAAAGTATATTTGGTGAGATCCTATGTTGATCCAATTAATTCTTTATTATTGTGTGTTGTTGTGGTCCTAGTATGAAGAGGAAAGAATGTGTCTGTGCTTGATTTAGTTGTCGTGGTTCGGGAAAAAACTTCAAAAGTTTGCTAGAAGATATGATCAAGAATTTTGTGACACTTGATCAGTGGATGACGGTTTACAAGAATAAATTTTAAGAAACTTATTGGAAGCGAAAAAGGAATAATCATTACTTTTCGATGTATCACAGTTCATAGTCGTTCTTTTGACTCGTGCAAAACAATTATTTTCACAGTATGTCGAATCAAAAACAACATGTTGTCTCGACCATCCAATTGATGGATCATTTATGACAAGCCAAGGAGTTCCAAGAATGCACGAATATCGTCATGCGTTGATTAAGTCTGCGATCAGTATTTCCTTGTGACCATCCACATCCAATTCCACTTTAGTGATTAAACCAAAGTTGATGATACATTCGTCGATAACTCTTACTTCCCGAGGAGTTGCTTTCAACCGTGTCACTCAGCGACGTATTCCCATACTCCGTCCCATACATTCTAGTATCTTAAAAGGTATACCACCAAAATTCTTGTAAAGGTAACTTCCTTTCTACCAAAAAATAGCCTTAAAGTCAGTTATTCATATTGACCATGTGGGTAACATTGATGGGTGCAAATTGACCATGTGTGGTACATTGATTTTGCAAGAAAAGGAAATATAAATTGACTAGATTTGATGTCGGGTCCTTTTTCTGATTAGCGATGTTTTGTAGTGGAGGAATAGAGTATTATTCTTGTCGTGGGTACTAGATTGATTTTTGGAGTCATGTCACATGATGTGTATGGCAATGGCTATAGTAACACTGATGGGTGCAAATTACCATGTGCCGTACATTGATTTTGCAGGAAAAGGAAAAACAAATTGACCATGTATGGGTGGAGATGTGATGGCAGGTCCTTTTTTTAACTAAGAGATGTTTTGTAGTCAAGGAATAGAGTATTATTGTCATGGTGGGTATGAGATTGATTTTGGAGTCATGTCACATGATGTGTATGGCAATGGCCATGGTATCAGTGGAGAGAAGAACCCTATTTGAACACGTCAAGAGGGACATACATCTGGGTGTATAAAGATTTCAGTAGCGCCAAAGTCTACCAAAGATTAAATTGTCAATAAGATGATAGTTCCAATGAGAGTAAGTGAGTTATTGGGTCTATAGTGGCCCCAAGATATAAAGGTTCAAGTTTCTCTTCATCGTTATTAGTAAAGGATGGTTGCCGCGGTGAAGTATTTACGACATCATGTGCCGTCAAGATTTTCAGATTTGCATGTGTTGCCCAAGTATGGAGCCCGTTGCCTCAATCCCTTTTCCTCAATCCTTAATGTCTCAATCCTCAATGCCTCGATACCTTTTTCGAGCTCCTCACTGTGCAAATCAACTTCCAATGCAAAAAGAGATAACCGTTTGGATGGATTTGTTGAACAGTTTCTTCCAACATGGCCATTCTAACCACATCCCTAGCACCAACCATGTCGTTGATAGTCCAATTGTTGGGCTCTTTGTTTTAGCCAGAGCCATACTTACTTGAACATCGGCACACGTTTCGATGTGTCGGAAATTTTTACTGAAATTTACCAGCATAGCTTTAGCTTGGAATTACCAAGCTTGAAGGCTTTGAGTCCAAAACAGAGGATTGAGACAAAAACTATGGAGGAGACCTTTCCGAGTTTGATGTCGCGCTTGCACTCGTTTGCCATCATCATCCAGTCTTGATGACTCGAGGTTTCGGCAGTTGCCACCAAATCAAGAATTTCGTCTTGAGTCCTGCACGAAAACGTGCCACTAAACTAGACTCATCCCAGTCTACCTGAGCATATTCATTGAATGTAGAAATATACACTGCTACCAAGCTTGTCTACTTAATTCTCCCCAAATGATCCTCCGCATTCCCTCTTTAATCGATGTCGCCACCAATAACGGCCGCTCGGAAAGCATCATAGTTCAAGAGTAAATCATGTCGACGTCCTTTACGCGGAGCTTGTAATATCGGCATCGCCCAACTTTGAGCAACTCCAGTCATGTATGAAAATGCGTAGGAAATCTTGTCTTCATCATAACGGTACAATCCCGGCTCACTTCTGAAAACAAGCTGGAGTTTAGCAAACCATTGATACAATTCACAACCTCTTTTTCCCACAAACTTCTCCAAAGCTGCAACCTTTGACTCTTTCTCTGTAACCACAAGGTCGTCATGTCATTTCTACCGAGATTGAGTCCAAGTTTGAAATGGCACCGTTGTTGCTCTCAGCAATTTGCTGCACAAAATGAGGTAGCGTTGCCTGAAATACACTATGGATCTGGCGTTGAATGAATTCTGCCCATTCCGAATTCTGGAACCGAGTTCATCGTTTGATTCCTGCTTCTTCTTGCTCCATGACAATAGAAGTCACTAACTCGGAAGAACAAAATCACCGTAACAGTATCGCTATCGCTTCTTGGTGTTGTAGAAAAGTGAAAATCCTTTGGTTCTACCCACAGTGGGTCCTACCGAGAGTGTAGAAAAATCGATGACTTGACCTAATGTTACGAACAATAATCTGACAAGAAACACTAGGAGAAATCCTGAAAATAACGAGTTAAGAGAATCACACAAACTACAAGAGGTCGAGTGAGAGAGAAGCTTATCACTCGAGCTTGTTATACGTAAAGTGCATGTCTAATTGTCTCAACCGACCGTAGAAGAACAGTCCATCGTAACTTCCGCAATCCAGCTCTTACAGTCTACTCGTAACAATAATTAAACGCAGCAACAAAAACCTCACAAGCGGAAATCCTTTCGCACTCCAACTCCATGGCTCACTTAGAGCGGCAAAGAAAAACCAGAAGAACAAAACTTCCATCGCTCAGAATAACTAAAAACACACTCCAAACCCTAGTCGATCGTATGTCATTGTCCTCGTGGCAAGACTGCATCTGCCCAAGGTTTTTATTTCTAGGAGGGGGATTACGTCGGGTGAGGCCCCATCTGACAACATCCTCAATATCTCCCTCTGTTGCTCCTAGCTCATCGTTTTGTTCCTCTACAGAGGCCCGTTTTCCTATGAAGTCCGAGTGCGCAGTCTCTCTTGTGCGCATCTAAGTGTTAGTTGCAGGTAATCAAACTAGGCTCGAGCGTTGTCATTCTGCATCATCATATTCTTTAACATAGACACAACCTCCATGACTGCTTCAAATTTTGGCCTTACAAACCAAAGGAGAAGCTCGTTAGGAACAAAAAACATGTGCCATATGTGAATAGAAAACGCGAAAAAATGAAGACCCAAAGGTAAATTGCAATCATTACCAAAATTCAAGGAAAGAAACCCATGTTTGATCCTTCTTCATCATTGCGGCACCTTCGAGTTTTTCCTTAATCTATGAATAGAAAAGGACAATGACGCAAGTGCGCCTATAGTCTAACTCCAATTTTCTTTTTTTAATTCAACCTATGCACTCCTTGCTCCATTTGCATCGTCTCTGAAGTTAGCATGTCTTCCTCTGTCCATAGTGGTGCTCGAAGCTTCAGCTATCGGCAAATGAAGTGCATGTCATAAGCCTTCTTTGATCAATAGGCGTAAGCAATCAACGAGAGAGGTCTCGAGAGATCATAAGTGGTTAGAATGATGCATCTTGAGCATGTCGTCAAGTGAGCTTTGACAAGTACTATCAACCAATTCAAAAATGGTTGTAAAGCCCTCAAGCTCTAGAGGAATGTCTATGATGACGCCCATCTCTTTTGCCTACCTCTTCCGCGATTTGTCGCGGTTGTGTGCTTCTAGATTTTTGCTCCACTTTGTACGTCCTAGTCTTTGCAATTAGCATTGGTGTTAGTGTACAGGCATGAATAGAATCAAACTGGGTATGCGCAAGACTGGATCAATGCTCTCTATGTTAATGATTTTTTGGCTAAAAGAAATGACGCGCTAGATGTACATGCACATTGGTGGTTGTTTCTAACTACAACGCTAAACAACATCTAAATATGCCATAGTAACCGTCCATAACGCACTTCCGAAACACATCACATTACCTTAACCTAAGCACGCAACATCCAAAATGGAGAAGTTGTTCACAATAAAAGCGCATGAGATTCCGTGTGAGTGCGTGACTGAAGTGGAGTGGTAAGAGTGTGCCAAGCGTTGTGCTCTAGGCCGGGCCATTGAGGTGCCTCAAAAGCTCGTAGGTACCGCTTGGGCAAGTGTCAAAACCCCACCTTTGGCGGGAAGACAAGGCAGATGAGAAGACTGCTTACCAATCACTTTTTTAGACCAGCCGGTTATAATAAAAATTTATTTTTGCCAACATAATCTCTGCCACGTGTCACTCTCCCATTGGTCAATGGGGACACTAAAATGTGAGCGAAATCACGGGATAACTCTAAGTTCTGGTGTGCTAAAATTTAAGAGACTTCAACCCTCTTGACCGGATTACATGAATACCTCGTGGGTTGGGGTTTCTCACACTTCAAATAAGACTCCACTCTCTGGCCCACACTGCGGGCTGGACATGCTCTAAGGTATCTAATGCAATGCATTCGACTGCATTTCATACCCACAAAGGGCTGCACCTTCGTTTCGTGGATACATGTTCATGCCAACCTCAGGTTCCTTGCCTCCCTCACCACTCTTTAGAGCAACTTCTAGCTCTTCTTACAACCCCCCCCCCCCTTTCAACTAAACACTTGTTTCATGGCGGTGTACTTCGGAGTCTAAGGATCTGTTTACATTACGGTGAAGGAGTCCACCATCAAGAAATGAAGGAAAATCCCAAATCTTAAAATTGATTGAAATTGAGAATCTTGATCCGTGTTGGGTTGAAAATGTGATTCTTAATCAACCAGTGGCCTCCATGGTAGTGTAAACTGGCCCAGATTCTATGCATCATGACTACTATGGTGTACTAAAACGTATGTTTAGATTTGCCAACAAGTTTGATATTTTGTTTCAATAATATTAGTGTAGTCGACCCTCTTTAGTTTGGCCCACCCTGCCCCCTAGAAAATGTAATAATCCATTTTTTACATGTTTGGAGGCCCTCTATTCTTTTTTTTCAAACTTTGAGTTTAAAAATGTAATTGTACACCCCATTTTACACTTAGAAAATGCTCCTTGATGTTTTGGTGATATTAAAAATTAAAATTTACGAGAAGTTATTTTTTGGGCACCATGGGCTCGCAAGAGGCCCAAGCCCTCTATTATATTGCCCTTATTGGTGAGGATAGCTCCTTTCTACTCCACCACCAAGTTTTATTCCACTCTTGAGATCTCAAGTGTAGGAATAAAATTCTCACAAGTTAGCAACTTTTATGATCATGTTATCGTGTATCAATCGAGACATTTGTTTTTTGTAACATTTAAAAAATATATATATTGAAGTAGTATGGAATCATAGAAGGTTCTTCTCAAGAATGAATCACAATTGACAAGTAGACTTGACGTACAGGGTTGCACATATATGTACTAATGATACATAAAAGTAAGTCATGTGTTTTCAAGGGATAAGTTGATCAATCAACCTTTGAACCCATACATGATACAACCATCCACATGTGAGAGTTGTCGAGAATCATTGTAGTATGGAGCTCATTGACATGCAAATGATTTAGTAATGACAAGTTCTTGTAGATAAGTCAGGAGCGTGGTATGAACTGTAGAGGCCCTGGAGGAGTGCCAAGAAATATGCGGCGATGGTGCATCACTTCCTCCACATGTGGTGTAAGGGTGATATCTTATGCAAGAACAGAGGAGGAGTCCCAAATTGGAACCGGGGACCGCACTTCGAATTCTTGCCCCAACTCCCCAAGAGCTGAGTACGAGATTTGCGTCAACAAGAATCAACCTTGCTACCAACGCTGGTTTTGCAAGAGAATGTTCTCCTCCCCATTTGGAGTCAGAACGTAGATGGCTCAGGATAGTCACCTCCCGTGCCCTCACGCACTTGGGTGGGCACCCCCACTCCTCTCCAGACCCGTTCTGATCCTAAGGAAGTTTCATCGACAGTCTTACTCGATGCAACTCAGCTACTACCGAGGCTATAACGAGGCCTTCTTATACTTCAGAGGATCATGGACTCTTTGGCGGACGAAGTCATCGGTGAAGGCGGAGTTAACTTACCGGAGGACATTCAGTCTCCTCATAAGTTAGAAGAGCACTGAACCTTCTGGGCCAATCTGTGAAGCTTTACACTTTGTGACCCAAGGTCGGTTGTTCATTATATGACTCTCGGCCTTCCAGTGCTCCCTTTGTAGGGCCAAGGGCTTGGGCGACGTGATCCACTCGCATGTAATTGTTTTGGTTAATCTATTGTAAACCTCAAAACACGGGCTTAAATTGTTATAAATCGGTCATGTAACTATCAAGCGAAAGTTTGATGAACCATGTTTGCAATTGTCAACTTGGCGTTATCTCAATATCGCTTCATCCGTTTCATGAAGTTGTAGGTAGTCACTTTCAACAAATATTCAAGTTTGTCTTGTCTTTTATGGTTCTAAGGTTGTGAATGAAACTCTTCGCACCAAAAATTTGCTCACAAGGAGATTCATATACTGCATGATAGGAAGGCATTTGGTTCACATGCACATCAACAAAAGCCATATTGTTCAAGAGTGAAAAGGTACCACAATATGTTTTGCATTTGCTTATCATGTTACTTTTTCCAAAAATGGTTCTAGTAATGTGGATGAATGCTCTTACAAATTATGAAGCCTCTTGATGTCATGTTTGCACCCATATAAATGACTATATGATGCATCGTTGCCAATCTTCACAAAACACTCTCATAAATAACTCTAAAAGAAAAACATTGAGCCAATGACACACACTCTAAACCTATTATGATAAATGTTTGAATCGGTTCAAATCCAATTTTTTCAAAACTTTAAAACCTCCACTCAATACTTCCAAAATTACATCTCAAAGTTCTGTTTTGTCCTCAAATCAAGATAACTCAAGTTAAAGAATATCCTCATTTTTTCTATGTTTGAATTCATATATACTTCAAAGTTACCTTTTTATAATTACAAACACCCATGTTCAAAATATCATGAATATAAAAAAAATTCTTCGTAGGAGCATGGAATATTCCTTGTGCTGATGCAACCATGCCCGGATTGACACAACAAAAAAAAACAACCCAGCCTACGTACCCTAAAACCGTTATGGAGCTGGCATGCACACACCACACGGGCAATTTGAAAATTACAAGACAATAATAGGATAACAAACCGTTATTCCAGTTGGAATACAAACCCACCTCCACGAAACAACAAAATAGGGTGAGTGGACATTGACGATAAGATTGGCAAGCTCCAAAACAAAACAAAACAAAACAAAAATATTGACTCTTCTGACTTTCTCTGTGCCTCTGAAGGCTCATGCCCTCAAGCTACCATCATCACCGAACTCTGCAACACACAAACTAGCCTTGAGCTCAAGGAAGCAAGCAAGCAAAAAGGGGAACACCTCCCCAAAAACCTCTGCTTTCTTTGACCTTCTCCACGCAAGGCATTGCATTGGGAATGCCACTATACAATAGTACTACTACTCTTACACATAAAACCCACGTTGAGAATTATCCAAAGCTCTCATATTTTTATTATATTCAACCCTTAACCCCTAAAGGTTCTTGATGCAAAATTGTAAGAATAGACATTCCCTTACTTCAGGCCTAAAAACTCTCAATCTAAGAATTATTTGGAAGATCCAACCGTAGGATCTTGAAGTTAACTTAACCTTCCACTCACTGGCCAAAATTAAACCGTTGATTCTTCTTCATTTGTGAGATTATAATGGTCAAAGTTGGCTGAATTTTGGACTCCAAAAAGCAGTTTTCGCTTTCCTGGACCTTTAGGGGTTAAACGCCTTAGCAAGCCCGAGGAGTTTTTTTTTCCAACAGAATCAGCTCTCACTACTCTCAACTTTTTACTTATATTTTGATGTCAAACTCATCACCTTCTTCTGATGCATTCATTTTACAATTCAGATCACAATTTGTATGAGTGATATTGTGGTCTGAAAGGAATGTAGTAGGTAGGTAGGTTGGGGTTGTATATAACCTTGTAGGAGGTTGCAAGCTCATCATTGATTGGTTCATTCAAGCTGCCCAAGTTCAAAAAGTGCACTGTTTATGATGCCCCAAGTCCAGAAGATGCTGTGATCCAATTTCGGGCTGCCCGTTTCAGGCGTTTAAGGGTTAATATTTTATTGTTTGTGCAGTACAGTATTGGGGGTTGTGCCAAAAAGGGACCCCACGAAAATATCCTTGGTTCAACCATGCAATTCCGTTCCGTGCTTAGTGGGTTTTGCTGTTTCACTAAATATGTATGAATGAGCTGAGGGCCTGCTTTAGTTAGCATAGGGAATGGAATGCTGGTGGTGGGCTTGACCCTTGGAGGTCCGATTGCGGCAGCTTGAAAAAGGAAGGTTCCTCTCTGATGCTCGCTTTTGCGCTTTTGAGCTTCGTTAGAGGAAGTGTGATTGACGGTGGCAATCACGTTGTTGTGTGTTGTGTTGCACGTGGGTTTAATTCGAACTCATGCATGCAAGTTTTTTTTGAAGTTTTTTAAAAGTTGAGAATTGTTCATACCCTCATACCCTCGTTAAACATGCGAACATGCACACAAGTTTTTGTTAGCGCCCGTTTACACTATCGAGGAGAAGTTCACCGGTCAAGAAATCAAGAAGAAATCTCATACGTGATTGGTTGAGATTGAGGTTTATGAAATGGGATTGGTTGGAAATGAAATTCTTTGAAAGCGGCGACCTTTCTTCACCGTAGTGTAACCTTGCCCTTTAGACTTGTATCATGAAGCCTTCTTAATGCCTGCATTTTTAAGACCTCATTACCGTATTTTTGCCTTAGAACTATTGTACCTTCTTTTGATGCAAGGAGAGTTTTTAGGTTCGTGGCGTATTTTGAGGTATGTAAATTGGTACCAGACTTAGACATGTTTATGTACACCAAATCTTGAAGGTAAATCCCTATTCTAAAACCTCATGTAAATTGTTGTATTCACGTGGAACTGAACTCAACGGATCCACATGATCAGTTTCTATGATGGAAAAGATGTTTGCATTATCATTGTATCTTTGAAAGTTGGAGCGGACACCAAAGTATATTTGGGGAGATCCTATGCTATCCAACTAATTCCTTGTTGTGTGTGGCTGTGGTCTTGGTATGAAGAGGAAATAATGTGTCCTCTTTTCCCGGTTATAAGTTGTCATTTTTGGGAGAAAAACAAATTCGAATTGCTAGAAGTTGAAAAGATATGATGAGAATTTTGTGACACTTGATCGGTGGATGACGGTTTGGAAGAATAAAGTTCAAGAAACTTACGGGAAGCCAACAAGGAATGATCAGTACTTTTTGATGTATCACAGTTCATAGTCGTTCTTTGACTCGTGCAAAACAATTGTTTTTACAGTATGGCGAATCGAAAAAAAATGTTGTCTCGACCATCGAATTGATAGAGATTTGATCTTGTCGTCTCAACCATCCATCTGATAGAGATAATATCTTATAAATACTTCCACCTTGTTAGGCCTGATGAGGTGGATGATGGGCACCCGCATGGTTGTCACACCATTGCACGTTCAAGAAAAGTGCAATCTATCCAGGAGTGTCGATTTCTGATCCAACCTTGTTTATGGTAAGAAATTTGTCATGTTATTTTTCTCCTTGCATGGACAGTGACTAGGGAGCATGTGAGAAGGTGGACCATGTCCAACCCTAGAGAATCCTAAAGCTTGTGCCATTAGATGTGCATTCTGTAAGAGAGCATATGACTTCTCGGCAGTTTGCTTGTGCCATCAGATGTGCATTTTGTAAGGGAGCATATGACTTCTCGGCACTTTGAAGATGGAGATGAGAAGCCTTGGAACTATGCCACAAGTCGCTCCTACTCGATTCTTTCGCCGCCTCAGTCTCCTAATTGAATTGTCTCTTTTCAGGGCAAATACAATCGGAGCTTTGGATCTGCAAATCCATCTTTTCTCCAAGTTCTCTTTGAAAAAGCACGTAAGCTCCTCCAATTTAACGGGAGATGTGGGTAGTAATCCTGTATTCCTTCGTTCGAGTTCTTCTTTGAATTCGGAGCGCATGTCTGATGGTCCATGCTCACGCAATTCGTTCGAGGAGGTTTCACTAGAAACCCCATGTATATCGTAGTATTCAGGTGGACTGTACTTAACGGATCCGATCAGTGTTTCAGATACTACGATGGAGAAGATGTCTGCATCACCATTTTATCCTTTGAAAGTTGCAGCGGGTACCAAAGTATATTTGGTGAGATCCTATCTTGATCCAATTGATTCCTTGTTGTTGTGTGTCATTGTGGTCCTGGTATAAAGAGGAAATAATGTGTTGGTGCCTAATTTAGTTGTGCTCGTTCGGGAGAAAAAAAGTTTGCTAGAAGTCGAAAAAATATGATCAAAATTTTGTGACACTTGATCGGTGGATGACGGTTTACAAGAATAAAGTTTAAGAAACTTCATGAAAGCCAAAAAGGAATAATGAGTACTTGTCGATGTATCACGGTTCATAGTCGTCCCTTTGACTCTTTCAAAACAATTGTTTTTTAGAGTATGTCAAATCGAAAACAATACGTCTCGACCATCCAATTGATGGATCGTGGTGAGCGACGTATTCCCATACTCCGTCCCATACATTCTAGTATCTTAAAAGGTATACCACCAAAATTCTTGTAAAGGTAACTTCCTTTCTACCTTAAAGAAAATAGCCTTAAAGTCAATTATTCATATTGACCATGTGCGTAACATTGATGGGTGCAAATTGACCATGTGTGGTACATTGATTTTGCAAGAAAAATAAAAATAAATCGACTAGATGTGATGTCGGGTTCTTTACTTGATTAGAGATGTTTTGTAGTGGAGGAATAGAGTATTATTGTCATGGTGGGTACGAGATTGATTTTTGGAGTCATGTCACATGATGTGTATGGCAATGGCTATGGTATCGGTGGAGAAAAGAAGCCTATTTGAACACGTCAAGAGGATTGAAGAGCATTGGTGTTTACATAGTACGAGGATCTTTGGAAATATTGATGATAAGGGTTAAGGGTTAAGGGTTAAACGCCCAAGCAAGCCCGAGGGGCATGATTCCAACAGAATCTTCCCTGTAGCTCTCACTGTACTCAACATTTCACTCATATTTTGATGTCAAACTGGTCACCTTCTTCTGATGCATTCAAAAAGTGAAATTTCACAATTCAAATCACAATTTGTATGAATGATTTTGTGCTTTGAAAGGATTGTGGTAGGTAGGTTGGGGTGGTACATAACCTTGTAGGAGGTTGCAAGCTCATCATTGATTGGCCTATTCACGATGCCCAAGTTCAAAAAGTGCACTATTCATGATGCCCAAGTCCAAAAGATGCTGTGATTCAATTTTGGGCTGCCCGTTTCAGACCCCATGGGCGTTTAAGGGTTAAGATACTAGAATGTATGGGACGGAGTATGGGAATACGTCGCTGACCCACTAGAAGGGGAAAACATGGAGGTAGACTTTTGTGGTATTTGAAAATGGGGCATGATTCTTGCAACTTATTCTTCAGTTAGTGGCAGAAATAGGGGAAGCCCCCAAATTTTATTTCAAGCTGGCTATGATCATGTAGACGTGCCAGGAATGTCCAAAAATGTCACCTAACTGCCATGAGTGAGAAATCTTGGACGGTCATGGATCCAGCCCAGCAGCCAGCTTGGCCGGTACTGCCTTTATTCCATAATAATCGCCCATTCTAAACTCATAGTACTGGTGGGAAGCGAAGATCTAGAACACAACCCCCTCTTTTAACGGGTCACCGCTCGTGGTTGCTACCGACCGCCGCCGCGCGCTAACGGCCTAGCCGGCCGCGGCCGCGCGGGGAAGCTTCTGCGCTCCTGCTCTAATAAGCCGCGCGTGCTCATCGAGGCTCCCCCTCCTCCCTGACAACACTATAAGGCAGGGGTGCCGGTGCGCAATTGACAACACCAGATTTTCTCATCGTTAGAGCGCAATCCCGCTATTTTCCATCTCATTGTTCAGGTAGAGCTTTTCTTTTCGTTATGGCGCTTTCGTTGCATGTTTAACTCCATGTTGCGACTTTTGTTGACGGAGAGGAACTGGGAGTTTGGGACTTTAGCTTACTACCAGGCAGATCGGCGTGTTCGTGGCGAGTAGTGAGCGTTAATTCGGCACATGCATCGATTAATAAGAGCAATTTGCGTTAGGTGGAACGTTGCGCTGCCTTTTCGCCGAAAGTCTAGAACAAGTGCGAGTGGCGCTTGGTGAATGTTTCCAGACGCGTGGCCGTCAGTAACGAGGCGCGTTCACGTTTCTGGCGTCATCAGTAGTTGTGACGTTGTGAGAGTGCAAGTTGTGTGTGTGCGTGTTCTGGTTTTTACTCTTATAATACTTCTGCGGTCGGTATTGTGCAATTCGCTGTGAATGTGTTTCGCGTACGTACGCTTTGCGTGTGAGCTCGAGGTGAGAGAGAAGGCAAGCGCATTGGTGTTCATTTTTCTTCTTAGAGCTGCATGAATAGGTCCGGGAGTTTTTACTTCACTTTTGTTGTTGTTGCTGAAACGCTCGCGATGGTTTGAGACTTGGAGAGGTTCATGTCGAGTTGTGTGCGTTTCAGTGTAAGAGCGTAGCATTGTGCGTCGGACTAGAAAGTACGAAAAAAAATTCTGTCATGTAACGACGGAACAGATATTTTCTATTAATCAAGATCTGTTCCGGATACAGGATTCGACCTCTGAAAAGGTTTTTTAGAATCGCATCGTACTTATGAAAGTGTTTTCGCATCATGTTTTCTTGTCCGGACTCGTGTACGTCGTGGCTCCATTGTGTGGTCATGCACAAAGTTGGTGGACTGGCGATATATATCCACGTTGAGTTGATCTTGAATTTATTGTGACGCATTTTCATGTGAATCCGCTTCGCGGCCAATCCTCCCCTGTGTCTGTGTGATTTTCAGTGTGTACGACTCGTGTTTTCATACGGAGCTCCCCGGTTGACATCTAAACCCCGGCGTCTGTAGCTGGATTACCTCCTGTCTTCAGGTGAAGATCATTATCTCGACATAGTTTTTGTTTTAGGTCGCTTGTTTTCAGCTGGACGTCGCAGTATTGCAATGTCTCTTCTCTTTTATTTGTAGAAAAGAAGTAGATCGAATGTTTGTTGGAAAGACACGTGTTCTACGTGCGTTTTTTCTGTTTAGAGATCGTCGGAGCGCAGCTGCGGCATTTGATTTTAAAGATGAAAATTTAAGTCTCGACATTTTTGTTCGTCAGTTCTGGAAGTGACAGTGGTTGAATTTCGTGGCTTGCAGAATTATAATTCTAAAGAGGAGATCCAAGAAGTGTTATACGTTAGTTGAAGCCGTCGATTGATCTATACTTTCTAGGCTGCTGATCGGATTTCCTCGGTATTTCCATACACGGATTTCCATCAAGCGGTTTCCTTTTCATGATAAGGAGAGTGTTTGGAGGTATCAATTGCGCCATCTTTTACGAGCACGCGAAGTCGCAAGGTTGATTCCTTTTCCTTTAGAACCAATCACGTTCCAGCGAAGCTTCTCTGTGAGTCTGTGCTCGGAGACGAAGCTTCTAGCAGTCGAAGGAGGTGGTGAGCATGATTTATAAGAGTGAGGGCGCTGGTTTCGACAGTTTCAATCAAGGAAATCTTGAAATTGCCGAAGTTGGCCTTCTACGATCGAGCTTGTCTACGCTAGGAGAAGGAATGGTAGGTGGAATGTCATTGAGGTCGAGGCGGGCCTCAGTTTGTGGAGAATCGACAGCCTCCTCTTGCCCTGCGTTTTCTGTGTCTTCGCTGTTATCTACTTCACCTTCGAAGCCGACAGCAACTGCTGCGTCCTTGGTCTCCATGAAGTCGATGAGTGTCGCCACGCCGAAGAAGCACGGCCCTTACGCGGACAAGGGTCACCTGACAACATGGATCGATGCAATGAGAGCACAGTCGCCGGGCCGACATCGGCCTCACCATGGAGAGGTCGTTGATGCCTTGGACACGGAGGCTGCGATATACAGCTCTTGGCTCGTAAGTACCGACACTGATTCATTTACACTTGGCCTTGAGGAACGAATATCTACGTTCCGGAATTTTTCTTCCATCGAAGTTATGCCTAGGTTTTTGTACCTCGTTTTTTCTGATTGTGTTTACGTCGTTTGTTCAATGCAGGAGAAACATCCATCGGCGTTGACCTCTTTTGAGAAAATGGTGAAGCTTGCGAAGTCTAAGCAGATAGTTGTCTTCCTTGACTACGATGGCACATTGTCGCCCATCGTCGCAAATCCGGACCGGGCTGTGATGTCTGACGAGGTAAGGACTTTCTCCACAGGTTTTTCGGTTTGTTTTTGTCGGTAGTACACCTACGTTGCCTTCTTGGCATTTCAACCCACGCTTACCCTGTTTTGCTATCGCGCAGATGCGGGCTGTTGTTAAGGATTTGGCCACTTGCTTTCCTACTGCAATAATCAGTGGAAGAGCCCGCCCAAAGGTGTACGAATTTGTGCAATTGTCAGAGTTGTATTACGCGGGAAGTCACGGTATGGACATAGCCGGTCCTGCGAAGAGTTCAAGTGGCTTCAAGGTGGCCGGAAGCCGAAGCCAAGACAAGAAGGTACACCTCTTTCTGACACTGTCATTGCATCTATTTACTTACAAGACCTTGTTCTCTGCAGAAATTATTTGTGTATTGTACTTTAGGTATACCTGGCGCTTATTCGTTTGGACTTGTCTGACAGTAACTTGATTCTTGTCATTGAACAGGGCAACGACGTTGTGTTCTTCCAGCCTGCCAGTGAATACCTGCCATTGATGGATACGGTATGTTTTTGTTGTACCAATGTTCGCCATTTGTCTTATGATGCGCCTCATATTATGCTCTTAGCATAGCATTTTCTTGGAATCTTATTGCCCTTGATCGAACTCAGCAGTTGTGAAATTATCAGTCTCTCACCATGCGTATTCTATCCGCAGGTTTGTAACATCTTGACCGAAACCACCAAAGTCATCAAGGGCGCAAGAGTTGAACACAACAAGTATTGTGTTACTGTGCATTTCCGTAATGTGAGAGAGGAGGTACTTAGTCACGCAACACTCACCTCATCTATTTTCGTTCGTGTAGTTTCAATGGCAGTACTACAACGTAGATGTTCACGGTGCCGGTACTTGCTCCTCTAATTACGTTGTTTTCATCTTGGGTGCAGCAATGGGAAGCTCTTGCATCGAAAGTTCAGAACATTTTGAAGGATTATCCGACTCTAAGCCTCACTCACGGCCGGAAGGTGTTGGAGGTCCGCCCGTCTATTGCTTGGGACAAAGGCAAAGCTGTCGATTACCTCCTGAATTCTCTCGGTACGCACAATCATCCTGCAGATGTGCATTGTTGCAATGAGTTTTCATTTATCGTGTTCGTCTATTGTGGTGACAATACTGAACTGACTGCATTGTCCAATGTTGCAGGTTTTGCTGATTCAAGTGAAGTTTTCCCGATTTACATTGGCGACGATCGTACCGACGAAGATGCTTTTCAGGTTTGTACTTGACACAGCTACCTGGTCTGAGTTTTAGTGAGATAGCTATCTTGCTATTGTACTGTCTCCGACTATATGATGCATAACATAGGCACTCTTCTTCTTTACATCTTACGTAAAAACTCACGACGTTTTTATCTTGTTATGCAGCTGTTGAACAGCATGGAGCACAGCTGCAGCATCTTGGTGTCAAGTGTACCCAAGTCAACGAAAGCCAACGTCTCGCTTCGAGATCCATCAGAGGTGCAGGAATTTTTGCGACGATTGGTGCACTGGAAGAAATGGGGACCGGAGAAACGAAACAGCGGAACATACGGACGGCATTTCCTATAGACGACAATGATAGCAGCCGGCAACAACGATAATATTCTACCTCATGACCTCATTCGCCTGGTCAAATTTTGTCAATCCATCTTGACAAATTTTGTCATCCTTGTCAAGATTCCAGCTCCTCCCTCCTACCCACCCACTTCCGAGTCCTCGGTCGCGCCTCATCCTCAGCAGTTCGCTAAGAGGTTTCCATTGCCATTTTCAACCGGCAGGGAGCTTGTACAGAATATACAGGAGATGAGGATCGATGCTGTAGTGACGAGCGCATGAAGTGGTGGAGCTGGCCTTTTCCACTGTAGGCGACCCTTGTATCATGTATCGAACCTGACGTTCATATAGAGGAGGTATAGGGCACCACTACCCTTAATACTTACAGATGACTCTCTTTATATCATAGCCTCTCTTGTAATCTACCCTTCGTGATTGACAGCATATCACACCTCATGCATTTTTTGGACGCATCAAACAATTTCACTACTGTGTAAATTTCACTATTCTGTAAAGGTTCCTGTCTTACATGCAAGTGGCGTTGCTATAGTATCCTAGATATTTTCTTGCTTTTGGGATAATTCTAACATACTCGATGGCAGCAAGTAAAGAAGAAGATTTCGTTAATCATGAGAAGAATATCTATCATTGTGAAGTTTTGAGAACCTAACGTTAAAAAGCTTCAAAGCAGTTGTCCAGTTCCACTAGCCGACGAAAAACGAGAATATTGTATTCGGCATGGAGGGCAAGACTGTAGACTTGTATATTAAATGGTATGAAAACGTGATCTCTGCACTTGTTAAGCAACTTCTCCTTTATGAGCAATGAAATTACTCTGAACCAGCTAGACTGCCTTGTAATGTAGAGTATATTCTTTTATCCCAGTTAGTCATGAAGAATTATTCTGCGTTGAACTAACCAGTTTCTTTGTCGTTAATGGATTTTCTTCCGAATATAAGAAACTCACCTTACAGCTGAAGTAAAGTATAATTCTCTTTCTTGACAATGTTGCGACGAAAAGGTGCTCCAGTTACTAAACGTGGTATATGCATTGTTTGTTATAAAAGTTTGTTATTTTACTAATGGAAGGAAGAGCGATATCCTTCACGTATTGAAATTTTGTAAGTAACTGACTGCCCTGCTCAGCTTCTCAAGTTCGACCTCAATCTTTGCAGAAGTGTGACAACGAGAACAACACTGGATCAGAGTGATCTGCAAACGACCTTCATTTTTGTTACTTGATTGTCAAATGAAATAATTGGAACTATTGTAAGAAATCGGGAGTATCATTTAGACTGCTCACATACGCAAACCAGTCAATGGAATTCTTGTTCATTTGGCATTTGATCCTGTCGGGTCCCCCTATGAATTATCCATTCTCGTAAATGCAATCTCATCATTTTTTAATTAGAAGATATTTGAAAAAAAAGTCACATTCCAAAATCTTTTCCGTGAGATCTATTCGAAAACATAGTTGTTTTCCCTATAGAATGTATGATGAGGTGTATCATGATATTGAAGTTGCTCTTGGGATTGTTCGGGACTTGGGGCCCTGCCAAGTGTTTTCATCTTTTGAAATTGTACCTTCGAATTGAAGCGAGCAATAAATGAAGGCGATGAATTGATTGGCCTCCCATTCTCTCACTTTTTGGAGGGTTGACCATATTGAACTTATCCCTTATCTATAAGGATATGATTTGAGAAGATTGACATTAACCCTTCATGTAAGGCCCTTTGGGTCAATTTCACAATTGAATGAACTAATTCAGTGAAATTTTTTTGCCTTCTTTCGGCTCCAATATCACCTTGACTCTCCATGTAAAGCACCCATAATGTACAAAGGATGATTCATGATGTATGCACATTCAAATCATTGTTTTGTGCCTTCTCAAGGACATAACATGACATAAATAATATCCAAAAAGATATATGGTTATCACATTACAAGGGTCGAGGGGGTGTTTTCTAATTTATGTATGGCAGATTTAAAAGAATGAACTTTTGAACTCTCAAAATTTGGTTGTGTGGTTTTTTATGAGCATCTTGAGCAGAGTGGCTAAAAGGATGAGAAAGCTACATTCTGAATAAAAGGGTGATTATCTTTTCCAGGCTCTCTAACTCGCCAAATTCGGCGTTGGCAAAAAGTGGCCCTCAACCAGCCAAAGGTGGTCTCTCTCTATGATGAATTACCTGTTTGGCCTCCATCCAACTCTGAGCCTTTTAGGCATTGTCTTCTACAATTGACTTGACTTTGTCTTTAGTTAGCATGTCTTTTGGAGGAACTTCAAACCTTTTGAACTTTAAGAACTTTTGAGTTTTTGTTGTGATTTGGTGAAGTTCTCCCAATATAAGGACAAATAGGCTAAATTTAACAACCCCATACATGGCAACATCTCTCTAATCTTGGTGTTACTTCAGAGGATGCTCCAAGGAGTAGACAAAACAACATTTAGAATGTTATATAGTTATGACATTGCAAGAGGAAATACAAAATGTGAATTTGGTGACTGTGGGATTTGAACCCACGCATGCTTATGCATAGGCAGTCTTATGACCACCCCCTTAACCACTCGGACAAGTCAGCTTGAGTTCAATACGTGATAACAAAGTTGTGGTCTTGCAAATATATATACGATAGTATATGGTTTACTTTACTCTTTGTAGATTTTCAGTTTATGCCCGTCCATCAAGTCTTGTTCTATCATATTCATGTGCTTGTTTACTAACAATACCGCATTATGCATACATGCAAGCATAATTAAAAATGGACAATAAAGATTTCAGAAATAACATCAAATCTTTGAGATTTACCAAAAGCTTTAAAACTTTGTTTACAAAATGTTGAGTCAAATTCAACATCACAAATATAGAACAATTCTCTTGTTCCAAAATTGGCTTGTCAAAGGTACAAGTCCTACCAGACCCTATAAAAAAAACATTACATAATTGTATAAAACTCTGAGATTCATAACTCATCTTCCAAGCCCACAAGTTTCTTAAGTCGAAATGTACCATTTTGCCAAGTGGAGCAAGACCTGGTGCACAATTCTATGTCAAATCTGAAACTACCCACATAAACTTTAGTAGCTTCTCTTTCCACTCACTTCTACTCCAAAAGCCACCATCTTTCCTTCCTTCCATTTTCAATTCACCACAAAAAAAACAAAAAATAAAAAAACATCCAAAGCGACAAAAAAAAACATCCACTCACAATCTCATGAATTCAAGTCAATTGTTGGTCAGAGAAAGTAGGTCAAGCTTCTTCGTCCGTTTCGCAACGCACTCAATCTCTTTAGATCTGATAATCAATCTCCTTTTCTGTAGTAAAAAGGTGAAGAAGAAGAAGAAGAAATAGTCCACGGTCATGTTGGCCCACCTGCACAACCAAGTCGCCATCGCCATTGCAGACGTCAATTGAATTGAAGCACGAGCCATATGATTATGCTTACCACCCTCACGAAGGTTCTTACACAATTGCCAGCCACCAACATGCTAGACTGTGGTCAAGCAGAATCTGAGTAGCAGGACCATCATTGACACAGCCCATGTGATCACGTTCTTTTGGATGCATTGATCGAGGGAATTGTCCTACGTAAACCACCGATGGAAATATCTACCGGTGAATAAGGACTTATGACTATGGACATGTATAGTCATATTGTCTCGAGCGACTAAAGTAAACGTCTAAGAACATGACTTTTGAAAGTCATGTTATTATAGTTTGTGGTCACATACCACATGTTATGACTAATACTGTGTGACGATGAACCGTCAAAACATGGTTATAAGATGATTACGAAAAGCTGTATCTTCAATCATCTTAATCTTAGTTGCTCAAGACAATATGACTACACCCATAGTCGTAACACTTTGAAGAATGTGTTGTAGTGCTCATGATTCTCAAATTCGGTTCATTAGGAAAGTGGGAAGTGATTGAAAGGAAGGTTGTGGAATCTGGGAATTGGAAGTGTGCAAAGGAAAACGAATGTGATGTAGCTGATGGCAAAAATGAGTCGCATACAGTCGGCAGTGGTTTCACGAATCTCTTGCCCCCCTTCAGAATGTTGCAGTAAGTCTTGTCCTTCGCTCCATGGCTCATTTTGATCTTTGCAGAGACCAACCCTGTCGATATCGTTCGAAGAAGCAGTGTTCTAACAGCAATTAAAGACATTTGGTGTAGTATTTAATTCTTGTCTTCAAGCTTACCGAATGCAATGGTATTCTTTCGTACTGTTGGGGTTGAAATATTAACCAGGGTTAATTCTCCGAGTGTTCGATTGTCGGTTGTTATCTGCTTCATTTCATCGTGGCACTAATCTCCAGGATGTTGCTAGAGTAAGTGCCTCAGATTCGTAGAGAATTGATCGCTGCAGGAAATTAGAGGAAACCGAATTGATTATCACATCCTGGAATATCCGGCATTGACGAGGAAGTTCTTTGAGCTTCAATCGGTATCTTGTGCAGCAAGCACATGATGATAAAGTGTTTGAATGCCGAGTTGAAGCTCGATCCGTATGCAAACTTACATGCCACTTATTTAACACAAACATCACTCGATGGTACACAAACATCAATCAAGGTATGAGTAAGTATCCAAGAAATACTTGATTCTGAAAATGTTGTACGAAGTTGAAGAGAAGTCCTTGTTGAGTGCTCATGAGGCTTTCCAAACAGATTTGCATGGAATTTGTACGAGTGGTGTCTGCATGGGTTGAAGATGAGGTTCTGCATGAGGTTCTGCATGAGGTTTTGCATGGGTTTTAATTGGGGTTGACTGTACAAAGTATTTTGTGTATGATTGGTCATGTCTGCTGTACTAAGGGTATGTTGATGGGAATGGCATAAATGAAGAGCTAATTCTGAACAGCTTTTAAAAACCCGGAAAATGGAAATGATCATCTCTTCCTTCTGATTTGATTGAAAATTAGCACAGAAGGAATATAAGCAAATGTATATTATGGGACTCCTGCAAAGATAATTTCCCATGTTTTATCAACATTAAAATCCTCTTATAAGTTGTTTGAGTAATCGAGACTTCAATAGGTTTTGAATGTAGCATTTGAAGAGAATCGTGCTTTGTAATTGAAAAGGATTCATACAAAGACATATGAATATAGTTGTGAGTAGTTTTCAAAGTAAGGAGTACAATTTGCCAGTGTACACAATCAAGGTTTTAGTTCATTTATTCAAAAGTTGAGTCTAAAGTCCCATGTTAGCATGAATTTCTGGAGCTGATGCACATGGCCTTCCAAGGACTCTGTGTTTTTCCTTTTTCTTTCTCAGTATGATAACAATGTCTGGAGTAAAATGTTTTGTACTCAGACACATTTTATTGTCAGGTTTAATTCATCGTAGCAACCATGAATTTTATCTTCCGCTTACGAAACTGCACAATTCCTCAGGATGTTGGAGTGAGTGGCTCGCTTCTGATTACAGTCGATCATAGACAAGAGAGAAAGCCTGCAAGGAAATTGGAGGACGCTGAATTGATGATTACATCCTGGTAATTCTGGCACTTAACTGGGAATTCTTTCTTTGACATAGAGCTTCGATCGATCCTTTTGTGCAACTATAGAAGCGCATTATGCCGGAGAATTCGAATGCCAGTTGAAGCTCGATCGATATGCACTCTTACATGTATGAGCAAACATTAAACACCAATCGAGGTACGAGTAACTATGTAAGATAAGTGATGATTGCTCTCGCTTAATATATGTTGCAATTGATTAGCTTAAAATGAGAGGAACCATCTAGCATAAAGATTGTAATGAACAGTGAGTTTTTGTTGATTCCAATCATACTTAATAGCTGTGAGTTCTCAATACTGTTCACATTCTACGACTCAACAACTTTATATGTTTCTAAATATTGATGTAGCAATGAAAGAGTTTGCCATTTGATGAAGGGTATGTCTACCTTACGTCAATCTCCTCAATTCTCATGAAAATGATGATTGATCGAAACAAGAAGCTGAAAACTAGTTGCAAATTCCACTCATTATCAACATTATCCTTTGAATTAGTTACCCTGAATTCTGAAGAGATCATGAGAAGTCCTTGTTGAGCATGAGGTTTTCTAAACAGATTTGCATGGAATTTGTACGAGTAGTGTCTGCATGGGTTTGAAACTGAGATTTATTTGCATGGGGTTTTAAATGCCTGCCTGGGGTTGATTGTACAAAGTATTTTGTGTATGATTGATCATGTCTGCTGTACTAAAGGATATGTTGATTGGAATGGTACTAATGAATATAAATCATTTAAGAATTCATTGAGAATTCATCATCTATTCTAGTTGTCAAATGCATGCTACATTGAACTAACTCTGAACCACCGTCTGGGAAGAATTTTGCAACTTTCTGGCCAATATCCTACAATTCTACAATAGATGGGTTATTTTCCTTATCTTGTGTAGTCTATTTTTTGCTAATCTACTGGGAATAATAAAAAATTGTATAATATTGATGGGTTTTTTTGTATGATTTCAAAATCTACTAGTATGACCTTGTCGAAATCTCGTGATTCATCGACCCGTTTTGGGATCCAATTGTTTTCCACAACTCTACCGAAAAAACTCGCTTTCGACGACACTTCATGCGGATTTGACCGGCCGCTCCCAAGATCATAATGCCACAAAACAAACTACGTGCCTTAAATACAAACTAGTATGGTTAGCGCCGTTGCCACCAATATATTCTCAAGTTTTATATACTTAAGTAAGTTACTATAATTGTATAAAAGAATAAATGTAATAAAAATCTTCTATAATTAGGTCACTTTTGTAATTTTTGGTGATTTAGGGCCAAAAAATTCTTCAAAATTCAATATCTCGGGACTCGTCGTCTCTTTTGCGATCAGATTGTTTTCCACAACTTCACAAAAAAAATCCCTTCCAACGGCACATCATACAACCCGATCGGACAAGCGGTCCCGCAGATCATAATCTCACAAAACAAAGTCCTGAAAGTAGTAAATGCCTTAAATAAAAGCCTAAAATGGCCCGTGGAGTTGCCACAAATTAGGTCATTTTTATTAAATGACTCAATGACGCTACGACACCCAACGCATCAATGAAAACCATTGTATGCTCTACTCTATTGTACTTGGTGCATAATAGAGACAGCTCTTCACATCCTCACTACCAGCTCTTCACATCCTCACTACCAAAACTAGATGCTCTAGCTAACACGATAGAAGCAACGTCCTAGACGCAGAACACACACCCACTACCGAGACCATCTCTGCACCTGTTTTCAAGATCCACCGGTATGAGCCACGTGTTGAGTTACTTGAGTTCAGTGTGCTGTTATAAAATTCTCCAATAATTTTGTACTTCTTGGTGGTTAGGGGCCATAAATACTTCCAAATTCAGTATATCGGGACCGGTTGACTCGTTTTGCAATCTGATTGTTTTACCACTCCCAATGAATCCTTATGCGGCCAGATCCAACTCCCGGTTCCTATAATTATATTGTCACTTGCAAAACAAAAGACAACTCAACAGAACTCAAGAGAAAAGAACAACACTCAACATAACAGTACTGAACGGAACAAAACTCAACTCAACAGAACTCAACAGAACAACATAGAAATCAATTGAACGGAATAGATCTCAACAGAGATCAGAACTCAACAAAACAAAATTCAACAAAATAGAACTAACAAAACTCAATAGAACAGAACTCAACAGAACAGAATAGAACTCAACAGAACTCAATAGAACTCAATGGAACTCAATAGAATCAAATAAAACTTAACCAAACTAAAAAGAATAGAACAAAATAATAGATTTTAATTTGATTTGTTTATAAAACACTTATATCCATCACTTTGATTTATACAGTGATCCTGTTTCAGTTTTAAAAAAATTGTAACACGCAATTGCTTCTCACTTTGCCCATTTACACAATTCTCTTCAATTGCATAATCCCACATAGATTACTCACACAAAAATTTGATGTGTTTCTAAGAAAGTAAGAGAAAGTGAGGAGAAATAGAAAATATGAACAAAATATGAACTTAGAAATTCTATCACTTTTCGCACATTTCCAAAATGAAATAAAATAGAAGAATACTAATAATGAACCTATAAATAAACCATCTATACTACAAGTCTAGAGCTATAAAAATGAATTTTTCTACTAGTGAAGAAGTTAGTATGCTCAAAATTGCTTAAGATGAGGCACAGAAAGAGGTACATTATAGCCTCCATTTTCAAATTTCATTTTGTTTAGTTAAAGGTACACCTATAGCTTCGACTTCCAATAATCAAAGATAATCCAAACCTCATATTCTAAATTGCACATTCTTGAACATTAAAGGAGAGCAGAGTCGTTTCATGTTAAATGGCTAAGCCAAGGGGACACAAGATGAGATCTATAAGATAGTTCTTAACTTATCATGAGATAAGATGAACTATCTTTGCAATTCCAGTTGACAACTCTTAACAAATTATATGTCAACTTGGTCTACAATTTTTATGCCGAATCGCTATGTTCTCTTCTACTACAAAATCAATTTCCTACGCTACTTCCCACTGTAAATTTTGTGCTTATTGAGCATATTAGAGCAACTCTTTTCAAATACAGAATCCACGCACTCCAATCGAGATGGGAGGGAGCCCTTAGAAGAGACAACAAGTAAAAGGATTTACAAGGCACTTCTGTCATAAAACAGTTGCAATTTAACTCAACTTCAAACCTCATGTGGAAAAAAGAGAAGAGTTGTAGATGGGGCCAAGTTCACTAGGTAAAGTGTTGTAATTTATTCCTCTTTCCAGGTACATTCTTGTCACCTTTTTGCTGCTATAAGTAGATCTCTTTCCTTGCATGTGCATCTCTTCCTTTAGAGTTTAAAGTGACCAAATAAAATATATTAAAACCAAGCTAGATAAGGATTTATATGCTACATTGGAGCCTACACTATTTGATCACACTATGTTCCATTTTTTAGCATATTCATAAAACACTAGTAGAAAAAGGCACTAAAAGTACGTCTCTAATGACTTCAATGAATTGTCCATAATGATACAAGAGTGCTTGTTTTCATTGTGCTTCTAATGACATCAAAATAAATTATTATATTTTTCATTGTTTTTTTTTTTTTTTTTTTTTTTCTTCCTCGGTTGTAACAAGCATACTTTAGCATGCTATAGTGGTGCTTGGATTAAATAAACGTTTTCAGACAAACAAAAACGTTGATCTTATCTAAGCGTTGACCATAACAAAACAATGCTTCTTTGCATAATAAGGGGGCAGGGCCAGCGTTCTTAACTAGACGTTGATTTTAACAAGGTTGATCTTAATATCCAAGTACCACTGAAGATTAATTAATTTTTTTTAAAGAAAGGTGAGAAATAAAACAAGTTATTCTAATGTCATTAGAAGCACAATTAAAATAAGCAGTATTGTATCATCACTCTCGTACCATTTCCAACAAGTCATTAGAGTCATTAGAGATGTCACTTTTTGTGCCTTTTTCTACTAGTGATACACATAAAAACCTACAAAGTTTTCATTTGTTCCTTTAACAAGCGAGTCACACTTTATAATACTCACGTTTAATCGAGGTTCCCTCAAAACTATGAATTATGGGGAATACATCCACAAAACCTTTCTTGTTTGTATTCTAGATGATTCCTTTACTCTCCTTGTTCAATCGTGCATGCGTTTACGTCAGAAAACGCCGCTTCCTAAGCCAAAATAAAAATAAATCTCCCTCCTTGTGAGACTTCGCCTTCCTCGCGGGGATTTATTTTTACATTATCTTGTCCTTTAGGGGATTGTCTTATACATAGTGATCATGCTCCTCCATGGTCAGTTTTACCTGCAAGGTTAGTTACTGGTACTGCATATCTATCTCTTGTTTAAATTTTCCACCAATAAATAAAAAAAAAAAAAAAAAAAAAAAAAAAAAAAAAAAAAAAAGGTTCAATTCGGGTCAAAATTTCCAAAAGTAGAAAGATTTGAATTGATGCAACCGAGGCAACAACAACAGAGGCAGAGATTTAGTAGGGAAAGGACGGCTGAATTCCGTTGTACAATTACTGTACACGCACATCCAGAAACCCCCCCGGCTAAGCTCGCCCAAGCGGACTTGAAAGATTTGAATGTCAGGATTTCTGCTGATTCCACAACAATTGCCAGATCCTCTGGATTTCAATCTTGTGTGCTCGCATGCTCATTGCCAGTCACTCACTGCCTATCTTCAACCCAAATTGCTTAAGGTAGAAGTGGCTAAAACCGTCCGGCCCCAAAAACCGTCCGACTTTCAGCTTTGCATACTTGGAATAGTGGTGTAAAATATTAATTATTTGTTGATAGTCTGCAAAGCTAGTGCAGACTCCATCCCCAAAAAAAAGACATTTTTTGAGTAATCCTATAATTTCCTATGAATATTTGAACCCTGCTGTGCGGTTTTTGGGGCTGAGCGGTTTTAGCCACTCCTACCTTATTCCTTTTGTTTTCCCTCCACTGTTCAATCTGCATTTATTGCAAGATTAGATTCGAATACAACATTCAAAATCCCTTTTTGTGGTATCCAATGCAACGGTGTAATATGCACAAACTTTATCATGAGTGAAAAACATTGAAACTAGCTAGGATTGTGTATGATTCTCACTCCCTCTGTTCAGGAGAGGTTACGTAAGGTAGGAGTGGCTAAAACCGTCCAGCCCCAAAAACCGTCAGAATTTCAGCTTTGCATACTTGGAATAGTGGTGTAAAATTTTAACTATTTTTCGATAGTCTGCAAAGCTAGTGCAAATCCATCCCCAGAAAAAAGACATTTTTTGAGTAATCCTATAATTTCCCATGAATATTTGAACCCTAATGTGCAGTTTTTGGGGCTGGACGGTTTTAGCCACTCCTACCTTAAGTACTGCACGGTTCGTCCCGAACAGAGGGAGACTGTTATTTCTAGACCTGTAAGGCGGCCACATGTACGGACCTGCAACATTTCAGGGCCTTCCTAGTAGTAAAGGGTTCATAAGTAAGTGTACATGACCTTCCCAGTTGTAAAGGGTGTGGACACGGGGGCCGTAAACAAGTGCTACCAGTGTTTCTCCGAGCCCCATCAGCCAATTAGATTTTTTCTTGAAAATCCCTGAAGTTTCCGGTTAACATCCCTCATGGCCGTTTCTGATAATTTTGAATTCAAAACTGGGGTCTCTGACCCCATTTGGCATTTTAAGCCTATACATTAAAACTATGATCCTGTTTACAACACCTTCTACATAGGTATGCAAGGGTGGTGAAATTTAGAAAAGTAAAAAAAATAATCAGTTAAGCGGTTGAGTGAACAGTTAGAGTATGTTTATTTGCAGACGGTTCTGCCTGACTACTCTATCCGTATAATCAACTGTTCGCGAGTAGGAAATTGCAATTCCTGATATGAAGAAGGCTGCTGACGACTGCACCAACACTCTTGTCAGATCTTCCATTTTGACAGACTGTTCAATATCGATTATTGTCACATGTACCATCTACAATCACTGTGTATAACAACCATCAGAAACATTCCAGACAAATGGTGAGATTCATATGAAACAAAAAAACATCATCTTTATGAACAAAAATCGCTTCACAAGTGTACAAAAGGGGAAGCTCACTAGCTATCTAACAATTCCACAACCATCGATCGATCGATTCCGTTCTTCCGCTCCGGCCTGGACGTGATTATGTCCACAGCCTCTCATCTATCTATCTAACAGCACTCCTATGGATCCAAAGCTCCGGTCAAATCATGTGGGGGGAAAGAATTTGTGGAGGCCGAGAGGGAGTCGGTAAAACTCGAGGTTTCTGGCATCGCGATCGAAGACGCGGAACTTGCGGGTCCACAGCATGCCACGATCCTTCTTACTCACATGCCGGGTCAAGGTATTGTCCAAGAAGGCCGCGACGATAAGGGCCACGATGATCGGGGACGAGAAGAACCCGTTCACGATGTCGTTGAACCAGCGGGCATGAGTGTACACTGGTCCATGCCCTGCTCGGATCGTGAACTCAGAGAAGTACTGGGGGACTGAGAGCCCCAGGAAGATCGAGATTCCCACGATGAAGATGTTGCGTGTCATGTTCATGTTGGCGAATTGGAGCTGGGAGATTCCGGTGCCCACTACCATCCCGAATGTTATGCAGAGGATGGCGGCGACTATTGGTTGGGGGATGGAAGCGACAATGGCGCCGAACTTGCCGAAGAGCCCGAAGAAGATCATGAAGGCGGAGGAGATTTGGATCACGCGGCGGCTGCCTACGCGGGTCAAGCCGACCAGACCTGCATTCTCCCTGTAAAGAAAGACATTGATCGATCAGAATGGTAATAGACATGAGACCATTCTGTGACAATGAAGCCGTGATCGATCAGGACGGTGAAGCTCTTTATCTATGATCAATCGGGAACCATGATGTCATGCTCGATCAGAGCGATGGAGGTTGTAAAGACATGATCTATGAAAGCTAGAAAGCCATGATTTATGGGAACTGTGAAGGTATGAATCCATGATCCAATCTGAACGAAGCTATGAATCCATAGTTATCAGATCTGTGAAGCTACAGAACGGTACTGAGTAGACAAGTACACCCATTAAGCCCTGATCGATCAGAACAATGAAGCTACTAGAGCCGTGATCGATCAAAACTGAGAAGCTCAAAGGTCATAGACGATTACGAAATGTAGCCACGAAGCCAAGATCGATGAGATGAGGCCACAGAGGAATGGACGATCAGAGCCATTAAGACATGGACGACCAGAGCAACGAGGCCGTGATCGATTAGCACGAAAACCAGCCAGATTCGGGTTAATACAAACGAAGAGTGGGACTTACGGGGCGACGGTAGCTCCAGTGAACGTCCCGAAAACGCCGTTCAGCAACACGCCGATGCCTTGCCAACCGATGCCGCGGCTGATGACGTGAGGCGGCGGGGGAGTGGCACCTGCGAGACGAGAGATGGCGTAGAAACCTCCCGTGGACTGCATCAAATGGCACACCATCAATTCAACTATCACATCCATGAAAAATCAGAACGGTGAAGAGCATCTGATCTGAATTTATTCAAGGAGAGGAATGTGAGATGTGACGGACCTCGACGAGTGCGGCGAAGGCGGCGGTCATGATGGCGAACGCATTCCCGGCGTCGAAAGTCGGCGCTCCCCACTGAAGTGGATACGGCACGCGAACCCACGGCGCAGCACTCACCAGTCCCGCTCTGTCCGTGCGGCAATGGATTTGCCCTAACTCCGAGGCGTGGTCGTAGGCACCTGCCACAGTGAGGATCGCTGCGTACGCCCACACTATCGCCACGCCGATGATTACGGGAAATAGCTCGAAGAAATGTACACCGCGATAGTGGAAATGCCTCAGATACTGCGTGCCAGCCAGCCAACCAACCGATCAGCCCTGTCCACAGAGTTGATCACTTCCTCACAGACGTTCGATCCCTTATACTCAAAAGCTCGGTACCACTTCCATCACTCACATCGATCTCTCACTTTAACGAGATCGTTCACTCACTTCCAGGAGCTCGGTCAATCATGTACGCCACAAATGTTCAGAATCTGGATCAGTACTCAGTTTGAGTGCTGACATTCCAATACTTCATCCGTACTCCCAACAATCTCTCAGATTTAGTAGGTCGATCACTCACAATCGAGAGCTCCATTACTCACGTACAGTGGCTCACATTGACAAGGTCGGTCGTTCACACACTATAACACACACCCACGAAGCTCGAACACTTGCATACAGTAACTAACTTACCTGAGACAAGAGCAGGATGACGAGCAGCGCAGGAATGCCAACTTCAACACACTTGCCAACCTGCAGGACAACATCACGATCAAGGAGTTACGGAACATGGATACTAGCAGTTCGTCTTGAAATGTTTGAGATCTCGACGACGTACCCCTGGGAATCCGCGTTCGAAGAGGCCGAGCCCGACGAGCGCTGTGACAGGGGCAATAACGATGGGGCTAATGAATCTGCACATAGTAATCACGGTCAAGATCCAATCACCGAGCATGTGCACAAATCACAGCTATCGTCTTCCTTACCGTGCGGCGATTCCCCAGAGACCGCTAAACCCGAGGATGATGTTCAGAGCCGACCCCGCGATGAACGCCCCTTGCACTTCCCGCATGGATCGAATGAACCGCTGTACGTCACACGAGCGAAAACTACGGTCAGTCTATCTGTCACCGTACCTTCTTCCGATTAGAAATTCAAAAAAAGGCGAGTGCGTGCCTCGTGCGGGTCTGCAATCTCAGCGAGGCTTGGAGTGAGGATGATGGAGATCGTGGGTGCGAGGAAGTAGAAGGAGCTCCCCATTACTGCCGGTAACCGCGTCCCTAACGTTGTCTGCAGGAACGTGTTGATTCCGGACACGAACACCACTGTTTGGATCACCCTCACGAAGTCCCGAGTCTCGAACTGCACGCAATCGATATATCAGAACACTCCCACAACTGCAATTCATCGGCTGAAAGATGGGATGACCACTGTTCACTCACCGCCGCCGATACGCCCGTGTTGGTTTGGAAGATGAGTAGCGGAATCAGCACCGCCGTTCCCACCATTGTTACATAATGCTGAAAGGCCAACAATATCGCCTCCGCTGCACATACACACGCGCGCAATCCAGCCGCCCCCAAATCAGCGACCACTACGAAAAGCTCGCAACATCTATTAATACGAAGCTCCCAGTTGATCACGCTCGGAGCATCAGTCACCACTTCAAAACTCGCACAATCCTCACAGAGCTCGAAGTTGGTAAAGCCCACACTTTAAACAGAGAATTATTAACATCAGATGAAACACCAAACATACTCCTCTCAAAACACGCAATCGAGCAACCCCCAAATTCCGCCACCGTAACAACAATGCAGAATGCTCACAAAGTCTGGACAATGCTCTCAATTGATCAAGCTTACAGACTCAGTCACAGTTACACCTCACAGAATCAATACAGAGCTCGAAGCTCCTCCTGAGATACTTGCACAAACCTCTCAGAATCAACGCCGAAGTTACCGAAACCTTACACAACCATGAAAGGTTCACAACTTACACGAACCTCTACAAATGCTCAAGCTCACCGTCACTCAATACACTCAAACCTCACAAAATCCATAGAGGATCAATTCATGGAATGAGAATGATGCCACTCACGCCAGTGGGGGTTGTCGTTGATGCAATAAGCCAAGCCCGGCAGCTGCTCGAGGGCCTGGTGGTTGAGATCCTCGCCCTTGCCTACAGGGGCCATAGCCCCGCCACCCGCCATCCCACACTCGAATCACGTCCAACCTGCACGTAACACTCGCAACTTACAGACTCAAAGTTCCACCAAGCATGAGAATCGTCTGCAAATCCAGAAGCATGAATCGGTTGACACAACTCAGTGGCAGAGGAGATGGTGATGAGCCTGCGCTTCTGAGGGAGGGAGGGGGAGGGGAAAACGGTCTTGTAGTACATGGATGTGAGTGCAGGGGGGGCGGTGGTGGCGGCTGCCCTTAATTTCATGTCATCTCTCTTCCTGTGACGGTGTCTCCTCATTAATGATGCTCTTAACTATTTCCATCTCCCTCGTTCTCTCATTCTCTCTGTGTTTGTGTTTAGGTTTTAACTTCTGTCTGTGTCTTAAACTCTTTTGTGTGTGTGGGTGTGTACATACTTACTTGCTAATTAGCTGTTGAGCTTTTTTCAAACCTTCGTCTGTCAGTCCACGGTCCCCGTGATAGCTACTGTATTGCTCTACTTGACAGTATGCTCGTTTTGAATTAGGACGGTGCCTGGGGTATGTGCGGTTTCAGTTCAGGTGAAATTGGAATCACTTAATTCGTTATATTTAATCAATGGCATGCTTGGATGTTATCAGTGCACAGTTTTGAGATGAATTGAGGAAGATCATTGGTATGTTTGAGTGCAATGCAACTGTGGATGTGTGCTCATATAGTTGAATGTTCTAACTTAATAACTGATGTGTGGGTTTCAGAATATTAGAATTTAAGATGAACTTTAGTGTAAGTACGAGGGGGCAATCTTGTTGAAATGGTGGTATTTCAAGTGCCACTTTGATATACTCAAACCATTTTGTGTGCCACCCCATAGCACTCCAATTGTTCAAATGGTGGTATTTCTAGCACACCCCACTTGTTCAAATGGTGGTATTTCTAGCACCCCCTCTTCTTTGAATTATTACTCTAATGCAATATCACCCACACTTTTACCTTGGATTCTAACCCTCTAGAATTGCCAACTTTGTAAAATATTACCATTTTAGTACCAGAATTGAGTTATTTATATCTAAGCACAAGCTACATGCCCTAAGTTGGATATATTTCATTGATAAGATAAATGAATAGTCACCTTAACTTGTCAAATATTATGATACAAGTTGTGTTATGGGGAGTTTTGTTGTTGGAACTCTTGGGTTTTTTTATACTTGACATGTAGATCTGTGTAGTGTTGGATTTGGTGCAAAAATGGGTGAAGCATCAACCAAGCTTACCGTGGTACAATAATATCCTATATTTTCGAATTTCAACTACGTACTTTTGGCTGAAGTTAGACGTACTTATAGATTTTTTTGTACTTGTAAGTATCCATCATTAAAAGAATCTAAAGACCTTGAAAGTATGAAAACGTTTATATGTATGTGAAATATTCTTGGAACAAATACAACATATTCTCTAACCATGGCATCAACCCTCAAAGTTCTGTTTGACCCAAAAAAGAAGTTTCAAAGGGTTTCCGTGATCTTAGATGAAGTACCGTATGTCATTTATCCTTCTCAAATTTTGAGTGGACATACAAAATTTGAAATTTTCAAAAAGAAGCAAGTCTTTTTTTTAGAGAGATGGCTTACAATTTAGAAATTAATTGATGTCTTAATTTTATAGCAACACTAGGAGAGTTAGACACTTCTTTTTTAGATTTTATATTTTATGATTTTATAACAATGTTCTTGACTAGATGTACTTGTATCACCAACAAACTCAAAGTGGAAGTTTCATGAAATATTCAAGGGTCGGTTTCAAGGTTTGAAACTACGCAAATGCTACATAAAATATTTTAATCCACTTGGGAACATTATGATATATACTTATATGCTTGAAGAACAAACAATGCACCGATTTCGGTATGTGACTTGGAGATCAACTTAATTTCAAACTCATTCTTGGGACTTTAATACCTAACAGATTACATTCTTAATTTCATCCTAAAATGCACTTCAATTGTCACTAGTACAAAGAGAGCATGTTTAATACGCCCCAATGAAGGGAAGAAGGGGTGTTGGGTATACCAGCGTGTATTGAGTATACAGCTTGGTGTAGAACGCCTCAAGGCTCATTAATTGCAAGTGCTATTAACGCGAGAGATTTGCCAATCAAGTGGGACCATGTGTCAGTGTGACAATTAATGTGAGAAAAAATCTTTCCGCAACCGCACACACCAAGGGTTAAAAGAAGCACCCAATGCCATTGTAACGGTTCGAATGTGCTAGAAGTACTTACTACGCAGTCACCTCACTTGACCATTGACCTACCTAAGGAGCTCACTTGACCATTGACCTACCTAAGGAGCTCACTTGACCATTGACCTACCTAAGGAGCTCACTTGACCATTGACCTACCTAGGAGCTACTGCTCATGTCTCCATATGGGGTGGGGGGTTACTAATACCGATCACAAATACCAATACATGGGGGAGGGGCAAGTACATGTATTTACAATATCACATGTAAACATGGGGGCTAGACACGAGAAGTGCTACTCAATGAACGAGGAGAACCGACAGCTCCTTACATATCGTCCGGTTGAAATCAAAATTAGCCGGCTGAAGATCCGATAGAAAATGCAAAAGTTAAGAAATCAACCGAAGCACGCAGTAAAAGCCGGATGTCTACCCATCTCCTATGATGAGGAGTTAGAAAAATACTGATACAATACTATACAATCATCCGTTCAGCACACCATCAGTCGACCTTTATGTCTTTTAGTGTTTCAAAGTGCTATTATGGTGCTTAAAGGTGTTGTTTTTGTGATCAATGTGTGTTTTTGTGTTGAAAAGTTGTTTTTGTGTTTGAAGCTTGATATTTTTGCATTGGAAGGTGTTTTTTTTGTGTTTTAAGATGTTGTTTTTGTGTTGAAAGGTGTTGCTTTTGTGTTTGAAGGTGCTCAGTTAGTGATCTAGTGTGTTGTTTTTGTGTTATAAGGTGTTGTTTTGGTCATTTAGGGTGATGTTATAATTGATAGCTTCAAGAGTAATAACACTTGGCATTATTTTGAATTTTTGTATTGATTTTTTATTTACAAACCGAAGGAAATTTTACTATGTAGGATATTGACCAAATGCTTTTAAAAATTTTAGGACAAAAAACCGATCAAGGAAAAAACAACTAGGACATTGACCGATCTAAAATGAAAAACTTAGGACATAGCCGGCCAACAATGATCCTTAACCGAAGATTTCAAAAGACATAGGAAAAATATTGAAATTTTCCAAAACCTCCCTGTTCACTGGTGCTACTAACCTTGTTTTGCACCAATGACAACACCTAGTATTAATACCTACATGGTGTACTCCCATGGTAAAATCAAGCCAGTTTTGCATTAGTGTGTCAAAATGATTTCTTTTTCTATTACATAAAATAAAAATATGGCCCATCTTTAACTAATTTCCAACCCTTTTTGAAAATTTACAAAAAAAGTTAGTTGATAAACAATACTATAATAGCTTATTACAATCTCGTGGTTCCTAACGTTTTCTTCTTCCACGTGTCTCACACCATGCCCAAACCTTGGGAGGCCATAAGGGAGAGTGCTCTAAAATTGATCACTATAAATAATTAAGCTCTAGGCTTCTTCAAGGAGAGCTACATAGTAGCTTCTGAACTTTATAATACCGTCCATGATGTCACTACGGATATTATAAAGTGTCAAATTAGGGCGTTATTCTAGGAACACCTACAAGTGTACCTTCAAAAAAACAGAGCAAAATGTAAAAGAGTTCATAAGGGATGAATTCACTTGGACTATCCTTCTACTTATTTCCCCATGCGTTTGAATTGCTTACACTTCTAACTTCGCCACAACTATACCATGCTTAAATGTGAGCCATTATTGAGTACTCTCCCTTATCATGGCTTAAAACCTTGCCACTTGTATCCCTTGAACTTATGTTTACTTTCAGTTAAATGTTTGTCTCACCTGAGTTGTAGGTTTCATAAAAGTACAAGGGCTTCTTTTTGAGGTCGGCATTCCTAGAGTATTTATCTAACCTATACTTGGTGTATGCCAACAATCATGGTCGTAACACCAATGAAGAAACTACTAACCTCTCTTTAGGTGAACCTACCTCAGTTGAAATTTGAATGGCTATTTATGATACCCCTTTTAGAGATTTCAACTTGATTAATTGATTAGGGTGTTTGTTATCATGTAAACAATACTAATGGAAACATGGTCTGCGCACACCCCACAAGTACACCTGTGGCACACTACACCCACACTACAATATTCAAGCACTTTGCAAAGTTAGAGCTTGGTTGTACACGAACCATATTTCCAACTGCAAGCAATTTACACTACCTTGACGCGCTTAGTATAATCTTCACATGAGGTTCATACTCAATTATTCCTCTCTAAAATATGCTTGATTTCAACATAGTCATCTCTTGCAAGGACTTCCAAGGCAACAAGGTCCTCAAGCCCTTTAATACTCTAATGACTACACTATCAATTTTGGATTCGTTCATAGTCAGGAGTGGTGTGGTAAGTGGCTCAGAAGCCAAACGGCACCACGAACCACTCACAAGACCTATCCAAGTAGAAGGTTCATCACAACCTCCAATTTCGAATTCCAATGTAACTATGGTGTACGTTTCACCTTGAGCGGTTCCGGATACACCTACAAGTTCCCATTTCAAAATATATAACTAGTTCATTATTCAATGATTTCAATTGGTCCAATCTCCAACATACATTACATACCTTCCAAAATTGATTCCCATGGCAACTCCAAAATGAGCATGCCAATCCAAAATTTGAGCGGTTCATGGGCCACTTAGCATGCTCATCTTCATCTATGACTTCAAATGGAGTAAAAACCCGAAACACCAAATTTTTTTTCGCATGAGCAACATAAAATCAATGCATGAAGCCTAAGGCATCGTTCATGCACTTTGCAAAATTAATATAAAAATGTGTAACATCAACATGCGGCCAATTAGCAAGACGACGAGCCTCATCACATCAACAAAGCGGGCGATAACCTAGCGACCAAAGCGCGCCACATAATGGCAACCATGATTGATACGCAGCAGCTTCCAACATCCATGAAAAAATCTTCTCATCAAATGCATATACTGATGATAATTACGGCTAATTCATCAAACAATTAAGGGTACTTAATTACATACTAATCATGTGTGTCCTGTACAACTCTTACTAGCTGTTGTAATTTGAACCTCGCCATTATTTTACTAAGCCAGTTTTTGAATGGGGTTCATGGACCATGTTTAAATTCTAGCTGTTGGGAATGTCCTTTTTAGCGGAAGTGATGAACCCCCAGGTGCAGTATAAATGGGCCTCCTCGTTTGTTGTGGATTTCAATTGCTTTTGTAGTCGACCCATTTCGGTGGTCAATGATCCGATTTGAAAACCATAAAGTGTGTTGCTACTAAATAAGTGTTATCATTCTTTGCTTCAATTTGGATGTTCATTCTGGCTTGCAAATTTGAAATGAGCTTATAACTTTGTTCTTTATATGCGATAATTAGCTCATTGTTCATGCATAATTTGTATCTCTTCTTCTAGTATTGTGGTTTGAAGCAATTTTTAAGGAAAATATTGCCTAGCATTTACGATGGAGTGAGAAGTCATCCCTTGAAATCAACATGAATAATAAACAAATCTTAACTTGGTAACTAGTCCATGAGAGATATCACCAAGTTCTCATGCACCACCATTGAGTTTTTAGTACGGAACGCACCACAAGCCTTGGCTTGGTGGTTGGGGCTTAGGCCCCCAATGAGGAAGTCGTGGGTTCTATTCCCCATGCCGGCGTGGTGCTCACCACTATAGTCCACCCAACTATTGTGGGAGGTCCTTGGACCTTGTTGTATGGGTACCTCAAAGCCCTTTGGAGGATACTATGTCAAGTATCTTCAAGGCACTAGTAACTAGGCTAGAAACTAGCGTAGTTATAGTCTCCACCCTCGAGAGGGGGAAGTAGTATTGTTCTAATTTCCCCTTGTCCGGTGGCCATCGGGATATTAGCATTACGAACAGACACTTCATTCACACCGGCCCCTTAGAAAGGGACCGGAGTTTCTATCTATCTATCTATCTATCTATCTATCTATCTATCTATCTATCTATCTATCTATCTATCTATCTATCTATCTATCTATCTATCTATCTATCTATCTATCTATCTATCTATCTATCTATCTATCTATCTATCTATCTATCTATCTATCTATCTATCTATCTATCTATCTATCTATCTATCTATCTATCTATCTATCTATCTATCTATCTATCTATCTATCTATCTATCTATCTATCTATCTATCTATCTATCTATCTATCTATCTATCTATCTATCTATCTATCTATCTATCTATCTATCTATCTATCTATCTATCTATCTATCTATCTATCTATCTATCTATCTATCTATCTATCTATCTATCTATCTATCTATCTATCTATCTATCTATCTATCTATCTATCTATCTATCTATCTATCTATCTATCTATCTATCTATCTATCTATCTATCTATCTATCTATCTATCTATCTATCTATCGTGCGGCATTGTGATGGTGTCGGGAGGGCTTTTACAAGCTTTGAAAGAAGTTCTTCAAATATAAAAACTCATTTGAACGTGCTCTAGATTGTGGCATGAAGTAGAAGTGATAAAAATCATGCATCAATGATGAACTATGGTATTTTTTTAGAAAAAAACATTTATGCTCATTTCAAATTTGCAAACTAGAATGAACATTCAAATTGAAATTGAGAATGGTAACACTTGTTCATAGGTAGTGTATAAAGTACTTATAATTGTTTATATTCTTTTCATTGATGAATCTGTAAAACCGTGTTCAAAATATAGTAATCTTCATTGTGGTTGTAACGCATTTTTATTACAGTTTTGGCATCAGAGCATTTTTGAGTGCGCACGCAATATTCAAAGTTGATAGGAAAATGATTTCTCGGTGCTGAATTCGTAAATGAAGTGTACTGTACATTTTGGGAACCCTGCAATAATAATTTCCCAAACTTTCCATGTTTTGTCAAAATACAATGTTCTTTCAAGAGTTATTTGGGACTTTGAAGAATTCGAAGAGGTTTAATGTAGCTTCTAAGAAGAACATTTATTATTAAGGCAAGTAGTTTGTTTTGTTTTGTTTTGTTTTGTGGGTGAGTGATATTATGATCTCGGGCACCACTAGTCGGATTGGAGCGCATAAGGTGTCGTTGGGAGGGGATTCTTTTGTAGAGTTATGGGATACAATTGAATCACGAACTGGGTGGACGGGTCTCAAGATATGGAGTTTCTAAGTATCCATGACTCCAAAAATAATGTATATTATTTATATGAGCGTGGCAACGCTGTGCAGGCGTACTAGTCTATTATATAAGGAAGATCATTTTGTTTTGCACGTGACATTATGACCTTGAGAACGGCCAGTCGGATTGGAGCGCATGAGGTGTCGTTGGAAGCAGAATTGTTTTTAGAGATGTGGGCAACAACCGGATCGCAAATTGGGCGGACGGATCCCGAGATTTCCAATTTCCATGTAATTATGGCCCCCAAATCACCAAAAATAATATACTTTTAAATCTAGCAAAAAAACAAGAGGGGCATGGTCAAAGTAGGCTTCGCAACGCGGCAAGGGCATTCTAGTCTACTATTTAAGACATGTACTTTGTTTTGATTTGATTTTGTGAGTGCCCCTATGATATACCAAATCGTCGGTCGAATTGAGACGCATGAGGTGTCGCCGGGAGCGGATTTCTTTTGTAGAAATGTGGAAAACAATTGGATCGCAAACGAGAGGACAGTTCCCAAGATATTGAATTTCCAAGTAGTTATGGCCTCCAAATCACCAATTTTGATTGCAAAATGTCCTAATTTTAGATTCAGCACAAAAGAAAGAGAACCCAACCACAAAAGAATCATGTTGTTTGAAGCTACATAATCTATTTTATAAAGCGAGTTGTTTTGTTTTGACATTATGATCACCAACAACGTTGGTTAGATTGGGTCGGATGAGGTGTCGTCGTAAGAAGATTCTTCAGTAGTAAGTTTGTTTTTCTAGCTTTTCTAAGGAAAATAATTGGATCGCAAAACGGGGCGACAGGTATCAAGATATTAAAATCTTGAAGTACTTATAGCATCCAAATCACTAAATAATGTATATTACCATGGCAACGCCATTGGGACGTACTTGTGTGCATTTGAGGATAAGCTTGAAGGTCGTAGTATGCCCATGTTCCCTCACAAATAACATGGTTATGCCTAGCACGAGTGCTTGTTGGGAGTGCTTTGCTGCGTGGTGTGCATGATAAAGGATATATCTTAGCAACTTTTCGGGATGCAATGATATGGGAGATATGGCTCGATAGGAACTCTATGTCTTCTCTCACTCGCCAAGGACCTTGCAATATGTGGAGATCAAGATCTAGGACGTAATGACGAAACATGGTTCCGCACTTTGGAGGCTTCTGCAAGTAATAATCCAAGCAACAACAAAAAGTTTGTAGAGCGTTTGAGCAAAAGGCGACTCTTGTTCCCTAGGGTGGAAGTTAGAATAGAGAATCAACTTATGTGGAGGATGGATCCGGTTCCACTAAATTTGATAATTAATGTTAGATACACTAATTTACATAAACATGTTATAAGTTTTTACTGTTGTTCAATAATTTTACCCACTATATTGGCAAAGATGGGGGTCCTTATATAGTATCAGAATCAATGCTCTTGGTAAATTTTTTAAACAACAGTAAAAACTTACAGCATTTTCAAATCTTATAATAATATAACACTAATTATCAAATTTAGTGTAGCCATATTGGGATGAGGTTTGGTTTTGGTGGAAAGTGTGAGGTGCCAAGGGGAACTTAGTCAGTGGAAGCTAGTAGAAGCATCACAGAAGTGTTGGAGTCTAGGAGTTTAAACTAACAATGTCTTCTTGATTGCACTTATTAATAGAAAATATATGAATTGCAAGATTGCTTACTCTAGTTCTGTATGTATTTATTGCTCAATAAATTCATATATCCATTCTCTATTTTGAATATAATTTTTAAAAATTAAAAAATTAAAAGAAAAATATTAGATGACATGGTTATGACTTCAATATGATGTATGCAGAAAAAAAAACAAGCTACATTAATAGTCTGTCTTATTTTGTTTCAGTTGTTCCTTTTCACTTATTATCTTTTACAACCGATGCTACAGGAAACTATTGCCTCTCGTAACGACAACATGAACTTTCTCGTTTTGAAGTATCAGAAGATGCAAAATCTTAGTTCTGTCGGTCTTGATACGAGGCTGATGCAATTATGAGAAAAACAACCTTCATATCGATGAAAGCTAACAGAGGTTATGAAGTCTTTCCCAGAAGTGCCCGTACGTTGAAGTACAGGTACATCCACTAAAAGGAATTCCTAATGTGAGATCCGTCCAAGTACAGGCTGATTCTGCTGGACATGAATTGTTTTGCTGAAATGGGGGTGACAATCGTGGCAAATGGAAGTGAGGAGCACCTTCAATGGAAGTCAACATCAATGATATGGATGTCTGCAGCAAATCAAATATTAGATTCGATCAAAAGCGGTGTTCAAGCCAAACCTGGTAAGACAACAAGAGAATCAGAATCATGCATGGCCTAACTTTTATTCTTGCATGTCTCTTCCACGGAAGGATAAACTGAAGTTTTTGTCTGCCAAAATCAAAAACTTGCATTAACTGCAACAATACTAACCTGCCTATTGCCATGTCTAAGGCCCAATATGAGATTAGCTGTTAAAAAATGAACGTCCGAGAACGAAACGCTCATGAACAGTAAATCAACGTACTTTGTACAGTTGTCCAAAAATTACGGAGCTCCTCCCTGGTGCGTCAGAACATCCTAGAGGAAGAACGTCATGATTTCCATAGAATGTGCCACATTTCAATCATGACGATTCTTCCTCGAGGATGTGTGACATGCACACCAACTGATTTGGGATTACAAATTTGATTGTTCTTGCCTGTTGTCACTGCTAGAATCTCCTCCCTGTCGATGTTTCACATCGCATACAGGCCTGAAACATTGAAACAGCTCAACGAGCTTTAGCAGAAACAAAATGATCTGAAGAGTTTCTCAATCTCAGGTCGGAGGATAACATTATAATTAAGAGCTTAGTACTCACAAGTTATAGTGGTTACAAAACAAACTGTTCCCAGGATAAGAGTTACCAAATAAATGCCTCTGTGAACGTTCTACTAAGATGGTGGAGGTCCCCTCGCCTCCCCACGAATTGGACCCACTGAGCATTATAATCAAGGCTTCATAAGCCAGGCATAGAATATATGCAACCATGTCGCGTGCGATTTGCAGCCAAATATAAACTAGCAGAAACCGGCAAAGAAATATTTTAGTGAGAAGAAAAGCGGCCGCTAATTTCTACCAACGGTAGGCATTACCATATATAATGCTAATTAACGTTCCTTTGAAAGTGGAATGCAGCACCATATTTTAATAAACGTTTCTTTGAGTTGCAGAAAGTGAGATGTCAACTAATCAACAGAATGAAGAAGAGGTGACTCTTACATGGAACGGAAAATATTGTATCCCAGCAGCAGAACGTCGGAGCTGTACAGATTCGGTGACTCTTTTCTGGTTTACTGACAACGCGTGAGAGTTTTCGTCCTGACGGTCTGCTTAGAGCCTGTTTCATCTCACCACGACCGCCCCATGTCCCGTCCTTACCTCCAGGACTTACCACCTCTGACTTTTGCGGATGCATGGGACTTGAGTTTCTTACTCAAAACAAGCTTCTGCATTTTCCCGTACGCTTCATTCCACGTTCGAGGTTGCTTGCGATGAGTCTCCTTTTCCTCAGGAGGAGGAGAGTCGGATGTATCGGAACCGTTGTCAGAAGTCTCCATTATACTACCTGTCTCACCATCTGCAATGGTCATGAAACAATAATTTTAGCCTTCAACATCCTGCAGAAAGAAGAAATGCCAGTCTCTTTATCAAAGGCAGATTGTGGTGGACTTCCACATCTAAACTGATAAGCCAATTAACAAAGACTAATAAGATTGAGGATGCCTGAAGAGGCTACTTTTATCCAATCTCACAGACGTTAAGGGCGAGAAACAGATTTTCATGGGTGGGGGATGGTATGATGAGGACATCAAGTACCTATCTCGACCACTCGCTCAAGAAGTTCGTCCATCTCATGGTCACTCAGCTCCTGTGGTGCAGAGCAGTCGGCCCTACAACAAAAATGTGATACGTAAGTATTCAGGTCAAGACAAGGAGGGCCCTTTTAGTAGCATGTCCACTGGTAACATCTATAACGAAACACGAAAGCATAACTTGACCGGCGCCAACCTTCTCGGATCCCACTCGTTTTCTGAACAGATCCAACTTGCAGGCACGAATGCGTCGGCCGGGAGCCTTCGCCAGCATCCACAGTCATCGCATTTCACCCACTGGTCATCCCTAGACTTGCACAAATTGAATTCCACTTAGTAAAGGTCTAGCAGCTCATAGAAAGAATACGTGATTGACGCTGAACGTAAGTCTCGGATACAGAGGCACATTAGTTACAGTGGACTTCGCACAACTGACATCGTCCATTATCGTGCTTGGAAATACCTCTATCAATTGTATTCGAGTTACACAAATTTAACAAAACTAGACGTAACGGAGGGAATCTTACTCGGGAATTTCAGCGCTGTAAAAAGTTTTCTTCGTAAGAACCGGAGGCTCCTGCTTAGACATAAATCCAAAATTAGTGAATACAGTTTGGAAGGCTAAGATGCAGTAAGTGGTGATGGAAATTAGGTGCACTTGTACTCAGGCAGACAACAAAATGAGCACCTCTTCAAAGACGCTTGTAACGCAATATCTAAGCTGGTGAGTTTTTCCCACTCCATGTACAAAATAGGTCAAATATACTAAGATGTCTATCAGAATATTGAGGGTCACCTCGCATTCTTCGACCTCATATCCTTGAACGACGGTGGTGCTAACGGTAGCACCAGGAGGAGGCCGAAAGAGATTCTGAATATACTTCCAATCGTAGTAGTCGTCCACAGTCAATCTCGGACTCGTTTCTTCTGAGTCCAATGAGTCCGGTTCCATATTTACATAATCAAAGAGCTCCGGAGTGATGGATTGTCTCACTCTTGAACAATTCGTCGTCATTGCTTCATCATTCGGCAAGTAATCTATTGATTTTGATGCAAGAGTAGGTGGAATATGTGGAGACAATCTCCTCCTTTTTCTCAAGCTAGAGGATCTACTTAAACCAATATCGACACCTGCAGGTGCTGTAGAAAGGTCTTCGCGCAGTTCAGCTTCGCCCTCTTCAGCATGAATTTTGAGAACTCTCTCAGAAAGCACCCGATCTTCTAGCTCATTCTCCGAGGCATTGAGTTTGATAGTTTTGCTATGCTGGTGAGCAAGAACACCCTCCAGTTAGCGATTTACTTCTTAAGAAAAAATATCCCCCTACAAAATCAACAAGAATTCTCTATTATATGACTTTCAGGTGAGGACCGTTACAAAATTCGTAGCTCTGAACGTAGTGAACATATCCTCGTCAGAGGAACGACGTTTCAAACAAGTACAACATTAATGCCAACCGAGGACGCACGAGAAGATTCGTTCGAAAACAGTAGTACGAAGAAAACACTACAATGATCTAGGTCTGAAAGAATAGAGCTCGTAAAAGGTGTGCAGGCATATTTTGTAGCACACGTAGTATCGGAAGCGGGAGACAGATGTGGCTTGCTTAGCTCATGAGTATAAATATTGGATAGTACAGGGAATACTGTGGGCACCACTCTCTAGAATGGACGTCACAAAGGATAAGGAGCATAGAAGCAGACCTTTGAGGAGGCGGGTTCTTGTTTGCGGATACCTATGAGTAGAGTTCCTTCTGGCTCCAACCTGCTGAAGTAGACTAGATCAACAGAAGCAAGTGCCAAAGAGTGGTGATTAAAACAATCGTTGCATCAGATTGAGCACAGGTGAGGAACACCATGTGCAATTGAAGCCAAACAACAAATAGAGAATGACGTCACCCACAAGGATAGCGAAAGTGGTGACCTGATATTACAGGACTGAGATGGCTAGCAACAGAAAAAGATCAAAAGGGAGAAACTCATGTAAACGGCTAAAGAAATTCCTGCACCTGTATCACCACCGCGTAGATTTCTTGCTTGAACGTACGGGTAGAATCTTTTGAAGTAATAAATTCGACTCTCTTTACTATACCAGAAGCAAAATTCGAAGGACCACGTCCTTCCTTCTTCATCTACGAGCGACATCCAGGCGCCTCCTGGCTTGGAAAGTGGGGGAAAGTGCTCCTATAACAACACCCAACAACCAATCACTCATGAAGCATAAATAACCATGCAGAAAGACAAAGACTCTTCGCCATCTCCTTCGGCGCTCGACTGAGAATCATGAGAGGAAATCAGGTACTTGTACACACCTCCACTTTGCGCTTCGGGAGAACAAAATGCCCAGTGCTCCTACAATCGGTAGCACTCACCACTTTATCAAACAGAAAGACTGAATTCGTCTCAGATCTGTTAACCACGTCAAGAACACAACGGATAGATAAAGCCTGGAACGCATCATCACTGGAGAAACTCTACACTCCTTATCGGTGAAGTGAGCCTAACTGGAATGCAATCAATATCAAACGAACGATCGATCCGACAAATTACTTGTGTAGGATACAGTTTCTCTGTGAGGGACGATAGCCTCGCGTCTGTGAGGGGAGGAGAGTTGACAGACATCGAACGTGGCACAGCGGGTAACCTAGCCCTTTCTTCACTAGCTGGAGCCTCTGCAAGCATCAAATATCACTTCAGAGGGAAAGCAGCTCAATAAATATCAAAATACTTTTTCATGAAAAGCAAGAATGAATCTTACTGCAGCACGAGGCGCAGAATGCCTGCTTATGACTTTCATTATAGAAGGTGCTGATTTCGTCTCCTACTTAGCTAAAGACAATCCGAGAAAGCAAGCTACTTGACCATACGCAAATTCACGAGTGGATATACCTGACAATGGTCCATACTCAGGGGGATGTGAAACCTCGAGATCTAAGGGACTACGTGTTCCTTGATGAGCAACTGTTAGATCCTTTCCCAAGACGCATCCTACTAGTAGACTTGTACCACCTGTACACATCCCCGAACCATTACATACAGCAAAGTCAAGCTTATCAACAGAGGCTTGCACGCTTGAAAGGCATCGACGCACCAGTAAATGACATCTGAAGCTGTCGAAGATTGCACACAGATAACTTGGCAGTGCCTACCAGGAATCAAACAGGTGGACGCCGTCGTCGCCAAAGCACGTGAACTTCCCTTCGCAGCAGTCTCAGCGCCACTTACTACGTGAATTCTGACCTTCTTCTCCACTGGCATCTCTTCCCAAAAGAGAATGCGATATGATTTGCTTGTGATTCATGCATCACTCGAATGGTCACCACTAAGCATCTGAAACTTCCCCTAGCGTTGCCATACTTAGGGTCACCACAGCACTATCTTTACTTTCAGATGCTCGTCAGAATAACCTTCCGTAATATCCAAACCTTGAATCACGAGAAACATCCCTCGCAAACTGCATCCAGCGAGTAACGTTCACCATCGCCCTGAGACTTCCGTGATATCCAATTCTTGACCTGCACCAGGACCAGAGTATCATAAACATATAACGCGAGCACCAAAACCTCGTCACTTCACAATTATCTAAACCTCAGCATCGAAGGAAATTCATCAAAACCGCATCAGCAATAACTGAATTTTCTGAAAAAACATGTCGGCAGCACACCTCCGTAATAATCAAAGGATAACTCTTGAAGACGTTCACCGAAACATACACACTGTAGCTTCATGCAAGCAAGTCCATACTGAACTCAATTACACTCTTCAAATCACAAGTTCTTTAAGCATACCGAGCAACACAAACTGATTAAACGTAGAGTCCAATGCTACCTTCCAATGAAAATTTCAAGAATCAATGCTACCTAAAAAAAACCGGTGCTTAGGACCTAACACACCTGCACATTCGACGGACAGATAACGTACGAGTAATCTCAAAAGCCGGATGAGATTTATTGTCGCCGTGTTATGGTGATAAACGAGACAAACTCATGACATGATTGCACTGAGCGCCAAAAGCTTCTCACTTGTTTCTTGTCAATAGTTTCTACACCAATGCTTTGCTAGTGTTTGGAGTCTCTTGATCATGCCTGCTTGTTGTGGCCGCGGGAAATCTAGAACTACAGCAGGGAGGAGGAGCCTGACTCGACGAGGAGAATCGATCGCACGCGAACTGTATGCAGGAGCATTCACCGATCTCATTCAAAACTTCCGTCCACATCTGAATTGCTCACCAGCGGATTCTAACCCTAGGAAACAAGAGATGATGAAGCGAATTGCGAGGAAATTGAAAGTAGACCTGCGAGCGTGTGATACATTGACTTGAGCGCGCTCGGAATCTGGCTGGCTAGCAATGGAGATGGTGAATCTTGCAAAGGGCCAGGTTGCAAGATCTGTGAGTTGGAAATGGCCAGTAGCGATGGAAGTATATTTGGGAAAACGAAGAGGGAGGTGAAAGAGATACCGACTGCCGGTCCCGAGAGGGAATGTGGTGGGCCGCATTACCGTTGAGTGTGGCGGTCCCGGAATAGCAGCGGCCTCCATCGGCGCCGCTATTCCCGCCCCCAATTCGTCTTCCCCTTTTGAAGATCCTGCTGCAGTGCTGCAGTCCTGCCACACTCATTTATTGTTGGTGGCTGCTGTACCGGTACCCGACCCACTCTGCAACTTCAGCCGCTGGTTAGATCTTGGAAATCACGTTGCACTAATGTAAAGAGGCCCCTAGTGGTGCCTAGTGCAAAACAAATATCGTTCAATTATGATTGCGTTGAGTTAGTGGTGGAATCTCTTTTCTACGTCGATAGTTGTTTATTAAGGAAAAAAGTAAAGTGTGAATCATCATTTTCAATCATAAACAAGAGAGTAGTGGATACTTCTTTCTTTTTGGAGATTAATTTTTTATCTCTTAGAAAAATTTACATAGAATTCTTATCAAATTTATCCAATAATTCTAAATTTATCAAATCTATATTACAATACAGGAGGCTTTGTCTCACACGACGGTTCCGCGCTGGAATCCGTCGTGGAGACTTGCCTCCTGTATCCACACAACCAATATTGGAATAGAAAGTAAAAAAACTAGAAGTAGATTGTAGCTAAATCTATGACTTAGAATTAAAGTAGGAACTGAAAGTAAAAAGAGTAGGAGTAGACTGTTGGTCTTTTGAGAAAGGAACTTCTCTCAAAGAGATAAGATTGTTTTAGACCTACGGTTAAAAGATAGGAAGATCTATGCGTTAGCTCTAAAATTGGAATATAAAATAAAAAGACTAGAAGTAGTCTTTAGTTTTTTTAGGTATTTAGATAGTAAAAAGATATAAATGTGTTAGAAAGAAATAGGTAGCGGATGTCTTTTGAGAGGTTTGATAGTCTTATTTGCGAGGAGGTCAATAGTGGTACCACTAATTTTAAAAATTGGATGCTTCAATTTTTAGATCCTTTTGATCCCAATTTTGACTCTTTAATGACAAAAATTTCATGGCTTGATGCCGAGTTGATGAAAATTAGTAATTGAACCTCGTAGGTTAGTACATGGGATAAACAAAGATCCATTAGATGGATCTTTGTTGCATTTCCTCCCACTCGATGCAGAGGTTATTGATTTGAACGGTAATAGGGAGGTTGCTAGACGTAGCTACGGTGTGATTTTTAAGTGTCACATAATAGGAGTCGATTTCATTCCAAGAGAAGAGGAGTACGCTTGTAAAGCCTTCATTAGTACTGTTCATAGAAATAGTTTTCAATCAATGAACATAGAAGCCACAAGTTGTCCTTTGGTCCATCCTCTATTTATGAAATTATTTGCCATACATCCTTCTAAACCGCATGGATATATGCGATGGTGGAATGCTGGAACTTTGAGAAGTATGGTCTTGAAGCGCAATGGAAAATCACGTATGGAGCCAGGAGTGGATGCTGACAATGTGAAGTTGTTTCAACGACTACGAATCCGATTGTCTTGGCACTTTTTATTTGGTATGTTATTTCTGTATAAAAATGGTAGCATACATTGTGATTTGTCTCCCGACAACATCTTATTACACAGAGAAGAAGATAATATGTACATAGGTGTTTGTGATTGGGGATTTGCATGTAAGATAGAGTTTCCTCTGCTATCCAACTATGCATATCCATCACAAAAAGAATTGGAGGCAGATAGAATAAGACGGCCTTGGGTGGATCCATCTTTACTGAGTGTTTATGGATCAAAAGTAGCTAAATTTAGTTTAGCTACTGATGTGTATGTTACATCAAGGATAGCATCTTGGATTATAGGGCCTTTTGATGAAGACAGTGAGATTTCGTCCACAGATTATGAGATATACACTCATGGCCTATGGTTGCTCAGTAGTGAACCTGCAAACGAATGTTATAATACCCTTTTACAAAGAGTAAAGGGATTCCAACGGTCAATACCCATTTTGAGGAATGATCCAATAGAGACCATGTTTGAGACCATTGATGTATATTTTATTAATCTAAATATATAAATTCGATATGTATTTTTTAATATTTTCTGTATAAACTTATTTGAAGTTTATGAATGTTTTATAGCTTTAGGCAATCCAAGTTGAACGTGCTCAACGGCACGGGTCCCACTAGTTTATTTATAATTCTTATCATTTGAAAAGTTATACAAAAACTTATTTTCTCATATCTACCGCTACGTCCTTGTGCACCATCTTGATAATCATGGATTTGAACTTGAGTTAAGCCTTTTGTTTTTTGGATGTAATATTGAATCTCATGTGATTCAATGTGCTTGCAGTCAAAGTTTTAAGAAACGTCGGTTGTATAATTTAAAGTAAGAAACAACGAAAGGTAGCCTCCACAATATAGTTTTTGAAAAGGTTTTGTTCAATCACACAAAACGACATAAAAAAATATGTATATATGAATCTTATGGTGTGGCCTTGGGTCTCAAAGATCCTCAACACACAACTTCAAAATTATATTCCACTTCTTCATAAACTCTATGAGAAAAATTAACCATATTTTTAAATGCATCTCAACGAAGAGATTTAAATTTCTTTTGTTGAAGTCTTCATTCAATGATGAAAAGGTGACATTTACCAAATTGGAATATTACTATGGAACCCACGTCCCGACATCAGGTTTGTATGCTTAAAAACCTCTACTACATTGGTGACAAACAACCTCAAGCTCAAAGTGTCCTATCAACTATTTTGTTATCAATGCAAACATTTGAAGGTCGCACAACTCAATATATATATATATATATATATATATATATATATATATATATATATATATATATATATATATATATATATATATATATATATAAACCCTCGATAAAAACTTTAGTAAGTCAAAGTGTTTCCAACAGCCTGAAAGACTCTCAAAATGGGGTAAGGGTTCGTGGCAGCTACCAAGCCGACGAGACCCTTACCCCGTCCATCCAGCTTCATCCCCGCCCCTGCCCGAACTGCCGCGACTGCTGCTGCCCCACCCCACAGCCGCGGGCCCCTCTGCTCTCCGTCCGTCTTCTCTCCGGAGCAGCGCAGCGCCGCCGTTCTTTTCCGGAGTCCGAAGCCCTGCTGTTGCTGCTGTTGTGGCCTCTCGTTGCACTTGCCCCCTACTTTGTCTTTCAATTCCCTTCTCACCTAATTCTGTAGTCGGCACATGTAGTTTCAATTTCATAGAACAAGGAGATCATACTTGAAGGTCAGTGCGCGCGATCGCTTTCCTTCAAAGCGAACGAATTGAATGCAGGAGAATTTGTTTGCTCGTGTGCATGACGATTGATCATGCATTATAATTGCGTTCAGATTCGAGATTGCAATAGTGAACAGTGTTGTTACCAATTTTTGTTGCTTATATACAATGAATTGTTTAAAGTTTAAGAATGAACATGGATAGGGTATTGAATAAGCTAGGGATTAGGGTTTAAGTTTAACTTCAATCTGAGCTAGTCCAAGCGTTAAAATCATCTCATCCCCCGTTTTACCTATTTATTACCTATTTTTCAATGTTCCACTGGTGTTCGTACGGATACTAGTATTTGTCCCCGCAGTTGTCGTGTGGTGCGAATAAAAGATAAGATGTAGGATAGGGGATTAGATAAGGTATTGTGAAACATCTTTGAATTATAGCTGAAGCTTACTTAAATGAGTAATGACATTGTTTATAACAACATAGTGGATAGGGTATTGTCATATAGATTTGTACGAAGGTCACGTATGTACGAGAATATATAAATAATACGTCACGTAATAATGTTTGACGTGCAGGTGTTTGAGTACAAGAAGTGCAAAGGAGAAATAGTTCTGTGGTGCGTATATAAGTTAAGATGTAGGGTACAAAAATCGATAGGATATTGTAAACAATATGTGAATCCCATCTGAAGCTTAATTGAATGGGTAATGGCAACCTTCATAACAATACAATGGATAGAATATTGACATCAAGACTGGTATGAAGAACACATATGAGAAAGTATGAAAGTACACGAAGTGCAAATTCAAATAACAGTCATGTGGTGTGTATATAAAATAAGATGTAGGATAGAAGACTAGATAGGGTACTATAAAAGATATGTGAATCTTAGTTGAAGCTTACTTAAACGAGTAATGGCATCCGTTATAATAATACTACAGATAGGGTATTGACAGGACCAATCAATACCCTATCGGAGAAGTAATCTATTCACTCCCCATGTATCTATTTACTGTCTAGTTCCAAATGATCGATTTCTTCGTGTCATCCTCTCAAACCAATCTTGGTTTCTTAACCCCTAAACGTCCTTGGGGTATTTTTAGCCAAAAACTCATTTTCAAGAAAAGTGATATAGATGAAAATAAAGATAAGCTATTCAGATCTCAACCGTACAAACTTGTAATAGACTTGTAGTAGATCATGTGGACCAAAACTTGACTCATGGACCTCATAGATTGCAAGATCGTAACATATTACTGCACAAAACAGGCTACAAAATACCATCATTTCCACTTTGAAGTGAAAATACTACCAACATGAAATTTGCAATCAAAAAATCAGCAACTAGAAAGTTGTTCATCTTCATCTCAAAGACACTCTTGTACCAAAATAATTCATCAAAAAAAAATATCGGCTCAAATAGTAGCCTTGTAGTCGTGAAAACTGCCAAAAATTTTACAAAGGAAAAATAGTCCATAACTAGACCCCTCGCACTCAAATCCATGCCTTTTCTTCAATATATCCTCGAATAGGTCAAGATTTCTACCACTAAAAATAGACTATAATTGGAATCCATCCCAAAAAATACAGTCAAAATCTAACGGTGGATGAAGGAGAGCTAGCTCTTCAAAATCATCCATTTTTTCACTTTTTGCATCGTAGAAACATCATTGCAAAGCCAATACCAAAGTTATCTAGATCAAAATACTTCCAACTACAAAGTTGTTGGGATGCATCTAAATATCAAACCTATGAAAAAAAACTAATGAAAAAGTATTTTAGATTTCACATAATTGGCTTGCGATGGTAAAACATGCCAAATGTTTGAAAAACCAAAGACAAAAGCTGCCTTCACTAATATCCATGCCATTTATTCATACTTCATTTTATGAGTCTACAAGTTTTACCACATAAACTAGACTTGATTTGTGACCAAACCCAAGTAATTTCATCAAAAACGGAGTTTGGATGAAGAAGTTATGGCTCTTCAAAGTTTCTGCCCTTCATCCAAAATGTCGTTTTTCGACACTAGGGACGTTTAGGGGTTAACATACTATTTCCTAAACCGTTATCCACGGTGTTGAATGGTGCACGAGGATGTAGGGAGTCATTTACACTATCTACATTCGAAGCCTTGATCTTCCCATACAAAATTCTAAATTCAGCAAGACCATGTTGAGCTAAAAGAAGCCCACCGTCTACCATAACATTTTTCATTTCTCGAACACTTTTTTTGAACTCCTTCATGATATTCGACAATTTCTTCTCGTCACTTTCATCATCAATAATCTCATCCACTACCAATTCCTCTGGCCATATTGCATTTGGGTCAATCCAATTAGGAAGATCGACATTAACATCATTCTTCTTCCACAAAACCACCATCTCCCTCCACATCTCCAAATGGATCTTCAACATCTGGGATATTACACGCTTCAAACATAGGGATCACTCACCCCTTTTTGTTCCATACCACGTTCTATAGAACTCAACAATGGTATCAGTAGATAGCCCGAACATCTTCAAAATAGCAACTTGATGTTTGCAGAAATTACCACAAATGGACCACTCACAATTACAACAAGCGTATTTTTTTCGTGTCATTCTACACCTTCTTCAAGTGATCGTTCCCCCAAAAGAAAATCATCAATCCGTGATGTAGGAATGCGAGCTTGTTTGCACGATACAAACTTCCCCTTCCCGGTTCGGATAGCATCATGCCAAATGAGATCATAACGGGAGAACGGGTGTAGAGGGGTACTTTGAACCGCCGAAACTTGTGTCATTTTTCAATACCTTATTTTGCATAAAAACATGACACTAGATTAAGAAAAATGTAAAGCATATCAATATATTCCAAAAGAAACATAGGCATGTGCATTTTGAAGTATCAATTATATGAGTTATAACTACAAATATCAAGTGTAAGCACAATATCATATCAACTACAATACCCTATCTTACCTTACCAACAGTCAGTACACACATTAACTTTGTTACAATATCCTATCATACCCTATTCACAATCGGTGCACACATTCAGTTGTTGCATGTCTAGGTATAATGTTGTTCACGACCGAGAGTAATGCGAGCGATACCAGCGCAGTGGTGCTCGAACACGAAGAGGTGAAGTTTGTTGTCGCTTGGACATTTAAAGCAGGTTTAGGGTTTGAATCCCAGAGCGAAATCGGCGACCTAAACTAGTTGATTATTGCGAAAGGAATTGTCAAATACCTCCATCCGCACAAATACCAAAAGAGCATAAACGATCTAGGTTTTGTGAGACTGAGCAGCTGCCAATGAAGCGCCGGAGTGGACGTGCTCACAGCGGGGCTCCGGAGAGGAGACGAAAGCGCTGCGCTGCTCCGGAGAGGAGACGGACGGAGAGCGGAGGCTTGCGGCTGTCGGGCAGGGCAACGGCAGTCGCGGCAATTTGGGCAGGGGCGGGATGAAGCTGAATGGACGGAGGTAAGGGTCTCGTCGGCTTGGTAGCTGCCACGAACCCTTACCCCTCAAAATGTAATTAGGGACCAGGGGTTGCTAAATGTAGCAGCCCTTTGAATCCACACCCTTTTTCAATGTATTGGCTAAAGGACCTTGCTAATGACCATGCTATGTTCTATATTTCCAATACATACAAGAAACCGAAGAGATTAGAAAGATATCAAACAAAAATAAATAAGACAGACGCTTATAAAGTTAATAATATAAGAAAGAAGTTAAAAATGATGAAGATACATGAATACTCAAATGATGACGAAGGTTCACAACCATGAAGAACGTACTTTGGGTAATAATTTGGGTTTTAATATGGAGGGGTGAGTATTGGTAAGAGGGCTACGGCGGCCATTGCATCTGACAAGTTTAGTACAAAGGGTTAATGTGAGAGCCGCCAAAGGTTTTTAAAACTGACAAGTCTAGTACAAAGAGTTTATGTGAGAGCCTCCAAAGGTCTTTAAAAGTGCATCACGAGTCTAGTACAAAGGGTTTATGTGAGAGCCGCCAAAGGTCTTTAACCCCTAACTTTCCTTGAAGCCCGAAATGGGTTTTTGCGATTCCGGGCACCCTAGATGAAGGGGTTAGAAGTAATATTTTTGACTAAGAATTTTATTGGGTCCTCCTTATACTGCAAAGTGTATGTGGTAAAATTTGCAAAGTCAAATTCCAATTTTTGAGTCTTCTAGGACGATCCTTGGGTTGTGAGCCGAGATGGGGCAGCTCAAAAAAGTAACTTTTTTGATTTTTTTTTTTTTTTGAAACATGATCATTACTAAATCACTACTCAAATTTCAAAGTGACTCAAGTCAAAAAGTTTACCAATTTTACAAGGGCAGCCTCCAAAAAAATTTAAAACCGATCTTCGCAATACTCAAAAAAACAAACTTTGGATGTTATGATCTCTCAAATGGTAAACATCCAACGGTCAATTTTTTAAAGCGTAATCAGGCATATTCTTAGGTACAAGATCTTAGGGTTGGAAGTTTTAAAAAAAGAAAAGAAATTGGTTTACACCCCCACGAGTGCTTCGAGGTAGAGTTTTTTTGGGTATTGCGAAGATTGGTTTTAAATTTTTTTGGAGGCTGCCCTTGTAAAATTGGTAAACTTTTTGACTTGAGTCACTTTGAAATTTGAGTAGTGATTTAGTAATGATCATGTTTCAAAAAAAAAAAAAAAAAAAAATCAAAAAAGTTACTTTTTTGAGCTGCCCCATCTCGGCTCGCAACCCAAGGATCGTCCTAGAAGACTCAAAAATTGGAATTTGACTTTGAAAATTTTACCACATACACTTTGCATTATAAGGAGGACCCAATAAAATTCTCAGGCAAAAATATTACTTCTAACCCCTTCATCTAGGCTGCCTGGAATTGTAAAAGCCCATTTCGGGCTTCAAAGAAAGTTAGGGGTTAAAATGGTCCTTCAATGAGTCCGTTGGGAAAGGAAAATGATGTTTGCCTACCTAAATGTAACTAGTCTTGTCCCTTTAGCCACGACGTTGGGAAAGCTCTCAAATATTATACGCAATTTACAAAACTTCGTTTGGACTCGCAATTCCTTTCAAGTGAGTCTTCTAACACAAACAAGGTAAGATATTTTTTGGAGGTAGTTGTGAGGCACCAATCTCAACCAATCAAACTTGAGCTTTAGAATGAGGTAGGCAAGAGTTTCAAGTGCCTATCATCAAATTGGTTTTATACGGAAAATTAGGGTGTGGGGTCAACCCTATTCCTTTTAGTCAATTGCCACTAATTTATAAAATTATAGAGCATTGCATCAAAATTTGTAAATAGTGTAAGATGAACCAATAAAATCTATGACTATTTACACATTTAGTATTAGTTATTTGATCACTTTCTCTTAACTAATTTTAGGTGCTTACATACGCAAAACTATGCATGGTTGAGTTCACATTTCGAATTTCTTAGAGGAAGGGTGAAGGAGGTTCACTTACTTTTATTTATATCTTTCTTATCGAATCATTTATCGAAAATCAAATTACACAATTACCAGTTGTGTGCTTGCTTTCTTTTTGTAAATTAGAGATGTAACTAAAATCACAAATTACATGTTGGAGCACCAAATCACCTTAATTTTTGCTTTAAGTTGAACTTACTTTCTCACTCCTGCTAGTGTGGAGAAAATCTTAAGAACACCAACCCCTTCTAGGTCTAGCGTGAATAAAATGCCCGTTCGACCTACCCTTGATGATATGCCCACGGGACATAACAACAATGACGTACGTGTGGAAAAAACAATGACAGAAGTAATTAATATTTGAGCTTTGCTAAAAGCTTTACCGGGATTGTGCAAAGTTCATTCACTTAGTTTAAATGTTATATTATCGTTCAATCGGTCATAACTTACAGACATTTGCCAAAAAATTTAAAGATTTAAAGATGAATGATATTTGAACTTAGAAATCTCATGCTTAACACACAAGACTATAAAAGTGAAAATTATCAAAATTAAAAAAACGATTTAACAACCAAGTGTCAAACTCACCTCTCACATGCAGTACATGGTAGGTGCTTAAAAATGGCTCAATTTTCAGCACCAGAAATTTACAAGGATGTCACAAGTATAAGAATTTTTTGTGCATGAGGAAAATTAGTAGGAAAGTAGAGCAAGTGTAATCATCATTTCAGACATTTCTACTATAAGTTATGAATTTTTGAAGTTGGAAATATAGGTGTTCCTAAAATGGTGCCCCAAAGTGATACACATGTTTAGAGTGAATACACGGTAGTATTGCATGGGGAGGCTATAATGTACCTCTTAGTGACGATTATCAAAGTTCCACAATGAGACCTGCTCCATTTCAGACCGCTCTATCGTGAGGCATTTGTGATCAATTCTCAAATATTACATGAATTATTTGTGGTGTTCTTTTTACTTTAGAGTAAAAGCACCAGAAGCCTTGGCTAGGTGGTTGGGGCCAATGAGTAGGCCGTGGGTTCTATTTCCCATACCTATGTGGTGCTCACCACCATAGTACACCCAACTATGATGAGTGCTTCTTGAACCTCGTTCATGGGTACCTTAACCCCTAAAGGTCCAAGAAAGCGGAAATTGCTTTTTGGAATTTCCGCAGGGAGAAAATTCAGCCAACTTTGACCATTATAATCTCAAAATTAGAGAAAAATTAACAGTTCAAATTTGACATTCGAGAAAAGGGTCAAGTTAACTTCAAGATCCTCCGATTGAATCTTCTAATCAATGCTTAGATTGAGTTTCTTGCACCTGAAGTAGAAGAAGATTCTTTTTGATAATTTAAACAATTTTGTATCAAGGACCTTTAGGGGTTAAAGCCTTATGTGGGGATACCATGTCGTGTATCTCTAAGGCACTAGTGGCTAGGTAGGAACTAGCATATTGTTCACCCCGAGAGGGGATAATAGTCCCGCCATTGCTGTGATGACCTCCGGGCATACATTCAAGGATAGGTCAAACAAACACTATATTCACGCCGGCCTTGAAATAGGTTGGAATTTCTCTTTCTTTCTTACTTTAACTTTAAAGTAAAAGAAAGAGAGAGCTCCGAAAGTTCCAGAGCATACCAGTCGTCTTCCTTGTTGAGCATATTTTTCACGCATAATTCGACATTAGGGTTTCAATTCATCACTCCGCTCTTGTCTCCCCTTGCGATTCTCACTTTGTCTCTAAATCACATCCTTTCCCTTGATCTTTTTTCGTTATCTTTGCTCCAGCCATGTCTTACCTGTTGCCGCATCTGCATTCGGGATGGGCCGTGGACCAGTCCATCCTGGCGGAGGAGGAGCGCGCGGTCGTTATTCGCTTCGGTCACGATTGGGATGAAACGTGCATGCAGGTCTGCTCCCTCCCCTTCTTCTCTGTCTTTTGTTTCTTTACTCTTGTCGCTCTTACGCTTGATTGGTACCCGTTGTCAATTTGTGTGGAGGAAGTTATTTGCAGTATTTTATTTTTGTATGAGAACATTGCATGTCCCGCCGTGGGTCATCGAATTACGTGCAATTGAATCGGAGAGATAGGTTCTGAATTATCACGCTGTGATTTATCAGTTTTGCTTTTCGATTACTTTGAGCTTTCGGTTTGTCGGTATGGTTTGGAGGTTGATAGAGCGTCTCCTCGAAGGAAACGTATCTCTGATTTTACGCTTTGTGCTTTTCGTTGTCGATCGTTCTGGACGGTGTTAGTTGCAGTACATTAGTTCTGTTATAATCACATTCGCATGTTCCGCTTCGGGTCACTGTCTCGAGTTGGAGGGATAGGTTTCGAATTATTACACTGAGGTTTACTGGTTTTTTGTATCTGGCGGTTTAGCTGTGCTATTTCTAGATTATATCTTGAGGCTTTGGTTTGGAGGTAATCTGCTTCTGAACGGAGGATCGTCTCGGAGGAGATGCGAAATTGGTTGATCTATGATTCTGTGTGTACTGTGTACCTTTTGTTTTAAGTTGGAGAGGCCGATCTGAGTCATGGCCTGTTCTGTCCTTTCAAGGTTGTGGCTAATGTTTTTTACTGGTGAACATCTGCAGATGGATGAAGTTCTCGCGTCTGTGGCCGAGACGATCAAGAATTTTGCTGTTATCTATCTTGTTGATATTTCCGAAGTGCCGGATTTCAACACTATGTACGAGTTGTACGATCCTTGTACAATAATGTTCTTCTTCCGTAACAAGCATATCATGATCGATCTTGGCACTGGAAACAATAACAAGATCAACTGGGCCTTGAAAGACAAGCAGGAGTTCATTGACATCGTGGAAACTGTGTATCGAGGAGCGCGTAAGGGCAGGGGTTTGGTCGTCTCGCCGAAAGACTACTCTACCAAGTATCGTTATTGAGATTTTGGTGGAGGTGTGTATGCAGTACTAGCGACAACCCATGATCTGGATCTACAGAGGGCGAAAAGTACGTTCAAGCTTGTACTTACTACGTTTTTATAGTTCTTGTCGTAGAAACAGGAAATGCTTTGAAGTTCTCTCGGTCTGAGTACCTTCAGAGGCTCATTGAGGATTTGTAAAAGACAGTTTGCTTTTGTTTATATTCTCCTGAATCTACTCTGGTGTAGTCGTTGCACACGGACGAAGCGGCATGGCTGTGCATATGAAGTAGTGCAGACTGATATTCATGTTTCCAGCAACAATCTTTTCAAGGTGCAATATATTTCTCTACTGATAATCTGCATCCTCTTCGTTAGCTTTGTGATGCTTCACGGTGTGAAGGCCACTTTGTTTTAGTTGCTTTCATTTGCAGTTGAAAATTGGGCCATGATGCTCTGTTATAGTTGTGCTTGTGCAGATGTTCAGTTTAATCCCTCTACTACGTTTGATGAGAGACTGATGTTATTGCCCGGCCTTGACGCCTGAGGTACCATGCATTTGCTCCTGGTTTCGTTCCATTGATTCCCCAGTGTAGGGAGGAGCCATTTTTAGGGGAAGAGGTTGATTGACTTGGATATGAACAAGGTTAGATTCAATCTCTATTGGTGATGTGCACATACTGCCATAGACACTTTTTCTCAGTACTAGGGTTCCAAAAGTTTCAGATTTCATTCAACTACTGTCTACCAGATCGTGAGGTATTCACAAGCTGAAGTAACAGAAGCCTTACATCATTGCTGGGTTCACTTAGTTTAGGTTTGCAATGTTTGGTCCCTTGCATAAGATTAGCAACCAGTTGTTGGTCGGATAAATGTAAAACTTTTGAGCGAGCCGTGTAGTTTACGATGTTACATCTCACTTCTATCAGTTAAATTGAAAAGAAGTTAGTCATGCTAGTTAATTGCACGCAGTTTGGATACCATAGAGTCTTGTAAAGCCGGCATAATCTGTTCATCAAAAGTTCAGATTTGAGCATGCTTAGAACATTGGCATACAGATTTAACGAAGCATTTGGTAGACGAAGTATGTTGGACCTGGGTTTCATACCTGAAGTCTATGATGCAATTCTCATGAGTGATCTACATATCTGTCTTCTCCGAATCAGGTATTTTGAAGACCTTGCTCAAATAAAGTGGCCTTTTATCATTGCTATCCACTAGTATTGCAATATTGTCCAACCAATGCCGTTTCATTGCATCCACTTTGAGTGCTCAGGAAGCAAGAGAGTGGTTGATAGAGAAAATTCTCAACACCTTTGATACACGATGACAAATTAGAACACAATATTAAAGATCTGGCTTATTACTTAATATGAATCTATGATGTTCACCAAAATATGGCATGGACACAATGTGATTCCTTGAGAGTAGAGAACATCCTCTACAGGATATTGGACATTGTGTCTTTGGTTACAAGTTCAATTTTATTCATTAAAACATTGTCTTCTAGCACCTTCTTCCACACGTTGCATTGGGAGAACTTGGGAGAATGTTGCATTGGATTTGTTCAATAACGGTTGGCTTATTGTCATTGAGTACACCTTTTGGTCAAAAGGAGTTCTGTAATGAGAGTGGTTTTTGAAACCTCCATACTCTAAACCTCCATACTCTAAATCTCACTCTCAACCAGTGAAATTCCAAATTTTGCAAATGGCCCCATTTCATTGTTTACCAATGTAAAGGGACCATCTCAATTCTTCTTACCAACCGCCTAATTTCAATGCAAGGTGTCCTTCGAGAAACATAAGCCGAGGATTTAAGGTAAAAGGACCCATTCCCGATTGGGGACCAACAACTGATCTGTACGTTATACAAATTCTGTGAGCCAGGAGACTGATTGCCGATTGTTGATTGGTCAGAATGATGATTAGAAACCACTCTTGCTGTGATCAGTTACTAGAGACTCTACATATTAGTTATGGGTGGTTTTCAACTTTTCACTTAAAAAATTTGTAACTATTTCAATATTGGGAATAAAATTCCAGTTTTTTTTGCATTCAACAATAAGTAACCTTATGTTTGTACAGGGGAAAAATCCTCTTCAAATTATTAGCCTCAAAAACATATGCTAAAAACCTTAAGTGGTCGATTATAGGTCCTTTTGCCTTAGCACTTGTCATGTGAATCTCCAATAAAACATTTATACAAAACAATGCTAGGGGTTGCTTAAGACTAGAAGATGAGAAGTCAAGGTTTTAAAACCAAGAAGTTAAAGAGATGAGGCTTTACACTCACATATGTGAGTTGAAAGGAGGAAAAGAGGGAATATGACATGAACAACACCTTTTGCCATTATGGCATCAAAAGTTTGATGGGGTTACTTTATACAACTTTTGGAAGGCCGTCTAGCCAAAATTTGTTTTCAACTATTCTGCATATCTGCTTTCGTACAACCATGCTCGAAAAAATTTGTTGAAAAAACTTGTCACTTGTTGGAACTAGCTTCTCCACTTTTTTTTGCCCAGGAGACTCATCAAGTCAGATTTATGATTGACGATAGATAAGTCTTGAGACTTCAAAGACTATCAGGGAAATATTCAACCCAACTCTTACAAATTAGGAAGCCAAGTGACATTTTACATTGCAATACTTTTCCGTGTGGAGTAACGATTAGCAACTGCATTTTGAGAATAAGTACTCAACCCTGAAAATTGAGCTAGTATTGAACACCTTGACATAAACTTTTGACAAAACGTCTGAAGGCGACGCGGACAAGTATCATAGTTCCAGAAGCTTCGCGGACGTTCACGACACAACGCCGGTTGTCGTAGCGGACAAGGACACGGACACGGCGGGTCCCACAAAACAACAGTTGAAACTTCCAGACCCTTCCTTGCCTCCTACTCCATGTCTCTTTCGTTCTCTCCTTCTGGCCCACACCGCCCCCGCCCAATCTTTCAAATACTGCATTCGATCGCCCTCTTCCCAATTGTCTCCGTCTTCTCCTCATCTTCGTCTCCGATCGTCGCTGCTGTTTCTATTTCAGCCTCTCCGTCACCAGGTGAGACTCCAATCTCCCTTCATTTCTCACTATGTGATCACTCATGCAGGAAATTGCCCTGATTCAGAGGTTTTGTTCTTCTCGAAATTTCATATACATGCTCATTGCTATCTTGGACGGTAGTTTCGTTTTGATGTTACGGTCTTATTTTTAAAATCCTGCTGTAGTTTGACGGCTTGAATTGCGAGCTGTCAATCGCTAGAGGAAAGTGATGCAGCTTCCACTGTTTGGATTTCGATATGAGGAATTTTTGTTCACTTTCAGCAGTGCGAATTGTCTATTTTGAGAGCGTGGATCAATTTTTTCTTGTGCGAGCGATTCTGATCGTGGAGAGCGAGCGTTTTTTTGTTGCGCTTTGAGAATTGTCTTGTCGGGGATTGTTTCTTGGACTTCTTGCTCGGGATTCGGTGGCTTGTTGTGTTTTGTGATGTTAGTCGAGGGTGCTAATGTAGCTCGTTTTGGTGACAGGTGTGATTTGTGGTTTTCGATCAATATTCTTGAGGAGTTCTATCAGTAGGCATGCCAACAAGAACAGCCGGGCCTATCTCCCAGGATTGGGCCCCTGTTGTAGTGCAGAAGCGACCAGTGAAGGGAGCGGACGCGCGTGACCCGAAAGTTATCGCTGCTGCGATTCGTGCTGGCGCTGAGATTCAGACTGTTCGGAAATTTGATGCTGGATCAAACAAGAAGCAATCCGCAGCACCTTCTTTGAATACTCGAAAGCTTGATGAAGAATCCGAGCCCGCGGCGCTCGAACGTGTGTCGTTGGAGGTGAAGAATCGCATACAGAAGGCGCGCTTGGACAAGAAGCTCACTCAGGCACAGCTTGCGCAATTGATCAATGAGCGGCCTCAGGTTGTGCAAGAGTACGAGTCGGGGAAAGCCATCCCTTCACAGCAGGTTTTGGGGAAAATGGAACGGGCATTAGGTGTGAAGTTGAGAGGAAAGAAGTGATCCATGGTATCATCATAAATTTCCACTTTGAATTCATAGTTAGAATTCCTGACGACAGCTTTTAGAGCATCTACAGCAATTGCTAGCTCATCGAAATCGCTAGTTCTAACAACCTGTGTCATTGGTCCTTAGGGTGACGATGCAAGTGTATGTTACATATTTTGTACAAAATTGTAACCAAGCAGTATCCGCTTATTTCAGCAATCCGCTCATCGTTGTGTATCTCTTCTTTCGTTTGCCTCACAAGTGAGACACCGTTCAAGCATTTTACATTGCGATAAGGAGAAGTGAAATCTGATGAGACTTCGCCATTGTGAGAAATTTATTTATCTGATTTCTTTTGAGTTCAAGGTTGATGGGAAAGTTTTGCAAGTGATTCAAGATTGGATCAGAAAATGTGACATTTAAAAAAAAAAAAAGATATCAGTACTCTGTTTCGTAGGACATTATATAAAAGTGTAACGCAAGTGTCTATCTGTATATGACAACAAGGTTATTGCAATATGTCTTCATTTTGTTTTTTGTATTATTTTTTGTTATGGTTAGGAACTTTTCAATGACGGTAGATGAAAGCTTGTTACCACACACATATGCTATAATAATGGCTCACTATTCAGCCTGGAATAGGCTCAATAGGCTCAATCATGGGCTCAATATTTAGCGCAGGAGATCTACTTTCTACTTTCTTGCTTGGGAAAATTAGTGGAATGAGATAGAGAAAGTGGAATCATCAATGAACTTGCTTGTGAGTCATTTTGAAGTTGAATATATAGGTGTTTCTATAATGGTGCCCTAAAGTGACACCCTATAATGGTTGCATTGATCACAAGGTACTAGTGTATTGGGAAGCCCGCTCCATTTTAAACCACTCTACGTTTGAGTTATGTACCACATAGCTATGTGGTATAAAACTCTTCAACTTCAACAAAATTTAATAGAAACATGTTATGCTCATACATCACAAAGCACTCCTCTCTTAAGATTTAGCTTGTCACAATAAGAATGGTATTGTCACTTCCTGAAAATGCAATAAGACATTGCTAAAAAAAGTTTGAAATTGTGCATTGAAAAAAACACAATACTTTTGTGGATTTGACACCTTGGTGAAATACATGTATGCCTTTTCACACCTCTTTAATTTCTTAGAATTGAATGAATGTATATAATGACATTAGGTTGAATGTTGGATAATGAAATCAGTGGATGCCTTAAACATTATCGTATAATAACGCATTAGATGATACTTCAAATTCTTCATGTTTTTCATATTTTCATGTATAAATTCTGAATATAAGTTGCTTGTAAATAGTTAGTATATATATATTGATTTTTTATGTGATTTATTTTCCTTTAAATTTTTTGAGATTATGCATCTTGTGTCTCACATGTAATCTATTTATGTTGCTAATGGATCTCTTTAATAGACAAATTAAAATTTTATTTACAGAAGATAGTATATACTTACTAACAAAGTCTAAAAATCCTATTGATCACAACCTTTTATTGAGGACTCAAAAGTTTCCCTTATATTATTTCAAGGTCCCCTCATATCATTCAAGAGAATAGGCTTAGAAAATCAACCAAGATATAGAGTTGTAAAAGATTAAAATTATAAAATTTCCATAATGTTAGGCAAATTGGTATTGTAACATTCTTAGATCTTTGATATTTTAGGAAAAAAATTCTCAAAAATTTAGATGGTTCTAAGTTTATTAATTTTCTGCCAACTGTGAGGTCAACATTAAATGTACTGACTCTTTGGATACAAATTTTCAAGTTAATGTTGACAAATCTTAGTGTATTTAGGTTAAATGACATCAAATGTAGAGTTTGTGGTCTCAAATACAATACATGTATAAAACTCAAGAAAATGTTTGACGATAGTAATACAAAATATCTCAATTTCAAAACAAATGTGTACATATTGTTGAGTATTTGTAAAAATTGTCAAACCAATATCACTAGTGACATCTTCTTGACTATTATTTGTTGACTTGCAACTCTTGACAATCGCCTCTTCTTTATCCCTAATTTGCGTAGTTGAGGTTTGTTATTGAACATGTCTCTCCTTCATGTTAATATCAATGAAAAAGTTCTTCATCATCCATTGTGATGGAATAAGAGGTATCTAAATTTCATTTATAACTTAATCAAAGAGAATTTGGTGGTTCCTTATAACTATGAACTCCAAGGAGTCCTTATACATGAATTATAGACTCCGATTATTGTCATCTATACTTTAGAATATTTCACTTTGGGTATCAAAGATCAAGTAGTGATACATGTTTATATATAGCGATTGGAAAATCAAACTCATTATAGCAGTCTTATAATTATTGAAAATGAATCCGATTGTGATTTTTGTGTAAATAAACAATTTCACATGCAATATCTGAATTTTTGTAGGTCTTTGGCTCTTTGCAAGTCGCGGTTATGTAGGTCTAGGTTTATATTCAATATATGGAATTCAGTTTTCAAGAACTTGCACTACAGAGATAGCTTGCACCTTAAAGCATCAATTGAAGAAATATTTGAACAAATGTTTCTACAAGAATGTGCTCAAGCAATATTTCTTCCTTTCAAAATTTTATGACACAAAGTAAAAGAGAAGGACCATGTACAATTGACTTGGAGGAACAACACTTTTGAATTCAAAATCTTTGCTTGTCAACTTTTATTTTGAGGTGTGTTTGCAAAACTTACAATTTTGTGCCCCTCCTCTACCAAATTCCATTAGAGTATTTTTGCACTCAAAATGAAAGATTATAGTTCAACTATAAAACCCTAAATTAATCCTTCTTTGACAAACTTCACATTTATGTACGTTGTTATTTCACATGCTTGTTAATGTCAAGAGAGCATCTATACTACAATAGGTGCATGTATGAGAAGTTAAAATAGAAATTAACAACTTATTTATCTACTTATTAATTTGATGAAGCCTATATGTAAAGGCATTTTCCATACACCTCCAATATTGCATCTTTGTATAAACTAGCTCAAGTAGTTGCCTAAACTTATTTGACAAATAAAAAACGTTTGACTTGATTGCTTGAAGGTTTAGTTTAGAAGGACTAGGGTTTTACAGGAATCATTCTATAATATAGTCCATATATCAATAAAAGCTCACTTTTAATATATTTCATATGATACTAAGGTGCAAGTTATGTTGCAGCATGAAGATTATAGAAGCAATAAGATCAAGCATGGTAGAAGAAAAGAATCTAGGTGCAGGACCTTTACATTTATGTTCTATGAAACGAAAAAACAATCTAAAGGTAAAAGCTAGAGAAAATGCTGGAATTGTAGCTAATCTTCGTATTCAAGTTGAAGAGTTGAAGCAACAAAGAGATTTTCTAATTCAATGGAAGGCTGATATGTATGATGGAGTCAACATCAAAAGCACCCATGTAGACGTAGCGTTTCAAGGATCAAGTGGTGATTGTGTGCATGCGCACAAAGCTGTTTTGGTTAGTTCGAAGTAACACAAGCTTGTGGTATAAGATAAAACTATATATGAAATTTATAATTTCTTGATCAACATTGAAAAAAACTCCTATATTTTTATTGCTGATTTCATTAATACAAATAGATAGAAAATAACCCAAAAATGTAAACTTTGCTCAATAAAAGGTTATCACATATATTCATAAACCTGCAAGCGACACCTTTTAATTATAAATATCTCAACAACATCTTATTTATTATATTTTGTGAATTATGATTCAACTAAAGCTTCTAAGCATTGAAATTTAGGCATCAAAATCAAATGAGTTTGAAGAAATATTCCGCTCAGAAGTACAAGAAGAATTGATTCTTAAGCTAGATATGCCGTTTGAGCCACTAAAAGCCTTCATAAATTTCTTCTATACTGGTACTTTGAGTTACGAGATCATTTTGAGTCATTTATCAACTTTGCTAAATGCAGCACAAAAGTACAATGTTCCGTTCCTTGCTCATGTATGTGAGGATTCGTTGGTGAAAAACTTGACAAGAAACAATGTCATTAGCACATTTGACCTTGCTAAGAAACATTGTTCAAGCAATTGTAAAGAAGCTATTCTTGAGCGAGCTAGAAGTTTGGGTGACCTTTCAAGGTTTAAAGAATATAATGATTTTACACAATTGAATCCCGGATTATTGTTAGAGTTATATGAACAACTTACAAATCAATTTGGGCAATCTCCATCAAAGAAGACAAAATTTTCACAAGGTCTTTACTTTATCTATATCACAAGCTATCTTATGACAAGATATAATTCATTCTTAAGTATATATATAAAAAAAGAATTTTACTTACCCATGAATCTATGTTTTTTTGGAACTAATAACCTTGAATCATTCAGAAAACAACTTTGAACAACCACATAATGTTCTTGTGGCAACATCGGATGAAGAAGTTGTTAAATCCGAAACTGATGAAGATGAAAGTATTGATCATGAAGTGAAAGTTGAAACAAATCCAAGGACTAGTAAGCCTATATTATTATTTTTAAATTTTTTATCTAAAAGAAATAAAAAATAAAACTTATTTTGGACATCAACCCATAAAAACTTTAATAATAAAATGAATTAGTAAAATCTTATTTTAAAAAAATTCATTTGTGAATATGTCCTTTGCTAAATAAAAAAAATTCAAATTCTTGAATAATTTTGTAGAAGTTATTGAGTAGAAAAATTTGTAAAATATATTGGATGTAATTTAATAATATATAGTAAGAATACTTTCTTGTCTTTCTTAAGGTGTTCGAATGCAACCTATTGGTGTTTCTCAACTAGGAACACCGATGTATTGGCCTGGAGCACCGATGCTTGGGAATCCATTTCATCCTGTTGGGTTTGAAAATGTTAATTATCCCCATTTACAAGGCCAAAGACCTCCTTCTTATGATGTGTCCATGATGCCAAGATCCCCTTATGGAATCCCTTCATTTGCCCCTCCCATATTTCCAAGGTGACATAGTATATCTATTCAAAGGAAGAAGATACTTCTTTTATTGACTTTGTCAAAATTTGTGATTTTTTTGGAAATTCTTGATTGTCAAATAAACAATTTTTTCGTACAATATTGATGCTTTGAAGCTTTTATAAATTTGTTGATTGCGAAGGTACATTTTTCTTTTTTTGCAACTATCGATTCGAAAGGCACATCTTCAAACTAAACACTCATTAAAAGATTATAATTTTATTCTTATAACTATTCAATTCATGTAAAATTAAATGGAATTTATCATGTCTATGATTTTGTATTTTTGATCAGGGGCTTTTTGAGAGGAGCAACTATACCTTCTATAGGTACACTAAAGAAGCCGCTAGCTGAAGAAATATTCTCAAGTAAAGACAAAGGTAAGTAACATATCACATGATTCCAATTGCATCATTTGTATGGAGAGAATCACATCATTTTTATTGATGATGATATTGCCCCAGTTTTTTATTTGGTACAATTTTTATAATTGTAAAGTAAATAAGGAAAAACATTAACACTTATATTGGTCTACTTCATTATATATGATAAAGGTAGAAGTATTGATTGTAGTATTCAAATTGATTATGGAATTAGTTATCAGAAAAGAAGATGTAAAAAGGTCAAGAGCACCAACAAAGTATCAAAAAAGATGTTTGTTAAGAGGCGTCAAAACAACCCACAATAAAAACAAGAAGTTTATTGCTACCATCACTGTTAAAGGACAACATGTTGTTTTGGGAAAATGTCATACTGAAGAAGAAGCCGGGCGTCTCTATGATCGGTGAGTATGTGAAATGAGCAAGTTTCTATTAACATTCTTGTGTGAATGCTATTATGATGAGCTTCATATACTTCATGATGTAATATTCTCAATGTTGGTAAGCTTTCATACTAACTACATACAAATTCCTAATAACATGGAGAGTGACATTTCATTTCTTAATTCCTATACGATGAAATTAAAAATAATGTTAAAGACGAACAAGTTATTCAAACATTATTATATTCTTAAAAACCCTACAGAGCAGCATTTGTTATTGGCCGCAAAACAAATAATGATTTGCCTGATGATACAAAAGAAGAATTGAAGGGCATTTCATGGGATGACTTTGTGGCTTCACTTCAGGAAGTGACCGCTCTTGAAAGTATGTTCATCAAAGGATTCCCTACTTTGCTCTTGAAGTTGTTTATATATCAGTCTTTGAGTGTAAAATCTAATATTTCTATCTCTCTATTTGTTACAAATAAATTGTTTGATACTTTGAGTAAAAGCATTCAAAGCACATGATAGAACTTCTGAAATGGAGAAGTATTTATATTTCTTTTATGTTTACATTGAACCCCAATTCCGTTAAAATGGCACTATGCCATGTGCCATTTTGTCACACTAGATCTCACATTTGTGCTCATATAAAATGGTATATTCTGTAATATCACAATTTTTTTTGTAATATCACTTCTTTATATACATTGTCACTCATTTTCTCTAATATCACCTTAAAATTCTGTTATATCACATGGTTTTTGAACTACATTTTAGAAAGTTGAGGTGTGCCATTTTACCGGAATAATGCCATTTTAACGGAATTGGGGTTATTGTGGTTATATTGTAGGGATTCATAAAGATAAACCAGAGAATGAAGATTCGAAGGAGGTTGAAAAAAATGAAGTCCAAGCAGAAGACCAATTGCAAGAACACGAACAAGTTATGAGTGACATCTCTAATCATTCTTCTCCAACATGTTGAGCAAACTATAATTGAAAAGTAGGTTTATGCTTGTGTGTACACTTTGTTATGTACACTTTGATTTGGACCTTGATGTTTTTTTATGCACAATTTTCAGCTCAATAATGGATGGAAATAATAACGACTAGAGGCCTTTATAGACCATGCTTGGTTATAACCAAAAATTTAATCATATGGTTCAATATTCAAAAGAGAATCATCTTGTTAAAGCTTGTGACTTCACTTCTTTGGTACAAGAAATTTATTCTATCTCTCAACAACATGATTCTTTTCAAATTGTAATTGGATGGATTCTCCATGCAATATGATTAGCATTATATTATTTATTGAAAGCAATTATAGTGCTTCAATCATACTTATTACTTCGATAGTATTAGATATGAGTTTGCTGAAGTTGCATAGAAGTTTGAATCCTTTACTACAATTTTTACACTTTTTGGCTTGTAACAATGGTATAAATTGGTATGGAACATGTACACATTGTCCCTAAAAGCTGCTCATGCAAATAAATTTTTTGCCGGTTGACACATCTATAAATTAGTGTAAGAAGAAATAACCATCACTAAGGTTTTGGTGATTGAAGTTAAATTAGAAGATATCAATAAAGATCTTCCAAGGTGTTAGTATTCATTTTTGGACTCTCTAAGCTTACTCTTCTTCTAAGAGCTTGCTGATATTGATAACTTCCCGTACCAATGAAAGAATATGAGCTTTGTCTTTCCTTAGCACCACCTTGAGTTTTCCCTCTGCGAGTACACACATAAGGTCTAATTTTGAAATCTTATATGAATAATGCTATTTAAGATGAATAAAAAATAATAGACTTAGGAAATATCTCTTTCTTCAAAAAATCTAATTATAACATGTTAGACCACTCTAATAGTTTCTTGAGGTTTCCTAAATTACTAATGATGTGATTACTATTCATGTAAGTAGTATAAGCTTACTTACCTAGCAAAGAAACAATTTCTTCAAATGAAACCTATTCAAAATGACAACATACACCGTCAATGCTTTAGTCATGTATTTTTCATGCTTTTAAAATTTAAATATACAAAGTGCCCGGTGAAAAAAAAATTGAGAGCACAATCCTACACACAGTACACATTGCACATTACACATTGTGAGATAGAAAGTATAGATACATTCTTTAACCCCTAAAGATCCAAGAGGACCAAATCGGGCTTTTGCTATTTTGGGCAGCTTAGATGAATAGGTTAAAAGTAATATTTTTGCCTAAATTTTTTAATGGGTGCTCCCTATACTGCAAAGTGTATGTGGTAAAATTTACAAAGCCAAATTCCAATTTTTGAGTCTTCTACAACAATTCTTGGTTTGCGAGCCGAACTGGGGCAGTTTAAATTTAGTATTTTTTTGAGATTTTTTTTTGGAAATATGTTCATGACCAAATCACTACTTAAGTTCCAAAGGGCCCCAAGTCAAAAAGAGTACCAATTTTACAAGGGCAGCCTCCAAAAGTGTCAAAAATAATCTCAACAATGCCCAAAAAAACTTCGTAGACAAACTTTGGATGTTATAAACTCTCAAATGGTAAACATCCAACGGTCAATTTTTATATCAGATACTGGAAATTGGCTTAGGTACAAGATCTTACGGTTGGAAGTTAAGAAAAGAATAAAAAAATTGTTTCGCACCCCTTGAAGTGCATAGAGGTAGAGAATCGGAGTTTTGAGGTTTTAAGCTCCCAAAAACACCCAAGGATCTTTAGGGGTTAATATACTTATGCATTGTGGTAGAGATTGATTTTATCAAATATATTGTTAATTGGAGAAGTACTTAGGTACCTTAACGCAGTCTGCAACATGAAGCAATTCATAAATTTCTACTTTGAGCACTTTGTCGATATCAACTTGTTGCTCTTTCTCTACCTCATGTCTATTTTCCCATGTGTCCCTGTCTTCAAGCATTGTACCCCACTAATCAAAGTCAATATGTTGCAACAATCTAATAGTGCAAAATTGTCATCAAGTTTTAAAGGTTACTATACGTTATTACATTCTTGGATTATTTGTACAATTCCTGTACTTAGCATTAATTGGTTAATCTTTCAATCATGTAAGTTTTCAAATTTAATGTGGCAAATATCAGCAAAGGACTAATTAAACATTTCAAAGATGAACTTGATAAATCTTTTAGCACTAATGTTGTAAGACTTTCATATTAACATGATACAATCACCTAACATAAGACTCTTTTCTCAAAGTAGTATGTAATCTCCAATTATGTGCTCTATGAATAATGTTTCTGATATAAAGCATTGGCTTAAATGTTTTTGTTGAAGTGGTAGATTAAGTATGTATATTTTAGTTCAATTTAAATTTTTAGGCTTCATTAAAATCATATACTTTTCATTGTGTCTTAATTTTTGTAAGGTGAATATAAAGTAAAATACTATAATAACTGTGCTTGAAGTAGTAATTAGGGTTGTTGAAATTGAGTATGTACGCCAAACTCAACTATATTACTTAAGTTTTAATATATCTACTTGTGTTTGAAAACATTCAAGAGTGTCAATTCCTAAAGGAGGAGCTCTACAAATCACCTCCAATATGTGGCCATATTTGAAATCCGTGAACAAACCCTTTTTGTATTCGATTCAGAGAAATCGAACTCTAGGAGTTTGTTTATAACTGTCTAATTAGTCCACCCACTACTTTCTATTTATCAAATTTCATTTATATGGATCTTGAGTTACACTCACTCATTCATTCGAAGTTTTAGATTTGCAAAAACAATATAACTTTTTTAGGCAAATCAAACACAATGTGGTCAATTTTGACTTTAGGGGTTTAAATTATTCAAGTTTTGAAGTTTAAATTAAAGCTTGTAAGTAGGAGACTTAACCAAGTAATATTATCACTAATTTGAGGTCCTTCTTTATACTCAACTGTTTATTTCCTTTACATTATATGACTTATCTATCTTATTAACATTAGTTAATTTTTATTGTCATGCATTGTACATAGTTCTTTTGTGTTGCAAAAATGCCTTCATCAAGAACCGCGCATGTAAGAATCTTAAATTTGAGCTTTGATGATCATCCCTTTTGATCCATTTTTTCAATAAAGAGAAAACAAGCTCAACATACTTACAAACTTGTATGTCACTGACACTATGCCAAAACAATATAGTATTTTATTACATATTGCGTTAACAGGATGAAACTCAAAGTGACTGCACATTAATTAAAAGGTCTATATTGTTGTTTGAGCTCTCATTAAGCTTCTCATCACAATGGGAAAAGGTTCTTCTAAAAAAACTTCCTAAGCACTTGCAAAGATTTAAATTTCATCAAGTCAAGAGGAAGGAGTTTTGGGAACTAAATGGCCTCTTGTTAGGTACCTACCTCTACCGGTATCACATGGAAATATTGAACCTACTTGCAAGTCAACAAGGCAAATGTAACCCAAGGTGTTACTAGTTAATTGGCATCAATAAAACTCAAGAACATGTTTCCTCTTTATCATCATTTTAAAATATACTACAAGAAGAGATAATAACTACATGTTTACATTATTGAACATCAATATTCTCAACTCTTTAAAATTTCTCATCGTGATAGGAGCTCCTCAACGGAATGCTTATTGTTTTCTTGATGTTTTTACTTTCTATGATATGGTGGTGCCAATGACAACATGTATTGATAATGTGGTAGCACCCCTTTTCAAGTTCCTTCTTCTTTAGTGCTTTCTAACTTTCTAAGGAGACAAAAGGATATTCGGTTTTTTCAGTAGGCTAGGCTTCAATGCAAAAGTTTCTAATGGATGGCTCTTGTATCTGCATCTGTAATTGAAAGTTTTCAAAAAATTGAAACCTAAATTAGCAGACTATGTATTGTTTTGTTCAATAATTTGCACTCATAATATTTTGCACTCAAGTATCAACGAAAATGAATGATCAATCTATTCAATATAAATTAGGATTTAATTTCTTATTGGCTCTATCATACATAAAAGATCTTGTGAAAATTGTCTTTAAACACATGTGTAAGGTTTAGTAACCCATTCACTTTCTTGCTTACATTTGCATTATTTTTGTAATCACTTTATTCCAAATCAAGAAGCGGATCACTTGATTTGAAATTGATTTCTTCTTTTCTATTATCTCTTGGTGGAATAGTGTACCAATTCAATCTTCATTGATTCCTAATATTGACTCTTGGTGGTACTAGTACGAATTCTACCATCGTTTTAACGATACTACAACCACGTGAATGTTAAAGGTTTACACTAGATTGCTAACCATGAAGGTCTCGAGGTGGAAGTGATTGTTGCTCCAAATTCAATGTTTCCATCGGCAATGCATTATCATCGACTATACAATTTTCCATACACGCATCTCCTGTCGGTAAACCCACATTCTCCTCGCATTGTGGCTCTTCTTGCAACTCGCACATCGGCAATATAGTGTCCTCAACCATAAAGTTCTTGATATTGGCATCAACCACATAAGGATTGACATTATGCTCACATGGAGGCTCATCATTCAACTCACCCATTCGCAATGCATTCTCGTCAACCGCACATTCTTCTAAACTTGCATTGCTTATGGCAGGATTCACATCGTGCTCACAGTGTCGCTCTTCATTCAACAAGCAAATCTGGAATGTTATGCCCTCGACCATACATTTCTCCATACTTTCACTAGTACCAGGAGGATCCACATCGTGCACACATTGTGGATCTTCTTGGAACTCACAAATCTTCAATAAAACTTCCTCAATCTTATAATTCTCCACAATTGTATTGGCTAGGGGAGGATCCACATCAAGCTCACATTGTCCCTTTTCATTCAACTCACACATCCGCAGTGCAGCGTCCTCAACCGTGCACTTCTCCATACTTGCATCGCCCATGGGATGATCCACGTCATGCTCACATTGAGGCTCTTTTTGCAACTCCCACATTTGCAACATAGAGTTCTCCATACTTGCATTCACCATGGCAAGATCCACATTGCGTGCAGATCGTGGCTCTTCTTGTAACTCGCACAATTGCAATGTAGCCTCCTCAACCACACACTTCTCTATACTTGCACCACTCATGGAATTCTCCCCATCATGTTGACGCTCTTCATACAACTCACATTGAGAGTCCATCAAGCCGACACTCTCATCTCGCAAACTACAATTGAGCTCCATCTCTTGTGCCACATTCTCAACACCACCACCATCATCCTTGACAACCTTCGGTGACCTACAAGTGTCGTCTAATGAGCACTCACCCTCTTGGTTGTGTGGATTAGCAAGCTCACGAAGCCCACTTCGGGATCGTGTCATTGTTGTTGATTTTGACATGGTTACATGATCCTGCCCTTTTTTATTTTTCTTCTTCTTGTGTTTGCGCCCTCCCGGCTTGTTGATGGATGCACTCCGGTTTGTTATGACTTCCATCCTCCTTGCTAGTGGTACATCATCACTATCTTGCTCTGATTGTATGAATGTTGTTGGTTCCTTCCTTTGTATTGTAATCAAAGGTACACCCTTCTGTTTCTGTGCACACCACAAATGTCTAGTTTCACATTTTGATACCTTGATAGCTTCATAAGCATATTGGACTCTTAAAGTACTAAATTAGCATTAAGTATGGAATAGTTACCTTGAACGCGCTTGACTGGGCCCACAACGAGTCTTCCTTTGCCCTTGGCATCTGTGAACAATGACAAATGACACTTTGGAATAGACCATGTTTCTCAAATAAGGTTTCCTTTGTTTTCATTCTTGTACAGTTGATTAGAATTCATGATTCATCAATTAATTGTGGAATCTATCATGGGTTTTTCAAGAATATTCAAATCTTGTTTAAAACCTCCACTTGTAACAAACCTCTCAATAGGTTTGTGCACAGCAACAACACAATCGTTTTCAGTCTTTATCACTTCTCACGTACAAAGTCTTCATATGAAGCATGAGAAATTCTCCATGAATAAACATACTACAGAGATTGTCAGATGCGGCATCACAGTGTAAACCCTAAAGCACGGAATAAACCCTAAGAGGGAGAGACAATCACCTGGAAAATCTCAAGCTGACCCACGCTCCTTTTGCCACATCGCTCTGATTCCTCAACATCCATGTAATTCTGCAATTCATGAAAAAAGCAACTCAGCATTACACATGATGCATCTATGACCTAAAATTACAAGAAAACCGTGTTGTTTATGACCATTTCCGAGGAATTTGCAGTCGAAATGAAGGGTTTATGATTGATTCCAGATAGTCTTGCACACGGTTATACACAAGCGCAAAGAAAAGATTGGAAGAGAATTTTACCCAGGCTGAGATGCTCGGACTAATTGCGGGATCATGCTGATTTAGTGCCAATGGCGGAGTCGCATACTCTTCTTCTGCGACGTGATTAATACATTCTGCTGCTGCTCCATCCGATGACTGTGTGTGATTATTTGCATTCTCCAGCAGCATCGATCTGCAATGTCGCCCGTACATGTAGCCCAATGCCAAACACCCTGCTCCGACAAATATCGGCTCATATCCATGCAATGTGGACGTGAAATACTCCATTCTTGCTCAATTCTTGCGTTTCTTTTCGAATTTAGACCAATTTTATGTCAAGCTGTGTGGATGATTACCAAAAACAAAGAAAGAAATAATTTCATTTGACTGTGGAAAATGACATGATTTGTAGTAAAAGTGAGCGGAGGAAGGGAAACTAGTATAGATGTTGGAGCTCAATGGTTGAGGTTTTGCTCCAGATTCTGCAACTACTCTCATTCTTCATGAGTTGTTACTAAGCAATGTAGTCAACTTGTAAGATTTCTTCTGAATTTTTTGTTGCATTTAGAGGTTACTTTCTTCATGGTGCTTTTTATTTGAGAATTAAGCAACATACGGAGGAATCGCTTGTGAATTGACACCTTTTGACCTATGAATGGCGTATTCTTAGCATATTGGGGAGTGGCAGTAGGAAATGAGTCGTAGTTTGATCATGGTTGTGTCAGATACATTCGTTGTTTGGTCAAAGGTTTGATACAAACCACTGTTCTTGTATAAGTAAAGGTTGGTGTTATAAGAGGATGTGATATGTTGTAGTGAGTGACGCTGAAAGAGTATATTGCAACTTGAGAAAGAAGTTTCAAGCACACAAGGTAGAGGAAGCAACTAGGTTAAAGACATAGCCAACCATGGTCAAAGATGAAGGTGGTGAAGTTTGGGAGCTCAATGGATGCCAAGGGGCAGAAATACAAAGATGCCTCATCATAATTTGCATGGAATTTTAAAACATGTACGGAGTTAGATAACTTAGAACTAAAAACTATTGTAACTTCTGGCAACATGCTATGGATCCAACCATTAGTTTAATATCCATATAACCTCACAAATTCTTTTCTAAGATTAAACCCCATGAACAATAAAAGTAACAAAAGATTTTTTTTTTTTTTTTTTTTTTTTTTTTTTTTTCTTTTCAAATGTACTTATCATTTAGTATGCTACATTGATACTCTCCTCTTGATTTCTACTTTAAAAATGCAAAATCTATTTCAAGGGATGAAATGTTTAGTATCTTTTTTATGATAGTCCTATATTTTTATCTTCATTTGATTGATATTCCTATTCATTGCATAACATGGTTCATATATTCTTTATTGGTAGTCAATATGTTTTTATATTTTCTCTTTGAACTTGTTGCATTAAGAAGTTGAAAGAACCACATTCTATAAATCTGGTAAAAAAATATTTTAGTTATTACCTATTGACCAATTATATGCTAAGATTGTAATCCACGAGTGTAATCAAGTGTAAATTTGATGTGCAATTGTTCTTTAGGGTATACATATAGGGTATGTATAGATACAAATTGTTATAAAGGATACAATAGTGGTCATTTATGTGTAATAACACATAGGTTTGGGTGGTATTACAGCGGTGAAGGCGTGATAATACAGAATTAAAAGGAGCGATACAATGAAGATTGACTGTGATATAAAGATTGAAGGGGAACATTATAGAGGTAATAGGGGGTAATGATACAAAGGTAGGAGGGGAGACATTATATAGGTTGTAGGGGTGACATTACATAGGTTAGAGGGTGACATTAATGTTAATCAAATATTCGTAGAATATTCCCTTTTGCTGATTTAAACCTAGTAGGCATAGACTTGACAATAGATACCCGGCAAAGATGACATTAGTTGAAGTTGATATCCGAGTGACCGACCTACCTATTCACATGTCGGGTCGACCTTAGAGTCGATCAGGATTGACATTGGTGTAAGACCCTCAACCTATATGTACCCACCTTCTCTTTGAGAAGGTGTTGCTAGTTCTTCATAATATTTTATCTCTTGTTGGCAACCCGAAGTGAGTTATTCTAGAGTCGATGTTATTTAATGTCTTTTGCTTCACGGATTAGAGCTCAAGGCCATTCGATTCATCTTTGTGATTGTATTTTTTGGTTTATTCTGAGACCTCTCTGAGGTGGACTTCTGCAACCTGGTAGTCAATCTACTAAAATGACTACTTAACAAGGGTTTAGCCGACTCAATGGATAAAGCCATTTTATTGTTTTCAGACTCTCTTCTTGCTTCTAGCTGCTTGATTCTATTAGTTGATTAGAACTCTCAACCCTTCCCTCGTTAAGTTGGTTTTATAGAAACCCCCCCCCCTAACAATTATAGGAACTGAATGTGTTTAGGGGACATGGGTATATTCTTGTATGTTGATGATGAATTTCTTCAAATATAAAATGAAGAAATTCACGTAATTCTTAATAATTGGATAAATACAATTCTAGTTATGTTACTTGGTTTTGAAAAATAGCATGTTTAATAGAACAATCAATCGGTATAAAAGATAAAGAGAACAATATAAAACATGAAGAAAACATTCAATATGGACTATGTAGCTTAAAATCCTATGATAATGAATAGAGATCTTTCACTTTAGATAACTAAAAACACTTTGCAATGCGTATAGTTGGAAATTTTGGATTATAGTAAAGTTGAAGCACATGATTGTGCATGTATCAATTATATTTGAATGTGTGTTGAAGGGGGTATTAATGCTTCTAGTGGACATTGGACCTACGCAAATAGAAGTTTCCACATTTTTAAAACTTTGGAAATATTCATGGTAGCTAGATTGATCAACTAGAACCTTTTGAGTATGCAAAATGAGGATATTGAGTTCACTCATATTTGACACTCATATTTGAATAATAGTTGGTGGACATTTATGTACGGTGACTTTTGTAAAAATATGCTCACAAGTATGTAGTAGGGGGCATGAAAGGCATATAACAGGCATTGCACATTTAGAGATAGAATTTAGAAATCTTCTAGCTAATTCTCATAGAATTATAGCATTGACCAATTTTCTTGATTTTTTTAGTAGTTTTAAAGTATCATATACAAGCAAAGCTCATTATATAGTGAGCATGAAAATCAATTTTAGAAAATGAATAAATTAGGTAAGAAATAACATTAGTATAAATGTGCACGAAAGGCAATTGTGGTGGCTTCAAAGTTGACATTTAAGTGATGGGCCTCTATTTTTGGTGAGAAAATTAAAGGTAATACAATGTCTTAAGAAATCAATCAAAGCAATCAAAGGTTGAAGACAGCGCATGTATCCCTCGTCTCACGAAGACGGAGAACAGAAGACAGGTTGATTTTGGCGGAAAATGACACCGTGTTTGAATTGCCTATGAGCGGAATTGTATCATAAGAAATAGTTTTCATCACCTCCAAAGAGATCAAACGACAAAATTGAAATGATTTTCTTTTATAAATAAAAATAAATAAAATTTTGAAACTAGTGTATTAGAATGGAAGGAATGGAAAAGTTGAAAAAGTTGTAAAATATGAAAATGAGAATAGTGTGTATGATCCCCAATCGCTACGATGATGCAAAGCACTAGGCCTACTCACTAAGACACTAACATACATGCAACTCACATCTAGACAAAGCTAGGTAATATAAATTGAAGTTTTCATGTTGGATTTTGAGTTTTGAATTTTTACTGTTGAATTTTGAAAGCTCCATGACATTCTGAATCAATCACACGATGAGCCATTATGAAATTCTCCATTTTAGATAGCAATTTATATACAACTTCACTAGTAAAAAATGGCACTAAACTTAACATCTATGGTGACTTGCCTCTAATGAGGGGTAGTGCTTGTTTTAGTTTTGCTTTTAACAATAATCGATGTATTATTATAGCACAGTAGAACAATCCCGCATTATGGCCAAAAATTAGATAACAACCAATACTCATCAATTTTTTAATATCCCTTTGAATTACTCTCGCTAATTCTAAATCAATAAAACTTATCTAACTGAGCTAAGAATGCAATACAATACTAACCTTCATTCGTTATACAAAGACAGATTTTTCCTTTGTAGTTCACAAATGAATGAAGGGCGCGCAGCATAAAAATAACACTAAAAATAAAATAAAAGTCACGAAAAGAATAATAAGAAGTAAAAAAGACAGAAACACTTCCCAACTAGAAAGCTTTGTAACTATTAGTAACCACTTATCGTATATTTAGTATAAGGGAGCTCTAAAATAACATCTTTAGAATAAAATCCAGTACAAAAAGGTATATTATTATAGGCTTATAGCACAATAGTATCGGGTAAATATAGGATTGATTGTCATGTTTGCGTCACACAACATGTATGCATGTTTTATACATTCTTATATTTTGACTTCTATAATCATGTCCAAAGTTCTTATTTAGAGCAACTACCTTACAAAATTGTTGACTCTAACAAATTAGGAATGTCTTCACATACAAAGTACCACAGTGAAAAACCATAGCTCTAATTGTCATTTTTTAAATATAGTAATGTGCAAGTTATACCAAACTCTACATTTCAAAAAATCATATTTTTATTTATTATAGAAAAATCACATAATAATTTAACAATTTTGATAAATAAAATACTTTTACATCATTATCAATATCAACTATGTATAAAATATCAACTAGAAAAAGGTCAAATCGACACTCTATATATTCACGCCTGCCTCAAATAGAGTGGGAGTCCTTCTTCTTGAATTAGCAAAATAATGTTGCTAATATTTATTTTTGGAAGTGAACGAATATATCTAAGTAGAGTTGACTTCCATCCGACAAAGAGGGCATGTTCTTTCCCTTGCCAACCATTCTCGAATGCAATCAAAGTGAAAGTTGTGTGTACAGTATAGACTACACACCTCCATTCCATCTTCATACGAATATTGACATATCACACATCGATCTTCTTCGTTGTTCAATAAGTTTTCATAAGTAAACCGTGGAAGAGCATCAATGACTTGAGAATCCAAGCCTACTTTCACATCTCCATTTATATCTTCGAGAGCCAATAAGTCTTCATAGGACATATTATTGATATCACTTACTCCCTCAATTCTTACAAAGAGAGCAATTATATCAGCAAGTGGCATATTGACAACACTAAAAACATGAAAAATATCTCTAAGCCTTTCTTGTAAAGTGTATTCATGAAAAATTGTTACCGATATATCTTCACGATTATTCACGTCTATGATATCAACATCAATAACCCCATTTTGTATTCCATAACCATCATTGATGATGTCACTTTGTGGTTCATCACCATCATAAACATCATCATGGTTTCTTCCAACATTTTCTTCAAGGTGACATCTTACAAGATTAGTAAGTGCTCTTTCAAGCTCGTCCTCATCACCATCCAAACGATAATTGAGCATAATTTGTTGCCATGTTTCCAAGGGAAAATTCCAAGGGGTAATTTTCGATAATGATTCAAGAGTTTCTAGGAATTGAGGATTTTCACTAAGAGCAAGAGCCTGCGCGAAGGCAATAACGTCTTGATAAAATTGTAAATTATGAATGCTATACAGAGTATCTTGAGCATGTTGTGCTTCATTGTTCATGAAAGGATTTGCCATATCACCATTGTTGGTATCCATTTTGAAATCACAACTTACTAATGACAAATCTCCAACTCCTCCAAAGTTTGAAAAAGTAAAAGAATCTATTGTGTGGTGCACGTAAATTTATCTAATAGAAGATGCTAGCCTACTTATATATCAAACATTGAACTTATAAAAAGCAAAAGTTATTTTATACTTAAATCAAAACTAATGTGTATAAACTATTCTTTTACTTTGAAAACTTAAGATCTTTTCAAGGATTTGACTTCATCACTTGAATTGAAATATTCTTGATGGATTTGAACTCTTATGTAGAGTATGAAGTTTTTTGAACATTCAAATGATAAAAAGGCATATATAATGACTTTCTATATGGTTTGTTCAATCATTTGTTAAAATTCTAGAAAGTGGGTTATTTTTAGGAGACTACACAAGAGTTGTTGGTTAGTGTTAGGGGAGTTAATTTCAAAAGGTAACACTAAATGTCACACGATCGCCATAGTGTTACAACACCAATCCTCAAACCATAACACTAAATGTGAGAGCATGCACACTTTTTGTAAGTAAAAGAATATTTTGGAAGTGGTGCAATTGGTGGCTTGAAGCAAAGGCAAGGGACATTGATTGGAATGGTGGCCCAAATAGAACAATAGTTTTAAGAGAGTTGAGAAATAGTGTTCTTTATCGCAAGTTACTTGTTACACTAATCTCCACGTAACACTAATTAATAACTCTTGTGTAGTGATATGTAAAACCTCAAAATAAGTCTAAAGTTCTTCTTCCTCTTTCTTCCTTTCTCATGAATGGGGTGGTGGAAGGTTAGTAAAATCCTAAAATTTGTTCTCCTTTATTCTTTTGCAAGCTCCTTCGCATGGCAGGCTCATCTATAGCGAAGTAGCTCCTTGATAGATTGATTGTTACTAGCAATGGTTGCCCTGGCAAAGAAAGAGGTGGCAAAGGGTGGCCTATGGCAGTGGCCAATGAGGTGAAGACGACAACCAAGCCCGTGAAGAAGTTGTGGCGGAAGGTGCACACGTCCGTCACCTTCCACTGCCCCAAGACACTCAAGAAGGTTAGTGTTATGTTCAGAGCTTTTTGTCAAAGGAAAGTAGAAGCTTTCTTTCATGGTAAGTGGCTTTCTCAACATTTTAAATTTGTTAAACATTTTCTTTTTAAGAGATGAAAGTAAATAAGAAAATCTCAGTTGAGTTCAGGAATCAACATCCAATTGGAACCAAATGACCAGAATATTTACATTGATGATGTATATACTAATTTCAAATAGAAGATGTCTGCTTCGTAGTAAAAGAGATTTATTTTTATACTTTATGAATATCCATTACGGAGAAACAAACCTTTCTAACAACGAAATTGTAATCACTCCGGTCCATATCTACGGTCGTCTTGCAAAATCTTAGTGCTGCATTCCCTTCGTTGTGAGTGTCAAACTGAGGACCATTTCTTTTTCCAATCAGCCATCTTAGAAGCTCCTGCTATTTACAACCACATTCATCCCCAGTAAGAAAGCTGAAGTGCCCGGCGATGGGACAAAAACATTAACCACAATCATATACATGCACAGGTTCACTAGAGGCAGTCTGAAACTTAGAGTAAAGGTAAACGACAATATCAAATTACCCCGAGAGAGAGAAATGAAATTACTTGATTCGAATGAATTGCCTCGTCAGAAGCTTCAAATTGCAGGTGCCCTCAGAGTTCCGGCATCTTAGCACCTTGCTCTTTGTACATTGACACCTTTATTTCTAGTTTTCTACATCTTGCTGAACTCGGGAAATGAGCAGCACAAATATATAGTAAAAGAAGTTTGAATTATCTTGCACTTTCTCGCCCTGATCCCCAGCTTCTTGATTCACATTGGCATTGACGAATACCACTTGTATATACCCTTGCCATTTCCTTCGTTAAGAAATAGCCCCGTATCGCAGAGAAAGGAACTGCTCGTATTATTCACAAATACCAATTGCAATACTAAATTGGATTGCAGCTATTGAAACTGGATAGCACGAGAAGTACATTTCTAGGAAGTTCATTGGGCTGACGAGCCGATGACGGGCATAAAACGAAGATCTCGAGCACCTTAGTGAAAAGCCCTACTGTATTGATATGCCGATTGCTGCCAGGTTCACAAATTAAGAACTCCACCGCTTGAGGAAGACCATCCACTTTAAAGGAACTGCAAAGACCATGTGGATAAGAATGCTAAGCCTAGATCATCTATTCATTGAGGTCGAAGCTCACCCTTGTCGGACCAGCACCTTCGACCTGGGTGGATTTACGTTCAGCAGAAGGATGAGCCTGGCCTCGCAGAGTAGAAGAATCTTGACTAGTGCGAACTTTTAGCCCCTCGTGTCGTCTCGCAGTGTCAAGCAGAGGGCTTCGTAACACGATGTCTGGTTTCGTCAAGGCATACACTCTTCTGTTTTTGACTTGAGGAGTCTTTGGTATTTCCTGAGCATTTTCTTTCGGCTTGGTCACAGGAGGTAAGGTAAACGACTGACTACGTGCAGCATTAGCTATATTTCTTATGTCATTCCCTTTTGCCAGAGGAGGTAAGGCAAACGACTGACTAAGTGCAGCATCAGCACTATTCCTTAAGTCACTCTCTAGTAACCTACCCCTCCTATCAGGATGAAGAACCGGACTCCGAATGTGCTTGAATCTTCCTATGGAATCGAAGTCCTGACCTCGAGAGCGGTCGGAGGACTCCTGACTCCATGATACATCTATGTTTGATTCCTGGCTCCAAGACAGATCTCTCCTTCGAGAAGCATTGAATTCTCGACTTCGGCGTATAACTTTTCTTCCTGAGATATTAAAGTCCTGACTACGGGAGAGATTTTGCCTCCTCAGCTCATCCAACTCTTGTACAACCTTCTTACTGATCTCTATTGCCCGAGCCGGCCGTTTCTGCAGTATGGCAGTATTCCTTCCAATCACCTTCTCAGTTTCGTCAGACTGACGTGAAGGCACCACTGCAGCCCTTCTATTGGAATAGTCTTTCGGAAGGGATCTAGCATCTAAGACGCTACCCAGTTCTTCGACCGTATGAATTCTCGGTGTCGACTTTCCGCTATGATACTCAGACATACTCGGGCTTTCCATCAAGATCCGTAACAGCTCAAGTCCCGTTTTCTCGTCCTCGATACCCTCCATCAGCTCCAGCATGTTGATGATTTCCACCTGCTTGGCTTTCAACGGTTCCCCATTCTCATTGTTCCTTCTCATGACGAGTCAGTTTCCTGAGACCATGGGTGAGTACCTTCAACAACAGGAAGGTTTCCAGTACTTCTTAGATTTTCAGATCTCACGTTCCCCAGATACTCATTGCTCAATCTTCTCTTCCGCTCCTCTCCATAAGACCGCATAGAGTCCAATCGTAAGGAGCCGTAAGTACTGGACGTAAGAGACACTGATTGGAAAGTGTTATCAGGTACCTCAAAAACATGCTCTTCATCTGCCAATTGAGATGGATCGGAGAAGCTTCTCGATAGTTTGTTACAGCCAATGGGAACTTTGATTATTATTGTACAAGGTTCTCCAACGGGCTTGGAAATTCTGCACCCCATTATTTACCTCCAGACAAGACAGATCGAGGGAAGTCCTATCAGAAAGCCTTTTCCCTGTAGTCAAGTTCACCCCAAGTGACCCGCCCAGACATTCTCATATTGTATATCTATCCTCAAGCTCCCTATTCGAGCTTCATGGTGGTCCTTGCTCTAGAAGGAACCTGAGGCACAACAGTACACTAGAGTCAGTATCGTTATCCTCGAAAGCGCAACAGAACCACAAGTCACAGTGAGCATATACATTACTGCAGAGTCAATCCGTATCTCGATTTTCTCAAACCAAGGAGCCACAGTAAACCACTAAAACTTTACAAGACAAAGATGGTGCACCTCATGAAGCTCAAAGCCAACAGAGTGTTTTATACAATAATAGATCCAACAACTTCAACAACAAAACTACACCTACGAATGAATCACTTTTCCACACCTACCGCTTCAATTAGATCACATCTTTCACACCTACCCCTCCAATTAAATCACTCTTTCCAGGTCATACCTACTACATCAACACGAGATGTTTGACAAATCATTCAACTAAAAACAGCAGCCTCCATGGTTACTTTTAGGATCAAGTAATAATTGTCACAAAACGCTTATTCAACTACACCTCGATTTCCTCTAACTGAACGCCAAATCACTGTTCCAAAATGGATAATGACTCATTTTAAAACACCTCGATTTCCTCTTATCACTATTCTAGAACGGATAATGGTTGAAGAATCCTCTTCGAAACCGGCGAAATCCACTACCTTCCCTAGAAAAATCACTAAGCTCCAAATCATAGTACTAACACAGGAGGCCTTCTCACTTACGAACTCATTTAGCCAAAGTGCACATTCAGCAATCCTTTATCGAACATCACAACTAAAAGCCACTTCTCTAAATAAGAATCACACAGCATCCGTACAAAACGCCAATTCGGCACTAGTTCTAAAAACTGACAGAAAGAGCAATTCGATAGAGGGGCAATTCTCCATGAGCAATCAGAAAGAAAAAGAAAAAGCAAACAGTAACAACAAACATGAATGTTTTAATTCCTTCAGAGAACTCAGTATTCTAAAACCAGTTCCATCCATACATGTGACATTTAACTCACTCGAAGATTGTCTACAATCAAGAATTACATATAAAACGCCAATTCGGTGATAGTTCTGAAACTGACAGGAAGAGCGATTCGATATAGAGGAGATTTCAAATGAGAGACACAATAAAAATAGCACAACTAAGAACAAGACAACAAAATCTACTTCTTCAGAGCACAGACTATTGAAAATCACTTCCATCCATACCTGTGGAATTCTACTCACTCGAAGAATCTCTGACTCAATCAAGGATAAATATGAAACGCCAAGTCGGCACTAGTTCTGAAACTGACAGGAAGAGTGATCCAATATAGAAGAAATTTCAAATGAGAGACACAAGAAAAAGAGCACAACCGCGAACAAGACAACAAAATCTACTTCCTCAAAGCACAGATTATTCTGAAATCAGCTCTATTACCTGTGGAATTCAACTCTTTCGAAGAATGTCGGACTCTCTCACTTCACTCCGCTTCTTCCGCAATCAGCAAACAGCAGTGCTCGAAATAGAAACCATTTTCTCACATATATGTACACTATTAATTTGTAAACTAAAAAAACGTGGAAGAGAGAGAGCAGCTACGGCGAAAAAATTCGAAACAAGCATTAAGGGCACCTGTCGGAGGTCCCTCGTTCGCAGGCTTGGGGAAAGGAGGGAGAGAGTGGCCTATGAGCTTCCACCGGCATCGACGGACCGTCGTCTGATCTTCGTCAATGCAGAAGTTCTTGGACGAGAAAGTGGAAGCAGAGGCCTATGATCTTCCACCAGCATCGACGGACGTCGTCAGATCTTTGTCCAACCCAACGTTCTTGGACGAAAAAGTGGAGGTGCTCACTGGCGACGAGCACCTCGTGCGCGTGTACGTTCATCCTTTTGCCGACCACGTTCATGTATTGCTGGCTTGTAGCCATAGGTTCTAGCTCCGTAGAAAACGATTTCCTCAACTTTACTACACTAATTATTAGTATAGTATGACAAAGTGATGAACACTTTATTCATGACGGCCTCAAGTTGAAATACGTATGGAGTTCTTCTTCACCACGTCATACAAAAAAAAAAACAAGTTTCACGTTGCGTTTGAGGCAAATGAAAAAAATAGAAAATGTTTGGAGTTTTCTTTTTCTTCTTTATAAGAGTATTGTAGGCCATGCACACAACTTGTGAAAATTTGATCGCAACACTATTGTTGATTGTAGTAGATTATAAAATTTCAAAATTGAAATTTTGGTATTTAGTGTGGATTTTGTGATATGCTATTTACTTATCAATCATTTTTATTGAATGGTTATTTCTATGTTAAATATTGATATTTTATTTTATGGAAATTGAGCTTATGCCTTTATATAAATGTTCCACAATAGAATTTGTTTGGTGATATGGAAATTTTAAGTCTCTGGATAATATTACGATTCTATAATAAATTTGTTGAAGTTGGTAAAGAATCTCATAACAAAATCACTTGTCATTTGCTCCTAAAACAAAGCCACATCCAATTTGATCGTATCTTGAAATAATATTAGAGGAGGAATATTTTTGTTTTGATTAATTAAGATTACTTGATTTGCACCAATAACAACGCTATTGGACCCCTTCTCATATGTTGACTTTTTTGTTAATAGTAGATATGTTAATGAGATGTTGTTGCATAGTGCATAGTGATCTTCACTTAGTTTTACATTAATTAATTAATGTTGGGCCTTTCTTGCCACATTAACCCCCTTAAGGGAGTGCAACATGGACCCCATGAGTGCACTTAGTATTTTATTCTTTGAGTACAACCCCAACCCTCTTGTACTTTCTCAAGGGAAGGAAGCATTTACAAACAATATGGGGTAAATTTGCTCCCCTAAGACTCCCCCCCCCGACAAGACCCCGACCCCCAAGACCCCTCACCCAAGGCCCTCCGCCCCCAAGACCCCTCTAGCTGGACCCCTCCCATACCCCCTCTTCTCCACATTTCCAGGCATGCTTCACAGCCCGCATTCTAGGGGCGTTAATGAGATTTTGGGAGATAGTAGATCTCATCTACCTACCCACTCAAGAAACACCTTGTTGCCATCAAGCTTATTATTGACATCCGTTCATCTATGGTTTCCACCCTTCTTGCAATGGACGAGTATCTTCCACATAGAGTATGTGCTTTTCACATATGAATAGATCCTTTATGCTCTTTTAGAGAACCTTGTTAAACACCCTTTAGACAACATACATAAAAGGTAAAAATCTAAAAGCTATAAATCTAAAAGCTATAAATCCAAAAGCTATGAAATCTAAATCTCATATCAATTTCTCATGAACTTTGTTAAATTTAATTGGAGCTTTTATATAAAATGTCAAATTTTGACATTAGGGACATAAATTAGGGGATGCACATCATATTTTCAAACAACACCACAATAAAAGTAGTTGTCACTTTGACACAAAGTGTAAACAAACATAGGCAATAAATGTAAATAAGGACACACAACATCATTTATAACATGACACATACTTTTTGAGAAAGAATAAATTTTCTAAAAATTTAAATTATTCATACATTCCAACTTATTCTACCCTTCCTCTTACTAACGTGGCGGCCGTACCGGCCCCGTGGTTACTTGTCGGAAGTACGTTTAAACTCCACAAGATGCAATATATGGTAGAGGCCTAATGGCAAGGCGTTTGCCTTTCGAGAACGCTACCAAAACGCCTTCTGAATGTTTAAGTGGCTAAGGTCTTCACCTATCTAGAGGCCTCCGCGTTTCATTTGCTCATACTCTCGCGTTTAGTAGTGGCCTCCGCCTCCAGTTTTCTCATACTCTAGGGTTTCGGTAATGCTATTTGCTTTAAACTTTAGATCTTCTTGAGGATTTTAGCTATCGGTTTTACCGTGAGTTGTTCCTCATTAAGTTAATTCTCCGATTGCACACTACTCTTTGCTTGAATCATCTTGATAGAGATTGAGAAATCCAAGCTTTCATCTATTATTTGTTGTGCTCATACTCTAGCGTTTTAAAGGTAGCTTTTTGTCTTCTTTAGGGTCTTTTTACATCATTTCCAGCATCATTTTTGGCATCGGTGTATTTCTTTAGGATCTTCCTCCTCATTTCAGGCATTGGTGTTTTTCTTTAGGCTCTTCCTCCTCATTTCCGGCCTCGGTGTTCTACGTTAGGTGTTCCTCATTTTAAACTGTAAGTTGATTTCTCTAATTACACGTTATTGTTTGCTCAAGGTCAGGTCTAGAACACGAATCACATGATAATGACAACACCTGACTAGATTCTCTAACTTCCGCCACATCTAACCTCATTCTCAAAAAGAAACTATTGCACATCTTGAAGAAGTAGTTGATTTGCCGAGCCAGCATGATTGTTGTCAATTACGATTGATGTTCCAACTTTCATAGACTAGTTTCGGATTTCTCCCTCGGAACAATTTCAACATCAATCATCCATTTCTTTTGTGCAGGGTCCACCAGCCATGTCCCACGGTCAAGCAGCCATGTCCACCACGATCACGAATGATTTTGCTTTGGATTCAGCAGGTTCTCTTCCACTTCACATTGATATTTGTCTCCTTCAATTTTTATTAGCCAGCAGATTTTAAAACTACCTATTTGTTTGCTTTCTAATTACATTACTTAACAAGTCTTGAAATGAGATACTATTTTGCTTTTCATTACATTAGCCAACAATTTCAAAACGGCTTCAATACTTTTACAAATATAGTTACTATATTTTAACTTGGTATGTAATGGGATGTCCAATGCTAGTATGTTCCAATGCGTCCCACCATAACATATTTTTCAGGACCATGTATGTCCCATTTTGTAATCTTGTTATGCTAGCCTAGGAATAGACTCTCACCTTGAATCTAACATACTACAAGTCTCACTTTTACGTTTCCTAATGCTTGCAGATAGGGAACTCACCCACGACAATTACACCGGCCTCACAGCTCAAGGGGTCAGCGACCCCGTGTTCATGTATCTTGCTCAAACCTTGACCATCCGTGAGCTTGCGCTCTTGAAGAATGTTTCCAAAACCATCTCCGATTTGGTATCCACCAACTCCGTCATCACCGCTAGTGTCCGTGGGGAGGAGAATACCATGGATTGGTATTATCCTTTGTATGTGATCCGTCGTGAAAGGCCTTCCGATGAATTTTTGTGGTTCGGTCTGCATCGCCCATCTCGAGTGCGTCACATCCTCCCTTCCTACTCGCATTTCCTGCCAAGCGGATCCTCCTTTCATCCTGACCAGATCCATGCAAGTGTAGAAGGCTTGTTCTTGATGCTGCTCAATCATCCCAATCGGCGTAGCAAATGGAGGCGGCTTGTGGTAACCAACCCTGTAACACGAGAGTGTAGACTATTACCTCCACCAAATTGCAACGACTTGGGCTTCGCTTCATGGAACTACGGCAGCTTCCAACTTCGTATGGCAGTAGATAACCCGTCGGATGCATACAAGGTGATCCTCATACACAGAGAATGGTTGTGTGTTTACAAGTCGACAACTAAGATGTGGACATCTCATGTTTTCCCCCAGCGACTGCCATTAGACGTCCAATACCAAGGAAAGATCCCGGATCTTACAACAGAACATTACCTAGTCTCAAGCACAGTTGTGAATGGGAGGATACACTTTGCTGAGTTACAATACGATAACGACCCGGAGCCTACGTCTGCAGTGGACGGTGATTTGAATCTGCTAGAACAGGGTCAAGTGATAGTATACGAAGTGGATGATGAAGCCGGGATGTGGAAACCAGGTGTGCAATACAAGCTAGAAAGTTACATTCCCTCAAATCTCTATGCTAATTACAGGGACTACGGATTCCGCATCGGAAGTTACACAGTTGGAATAGTGGAAAGCATGGGATCCATGTACGCGATCATTCCTGCCTGGTTTAACACTGATACTGATAAGCTTGTTGACGAGGAATTCAAGATGTTTCATAACCTTGGTGAGGAGTACAGGCGGATTTATGAACTTGGTCCAGAATACAAGAGCTTTAGTCATTTTGGTTTCATACAGCTTCACTTTTATGTATTGCGGCTGAAGGGAAGTGTTGGTAGGCCTTTTGGCCAGCTGTTCATCCATGTTCCACGTCATGGAGGATCAATTTTTGGTAAATTCCACAGAGGATACTTCTTACAACATCTTCCTCATGCTACTAGCCATGCTGGGTATCGGTGTTTTGCTCGAGGAAATGTAATTTGGGTGATCGTGGCGAATTACATGTTGGAGTACGATGTCCTCTCCGGTCAATCAACAACAAAACTTCTTCCTAAATCCATTCAGAGCGATTTTTTACCCACCAAATATAACGTGGCTTTCACACCAAGTTTGTGCATGAAGCCTTAGGCACAAGATCAGGGTGATGTGAACATTTTAGATATTATATACACTGGCATGTATTGTAATGACTTCAAGTTGTAAACTTACAATCATGTACTACCTTTGGGTAACATGTATTTGTTTGATATGCTTTATAACATGTGTTTTATCTGTCCCATTTGAGTTTGTGTCAGTCATAACTTGATAAGAAAGTTAGAACTTGTTCGATGTGCTTAAGTTGAAACTTATAATTTTTAGTTTCACCTACAATTTTGCTAAAGATTATAGTTTACGAAGAAAACCTAAATCACAACTATTGTATGTTGAATTTCAATCAACCACCTTGATTGATATGGGTATCAAAAAAAATGCAGGCGTTCCTTTAATGTCGTTGAAACACTTCTGAAACACATGTTTCAAGATTTATTTTGTTGTTCAACTTTTAGTAAACACTTGAATGTATGGCGGTTGTATAAACATCTCAAAGTCTATCAGCTTTGTTTCATTTGTCGCCTTTATCAACACCTATGTTATTGTACTTGAGGATGGGTCCTTGTAGGTGTTTTTTGCAATGATTTTCTTGTAAAAGCTCTTCTCTAGAGCCAATAGCTTAGGATTTAATTTTTTTTGTTATATAAAAATAGATTATTGCTTATACAATGTATGTCGTTTTCTATGTATATGTGTCACCCGCATGATATATACTTCCTTATGTAATTACAAGATACAATCTTAAGAATCACAATAGACACCGCTGTGAATCACAAAAAACGCCCTTCAAAATCACAAGAGATGCCTTTAGAATGCACAAGAAACACAAGCTAAGTTTTTGATTAACTATAGTTGTCATGTGTGACTTGTTTATTCTGAAGTTACCAAGGTTATTAGTTTCATCCCTTTTGAAAAAAATTGGCCTCTTGCTCATCCATAAGAATGCATGTGCATATGACAACAATCTAAGTACTTGCTCAAATATGAAATAAGAGAGGTTTTAAGCTCTTAACTAGTAAAGGCCAAGGAGGTAAGGGCAAAAAATTATTTGTCTAAAAACTTAAGCATTTGGTGGTACTTAAGAAATTTCTTTAAAACTCTAGAATCCTAAGAGGCTTAGTTCCAAATCAAAACAATACGATTAATCTTTTCTCAAAATGGTAACTTTTTATTCTAAAATGAATTACTAAAATGAGGCCAATAAATTTAGAACCTTAATGTTTCCATCTTCTACCTCAGAAAGTGTATGACAAAGAGTCACTTCTAGAGTCTCCTCGCGATGCGATACCTCAAAACAAGTGTAGGCAATAGTGTCAAAAAATACCTCTTGGTGTGTATAGGAAAAGAGTCGAGGATCTCAAAGCTACAATTCAAGGGGGTCTATTTATGATTTAGCACTCTAAGCACACTCACGAGGTCATCCGAACTTATCATTTCTTACGTATTAACCTTAAAGGCATATTGACTATAGAGTGTGGAAGCCAAATTCAGCATGAAGAACGGACGCGAAGTATGTTCACTGCAAGCAAAGACTACTATATCAACGGATTGCACTTTGAAATAACATTCAAGTCAAATGGAAGAGTTTTATTCCTTGGGGTACATGGAGGCATCCTTGGGGCCCAAGAATTCTTGAACATGGACCGCCAAGACATCACCGCTTTTCACATGACATGGGACACATGTCGTAACGAAACCCTAATTGAGGTGGCAGGCACAATTCATCAGCACAATTGATCGGTGTTTCGAGCGATTCATACAATTGCTGCATGAATTGATCGATGGTGATGATCTTCCTGAGGAAGAGCCATAGCTATGGCGGGTGTGTTGTTGCGCCGTGTCTTGAAAATGCCTCCGAGGGGGCCTCTCCTGGAATTGGAGGCCGACTGGTCCGCCATCTCTCCCGCCGGTCTTGGCTTGGTGTTTAAGGAGCTTCTTGCTGATTTCATGGGCGCTCCTCCTCCTCCCGACGTGCTGGAAGCTCGCGAGTTTTATAAACGCGCTTGGAAGACTGCGAATGTTTCGGATATTTATTTTCATCAGCCTGGTGTTGCCGTGAGGCAGCCTGGCTTCCTTGTGCGTGGAATTATTTATGACATGCCTTCGCTCATTCACAAAGAGGTACCCTTACTCCTATAGCCATGAATTGAATCGTAAAAACCAGTTCCATACGATCACCATATTTCAGTTGAGGTCTGAGCAGTTCGCAATCCTTTTGTGATAGTGTAAGCACTGCGAGCAAAGGGAGAAATTAGAGAAATGTTGAAGGATTGCTCGCTTTTTCAGTAGTACAGTCGACTTTTAATGAGTGATCTGGGGATCGAAAATTTCTGACTCCGATAAAATTGAGTGTTGTAATTTTCTGTCAGGAGCGTGCGCTATGGTGAATATAAATATATTGAGCAGTAGAATATAAAAGAAGTACCATTCGAACAAATAAGATTAGTAGGTGAAACAAGCAGAATGTGTCGAAACTACTTCAGATTTGGTTGATGGTTGTTCAGCTTGTCCTGGCACACGTCATGTAATATTGAGATTATGCAGTTTACAATCGGGCATTTTCATTATTGATGGTGGTCCAAAAGTCCTTCGATTCCTCCAACGTAGCTACAGCATTGAGGTGTATGTCAAATGAAAGATTGTTTACCTGCACCTGACAGCAATTCTGGATTTTGTTATGTATTTGCAGCGCAAAAGACCAGCTGATGATTCAGAAACCGCACTTGCCTCCACCACCAGCTCAAGTGACACCAACAATCAACCGGAGAAATACGATGTGAAGCGGCGAGATTGGTCGTCGATGCTTATTGATTTCGACACAGATGCTGAAAAGCCGAAGTCTGACGACACAACCGTGTCTGCAGACCAGGTGATAGAAAATTTAGGCTTAAAGGCAGTAGTCCCTGGGCTCAAGGATCGTGTTGTTAAGCGGAATGATGTGAAGCCGAAATCGAAAATGGAGGAGAAGCAAGCATTAGAAGAAGTTATGGGGAGAGGTACGCACCTCTTCAAAGTCCTGAATTCACCATCTCCATGCATACCACATGAAGTTATATACTCAAGTAGCTGCTCATGATGTTTGACGTCGTCCATATTGGACTAGTGCCACCTTCTGTTTCCTTTGTCTATAGTTTGTGACAAGATAGACTTTTCTGTCGACAGGTGATAGTATTCGTGCTAAGTACGCTGCTAAAATCTTTCAAAAGAAGATGCTAGCTGAAGCAAGACGTGAGCAGGCGAAGCTAGGTATCTTTCCAACTGCGGCTCCTAAGGCATCTTCTAAAGGATGGCAGGCTATGCCAGGTGCGCCAGCGCTTGTTCGTTATTTGGAGGTGTTTTTCTTCTTCCAGAAATTACCTACCTTCCTCTTTGTTCGCTTTGTCTCTTCTTGCACGAGTGAATGCATGGATCATGAAAATATTAGCTGATTCATTTTTGGCTCTTTTACAAGACATCCTGTGCTTTCTGACACTATTTGCACCTTGCTCTATGAAAGTAAATGGCTACTAAGTAGTAGGATTTAAGCTGTCTTTCTTCAGAATACTGGTTTTAGTTATTGTCCCCGTAGGATGTTGCTTCTCTTCATATCCACTCTCTAGTCAACTTATTGCATTATCATAGTTGACAAAAATGACTGTTTCGCTGAACTCACATAAATCATCTGGTGGCTCACATTATATGGTGTAATGAACATACTATTTTACTTCTAAGCAGTATGTGTCCTATCCTTTTGTGCAAAGTTTCTTACTGCAGTACGTCACTTGGATCAGGAACGTGGGTTGAAGCAAGCTCTTTTAGCTCGCGGGTCTGAGGACGATCTTACATGTTTATTGGACCAACTGGGCAACTACAAATTCCAGCATGTCACCCATGTGAGCGACGGGGGTGATGAAATAGCACTTGGTGAACCTTTAAGGTGACTGATGTTCATACTTTGTTGCTATGATTTCAGATTTGTAAGCTCTATGACCAAGTTAATATGCAGTCCCATGAATTGTATTCGTTCATTGGCACGTTTTATCTCTGATTCTCCGGAGTGATGTTCACAATTCTGGTTGGTTTCCTGGTGCAGCAATGAGCGCTTGAACAGAATATGCATGAATTGGTCACTTCCTCCTAAGCAGATTATGGTGGTAAGTTACGAAGGACCTTAGCTTCTCGAACTAAGACAATGTAGAGGCTCCGCTACCGCATATTATCAGAGTTGATAGGAATAAAGTGTCATTGACAACTTTGTTCTGAATTCTTGTGCTTCCGTTTTCTTCATTGCTGACCAGGTAATTGGTGGTGGAGCGGAGGGCGAAGCAGCATTAAGAGCAACTGAAGACTCGGGCTTCTTTGTCTGCCGCATTAACAATTCGTCTCACGAGGTAAGTTCAAATCTAGATTTAGCATATTAACCAGATTGAGACAGAGAAGACTAACTTTCAACTTTTATTGCTTATCATGGTTTCTGCTTGCTATCAGCACACTTTTGTTGTCTTCGTTCAAGTCTACTAGGTTCATCATGTTTTGAGTATTTGGACTCCATATATAAGGATCATTCATTCAAGTAGTCACGGGGTCAATGAATCGGAGTGCTGCCTTTTGTCTCTGAGAGGAGTATGTGGCGTTTTTGCAGAACGAACAACAAAAGAGCGTCACAGATACATCAGGAGCCAATGTGAAGACCACAGTTTCGAAGAAGGGGATAGTATCGTGGTTCAGTCAGCTTAAGGAAGGTACCCTTCACGTGGAGGAAGATGCCGATGCGAGGATGCGACACTTATTCCCGAAGGGGCATGTGCACTTCTCTGTAACTGATATGGTAGAGCTCAAGTGGGTGATTGAGGACCTTAATGGAGTTTCATATCGCAAAAGTACATTCATTAGTGGTTTTCAAGACCTTGGAGTAGGAGCGAAGCAGTTGTAATTATTTGCTACTAGCAGTCATCACAAGCGATGACTTCGATGTAACCAATCTCTTCTGTAATAAACTGAGCCTGTACTTTGTGGGCATATACAGTCCTGGTTCGTACAGTGTCTGGCCAGAACACTCACAAATGAGGTTACAATGCTACGACACACTCAGGTGCTAAGGAGTTTCTAACGATCAATTGCCTAATTTACACAACTCAGTTGTATGCTTTCGGGAGTATGGATTAAGTTTCTCATATTCTTATGGAAACCATGGTACTTTGTCAAGTATAGTAGAGAGTGATCGGAAAATGGTGGATTAAAGTGTTTCATTGAGACGCAGAGATATATATCTTTCGCACGAATTGGCAATAATCTAAAGAGAATTGCAGTGAAAACATAGGCAGCAACCATTCCAGAGTGGTCTGAACATCGTCAGGGAAGTCAAAACTTTATAAGGATGGTCACAAAATTTAACAGTTGACATCACTCTAGATGATACCAATCTTGTTCGCAACATCCAACGCATCGTAATCAGCTGTAAGTCTAACGTACGCCTTCTTCGATCCATCAGGCCTGCGAAGAAACAACAGTACAACTCAGCTTCGACATTCCACACACTTCCTCTGTACAAATGGACCCCGCAAGCGTCACTTGAAAGCAATCACACGCAACATTCTATACGAAACCCTAACTCTCCAAAAACGTCGTGTAGGTTGAACATGCCTCACACAACTGTCTCTTCAAGATCCAAAACGAAACAAAAAATTCATCCCTGCAACTAGTGACTGCTTCCAGGTTGGAAAGCAATGTGAGACTAACACATTACATTGATATAAACTGTCACTACTGTTGAGGAACGGAAATTGCGGCGTTTGCACAGCCTCGTAGAAAACTACTTGAATCTGCACTCGAAAAGATTATACTCGAAAGGGTGAAAAGTTGAGAACGTGGGGAAGAAACCCTAATAGGATCCCGAAAGAATTAGACCGCCAACATGAACCCTAAGTCTCATTCGAAGCTTACTCATTGCAGGAATGAGAGAATGCGCGCTTGTCAAGTATGGAAGACCTAAAAAAAATTATCTCAGTGCCAATTACATTAGAACCCTAATGCGGTCGAAGGAAGGGTGAGAGGCGAACGCACCTGATCAAGGTGTTGACCTTCTTGGTCTGGATGTCGTACATCTTCTTCACGGCGTCCTTGATCTTCTTCTTGTCGGCGCGCACGTCCACGATAAAAACGAGGGTGTTGTTGTCCTCGATCTTCTTCATGGCAGACTCCGTGGTGAGCGGGTACTTGAGCACCTCGTAATGGTCGAGCTTGTTGCGGCTGGGAGCGCTCTGGCGAGGGTACTTGGGAGCGCGGGCCTTCTTCAGAGTCTTGGGGCGGTGGAAGGTGACGGACGTGCGCACCTTGCGCCACAGCTTCTTCACGGGCTTGGTCGTCGTCTTCAGCGCCTTGGCCGCCTTCGTGGCCTTGGCCGCTGCCGGGTTGCCACCCTTCGCCACCTCCTTCTTCGCCGGGGGCGCCATCGCTACACAATCAATGTATTCGGCAACTACTCCGCAACAAATGAGCCGGCCCTGCGAAGGAGCTTGCGAAAGGAAGATGGAGAACGAGGTCTAGGGTTTTACTAACCCCACACCACCCTTCGCTGACGAACTCATTCATCCATCTTATTCATCCCTCATCGTTCCATCCGTCACAGTACATGTATTATTATTTTCTCCTTTTCTTTTCGTTTCCCTTCCATTTCTTTTCGTTTCCCTTCCTTTTCTTTTGTTTATTGGGCGCAAGTGACTTAGACTTCCTTCAATCTTCAAAGTTGATAATTAGTGTTGGATATTTAATGTTGTCCCATGAACTTAACTTTCAACTCTTATCTTCATTGAGTGTAAATTTAATATTATATAATTATTTTGTGCATATAATATTAATATAATATTAGCATTATACTTTTATATCAATATAATATTAGTGTTACTATATTATATTCATACATCAATATAATATTCTTCATACTTTATTGGTATTTTGATATTATGTTAATTTTACATAAAACCCGTAAAGGCTCAAGAGAGCCAAAATGGCATTTTGCACTTTTGGGCAGCCTAGATGAAGGGTTTAAAAGTAATTTTTTGCCTGAGATTTTTATTGAGTGCTCTTCATGATGCAAAGTGCATGTGGTAAAATTTGCAAAGCTAATTTCCAATTTTTAAACCTTCATTTAGAAATTCAAGGTTTCAAGTCCAAAAATGGCACTTTAATTTTTATTTATTTTTTGATATTTTTCATTGAAGTATGTTCATAACCAGATCATTATTCAAGTTCCAAAGTGACCTAAGTCAAAGAGTTTGTCAATTTCATAGAGGGAGCCTCCAGAAATTACATAAACAATCTTCACAATTTATAGGAATTTCCGAATCATCTCTTACAAAATTTGTCAAAATTCGAGATTTTGGAACTTTTCCAAAAAAAATCTTTTCTCAAAGTTCACAATCCCATAAAGGCACCTACTCGCCATTTGGATCTTTAATACAACCAAATATATATAATGAAATGCATGTTTTACTATATTGTTGTTTTTAGATCTTCTTTTAGAAGATCACTTGCATAAAGGTTAAAAAAGTGAAATGAGTCTCTAAAAGTTTGTATGCGTATACACTTGTTACACTTGTTATTCTTGTTTATCGCATCAATTTCTCCCCATTCAGCAAAATTTCTTTGATTTGCATAAAGTTCTCTTCTCCAATTACATTACTTATGATATAATCTATGCAAATATCTTGCACTTTTGTCGTTGCAAATTACACTTTTGTCATTGCATATGCTTATGGCTTTTATCATCATAAAAATATATTTGGAAAAGCTATGCAAAGTTGAGCAAACACTCGTTATTCTTGAATACCTTGAATATATTGTTACATCTTATTAACAACAAGTCAGTGAGAACAAATTTGTAATCTATTAATTTGTGGAATATAGTAAGTGGATAATAGGTTGAAGAGGAATTGAAGCATATAATCAACATCATATGTTTTAGGACTGCAGTTGATATTTGTGTGAGTACTTTCTTGTCATAGTACGAAACAAAAATTCCTTCGAATGTTAATTGTCTTAGTTCAACATGTAATATGCCTATAGGTTTCCACTGTCACCCACTTACATTATGCAGCATGAGAAAGCTAATGAGCTTGGAGTACGTGGAAATTTAATATAAAAATACAACAAACTAAAATTATCTCATTGGTATACAATTGAGTTCCATTGTACCTTTTTGAACATCCATGTGAAAAACTCTCCTATGGGAATTTTATTAAATTGAGATTTTTGGCACAAATTGAGATTTTTTTGGTCTAAGAATAAATTTGCCATTTTTTCTCTTTAACGGTGTCAGACACTAGTTTCTTAGAGGGTGTCCACAGCAGGTGTCAAAAAGCGATTGGTAAGAAGTGGTAGCGAATATGGTTCGAGAATGTTTACGAAGAGACCGTTCATGATACATGTCAGGAGAATGATTTGTGGGAAGTGGTATCAAATATGGTCCGAGAATGTTTACGAAGAGACCGTTCATGATAGATGTCAGGCGTATGATTCGTGGGAAGTGGTAGCGAATATGGTCCGAGAATGTTTACGAAGAGACTGTTCATGATAGATGTCAGGAGAATGATCTGTGGGAAGTGATATTGACATTCTCGGATGGCGAATGTTGAAATGAGTAGAATCATATTGAGACGGAGAAAATCTCAATATAACAAAATTGTTGTTATCCGCTATAACAAATTTCTTGAAGCAACTGTAATTATGATCATGAATCAATCTACGTTATCAACCACTTGGAGTAATTTAACATGGTAGAACTCATCGCCTAACCCCATCAATCTTGGGAGGAAGCATTCTTGAGCTTTCAACATATATGATTTCATCAACATCAATATTACATGCTACAATATCTTATTACCGTACAAAGAATTTCAAAACAAGTTCTCAGTTACTTTTACAATGTTCTTAGTTGAGAACCACGCGCTACAAAATAATCACAATCATCAAACAACCTATATAACCAACCATTTTTTATCCAACTTTCCTTAAACATACAAAATTGCCAAAAACCACTTCCAACACCCATGTCTCTTGGCCGCTTCAAAATATGGACATCGAAGGATACGTGATAATAGAGAAGGTGATAGTAAGGAGGTTAGGGCTAGGCGGTAAGGGGATCATCTTCCCGACATTGCATCTTCAGTAACTACCTGTGGTCCATCGCTCAAAAGCTTTTGCTGTGTGCATTGCAGCCGTAGCAAATCCCTTTTCGCCATCGCTACTTTTCTCGATCCTCAGAAAAAGTTTTTCTGGCACTTCCTCGGTCACCGGCAGTATGCAGGTTTGGAGTCCGTTGCCCGCTCTTTTCATCGAGCCGTAGGGTTTATGGCGGAGCTTCAGGGTTCTGGTGTTCTTGGCTGAGGAATGCGCAAAAATGGTGTCAGACGAAGAAATTGTGCGACATCTTACGGCGGTCCTGCGAGAGGCGGATTTGAGCACCACAACCACTACTGCAATTCGCCATCAGCTGCAGGAGGAATTAGGCGTTGATTTGACGGACAAGAAGGTGTTCATTCGCCAGCAAGTGGACCTTTATTTGCAGACACAAGCGCAGGAGCAGCAGCAGCAGCAACAGGAGGATGGGGAGGATGTTGTAGGAGAGGATGATGGCGAAACGCAAGATGATGACGATGAGGATGGTGAGGAGGAAGATGAGGAAGAGCAGGCCAGCAAATCTTCTAAGAATTCTGACTCTAAGCGGACGCGTGCAAAAATTGATCGAGCAATCAAAGCCAGGTACGTAACATAGTTTGTCTTCGGAAGTTACGGTAGTCTTTGTAATCCTCATGCTGCATTGCTCGCCAGATAATAGTGCAAAGTATGAAGCCATTTTCCGCTTAATGAAAATTGCTATGCAGATGTGAGATGGAAAATGTTATGCCCGCATGCGGCAGTTGAATTGGCATTTTTGTCCATGGCGCAGTTTAGGGAAGGAGAAGAAGAAGAGAGCTTCTACTGGAGGCGGTCTCACCAAAGCGTGTGCATTATCGCCTGAACTTCAAGCTATCATAGGTCAAGCCGAATTGCCAAGAACTCAGGTATGCTCCTACTACCATTTCTATGAAGATACCGGCTATCGGTCGTTTTTCGTAAAAATTAGCAGGCTAATTTTTCTTATGGATCGTTTTGTAGGTGGTGAAGCAACTCTGGAGTTACATCCGTGAAAATAATCTGCAAGATCCTGGTGACAAGCGGAAAATCATCTGTGATGATGCTCTCCGAAGCCTTTTCGGTACAAATAGTACTGATATGTTCAAAATGAACAAGTTGTTGTCGAAACATATATGGCCCCTTGACAATGGGACTACCGTAGCTGGTGAGTTTCATAGAGCTTTGTGAGTTATGATTATTTCGATTTTAAACTTTTCCCACACTTAATGGCTGATTCATTCTTATACCGTTGATTTGGTCAGTGAAGAAAGCAGATAGGGACACAGACACAGAGGATGCTGAGCCAAAAGCAAAGAAGCAAAAGACAGACAGAAGCGGTGGTGCCAAAGGAAAGACCTCGGGATTCCTGGCCCCATGCCCGATTTCAGAGCAGTTGTCCGCGTTTTTAGGAGCGGAAGATGGCATGGTCTCGCGAGCTGACGCTGTAAAGCGAATGTGGGATTACATCAAAGAACATAATTTGCAGGTCAGTACTCTTCATTCCTTTCCTCGTTTTTTACTCATCATCATCATCTTGACTTAGGAGAGGTTTAACTGTGTTGAAACTTTTCCTCAATGGAAGACAAACTCCTTCCCTTTTATGGTTACCTACCAGGATTGAAAGTGATGCGAGTGTTTGGCATGCAGGATCCGACAAACAAGAAGATGATTTTATGTGACCAACCACTTCACGACCTCTTCGCTACTGAAAAATTTGTTGGATTCGATATTACCAAGCTGTTGCAACGCCACTTTTTGAAACCTGAACCGCAGTAGCTTTCATAGAGTGAGTCTCTCTTCATTTATAAGTTAGAAATCGATACCAATTTTTGTGCCAGTAGAACCCATCAAGAGGCGTACTTCAATTTTTGTCCCTGAGGGCTTTCAGTATTGTATACTTCCAAGAAAGAAAAGAAATTACAATTGTGGCAGGAAATGCAGCGGGGTCCATCATTAGTCACTTGCAGGGTCAATTTCAAGCCCTATTTGTGTGAAAAGAGTGTTGAGCTGAAATTAATCAGAAGCTCCCTTTTGGACGATACCTTCTGTTACGTTTCTTCTGGAAGGGAGTTTGACTTCAACTTTTTAATTATGATCTGTAGTTATTCTGTACCTTTTTGTTTGGATTTTTTCCTTTTCAAGCTGACTTGTAAGATCACATCGTTTCAGTCGCTCTTGATTCTTTAGTATTTTATATGAGAATCCCTTATATTTGGTGAAGCATTTGTGCTCGTATTTGATACTCCAGTTCTTGGGGGAGATGTTTCAAAGACACTCTACACCCTGTTATTAACATGATTGAACATGTCTGAGCCGAATTGTGGATTAATTGGACGTGACTGACGGATGTGATTGATGGACGGGATCCTGACATTAATTAAGTTGCAGTTTGCATGTTTTTCATTCAGAATTTTGCAGTCATTGTTCATGTATTAAAGCACTCACGTGTCAGGAATGAGGGGATTACGTGTTTGAAATATAACAATAATGGCGCAGTATTCAACTTCACAAGAGGTATATCGTCTGAGGGGTGATTTTTATGGTACTCAGTGTGAACATATTAGACCGTGCCATCTTAGCAATAAATTTTAGAAATGTCTAGAAGTGGTAATTCTGATAGGTTCAGTGATTTTCAACAACTTTTAAAAATGTGTAGAAGTGGTACTTTTAGTAGGTGTACTTACTTTACTGATGCATATGGTAGTGTTATGTAGTGCTAGTGTCAAAGGACAACATGTCCAATACTATCTTGCAGCTTCTCGAGCGTTAAAGGATTGTATGTCTAATAGGGCATATGGTTATTGAATTGGCAAGCCTACTTGAATGTGGCTTGTAGAATCAGCCGTCCACCTCAACTGCGGATTCGGCCCAGAAGAAGGGCTCAAAAATTGGCCAAATTGGACGTATGGTTTTTTAACATCAAAAGAAAATATAAGCTTTCTTTTAATGATAAGCAATCCATCTCTAATTTGTTGAACAATTTTCCTATAACAAGAAATAAGTAAATAAAAAAACTGAAGTTGAGTTTGGGATCCAACATCATTTGAAACCAAATGGCCATGATATTAAAATTGGTATGTACTAATTTTTTCACCTAGGAGCCCAATCAACCATCTTATGGTCAATCCCCAATTTTGAGAATCTCTACCACACTAAAAAAAATAAATTTTTGAAACTTTTTCGACTTTCCAAAAGTTTGGTTGAAAGTCGAAAAAACTTACCAACCGAGAATTTGTAAATCAAATGTGGTCAACGAGGTTTTATAAATCGAATGAAAAATATTGCTAAATACTTGAAGGTTTATTCTTCCAATATGAAAATACAAAATATGTATTTCAAATTTCTTATTTCCACCTCACTTATTATTGTTGTTTATATTAACAACTTTAGTGATTCTTGAAGTAAAGGGCCTCATATGTCTAATTTACCCTCAAAATGACCTACTTTCATTGGAAGGCCAATATGTGAATATGCACATGGACACTTTCTTTATGGTGAATTACCAAAGAGAGACAAATAGACAGATAAAGACGATATCATTTGCCGCCAAAACAACTCCTCTTTTGTCTCTCTGTCTTCGTGAGACAAGTCCGGATGTTGTTTTCAGCTCTTGATCCATCCCCTATGTAGAAAGATAGATCACGAGTAGATAATGCCATGGCTTAGGAAACACAAGATAATTTTTCTATCTCCATATACAACATGAACGCAACGCAAATTGCAAGGAGGCTTAAAGAAGAGTTGAGGGGACACGTAGCAGGCTCAAGGAGGCTGTATTGAGTTATTTGAAGAACCTCTTGCCCGATGCGGAACTAACAAAAGTTACCAATAATTATCTCTTTGTTGATTTCCAAAATATAATGAACATTGACATTACTGTCCAGAAACCTTTCATGAGAATGATAAGAAGTATTATAAGTTCCTTCAATTCTATACTATTGGTCCACAAAAGAAGAAACACACACACGATGCTTTATCATGCTATGAAGGCCACCCGGCATCAAATGAACAATTAAATGTACTATGCACTCGTGAAGATGTTTACCTTCATCTCATGCTATGATATAATAGGTCATGTTTACCATCATGTTCACCAAGAACATGCAATATTTGCAAGCAAACAAGTATATCTAACTCCAACCAAAAATCCATTTTACTTTGTGAGATCTTGTTTGAGTGTTATGACCCAAAACCTAAGGCAAAACCCCCTAAATCTTTATCTCTTTTTTTATCATAAAAGACATGAAATATAAAGATTCCAAATAGAAACGCCACTATACGAAAGTATGAACTATAAGATTGTCATGAAGATAACTATTATAAACTAATCACTATACCTCATGCACACATGAGGCACATTCTCTTTTCCCTTAGTTCAAAAAGAAAAGCAAAAAATCAATTCTACAAAATCCACGGTTTTGAGCCCTCCGTGGTCATAGGACCACCCCCATTTGCTTCGCAAAGTACATGAAGGGGTTGAAAGTGTGATGCAATGATTTGGCAAAGCAAAGGAAGCCAAGCAATGGAAACATACTCGAAGGCTTAACTCACTATAGTCTTCTTCCATTAGAGGTCGTGTTTGTTATTGCTGGTGTCGCAATGCTGCTGTAGAGCTTCACCATCGCCATGAATCCAACCCTAAGCCCACCATCGCCAGCAACAACCCTAGAGTGCGAGATCTGCGATCAAGCCACAAAACATTGAATACCGTCCCAAGCTAAGGAACCAGCGATCGATCGATCGGAGTTGAGCAGAACAGCTAGGGCTTGACCATGATGGAGCTCTGATGCGGAGTGAGTGAGAGGTTTTGTGGCAAGCGGAGATAGGGTAGAGTAGAGACAGGGAGCGGAGCTATGGCGTGGCTTGGCAATTTCACGGTGAGCGACTTCGCGGGCGCCGTGACGAAGCTGAGCGAGAGCGTGAAGAACATCGAGAAGAATTTTGATTCCGCCCTTGGTTTCGAAAGCAGTGAAAATGCTGGTAATAGCTCTGTTTCTTAAAAGCAGCTGAAATTTTCATGTTTTGCGACCAGATCTGTGTCAGCTAATGGTGATGTGTTTTTGTTGAAGTAGGTCGTCCGATTGCAGAACGGACTTCTAGTGTTTTCGAGTCTCTTCTTCCTCCGTCGATTTTGGCTAAGGCAGGAGCTACAACATCTGACTCTAATGTTGGAGGCTCCGAGAGCGGCGATTCAACTGCTCAATCTTCTACTACTGTTCTGGCGATGCCCGAGGTTACTGGGATGAGTAGGAAGGACGTCGCCGAAATGAGCAGGAATGAGGTTCCTGAAATGAGCAGGAATGAGGTTTCGGGAATGAGCAGGAATGAGGTCACGGAAATGAGCAAGAGCGAGGTCACGGAAGCGAGCAAGAGTGAGGTCGTAGAAACAGGTTCAGCAACGAAGGTGGATGTTCAGTTGCATGAGCAGCAACAGGAAGCACTATCGGTAGCAGAAGCTGGGAGTTTTCTTGATGAGGAATCCTCGAGGGAGATTGTGAGGGAAAATGGCGAGGAGGAAGTAACAAGCGGAAGGGATGACATTGTTCATGCTACGGGGGAATTGCTGCAAAAGTCCCCCGAGAAATTAGCGTTTGCTACTGAGGTTGATAGCATTGAGGAGAATCATGTCAACGGAGTGCACCATGAAGCTCACGATCGGAATGAGAATGTTGTGTTAGAAGAGTCGACTACAGATCCCGAATTAGCAACTTCTCCTCTTGGAGTGGCTGCATCAGAGACTATGACTACTCCTTTGTCGCAACCGAAACCTGTCGTTGTCGAAAGCCAACAACCCGATGCACCGGTTCAGGAAGATGGTCCATTGGACAAGGAGAGGAAAATGATGGAGGCTGCACTTCTAGGCGCAGCCAGGCAGTCGCAGGTGAGCTTTTGGGAGCGGTTTTCATTCAGCTTGGAGCTCGATTGAAGTGGAATATTTCATATTGCTCAAGAGAATGGGCACATGCGCATCATTTACATTTTGGTTCTATACTGCAGGGAGATTAGGGTTTAGCAATTTAAGTCAATGTTACTGTTCAGGGTGTATCGATGTTAAACCTAAGAGCTTTCTCGTGTTTGGCAGGCAAAAGCTGACGAGATTTCTAGGCTCATGCTGGAGAATGATCAATTAAGAGCTTCTATTGAAGAGCTAAAGGTATGTCTGGAATCCGGGTTTGTTGGAGGGTTGGCTACTCCTGAATTGGTGGAGGGTATTTATGAGATTGTGTCTGCAATTGGTGCAGCGGAAGTCGAGTGAAGCAGATACAGAAGCGATGCGTGAGGAGTTTCAGCAGCGAATAAGTTCTGCCGAACGCAAGGTGAGTTCTGATTTACATGTTTGTAGTAATGGTAGAGCAAATAGTAGTGGAAAGAATGTTGTGATGAAGGCATTTACTCTTTTTCTATTGACCTTATATTTGATGCTTCATGGTTTTTAAGGGAGTTGGATTGATCGTTGTCATTCTGCAGGTCTATGCTCTCACAAAAGAAAGAGATGTGTTACGAAGAGAGCAGAACCGGAAAAGCGATTCCTCGATGTTGCTAAAGGAGAAAGACGAAATCATCAAGGCAGTTATGGCTGAGGGTTGGTCCTCCGAACTACTTTGTTTGTGCGCTTCAGAATATCAAATTCTATCATACCATCACCACTAGACACCATGCACTTTATGTCCAAGTCATAAGCTGTTCTTTTTCACCGTTTGTAGTCAGATTGGATAGTCATAAAACCCATAAAGCCATGTTTCTCTTGCAGTGGATGTCGATGTTTTTGACAACGATTTCTGCTTTGTGTAGGGGAGGAGTTGTCCAAAAAGCAAGCAGTGCAAGAAGGGACCATTAAAAAGCTACGGGCTCAGATTCGGGAGCTCGAGGAGGAGAAGGGCCGGTTAACATCAAGACTTCAGGTGCGCTAAAAATGAATTTGATATGATGAAAGTTAGCAGGCAGGACCTTCATTTCATCAAAGGCTCAAGTTCAATCTCAAGCTATTTGGGAGGGTAGCATCCTTAAATGGGGTTTTATGCATGTGCGGCGTTCTGAACATTCATAATTGCATGCAGGTGGAGGAGGCAAAGGTGGAGAGTATGAGGAAGGATAAGGCAGCTACTGAGAAAGCACTACAGGAGGCGGTGGAAAAAGGACAAGCTGAGCTAGCAGTTCAGAAAGAATTCTATACTAGCGCTCTCAATGAAGCAAGGGAAGCTGCAGCCTTAGCTGAGGCTCGAGTTGATAATGAAGCCCGGGCCGATTTGGATAGGCGTTTGAGGGAAGCTGGTGAACGAGAGACAACGCTCTTGCAGAACATTGATGAGCTCCGCCAGGCGCTCACCCGCACTGAGCAACAGGTCTACCTGGCTTTCTTTACACTTGTTATCAGGAGTTGTCTAAATCTGATCAGATTAGGTTAGTTAAAGTTTCGGTAAAACATGTGCTCACAAGTTGGGAATTCTTGTCGCACTCTTGAGGTCTGTTGTCCGTTAAGAAATGAGCGAAACTCGTTCTAAAACTAACTTGGTGGTCATGCGGCCTCATTTGGCCGGACTGTAACCTTTCACCTTTTTCAGATTGTTCTCTATAGATGTAGTTACTCTGACTTATATTTCGGTGTTTAATAGCAGTAGTAGATGGCTTGCTCGTCAAGAAACAAATGTTTTCATCGAAGCTGTTCCTACCTTCTCCATTGATACTCACGTCTTTTACTTGCAGGCTGCTATCCGCGAGGACACGTTTCGAACTGACGTTGAAGATCTTGAGAAGCGATGCCAGGTAATATCTTGTTCACACCTTTTTTGCCGAGCTGATTCTATACCGGAAACATGTATACACGTTCTTCTTATTTGAACACAAGTACTGATACAGGGTTCTTCTACTTACCATTATTTTAACTTTTGTGGATTATTGTAGGCTGCCGAGGCGCGATATGAAGATTTGAGCTCGCGCATGCCAGAGTCCACCAGACCTCTACTCCGACATATCGAAGCACTACAGGTTCGTGTTTGCATCCATTACTATCGATGGTCTAACGCAGCTACATAAGTTTGACTAATCCGAGATGGGGTGCCATTCATTGTCTCTGTAAAAAGTGCGAAGGAGAATCTAGATAGTTTGTGCATCCAGCTAGTTGCCAAGGTTTCAAGCGGATAGTATACGAGGGCTTGAAGACACACATGCTTGTTTTGTAAGTTCATCGTTCTAATTAGTTTTTATGGGCACATGCAGGAATCAATGACAATGCGGACAGAGACATGGAATGGTGTGGAGCGATCGTTGAATTCGCGTCTGCAGGTAAAGCCGACTCTGTGAGCTATTGGTCACTTTCTATGTACATCTTAATCGTCCCCTTCATCGGTTTGTTCCTTTTTCCCTTATTGGACTACTATGGAAGAAACTGATGTGATCATGCATATATATATTGAGTTTTTGTATTGGACTGTATCAGCAAGCTGAAGCTAGAGCCGCGACAGCCCAAGAGAAGGAGAGAGGGATCAATGAGCGCCTCAATCAGACGTTATCAAGAATGGCAGTTATGGAAGCGCAAGTTTCTTGTCTTAGAGCAGAACAATCACAGCTTCAACGCTCCTTGGAGAAAGAGAGGCAACGAGCATCGGAGAATCGTCAGGAGTATCTGGTAGCGACAGAAGCTGCCACAACTCATGAAAGCCGTGCTCGCCAGCTTGAAGAGGAGATCAAGAGTCTTCGCAAACAGTTCAAGACTGAACTCAATGAGGAGAAAGCTCGTCGTGAGGCTCTTGAACAGGTACCCACCCGCAGAGTGCTGTTTCTCACTACTCACTATTGATTATTCGCCGTTGCACTCACCTGTCTTCAGACCAGATACTCTTGATGGTTCCTTTTTAGAATCTACACAAACCAGTTGATCATAGCTTTTTTGTTCATAGCTATTTTTGACGACCACATTCATTTTCTCAATGAGTGCTCAGTTTTTGGTTGCATGGTTTGTTAATCATATCCCATTTCGCACATTAATAGCAATAAACTGATCTGAAATCAGTAACGTATACTCATAAGTTCAAGTTTCACATTCTTGTTTTCTCAGGAAATCGAACAAGAGCGGGCAGCTATGGCGGAGTATGAGAGAAAAATTCGTGCAGAGGGTAGGGCTGCTGCAGAGAAAGCTGTTGCAGCTGCTCAACCCAACGATCACGGTGTGTTCTTTGCTTCAATGTCCACATTGGTTTTATTTTCAAGTCGCTTTTGTGGTTATATGCGAGAACCAACTTCCTGCGTGGCATTATAAGTTCGCATCACACTTGTTTATTTCGCAGTCACGAGAGATTCAATTTTGTTTGCGGAATGATTCTTTGTGTTTCGACTTAATTTATGCAAGGAGTTCATGTATTTCATACTAACTGGGCGATTGGTGCCAGGGAGGGGCTTGAAGCGGACTCCCAGCTTCGGGAGTCAAGGAAGTATGGAGGACAGTCTACTTCTACAAACCTCATTTGACACCTCACAAGACCACCGATACACGGGACATAGTGATAGGCATAGTGGCAGGTTCATTTTTAGCGATCGTCCTCCCTCGCCAGGAATGCATTTTGGCAAATTTACTTATGAACAACTCGAGACTCAATTACGGCAAAAAGAAGGAGAAGTGGCCTCTTACGCATCTCGATTGGTAGGTCCCCACTTGCTTGAATCAATCGAGTTGAAGAATATTTTTTGGATGAAGTGATTGGTTGCCAAGGGCTGTCTCGCTTACGGTGAAAACAGTGGAATGTGTTCCAACTTACCCAGCTTCACATTTTGGGCTTGCAGGCTGCTCTTGAGTTGACTCGAGACTCTTTAGCGGAGGAGTTAGTTAAGGCGACTACTCAGGTACTTTTATGCTTTCATGTCGTTGTTCTATGTCTCTACGCCGTCTATTTGGCAGTTAAACCATGCGATAGAGCATCCATTTTGGGTATGTTTGATAAATTGAGCTCTTAATTCAGCTTCCATATTGCATAATTGATGGTTTTAGCTTGTAAAGAAATTAGGTCTAGTGACACAAACGTCTGTTGCAATATAGCTGACACTAGCTGGAAGCTTAACTCACAGAGTATCGTTGAGTCCGTGCTATCTGAAACGGCAATCATCTTTGCTAATTGCAATCCGAATAGACAGCACCTGATATGCCTTGAATCTGTCAAGGTATGTATCAGCCAGTTGGACCAAGAGTCATGTCTTTATGCACTAGTCTAACCCTGTTTCGTTTGCTTGCCAGTGTGAAGCACTAAGAGCAGAAGCCAATTTGTTGCCGGGTATGCGGGCGGAGTTGGAGTCTTTACGCCGCAGGCACACCTCAGCCTTAGAGCTCATGGGAGAGCGTGATGAAGAGGTAACATGATCGCTACACTTCTTCAACTTTACTTGATAGAGTCAGCAAACATCGATTCAACTGGTCGTTGAATTGATGAATCCAAAGTGGAAGGGCGCAGATATGTTTTCGAGTTTTTTTTTTTTTTTTTTTTTCGAAGTTCTAACTTGAGATTTGAAAGCAGGTGGAGGAGCTCAGAGCTGATTTGGCAGATGTTAAACACATGTACCGAGAACAGATTGACTTGCTGGTTGGCCAGGTATTTTCTCGAATTTCTGACAGTGGTGAATGATTTGAAGTAGTTTCTCTCCATTTTGAGCGTATGCGACCTAAGAATCCCGATTATTGTCCTAGAATACAACCCCGAATACATCAGTTGTGCTCATGCGTTAGGCTATGGATACTTTCTTTTAGCTTTTTCATCTGTAGATGGAACAGATTACCACTTCGGAAATTGTTTTTCTCGGTTTGTGCCTAGGATGTTCTTTTCATTCGAGGTAGCTAGGAAAACCAGAAGACATGAGTCTTAACTTGTGGTTTCATGCAGATTGAACGGCTGGGTGTAGCTGTGGGACGCAAGTAACTTATGAAATCTCACAATCTCTGACCACTACAATCATCCTCCTGGTACATTTCACGACACTAAAGTTTCCTGAAGTAGGTTATTGGTCCCCTAGATTGTAGGAGGCCTCGTGCATAGAAAATTGGTGACTAAAAGAATTTTGATGTAACCTATAGCTCCTCGCAGGAAACTCTAGTGCTTATAGTTGTATGGTAAATTTAGGAACAGATTCTTTGAGAACTGCATTATCGCCATTCGTAATGCAATCTAATAAAGCACTACGGCGTTGACTCCAACCTGGAAGCTAAGCAAAGGACATGTATTCCAGGCTGCTGATGGTGTCCCTTGCTTTGCTTCCCATGATGAGGGAGTCGATCTTCGAAAATATCCGGAGCATCATCTGCAGTCCAGATATGTGAATGGAATACGTCCTTCATCCTCTTTGTAGCATACATCATTGGATTACTCTACTTAATGGAAAATCATTGAGTTATGGAATGGAGCGTCCAAGTTGAGAAGCTTAACATACTTCAGGCACTTCCTGAAGTATATTACCAGGTTGCCGGGATCAGTCGAGGGAGCAGGAAGTGCGGAGGTTGACTTTGCTCAGCAGAGTTTGTAGAGTAAACAACATACGAAGCTACTTCTCCCTCCGGTGAAATTTCAGGGTTGAAAGTAAATTAGTGCCTTTTTGTATGCAAATAATGAAGTGGTTTGTGGCAGGAAGAAGTTCATAAGTCAATTGGTCTCTATCCTCATTCAATTCTTTACTCAGAAACCTTCTGACTTACACTCTTTGATGTTACAAAGCTTGTGGGAGACTCTTTGATTGTAGTTGCAGTACTAACGTGCCTCAATCGATTTACTCCTAGAATTGTTAATTGCCTCAATCGATTCACTCCTAGAATTGTTAATTGTGTGGTGCATATGGAGGCTCCAACAGGGACCTCTTGTGAGCGGTTGGTTCTTGGCCCTCGGTGGATTTGAAATTGGATGGTGAATGCACAACAAAGCTGCTTGGACTTTGTTTATTGTTGGATTTTAAATTGAATGCTGAATGCTTGGACTTTGTTTATTGGTGGATTTGAAATTGGATGCTGAATGGACAACAAAGCTGTTTGGACTTTGCTTATTGTTGGATTTGAAATTGGATGCTGAATGGACAACAAAGCTGTTTGGACTTTGCTTATTGTTGGATTTGAAATTGAATGCTGAATGGACAACAAAGCTGCTTGGACTTGTTTATTTGAAATAACCAAAACAACAATGTATATAGAGATGAGAATCTTCTATATTATATAGCTCATTTGCAAGTGAACATCTTATTTGGAAGAAATTTGCCAAACAACATAATACATGTTGATATGGAGTTGTAGATTGATGTGATGGAGTCGGAATGCCAATAACAAGCTTATTGCAATCATAAAACTTTCTACAAAAAGTTCTTAACATTCATTTTACAAACGCTTAGAGCATGTGTAGTCAAGTCACTATGCAAGGTCTTGCTATTGAGACCTTGGTGTGGCTTGCTAGCTTTGCTTGTTTGACGAGACCACTTGTGAGAGGAATTTGCCCAATGCATTCATGGCACCCTCTTACTCTGAGGATGAATTTCTGAATGAGTGATAGTTTTCAAACTAGTTTTTAATTTACTCTTCACATTTGTTGTTCCACTGAGCTAGTTGATATTGCTATAAATTTACTCTTCTTTAATTGCATATTGGGATTGATATGCTAGCTTTGGTCATCCTTCATTACATTGAGTTAATTCTTAAATTTTGGAATAGAAAATGCTTAAGCTTTAAAAAAAACAAAAATAAAAAATAAAAAAATAAAAAATTCACTATTTAATGAAATTACTAGGTTACGAGTTATTATTAATGGTTACTCACTTCGTCCTAAAATGTTTGATCAATACTCTCTTTTCATCTTGTTGCAAAACGTCTCATTGGTTTCAACCAAGTACAAATACAACATCTTGTAGAAGACTTTGATCGTAACAGTACATTGTATTGACCCCTTCCCGCCATTGTCGTGATGACCTCCAAGCATACATCCAAGTTTACAAACAAAGGCTCGAAGATCCTTCTCCTCTGAAAATAAACCGTCTAACAACAGTGTTCAGACTCAATATTGCAATAGTAGACACATAATTTGCATTGAGAGCATGATATTGAGAGCGTGATATTGAGAGCGTGATTTTGAGAGCGTAATAAATATTGAAAATTGAAATTAGTAGCAAGCACTCAAAAAAAAACTCAAAGTGTGTTGGCGAGAGAGGCATGTATATCAACTGCAAACCCAAAGAGGTACATACACCGACATCATGGGGTGCATTGATTGCAATAGGATATTTCTCACACATGTGGTTTAGATTAGCATGCAAATGGCACATATTGAATAGTTAACTTGATTATGAACAATTTAGTGGTGATTTCACTAAAATTGGTCATCTATTTTAGGGAAAATATTATTCAAACTTATGCTTCTTGAAGATTGATACTTTTGTCACGTAATCCCTGTTGAATAGAAAAAATTGAGAGGGCAGTGTACATATACATTTATCATGATCTATGAGGCATCGTGACTCAAACTTTGCTCCACATCATTATCAATAAGTTTATTGAAACTCGTAGGAGTAAGATTGATCAACTTACCTCCATGATTTACATATACGCACTTTGAAGAATTTCATACAAATATATTAGGAATAAACCACCCAAGCATTTACAAGTCCAACACCCAACCTACACGTACACACGTCCAACCTTTCTCAATGTTCACACAACACGAAAGGGTATATTAAAACGCCTACACCCCACTGTAAAGTAGGCATATCATCAAGAGTTAGTAGTATATAAATTGAGTTGATATACATTTTGTACACCAGTGCCAACTTCAAAACGAATGTGGTGATCCACAATTTCATACATTTGTTACAAGAAACTCATTACAGATCGTGCCCACAACCTTGGAAGGTGGATTGTTTTGTGCGACACTAACGAAATTCAAAGTCAGGAGGTAGACAACATCAAGAGGCACATGTTCCTATTTTTACTCTGCATTTTCTAGTATGGTTGGTCATTCCCGACGTCGGAGAGACATGTCGGGACACGACAATTTAGACAGACATTATGGAAAGTGTGTCAAGTAAAGACAACCCTGGCTGGAGGGCTGGCATTCCAAGAACTACATGGTCCGATCCTCGAACTACTGCTACTGACATCGGTGCCTCAGTAGGGAGTGAGACAGTTCCAGGGAGCGAATCCGATCTGACCGACCTCGTTATCATAAACAACGATTGTATTCTGCATGAACATATTGCCGATGACGCTAAACTGTCCCTGCTCCACATACTTCATTGCCAGGCAGTGGGCGTTACCTTCAAACCTTCGGAATGCAGCCTCTGGCGCCACATACAGACTGGCGCCGGGGAACTTGAACGTCAACCCGGGAAGCTTCGGCATCACCTCCACGAGCAGGGTATCGAAGCACAGGGGCATCTGCAGCCTGCCCCAGTTCAGCTTCACCGGCAGGTTCACCTGGGCACGGTAAGCAGCGATCACTTGATCCATGGCAATTCTGGTGAGGAAGCCCAAGTTGCTGCCGGAATCCACGATGGTTCCACCTCCTGCCACATTGAACACCACCGGGTCGATGGCGAGAGCTTGGCCGCCGACTTCGATCCCGGTCATCTGCACGTAATAGAAGCCTGGTATGCCCACTGCAGGTGACAGCATCGGAGTGTAGAGAATGTTCGCCGGCGCTGCCCCGATCGTGAACGTGCTCTGGCCTTTCGATCTAGGTGGTACGAAGCAGTGGGTGAACTTGTTGGGAAACACGGTTGCGAGCTGGGAGTGGAGGGCGAGATTGTGTCGGCCAAACGCGGCGATTCCATCGTTTCCCAGCGGCTGGCCTGTGTTTGCATATCCGCATCCGAAATAGAACATTTGTTGATTTTCTCTCCCCTCGTTGTCGAAGTGGAGAAAGTCGAAGCTCAGATCACCCTTGGTCATCGTCCCGTCCATGTAGCCAAGCTCCATCACGCAGGTTCCTACCCTATTCGGATCGCACTGAGTTGACGTAAGTTGCTGTCAAGATCAATACAATGTGGCACTTGTCAGTACCATGTTACATACAAATATGAGCTGAGTCACGGAAATGACTGTTGGTGCTCATGGCAGGGGACTAGCTAAATTTTCTGCTCAGCGAAGGACAGAAATTTAGACCCCAAGTGCACATTTGGGATTCTGATGTTAAAAGAAATTATGAGCAACACTACAACAAATTCAAGGTTTTAATGAGAGTAATTAGGACTATTGATAGTCATCTTATAACCATGTTCTAACAGTTCGTAGTCACATGTCATTACTAACAGTCAAAACACGTGATAAGCAACTACAAATTATCACAACAAGTCTACAAGATGATGGAGCATATACATATTTTTAGTTAGCCACTTCGGACAATTATGCAATGACTACGCTCATAGCATAAAACCTTGAACCTCGAGTGCAGAAAAGATAAGATTCTACCACTGAAGTTTTGGTTGAGACGACTCAGCTTTTCGGCTACCCTCGGCAAGAGGTTGAACATAAAAAAACCCACATGCCATGAAATTGCCAGGCATGGGTGGACATCGTGATGCACTAACATGAATGCAATAAAGAGATACCATCTAGACATGGATTCAGCTTGATTTCTTCCAGTAGCACAGATGGTCATGAAAGGTTAGGATGCAACTGACCTCACACTGAGTGGCGGAGCACGGAACTGGTTGGAATGATGTGGAAAGTGCAGGGTTGAACGGTGCGCTCGGAGCTCCTGGCAAGCACGGATTGCAAGGATTGCATTGAACCCAAGTGACTGGGCTTCCAGTGTCGACAATTACAGTAAACGATTGTACGACAGGAGTTCCCAAGCGGAGCGTTATCATAAATTGTGCTCCGGGACCGACAGGTTTCACTATAGTCCGTGAGGCGAGAGTGCCGACTCTGGATTCGGCCAATCTCTCGTACAGGTAGGCTATACGTGCATCACTTTGCTCCACCATCTCCTCCAAGAGCTCTGTATTAGATTTGTTTAAGCTTGGATTTAGCACCGCTTCGTGCTCAGACACCCGCACTAGAGGCATAGTCCATGACTGCATTCACAAATAATCACAATAGTTTAGTTGAAGCAACCATCTATTGATCCTTGTTCATGTCTTCTAAGTGAAATGAATTGCTCTGTAAAAATGTTACGCGTTGTGTAAAACTATCTACTTAGCATTGAATCAATATCATACCTGGCGCGAACGGATACTTGGGTGTATTGAAGTTGTCACATTGTGAGCAGATTCTCCAAGGTGCGAGAAACAAAGCAACACAAATATGACCAATATAGCTGCTCGTTGTGCCATCTTGAACCCCTTGTGGATAGGAAGGCTCTCAAACTACTTCAGAGTCTTGGTGCTAGCGAATTCATTTATATACTAAGCACTTTTCAACTTTGTGGATAGGAAGGCAGTCAAAACATTGAAGAATCTTCGTACTTTGAAGAATATCCAAATAAGTACTTGAAACTCTTATCCTTGTAGATAAGAGTGTAAAATCACTCAACAGTCTTGGAAAGTCTTGGTACTAGCAAGAATCTTTGAATGTTAGTCTTGGTACCAGCAAGAATCATTGAATGTTAAGCACAAAACAATTACAATGAGAGCCAGTCAAAAAGCAGAGTTGAATGTAAAATTCTTCTGTAAACTATATGATTGGGCTAACTCGCATAGGTGTTATATAGTTCCCACCTTCCACAACTGCCGAGGGTAGTCCACAACCACCGAGGATGTTTTACAACCATCAAGAATAGTCCACGACTACGAGTGATTTATCATTCTACCATTTAGATATAATTGTGTCACACATTATACTCATGTTTGTAATTAGTGAATAAATATTTTGGTTAAGTAAATACAAGGTCTTCGATGATTCATATTTTATGCTAACTTCCTAAACTTGGAATGATATTTATAATATACTTTCTAGAATATGTCAATTAAATATGACAATATAGATAACATAATCCCTCAAAGCTCAATAGACCAATTTTTTTATTGATAATTACGTAAACTTCAAGAGTTGCATATTAGAGATTTAAAGGGTATCTACATAAATTTTGGGGGTACTTTTGGGTATTTCGGGGTATTTTAGAATATTTGGGGCTTCTTTGGGTGATTTAGGGGTATTTTGGGGGGTTTCTCTAGGTAAGAGTAATTTAGGGTCCTCAATCCCGATCATTTATGATTTCCTCACTTTACGAAACACCGTCAAATTACAAACACTATCCCTCTCATTCTCAACGCTACAAAACCATAATTAATAAATTATATAAAAAATTTCTAATTTCTTTTTACAAAATACATAATTACGTCTTGCCACCCTTTAAGTTGAATTTCCCTTCCTCCCACCAATGTGGGGCCCATGAGCGGCCTAGGAGCTAGTTTGGGTGTGGCAATACCACAAATATACTAGTACTTGCCTTGGTATCACAATCGTCTTGCTAGTATGAAATCATTTTGAACCTACAAGTTCATTCCATTTATGCTATCCCAAAAAGAAAGAAGAGTGTAGACTTAGAATAACCAACGGATGTGAACATTCATCGTGAAATCGGATGCACTGACATTTCATCCAAATATTTAGCGAGTGTGAGCAGGACGATCCTCGTCACCAAGGGCGGGACAATGGAGGGGTCGCGCCTCCACTGCCCGCCCACACTCGCTGCCCAGCTGAAATTCGTATAAGTATGATTTTTGCATTTTTGGAGGCCCTAAAATAAATTTTTTCAGATTTTGAGTTTAAATATGGGATCTGCGACCCCACTGTACCCATGGAAGCGTCGCATGATGACATTGATAACATCAACAACAAAAATTTAGGGGGCAAATTTACTCCCAAATTATTTCATGCGGGCAGGGTTTTGTGGGCGGGCAGGGAGGCGCGACCCCTCCACTGTCCAGCCCTTAGTGTCGAGGCAGGCCGATGGAGATACCCCCGGCACCTCAAGGTACAGTCCACCTGCTTTTTTAGGGTTCTAAGCTCTCCCTGCGAACCATTCTGTTTCCGCTCTCAGGTGATTGTGTGGTGTTCAGGAGCAATGGGGGATCGAAGGGACAAGAAGGGGCGAAAGGATCGAAGCTCATCACACAGACGGAAGAGCAAACGGCGCCACAGCGATTCATCAGACTCCAGCGAGAGCGATGAGCCAAATGTGACAGAGGAGGAGATTCGAGAGTACGTAGCCAAGAAAGCGCAAAAGAAAGCTCTCAAAGTTGCGAAGCGTTTGAAAACATCAAGCGTTTCAGGATACTCCAACGACAGCAACCCGTTCGGAGACTCCAATTTAACAGAGAGGTTTGTATGGCGGAAGAAGATCGAGCGCGACGTGACGCAGGGGTTAACCCCATCGGAGGTCAGCCTGAAAGCAGAGAAAAAGCGGCAACGGGACCGGATGGCGGAAATCGAGAAAGTGAAGAAACGGCGAGAGGAGCGCGCGATCGAGAAGGCGCAACATGAGGAGGAGATGTCGTTGCTCGCCCGAGAACGAGCGCGAGCTGAATTTCAAGATTGGCAGAAGAAGGAAGAAGAGTTTCATTTCGAACAAAGCAAAGTGCGGTCTGAGATTCGGCTTCGGGAAGGCCGAGCTAAACCTATCGACGTCCTCTCGAAGAATCTCAACCTAACCGAGGATTTCGACCCGGATGTCACCGAGCCATATAAGATTTTTAAGGGCTTGACTGTTAAGGAGATGGAGGAGCTTCGTCAAGACATTAAAATGCACCTCGACCTGGACCGTGCTACGCCTACGCACATTGCATTCTGGGAGTCTATGATGATCATTTCCGATTGGGAGATTGCGCAGACGCGGAAACGAGATGCGTTTGATAGGGCGAGGCTGCGTGGAGAGGAGCCTCCTCACGAGCTTGTGGCGGAAGACTTAGGCTTACATGGAGTGGACGACGATGTGGACAAAATGTTGCAGGGGCTTAGCGTCGCCGAGCTCGATGAGCTTCAAGAACAAACCGAATCCAAGATGCTTACTGGCACAGCGCAGGTTGTAGAGTATTGGGAGGCAGTTCTCAGGCGACTTCACATCTACAAAGCCAAGGCCCGCTTGAGACAAATTCACAACGAGCTTCTTCAAAAGCACATGGGCCGGATCGAGTATGTACGAGTGGAAGATCGGCATGTGAGTGAAGAGCCTGTCCACGTGGAGAAGCCGTCCAGTGACTGGGAGGAGGAGGACGAGAACGAGAACGAGGGAGTTGCAGTTTCACCACAATCGGTGCAAGAGGATGAGGAGGATGCGGGCAACTATTCTCCAGAGCCAACTCAAGAGGTGGACGGCACCGAGGTTTTGGACCCCGAGGCGGACAAAGCGGAATTGGAGAAGAAAAGGGCCGAGGTTTTGGATGAGCAGCAACGGAGGCTACAGGAAGCAGCTGCTCGACCGGTTGAAGATGATCCTCTCGAGCTTACTCCTCTTGAGCGTGCTTCCGTGATGAAGTCCATGGGAGGTATGGAGGATGGTGATACAATGCTTGGGCCTGGATCCGAGGTGAACCTCGAGTCGCAGGTGTATTGGTGGCATGACAAGTACAGGCCTCGGAAGCCGAAGTATTTCAACAGGGTGCACACAGGTTATGAATGGAACAAGTACAACCAGACTCACTATGACCACGATAATCCACCTCCGAAGATTGTTCAAGGCTACAAGTTCAACATCTTTTACCCGGATCTCGTAGACAAGACGAAAGCTCCTACTTATTACATCGAGAGAGATGCAAGCGACGGAGAAACATGCCTTATCCGCTTCCATGCTGGTCCTCCTTATGAGGATATTGCATTCCGGATCGTGAATAAGGAGTGGGAATACTCTCACAAGAAGGGATTTAAATGCACTTTTGAGCGAGGAATTTTGCATGTGTACTTCAATTTCAAGAGATACAGATATCGGCGGTAGAAACAAATAGTAACTTGCTATGCAGGTCGACCGATGTCGAACTCAAAACTGTTGCCTTCTATACTTCCCATCACGAGATCTCCTTCAAGGCACCCGGAGACTCGAACCAGAGCCTGCGGTGAGTAAGCTAGACATCAGATTGTAATGCTTAGAATGAATTCTAGGCTCATTGTATTTGTAATTGCTAAATTCTTTCAGCTTTACAAAGTTGTTTCTATTATCTTCTCCAAAGTTGACTGTTCTTCGACCCTTGTTTCGTCCATTCTTGAATATCATCATATCGCTAGTGCGTGATCTTACCTCAGAAAGAATTCTCTATTCTGTTGCCTTCCACCAAGTCCAGGGTCCGCACCGGTCGACCATAGATGATGCCAGTGCCACTTCGATTGTCAATAATGTAGTAATTTCTGCCGTTTCGCACTTGGATGTTAGTGACGTTTCTGACATGCGTCACATTCACACTCCCTGTACTCTTACCACTCTGAATCTCGACTGTGAGAATTTGCCCCACCAGGAGGCGACGGCCATTGATAACCACTGGCTGATCGGATGCATTCTCAACAATGGAGTCTGCAGCTACTTGCAGACACGTGACCAGAACGAGTACTGCAGCAAGATGCTGCACAGTGACAACCATCGTAGCGAAAGGTTCCTCCCAACTCCTTTGTGCCTACAAAGACCAGAAATGAGTTGAAATTTTTGTGCGGAGTGTTGCTATTTTAGCCCTTTCGAGAGACACTCAAATTGTATGGGATGTGGGTAGTTGAGTTTTCTACTAAGTGCAGGAAACGTGATGATCCACGCAGTTTATGATTGTGTTTTGCCCCGTGAGGCTTGGACGAATCATGCATAATCAGTGTTAATGATTAGTGTATGTACACTGACTTGGCTGATGATTGTAGTGGATCTATCAAATTCTTGGACTGAAAAAAACTGGCATAATGTTCAAGTACAGTAGATTTATGTACTTCGTACAGTAGCTATGATCGTTAGCTTTATCATCTCGTGATATCTTTGAACTTGCAGGTGACTAGCAGGAGGAGTTTCTGCCACATTCAGACTGTAGTACCACATTTAGACTGTAGTGCATTTCTAGTGGCATTTAGGATGTTGTTCATTGTTAGATCTATTTTCCTTTTGATGTAGCAAGAACCAAGATGTTGCATTGAGCATGATTCTTTCTAGAGAGGACGTTACATCATTCAATCAACATCAATCTCGTACATTGGCATCATTACTACATTGGCATCACTACTCCATCCTGCAGCGTCTATGCAAGTATACATCACCACCAATCAAAGTCGACACAGAACATAATGTCATACAACAAAGCTATTTCCAATCGCACTTGATGCACATGAAGATTCCCTCTTGCTTGAAATTACAGAAGAAAAAAGAGACTGCAAAGATTCTTAAAGCTAAGTTTGTATCCAAATGCTAAAAGTTGAAGACTTCTTTTCTAAGTGAAACAGAAACGCTGCATTGAGAATCTTGCAAATCATGCTAAGCCTGCACAATATAGCTATTTTAAAGTGCTGCCAATACATACACATCTTGTATCGTTTAACAGAAACGTCCATAACTAACATCTCTTTGATTCATGGACGATCAATGACATAAAGAAAGGGTTTATTTACTTGAAGAACAGTACACATGGCTTGATTCCGCCGGTATGCAGTCACCTGGTGCAATCAGACTTTGAATTTTGTAGAAGTGCAATGAGACTTTGAGTTCTGCAGAAGTAATGAGACTTTGAGTTCTGCAGAAGTAATGAGACTTTGAGTTCTGCAGAAGTTCCACAGCGTCCTCAAAAATCAGGCTCAAAACCCTGATTTATGATTGTTAGGTCCCCTCTGCGGTTAGCTCCAATTCAAATTCGGTTGTGGGTGGCGCATTAAGCAGCGAACTTGACTGGATGATTGACGCCAGATAGTAGGAAGGACCTAACGGTTAGACGTTTTTTTTCCTGCTGGGGACTTCGGGACCTTGAAATTGTCTCGTAAATCTCTGCACGCCATCCTACTGTAGGAGATAAAATAATGATAAATAATGAATGATGATAAATGATGACTACAAAGTGCATACAAAACAAACATTCAAGTTATGAGCACTTGTAACGTTGCGAGTGCACCACGAAAGTGAGATGAAAATTTATAGGAAATTACGAAAATACAAATACATAGAAATTTGCATCTTTCCAAAGTTTCCTTGTTGTTTGCATGCCCCACAGCCCGTTCCCAATGCTCAATTGTTAGGATTTTAACCCCGAACGGAAGAGTACTATACCCAAAATGAAACAATATCTTGAGATCGATACAAATGTAAAATTTTATACGATCAGAGTCAAAACCTTCTAACTCTGCCAAAACTCTACTTCTTGTCTTCCTTCTCGGCAGCCTCAGCCTTCTTCTTCCGAATACCAACTAACTTCTCGTTCATCCTCTCCTGGCGCAACTTGTAGTATCCCTTCTGTGCCTTCATCTCATCGGTGATCGACACAATCTCTGCAGTCGGCCTTGGCTTCACGATTGGAATAACAGCACCAGTGAGCTGAGTCACGCTGGCCAACTCCTCGGCAGATGCATCTCCAGCCTGTACAAGACGAGCAATTAGTACCATAACAGCAGAAAGAGAAACAATATACGAACCTTTCCCATGTCTATGAATCTCCGAAACATGTATCAAGCATAAACTTGGTCTCTTAGAGAACAATACCTCACACCGGACTCTTGATCATGTTGATGATCTGTTGGTTATAACTAATTTGTATTGTGCACATGAGGTTTCGAAAAGGGCACTGACTTGAAGCTAGACGTCTTTGAAACATGAAGATAGTATACTAGAAAGAGAGTTACCTTGGAAGACTTTCGCGAGCGTCTGGGGAAGACCACCAACTTAGCCCGGTAGGTGTTCAGTCGGTTCACGTTCTCTTGAAGGCTTTCCAGACACCGGTTCTTGCGTCTGTGATCGACAGCAATACCGATTGTCGGTGCAAGCTTCTTCGGTATCCCTGCAGCCTGTAACCAGAAAACTGAAACTCAGTGTCTGCTTAGAATCAGCAGAGAACAAGTGAGCTAAGAAGCTGTTTACACTCTATACAGTGTCAATACCTACACCAAGTTTTCTTTGGCCCCGGTTTTGACGTAGCATGAATACAGTAGGAGCACTGCAACAACCGCCAGCACGAAAGCAAATCAACTGACCAAAAGGAACTGACTAGAGCGTCGGTACCTTCAACTCTTCCAAAGTAAAACCGCGTCCGGCGCGGATCTTAGCATTGTATCTCAGGGTTTGAGAGTGAACAGCAGGGCGCAAGGGTCCAGCCGTAGGTCTAGGAAAGACAGCCACAGCCTTCTTTTGACGCACTGCAAGCAGGAGGAAGCAAAATCCAATCCATCAAGAAACAATACTCGACCATCAACACATCGCGTAAGACTTGATCCCTCCCTAGTGATGCAGTATCCTAAATAAAACATCAACCAAGCAGTTGCTAGTCTCGCAAACTAAAAAAGCACATAGTCCAGCTGCAAAAAATTCTAAACCCTAGGATTTGGACTGCATTGTAACCATTTACAGTTTGCGAGTTCAGACATTACCAGTTCTTCTTCTCTTCTTGCGAGCGGGCTGGTTGAACCACGTCCTCACATAGGATTGCCAGTCCTTCTTGAAGTGACCATTAGGGATGACATTATTGTGCTTCACCATGATTCCAGCCCTGTACAAACGATTGCGAGGCTTGACCTAAAAGTAGTAGAGATCGATTTCGACTAATAGGACTATACAGCAACAAAAATATTGGAAAAGAGTGCGTAACATACCTCCGGATCGAGCGTGGGTGCGAGAGACCGGAAAAGAATGAGCTCGGAGAGTGATCAGGTTCTTGGAGCTTCGAACCCTAATATGGACGGTGCAGATGTGGTCCGATCTAGCGGTTCGTAGCGACTCCCCAGGTACCGTATCCCGGGGTACCGTATCGTAGGGTACCGAATTATTGGGTGCAAATGGAATTTGGGTGTGGAAGGAATTTGGGGTTATGAGTATATAATTTAAAGGAATTCAGCATTGTTTGTATTCGATCGTGTATTAGATGCCGATGGGACTCAAATGAATGGCATGAATGAATATTAAACATTCATGTATTACAATTTGGTATCCTACTTAAAATACATTTTTGAGGTTGTAAGGGTATTTTTAATTGGCACAAAGCCAAATTCGCTTTTGATGTTGAATTTTATTATTTAGTTGTAACATATTCATTATAGATGAATCTGAGTAACAAGAGATTTTAAGTAATCAAAGAATTTTGAGTGACCGTCAAAGATGGACATTGGTTGACAATGGTTATGGCTTTTTTAAATAGTAACTTGTCATTTAAAGTGTCTAATCTCCTTATATAGGATTTTAAGGGGTTAAAGTGATTTTCACTACATGGATGACAATATAATTAGTGCAAAGAATAGTACATGTCGAAAATCCAAAGTTTTCATGTTTTATCTTTGGCCCTTAGAGCATTCTAAGAGATTAGGGGTTGAATATATATATATATATATATATATATATATATATATATATATATATATATATATATATATATATATATATATATATATAAAGAACTCCAATCTCCAATAAGAGATTGGCGTGAATACAACGTCTGTTCGTAATGTCTTTACCATGGGGTTGAACCTTTAGTGAAAGAAGAGGGGTTGCTAGATTTAGCAACCCTTCGCATATGCACCTTTGAATGTACTTACTATATTCCGGCCTTCACTACACCATAAAGTCATGTTAAAAAAAATAAACTATGCATTTAAGTAGGAGTTGGGTGGGTAGAGAAGCAAGTAATAGATCTTTAAGAAATGTTCTCTTTGGTGGGTCAGTGAAATTAACGGGTTGGATAGCTAATCTTTTGGAAAAGGAAAATAACTCTATATCCCATTTGGATATCATACACTTATTTTGGTCAAAAAAGAAAATAAATATTAAAATTTTGTTGTATCACTTTGAATTCGAACGACTATAATAAAATTTAGTCAAAAAAATAGATCCATATAACCTAAAAAACAAAAATCTTGTCAAACACAAGTTCCATTATTATTAGTTAGTAATGACACCATACACACTTGTCGTATTCAGGAAGATAATCATTCCTTCCGATGATGTTGTCCACGTAACGTTAAGCTCTGAGGGTGCGTATTCCGCTCATTTCGAGCTTGATTGTTTTTCAGAATCGGCTCGCTTTGCCAATTATTTTTACAGCGGATAGTTGCAGGGCATTCACGGTCCACAAGTTCAACAATAATTCGTAATCATCGTCCATTCCATCATTTTGAGTTTGATCTTTCGAGAACACATCCCAAGGATATCATAAACATATCAATGTCAAGGAATGCGACATTAAGCTGGCACTCCGTGCACTAATGAAATTGTTTACGGTATATTAAACCGTATATTTTCGGAATACTCAGCCTCAAAGCTTAACGCCAGAGAGTCGTCAGGGTCTGATTCTGCAGACCAGCTCGCCCTACGGGCTGGCTAGTCTGCAGAATCAGCAGAACCCTGACCGCTCTCTAGTACGTGTAAGGTAGCGACACCCATTCCCGTGGCTTTAAGCTAATTATCATACTTCTGAATGAGGAGTATGAGAAATTATTATACCAGGGGAAAGGCAATTAGATTTTAATCTGAAATGTATCGAAAAAGTCATGTTATTGGAAAATTTGTGTTCGTTCTTGATAATCAAAGTCAAAAATTGATTTGCACATTTTGACTGTGTCTAAATGGCCTTGATTCCGTGACTTGGAGAAGCAAATTCTGCCACTATACCTTTACTGCATTTAGTAATATTTGTTCTCAACAAATGATCAAAGTCACTCAGATTGAGGTGCCCTGTATGCTGACGCAAATGGGTACAGTAACGGGAATGGGTGTCGCTACCTTAGCTCGTTCGTGCATATTTGAATTCCAGCGTCCCCACCGAGGCACCGAGGCGGCGAGGGCCCGCCCACCAGCAAAACACATATCAAACATTCATTACATATCCGGCACTTGTCGGTATCCTAACGACCCAGTCCGTCACTCCTCTCCAGAAGGCGCGTTCCACGCAACTTACATCACAATAGTAAACGCTCATTCCCAGACTTCTCCAGCAGTACAAAATCAGTATAATTTTCTTATTGCCAACCATCTCGCCTGTCATCAATGCTCTCTATCCGCAAGCGATTCCCTGAGCTCGTCCCCGTCTGACAATTTAGCCGAACCGATGACAGTACCAGACTACCAGTTACCTTTTTCCCTCCTGGGATTCTCCGCACCTGGTATCTGAAAGCGAGAGAAAGTGTGTTTCGATTGATAGTTTCATTCCCCATTCGGTGATCGGGCGCAATGCAGGCCGTTGTGGGTGCGAGAGTGGGTTCAGAATCGTCGACATCCTTATCATGCAATGTCGGCACAAGGTCGAGTCTGCCTATCGCTTCGAGGACGAAGCAATTTTGTGTGGGGTTGAGGAGCAAGAACAATTTGTCGACAGTTCGATTAAGCTGCTGCACTGGATGGAAAAGGGTTGTCTCAGTGCCGCGATGCTGCAGCAGCAGTAATGGCAGCAGCTCTGATAGTCTTCCGCCTGATGCTTTGTTCCTCGGCTTCGACAGCTCCACCCAGTAAGATGAACCCGTCCCTCTCTTTGAATGCTCTTGAGGATAAGAATATTCTTTGTGATCGGGTTGGTAGCTATGGCGGGATGGCTTGGTTCTTGATTGCATGAGCTTGATTTTGGGGTGCGATCGAGAGAGAATGTTTTGAGAGATTCTTCATGTGGCTTTTCTTCTGATTTTGTTTTCTGTGGCCTTAGATCGCTCAAGGTCACAGTTATCGACGCCGGGTTGCGTCTGGTAAAGACCGCGAAGGTGCACTATGACATTGACCTGCCGCATTACGGCACCAAAGATGGCGTGCACCGAGATCCTCACGGTGAGCATTTCAAAACCCACCGTACTTGATGCATGTTCGTTTGAACAATCTCTTGATACCGTGTTATATATACACATGAATGTTTCGAAGTGGTTCTCTAAGTACTCTTCAACAGATTCTTTAAATTCCTCACGAATGGTTTGAGAACGAGACTTATTCTGTAGCTGAAGCTAAAATTTCTCAAATTACAACATTAAATACTGTGATCAAGCACTTTTCTAGAACTCAACATTCTAATGTGTTCTTTCTAACTCGTTATCAAGTGATGAAATATTTGGGAATTCTTCAAGATCAAGGAATTCCCCCAACATGATGCACTCTTAGCCAAACACCAAAGCATCTGCGTGTAATATCATTTACAACAAAATACTAACCACTCGCATGCTAGTGAGTGATGTCCCATCTTTATAGTAGAAATCACAACTACTGAAGGAATTCCTTTCATGAAACCCAAGTCAAGTGGTAGATTACAAAGTGAATAGAGTTGCATGCACTGTGAAAATTCCAAATCCAAAACTGGTATACGCAATTTATATTCTCCTGTATGGATTTTTTTTAGTTTTGAGAATGCTCCTAAGATAGACACACCTAAAATGGTGTTGTACCTAATACGATTTGTAGCTCCCCAGTACATATTTGATGTAAAGTGTGTACTATAAATAAGAATTTCTAAATTTTTTATTGACTCTAAGTAGCTTTTGCATACAATATCCAAATTAGACACTATTTGGTGGATTGAAATTCTCTTGTTTACAGAAATATGTAAAAAATCTGCAAGGAGATTGGCGTAACAGCAAGAGTCACCCTTTCAGGTGCCTCAACCTTAAGATTGCTGTCAGGTGGTAGATGGTTTTGAGCACGGTGGTGTGCATGATGAGCAGAGCCAGGGCGAACGACAGGGCCAGTATGCATGTGGGTGGAAGCATTAGACAAGATTCTGGACAAGTTAGCCTCCGAGGGCTTCCCGTTCCACAAAGTGGTGGCCATCTCCGGGAGCGCGCAGCAGCACGGCAGCGTGTATTGGGCGCGGGGCACACGAGACTCCATCCTCCGAAATCTGGACCCCTCCAAGAGCCTCCTGGAGCAGCTCCAGGCTCGTGCTTTTGCTACGAAAGCCTCGCCCAATTGGATGGACAGCACTACCTCCGCCCAGTGTGATGCTATTGAGCAAGCCCTTGGCGGCCCCGCCCATGTCACTGCCTTGACAGGTTAGCCACCATTCAAAATTTTATCACATTCTAATTCACCCTTCTCGAATACTAACACGAGATATAAGCATTCTCCCGTACTGAAGTATTTGATGTAGTGTAAAAGAGATGACAGATGGTCTCGAATCACTAGGAGGCCTGTGTACTCTTCAAATTCATATGTATTCACTGTTTAGAGTATCGAAAAGAACTTATGTGTCAGTGCTTTGACAGGTTATGCATTGAAAAGTCGCTCACGTTATGATCCCACCCTTCTCGTGTACATGCTTAGGTACTAACTTGTGCAGGGTTTTAGAGGTTCTACCATACCTAAGAACACATCGTACTTCAAAAGAGATGTTGAATGGTCTAAATTCAATAGAACCTCTCTGCAGTTTTTTTATTTATAATGTAATTTAGGTTTTGAATGTTTAGCGTATTGCTAGAACCACTCGTCGAATCAATATATAGTCACTTTGCAATGTGAAGGGCAATCTTTGAAATTAACGGCATTTTGTGAGAATTGGTTTGCTCGCGAAATATATGAAGTGTGAACAGGCAAAGAGACTGCATTCCAAACTGTGGAATTGCAGAAAGAAGCTTGGGCTAAGGTTTTGCATGGCAATATTCTTCAGTGTGATTGGGATTTTCTTAAGAAATGTGCCACTTTTGGGGTTTTTGGAGGGGTGTTGCAGGCTCGAGGTCATTGGAGAGATACACAGGGCCACAGATTCGAAAGATTTATGAGACAGATGCGGAAACATATCATGCAACGGAGAGAGTGTCGTTAGTGAGCTCCTTCATGGCGTCTCTGCTGGTGGGTGATTATGTGGCCATTGACCACAGTGATGCTGCTGGTATGACCCTCATGAACCTCCATGACCGTACTTGGTCTCCCGAGGCTCTAAATGTAAGTACGATGCTGCTTGCTCTTTCTTAGCTCACAATACTTACTCCATTAATATTCATTAAGTCAAGTTCCTTTCTCTTTCGCAGCTTCGAAGAGTTTTAGTCATTGCAGATTCAATCGTGTCTCATAGCACTGTTTTAAAAGGAACCCATACAGGAAAGTAATGAACATTCTGTTGTTACTAGTGCGTTTGTGCATGATTCTCTACAGTAGCACCATTTACTGTTTCACTTCATTCCATCAAGCACTTTGATGAGGTTTTTTATAGTAGCTTGCAGTTACTGGTTGTCGTGTTTTTCCGGTACATTTTGGCAATGGAAACGTGTCAATATGACAAGCATGCATTGTACAAAACACGAGTTGTGGTCGGTGACACAATAGCCCAAAAAAACTGTCGTATGGTTTAGTTTTGTGTGCAGATGTTTCTACTTTTAGATCTTGACTTTTGACTTACTATTCTCTCTAGTACCCTTGTGACTCGATATTAATTGAGTGCAAATGCTCTACAGGCCACGGCACCTGGCTTACGAGACAAGTTGGGACCACTGGCACTACCCCATTCAGTTGCAGGACAAGTCCATTCCTATTACGTAGATAGGTAAATAAATCTCACCCATACGATCCATTTTTTCGTTGATAAAGAAGGAAAGGCACCACTTAGTTAGAAATCCCTATACCACAAATGTAGATGTCATATCCATTTCAGAAGGAAGTTCTTGAATCATTCAAGTACAAGCAGTACACGTTTACTCAAAGTTGATCATCATACTACACGTACAAGACAATATAGTCACATCACGTGAAGTGATTTCAATGCCATTTCCTTGCAAACAGAGTATTCTCACAAGAAATATATACCCCAGAAAGCGTCCAGTGACTCACACAATCGGATACTTGGATACACTATTTAGTTGTTGCTTGTATTTTACAATATACGACTCTCTTTTCCTAGTCATTGTTGTTTTAGTGAAGCTGAGATGATTCTTATATGAAAGTGATGAGCTTATTGAAATCGGGCTTCAATGTGCAGATATAAGTTCAACCCGAGCTGCCAGGTCGTGCATTGGTCCGGAGACAATCCATGCAGCTTGGCAGGTTCTTGTTTCTATGTAGTGATTTTTGACTTCCAATTCATGCTTTTAATTCGTACAGGTTCATGAAACTCTTCTACATGGTTGTCAATTGTGCAAACTTGACAAACATGCTCTTCTGTAACACCCTCAACTTTGATATATCTTTCATATCGTACAAGTTTGTACACTGTTTGATATGTTGGGCAGTGTGCATATTTGTCCGATATGATTATGATTCCATTCAAAATATGCTATTGGTACGCTTGACTTGTTCTACCGTTACTTAATTCTAGAATCTTGTGTCACGTACTATGAAATATAGAAAATGTGGTGGGGCTCATACGGATGTTCTACGTGTGATTAGGTTTGGCCATAACCCGTCCTGGTGACATTGCAATAAGCTTAGGGACCGGTGACACTGTAAGTTCATTAAACTCACATCTATGATATCATACTCATGTTGATATAGAATGTTCGCACATGTAACTTTGGTACTTATGTGTGGTTTGATGATTAAAGTGCAATCAATATCAGTTGTGATAATAACTTTGTAACTCCATTTTATATTGTCTGCAGGTGTTTGGTGTAACGAATGACTCTCACCCAGGTTTAGATGGACATGTATTTCCCAACCCTATTGATCCCAACACATATGTGGCCATGCTGGTTCACAAGAACGGATCTCTTTCAAGAGAAGGTATCATCCACCTCAATTTTGGTAAAATGGTGCGTTTTGTCGATTTTTGACATCAAAGGCCTTTCGATGAAATTTTTCTGAACGGCTGTTCAAAATCAGAAATGTTCCTGAACGTATAATCTCCCGTGTATACTGAAATAGGCCATATCATTTTCCCTTCATTATTTCAGAATTATTATCTGTGGGCCAAGTGGGCATTGTCTCATAGCATTGTTTGTTGTGTACAGAGATAAAGAACCGGTATGCGAATGGGTCATGGGAGTCTTTCAATGAGCTTTTGGACAGTACACTCCCTCTAAACGGTGAGGCTAAATCAATAACTCATTTTTTCTTGTCACCGCACAAACTTAAACATGCCAATCTTGTCACCGTTCAATACTGATACCAAACATGTGCATAAAACGATAATGAACCAAATACGATCCTCACATTATCTCACTCACTACGAATCTCATTAATATTACTTGTCCTTTGTCAGTCAGGTATAGAGTTGACATTTATAGTATTCGAATGTCTAGTAAACAGTGAAACTGTAAAAGAATTCGACATTAAATTTTTGATTGCTAACTATGAAGGTCCGACTACTGAAGAAATTCTGGGTCTATGCAAGTCTGACTGATGGGTATCTGCAGAGGGTAAGATGGGATTCTACTACAAAGAGTGGGAAAGCTTGCCGCCCTTACCAGGTATAGCACCACCTTGGTCCTTGAGACTTGCAAAACCAAAGAGTTTCAGGATGTGCAAGTATGGATATGGAAGTGGACTCTTGGGCTGATAAAAACGTTGACCTTGTTCTGCAGTCGGTTACCATCGATACATTCTTGGACGCAGCAACAACGAGAATGGACACAGCAATGCGTATAATGCCGAGGAAGCCAAGAAAGTTCCACATTTTGATGCTGCTGCAGAGGTTTGCTAAACACCATCATTGTAGCATGTTCCAAATGCTGTGGAAATTTCAAAGTTTTGAAAGTCGATACCAGAATGGTAGTTATGATTCGAAGTTTTGGAGGTTTTGCAGGTTCGGGCGATTGTGGAAGGTCAGTTTGTGGCCATGAGAGCACACGCTGAAAGAATTGGGCTGCCGTGCCCACCCAATCGTGTGATTGCCACCGGCGGAGGCTCGACTAACAAGCATCTGTTGGCCTTGCTTGCCTCTGTCTTTGGATGCGACGTCTACACTGCAAACTGCCCAGGTGAGTCACTTTTAGGGAATTTTTCAACCTATCATACAATTTAAAATTCATAGTAAATTCTACCTTCATCTTCTTCAGATTGATCGTCATCTTCTGAAAGAAGCATCCTATAAGAAGTGTTTTCGGATGAGAAGCCTCTCTGCACAACCACTTAGTGGTATGAGATGATCATTGAGTATACAACCTCAACTTGCTTAGTAGCTGTTTATCTTAGAGAATGCTGCAAGATGGCGGATTACTAAGTAGAAAGTGAGGGAAGGCAAATCACTAAAGGTTTTGTATTGTTGTTTATGGATAAGACACAATAAGGAGAATTGCTTACAATTCATGTCAAAATGACACATGCAATGTTGCCAATTTAAGATAAAATGAACCATCTTTCTAGTCATCTTTGGTGAACGTATAATATGGTGTGTTCTGTTTGTCAACTAGATCATTGTGAGAGCAAAGCATCATAGTCTTATGTTCCTCACAATGGTTGAAATTTGACATTTTTTGGTCTCTGCCTACTGATACTCTGTTGTGGTTTACTTTTTATGATTGGGATGGTGTAGATTCCGCGCCACTGGGGGCAGCCCTTCGGGCAGCACAAGGATGGATATGCAAAAAGAAAGGCTCATTTGTGCCAGTAACAACCCTTCTGGAGGGGGCAAGCCAAGAGACGGCATTTCAATGCAGCTTGTTGGCAAAGAAGGGCAGCCGAGAGCTTCATGAGCAATATGGTCAACTGGCTCAAGTGCGAGTGCAGATTGAGCAGCAGTTGTTGGCGGAGATTAATCCTCGTCAAGCCGAAATTCGTGTGGACATTTATCAAGAGCAGCAGCTTGACAAGAAAGTGCAACCTGAAGCCATGACTTTAGTACCTGAATGAGAATAGTATTACAGGTCCACTCCGAATGTAATTATGTACAAAAGATTAGAAAGCCTCTTCTTGCACATCCTCGTGTTGTGTTGCAGCTTTTGATTCCATCCCTTATTGTAACATAATTCTATCCTGCTATAATCGGTCACCGTGATAATGGTACTGGATCTCTTATGATCTCATTCTACAGTGGTGATGTTCCATGTACAATTCTGCATTTAGTAATGAAGGTTGTTGAAAGCATGTGTATGACCGTAATTGAGTAAGAGTGATGGTTATAAGATACACCGGTGGCTGTAGGTTTGGATACATCAATCTATAATGACTTCACTTGATATTTACTTCCTTGCTGAAGTTTCCAAAAATCCAGGAGCATGAATCTCCAAATTCAGAGTAGAGTGTGAAAAGGTGCAAAGGAAAATATTCGACCAGTCGACATTCATTTCCATTTGATTATGAACTTGGCCATGATATACATCTCATCCACAGATTGCCATGCACAATAATATGGCTACCGCAAAATCTTTCATCAAGTATCGGCAATCACTTTCCTTAACTGCCACGGTAAGTGCTGTACGAGTAGGGTGCCAGCAACAACGGAATGTGGAAATGCTCACCAGCTTGTGAAGGCTTCACCTGCGAAATCCAAAATAGAAACCATCACTCCCTTCTTTCATTGATAAAATCATAAAATTCAACTAAAAAAAACATGAATAACACAAAAATTCAAGATAATGAATGATAATATCTAATGATTCTGCTCGAACGATCAGGGGTGATCAACTGAGAGTAACAAAAAAATCAAAATCAAAAACCAAACAATCAAACATTCATCGAATCCGGCATATTCATGGAGGCTTTCGTGCACATGTTGAACTAAAGCTTGAACAGCAAAAACTGTTGCAAAACTCGTAAGCTATAAGATTGAAGAGCTTGTGTCAAGGGTATATGACAAGCAGGTTTTATTTATTGCCATATTGAAAAGGAAGAGAAGAGAAGAGAAGAGAAGTGGTACCTGGAAGACAACCATGGCGTAAGGGTAGAAGACATTAGCGTCACCACCATGCACTCTCGTCAAGTAAGGCGCCGTGTGAAACGTGATCCGATACTTTCCAGGTTGCAGGTGGTTTGAAGGTGCCATCAGTGGCCCCGATCGCCCATCGCTGTTGGTCACCGACGTCCCCACTGGACTCCATTCGGATGAGCTTTCTGTCCATAAATCTAGTGACACATCGATGCCAGCTCCTGGCTTGCCTAGCGCCACGTCCAGTACGTGCGTTGTTATGGGCGGCCGTAGGTTGGACGTTGGCTGTGACGGTACTGCTACTGATGGAGGTTGTGCTGCTGCTGCTGCTGCTGCTTTAGCGTCACTCTCACCTGCCGAGTCTGGAACCCAAGACACAAACAATAAGTGCAAGCATTATGAATGGATCACAATTGGGGAAGCATTTCAAGAATGGCAAACCTGAGGGCATTTGAATAATTTCAAAACGATACATCATTGGTTCTTTGAGGCTTAAATATGACACAATCAAGGAGGGGCTGGTGAGATCGCTTTTCAAGGTTCTCATTATAGCTGTTGTTTCGATTATGTGATAACTATTAACTTTACTCCTGCAAGACCAACAGATGTCTAAATTGGACATCATGTTATTCCAGCACCTCCCCATTCCATTCTGAAATACCCAAATATTTCTGAATGTTTCTAGTCATGTGAAACCTGAGGTATTTCATAACAATGTATCATTGGTTCTTTGAAGCTTGAATATGACACAATCAAGGAGGGGCTGGATTACAAGTTGGTGAGATCTTGACCGAGAGCCGCATTTCATGGTTCTCATTTTATCCCTTGTTTCGGTACTATGGTAACTATATCTGAAAGACCGACAAAATTTTAAATTGGACGTCATGTTGATTCAGCACTTACCATGCATACGGAACCTATGGGCACTTGAATTGTATTGAAGTTGGCCATTTTAGAACAAATTGCATCAATATGGCACAATCGAGGAATTGGACGAATTTGCTTACCAGTAGACATGAGCTTTGCAAGGCGAAGCTCCGTGATCTTCTGCTGCTCTTCAGCGGCGTTTTCAAGCTCTTTGAGAGGTCGATTACTGTATCGTTCCTGTTCAAAATGAAGCAAGTGAATATCCAGTTCTAGAATGTGACCAGAAGCTTTAACCCAAAAAAAGGAAAAAACGCATTCTCAGACCTTGAGTGCAGCCAAGATCTCGGTGCTGCTTTTGCCTGCTGCACAAATGAGAAAGACGAACCCAAACTTCGCTTCGTACTTCTTGTTCCAATCAGCCAGTTCCTGCAACACCAACCAAGGATAATGAGACTCTTGCAAATATATAATGAGACGATAATTGAACTCTCTAGTAAGCCTAACTTACATGTAAGGTTTGCTCGTTGGCACTGTCGAGTGCTGCCTGCTGCTCCCCCGAACAGAATCTGACAATGAGGAACTAGTCGTCAGTAGATTTCAAGGAAAGATTTTCGACGCCGTTTTCAAGAATATCAGCTTCACACAAACCTCTCCGAAGCAAACTTGGTCCGCAGAGCTTCGAGATCTCCAATGCGAGGGTGGGCTGCAAACGCTTCTAACCATCCTGGAACATCAACCTGCAAACATCCATCTCAGTCATTAAATTCCACAATGGCAAGCACTTAGAATCTGACACCGATTGCACTAATATGATCACTAGGGTACATATTAGTTATCCATGTCCAATGTGACTTTAGACATATTAAATTCATGCGAAAACATGTTCAGAGTAACATGTCTATCTTTAATAACCCTAATTGACTTGAAGTCCGATGTCATTGTTGCTACATTCAGCGAAGCTTGGAACGAGACATCAAGTGCTTGAGCGCTTATGTACATTAGGACGGCTTTTAACCTTCCTGGAACATCAACCTACAATGTTCGCGAAACACTCATTTGAGTCATCAGATTCCACAATGGCTATCACCACTCTTAGGTCTTGCGCTAATATGATCACTCAGGTACAAATTTCGATCTAAAACTACCAAGTCTACCTTTCTTAACCCTAACTGGCTTAAGGTCCGATGTCATTGTTGCTGCATTGAAACGAGTCGAAGTGTACAGAATTGAGAATCAGATGCTTAAGCGATTATGTACATAAGAGTCTTGATACCGATTGCACTAATATGATCACTCGGGTACAAATTTAGATTAAGAGGCAGCATGTCTATCTTTCTAAACCCTGGTTGAGTTGAAGTCCGATGTCATTCTCAGTGAAGCTTGAAACGAGTCGACTTAAGGTCAAATGCTCAAGCGATTATGTACATTAGAGTACGAATCAGAAAGGTAATTGATCATAGATGTGGGTTGTTCGGAGTGATCGCTACTTATGTGAGTAATCAGATGAATGAAGTGTACGATTGAGAATCAAGCGGGTAGGTGAAAGCGAGTGAGTGAGTGAGTGAGAGAGAGAGAGGGGACCTTGTTCCACCAGATGTCGTGGGATGCTTCCTTAGCGTGATCGAGGGATGCAAAAGGAGCTCGCAGCGACATCTCTCGGGCGAATTGGGTGCTGCCGCAGCACCCCAGAAACTTGGCTTCTTCTCCTGTTGCCATCGTGAATTCTCTCTCTCCTTCGATCGTTGCTCCTGTTGCTCCTTCCGAGGTTTGATAGATTGATGAGAGTGCAATTGGTAGTTATGGCAACAAGGCTGTGATTCTTTGAAAGGGAGTGGAGTTGAGGATGGCGAAGAATCGTCTGACATGCAGGAATGTGTGCTCAATTCTGGTAAGAATGGGCCCGCCATGGCTCTTCTAAGGCTACAACTCGGTTTCATCCATTGAGCTGCGAAAACCATCCACGAATGTGCTTGTTGAAACTTGAAACCCCTTGTAACCATGGGTTTTTTCATGTTGTCCGAAAACATCAATCTGACAAAGTCAAATTACATTTTGTGCAAGTTTACACAAATGTAGGAGAAGGCCATCAATCAGTCAAGAAGTCTTCCCCAAAACATATCCATTTGAGGTAGTGGTTGATATGTCAAAGAATCCCAGAATAAAATTTGCCTTCACGAAAATGTATGTCATAATGGATGGATCTACAATTTTTAATACAAACATCAAGCTCATTTAAGATTCAACCGAGCAAGTTTTGTAAAAAAAAACTCCTTCGAAATGAGTTATGGCTCCTCAAAGTGTCACCATGTCATCTAGCATGTCAAATTTCAATACATGGCCTCTTGAGGAGTTAAAAAATTGTGTATGAAGTGATATAGTAGAGTGATCTAAAATGGAGCAAGTCCCACAATGGAGCTTTAGTAATCTTCACTCATAGGTATATAATAGTGACTAGTTCCATACAACAATACCATGTGCTCACTGCAAACAACATAGGGTATCATTTTAAGGCACCTTAGGAACACCGATATTTCCAACTTCAAAAATTCATGATTTAATGTAGAAGAGTTCAAAATTGTTGGTCCCACTAGCTCTATGTTTCTACTTATTTCCCCCATGCACAAAAATTGCTTGCATGGGTAACATCCATATAGATTACCCGTGCTGAAAATTGCGCCATTATTGACCACATTTATTAAGGTCGCTTTACACTATGGACCATGGAGATTGACTATGACCTTTTAAAATTTGTGATTGGAGAGTAAAGTGCTCTTGGTCCCATTTAGCTTCACACTACATTGGATAAAGGAGAATGACCACTAACTCTCAAGTCCCCAATGTATGCTAAATTTTGCATAGTGGATAATGTTTTCTTGGTCTCCTTGATTATAGTTGAGTCGAAGCAAATACCTCGACTCAACTACAACCAAGGAGACCATGAGGCTCAAAATTCATTGATTGGCTAGTGTTCAATTATCTAAAAAAAAAAAAAGGAGGGTAAGAGAGAGAATGATGAGAAAATTATATAAGAAAGTTAAGCTTAAACTTCTCCCGGTCCAAATCCACTTTATAGTGATCAAGCCACCTAAAAATCCATTTTTGATTTATCATGGTCATAGTTCTTGGCCAAGAGCCATGTCCATGAAAATGATTTTAATTTTCTTGTTCATGACTCTTGGTCCACAGTGTAAAGGGACCCTTGCTATATAGAATTGTATCATAAAGGCCATCACTTCAAAGAAGCGAAGTGTCACATGAGAGTACAAGAAGTGCCAAATGAGAGCACTTGTCAAATTCCAACACCACACTCGACTCGCCACGGTCACGGTCACAGGGGCAACAACCCTCCCTCTCCACGAACGTCTCTGACCACTGTACCTCCATACTAACGTCGAGATTCTCTCACAAATCGCCAAAAACCCAAACCCAGAACCCACTTCACTCAAATCACTCCTCATGTAGTAGAGTTCGTTACTACAATGGCCGCAGCATTGAAGTCTGCCACCAATCTGGTCACCAAAGAGTATGCCGGGATTCAGCTCACGCCCTCGCGCTCCCACATTCCGCTCAACAATGTAAGGCTCTCAGTCAAAAGGAGCTTTCCTCGGGCACAGGCGACGCTGACAACGGAGGTTGCGAAATCGACGAGCCAATATACCGGGAAGGAGCGCGTGGACATCCTCGCCGAAGCGCTTCCGTTCATCCAGCGATTCCAAGGGAAGACGGTCGTGGTCAAGTATGGCGGAGCTGCTATGAAGGACGAGAAATTGAAGGATGGGGTTATTAAAGACCTTGTGTTGTTGTCTTGTGTTGGCATGAAGTGTGTTCTTGTTCATGGTGGTGGCCCGGAGATTAATCAGTGGCTGCAGAAGATCGGCATTGAGCCTCAGTTCAAGAATGGACTGCGTGTTACTGATGCTGCGACAATGGAAGTCGTCGAGATGGTTCTTGTTGGCAAGGTCAGCTTCTTCTTAAACCCCTGGTTTAGGGTTTAGTGTCCCTCACTGAACCCTAAACTTGAATCCTTCGCAATTGGAACCACAACACAATGCAAGTCACCGAATGCAGAAATTTCAACCTCAAAATACCTCCACTGTTAATATCCATCAAGATTCTTAGTGTCATTGACGATCAACAACATAATGTTAAAATTCTAGATCTGAATTCTGCAGATTCCAAACTGCAATTTGTATCAGCAATTAACCCCACGGAGTCACTTGAGAATCTAGTATGCAACTTCGAATGCACAGAATCACCCTCAATCTCTTATTAAACTGGTTCTCTTCTCTGTTGAAATTCATCCACAGTCTCAGATTCAATGGCTATGAGCAGCAGAACGTTAGAATTCCGCAATAGAATCGCTGCAGATTAAGCATGGAAAAGTGATGTTGGGTGGAAGTTCCAATTGTCGATCAAATCAATGTCCAATCACTGGTAGTTTGTGTTAAAAACTGATCAAGAGTCTCAGTACTTGTGGCTAGAAACATCAATGAATCTCATGTCTTTAGATAAATCTATTTTTGTTGATTCCACTCGAATGTGCTCGATGTTGCAAGGATGTTCACTGATAGTTGCTTGTGCTTGTGGGTACATCGATGACTGACTGAAGGTGAACCAGTCGTCAGTGTCGCTAATCAACCGGAAGACTGAACGTTATAACAGTTGAAGCCTATCAAGTTTCTTAGTATTAATGGCGATGAACCACAGAACGTCAAGATTCTAGAATAAGATTCTGCAGATTAAGCATGGAATGACGATGTTAGTTGTAAGTTCGGAATGAATTTTGTATTCGCAATCAATTCCTTGTTTTCTGAGAGCCGTAATTCTGTTAAATTTGCTTGAATGTGCACATATCGGTGATGCTGGATTCCTTAGAAGGATGTTCACTTATATCTGCTTGTGCCTGTGGCATACATTGATGCTTGAATAAGGGTGATGCTGGTTGTAAGTTTGAAATGTCTTTTTTGTTGGCAATCAATTCCATGTCTCGAGAAGGTTTAATTCTGCTCATTCCACTTGAAAGGGCTCGATGCTGCAAGGATGATAACTAATACCTGCCTGTGCCGCAGGTGAACAAGTCGCTAGTGTCGCTGATCAACAAGGCAGGAGGATGCGCGGTAGGAATGTGCGGCAAGGACGGGAAGCTCATCACAGCACGAGCAGCAGGGGGAGGCTTAGGCTTCGTGGGCGACATAACAGCGATCGACACAAGCGTAGTCCGGGGGATTCTCAACAACGGCCACTTGCCAGTGATAGCATCCGTAGCGGCCGACACCGACGGTCAAGCGTACAACATCAACGCCGACACAGCAGCCGGAGAAATCGCCGCCTCCTTAGGAGCCGAGAAGCTCATCCTCATGACAGACGTGCAGGGCCTGATGCTGGACCACAAGGATAGCTCCACTCTCGTGCACGAGGTGGACATCAAGGGAGTGCGCAAGCTCATTGCTGACGGGATTGTTACCGGTGGCATGATCCCCAAAGTGGAGTGCTGTGTTCGATCGCTTGCGCAGGGTGTCCATTCTACTCATATTATTGATGGGAGAGCTCCGCATTCCCTGTTGCTTGAGATTCTCACTGATGAAGGCGCGGGTACCATGATCGTGGGTTGATCGCAACATATTGGGAGGACTATTTATAGTACAGTCAAGCTGAATTGGCTACCGACATAGCTTCGTTTGTAGTTGAGGTTCGAACACTTATCCTTTTCAGCGTTTACACATATATGATTATGACTGTCATTGATAAGAGACGGTTTTGTAAGAAGCTAGTTCATGCACCTCGTTTCGCTAATAGTTGCCTGAGTATCAATGGAGCATTTGGGTTATACCATGATGGTTGAAGCTCCCCTCTCCCTTTTGCTACCAGATTTCTGTAAGCTCAGTTCAGTACCTCTCAGTGTAATCGGCCATAAGCTTATGAGTTACAGTCGATCGAGAGCTGTGCTGAATTCGCTACCGACATAGCATTATTGTATTTGAGGTTCATATCCTATCCTTTTCAGTATGATCATGGCTGTCATAGGTAAGGGACTGTTTTGTAGTTCACGCACCTCTTTTCTATTGTAGCTGGTTGAGTATCGATGCTTCTGATTCAGTGTGTGCTGGAGCATTTGAGTTGAGTAGCTTCTTTTGAGCCTGTTGTTGAGCACTATACAGTGGTTTTAAGGGTGATACGAAACTGATTCGAATGTAGATGAAATTTACTGTTAAGTAAACTGATGGAATTTCTGAAGTGATGAGCTCATTTCTGCTCATTTACTAGTATGATAATAAAAAAGGTGAACTGGAACATTTTGATAAAAATTTATCTATATATTGATGTAGTACAGGATGTTTAGTTTATGAAGCTAAGATGCATCTCTAAATTTTGGTGTGTTTTTTTGTGATAGTGTATTTGATATTTCTATTGTAAATAAACTACTGTTGCAATATTTATATATCTACTTCTATAATAAAATACTGTTTGGCGATCCTTCGTACCCACCAACTTACCAACCTACAAACATACAAACCTACATACCAACCTACCTACCAACCTTTTTTTACATTTTTTGGATTATGTATTAAAAAACAGAAAAAGGAAAAAAGAGAATAAAACAAAAAATGGCATATACAGAAATAATAAACATAACACCGTTGAGGAAATGGTAGACTTGGGAAATGGTAGACACGGCATACTTTTTTGAAAATCTCATATAAAGAGCTTCCCCGTCGAGATGACGGGTGCCTTACTAGTATATATATATATATATATATAACAAAATTGGGTTATCGACTCGGCGATCCTTCCTACCTGCCTACGTACCAACCTACCAACATACAAATCTACCTACCTATCTTCTTTCATGCTTTTTGGATTATGCATATATGTATAGTAAAATACCGGCACACATAAAAATAATAAACATAGTATTGTTCAAGAAAATGGTAGATACGTTTTTAGTTTCTGCGTTGAGACGACGGGGACCTTCCTAGTACACTATAACTAAGTTGTGTCCTTGTGTCATGCTCTATGAGACATTTAAAATTGGTTGTCTAGCAACAGTGCATACCAACATTTTGCTTGATATGGGCTCCCTTTATTACAATTGTTTTTTTCAAAATCACTCTATTATGACTTAGGCTTCAACGTTTTGCTAGATAGAATTTTTAATAATGAAGAAAAATTTAATAATATATAAAAAATTATTATATAATTTGTCAGAACAAGTCAAAACATTGAGGAGTCATATCTTCTCCATTGGGGTGTTTTAGATTCACAAATTAAATCATTAGTTTCTGCATGTTTCTTATGAAAAAACTTCAAGGAAAAGAATAGTCCTTATGTTGATGTATGATTTTTATGCTTGGTCATTTTTTTTGTTGTAAAAGGATATAAATATGTCTTACAAACCTTTTATACAAATGTAGATGTAATTTTAAAAAATGCAAACATTAAACTTCAACAACACATAATTTATTTGAATATATAAAAACCGTGAAACAAACATTGATTGTTTCAAATTCATCAAATACCGGATTACAAAAGAGAAAATAATTAAAATCCTATGGTACATGTTTAAGACTAGATGACCTTGATTTCTTCTTGCTTTTATTATCAGTCACAATCCGGGGACTAATTGGGAGGTAATTATCAGAATTGTTATTCTTTCCACAAGCATAGGGAAAACATGATGACCTCTTAGGATGAAAATATCTTGATCTAGGAGTGGTTTTTTGTACACTTTCTAATATTCTATTCAATTGAGCTTGATCAGAAGATGTGGTGCCCCCGGCTCCCATCAAATTATCATCTTGTGATAAATTCAATGCCAAACTCGTTCGTTCATGCAACCAAGCTTCTCCTACGAATATATTGGAATCTATTGGCCTATTCAGCTTCTTGTTTTCCAAAGCTATATCTATAAGTGTAACACCACTTTTTTGGATACTATTTCTTCTTGCGTATAATGTTTGGGCATTTAGTTCTTTATTTTCCTTAATCCAATGTCGTGCTGCAGCTTCTAATAACAATCCATATTCAATTTCCAAATAAGTCGGTGTAAAGGTATAAAATACATCATCAGATTTATTTGATATTGTTGATCGACGTCTAGCCAAATGTTTTGGCAACACGTCCGGAACATCATCATTTAGTGTTGATTTATGCAACAATATATGTGCCAATCCACTATACATACGACGAATCATTCGAGTCTTTTTTGGTATAATCTACATTGAATTATCATATGTCAAAGTCAATGCATTGTGATCATAGATTCATCCAAATACTACTGCATCACATTTGTATTGTAGAATCATATAAAGTATTACCAATGAACTTATTTTTAAGACATTTGTAAAGCAAATTCACAAATTTGAATCAAAGTTACATGGTTCACTTGTATTATGGTGCTATATTATTCAACTATCTATCACATCACATTTGCGTAGTTTTATGATTGTAAATTCTTCAGAGAGGAGTGAATTCTTTTCCGAAAGTAAGAAATCAATTATTTCTAAGAACCATCTGAATTACTTTTGAGAAAATGAAAAGGGTTGTATTCATAGTTATAAATATCATCAAAATTTACATTCACCACTTTAAATTCATTTAATACGATGTGAACATAACTAAAATTTTGAATGTTTTTTGGGAATAGATTTCAATAATTATTTTAGTTGTGGTCATTATTCATTGATTTGAATTGGCCATGGTAACTATGGTTGTATTGTACCATTTCGAAAAAATCACTTTTTATGATACCATAAAATATACATTGAAAGTAATTATGGTATATTGATAAAATAATGATGAGAAAGAATTATTATACCTGAAACATCCAACAAACCAAAATTTGAATGGTAGCAAGGGCATACTTGCTACATTTATTTAATTCATGAAGTGCACCTTCAATTTCTCCTCTTCCCAAAGCCCAAGAAAGTATCAAATCTTGAACAATAGGCTCCTAAAAGTGACAAATTAAAACAAGTTCTTCAAAATTTTATAGAAAAAAACTACGTAATATTTCATATGCATGAAGTGAAGCACGACTCACTGAAAACTGTATGAGGCTTGTTAAAGATAATTCTACAAATGCAATATTAGTAATAGATTATATATCAAGCTAGATTAATTTACCATAAATATTGCATGATCTTTACCTCTAAAGATCGAAGCCACTCAATAAGAAGATGTATTAATACTTGTGTATCTATTTGGTCAATTCCATTCCATATACCAACATTTACATTTTCCTAAAACATAAAATTAAGTAAGTTTACAAGTATAAGCTCTTGAAATATTTCTCTCTTCAAGATTTCTTAAAAACAAGTTGTGATAATTCCAATCTCTAAAATGTACTATGTAGTATACCTTTACTAGGACAACTTGGCGTAGAAACTCAGTATCTTGTATAGAATTGAAGTCTCTAGATAATTCATTCATAAATGCAATTGCTATTGGTTGTCTTTTATCCGTATCATATCCGGTTCTTCTAATAAGGTCCATTGTAATCCAATAAACAATCTGCAATAAGTAATTATATTGTATCATTAGAAAAGATATCAATCTCACGCTTCACATCAAAAGAGCCTAAAACCATCTGTAAAATCTCCCCAATCCTTAGCTAATTTCATGTTTTTAATGGGTATACTTATAGATGTTTGTGCATTTGCATATACATTTTGTATAATATTTAGTAGGTTATAGTTTTTATAGGCTATAACCAACAGTTGTAGACTTGGTCTATTGTTTGTAAAAATACTATGTAAAGATAGGACTATTTCACCTTTGGTATACATCTCAAGTCTCGTGCTTCTTGACCATGCAAGTATTTGTGTTGACGAATCATATATCCTTGTAAATCTTGACCAACCCTATAATAATATTTTGGATGTCCAAATATGATACGAATGTCTTTCAAAAATTCTTCAAAAAGCCTTACATGTTGAACTTGGTTAAAAGTTTGTATAGCTTGTGGTCTAATTTAGACCATTGAAGCATTAGATAATGGCGTTGAACCCATAATAACAATCTATACAAGAACATATAATTTTCTTACAGTAAAATTTATACACTAGTAGTATACTTATATGTGCAAGAAAGATGGGTGGATCAAATACCTACTTTCACGAACAACCTTGATTGCCTACATTAACAAAAAAAATAATAAATTAATAAATCATCATATATAAGATTTCTCTAAAAAGAAGAAAAATCTAACTCCATAAATTATCAATGAAATAATACTAATAAAAAAATTCCATATTTCAAGATTGCTTTAGTACCTCATTGTAATCTCTACAAATGTTGGCAAACAAGAAGTAGCAAGCAATTATAAGACCTGTTCTCCCTGTGCAATTTCACCAATTTTAAAAGTAGAGCATGAAAGACGTCTCTTTTAGAGCCAATATAGATAACATTGTGAAGCTCAAAAGTGAATTTTTTTACTTTAAGTGTATGATAAATGTTTATTATTTACCTAATCCAGAATGACAATGTACAGCTACCTGCCAGTATAAGGTATAAAGCGTAAGATTATAATACTAGACCTGCAAATAGACCAAAGTAACCACATACCTCAATAAATTATTTGTTTATGAGAAGAGTATTGAGTAGAATTGTATCATTTATTGATTGATTCTAGAACTATAGCTCAACATAAACATAGAGTAATTTTGATAGTTTAGACTCATATAAAAGTTGTAACTATAGAATTCAACTCATTGATAAGAAACTCAATGATAAATTTTATTGAAAAATATGCTCTTATAAAGTCATATAAATCGATTAATACCTTATCGCCTGATGAAAGGCGGGAATCCATGACTTGACAAATATCAAGAGAGAATATCATAGTAGGACATTGCATATCTCTCCATGGGTAATTATGATAAAATACTGCAAGCTGAATTGTGGTAAGAGTTACAAATCTTTGACATGCATATATAGAAATTGTTAAGTACATTTTCTATGCTTAGAAGTATTTATATAGTTATATTCAACTATTGTGAGAAAACTTGATTTATCTTTTATTTTACTCTATTTGCTTATAGAAGCAAGAAACAACTTACCACTTTTATCCATAAATAATTCAGGAGTATATGACATTCCACTTATGCTTTTTATGCCTGGACCGCATATTGCATGTTCTCCTGGCTCTTGCAAATTAAATATTGACCCAATTCCATATCTCTTGAACTAAAAAGTTGTTAAAGGTCATAGTATTAGTTACGTCAGAGAATCATAGATTTAAACAGTGATTATTCAAATACATAATAATAAGAGGATGTTTGTAGTATGGAGATATCATATTACCTGAAAAATAATTTCTTGATCTTCCACCAATTTATCGGATGGACGCGACATAGCCAAAATATTAGGAGTGATCCAATTACTATTGACACCAAGAACGGCGGCTTTTTCTTTTTGTTGCAACCAATCTTCATATCTACAACCCCTCCGATTTGGTGATTGCAACACTTCCAGTGTGCAATGTAAATGGTCCCATACCAACTTGTACAATGGCTTGGTAACATATTTGCATGTGTTCTATATAAATGAGTGACTCCAATGAGTTAGGTATTAGGAACTCAACTCAAGTTTTTGACTAAATATATCATCATTAAAAAATCATTAATAGCTTCATTTCTTGTATTTGTATGGCTATATTGACATAGTAATATAATAAATAAACTTAAAGTTTTGTGTTAAAAACAAAAAAGATGTGTAAATACTACTCTAGCTTAATATTTTGTTATTATAGTGGACTCACTTAATTGAGAAAATTAACTCAGTTCTTTTGGTTCATGATATATGTACATGAGTAAGTTTATAGATTTTATTATAGAGGTATCATATACTTGAATTTGATGTATTGATTACATGAGGCAATAGATTAATGTCTTAAAAAAATTTAAAACCATACCTCAACAGCCCAACTTTTTGTGCCTCTAAGAAAGGCAATCTCAGTTAAGATTGATTTTCTTACACGTTCCAATGTAGTGGAAACACTCACACTTTTCTTCTTTTCTTTTGATTTGGTATTACTAGTTGATGCTTTTTGAGATTCTTGTGTGGAAGTATCTTTAGACAATGATTTTTTCTTGGATGGCTGCTTTTTCTTTTCCTTTGACTCCTTGATACTTGTTGAAAGAGTCTGATTTTTTTGTAAGGATCCTTCAGAAGATGACGGTCTTTTGGATGGTCGTTTTTTCTTTTCTTTTGACTCACTAGTACTTGTTGAAGACTTCTTATTTTCGTGCAAGGATCCTTCAGAAGATGATATTTTCTTAGATGGTCTCTTTTGAGATATGCTAGACTTTTTCGTAGGTGTTGTATGGCGAGATTGATTACCTCCCATGATACAATGTTTTCCTCTTGTTTGATTTTGTTACACAAGTGGATGATGCGTGCAGCATCAACAATTTGTAGAAGCATTGTGTTTGGAATTTTACACTCCAAGCCATGAAGTGATGCAAGTGTTTTTCTTGTAATAGTTTCATCAATTTGCAATGCCATTAACAGAAGTATTGTAATCTTGAAAACCTACACACACGTGTGCCTTGAAGTGAAGAAATTGAAGTCATGGTTGACAACCCTAAAAACCACACGATAAGGTCTCTTCCATAGCTTCATACGAAGTAGAAACATATGCATGTTGTTGATAAATTATATCAGGATTGCAATGTGAACATCACAATAGTTTTTCAAGCTTCCTAACCTTACATACAATTTTGGTGGTTTAAGAAGGACATTATATTCAAAAGGCATGCCAAAAATAACCTATTAAAAATAGTTTTAATTTTTTCAAAAAACATGGCATACACTAATTGTGAATGATACACAGAAGCTATGGGTTTTGTATGTGATACCCTATAAAATATACATTAATAAGGAAATTTGTAGAGTTATCCAACTACCCTCCATATGGTTCAAATTTTGCTCAACCTTAAATCCTTAATAGGATTGACTTTGCTTGAGATTAAATTATTTTCCAAAAAATGTTCACGACACACATGTAGATATTACAAAGTTATCTAGGATCGTAGAAATATATATCATGGTTCCAAAATCAAGCTCAATATATACTAATTATTGACAACAAGGGTTTACAAAGTTTACCTCATGTATAATATATATGCAGTCACTTACATCACTAATTTAGTCAAGTATGCTTGCAAGAACTGGCACAAGAACATCGGTTTTCTTTCTCAACAAGATCCTCTATTAAAATATTAAAATAATAATTAGGTTGATAAAAATTTATTGATCGCTAAAAAACGTCTAAAAACTTGTGAATTTTCTATCAATTCCTTACCTACTATGCAGGAGTATGTAACAATGTTAAGTTACAATATCAATGTTCCTAATATTATTTCCAATACATTGAAAATATTGTATATATTTTTATTAGAAATATTATGGATGATTGTTGGATAAAATCCCTGACTGTAAAGGATCACAAGTTGCATCCATCCTCGAAATGTATAGAGATCCTTTGAGCAAGTGTTTCCTCATAATGTATGGTCCTCATGTATACATACAATAGGATGAATGACTATTAGTGTACCTTCATTAGTATCTAAAATTTATAGTTAAATATGTAAGTACTTTAAAATACCACAAGAAAAACCTTGTATTTTCTATGTGCTAATCACTAAAATATAATAAATCACACGTATCATCACTCCAAACATGGTGAATAGCTTAAGTGCCCAAAAATAGGTGTACTTACCCTAATCACCCACCATTAACAAATCACAATTGAGGAATTTCCTACCTTTCACGACGAATGTACTTATGGACATTTCCACCCCGGTGGCAGGACGGCATAAGTGCTGACAAGTCAGCGGAGTCCACCTGGACAAGCCACATGGCAGCGACACAGAGCTCTGTGCTCCGGAGCAGGTGACGCCCATTCTCGACGATGAAGCGATGAGACCTCGATCGAAACTGTCATTAATTTCTACTTAAATTTGTACATTAGAGTGCTTGTTACTTGGAATGCCTTCGATTGCGCATTTTGCAGAGAAGAAGAGCGACCACGGAGCTTCAGAAACGACTAGGAATGGACTCACCGGGAGCGACAGAGGTTGCGAACGAGAACCCCAATTTCGGCAGCCCTTTACTCAATGTAAGCTCAACCATACCTGCGATCGATCGATCCCAATTGCTTGTTGGAAGCCATTTCTGCATGAATGCACAAGAAAAAGAAGACGAGGAGATTGTCGATGAGAATGCAGGATATACTCGTATCTAACCTTGTGATAGAATCCTTGATGTCGTCTTTTTGTGGGAATGTATCGTCTTCTGTTTCCTCTTTTTGTTACAGGTAGATTCGTGAAAACAGTCGAGCATTTTAGCTTCTTCGAGAATGTTGGCTTTCTTGATACGTGATTGCCCTAGGTGCAAGAGGATGTGCGTTCTGTCAATGAAAGATCAATGAAGAATAAGTGATTGATCTGTGTCCAGGATGATTTCGGGCAAGGGCCGGTAGAGACGGATGATGATCTCGGTGGTTCTATCATGAATGGAGAAGCAGAGAAGAGGGACAAGGGAGGGGAAGAAGCACCAGCAATAGACCCTCTCCTTCAGAACCCTAATGGGGCGACGCAAATGTTCACCGCCCCGGACAGAGTTCCCGGCATGGGAATAGCAGATGATACCCCTCATCTTGCCGGGGCCAAGAAGACGGCAATGCGTCACATGGGGGGCCTGTCTTTGAATTCGAGCCAGATCGAGATTTCCGACTGGGGTAGTGGCACGGATGCCGGCAAGAGTGGCAAACCTCAAAATGGTGTTCCTTATGGTTCCTTCACGGGAGTGTGAGCCATAGATAGCGAGGTTGCAGATGTCGACCCTTTGTATTCTGTCCCGTAGCTCTGTTTGTAAATGTACCAGTGCCTCTTTAGTTGTAAATTAATAAGAAGCAAGAGTTCTAAGCTACTGCAATCCAGTTGGGTGATCATTCCTGCGATCAAGGGTTCAGGGTTTATATGGTTACATGCGCTTACACTCAGCACAATGTGCCTTTACTGCGGGTATGAAAAGGACACTCAATTATGGTAACAGCAAGTTTTAGAGGGTGAGAAAAATACTTACCAGTGTGCTCTCCTGATTGTTTCCAATCTTGATGCTTGAGGAGTCGGAGGGACTGGCCTTTCAAGCTTCTGAAAGTAAGGGTCGCATTGTCACTGAAACGTGGAGTCACAAGAAAAATAAAAATGTCCACTCGCTGTATGAAGAGGTTCTTAGTGTATTCAATGATAACCGCACGGGGCAAAAGTTTGATAATTCACAAAACCAAGAGCCTGGGATAAACTATTAAGCAATGTGCCTCCCCTTCGTTCGTCCCTGTAGGGTGCACCTGCATCCTGATACTCAAATCTAAGTGAACCGTATTCTAAATGTCTGGATTGAACCACGTTGTGCACAAGTTTGATAAAAAAATAACTACTTCAGTTCATGAAGTAAGTTATGCGCGCAACAGCTAATTCCATATTATGACAAACAAACCCTTCGAAAGAGTGGCACCTATTTACAAACAACTCGCTTTCGATTGATGTCACCGATGTCTTCGTCTGGTTCCTGAGTCGGTACTGCTATCTGAGTCGCTGTAGACCTCCTTGTGATGGGGTTTTGGACGACGACGGCGCTGGCTGCTGGCAGCTTTGCTGGACACATCCCTCGTATGGGAATCCTTCCGACGCTGGCTGCTGTGATGACTTGAATGCTGACTACGGTGATGATGATCTTTGCTGGTGCTGGGGCGGGGATAAGAGTCGAGGGAGTGTTGATGACCTGAATGATGGCTTTGGTGGCTATGATGCTCCGAGCCTTCCTTTTGACGGTGCTTGCGGGAGTGGAGACTAGCACTGCGGTCAGAAGATTTCTGGACACTGCTGGGGCGGTGACCTCCGCTTCGTGTTGGGCTCTTGTCGCGAAGATGACCCTCACCGCGCCGTCGATGGCGTGAACCACTGGCTCGATTATGGCCATGGCTGCTGTAGCTGCTCACGCTCGTGGACGTAGACGTAGAAGTGTACGAGCTTGCACTTGTGACTGAGGCAGAGTCCGAATCATAATGATGACGAGGAGAGCCCACTGGAGATGTTGATCTAGCTTGACTTCTTCGTCTCGGAAGGTTAGTAACGACGACGTTGCTATCATCTTTCCGACGATCCTTGGGTTTGTCTAAACTCGTCTCTGGTGCCTTCGATCTTGCAGGCGTTGAAGTCGGCATCTCTTCTTCAAGCGTGTCTGCAGACACGTTGGAGGAACCCTTGATCGACAACTCAGTCTCAACAATTGGTTCGTCCTTCACGGATACATTGAGAGTGTCTACGACCGCCTCCTGATTTGGTTTGGACTCTGCCTTAGGCGGCTTTAGATTCGGCAACGACTCCTGTCTTGGAGGCAGATTTGACTCTCCAGGTGTCTTCGGTGGACGAACGATTTCTGATTTCGTTGACCTCAGAGCTACAGGGTGAGAAATTTCCAACTGTACAGGAATATCAATTGGCCATGCTCGGGAAGTATGCGGTGTATCTATGTTGTGCAGTTCCGTATAAAATTTAGGAGTAGAGTCATGGTTCTCCTTCAAGTGAAAGGACTTCGTTACCTTCTTCCATCCAGAGCCCCAACCAGACTTTTGCTTTGATGTTTTGCTCAGTTCCTCCACCTGAAGAAAAAAGCTCCAGTTAGGGTGCAACCGAAACTGGACTTAAAGAGTGTCAAAACAAGCTCCTTTCAAGCGGTAACATTCTCTAGTATTTGTATTTCTTTCAGTCAGCAATATGGGTTTCAAGCTAGCATCGGATATAAATACACTTGATTCATTACCTGAAGAGCCATTCCAGTATAGTCATATGTCATTTCTTGCAATCTTGAAGATAAGCTGCGAACTTCCAGTTGCAGAGTTTCCATGAGGCTGAGATGGCTCTTGACGGTTTCGAGCTCCTGAACTTGCTTCTTCAAGGACTCCACCTCGGCAGTGACAGATCTCAAAGTATCCTTCATATTCAACCCACCAGGCATCTGAGAGCTGGCGACACTTGGCACGCTGGGATTCACACCACTTGCACTCGAAGTGCTAGTGCTAGTGCTAGTGCTAGTAGTGCGGGACTTCGTGGAGACGCTGAAAGTGGCACTCGAGCTAGATGTAGTGGTGCTCGGATCGCTGGAGAAGTCGGTTGTTGAGGTGGTGGAAGAGAATCGGGGTGGCCGTGTGCTCTCCACTTCTTTGTCAATCATTACCTCGTTCCCGGTCATTGCATTGCGCAATTTTATTTGCTCGCTGAACAGCACCTGCAGACACCAAGACCTGATTCAATAGGAGGTCCAAAAACGTCTAGGGAACTGAGACGAGAAAATTATTAACGTAAGCACAACCTTGTGCTCAACCTTGTGCATCCGCACAATCAATCATAATGTTGAATATCACTGAATAAGTCAGAAAACGCAACGTTTTACCTGCACAACAACGCGTACTGGAAGACGTTCGTTTGAAGCAGCGTGCACACAAGCAGCTAAAGAGAGGGCTCCCGTATCCATCACACGACAGAGCTTTCTACGCTCCAATTCGTTCAGGGTTGGGTGGGCCTGCATTCCAGAACACGAAAGACAGATCAGACGATGCGAAAACTCACATGCATAGCGGCAGTTAAATATCCAGGAAAAAGCCCGAAGTTCTAAAAACAAAGACATGGTTGTTGATGTGAAGTATACCCTAAGGTAGGTGTCAATGACTCTGTAGATGCCGTCATCCGAGTCTCGGGGAAATTCAGTAACCAGATCTGCAAGCGTAATGAACTTTCCGAGAGAAATGGTGGAATCTCTGGCCACCTCTCCCAGGTACATTTCCAGAAGCTGGCCTAGCTTGAAATTTGTCGTCGTGGGCGCAAGGTGAGACCTCATTCTGGGCCCTTCAGTACTTAAAAAGAACTTCTTCTCCGGCATGCCCTTCACGCCTTCATCTCCCGAAAGATTGGGTGAGCTGGTTTCACTGGAGGAACGTGTACTAGTCCGACTTGTATCTGTCGTCTCGCTCGATGTGCTCACAAAACTTGAACTGCCACTGCGTGATGACGAAATTGAGCTTGAACCAGTTACGCTAGATCCCGACCCACTGCTCCTGATGCTGCTCGAGTCAGAGGTGCTGCTACCTGAAACGCTCCGGTCACTAGAGCTTTCAGTTATCAGACTGGAGCCGCTATGGCTGCTCAAATCAGTGGCAGAAACGCTTGATATGCTTCGACTCAAGCTCGATGTGCTTGACGTTCCGGAAGTGCTTGATCCAGAAACAGTGCTTCTGGGACTGAAAGGGGGAGAAGAGTTTGCGTAATTCTTCTGCTAAATACACAAGCATCCACTTCTTCGAGTTAAGGACGATCCATGGATCAGATGCTGAAATCAAGCACATTAAGCTGCCGTCATGAATCAACATTCTAACGTGACACAGGGCGAAATAACTAGATCAGAGCTCACCTGTAGATATAATTCCAGAATTTGCTGAACAACGTCGACGTCAAATGTGGATTCACCCGATGCTGGAATAAGTAGATCCTCCAATGAAAGCTCATCAAGGTGAGGAGCGATTCTTTTGACTAGATCCGTCTTGCATAAAGTCCCCGCATCCACCGCGCACGCGACTCGAAGAAGCTTCAGCAGAAGCTTCACCGACACGGTCTCCGGCTGTGGCAGCAATCTCACAATACCTTGGATGGTCGCGCGGTAACTCTTGTGTTGCGCCTTCTTCGAGTCCCTGGCAACAATATCCTGGTTGAAGCCCGTGAATGCCACAAAGCTGGCCTGCTGCGACTCCACTTTCGTCTTCAACGTCGTCAACATGTCGGAAGACGGTGATAGCGGGAGCCATTTTTCAGCGTAGCATCCAACCACTGCTGCAAAGAGCGTCTGATTTAATCCCTTGTTAATCAAGGCCTGGATCACTTTGCTGAACGTGTCAATGCTTAACGAGCAGACATCGCGAAACCACCAGTCGCGAAGCGACTCCTTTCCGGAAAAGGACCATCGGATGCCATGCGGATCAGTGCTGCATTTCCACGCAACCGACTCGCTACACCTCCTCACGATTTCTAAATCGTCGGCAAATGGCGCGAGCTCTGAGCACGTCTTCAGCACGATGATCGAGTCTCGCCATGATCCCGTCACCACAAGATTCAAGTAATTCTCAGTCAGAGCAACAAGGCCGCCGTTTCCATGGCTGCTGTCCGACATTTCAAGATAATCCGCGGCGCATCGTAAAGCTGCCACATTGTAAGGAGTGAGCTCGAACTTCCCGCCATAAAAAAACCTCGCGACCAATTCAAACGTGTCGGCTCCCCCTGGAATGTCTGAAAGTATAATGTGATCCTTCTCTGTGTCGCGCGACTCAAATACAAGACGATTAAGCTTCTCGCTCTTCGACAGCAAAGGAAACTGGCGGCAGAAATATATTCAAACAATCAGATTCCGTAGTCAAGAACACCGAATCACAGAAATTCAACCTCACTACTCACGCTATGCTCCTCAGCAAACAAAACGACTAGCAGAAAAACTTCTTCAAGTACGCAAATCACGCAAGAACCAGCCTTACCTGATGAAGAAGAAAGCTACGATCACCTATGTCAATTCGCATATTAATGTGTAAATCATTGGCGGCTCCAACCCTGCGCAATCCATTCGCGAATTAAGTATCTCTCCAGATGGCGACTCGATCAAGATGATGAAAAGAGATGTTTAATGTTCATACCAGCCTTGCGGAGATGGAACGCGGCGTCCGCGCGGCTGCGATCGCTTGTTCTCGAGAAGCTCCGCCATGTCGTTGCGGATATCAATGTCAATGTAGCTCCGCTCGCTGGAGACCTGCTCGGTGGGGGACGGGCTACCACTTCTATGACTACTCGGCGGCATTGTGCTTAAACGTGTGATCGCGGGGGTTCTAAGCTAAGAAACGTGCATTTCCGCCAGGCTCTCGCTCGCACTCTAGCTGCAATGCTTGCTTGCTGGCTGGCTAACAATGGTGAGTGCTTGTCGGCAAAATGAGAAAGCGGACCTGGAGCAAAAGCGCTTGATCAAGAGAAAACCATGTGGAGATAGAGTGGAGAGATGCATAGAGCTCGTTCCTGAACAGTTCGGATGTGCTTTGAGGGCCAGGCGGCGAAGGCGGCGAACAGGCGGGCTGGTGGGTAAGTGGGTTGGGGAGCTGGCCTTCCTTCATGGCAGTGACCGATAGGCATCTTCTTCATAGGTCAACTTGGTTATAAAATAGTAAGCAAGCTCGGTTACTTTCAGTCACAGCTTTTTATGGCAGGGGAATGACACATGGTCATCAACACTGCGAGGTAAATACGAAGAATCAAGAATGTGGAGGTAAATATGAAGAATAAAGAATGTGGATATGGAGGCAAGAATGTAACTTAAAAAAAGAGTATTGATTTTATTCCATATGATTGTGAATTTGTACGATTGTAATTTGGAGATTTGTATATTGACTTGTCTTCATTTCTTCCAACTATTAGACTTGATAGATCACACATGGACATGAACTTGTATCTTTTCAAAAGTTAGCATGAAAATATAACTAAATTGTGTAATTAGTATTTATTTTGAGTTGGTGCTTACAAAGAGAATTTAATTTGATATTACTTCATGTCGTGATAGATACGTGGCATGAAGGCAATGCCTTAGAGTTTTCTCATGCGTGTACGCAAGTGGAACCAAGACGGCACAAATGCACCTCTTTGGAAGCTTTTAATGTCACGTGCAAAAGTGGGACCATAACGTGATAAAAGAGCACGATTGCACCGCTTGGAGTGTATATCACGCGTGTACGCAATGGTCCCACTTGCGTGACTGTCAAGAAGGCGTAAATGCACCTTTTCTAATGGTTGTAACATCGTTTACGTAGTTGAATCTTTGCATGTCTCAGAACATGATGTGCCATGCACAATTGTAATTCAATGCTTTGTGCATTGTAGTTGGCCTTCAATATAAAATATCTTCTAAGTTGTTAAAAGTCCAGACTTTCACGGAGTTTTAAAATTAGTGGTTCATAAGGTTTTTTAGAAAAGTTAGAAGTTGTTTTAGAATTTTGCCAGTGAAGCTTTTTCTCATGTGTTGTTTATTTAATACAAAGTGTTGTAGTTTTTAGTACCTCTCCCATTGCAAGGCTAATCGATGATTTATAGACTTCTAATGATCATGAAGTTGTGGAAAGCAAGTAAGTAACCACATTGGAACAAGACCCAAGAGAAGTTATAGCTCATGTGAAATCGTAGTGTTTTCACAAATTCAACCACCCAAGGAAAATTCAATTGGTTGACTTTCATTGAACTCTTAAAATCATTTCTTCAAGTTATGTTTTTCGTACATGGATAAGTGGTACCAAGGCATGGTCTTTTGGCCACTTTATACTTGGGGCCGGATTGAGGGCCGGCCCGAATTCTTCAAATTTCAACCAATAGGATGGCTTGATTCTTTCAAATCGGGCCCAAGGACTTTATACCGTAGGGCCCGACCAAAACTTCAACTTATCCCATGTGGCATCCTACGTGGCACTGTTTTGGCGCCAATATGTTGGGGCCCAAGTGATGCAATTGGGACAAGGTTTACCCAGTCCCGAACTTCCCACCTTGGGCCCAAACCCTAGCCGTTCAATCCGGCCCGCTCTCCAGCCGGCCCCAGCTTGTGTATAAAGTGGGCCTTAATGTTAGATTTTCAATCCAATAATTTTTTCCACATGCCTTTTTCATGGTGAAAAGGGGACCTTTGTATTTGAATTCAAGATACCTCCATGTGATTTCTATAGGTTTTATAAGTCCTATAGGGGTAAAAATTGTCCAGACGTATTCGTGACTCACATGCATGAAAAAAATAATGTGAAGAACCTCACTTCGAATTCACTTTCAAAAATGGTTGATTTGGACCTAAAAACATTAATAAATGTCCCTTTCCACAACAAGTGATTTTTTTTTATTTTCTATTTTTTTAGCTTAAAATTTAGCATACATGATCTTATACAATTTGACTACCAGATCCTACTGTTACATACTTCAAAATCCGAATCAACTTAAAAAATCTCACTTTTCTTTGCAATAACCGAGGGCACTTTTGAGGGTAAAGCTGCAAATAGTGCCTTGAAACTTTACCATGTAGCCCTAAGTTCACAAGACTGAGATAGGCGGTCGAGACGAAGTAGGCAAGGAGAGAGCCGCGGAAGTCGCCGCCAAGTATAGAAACGGAGGTTCGTTGACAAGGCGAAGCAGCAGCAGATGGCTACGGCCGCTTTTTCTCACAACTATCCTACAGTGGCAAGCTTTTTGCTTATTTGCTGTGGCGTCGTTTCTCTATGTTTGGACAGTGTAATTTTTAATTTTTAATTTTTTTAATGAAAGTTAATTTCATTGGAGGAATGAGTTACAGACCCTCATCAGCTTTACACTGTGAACCATGAAGATTGACCATGGCCTTCTAGAATTTGTGATTGGAGAGTAAAGTGCTTTTGGTTCCATTCGACTTTACATTGCCTTGAGAATCAAAGGAGAATGACCACTAACTTTGAGGTCCCCAAAGTATGCTAAATTTTGCATTGTAGATAATGTTTTCATGATCTCCTTGATTATAGTTGAGTCGAAGCAAGTAACTTAACTCAACTACAATCAAGGAGACCATGAGGTTAAAAAATCATTGATTGGATGGTGTTTAGTTATTAAATAAGAAAGGAAAAAATAGGGGAGGGTAAGAGAGAGAATAATGAGGATTCATATTAGATACTTAACCCTTAAAGGTCCTTGCAAGTTCGAGGGGCTGTTTCCGAAGAGAATATGCCTTGTAGCTCTCATTGTACTCAACTTTTCACTTATATTTTGATGTCAAAGTGGTCACCTTCGTATGATTCATTCAAGAAGTGAAATTTTACAATTCAGATCTCAATTTGTATGAGTGATTTCGTGCTTTGAAAGGATTGTGGTAGGTAGGTTGGGTTGTACATAAACATGTAGAGGGTTGCAAGCTCATCATTGATTGGTCCATTCATGATGCCCAAGTTTGAAAAGTGCACTATTCATGATGCCCAAGTCCAAAAGATGCTCTGATCCAGTTTTGGGCTGCCCGTTTCAGACCCCAAGGACCTTTAAGGGTTAAACTTCTCTCCGTCCAAATCCACTTTACACTGCAAGAGTGACCAGGCCACTCAAAATTCCACTTTTGGTTTCTCATAGTCACGGCTCTTGGCCAAGAGCCATGACCATGAAAATGATTTTAATTTTCTTGACGATGGCACTTGGTAAAGAGAGACCCTATAGCCATGGTCGGAAGTGAACAGTGTAATTTCGCACAGCAGCCCTGGTTTCCAGGCTCCCCGACGGCTGAACACCATTGGTGAATCTCTCCCGGAAAAGATGCAAAAAGACCCCAGGCACAGTAATAACACGTAGCATAAAAAGTGTACGCTTTATCCGATGCGATTCGAACTTATTCATCGTGCTGGACCCGGGGTGCCGGTAGCCGGTAACCGGTGGCGGCACAACAACTGTCTACTACTGCTACCTGATCGATCATTCTGCATGCACGAGGACATGGGGTTCATGCATCTTGCAAGTGTGAGTTCATGGGGGTGTGTTCCTGGGGGATGCACGATATTAGTCATGGAAATGGCGCTACAGTATCCGACCATGACGTTGTTTATCACATGAAAACAGCTCTCATGTTTCTAACTTTGTCCTCGTAACTTGCGGGACCTTTCTCATAACTTAGCGGTTTGCTTTGTGAAGTTATTGCAAATTCGATGTTGCTGCAGCGATCATCTACCTGCACGTGACCACAGCACAGTTCATGAATGTGTTCATGTGTTGGAACCTGGAGCTACATGTACTGGTTTCTGCAGGAGTTCTGTTTCTCCTTTATGCAAAGTAACTCGCTTGCCCACCTTCTCGTGTGGAAGACTAGAAACTCACTCGACTTCAATATTAGAGAATCGTAAGGTTTGCCGAAAATGGCGTCGATAGGACATGCGGTGAAATTAAGTAGAGAGAAAAGAGTTTGTAGCTTACTTAGGATAAGAGTGAGCAAGAAGAAGGAGAACTTCGAATCTATTTGAGACTTGTGGATGGAGTGTCCGTTCCATCTATCCTTGGATGTATACTTAGAAGTCATATCACTAATGGCGAGACTATTGCCCCCTCTCAGAGTGGATGCTATCTTAGTTCCTACCTAACCACTACATTGAATAGGTAGATTAGCGTTAGATTTTTATAAGATTTGAAAATGCTATAATTTTACCAAGAGTATTTATTCCAAAAGTATGAAAGGATCCTCATCTTGACTGATGTAGTGGGTGAAAATATTGATGGACAATAAAAACTTATAACATGTTTATACAAATTAGTGTATCTAACACTAATCTACCTATTTAGTGTAGTGCATTAGAGATACATGACGTGATATCTCTTAAAAGGACTTTGAGGTACCTGTACAGTACCCACCAACAAGTTTACGTTCAGGAATGAAAGAAGAGATCATGCCCCAATCTTCAAACAATTCCCATGTTCACAAAAATAATCCAAATTACCAACTACAAATTGTATCGGAAAGATGATGTAGTATTCTATATCATCATTTGAAGAAATTCCAATAAAAACTTGAAATTCTATCTTAATATACAGCTTTTTAACATATTATCTACTATTTATCCTTAGCTCTTATTGGAGCTACTATTGCTGAGGCATGAAACAATTAAAACCTTCAACCATCTCTAAAGAAAGCTATTTCGATACACTTTCTATATCCGCAACTCTTTTTTTAGAAAAAGATTGAATTGTACCCCCATGAAGCCCAACATTGAACTTTTGTACTCTAAGTAAATGTCACGGTAAACAAAAGCAACTTTAAGTGATCATAACTACCACCTCGAATAACCAAATTCCATGACACTACCACCAAAGTGCTTGAAATGTAGCCAACGCTATCAAAACTAATTGCTTTCGTGCTAATCCAAGCCTCATGTGTAAGAAAAGGTCATGAGCAATCACTGCACGTTAGAATGTGTATGTAACTTTTTCAATAAGAGACAACATCAAGGTCTCTCACACTAACTCACCTCAATATTTGTGAATGTAAGCCACATATATGTAAAGGGCATCAAAAGAGGTTGCTAGAGAGATATTTATACTCTTTTTCCCAACAAACCTCACTATGAAATGATCTTCATAACATCTAAAGGTAGATACTAAAAGTAAGTTAAAAGATACTAAAGTTATCAAATCAATTTACACTTTTTATAGAGATTTTTCATGCATTGGCAAAGAAAAATTCACTACCTTACTCTCACACTTCATAATTTGCAATTTGGATAGAATTTACAAACATGGTGATCATTTGAAATTTGGGGGTATGTTATCTCTTCTTGCTCTGAACGTAAACTTCTTAGTGGGTACTGTACAACGAGGTATATATAAGAACTCTACCATAGTTGGGTGGACTATGGTGGTGATAAGAGTGAGCACTTAAAATGGCATCAAGAAGTGCAACTAATCTCACTTGTGATTTCATGTCAAAATGACATATATAATATTTTCAGTTTAATAAAATTGAAGGCATCTTACATATAATTGCACTAGAGGTATAATTGACAAACCTATCTTACATACTCTATTAGTAGTATAGGGTAGGATGGAGTTCTATGCAATTTAAATTGGATCAAAAAAATTCTCTACGTCACTGTCGGTAAGCAAAGAAATAATGTATGCCTTGGTAAAAAATGAAGATATGGTAATAAAAAAATAAATTCAATACATGTAACTATGTAAGTCATGGAGGGCTTTAACCCCTAAATTTCCTTGTGTTTTTGGGAGCTTAAATTTGAAAAACTGCCATTTTCAACCACTATGCACTCCCGGGGTATGACCTAAATTTATTTAGTTTTATTAAAACTTCTAAGCGTAAGACCTTGTACATTAAGATTACTTGAAAAGAATTGGTTCAAATTTCAACCGTTGGATGTTTGACAATTTTGAGGTCATAAGACTCATAATGTTCAAAGTTTCAGCAAAAGTTTGTTTTGGCATTGCCCCGGAGGCATGGTGCGAATGGGCCAAATGACAAGTAGATGATTGTTACCCCAAAAAATTTGCTTATATTTTTTAGTTGCTTCAGTTGTCTATTCATGTGCAAAAAAGTTACATCTTAATTATTCTTTCAAAACCTTCATAAAAAAAATTAAAAAAAAAAAAAAAAAACACATGAAGTTAGAAATGTCACTTTGTGGTTGAAATAGGATAATTTTATGTCTAAGCATGGGAGTTTAGAATATGAAAAAGTGAAGGGTGAAAATATACCTTTGTGGTTAGGAGAATTTTTGGCACAATGTGACACTAAAAATTTTAAATTCTTTATTACTTATAAATTTCTAATGTCAAACTAGTAAAAGATGAGAAGTAACTTTGAAGGACAGCTTACCAGCCTTAGCAAAGTCGGGCCCTTCCTTCACCTCTAATTTAAATTCTCTTGCAATGAATAGCCAAACATATCAAATGGAAAAAATGTAGTCTAATTGACATGCCATATATGGCGGTAAACTGTCACATATAGTGATTAACCTTGTCAAAGTAGCCATTTATTGGCCATAAAGGTATGAAATTATATCACTTTTTGGTAATAAATCTTGAAATCCATATTCTCATTCCAAGTGGACCCTCTTGTAGATTGTATGGAAATTAATACAAATGATTAGTGTATTTAGAAAGTTAGGTGAAAATCGCCTCCTCTGAAATCATTGGTTAGAGCATCCTCAATGGACTCGGTAACAAATTCCGCTAACGGCTCTAACCGTAAGTTTACCAAAAAGTCGACCCAATGGTCACGCTACACCTCCCTTCACCCTAACGAGTCCGCTATTGGAGCTCCCGCTCTCGGCATATTTTCCAGCTTTGCATGGAGACGCAGTACTCACGTCAAGAGGAGTCAAATGGCCATGATGGAGCATCTAATCATTTATCTATTGTTCCAAAATTTGATCGCCCTCACAGCTGGTGCCAAGTGGCGAGCCAAAGCAATGGCGTACGCAACTGCTAGACACACCATTGAGGGCATCTCCGCATTGTCTGCCCCGCCAGCAAAGCGGAGCCCTACGAAATGGCCTTGGCGGTCTTTTGTTCAGAGCATCCATTGAGGATGTCCTTATACATCTCCTTTTTAAACCCCTTTTTAAACCCCTGCCCTACCTAAGTTGCCTACGCAAACTGCACAATTCCAGCCATTATCTCCCATTGGCCTAAAGTCCCGGCCGTTTTGCCTCATCTTGACTCAAAAACTTCAAAATGCCATAGACGACAGTAATAATAGAATTTACTTTCAAAATTTCTACAGCATGTTCGTTATGGATATACTCACCTTCAATAAAAAATAAATAAATAAAAATAAATAAAAACAAAAAATACCAGATTTTACTACTTTACTTTCAAAGCCCAAACAAAACCCGTTTTGGGTTTTAATGAAAGTTACTGGTTAAATCTATGAACGCTTAAATTTTTTCAACGGTAATTTACTGTAATTTATAAAAAATGTAGAGCTTGAATCTTCTTGCACGGACTTGCATGAACTTATGCAACTATAACTGCAAAGATACATACTATTTCAGTAAACTTCAATGAATTCATACTTATTATTCCAGCGAAATCTTACTTCCTGAGTTACACAAATAAGATTTACAATCTTGGAAAAAATAAATTAACTATTTCATGAATGCAGATTTTCCGTTTTGACAAAAATAGATACTGATTTTATAAAAGCGTAATGTAACATTCAGATTCTGAAATAAAGGTAATACGTCAAATATCTTGAAGTGGCATTTTTAGTCTCTCTATTTCATGATTAATCCTAGTGATGAATACATACGTTTCAATGAAGAAACATTAATATCTAAGGGTCAATGTGCTTCAGTAAGCTACTTTGAAGAACCCACTTTACAACCTTGAAGCTAAAATTGGCGGCATGTATCAATATATCCGCATCTGAGTCCAAATTACAAATTATTGTATAAAAATGATACAAGTGCTTACAATAAGCCTAATGACTTGGCTTCTCAAGTGCCTTTGTTGCCATATTGTTGAAATTCGGGCAAGAGCATGATGGTAGCTCCGAAATTGTCTTATAATATTGCTGAACCTTAATAGGCTATTATGAATCCAATGAGACTATGCATCCTAGTACTAGAGTTTGAAGCGTGTACAACTTGCGCATCTTCGCATCCAAAGAAAAGACAAATCTATAATTATTGTAATGCTTGGTTGGCATGATCCTCTTGTTGTCTCTGATATTATATTTTTGAACGGCGAGTGGTAAACTAATTTGGATATGCCGGCGTTGAATTAGCCGATAAGTCCTATGCCAATGGCTAGTCTTAAAAGAGTCTTCTTGGTAACAACTTTTTTTCTTGAGGAAGCTAAGAGCATGCATTTTTCTAAAAAGATATATTTAGTTAGTCTCCAATTAAATTGACCATAGTTCTAAATTTGCAACCTTGAGATCATTGACACACATTTTGTGGCTATCGTGCACCGCTAGATCGTGCCCAGATAACATCAGCCTACACAGGTGAGCGCACAATCATCAATCAAATCAACATAAGCAAGAAAAAACAAACCATATTGTTGCTCTGTCACAAAAAATAAAATATTGTCTGTTGATACATACAAACACAGAACACAAAGAAAAAAAGAAAAATACGTCTATCACTTAAACTACCACAATATTTTAGTAGTAAAGTATGACTCATTTCCTATTAAAAAGACAAACCTTAAAGATTACAAGTCAAGTTCATAGACATTTTAACAGAATGACAACCTATTAATTTTATCTAATTTGCTTCTTGTAGGTGGTACGTTATTTTATTGATAAGGGACTTTGTTCAAAGAAGAGCAAAATCGCTTTTTCAACACTGTTGGGGAGCACGACCGACGGTGACGATAAAACCATCCTGAGGTTTGAAATAGAAGAAGATGTTGAGCAAAACGACTACAGTGGAGTCTGTGGAGTTGAAGAGGATGAGACATCACTCGAGCGATGCTCAAAAGTCATGGACGGAATCGAATTATCTGAACTTGGGATTCTGAAGCGGATGGTGCAGAAGAGTGCAGATCTTAGTAAGTTATGAAAGTAGGTAAGAAATCTTGCATCATTGCCACACCGTCAGTCCAAGTTGAAGGATTTGAGGCGTAACATGTGGAAATCCGTACAGAATGAGCCGACATTGTGGGATGAAGTTAATGATGTTAAATTCCCTATGGGAGCACGTGGGACTAACTGGCTAACGTAACTTTGGGGCATTCTTGAAACTTTGACTGAAGCATGGACGACTTCAAATTGCATTGACAAGTGTTGCTGCTGGCAATGAGGGACGATTTGGCCTCGTAGTTTAAATATGGGTGAAAATTGGACAATGTTCCGGAGGACATTTTTTCTAAAAATTGCGTCGACAAATCCGCACGAGGAGGTCAAATATAAAGAAGCTGCTCGATAAAGCGACTCTCTTCCAGGCTACATGGAGAACTTCAAGAAGCTTATAGCAATGACGAACAAGATAGCGGATAAAGAACGTATGAAGAGTGTTAAACAAGTTTTGCAGAACGTGTCACATTCTGCCAAGACTGAAGAAGTAGTGAGATCTCGACTTGTAAGCCACGTTCTCCAACTTCAGATCATTTTTGTTTTAATTATTGGTTTCAATACTAACTTATATTTAAAAACTTTGAGTTCTATCTGATTTTGAAGGTGAAACTAAGAATAAATTTGATCGTTCATTCATTTATGGTATGAATGCTTGCTTATATCTATTTGACTACAAATAGTGAGATTTTTTAGAAATAATAATTGATGTAAATCGTATTTTCTAGGCAGATGTGAGTAGATTTTGGGACGTTACAGAATCGTATTGGCAGTCATGCTCCATTTAAGTGACTGCAGAGAGCTATAACTGTGTACAATCATAAACGTATTTATCATTGCTTACATGTTCAAGGATAAGCATTTGTTTCTTTTACATGCTGTGCAGTTAAATCTGCCTCCTATACAATCAGAAGTCGAAGCGGAGCTTATGACACCGGGAAAATCCGGTCGTCCCTAGTCATCTACTTCAAAAGGCGGAGGGTCTTCTTCACAAGGTGTTCAAACTTTAAGGAATAATGTGAAGGCACACATACAAGACGCCAAAGGGGAGTTAGAGAACCTCATATTTCAAATGCAGATTCTCCTTTTACCAAATTTTAGTCGTTTTGGCCGTTGCATCTGTTCCGAATAATAACTTGTTATATTTTCTTTGTTTTTTCCGTTGATTTCACTGGAAAGAGCACGGTCCGCGATAGGGAATTCTGGCGGATGTGGAAGCTTGGCGATTCAAAAGTCACAGCACAACTATGATCACCGGTTGGTTATTCTGCAATATCGTTATTCTAAGCGATTGCTCAGAAATCACAATTCGATGAGATTTGATATTATTTCATTGTTTATGACTCTCGCTTGTCGTTGTCCCCAAAAGCTAGGGTTTTGAATCTAGCTGATAAACTTGGAGTATCGGCGCCAAACTGGGCGAGTGAGCATGCAGATGTATTCGCTTTCTTACGTAGTGTCGCTGCCGATACATCAAGTTCTCAAACGATCTCAGACTAGAGTCTTGAATTTCCGCTAGTAAGCTTAGAATATCAATTCCACATATTTTTGAACAATACTCTAAGTAAAAACTATTTGTGGACAAATGTTTTTGCTATATGCACTAAACCGATTTAATTGTATTGTTTATAAGTGATAAAAGTTTTAATTTTTTTTTAGAAAAATTAAAGTTTTAACATATTTTATAGCTCCGCCCCCTCCTAATCTATTACTTATCCTCAAGTTATGTGAGCTTTTATGCAATAGCAATTGTACCGAGTCTTATGGGCAATTCCTTAACAATCTTGTAACATGTCTTTTAGACATGTCATAGGTAGTATGAATGGACTTCATGGCTCCAAGTAAAAGATAGAACATAAATACTCCTTGACAAAACTAGTCGGGAACGTTCTTTTTCTTTCATATTGTTGCTCAATATATACATACTCTAATTAATAGACTCTCCTAAATCTTCGAGGACGCCATGAACGCCGACATTGCTTAAGGTAGTCTCTTGCATACTTCCAGTTCTTTCCAATGTCATCGTCATCGTCATGATCATCTCGACTGGTTTCGATAATTGTTTTCACAACCAGAGTGAGTTCAACACCGTTAGAGCAAGAACTCGAAAGAGAGACGGTCCCTTTTATCACCGTTAGTACAAGAGAGAAAGAGGTCGGAAGATGTCACCATTCCTATTAAAGTTCGCACAAAAATGCATGTTAAACACTTATAACATCTTAGAATAAGATAAGGCTCTCTCCATAAGAAAGCCGATTTCATTTGGAATCCGACCCAATAGATTTTGTCAAAACTGAAAGTCAAATGAAAATTTTATGGCTCTTCAAAATTTTGAGTTGAAATCCATAGCGATCAAATTCAAGATTCCGAGTGTTTAGAGGTTAAAATGAAGATGCAAAAGTCAATGTACCCAATTTGAGCCTAGACAATTAACCCCTAAAGATCCACGATGTTTTAGGAGCTTGAAATCCCAACACTGACCACTATATACTAATGCAGGTACGTCCAATATTTTTAGAAATTTTTGATAATTTCAACCATAGGATCTTGAAGTAGACTAGCATAGGTAGTAGTGTGAAAATTTTCAATCGTTGGATCATCACTGGATGTGAGATCGTAACATTTGAAGTTGATTGTAAATTGTTCTTGGCCTTGACCGTAAAAGCCGAATCGGTGGCCGTAGTCGTTTAGGGGTTAAGTAAAATTTCTACAATTACTACTTCAACTCTCATAATTAATTTGCAAAAAATATTTGATTCCACTTGAACCAATTTCCTATCGCATTATTTCTAAAATTTGTTTCACCACGAAACTTTCTAAAACTAATTATGGTAGTTTTTTGCAACCCTTACCTTATACCCATGGAGTTAAAATCAATAGCATACATGAATGAACAAAATAGTAGTACAAGATGATCATCTTGTAATATTCGTAAAAAACCCTAAATCTCTTGCAAAGTATAATTTTTATTTCCTTAATGTCTCAATCCATTAAATAATACATTAATTGGTTAAAAATTAAAGGAAATAGAATAAGCATCTCAGGAAAGACGCATAAAAAGTTTCAGAGTTCCAATCCAATATATAATAAGACAAACCTATTGGCGGAATACCTAAAGTGGTTAATAAAACCTTTGGTTCAACAAAATAAAATGAAAACAAATATACCTGAAGTTGCAAGTTATCACTCTATTATCTGGCGATACTAAATGAAGAGACAGGCAATTCGGCTACCCAACGGGAAGCTTTGATGGCTTTATGACCCTTTTTATGTTTCCAAATCCACCAATTGTATTAAAATGGAGGGCCATGCAGTGGACAGATTACATTTAAAATCCCCTTTTGAGACCGTACATGCATTTGGGGATAAAGTAATTTTCCTCTTTTTGCCTTGCATGCTGGATGCTCTGAAAAGGCCTTGATTAATCCAAACCATTCTGACATACTCTCACTGACATGTAAGAGACAATCATTATCGGCTTGTTAGGATCCAACATGTTAAATGCAACAATACAAGTGGGCTTTGATCGTGTGTGCGTCGGGATTCGAACCCGCAACCAGCTTGTATTCTTAATAATGTATTTGATTGTGTTTTGAAGATGTGTAAGAGTGTGTAAGTTATTGAATATTCCAAGATGAAACAACTAAACTCGCGTGGCCAAGGGTTGTAATATAATGATAAAAGCTCAAGTAATTCATTTACAACCAACATGAAAATTTGGGTGTGGTAACTTGTTTTAAAATGATGTTACATGCATTCCCAACGGATTGGCTAAAGGGACAAGACTGACTACATTTAATTAGGCAAAAGTCATTTTCTTTTCCCAATGGAGTGGTCACATTTGGCGGCTCGCTAGGAAAATCCTCCATATGCTACCCGTCCAATTTCCACTCAAATGCGTTGTTTACTTCAAGTTAACTTGACTTTTGAGAGATGTCGTGCCGCCTATTAAAAACCTCAAAACTCTTGGAATTTTGGACTTCAATTTTGGTCACCGTGTGGTAAAAAACAAAATATAACAAGGCCTTTTAGTTAGTCCCTTGGGAAAGGGTGTGGATTACAAAGGGTGCTACATCTAGCACTTCCTCCCTCGCTACATTTAGCCATTTCTTTAGCAGTCACTGGGAATGCCCTAACCACCGAAGAAGAGTGGCCCTAAAACTAATCGAAACTCTCAAAACTGCTCTCTTTGTATGCCCGATGAAAAATTTCAAATTTTGACAAGTTTCGAAGTATGTAACCGTAACATCTAGTAGTTAACTTGTATATGTACACGTGTAAAGAATCTTAGGTTCGAATTCCTCCAATGTGAGGTCATAGTTTCATAGTTGGAAAAAAACACTTTTTTCACTTGTTGGAAAAAAGGTATGTAGTACTTTGAGGGCCCAAACAACATTTTTATTGGTAAAGTTGATATGAGGCTCTTCACATTCTTGTTCCTAGGCAAGTCAGGTTTATGTCTATGCATTTTTTTACCCTTATACAACCTATAAAACCTGAGGTTAAGTTTGATTTCTCACATGGGTGTATGCTGAAATTCAAATACAAAGGCAAGTCTTTAAGACTTAAAATGGCATGTGAAGAATAATTGAATTGAAGATCCAAGTGGTTAGATCATGCCTTAAAACTGTACTTATATGTACAAAAAATAGAACTTGTTTTCACCATTGGAAGGCTACTATTTGAGCCAAGATATTTTTTTGATAAATTTGTTTGGTACGAATGTGTTTTTGAGGTCAAGATGAACAATTTTCTAGTTTGTAATTTTTCGATTGCAATTTTTATGTCGGTAATATTTTCACTTCAAAGGAGAAATGATGGAATTTTTTAGTTTATTTTGCAAACAAATACATTATGCTCTCGCAATCTATGAGGTTTCATGAATCAAGTTTTGGTCCTATGACCTACAAACAAGTCTATTACATGTTTGTATGATTGAGATCTAAATTGCTTGATTTCTTTTTCATCTTTGACATTTTTTTTGAAAATGTGTTTTTGGCTAAAAATACCCCAAGGATGTATAGGGGTAAAATATCTTATGTCAAAAACCAACATTCTAGAGGAAAGACAAAAACTTTGAAGAGCCATAACCTTCAAATTTGGAATTCATTTTCGACAAATCACCTTCGTTGGGTCCCAAAATAAGTAATGAATCATTGACATGCATTTTAGTGAAAAGAAACTTTAGTTTTTGGGGTTTCAATCATTAGACATATCAACAATTGCAAGCCAATTATGTGAAATCAAATTTAGTCTTTCATAAATATTTTTCACATGATTACATCCCATTTTAAGATAAATTCTAACAAATTTGTTGTTAAAAGAATTTTGATCCAAAATAATTTTGGTATTGGATTTGCAATAACTGATATTTAACTAATTATGGACTTATTACGAACTTATGGACTTTTTGCAACTAATGAAGAACATTGGTTTTATCGGCGACCAGCCGACACATCTCCATATCTGCGACTTTCAAAAGGTCACAACTCACTCAAATTTTGTCCAAATTAAATATATGAGGTGTTTTTTGACATCTATATTTTCTGTAGATATCAAAAAACACCTCATATGTTTAATTTGGACAAAAATTGACTGAGTTAAATGAACTTTCAAAGATTACGGATAGAGTCTCAAGGGTATATCGGCGGACAGCCGACATTATTTCTGGACAATGAATGTGTCCATAATTAGTTAAATATCAGATCAATGATGTTTCTGCAATAAATAAGTAAAAATAGATCATTTTTTTTTTTTTTTGACACAAATGAAAGAACTTTCATTGCATGAGATAATATACATCCCCAGCCACAAGTGGCCTGGGCACAAGACTACAAGAAATCTAGAAAAAAGAAAAAGGACTCAAGGACGCTAGGACAGGCTAAAGCTCAGTGTGGGAAAGCGCGAGCGGAGCGAGTGCCAGGCACTCGCGCGGCAGGGCCGCGCCCCACGCCTGCGCAGCAGCTTGGAATCTCAATGTGGAATGAAGACGAACCCTGCCATCGGGCCAACAGGCTGCCACAGGGGCAGGTCGTCCACAAAAGTTGCGAAAATCTCAAATAAACCTCTCCTGCGACGAAAGCATGCTCTCAGCTCCGCTCTGGCGTCAAGGCTCAGCTTCTTCTTGAGACGAATGCCGTCCCATTCGACCCGACCATAGTCAATCATGCCCGTCCAGATCGCATGACGCATCCGTTCCATAGACCATGTGATGTTGTTAAAGGCCCGATCATTCCTCTCCAGCCACAGGGACCAGAGCACCACCGTTCGGATTTCGAGCCAGATCCTCTTAACATGGTTGAACTTCCGGGGGATCTGCGAGGAGAAGATACCTTGCTTCCAGGTCAGGCTACGCCACGGGCCACGGGCTTCCTTCCCATAAACAAGGGTGTTCATAATATGGATACTCCATTTTTAAATGGATGCAGCACCGGGACTTCCCGGGAGGTCACCCATCCCAGTACTATTCCGGCCCAAAGGCGCTTAACTTCAGAGTTCTGATGGGATCTGGTGTAGTAGCCTTGGTATGACCGCATCACTAAAATAGATCATTTTTGGAGAGCTTGATCTCCTTCATCCTCCGATGGATTTCAAGGTTATTTTAAGGGATGGTTTTTATCTATAATCTAGTTTCAGTGATTGAAAGCTTGGTCCAATTGAAGATGTTTTGAAGATTGGTAGGAATTTGAGTACAATGGTGGTAGATTTGGACTATTTTTCCTTCATAAACTTTTTGCGGTTTTCACCATTGCAAGGCTGTTATTGGAGCCAAGAATTGTTTTGATGGATTTCTTTTGTACAATGGTGTTGTTTAGATGAAGGTGAAGATCTTTCTAGCTCGTAAATTTTGAAATGTGATTGGTTTGTTGGTAGAATCTTGACTTTTAAGTAAAAGTGATGAGATTTCCCAATTTCTTTTTGGTACCGATACATTCTTGCAATCTATGAGGCTTCACCACACAAACTTTGGTCCGCATGACTACTATAAGTCTACTGTATTGTATGGTTGAGGTTTGGAGAACTTACATTCATTTTCATACAACATTTTTTTTTGAAAATGTGTATTCGGCTAAAAATAGGCTAGGACGTATAGTGGTTAACCTAGAGGTACGTAATAGCTTCATAATTCAACCATACAGTGTACTTATTCCAAACATTATTAAGTGTCGTAATAGGGTACCATTTTAGAAGTACCTATACACCCTTGTTCAAAAATTCATAGGAAATTTGTAAAGAGTCTACAAATAAAGAATCGACTATGAGTATGACTTCACTTACTTTCCCCATGCACTAAAATATTTACACTAATTAGATCACTACAACTTTCCTTAGTTGAAATTTGGGCCATTATTGAGCACTCTCCCTCCCTTGCATCATAGAGCATGTTACCTTATGATACTAGGAGCATCTCCAAAAGAATAAATTGGAAATGTAGTACATTCTAGTTGCATAGAATTATACTATTAACCCCTAATGCTCCAAGGCCTCAAAATTGCCAAAAATCCTAAAAATTGCCATCTTTCATTGCAAGGTGGAAATTTTGAGATTTTATGTTACTTCCAAGTATGCAACCATAGGATCGAGTACCTAACTTGTAAATGTGCATGTACCTCAAATCTTAGATTGAGATTCCTTAATATTAGTGAGATCATAATGTTTAAAGTTGAACAAAAAGTTTCTTCCACTAATGGAAAATGAGTTTGAATTATTTTGTGAGCTAAAAAAACTAATTCTGAGGGTAAATTGAATTGAGGCTCTTCAAAATCCTTGTTCCTTAGTGAGTTAACATTACATATGTATATTTTTTACCCTTATAGGACCTATAAAATTCACATAAATGCTTGATTTTTCACATGGAGGTATGTCAAAATTCAATACAAAGGCTAATATTCGACAATAAAAATGGCATGTCAAGAATTATTGTATTGAAGATTCAAGTAGGATAACGCCTTAGAACCTAGTTTACAAGTACAAAAACTTGAGAAAATTGTAAAATCTCAATTTTTGATTTGGAGCAAATTGGAGAATACATTGGCATATATCTTAGATTTGGGCAGATTTCAAATAGTGTTTTCAAACTTTGACCGTGAGTATCTGTTATGTACAAATTAGGTACTAGATCCTACGGTTACATAACTAAAAGTACATCAAATTTTGAAAATTTTACCTCGTATCAAAAGGGGGTAATTTTTGACAGTTTCGACTCTAGGAGTTAGCTCAAACAGAAATTTAAGTTCAAATCAAGCCACTTATGTTTCATCCCTAAAGGCCCAAAAGAATGAAAAGGTTGAACTTGTTCCAAAAATGTACAAGTCATTGAGAGAATTTCAATCTTTTCTTTTCAAAGATAATTCAAATAATCTAATTGTAGGACCTGTTACATCTATAACCTCTAAATCTCCTTGGTGTTTTTTGGGAGCTTGAAACCTCAAAACTGCGATTCTCTACCTCTAAGCACTCGTGGGGGTGTGAATAAGTTTTTTTTTTCCTTTTTTAAAACGTCCAACCGTAAGATCTTGTACCTAAGAATATGCTTGGTTACTGTTAACATCCAAAGTTTGTCTCCCAAGTTTTTTTGGGCATTGCGAAGATTGGTTTTGAAATTTTTGGAGGCTGCCCTTGTAAAATTGGTAAACTTTTTGACTTGAGTCACTTTGAAATTTGAGTAGCGATTTAGTAATGAACATGTTCCAAAAAACGAATTTTCAAAAATTTACTTTTTTAAGATGCCCCATCTCGACTCGCAGCCCAAGGATCGTCCTAGAAGACTCAAAAATTGGAATTTGACTTTGCAAATTTTACCACATTTACTTTGCAGTACAAGGAGGACCCAATAAAACTCTTAGTGAAAAATATTACTTCTAACCCCTCCATCTAGGCTGCCCGGAATCGCAAAAACCCATTTCAGGCTTCAAGGAGAGTTAGGGGATAAGCTACATACTACATCTTATCATTACAATCCTTGCAATATGTCACATTACAACAAATTCTCAGCTAGGATTGAAAGACCACATAGCATAATATTGAAGCCTTCAGAGACTTGCGGAGTTCCAAGCCCATAACCTGACGGACGGATGCCTGATCGTCCATGTGCGCATGGTTCGGAGCACAATCAGGGGCACAATGCGGTTCAGGGTCGGCACGTGGCTGCGCAAATAGATTTTGCGTTGTCTTCTTGTGAGCTTTATTGCGAGTTCAGGTCCACCCACCTCCCTGCAAAAGGGTTCGATTTTGCAGGTTGAACTGAAAAAAAAAGAATGAATAGTAGTTCAGTTCATGCAAAAGAGTGGTGGCCGTTTCTTCTGAACTACTATTCATCCTTTTTTGCAGTTCAGTTCATTTCCGCCCTGAACTGAACTACTATTCATCCTTTTTTGCAGTTCAGTGCATGATGGGTGGGAATGCTCTAAGTGGAGAGGAATCTCAGTTCAACATTTGGCATACATGGACATGCACAAGTTACATACCGTTATATATATCTCAAACCACGTAAAAAGATTCACCCTGCATCAAAAGAGAAGAAACGGTCACCACTCTTTTGCATAATTGTGTACTCGTGGTCATTCTTAAATTTGGATGCTATGGTTTAGCCCTCATTCCATTCCCAATTCTTTCGTTTGAAATCCCTCCTCGTGGCAATTCTCTCTGTTTCTATATTCAACCAAAATGGAGATAGAGGATAGTGTAAGTCGCAAGTTACAAGAAGAGAAGGGCACGAGAGTCGGTGGCCAGATGCATTCATGTGCGGAAGGGGCAGGCCATGCATTCAACTTGCCGCATGTGACTGCAGTCAGTGCTGCAGTAACATTAGCCTTGATGGCGGGTGCCTAGTACCAGGGACGGCCCATCCCTGCCACCTCGTGCCTTGCTACTCCTATTTTTACTCCCCTGCTTTTCATGCTTTTAATTCTATTTCTAAATAACCCAATTGATGCATTGATACATAAGTATATGAGCCTGAGCTTGTTATCGTCTTTTGCACCTTCCGATTTTGTTGGGCCCTGTCCCTTTGGGAAGGGCCTATTGGATCGAGTCGCGAAATGGGGTTAACCACTTCACTAAATATCCCCTTTTCACACTGCAGATACCCCCTTTTCACACTGCAGATACCCCCTTTTCACACTGCAGATACCCCCTTTTCACACTGCAGATACCCCCTTTTCACACTGCAGAGTGTAAATGGGCTCAACGTAACCTTAACCTAACCCTAGCTCAACCCTGCCGTTGGAGGTTGTTGTTGGGCTGCGGAGTTCCCTTGTCTTCTCTGTCGTGATGAGGGTGTTAGTCGTTGCTGTTGCTTTGTCGGGGAGTGTCACCATGTCCCGTGTCTGGGTTTTATCGATGCTTCACTGTGGGTTTTAACGATGCTCCAGTGTGGCTTATATTGATGCTTTCAGTGTGTGGGTCTCGCCGCTACATGAATGACATGATCACGCACGCCGACACCGATGTCGTTGTCGTGGGCGCTGGGTCCGCGGGCCTCTCGTGCGCGTGCGAGCTTTCGAAGAACCTCAATGTGAAGGTGGCGATCATTGAGTAGTCAGTCTCCCCCGGTGAAGGCGCCTGGTTGGGTGGACAGCTCTTCTCCGCCATGGTCGTACGCAAGCCTGTGCACCGGTTCTTGGACGAGACCGAAGTCCCGTGCGAAGAGATGGAAGACTACGTCGTGATCAAGCATTCCACACTAACACCCCTTTTCCCGATCTAGCTACACACCCAGGGATATTTTCATGGGCATTTGATCGAGCCTGTGTGCACTTGATCCAATTGTTTTTCACTTTGCTTGCTGCGATGGCGTCGTTCACGATGGCTACTACTCCCGCTCCCGCCTCATGCTTCGTGCTTTCAAGTCCACATTCTTTGGGAGCCGGGCCTTTCATCATCAGTACGTTGCCTCAATTCTAGTTCGGATGCTTAGATCATCTATAGCTCGCATTGGATCGCTTCTAGTTACCGACTCTTTTTGAACTGGTCAAGAATTGACCCCTTCTGAGTTACCGACTCTTATTGATCTGGTCAAGAATTGACCTCTTCTGAGTTACCGACTCTTATTGATCTGCGGTTTGCCATTGTGATCGGCGAAGGTCCTGCTTACTCTAGTTTGTCATTGTTAATTGCACGATTTGCACTTTCCAGTCTGGGGTACAAATTTGAACACGATCATTTGGGTTGTTTCAGATGTGCCTCAAGGGTGTGGTACTTCCTCATCAATTAGGGTTATTCACGTGTTAAGATTAGACTCCAGCAACCTATCCTAATGATTCTTGTACCATTCCGTATCATAAATTCTAGTACTCAAGAAAACTTAATTGAAGTTCTAGGGTTGAGTACTTCTTGATCATACATACCACGCAGTCAAAGCTTGGTACACTACGACTTTGAGGTGTTCGATCTTTGGAAGGATCTGCTTGTTTAGATTGTACTAGTAAAGAATTATCTAATGAAATGCATCGTTCGTGCACAGAAATGCGACAAGCCTGAGGTTGCAGACCGCCGGCCTAGGTACGCAATCCTACCGCAATTAGCTTCAAGATCTAAAAGAAAAGATTACCATGCAATTCTAATATCCCTTATCTTTATGCATGTCAAAGACTTCTTCTGTTCGATGCAATTTTGATCTCGGCATTGATTGTTACAGGATGCTCACATCGAAGGTGGAGATGCCAATCAATAGATACCTCAGTGTGGAGTCTAAAGCAGGCACAGGTATGTTGGATGGATGTTGATAGAAAGAGCTTGATGTTGCGCTTTCTCTTGTTAAGAAGAATAGCGTGGGTTGTGTATGGCAGATGTGATACCCCCCCTTCGGCAAATCCGCTGTCGACGGACCCGAGCGCCATAGCCGGCAACATCAAGTACCACGCGGAATTCTCCCCCTCATTCTCGCCCTTCAAGTTTGAGCTTCCGCAAGCGTATGTGGCCACCGCCGAGAGTTTGCGAGATGCGTTGTTGCAGCAATGGAACCTCACCTTCGATTACTTCACCAAAGAGAATGCCAAGACCATCCATTACCTCTCCATGGAGTTTCTGCAGGTGCGCTCTCGCACCTCATTGCTCATTGAGTAGTGCTACTTTGAGATCATAACTCCATACAAAATAAGAGTATTATTTTGTTCACTTAGCAAGGCTCATCGATGCTGCTTTGTCTGCACATTGGCATAACTGTTGAACTCAAGGTAGCCTGCTCCGAAATGGAGCAGTACCATAAATGGCGGGTGAACTTTACAGGAGGTACATAGTAACTTTGAAGGATTGATTTTCAACCGTTGTGAACATTCTGTATTGCACCAGTTTGAAAACACCTTCAAGTCCAACTTCAAAAATCATAAGAAATTCTTGAAATGTCTAAAATGGATGATTCCAGTTGGTCTCTTCTTCTACTTACTTTGCCCATGCACACAAATTGCCCACATGGCTAACTTCACTATGAAATTGCGAGACTGAAACTTGAGACATTATTGAGCAGGTTATATCCATATTGTAATTTTGATGGCTGTGAGTGGGGTTCAAAGCTACAAATCATATCTGTTACAAGAACTCCCCATGATCTTGAGATCATGTGTATCGATATTAGAGCTCTAATTATAGGAAGAGTTAGAGCTTCATTTGTATAGCAAGCACACTAGTTATCTAAATACTTTTTCAAAGACATAAGATTGATTTATCTTTGCATGTAATCTCTCCATGTTGTAAATTTCGATGGGGTTGAAAGCTTGAATTATGATATAATTGATTCGTGAACTTCTCGGGTTGTTCATCTGCAGGGGAAGAGCTCTCATGAACGCTGTGGGCAACCTTGAGGTGAAGGATGCGTGATCTCAAGCCCTTCGCAAATCGGGTCATGACCTCAAGTCGTCGCCGAGCGGTGTTGTTGTAGTTCGACTTCTACTTGTTACAATTTACTTCATGGACCCAACGTCTTGATCAAGATTGAGAAATTGAATAGAATCGGGGATAGCTACCGTCATATTATTGAGCAAGAGATACCTACGGCATTGTAGGTGAACGGAAGCATTGTTGTCAACGGTGTTTTTGCACATATTTGCGGGAGCCGGATGCGGACTTGGCAATGGCGGGTTGGGAAGATTAGCGTCGTGCTCTTCCTGGACTCATTGGCCACTCTCAACTATCCCGCTTGGGGTTACGGGTTGCGCTACAAGTATGGCCTTTTCAAAGAGCCGCATCACCAAGGATGGCCAGGAGGAGCAATGCGAAAAATGGCTCGAGGTGCCCACACCCCTCTCACATCTCACAAATAGCTTCATAGCTCCATGAAATCTGCAATTACTAAATACTTCTTAAAAGATCAGATTTCAAGTCATTATGAATTTCATTCAAGTGAGGAAGATGAATCCATAGTTTACAAGCCTTTCTATCCATAGATCGACACGAAAATCAAGTATTGTATGCAATCATAAAGCTATTTCTGAAGTGAGGTAGTCGATCCATGAATCTAGAAGAATAGAGGTTCACAAGCCTTTCTATTTATGTTTCAATCACAGAACTGTAATATCGCCAAATGGTTTCATCCTGCTATTTTTTTTCTCATTCGAAGTAAGGAAGACGATTTATGGTTTGATTGATAACTGGTGTGCCAGATGGGTTACCCGTGGGAGATAGCCAGGAGCGCCATTCACTACCCGGTCAAGTTCTTCGGCAAAGTGGTGGAATCATACAAGGGCAGAAAGGAATGGGTGGGAGGGGAGACAGTGCAAGCCTTTGCTTACGACGTGCCCATCCCGGGGTACCGCACCAAGAACACCATCAGTCTACGGTTATGGTCCACGCGCGTCTCACCGAGGGACTTGATCCGCCGCCTTCAATGCGGGCGATTATAGCAAGGCTGATCAAGCGCAAGCTAATGCTGAAAGAGTACGCTCATATATCCTGCTACCTTATCATGTTTAAATGGAGCCTGACCATGTTGTTAGTTTCGGTCTGTCTGTGCCCATGGTTGCAGATTTGTTATGTTCTGTGCTTTGTCTGGATCAAGCTCTGGGATTGACTATGTTTTGATTAAATGCTGTCTGCATGCGTGGCGGTTTGTTATGTTCTCGTATCTTGGTGATGCAACGGAGGAAGGGAAGTTCTTTGCGGCTCAAGCAAAGAGAGACACGCTTTGCTCTCCCTCCATTCAAGACATCATCGCGCGCTTCAAGGAGCGAGCGGTGGCGGTAATGTCGATCGGGAAGCTTTTCCTTCCAAAGTTGCCATTCAAATGAACGATACGCATCCCACTCTCTGTGTCCCGAGCTCCTTCGGATCCTCATTGATCTCGAAGACCTTCCTTGGGATAAAGCTTGGAAGATCACACAAGCGTAAGCTCACAAACGATCTCTCTCTTATGTGTTTCTATCACTCATCGTTGAATCCATTTAAACAGATGATTTGGTGGTATTACAGATCATTGCATACACAAACCACACAGTGCTTCCGGAAGCCTTAGAGAAGTGGCCTTTGGGTGCTTTCCGGAAAACTGTTGCCACGCCACGTTCAAATCATTGAAACGATTGATGAGCAAAGCGGGCGTGATTGTGTATAAAAATGACGTTTTATGATATGAACGTGCATTGATGGTGGAGTTCGATTCTGTTGTGGTGCGATTCATGAATTTTGTAGCCGAAAGGTAGGAAAGGAAGAGGCTGAGGCGAAGATTGCGAGCATGCGGATCCTTGAGAATGTGGACCTTCCTGCTTCGATCCAAGCCTTGCTCCCACCCAAGCCTGTGGTTCAGGAAGCTGCGAGCGATGAAGCTGCAAGTGGTGTCATCGAAGCTGCCACTCAAGTTGCTAATAAAGTCATTAAAGCTGTGAGTAATGTCATTGAATCTGACAAGAAGGAACCGGAGGTCATCCTTGCGAAACCTGCGCCCACAGTCCGCATGGCCAACTTGTGTTGCATTGCCGGCCACAAAGTGAACGGAGTTGCTGCCATCCATAGCGAAATCGTAAAGGAAGAAGTCTTCAACGATTTCTACAAGGTATAGTCTCGCGAATGGATCCCACTATCCCAAGTCTCGCGAAGATGCTCGTGCCTGAAGAAGCTTGGAAGAACATGCTATTAGTATAAGGACTCGTATCTAATATCAGGTGGTTTTATTTTGCAGCTTTGGCCTGAAAAGTTTCAGAATAAGACAATTCAATGCAAATACACCTCAAGCCATAAATGTTGTGGCAACCTACAAACCTCCAAAGATGCAACTCAATTACTATTTACTTAACCTGGAGAATATATTTAAGCTTTTATCAGTAGGTTCTCCAACATTTGTTCTAGGAGATTTCAATGTTAATATGTTGATAGAAAATGTGCATTCAATGACTTTGAAAAACTTCATGACCGATCATAATCTCTCCCTTTCTTTTTTTAGATAATACAAGTGATTATCACTCACATATAGATCACATTTGGACAAATACATCATCATCCCAGTACGATTCAGGGACCCTAGAGGCATATTGGACCGACCACAAACCAACTTTTTTGCATCTAAAATTTTGATGTTCTCTTCCAACTTATCATCTTATCTAATGTGTTAGTTGTTCATATGGTACACATAATTCAAGTATAAAATTTTCCTATTGTAACTTTTATCTACATTCCTCATCTTGTACTATTTTTTCCTTAAAAAATCTCACAATTCCAATTCCTACATGAGAAACTTAGCTAAGTGAAATGTCTCAATACTTTATTTTGTGTCCAAAAGTTTAGACATAACAATTAACAGGGCCCTTTGTGTCTATCGACACCTTGTTTTGCTTTGCTGCCTTGAAAGTATAGCTGTCGAACTGGATTTATTAGCATCTTTCCACACGCCATTACATTTGTAGTTCGTGCCACATCAATCAATCATCGATCAGTCGACTTTCTATGGGGGGGCCGCACTGGGAGTCCAGTTGAGTTGAGTTGAAGTTAGCTAGTTGAGTTTTTCAACTATTGGTTGAAAGTTTTCAACTGAACTGTAGGCCGCACTAGCAGTTGAGTTCAAAAAATCCAGTTGAAGATTTTCAACCGAACTTGGATTGTTTTTCAACTGTAGGCCGCACAGGAAATCCGGTTGAAAATAAAGCAATGGATGAGACTTCATAATTCATCAACACATCCTCTTTCTTTCCATTCAACTTATTGAATTATTTTTACACAAATTAGGTATTTAATATTATTTCACATAAATTGGATAATTGTGACACAATTTTTTTCCTTTGCCTTATTCCATAGTACTGACAGAAGTTCAAATGTTTGGACACAATTTACATTATTTTGATATAAATTACTTCAAGACATATTGGACTATTTCAACACAAATTAGAGTATTAAGATAAAAAAATAATTATTATTATTATTATTTAACCCTCAAAAAATTTAATAATTAGCCCTCAAAAAACTTATTATTTACTCCTCAAAAAATATGTCATTTAGCCCTAAAAAAACTTGTCACTTAGGCCTCAATAAATAAATTATTTAGCCCTCAAAAAATTTTGTATATCATTAACATCTTTTACCATCATGCCCGGAATATATACAACCCTATTATTGATATCAATCTTGAAGATAATGTAGCATATATTATTATGCAATACACTCAAGTTTTGTGTATTTTTAAAAGGTTTATGCTTGATTTGACAAATCGGTGGTATGTCATGCCCCGATGTATGACGTGGTTTTCTACTTTTTTGATGGAAGAATACCCTTCCCATTTATGGTTTGATATTCTCCATTGCAGAAAGAAAACATTTCTGAAATTATGTGATGAGCTCAGAGATGGTTTGAAAAAACAAACCACCAATTGGAGAACGCCAATTGCAGTTGAAAAAAGGGTTGCTGTTGCATTGTTTAAATTAACAAGTGGATCCTCCATAAATCTAGTCTCTCATCTTTTTGGAATTGGACGATCAACAGTTTATGAAATATTAAAAGATTTTGTGAAAATTGTAAATAAGAGACTATCATACAAATTGGAGTGGCCTCAGTTGGATAAATTAAAACGTATTGCAATTGAATTTCAAGGCAAAAAAGGATTAGCTCACTGCCTTGGGGCATTGGATGGTACACATGTACATATTAATCCACCTCCCCGATCGTTGCGTCGAGAAGATTACATCAACAAAAAAGGGTTTTGTAGTTTGATTATGCAAGCTATAGTTGATAATGAGTGTTGTTTCACTTATATACATGCTGGACTCCCGGGATGCAATCATGACTCATCACATTTTCAACAAACCGAATTCTATAAATTGGCTAGAGATGGAAAAATTCGTGGATTAAATAATAAGCCTACTGATTTTATTCCAGGTGTTGATATAAAACCCTATATCATTGCAGATAAGGCTTATCCTTTAGCACCATGGCTTATAACACCATTTAAAGCAAGCCCCGCTATGGAATTAACAGATAATTACAAAATGTTTAATACACATCATAGCTCAACAAGGGTCGTTGTAGAACGCGCTTTTGGAATTTTCAAAGCAAGATTCAAGGAAATGGATAACAAAACAAAATTGAGGGTGGGTTTTGTACCGGATGTTATTAAGTGTTGTGCGATACTGCATAACTATTTGATTCAAAGCAAAGATAAAACATTATCAGAAATTTTGGAATATTTACAAATTCCTAATGATTTTCAAGCAGAAGGAGTTCTTTTTGGAGATGAAGTGAACGACCCAAATGAAGAACATAGGTTCATGCCCGATTCAATAGGGAAGCCATTATGGACTACATTATATATACAGTAGAAATTGATAGTTTTACCTAAATCTTGCATTATCATACTACTTGTAGAATCTGCATTTATATGTGAACAGTGGAACACTCCAACTATGTGAAATCTACTATAGATTTTTCTAATATTTTTGCATAAGTATGATTTTATAATAATCTCCAACGACTTCGTTGTTGAATTTTTTTATCTTAAAATTTTCGTAGGTTCATTTTCAAAAATTAACGTTAAAAAACTCTAAAGTTGGATTATGACTTTGCAATTTTTTGCACATACACCTTGTAATATAGGGAGCACTCAACAAAAATCTTAGTCAAAAATATGAATTTTAACCTGAAACCTAGGCTACCCAAACAACAAAAGACCGTTTTGGTTTTTAAGGAAAGTTTAGATTTGAATAGCTTACTTTTGTTTTCACTAATAACACTTCAATCACAAATGAGTTAGTTTCAAAAATTTCAAACCACATTTATGACCATAATTCCCTTGTACTAGTATTGTTAATATATCAATAATACAAAATTTACTAATACAAATATAATGAATACATATTTTATAATATGTAATAGAATATTTTTATATTAATAATTTAATAATATAATAATATTTAATGGTATAATAATATTTTATAATATAATAATGTAATAATATTTATTAATTTTTATTAATAATATGATCGAGTGGTGAGGTGAGGTGACCGAATAATAATCTGGGGTGAGAGTATTGGTACTCTCACGGTACCTCAAGCCCCTAGTTTATTAAGCACCAATTTCGAATAATTGCAATACAATAAAGGGAAAAAAATGGATGATGATCAAATTAACATCCAATTCATGGAAGCCCTCTAAAAAATGAAACTCAATGGTGGGTCGGGGCACCATTGAGTTTCGTTGAGATTCATAGTGTTAAATCTCAACTATGTTATTATTAGGTGTGGGGGACAAGGTTGAGAAATTTTCTCCTCTGTGGGACCACAGTTGAGAAATTTTCTCACAGTTGAAATGAGCCTCCCTCATGCGGCCCCAGTTGAAAAAATCTCAACTAAAAAGTGCCCATTTTTCAACTGAATGGCCCTGTGCGGCCCCCCCCCCCCCTATGTTTGTGATGTTTAACTGTTGGTGCAAATAATTGAATACTCCAACAGGATTGCTTTAGAGTCAGTCAGTGAAACAACCTTTTCGTGTATGGAGATAGAGTCACAAGGAGATTTGCTTATATTTGACCGCTTTCTAAATGAAGACTTCGTAAAGTGAGGCCAAATCTAGCTAAAATTTGCATGCTAAAGCCCCCGCTTGGACTTTGGTAAAGCTTCATCAAGGAGTTTTGTGAAGCTCCACCATGTACACTCCCCCGAGGTTACCCCGCGCCCCACCTTGACTTCCTCACCCTACATTACAATCACATGTTGACATTGACAAGAATAAAAAGGGGGACTAACTTCGACGAAATAAAATACTTGAAGGCCTCCATCCACTTTGAGTCAATTCCAAGTGCATCTGGCATTTCGCCACCTCCGTCTTCTTGATTGTCGACCTTGGCTCCAACTCCCGTTACAACTAGTGTGAACTTGCCAACATGCCCTTGTACAAAACGACCCAACCGGACAACTAGTGCCATTTTGCCATCATGCCCCCATACAGAACGACCTTATCGGACAACCTCGGCCAAGAGACTCTTCAAGAGTTGACTAATCACATAGTAAACCTTCCCGAGAACCTTTAGCCGCACGAAGATTTGATATCAAACGCTCAATTCTTGACTAACTAATAGATTTAAAATCAAAATAATGTGAGCTCTTTTTGACTATGGGTCACCACAGTGGTATACATAAATTGGTTAATTTTTATTCTTCTCTATTAAGGAATTAAGGAAATTACAAGGTTGATTCTTGGTGGCATTGTCATGACCTTGTCTTGTTGAGCTATTTTTGAGACTTTAAAGTATTGCAAACCAGCCATGACTCTACTTACTCTACCAACTCTATAAATGAAGTGTGTTGTTTAATTGGTATGTTTCACGTTTTATAGAAACTCATTTACCGACCTCAAGAGGGTGTATAAGTGTGAACTTCCTTTTTTTGTAATATATTCTACCAATCCATTTTGACAAAAATCCTATAACTTGAAGTTTATTGTGACACCTCTTCATAGTAGGCATCTCATCATCTCATCTTTGTGGAAAGCATTTGTCAACTTTCTCAAGCCTCCAGAAGCAAAATTGAGCCATGAAAAAACATAGTACACTTTACAACAATCACCATGGCACCAAGTCCTAGGTCAAGCTTATTTAGAGTCTATCCTTACAATTTTTATTCACAAAGCTATATTCTATGGCTCTCATGCTCAAATCAAATGGTGAGAATTCGCTTCTCTTATTGTATCCTTATTGCAACTTCTTGAAGATGAAATATCAGTCGTTGAAGAGGGACTATACAAGCACAACCATTTGAAGCACGATTGTCTTATCAAACAATATTCCTATTCATTTGTTAAACACAGTTTAGATGAGATGTACATCTAAGGCGTCATCAATGTATCAAATGTACATCTCATGTAAATTGTGTCTGACACATGAATAGGAATTGTGTCTCATAAGACAATGATAATTTGAAGTAGAGGATCTATGTATTGAAATCGTCACAACAACACAGAACGTTGTACTTTTTGCTTCAAAAACATAAGCATTCAAGGTATGAGCACCTATTTTTTGTGCATATAAGAGTTCGCTATACTTGGAGTGATCAATTGGGTGAGTTCCTATTTTTTTATGGATTAGCAAATAGAAAAGACAAGGTTTCCCTATTTTTGTGGTATTTTCAAGCATTTACATATTCAACTACAAATTTTAGAAGAGATTAATATAAACACACATATAGTCGTTCACCTTACTGCATGTACATATGAGGAACATCGTATCCAAGGAAACCATCATCATATCCCAAGGAAATCTTCATTTTAGGGTGACCAATTATAGAAGGGCCGCATAAATTTAGGTTCTCATACCTTATAATTAAAGTATTGTTTATACTTAATCTTTGAAACTTCATAAAAAAACATCAAGACGTTATCTTAGAAGAACATATTTAGAAAGAAAAGAAGTAGAATAAGTTACACACACCATATAAAAGTTGCCCAAGGGGTAGTGACCTTCAACTCTCTCCAAAAAAAAGCAAGTTAGTGAATTCATTTTTAGATTTTTCAGAAAACAACTTGCAAAATTGTAATTATAGGATCATGTAAGGCTCTAGTATGTGAAGCTTTACAATATTTTCTCAAATTCTTTTGTTATATGGATTGAGGAATCCAATACTAATTTGGAAATTAGACACTTCAAAATATTTCGGGCAACTGACTTCAACCATGCACTACGACTTCATCATATCCCTTATCTCAAAAATATGTTATAAAATAAAATTGCCCGTCATTTGTCAATTTTTCTTACAAGCACTAGAAGTTTACAAATTCATTGATGGGGTTTGCAATAGGCGGATGTACACAAATACGCAATAGAAAATATGATAATGATTTGGGTAAGATCAAATAAAGTGTTGCTCTAGAGGATCGTGCATCTCACTTACACTCCAATACATAGTGAATTAGAGAGTGATTGAAAGCAAGCATAAGTAGAGATAGGATTTTAACCCTTAAACGTCAGACCCAGCCCGAGGGGTTGGGTTTTTTTTTTAGAGAATCTTGCTCATAACTTACACTCCATTATACCAAATGGAATTTTTAGAATTCCAAACTGAACACCTTAAAGAGATCTATACTTTCTTAGAATAGAGCTCAAGCAAATTTAAAATAGAATAGTGCTAAAAATGGAGTTTAAAAGAGATTTTGGGTGTGGTATCAGGAAAGCATATGACGTTTAAGGGTTAACTTATTTCCTTACCGAGAAAGATGGGATTTGGCAAAGTGATTCTTAGGTGACCTTCTCACCCTCCTTGCCCATGATCCAAAATTTCAATGGCGGGCATTTTGAGGGGCCCATGATCCAAAATTTCAATGGCGGGCATTTTGAGGGGCCCATGATCCAAAATTTCAATGGCGGGCATTTTGAGGGGCCCATGATCCAAAATTTCAATGGCTGGCATTTTGAGGGGCCTGCTTATGGAATGTGAATACTTGAAGCTAATGGGTCCATACAATGGCATAAAATTTGTTTATAAGAAAATTTTGCCATGGTTTTGTTCAAAGGCTTGTAAAAAATATAGCTATACACTCAAATTGAGATTTGTAAAATGCATTTGATAGCCAACTCACCCAACTTTTACTCCTTGTTAAACTTTTTTTTTTGCATTGTTTGTAATTTAGGCGCAGCAACACTTCAAAGTTTCCAACCGAACAATTGAATTCTTTCACAAAATGGTAGCTTGAGCTACTAAATGATAAACTCTTCTACAGAAAATTTAACCCCTAAAGATCCAAGAAAGCCGAAATGGCTTTTTGGGGTTTCCGTAGGAAAAAAAGTCAGCCAACTTTGACCATTATAATATCAAAATTGGAAAAAAATTAACGGTTCAAATTTGACATATGAGTATAGGGTCAAGTTCACTTCAAGATCCTACGGTTGGATCTTCTAATTAATGCTTAGATTGAGTTTTTTTGGGCCTGAAGTAGAAGAGGGTCCTTTGTGATAATTTAGACAATTTTGTATCAAGGATCTTTAGGGGTTAACAAGAAAGCCTAAGCTTAACATTCATGAAGCAAACCACAGTTTAGAAATTCATGACCATAAAATTATTCGGTTATGATCCACTAAAAGCTAGGGGAAAAAAATGCATCTAAGTTGAGCTCAATAGCTTGTGGGTTTTCATCCTGTAGCATGTTTTTTTCTTTCAAATTGGTATCTAAAACTAAGCCTATGACAAACATGCAAGTGTGATACGTCAGTGAATTGAACTTCATGCATGGATTGATGAATTCATGATGTCGACATTGGCAAGATGACAAAACCAAAAGACAACAAATCTGGTGAATCTCAGTTGGAACTTTGACCAAACAAATCTTGTAACAAAGCACAATCGCAATACTTTATTTCAAAAACCATATAAAAAATGATGTGCTCATGGTTCTAGAAAGGTCTATGAGTGCTGAAAACCTCATCAATTTGAATAATAAAATCCATAAAAATCTAGGAGAAGATTTTCATCCACAACCCACATGCACAAACACATGCATGCAGATAAAAATAAAAAAGAGAAAAGAATAAGGACAAAGATAAAAAGAGAAAAAAAACACTTGCATGCAGAAGAACTTTAAGCTAGAAGATTATACAATAAAAACAAAAACTTCATAATGAATTCTCGAAGTCAAAACATTGTAGACCACAAGTAAACTTCCTCGTTTCCACTTGGAGGACAAGCATCCACAGATATGCATACACTTTCAATGATAGCACCAGTTGCAGATAAGTCCAACAACCATGCATGAAAAGGTAAACCCAGCTCCATAGAGAAAAGGATCACAAAACAAATCCACCCATTCTCACGAATCAAAACGCCATGGAAAGCATAAAGAGCAAAAACAGATGCAAAAAACGTGTATGGAAATGACATGATATACGTTTGCTACAAAGAGGAATACGGCAAGTCACCCATGGATACTCCGAAGCAACACAACAAAGTGTTTCGAAAGCTGCAGCATGAAAAGTAAGCTTCGATAAACTGGGTGTACGTAGTCCTAGACAGTAGAAGACTATTATTATGTACAAATATTACATTGTTAGCCCTACTGTTAAGCGTTTTCAGGTTGTGTGAGAGAGAAGTAGGCTCCACTGCTAACCATATCTAACTAACTGCTGGCTGGTCGGGTGAAAAAAAGAAGGAAAGGGGTGAAAAGGAGTGAAAAAAAAAAAACTGCTCAGCCCACCATAAAAAGTATGCAGCCATAGTTATAGATGTTTGTTTCTCATTTCAAACCTGCGCCATGGAGGGAGGCCTTGTGCTGGCCTCCCTACTTTTTCTCGTCTATACGTTATCATTCGATTGTTATCATTCTCCTCCTTCACGACTTTTGCTTCTTGTTGTTGTGTTGATGTTGATCATCCTGGTGGTTTTGCATCTCCTCTCCTGCCGTCTCATTTGCACCATCGCCTGCTTGCTTCGAGCAATTTCTCTCGCCGCGCACTACCTGCATCATCAAACAGCCACCATCTTTCAACTCCTATTCAAACCGGTGTTGTGCACTAATATCTCAAATCTAGTAACTTGCTAGATTTTATGATATCCTTGGTCTATATCCCATCATTGATTCAAACCGTGCCTGAAAATGGGTAGAAAATGGTCACTTACATAGCTGCCTTGAGCGTCTCGATACAACGAGAGCATGTCCCGTTCTTGCAGATTGTGCGCCTTCACGAAATCACCTGCAGTACAAAAATGATACCCCACATTTAGAGTCGAAGATTAAGATACTGAAATTGTGCTTCGAGAATATGCTATGATGTGATGTGCGCAAAGCGAGTAAGTGGAGCCATACGGGTATTTTCGAGGAGGTACATCCGACTCTTGTTGTTTGCCCAGAACCTGACACCAACCGCATCAATTCTCAGCATCTGTAGAACTACTCGACTAGTTTCACAACACTTCAGCTTGCTGCACAACCAGTTTCTGAAGTGGCAGTTTGTATCACTACCTGTAGCGAAACGTCCAGCTCTGGGCAGTATCGTAGTCTGTCATGGTCAACAACACGCCTTCACTGGCAACCAAGTGCGGTAAATGCGTTTCTGCTTCTTTCTGCAGTAGGGAAGATCTCATCAAAAACTGAAAACTCAAGAATACTGCATAAATGAGACGAAACGAAGCAGCTTCTGCACTTACCTTCGGTAGCACTATTCGCCCTAGACTGCTCACACCACTCGGACTGAGCTGCTTTTGCAGAACCAGCATCAAATCACGTGATGTAACCCCTTGCGCCATCTGCACCAAACAATGGCATCAGAATGATAACACCAGAGAGAGAGGACTGCGATTAATAAACAAGAGGATGAGCACCATACCTGACCAGAGGAGCTCACAGCATGAGAAGTGCTCTCCTGAGGTTGCACAGAGCCAGCCCCAGCATGAACAATTTTCGGCTGTGGACGGGGATGATAAGCAGCAGCATTAGCAGCATTAGATTCAGTACCCTGTCCTCTCCGGCGCGCGATTCGGCTCTTACGTGACGCTCGAGTGATAGCGTCAGTAGTCCTTGGCACAAACTCGTGGGAAGGAGGAGGGAAGTAAGGTAAGCCCATCATCGGCACGTACATAGGCCGAACGCCCATGTTAAACGGGTTGTAACCGGCATGAAAGGGAGGTGGATACGGGTAACAAAAGTTCGGAAAGTAGCCACTCATGTTGTCAACGTAACCCATCGTATACATATCTGCGTGTGATTGCCCATTCAGCCACTGTTCATCCTGTTGCCCCCGTTGCATCTGCATTGAGCTTTGTCGATTTAGCTCCACACTATGATTGTTTTGATGCGGGAACTCATACTCACTACTAGCTCCCTGAGGATTATTCACTTCCACGTACTCCCCCTTGCTCGTCTCCCGTAACATGCAGAACTCCTCGAGCCCCCTCGTAAAATCATTCGGATTCACCTCTACACAAATCCAAGCATTACTCAATCAGCACTAGAAGAATCATCATGGAGAGAAAGTAAGGAAGAAGGGGGTGTTAGTCTTGCCTGCATTTGGGTCTCGAGTCTCTTGAAAGTGTTTCACGTAACCGACGACGGCTTTGAGACCTTCGACACCGCCACCGAGGCTCTCAATGGCGGAACGGAGCAAGATTTCGTTCACAGTGACTTTACGAAGAATCTCTCGGAGGGAGCCTTCGCCAGGGGGAGCGGTAGCATCAGTTTCCGGAGCTTCAGTATCTTCCGGGTTGCCGAACCGGCGAGGTAAGCCGACGGTGACGGAAACGGCTCCATCTTCAGCGATGGTGACGGCGCCAGCGGCGTCCTCATCCTCAGTTGGTGGGAAACAGTCTGAGCTACCTCCGCCCCCTGTTGCTCCTGCAGCTACCTGCTCCGTGTTCTCGGATTCCGCACCGGAATCCTCGTGCACTATCTCTTCCGATGGGTCATCATGTAAGCCTAAACCATACCCACTGAAGTGTAAACCGATGTCCCTCATCCCTCCTTGTATACGAAATGGCGCTCCCTCGCTCCGGAGTACATCCACGCTACTCTCAATGCATAAGTTCATCCTCTCTTCACATTTGATCAACACCTACCTGCTACCCGATCCCATCAAAAACACACAAAATCACCTCACAAGCTCAATATACACAACAACAAAAGCTCCACCCCTTTTCTCAGATCCCAACAAAACTCAAAAAACAGCACCTTATCCAGCCGAAGCTTTCTCCACTTGCCCGATCCCAACACAACAAAAAAACAGAATCACCTCCAAGCTTAATCACAGCAAAGACCTTGTCCAGAACATACCACTTTCTGAAGCTTGCTTCTACCGCGTATTTCCCTATAAATCACCCACTTCCAAGTTGAACACTAGAAAAACTAACACGCTCTTGTTTCTGCAAACACACAAACTCTTCATTCGGTCACACAAAATCTTCAACATTTGCAAAAACGCGAAACAACATTCAAGCGGTATGTGCAAAAAACCGCAAACCCCACTTGAAAATCGTTCGAGACCTAGGGTTTAGGAGCGATTTGGCAATACTGAACAGAAATAGGTGAGGTTGGAGTTGAGTGGCGGCTGACCTGTAAGCTGGTCGTCATGAGAGGCGGTGGAAAAGACGACGACAACCGCCCTGGTGGGGAAAGAGCGTCGGTGTGCTCGAAATGAGAAAAGGGAGGGAATGGAGGGGGAAAGAGAAGAGAAGGAAAAATAGAAGAATTGGGTTGTTGGCTGGGTTTTGGTTGGGGCAAGAAAAGGAGAGAAGATCCTGGTAAGGAAGGGGAGAGGAGCCTGGCAGTGATCTCTGCGCATGCACTTTCACTTGCTCTTCATAAGGTGCGCATGCAGCGGACGAGGTGTCGCCTCCGGAACGCAAGAGCGACAAGGTAATCGCAACAGGAAAGACGGGGGTCCGGTGGCCGTGGGAGCGGCATGTCCCCAGCAGGTAGATCCTCCCGCGGGGGTAGGGGGAGGCGCGGAGATGGGGGCGAAGTAGGGTGCCAGGTGGCGCAAGGGGAACTCTGACTGGGCTCGATGAGAAATCGTTCGCCGTGGTTGGCGGACCACAGAATGGGAATCGGTACTTTGCATGCGGCAGGCTCATGATGCGGCCCCGGTTTCCGTGCATGCTGGCCCTGTCCCCGCCCTCCTGTTCTCTTTGCTTCTGGCCCCCATGGCCCCATTTGCCATTAATAAATTTATGCCATTTGGGTGAACCGCCGGGCTAAAGGACAACCCTGCCTACAATTTTTAAATTTTCTTTGACAACGTGAAAACCCACCTCTCACCCAATGCACTGCCCCGTATTATGAGGATGACATATGTTGGATGGATGAGGACGAATCTTGGATGAAGAAGATGGGGATTCTCAAACGTGGAGACACAAGTGAAAGTGCTGTTTCAAGGTAGAGAATATTCATGCATGGGGTGAAAATATGATGAAGAATAAGATAAACATGCAACTTGGATGAAGATGAAAGAAAATTGAGGTTGGATAAAATAAAACTAGGATAATTGAACGGAGGGAACAAAATTAAACTAAACAAGACCAAACACTTTTTTCGAAGTTTACATTACAGTGCAGGAATCCACAAGTTAAGAAATTAAGTAAAAATCTCAAATGTGATTGGTTGAAATTGAGGCACTTGAAATGTGATTGATTGAAAATGAAATTCTTGACTGACTCGTGGTCTTTTTTATGGTTGTGTAAACCGGCCCTTATTACAAGTCGTGAATGCAATAGCACTCATAATACGGCGAGCCGTGCATGCCTTAACGCTTATAATTACTACAAGACGTGGCCTTAACGCTTATAATTACTACAAGACGTGCATGCGACACCACTCATGCTTGCGCGTATAATACCACTCATGCTTGTGCATATAATACCACTCATACTTGCGCGTGTAATACCACTAATACTTGCTACCAATTGTGTGTGCAATACCACCCATACTTGCTACCAATTGTGTGTGCAATACCACCCATACTTGCTACCAATTGTGTGTGCAATACCACCCATACTTGCTGATAGTTGTGTATGGAGTATCACTCATGAGAAGCGCAAGTTGTGCATGCAATAAAACTCATAAATAGAGCAAGTTACGCATGCAATAAGCAGTAAGACAAGTAATTAGCCCTATTTGTTTGGAGGTATTAGCTTTAGAAGTGATCCAACTTAACCTAAAACCTTTTGCAAGATTTGACTTACATATAAAGGGTGGAAAGACGTGAAGTTGATGTTTTCAACATTCAAATATTTTAACAAATGAATGTTCTAATGGTTGCAATATCTATACATTTGATCATCAAAACAAATTATGAAATTTCATGTATCACTAGGTTATTAAAACATGTTTATAATTGATCCATGCTTGTGCTATGTTCATTTGGAATAATACAAGACATAGTTACTGATCTTGACATTAATTTTATAGGTTAAATTGCCTCCAAAATGTATTGGTTGTTGTTTCATGATCTTTTATGTGATTAAAGTCTAAAAACATAAGAGCAAAACTACCTTATGTCAGTATTATAGGATTCTATACTTCTCATTATATAAATGTCATATTTCAATGGTTATTATACTTTACTGTGACCAATCAATAAATAGGTTTTTAAATAAATGTGTACATTTATTGTATACTCCCCTTAGATTGTAAATTGAATTTTGGATTGAGATGTCCACGCTACTTTACGTCAATTGTAAAATGATATAGGTCACATTCTTGTTTTTATTATTCAGTAAGATGTTGGCTTCGATATCTATATCTCCATCATCTAAATAGTAATAGTCATTAATACTGTAGAAAATTCACCATATGTGTTCATTATCTTTAATGAAATCAAGAGTATAATTTCATTCATCCAATTTTGATTCCACATGATATTGGTTCTAACCCTAAGCATCCCCAAAGTCAAAAAAAAACATTTTGGATGAAAGGTAGAACATTGACGAGCCATAACTTCTTCATCTAGAGTTCGTTTGAGACACGATTACCAGAATCGAGTCCCATATCAACTCTATCTTGTTTAGTAAAAATTGAAGACTCGTACAATGAAGTGAAAATCATTGGCATGCATATTAACCCCTTTCCTTGAAGCCCAAAACAGGTTTCTGCACTTTCGGGCAGCCTAGATGAAGTAGTTAACCCCTAAACTACCATTGTGTTTAATGAGCTCCAAACTCCAAAATTGCAATTCCATACCACCTTGTAAACTTTGAAGTGTGAGAATATTTTTACACTTTTTTGAAACTTTCAACCGTATGATCTTGAAGAGAACTATTATTACAAGTAGTGGCTGAAATTTCAACCGTTGGATCGAAGCCATTTGTAAGATCATAATATTCAAAGCTGATGCAATTTTTTTTTCAGCAAACATAGTCGACTTTGTGCAAAGGAAAACGTGATGCTTATTACCTTAAACATCTAGCTCATATTTTTTTCCATGTATATAACTAAGTTGGGCATGCCCATGCAAAATTTTAGACACTCCTTTGGCTTTTTGATCCTTCATGCAATTTAAATACTAGAAAAAGGTAGAAATTAAGGATTTGGTAAAACATGCACCACGTTTATTGTATATGGTTTAGGGGAAAAATGAACGGTGAGTAGATACCTTCATGACTTTTTGAATTTCAAGAAAAAAGAGATTCAAAAAATTCCAAAATCTCAAATTTTGGCAAATTTTGAAAGAAAAAATTGAAATATCAAAGAAAACTTTGAATCTAGCTCTTGTAATTTTTGAAGGGTGCCCTTGTAGAATTGGTAAAAGTTTCAACTTGGGTCACCTGGAAACCTACGTACAAAATAACAAAATCAATCAAGAAAAGATTTCAAAAAAAAGGTAAAAATAAAAAGTTTTTTTTCTGCCCGCCCCAAGGCTGAAAACTAAAATTTGCGCTTAAGAACTCCATAGGTGGAGTTTGACTTTGCAAATTTTCCCACATACACCTTGTAGTGTATGGAACATCCAGTAAAAATCTTAGGCAAGATATTACTTTTAACATCTTAACTTAGGCTGCCCAAAATCGCAAATCTCCTAATCGGAGGCCTTGGTAGTTTAGGGGTTAAGAGTAATATTTTTGCCTAAGATTTTTATCGGGTGCTCCTTATACTGCAAAGTGTATGTGGTAAAATCTACAAAGTCAAATTCCAATTTTAAAACCTTCATCTAGAAACTTCAGGTTTCAAGTTGAAAAAAGGCTGGTTTACACTTCGGTGAAGAAGTCCTCGGTTCACGAGTATGATTGGTTGAAAATGCCACTCTTAACTAGTGGGTGTTTACACTAGGTGGAAAAAACAATGATGATGTATGTTTGTCATGGATGAGAAAATGACATGGTCGTCTACATGGCATGACTTTTTGAAGGAGGGGTTGTCTGGAAAAGTTTCTTCTTAAGCCTCAAGAGGCCGGACAAGAAACTCCCCTTAGGATAACAAATTTCTTGAATAAAATATAACTTTTTTCATGTACTATTATAATAGAATCTCTTGCAATTACAATTGTACCTTACTCCCAACCAAGCATAAAGTGCTAATAAAACAAGAGAAATCTAAATTAACAATAAAGCGTCTGCTTGCTCATCTGCTTACAATCTTAACTGGATATTTTTATATTTTGACTTGCTTGGATGGGTTTTAATTAATTTTTAAATATTTCTTAAACAATCAATGTTTTAATCAGGGGCTTGATTTGTTTCACTGAATCAGTCTTTGACCATAAAAACCAATGGCAGGGCTTGAAAATTTGCAAAATCTGAATGTGTTTCCATAATTTTTTCTTTTTCTTTCTTATGTTATGCTCACAATTCAGTACCCTGAGTTTTTATTGAGGAATATCACAACATCAATATTTGAAAGAGTAGTAGTAAAAATCCTTATATGTACGTTGATTGCAATATTGGCACTTACTAGTGATGTAGGATAGATTGAGGAGTTTAACCCCTAACTTTCCTTGAAGCCCGAAATGGGTTATTGCAATTCCGGGCAGCCTAGATGAATGGGTTAGAAGTAATATTTTTGCCTAAGAATTTTAAGGGGTCCTCCTTATACTGCGAAGTGAATGTGGTAAATTTTTCAAAGTCAAATTCCAACTTTTGAGTCTTTTAGGACGATCCTGGTTGCGAGCCGAGATGGGGCAGCTCAAAAAAGTAACTTTTTTGATTTTTTTTTTTTTTTGAAACATGATCATTACTAAATCACTACTCAAATTCAAAATGACTCAAGTCAAAAAGTTTACAAATTTTACATGGGCAGCCTCCAAAAAAAATTTGGGAGATTGAAACCTCAAAACTGCGATTCTCTACCTCTAAGCACTCGTGGGAGTGTAAACCAATTTTTTTCCTTTTTTAAAACTTTCAACCGTAAGATCTTGTACCTAAGAATATGCCTCATTACTCTTCAAAAAATTGACGGTTGGATGTTTACCATTTGAGAGATCATAGCATCCAAAGTTTGTCTCCCAAGTTTTTTTGGGTATTGCAAAGATTGGTTTTAAAATTTTTGAAGGCTGCCCTTGTAAAATTGGTAAACTTTTTGACTTGAGTCACTTTGAAATTTGAGTAGTGATTTGGTAATGATCATGTTTAAAAAAAAAAAAAAAAAAAGAAAGAATAAAAGTTACTTTTTTGAGCTGCCCCATCTCGGCTTGCAACCCAAGGATCGTCCTAGAAGACTCAAAAATTGGAATTTGACTTTGCAAATTTTACCACATACATGTTGCAGTATAAGGAGGACCCGATAAAATTCTTAGGCAAAAATATTACTTCTAACCCCTTCATCTAGGCTGCCCGGAATTGCAAAAACCCATTTTGGGCTTCAAAGAAAGTTAGGGGTTAAGTTGAGGCACCACAAGCCTTGGCTTGGTGGTTAGGGCTTAGGCCCGCAATGAGGAGGTCATGGGATTTATTCTCCATGTCGGCGTGGTGCTCACCACTATAGTCCACCCAACTATTGTGGGGGGTCTTTGGACCTTGTTGTATGGGTACCTCAAAACCCTTTGGGGGGGATACTATGTCAAGTATCTTCAAGGCATTAGTAACTAGGCTAGAAACTAGCGTAGTTATAGTGTCCACCCTCGAGAGGGGGAAGTAGCATTGCTCCAATTTCCCCTTGTCTGGTGGCCATCGGGATATTAGCATTACGAACAGACACTTCATTCACGCTGGCCCCTTAGAAAGGGACCGGAGTTTCTATCTATCTATCTAGGAGTTTAAGTCAAAAACTTGAAAGTAGTTGAAATCATTCAAAGATTTATTTTTCATCTATACATTTCAATAAAATGATTTATTTAACCCCTAAAGATCCTTGGGTGTTTTTGGGAGCTTAAAACCTCAAAACTCCAATTCTCTACCTCTATGCACTTCAAGGGGTGCGAAACAATTTTTTTATTCTTTTCTTAACTTCCAACCGTAAGATCTTGTACCTAAGCCAATTTTCAGTATCTAATATAAAAATTGACCGTTGGATGTTTACCATTTGAGAGATTATAACATCCAAAGTTTGTCTACGAAGTTTTTTTGGGCATTGTTGAGATTATTTTTGACACTTTTGGAGGCTGCCCTTGTAAAATTGGTACTCTTTTTGACTTGGGGCCCTTTGGAACTTAAGTAGTGATTTGGTCATGAACATATTTCCAAAAAAAAATCTCAAAAAAATACTAAATTTAAACTGCCCCAGTTCGGCTCGCAAACCAAGAATTGTTGTAGAAGACTCAAAAATTGGAATTTGGCTTTGTAAATTCTACCACGTACACTTTACAGTATAGGGAGCACACATTAAAAAATTTAGGCAAAAATATTACTTTTAACCTATTCATCTAAGCTGCCCAAAATAGCAAAAGCCCGATTTGGTCCTCTTGGATCTTTAGGGGTTAATACAATAGTTACTAGTAGGTTTAGGTTTTTACCATGTATTGTCATCACCATGTAGCAGAATAAATCTTTTATCATATACAACCTTCACCATTTGGTGGACTTTTCCTTCACTTGTAGACTTCTGTGGTAAGCTTCTCCGGTCTTTAGACTACAACCTGGAGAAGACCTCTTTCAAAGTATTCTATTATGTTAATTTATTCTCCAGCACATCCACCATTTGCCCTGAATAATCATGTCTTGGGAGAGCATTCTTGACCGACCGGTGGCCTTCTCCATTGTAGTGTACACAAGATCTTAGTGAAGGCAACTTTTGTTTTGGAATTTTAAACATTAGGCATGCATGTTTTACCATTGCAAGCCTATTATGTGATAGGAATTCATTTTTATTTTTATGATGCTAAGATGAATCTAATAAGAATTTTAGTTGGAAGATTTTGATTCAAAGAACTGTGATATTAGATGTCCAATGATGTTTTTACAATGCGAAAAGTGAAAAATGAATGATATTTTGAGGAAACATCGATTTTGTTAAAATGGCGATATTCCTTGTCTCATTTTGCCAAAGCGGTAATGTGCCATTTTGGTCATATTCTAAAATGTGAGATTCTACATGCATGTTTTTGATGGTATGTCACTTCATTAATATTTATGCATGTAAGATGGCATGTTTATTAATATCACACACGTTCTCTGTAATATCAATTGATTTCTGTAATATTGTCAAGAATTCCAATATATCACATTTTTTTTTATGGTTTTTGACCTTTGAATGCGGTCAAAGGGCAATATTTTTGAACTCACATAGAAACATTGTTTTTGTATCAGCAACTCATAAATATTTTGTCAAAAGGAGAATGTTTCTTAACTGTTGTTCATAAACATTGTTGTTTCTAAAGAGAAGTTCAAAATAATTGCCCTTGGATGTCAAAAATTGACGAAACCCAATGTTTTTTTTTTTTTTTTTTTTGTTTTTGTTTTTTTTTTTTTTTTTTTTTTTTTTTTTTTTTTTTTTTTTTAAATCCAAAACGCGTTATTTCAACAGAGTAATGCTATCTTAAGGTAATTGAGGTTAGGAGCTATATCTCATCATCCACCTTTGAATTTTGACTTTATTTTATAGAATAAAATTCAGTTAGAGTCTAGTTTTAGTGAAAGAAAGCTTCACTCTACCCTTTGAAACTTTTGGATAGTTTTTGCCATAATTGCAATGCTGTTAATTAAGTCAAGAAATTTTTTTGATGAATAATTTTGGTGCAAGGGTGTTATGGGGATGAACATGAACAAATTTCTAGTTGGTAATGATTTCCTTGTGATAGCATTGTTGACAGAATTTTCAGTCCAAAGTGAAAATGATGAAATTGTCACAATGATTTGATTTGAGTCTAAGAGTTATGATCTCGCAATCTATGAGGCTTCATCGCCCAAATTTTGGTTACATAAAAATGGTACTATTAGAATCTATATATCATACCTCCATTTTCACTTGTAACACCTTTTTAAAATAAGGTTTCTTTAACTAAAATGGGGGACGTTGGTGGTTAGTAGAGTAAATGTTATCACTAAACGAGGGTATTCCTTCACGTGTATGGGGCTAGAAATTTGATAACCTTAGTATCAAACAAGAATGTAACCCACTGGTTATTTATCATTGTGTATATTTTTGATTGCAAGGCACTTGAGAGATTTCACGTATATATAAAATAAAATAGGTACAATGAGTTAGAATTATAAATGAAAATCATACCGTATGCGTATTGGCTTGGCTATCTATAAAATAGTGTGAGTACTTTACTTGTTTTGACAAAAAATATTAAAATTTGAATTGAAGTTATTTCAAAGTTGATATGTAGTTTAATTAGAATCACATCAAAATTGATAAAAGTAAGACTCAAAAGTTAAAAAGCTAAAGCTAGTACGAAGCAAAGAACTTTAAAGTTTTAGTACACCGGATTTCATTCACGCTGTATTACATCCGCGTGTACCAGGGCGATCATCATCCATAGTTCATCCAGTCCACACTAATTATCGTCCACTGCCAATTAGCGTGGCAAACTAAACCCTAGTTGTCGGAGAGGATGATTTCATCGCCTAATTTCGCCGACAGTGGAAGCAATCTTGTGTCCTTACGTTGATTGATTCATCACGATCTTGGGTTTATGCAATCGAAGAATGCTATCCGCTCAAAACTGCTGGACTAATTCGCTATAAGTGGATCACGTTGCTATTGTCAAATTCCAGTGTTCAATGATGGCAGAGAGCGAGGTGATGAAGACAGGTATCGATCAATTGGCTGGTGACGATCAGGAGAGCATTGCGGAGCTAGTGCTCTTCCAAGTGAAAGAATGCTACGTCTACATGGTATGGATCGCACTTTTTCTAGATCAATTCAGTTCCGTGTCGGTAGATCAGCATACGATTCCTCGAACAATTTCTCTGATTGTTGCCTTACGGCAGCGCTGTAATTACTTTCTGTTTAATCATCTTTAGTTGATCTGAATTGGAAACGAGGAATTGAGATGCCTGAAGACTGAACGAGCTCTGTTTTTCCAGATACCTCCAAGAAAAAGTGCGGCTTCTTACAGGTATTGAGCCAGCTACTTGTGTGTGGTTCTTTGTGTGTGGAGATCGTTTCGATTAAAGCAGTTGCCCTAATAGGTCGTTCTTTGCTTAGGGCGGATGAATGGGACATCAACAAGTGGGAATGGGAGGGCGTCTTGAAGGTTGTGTCGAAAGGTGAAAATTGTCACATAAGACTGGAAGACAAAGAAACAGGTGAATTCTCTTCCCTCAGTCTTGCGTTTGGATCTTTTTTGTTGAGCCTTCACTCATGGATCTCGATTGTGTTACAGGAGTCTTGTATGCTCAAGCGCCAATTCGGCAGGACCAGCCCCTTCCTGTTGAAGCAGTCATCGACAGTAGCAGGTACTAAACCCTAGCAATCCAACAATTTATGGTTATCGACTGTGGTGGTGCTGGAAGTCTCATTGACGGAGAGTAATCTGGTGTTTTGCAGGTTTTTTGTTCTCCGGGTTGAGGACGAGTCAAGTAAGTGTTGTTCTCAAAAAGCAGTGTTGTGGTTTCATGTCTTTTTAGTATGTGTTTTGTCATGTGGATTGTATGTATGACTTGGTGCAGGTGGGAAAACGAAGCATGCTTTTCTTGGTCTAGGGTTTCGTGAACGACCACAAGCGTATGATTTTCAAGCAGCTGTGTATGACCATTTGAATTATCTGAACAAGAAGAAAGAAGCTGAAGAGATCACACAGGAGTATGAGGCTAAGCCTTCAATGGATTATAGCCTCAAGGAAGGAGAGACGTTGCGATTGCAGCTCAAAAATGTAAGAGGCTTAAATCATAGCTGGTTATTCTATGTCATTATTTGTTTTCCACTACCACTGTATAAACATAATGTGGGGGTTCATGGACCTTGTTCTATGAGTATGTCCTTCAGTGGATGTCTGGCACTAATGACTAGTATTAGTGTAGTGTTCACTTTGAGAGGGTAAGTAGTCCTTCACCATGACAGGAAGAGGCATGGATTTTTTCTTCTTAGTTTTTATCAGTTCATCATGTGTTCATGTTGGGAGTGCCTTGAGTTGACCTTGCTACCTTGTTGTCATGCTGTGATGCAGACCAAGTTATCTGGGGGCGGCGTGAAATCCAAGCCAAGTGTGAACGGATCCAGCCAAATGCCGAATCCCGACACCCCAGAGTCATACCCCAGCAAGCGTGCAGGTGTTCCGATCACTTTACCCCCTCCTCCTTCTCCGCCATTGCTGCAACCTCCTCCGAAATCTCCGCTACTGAAGACTCCATCTATGGTCATCAAGCCAAGTCCTCCAGCTCCAGCATCCACTGATGATGTTTTGGACGATGATTTTGGTGATTTTCAAACTGCTTGAAAACTCGCTGTACAGGCTAGAATTTGTTTAAGTGTAGATGCTTTCTGCGTTCAATAATGAACAACGTCTGCCAATCTGTTTAGGGTATCGAAACAAGAGCTCACCCTGATCTCAAGTTGAGAGAAGGCGTTGTCAGTTCTTTATATTTTATGCTACGCCAATATCTTTGGAGCCGGAACCAGGGCACCTTCTGAATGTTCTCAGTAAAAAAAAATTAGATATATAAAGCGGGCTTGCTCTCTCGCGACCCTTCTTTTCATTATCGTGGTTATATTCCTTGCCATACCGCTGTCATATGAGAATGTTGAGTGAAATGTTACCCATTGAATGGAAACTTTACAGGAAGATTAAGGTGTGTGCAGGATTGCAGTGTTGGAGGAACAAATGGATGTCATTCTTTACTCCATATGAACACTATTGCTGTACAAACTACAGTACTGGTAGGCAAGTCTAAAAGAACAAGAGCCTGTCGTTCCAATCTAACTCTGCAAAACTTTTGATCAATTGTTGCCTGCTCAAAGATTACATTTGTAATTCCCAGCCGCAGTAGTAGCCCATCTCTAGTCGACCTTTTCACATGACCAGCTTTATCGTCTGGTGCATATCAATCTGCCTTGGTGCTGAAACGTGAAACATCTCCATCAGAATTGCCCGAAGGATCATCTTTATCAGTTATCGATGCGCCTCCGTAGCTTACTCTGAATGATCTGTAAATTTTTTTTGGGGGCTTTTTCGATGCCTATTCTCCAGCGATGTGCATCTTCCGCAAAGATTGAGCCGGTAACATTCCTTGGGAGGACTGTTGGTACTTGATTAAGTTTGATCGTTCTTGAGGTTGCCCCAATCTTCGATCTCAAGCGTGCAGCAACTGTTGCGCGACATGCTCAAACTGTAGTAGGGATGCTTCTTGTTCTCTTCCATGCTGTCGACAGTGTCGGTGGCTTCCACGGCAGCTGCATCTCTTTGTGCTTCGGTGTCTTCGGAACATCCCACTTCGTCTCTCTCGTTCTTAGGGCTAGAGTTAGGAAGCCATTCCTGCAAGGAAACACTGGTAGGTCATCATCCGTAGCAACTAAAGAGCCTAAAAAATTCTGATAAAACATGGAAGGTAACAGTTCTGATTACAAAACTTCATCTCTGATAAGACTTGGGAGCTAAAGGTTCAACCCAGTTTCGAAAAGTGACAGGAATTCTAATAAGACTTGACAGCTTTGATAAATCGAAGCTTAAATTTAGATAATTTCTTTTTCTGTTGGAAAGGTTCCTAATTTCGTTTGGAATCCTTTTGATGATGGGGATTAGTTTGTGGGTGAAAAGACTAAGTGTCTTAAAGAGGAATTAGTAAGAGGGGTCAATCACATGAACTTGACTTACCTTATTGTTGGTGTTCAAGGGTGTTGGAGAATGAATAGTTTTCTTTGTTGTTGTAGAAGAGGGGCCGGCTTCTACCATAGAGAGGCCCTCAAAGTGTTGAATGAGTCCGGTGGCAATCCCTGCAATATTTCCGGAATGATCATCCTTCACCACTTCGGGTGCCAAGAGCATCAACTTGTGTACTTTTCGGCCTCGTAGCTTCTTATGTGCTCGCCTTGGTGTTTGCAAGTAATCTTCGTTCTTTGTTTTTGATACCCACATATCATGATGATTTCGGCTCTTCCTTCGCATATCCACTAACTCCTCAGAGACTTCCTCCTCTATGTCCTGTATTGGGCAAGTCTCGTGTTATATGTAGTATGGAATAATCTTCCTTATCATAATCCCATGACAATGTAACATCAATAATTTAAATGAATCTAATCACTGGAAAAACGTATGACAAATTTCTAATTCAGAAACTATGTATACACATACTACTCAAAAAATACTTACACAATATGTATGTACATATATTATAACTAATGTCAAATCCTCCTACAGTACTCATGAAGAATTTACTTACAACTCTCAATTATAAAACGTGTATAATAGAATAACAATATATCACAAAATTGTCCTAATTAGAATTGAGAGCAAACTTGTGCTTCATACGAACTTCATCTCTAATTCTCGTCTCACAAAACAAATGAATTTGCTATCTACCTTTTTTTGCTACTTGAATTAATTTTGAATGTTGAAAGTTAAACCATCAAACATACTATCAATGCCATTGTATTACTCCTTCAGACTTGATATGATGTACGCTACACAAGTAAATAGAGTAGCAAGATAATTAGTATAGATACCGACCTCATCGTCGTTGACGTCCACCGATTGAGGAGGGATGATGTCTCCGAAAGAGTCGAGGGGCGGGGATGAATTGAAGTCGCAGGAGCCAGGGAGCCATTTGTCAGCTCGGGCGGCGCCGGCTTGGTGGTACTCTTGCATCTTTAGCTGCAATTGCTTCATGCTGGGAATGGGCGATGATGTTGGTGTCGGTACCTTTCCTACTGTTGGCGATGGCAAGCTGCTGCCCATCTCGATCCCTGCTGCTCCCGCTGCCACCGCTTGCGCGAACGCCACCTGCTCGCACCAAACCATTTCAGAAACTGGTTGAACCAAAGCAAAGATCAAAATTAGCTTCCACCAAATGCTGTGAGAGTTTATAGCTCGACTGCTAGATGATCAGAGCAACCCAAGAACCAACTTCGACATCTGGCTATCGAAGATCAAAAGTCCCCCACCAGATGCAAGAGATCAGAAGTTTTAAGAGTTCATGGCTCGACTGCTAGATGCCCCATTTTGATCAGTGTAACCCATCGTAGCCACAGGAATCGATGAAACTGGTTACGTCAATATCAACATCTGGCTATCAAAGACCAAAACTAGCTCCGACCAGAAGATTAGAAGATCTAAGATTTTATAGTTCGATCACAAGATGGCCTACTCTGATCAGTGCAAGCGCCAACTTCGACATCTGGCTATCGAAGATCAAAAGTTTCCACCAGATGCAAGAGATCAGAAATTCTAACAGTTCATAGCTCGACTACTAGATGCCCCATTTTCATCAGTTAACGAACTCTAGCCACAGGGATCGATGAACTGGTTAGTTCCGCCAACATCAACATCTGGCTGTCAAAGACCAGAACCAGCTTTCGCCAGATGCAAGAGATCAGAAGTTTCGGTTACTAGATGCCCCATTTTGATCAGTGCAACTCGGCATCGACGAGACTGGTTGAACCAACATCGCCATTGATAGAAACTTCCACCAGAAGCAAGTTAGAGACCAGAAGCTACAAAAGTGTACAAGCTCGATGAGCGCACCTGTTCGCTGGTGGCGTGGTGGCCTCGACTACTGCGCCTGCGGCGTCTCTGGAAGAATGTTGCCGCGAACGCTCGTCGAATCACCGCCACTTGCGTGGCAGACTCGTCGCGCTCCGCTTGGAGAGCAGCTAGTGACCGTCGCAAGTCTTGGCATTGCTGCTGGTACCTGCAACCCCATCAACTTCCTCATTAGAATGCCAGGGCTCTAAAACTGTTACTGGTATAGATTGCTGAGGACCCGCAAGAGACTCAAGATAGTGGTCGATCAAAAGCAAGGCCGGCCGTACGTGAGAGGGCGAACGTAGAATTTGAGGGTGATGGTGTCCTCGTCGGCTTGCAAGTAGCCTTCTTTCTCCAGCAAGTCGATGCGGAAGAACTGGTAATAGCCCCAGCACGCGCCTTCCTCGAAGTCCGACGAGAATTTGCGTACAATTCGTTGATTGGGACGCGTTCGGTGCAGTAGCTCAATGCCATATTCATACGTTGCGGCTTCTGCTCCGCCCTCCACCATCTGCAGGTCAAGCCACGATCAAGAAACCATCGCCGAAACATGGCCATATATGCTCAATCGAGAATGTTCAGTCTCAATTCAAGAATGATATTAGATTTCTGATTGATTTCCTGCGTGATCCTAGCTTGTCGTCAACCCGATCATAAGGTTCGATACAAAAGCCTCCAAAATAGTTGGCTAAACTAACATCAAAAGACGAAAAAAACCTCAAAATTGAAAGTATGGCCATGAACCAAACAAAGCTACGAACAAAGCTGTGAAAGCATAAAAAGGTAGTTTCCAATACCTCCAGAAACACCGACAGATGAGTACCCTGCGACGCGCCGCTGCCATTGGGATAGACCTATTACAGAAACAGAAAACACTACTCAGTAAGAATGATGACATCACTCAGTAAGAATCCTCCATTCCATACATTCAATACAGTGTCGTGTACTCCTACCTTTAATCTCCACGTGACACCCGAGGCGCAGATCGGCTGCATAACAGAGAAACCCACACACACACAAGTTAGCAAACACCATTTCATCATTCAAAAGTGTGTCATCACCCTGCACGAGGAATTCCAAACTTTTTGTACCTCACTGTAGACAACATCCTTGCTCATCAACAGCACATCTTCACTAGCGTTAGCATTGTTGCCACTAGGTGGGACGATGACAGCCGTCGGTCGAGTTTGGCTTAGGGCCTCCTTGTAATTTTTCAATACAAGCTCCCCATGCTCGTAAGACGGCACAACCTGCAACCAACAACACTTTCACTTTCATAGAAAATGGAGGAAGCTATAGAATTTGGAATATTACAGGAGTGGATGAAGATGATACTAACGATTTGAATGCACTAGCTGTACCTCTGATGTAAATTCAGAAGGGATGGGTGTGCGCGAGATGTCTGAAAATGTGCGAGTCCGAATATCCTGCAAAATCATCACCGACACACCTGTTTAGTTTCTGCCACGATTAATTCATTTTCATACATAGATCGTAAAGTGTCATAGCCAACCTGTAGCATGCGACTCATGTTCGGCTCTTGCGCGATGAGGTCACTTTTCGGAATGCTGTTCAGCTGCTGGTCTAGTTCATGCAATATTGTGTCCAGGAGCTCCATCTGTGCGATGATCAAACACATGAGCACATTCAAGTCTTGAAAAAAAAAGATTACAAGCTTGGTACATTATGAACGTAAAACGAGTGAAAAGGGACTCTCAAGGCATGATTAGGTAGCTTGTAAAATTCATTCGAAGAAACGTTGCTTACTTCTTGCGTCATGGAGCCTTTTTGTGCAAGTAACGCCAGTAACTTGCATTTAAGCTGCTCTTCAAGCCGAGACTGCACAAATACGAGATTTAAATACCTTCAAACGTCTACAAGCTTTGCACTAACAAAAATGTCATCCAATTTAACGGACCTGCATTCTTTTGAACGCCATCTGAAGCTCCACTGCCGACTCGTCCTTGGACTGCCAACAACATGAGAAACATTAGCACACTCAACCTGTAGGGAGAATTGCACTGTTGGTGACAAGAGGCATTATGGAGTAATAAGAGTTGGTGGTTTGCAAATGAACCTTCAGTACGGTTTCGATGTTCTTATCAACTGATGCCACCAGTGTAGAAAGCTCCTGCGAGAGGTTACCAGATAAATAAATTAGCTCAAGTAGCATGATGTAATGCAAAAGAACGGAATTAGAGTCATTGCTGAAAATTGTTCATACCTTGCGGCGTTTTCGTAGACCTGCCGCTTCCATCCGAATCTTCTTCTTGTGACGCCCATAGGCTACACTCAACTTCTCGAATGTATGATTTCGGTGATCCTGTGCACCGAATTGAAGAAATGTAAATAAATTCGACAAGAGTTGAGAGGTGATAATAAGTGCATGATCCAATTTTGAGTACCTCGATCAAGACGGCGCAGTCTGAGCAGACAGCCACGGTGCATGTTGTACAGAAGTAGAGAAGTGGGCTGTCATGAGCCGGACAGTACTGCTGATGTTTTCCATTCATCAACACAATTAAACATATCAGCTCAAGTGCACACCAGCATGATAAACAAAAGTTAACAAATAAATAAACTATAGCCATTTAACATTGCAACATGGTGAAAGAACAAAACAACACAAGGTATCAAGAAATGATGATGGTTCAAAATAAGGGATAGTACCTTTTCCATAGGACTGTCTCCTAGTTTGCCTTGAATCTTCTCAACTTCCTGCCACTCATAAAAAGTGAGAATGAGAGATTGAAGTTAACTGTAACATAATTGCTTCCCTGGAAATTGGAACAAATCATAAACGATAAACAGTCTGAGTTTTTGAAAGTAGGAGGGGCGTTCTCTTACCAAAGAAATCTCCGAGATGAACCGGCAACTCACGAGTTGTGAGACAAGCAATGGAGCACGGCAATGTGGACACTCTGATTTCTGATCTGTGAGCCATCTCTGCACAGTCAAACCACAATCTCAGCGTACTCAATCCAAAACAAATCAGAATGTCTAGAATTTTCAATTTTCTATCATGCTATTTTCTAAAATGTCGGTTTTCCACTACTCACCTTGATGCACGGTTGGCAAACCAGCTTCGAACAACATGGACATAATTGAGCATCAACAACCTGCAAATCAATAAAACCAGCAAAAAAAATCAACATAAACCCTTTTCCATAATTCCATAGAAAGAAACTGCTACTTCAAATTCTCTACATTGAAACAGTTTGACAAACACGAGACGTTGTACTTTCACTACTCATACAAAGAGGCTCGGTATACTGGCATCAACTTACACTCTAACGTTTAGATTGCAGATTGAAAATGGTATAGAATTTAGAGATGTTTGGATTTTTAATTTTGTTGGGGGGGAGGGGGGTACCTTGCCGAGGCAGATGAAGCAGCGGAAGATTTCGGCGAGGGTAGAAGACGAGTCACTGACATTGTCAGCGGGGGCAGGGGAAGCGCCATGGCAAGCCACGAAGTCCATTACTCGCTCATGAGCCACGGCCTCCACTTCGTCGTCCTCCTCCGAAGCTTGCACCGACACTGGCTCACTCACATCGTTCGACACTGAAAGCTGCTGCTGCTGCATTGCTGGAGTTCCCGAGTAGCTTTCAGGCTCCGGCTGCGCTGTCTGTTGTTCGTTCTGAGGTAGTAGCGATCCCACCACTGGTGTGAAGGGTGTGGAGTTTCCTATTAGCAGTAGCCTCTGTGCATTCGCCTGCAGCAAAGCAAAGCAATACCCACCCCCACTCACATCAATCTCTTTCCACTTTTCGAAAACGCTCCAAATGCTCGACGCAATAATCAATCGTGCAGAATGCTAACAACTGAAATCACTACCAAAACTGTTTACGGAATCACAAACAGAATGTTTACGGAATCAACACAAAGTTTAACGTGCACAGGCTCGGACGCTGCAGAGACCTAATTGATTCGCTATTGCAACAACAAAATGCGAACCTTTTCTCTAACAATTTCATCACTGTTATGAGTTTGCCAAACGGGTATCCTGAAACTAGAGTCATGGATACTCTGATCATCAAGGATCAAAATCACTCCTTCTTCAGGAAGAAATTCGAACCCTGTGAAGATCAATTTCTTCTGCTTTTGCCGAGACCACTTGTGATTCTTTATCAGATTGTTGATAGAAATGGTACTATTGAAATCCGAAAGGGGTACAAGTGCACACCGAGACGGGAATTGGAATTGATTGTAGGTCACCCTTTTTCAGTTATCGACCTAAATTATCGATTCTGCTATTGCAATAACTGATTAATTTCGACATAACCATAGACCTAAATCAAAACCAAAATTGTCTGTGTGTCAAATAAATCAGTCAATCAAAAAGATAACCGAGAATCAGTTACCTCGGTGCTGTTGCCACGAGAGTGATAATGGCCACTTCGTTGCGGTTGTGGTTGTTGTTGAGGTCTCGACCTTTGTTGTTTACTACGATGGCCGAAAAGAAATGAGCTACAATCTATGCAATCATACTCCAGAGTCTGAGACGGGGAGACAGCAATCACAGGCCCTCCTCCTCCTCCTCCTCTACCGCTACAGCTACTGCTTCCGCTACTACTGCTATTACTTCTGCTACTGCCTCCTCGTACCACTACAGCCGCTGCCATTGCTCCCCCCTCTCTCCTTACACCGCCCTATCTACAATTCATGGCCACAGAATTCTTTAATCTATCACTCAGGACCCAAGAAGTTTAACCCAGAAGGATTATTGCTGTCGCATTCTTTGAGGGAGGGAGTCGTGTGCGTGATAACCTCTAGAAGGAATATTCACGGACTTGGTTTGATAGAGAATACCGTTTCAGGGAGTGGTAACATAACAGCCAGCCATGAGAGGAGGGAGGGGGGTTGATATACTGTAATCGGGAGCGAGAAACAAGGGTGTCTGATGACGGAGGTCTAAAAAAGGGGGAGGAGGGCAATTACTGTACTGGACAGTGCTGTGGGGGGCGATTGTCTGAAGGAGTCTTGCGTAGTGCATGGATCGAAGGCAGCGCAGAGGAGGGATTGAAGGATTCCTGCCGGGAGTGTATGACAGTGGTGAGTGTTGTTGAATGTTGACTGGGTGTTGATGGCTGGGGATTGCATGTGCGTGGGGCGCGATTTGAGATGTGGATGCCAAGCATCTCTTTCTTTCTTTCTCTTTCAGGGTGATGACTGTCAGAAACGGATTTCCGGCCCTTTTCCCTTTCGAGGATGCTGCTATGCTGGGATGTTTTAGCTGTGGAATCAGTCTCCCTCTGCAAATGACGCTTTACATGGGGAGTCAAGGTTAACAAATCTCCAAGCTAATTCTGTCACAGCTTGAGCCTAATTGACTCCATGGGTCACTTGGAGGACACATTAAATAATTAATAAATTGTGGGCCAATTCCCCATGTGTAAGGTCCTTGGGGCTGATTTCTAGAAGGAAAACAAGGCCATGGCGTCAATTCGTACTATCGGCTACATTCCATGCTTTTTATTTGTTCACATTAACATATTTTAGTGAGATAGTGATTTTCTATTGAAACCAAGCAACGGCCTCTAGGCCATGAATTGGCCTTCCATTCTTGTATCTCCCAACCTTTGGAGTGCGGGCCGTGTCATAACTTGTCCCCCACCCATTATAATATAATTTCAGAAAATTGGCCTCGACTCCCCATGTAAAGCCCCTCGTGCCAATTTCAAGAATTGGACCAATCAGAGGTGAGGATTTGGACATGAATTGGCTTCATCAATGGCTTGATCCTTTGCAGAGTGGTCCTAAGGCCCTCTTTACATTAGAAATGAGAAGCCTCCGGCCAAACTCCACTTGGGCCATAACCCATACTTGAGAAAGCCAACCCTTGCAAAGCCACAGCCTTTGGATGTAATATAAAGTGAGAGAGGGCCATAAACTAAGAGAGGGCTATAGACTCCCACAACGAGATTTTTCTTGAATGAACCTTAAATTTACTAAATGATTGGTTGTGTTTTTTTTGCCAATGGTTCTCCGGATTTTTAGTTAGACCGACCTCAATGGCCTAATTACGATTCTGGGGGGCAGCCAAGAAAAACAATGTTTGTGCCAACAAGGCAAAGAGTCCTTGCCATGTCATTTTTCGCTCCCTTTCTCCCTTCGACTAATTTGCATGTGTAAAAGACTCTCTTCATGGCTTCTCAATTCCTAGGCCTCCCATTGGTTAAAATCCTTCCACTCTTAACTTCTCAACTCTAGTGTAAAGAGGGCCAAATTGCACTCTCCATCCTAATTGTCTCTTACATGTGCAAGTTGTACACATCAACATCTTATGGAAAATGTGAAAATTTGTAGTACATTAGCATGACTCTTGGGCGTAGAGCATCCCTTGTGCCACTCGCCATTGCTCACGCAAATGGTACTTGACGGCCTCAGCTCAAAATTCGTGCCCCAATGCCACATACCATTGGACTGTACATGCTATTGTATAGGGTCTCGTCAAGCACTTCCCAATCTAGGCAAATTTCTTCCGTTTGCCTAACTTCCTTCGCTCACGCTAAATCAGAAGGCAAATTGTGGGTTTTTAAAAAAGTAGCGAACTATCGGTTTGCAATGTTGTTTTTTCACTTAAAAAATCGACAAAAAGAAGTGGTCCTTGAGAAATTATATCTCTTACATACATGGTTGGAATTATATCTCTTACATGACTTTTACATTTTGCATTTGATTTCAATCCGAATTTTGACCATCTAGTGGTGTATATAGGAGACGATCTATCACATCATGCATAGTAAATAGGCTCACAAATTAAAGAGGCTGTTGGATCCCTTTGAAATGGTCTAACAAGTGAAGGACTGAGAAAAATGTGAGTTGGGTTGGCTATTGAGTGATGAATCATGATTGTGTCTGAAACCCCACTTTTGCAGAATTTGGCTTTACATGAGGGGTGGCATTAATGGGGTGGTGCTAAAAATGATGCAAAGCATGACAGAAGATGAGGCCAGGGGACATTAGGACATCACCTACCAGTTTCACTTTTAAGCCTTTTTTTTCTCCATGTTTCCACCCTTTCAGAACGCACCCCATGCTGCCCCTCCCTTTGCAAGTTGTGTGAAAGCTCAGAAACCGGATTCCCTTCTCTATGCTGCCCTTTCTCCTCTTTGTCCCCTCTAGGAAATTTTGGTACAATACTTGGTGGCTAATGGAACTCTAAGAGTAGTGAGATAAGAAAGGTGGAGGAACTCATTAGAGATATGGATGAACTTATTAGAGATGTGGATGAACTTATTAGAGATATGGATGAACTTATTAGAGATATGGATGAACATATCATGGTGGATGGTGTGTAGTTAAAAGTGTGTCAATGGCAAATTACCTAAGAATGGAGTCGTTTTCACATACCAAAAGTGTCATTTCGAGATGAAGTATCGTTTTGGTGGCATAAATGGTTATGTTTTCAAAATGGTACTTCCAATGCCATTACAAAGCTTCTTTATAATGTCACTATCCTTTTAATGTTTTCTCTTTCTTATTGAATCCTAACCCCCTAAAAATGCTATATTTGTTGAATTTTTTTACTGTGATTAAGTTAATATTTTATTATTATTGTTATTATTATTATTATTTTAAAATTTTAAAAAATAAATTTTAATAATTTTTTTAATTTTTAATTTTTTTTAAAAATTCAAAAAAATTTCCTTTCTTTTACTTTTTTATTTTTTCATTACTTTGTATTATATATTTATTTATTTATTTATTTATCTATTTTTATTAATATTTTTGGTTATATTTTTTTATTCTTTACTCAACTCTAAAAATTGCATTACCAACGGTGTTCAAAAATGCTACATCTAACCAAGGGTGCGTTTGGTAGCAACCCAAATGTTATGATATACCACCTAAAATCAAGATAATGCAAATTTACAGTACTTGCTTGTTATCACTACTTTGGCAGCCCATCATTAACCCTTGCATGACCACTCATGTTTTGGAAGTCGAGGTTTTTTTGAGGTGTCTGGGTGTATTTTGGAATGCATCAAACAAATGAAGGGTCAAAATTAAGATTCGACCTTATAAATGTGTAGTGAACTTCATATTCATGCTAGAGGCCAAACATGGGTCAGATCTACCGTATGAACTAGAGTATTATGATGTTCCGAGTCAAGTGTAGTACATAGCGTATACATGACCTCGAAGCTTTTTACTAGAATTAGAGACTAGAATATCCGGATTTGGGCAAAACACATGTGGTCAATATTGTAGAGAGTTTGAAGATCTATCCAACAACACCATGAGCGTTGCATTTCGAGCATTTATGAAACTTAAATTGTGAGAAGAGACCAAGAACCCAATTCCTTGTATACGGTAGCCTACGAGAAATACATGGGATATCGTAGCAAATATGGTCAAATTGAAAAATCAGACATGGTCACATTTATCACAGGCCGAGCCTTGACGTAGAATCAGTGTACAAACAACATGTGGTTGATTCTTTTTGGGGAGGATTTCAGGTTGTACAAACGTATATGCTTTGATAGACGGTGTTGGGTTGCGAAAAGAAATCAACTCTTCTTTTGTCGATGGAGCCAATTGAGTAGTACCCCATGTTCCCAGGGGACCCTTAGAATTGGTGTCATGTGTCCTCGACAGCCGTATTTCCAGAATCTTTCTCACTTCTTTCCAGACCAGCTACCATATCGCACACTCATCACCATGTATAGATAGCTCTACCAGGCGGAGTACGAGTCCAAATGCATTGTTGTTTTGTGTAGTAGATCCAGTACACACTCCTCTTCCAGCGTTGTTCTCTAACATTTTGCTCTTTCTACACAGATTCTACTCAATCATGGAATAACCACACTTCAGCGACCATATTTGGTTGATTGGTGACGAAAGGGTTAACATGATAATCAAATGTACAAAGTTGTGATATACTTCTTGTAAATCATGTGGACCAAAAGTTGACTCATGTGACCTTATAGATTGCAAGATCATAATGAATTAGTTCACAGAAAACAAGATACAAAATACTGTCATTTTCACTTTGAAGTGAAAATACTATCAACATGAAATTTGCAATTAAAAAATCACCAACTAGAAAGTTGTTCATCTTCATCTCAGAAATACTTTTGTATAAAAGAAACTCATCAAAATATCATCTTGGCTCATATAGTAACCTTGCAATGGAAAACTACCAAATTTACAAATGAAGAAATAGTCCAAATCTAGACCCCTCGCACTCAAATCCATGCCTCATCCTTAATATATCCTCCATCGAGTCAAATTTCTATCACTAAAAGTAGATTGTAATTGAAATCCACCCCTAAAATAAAGTCAAAATCTAACAGTGTATGAAGGAGGTCTAACTCCTCAAAAACCATCCATTTTTTCACTACTTTCATTGTCATTCAATTTGGAGTCTCCAACTATTTGGAATCAAATTATTGAGATGAAAGCAATCCTTCTTTACAGTACTTTTCTTCACTTTTTATCTCAACATGAGGTTGGGGTTGTACTTAGACCTCGTGCTCTCAAACTCATTTTGAGCAATCTCTCAAAAAAGTAAACAATTAAGGATAGAGTATCCAACAACCTCTTCAACAACCTCTTCAAGCCAAAACTAAATGAAAAACGTAATTTGCCATATCTACAATATGGTACATGTAATTCCATGTTATTCATTGACCCTAAATATGCATGTTATTTGTCCAAACGCACGATGATGCTATAAGAAGTTAAGTATAGTACTATTATTGCTCTCACTAATGAAATGCTATATACCGTAGCTTCATAGCAGGTTCGGCACCTTGCTGCCCAATAAATAATTAAAGTTCAAAAACTAGGTTCGGCACCTTAAAATAGTATCTTGATAATTTCAACAGTTTTCTCCTTTAATTTTGTAAAATTCAGCTTGCCATTAAGCCCACCTCTCTTCCATTGAATGACATGTTAGAAGTACATCTCCAAAGGTTTACAGTGCTCTCTAGTTTATAATAGAGGAGTAAAGTTGTATCCAACGATGCATGTGGGATATTTGAACTTTGAGGTGGAGCACCTAGTTAGTCTTTGGTTTTTAAACACCCATAGTTTTTGCACGAAGTCTTCAAATGACATAAATTTTGTTGGAGGTGAAAGATTACCTGATTTCTAAGCTTTTCTCAGACCAAGAAATTTCCAAAAAAATTGATCTTCTATGCACAAATGAGCTTCGAAAAACGATTTGGAATGCATTTTGATACATGGACCTTTACACTGTTGTGTTGTTTTGTCCATATCTTTTGCATAAAAACTTTTTTTGACACAAAACTTGTTGCAAGTGGAAGAAGGCTTGATTTATCAACTTTTTTTAGTTTGACACAATTCCATAAAACCTCATCTTCTATGCGCAATCGGACTCCAAAAATCTGTGTCCAACACATTTCAAAAGCCTCACCTAAATTCTTGCTACTTTCAACCCGTATTGTTTGTGGACTGATGTAAGTGGGCTTGATTACAAAAAGAAACATCTTCTCTCACTGAAATTCACATTAACCTTCCAACAAAGTTTGAAAACTAGTGTAAAGTAAGAAATTCTCACTTTTCGGCAACTTTGAATTATAATTTATATAATATTTGGCAAAAGATGCCAATAATTTCCCAAAATTTAGGCATATATTTCTAGAATTATTATATGCCAAATCTGCTATAAAGCTACGATACTAATGTAAGAAAATTTAAAACTAGAATGGATGATAATATCATCCCAAATTTCAACATGGTTACTACTTGTGTTTTACAGTGTTGCAATACAACTTTGAATCAAAATGACAACTATTTTGTATCTTGACTTCTTACATAAGAGCATTCCCAACAACCTGACTACAATGTACAAGACTCGCTACATTTAGCGAGGCAGACCTCACTTTCCTTTCCCAATAGACTGACTAAGAGCATCCTCAGTCCTGAGAGATTAGCTCCCTGTATCGGCAAAAGGCGGGCGCAAGAGCTTGTGGCGCGGGCCAACGCCCTCTCTATGCCTCCTGTCACTGTGCGGGTCTCGTCAAAAGACCTCCCGCTCTCTGTAAATTTTCCTCATTTGCCGTGAGGGAAAGTCCTCCCGCTAGCAGTCCTGACTGCTGCCAGCGATGCTAATTACAGCTAGATCCAAAATCTCAAAGCGCACAGGTAATGAACACGAACCACTTCAGGGAGCCACGTCTGCAAAGGGAATCGACTTTCCCGGGAGCGCACTGGGTGCACAACCCGGCAAGTTCTCCCGGTACTCAAGCCACGGCCCGTCAAGTTCCGTTGGAGGGAGTTGATGGTGGGCTTCGACTGAGGATGCTCTAAATGACTTGCTACCTTTGGTGACCCGCTAGAAAAACGCTCTAGACCCGCCTAGTGTGCGGCCCGCCACACTCCTCCTACCAACACCCAACCCTCCATATTAGAACCCGAAGTATTTCTTGAAGTACTTTCTTTATGGTTGAGACGCTTCATCATCAGTTGGGCATCTTAATTTCCAATGTTTTCATCTTTTTAAGCATCTACCTTCTTTATTTTTGTTTGCCATCTTTCAATTGTCTTCATCTTTTTAAGTGTCTATATATTGTTTTCAATTCCTTGAACTAGTTGAGAATATAGAACATAGTATCATCCATTAGCAAGGTCCTCTAGCCAATTTGTTGAAAAATGGTGTGGATTTAAAGAGTGCTACATTTAGCTACCCCTCCTCCTTGGCTACATATAGCCAATCCTTTAGCTAGGCCGTTGGAAATGCTCTAAGGTGGCTTCACTCAATATCATCTTATAAGATTTAATCCAAAACCCTTCCTCCATAAACAATTCGTGTGGTCCTCAATCAAGGAAACTTAACCAATCAAAGAACTCCAATTTGCATAATTTAGAAAATTTGCATGACCAACTACCTATGGATTCCATAAGGAACCTAATAATTTTCCAATTTTGAGCTTTCTCATAGATAAATGTGTTTAACTCCTAAAGGTTCTTGATGCAAAATTGTTTAGACATCAAAATAAACATTCCCCTATTTCACGCCTAAAACTACTCAATCTAAGCATTATTTGAAAAATCCAACCGTGGGATCTTAAAGTGGACTTTACCTTTCATTAACACACACCAAATTTCAACCGTTGATTCTTTTTCATTTGTGAGAATATAATAGTCGAAGTTGACCAAATTCTCTTCACGCCGGAACTCCAAAAAGCCATTTCCGCTCTCTTAGACCTTTACGGGGTAATTCAAATTTCAAATTCTCTTCGATGTTTCTATACTTCTCTTGTAAACTTATAAATATTAATCTCCATTGCATAAAACACTCACAACTTCCTCCACGTGCTCGAAAGGACTCAAATGCATTACGTAGAACCTCCTTAGCAACGCCTTCTATTCCATATCAATTCTCATTCTATTCTAGCTATACAATCTACCGAGATGCATTTGGAATTCATACCAAATGAGCCCAAATTTGAAGTACACTCACCTTTAAATGACATGCGATTCTTGCTCTTGGAGGCACAAATTCAACCAATTTCATCAAACTTCGCAAGAACTCAAGTATCTCAAGATCAACTTTGTGTGCTCACTTCAACATCCATGTAGGAATGTGCACTCAAATTGAAGCGATGGATGGAAACACTTCGTATAAAGTGTTTGTAGTTACTTATTAATTTTTTGTGGTAAACTTCACTATGATTGCAATGCACTTTACGGTTTTCAAATCCAATCACTTTTGAGTACAAGAGGAAATCTCAAAGTTTTTGAAAGTGGTTGGATCTAAGAGTAGAATTCGTATATCATCTACAAGGTAGTGTACTGTATTCAGAATCAAGGCACCACAAGCCTTGGCTTGGTGGTTAGGGCTTAGGCCCCCAATGAGGAGGTCATGGGTTGAATTCGTGGGCAATGGTGCTCACCACTATAGTCCACTCAACTATTGTGGGGGGTCTTTGGACCTTGTTGTATGGGTACCTCAAAGCCCTTTGGGGGGATACTATGTCAAGTATCTTCAAGGCATTAGTAACTAGGCTAGAAACTAGCGTAGTTATAGTGTCCACCCTCGAGAGGGGGAAGTAGTATTGTTCCAATTTCCCCTTGTCAGGTGGCCATCGGGATATTAGCATTACGAACGGACACTTCATTCACGCCGGCCCCTTAGAAAGGGACTGGGGTTTCTATCTATTTATCTATTCAGAATCATGCAAGAATCAATACCTCGAAGAGAATATTCGAACATTGCTACAGTTTCCGGTATTCTTTTTGTACTTTTTTCAAGTAGTCAACACCTTTTTATGAGTCTTGAACTAAACTTAACGTCACATAGCTTCTGATCAGGACACTAGCTTCACCAGTCCTATATTTGACTTTGCCATAGTAAGGTGCTTAATAATGGTTCAATTTTCAGCATAGGGAAGTTACGAGTGAAAGTAATTTCTGTGTATGGGAAAAATTAGTAGAAAGATAGAGCAAGTGAGATTATCATTTTGGGACTCTTCTACAATGAGTAATGAATTTCTGAAGTTGGAGATGTTATAAAGTGACACCCTATAATGTTTGGAGTGAATACATGGTACTATTGTATGGAGAAGCTATTATGTACCTCTAGTGGAGATTACTATGGGACCTACTCCATTTTAGAGCACTCTACTATATTGGTTTGGAGAGTGAGATACTAAACTCTCAATTGTCAAAGCATTTAGCAAAACTAAACAAGAATGTGATTTTGAAATACTTAAGTTATTAAGCTCCTACAAGATGGAATTGGTATAGGAGAATTTTCTTCTCTTACCATTGGATAGATTGGGCATTTTATTATGAATCAAAATTACATTGATAGTTGAGAAAGATTTTAAAAATTAAATGCGTAGTACTATATCTATGTTTATAAATTTAGTTTTTGTTGAAATGGTCTACTTTAGTTTTGAGGTAATCATATTCATATTGCCACATTTTTGCATCTTCGTGTCGGTTTTCCTTCAGTGCAATCGATAGTCTTAAATTAAGAAGCATTAGTTGCTTTTCAGCAAATCTTTTTTCCTCATTTGACATTTGATAATATTGCTTGTCCAGTTTGTTGCTTGTTGGTTTACCATTTGAGTTCAAGTTTGCGAAAGACGTGTTTTTAATTTCCCTAAGCTCAACTTCATTCATTGCACATAGACGATACGTCTCCATAAATCTCCTTGTCACACATATGGGAATATGTGCTTCTAAAGCAAATGCGATTGCGAGAAAGGGCGATTCTGCATATTCGATGAATTCCCCAACTTCCTTGAGAGAATTAGTCTCAACTTCATAGTCTATATAACTTTCCGCCTCTGTAGTTTCTCTAAATGTTGTGTATATGATTTTGGATTTATACTTCGTATCATCCGTCATTCCAATTACAACTCGTGCTGGTTTCATATTCCACTCATTTTTCATACCAAAAGAAACTCCATTTCCCACAAAGGAGTTTTTTACCAGTGATACTTCATGATTCCTACCAATGATTGGTATTATCTTTCGTTCATCAATCACCTCTGTCAATAGGATAGCATGATTTACAAGATAATCATCATTTTTACGTAAATCATTTGAAGATGCGTAGTTTGTTTTAGTTGTCGTTCCATCTTGAAGCATCAATTGTATTGTGCTTGGTCCATAAATCAAGCTTACTTCAGTGCAAACTTTTGTCAATATCAATATCTCTTCATCTAGTGTTGACATTACTTTGTTAGTAGGTTTTTTGTTTGACGCATGAATGTAAAAACCTCCGTGGAATATTGAAGTTGATTTTGATGGTTTCATATTCTTTACATATACTCCACCTCCAACTTGATTATGTTGTAAACACCACGATTTTGAGATCAATAAATTTTGCTTAAATTTTGATGGGAGAGAGCAAGTAGAAGTACCCAAACTTCGAGGACCCACAAGAGACTTGCACGAAAGGGTTGTCATTTTGTATATAACAAAAAAAGCAAAATTGGTAAACGTGTGATATGAACCAAAATATATATTGCGATTTCATCATCTTAAATATACGATACATAGATATCAAATAAACATTAATTTAAAAGAAAAAGAAAAATTCAAAAAGTAAAATATTTTATGAACAAGAATAGTAAAAGGTCTAGTTAATCTGAGAAGTTTATTCACAACAGTAGAAGAGGCCCTAATGTGAAAATTTGGCATGAGAAAGCTGCCCGGCCCAAAATAACCAAATTATGGTGGCCCCCAAATGAATGACGTCCTAGTACCCATATCAGGGTTCAATCTTGAAGAGTTGATTCTGTTTAAAGGATCCTTTTAGGGTTTCATGTGGCACTGGGTCACATTCTCTAATCACTTTTCGAAATTGTGGGTATTGGGCCTTTCTGTGGATCAAGAATTGGGTTAGTAACAGATTGCGTAATTGCAGTAGTAGCTGATCGGACTTAGAATTTCCAAACTATAGTTGATGAGGTTGCCCAGACTCTTACATAGGCACTTTTGCTGCTGAAGAGTAGCAATCACTTAACCTTTTACTTTGAAACAATACCCACATTAGGGTTTCGATCAGAAGCATTGATTCTGTTCGAGAAATCTCTTTTAGGGTTTCGTGTGGCGCTGGATTGCAGTATCCGATCACGTTCTGAGATTGTGGGTACTAGCTATCTATGTAAATCAAGAATTGGGGTCATAACAGATTATCGAGCTGGCGGACTTCGAATTTTCAAATGATGCAGCAGCAATGCCTGTACCTGTGATGGACGATGCGCGGAAGACTGCGTTGGTTCAAGCGGAGGTGCAGCGTATGAAATGTCTTCCACCTTCGAGTGCTTATGTTATCCATAGGCTCAAAGTGCTCAACAAAATGCTGCAGCTCTTATCGAAGGTCAGCGATCTCTCGTTCTTTTGACCTAATTGATTTAAAGAGCTTTTGTCCGATCATACACATCCTCGTAGTCAATGTTTATGGATCGTATCGTGTGCAAATTCTTTCGTCAACAGGTGCGAACAAACACCGAGGCTGACGAGCTGGAGGCGCTCTTTGCGAAGATGGCATTCTAAGGACTCCTGCTTACAAATCTGATTGAATTAGTGCCTGTTAGGCAGGAGCTTTCACTATTTGTACAAACTATGTGTTGTTGAGTTTCATTCTTCTGTTTGTAAATTGCAAAGATCGATCAAATATTGACCATTTTGAACTGGAGGGTGACTAGTTTTCTGCTCATTTTATTGCTAAAACTAGATCGCCTTTCATAGTTGGATTTCGAGCATTCGGAGGTCTCACAAATGCCTGGTTGAATGCGCAAGCAAGTCCATGTCTGATTGTAATTCTGATTGTAATTAGTGTCTCTTAGTGTATAGTTAAGCATGGTGCAAAGTATTTGCTGTTGAGGATGGTGCAAAGTATTTGCTGTTGAGGATGGTGCAAAGTATTTGCTGTTGAGGATGGTGCAAAGTATTTGCTGTTGAGGTTACAGACTTCTGATTGCACAGTTCGCAAAGTTTTCCCTTACGTAAATTGATATTGATAAAGATTAAGCAAATATTTGAAATTTCTGGAACTCGTGAAGTGACTATTTTTGTGCTTATGAATATGCTATCGATACTAGGGCCTTTCTCACATAGACGTGTAAAGTGCTGAAGAGAGTGCTGAATCCAATAGTTCTTTTTTCTGTGTTATTACTAGAAGGAGAAACATCAAATCTCTTATATAATTATTATATAATTCTTCAGTAAGAGATCGATCACAATAGTTTTGATTGCACAGCTCGTAAGAAGCTGTTTGTAGATTGATGAAGACGGAGCAATTGTGCTACATCCTCAAACCAGTGAAAAACTACTTCGTGCTTATGAGCATCATTTGAGTCTAGATTTTCTCTTTTACATTTCAAGGTAGTAATGGCTGCTCTAGATCAGATTGTTTCCCATCACCTAAACCAACTGGCTCAGTAGCACATTTCAGGGCGAGTGCAGTCAATCTACGTCGCTCCATTCGTTGACCATAAATGACGATGTAGAATCCTCCAATAATAAGAATGCCTCCTATCAATCTGCACAACAAACAAGTCAGTGCTCGGTCACAGACAGAGTAATTCAAATGAGGTTATTTAGGTTATGGTGTTTCTTACATGCCCATGTAGAGTGTGTCGCCGAGCACAACAATTGCTAAGGAAGCCACAATGAGAGTTTGCACGGGGTTGAAAAGAGACACAATGAATGGCCCCACTCGCTGCACACACCATGCTTGCAGTACTAAATTTATTCCTGAAGCTACAATCCCCTGCGCAATGCAAAAGTACACAGGTTAGTCATTACCCTTAAAACACTCCCTGCATCGTAAAACTGCCGTTTAGACGTTTTAGAATTTGCTGAATTGGTGCTTACCCCATAGAGAATGATGATCAATTGATCCAGGGTTGTCCGCCGCAAGTCAAGGCATTGGAAGCCTTCATATGCCACTCCAACAATGGCTACTTGAATGGAGCCTAAAAGTTCCATTGTGGCTGCCATTGACAGAAGAGCTGGATATCTTTCGAGCACAGAACCCTGCGTAACGTACGGAAGATTAATTTGAGCATCTACTTTATTATTCATAACTTATATTCAGAAGAGCATTTTTAAGGAGGAGAATGAAAATGGGACTCCTTTGTATGTACTTGTCTACTACAAATGAGAGTGAATTGATTTGAATTGGGATTCGTAGTCTACCCATTACGATACTGTAATACTAAATGTGAGAGCATGCACTTCCTTGCAAGGGGGAGAATTTATTCAAAGTGATGCAATTGGTGACTTGAAGGGAAAAAAATGGGGGACATTGATTGCAATGGCTGCCCAAAGCGAACACTAATCTCAACCCCTATTGGCTCGAGGGGTTTGAAGAAAAACTTAGATGTGTTATAGAATATACATCCCATAACCCTTATGATGTAGGGCTCCATAGATAGTATAAAAACCTTAAACCTCAAATTATATCTATACAATTGAATTCCCTAAAATGGGTAATATTTGTTTTCTAATTAACCAAAAAGAGTAAAACTTCGAAACTCAATATAAAATATACTTTAATGAAGAGAGGCCACGAGTAACCTATGAGAAACCTTATTAGTTTCCCAAATACTAAGTTTTCTTACTCTAAGAAAACCTTGCCCTCTCTGTATTTGAAGGCTACTTATGAACATTCTATGAATCCAAATGAGGTACATTGATTCCCAACTCACCAAACTTGTGAGATGTTGGAAGAAATTCCAAGATTTTAATTTAATTTAATTTAATTTAAGTTTATTTTTATTTTTTATTTTTATTTTTATTTATTATTATTTTTTCCCCTTCTTCTGCATACAGCTCCTCAAATATAAAATGGTTGATTGGCTCTTAGGGGTTAAGAGAGTAGAGAAGTACACTAAATTTGATAATTAGTGTTAGATTATTATAAGATTTGAAAATGCTATAAGTTTTTACTTTTGTTTGAATTTTTTTACCAAGAGCATTGATTCTGATACTATATAAGGACCCCCATCATGGCTAATATAGTGGGTAAAATTATTGAACAACAGTAAAAACTTATAACATGTTTATGTAAATTAGTGTATCTAACACTAATTATCAAATTTAGTGTAGTGTTCCTTACCGAAAGTTACCCGTTACACTAATCTCTACGTAACACTAATTAGCAAATACGTAGCTTGAGCTACACCCCAACGTGGCTTTTATGGAAATAAAAACGTAACAAAGGGGGTCAAATCCTAGTAGTGACAACTCTTGTGTACTGATTTCCACCTTACTTAGTCAATTCTGAGAACTATGATAGGTGCCTCTTAGATGAAAGTGTGAAGGTGGGGTTTCGCAATGACAGACCTGGTTGATGAGGTAGAGCGACCACGATGTACAATTGAGCAGCAAGCAAAGCGCCCCCACGGAGCGATGGTCAAGCTCAAACTTGAGCACCGCATGCAACTCATCCTGGTCGCTGGCCCTCGTATAGATGGCCACTCCTTTGTAGAGCGTCATGGTGACAGCGCCTCCGATGCACAGCACCGTGCCCATCATCCTGGCGTAGTCACTCGTCTTCCGAAATGAAATTCTCTCCATCCTGCAACAAAGCTCTCAGTCTAGACTTTCTCACCATGTCCATGCCATAGTTCCTTCATTCCATTTGATAGTACTAGGATGTGGTAGAGATTGAGTGGTACTTACCCGATGAGTGCTGCTAACAGGAAGGTGATGACTGGAACCATGTTTTGCACCACGGCTGTGAACAAGGCGGAGGTGAGCGCCAACCCTACCAGAAACAACTGCTGATTTCCCAGTATCCTGCACATGCTCAAAGTCCTCTCGTAAGCTACGGAGTCTCATAACACCACATTCAAGAAGTTGGGAATTGCCAAGTCCCGTTTGGAATGTTCATAATGAGCCTCTTTTGCTTCTTGGACCCAATCACCATGCAAGCAGCAATATAAAGTATCTACATGTTTTTTAGTGCCAAGTGTATTCTTTATGCACATTTCGTGATTTCTTGCTTAATTTCGTAATCGTTGGATTTTGCCATTTCATCGAATCTGGCCTTTCAGTTATTAGACTATACAAAATCTGGATGTGGTTGGAATTCATGGCCATGGTTGCACTGGCGAAGTGGCGATGAACTACTAAGGATGAGAACCACGAAGTTCGAATCACCACACTATTATTCAGATCGTGATTTTCTATAGGTAGTGTCTTGATGAACAGTGGTCCAACTTAACTTGAAGGTTTAAATTTGCAGAGGTTTTTTGACTTCAAAGTAATAAGTATGTATTCAATGAAAACACTGAGGTTTAATGTGAAACATTACCCGAAAAATGCGAGGAGGTTGAGGCGTCCGAATGTGGACAGGGTCATTTTTGGTCTCACATCTCTGATACATGAATTTCAATCACCACACTAGTTAGTCAATTGGCGTGATCACGTTTTGTACTAGTAAGCTACTGAATCAGACTACTCCTCTTTATTTCCGGGATCACCCACAAATTAAGAAACAAGTTTCGCAAACACGCGATCATGTTGTTCTCATTAAGGGTTCATGATTTCGAGTGAGTTCATTTTTCGCCACTCAACAGTTATCCTTCTAACGTGCAAACCTTACGGACGTTTCGTTATACTAAATGTGCTTTTTCATGATGGTGCGAAGGTACGAAAAAAATGGAAAGTCTGATCAAAAAACTTATGAGATGGTCGAGAATCAACTGAATCAACAGTATCTGAAAGATTGATAGCACGCTGTGGTTAGTAATGCCCAAAGAATATGGCCATTTCACCATCACTTCCTTTTTTTTTTAACATACAGCAGTTAAGTTTTTGCCACAAATGAAAGAAAATCTCGAGATAACTCGAACGAGAGCACGACCGAGTAGTCTAACATCATCCGCTCCACTTCTTTCGATCGATGGACGAGCTACAGATTTTGAAGTTTGTGATCCAAGCGTCTCGATTCACAATCGAAGTCTTGCCTCACCGGTAGGATTATATATCTACGACCAAAAAGCTGGATTCAAGAGATGGTCAGTAGCTAGCTAGCTCACGTACCGCTCAAGGAAGAAGGCAGCAGGCGCCAAGAACAGAAAGGCCACGACGTTGCGGTACACGGAGAAGAAGATCGGATCGATCCCGGACACGAGCGCCACTTTGGACAGAATCTGGTGCCCCGCGTACAAGAATTGCACGCTCGTCAGAATCACGAACGGCACGATCGTCTTCTTCGTCCAGTGCTTCTTGCTACTCTTCGTCTCCATAACTGCAACTTCCTCCTCAGCCGGATCCATCCCCATGATCGATCGAGCTCAACTACACCCACAAACAATCGATCAGGCTCAACTGCAAACACCCTTTTCAATCGATCAAGCTCTAGCTTTACATAAACTGCTCTCGATCGGAACAACCTGCCAAAACTGTAGTATTGCTTTCGCCCGAGTGCAGGACCTGATCGATCGAGAGCTGCTCTCATCGATCTGCAAGCTTTCTAGTCGATGGCTGGACTATATTGTGCAAGCATTCATGGCCTGGGTTGGTGCCTTGAGCAATTCAATTCAGGAAGGGGCATTTTTGTTGGCACTTTTGTGAGCTTGCCCGGCTTACCTCCAGTTTCAGGAGTTGGAATGTGAGCGCGCAGTAAGTATTATCTGCGGCTGGATTCCCAGCCGCAGATATTACGGTAGGCTCACAGTTACTCAGATTTCGAACGTGAAAGTTTCATTACGTATTACTCAATGTACCCGAGCTCACTTTCTGACAGCTCACTCAGTAGATTCCTTTGTGGAGTTGAACTTTCAATCTGCTTTGTATAAATCCCTAATAAAACGAAGCTCTCAAAAAAAAAGGCTTCGTTGGAGCCTCTGTACTTCAAGGTTTAAAAGGAAGGAGCTTGACCATTTATATAATCGCTTGCCAAGGTTGAAAAATTGGACAGTTTCAGGGTCTGCTTCCGAACAGTCAGTGCCAAGCTGTGGAATATTAGCTACAATCGTGAGACTGACTTTCGGTAAGAATCAAATCTGCAGCTCTGTTGGGCTGGTGGGGGAAGGACCACATGCTAGTCCTTTTGTAGTTTTTTGCATGTGGCGAGTGTGCGGCCAGTGATATAAGGAATCTAGCAATCATCAGCGTGCAAGTTATCATCATCATGTGATTTTTTCTTTTTTTCTCAGCAGAAAATGTTGAGGCACTTTCACTTGAAGGGATCACTGAAGTACATCCCTCGGTCCCCTCCAGCGGTCCAGCCAAGCTGATCATTGTGCTTGTTTGGTGGAATCAAAGACAATTAGGGTGGATAGCTCTCCGACCGTAGTTTTGTTGGTGATTGAGCTTTGTTACACAAGAGTTGGTTGATTAGGGATGCTTTACATGCATTACACGAAAAGCAATGTTTGTAACATTGCAAATCCTTCTTTTTTCTAGTAGTGATGGGGAGTCAAGCTGAGCATGTGATTGTAGAAGGGCATAAATTCTCTCAACGTGATTGGTTCATTACTTGTAGTTCAAAAAACTGACAAATTAAGTTGGGAGGATTTTTGCTCTCCATCGGCCTTGTGTATGGCTTGACTCCCTCATGTTAAGCGTCAAGCTGTACATAAGGCCGATGGAGAGAGAATGTTAATTGTGAATCGTAACACTAAATGTCACACGTCACTGTAGTATTACAACACTAATTTTCAAACCATAACACTAAATGTGAGAGCATGCCACCTTTCTTGCAAGTGGAAGAATTTACCGGAAGTGGTGCAATTGGTGGCTTGAGAAAAAGACAGAGGACCTTGATTGTGATGGGGCCCGAAGTGAACACCAATCTCAAAAGAGTTGAAAAATAGTGTTGATTATCACGTATTACCCATTCCATTGTTCTCCATGTAACACGAATCAACAACTTTCTTGTGTAGTCGTGAAGTGTGGTATTTTCACGGCGGTCTACGAGTATTTCCATTAAGAAAGAATGTCATTTTACCACGCTTGATGGAGATACCACACTTCTTCGTTAATGTTTGATTCTTCAAAGCATTGTCATGGAATAGGACTTTTGCGCGCTCTAGGCCCGAAACAAAGGCCCATTGCTCACCTTACAATGTCATATCATCTCTTGAGATCGCTCAAAAATCCATCATACCCCAAAACATTTCGTGCACTAAATACCTCATCGTCTCCTTGCTAACATTCTTAGCTTTGTCATCCAATTGTGGTGATTGGCTATAACAAACGAGCTCAAGCCCTTCAATGAGGGAGATGGGTGGACATCTAGACACAAAATATTGAAGAACTGGCGTAAAAAGAGATTTCTAGGGCTATGGGTGACGGTTTTTTAACCCCTTGAAGATGTACTTGCGTCCAACATTTGGACAATGAATAGATTATACATTCCCTACTCACTAATTGAATTTTTCATCCCTCCATAATTCTTGTGCTAGTAAGCATGTTCCAAATCTGTCATGCTACTCTGTATGAATCTTCTTGAGATTAAACGTATGTCAAATGTCCAAAAATGAGCCTCACATATTGCTCCTTTCAGAATTTCCAAAATTATTTACTCAATTATTCATGTTACTATTCAAAAACGAATCAAATCAAGTATGAGTCTGGTGGTTTACTGAATTGAATTGGCAGACTACCCTTCACTCGTGTAGGAAAATAATTTTAAAAAATAGAAATTGGCAGACATTGCACATGCATTATTGAGGGATGCATTTGTATCAACCCCACCTAATTTGTAAGTAGATGCTTGTTGCAGGCTTCGTTGCCATGCAAAAAACTGGTTGTAAGGGCTTGGCCTTGTCAAGAGCGCTGGCTTGTAGCCAAGTACCCTGCCAACTTGTCTCATAGCCACTCTTGGCGTCAACGTAATTGAATGAGGCACTGCATCTTCGTCCGCGCGCGCTCAGCTTTCTCCAAAGAACACCATATTCGTTATTTTGAGAGATTTCCAACCTCTCAATTTAACGACAGTCTAGCTCGAGTCGAGTTAAAATGTACCCACAAATTTGGTACTTCACTTAAATGGACAAAACTACCAATCATTGACGTTTTTGAATGGTCATAACTTACTCTAATTTTGTCCAACTTGGGCATATGAGGTAATTTTTGACATCTACTCTTTCTGTAAATGCAAAAAAAAAAAAAAAAAACCTCATATGCCTTATATGGACAAAATTTGAATAAGTTATGGCCATTTGAAAATGCTAACAATTGGTTGTTTCGTTCAATTTGAGTGAAGTACCAAATCTGTGGGTACAATTTAGCTCGACTGGAGCTAAAAATGAATTCTCTCAAAATCATGCAATTTTCTCAATACAATGAATATTGTGTTAACCCCTAACTTTCCTTGAAGCCCGAAATGGGTTTTTGCAATTCCGGGCAACCTAGATGAAGGGGTTAAAAGTAATATTTTTGCCTAAGAATTTTACCGGGTCCTCCTTATACTGCAAAGTGTATGTGGTAAAATTTGCAAAGTCAAATTCCAATTTTTGAGTCTTCTAGGACAATCCTTGGGTTGCAAGCCGAGATGGGGCAGCTCAAAAAAGTAACTTTTTTGATTTTTTTTTTTTTTTTGAAACATGATCATTACTAAATCACTACTCAAATTTCAAAGTGACTCAAGTCAAAAAGTTTACCAATTTTACAAGGGCAGCCTCCAAAAAACATTTGGGAGCTTGAAACCTCAAAACTGAAATTCTCTACCTCTAAGCACTCGTGGGGGTGTGAACCGATTTCTTTTCTTTTTTTAAAACTTCCAACTGTAAGATCATGTACCTAAGAATATGCTTGATTACTCTTCAGAAAATTGACCGTTGGATGTTTACCATTTGAGAGATCATAACATCCAAAGTTTGTCTCTCAAGTTTTTTTGGGCATTGCAAAGATTGGTTTTAAAATTTTTGGAGTCTGCCCTTGTAAAATTGGTAAACTTTTTGACTTGAGTCACTTTGAAATTTGTGTGGTGATTTAGTAATGATCATGTTTCAAAAAAAATAAATCAAAAAAGTTACTTTTTTGAGCTGCCCCATCTCGGCTTGCAACCCAAGGATCGTCCTAGAAGACTCAAAAATTGGAATTTGACTTTGCAAATTTTACCACATACACTTTGCAGTATAAGGAGGACCCGGTAAAATTCTTAGGCAAAAATATTACTTTTAACCCCTTCATCTACTTTTAACCCCTTCATCTAGGCTGCCCGAAATTGCAAAAATCCATTTCGGGCTTCAAGGAAAGTTAGGGGTTAAAGGCATGTATGGGGAGTAGGACCTTGCAACATCGCATGTGGCTTACTCACCCTTGTTGGACCCATCGATATTGTAGAGTGGTCTAAGATGGAGCACGTCCCACAATGGAGCTATAAACACGTAATTCGTTATAATGGGAATATTCAGATTATCAAATTGAGCTTGAGTTGAGCCAAATGTACTGTGTGGGTACATTTAGCTCGACTCCACCTAAACCCACATTTCTCAAAATCAGTAAATAATACCATTATAACGAATTACGTGTTTATAGTATTCTTCACTCACAGGTACATAATAGCTTCTTTATACAACGGTATCATATACTCACTGCAAACATTATACGGTATCACTTCTTGGCATCATTTTAGGAACACCTATATTTCTAACTTTGAAAATTCATGACTCACTGTAAAAGAGTCGGTAGTTGACGAATTTCACTTGCTTTAGCTTTCTGACTAATTTTCCACTATTGTTTGCACTAGTAGCATCTTTGTAGATTTCCCGTGCTGAAAATTGCACCATTATTAGCCACCTTACTATATGCTTGAAGTTGTGGAGAAAGACACAACGCCTTTGGGTCATGTATAAAATTAGGTAGGGTGCTCTAAAGGCTATCAATGGCACAAAGGGTTGGTTGAACCTTCAGAATTTAGTGCAACCGTTATATTGGTTGATTGGGCTTTGAGTAACCATTTAGGAAAGAAAGAGAAAGAGAGAGAAGATATTGAACTTTTAAGAAGAATTTGAATTGTGAGGTTATTTGGTGAAGTTATTAAAGGTAGTAAGAGCTTGGCAAAACCAAGCATGCCCAATTATATTATTATATTGCCATCTCCAACTCCTTTAACCCATCGCAGTAGATAAAATGATTTTTCTATTTATTAGGAAGAGTGGAAGAGTGGAAATTGACTAAAAGAGACGCTGACAACCCCCACATTCTTCTTGCCCTCGTAGAAATGTTCTCATGTTGGGCATTTGAAGTTGTTGACCACCGTATACCTCTATCATAATCTAATTGGTCCAAAATTTGACCTCCAAGCTTGCCATGAAAGAAATCCTGCTTTACTTGTGTTTGAAAGCTTACAACAAATGCTTCAAGAACCCAAATGAAGTGTAGTGCATATAAAACTAGACTTACTAGATTCCTATTGTACAAAAAAGAATATTTCCCATTCCAAGCTTAGTCACGACAGCCCTTTAACCCCTAAACGACCACGGCCACCGATTCGGCGTTTACGGTCAAGGCAAAAAAAAAATTACAGTCAACTTCAAACGTTATGATCTCACATATAGTGATGATCCAACGGTTGAAAATTTTCACACTACTACCAATGGTAGTCTACTTCAAGATCCTACGGTTGAAATTATCAAAAATTTCCAAAAATATTGGACGTACCCCCATTAGTACATAGTGGTCTCTGTTGGGATTTCAAGCTCCCAAAACATTGTGGATCTTTAGGGGTTAAAATTCACAATTGACCCAAAAAGAAAAGGTTGTTTGGACCTTTAGGGGTTAACATCTACGAATACACTCATAATTTCAAAAGCCTAGACAGTCGAACCTCTTTCTTGGCACGACCCCGGGTTCCCACAAGAATATCTCAAATGGGAATTAACATCTCTTTGTCTCTATTCAAAAAGTTTTGAAGAAATAAAAAAATAAAAAAATAAATTAATTGCTTTCGAGAATCTCACATAAAAACACAGATTGTTTCTCCCATAGAGTATAAAAGAGGTGCAATATAATTTTGAAGTTGCTCTGTGGACCCGACGCCCAACCGTTTCAACTATAACAAAAGCGACTATTATGCATAAAATCAACTCTTAAATTCCATCTCAAATTTCGTTTAGTAAATTATAGAAATAGACCACTCTCCAAAAGAGAAAGAATCTTATCTTTTCACCATGGTCACATTACACTAAATTTGATAATTAGTGTTAGATACACTAATTTACATAAACATGTTATAAGTTTTTACTGTTGTTCAATAATTTTACCCACTATATTGGCCAAGATGGGGGTCCTTATATAGTATCAGAATCAATGCTCTTGGTAAAAATATTTAAGCAAAAGTAAAAACTTATAGCATTTTCAAATCTTATAATAATCTAACACTAATTATCAAATTTAGTGTAGTGTATGCAAGCTACATCGACACAAAGGTGGCAAATTTGGACCTTCAAAGTACGGTACGAAATCGGCAGGACCAACATGTTTGTGCTACTTCTGACAGAAGTGGTCCACTTGAGAGGACTCCATCACTACTATGGTAGAGCAGCCAAAAATGGCGCAGTGCCGAAAATGGAGCCCTAGTAATCTTCACTGTCACGTACATAATAGCTTCTCCATACAACAGAACCATGTACACACTGCAAAGATTATAGGGCGTCACTTTAGGGCACCATTTTAGGAACACCTATATTTCCATCTTTGAAAATTCATTACTTACTGTAGAAGAGTCCAAAAATGATGATTCCACTTGCTCTAGTTTTCTACTAATTTTCCACATGCACAAAAATTGCTTGCACTGGCAACATTCCTGTAGATTTTCTGTACTGAAAATTGCATGCGCCATTATAGGACACCTTACCATATTGCTTTGAACAAGTTTTGAGGCTAAAAGCATTGAGTACATGTTGGTCCTACCCATGTACTTCCTACATGAGCATGCAACAAATAAGTAAGGAGGTCGTTGTACCAAAGTGATTAGGTCACATTGTTTTCAATTAAATATGTGAAAGGTGTTCATTTTTAAACAGTGTCCCAGCAATAGCAACAGCAGGTTCCTAAAAAAGGGGTACTTATTTTTGAAGAAAATTTTTAAAAAATTGGTTGAGAGGAGAATGCATTTTAGGGTTTGTTTGATTTTCATACTAGCATGTCCACAATGTTGACAATTGATTTTTCTTTTGTTACGGATGATTCAGCTATGATAATGAGGAACCTTAGCCGTTCGCATCCTCTAGTAGGTTGAAATCTAGGAATTTATCATAGAATAGGAAGATAGGAGAAAATCTCATGTGATTGGGGATTATGGGGAAAACAAGGTTCGACATGCTCTCTTCAAGAGTAAAACTCTCTTTGTTTTTCAATCGAGAACAAGTCGAAATGGCTTTTTGTTATTTTAGTATCCTGGATGAAGGGGTTAGAAGTATCATTTTTGCCTAATATTTTCACGATGTGTTACATGTACTACAAGTGTGTGCTATAAGTGTGTAGTATAATTGCAAAGTCAAATTCCAATTATTGAGTTTTGAAATGATTTTTTTTTTTTTTTTTTTTTTTTTTTTTTTTTTTTTTTTTTTTTTAACCCTTAAGCGCCCACGGTGTCGTTTTTCGACATTTTGGATGTGAGGCTCCGTCTTTGGTGCACAACCCCGCTTTCATCCCATCGATTTTTCATCCGCCGTTTTTTTTGCTCAACTCCTCGGTGGGTTTACTCTACTCCCTCCTTGGATAAATAGTAAAAACCTTGATCCTCAATTTGTGAGAGTGGGCGAAAGAGATTTTTCATGAAAGTTTTGGTGGTGTGATCTTCACCCCTTTTTTGCATGGATCTTGAAATCCATACCTCCAAATGGCATGCAACTTGGTAATCATACTAATTGCCATGCTCCAAAGAAGATCCTACGGTTGGATTTTCCATTTTCATCTTTTATTTTTTTTTACGTAGTTTTGAAAAAATCAGCATTATTACCAATTGTTAGGAGCTTTACCCCCCCCCCCCCCTTGGGCGTTTAGGGGTTAAGTCCATCATGGACAATTTAGATTTAACTCTCTATTGAATTTTTTGGGGAATGTTCATTACCAAATCACTACTCAAATACCTTAGTGACCTATGTTAAAACCTTAACCAACATTACAAGTTAGGAGAACCATGAACAGTTATAGGAGCAAGCTTCAATGGTTTTTGTACTTTTACAATTTTTTTTAATTTTTTTTTGGAATTTGTCAGAATTTGAGATTTTAGACTTTTCCAAGATTGATCCCTCTAAAAATCAAGAACCTACTCACTGTTCATTTTCCCCTTATACCCAAATACAATTAGCGTATTGCATGTTTTACAAGTTGTTGTTTTTACAGGAAGGTTCGAAAAGCCAAATGAGTCTGTGAAATCTTGCATGAACATGCTCAACTTAGTTGTCTACATGGAAAACAATATGAGCAGAAATTTTGGGTTAACAATTTACAAGGCCCCCTTTGCATTTTAGAGAGGTGACTATATTCGAGGTTTGGTATGTCATGTGCGGCAAAGGGGTATTATGGTAAGGGGTATTTTAGTGATCAATATTAGTTGAATGGTCCCTATTTTAACCTAATTTTCCAATTTATAGTATTTTGCCCCATACAATTACTTACAATCCTAAAGGGAGGGCAATTTTTTAGAGCCTAACTTTGTTAGGGGTAGGAAAGGCCATAATGGTCCGCAATAACATGAATTTTTCATCCATCTAAGCAGGTCCACATTGCAATGATTGACCCTAATATAATTTTTTGGTTATATTTTTATCTTTGAGAGTATCTTGAAAAAAAAGAGTTATAAGTATGAAACATTTTATACCTACGTATCTTATTTATAATTGAGTGTTCAATTATTTATACATCCTATATTATCTCAAAGTTTTTCTATTTTTAGACAACCATGATCCGATACCTCCCTATGAAGGATGAAGGATAATCTCTGAGACAGTCATCATATTGAGTATATTCTGCTCCTACTACTTGATACAAACCATTTACTCTAGTCTAGTCATGGTGATTACCGAAATGAGTTGCTCTAGAAAAATTTAATCACCCATTTTCATTAAATAATAATTCCTTCCAATCTCGGAGGTGAAGAGATTTGAAAATCTTGGAGAAGCTTTTCAATACACTGAGACCCTACAAGACATGATGATTTTTAAATTTATTTAGATAATCTTCTATTAAATCTTAGAATTCATGCACACTTTAGGAGAAAGTTGCAACTTCCATACCCTAAGGCCTTTAGGGATTAAGATGCTTTCACATCACACATAATTTTCTCGTCAAGATGTAATGACTATATTGTTCATTATTGTATGGTTGTGGATTGGTTTACACACCATTTTCAAGAAGGATAGTTCTCACAATGTTGGAATTTCAACCTTGAAAAGACACAAGGAGCTATAAGGGTTTATTGGACTATTTTAAAAATTCCTTATAGCTTTTGTGGGTAGGAGTTTTCACCTCTACAAGGTTGTTATTTGGGTCACAGATAATTGATTTAAATAATTTTTCTAAATGATTTTTCGAGTGTTCCAAACAAAGCTCAACAACTTTCTAGTTAGAGATTTTTTGATTGCAATAGATTTGTTAGGAATATTTCTATTTTGAAGTGAAAATGATAATCTGTTTGAATCCATTTTGAGTAAAAACATATTATGATCTTGTAATCTATCAAGCCTTATGAATTATGATACAATATTTAATGCCCATGAGCTCCAATTTACAAGCTCATTTTTTCAAGGTCTAAATAACTACCTTCAATAAGATTTATAGTTTTTAGAGAAAATTGTGCTTCTAGACTATAAATAGACTGAGGTATTTAGTTCGTTAAGAGAATATATATATATATATATATATATATATATATATATATATATATATATATATATATATATATATATATATATATGTGTGTGTGTGTTGGTAAATTTCAGTGATGATTGTTTCTCATCGCATCAAGGGCAAAATCATTCATGATTTGGACATTATAACTTTGGAAACATTAAGATATATGAATGCACTTAGGCATGAAGTACCTTATATACATCAACAGAATGTTCTCTCAATGAGGAATTTAAACCTCCTAATATAAGATCATATTAATCATAACAAGGGAGAAAATTCACTTCCTAACACTTAGGGGCACTTTTAGTATGGACCATGAAGAATCACCGTGGCCTTCTAAAGTTTGTGATTGGGCAAGAAGTGCTCTTAGTTCAACTTTCCTTTGCAATAATCTGAAATTAGGAGTATTACCACTAATGTTGAGGTCAATAAATAATGCTAAAGTTACAAAATGGATGATGTTCCTCAATTCATGTTGATATTTTTAAGTCAATGCAAATACAACAACTTGACTTACATTAAGACGACCTTGGGGCTCAAGAATCATTGATTGATTACAAAACCATCATTCTAAGAAAAAGGAGGAAGAATGAGAGTCAGGTTGAGAGAGTGAATAATCATGATATATTAAAAAACTAAACTCATCCTTGTCTCGGTCTCTAAATTCATTTTTCATTACAAGGAGCAACCAAGCCACTTCAAATTTCATCAATTGTTGATTCCTTCATGCCTTCATGGTCACGTCTCTCAAACAAAAGTTGTGACTATGAGAAAGAACCATGTGTAAAATAGTGTAAAACATTACTTATTCTTGACCAACCAAATGTATACAAGATATTAAAACTTGTAAAGTTACTTCATACCTATCACATCTTGAACAAAAAAGTATCTTGAATAACAACATTAGAAGATGTTGCAAGTGCCATGAACAAACCACAAGCGTCATTATAATCATGACAATACTGAAAATAACAATGGTAAGACTTACGTACTTCCATAATAATATAATGGAAAGATGGAGAAGCAAATCCTAGAACTATTGGAGTAGGAACTAATAGAGCCTTCTATCACTGAACTAAATAGCAAGTGTAATAAGTGCCAACACTTGGTCTTTCTCTAAGAAAATTAAAAAGGAGGGTATTCTTCCAGTTTGCCTAAGGTGAGGTTTCCCAGATCCAGATAGCCTGATCCCTCTATTTACTCTGTCTCTTTCCCAGTATGACCACCTTCATCGGATACGTGCTGCTTTGAAGAGTGAAAAGAAACTTTCTATTTACTAGAGTCACCTTTATCAGATACGTGCTTCACAGCGTGAAAAGGGACTTTCTTCTTGCTAGAGCCACCTTCATCAAAATCTTGAACTGAAACAGAGCCACCTTTCTTGAAGCCTGGAAATGAAACCTCCAGCGGAGCCTCCTTTGGAGATTGAACTGTAAATGATTTCCAGGATCCTTTTTCAGATAACTTGTATGAGACCCCTCGAAACTTTCTATTGATAAATATCACTGTCTCTTTGCAGAATGAACTACGAAGAGATCTAAAATCCATCCTTTCGCTGTAGGTCATCTCTTTGTCCATTTCTGAGGGCATGCCCATCCATTTCAGCAACTCTGAAGGCATGGTATCAATCTCAATCCACTCCTCAGGATCCTCCAGCCTCCACACTTTAATCTCATTACTGGAGTATCCAGTAGTGGAACAGTATATGTGGTCCATAAAAGATCCAATGCCACAAATGACTCCATCCTTGGGCCCTTCAATTTTACTCCACTTGTCTTCTTTAGTGTTGTACATATACATATCCGTTACATACGCGGTGTATACAACTTCCTTGAAACACATCACGGCCCTAGCTCCACGTGGATAAGCCAGTAGAGGAGGTGATGAGGGTGCTCTTGTCCACAATCCATCAGAGGTTGTTGAATTGTAGATAAATGTACACTTGTGGCGATAATCACCGATGATAACCTTGAAGGCATAAGGACGAATTGAGGTATTCACAGCTATGCATGTTATCCCCAAAGCATCATCTGAAATAAGTGGATCCATAGCAGGCAACACAATGGTCTCATTTGACATCGTATTGACTACTTTATGCAATAAACCCTTTCTCTCATAATACAGACCTTCTGATGTCAAAAATGCATATCTATTAAGTGCATAATCTTCAGAGCCCCACTTCCATTTCCCAATGTTGCTAGAATAGTCGTACTCAAGCAATCCGTGTCTGATGCCGGATGTCATTCGAAAGAAGTTTAATGCAAAGTGGTATGTATCGCCTGGGCTGATATCTGAAAAAGAGAGCAAAATAAGAGTGAAAAGTTTTCATTGAAGCATTGCAACTACACTGAAGATAGAATTCATGATATAACTTCTTGTTACAATAGAATAGTTATGGTCAATATAAACATGAAAGAAACAAAACAAATTACAAGAATTCCTCGGAATATTAATTTCTTTCCACAAATAAAAAATTAATGTCAAAACATACCTCCACAAGTTTGAGCTTCAGATGCTGATGGTAGTTGAGATAAACTTGCTTCCTTGTCCACATTATGGTCCAGCTGCTCTTCTATTCGATAAAGACTTTCTCTTAAATCTGAAAAAGAAATAACTTCCTTTAGACGAAAACAACTCAGAACTTAAAGTGTGGGTTAACAACATCAATTCACACACAGCAAAAGCACTCCTATCCAAAAGAATAAGATCATATCACTAGTACATATGTGGTTCAAGGGAACGAGTAGAGTCCAAGTGGGGCAAGGGCATGATATGGGTACTACTAAGACACGTCTCATTATGTGCGACATGTGTGTAATTCATTATATATGTGCCAGAAATTCCTTTTTGAACCCCATGTATACAACTATAGCCATGTCACCTCTTAATACCATCTAGTTAAAATTATATTTCGATATTATTTTTGTACCAAAGAAGTAATTTCTAAAAAACACACTATTTTTGGAGGGGGTACCCATATCATGCCCTTACCCACTGGCTTTAATCCTTTAACAACGCGATGGCTTAGAGTGGGTCGATTTTCATGCTTTATCTCAATTTTCATGAAATCTAGTGCAAATTGATCTTTGAGGTTCTTCTAAACTAGTATACGTGAATAGTCTCCAACAATCCAATCAAGATGTGGAGTTGTATAACTCTTGGAATAGCTAAGAATACCACACGGGTTGTATCAAATACACTAAAATGGAGTAAATACGTTCTTTCTTCTGAAGAACGTTCTTCAAAAGTCACAACTTTTATTATCAATACACTACTACTTATAAACATTGCAATCTTTTCTATCAGCCTTTGGATGTTTATGCAACATCTTGCATTGATTGAACTTATGATTTGAATTTACTCTTATAAAGTTGGATATTAGAAGAAAGTATTCAAATTTCATCAAAATCTATACAAAGGAAGAAAACATAAGAAAACTAGTGTTTGTCACACTAGTCGGCGTCAAAGTGTTAAAGTCCCAAGCTTGGGTCTTTGAAGCCACTTTGGATCTACTTGGACCACATATGCACTAGTACATAGAGAGACCTATGAAATATACTAAAAATTTTGTATTTTGTGATTTCTTATGCTAACAAGAGGGTGCACAATCTACTTATAACTTTTGCTTACAATCAATTCTCAGTCTTCAACAAATTCAAAAAATGATCAATATAAAGTAACGTAAAGACATTTTTTTTTTGTAAGATTTGACTTTTAAAACTATGAAACTATTCCAACGCTATCAACTCTTAAAACATAATATGAGTTGTTTAATTAACTTCACACATAAGTTTCCAAAAGCACATCTCAAAATAATTTGAGCATAATAACCTCTTGTACACCACCACAAAACGATTTGACCAAAGATTCATGATTAGTTGCATATCACCACAACTTGCTTGAACAAGGAAGCACTAGGTTCTTAAAAGACTTTAAGTTTGAATCAATGGACTCCACAATATCTTCTTAGAGTGTCATTTGCTATTACTCCTTGTATATTTGAAAAAGGGTTTCTTGGTGGTGAATGAAGTTATTGATGAGGCATTGCAACTACCCTTTCAATAAATTCATGAGATAACTTTTAATAAGTTTAGTTATTGTCAACATTTGAAGAGAAGACACAAAAAAACTGAAAGATAAAATTACATTGTTTTTTTAGAACAATCTCTTTTTACAATGAAAAGACTTCAATACATACCTTCAGGAGCATTAGATGATGAGGGTTGTTGAAATACATGTTGAGATACATCATATTCCTTTTCCACATTGTCGGAACTACTATCCTTGTTTAGCTCCGGCGAATCAATAATAGCACTTGATTTCCCACTAATTGTGTCCAACAAGGAAGCAGTTGCATCTGAAATTGATGTTTCACTTTTATAAGCCCTGCCATATCCTTCACTTTGGGGATTGCTATCTCCTACATCCAAATGATTGTAACCATCCCAATGACAAAAATCATTAGAAAATTCAAACTCTTATCACAAGAACTTAAAAAGAATTTATACAAGTAAAAGGGTCCACATAATTAATCATCGATGATAGACAACACACCTGTAGGCCCGACTTGAATATTCTCCACTTGAAGTTCTTCCAATTCAAAGAGAAGAGATAATTTTTTCCATGGTCCTTTATTCCTCAAATTGAAAAGAACAAGTCTTTGGGATGAGTCTGAGGAATAAGAATAAAAGAGAACTTGTTGGTCACTAAAAGAGGTAAATATTCGCACTTTAGTGTGATCATTGTTGTGCAAAAGCCAATGGTAATCATCATCGGGCATAGAATCAAAATTTTCCCATTCCCAATTTTTTTCCAAGTCCTTTCCCTGGTCCTCTAAACGCCAAATATGAAGTGCTTCTTCATTTGTAGTGCAACAATATATACAACCATCCAAATATCCAATTCCACAAAGTAAAGACTCAAAGTTGTCGCTTGGTAGTGTAATAAAGCCCCACTTATCAATATCCATGAAGTAAACCACAATATCAGTCCGCCAATGATATAGAATGAACACTATATTTGTGTCATATACCACGGTCCCTCCACGAGTCATCCATTCTTGCATATCCTTTAGCGGGTACCTTGACGGTAGTTTCTTCCACGTAGGGTTGGAGCTATTGGAATCATAGATGAGTGTATCACAAGCGTAACCACCAGTAATCACCTTGAACTGCAAGTTCTTTGCCGATGTATCCACTACCATGCACCTGATCAAGTCGGGCTCATTGTCCTCGTTTGTACAAGGCAATACAATAGCCTCATTACTATGCAAGTTAATCACTTTTTGCACTCCATTGCATTTTTCAAAGTACAAGCCCTCCTTTGTCAAAAATGCATGGGATATAAATTTCTTCCGATATATCCGTTTCCAATACCAATTGCCGTTTGAAGGATCATACTTCAACACTCCACAAATGCGAGTAGGAAAACCCACAAGGTTTAATGCAAAGCTATGCTTTCCATCTGGATTTGTAAAATCTGAGATGACAATAAAATGTACAATGACGGAAGAGGTCAACTATTAGTGTACAAAGAGTTGATAAATAATTCGAAAATCACAATCCATATGCATCACTTGCACACCAATACAACTCCTTTTTTAATCATAAATATTGTTTAACAACTTCGTTTCCAAAGTCTAGTAGCCATGTTAATTAATGTTTAGCAACGTCTTTGACAAAAATCTGAATTAATTATAAAAATTTAAAAAATAAGCACTAAAATACATGTTGTAAAATAAGTAACTTGTTGCTCAAAATCAGGTATATTAAGCACAATTCTTAAACCAACTCACAATATTGAGCGGAATCAACATTCTGGCAATGATTAACCGGTTCAATTTGAACTTGTTCAGAAATCTAAATCCCTTAGGTTGGACCTTTGAGAACCCAGAGGTTGTCTTCATACTCAATCACAAATTCACAGATTTCCACATTCCATTCTCCACATTCCTCTTTCCACATTTATGAGAGACGGTTCAACATACCTCCAGTAAATGCCATCACTTCTTCAGGTTCAATTTCAGCTTCAGACGTTGAAGGTTGGGATGCATCCAATTCCTTGCCCACATCACGGTCCGGCTGCTTGTCTGAATCATCGCCCGGAATGACAACCTCCTCGTCTGAACAGTCGGAGCCCTCCTCGTCTGAACAGTCGGAGCCCTCCTCGTCTGAACAGTCGGAGCCCTCCTCGTCTGAACAGTCGGAGCCCTCCTTGTCTGAACAGTCGGAGCCCTCCTCGTCTGAATACTCAGGACTGAAGTCCTCGATATGGAGAGGAATATCAGTACCAATACGCTGACCATCGATTGTGCCCCAAGGGGCATCACTAGCTGGTCTGTGATAGAGCACAAGGACACCTCGTGAAGTAAAAGCATTCTCATCGTCACTTTCATGAGGCTCGCCGTTTCCTTCACCCCGGCGACGAGGATTGCCGCGACGATCGCCATCGCCAGCATCATTTCTTTCACCCCAGCTGCGCTTACAGCCACCTCCACCACCGCCTGGGCCACCTCCACCACCCCCTGGGCCACCTCCACCACCCCCTGGGCCACCTCCACCACCGCCTGGGCCACCTCCACCGCCTCGCTTAGCTCTATTGCTTGGGTCCGCTCCATTGCCTGCAGGGCCACCTCCACCGCCTGGGCCACCTGCACCACCGTGGTGCCCATCGCTGGCTTTAGGGCGCGGCCATTCGAGATGATACTTCGAGTGCATACTCTGAAACTTCTGCTGTGAGTCTTTCTCGAATGAAACAGAGTGAAAGCCCCTCTGCATATTAAACTCAAACTCAGTGATCCCTACAACTACAGGCTTCCCCTGCAAGTGACGCCTTCGCAACCCCGCAGTAAGGGCTTTGAATTGTTTGTTGAAGCTGCCTTCTTTGAATTGTTGGTTGCAGCTGCCTTCTTTGAATTGTTGGGAGCTGCCTTTAATGAACAACAGTTCCACTCGAATCGGATGAGAAAGGTTAATATATGTCGTTGCTGGGAAAGCATTTGCCGGATCAGTAGTCAATGACTTCGCATTCACAGTAGCAAACCGGTGATTTGTTTCCTCGGATGCTTCTTGAGTACTTGTCAAAAAGATAATGCCTTCGCGTTTATCATGATCATACTCGGCTAGGTAACACGGATGCCTTTTAGAACGTATTTTTCCTCTAGTTTCCGAATGAAACCAAACACTTGTGTCTTGGGTCACTCTTAAAGGATGCCATTCTGTTACTTGATCAAGGTACCGTTTCCCTTCTGCTCGTTCCGGAGAAGATAGGTGACGAAAGGAACGTAACGGAGATGGATGTGGAGCAAGGGAGTTGATCTCGTCAGGAAATGTAGCATTGGTACTATAGAATTTACGAGCCACTAATTTTTCATTTGTAAGTTCACACGCTTGCTCTAAGCTTGCATTAGATTTCAAGGTATAATGGTCATGAGTGCGCTTCATAGGCTGCTTGGACGCCATTGGTCAAGCTTGAATGGGAGGATGTTTCCATTCACAACTGATGACTCAGAACACCAACAAAGTTCAAAAGGATTACCTACAAGGATGTCTACTGGTAAAATTTGTCTACCCAAGTTTTGTAATAGATTAGACATCCCTTTCCTGATTCAATCTTCAAACGCTTGCCATCGAGCCTGCAAGATCGGTAATACAAAGTACTATTCTCGTATTAGAATTCGGTGTCATCCAATCGTCAAATGCAAGACTGAACATGCAAACAGAGTAACTTCTACAGGCCCATTCAGTGGACAATCCTACCAGTGAGAACCAAGAGATTTGCAGAAGGACCTCCCATAAATCGGACTGATGTTGCTGCACTCCAAGAAAAAATTATGCAAAAACAAACGAAATAGCTTTCTGCAAATCCTCATGAAACACTACTGGAAACCTGTGAAGATTCCACCAGACTTATTCCACCAGACCTTATCGAAATAAGAAGTTTGTGAAATAAGACACACTTATCGGAAATCCTGGAGAAAACTCCACATGTATCCACTACTGTCGAGTGACCAAAGAAATCCATGCTAGAAAGAACGTCGTCAAGAGACGCTCTGAGAAACTTTACCCACTCTACTATACCACACTCGGTTTGTGTCCAAAAAAAAAAGGTCTGAAGCCAGTAGTTGAACAGTCAGGACAGCATCTTAGTACACACAAAGGATGAGTTGAAAGAACAATCATCAAAGTTGGAAGTAAAGATACCTCATCCTTGGCCACTTGCAGGATCGGTAGATGCGGCATGGCTGGTGCAAAGCTCTGCACTTGAAATCGACCTGAGCCGCGGTTCCGCAATGGATCGAGAGAGAGAGAGATGAGCGAGGTGCGTGGAGAGGGTTACACTGTAGAACGGGGTGCCAAAATCGGTACACAGTGCTCCAGCTCGCATGAATAAAGAAGCCATTACTTGTTGTTCAACAGTCGTGGACAACAAGGCACTCTGATTTCACGGCAGACTGGGAGGGACTCGGTCCCCATTCCCTGGGGGAGGAAGCACCCTGAATTGTAAAATAATATTGTTGACTTCAGCGGCCACCGCACTCGGACAATGACACTGACATATCTACATTGTTTATTGTCACTAGCGAACATGACACTAATATCCGGGCGCGTATTAAGGTAGGCGTGTGATATGAAAGTGTTACACTACATCAGGAAACTGGGAGGCGACTACTAATTATGTATATTTTCCGTACAACTTTCATCCATATGAACTGATGTATGAGTCCTATATGGGGATTGTATCGGAACTGTACCAAGCCAATACTGAAAACATGCCAATGGTTTCTATACAGTATCAGTCAATAAGGTATCCATATGGGAATTGTCACCCGTATAAGAACCATCATGAAGTTGTATTGCTTTAGAGCTAATATTGCTTTTAAATGGGTCTACATCAATATGGTTTGTTTACTTGAGTAGTACTTGCAATGGTTCTAGTATGGTTCTTATACAAAGTTAATATTAATAGTTTGTTGGAGTTACCATATTGATTCAATATAGTTTCTGTCTCAAAGCCATACTAGTTTTTATACAGAACATATATGATTTTTGAGACTAAATTGATACCCAACCATATAGGTTCAAGGCTAAGTAATCTTTTAAGTTAAAATTCTTCTATTCCAGCAGTGTATACTTTAATTCTTGTCCCCCAAATGTGCATGCGATGTACCGCAGTGGATTAGGTGCAAATTGGAAGATTGGGTGCGGGTGGTGCAGTTGAGGGCGTGAGAGTCGACAGATCCTGGGGGCCAGTTCGCTACACAGACCAACAAAGTTTTTGATGTAATTTACAATTTTAATATATCTTACATTCCCTTAAATATATTAAGATAATGTAGATTTCGTGTAAGATATGAGACAGCTACATTACTACAAACGTAACTGAACCATACGGAAAGTATGCTGAATACCATATAAGAATCCTATTGAGTAGCTTGTATGGAAACTATATGGGTCCCGTTGGAAGACATTTTTAATACAGTTTCTATATGGAAAGTATATATCACTCCGCAGCCGTTTTTTCTATATGGGAAGAGTACTGATTATATACGGAATACCTAAGCCCGCAGTTTCCTGATGTATTTGTGACTTACATTGAGCAAGTGGTGTGTATTTATTTGTTTTCGCAAGTACTTGAGATGGATATTCAACAGTAACCTTGACACTATTTGTGGTGGGATCCAGCCCTTTGGAGGGATACTATGTCAAGTATCTTCAAGCCACTAGTAACTAACTAAAAAATAGCGTAGTTATGGTGTTCACCCTGGAAAGGGAGAAGTAGTATTGTTCCAATTTCCCCTTGTTCAGTGAGCACTGAGTTATTAGCATTAGAAATGAATACTTCATTCACGCTGATCTCTTAGAAAGGGACCGGAGTTCCTATCTATCTAGTTGGATATATTTATGACTTCACTAAGTTTGATTAAAATAGTGTTGGATACACTAATTTTTAACCATAACACTTATTCTAATTCTTGAAGTTGATATTAGATTAGTAAATGACAATTCTAACACTATATTAGCTCTATAGCAAAAGCTAGGCACTTCAACATTTTACAAGAGTACATTTAGTATTGTATGGAACTAATGAATAAGATGAAAGAATTAGGGCATGTTTAGACAGGAAAAGGAAGTCAAAATTCAAGAGATGGCGGCTGACATTAACACCCGGAGGGGTATAGTAAGTGAAAGGGTAGTGTAATTAGGTCCATCACTTTTGGAAAAAAATTCTACAATTTGTTATGAAATTCTGAAGGTGGACTTAGAGGTGTTTCTAAAGTGGCACCCTATAATATTCACTATAAATACATGGTACTATTGATTGCAAATCTATTATGTACATGTGGGTGGAAAAGCATATATCTCCATCATCCATATTGCTCTTTTTTAGAATAATATACCTTAATAATGAAATCAAATCATTACTATTACCATTTTTTCCCTCAAAGACCTAGTACCTTTGTATTAAAATTTCAGCAGACCTCCATGTGAATAATTGTAAGTAATTCTTTCAGAAATTGTTCTTTTGGCCCTCAAAACACTACGTCCCCTTTCTAGAACTCCAACTTTAAAGCGTACAATTTAACTATTGGTGAGAACTTTGAATGCTGAATTTGATATACACACTTACAAATTAGTTACTTATTCCAATGGTTTCATACTTGAAGACATGCTAAAATTTGAAAAAAATTACCTTGCTTTGAAAAAGGACATATTAAAGAAATTTTGGCACTTTTGTGGCTAGTCACCTTTTAGGGGTGAACCTGCAATTTTGGGTGTCCCTAGCTTATTTAACCCCTAAAGTTCCAAGGCACTATTTGCATGTTTTACCTCTAAATCAATCCTCTTTCGATGCAACGTGAGAATTTTCATTTTATGGTGTAGTTTGAGGTATGTGACCGGAGGATCCAATACTCAACTTCCACAAGATCATGTACACCAAATCTTAGACTAAAATTTCTCACTAGTTGTGCAATCACCCGTCGTTTTGACTTTGGCCAACCTCTAACTTACTATATTTAGACTGTGTGATGCTCAGACCTATTGTGAAATCTTGGCTTGTGCTGAAAGAGGGTAATATTGAGAGCAAAGTGTTGAAAACAAGCCTCGTAGCTTTAGGGGTGAAGGAGGAAATGGCAGTTTGTTAGAATTTGCTATATCATAAGAGCTCCTCGTACCCAGGTACTCTCAAACCCAAAGACTCCGTTCCAAGTGAGTAAATCCAACAATTGCAAAGATTCAGCCTCCCGAACCATTCTCGAAGTGAACACATTCATCAACCAAAGAAATGATCATCTCAAGAAAGTGTAAAATCTACACCGCAAACCAGATTTGAAATATCAAATCATGTTCTTAAGCTTTGAAAAGCACCAACAGGGCTCCCCGAACATTGACCTAGAAAAGAATGAAACGCTACACTAGGCTAAAGGGTGTTCAAAAAAGTGTTCAAAAACACCTAAAGTTTTCAAACCATAAACACTTCTCCAGTTACTGGTCAATAGAAACTCGTTAAGGATGTCCACAGAATCGCTACAGTTGCTGCAAAGAAAAGACCGCCATTGTACGATATGCTCTTGCAACCTGCATTGAACATTAAACACCGCTTATTAGTGTGAAAGCTTCATCCAATAGAGCCGGTCAATCCTTCACCTACTTCCTCAAAAACGAAGGCTATAACATATTCCTCATACTATGGCTCCACATACCTGATGTTTGATTCGAATCTGGTGAGCTTGGGGGTGAAGGTGACCTTGTACCAGGCAAGGTCAGATTCAAATTTGCACATCCTCCTTGCAGCTCACCTGCATAACAACAACAACAATCTCATGAGCAAAAGTGCAAAAAGGGCCATAGAGTTTCAAATCCAGCAGGTGCACCTTTTAGTAACGAAGAGTGATTACAATGGACTTTCAAGAGAAGAATTCAACTTGAACAGGGTAAAGGATCCTTTAGGTTGTGAGCTTACACTCGCTAACACAATATCCACCGGTTGTGTTGAGCACGTTTGTGTAGCCAGTATCACACACACATCTGATTGAAGTCGTGATAATGCCGTTCGAGACTGGTTCACAAGTGCCGTGTCCGCAGATACCCGGAACCAAGCACACTGCCATATCGCATTCTCACAAGCTTAGGAAGATGGCACACAAAAGACTCTAACTTACAGACTTTCATACTAGTAATGCAAAGATCTCGTTAAGATAATAAGATAATACTGTTCATACAAAGACCTCTTGAAACGATGCGATAAAGATGCAACTTACAGTTTGCGCTGGCGGATGTAATAGGTGAGCTAGAACTGGGAGGTGCAGCCGGCAAGTCTCCTGTGCAGTTGGCATTCAAAGTGCCTACCAATGAAACGGAAAGAATTAAGCACGGCATTGAGAAAACTGTATCCACTTAAGGCTTCTACTGCACAGCTAAATAAATCCAGCCAAAAATAAAAACTCCACCAATAGCTATTATTGCTTAGGGTTGGATGATCTATTGCTGAATGTGGAAAATGTAAGTGGGACGCGAATCTGCTTACAGTTGGGGACGTTGCAGGGAAGTGATGGAACTTCCAGAAGCGGAACGAATTTTGTAAGAGTAGCCCACCCGGGATTGCACTGGCACTTGTATGGAAACAAAATGCTGAGTACTACATTGTCATTTTTCACGCAAGTTCCTTGTTGGCAATCGGCTGTGGCACAGGAGTCGTTCGTGGATCCCGTCCCTGTCATCGAACAAAGTCAGCATATGCATAGTAATAATCAGAGATTCATTCCATAAATGACGCTTATAAACACATTTTGAAGTTGTTATTATACTCAAAAACGACAGAGAAGTCTATGAATGTCAAGAGACCCACATTTGTTAAGTTTATGCATTTTCTTCAGAACGAAACGCTCTTGTAGGAGTATTCTCCAGGTCAACAAATGGCAAATAAGTACGTTTCTGATAGAGTACACTGAGACCTAGATTACAGTAAGGCTTTACGGTTTCGAGTTCGAACCTGGCAAGGTGAAATGTTGCGTGCCTTGTGCAGCAACTAAAGCAATGGAAGCCCACAAAGAGAGCAGTACTACCGACGTCCTTGATCGATTCCCCATGTTTCCTGCAAGAACAACCATTCGCATCATCAAAAGACATTCAACTGAAAGTAGACTAGTTCTCGGATGTAGAGGACCGTAAGATATTGAACTGCATCCATACTATCATCGACACTAGTCTTGGAATCACTACGTCCTCTTAGAAAGCTATCAACAGAATAAAACATTACATTGAGTCATTGACTAGGGTTCATGGGCATACGAACACCATTGTGGGTACAGCTTTCAACTAATGACGATACCGACAAGGCCAGGAGTACACACATTGAGTACTGAAAGTATGAACTATACAAACTCCTGGAAGCGAGATCCACAGATCTCGGGGTCACCAACAAAACACACTGATGTTTCTAAGTTTCAAGCATAGTGGGAGGTAAAGGGTCCATAATGCGGAGAATGTTCGTACCGAGAAAAGCAAGAGTGCTGGTGATGCGCTGCGGTTCGAAGGATGCACGTTCCAAACTAGATGGTACGGTAGTGCACTTGTTATTGAGAGAAAATGGAGGATCAAGTGGCGGTAAGCGATATGGATGAGGGGTAGCTAGAACGTTTTCAAAGGCGTTGGCATTGACGGCAAAGGTAGGTGTGCCAGCGGTCTGTTGTCAACCTTCATCAAGTCTACCTTGAATTTTCTACTGTAAATGGTGGATACTTCGAAAGTACATGCCTTTCACATGTCTACGAGTTAGATCTGTGAAACATAAATGCTTGGAATCATACGGTACTGTATTCGGCACCTGGGTCGTACAGAACAGTAGCTTGGGCGGAAGCGACGGAGCCGGCAGTCCAGCGCCCCTGCCAAGCCCGACCCGCTCCCAACCCTCGGGCAGTCGGGCAACGATACTAGGGTCAGTGGGCAGCTTCTAGCAAAAACTATTCTGACCTTAGCAAAAAGTGACCTTCGCCGGAATCGTCTCTTTGCTCAAGAATTGCCTAAATGAGGTATTAATGCACAAGCTCTGCGATCGTTAATTGCAGTTTGCGGATCTTTTGAACCATCCTTTTGGGAGCACTTTACTGATTAAGTTTCTGGAGCAGCGATGCTTACTTTCTATGGTTGGAGTGAACGTTCCTATTTCCGATAAGGAAGAGAATTCTTCCTGTCTCTGGCATTTAAAATGAGCATGGCTCGTAGTTACTTGCAGAACTGCTACTGAGTGTACTTGTCGAGTTTACTCCCCACTGCTAGTATCCTGCACATGAGGTTTTAGAAATGGTGATCATAGCACCCTAGAAGGTGCAACTTCTGGGTTGAGCCTCTGGTATACATAAGTGAAAGGGAATATCTTTACATTTTTGAAATAACTTGAATGGTAAAGCAAGCAATATAAGAGTCACATGATAGGAGTACAAGTGTAATAAGAGTGTTCTGTACGAGAATCGCTAAGATGACCGGTACATACAAACAATCACCTCAGTGCATCATGCGAGACGGACACAATTCTCCTTTCGTGACTGGTGACGAAAATAAGGAAACCACTCTTTGAGTGACCTCATACCTATTACACAACGTCAGGATGTCAATCTGTTTACAACCTCTTGAAGCATCTGTTTCTTCAGGTAACGGTACTGGCGACTAAGCTGCAGAATATCACTGGCATTGCTATTCCTATCACTAATCAAAACCTTGTCTTCTTCTATTGTGGTGGGGAAAAGGGAGAGTACTTCAAGACACCGCAAGGCAGCAGAAATTTTGCCAACAAGCAAACCCCGCGTTGAGTCCTCTGCAGCCATGTAGACCTCGAGAAAGTCAGCCCAACAAGGGTGCCCACTAACCAGTGGCAGTGTGGACAGCTCTCCGATGTGGCTCTTCATGCATGTGAGAAAATTCGTCATAGAGACATTTGAGCTCGATGATTGCTCTTCGACTTTCATGGTCACTTTCGGTACCAGCGTGTTATTGGCCACTGATTCAAACAATGCGACTAGGCTTGGATCTGTTACACCTGAAAAGTAAACCGTCGGACCAGGCTGCACAGGAATGTATTGATACCCCAAATCCGCCCATAAGTTGACAAGATGCCACCAATCTCTATTCAGACTCGCACTTCTGCTCGAAACGTCTTCTAAGGCAACTTTAACAAGCTCCCATTGTTGCTCCCATTCCAACCTCTTGCAAAAGGCCACCTCACCCGGATTCGCATGATCCTTACAGCTCGTGGTCCAAGTATTCAAGAACCATCTTACAGCATCCTGCATTCAAATTGTAAACGATGTAAAATCAAAATTGGGAGTGACAAGGAGGACAAAAACTTAGCATCAAATTGAAATGAAGATTTATCTAAGTAAAGTACCACCTCTAAAGCATCAGTTAAGACAACAAAGTCACCATCAAAACCACCAAACTAAATTACTAAAAGCATCAAATGTCTTTGTCCTTCCAAAATCTGGAGTGGTCACGCTTGAATAGAATCTTGGAAGGAGATGCTCACCTCATATGAACTGAATATTCCAGCTACGTCAAAAGGATTGCCCTCCAGGACAAAACCTGAGAAACAAGGCAAGCTGATATCATACTCGCATCAATGATGACTATAAGCTACATTGATATGTGCATGTGCCAGAACATCATAACAAAAGATGATATTCTAAGGTTTGTTCCATCAACCATTGAGAGCTTAGGAGGTATATGGCAGCTGAAGAAAGGTGTTGCAGAACACAGACGGCATTCTTACCATAGTAAAGAAACAGATTGTCGTTGGCTCTAGGACCGAAGGACGCAAACAATTCTTCACCCTTCTTGATGCTACGTCTTGCGATTATTTCTAGGTTGCCATTCCATACTGGTTGCGAGATCCAATCGGCCTAAAAGATCATTGCCAACTGTCAGACTACTAAGACCCAGTAAGAGCTCATATTACATCAAAAGAATCTTCAGTTGAGAGCACTCAATATGAGCTCGAAGGAATCTAGAGTTGAGAGAACTAAGGAGATAGAAACTTAACCTGATAGTGATAGTGGTGGTTGATCATGTCCATGTACGGCATCATCACATATGGAGCAAACTGCTCATCAGCCATAACGGGAAGTGTAAATGCTCTACTGTGGACCATCATAGCAGCCCATCCTGTCCCGAACCAACAGGAAACCCCACGTCAGGTCGTAAAAAATCCAAGAAAACCTGCTCAAAGATCGGCCTCGAAACAAGAAGTGAAAAACAAAAAAAAGGTCTCTTTGTACTTACTGTACTGCTCGAAATCCGCTCCAGCAAGATCATGAGTACTTAACATGGAGTAACTCTCTCTAACTGATTTTCTCACTTGCACAAGCTCTCGCAGGGTTGGCCACCATTGCACTTCGTGCAGCTCCTGCATGACAGAAATTCAATTTTCTTATAAATTGATCTTCGCTGTTCAAAATGTGACACCCTCAGCTCAATATGGTAACGGCAAAAGACCAATTGTAATCTGATTATCCATGGAGAATCTAGCTTCTCTCAGACAAGCACGTTGCAAATCTAAGTACAAGAATGCTACTAAACTCAGGGACGCGTAAGTCACCTGGTTAACCTCAAGCTTTGCAACTAAAGAATCTACTCAAGCTTACTATAGCATGCATACACTCTAGAGCCTGAACTTCTCATCATGGCATCAATACAATAAAGAAGGCAGCCAGCACATGCACAATTAAGGGAGATGACAGCGGAAGTCTTACATGGTCCTCAAGGAGAATTGGAACAGTGATATTCTTGGGAAGAATATCAATATATGATGCCCATGCGGAAGAATTTCCTTTGACCCTGTTAAAGATAATCAAGCATGTCACAATGTATACTGAAATTCATTTGTAGTCCAAAAATAACACATGATCTTAAGGAGAATGACGTACTTTTCTCGAAGTAATCGAGCAGCTGCGCGGTCCCAACTATCGACCTCACCCACTACTATAGTCTCATTGTCATATAATCCCATCTTCAGCTGATCCCACGCCACAAAACAAAACAATATTGTGTCAATACTACATTCAATATAGTCAAAGTAAAACCAACATTCAATAGTCTGGAGATTATTATACCGGTAAGTTGCATAGAGTTTCACCACGCTTAATGTCCTTCAACACAACGACGCCGCGCACGAGTTTTCCATCTCCAGCTTTAAAATGCGTGATCTCCAGCTTTTCTGAAATTCGAAAGCCATTTCCTTCCATCCATCTAACAAACTGCATACAGATATATCAGCATAATAATCATTGAAGGATTTAGACTCCCACATGCTTGCTATACAAAATGGTGTCCCTCGCTAATACCTGAATTGTCCTGTCATTCACGCTCTGCTGGATGGGATTGGAAATAGTTGTATTTCGCTTCGCCTCCAGACAAGACAGCTGAGTGCTTGCTCTTTGCAGAACATTCTTGCGAGAGAGCCGATATCGGACAGCAAGGTAATCGTTAAAACTCATTTCTTCAATTTGCCAACGGCAGGTTTTACAACCAGATTCACTCAATCCTACACCTCCGAAGCCATCCCAGCCAGCTGCTGCTAAGAAGGCTTCATCCTCCTCCACGGTAGATGAGGAAGTTAATAATTCATCCACCCGCTTCTTCACAGCTTTCAACGAAGAGACGACGGAGTGTCCAATGTTTTCGTCTAGTTTCTTCAACGCCTCGCACTCAAGTGACCCGAATTGCATGAAGCCTTGAACCATGGCTTTCATAACCTCATCCCACTTCGTACCGTTCATGTTGTTCATCTCTACAATGTCCAAAAACTGATGTCCTACATCTCTGGCAAGCAGCTCCTTAGCATAGAAAAGGGTTCCAAGTATGCCGAGAATGCGAGAGTTCACGACACCATCAACTTCCAAATGAAAACTAGTTTCCCTGCTTGGCTTGAGTTGGTTGGAGAAAACCTCGTTTGATTCTTGGGCAACCCTCATTGTCAAATACTTATTATTGTTGAGAGCCCCATATGTATCCACGTACCAGTCCACCAAATCCTGAACCAAGTACAAAGCTCAATTTCAATAAGACATTCTAAAAAGACTAGATAGCATTCGTACGTGCATCCTATAATGAAGATATTCTTGAAAAATTCCTTACCAGAAGACCACCGAAAAGCGACACAGTGCTCTGATTTTTGTCTACTACACCTGCCAAAAGGCAAAAACTATACACCTTATCAGAGATGAGGAATGAAGAGCTTAGAATGCAAGAATATACACAACGTGTATTGTGGCATACGAAGACAAAACGTAGAAAATTGTAGTTCTCCAGCACAACGTGCTTAAGATAGTGAAAATGCACCTGTTCATAATTTTTAGAAATAAATCTGCAACTGATCTTATTTGTAGTACCAAGAAAGCAAAAAGTACGTACCACGAAATACGAAAAGGTCACTTGAATTGCTTTTGTCAAATGCCATCGATAGAAAGGCGTATTGTGGAATATCTTCAAGCGCTTCCAAGCGAATCTTTCCATCTATGAAGACAGCGGATACTGGTCCAGATATGTACAAATTAGATAAGATACCCATTGCAGCATAACAATTTCGCAGGAAGCACACTGAATAGAGCATCTACCTTTCGATATTGGCTCGAGAGAAGAGGCAAGAAATGGAATTAATACATGGCGCACAGACTTCTCAACAGCTATTTCGCATGCTGAACTGTAAACCACCGCCATTGCCCAAGCTGTCACACCAAGTCAGCACCATAAGCTCAAGACCAACTTTGTGTGATCACACATGTATAGGATTAAGAATCAGGAACAAAAACACTAATTCCTGAACTACAGAATTTAGGCTTCTGTACCGTATTCGCTGAACTTCGATTCAGCCGCTTCTTCCGTAGTCAAAGATTGAAATGACGATTCTATGAATCTTCTTAAACGGTGTACTTCCTCTTGCAACGATACATCTTGAATGTTTTTGAGTTCCTGTAAACAACTTAGCATAAGAATATACCGCTCAAGAAACAACTATTAAAACTTAAGCTAAAAGCATTAAGGAGTTGAAGGCTACTTACCAGATCTGTGAAAAACAGAGGCAAAAATATGATTTCTGGCAGAGCCTTAATGTAGGGAGCCCAATTAGATACATTGCCTTTGGCTCTGTTACAAAATAAATTCAGCAGAGTTAATACACAAAATATTGAAAATGGTCAGTTGCATTCAAATTTTGAGCTGTCGGAAGAGTAAAACCATTGAAGGATACATCGAAGGCGAGATAGATTACATCAGCACTGGCTTTCTAATGAAAAGATCAGAAGCATGCCTTTCACGTAGAAGTTTGGAAGCAAGGCGCACCTCCCAAGGAGCCCCTTGCAGTGAAGCACCTTCTTCGGAGGTCACTACATCCGACAAGCATGTATCCAGCTGCCATAGCCCAAGAACGCCTTAGGTGAAAAGTGCAAAGACAAAACTGGAGTTGTTCCTCCTTAAAATTACTCTTAAACAATAGTGCACCATCACTCTACACTAAAAGAGAGCAAGCACCGAGCCCCATCCATGTCTAGTGAAGCATAATAAACGTCTGGCTCCGGCAAAGACCATGAAGTGAAGAACTCCTTAATCTGGATCAAACAGCATAGGGCTCGGCGACTTACTGGAAGATCGAGAAGATTGTCTCCTTGCTTCAAAGGCACACTCGCAAACGATGCCAAAACCAAAGGACTCTCTGCCAATCACAAATTGATCAAATGTAAGAAATGTCGACAGGAGTGATGAACATTGAAGAATGTGGGAGGGAGGATCTACTACCTTGAGATTTGAAACCAGGCCTCTCGATGGGAGTAATAGAGAGATTTCGAGGAGTAGACGGAAGAGTGTGTTGGTGAAGCCAGTTGGAGTACTGTAGAGAAAGAGCAAAATGAGCGAGTGAGGTGAAAGAAAGAGGCATCTGCACTGCTCCTCTCTACACTAGGATATCGAACACAAAGGCACTGAAAGGATAAGCAAGAAGGAAGGTGTAAAAATTAGGGAGGGGAAGAGAAGGAGACCTGGAGAGAGGCCGCGAAGGGGGAAATCGGAGCAAGGGGGGTGAGGTGGCCAAGAAGGGACCAGCGGGCAGAGGACAAAGAGGCAACATTTTTGTTACGAAGGCGGTGAGCAAGCCAGGCGTGGGCCGAGGCGGATCGGTGAGAGTACACTTGAGGGGTACGACACGCATCGGCAGCGGCAAAAGGACCGGAGAGGCACATGATAATCGCAACGCAGATTGCCAACCTGCCGGAAGAGGCAGGCCGCAACGACGACGCCATGGCTCAATGAAGCCAATTACAGACTGCGACACCGGATCGATCTATGAGAGAAAAACAAATTACACGCTGCATTCATTCCAATACTATCAAGCAAAGCTCTTACGTATCTCCGCAACAAGAAATTCCATATCTATCAAAATCCACCGATGCTAACATTTTCATCTGCACAGCAAACCACCGTCATCACATTGATCCACAGCAAGAAGAACATGTCTAAATTAAACCCTGAAATCGGCACTCGTATCCAAGAATGAAGCCTGAAGACTCAAAGAATCCATATACACTGTCACCTAGAACCCTAAACCCTAAAGCCTCAGAGACTCCAAATTCGTTGGCTTCGAAGCACTAGGAATTGCACTGAAGAATCCAGAACTGATGGATCGTCGGCGATCTAAGACTAATAAATGAGTATCATGCACCGACCGACAGACAAAATGCACCTAATGTAATGTAAGATTCCTCTGCTTTCTTTTCGTTGCCGCCTCGACTAAATTCTAAAACTGAGGAACTAGAAAACGCAGATTCACAAGCACCAGTAAATTGTTCACTTGTGCATGCGAAGAGTTGTAAAAACATCAAGGAGCGTACTCAAATGCCGTAATGAATGGGCATCAAGGCAGCTGTAGACTCCGCCATCGCAGTACTTGTGCTCTCTCCCCGACGCTTGAATGGAATCTCTACTGCTGCTCCGATGGCGCAGCAACGAGCTCCCTGGTAGAATGGCTATGGCTAGTCGATGATGGCGATGGCGAACGTAATATTGATTGAGCAGTGGTCAGTGAAAATGTCAACTGAGAGAGAATGTGAAGAGAGCAGACACATTCGCGGATGCCAAATCGCCAATCACATGGAATGCAAAAAGCGTTTGCCGCCCCTCTGCACCGCTGACCTCATTTAGAGAGATCTACTATGAATAGAACATTGTTTACCGTGGAATGTTTACTGTAGAAATTTTACCGTGGAATATGAAAGTCTGCTGTAGGAACATAAATAAGGTAGACCATGCTAAATCCGTGCATTTAAGGACTACACTACAATTGGAAAGTTGGAATATGTGAATCAATATTTTTCAATTATAAATACGAAAAAATGAAGAAGTTTCCATATTTTTTGATATTTTTTAAGCACTTATAAAAATAAATAGAAAAATCAGATGTGACATGTACCACATTACCTAAAACCGTTCACATGCTCCATGTGCACACAAGGCACATTCTTCTACATGAAATCTAGAAAGTAGGCAAGAATCTAGAGTGGGTGGTTTAAGGAGATGCACGGATCTAGCATTGTCTACCTTAGTGTCAAGGTTTATTGTGAAAATTCCTTACCAAGTATTTGAGACTTGAGAAAATTTTGTACAATATCTCGTTGATGTAGACAGCGTAACTTACTCAATAATGGCGCAAATTTTAGCAAAGCAAGTGTGTGACTGTGAGCAGTTTTTGTTTATTACCAAGGGGAGTAGAAAGTTGGACTTGTTGGAATCATCATTACTGGGTCATTTTTGTTTATTATCAAGGAGAGTAGAAAGTTGGACTTGTTTGAATCATCATTTTTGGATCATTTTGTTATGTATGTCTATAGTTATGTATCTCTCTATTGCGAGGCTATCACTTACGCTAAGAATTTCTTAGAGTTCTTTTAGGTTCAAGAGTAATTTTGAGGTGAAGGTGAACAACTTTCTCGTTGGTAACATCTTAAATTAAATCGACTTTTTGATAGTATTTTCACTTCAAAGTTCAAATGATAAAATTCATAATTGTTTTTGAGTACAAATACATTACGATCTCTCATAACTCCAAATTTGATCCGCATGACCAAGTGAACAACAAGATTGTAAAGTTGAGATGTGAATAACTTACTTTCATTTCTATGCAAGAAGCTTTCAAAAAACTACGTTATTCCACTCAAAAATGGCAGAGACGTCTAGGGGTTAAAAACGACTTATTGAATTACTTGAGTCTCTTCAACATATGGAATAGGATGCTATAATTGATAATAGGTAAGTAACATGAAAGAAAGTAAGAAATTGTAGATTGAGAAAAGTTTTTTTTCTAATATCACATATTTTGACTAATCGTTGAAAGGGGTCGAAGGGCAAATATTTATGAATTGCTCTTCACAAACATCCTTGTTTCTCAATGACCATAGAGATATATTTGCGCTTTGACAATTCAAATTTTTATGTCATTTGAGACATAAAGCTCTCATGTCAATTTGGACACATTATTCCCGTCAACATCTTCTACAGTCACCATTATATGAAGATCCGAGGATGAGTTTATTTTGTATAAAACAAAGCATGAATGAATAAAATAGAGTTTGATAAAATGAGAGTGTGATGTCTCTACAAAGATGTGTGTAGCCTTTAGTTCACCATCTTTTACTTTCTTGAAATTTGTTGGGTTCAAGAAATTAGAATGTTCTTTAAATCTACTAGAAGTAGGAGACACTAACGATAGGGTCGGTAGCATGTGGTTTTAAGGTTCTTGAATAGTTGTACAAATCAATCTTTTCTTATTCTTAGCAAATTCAGTTGGACTTATGGTTTGTGCAAGCTCTCACAAGTGAATATACTTCTATACTTAGAGATTCTAAGCTCCACATTGTTTTGATGATGTAATGAGTAGGTATGCACTCAACAATTTGTGAAAGTGTACTGACAACTTTCAAAGCAAATGATTACATTGCTTTCACATGCATCGATAGCCTATTAGGAGAAGTACATTGGGTCGTTTCTCTATTTAATGAACATGATTTTTTTTAAACAAAGACATCAGTCACTAGTCAGTAGTCACATCCATAGCAATTTTGCAGTTTAGACTATACCTTCAACTTTATGTCACTACATACATTGTTATTAATCACTAGCGTTCATTCTATAGTATTATTTTTTAGTTAATACTCTTTGAATACGCGATAGCTATGAAACATTTCTAACTTCATCACTTACTCAAATTTCAAATTCTATAAATACATTGAACTTTCATGAAGTGTTGAATGGTTGTTATGAAGAATAGGCTCATTCTAAACAACAACTTTTGATGATAAGTTTTGATTTTGAATACAACCTTTAGTAGCGAGGACTAGACTCGTAGCCACAAGCTCGCCTATAAACGAGTGAGGATTGACAAGAGGTTAAGCTTCTTCCATAACGTAAGATTCTTCAAACCAGAAACTCATTCTTGTGTACAAACATGCTCAGAAATATCTCACAAACATCTTCAGCAAATACACATATATTCATTAAAACTTCATGAGGCATGTCCACGACCCACTTACAAAAATGGTCACTCACTGAAGTTTTTATGAAAGGAATCACCAAACAAGGTTTTGTTGGAAATGGAAAGTACCGTAGAAATAATCTGCAATTCTCCGAAACGGAAAGCACGGAAAGCACAGAAAGCACCGACTAAAGAAGTAATTTGCAATTCTGACACGGAAAGCACCGACTAAGGAAGTAATCTACAATTCTCCAAACGGATAGACACACAAACGAGCTCACTTTCCTAAAAGTGACTTGGTGGTTAAATTAGATTCAAATTTATTTAATAGCCGTCCACTTAGGAATCAAATCACACCCATTTAGTGATGAAAATTAATTGACATCTTTCATCTTACCATGAGTCATAATTACTTCCTAAGAGTCACTTCAAGCAATATGATTCACCCAAAGTCACAAAGCCACAAAGATAGGGCCAAACTTGTGGTTTAGTGACTTTGGGTAAGTCACAAAGCCACCATTTTTTCTAACTCACCCAAAGTCACTAAATCACAAGTTAGGGCCAATTTTTCTAGTAGTGTTTTTGCATAGCCTCACATCTTGAGCATAATTATTAACCCCTAAACGACCATGGTGTTTTGTGAGCTCAAAACTCCAAAATTGCAATTTCATACCACCTTGTAAACTTTGGAGTATGAGAATATTGTTTACACTTTTTTGAAGCTTTCAACCGTATGATCTTGAAGAAAACTACCATTAGAAGTAGAGGCTAAAATTTCAACCCTTGGATCTTTGCCATTTGTACTATTATAACAGTCAAAGTTGATGCAATCTTTTTTCAGCAAACATAGTCCACTTTGGGCAAAGAAAATGTGATGCTTATTACCTTAAATATCTTGTCCGTGTTTTTTCCCATGTATGTAACTAAATTGAGCACGCCCATGCAAACTTTTAGACACTCATTTTGCTTTTTGAACCTTCATGCAATCTATTGATTAGAAGAAGGTAGAAATCAAGGATTTGGTAAAACATGCACCACGTTTATTGTATATGGTTTAGGGGGGAAATGAATGGCGAGTATATACCATCTTGAGTTTGTGAATTTTAGACAAGAGAAATTCAAGATATTCCAAATTCTCAAATTTTGGCAAATTTTGAAAGAATAAATTATAAGACTCATTAATTGAGTTATCAATCTGAGAAATTCTATTTCAATATCTTTAAATTTATCTTTATTTTTAAAATTTTAGATATTTTTATAAATACTAAGCTATTGAGACTTCACCATTTTTTTGTGTAATTATCTTAAATTTTTCAATTCAAAGTAAAAGATGAAGTCTTGCAAAGTTTCTTACATCAAAGCAACCATGGCAAACACCTTAAAACTTTAGACACGGTGACCAAATGAAAATAAATGACTTCAAGGCTTTAAAGGTACCTTACTTGAAACTTTTAACCCTTAAGCGGGCCGAATGTCGAAAAACGACATTTTGGATGACAGAAACTTTGGAGAGCCATAACTTCTTCATCCGGACTCTGTTTTGGACGAAATCACTTGGGTTGGGTCCCAAGTCAAGTCTAGTTCATGTCATAAAAATCTCAGACCCATACAATGAAGTATGAATTAATGGCATGCATTTCAGTGACAGCAGCCTAGTTTTAGACATTTTTTCCTTTGTAAAATTTTGGGCAGTTTTCACCATTGCAGGGCCATAATTTGCACAAAGAAATTTTTCTCATGGTTTTTTTTTGTTCAAGGATGCTACTGAGATGAAGGTGAACAACATTCTAATTGGTGACTTTTTCATTGCAATAAGTCTAATGGTAGCATTTTCACTTTAAAGTGAAAATGATGAAATTATGTGATCATTTTTGAGTATTAATACATTATGATCTCGCAATCTATGAAGCCTCATGACTCAAAATTTGACCCACATGATGTTCAATATGTCTACGACAAGATTGTACGGTTGAGATTTGGATAACACACTTTTACCTCCACCTATGACAATGCTTTTGAGGATGTGTTCATTTTACTACAAATGAGTCAAACCATTTAGGGGTTAAGCATTGTTGTTTTTACACAGATGTAACCAAATAATAATAACTCTTGTAGAAAAGAATGGAGCTTTACTGAACAGATTTTTTCCATAGTTCATAGTTTCTTCACTATTTCTCATTGGTGTTTAAGTTTCTTACATTATTTGAGTTGAAAGACATGTATATCACACAAAAAAAAAACATCAATTACATCAAAGGGTACCAAACCAATAAGTTATTATTCAAAAAGCTTGGTTGTGAAAGAGATTATTGCAAAAAAATGAATGGGTTACAAAAAACAAGAATGGAAAAGTGGAAACTGGGAAGTATAAAAATGAGACCACTTCATAAGATTACCATCCTTATATGCTATAGGACGAACTTGGCATTTAACCCCTAAAAATCCAGGGGTTTCCTCGACCTCCAGAACCAAAAACTGCCATTTTTTACCTTCGTGGGGAAATGGAGAAACTTTTTTTTCTGGTTTTAGACTTTGAACCGTAAGATCTTGTACCTAACTTGTATACAAAGGACTAGTCAAAATTTGAACCGTTGGATGTTTGTCATTTGTGAGATCATAACAATCAAAGTTTGACCAACACTTTTTTTTGCTGCTGCGTGAGAGGCATTGTCTAAATGGTGCCAAGGGCAACTTGATGATTGTTATTCCAAATATTTTTCCCTCATTTTTTTTCATGTAGGTAATCAAGTTGGGTATGCTCATGCAAAATTTTAGAGACCAATTCCACTTTTTGACCTTAATGTAAAATATTTTATAAAAGAAGGTCTAAAAACAACCATATAGTAAAACAAGCACCACATATGATATATTTAGTTTGAGAAAAATCTCGACGATGAGAAGGTGCATTTATGATAATGTGAATTTTGAAAAAAAAAATCTTGGAAAAAATCCAAAATCTCGAATTTTGGCAATTTTTGAAAGAAAAAATTGTAAAATTACTAGAAATTGTGAAGATTGTTTTGAAAGTTTTGGAGGCTGCCCTTGTAAAAGTGGTAAACTTTTTGACTTCGGATACTTTGGAATTTGAATAGTAATTTGGTAATGAACATATTTCTAAAAAAAATAAATTAAAAAAATTATTTTAAACTGCCCGTTTAGGACTTGAAACCTAAAATTTCTAGGTGAAGGTTATAAAATTAAATTTTGACTTTGAAAATTTTACCACATACACATTACTGTATGGGGAGCACCGAATAAAAATCTTAGGCAAAAATATCAATTTAAATGCTTAAAATGAGCTGCCCGAAATCTCAGAAAACCGAATCGGTTTTCCTGGATTTTTAGGGGTTAATAATCCCCTTTTAGTGTACTTCTAAGGCCCTCTTTTCACTAGTAATCAGAAGCCTCCAACCAAACTGAACCTGTACCATACTTGAGAAGCCAATCCTCGAGAAGTCATGGTCTTGGATGAAGTGTAAAGTGAGAGAAGGCCAAATGCCCCTATCCGGAGCTTATTCAAGAATGAACTCAAAATATACTACTCCTTTTGTTTAAGAAAAACACCATGATTTGCTAAAAATTGTTGATTTTTTTATTGTATAGATTACTTATTGATATAGTTGGATATGGTTTGGATGGTATGAGTTTGTGAGAGAGATGTTTGAACCAAATCATGGTATTTTTCTTAAGCGGAGGGAGTATATGATTAAATGTGGTTTTCTTAACCAATGGCACTTCAGATTTTAGTTAGTCCCACCTCATTGAGGTAGACCTAACCACAAGTTAAGAAGCCCTTATAAATTGTGCACATTTTTTGCCATGGGAGACAATAGTGTTCGATGTCGCTCCTTCCTCCTCTTGTCCCTTCGACTCAAATTTGCTTGTGTTAAGCCACACTTCTTTGTCTTCTCAATTCCTAGGCCTCCCATTGGCTCAATATTATTTTCTCTTGGCATTCGCAACTTAATTTTGTATGAACATACTCAACTTAGTTATGTACATAGGAAAAAAAAGAAGCAGAATATTTGGGGAAACAATCATTAAGGCCCTCTTTGCACAAAGTAGACTATATCTCCCGAGCAAAACCATAAAATCTTTGCGTCAACTTTGAATAATGTGATCTCACAAATGTTATTAAAATTTCAATGGTACTTGTTTCTTATGGCTAGGTTCAAGATCTTACGATTGAAAGTACAAAGGACAATAAATAATATGACCCTTCCTCTTCCAACAAGGTGGTAGAGAGTCGCAATTCTGGTTTAAAAGGTAAAAGCCGCTTGGGCAAAGAGCGGGTAACAATATAGGTGTTCATGGTGCTGAAATGAATTGCTCAATATCCCTTAACCCTGAATTTGACATGAAAGCAAGCTTGTGAGTTCATAAGTACAGCTTCACCTCGAGGTTTTCTTGAAGTTTTCTTGACTTTTCCTCCACAAGCACATGTTGAGTATGAAGGAGAATGTGCAAAAAATCTCACATTGAGTATGTAAAGACTGTGAGAGATTTTCCAATTAGAAGTTCAGAAGCCGCTATGTAAGAAAAATGAAATGAACAAAGACCTCCTCACCCCGGAGGTGTAAGCCCTTGCTTGCGGCAATCCACGGCAAGTTGCGGCCAAGAGTCACCCTGGAGTCGAAGAAAAATCAACAACAATGTCTGCCCGTGCAGAAGTGCAAATGTGAGAGCTCCTTGTTGTGGCAACTTGCGATCGGGCCCCACCATGGCGCTTACTTGTGGCGCTATAAAGCTCGTCCGCCTCTTCTTATGAGCGCTTTTGCTAGTAACTTACATGAGCTCGTCCGCCTCCTCTTCTGAGCGTTTCTCCTACTGTACCCTTTGCCTAGTGATTGGTGCTAGCCCACAAAGTTCCACTTCAAAAGCTAACTATTTGGAAATTAGGTTTTTGCAAAGATGACCTATTTTTTCATCAAGTAGTTTTTCATCATCTCTATGTGGTTCTCTGGTGCCATACCTGGTAAGACTACCCCCTTGGTACATGTCTCTACGGGGATGGTCAAATGCACCCTTCTCATGGGAAATTACTTCTAGCTAAGGAGTACTAAAGTAGGCTGCTCAAAATCGACTAAGTATAAAAAATGGTTCCCTAGAGCTTTTAACACAAAAATACATTCATAGTTTTGTAGTTCGATTCTCCATTTACTTGGTCGCGGAGATTTTAGGATGTCATTTAAGGACACCATTTTAGTGACTCTATAAGTTCAACCTCAAAAACTTACAACATATTGTAAGAGAGTCCAAAATTGATGATTCCACTTGATCTAGTCTTCCACTAATTTTCCAATTGTACAAAAAAAAGCTCACAAATTTTTACTCAATCACAAATTCCTTGCCCTGAAATTTGTGCCATTATTGAGCAGTCCAGCTTAACCCCTAAAGGCCCACGGCCGCCGATTCGGCTTTTACGGTCAAGGCCAAAAAAAATTTACAGTCAACTTCAAATGTTATGATCTCACATCCAGTGATGATCCAACGGTTGAAAATTTTCACACTACTACCTATGGTAGTCTACTTCAAGATCCTACGGTTGAAGTTATCAAAAATTTCCAAAAATATTGGACGTACCCGCATTAGTACATAGTGGTCAGTGTTGGGATTTCAAGCTCCCAAAACATCATGGGCCTTTAGGGGTTAAACATCATGAGATTGTTGAAGACAACATGGAATGGCTCAAGTATGATTCTCCCCACCCTTAGATTTCTCATGTTAGTTTTGATTTGTCCCTTTTTCTTTTTCTTTTTTGAAAATTTTATTGATTGATTTTTAATTTTGTTAATTAATATTCTAAAGTTTTAAAAACTCTTACTTTGTACTGGTATTAATTTTATTGTGTCGTAACTATGATTCCTTAGGGAACAAGGTCTATAACCACCCACAAGCCTCAATACATGAATAATTGTGAATACATATAATGACCTCCGCTATAAGAAATAATTACAGAAAATAGTTTCTCTTTTAGTGAAATCCTTAATTTCAAGAAAAAATGAACATAAGAAAGATCAAGTATTTGCAAGGCAAAGACATGTTACCATGGTTCTCTTTTATAATAACATTACAAACCAGAATATGATTTCGATATTATATGAAGGAGTTATTATCCGCTAAAAGCCCTAAGAGGTCTTCAAAAACTCAAATATAATATGACCCTTGGTAACTCTAAAGAAAAAATGAAATTAGTGCTTGGAATAACTGCGACAGCTAATAGTTACAAATAATAATCATTTGAATTAAGAGAATCAAACTTTAAATTTCAATAAAAATGATGTTATTTTTCGTCAATTCAAAAATATTAAGGGTTGTCACAATTAAGAATGGCATGTTTCAAAAACTAAAAGACTTTGATAAAAATTAAGAAGTTAAGAGTCATTTGCTATTTACTTATCTTTATTGGGTTTTATATTTGATATCTTATAGGTTTTCATATTTCCATGTGTAGTATTGAGGTACTAATTTTAGCCAATTAGGTTTAAGCTTCAAAATGAGGTGGGTTCTAACTCTAATTTCCAAACTTCAAATGAAACCTTTTTTACAATGACATGTGGGGTTTAGGGCCACTTGTGATTCTCTTCGATCATCTCCCATTTCCTGTAGAGAGCAAACTTGAATATATTTAAAAACTTCTTGCACAAGTACCCTAGAAGATTATTCTATAAAAAACTCTTTAATCTTATTCTCAAAATATAATAGTTTATTCATTGACTTGCTTAATTTTGGAGAAGCTAAAACTTTCTATACCATTGGGCCTTTAGGGAACAAACACCTACAAAGCCAAAGCAAAGAAGGTTATTACACAAAGATGCATCAATATTCTCAAAAGTGGTTTAGAGTTGGATTGAGTGTCATATGAGGTGCTACATGCCATAGTGCAGGGTGGCAGTGGAGTTTGCGGATCAATTGGCTATATGGTAAATTTGCACAAGTGTAATATGTGTAGCCACGGTTGGTACCAAAAAGGAGTCAACACATAAGAGAAGTGCTTAGTCAATTTTAGAATCCTCCTATACGGAATGATGATAGAAGTGTAGTATGAGATGTAAATTATATAATTCACGATGCACTTTATTGCTTCATAAGGAAAACAATGTTATGTTCTTATTTGGTATTTAACAAACCACGAGTGATTTGATTTTTCTAAATTTTTACGCAAAAATATATATTCCAACATTATGTATCCGTTAATATATGCAATAAACTTGCAAAACCACAAAAGTTGCATATAAAATGAAAACTTGTATCAAGTGGAAAGAATCAATGCATGTACGATGTATGTTTAACCAAATTTGAATGAAATTATGATAAATCATCATGATGTTCTAATAATAACTATTCAAAGGTTGCAAGTCACAATTTACAGTATTTTGGTATGCCCTCTAATGTAGAAATTTGAGTATTGATGATTTGGTATACCTTATTGAATTTTTTTAAAAAAAATTGACATAACATTGTCCAAATTGACATTGCACTTATGGGTGCAACTTCAACGAATACGGTGTTAATATGTCTGTCACAAAATTACATAAAGTTCTACAAAATTCTACTAACTAGCATTCTGATACATAGAATCTCTCGTATATTCTTACCAAACAAGGTATACAATCATTCACACGAGTTAAGATTTATATCGAAGAACTTAGTTGTATATTGTATCATTTATATATATACATAATGACCGAAGCTGGTATTATATTCTCTTGAATGAGTGTTGAACGTGCAAATGCAACGAACAACTCAGTACAAGCAAAATTTTCTAAATTCCGGAAACTATTAAGAACTCGAGTTCTGCATTGGCCTCAGGCATTTGAGAGGTCGATCGTTTGCATAAATTTCTCTTTCCTAAGTGTGGATGAGACTGCTTCTACAAAACAGCATGATCCTTCAGACTATCACGATTTCGTTGGAAATAATTCTTTTTGCTGTTGATTTTCTTTGCATGATTCAGCCTTGGACACACGGTTGCCATTTCAACACACACAGAGATCTTCCATTCTGCCGAAATGTCCGTCAATTGCAGAAAATCGCTATTCGAAAGAGCAGTTTCAGAATGTGCAGCCTGATTTGTGACATCACATGCATCTTGAGAGGGCAACAAAAACGTCTTCAAGTATACATTAGGATCTGAATGAAATAAGTATCATTTCAATTTCTTTGTCATCCTGGTAAGGAAGTTGCTCAAATTTGTGTTAAAAATTAACTATGTTGGTGCATTTGTGAAATTGAGTTCATAAAAATTAAAGAGAGTTGCTGCCACACTATTTTAGTGACTGTGTTCATGAAACTTCACACTAACATCAGTTTGTTTGCAAAATTGTGATACTTTATGACTTCAAGACAAACATGTGAAATGAAGATTTTCACCCCAATTTGGAAAACTTTAGAACTTTGTACGAATGAACAACTTTATGCATTATAAACGTTGGGTTTTTTACCACAATACATTCATATTTATAAGTTAATGAGAATTTCTGCTTTCAAAGTACATGCCACTAGTGTAAACCCCTATCATGAGGAGAAGTGATGTTTTAGTTTCACATAAGAGCTGTAAATTTCTACTGCTCTACTTGGATGCAAATAACATTGTTGATCTGCTACAACACTTAATTGTACTACAGAGCTCTTTACACTCTATTTGAATTTGGCTTTGGTATCCTACCATTTCAGTTTTGGCCTTGGACACACGGTTGCCATTTGTTGCATGGGCAGTTCGAATCTGTCGATGGATCGCAATCGTTTGCAGGAAAGGGATCCGGAATGCTTCGTGGGTCTGGAAATGGAAATGTGTCCGGGTCCGGTTGTGGGAATGTGCTTGGATCGGGCAAATCAGCAGGATCAGGCAAAGCGGCCGGGTCGGGAAATGGGAAGGGGAATGGCTTGGGGTGGTGCTTGTCAGAAGCAAGCGGAGGAGAAGCTCCAATGGCTTTGAAGACGTTGTCATTTGATGGGGCTGGACTTGCAGCATCAGAAGGGCTCAAATTTGCCACAGGCGGAAGGGATCCAAACGGACCCACCTTTCTTGAGTAGAAAGGGGTTGGCGCAACAGCATTATTGCTTTGTGCTAACACCATGGAATTGGAGAGGAAAAGCATGATTATTGCACACACCGCAAATAGCTTCCTCCAGATTGAGGCCATGGTAAACAAGTTGAATAGAAACTAGGAATGCGGGAATACAAGGATATGAAACGAGAGCGGATAGAAAGGCTCAAGTAGAATAGAGAGGAGGGGAGAATAAAAAAACGGGAGGGAAGGAGAGAGATGAGAAGAATATGAAGAATGAGACCCCTGGCTGGGTCCTCCTCCTTATGTACCACCACGGGAGACTTTTACATTATCTTTTACGTTGTCTATTATTTTACTTCGCACTTTAACCTTTACTTTACTTCGCACTGTAACCTTTACTTTACTTCGCACTGTAACCTTTACTTTGAATGTCCATGAGAAGATCGTCCCAGCACAATGTAAAAGCTAATTGAATTACGTAGAAGCAAATCGAATAACGTAGAAGCTAATCGAATAACGCAAAAATACTATATGGATGAATGAGCTGAAACGTACTGAACTAATAAGTACTGAATGGATGAACGAAAACAAGCAATATGAAGCTACACACTGTTGAAACAACGAAATTAACTAACACTCGTTATTGAAATCAGCATCTGTCGTAACTCATTCGAAAGTTTCCTTGAACCCAACACAAATCTCTAATGAACAGTATGACTGCCTCTTTATACTTTCGTTTCTGATAATCTTTATGCAAAAAAATTGTACTAATATAAAACTATTACGACCAGGAGGCAAATGTCCTTGGCTATTCTTTGAACACGTCAGAAGTGCTTGATTGAAAATCAAGTTGAGCAACGTATAAAAGAATCTATAAAAGAGTTTGATCTGAAGAAGAAATACTAATGAGAGCGATTGCAGATTCCAACACTCATGAACTCAAAGGCAAGAATAATATGAATAGTTCTCAATCCCGTGACATCAGAGAGCCATCCGATTCCAACAAGGTCTGTATAACCCCACTCATCTCAGAAAGTGCAGCAGTAGGATGTTTGCGCTGGACAATTGAATGTTCATTCAGAACCCTATTTCAGGCAAAATGTACGGTATGGTACACTAAAAGGCAGTAATGTAATGTAATGTAAAGTGCTAAGAAATTTGAGGGTTCTCTGCACAGCACATGCCTGGGACCTCAACGAATGGCCTCAGCAGTATCGTATGAAAGTGAGTCGCACTTGGACCCTAAGTTACCAAAGAGACATGATCTACATCCAAATTTTCGATGCGGTAGCCATCCACAGAACCTGTAAAAAGCCACTAAGGCGATCAATTCTGATGACCCACGAATAAAAGTAACATAGGTGGAATTGATGTTCTACAGTGCAGAATAGGTAGCTGTATTGCACATTCATGTAATTACAAACATAGAGTTTTGAGTAGGAAGACAGGTCCTAACAAACGCAATGAACTCACATTCGGTAGAATGTTCCTCATGATACGAGCTCCGACATACGGCTATCAGAATCGTTTAGGCACATCATCTTCAGAACGCCAAACTAAGAATTGGAGGGAGTCCACAACTTGATTGTTCGATCATGAGACACTGTCGTAATGTGCCTTCCATCTGCAACAAGCAGCACATTAGATTAGTAACGTGCAACGAGTGAGATAGTTTTCTAGAGACAAAATGCTAGGGTGAGCCATCCAGCTATCTGCCCTATTATCATGATAGTGCCCTAGGTTGATACGAAGGATACTTCTCTCTGTCCCTGACACGAACTCCACAGACCGTATTTGTGTAATTCTAGAGAGCCAAGGTGAGATCCTAAACGATTATACAGTCGAGTACCGTTGCAGAAGCACCTAATTTAATCAACGATACCTGTCAAATGCTCTGTCCCCCTACATTGTAAGCGGAATTTACAACAAACGGCTATCTACAAGGATGGACAAGTAACAAAAACTAAACCAAAGTACGTTATGCGATGGCTGGAAATTCTCACGTGGAAAGAAATGGCCTAAACCAAAATGTCTTACCTGGCGCCACATCTACTCCAGAAACCTTACTTTCGTGACCAGCCAGAGTCTTCACCGGCTTGAAATCACGTGCCGACCATATCTGCAACCAAGTATCAAGACAACTCTAATCAACAAGAGCAAACAGCTACTACACTTCAACAACGAAACAGGAGTATACGATAAAAAAGACCAGAGATAAATCTACTGATGACAATTATCCTAGAGAAGCATTGGATGTTTGAATTCCTACAGACGAGCACTAGCCAAAATCTGCAGATAGATAAGGAAGAAATATACCCGTGATGTGTTATCGAACGAGGCTGTCACCAAGAAGTAACCATCTGAAGGCTCGTATTTGACTTGAGAGATTAAAGAGTTATGAGCAGGAATTATGTAAAGACACTGCCTCTTCCGCAAATCCCATACCCTGCATGTATGATCATCACTACCCGTCGCCAGATGGTACCCGTTCGGCGAGAAATCCACACCATAAACCTGTCCCAGCACCAACCCCCAGCTACAGTTAGTTATTGAAAAATGTGCAAAAAATCAGGTTCAAGCACCGGATGTGAACGGACTTACAGCTTTCACGTGACCTTCCAAAGCCAAAATACTTTTCCCAGATCGTAAATCCCATACACGAGCCAATGCATCCATGCCACAAGATGCCGCTAAAGCTCCATCCTGCTGAAAGGCAATGCCATAGACACTGCGACTGTGGCCCTCCTGTAACAAGAGTTCAATGCCCGTGCTCACGTCCCAGAGCCTCCACGTTTTGTCAAAACTCGCAGTTCCAATGTAGGCACCTGAAGGGTGGAATGCAATCCTGGCAAGCCGATCCAAGTGACCTTCATAGGATTGAAGCTTCTTCCCTGATAAACTCCACAAGACGGCCGTCCGATCGGCAGAAGCTGTTGCAATGTTCCCGGCCTCGGCGTCAAGGCTCTTACAAGAGTGAGGATGGAACACAACGTCAGTCACTCGCTCAGAGTGATGACCTTTCAGAGTACCGACCTGCTTCACATCCGGCACACTCCATATCTTCGTCACACCTGTCCAGGAGCTGCACAGGGACAATGCGGAGCATAGTTGGTACATCTCCAAAACCCTAAACCCTTGCTGAAGGACCATTACCAGCAAGGAAAAGTTTCTCAAAAAGACTTCAGACGTGTAGAATATGCTTGTCAGACATGATACAGCATCCAAGAATGAGAAGAATAAATTTCCTAACCTTCTTCGATTGATACTGCAGAGATTGAAGAACAACCAAAGCCTAATGTGCTTACTCAACAATGCTCCCTAAACCCTAGGACAAGGAAAGACCAGGGCAAGGGAGCTTACGCAGTGGCGAGCAAGGAGGCGTCCGGGGAGAACGAGCAGGAGGAGAGGGGGCGACCATCGCCAATTTCGCTGCAATCCAGGGAGGTAGTGGCCATAGTTTTCAGCACTTCCTCCATTTCTGCATCTTCGTCCTCGTCCGGGTCATCCCTTTTCCGCTTAGCCCGCTCAATGCGAGCTCGCGAACGGGGAAGGGAGAATTCCAAGACCTGTTGGCGGCAAAGTAGAAGCTCACGGGAACCTTCCGTATAAAACAACTGCAACGGCGGGACATCATCGGCTGTGTTGTCGGGGACGCTTTCTTGCGCTTGCATCAGCTTCTCAAGCTCGCCGTCCGCGTCCAGCTTGGCCATGATGGCGCGCAGGCGGTCACGGCGCTCCATCTCGCGCTCGCCGGGGAGAGTGACGGGGTGGCCGAAGTAGGAGAGGCGCTCTTGGACGGCGACATCGTTAGTCGGGACCGCGAGAGCCGAAGCTCGCCGTTTCATCTGCAATTGTTGGATGAGGTGGTCCTTGCGGTCGCGAGCGCGCTGGCTGGCTTCGGAAATTTGGTAGGCATTGGTGTCCGGTGCTGCGGAAGGGGGCGCGCGTGGGGGAGCGGCTTGCGGAGCGGGAGCGGGATCAGGCGAGGGATCGTCATCGTCCTCGGAGGAGGAGGAGGAGGAGGAGGGGTCGGAGGGGGGATGCATGTCCACATCGGGAGCAGGAGGGTGCTCCGCATCCGCCATTGTCACCAGCAAATGAAGCGCGGCGAAGGGCTAATGGAGCAACTACGACACGAAGAGCAGTGGCGGAAGAGCAGCAATCGGGTGCCCTAAACAGCCCAACTACACGCCCGGCTTGCGAAGGCGGGCAAGTGAGCATCAAAGAAAACTCGCCGACACACCAGTCTTGTCCACCAAGCGTATGATACTGTGAGTCAAGAAGACCAGGGTTGTTTGGGAGGGTGAACGATTCTTATTTTTATTTTTATTTTTTAAATATGAACATCAAAAATGGATTGGAGACTTTTTAATTAGCATACCTGCATGGCAATTTCGGTGCCGAGTAATCAATCAATTTGGTGTTTTTGAATTCCACAAACCTATTTTTCTCCCAATTCTCATTTTTTTAGGACAAATATGTCCGTTCTATTTTTAGAAAATTGGGGGTTTTTGGTGCCAAAAGATAGGACTTGATTTATGCCAAAATGGCCATGCAAGTACAATATTTCAGATGTAACCTTAGTGTAACCATAAAATGTAACACCTGAACACAAGACTCGAAGACTCAACTCTTCCTACTCAACCCCACTTCCGTGTATGAGATGTGACCCTAGCCACTCAAGAAGCATAATGTAGCATGATCAATAACAGCGCAATGTTGAGGATGGCTCACTAAAGGTGATCTCCACATGAGGTATATGATAGTCTTGGATGCTTATTTATGAAAAATTCAATGTGATCATTTTGGACTGTGCCAATTTAGAAATACATATAAATTTTAATTTTAAAAATGCATAATTAGAAGGGTCTAATAATAATCCAATAAGTTCAATCATCTGTTTAATTTGCCAATGCACATAAATTGGTTACACTTCATGATGCAAGTAAGTATCATCACAAACAATCAAGGACTAGTGAAACTCATATCTAACCAAGTCCATTCGAAATTGCCAAAGAGACAATCTACTCAATAGATCATTTACCAATAACCAATAACTTAATCCTCATTATTACTTAAATTGTTATACACATCTTGCTAAGCAAGGCATTCAGGGCTTCATACACATAGATCACTTCGCTTGCTATAAGGGACTTACAGGTTATCAAACACCAACTATTATCCCCAATTATAGCCCTTTATGCTATCGTATAAAATTGATACCTGGTCATTGAGCACTCCTGTGCAGTATGACCATTGGTAATCAACCTGATTGAGAGACTGAAGTATCATCTCCCAATGTTTTCAGATCCCGATGTCCCTGAGAGAGAATGGGATTTACCAAGCCTCAATCCAAGGCCTGACATCCATCTCATGGGTCCACGCCGATTTCGGTTGTTGATGAACGAACCAATAGATGTCTCCGATATCACCAGGATTTAACATTCCCTGCTTTTGCCGCAAGGAAGCATTGTCCTTGATGAAACCTCTCGTCCACTGGGTGTCGATTGGTCCATCTATAATGAGATGCGCCACATGAATGCCTTTGGGCCCCAGCTCCCTTGCCATGCTTTGCGCCAGCGCTCGAAGACTGAACTTGGCTCCTGCAAAAAGTGCGAACAAAAAAAAAGGGTGAGACACTGACAGGAGGTTGAGATTCCAAAAGAAAGAGAAAGTGGTTGCAGAGAAGCATTAGGTTGGCAGAGAGGTTGCTCAATGCACGCATACAATCAACACTTCATTCTCACCTCAATTCTAATAAAATGGCAGTCGTTCATAAGAATGGCACTTTCAGGAGGTTAGGATTCCAAAAGAAGAAAGAAAGAGAGTGTGGTATTACGAAGATAGTGAGGTTACAGAGAAGCATTGGGTGCTGGATAATGGGATTTAGAGATGCCATTTTGGTAGCATTTGTCACCAAAGATGACATTCTGTGACAGATATGGTATGTCAAAATGGCGATTCGAATGTTAACGGAATTTTCGACTTCTGCAATAGACAGCTTGAATACCTGCAAACGCCGCATAACCCGAGCCTCCTCGTACACTGGCCGTTGCTCCGGTGAAGAATATGGTTCCATGGCCACGACCTACCATCCGCTTCGCTACCTCACGACCAGCCAGAAATCCAGCGAAGCTCGCCATTTCCCAAACCTACATCAAAACTCCACACCCGTAAATCACCCCAACACAATCATGGTGATAACTGGAACAGAGTCTCGGTGCAATGAAGAATAAACCAAACGTGAGGAAAGCAGGCGGAACATTAAGAATCAGATATGGACCTGTACATACCTTGCGATAAACTCTGGAGGTTGTTTCCAAGATACTGAAGTTCACATTTGCACCAATATTGAAAACTAGCACTTCGATGTCACCAATATCCTTTTCGATCTGCTCCACCAGAGCCACCACCTGGTCTGCAATGCTAACGCTTCGAACCAATCGGTACAGCAAAAGATGGATGATATCACAGAACTATCTTAATATCCTCAAAACATGTTACTACAGGAGGAAGTGTTTACTTACCTTCCTTTCGGGCATCAACTCCGAAGGCATGAGCTTTGCCTCCACTCTGGATGATGTCCTGCGCAAGTTCATCTAATTTATCAGCCTGCCTCCGCACAAGGCACGCAGTGTAACCTTCAGCGGCGAATTTCTTTGCAATAGCACCTCCAGTAGCATCTCCAGCACCCACAACGAGGATCACACGCTCCCTCTGAACAGATTCCGCTTCGGCCTCATTTCTATCTGCATCATCATCAGCTTATAAACCCTAAATTCAACCTCCGTAAAAAAAACTACAGCAATCAAAGCTGAAATCAAGAAGATCTGTCCACAAAAATGAGTATCACTAACCTGAGGCACTGGTGGGCACAACCTCGTAGAAGCGATCGCGACTGTCAAGTGGCGCCTGAGGAAGTGGATGCAGATGGCGCATGATACAGCTGATTCTTCTGGCTGCAACGCCATCTTCCATCTTGGGTTGTGGTGTTGCTAAAGCTACAGATTACGAAAAAACTAGTGCAGGCATTAATTACAGTGTGTGGCAAGATCGATCATGTCCGAGCTCACATTTCCAGGCTCGAATGTATGTAAGTTAGCTCTCGAATCAAGTGACAATGTTGAGAAGCGAGAAAAGTAACCCAATTGCGTGGGTGCCAACTAAGCTAAGTTAGGTGAGGTAAGCTACGTCTGCAAAGCACCGCACCGAGCACCGCTGCGCGGATAAAGCTCATTGTTCTACTCACGTGGTGCCTTCGAAAGGACGCTCGGGCCTTGCACAGCAATTGCTCCTGAAATTTCGCTGCCTAAATTCTAAATATCCTTGCAACAAGTGCAGGTTTTAACCCTCAAGCCCGAAAAGGCACGAGGGGTAGCAACCTTCACCCATTTTGAGGATTTATACAAGATGGTCTGAAAATTTGTAACCTTAGTATATTGAGGAGTACGACGGTAGTATAGTCAGAAAAGAGATTCAATTTTTTTTCATTGTGTAGATTGGGAGATTCATAATTTTGAGGGAAAGTTTTTGGATAAAGGACTTTGATGAAGCATTATGACTTCATACAATAATGAAAACACACCCTTTGTTGAGAATAGAGGTACTTATCACTCTCCTTTTTGTTTTGAAATCATTTGAGGTTCATGATATCATTTGTGAGGCTTGCATTTGGCAGAGGTATATCAAAATTTTTTGGATACTATATTAGTGATTTGAACAAGTGTGTAGTGAAGGGTCGTTTGGAAGGACCTTTTATTTGATTGGTACTTTAACGCAAAGTGAACTATCCATAACTACCATCTCTATTCTCTTCTTGTTTAACATATCATTGTAGATAAGTAACTATATTTAATTGGGAATTATAAAATATGACTAAGAGAATCACAAGTGACTTTCACACCCTCCTTGCCTTTGTTTACAAATTGGAAAGTTGGGCACTTTCACGAGCTCCCCACTTCATACAAAAACTAAAACCTCAATCCATACGTTGGCCTCCAAATTTTTCATGAAGAGAACCTTGTCCAGTTACCTCAATGAAGAATTATGGCTTCAATTCTAAGTTCTACTGAGTCAAAAGTGTCCTCTTGATGGCGGTGACTGTCTTTACGCTGCCGACATAGTCACGTAGTATATTCTGGTGTCCACTGTTCTTAATGTGATCCTAGCAAGGAAGCTAATATGCAAACCTTATAGGGACCATGACGCCTTGGTCAATTAGAACCTTTGTCGTAGATGGCGTAGTAGCAAGTATGTTAGAAATCACAAACTTGTTTCATTGTGCAATTTAGGTGCACGATGATTTGATGGTTGTACATAGATCTCACTTTGAAAGTGACTTCATCATTTTTCTCAGTAATATCTAAATGGATGCAAATGAGCAACTTTGGTAGATCAAGTTCATGTCTTAATAAGCGTCCTGAGCAATTCTGAAGTCTATTGTGAGGATAGCTTGGTGGTTGTCCATGCTACTACTCATTCCTTTGCGCCCATTGTTTGCTCAGTCCTCTCAATGCCATCAAACTACTCATGTGTCGTACCTTGAAAATTCTAGAGATATTAGAGTCATTTGTAAAACCATCCTTAAGTCAAAGCTCAAGGTGAAACTGCTATTGTATGTATTGTGCATGGAGAGTGCCAAAAGGAGTTTTGCTCGATTTGATTAACATTCTAAAGTAAGACTTTGGGAAGTAAGGTCAAACTTAACTCAAGCAGGCCTAGAGCACTTTCATACTCCTTAAGGTATACATTGAGTTCCATAATGCTCCCTCAAGCTTACGACTTTATCCTCCCTGAAGGCTAGTCCTTGGTGGCATTACTATAACCTTTTTTGGCATCCTTTATTTTGAGATTTTGAACAAGTATATGAACCCCCAAGTCCTCGTAAAGTAACTTCAATACGCTTGAGGTATACAAATCTATGTGCACATGAAAGTATGAACTAGCATAAGCCATACTTTGAGCCCTACTCCTCAAACAAGGTGTTCACTTTTATTTACACAACCTTCTACACTTCGAGATCTTCCCACACCAGTAGAAAGAAAGAAAGGAAAAGTGCACAAAAGTGTTCACTTTTATTTACACAAGCTTTTACACTTCGAGATCTTCCCACACCAATAGAAAGAAAGAAAGGAAAAGTGCACAAAGACTCCTTTGACAACATGAGTTCCTCGATTGTTACACTTCCTTAACCCTTAAATGGCCTTCCACTCCCCAATGGGCAGCCCGAAATTGGATCTCAGCATCTTTTGGACTTGGGCATCATGAATAGTGCACTTTTTGAACTTGGGCATCATGAATGAACCAATCAATGATGAGCTTGCAACCTCCTACAAGGTTTTGTGCAACCCCAACCTACCTACCACAATCCTTTCAAATCACATATCTCTCATACAAATTGTGATTTGGATTGTGAAATTTTACTATGTGGATGCATCATAAGAAGGTGACCACAATGATATAAAAATATAAGCAAAAAGTGAAGAATCAAATGAGCTACAGAGAAGATTCTGCAGGAAAACAGCCCGAGGGGCTGACAGGGCCGTTTAAGGGTTAATAATGACGTATCGCGCCCAACTGGTTGAGGCCATCTAAGGTAGAATGCCCTTAAACCGTTCGGCCCCCCTGAAGCGCATGCTAGACTGCCTGTTAAACCGCCCATGGCCTGAACCTTTTTGCACCCACGGCAAAAAAGAATATTCTGAAATCTGAGGGTTCATAGTGACTTGATCTGGAATCTTTTTGCACGGTTTTTGCTACATGCGTGACCCGCCACAAAGGAGAGTCTACTGAGCGGTTTAAGGTCATGTACACTTTTGACTTCAAAAATTTGTGGTAAATTCATCTTTTGCTATTTAATTCTGGAAATTTTTGCGTTCACTCTCCCTCTTGTTTCTCCTTCGAAGAAAAATTACAAACAATACACACGATGTCCACAACCATGCTGAATCTCTTATTTGAGCGGTTTAAGGGCATTCTACCTTACGTCAATGATCATGTGATCCATTTTCCCCCTAGAAGCTTTTACAATAATTCAATTGTAGGAGATCATTCATTGTGTATCTGTACGATCGTTCGTTCTTTTCGTCAAATAGTCAAATAGAACATGCTATTCCAGTACTACTAAATTCGCAAATACTGTGTTTAATGCACGATACATCAACCCAGAAATTAAACTTGAAGACAGTGTCTGCAAACGAAGTTTTGTGGGAGGAAAATCTTTGCTCAGTTTAAGTGTAAATATCAGTATACACTAAATAAAATTTGAGTGTCAATGTGACAGTAGTATAGAGGGTAGTCACAGCCTGACTACAAACTAACTTAAGCGCATAAATTTTCCAAAAAAATAATATGATGATTGCATAGAAGTAAAAAACTAATCATTCCTCGCTTTCTATAGACAATGTGTAAGTGTGTGCTGATAGCTTCTTCTACTGGCGCAAACTCTCAACAATGTACGACGCGTACAAGTTCCTGCACAGCATTCAAGCATCGTCACAGTTTAGTTTATACAAGTTCCTGCACAGGATTCCAACAACCTCACAGCTTCAGTACACCTTTTCACATAGAAAACTATGCACCCAAAATAAAGCCATCAAGTAATTGTAAGTGCATGTTTGGTGTATGAAAATTTGAAACTCAAATCTTACATGGAGTGGCCGATAGCGTCAATCGCAGCCTCGTGACCAAGGAAATCGTTCACAGCAACTTCCTTGTTCTCATTCTTCTTATCTGTCGAATCATAAGAAGGTTTATCAGTACAAGCAGACAGAGCAGGGATTAAATAACTATATGTCTGAAGCTATGTCTTTTCTTTACAAAAAGAAGCATGAAGAGACTTACAATCCTCGAAAAACCGACGGATTTCAGCCAATCTGTGGGGAGGGAGCTCGCTGATGTCCTTGAAGTGTCTGTACTCGGGATCGTCGGCACAGACAGCGATGATCTTGTCATCCTTCTCACCCTGCATTCGTTCATTTACAAGTGAATGAGCATATGGCCGATTTATAGAGGAATAAAAGCAAGAGTGTAATATGGAAGGGGTTTTTACCTGATCAATCATAGGCATGAGTCCGATGGCACGAGCACGGAGAAAGCATCCGGGCAAAACAGGCTCCTGCATGATGACAAGCACATCGATGGGATCCTCGTCTTCACAGAGCGTGCGAGGAATGAAGCCGTAGTTGTGGGGGTACACCACCGACGAGTAGAGGATACGATCGACCTTGATCAGACCACTCTTCTTGTCGAGCTCGTACTTCACCTTGCTTCCCTTTCCGATCTCAATCACCTGCACAAATAGCACATTCAGCGAATGATAAAACCGTTCTCAGGGTGAAAGATCATCGTTGGTAAACGGATGCGGAGCTTACGGCGTTGAAGATGGCAGGCGCCTCAGGGCCGATTTCAAGATCGTGCCACGGATGGGCAGCCACAGTGCGGCGCTCCATGGTGGAGAGAATGCGCTGGTTGAGTGGCGTACTTTGGAACGTCGGCTGCTTGGAAGGCGTCTTCACTGCTGGCGCTGCAGCTGCAGCCCCGTTCGACGACATAGCTTCCTCGCTACCTGCAATATCCAAACAACTTCAGTCCAGAAACACAAAAGAGCAAGCAACATAATGCAGTCCTCACAAAATAAAATAATGACCGGTTGCTAGTCCCTGTTAGAATGCCGCTCTCCTCTGACAAACCGATGCGGTGATCTACATCTAATCTCCCAGAAAAAGAAGATCCAACTAATCCACGACCCCTACTTCAAATTCAAGGGAAAAAAATCCCATAAAATAATGAAAGATCGATAGCTAGACTCCTCTCCTCCAACATATTCCACGACCATAAAGGAAGAAAAAAACATCAAAAAGCAAGAAGATCGGTAGCTAGACCTTCAGAATGAGATTGCGTTTTTCTCTAAAACTCGAAAAATGAAGAGAACGAACCAATGCGACGAGCTACAACCGCGAAAAAATCCCACTTGAAATTAAATGCGGAAAAAAAAACAAACCCAACTAGTTCCTCTTGTACTGCGCTCTGCTCTAAAAGCAACTACACTTAAAAATTCAAGGCAAAAACGCTCGGAAAAAAGGAAAGATCGGTAGCTAGACCCTGTTTTACCGCCACAAGCAGCAGCAGCTGCGCATGTAATTCTTTCAAACCCAGAAAAACGAGGAGTACAAACCCAATGCGGCGAGCTACAACTAATTGTTCCGCCAGATCCAAACCAGAAATGAAATTCCTCCCGTACCTCTGCAGTGGAAGGGTGAAAAGGAGCGCGGCGATGGTTGGCGATGGTGCCGCAGCAGCAATGTAAGCAAGCTCAGCAGAACAGGAAAGTCGGAAACCTACTACAAGATGGAAGAGGCGGAGACGAGGGAGTTATAACATACGTGCCGATGCGAACAATCAGCGTCGCACACACAGTGATCAACCGCGTACCTGCTCTAGACCGGGGACGGCACGAGGGGCTGCTTTTCTGCAGCCAGCCAAGCGCCCCACCTCTAGCTTCGTCCTACATCTCCACGCCCTTCCGGAACGCCATCATGTACCTCTCCTATAGATTTAGGTTGGTGGATCCGTCGTTGGGGTTCGTAGATAGGGTATTGTTCTAATGAGATATTCGTGTCCCCTTAACTGACTCCGTGTGACGTCATGTGACTTGGGGCTAATTAAGTGGAATTACGGTTAACCTTCACAAATGATTAGATTTTTATCACAAATAAACGTATTTTTCTAAGAATTCTATTTCTATTTCTATTTCTGAGAAGTAAAATGTGATTACTTCTCAATACCAGAGAGTAAGTTTCTAATTTAACATCGTTTTTTTTAAAAATTATTTTATGAGTACTCCATAGTTTAGTATATATTCATTGCGAATATTGTAGAGTGTCACTTTAAGGGCACCATTTCAGTAACACACATGGGAGAATTGGCCCACACTTTATTGATTGTATAATGTGCTCTCCAAGGGGCCCATGAAACTGATTGGGGTCAAATTGTGAGTGAATTGACTTGAAGATTTGTTGGCCTTCGTCGTCCATGAAAGCATCCCTTAGAAGGCCATTATTGTGTTAACTTCATATTCCATCTTTATGATAATTAAGTAACAACATGGCACCATATCCCTCCAATTCAAATGCAAACTTAACTGATGGATTTTAGGATTTAAAGCAGTGTAGGCTTTATTAACCCCTAAAGGTCCAAGAAAGCCAAAATGCCTTTTTGCGATTTTTAGCAGCCTAAATGATGGTGTTTAAATTAATATTTTTCCAAAAACAATTGTAGGATTTTTCCTACACTACAAGATAGGTGTGTGAGAAATTTCAAAGTCGAAATCCAAACTAACTAAAGAATTTTTAACGCAGATTTTTGTTTCTTGCCCAAAAAGGGCAATTTGGGCAAGTTTAAACGAGCAAGTTTTTGGTTTATTTTTTAGACTATGTTTATAATGATACTATTACTCAAGTTTTTTTTTAAAATTCAAAAAAAAAAAAAAAAAAAAAAAAAAAAGTTCAAGCTCTTACCAATTTTTCAAGAGCAACCTCCAAAGGTTACAATAGCAAGCTTCAACATTTGCAAAAAAACTTGACACATCAACTTTGAACGTTACGATCTCACAAATGGTAAAGATCCAACGGTTGGAATTTGACATGGTGTTAGTGCAAGTAGACATCTTTAAAATCTCACAGTTGAGAATACAAAAAATATCTAAAAATATTGAAACATACCTCATCTTGCACAAAGTGGTCAAAAATAGCAGTTTTGAATTTGAAAACTCAAAAACTCGCTTGGACCTCTAGGGGCTAATATTGTACCTTTTTTGTGAACTAGAAAATTGGTACCATTTTTCTTGCGAACTAGTAAAGTGGTACCATTTTTCTTCAGAACTAGTAAATCGGTACCATTTTTCTGCTGTTGAAATTCAGTTGACAATTTTCATGAAAATGAGAAGAAAGATATATTTTGAGATCATATGGGGTGTTCTACATACATGTCTATATTTACCATAGTCATGTAGAATGTTGCAAATACAGTATAAGCATGATTTGAATGCTTCTCTCTAGTACCAGCCATTCGTTGCTAGTCTCCATGACCGGAGGTTAGAACAGGAGAAGCTCATGCTGAGACTCACTCAAACTTCAACAACTCACTGCGTCACCATCAACTGTTCATTCTTGCTTATGAGGTACAGTGCTGAGTACAAAAAATTCTTGTATGTTATTTCTTACTCAATGCACTAAAAACTGCACATTTGGGCATAAAATTGCTAAAGGGATATAGGTGGAAAAAAAAAAGTAAGGTGAATGTTTGAAGTTTTTTTGTGATCTTTTTGGGGAGATTTTGAGATAAATGAGTTATATATCATAGAGTGTTTTGGGCATAGGGTGTTTTCAAATTTGAAAGTAAAAAGATTATTGAAACATGAATGTGTTATTAGGAAGGGATGGAAAATTCTACAATTTGCAAAACAATTAAACTTTGTACGATTCATAAACATAAAGTGGGAGCGTGCTTAGAGGTCAAATCAATGCAAAAGAGGTTGCATTTGTCGTTAAGGATTAACCCGGAAAGGAGAAGCTCTAAACTAACCTCCATACTGCCATATCTTGAAAACCATGAACAATTATTATTACTATTTTTTATTTTTTAAATGATTTTGGAAAATTCAAATATTAATAGGATCTTGTTTCAAACTCTCTAATTAGTCTACCCACCAATTTTTACCGAATTTTCACCTTACGTATCTTGAGTCAAAGTTTCAGTTTTGTAAAAACAACATTTATTATTTAAGGCAAGTAATTTGTTTTGTTTTTAATTTTTTTGTGACATTAATGATATGAGGTACCTCCAGTCGGATCGGGCCTCATGAGGTGTCGTTGAAAGCAAGTTCTTTTTGCAAAGTTGTGAAAAACAATCAATCCCAGAACGAGTCAACAAGTCCCGAGATATTGAGTTTTGAAGTACTTGTGGTCCCCAAATCACTGGAAATTACAAAAATGACCTAATTTTAGAGGCATGGTCAAAGTATATTAGTGGCCATGACAACATACTAGTATCTCATTAAAGTAAAAATCCACCCGATTCGCACTTCTCCCCCAAGGGTTAACTAAAGCAAATCGTAATTAAAGTGATGGAAGTGAGATTTGCAAGGACTTTCAGACACAATCAAAGGCCATTTACTGACTGCAATCTACATAATATCATCCTCCTTCAAAAGCTCTTTTATGTCACACACCAACTGAAGATTGAAAGGTGACTAATTAAATAAGCAAGGGACGTGGTACCAAGCAGTGAGCAAGGCTGAATGGCAAGGGTGGGGGGCTTTGATTGTGGCTCACACATAATGAATCCATCAATGTAATCAAACTGACCATTCCATTCCAGTGCCTGTGGAAGGGGAGCTGAGGGAGGGATGAGATAACTGACTGTAGGTGAGGCTCTGTGGTCATCCCAGCTCTATCGCCTACAAAAGGCAAAAAGTGAAAGTGCAGCAGCAGATAGTTTGAAACCACATATTGTACTGCAATTTTCCTGTCCACTTGGCACCCTCTCCTGTGAGCAAAGTGCAAAGGGAAAAGTGTCATCTGCTCTAAAAGGGCAGATTGTTGTGTGTGATCCTCCTCATTTCTTACATGCTTTCGTCTCCTTGGTTGCACAATCTCTCACATTCCCGGGTAAGCGTTTGTAGCAGCTACCAAGGAGGATGGAGGAGGGGGTAATGAGCCCCCTAAGTTTTTGATGTATGGACATTAAATGCCAAGGAGTAGGCTTCCAAGGTTAACTTGGGGTCGCAGACCTCAATTTGAATTCAAAATTATCAAAAACGGCCTTGGGAGGTCCCCACGGATTCTAAGGTGCCTCCTCGGTAGCTGCCACGGACCATTGCCCCACATTCCCCCCTTCGAAACTGGTTAAATTGTACGAGCATGCCCAACTCTGTGCTCCAGGCCCGATTGCTTCGAATGCTCCCAGATGCGGGCTTACGCGGGCGTCGAAACCTCACCTGAAGCCGGAAGGTAGGGCAGAGGAAAAGACCCTACACCAATCACATTTTCTGACACGTTAATTATGATAGAGATTAGTTTTTGCCAATAAAATCTCTACCATGTGTCACTCTCCCATTGATCAACGAGGACGCTAAAATGTGAGTGAAAGCACGAGATAATTTTGAGTTATGTTGTGCTAAATTCACGAGACTTCAACCCTCTTTACCGAGTTACAAGGATAATGTGTGGGGTGGGGTTCCTCACACTCCAAACAAGACTCCACTCTCTGGCACACAGTGCATGCTAGACATGCTCTCATAGCAGTTTTTTTGTAAAAGAATTAGTGCAAAACTAATCACGATCAGAAGGAAGATAGGTAGGTGTTAGGAAAATTTATGACACTCTCATGTGAAAAGCTGGTTGTTGCCGATTGGTGACATCTTTCAGAAGCTTCATTAGTGAACAGAGAGACCTGCTTTTAGAAAGGGCTGCTAACTAGGAGACTTGTGTGGGCCTCATGGACATGAGAGGTGAAAAGTATTCCCTCTGTCCTAGCATAATTGTCTAGTAGGTTCTCTCAGATCTACATGAAGGGGGGCAATGGTTCGTGGCAGCTACCAAGGAGGCACCCTAGAATCCGTGGAGACCTCCCAAGGCCGTTTTTGATAATTTTGAATTCAAATTTGAGGTCTACGACCCCAAGTTACCCTTGGAAGCCTACTCCTTGACATTTAATGTCTATACATCAAAAAATTAGGGGGCTCATTACCCCTCCTCCATCCTCCTTGGTAGCTGCTACGAACGCTTACCCCATGAAGGGATAGATTTGAGAGAACCTACTTGACAATTACAATGGGACAGAGCGAGTATTGGCATTCCTACTTTCGTGGAGAGCAACAACAGCAACTCATGACAGATTGGTCAACTTCGGCAGGTGATGATGCAGAATAATGGCATTACCCACACCTGTATCATTCCAAAACATCATGAATGGGTGGTGGTGATGACGGAAAAGCCTTGCTGTGCTTTCAAATTTCCTTGCTTGCAATTGGCCACTCACTAGATTAGATTCGGCTTGGTGGGGGTGGATTGTGGCCCCATTTTTTGTTTTTGGTTTTTTCTTCTTGGACCTCCAAATCATATTTGGAATCTTGGATTAAAAATCTAGTTCTACGGTCGCATTTTGCTCTAAGAAGCTCCTCTTGGAATTTTGAGACCTACTCTTTTCGAAATAAGGGGCAATCTTTTAACCTCCAAAGACTTTAGATGTAAAATTGCCCCAAATCACCAAATATAACCTTCTTTCAGTATAGGAGAAGAAAAAAACTCTCAATCTTAGCATTGTTTAGAATATCCAACCACATGATGTTGACCCCTAAATAGTTTGACTCATTTGTAGCAAAAGTGACACGTTTTTAGAAAGAGTGTCACACAAACAAGGCTTGGATTGCAACCTCACCCAAGTAATTTCATCTAAAACAAACGTTGGATGAAGAAGTTATGGCTCTTTAAACTTGTTGCCTTCCATCAAAATATCGTTTTTCAACATTTGGCTCATTGAGAAATTAAAGTTAGTTCGACTTTTTACTCACATGTCAAATTTGTACAGTTGATTCTTCTTCATATGTAAGGTCACAATGGCCAAAGCTTGTCGACTTTTTCTGAATTTTTCCGTGCCGTTTTGGCTTTCTTGGATATTTAGGAATTAACAGAAGCCTCTAAATGTGTGACTTCCAAGCTCTAACCATGAATTGCGTTTAGTAAGCGGCTTGCGACTAGTGTGGCATCACGACAAGGTAGAAGGTCGAATAACCTCACAAAAAATTTCAAATTAGGTAGTGATCAAGCCAATCAAAGGTGGGAGTAGTAGATTTACCAAACACTGCTTACTCTAGATTGTACATCTTGGGTCCTAAAGATGTCTATTATACAACTCTAACCTTCTTCAATCACATATAATTAAAATGCCAATTGTTGACGAGAAATTTACATGAACTGACCAACATCCTCCAATACAAACATTTGAACCGGTTTGGTATCATCTTGGCCGGTTTTTATGAAATATTTGTTAACAAATTTCTATTTTATTTTTAGCAAGCCGGTTTTTAGCTGACATTCGGACTAGTCAACCGGTTTTTTTGTGAAAATCAACCGACCGCCATCATACTAAACCCCGGTCCTCCCTCTATATTGATCACTATAGTGCAAGCAACTTAAATGAATGTACTAGGTCAGAAGAGTGGAGAAGGGAACTTGAGAAGCAAGGAGCCTGACCCAAATGGGGAAGGACTTGTCCCATCCCTAAATCAAGGCTACCTGCTTGCATTTCAAATAGAGAGGAGGCTTGGTCTCCATATCAAGCTTGTCAAGTACTGCCTCTGAGAGCCTCTGTCTCATTGTAATTGTCTGTCTAGTAGGTTCTCTCAAATCTATCTTCCAAGGTAGATTTGAGAGGACCTAGTGGACATATATTATGGGACAAAGGGAGTACATCTATGTCTTGATCAAGTCAATTCCAACAACTCCTTTGGACCAGAGGTGTACACCAATTGTTTTGAAATCAAAATACTTTGGATAAAACGATCTCACAAGTGGTAAACATCCAACAGTCAATTTTTGGAACAATAACTAAAAATAGGCTTAGGTACAAGGTCTTACAGTTGGAAGTTAAAAAAAATGGGAACAAGATTGATTCACACCCCGGGAGTGCATAGATGTAGAAAATAGTAGTTTTGAGGTTTTGAGCTCCCGAAAAACACCGAGGAGCTTCAAGGGTTAATGAATAAACTTTGACAATGTCCACTGTACGTGATTGCGTTGAAAACAAGTGCATAGCACCCAAAGGCTTCTAATATCTGCAAACAACAACGTATGAAATTGTGTGTACCCACTTTATTGGGATAGATAGCAATGGCTGATGTTGCTGCCATGATTCACCAGAAAGACTTTTTCAATTGGAACCGAATTCTCTCTTCTCAAGGTGGTGATATTTGTGAGCTTCACTCTAAAAGAGCTGAAGCCACTGTTGAACATATCTTGTCCAAAGTTAATCTCCTTAGTAGGAGTCAGTTTTGGGGGAGGGGATGTTTGAGGATCTTCAAGGGAGATTTTACTATACTACGTGAAAATCAAGTTTGGACAAAGATTGTGTTGAATTTAGATTTCCAAGTAATATTTTACAAGGTGATCACTAAATCTTTCAATCTCTTAAAATAGTCGAATGTACAAATGTACGTTGCAACAAGACGAACATACATTAACGAACTTTGAAAAGTAAAGATCCAAATACGAAAAATTCCTGGAAACAACTTTCAAGTGCTCCACTTTTATATGCTATTTGACTTGTAGCTCAGTAACTCTTATAACAATTCTCCTTGTCTAGTGGCCATCATGATATTAGCATTGCGAACGAATACTTCATTCATGCCGGCTCCTTAGAAATAGACCGGAGTTTCTATCTATCTTTTAACAAGGATAAGCTTTTACGCATGGAAAAATTCCCCAAAATATACTTTAAAAAATCCATCTATTTCTACTTTTTGTGATTTTTGGGTTTTTCCGACATTGCCAAATTATCATTATATCATGCAGCTCAAAAGGAGGAGGAGGCTTGTTCATGCACTCGGTGGTCCAATCAATATAACCAAATATTGAGCTACCCTCTATGATGAAGTTGTGATATTCCCGAGCATATTCTCCCACCTCATTGAGTGCCAGCTGAGGCTCACATGATGAAACAAAATGCTCATAATGCACGTGCACCCATTGCTTTTTATTAAACATTGTATTTCGTTTATCAAATTTTTTTTATATATTAAAAAAAATTAAAAAAAATTAAATTCGATTTTGGGAAAACTCTAACTGTAAGGTCCTGCTTACAATTGTCTAGTTATTAGTCTACCCATTGATTTTATTGAAGTGAATATTTATTATTCTACCCATTGATTTTATTGAAGTGAATTGACCCGATTTGAGCATCTCTCCTCTACGGGTTAAAGGTTGAATGATCAACCAAATCAAAACAAGGAGATTTCAATGTTTTCCACGTTATAGTCGATGGATTCTTGGGATGCCAAACAATTGCCTTTGGATGAATTTGGATATAACTTTAGATGTCTTTGTCACCCAAATAAGGTACTCTAATAATGAAATAGAGTGTCAACCACACTAATTAACTTATAAATGTTGTAACTTTTAAGATTTCATAAAATTATTTACCAACTATGTTGATATGGATGCGTGCATGTATGTAATAGGTGTTGTTGTGGTCTTAGTAAAAAAAACTCTTCTATTGTGAAAAGTTATTACAAACCCTAATCATATAGTGTGGCCACACTATATTTCATCATAAGTGTAGTTGTTTGCTTAGATATTTTGTTAAAGCACTTGATTGACACATTTGTGAATTTAATCAAGACCATTCATTTGGAAATTTTGAAACACAGATGGTATTGTGGAAAATCTCTATAATTTGCTGAAGATTTCTAGTTGATAGTGTAAGAGGAGAGTCAACATGAGTCAAACCAACGTCATATCCACAAGAAACGAGACTTCTTCCAACTTTAGGGGTTGATACAATAGTTTAGGAACGCATACAACATTCTTCAGAAAATTAAAAATTATTGATAATGAGATATGCCCATTTTACAAGAAGAAGAGGACATTTTACAAAACTCTGTACATATGCGATATTTCATTAGATGATCAGATATCTTAACCTCTAAAGTCAAAAGCCCCAAAAGCCCCAAAACTTTCAAAAGTCCTCAAAACCACCCTCTTTCAATGCAATATGAAAATTTTCAACTTTTTAACCTGATTCCAAATATGTAACTGTAAAATCTTATAACTAACTTGTTCATGTACTTGTTTACCAAAACTTAGTTTCAAATTCCTTACCAATTGTGAGATCATAACAATGTTCAAAGTTGAAAAAAAAGAATTCTTCCCTTGTTGCAAAATGGGTACGGAGTTATTCGTGAGCCCAAAAAACCAATTTCAAGAGTAAGTTTGCAGTGTGGCTCTTCAAATTCTTATTCCTAAGTGAGTTAGGAACATGCCTATGCAATTCCTACCCTCATGCAACGTATAAAACCTAAAGAAATGCTTGAATTTTCACATGGAGGTATGCTGAAATTCAACTTCAAAGCCCCTATTTGATAATATATATGGCATGTGAAGAATAATTGGATGAAAACTCCAAACGGCGAGATCATGCGTTAAAGCCTTATATCCAAGTACAAAAAACAAAACTTGAAAAAAAGTAAAATCTCAATCTTTGGTAAATTCTAAAGTTCCTGCAATCTTAATTAATTTTGGCTGATTTTGAGAATAAACGAGAATATATTTCAATTTTCAAATAGTGTTTTCAAACTTTGACGATAAATATCTCTTAAAACATGAGGAATTTTGAAACATGAAATGACTACTTAGAAAAATATGAAAAAAGTCTACAACCTTCAAAAGGTTTTAATTCCATTAGAGCTAAATATGTAAATAAGGGGCGGACCAGACCCAGAACGACCCGTTTTAGGCTCTTTATAACATTAGGGGTTAATTTTAGTGTTTCTACAGTGTAGCTTCATCCTGCTCGTTTTCATTCATCCATTCGGAACTTATTAGTTCAGTGCTTTTCAGTTCATTCATCTATATAGTGCTTTTACGTTATTCGATTAGCTTCTACGTAATTCGATTAGCTTTTACTTTGTGCTGGGACGATCTTCTCATGGATAGTAAAAGTGAAGGTTACAGTGCGAGTTAAAGTAATAGACAACGTAAAAGATAATGTAAAAGCCTCCCGTGGTGGTATATAAGGAGGCTCCCCTCCTGTCTATTCTACTTGAGCCTTTCTATACCCTCTTGGTTCTTATCCTCGCATTCTTGCATTTTCAGTTTTTATTCAATTTCTTCACCATGGCCGCATTGTGGAGGAAGCTTTTTGCGGTGTGTGCAATAATCATGGTTTTCCTCTCCAATTCCATGGTGTTAGCACAAAGCAATAATGCTGTTGCGCCAGCCCCTTTCTACTCCAGAAAGGTGGGTCCATTTGGATCCCTTCCGCCTGTGGCAAATTTGAGCCCTTCTGATGCTGCAAGTCCAGCCCCATCAAATGACAACGTCTTCAAATTACAAGGAGCCATTGTAGCTTCTCCTCCGCTTGCTTCTGACAAGCACCACCCCAAGCCATTCCCGTTCCCATTTCCCGACCCGGCCGCTTTGCCTGATCCTGTGGATTTGCCCGATCCAAGCACATTCCCACAACCGGACCCGGACACATTTCCATTTCCAGACCCACGCAGCATTCCGGATCCCTTTCCTGCAAACGATTGCGATCCATCGACAGATTCGAACTGCCCCTGCAACAAATGGCAACCGTGCGTCCAAGGCCAAAACTGAAAATGGCAGGACAAAGCCAAAATTCAAATAGAGTGTACTGAAGAGCTATGTAGTACAATTATTTGTTGTAGCAGATCAACAAATTCATCTGCATCCAAGTAGAGCAGTAGAAATTTGTATCTCTTGTGTGAAACTAAAACATCACTTCTCCTCATGATAGGAGTTTACACTAGTGGCATGTACTTTGAAAGCAGAATTTCTCAGTACACTAGTGGCATGTATCTTGAAGCAGAAATTGTAAATGTAAATGTATTGTGGTAAGAAACTCAACGTTTTATTATGCATGAAGTTGTTCATTCGTACAAAGTTCTAAAGTTTTCCAAATTGGGGTGAAAATCTTCATTTCACATGTTTGTCTTGAAGTCAAAACGTATCACATTCTTGCAATCAAACTGATGATAGTTTGAAGTTTTCATGAACACACTACAATTGTTTGACCTCAAATATTCTTAAATTTCATGAATTCAATTTCACAAATGCATCATCATAAATTTTTTTTGAACACAATATTTTAACAAACTCCTTAACTGGATGACAAAGGAATTGAAATGATAGTTATTTCATTCAGATCCAAATGTATACTTGAAGTCATCCGAAGGCGTTTTCTTGGCCTCTCCAGATGCATGCGATCTCATAAATCAGACTGCACATTCTGAAACTGCACTCCCGAATAGCGATTTTCTGGAATTGACGGACATCTCAGCAGAATGGAAGATCTCTGTGCATGTTGTTAAGTTTGTGCACAATTCTTGTGTGTCCAGGGTTGAGTCATGCAAAGAGAATCAACATCAAAAGAATTATTTTTAAAGAAAACGTAGTAGTCTGGAGGATCATGCTGTTTTGTAGAAGCAGTCTCATCCACACTTAGGAAAGGGAAATTTGACCAAACGATTGACCTCTCAAATGCCTGAGGGCAATGCAGAAGTTGAGTACTTAATAGTATCCGGAATTTAGAAAATTTGCTTGTGATGAGTTCATTACAATTGCATGTTCAACACTCGTTCAAGGGAATAGAATATTATTAATACCAGTTTCGGTCATTTTGTTCATATAAAATTGATATTATCTAAGTTCTTCAGTATAAATCTTAACTCCTAGAAGACTGAGTCAATATTTTGCTCTTTTGGGTAGCCTACGTTTTTGGGTTGAAGTTGACATTTTTTACTAAGATTAGTATCGGGTGTTACTTATACTACTAGGTGTGTGTGCTAAGGTAGGTGCTTTTGCGACGGTACTTGACTGTATAATCTTTCGGGATCTCACCTTGGCTCTCTAGAATTACACAAATATGGTCTGTGAAGTCCGTTTCAGGTACAATAAGAAGTATCCTTTGTATCAACCGAGGGCACTATCATGATAATAAGGCAGATAGCTAGATGGCTCACTCTTGCATTTTGTCTCTAGTAAACTATCTCTCTTGTTGCACGTTACTAATCTAATGAGCTGCTTGGTGCAGACGGAAGGCACATTACGACAGTGTCTCATGATCATTCGAACAATCAAGTTGTGGACTCCCTCCAATTCTTAGTCTGGCGTTCTGAAGATGATGTGCCTAAACGATTCTGATAGCCGTGTGTCGGAGCTCGTATCATGAGGAACATTCTACCGAATGTGAGTTCATTGCGTTTGTTAGGACCTGTCTTCCTACTCAAAACTCTATGTTTGTAATTACATGAATGTGCAATACAGCTACCTATTCTGCACTGTAGAACATCAATTCCACCTATGTTACTTTTATTCGTGGGTCATCAGAATTGATTGCCTTAATGGCTTTTTACAGGTTCTGTGGATGGCTACCGCATCGAAAGTTTGGATGTAGATCATGTCTCTTTGGTATCTTACGGTCCAAGTGCGACTCACTCTCATACGATACTGCTGAGGCCATTCTTTGAGGTCCCAGGCATGTGCTGTGCAGAGAGCCCTCAAATTTCTTAGCACATTACATTACATTACTGCCTTTTAGTGTACCATACCGTGCATTTTGCCTGAAATAGGGTTCAGCATGAACATTCAATTGTCCAGCGCAAAAAACTTACTACTGCACTTTCTGAGATGAGTGGGGTTATACAGACCTCGTTGGAATCGGATGGCTCTCTGATGTCTCGGGATTGAGAACTATTGATATTATTCTTGCCTTTGTGTTCATGAGTGTTGGAATCTTCAAGCGCTCTCATTAGTATTTCTTCTTCAGATCAAACTCTTTTCCATCAAGATGACAGGCTCTTTTATACGTTGCTCAACTTGATTTTTAATCAAGCACTTCTGACGTGTACAAAGAATAGCCAAGGACATTTGACTCCTGGTCGTAATAGTTTTTATTTTAGTACAGTTTTATTGCATAAAGATTATCAGAAACGAAAGTATAAAGAGGCAGTAATATTGTTCATTAGAGATTTGTGTTGGGTTCAAGGAAACTTTCGAATGAGTTACGACAGATGCTGATTTTAATAACGAGTGTTTGTTAATTTCGTTGTTCCTACAGTGTGTAGCTTCATCTTGCTTGTTTTCGTTCATCCATTCAGAACTTCTTAGTTCAGTACGTTTCAGCTCATTCATCCATGTAGTACTTTTACGTTATTCGATTAACTTTTGCGTTTTTCGATTAGCTTCTACGTTATTCGATTAGCTTCTACGTAATTCGATTAGCTTTTACTTTGTGCTGAGACGAACTTCTCATGGACACTAAAAGTAAATTAAAAGTAAAGGTTACAGTGCGAAGTAAAATAATAGACAACGTAAAAGATAATGTAAAAGTCTCCCGTGGTGGTATATAAGGAGGAGGACCCAACTTGGGGTCTCATTCTTCATATTCCTCTCATCTCTCTCCTTCCCTCCCGTTGTCTTATTCTCCCTTCCTCTCTATTCTACTTGAGCCTTTCTATCCGCTCTCGTTTCATATCCTTGTATTCCCGCATTCCTAGTTTCTATTCAACTTGTTCACCATGGCCTCAATCTGGAGGAAGCTATTTGCTGTGTGCGCAATGATAATGCTTTTCCTCTCCAATTCCATGGTGATAGCACAAAGCAATAATGCTGTTGCGCCAGCCCCTTTCTACTCCAGAAAGGTGGGTCCATTTGGATCCCTTCCGCCTGTGGCAAATTTGAGCCCTTCTGATGCTGCAAGTCCAGCCGTATCAAATGACAACGTCTTCAAATTACAAGGAGCCATTGGAGCTTCTCCTCCGCTTGCTTCTGACAAGCACCACCCCAAGCCATTCCCGTTCCCATTTCCCGACCCGGCCGCTTTGCCTGATCCTGCTGATTTGCCTGATCCAAGCACATTCCCACAACCGGATCCGGACACATTTCCATTTCCAGACCCACGAAGCATTCCGGATCCCTTTCCTGCAAACGATTGCGATCCATCGACAGATTCGAACTGCCCATGCAACAAATGGCAACCGTGTGTCCAAGGCCAAAACTGAAAATGGCAGGATACCAAAGCCAAATTCAAATAGAGTGTACTAAAGAGCTCTGTAGTACAATCAACTGTTGTAGCAGAATGATCAACAATGTTATCTGCATCCAAGTAGAGTAGTAAAAGTTATAGCTCTTCTGTGAAAATAAACATCACTTCTCCTCATGATAGGAGTTTACTGGCCATGTATCTTGAAAGCAGAAATTGTAAACATAAATGTATCGTGGTAAAAATCCCAACGTTTTGAAATATATAAAGTTGTTCATCGTACAAACTTAAGTTCTCAATTTTCCAACCTGGGGTAAAAATCTTCATTTCACGAGTTGGTCTTGAAGTCCAAAATTATCATATGTTTGCATTCAAACTGATGTTAGTGTGAAGTTTCATGAACACAGTCACTTCAATAGTGGCAGCAACTTATTTTAAATTTCATGAACTCAATATCACAAATGCACCAACATAGTTATGTTTTTAACACAGTATTTGAGCAACTTCCTTACCAGGATGACAAAGAAATTGAAATGATATTTATTTCATTCAGATCCTAATGTATACTTGAAGACTTTTTTGTTGCCCTCTCAAGGTGCATGTGATCTCACAAATCGGGCTGCACATCCTGAAATTGCACTCTCAAGTAGCGATTTTCTGCACTTGACGGACAGTTCAGCAGAATGGAAGATCTCTGTGCATGTTGAAATGACAACCGTGTGTCCAAGGTTGAGTCATGCAAAGAAAATCAACAGCAAAAGAATTATTTCCAAAGAAGATGTAATAGTCTGAAGGATCATGCTGTTTTGTACAAACAGTCTAATTTACACTTAGGAAAGGGAAATTTGTGCAAACGATTGACCTCTCAAATGCCTGAGGCCAATGCAGAACTCGAGTTCTCTACAGTTTCCGGAATTTAGAATTTTTGCTTGTAATGAGTTGTTCGTTGCATTTGCAAGTTCATCACTCATTCAAGGAAATGGAATATTATACCAATTTCGGTCATTATGTTTATCTAAAAATGATATCATGTACAACTAAGTTCTTTAATATGAATCTTAACTCGTGTGAATGATTGTATACCTTGTTTGGTAAGAAAATACAAAAGGATTATATTTTGTGACGTTTATCATTCATATATGACATATGCCAATCATTCATTTGGATTTCTTCTTTATTGGTAGTATGACAAGGTTGAGTCAATGCTGTCATTGATTCTAGATGGACATTAGATTTGCATTGTTTTGTAGTAAAATTCTAAAATCAATATAGACATTGCTATAAACATGCAATTAGATTGGCATATGAAAGTGCGTTGATTCTTATCAATTGATGTTTTTTCCAAAGATAGATGATATCAACCCTTAATTTCTCACAATAATATTCCTAGTCGTTTTGGATAACATATCAAGACTTTGAAAGGCCATATCTTCTTTATTCCAATGTTTGTTTTTGAGAAAATCTATTGTGTTGAATTGCAAATGAAGTCTACCATGTTTTCGTAAAGCCTAAGATGTTATGTAGTTTTGGCATGCATTCTTGTGCCAATTTAAAAAGTTTTTGCTCTTTAGAACATGGTGCATGTTTTACTATTCCAGGCCTATTTTTTGAATTAAGAATCTCTACTGTATTATTAATGTTTATTCAGAATAAAGGAGACTTAGAATGAGATTCATCAAGTTTCTTCTTAGAAGTCTTTCGATTGCAAATGTTTTATTAATAAGTATCTGATATTATATTTATATGTGAAAATGTGAAAAAAGTGAATACAAATAATTCCGAAGAAGATATGTCTCCTTGTTTTGCCGTTGGATTTTGATGCTATTTGGCTTTGATACTAATTCTAGTGGTAGAATGCTAATTCAATTTAAGATATTTTGAAGACGTGAATGCACTTTAGTGCAAGCGGTAACATTATAGACACTATTTCCTTCGTAAAATTTGGTGCAGTGTTCACTAGTGCAAGGCCATTATTTTTAAAACTTTTTTTTGTTGAGAGAGTTCCATCCAAGTAGTCTTAGTATTGAAGTGCAATGTTTCTACACCAAAAATATAAACAATAAAATTTATGGTTCTTGTGGAGCTATATCTTATTCATCCACCATTGATTTCAGCTTATATTTTGAGTTGGATTCCAACTTGCGTTCAAATTTTGTGTCAAAAACATCCTTCTTGATCTAAGTTGTGAGGATGATATGGCTTTCATTTTTGTGCGAGAAGTCTACTTCTGGACTTTCTAAATTTGTAATTATTGCAAGGTTATTATTTGCACAAGGATGTTTTTAATAGTTTATTTTGGTACAAAAGTGTTTTTACAATGAAAGTGAACAATTTTCCAATTGAAAAGTTTTGACTAAAGTAGGTTACTTAGTAGCAATTCCTTTTCTAGAGTGAAAATGATGAAATTTTGAATTTTTTACCAAGTACAAATAAATTATGAGTTATGACCTCACTATTGAAAAGACCCCATGACTCAAAATTTTATCCACATGACCTACAACAAGCTTCTTACAAGATGATACAATTAAGATTTGGTTACTTACCTTCATTTTCATCTATGACATTTTTTTGAGAATAATGTTTCTACTCTAAAAATAGGTTGGGACCTTTGGGGCTAGAACATTTGCATTCAAAACCATGCTTATCTTGACTACACCTTCAATTGAGTCAATATTTCTATGATTAGAGCTTTAGATTGGAATCCCTCCCAATTACTAAAGTTGAATTGGAATGAAGGATGAAGGAGAGATAAAAATCCACATAGACAATGATATTTTTTATTTTATTTTTTATTTTTATTATAGATCACCATTACAAATCCAATAGCAAAGTCATTTGGACAAAAGGTCTTCCAACTAGTAAGTTGGTAGAATTCATCTCAAGATCAAAATTATATGAAAGAAATTCATGAACTATATTTGATTTCATATGATTGGCTTGTATTGATAAAACGTGACCCATGTTTGAAAACCCAAACCCAACATTTGCCTTCACTGCAATGCATCCATTGGTTCATACTTCACTAAATGGATATGCAAGTAATACCACACAAAGTAGACTTGATTTTAAGAACTAACCAAATGATTTTGTCAAAACGGAGTACAATTGAAGAAGGTATGGCTCTTCAAAGTGTCAGACTACATCTAATATGTCGTATTTTGACGTCAAGAATGCATATGGGTTAAGAAGGTTCAAGTCTTAACCCCTAAACGTCCCAGCCTATTTTTAGCAGAAAAGCACATTTCCATAAAAATCGTCATAGATGAAAATGAAGAGAAGCTAATAAGATCTCAACCGTACAAACTTGTAATAGACTTATCGAAGATCATGTGGACCAAAATTTGAGTCATGAGGCCTTATAGATCGGGAGATCATAACATAATAATACTAAAAACAAACTGCAAAATTTCATCATTTTCACTTTGAGGTGGAAATGCTACCAATATACCTATTGCAATGAAAAAGTCACCAACTAGAAAGATGTTCACATTCATCTTAATAAGTCCTTTACCCAACAAAAATTCATCAAAAAAAATTCTTGGCTCAAATAAAAGCCATGCAATGGTAAAAACTGCCAAAAAATTTACAAAGGAAAAATAGTCCAAATCTAGACCCTTTGCATTCAATTTCATGCCTTATCTTCAAAACATCTTCGATCTTGTTAAGGTTTCTACCACTTAGACTAGACTCTAATTGGAGGCCATTCCAAAAAATTAAGTTGAAATCCAACGGTGGATGAAGGAGATATAGCTCCTCAAATATCATCCATTTTCTCACTTTTTCTGTTGACAAAACATCATTGCAAATCCAATAGCAAAATCATTTGGATCAAAAAACTTCTCACTACAAAGTTGTTAAGAATCACCTTAAGATCATGACCATGAAAAAAAAATCATGAAAAACTATTTTTAATTTCACATAATTGGCTTGCAATGGTAATACATGCCCCATGCTTGGAAACCCAAAAACAAGAGCTGCCTTCACTAAAGTGCATTCCATTAATTCATACTTTATTGTATGGGCCTGCAAATTTTACAACACAAACTAGACTTGATTTGGAACCCAACACAAGTGATTTCATCCAAAACGGAGTTTGGATGAAGGCGTTATGGCTCTTCAAAGTTTCTGCCCTCCATCCAAAATGTAGAAAAACGACATTGGGGACGTTTAGGGGTTAATCTCTAAATTTCCTTATGTTTTTGGGAGCTCAAAACCTCTGCAATTTTCTACCTCCATGCATTCCCAGATGTGTAAATAAGAAAATTACACTTTTTGTAAAATTTATCTAATCATAGTTAAAAGAAATAATCTTCATCCAAACCTTTGAATGTTTTTCTTTTGTGAAATCAAAACATTTGAAGTTACACCAAAACCTTTTTTGGGCTGTGTTTGGGAGGCATAGTCTCAATGGTGCAAAGGAGGACTTAATGATTGTTACGTAAACATTTTGTTCATAATCTTTTCATCTGAATAACTAGGTTGAGTATGGTCTTTCATAATTTTAGTTTTTCATTTTGATTTTTTAACCTTCATGCAAACATTTTTTTTGGAAGAAGTTCAAAAATCTTCCTGAGCTTGATTAGGACAATCTCTCATAAGATCATGATATTTTGGAATTTGAAGAAATGAAATAGTGAGGTAATATTAATCTTGGGCGCAATTATTTTTTGAAAGTTTAAAAATCTCAAATTCTTGTAAATCTTCAAAGGTGAAATGCAACAAAATGGGGAGATTGGAAGGTGGACAACCTTGCAAAGTTGCGGACTCTTCTTGGACCCATTGTTGAAGGATTAAATGTAGCAAAAAATATTACCTTTTACGTACTATAGTTACTTTGACCAAAACTCCCTAACCAAAGGTAACTAAAGGGTAAATTTTGGGTCAAGGTAACTAAAGGATGAACTTACCCCTTAGTTACCCCTTAATTTTACCTTTTTACCCCTTTAGTCACCTTGACCAAAACCCCCCTAACCCATTTCTGGTTTTGATGTGAGTTAGGAATTAAGTTAGTTCATGTCCACTTTGACCTTTACCCATCTCACAAAATTAGTATGGTTTGCGTGTTGCACCCCTTGAGCTCAAATGACAATGTTGAAATCAATACTTCAATCAATGTTTTATTTTCAAAAACACTCACCATGTGAATAGAAAAGGGTACCTACTTACCTTAGAGTTAATCAGCAAGCTGAGGTGGAGTACGTAGAAATGTGTGACCATGCTAACACACTGGCATGGACAACATGTACTGTACAGAGAACCTACTTTTAATTGAATATCCCATTTTATTGCAGACAATGACCATTTCAGAATGGGCGACCTAATCTGTGAGATCACATGTGTATCTTTATCATGTTATTTCACTTGTCTCAACCTCTTGAATTAGAATATCAAATCTTGACAATTGCAAATCTTCTCATACTCAACTCTCAAATTTGTTTATATTGGCAGAATTCTACTGTAAATTACTTGTTTCTACCACCACTCAGTGCTGGACCTTGTGGCTTTGATTTCATCGAAACCAGCTCATAAGAATTTGTCATGACTGGTTTCATCCCCTGTGCTCCACTTGGGGATTCCGGAGTTAGTAACTTACCCACTCTACAACATTGTTGTCTTATGCGACACTCTCGAACATCACTCACACAACACTTACCCTCACAAGAGGAGGAGGCCCACGACATCAAACACGCAATAGTTCTTGTTTTTACTATGCATTTTTTTAGTATGGGCGGACATTCCGGTCAAACACGACAATTTAGACAAACATTACGAAAAGTGTCACATAAGACAACCCTACAGTCTATGTAGATTAAAGTCCACGACTTTACTCACAAAACGAATGCTCTCCGTATTGCCTAGAATGGAGTCAATTCATCTTACTAGAGAATCTTGCACTTCGTGATCGATCATTGGTGTACCTTTTTAATATTTCAAGTCATAATGGATGGTCACAAAAGCCATGTAATTTGCATAGCCATGAACAAAATCTCAGTGTGAAACAAAATGATTTTTACAACCTAAATGTCACACGAATCCTTCTTTCTGCATTCTGGAGATTGTAACTATGCATGCATAGATAAGGAGTATGGCAGTAACACTTTAGCCAAAGTGGTAGTCTATGGCTTTCCTTCATTTTGAAGCTGCTGAGACTCTCATTAATAATTATGGAAATGAGCGAGGTTATGGCATTGTGGGTACCTTAATTTTGTGGAGCGAGCATTTCTGGGTGATAACATGGATGACAGCTTCACATGCAGCGCTTCCTACCATCCTACTGCCAAAATTGCACAGAATTACAGTCATCAAAAATACTCATTCAAAGGTTTATGAACCATAAAATCCAAAAGCTTTTGTAATTCTTGCAGGAGGAGAGCATCAAAGTGATTTTAGAGTGACCTTCTACCATGAGAATTACCACTTGCAATTTAGTGCTACTTCATGGAATTGTTCTCGTTTATGTATTTCTCCCTTTCTACCTCAACACTTTCCACTTTAGAGACAAGGAGATTTTGGTAGCAAACGACACGACCTTTCATAATGCAAACACTTGCTAATGCGAGGTTTTAACCCTTCAACGCTTATGGGGTGGGCAGCTCAAAATTGGATCACAACATCTTTTGGACTTGGGCATCAGGAATGATCCAATCAATGATGAGCTTGCAACCTCCTACAAGGTTATGTACAACCCCAACCTACCTACCTACCACAATTCTTTCAAACCACAAAATCACTCATACAAATTGTGATCTAAATTGTAAAAATTTTACATTTTGAATGCATCACAAGAAGGTAATCAGTTTGATATCAAAATTAAAGTGTAAAGTTGAGTAGAGTGAGAGCTACAAAGATTCTTGGAAAAAACCCCCTGAGGCTTGCTTGGGCGTCAAAGGGTTAATGCATTAGGAAGTTGAATGAACTCCATTTAATAAGAAAAGTCGGGCACTTGCCAATCTTAATAATCAAATAGTGAAGAATCATTGGTATAATATTGATTGAAATGATGGTATTTCCTAGTCTCTAAACATTCCACCTAAAATTGCACTTTTTACAAAAAATTGTCATAGATGAAAATGAAGGTAAGTTATTCACATATTCATTGTACAATCTTTTAGTAAACTTATTGTAAGTCATGTGCCTAAGTCACGATGAACCATGAGGCCCTCATAGATTGCAGGATCATAAGGTAATTGTTGCAAAATAACGTTACAAAGTTTCATCATTTTCATTTTGAAGTTAAAGTGCTTTCAATTTAGACTTGATGCAAGAAAAAAAAAAAAAAAAAAAATCTACAACGAAGTATAAAGCTTTTCACTATCATAGTAATCACACCCTTGTGCTAAAACGGTCTTAAAAAAAAGTAAATTAATTTATTTTTTTGCTCAAGTAATAGCCTCATATCCTATCAATAGCCTCATAATATTACCTTGTTATCCAAGGTTAGGCAGGGAAGTTCACACCTCTATTCAAAGGAACTTATAGCTTGCCATTTGTCGGAAATATGAAACATTTGAATGAGATTGTCTCAATTTAAGAAGAGGCAAGTTGTACATTATTCCATAATCCTTTACATTCATCGCTTCGGAAGCTTCCATAGTTCCATCTCTCATTCAAGGGCACAATGTAATGTGATTATGTGCGAGAGGATGAGGCAAGAAGAAGGACCCGCAATAAGTGGGGAGTTTGAATATATAGAGGGATAGTAGGTACATGTGGGTAAGCCAAGAAAGCCCAAGGCCAAGCCAAGAAAGCCGGGACTTTCAAAGGGCGCTCCTCCTAACACTATGCACTATGGACCAAGAGCACTGAACATAGCCTTTTAAAAATGTGATTGGCGTATATAGTCCTCTTGGTTCCATTGCCTTAGAGGTGTTTTACACTAGAAGTAGTGAGAAGCCAAGAGAAATTGACATTGAGCCAATGAGAGGCTTAGGAGTTGAGAAGACAAAACTTAAAGTCTCGCTTTACACAAGCAAATTTGAGTCAAAAAGACAAGAGGAGGAAAGAGCAACATGGACAACACTTTTGTCTCCCATGGCAACAAAAGTGCACAATGATAAGGGCTCCTTAACTTGTGATTAGGTTTACCTCAATGAGGTGGGACTAACTAAAAGTCTGAAGTGCCATTGGTTAGGAAAACCGCATTTAATCATATACTCCCTCCGTTGAAGAAAAACACCATGATTTGGTTCAAAGATCTGCCTCACAAACTTAGACCATCCAACTCAGACTTCATCTTTTACTTTGAAGTAAAAAGAGTTAAGATAACTAAACAAAAAAAGGTGAAATATCAATAGCTTAGTCTTTATAAATATATCTAAGCTTCTATATATAAAGATAAATTTAAACATATTTAAATAGAATTGCTCATATTGATTAATCAATTAACCCATTCTATAATGGGTCAAACAAACTCTTTTAACCCCTAAACAACCAAGGCCTCTTCTAAGGAGATTTGAGATTTTAGGCAACCTAATAAAAATGTTAAAAGTAATATTTTTGCCCAAGATTTTTACTAGATGTTCCCCATACTACAAGGTGTATGTGGGAAAATCTGCAAAGTTCAACTCCACCTTTGGAGTTTTCAAACGCAAATTTAGTTTTTAGCCTTAAGGCAAGCATAAAAAAACTTTTTATTTTTACCTAAAGTTGTTTTTAGATTATTTTTTTGAAATCTTTTCTTGATTGATTTTGTACTTAGCTTTCCAAGTGACCCAAGTTGAAACTTTTACCAATCCTACAAGGGCACCCTTTAAAAATTACATGAGCTAGATTCAAAGTTTTCGGTAATATTACAATTTATTTTTTCAAACTTTACCAAAATTTGAGATTTTGGAATCTTTGAATATCTCCTGTCTTGAAACTCACAAACTCAAGAAGATATATACCGGCCGTTCCTTTTCCTTGTATACCATATACAATAAACGTGGTGCATGTTTTACCATATCCTTGATTCCTACCTTGGTCTAATAAATAAATTGCATGAAGGTTCAAAAAGCAAAGTGAGTGTCAAAACTTTTGCATGGGCATGCTCAATTTAGTTACATACATGGATTAAAATATGAGCAAGATGTTTAAGGTAATAAGCATCATGTTTTCCTTCGCTCAAAGTGGACTGTGTTTGCTAAAAAGAAGATTGCATCAACTTTGAATGCATCTTACAAATAACAAAGATTAACAAAGAGTTAACATTTTAGCCACTACCTCTAATGGTAGTTCTCCTCAAGATCATACAATTGAAAGCTTCAAAAATGTGTAAACAATATTCTCATACTCCAAAGTTTACATTGTGGTATGAAATTGCAATCTTGGATTTTGGAGCTCACAAAACACCATGGTCGTCTAGGAGTTAATATGCTCAAGATGTGAGGCTATACAAGAGCACTACCAGAAAAATTGGCCCTAACTTGTGGTTTAGTCACTTTGGGTGAGTCAGAAAAGTGGTTGTTGTGGCTTTGTGACTTTGGAGGAGTCATATTGTTTGAAGTGACTCTTAGGAAGTAATTATGACTCATAGTTAGATGGATGATTTCAATTGACTTTTATCACTAAATGGGTGTGATTTGATTGCTAAGTGAACGGCTAAGAGAAATAATTTGTGCAGGCACCATAATTATCTATGTAGTATAAATTTGGCAGTTTCAGCAAAGTGAGCTTGTTTGTTATCTATTTGTTCATAGAATTGCACACTACTTCCTTAGTCCGTGCTTTCCTGTTCACAGGTTACTTCTTCTTCGGTGCTTTCCTGTTCACAGGTTACTTCTTCTTCGGTGCTTTCCTGTTCACAGGTTACTTCTTCTTCGGTGCTTTCCTTCTTCGGTGCTGTCCTGTTCACAAGTTACTTCTTCTTCGGTGCTTTCCTTCTTTGGTGCTTTCCTGTTCACATGTTACTTCTTATTCGCTGCTTTTCGTTTCCAACTAGCTTTTAGCAAATAGCGAAAACTCCAGATCGAGCCATTTCGGAGATCATTATGCATCAGAGGCGCAAGTTCAATTTGAACCTAGACACTCGCGAGTGCCCGATTTGCCTATACCACGTCTCCTTGCCAATGTTCCAGGTACTTCCAGCAAGAGCACCTCTTGTGTGCTTTAACTCGTGCATGCTTCATTAGGTTCATGGAATCATGTGTATAGTCGGATTTGGAATTCCATACTAATTTACTACGCTCTGGCCCATGTTGAAATGTTTGTGGCGATTGTGCTGATTGTGCTCATGGTTTTTGCATTGAGGATTCCAGTGCAAGAATGGCCACAGTGCATGCGCCTTATGTTGCAAGAGGCTGAAGAAGGGCTGCCCAGCATGCGCACAATCATTGGGCACCATACGAAACAAAGCAATTGAGGACAACGCAATTGACTGCAAGCTCGTTGTTAATGGCTGCAATAGGGAGCTGCACAACACCCGAGCGAGCATGGAAGAGCACCTTCGGCCAATGCAATGTCCGATCCAGATTCCTGGCAACAAATGTGCACACATCTGTCCAAAGGCTAGAATACCTTTGCACGTGAGCAAGGTTCATGGCGTCCAAGTGATTGATTGCCTCGCATCATCTTCGATAACCTTCCTTATGAAAGCTTCGTGCCCCATGACGATGGTGAAAACCGAACACGCTTGGCTGCTCGTCAACTGTTGGAATGGTTGCGGCAACTACGGCTACTTCATCTTCTGTAGTGTGTTTGGCAACCCCGAGGCCAGAGTGTGGGTCAAATTGTCCCTGGAGCGGGTGTGGCTGCGCGAGAAGGAGAAATTCTACCCTACCTTCACTGCCTTGCAGGCTGTCGTCAAGAGTCACAATGACATCGACATTGCAAGCATGACGCTGGATGATATCCTGGTTGGGCCTTACCTCAACATTCCTTACGAAGATCACGAAGCTGAGGAGATGGAGCTCGAAGTAAAAGTCAGATTTCTTCCAAAAGATGACGGCTTGGAGATGGTTTGAAGGTAACATTTGCTTGAACAATGACGCAGGCTTGGAGATGAGATCCTTGTGAAAGTATTATTGCAGTCTCTCGAGCTTTCATAGGAATTGTCAAGTTTGCTATTAAGCTTGTCGAAATAGAGGTTTTATTTGTTTCTTGAACTGAACCTTGTTTCTTCATTCCATATGTCAAAACTTTAGTGAGTGACCACTTTTGTAAGTGGGTCGCGGACATGCCTCCCGAGGTTTAAATGAATATATGTATTTCTTGTTGAAGATGTTTGTCAGATATTTCTCAGCATGTTTGTAAACGAGAATGAGTTTCTGGTTTGAAGAAGCTTACCTGGGAGAAGCTTAAACTCCTCTACTTGTCAATCCTCTTTGGTTTATAAGGAGGCTTTTTTGAGGTTCTTGGCTACCAGTTGAGTTCTGGCTTCTAAAGGTTGTTCTCAAAATCAAAACTTATCATCAAAAGTTGTTGTTCAGAGATGAGCCTATCCTTTATAATAACCATTCAACACTTCATGAAAGTTCAATGTATTTATAGAATTTAAAATTTGAGTACGAAATGAAGTTAGAAATGTTTCATACCTATCACGTATTCATAGATTACTAACTAAAAAGTAATACTATAGAATGAACGCTAGTGATTGATGGAACTATATGTAGTTACATGAATTTGAAGGTTTAGTCTAAACTGCAAAATTGCTATGAATGCGACTTGTGACTGTTGTATTTGTCAAAAATATATTATGTTATTAAATAGAGAAAAAACTCAATGTACCTCTCATAATAAGCTATGGATGCATGTAAAACCAATGTAATCCTTTGTTTTTTCTTGAAAGCCGTCAGTACACTTACACTTTCACAAATTGTTAAGTGCATACCTACTCATTACATTATCAAAACAATGTGGCACTTTGAATCTTTATGTTTAGAAGTATATTCACTTGTGAGAGCTTGCACATACCACAAGTATAACTAAATTTGCTAAGAATAAGAATAAGATTGATTTGTACAACTATTCAAGAAATTTTTGAATTAAAGGCTACACACATCTTTGTAGAGTCATCACACTCTCATTTTATCAAACTCTACTTTATTCATTCATGCTTTGTTTTATATAAAATAAACTCCTTCTCGAATCTTCAAAAAATGGTGTCAAAAAATGATGATTGTAGAAGATGTTGTCGGGAATAATGTGTCCAAATTAACATGAGGGCTTTATGTCGGAAATGACATAAAAATTTGAACCTTCAAAGCGCAACTATATCTCTTACTTAGTATAACCATTGAGAAACAAGAATGTTTGTGAAGAGCAATTCATAAATATGTGCCCTTTGACCCCTTTCAAAGATTAGTCAAAATATGTGATTTTAGAAAGAAAAAAAATTCTCATTCTACAGTTTCTTACTTTCTTTTATGTTACCTATCATCAATTATAGCATCCAATTCTATATGTTCAAGAGAATCAAGTCAATTAATTGAGACCCCTAGACGTCCTTGCCATTTTTGAGTCAAATAACACAGTTATTTAAAAGCTTCCTACTCAGAATTGAAAGTAAGTTAATCAAAAAATCTCAGTTGTACAATCTTAAATTTCACTTGGTATAGGTCATGCGGATCAAATTTGGAGTCATGGGAGATTGTGATGTATTTGTACTCAAAAACAATCATGAATTCTATCATTTGAACTTTGAAGTGAAAATACTATCAAAAAGTCGATTGCAATCAAAATTTTATCAACATGAAAGCTTTTCACCTTCACCTCAAAAATACTCTTGAACTGAAAAGAACTCTTAGAAATTCTTAGCTTAAGTAACAACCTCGTATTTTACAAAGGACGATAGTCCAAATCTAAACCTCTTGCAATCAAAAGACTTTTAAGAAGGAAATTGATGAATCTCATCCTAATTCTCCTTTACTTAAAATAAAAAATAATAATGTAGTAGAGATTATTTATTCTAAAAATAGGCTTGGAATAGTAAAACAATGCACGAGGTTGTAAAGAGCAAAAACTTTTGACATTGGCACAAGGATGCATGCAAGAACTTCATAACATCTTAGAACAAAACAAGGCTATAACAACATCATGAAACACAACATGTGCAATTCAACACAATGTATTCTCTCAAAAAATAAACATTGAATGAAGAAAGTATGGTCTTTCAAAGTCTTGAATTGTTACCCAAAACGACTAATAATATAGTTGTGAGCAATGACTTCAAGTATACATTTGGATCTGAATGAAATAACTATCATTATAATATCTTTGTCATCTTGGTAAGGAAGTTGCTTAAATATTGTGTTACAAAAAAAAAAAAAAAAAAAAAAAAAAAAAAAAAAAAAAAAAGTTTGTTTGTTGGTGGATTTTTGAGATTGAGTTCATGAAATTCAAAGAGAGTTGCTGCCACACTATTGTAGTGACTGTGTTCATGAAACTTCAAACTGACATCAGTTTGCTTGCAAAAATGTGACAATTTTGGACTTCAAGACCAACTTGTGAAACGTAGATTTTTACACCAAGTTGGAAAATTTAGAACTTAAGTAAACTTGTACGAATGAATAACTTTATGCATTATAGAACGTGGGTTTTCTTACCACAATACATTTATGTTTACAATTTGTGCTTTCAGGTACATGTCACTATTGTAAACTTCTGTGAGGAAATTAACGTGATATTTTAGTTTCACATAAGAGCTACAAATTTCTACTGCTCTACTTGGATGCAGATAACATTGTTGATCTGCTACAACATTTAATTGTACTACAGAGCTCTTTACACTCTATTTGAATTTGGCTTTGGTATCCTGCCATTTCAGTTTTGGCCTTGGACACATGGTTGCCATTTGTTGCATGGGCAGTTCGAATCTGTCGATGGATCGCAATCGTTTGCAGGAAAGGGATCCGGAATGCTTCGTGGGTCTGGAAATGGAAAGGTGTCCGGGTCCGGTTGTGGGAATGTGCTTGGATCAGGCAAATCAGCAGGATCAGGCAAAGCGGCCGGGTCGGGAAATGGGAAGGGGAATGGCTTGGGGTGGTGCTTGTCAGAAGCAAGCGGAGGAGAAGCTACAATGGCTCCTTGTAATTTGAAGACGTTGTCATTTGATGGGGCTGGACTTGCAGCATCAGAAGGGCTCAAATTTGCCACAGGCGGAAGGGATCCAAATGGACCCACCTTTCTTGAGTAGAAAGGGGCTGGCGCAACAGCATTATCGCTTTGTGCGAACACCATGGAATTGGAGAGGAAAAGCATGATCATTGCACACACCGCAAAAAGCTTCCTCCACAATGCGGCCATGGTGAAGGAATTGAATAGAAACTGAAAATGCGAGAATACGAGGATAAGAACCAAGAGGGGATAGAAAGGCTCAAGTAGAATAGACAGGAAGGGAGCCTTCTTATATACCACCACGGGAGGCTTTTACATTATCTTTTACGTTGTCTATTACTTTAACTCGCACTGTAACCTTTACTTTTACTATCCATGAGAAGATCGTCCCAGCACAAAGTAAAAGCTAATCGAATTACGTAGAAGCTAATCGAATAACGTAAAAGCACTATATAGATGAATGAACTGAAAAGCACTGAACTAATAAGTTCCGAATGGATGGATGAAAACGAGCAGGATGAAGCTACACTGTAGAAACACTGAAATTAACCCCTAATGTTATAAAGAGCCTAAAACGGGTCGTTCTGGGTCTGGTCCGCCCCTTATTTACTATATTTAGCTCTAATGGAATTGAAACTTTTGCATGAATCGGCTACATCAACGGAGTGTTGAGAGTGTACCCTGAGCCTGCCAACAACACAAATCGCTATCTGAGAGACGCACAAGTACTAACAAAATAGTGCATTACCATCAACTCTTTAATGAACCAAAATGATAAGGAAGTTTGATTGAAATGCAGAATGTGTCAGGAGCCCCATGCATGGAAAAATTGTGGCTGGCAGTCTTCCGGCCAGATAAAACAACCCCAGCATATTACCTCGAAAAAAGCCGTGGACAGACATCACCATTGTGAGAGAGCTTTTTGACCAACCTTGTCACCTTCGTCCCTTTTGCAGTCAGTTCAATGCTTGCTTGTGGATCCTAGCAGCTTGGAATATGCAAAGCCGAAACCTGCAATCATACAAGAAAATAGCTCACCGAAAATCTATGGCAGACCGTAAGTACGTATCTATCGTAAGAGTAGTTTAGGAGAAAATTAAAACAGAGTTATTTGTTTCTCCGAGCAGGGCTCGTACATTGATTGTTTGGAAGGGAAAGGATAAACTATGTCAGACCTTGTTCCCTGCTGCATGCTTCCCGTTTTTGCGGATCTTGTCGACCCATCTGCTTAGTTGCAGCGGCATGTTCAAGGCTGACATTTCTGCATTAGAGAATGCATGTGTTGGGTGCTCATAAACAATTCAAGGGTGAGTTTGACATACCAGCCATTTTACCACGAAGTGTAATTTTAGTGACATATTCGATTGTGGAACCTCCAATATCATTACAGAGCACACATCGATTCGATATAATATCACTATCCTGTGATGCCATTCTCTCTTTCAACTGAATTCTAAATCCCCTGTAAGTGCCATTTTGTGGATTACTGCGATTGGACGTGCCTTCTATTGCAAGCTACTCTTTATAGAGTGAGTTCTCAGTCATCTGCTGGACCATGTTGATGCGTGAAGCAATTAAACTTGTGTTTACTTGGACCAGACCGGTCACAAAAATTGTGACAATGCAAGCTCCTGGTATGTTTTCGAGAACCTGTGGTGATCCCTGAGAAACCATCGCATTCGACTCTCCTGTTCGAAAGATCTCCAGGTTGAAGCACATCCAGAGAATCATTCCACATTTGACACCAAACATTCCTGGTATAGCTTCAGAATCTCTCCACATTTGATTGCACACTCCTAATATGGCTTGAGAGAATCTCCCCTGCGGCTGTGTATTCAGGGGCTTAGTGGATACATCCTAATTATAATCAAAAACTTTCCTGCACACTAACATTCTTGTATACATCGAGGATCCCATATACGCACACATTTCCCGTAACGAATGAACACCTGAATAAAACTTCGCGAAAACTACTGCTGCAACCAGATTTGGTCGATACAAGATGGACAGAAACGACTATTCATACTCAGAACCAATAGCCAGCACTTTGACAGTTCCGCAGTCATCCATTCTATGTGCACCTTGCTAGCGAAGAGCACGAGAGAAAGCAACAACAAACGAGCTGCATCGTGCCAAACCCAAATGGGCACACACTCGCACTTCTCACTGGAATGCAGAATAAGAGAAAGGTCTTAAATCATGTTTAAGAATGGTGTACATAAAGAATCGACCATGGCTGCTCAAAATGGTTGAATGAGAGCAACTCAAGCCACGGTTATTGTTGCAAAAAGAATGCAGAGCCTGTACAAGAACTGCCTGACTAACTAAACGAAAGAATGGTGATACATTGCTTGGGGTTTCAACAACAAAAGAGTAGATCACAACCTCACAAGCGCAAAAGAGAGTATCATAGCTCAAACTTTTGAGGGTGCTACACCACCTTCAAGATCCACACCATCTCGCTCTCCTTTACTACTTCTTACATAGACAAGCAAAGAGGTTCCAGCGCTCCATGCGGCTTGGCCCGTGCTCCGGATGAGGTTGTGGCTGAACTGCACTGTGGTGGATGCAGCCTTGCGCGCTTTCTCCACGTACCCTGAGGTCGAGGGGAGGCTGAACGAGGCCAAGCGGGTCCAGCTCCTGTCATTCTCCGCCGCCATGGCCGCCATTGCTGGAACTGAGTCGAGACTGAGCCGATGGGTGTTGGAGCTCAATGTGGTCAGGAAGACATGGGCGGAGGGGAAGCAGTTGGGGACGAGAGACGCCGAGTCGTGTGTTCGACGACTAGCTGTTGCGCGCTCTTGAAGCCTCAATTATACGAAGCGGCCGCGCTGGCCGCGGAAAGTAGCAGCGTTGGGAACGAGTGTTCCCTTGTGTCTATTTTTGAGGTTCGTTATTCTTTCTCCGCCTACCTGGCTGGCTGGCTGCCAGCTTTGGTCTAGAGCTCTACTATTACGACAACTTGCATACTGTACAGTACTGGAGTTCATTGTGTACAGTACTGTACGTTGAACTCCATTCAATTATACTCGGAGCTAAAGTCATTGAAGCATTGATTTTTCGCAGTTTTTTTGGTAAAGGAGAATACCCACCGGAGAGGCACGACCTCTAGGAAGACTCGCCGCCGGTGAAACAATCGAGTGTTCGTGTGGAAACAATTTGTAGAGGCTCTGTGAGCATATTGAAAACTCAGGCCGATTCTGCAGTAGAAGGAATTGCCTCCGCAACTGTGCATTTGTCCACAAGGTCCTTACGTTCTAGTCCCTCACGATTTTAGAAGCTCAAAAATCCGACCCCTCATTGCCCATCACTTAATCGTAGTCGGTCACAAGTTGTATTCCGTGCATACTAGGATTGTGACTAAAGGACTCATTAGATCTTTGCAATCTCCTTATCGGAACACGTTTGTGTCTCCATGCAGTTTTTTATTTCCTAACTTTGTAAAATCTATAAGATACTCAGAGGGTGATCATACGAGTCTAAAGGGAGCCACCATATGAGACTTTGCGAACAGATGCAATTATTGAACAGAAAATGAAGCTAGCTAGGCTCCGCCACAAGAAAGGAATAGAAATTTTTTTAAACGGAAATAAAGAAGCAGAGAGTGTGGCTTGTGGGCAGGGCACCAGAAGGGGTGATAATTTCAGGTGGGGACCATGTACTCACTCACTCATGGAGCTTTGCTTGTTCTATTGGAACTGCTCCCCAGCATGTTTTACCAGTCTCCCTCTCTCCCCCATGCATTCTTCATGGACAACCTACGTGCACCTTCAAACTTAATGATAGTGAAAGAATGATAGGGTCGTCAAGTCCGCTTTTTCTGGGTATGATCAACTCTACCTTGCATGCGATGTTTCGTTTTCATTGATATACAAGGAACAGACTATGAAACTTCTTGCTTACACTATTAAGTACACTTGTATTGCAGTTGATCGACTTCATTGTGATTTAAGTCGATGTAATTCAGGCTTCACTGCGAATTAGATTTCTTTTTTCTTTTGGAACAGTTTGTGGCCAATTTGTCATAACATCGATCTCAATATGGAGTCCATGGTATCACTGAAGAAATTCATACGAGTACGATGGCATACACAAAGTTGTAGTCTCACTTTTCTTGGTTTATCCATTTCGAAAACAGTGAGACTAATGTCCTAACAAGTCCATTCAAGAGCACAACACAAGCGACGCTGACCATACTAAAGGGAAACTTCAGACTGAACCGACACTTCGAGACATAAAACAAACACAGCACGAAGCATGTAAGCAACGAAATCCATAATTTGGCTTGCTTGTTGTTCAGTCTTGTTGTGATAAGCGACTGGCGGAACTCCTCGTAGAGATAGAGGACCACCGGAACTCCCGAGAGTTATTAGAGTAGAGCAGTTAGCTGGGAGTTAGCCACCTACTACAACTGCGTTTAACTGCAGTTAACTGCAGTTGACTCCGAGTGCCGTTAAGGCGCCGCCTGTTTCACCAACCCCCAAATCATATAAAGCCCGAGGCTCTCAAGGCCTCACTCACTTTTTCGCTCATTCTTGTTTTGTTCTTCTCTCTCTCTTTCGATACTCTCAACACGTTATCAGCACTTTCGCTCTTGTTTTTTGGTGCTAGGGTTTGAGTTTAGGGTTATTTTTTCTTTGCTTTTTGCTCGTGATGTCTTAATCTCGTTGCTTTTGTATATTTGCTTGTTAGATCTCTTGGTTTCTCATGTGTTTCCAGATCCACCGTCGGCGTTGCTCGATCATAACCTCCTACTTGATTCTTCACGTTCTTCTGTCATTCAAGAAGCTCCTTTCTTTGTTCTCATATTAAATTGCTTTAGATTGTCTCGAGCGCTCTTTGCTTTTTCAGTTAAAACCCTCGTTTCAATCACCTCTTTTGACCTAATTATTCTTATTTTTCGTACTTTTTTTCGCTTTCTCTCTTTTTTCATAGTAACCCTCGTCTTGTAACTACTCTTGATGTTCATAACACCGAAGCACCGAAGCAGCCAAGCGCAACCCTTGCCACGACAGAGGATTCGGTCGGGGTTATGGGCGTGACGGCTACTCTTGTGGGCGTGAGGGACAACACTATGACTCAAGCCGCCACGACATGTACTATTACAACCACCACCGCGACTACTACAGGTACGAAAATGATATCTACCAAGAGACAACACACTCGAAGATTAGAGGATGAAACCGTCAACAGTCGACCAAATAGAGTTGGATGAACCAATCTTCCAACCCACACGATTATCTCATTACAGTGTCCTTACTTTTGTTTTATTCTTAGTGTCGTTTTGTATGTGGACGTGTTTTACTATCTAAGTCAGTCTAATCAGTCGGAGGGGTCCGGACCCACCCAAAATGTATGTTATGAGTGTGAGTCTTCTTGTATGTGCGGATCCTGGTTGAATTGTGATAACCTCACAAGCCGGAAGGCGTAACTTTAAGTTCCGCGAGGCGAAGCAACAAGAGTATTGCCCGGGTTTTCCCCCGATGTGATAGAGCAATGTTTGCTCCTAGCCCACTCTCGGAGTCTGATCAGCTACCGAGACTGAGAGCTAATGGGATCCACTTTTCCATTGCGTATGGAAATGATGAAGAGGTTCTTGAGCATTGGTGAGAGTAGTGACGCCTTGCCACCGCACAGCGGCAGCCAGACCTAAGTGTTGCATGATGCAAGCTAGCCCCACTTGCAAAAGTGAGGAAGAGGTCGGGATATAAAGACATGAATGTCTCCCACGCCTATCCTCGTATGGGGTGCCCATGCCTTCTTTTTTTCGCCGTCGGCTTTATTAAAGCTAACCTTGGGCATTCTTGGTTGTGGCACCAGGGAACTCTAATTGGCACTACCTCTCGGCACTACTACCGATTGGCACTACCTGTTGGCACTATCTCTTTGGATAGACTTATCTCCACGATGTACGACGTGCATTTCAAGGAAGCTTCATTTTCTACATTATAGAAAACCTACTAACTATACACTTTGAATTGGAAGTGTTGGGGGCACTTTTTAGTGTCTTGGATTACAGATTAATTGTTATCCAGATGAGAGCAAACTAGGAGTCATATGTCAGGAAGTACAGAAGAATTTCAACATGGCGGACACCATCATGATTTCAACATCAATGATCGGGAGAAGCAAGACCGGGGAGGATCCATACCGTCCGTGTGAGGAGGAGGAGGAAGAAGTTGATAGACCTAAATACCTCGCAGCAGACCTTGTGGAGATGCAGCATGTAGCAGTTACGAAGATCGAATCCTCCAAGAACGTTGCAGACATGTTAACCAAAGCGCTGCCGCCGTTCAAGCACCATGAACTTGTTCAAGCCGTTGGCATGCGTTTGCTCCAAGACTTGTAAAGGACACACTCTTTTCTATCCTCGAACTTTTCCCACAGGGTTTTTATTCAAGGCATAGTTTTTAACGAGGTGTTCCTTAGTCGAGGAGGAGTGTTGTGATAAGCGACTGGCGGAACTCCTCGTAGAGATAGAGGACCACCGGAACTCCCGAGAGTTATTAGAGTAGAGCAGTTAGCTGGGAGTTAGCCACCTACTACAACTACGGTTAACTGCAGTTGACTCCGAGTGCCGTTAAGGCGCCGCCTGTTTCACCAACCCCCAAATCATATAAAGCCCGAGGCTCTCAAGGCCTCACTCACTTTTTCGCTCATTCTTGTTTTGTTCTTCTCTCTCTTTTTCGATACTCTCAACAAGTCTGACGGACCGACATAGAACTCACTAGATGCTTGAATGACTGACTGAAACTCTCTAGTCAGGAAGGTACTTGAGCTTCGTAATAAAACCGAGTATTGCATTTCATAAAAATGTATGGTATGACTTGAAACTACTGGAAGAGATTAAGTTGTTTTCAAGCTGTATGATACATTCTAAATGATCATCCACTTGCCTGTAAAAGCCTTGCAATCTTACAAACGCTGCTTTATACACAAACCCAAAACTAACTACTGGCTCTTGGAACTCTGCCGCTGAATGTCGTAGTTCACACAAACATCTGCCGCTGTTTTCATCTGCCAATCAAAATCCCAGTGTTAGATGGTTGACAGGAACTTTAAACATGCAGTGATCTACCTGTATGCTACAAGCAACTGAGATGTTTTGATAGAAAGAGAGTGTAAAGTGGTTTCTACCTGGACGAGATTCACAAGTTGTTTGATCGCACAGCCAGGTAATGCAATCGCTAATAAGATACCGTAGACTGTCCCGTTCCTCACAGCATGATATGTGACCTGCAATATGGTGTATTAGTTAACTGGTTTATATAGTATAGGCAAATTAGGGCACTTGATTCCAAGTAGAAGGAGCACCTCGTAAGGGCTTCCGATGTTTCCTCCGGCAGCAAGCATGTAGAGGAGAATGTAAGCAACCTGTTCAGAACATAAAATAATAAGTTATCACTTTTATATCCACTACATAGACTGAGATGTTAAGGTCCGCTGGCTGCTTAGAAGTGAACTAATGGTAATGATAACTAACTAAAGTCTGCATTCTATCAAAAGTCATCTCTGATGTGAGTAAGGTTTGTTGATTTGACAGTCAAAGGATCCAAAATACTTTGTTAATTTTCATTGTTAATTTACTTGTCCACATGGATGTACGAGTTTGCTAAATGACAAGATTTCAGCTAAATGATGCCACTTCGAGATGAAAAACATGATAACATAGCACTGGTCGTACCTCAGCCCCAATGGCGCAGTAGCCCATGAAAACTCGATGTTGATAGTACAGTCGCAGCAAAGTGCTTTTGCTGTCACCCATGTCTTTATGGCTAGCCTTGCTCGACAAGAATGTACTGCACAAACAAAGGAAAACTTCAGATCGCAAATAACTTGCAGTTGATATCAGTAATGAATTGCAGGGGTTGTTCAGAAATATATGGACGTACCTGTACATCTGAATCCAATGGCTGGATATGTCGAGAGCAAGAAGCCCAAGGAACAATCCGTAATGGGACCTGCTCATCATTGAAATGAAGCAACCAAGAATCAGTAAATGGCATAACACAACATTATCTTTTGGAAGCAAGTTCTTTTTCTTCATTCTACTGACGTAGGTGAGAGTTAATTTCATTGCAAAGGAAGAGTTACATGCCCTCATCATTGCAAGCGAAGTTTGACCTTATCAAGAACGTGAACTTCTCGTATTAACAATAACCTGCTCGATAAGGTGAGCACTCACTTGTAAAAGTGCGTGAGGAGTACCAAAAGTGCCGCAGTGCTAACCCTACACAAATAACAGACCAGGATCAAGAAGGTCAGAGACCAGGAAATCATAACAGTGCGTGAGGTATATAGGGTAAAGCATTCTTTATTAAAGTGAGCCAAGCCTAGCTCCTAAGGTAAAAGTATATCAACATCATGATTATCATAAGATTAAAACCTCTGAAATTAAAATCAGTTCAAGGTTTCACCTGTCAGTCACCATGTCCAATACGGCTCCAAACGTTGATTCTGTTGAAACGAGAGCGTCAGAAACAGAATCTCAGATTCATGTGAACTCATCCCAATGCTTCAAGCGCCCTAATCCATCATTACCAATTCCCAAAGGAAGGCGTATAGGGTCGTCTGATAACCACTTCGAACTTGATTATATTCTGAAGCAGGTTGAGTCTCGTAGGAGTTGATCTCAATAGCTAGTAATCTTCGTATATACACTACAGCTAAAACGCCGCTCCTCTATACGGCTACCTTCGAATCATTCTAATATGCAATGCAAAGCAGACTACAGAACGAATGTCTTGCATGAAGTCCTTAACAACCAACATTATAAAAAAGGAAATAGGAAACAGTAGGACCAACGTACTCTGGTTGAACATGCGAGCAAATCGGCCATCAAGCTCGTCGCATACAAAGCTGCAGGATCAAGCACAAATCAAGCTTACAATCGTCTGCAATGCCAAAACTACCGCTACCCTTCACGCATGGCAAGCACATCCAGTTGGACTAATATAATCATTCTGGTTTTTCCAGAGTCATATCCCTTGAATGGATCCCACAATCAGACTAAATTGAATTTCGAAGTTGATACAGTGACGTTTACCTCGCAAAATAAAGAATGGCAAACAGTTCTTTGTTTGTGAAAGCTACTCCAAAAGCTGCTCCATTGGCGATTATCCTTGCATATCCTGATAGAAACCATTGTTACCGAAAGACCCATAAATAATCTAGAATTCTCATAAAAATAGGTCGCAATAACTACCCTGATAACAGATAGACATTCCTCACCTATAAGATTCGGAATGTACAAGTAAATAGGCCAGCTATTTTTTTTCGGTAAGTCCTCCACAATGGAATCTTCCATTTGTTGCTCCATATCAGAATACCCGCCAACACGAATAGAATTGTCTCCTCAACCTAAACACAAAACTCTCACAGTCAATACTCAAAACCCTAAAAACCCCTGCACACGAAAAACTCACCTCCCCATCAATTAAGAAACAAAATTCGCACATCACCAAATTAAAATCGCACCCTCATCCAAAACTTCAGTAAAAATTTGTAGCCTAGCATCAATCACTCATTCCATCTCTGGCATACTCAGAAATGCTATCTCACAGAAAATATAACCTAAATGAGTTGTAAGCCTATTGACCCATGAACAATTGAGAAATCGAGGCTACGATTTGGAGGTTTTTGGATTGTCTGATCCGGGGATGCCTGGGATGTGGGATCTAGATTTATGGACTGGAATGCAAGGGGGTGTGAGTGACTGATCGAGAGGGTTGAATGCGAGGTATAGTTGGAGTAGAGGAAGATGGATGGAGGATGTGTGGGGTAGGTAAATTTTCAAGGGAAAATGAACTGACCTGGGGCAGGAGTGAGTGATGGCGATGGCGATGGAGGAGTTGCGAAAGCTTCAACGGAAGAACGACTGCAGCGGAATCGGTCGATGGCGCTCCAACAAAAGGGAAGGCCGGTGGACGTGTGTGAGCAAAAGGGGATACACATTCAAGCCAGCTGGCCTTCTGGGGACGCGAGATTCATACCCGGACGCTTACAGGATGGATTGAGGTACCGGTCTTCGATGTACTTGTTGATACCGTAAGTTGCATCATCAGTTACAACTCAGTTATCCGCAAAAGCATGCCCAGTTAGCACCTGTGGTTTGAACACCTATTTCCGTACATTTGAGGAATTCACCACACTTGGAGTGGTGGGATGAGTAAGAAGACAAGAAACTCCAATCTATTTGAAGGTTGGCGTAAATAGTGTATCTTCGACATCGTATCTCAAACGGCTATGAGGTACTCAATCGAATGAAGTCCAACAACCCCCACCATAGTTGGGTGGACTATGGTGGTGAGCACTACAGCGGCATAGGAAGTAGAACCCACGACCTTCTCGTTCGGGGCCATGAGGCCTAACCATCTAGTCAAGGCTTGTGGTGCCTTGAGATGGAATGAATACCTTACCATTTTTCAATGATTAATGAGAAGAAAAGAGGAAGTTTTCAAATTATTTAGAAATTTTTAAGCATTCACAATAATAACTACAAATTGTAGAAGTATTTGATATTGAAGTACGATATTATTCATGAAAGTGGGAAGTTGATCTAAAGGAGGATGGAAGATTTTATACTATCGCAGGAACTTGTGAATGTAGCAATTCTAGTCAGATGTGTGGTAATTGATCTTGACAACTCAGGAGCATTTATGTTATAGAATTATGATTTAAGTCTGTTCTCTTGAATGCATTCCTTCAATCTTTGACATCTTTAGTGGTTGTGTGATTTGCAATACGACTACCTTCTTTACTCAAAGAATCATGTGTTGGAACAACAAAGTCTTCTACTAGTATGTTATATATTGAACAAATATGTGTTGTAGGCATGCACTTTTGTTGGCATGCCTAGTACGTGCATACTTCATACATGTTAGTTTGTTAAATAGCCGCACAAGCCAAATAGTAGATTTCATATTGTTTTGCCCTTATATGCTTTAGCTACATACAATGTAATCAAGATTTTGTTATAGATTATGATATATGTATGTTAAACTAAACATTACAACATAAGCTCTCATAACAATTTCATTTATTTGTATCACACAAGCATGATCCATATTGATGATTTGTATTGTCAAGTTGTCTTGACTACATGTCAATTCGATCCAAGTGTACACTTTTTATTTGTAAGAAGGGTAGATTTAATATGAACAAAGGGTAAAATTATTATGAAAGACTCCGTGTTAGCATAAGTAGAAAAGGTTGGTAGTTGAATTCTTGAATCCCATAATCTTATATCCTGATTTCCTTGGATAATTCAAAGCCTTGATGTAGTTGATGATGTAGGATTCTGATCATGAACACACTTTAATTAGAATGTCTAAAAAAGGGTAGAAAAGGAAAACATACCACACTCTAGTACAAAAAAATAGAGCATCCAAAACATTGTTTGGAAATTACACTCATTATGTACTAGTGTTTATTAGAGCCATGTTTCTATTGACGTCAAAATCACTTGATACCTATCCCCGCTTGTACTCAAAAGTCCATTGGTGCACTAGGACCTACTAGTGCTTAATCATGTAGTAAAGCTCTAAGTGTAAATTGTGACATGAATAAGTACTCTTATGTCAATAAGGTATAATTTTTATAAACACTTTTATCTTAAAACAAACATGTCATATGAGGAGAAAATAAATACTATTTAAGTGATGTAATTAAGTATTACAATTATGATGGCCTCCTCTTTCAAGCTTCATTCATTACTATTTGGGTTTTATATTAAAATATTACCACAATCATCCATGGATGTTCCATGAGTTCATCAGGAGTTAAACGTTGGTGCTTGTCCCACTTTATACAAGCGCCTACAAATGAGACAAATAAATCATCTTTTGAACCAATTATAGATTGGAGGGTTCTTGTGCCTGGAATGCGTTTTCTACCGTTGGAATTTTGTACAAACTTTGGATTGTTATTCGCATCTGCACAACAAGTTTCTATTCAATATGGACATCAGTTTCAAGATATTTAATCCTTAAACTATATTGAGACCATCAAAACAAGCTTGTAATAATTTGTAAGTATTACCCTTGAACGCCCAACCCATATGAAAATACACTGAAAAGCAAGCTCGAGGGGCATGCTTGGGCATTTAAGGGTTAAGTTTTGAATAAATCTTATAGTTCACTAAAGAAGATATAGTACCAAAGAACATCTTTTTGCGGGTAGAATCTTCAAGGACGAAATAAGGTGGAAGACCAAGTACTTCCATTATACAACTCAATTGTTCAGCTTCGTTTTCTCCCGGAAACAATGGGTGCCCTAAGAAAATGTAACCATGTCGTATTAGTTTGGAAGGTTTTTCCCAAATCATATTTATGTTGAACCATTAGTTTTATTAAATTTGACTTAGTCTACCTGAGAAGAGCTCAGCAAGAATACACCCAAAACTCCACACGTCAATCATAGTATCATAGGGCAATCCTACATTCCCACTAATCTTCAATTACTTTGACATCAAACACAAATATTAAAAGCATGATTATCTATATTTATTAATAACATATTTCTTCTTGTACTTGATTCTTTAAGCACATCAAAAAAACGTATTGATATTGAATCAATATGACTTGTATTCTATAATTCATTTACACACTGATATAAATTTGACCTCTACTTACTTGCATGATCTAAGTTGTCTTGTTTATTATTTATCATCAACTCTTAGTTGGTTTGTAATGTCCAAGGATTTGAAAGGGTTATGGAAGAAGGACTATGAAACTCAAAAAAAAGAATCAAGTATTATCTTATAGAAAGTGTTAGATTCATTGAGGTAAATAATACCTAGTATGACCTCAGGTGACCGATAGAACCGACTTTGAATGTAGGTGTAAACTGCAAAATGTGTACCATTGAAAAACCTGTGTAAGAATAAACATTTTATCTAAATTATTGATTTTATAATATAATAATGTCTTAATTTCAAATACTATATACCATAAATTTACGTACTAACTATGACATTAATTGATTTGGAACAAACTTCTTTCATGGGCAAAGCAACTTGATCCAAAGTCAATAACTACAATCTTTGACTTTTGTGGATCTTGCAACAAAATATTTTCAGGCTTTAAATCAGAATGTATCACATGCAGCTTGCGCAAAAATTGTAGAGATTGCAACAATTGCTTTGCAATACTCTTGATCATATGAGACTTCATTCCCTGCAGTCAACTTTAGTTTCATTAGGTCTACTTGTCATTAATTACAATCTAAAATTTATGAATGTGAATAGCCCAAGGTGAAAGGATTGAAGGGGTGATATTATAGAGAGAGAAGTAGTGAATATACAAAGGTTAAAGGTGTATAATAGAAGTTATAGGAGTAATATGACAATAGGTAGGAGGGATGACATGATTACTATATGAGATGTGGCCTTGGATAATATTATATTCTAGTATTAAATACTAAACAATGTAAGTCTTATATTCTTCAAAATACCTCTTAAAATGATCTTTAGATATACGATGGAAAGATTGCTTACCCTAAAGTTATTACGCTTAATATATTCGTAAAGAGAGATATCATATAAGGGGAAAACAATGCATAAATGTCCACGAAATTGAAATGAATCTAGTATGTTGATTGTATTGGTGTTGAGAGGTTCTTTTTGCGCCTGCCTTCCCTTCCCCATAACCTTTTTACTTTAGATTATTTTTATTTCTTGAAATTATTGAATATAATAGATATAATTGCATTAAATGACTTGTGTAGATTCTTACATGATTTTATCTTATCTAAAATCACTTTTTTTTTACCTATATTTTTCCATTTACCTTTAATGAATAAATAATAATAAATAATTTGTATTAGGCTATAGTAGTAATGTTTATATCTTTAAAATACTCGTACTTACAAGATTACGTTTGGAAACTAAAAATATTCTCAAAAACAAGTATTGTAAATGGCTTCAGTTGTATTGGGTTGTAAAGCTTACATTGTCTCGTAAGTGTTCAAGGATCTTAACTTCCACAAGAGCTTGTTGGTGAAAACGCTTTTTATTACAAATTATCTTAATTGCGCGTAACACCTTAAATTTATGATCATTGCATTTAAGCACTTGTCCAAAGCTACCTTTACCCAATATCGTCAATATTTCATACCTATATGCCAAGTGGTCTTGTTCTTTTGCAATATAGTCTCCTCTTTGGTCATCATAACCTGCAAAGTTTGACACAATTTTCTAATTAAAAATAATAATTATACATGTCGTATTGTATTTATTATCAAAAGATTAATATACACAAAGGGTGGAAAAAGGTGAATATGTTGGACTTACCATAATTATTTTCACCGTAGATGTTAGAAGGTTGGATCTTTTCACTTTCAAGACCAAGAAAATAAATTTCATTATAATGGATGATTTCTTGTTGCTCAAACTTGGTAAGATGTTTTGATTTTCTTGTGGTAAGTTCTCCATTTTCTCTGGCTACATTCAAATTAGCAAGATTTTAGAGACAATTTTAAGGTTGGGGGATGTAAGCCGTTCACCATTATGTATGGATCATTCATTAAAAGTGTCTATTTGATCATTCTAATTATGTTACTTAATTTTCTTCCTTTTATCAATTTTTCCAAAATTTGAATAACATACTAACAAGGCTCATTCACCATTGTAGTGTTGAATAATCAATTAATATAGAAATTATCACTTCAATAAATTCATATTTTCATCAATTTTGGCTTTTTTTATGAACAAGTATTTGATTTAGGTATAAAACCTCACAAAAATAATTATGTACAAAAAAAAACTATAATCTCTACTGCACTTGCTTTGTAGGATGGTATTAAGTTTCTTATGACTTATTTGGATATAGAGGTCCAAATGTAGTTTAATGAGGCGTGATATAAGAATAAGTATGGACAACTTCTTCAAGATGGAAACGGTCCTAATGCCAATTCGGCATACCAAAACTTGCATTTTGTCACATTTTAATGGTATATTTGATTATGACATCTTTCAAAACGGCATCTTTTGATGCCATTACAAAGCACCAATTGCTTCTTTGTAATGTAAATATCCTATAATATCCCCCTCTTTTTGTAATGAAATTTAACCCTCTGAAATTGCTATATTTGCAAAATATTGCAATTTGAAGGAGATTAAAGCCTAAGAGAATTCAAGGTATCTAATCACTTGACATGGATTCAAGAAATCACTATGGTTCGAGAGAGTTATAAAGTTTGTAGGGATGAAATTACTTTGAGGGGAGTTGTATGTTTCACATCTTGTGGAGTTTGATTTAGATCCATTCGATTTCTGAATAAGTTAGTGAGGTTTACCAATTTATTCCCTCTTTTATCAAATAAACACAAACTTTTTAAAAGAATTCCTTATATCTCATCACATTTACTTGATGGTAAATATTGCATTCAAGAACTAATGCAACAAAGAAATTACAACAATAGTGAAAAATTAGAATAGCATTGATGTTCTCACTACTCCATACGAGTCAAGAGGGCATGTTGCCATGGACTTCTTTGGAGACTTACTGCTTCTCTCTCCATGTATATATTTTGGACATCCTTCGCTTGGTGCCTGTTTGTTTATTTTTATAATTTAAACATGACTATGCATATGTTGGAATGATTACGGATACATATTATTTTTACATTGTAGTATTTTTACATCCAAATATAAACCTATTAGTTGTCATAGAGCGACGTACTCAAACTAAATGAACTTACTGTAAAAGTTTTACGTGTTGTATCAACATAATCAAGAGGTTCACCAAAGGGGCCTGCAACTTTCATTATTCATCAATAATTTTGCCAACTATTATTATTTAAAACTTTAACAAATATGTATATCATTGTGAAATATAAATATATTGTTGTGGCTTTATTTCTAGCTACAATAGAGTATGAAATATCAGGTGTTTAATGGTTGTAAGGTAGTACCTTTAAATATGAATTTTGATATATAATTTCTAACTTTCCATATACTTTCTAGAAAACTTTGTACAAAAATGTCAACCTCATCACTATATACACCCCAGAACGTATTGTTCACAAGAGCACTCGCCTTTGTTGCGGACTTGAGCATACTAAATTCTTCAAAAAGTCCAATTGGTACAAGCTTTGAAATCTTTTGGAATAACACATCTCGTGCAGACTGGTAGCCAACACATTTGATCAAAAAGTGAACTACATCTTCAACAGAGTGCCCACAAATGGGACATGACATAAAGGTATTTTCTTCTATTGTGGAATTAGAGGACATCAAAGCAGCGGATAGCTTTTGTTTTAAGGCTTTGCCAAAAATTTCTTTTGTAGTGACTTGACCAAATAAGTTATCAATACGATTCATAAAAGGTTGTATTTTACTTGTCTGGGAGTCTACGTCCTCTTGTGTTATTCTTGACTTCTTCTCTACAAGTATAGTGAATTGAATAAATAGGGTCTATACTATAGAATTTGTGTACATATACGCGGTTTCATCAGATTTGATGCAACAATTTGATTATGATATTAGTGAGATTTTTTAAAGGAAATCTCAATCTAGAACTTCAATATAACTAAAAAGTGTATATAAATTGACAATTCAATAATTATATACCTAGTATTGATGAAATCTCAGATGGGCCAGAATTTGATTTTGATAAATTGTTTTTTTTGGACTTTCCATCTATTTTTATGGAGTCTATTAGTTCTAGTTGATTGTCAATTTTATCAAAATGTTTTGTATCATGCCTTGCTACACCATTAAAGACTTGTACTTCTGAACCCTTTGTCCAATCTTGGTCCTCATTTACTATATCCTTACTACCATCATTAACAACACTTTTCCATGTATCAACATGTCCATTTTTGGAAATATCATATGTGCTTTTATACTTGTCATTACTCATATATCCATTGAGTTTTTTCTGCTCAAATTCCCTTTGTGAAATCACACTTACAGGAGTGAAATTGTGACATGCCTCCAGATTGAGCTTTGGAGGCCTTATCCTATAACTTTCTTGTTGCGCTTCATTGGTTTTTGGTGTTATTGAAGTTTTAGTGGAAACATCACTAATTCGAAATGGTTCAAGCTCTAATGTAACCACCTTTGATTTATCAATTTTATGATTCTCATCCAATTTACTTTGTACAATGTGTTGTATGGGGGTTCTTGCCAAGCTAGCAAGCTCGCGATTTGACTCTATGTTCATTCTGTTTAGACATCAAAATTAAAAATATATGAAGATGTCATACCTTTAGTGTATGCACATTTAGTTTGTCATCTAGAAAAATAAAAATCTAATCCTAATGAAGATCAATCAAAAAACATTCCACTTACAAAGCAAGCCACAAGAAAAAATTAATTTATAAACACCATATTCAATAATATTAAGATGATGAAGTATTTGCCTTTGGCCTGCTTGTGACTCGGCCTTCATGATTTCAGGACGTAATCTTGCTATGATGTTTTGCAGTTTCAATTTCAAATTACTTTCAAATTGAAGTTTGGCTTTCTTATGGGGAGGATTTCTCATTATTTGACTATAGATTGAATCATTCTTAAGATTATGTTCATCTTGCACACAATTATTTGTATTTGTTTCTTGAAACTTAACAATGGTGCTAGTCTTGCGAGGTGACATGTTTTGTGCAGATTGATAACCTCTTGCAACTTCTACACACTCATCTATTTTCTTTGAAGGTGGTGTTTTCATAATTTGATTCGTGGGATCTATGATGTCAAGTGATTTTGTGGGTTTATCGTTATTCCCCTTCTTTTTATGGGAGAGATGTGATTCTTTAGCCAAAATCTTCATATTTTCTCGACGATATGTGGCTGGTGATTGGATTGGAAGCCTAATTTGTTGCAATCTTGTATTAGTACCCTTATTAGTCTCTAAAAGAGGTTTTTCACACCTCCAATTTCCTGAAGTAATTCTTTTTTTATATTCAACTAATGATTCGTTAGGCTTCCTTTTCGAAACTTCTTCAAAATCCGTAAAAAACCTCTTCCTTGATAATTGTTTGGAAGAAGTAGAGAACTTTTCTTTATGATTGTCAACGCACCAAGCATATGATGAGCCAATACTACGAGCTTGTAAGTTTGCATTTTCATTATTGAGAAACAAATTGGGATCATATTGTACACTTCTTGCACTTACAACTTGTTCGTTCAAAGAAGGTTGCAAGTCAACATGGTCAAACATTGAGATTGTCCTCTGTACATTTTCATCCTTGTTTCTTGGCTTTTCAATAGCTTCGCTAGTAGTTGCACGTCTAATTGGGGAAATAGATGTTTTAGAATTCCAAGATTTGTTCCTCCATGATGCGTGCCTTGGAGAACCATTAGGGTTCATGAAGGTGCTATTCAAGTCTAGTTTTTATTCAAATTACATTTTCATGAATTTTGCTACGCTGTGAATAGATAGGAGTATTTGAATGAATGGCGTTTGGTGTTACTAATGTTTTCAACTCTTTTAAGCTCAAGGAGGCAAAAGCATATAGTGCTCAACTAGTAAATACAAACGGCTAATACAATTAACTTTTGATAGGAAACTTGTTTTTAAGTACATCAAATTGCACAATTATGTGGTCAAATTGCCTATAACTACAACTCCACAAAGTGATTTTAGGTTATTATATTAGTGTTTGGCCTAATTGAGCATATCCTTCTCTCAAGATTATCTAAAAATGTCCTGTTTGTTATACTCTTTCAGTATTTATTTCTTTGATCAATGTAATCACTATTTAGATTTCCTTTTAACCATCTAAAGCAAGCTCTACAAAAAACAAGCTTCAAAATACTCTCTAAATTGGAAAATGCCAAAAGTCAAAGTTAAATGGTGAAGAGGTAAAGAGAAGAAATAAAAGTACAAGAAAGTACACAAAAGATGGATTTGGAAGGATGGTGATGAATTGAAAAGTCAATTAGAATTTGAAAAGACAATTTGAAGTTGGGAGGATAATAAGACATAGTAGGTGCACAAACATGTTTATTTTAATTGTTGTTCAAACATGTACTTCTTGATACATCCACTTTCTAAATTTAGGTAGTTCACATATATGTGATGTTTAATATCATCCAATTTCTATTTACAAATTTCACCCATCATAAGTTGAGATTGAAAAAAGTAACATGTAATCTTCAAGGTTTACATTAGGCTTGTATTAAGAGATTTTAACCCCTACATGTCTTGGCCTATTTTTGGCCAAAAAACACATTCTCAACAAAAGTAATAGACTTGTTGTAGGTCATGTGAATCAAAATTTAAGTCATGAGGCCTCATAGATTGCGGGATAATCATGTATTAGTACGCAAGACATGCAACCAAATTTCATCATTTTTACTAATAAGTGGAAATTCTATCCACAAAGCTACGTCAATGAAAAAAATCTCCAACTAGAAAGTTTTTCATCTTCATCTTTATATTACCTTTGTACCAAAAAAAAAAAAAAAAAAATCATCAAAAAATTTCTTGGCTCAAAAATAGCCATACAATGGTGAGAACTGCAAAAAAGGATATAGATGCCTTGCATTTTCAACAATCTAATTCATCTAAGTTTGAAACACGCACACAAATGTCACACTAAAGACCAAAATCCAAGGTTAAAAACCTTCAAAATGCCTACAAGGCATCATCTTATGAGGCTTTTAGTGTCCACAAATTATCCCAAAGGAGGGTTGAAGTCAAATGAGAATGAAAACCTAAAGTGTTGACATGAGGCCAAACTTTTATATAGTAAAATTAACGAAGATTTGAGACCCAATTTTGTTTTAAAATTTGTTTTAAACAAAGTTCATACCTTATTTTGTGTATATTGAGACCCTTACATTGCATCCATTGGTTGTCAAAATACAAAAAATATTTTTTACGTGTTCATAAATCCTCCATATACATGCTTTTTCTTCATCTTTGTAAGGGGTTTTGAGATATTACATTTATTTGTAAAAAATAATTGAATATTTATGTATGTATATATTTTATAGTGGACGTTGTGCATTGATTTATGCTTGTACTTAAGTAGCTTGATTTTTTCTTATGATTTGGAATAACCCCAAAAAGTAAAATATTGAAATATGACAAGAAGTGGATTCAAGTATCCGGCAAGAGGCAACAACCCAACCGCAAGCCGACATCTGTCAATGCTGAGAGGGCAGTGGGCAGCGGGCATAGGGGCCACGGCGCTGGGTTCCACATGGCACGGGCACCGAAACCCATTCTGAAGCGTCTTCTTGCTTGGAACCCTTGTGGTTACACTCTGCTCCGCCATAGCCAGGGAGCTTCGTTCGGAACAGCTCGATTCTTCTGCTTTCTTGAGCGTCTGTCTTTGCTGCGAGCCGAATTTCGCAAGCATGCCGAAGAATAAGGGAAAGGGAGGAAAGAATCGGAAAAGAGGAAAGAACGAGGCAGAGGACGAGAAGCGGGAGCTTGTGTTCAAGGAAGATGGACAGGAGTACGCGCAAGTGCTAAGGATGCTCGGAAACGGGCGGTGCGAGGCGCTTTGCATCGACGGCACCAAGCGGCTCTGCCACATCCGAGGGAAGATGCACAAAAAGGTATGGATTGCTTCCGGCGACATCATCTTAGTCGGCCTCCGCGACTATCAAGACGACAAAGCCGATGTCATTCTGAAGTACCAGCCCGACGAGGCTAGGCTTCTGAAAGCGTACGGCGAGCTTCCCGAGAACGTGCGTCTCAACGAGGGTATTGCCGGCGGCATGGACGACGAGGAAGACGGTGGCGGTGACGACTACGTGGAGTTTGAGGACGAAGACATCGACAGGATATGATCGTGCTGCCGATGCTGCTTTTCATCAAACCCTAACTATCGCCATAACATCGCTCCACCAAGTATGTTCTTGGCTTTTGTGATGGCGGCTTTTTTATTTGTGCATTATGTTCTCCCACTAAGCAACGAGGTGCGGAGTTAGAGATGGACTGGAAGTGCAAATTTGTTGTCATGCTGTTGAAATTAGGCAGTTGCGTCATCCTCTATCTCAATTTGGTTGAGTTCTACTAATTGACTTAGCTACCTGCCTGGATCATGGTGTAAGACATACATCGAACTTCCTTAAACTGAAATTCAGTGTGCATATTTTGTATTTGCAGCGATGTATCATACTGGAATCCTTATTGTTGACTCTGTTTTTGTCCTTCATCTAGGCAATTGACACTGCTGTTGCCCCATTCGTGGTCAAATTAAGGTTGGATTGGGCATGTACGTAGTTCCTCTGTTGATAACGTGAGCTTGTTTGGATTTATGCTCGGTAAAGCCTGTCATGTTTCGAATGTTTTCTACACTCACTTGCTTTCAGCTGACCTGAATACTTCACAGAATTTCTTTTAAAACTCTACAACCCATTTGTATTGAAATGTTTTTGGGTTGCATGATACTGAAGAACTCGGTTATCAGAAGGATTGCTTATCTCCTCTCTCGCTTCATGAATCTGTAACCCGGGCCCTTACTGTGCGTCCAAAATGGTATCTTAGTTTATCATTAGTGGATTTTATCACATCGCTTGTTTATCGATGCTTGCCATTACGAACTTTCCGTCCCAGTGACTCGTATTGTGCACGCAAGGATGCTAATGTTAGAAGAAACCTTGAACATCTTTTTTGCTGATTCTGATTCTGGTCTTAAGGTTTTATGATTTGTATGCTTCTGTTGAAATTTTGTTGAGAAGCTTTAAAGAGGCTCCGAAACCTATGTAACCTTACGTTTTGAGACAGGATACAACGTACCAAATAACTATTTCAGAATTTTTCGTTCTGAGGATTCATCGTGACATTGTGGTCGATTTGTATTGAGAGACTTTTTCATTTAGTTTGGGTTATTGGGACTACGGTAGGACTTCGTCTTATTAGAAACTGTCAAATACATGCCTTGCGTATCAATCTATCCAACCTTGCACTGTTGGAATAGCATGCGTATCTGTCACCCATGATGGCTTACCGACTACAGTCAGTGGAGTACGGTAATTGATTGACTGATTAGGCTGTGATTGAAATTGAAGGTCTGTAGCCTTGATTTCAGGGTGTACCTGTCCACTTTTCCTTTAAATTGAAACGAAACTCTTCGGAGTTTTCCAGAACTTGACTTGTCCCCCACTCATGACATCATGGCCTTAGAGTTGACTCCCCTTGTGAGGCTTGGTGGGCCAATTTTTAGATATAGAGGAATCGCATGGGAGGATTAAGCGAACATGAAGTAAAGAAAGCAAGCTACAGGTAGTACCAAGTGAGAGCAATCCAAGAATTATGCTTTTAGCATTCTCATTTCAAAACATTGTCACTCAATAAATCTTGGGAGCCACCCATGCCTGTGACAAAGCCCCTCACGTTTTTGCATCTACTAGTGAGAAAATTGCTACTTCAACAACATCACAAAACAAAATAACAAAATGTTCGTAGCCACCCACATTCTGTTGTTGGTGTTTCGGACCCACATTCTGGTGTTGGTGTTTCGGACCCACATTCTGGTGTTGGTGTTTCGGTTGCTTACTTCTGAGTACACTAGGTATAGACAAAGGCATACTTTGAACATGCATGAGAGAGAAGTATTGTACTATTCATGAAGAAATTCCATCTTAGAGAGCCGTAGATAATGTCAAGCCCTGGATGAACCCAAATGTCAAGGCATGGATGAAGCCAAAAGTGCCCAAACATACAGACAAGATGTTTAAATTGACAAAACCAGTTCTCTAGCAATCCCTCCAATTTAAAATAACATCAGATTGACATCAGTGCAAGCACATTACATTGAGATGCATGCAAATCTCAATCCCAAATTTTTCATAAATGATACATTCTTTGCAACGGAAAATCCACTCAAAGGGTTTTGAACTAAAGTATTAAACGAAAATAACCTTGTTGTGTAGCAATCAATGATCCAATCAAGAATACAGACAATGAGATCATTCCCAGCTTACGAAGGAACTCTGTTTAATACTTATGTAGCATATTCAATAAGCAAATGCTATGCTTGTCTTCAAGGCCTTCAATAGTTCTGTGCATCCCCAGAATACAGGAAAGCCAGAGAATGATTCCATTGATAAAACTCGAACTATATACAAATTGCCTTACAGAGTACCTACAAGAACAAACCTGAAAGCGAATTCCTACAATTCTCTACTTGAGATCCTGAAAAGGAAAAAACACGCTACGACTCCCTTACGAGCTCGGGGCACGGACGAGGGAACACGACAAGATACGATCCAGTGACAAAGGAGCAGTTCCAGGGATTAGTAGCCAAGGGAACATCAAGCACAACATTGGAGAGGTGAATGCCATTGAACGTGTCCTCCTTCAATCCCACGAAGTAACCTGCTTCGGTGATATTCTCCCCGAACACATTCTTGTACCCAATGTTCTCTATCACTGGAAACGCCGTCCTGTTCCAATCGTCATCTGGGTGCTCTCCGTAGTTGCCCAACACTGCAAGTGCAGTCTTCACGGAGTTCAAGTACACGTTTGTTACTGTCACGTTTCTCACGTATCCGCCTCGTCCTGCTGATGTCTTGATGCGGACGCCGTATCTACCACCTGTTATCACCACGTCGTCAATCTGCACCTCAAAAGCATTCCAAATTTTAGTGCTTCAACCGCTTCACCATTACTTCCTACACAACGTCAACGTCAGTGTTATCCGTATGGTCCATTTGTACCTATTCAGAGTACTCAAATCGGTTATAAAAGAAAAAGTTTTGACAATGTACATAGCGTCAATGAGTCATTTGAGTTATCCGTAAAGTCATGGTCAGTTTGTACCTATTTAGAGTACCAAAGTTACAAGACAAGGTTATGAGAATACCACCAAGGTTTAGTCTTGGGGAGTATACGGCATGGATTAACTGAGGGTGGTTTTAGGAAACTCCATGGGGTATCTTAAGGGAGCTTTAGCTGTCAACGAGCAAGCTTAAGTTCGGCCTCGACTTCAAGAACAAGCTTAAGTTCGGCCTCGACTTCAAGAAGTCTTGCTTTAGTATGTCTCCAAGCTCGAACAAAACTCCTTCTGGCTCTCTTTGAGCAAACTCCTTCTTGCCCGGAGAGAGGTTTTTTATGACTTAATAAATAACTCTTTTCAAAAGATTTGTGGTTAGTTTTAGTTGATAAGTTGTGTAAGACACCGGATTCTCCTACTTTTTTGGACCATGGTAAATTGTGACGAGAGCTCTGACCTTGATGTTGGAGATGCCGCCAGACATTTCGCTCCCCATTGAGATTCCATGCGTGTTTTCGGCAACCACACGTCGAATTTGGATGTTTTTGCTGGGCATGCCGAAGGCAACTCCGTATTGATCCCATCCACTTTTGATTGACACTGCATCGTCACCTACTCTGATGTAGCAGTCTTCAATGCAGACGTGTTGGCTTGAGTCTGCACATTTCGGTGAAATTAACATTGATACACTCAGGTACGTCTGAAGTAGCATAGTCAGAGATAGAATGGCTTTAATTGATCGGTTGATGTACCATACTTAAGAGTGGCTGTTTGTAAGTTAGGGTTTCAAGGTTACAAGGCTGAATGTTTCTGATATGAACATATTTGACAACTTTCAGAAATTTGGTCTGAACTCTAAAAAAAACTTTTCTCATTGCCTAACTTACACTTCTGTAACGAGTGTTCACCTACCTGGGTCAATACCATCTGTGTTTGGAGAATCTGACGGAGCCAAGATGGTCACATTCTTCACCACCACATGCCTGCGATATAAGCCGGAAATCAACATTTTGAGTCTCTTCTAGTTTGTCGGAGAGAAAATAACTTCACTTTCTAAGTGACAGTGAAATGCCGGAAGTTGATAGATACCTACTCCTATATTGTTCATCGCTCTATATTCTCCTACAAGGCACATGTGAGTTGAGAATGGTACTTGCAATAGACCGGATGAAGGGTCCAGAATGGGGAGTTTTGAAAAGTGACATTCGATATCCAGATCTGTTTTGACTCAATAAGCTCCACCAAGTGACCACGAGTGTAATTTAACGTCTTTTTGCGAAATCCATTCCACCATACCGCTCCTTGCCCATCAATAGTTCCATTGTTACCTGCTGAAACAATCCAACCTTAACAAAAGCCTCGATACCATTGAGAACATATCACAATTGAGTTCATGTTACCTGTGATGGTAACATCTTCAAGGCCATAGCCGTTGATAAGGCTACTGTATCTTGGACCTGGGAGCTCACGACCTCGACCATACGAGGGCAACTCGGAAACGACTGGGTAATCGTTTATGTCCTGAATAGAAACAACACTGGTTAACAACAACACTCTTGATTAAAGCAATCAAAGTGTTTGAAAGATGTACCTCGGATCCAAGTATTACAGCGTCGCTCTCCAGAAAGACCGTCAGGTGACTAATCAGCCGGATGCATCCAGTAAGCCACCGCCCTGCAGGAATGTAAAGCTCCCCACCGTCTTTGTCACTGAAGCTTTCCAGGTAGAGCATGGCCTTCTCAAATGCTTGAGTGTTGAGTGTCTTGCCATCTCCAACTGCACCGAAATCGGCAATGGAGACCCTGTTTGGACGCCGTCTCGTGTCGTGCTTTACCGTGGACGCACAGCTATGGCGTGACTGCATCACATCAATCACTAATAAACTCAAAACAAAATCCAATTCTGGACAAGTGCAAATCTGGTCTTACTCTGAACTATACCGAAATCATAAACTGCAGATTAGCATTGTAGTATCATTGAATCAGCAGTAACATCCCCGAACAAAGTCTTGAAGAATCATGTGCAAGCTCACCTTGCCATGTGCGAAGAGGCTTTTGTGAAAATGCATGTGATTTGGGGTGCCGAAAACTTCATCAGAGGATGCCAAGCGTGTGTAGCAGCTGAGCAAGAGAACCAGGAGTCGTAGGCTCTTGAGGAGCCTCATAATTCGTCCTTGACAACTTCGATCAAGCTAACCTTTCGGTATCCAACAAACAATTGATCAAATGATCTGAAACTCACACAAATCGCACAGACGTGCAGAAGTCAAAAAACTCTGACATCGTTTTCACATGAAGTACGTGCCTCTCTCTATCCAGCTGCATGAAACCCATGTGCAAACCCTAATCCACTGAAGAGACGTGTGCCATACTAACAATCCCAAAACCATAACATCATCAGCTAATGAGTAAAAAAAAGTGACCTACCATATATTTGACGTCTCGCAATGTCGGCATCGCTCTTCGAACGAACATACAGCAAGACCAAATCTGGATCCGAACAAACATACAGCATGCCAAGAAACCCAAATTCTGGTATCATCATGAAGCTGGCTACATTCTCTAGGGTGCTCTTCTCATCCACATTCTGCACATTCTACAAAGATCGAAACCCTAAACAACTGGGTTCTCCATTTGCGATCCTTCTTCCCAAATATCAATAGTTTAATGTCCCAAAGAACGATAGCTTCGCTTGGAGTGGATTTGCAAGAATATGAGAGGTATGATTGTGAGTGGGGTTTTATTTGAGAATTGAATGCAGAGTGGGCTTGCTTGTTTGTTGCTGGCAAGTTTGCAATAATCACGTTTGGGTTCTGGCAATTCATGGCAGTCGAGTTGATCGGAGCCCTTGGATCTATGGCCCTCTCTGCGTGTCAGCCGCCTCCAGTTCTGTCTGCCACAGTGATGGTTGACAATTCAGGTGGATGAGACTTGCTAATAAGTGAGGCTCCTTTGGATGAACTTTTGTGGATTTCATCCGATTGTTGCGTATGGAGAATCTGACTCATGTTGTGGTTTTTTTGGCTTCAAGTTATTTCTTGTCGACAAATTTAGGGATGTTTTTCATGAGGAGTCAAGCAATTTAGGAGGGCATAGATTCTCTCGTATAATTGGTTCATTTCTTATAAAAACTTGAATGTATTAATCACCCTAAGAGATTTTGGGCCCCTCACAAGCACTTTATGTTATGTACCAAGAGCCACGATCTAGAAAATTAGATTATTTATTTGGTGATGGCGGCTCTTGGTCAGTAGTTGTGATCAGGAAAATTTAAAAGTAGTATTTCAAGTGGCTTAGTGAGATTTTTACTTGTAAAGTGAATATAGGGATGCTTTTTACTAAAAGGGATGAACCAATCACATAAGAGGAAATTTTTCCTCCTTCAACTTCGTCATCGACTTAGCTTCCCATGTAAATCCGTTCAACCAATGTAAATATGAGCTTAGTTTTTTTATGAATATATTCCTCATCACTCATCTTATTACTCTATCCTACTTCCTCCTTTGAGTCCTTTCCCCTCAAGTATTTAAATTACAGCCAACCAATGATTCTCGAGCTTCTTGGTGCCTTGGATCTTAGTTGGGTTTATGTGTTTGCCTTATTAAGAAGAAATAAACTTCAACCCCTAACTCTCCTTGTTGCAAAACGGTCTAAGTCACAAAATTTGACCTTCCTTTAAATAAAGCTCCAAAAATCTCAATCCAAGCATTCTTTAAAAGATTCAACCGTAAGATCTCAAAGTTCACTTGACATTCTTCTCACATACCAAATTTGAACCGTTCATTCTTCCTCATTTGTGAGATTATAATGATCAAATTTGGCTGAGTTTTTCTCCTGCGGGAACCTCCAAAACCCATTTCGGGTTTTAAGGAGAGTTAGGGGTTAACCAAGGAACATTATTCACATTGGAAAATTTAGCATACTTTGGAGACCTCAAACATACTCGTCATTGTTCTTTTTCCAAGGTAGTATTAGTGAAGTAGGACCTTAACCCTTAAACTCCCAAGCATGCCCCTCTGGCTTGTTTTTTAGTGTATTTTCAGAGGGGTTGGGCGTTAAAGGGTTAAACATCTTCTTGGCCATTGCAATTTTGGAAGGCCATAATTAATTATCATGGTCCATAGTGAAAAAACACCTCTAAGGCCTCATGAACTACCGGATTGTGTAAAGTGTCCCTTACTTCTTAGAACTTGTTTTCTATTGAAACAGTATACTCCAAAAATTTATGTACTTTGGTTCATTCTAAACTCCACACGCCCAAAAGGCAACAACTTTTATACCCTCCAAAAATGAGTATGTAATTGAATAATTTATAGTATTTTGAGATAACGTTTTGTAGTATTATATTTAATATAGAATCTAATAGAGCACTCGTATGAGAAGCTCTTCAATTCTTTTCAAATTGTTTTGTTGTGTAAATTGAGAAATCATAGAATCATACAAAAATCGGGCATTAAAATTTGACCAAGTATTACCACTTCATACTAAGACAATAACAAGGCCCCCTTAGGACAAGTAGTAGGTGCATATATGTGTTTTTTGAATTCTGGAAAATAAATTTAAAAAATCAAAGTTCACAATTCGACATGGTTCAAAAGCAACATTACTAATATAAACAAAGATGCGTCCTGAAAATTTTGGAGGCTGCCCATTTAACACTCAAGCATACCTAGATCCAAAAAGGAATCCAAAAAATGCATGGTCTTCGAGGCTTTCTATCTCCTACATCCACCGTTCGATTCCAATTTTACTTTTTGAGTTGGAATCCAAATCAAGTCTAGTTTGTGCTGTAGAAATATTAATATCATCTAATACATTTGAAGACATGGCATGGATTTTATTGCAAGAGGTTTAGATTTGGACTATTTGCCCTTTGTAAAATATGAGGCAGATTTCACTATTGCGAGGCTGTTACTTAAGCTAGGAATTTTTTTAGTATTTTTGAGGAGAAGGAGAACAACTCTATTGTTGGTAGGGTTTTGATTGCAATCGACCTTTTGATGATATTTTCACTTCAAAGTTCAAATGATAAAATTCATAATCGTTTTTGAGTACAATTACATCACGATCTCTCATGACTCCAAAGTTGATCCGCATGACTTGTACTAAGTGTACTACAAGATTGTACAGTTGAGATTTGAATAACTTACTTTCATTTCTCTGCAGGAAGCTTTCCAAAAACTATGTTATTTGACCAAAAAATGGCAGAGACGTCTAGGGGTTAAAAACGACTACTTAAATAGCTTGAGTCTCTCGAACATATGAAATAGGATGCTGTAATTGATAATAGGTAACATAAAAAGAAGTAAGAAATTGTAGATTGAGATTTTCTTTTCTTTTTCTAATACTACATATTTTGACTAATCTTTGAAAGGGGTCGAAGGGCAAATATTTATGAATTGCTCTTCACAAACATCCTTGTTTCTCAATGACCATAGAGATATATTTGCGCTTTGACAGTTCAAATGTTTATGACATTTGGGATATAAAGCCCTCATGTCAATTTGGACACATTATTGCCGTCAATATCTTCTACAATCACCATTTTTTGACAGTATTCCTACTAGTGTTTGAAGATCCGGGAATGAGTTTATTTCATATAAAACAAAGCATGAATGAATAAAATAGAGTTTGATAAAATGAGAGTGTCATGACTTTACAAAGATATATGTAGCCTTTAGTTCACCATCTTTTACTTTCTTCATATGTGTTGGCTTGAGGTTATTAGACTATTCTTTGAATCTACTAGCAGAAGTAGGAGACACTGACGATGGGGTCGGTGGCCACCTTCCCATGGGATATGGCATGTGGCTCAAAAGGTTTATAAATAATTGTACGAATCTATCTTTTCTTATTCTTAACATATTTAGTTGGACTTCTTGTATCTCCAAGCTTTGAGAAGTGAATATACTTCTATACTTACAGATTTTAAGCTCTACATTGTTTTGATGATGTAATGAGTAGGTATGCACTTAACAATTTGTGAAAGTGTATTTACAACTTTCAATAAAAAGCAAAGGATTACATTGCATTCACATGTATCGACAACTGATTATGAGAGGTACATTCATTTGTTTCTCTATTTAACAAATATAATATTTTTATTAACAAATACAACAGTCACTAGTCACATCAATAGCAATTTTGCAGTTTAGACTGTACCTTCAACTTCATGTCACTACATATAGTGTCATCAATCACTAGCGTTCATTCTATAGTATTATTTTTTAGTTGGTATTGTCTCTATGAATACGTGATAGCTATGAAACGTTTCTAACTTCATCACTTACTCACATTTCAAATTCTATAGATTCATTGAACTCTCATGAAGTGTTGAATGGTTGTTATGAAGGATATGCTCGTCTCTAAACAACAACTTTTGTTAATAAGTTTTCATTTTGAATACAACCTTTAGTAGCTAGAACTCAACCCGTAGCGAGAACCTAAAAAAAAAACTGCTCCTAACCGAAACTTACCTTAACATAAACGATATTAATATATAGTACGACGTGAGGATTGACAATAAGAGGAAGTTAAGCTTCCTCCAGGTCCATAGTTTAGAAAAACGTAAGCTTCTTCAAACGAGAAACTCATTCTTGTCTACAAACATGCAGAGAAATATCTCAAAAACATCTTAAACATATATACATATATTCATTTAAACTTCACGAGGCATGTCCACAACCCACTTACAAAAATGGTCACTCACTAAAGTTTTGATGGATGGAATCACCAAACAAGGTTCACTCAAAGAAACAAATAACACCACCATTTCAACTACCTTAATAGCAAACTGACAATGCCTTACAAAGCTTGAGTAACTCAAGGATCTCATCTCCGAGCCTGCGTCATTGTTCAAGCAGATGTTTCCTTCAAACCATCGAGCCGTTGTCCTTCAGAAGGAATATGACTTTCACTTTGAGCTCCAAGTCCTGAATTTTGTGATCTTTGTGAGGATTGTTGAGGTCAGGCCCAACCAAAATGTCATTCACACTCATGCTCGCCATGTAGATGTCATTATGGCTTTGAGCTACTACCTGCAAGGCAATAAAGGAGGCGTGAAATTTCTCCTTCTCGTGCAGTCACACCCACTCGAGGGACAATATGACCCACACTCTAGCCTAGGGGTTGACAAACACCCTAAAGATGAAGCCGTAGTTGCCGCAACCATTCCAACAGTTGACAAGCAGCCAAGCGTGTTTGGTTCTCACCATCGTTATTGGTGTTGCAGCCATTATTAGCGACCTTGCAGTCAATCTGCAATATGACGCGCGTGCTCTGTAGCCATTTCCGCCATTTGATTGCACACACTTTCCGGCTTTTGGATTGGATTGTTTTGGGTCAAAGGGCAAATAGGGCACTCAAGAGTGTCCTGGTTGAAACTGAACTTGGGCTTCAGCTCACTGATCTCCGAAGTAGCTCCGAGTTAGCTGGAATGGAAAGCACCGACGAAGGGAATACTGCCCAGAACAGCCGAGTTGAGCTCATGTGTCCCTAGCTTTTTTTCTTCATGATACTTTAAAATTACTCTGAATGGGGTATTCGTTGATCACGTTTTGAGTAGCTTTTGATAGGAGATTTGAAGTGCTGTCGTTTTTTTATTCCTTTGGTAATGGATGGAATGTGCAGTGATGTTCGAGACATTCCTTTTTCTCCCCACCAATTGACCCTTTTTCAGCAATGAAGAGTTGTACAAGAACTTGACTTCCCTTCAGTCTCAAGGATGCTGTGAACAAGCTAGGGTCCGGAATTGCTCCCTACGACCCTGCCTAGCTAGTGCCCGGAATAGAGACTTTTCTTAGTTATTGATATTTTCAAGGAGACACTCGTTGTGAATTCTTTCGTATTACAATAAAATGGGTATAGTTTATCTTTATAATTTGAGGCTTTTTACTTTTTCTATCTTCAAAGAAACCTAATCATACTTTAATTTTACTACCATTCAAACATTGGATACAAAACTGTGAAAAAACGTTGCATATGTGTTCCCTGAAGGAACAAATAACGTTGCTTTTGTGTTCCGAGAACCTCAAGAAAACGTTGCTTACGTGTTCCCTATGTTCTAAACAAACGTTGCTTATTTGTTCACTAAGCCGACAAAAACGTTGCTCATATGTTTCTTAAGACATAAAAAACGTTGCTCATATGTTTCCTAAGACATAAAAAACGTTGCTCATATGTTTCCTAAGACATAAAAAACGTTGCTCAAGCAAGTTCAAAAACGTTGCTCAAGCAAGTTCAAAAACGTTGCTCAAGCAAGTTCAAAAACGTTGCTCATATGTTTCCTAAGACATAAAAAACGTTGCTCAAGCAAGTTCAAAAACGTTGCTTGATTTGAGTAACATCCAAGATTGTAACATTTCATGTGTTTAGTAAAAAGACTTCCTCGAGTAAAATGCAACGTTTTGGGTGTTGCAACCCCCCCCCTATTCTAGTGGTGTAAATCACAAGTTAGGGCCATGGTAGTGTTTTTGCATAACCTCATATCTTTAGCATATAATTTAGGTTCCGCAATGAAAATGTGTGATTCGGATGTTGTGAACATATATTTTCTTTGGCCCCTTGAATACGAGAGCTAGAAGGTGTGCTCTTCTATGTCATACGCCTCCCATTCCATGGCGAGCTATCGATGCAGCGTGATCACTCTTGCTGTCCAAGCTTGACATCATGTCGTGCTCAAAGCCGCACTCAAGCTCCTCCCAGTCCATCAACAACCTCGCCTTGCATAATGCGACATCTTTGCGTAGAAACTCGTTTTGGTATCCGATTTGGTTCGACAAGAAGCAGAGAAACGACTTATTCATGAACGTGTTGCCGCATTGCCCTCCTGAGAGCTCTATCAACTCCCGAACCTGCAACGCCCATGCATCCTTCTTACTAAATTTGTGGACTAGTCACAAATTCACAATACATTATTCTTATGATACATACCATTTTTCTTCTGCATCTCAGAGCCTTCATCGTTTCGAAGAAAACTGACTTTCACTTCGAGCTCCATGTTTTCATCTTCTTGAGGAATGTTGAGGTATGGCCCAACCTAAATGTCATTTAGAGTCATGCTCGCAATGTCTATGTCATTGTGGCTCTTCGCAACAACAAGGTAGTGAAGGTGGGGTAGAATTTCTCCTTCTTGTGCAGCCACACCCGCTCTAGGGACAATTTTACCCACACTCTCTGGCCTCCGGTTGCCAAACACACTGGAGAAGATAAAGTAGCCATAGTTGCCGCAGCCATTCCAACATTTGACGAGCAGCCAAGCGTGTTCGGTTTTCACCATCGTGATGGGGCACGAATCTTTATCGAAGATGATGCGAGGCATTCAATGACTGGGACCCATGAACGTTGCTCAAGTGCGAAGGTATGCCGGCCTTTGGATAGATGTGTGCACATTTGTTGCCAGGAATTTGGATTGGACATTGAATTGGCCAAAGGAGCTTCCTGCCATTATTAGCGAGATTGCAGTCAATTGCATTGTTCTCAATTGTATTGTTCTGTATCGTGCCTAGTGGTTGTGCGCATGCTGGACAATCCTTCTTCAACCTCTTGCAACATGATGCGCATGCGCTATGACCATTCATGCACTCGAATCCTTAAAGCAAAAACCATGAGACACAATCCCGAGAAACACTCCAACATGGGCAAGAGCTTAGTAAGTCATTATGGAATTCCAAATCCGACTATATACATGATTCCGTGAACCTAATGAAGCATGCACGGCTCAAAGAACGCAAGATGGCAAGAGGTGCTCTTGCTGGAAGTACGTGGAACACCGGTATGGAGAATGGATGTAGGCAAATCGAGCACTGGAGAGTGTCCAGGTTCAAATTGAACTTCTCCGAAATAACCTCCTTGTGGAGTTTTCGCCATTGCTGAGAGCTAGCTGGAAACGGAAAGCACCTAGAATTAATCTGCACTTCTGCGAACAGACACGGAAAGCAGCAAGTAAGGAAGTAGAGTGCAATTCTAAGAACATATAGATACACGAATAAGCTTGTATTTGTGAAACTGCCAGCAAAGATAGTTATGGTGTCGGCACAAATCAATTCACTTAGCCGTTCACTTAGCAATCAAATCACACCCATTTAGTGATAAAAATCAATTCACATCATCCATCTAACCATGAGTCATAAGGAAGGTTATCGAAGATGATGCGAGGCAGTCAACCACTGGGATCCTCCATGAACCTTGCTCAGGTGCAAAGGTATTCCGGCCTTTGGACAAATATGTGAACGTTTGTTGTGAGGAATTTGGATTGGACATTGCGTTGGCCCAAAGTGATCCAACGAGAATGTCATTCAAAGTGATGCTAGCCATGTAAATATCATTGTGGCTCTCGGCCAGTGAAGGTGTGGTAGATTTTCTCCTTTTCGCGCAGCCATTATCGCTCCAAGGAAAGTTTAACCGAAACTCATGGTTTCTAAAAAAGTTACAATACATGAAGGAGCCGAGGTTATCGTAGCCATTCCACACAACTACAATTTGAGGGGATTTGCAACCTTTTCTTCTCAAATGTTGCTTAATTTTAGCAACGTTTTGGAACTTCCTTGAGCCACGTTCTTGAGAAAGTAAGCAACATTATCGAATCACGAAGCCACATTAAATATAATCTAATTGAAAACGTTGCTTATTTTCTTGAGAATGTTGCTTATTTTCAAGCCAGTTCTGAAATGTTATTAGATTTGAGCACGGTTTACACAAAAGGAACGTTTGTAACGTTGCAAACGGCTCTCTTTTCTAGTAGTGCCTTGAACAGCAAGCCAAGCGTGTTCGGTTCTCACCATCCTCCTCGGGCACAAAGCTCGCATTTTGAAGCTTGTTGCTACACATCTTCTTGATTTTTGATGAAGCATCTGCGTCTACACAAAAGAGCACAACAATGAAATGCAATGAGAAGGTCAAATCAACAACGATAAACACCAATTTTCTTCTACATTCAATTAAAAAAACAATCATTAAAAATAACCACAATCTTGTTTGGTTTCTAAAAATGGGGATATAAAATGTGATCATTTCAAACTCAATAGAAATTCGTACTTCAGGAAGAAGAGCTTGTCGATCCGCTAAACATCGTTTTGAAGTAATACTTTACCGCCAACTCATCTACGACATGATTAGGATCACATCCATACTCCCCCAACATTTTCCCGTATTTTCCAGCGGCGTTGTGTTTCTCCAAGCTTATTTTCTTGAGAACGTTGCTCAAGCAAGTTCCAAAACGTTGTTAAACTTGAGCAACATTTGAGAAAAAAACGTTGCAAACCCCCTCAAATTGTAGTAGTGCCCATGAGTTCCAAAATAGTTGCTTTTGCAGTGCTCGTTAGAAGTGATATGCAAGTAAAGAAGCACGCATTACTTAGACTCCAAGATTTCTAGTGCATAAATGAACAAGGTAATGAGGTATGCACACAAAACAAGTACAAAACAAACTTGAAAGACTTATGTGAAAGAAATGCTCTTCAATGAGGGCAATATGGAATGAAGAAATATGGACCAAGTGAGGAGGGCGAAGTGTGATGAATGCAGGAAGTAACAAGGGCTCAATGAAAAGAGAACACTGAGTGAGGAAGGTGGAATAAAGAGAGCGAAGTGTGTGAGGAGTGTGGTGCACACTACTAGGAAAATGAAAATAAGGATTTGATAAGCAGGGCGGAGGAGATGGAGTTCATGAGGAGGAACGGCGCAAAACAAAACAAGTTAATGATCGAGGACAACGCATACCACAAGTTCATGAGGAGGGGCGCCGCATGTAGGACGACGCATACCACAAGTGGGAACTTTCCTACATATTTTCTTGAAAGAGTACAAATGTTGCTAAGTAAAGTAACACCTTCGTACTTGCTTAAAAACATTTCTACCTCAATTCTATAAAACTTATTGAGAACGTTGCATATCAAAACAATAAATGATGTTGTTTATTTTGGTGAAAATATTCCTAGAGCAAGCACTAGAATGTTGCTTCACTTCAGCAAATTTTAGTATAAAATATTGCAAACCTCCTGCACTTCCTAGTAGTGATATACCTCAAAAAAAATGAGGGTTTGGGAGATTTTATCCACTCATATATATTCATAATCCATTTCATTTCATATTTGAGTTTGAATACATTAGATAAGAACTTCCTGAATTGAATAGAATTTCCTAAGTTGATGTTTGTCCACTTCCCTTCATCAAAATTTGGTGACTGAATTGAAATCAAGTTTTCAAATCTATTATAATTAAGTTCTTAGAGTATTGGGTTTCACAAGTGCTACTTTTCCAAAAGAATAAGAATTATTGACTAACACTTTGGAACTTCTCTTAAAAGAGTATTTCAAAATACAACTTATATAAGATCAGTATAAGTAACATCTTGTGAAGATATAAATCAAGAAGACTAGATACCAAATAGGCACTTTCATGGAGTAAGAATTTGGTAAAGAGAAAGGAAAATATTACAATACTAGTACTACTACACAAAAGCAATGAGAAATTCACAATTTGTCTTTTTGGAAGCATAACCAAATTTGTCAGCGATATTGTACTTAGTTTGTAACAAAATAGCTTATGAAACATTGCCTATATCGCAAACATGCCAATGCCCCGTTGGTTTGATTACTTGTTTGAAGATGTGTATCAAACATTGATATGAAATTTCTTTTCTTGATTGTAAGCATTGTTTGTGTCCTACTCCAACAACGACGCAACATTTTCGAGTTTAATTTCAAATTCATGAACTTTACAAGAAGTACAACAATTTTGTTTCGTGGGCGCATCAAAGGTCATGTAGTACATTCCTTAACCGGACACTTCAAGCAAACATTGAAAAGTCTCATACCATCACACAAAACAGTCTCGCTTCAAATTTTAAGTGTCCGGTAGGTTCGTGAAGGGTTCTAACTGAATTGGAAGTGTACACTGATTGGCAAACCTGCTATATTGCTAGCACTCTATTCATTGTTTTCCCAAAAAGAAGGTCACTAGCTGCCAAATTCGAAATCTGGAAGAGATCATCGAAAGGTTAAGAACCTTTCCGACGCAATCAAAAACTCCTTAAGATGCTTGTAATCGAGACTCAAGATGCTTGAAATCGAGACTGCTAGGAGATCTGCAAGTATAATGTGATCTCACACGGCGACCGCAGGGGGTGCGACCGCGGGAGTAGACCTGGTGAGGCCCATTGTCTCACATTCTTGTTTCACGCCCTCAAAGAGAACCGTCGAAAGATATCGCTCGGCTCCACTGGGTAGCAGGACCACTATCATCTTCCCCGCATTCGCTGGCTCCTTGGCAAGCTGGTGCATGGAGAGTACGAGTGTCAAAACAACCATAGCAGAAAATGAGACACATTGCAGGAAACTTGCAGAGAAAGCGCACCTTGAGAGCGGCAGCGAACGCGGCACCCGACGAGATGCCCACCAGAATACCGTCCTCAGCGTGAAGCCTGCGCGTCATCGCGATCGCCTCATCACTGTGCACTGCTACCACTCGGTTGTAGACCGATACATCCAGAGTGTCGGGGACAAATCCGGCTCCAATGCCTTGGATCTTGTGTGGACCTGGCTTCCCTCCTGCAACTCTCAAGTAACAAATTCATCAGCAACACATCGAAGAATGGACAAGGATGGATTAGGGTGACTGTCGTCGGAGAAAGCTTACCAGAAAGGATGGCGCTCTCCATTGGCTCCACCGCGACGACTTCGACTTCGGGTTTCTGGCTTTTCAAGTATTGCCCTACGCCCGTTATGGTTCCTCCCGTCCCCACCCCCGACACGAAAATGTCAACCTTACCTGCCGTCGCCTTCCAAATCTCCGGCCCTGCACACCGTCAATCTATCAGCGACAATCTCAAACACGCCATTTCCAATGCTCAATTCACTACATTTTCGAGCTTTCGTCCCAAATTGATAAATGAAGTAGAGGAGGAGCTCACCAGTTGTGCGGAAGTGGGTGTTGGGATTCGCGGGATTTTGAAACTGGCAAAGCATATGCGAGTTGGGCGTCTTGGCAAGAAGCTCATCAGTGACCTTCAAAATCTCCGGGAATCCACCCGTAACGTCTGTCAAACGTAGCACTCATCAGATACTCTACTTACCGACACTTAGAAATTAACATCGAATCGCACCGAGGCAAGCAATCAATCACCTGTGAGGACGAGCTCGGCATCCAAAGCTCGGAGGATCATGCGGCGTTCGATGGACATGGCATTGGGCATGACCAAGACGACCTTGTAGCCGCGCTTGCGTGCCACCATAGCCAGCCCCACACCCGTATTGCCACTCGTCGGTTCGATCAACACGGTCTTGCCGGGCGTGATGAGGCCCTTCTCCTCCGCATCCAACACCATCCTGCAACCGAATTTGACCAATTAGCCAAATCTGACCTTAAAAACTAACCAAACAACAAAAATCTCACCATCGTCAAGCAACATACCCAAGCGCAATGCGATCCTTCACGGAGCCACCCGGTTGCAGGCACTCCATCTTCGCGACAACTCGCGCCACCGCGCCTTCCGCCTTCGTAACGTTCACGACCTCCACCAGCTTAGTCTCGCCAATCATCTGCGATCACAACCCAAGCTTCCATCTTCAAACTCGGAATGCGACACACCCACTGTCGATTCAGGAGGCAATGGAAGCGATCGAGTACCTGGTCAACACTGGAGGCGATGGTCTCCTCCATCGGCATCGGTTGCTCGTGTAAACTTAAGGCTTGCATAGCTGCTGCGGGTGGAGCCATGGCTAGCTAACAAAATACTCACTAGCAACGGAGAGATAAGATCGGCGGGTGCAGGAGATTGTAGGAAAATACTGCTAGAGTAGTACAAGAGTGGTTGCAGGGGTGAATGATGACTTGAAGAGCACGGGGCGAACTGTGCAACGGAACGGTTCTGCAAGTTGCAGTGGTAAGTTGGAGAGTAGTTTCTGAAGGTGGACTGGGAAGTGCAGAAGTGCTCAAGGTCTCCGAAGTCGGCGCCCCAAGGCCGAGGGTGCCGGGCACCTCAAGATGCTCGTGATAGGCTGCCATTTTTAGTGGATTGGATCAATCGAGGCAACTGCATCAGCAATTGCTCACGTCCTAGGGAAGCTCAGTCCATGCTGGTCCGTCGGCAGTGGATGAGCCTGGCACATTCTTCATTCCACAGGCTCCAGTTGTTGATTTAGGGAAGGACTGGTGATTTGGGGATTTTCTACCTGAACAATGCATTAATTATTTTGAGCAATACATCAAGACGCAAAGCAAAATCCTCCGTGGGAGGAAAGTTTTTGTATCTTCCACAATTAGGAAAAGGTCTTACCAGAACTACCGCTTGGAGTATACTTGTGAAAAGCTAGCAATCCCAATTCTCAACCCCACAATGATTTGGGCATTCATAGCCTCATCCGTACTTCTCCGTCTATTCTCATATTCATAAGCAAATAATGAAAATAAGAACACCAAGGTAATGGCAAGCTTTGGGTATCACAAAGGACTGTCAAACTTTACTTTTGAGAAACCTCTTCATTTCACCTTCAGTAAAAAGTGAAGTTTTGGCGTTTGAAGTTGTGATAAGCATCTCATAGTGAACCATGCATCTTGAAGCACCCATCCCAACCAGAAAATCAAGCTTGGATTATCTTCACTTTTCCAAATGTGTCCTTTTGTTCAAAGTAGAGGAATATGTCCAAAGCCACTTTTGATGTAAAGGAACAAGTAGAGGTACTCAAGGGATCACTGTATTTCAGTGCTACGAGCATTTTTGGGGGCTAGGGAGGGTGATGGGTAAAGAGCCTCAAGAATTGGGTTACATGGAGGTTGAGTGCTCCTTAATGTAGACTAAGGTGCATGACTCGAAAATTGTCATGAAAATGATAAGTAATTCATTTATATGGTGTCTCGGGAAAAATACTTGATCCGGAAAGAAAAGAAAAAGGACATATTTGGTGTCCTTTCCGGGATACCCCAAGCTTGAAATTGCCCACCAATCCTTTTCTAGGTATCGCGTAAATCAAAAGCTTGTTTAAATTGCAAGTGATGATATAAAACATAACGTCAATGGTTTAGGACTACGAACCCCTCTTAGAGTGAACATTGTAGTCATATCACTATGAAGTCTATATGTGGGGAGTCAAGGGCTCCCAAAGGTCCTAGGTTCTATTTGAATGAATAAAACATTGGGGAAGTTCAACCATGATTATTTTTTGCATAAGTATGTTCTCAAGATGAAATACAACAACTATGTGGTTAGAAGATTTTTGTTTTAAATAGTTCAAGTGTTGGATTTGCAATGATGTTTCTATCTTGGAAAAATCAGAATTAAAAAAAAAAAAAAAAAAAAAAAAAAAAAAAAAAAACATGGTTTTTAAGGAGAACCTTCTCATTAATCAACAATTGAATTTCAGTTTTGTTTGTTGAATTGGATTCCATTTTGAATCTAATTTTTGTAATAATAAAAATAATTCCATCCAAAATGTGAGAAAGTTATGGCATTCAATTATGTGCAAGGGGCCTAGTTGTGGGCATTTTTGGGGTACTTTTCATCATTGCAAGGCCATTATCTGCGCAAATGAAATATTTCTCATGATTTTTTTTTCATCCAAAGGTGTTATTGAGATGAAGGTAAACATCTTTATAGTTGGTGATGTTTTCATCGGAGTAAGTCTATTGATAGCATCTCTGCTTGCCAGGCTCTCTAGATACAATATGGAGCTCAAAAAGGTACATCCTCGATTTTAATGAACCATTTTTCTTTCACATCGAGAAACTCACAAGCGACTCAACAAGAGTACCAAAACGACAAACAGAATCGGTCACAACAAAACTCCAAAGGCTTCAGAAAAAACCCATTGAAATGCATAGTACTTCGCCCTAAAATGGTGGCTTTCGGTATCTGGGACCCAATGCCAGGATGATGGAACGCATTGATTTTAGAGGCCATGCCTTGTCCCCACGCCGAGCAGTTTCAGTGTTCTGATACATCAATTGATTGGTACATTGATTGTCTCAACAAAAAAATATAAAACATGCCTTGTCTCGGCACCATGTGCGTGGGTGGATAAGGGCTCGATCGCTGCTACAGTTAGCAGTCTACATGTATGTGAGCACTAAGTTAGGCAAGGCATCAAGAACGACTAGTTCAGCCCAGATCGATGAGCTCTCACAACAAAAGGTTTTCGAATGTCGCACAAAGATTGATAAGATACTGGGGGGACAATACGAAGCCTACCGGAATAACGCCTGCAAGCTAGAAATCATGCTGCGCCATCACCTGTAATGTTACAAATGGCTTTCCGGGTGCCTCGGGAGCCGCCTTCGATCCTACACTGAAACTACCTGCACCTTACCACAGATATATACGAACGTGCTACGCCCTTGCACTGTTTGGCTCGTGCATCCGAATGTGCCACTATTCGTGCAGAATCTGTCGGTAACATCCTTAATCGATCCCGCTGGATCTCGCACTTTCTAAAGTGTACTTGTTTGGTAGCATGCATGGCTGCATCCGTAGCAGCTCTGCAAAGTATGAGTTTGCAAGTGCGGCCGGGGCCAGGGAAAGGGACCGTTCTATTTTCAGTAGTCTAGATCAAGAACTGCGTTGCTTTGATCCTAGCTTCAACTTGAATGGAAACATTCATAGTGCAACTACGAAGATCCTCAATTCCGTTGGTTACTGATATTCTATGTGCTATCTTGACAGTGCAAGTGCTGTGCCAGATTGCAATATGCACTACATGATAAAGGGTAGTTCCCATCATAAAATCCACCATCTTTGCTTACTTAATATTACCTGCCCATTTATTTTATACTAAACCGCCCCGATTTAACGGAGGTTGAAGTCTGGAATTGAGGGGGGCGTAGCACAATCGAAAGTCTGATGTTAAGCAGCCTATTAGGTAGGTGGCTTGTGTTAAAGAGCAACTCTTGCTGAGTGGGCGGAACGAAGCTGATGAAGTGACTAGATGATGCGATGGCGACGACAATGTGAGGAGCCCTTGTTTGCAAATTTTTCGAACGCTTTTCCATATCGTAGAATCAGTTGCACTGCTGCTTGCTTGGCTCAGATTGTTCGCGAATTCGGATGCTTGCTTTCGAGGCTATGGAAACCCAATTCGTTACTCGCAGCCGATACTCCAGTGCTACCGTTTTTTATCAACACATTCGTGTGCGTCCCATCTAGACATTCAAGGGCGAGCTAGTATTATCGTCTTGATCTATGAATGCCATCTGCAATGTGGGTAGGTGGACTTGCTTCTCACTCGCTTGGCTGTGGCTTGATGCCTGATGAAAACCTAGCATTGAGAAGGGTTAGGGGGTTTGTGGCGAAATGAAGCAGTCTGTGAAGGTGACGCAAAGCCGGCGCATCTGCTCGACCTGGACTTGCAATCGGCAAGGCAGGATATCCTCATTCTGCACAGCAACAGCTCCCACTATGGTGACTTGCAAAGAGCGCTCTAAAAATTATGCCTCAAAGCACCCTCCAATGTTCAGTCCGTAGTGTTCCCGTCACACAAACTCGCACGCTTCGAAAATATAACGATTTTGTCAAGGGGAGAGGAGCTCGTACTTAGTTCTTTCAATGAAAAACAGCCTCTTGAAAGAAGGAAGCAATTAACACAGCAGAGCGTGAGCAAAGAGTTACTATTTTACAAGTACATTCCAAAAATACTTGGAGGAATCGAATTGAATCGTGTCACAACGAGTAACCATAAATCTTGATCTTCTCTCAAAAATGCCACTAAATCTTGAAAAGAGGGTCTCTTCTGGGGATCTTTGTCCCAACATCTCTTCACCAATTCTTGCAATTTGGAATCAACATAATCAGGAAACACCGGTCTTCTATCATGATCAATGATTTCATCCCAAAGTTCCTTGCTTCTGAATTCCACAAAAGGTATCCCTCCAGTCAAAACTTCAAAGCATAGCATACCATAACTGTACACATCCGACTTCGTTGTCCATATGTCTTCACGCTTCCGGCCATTTCGATCTCGCAATTCCTGCAACACTTCTGGAGCTCTCCAGAACCCAGTTCCAATCGTTGACAGCGAACATTCATAATCTGACACAACATATTCGAACCAATTTGTCACAGATTCCTGTACCAGCACATTCGAAGCTTTCAAGTCACGATGCAGCACACCAATTTGGTGTAGCCACCTCATGCCCTTTGCAACAAAGAGTAGTATAAATTTTTGTTCTGCATGAAAGGGAGGCCCATGGCCACCATTGTCACGCACTTTGCTGTTGATGAAAGACCGAAGATCACACTTGTATCGCTGCATCAGAAATGCGAACCTATTATCCTCCAGCACATACGCTCCAACGACCGGACAAACTTTAAGTGTTCTAACAAGGGATATGTATTCTCTTTCTCGTTGATTTTCAAGTACCGTGTTTGAGATGAAGGTAACGCGAGGCCACTGGGTACTAAAATCCTCCAAACTGCACCCTTCCAACTTGAACACCTTCACTACCGTATCCGTGGGCGTATCTTGCAGCTCTTTCGGTTTCCGATCGTAAGTACCAACCATCTTCTTCGGCATATCCAGCAGCTCAGTAGTTTGAGCATTCATCTTCCATGTGGCTTCGTAGATCTGAGCTTGACCTCCCTCGGCTATCAGCTGCCCTATCTCTATTTTCTTGCTCCAATCTTGGAAGAAGGATGAATTCTGAAACTGCTGCAGAGCTTCCCAACTGCTTCGATTCTTCTCTTGAATTTCCAACTCTGCCAGGGTTTCAGACGTTGTGGGTTGTACTGGTAGTTCAGACCAGTGCATTTTCGATTTCTCAATGGACGAAGTTACAGCGTCGTGTACTTCTGGCTCGGAGCAGTGCAGTTTTGAAGCATCTCCCGGTGCCTGCTTGGGTCTCGTACAAAACATCCGCCGCAAACCCTCTCATAACCATCCCATTCTGCTCTGATCAAGAAGATCCTCTGACAAAAGCTAGCTGGTGGAATGGCGAAAACAAATTATATGCATAGAAATCGTGAAAGCGGTGAAGGAAATTGCTCTATTCCGGAGTTGTCAAAAGACAGATAACAAGGAGTACAAAAGCCAACGGCTTATATTGCTCTCTCAAGGAGAGAGCACTACTTGTGTCAATAAAGTCTACCTGTTATAATTAGTGGAGATTTAATACTCCACTAATAAGCCTAGCTAACTCCCTTAGTGCGAACAATTATTGCAACGTCGTGCTTGTACATATCGACATAATAACTTGACCGTTTCTCCAACACCCCCCTTCGCTCCATGCATGGATACATTTGTGGAGCGCATAAGTCAAGTTGATGTTACAATGTCGATTTGGTCGAGATTCATGAACTTATGCTGCTTTCGGTGATGAGGTGTGATGGCTTCTTCGTATCAATGAACACAAGTCCCAACTGGCTTCTCAATCGTTCAAACGCAGTTCTTCCTAGAGCTTCTGTCAAAATGTCTGCTAGCTGCTCGCTAGTAGGTATGTACTCCAAACAAATTTCTTTTGAGAGAATCTTTTCTCTGATCAAATGGTGCTTTACCTCAACGTGTTCGGTGCGACCATGGTAGACTGGGTTTTGGGCAAGGTTGAGACTTCCTTGGTTATCTCCATGAATTGTCGTTGGAACCCTTAAGTCTTGGATTTTGAGCTCGCCAAAGAGTCTTCGCAACCACACAGCTTCTTTGGTTCCTTCTGTTACCGCCATGTATTCTGATTCAAGTCAAGGAAATGGCAACAGTTGGTTGTTTCTTGCTGTTCCACGTTACCGGCGTGCTTCCTGACATAAAAATGTATCCAGTTGTGGATCGCCTGTCATATGCATCTCCGGCCCAATCGGCGTCTGTATAGCCGTAAAGTACGTCATCCTCCCCTCGCCGATAGAAGAGTGCAAGGTCGATGGTACCTTGGAGGTAGCGGTAGAGATGCTTAACAGCTTGTGCATGGGGGACCTGCGGGGCGGCCATAAATCTGCTGACAACACTCACTGCATACGCAATGTCGGGACGCGCGTGTGTAAGAAAAATAAGTTTTCCTACCATTCTCTGGTATTGAACTGAGTCGACAGCAGCAGCCAGCCTTCATATCTGGTAAGAGTTGTTGTTTCTCCGGCATGGGAGTGGCAGCCGGTCGACACTCACTCATCCCAAACTCAATCAACATATCTTTGACGTATTGCCTTTGAGTAATGCGGATTCCAGAATCAGAGAAAAGAAACTCAAGGCCTAAGGAGAAGGACAAAAGTCCAAGATCACTCATTTCAAATTCGGTTTGAATGGCTTGGCGAATAAGGTCAATGTGGACGGTATCGCTCCCTGTCAAATACACATCATCTACATAAAGCAGAAGAAGTGTTAACTTGCCTTGTGATTCATAAAAGTAGAGATTTGCATCAACACTTGACTTTTGAAGTCCTTGACTAAGAAGATATTGGTTCACTTTACTGTACCACGCCCGAGGAGCTTGTTTCAAGCCGTAAAGCGCTTTCTTCAATTTGCATGCGTAGAGACACAATACTTCGTAAGGTGTTCCATTTGACCACTGGGGCAAAGGTTTCCTTGTAGTCTTGTCCTTCCTTCTGTTGAAAACCACGCGCAACAAGGCGAGCTTTTAATTTGGCAATTGAACCGTCAGCATTGGTTTTCACACGGAAAACCCACTTCGTGGAGATTGTTCTTCTATCAAGGGGAAGAGGAACTAAGTCCCAAGTATTGTTGCGGTGAATGGCACACAATTCATCCTCCATTGCTTCCTTCCAGCTAGGGTGCAATAAAGTTTGAGCAGCGTTCTGGGGAAGGTTAAGCCATGACAAATCCTCATCAGCGTTAAGATAAAAATCATGAAATCGCTGAGGCGGCTGGCGCGTGCGATCACTCCGTGAGAGAGGCAGTGCACTTGATGGTGCAGCAGTCAATGAATCTGAAGGTGTAGCCTGTCGACGCTGGTATGTAAAGACAGACAGGCACTTGGGCATCACTAGAGGTGTGTGGAAGTATGGGCAACTCAACTGGAAGTTCGCTATTGGCGACTACTCGTGGAATGTCCGTGGGTTCCTCATGCACGGATGCGGTCGACTCCGTTAGACATGGTAGTGGTAAAGCGGTAATTGGAACAGTTGAAGCTCCAAGTGGCATAGGTGCCATGCGGAGATCCGGCGAGGCTGGGGCTAAGTCACCTTCAATCTCTGGCCAAAGTTCTGGTGTTGAAGTAACCTGGGCAGAGGACATTGTTAATGGAAAACAAGTCTCATCAAAAGTAACATCCTTGGATATAAGGATTCTTTTACTAAATCGATGATAGTTTCGGTATCCGGTTGACGTCGGGTTGTAGCCTAGAAAGATGCACTCCGTTGCACGTGGAGACCACTTTTGTTTGGCAGGAGCGGTGTTTATCACAAACGAGCGGCAACCAAACACACGCAAGTGCTTGACAGAAGGCTTGCGTCCCGTAAGGCGGCTCAAAGGGGAATCTCCATTGTTGGCGCGTGTAGCAGCGCGATTCACAAGGTAATTTGGTGTCGCGACAGCCTCCGTCCAAAGTGACGGAGGAAGATTACTTTCAAACGCCATACAACGAGTTTTTTCCATTAAACTTCTGTTCTTCCGCTCAGCAATGTCGTTTTGATGAGGAGTGTGAGCCTGAGTAAGTTGCCTCACTATTCCTGCTGTGTCACAAAAACTGATGAATGCGGTGGAGGTGTACTCGCCTCCCCTATCTGAACGTATGGTCTTCAGTTTGAAGTTTGTTTGCAATTCTATCATGGTTTTGAACTGCTGAAATTTGGAGAGAGTATCACTCTTTTTCTTGAGAAAGAAAAGCCAAGTATATCGACTAAAGTCATCGGTAATAGTAAGCATGTACCTAGAACCAGATGATGAAGCAGTGGTCAAAGGGCCACAAAGGTCCGTGTCGGACCCCGTTTTTTCGATTTTTGGCCATTATGTTCTAATGCGCATTAAGAATAAGTATAGTGTCTAGAATCCGACCTATGTATTTGCTAAGCCGTATAGTATAAGGCAATTACGTTTTTACAAATAAAGGAATTCGTTAAACTCTAGTTTATGATAAGTAGGACGGATTTGCCAATCCGTACTCTGTCCCCGTACGGCTAGGACGTGCTGTCAGAGGACGGATTAGGAGTTATGATGGTAGGTGAAGGACGGAGTGGCGAAGAATTTAATAATGGCGAGAAATCTAGAAGGCGACTCCGTACGGGGAGGACAGTTATGGCAGGCGGACCATGTCATGATGGTCGGACTTAATTCCGGCCCCCTCGATATAAGGCAACCCGTCCGCCCTTGACGTCACCTGCCTCCTCGATTTCTGCGCCCCTTGTCGTCTTGCGCTCCTGCCCTCCGTCTTTCTGCTTTCCGTCCTTAGCTGCGATCCGGCCCACTGGCCGATCTCAGCCCGGCGACTCTCTATTTCCTTGCGCACTTCTTTCCGATGGCAGGAACGGCGTCCACTTCCGCTCAGGAGCAAGAGGAGCTGAAGATTTCCATCAAACTCGTGTCGCCGTGTATTCCGATCGAGGAGAATGAGAAGAAGTCCTTGACGGAAGACCTCGAGAGGATGGGGTTAGCCGGCCTGCTTGGATACGCCCGGGGATTGCGCGACGCGAGATGGTACGCGAGATCAAGGTCGGCGCGCCAAACCGATTCGAGGGGACGGTTAGAGGGAAGCCGCTTCCGGACGGCCGAAAGACTGAGAGTCAAGCATTCTGGCCGACCGTAAACAACGGAGTAGGGTTGTGCGGCCGGAAACACAAGTGGGCGAAGAAGGCGTTCCACGGGGATCCGCACAAGCACAATGGCTACTCGATCGAGGATTGCAGAAATCGAGGGAGCGCGCCATCATCAAGTTTTTGGCGCCGATTATTCACGGAGAGAAGCCGCACCGGATCACCGTCGGGCCGCCAACACCGTCCTGGGCTCTTGCGCGCGGCGAACGGGAGACGGATCGGGATGATCATCCGCGATTTGGTCGCCCGGCTTGCGAAAACGTAGGTAAAACCCGTCCTAGCCCCATTTCTCCTTTTCTTTACCACCGTCTGAGAAAGAGGAGGTCTTGTGACGGATGAGGAGGAGTCGAACTATGAGATCGCTACTGTCGTCGCAAAACAACGGCGTGTTCGAGTCGGGAGGAGAGTACGGATAGCAAGGCCGTGTACTCGGAAGAGGAGGAGGACGAGGTCGGATCGAGGCGAAGGGGACGTTCCACCCGACGCACTGAGGAACCGGCTCGGAGGCAACCCCACCGCGGACGGGTCGAGAGGTAATCATCCTTCCGTCCCCGTCCCTCCCACGAATCCGACCGAGGCGAACTCGGGATCGAGAGGGGACAACCTCGAGGCCGGTGGATGAAGGGGAAGTTACGGCCGATTGGGAGAACCCCATGAATCCGAACGACCCCGACTCCCCCCCTCTCTCGGTCCGTCCGCCAATCACCCGGATCCCATGAGGCGAGCATGGCACCACTTCACGGAAGCCAGTGCCGCTTTTCTCTACCAAGAACTCCTGGCGAAGCTATGCCAAGAATTTGGAGTGAAGACGTTGCTGGAGGTCAAACAGAAGTGGGACTCCAAACCGGACGAGGAGCAGTTCCGACAGATGGAGAAGCAAGTGACCAAGCTAATCCTGGAGAATAGACGTCTTCGCGAGACGGTCGGGAGAAGGGAGGAGGAACTCCTGGTCGGAAGGCGGCCGTAATCACGGCAAACGAGCAGTCGTAAAGCTCGTGGAAATCTGCGAGGTTCCGGCCGAGGTTTGCAGAGGGCGAACCTGTTCGAGGCCGGAATCCTGGAGTCGGAGGTTTTCAAGGCGGAGACATTCAAGAAATTCCTCTTGGCGGCGAAGACGTACGCCACGAAAGTAGAGAAGAGCAACGCCGAGGTTAAGGTACTGCTCGACGCCGTCAGGGAGCAGATGAAGGAGGTAGTAATGCCGGCCTTCACTTCTACTCCGGCCAAGACCCCGCGGCCAGCGAGGACGGATGTTGGGCCCTCCAGTCCGACCGACACGAAGGACAAGGCAAAGGTGAAGACGGAGTCGGATGCACCCGCCCCAGCAGACTCGCCGGCCAAGAACACGCGCACCGCGAAGAGGAAGCTCACGGCCGAGGAATACGAGAAGTCCCCCGGGGCGCGGAAGCTTCACGACATCGGCCTCGAGCATTCCGAAGAAGAAGAGTTGAAGAGCGGGGACGAGACTAACTCCAGCGAGGACGAGTACGTGATCACCGACACGGGCAAGAGAGTGAAGGCAGGACGTATCGCAGCGACGCCACTGAAGCGACCGAGGCACGGAGTTAGTTCGCGAAGAAAGAGGTAGGACGTCTTAGAGGCCGGCAGTCAAAGGACGGCCAGGGTTAGGAGGTCGGATTGGTATCCGTCCTAGGCCAGTATAGTGTTTTCTTTTTGGGAATGCGTGCCGCTTTTTGAGGAGTAGGCCAGTAGGCGGCGCGCCGCAATCCAGATTAGGGATCTAAGTCGTTGACTTAGAAGTACTTATAGGTGGGAGTTTTGTCCACCAAAACATTCCTTGCTTGAGTGTTAATCGAACCTTCTTATGCGCATATTCGGTGTGATCATTTCCTTGTCTCCTTTTCAGTTGAGTGCTTGGAAAGCCGGATCTACTTTGTGTGTGTGAGTTGGGAGTTAGGAATCCGGATTCTTTGTTAGATCGTTTACGTGGAGTTGAAGTCGGGTTGGGCGTATTCTTGAGTGCCTTGTGTCTTGAACTGGTCTAGGCGTCCGAGAGAGAAAACTGGCCGGTAAACACTTACGGTGCAGGGAGGTTAAGGGGAGTACGGTGTGCGAGGACGGATTCCAATCCGGCCTCCACCGCCCACGAGACTTGGGTTCCTCTGTAGTCTCGGAGGACGGATTAAGCGCGAGACGTGACTGCAATACGTGTAGACGTCTTCTAGCCGGATTCGAGCTCTTGGAGTCCGTCATTGTAGTAAGGGTGATAGGGTAACCAGGACGGCCTGCGTGACCTGCTAGTTCGGACGGATAGGACGGATTAGTTGTGAGGACGTAATGTGTGCCTTAGTATGTGTGTGTGTGTGTGTAGAGTCTAAGTGTGGAAGTTTCCGCCACGATAAACATAAGGGAAAGAGTCTTTGTGCATCCCCTCTTGCAAAGGGATACCCTTGCCCTGCAAGGCTAAAACATAAGTTGGGACTAGAAACGTTTGTGGGTTTGGTTGTTTTAACACTACTTGCCTTGGTCACTTCACAGAATCCCTGGAACGATACACGAGTCACCTGAACACGGGTTTTACACCAATAAACGTGTAAGGGAAGATAAAGTGAATACATGGCATCCGACAGTCCGTGTGTACAAGCTCTAGAGGCTTGGACGTGCGGGTCATGCTTGCTTCTAAATGCAGTCGTCTTGTCCCTTGACAGTCTTTGCATGAGACTCGTATGTGTTGCTTTGTTGGGATCTTCATGCGTGTTTGTTTTCCCATACTGCAACCGGAACAGAAAGGAAGAGTCGTGAATGAAGAAGGCAAACCTTCGGCTTTTTGCTTGGCTGCCATGTGTTGCATGGTGCAAAAATTGGCATGTCCTAGCCTTCTATGCCAAAGAAATGACATGTCGGTTGACTTGTCATTTGACGGACTAACAATGCTGATGTTGATCTCAGGTGGCCGGAATTTGTAAAGTCCGTTGCTGTGATCCCTATGGCCGAGAGTGACAATATGACTGCTTTCGGGAGGTGAAAAGTCTTTGAGAATCCAAACTTTCTTTGAATCAAAAAGAAGTTCGTATTTTCCTTTCCCATCCGCAATTCTACCAACTGAAAGTAAGTTTTTAGTCACTCCTAGAACGTACAGAACATCTCCAAATTTTATTTCTCCAAAATCAGTGGAAATCTCCACTTTGCCTTTTCCTGCTACATTTAGTCTCTCGCCACCAGCCGTGCTAATTCTTGACATACTTCCAAGCTCTAACTCACTCAAGAGGTCCTTGCGTCCTGTGACATGTCTTGAGGCCCCACTATCAACGTACCACTCTGTTGTTGCGTTGCTTGATTGGTGATCGACTAGATTGAGCTCCGTAAAGTTGGGAGCAAGTTCACGCTCGGGCTCCGGTTCTTCGTTGATTGTCGATGCAGTTGATGGTTGTTGGCTCCTTACGGCTTTCTTTGCGACGCTTGAGCTCTCCAGCAAGTTCAGGACAATTTCTGATCCAATGGTCTTTCTGACCACAATAGTGGCATACTCCGGTCTTCATACTCTTGGTTCCGCCTTCATCTCTAGACACTGCAGGTTTCCTGTTGGCGAGGCTGCGCTTGGCTTTCACGAATAATGCTTCACCGTCACCTCTCCTCTGGCTTCGTAATTCCCTGCGCATATCATCATGCATAAGGATCACTGTAAGTGTGGGCAGTGCAGGTCGATACATCAGAGTATTGACTAAGCCCTCATATGTTTCAGGCAAGGCCATGAGAACATGCTCTACAATTTGATTGTCTGAAATCTTCTCTCCTACGCACGCTAACTCATTGATAAGTTCTTTGAGCTGCTGCAAGAACTGAGTCATGGAACTTCCTTCCTCTAGCTTAAGGTTGGTCAACCTTCGCCTAAGCATGAGCTTCCTTGAGTTTGTACTATTCGCGTACAAATCTCTCAGCGTGGCCCAACACACATCCGGTTCTGTTATGGTCGCTATATACGGAATGACATTGTCACGTACTGACAGACAAATTGTAGCAAGAGCTTTACTCTTCTCAACTCGTAAAACTTCTAATTCTGCCGGATCTATAGGTGCTACAGTCCCAGCAGGAATCTCTACGAGTTTCCAAGTATCCTCTCTCGTCATCATATTTCGTAATTTGAAACTCCATGCACTATAATTCGGAGTGCCTTCTAACTTCGACGCTTCACTCATGGTGCTATCTCTAAACGCCATTGCTCGGACAAATCGCAACCTTGCTCTGCTACCATGAAGGAAATTGCTCTATTCCGGAGTTGTCAAAAGACAGATAACAAGGAGTACAAAAGCCAACGGCTTATATTGCTCTCTCAAGGAGAGAGCACTACTTGTGTCAATAAAGTCTACCTGTTATAATTAGTGGAGATTTAATACTCCACTAATAAGCCTAGCTAACTCCCTTAGTGCGAACAATTATTGCAACGTCGTGCTTGTACATATCGACATAATAACTTGACCGTTTCTCCAACAAGCGGGGCTCGGGAGGATAAAAGTTTGAAGTAGAAGAAGAAAGAGTGAGACGGGGCCATGATAGGAACGTGGAGCTGAGAGTAGATATAGATTCCAAGGGTAATCCTCTTGCTGCTCCAGCTCCGCAGCAAAGAGCTCCAAATATTAATGGGCGGGCAATGGTTTGTGGCAGCTACCAAGGAGGCACCCTAGAATCCGTGGGGACCTCCCAAGGCCGTTTTTGATAATTTTGAATTCAAATTTGAGGTCTGCGACCCCAAGTTTCCCTAGGAAACCTACTCCTTGGCATTTAACCCCTGAGCGCCCCCTCCAAAAAGCCCGAAAATCAAGGTGTGCAGACCATGCCCAAGCTTATTGGGTGCCAATTCTGCAGAAATTGATTACTTTCAATTTCACCGTTGAGAAACATGAAGAACAAGGATGCGAAGGTGTGGGAAAAATTGGGATGGATTTCACCGCACGGATCTGGTTTCTATAATGGTCAAACAATGGTTGACTTCTGACTGCCGGAATTCCTGGCGGACACATTTAGTCCGCAGGGGCGCTCAGGGGTTAATGTCTATACATCAAAAAATTAGGGGCTCATTATGTTGGTATTCGAGTAGGCTCAGAATAAGAGAGTTTACTGAGTGCCGCATGTACGATTAAGTACTGCGTGTTGTACACGGTGATAGGCCCTGTGGCCATTAGGTTATAACTAAACCCTAGATGGATGAACGTTATTCCTTCACCGCCTCTCAAACTGAAGGTGCATACTGACAGTTTGCTTGGCATAGCTTTGTTTTGTCCGCTGGCGTGGTAGTTGACGTTCATCGGAGATGGTCGACCGGGGCTGTGATCGATTTGTGCAGGCTTGTCTGTCGTTCGTGTTGGTGATAGCAGCAGTGTTGCGTGAGCTGTGTGACCAAGTTGTAAGGAGTGTTGAGGGCGTAGTTTTGCGTCGGCAGGAGCGCAATTTGTCGAGAGAGCTGTACGAGCAATCTTCGAGAGGTGACATGTTTGAGGGGTATCGTCGGCGACGGTCTTGCTACGGTAGGGTTTACGATACATCAAATTTGTTGAGTACCTTTCAAGCTTTCTTGCGAGGAGTAATTAGGCTGATGGGAAGCGTTGTGGATTGTTGTTCTGGTGTCCTGCAGGTTGTTGTTCGCAGCAGTGTTGCTGTTGCGCGGAAGAAGGTGTCTGCAGCGTTAGTGAATGGGAGACTACAGGGATCATGGAATCTAGAAAGGTTAGTAGAAGACGGAAGCCAGAGAGTGTCAAGCCGAAGTTTTATGCAATAAGGCAGGGTAGGAAGGTGGGAATAGTAAGGAGTTGGGAGGATTGCAGAAGGTTAGTTTTAGGTTTTGGTGGTAATGAATTCAAGTCGTTCAAGTCGTTAGCGGAGGCAGAGGAATATCTAAGAGGTTAGTTCCTTTTTCTGGAGAAAGGAAAGGCTGATCAAGTTTAGATTAGATCTGTGAAACTCGAACTTGGTGCGTCCGAGCGCCTTTGTTAGCAGATCAGTGGGTTGTTTCGCTGTGTTAATGAATTGAAGGCTAATTTCCCCCTCTAAGGCTCGCTCGCGCACAAAGTGATAGTGTATATCAATGTGCTTTGTTCTTGCGTGAAAGACTGGATTACGGGCTAACTTGAGTGCACTTTGGTTATCACAATGCATTGTTATGGCAGGTGTTAGAGAGGAGCTAAGTGTATTGTTAGTTTGTGAAATCTGAACAGAAATGGAAGGGTGAACCTGGAGCTCTTGGAGAAGACGTGTGAGCCATACGGCTTCTTGCACGCCATCGCTGAGGGCGCGGTACTCCGACTCTGTAGATGACCGTGAGACAGTGACTTGCCTTTTGCTTTGCCAGCTGACGGGAGCGCCGGCTGCTGTAAACAGGTAAGCGCCAATGCTGCGCCTTGTCTCTGGGCAGGTGCCCCAGTCGGCGTCGGTATAGCCTGATATCTTGAATGTTGTGTCATGTTGATAGAAGAGGCCAGTGTCGGGATTGCTTTTGAGGTACCGAAGAATGTGTAGGGGGGCGTCGAGGTGGAGTTGCTGGGGTGCAGACATAAAGCTTGCAATTCGGTTCACGGCGTAAGAAATGTCCGGCCTTGTGATGGTTAGGAAGATCAATTTTCCCACCAATTGAGAGTAGTGAGTTGCATCTACTGGTGGCGTACATGTATTGGAAGTGAGGGAGTGGCCGACAAGTAATGGTACCTTAGAGGCGTACTGATTGGGAGGTAGAAATTCCTCTAGAATTGATTGGTGTAGTCGCGTTGGTGCAGGAGAATGCCACTCGGCAGGTACTCAAACAGTATCCCAAGATACTTTTGGAGCTGACCAAGGTCGGTCATGTCGAAGGTGCTGCGCAGGAACTTCTTGATCCAGTGAATCAAGATGAGGCAGCTTCCAGTGATGAAAAGGTTGTCGACGTATAACATCACAATGAGGATGTGATCATTACGGTGCAGGTAGTAAAGGTTAGGGTCGTATGAGCTCTTGTAGAGGCCGATGTCTCTAAGAGCTGAGTCAATTCTATCGTACCAGGCCCTTGGGGACTGTTTAAGTCCATAGAGCGATCATAGCAGACGACAAACTTTGCCTTCCTGTCCTGGTTCCTTGAAACCAGGGGGCTGAGTCATGTAGACTTGTTCTTTTAGTATCCCATGTAAAAAGGCGGTTCGTACATCCATGTGGTGTAGTTGCCATTTGTGGGATGCTGCAAGAGCCACTGTAGTGCGGATTGTCACCCAATTGATGACGGGCGCAAATGTTTCGTCGTAGTCTATCCCAGCCTTCTGTTCGAAACCTCGGGCGACGAGGCGTGCTTTCTTTGTGGCAGGAGTCCCTGGAAGACCGGGCTTCTCTCTAAACACCCATCGGCAAGTCATGGGTTTGACGCCCTTGGGTAAGTCTTCGAGAAGCCAAGTGTTGTTGGCGTGGATGCTCTGCATCTCCTGTTGCATTGCCTTTCGCCAGTCCATGTCTTGAATTGCCTGAGAGAATGTGGGTTGTGGTGTGTCCAGATGAGCAGAACCTGTACTTGAGAAGGCCGAGACAGGGAAGCAATCCGGAGACTCGCTTGTCAAAAACACGTAGTAATCACCAAGACGGATGCTTGGTGCTCGAGTTCTGGAGCTACGACGGGGTTGCACAGGTAAGAGGTGGATTGGATTCGGTGACACTAACTGGTGTTCTATGGGTGCAGGTTCGGGAGAGCAATGAGCGGGGTCAGGGGAGCGAACGGTGAGTGGAGAACCGGGAGGAGTGACGGTTGGGGAACTGTTGAGGGCTGGATGGAAATGATGCTGAGGATGATCAATGCTGCTGACAGAAGGGGAAAAAGCATGTTTGGGAGGCTCGGTAGTCACTGGAGTGGCTGTAGGAACTGGTTGCTGGGAGGGATCAGCAAGCGACATATCCTGTAAGAGGTCATATGACTGGGTAGAGGGCGGGTGAGGAAATGTAAAGCTGTGTTCATTGAATGTTACGTCACGGCTTATGACTATCTTTTTAGAAATAGGATTATAACATCGGTAAGCTTTAGATTGCTCATCATAGCCGAGAAACAAGGTGGGAAATGCTTTGGGATCTAGTTTGTTTCGTTTTTCCTGAGGTATATGACAAAAGGCTATGCATCCAATGACTCTAAGATGTGACAGGTTGGGTTTGATACCTGTGAATGCCTCCTCTGGCGTTTGGAGTGTCAGGGCTCGGCATGGGAGGCGATTCTGCACATAGTTAACAGCCCGGGCAATTTCGTCCCATAGGAATCGAGGTACGCGTGTCCCGGCTACGACGCTACGGATGCCTTCAAGAAGGTATCTATTTCTTCTTTCAGCAATTCCATTTTGTTGTGGGGAATACCCTGCTGTCAATTGGTGGTGAATCCCGTGCATGTCGCAGAATTGCTGAAAATCTCCAGAAAGGTACTCTCCTCCGCGGTCAGTCCGTAATGCCTGGATCTTTTGGGTAGGAGTTTCAACTAAGTTTTTAAACTTAATGAAATATGAGAGTGTTTGATCCTTGTTAGTGAGAAAGTAGAGCCAGGATTTGCGAGAGTAATCGTCAATGAAGGTTAGGATGTACCGACAATTTGTACGTGTAGAAGTTGGTAGAGGCCCACATATATCACTATGGACTAGCTGCAGTGGTGCCTTGGTAAACGTTGATCGGATTTTTGGAAAAGATTGTCGGTGTGATTTGCCGAGGACGCAACTGTCGCAGTGCTTCTTCAGGTAAGGAATTCGGGGTACTCCATTGACAAGGTGTCTAGTTGTCAAGTGGTAAAGTGATTGTTGGTTGACGTGCGCCAGACGCTTATGCCACAGCTCGACAGTCTCAACCGAGACTTGTAGTTATTGCGTGGCTGAAAAGACTGGGGACGGGGAAGCCGTCTGTGGTGCCGAGAGCTTGTATAGTCGTGAGCGGGGGTCACGATCCGCCTTTAGAAGTAGTTTGCGGCACGAGTTGTTGAGGACTAAGCAGTGCTGGGCGGTGAATACTATTACGTGTCCTAAATCGGCAAGAGAGCCTACTGAGATCAAGTTAGTATTGACATGAGGAACGTAGAGAACATCTGTAATGGGCTTTATTGCTGGGTTAGAAAAAACAACCGTTCCTTTGTTTTGGACAGGAAGTACTTGCCCAGCGGCAGTACGGATACTAGTAACTGATGATGCGGAGATATCTGAGAGGACGTGGGCATTGCCAGTAACGTGCGAGCTGGCGCCAGAATCCATGAACCATGGGTACTCATCGGTTGTGAATGCCGCAATAGAGGCGTTCAAAGCAGCTTGATTATCGTCGAAGTCATTAGGTGGCTCGTCCAGGTCGGCTTCTGAGGCATCTGCAACGGCGATATATGATGTGCCTTGAGTCTTGAGTTTCGACAATTGAGCTTGGAGTTCCTTGATCTGCTTTTCCATTTTAGTCACCTCGCAATTGTTGTCGTTGTGACCGTACTGTCGACACGATCTGCAGGGACGATACTGAGTTTTGGATTGGTCGCGACCTCCACGATTCCCTCTGTTGGATCGGCCACCGCCGCGCCAGTCTCGCTGCTGAGGTGGTCGCTGAAAGCGGTCAGCAGTCTTCGTGAAGAGGACTTCGTCGGCGTCGTGGCCTCTGTCAAGCAACTTCGAGCTCTCCTCGTAAAGTAGTAAGCCCTGCAGTTGAGGAAAGGTAGGGCTGCGTTCCCTTCCCTTTTGAATAGCTTTGAATGTAGCCCACGATCTTGGAAGACTAGCTAGTAACTGATCGACTAGATCTTCGTCAGAGATGGCTACTCCGAGACTGGATAGCTGAGTTATAAGAGAGTTCATCTGTTGCAGGTGCGAATCTACCGTTCTGCCTTCTAACATTCGTGACGAGTAAAACTTCTCCTTTAGCGCTAGTCTACGAGAAGGGCTTTGAATGTCGTACATTCGCTTCAAAGTATCCCAAATCTCTACTGGTTCGGTAAGATGCATAATGTGAAGGAGAATGTGGTCTTTTACCGTAGAGATCAGGATGCGGCATGCGCGAATCTTTAACTCTGCGTCGTTGTGTGGGGTTTGCGTTGTTGTTGTCGCAGCACCTGCCGTGCCTGCGCCCCCCGCGGTGGAATGTGTCGCGCCTGCAGCGCCTGTGATAGAGCTCGTGACTGTCGAGGAGTTGTTGCTTGAGCTTCCAGCTTCTGGTGGCATCGTTGTAGGGGAAAAAAATCGCCACAAATTTTCCTGCATGAACAACAACTTGACGCGGTAGCTCCAAAGCATGTAATTTGTTTGACCATCTAGCTTCGTAGATTCAGTCATTTCTCTGAACAGGGAATCCATATTGGATAGCTAATCGGATCTAATTTCTGTGTGCCACAAAGTTCTCTGATACCATGTTGGTATTCGAGTAGGCTCAGAATAAGAGAGTTTACTGAGTGCCGCACGTACGATTAAGTACAGCGTGTTGTACACGGTGATAGGCCCTGTGGCCATTAGGTTATAACTAAACCCTAGATGGATGAACGTTATTCCTTCACATTACCCCTCCTCCATCCTCCTTGGTAGCTGCTACGAACGCTTACCCCAAATGCGCTTACCCCAAATGGGCTTGCCTTTATGATGGGCAGAAGTCGTTGGGGCATGACGAGCAAGGCGGAAAGTCGGGAAGTTGTTGCTCACAGCAGGGGATGAGCCATCTGGTACTTCAAAGTGTGTCGTCATTGGATTTTCCTTTAATGTACTCAGCTTCTGTGGAACTGAAGTCTCCCGCAGAACTAGAATCTATTGAAATACAGAAGCTATGAAATTGTGCGAATCGGTCTATTTAACTTATTACAGAGAGTGGTGTAACCTTGAAACTCATTTTTTTGCACGTGTGTTCGTGGAAACTCAAGTGTGCAGAGAGTGATGAGTAGACGGGATTCTAATGCCAAATTCAGTTACCAATTGAGTACGTCTCTTGGTTCAATGCAAGGATATCGTAAAGTCCTCGGCTGGTTTCCATGGGCATTGTAGGCCAGCCCAACTCACATATGTGTATCATTTGAAACTTTAGATGATGGAAGTGCAAATACTGAGCACGAGGTAGTCCAACTACCTACCAGCACCCTATCAGATTTGCACATCTAAACATTGATATGAAACGAAAGTCAATGCAAATACGCGAATATGTTTGGTGTCTGAAGCAGGTAATCGATCACAGAATCGAAGAACATGAGTTACATGAAAGTCAAATTTCTTCAGCGCTTCTAAATGTTTCTTACTTTGTTCACAGGCGAGCCATTGCACCTTCTTTTGTCAATTCGAACAAGTAAATATCGAGTCACTGCTAACTGCTTCATGAGTCACTCACAGGAATAGAACTAATATTGACAGCAACGTATATTTCTCACAATAAAAAGGATGAAACACTATCGGAGTCTAAGAGGGTGACGAAGTTCACGGTCAAGAGAGTAAGGAGAAATCTCAATTGTGATCGGTTGAAATTGAGGCTCTTGAATTGTGATTGCTTGACAATGAAATTCGTGACTGATTGGTGACCTTCTCCACCGTAGTGTAAACCGGCCTTAGAGATGTATCAATGTGGAAGTAACCCGACAACCACGAATCGTCTACTAGCTGACAAAAGAACCCCTGACTGTGAATGGAGTCATAAATTTGAGTTTTGAAATTTTTTTGTTGCTAGTCAATTTGCTGTTAGAGAGTTTTTGAGGTGAAGATGAACAATGTAATTTTAGTTTATGGTTTTCTTTTTGGTTAGTTTGTAGTACTTTCACTCCAAGATAAAATTAGTGAATAAGATAATAAAATTCCATTTATTTATTATTCTTAGGGTATTGATATCACATGATTATCATATAGGGCCTCATGACTCTAAATATGAATTTATAACATTTACGATATGTTTATTACAAGATTGTACAAGTAAGATTTCTAAGAGCTCACCTTCATTCAAATACATGAATGACACTCCAGAAGGATTGTTGATTTTAGACTCAAAGTACCGCTTGATGCTAGGGGTTAATATTTTATACACTTTCAAATGCAATCTTGTTTTTGCAATGATAGAATGCAAAGTAGTAAATGCATTTACAATTGGAACTCTTGTGCTATGGACTTCTATCCTATGAGGGCTTATGATATGATTGTTGCAGTGAAACATTCTTTCATTGACTGATTAATAAAAATAAAATAACATTCTTTCATGTGCATTGACGAAGTAAAGAAAATAAATAATTGTCTCTTTCAACCTTAGTGGGCTGAATGTCAAAAAACACATTATGGATGATAAGCAACAACTTTGAAGAGCCTTAATTTCTTCATCTTTAGTCTACTTTGGATTAAATTACTTCAGTCGAGTTTAAAATCAAGTCTAGTTTTTGTGGTAAAAATTGCAGACCAATAAATAAAGTATGAATTGATAACATGCATTTCAATGGAGGCAACTTTTGTTTCGGGGTTCTCAAACATTAGGCATGTTTAGCCAATTACGTGAAATCTAGTCTAGCTTTTCATGAATTATTGTTGTTTGATCAGAATATTATAAATGTTTCAAAAGTACAAATATTATGCAAGATTGTGAAAGATTCCTAACACAAATACGACAGATTCCTTGTACTCTGATTTCCATGATTGTGAGATTATATAGTACACTTTAAATTTCATCTTCATGCATTCTAATTATTTTCAGTTTGAATCATAAAATTCTCAAAGTTTGTGAAAATACTGGCCCAAGAGGCAAATATGCAAGCACTGTAAATTAGACCCTGCAATGATATATACTCATCCCTCCAAATCCTAATCCTCAAGCTTGGCCTCCAAATCAATACTCTCCTTTTTTTTTATGCTGAGCATTAAATGTAAGAGTTTGATGTTTGAATCCCTGAGAGGCTTATTTTGGGACTGTCACCTTTCAGAGGAATGTACAGATCACATTAAATTAGAGGTTTTGATGTCGAGGCTCTTCATTGATATTTTGAGATTTTCTTTAAATTACTCCCCAAATGGATCCCTCCATTAAGCCCTATAAAAGAGTGGCCTTGGAACTGCCAACAAACCCTCAAAATTGCTCTCTTCTGATGCAAAATATATATTTTTGATTTATGACAAGCTTTGAAGTATGTTTATGTAGGATCTAGTAGCTAACTTGTACATGTACATGTATATCAAATGTTATATTCAAATTCCTCATCATTTGTGAGATCGTAGAGTTCAAAGTTGAAAACCAGGTTTTATCTCCCTTGTTGCAAAAGGGAAATCTTGAGATGTTTCTTGAGAAAATTATACCAATTTCAAAAGAAAGTTTGACATGATTCTTTTCATATTCTTGATTCCTAAATGAGTAAGGTGTATATCTACATAAATTTTAACCTCATAGGACCTATAAAACCTAGAGAAAAAGCCTGATTTTGCAAATGAAGGTGAGCTGAAATACAAAGGCCGTTCTTTGACATTAAATAAGGAATTATTGGATTGGAAATCCAAACGGTGAGATCATGCCTTGGTACCTCTTTTGCATGCTTAAAAATAAAATTTATAAAACAAGATTAGAAAATAAATAAAACAATAAAATCTTAATTTTCCGTGAGCTTTTAGAATTTCTACAATTCAAATGGTTTTGGGCAAAATTTGAGAATATGTGAGGATATACTGTAATTTTGAGAATATAAGAGGAATTTTGAAGCATGAACGGTCTCGTTGGAAAGAGATGGAAAAAATCTACGGTCCTCATGAAGGTCAACTTCATACTATCTATATTTAGTAGATAGAGGTTACCTAAAGTCAAAACATCATGTTTTGGGCTTCACTTTGATTCCTTTAAGAGTTAACTCATTGAAGGGCAAGTTTGAAAGGTATGGATTGCAGTATCTGAATCACAAGACAATTGGTGGATGAACTACATTGGTAAATGCCACATTGATGTCAAGACCTTTTGGCATATACATATAAGAATAGGTTGAACAAACGTCGAGTTCACCTTCTTCTATGAGGAGTTAGTTGAAGGAGCAAGTACCTCATGGGAATGCCATGACCGACCCCAAAATGATTGGCAGTTAACATAAGGCCAAACGCAACTTTCTAGAACCAACTGCTCTTTTTACATCCAGTCAGACTAAATCCATTGGAACAGAGCCAATTTCGGTTCCTGGTTCCAAAAAGGCCTTCCAGGGGCACCCACAAACGTGGCAACGCAGCTACCACGTGGATCATTAAACTGACCCTTAATTTGACGACCCCCAGACGACGACCATCCCCGACGGTCGCCGCCTTCTCCGTTCCGCATTTACTCTTTCATATTCGGGCCTATCGCCGAAGCGAATGTTTGCTGGCCATCATTTCGCATGTGATCTTCTCGTTGCACAGTCTCCTCGCCCTTTCCACTGACCTAGCGTACGACTCGTTACTTGTTGACATCCAGCTTAATGCACTTTTTGAATTGACCATTGGATCGAGCTCTTGTGGTTGAGTAACGCTCTATCGCATTGGTTGTGTAGCTTCCCCAATTGATTCGAGCTTGTCGCAATTGATTCGAGCTTGTCGGAGGAGGAAGCGTGTGGTACATTTCGATTCGGAGCGTGCACGTTAGGAGCACATTTGTAATTTAAGTGATCGTTTCTTTTTCGATTTGAAGGAGAGACTTGAGATTAGAGTAGGAGGATATGGCGATGGGATTAGGCGCAATGCAGCTGCTGCCAATCGGGAGCAAGCAGATGCTTGCGACATTACCGCGCAGGAGCAGAGGAATTGCGAGCGACGGGCAGCGGAGACAGGTTTCATTGGTAGCTACAAGAAGGTTCAAGAGAGGCGTGGCGGTTTCGTGTGCGGAATCGAGTGTAATTGGTGAGTCGGTCGAAGCGACACCGCCGCCCGGGGGTTCTTACACTGAGGCAGGTATTGAAGTTGTGAGGTCTATCGAACAAGCTGAAAATGAGGTACTTCGAGCCGTGGAGAGCATGGGCATGGAAGCGGCAGGAGCTCACATCATACCTGTGCTGGATGTATTAATGGCGGAGGAGCGTGGACAAACTCAATCTGTTGCAGCTTCTCTTATGGTATCTGAAGTTGCCAAGGCTTTGGAGAGAGATGATAAAGAGTTTGTGGATGAAGCAGAGGTGATACATGATAAGTCTCTGCACGGGATCGAGCAAGTCACTTCATCAATTGAACCCAGTCTTGTGGCGCCAGAAATGGTAGACTCTTTGCTACACGCAAGCAATGATTCATTGTTACCGGAAGAAAACGAAGGCTCGGCATCACTCGTAGAATCAAAGAACATATTTGATCAACTGCGAGAAATTGTTGTATTTGCAGGTCCTGCATTGGGCATTTGGCTGTCTGGCCCTATTATGAGCTTGATCGATACTTCTGTGATAGGGAACAGCAGCTCTTTGGAACTTGCTGCCCTTGGTAAGTGCCCAAGCTTCAGAATTGCATTTTCCGTAAGGGAAGAAAGCATTTTGTCCTTTCTTTTTGGTTGATTTTCCAGCTTGTTCTCGCAAAGTGACTAATGATGGCACATTGCGGCACACAGGGCCGGGCACCGTCTTGTGCGATCAATTATGTTACATTTTCATGTTTCTGTCTGTGGCCACTTCCAATCTGATTGCCACCGCCCTTGCGAAGAAGGTGAGTGCTCTTTTGAGGTGGTGTCAACTTCCTGTGTAGGAAATGATAAAATGTAGAGAGTTATCTTAAGTGGTATCGAAGTCGATCCGCACTGGTCATTTTCCCACTCCTGTTCCATGGAGTCAATGTGGTCGTCTTTTGGCACCCTCAGGGACGGCGATCAAAGGACTGTTTACGAATTGAATTGTCTCCAAACGTAACGTGGACTTGCTTAACACTACGTGGATTCGTCCGTATCTGCTTATATTTTGTAGAGCAAGGAAGAGGCAGCAGGACATCTTTCAAGACTGCTGTGCGTGTCGTTGGCATGCGGAATTAGCATGTTTCTAGTTACCTGGTTTGGGGGATCCACTCTGTTGACAGGTAAGGAGCCTCTTACATTGCGTTACCGATAGCAACACCCTTATGTTGAATAAGATATTCGATTTCAAGTGTCATTGTAGTACAATTCGTAGATGCTCAGATGTACAATGTCTCTATCTACGAAAATTTGCACGCTACTGTCGATCATGTTCCATCTTTTTTTGGACACGATCGGTTCTACACATGTCACAAGTTTATGGTCCTGTTTAAATTCCTAAACAAGGATTATCATACCTGGTACAAGCACCTGGGTTATCTGAAGGGACGAACTGCATGTGTGTTAGGTCAGATTTTTTTGCATGTCCATCCGCTCAATTCTCCCAAGTGTTCGTGTTTCTGAAGCTCACACTGCATCTGATGTTTACTGACGTGTGCTTTTCAGCTTTTGTGGGACCGAAGAATGCAGCTCTGGTACCTGCAGCGATGCCTTACGTTCAGGTGCTTGTCATTGGACAGTGTTATGACATGAATACAGCTGACAATCTAAGCTTTAAAATGAGATGTGCACCGGTGTGATTTGACTTGCCTTAGTTCCTGTTCGGTACTTCTAGTTGATTGGTTAAATAATGTCACAAGTGGCTGGTGTTTAGGGACTTTTTATAGGTCGAAACTTCCGAACACAGACCACATTATACACTTTGTTTTGGTACCATCGCGCTCCCTAAAAGTAACGTAAAATCGTATTAATTTCTATAAATTAGCTGGGAGTTGGGCTCTTTTCTGATCGCGACTCCGGAGAAATTTTGAGTATCTGAGGTTATCCAGCGAGGCTATATGTGTAGTGCATGTATGATTCTAGTAATTTGTTAGCTTTTCAGTGCTCAGCAAAGTACATGCATCCCACTTTGTAGTTGCGAAATGCTGTGCTATCTTATAGTATCCGTCTGACAGTACGTTTTGGGATGCAGGTCAGGGCATTAGCATGGCCAGCAGTTCTTGTTGGCATGGTTGCACAGAGCGCAAGGTAAGTATTAAACCTACGCATCATCAGTTATCTCAATGTGTATCTGTCTGATAGTATGTTCAAACCAGGGCAGAAGATTGGACTGAACCTAGCTTATGAAGATTTGTGATGGACGGAGTGAAGCAATTGTGAGAATCAATTGATGTAGATAAGACAGTTCCGCAGACCAAATTACGCAGAGAATTTGACATACAGACGTACGGATGTGATATGTTGGCATTTAGTCATAGTGCGACTTTCTTGATCTGCCGTAGCAACTGATGATTTATATGTGTTCATTATGCAGTCTTGGGATGCAGGATTCATGGGCTCCACTGAAAGTGCTAGCGATCGCAAGCTCTGTGAATCTCTTTGGAGATATCTTATTGTGCACATACCTTGGGTATGGTATCGCAGGAGCAGCATGGGCTACAACGGCCTCACAGGTGTGCTTGATCTGTCCCTATGTGCAGGGATTCTCATAGTGAAACTGCCTGGATATTACATAGACTGTTTCTTACGTTGATTGTTTACTTTTTGACACCCCATTGTAGGGGTGTTGTAGAATCTGTTTCAGATTGTTCTGATCAAGAAGTAAAATTCTAGTCGTGTAAACATCTCTATGGAATTCATCATGACATGGGACGTTATCGTTTTTGCAGTATGTCGGAGTAGTACTGATGTTGAAGGCATTGAACAATAAGGGCTACAATCCTCTAGCACTGTCCATACCTTCCTTGGAGGAACTTAAGATTATGGTCAACTTGGCTGGACCGGTTCTCCTCACCATGCTGTCCAAGGTAATGATTCGTGTATGCAAATTTATATTGCTTTCGGATCCTGTTTTTCTTTATTGAGGTTCTGGTCATCATACATTTGCTTGCCATAATTTCGCCGTATAGTAGGAATTTTTACCAACCTACTGAACTCTGGCGTCCGAGCAGGTTTGCTTTTACACGACAATTACTTATTTGGCAACATCTTTGGGAGCAGTAACCCTTGCTGCTCATCAGGTATGACTACAGTGTACTCAGTACAGAAAACAAAATCCACAAGGGTTTTCACTAGATGTAATCTAACTTTATGCTCAAGAATGAACGAATGAAGTCACGCTTAGTGCAAATGAGTGTCAAACGCTTTCTAAAATCTCATCACTCGTATTGTGGCTTATATCGTTTATGACTGCAGGTGATGATTGGGGTTTATTCCTTGTGTACCGTATGGGGAGAGCCTCTTGCGCAGACCGCCCAGTCTTTTATGCCTGAACTCATCTGTGGTGTTGACCGTAACTTGCAGAAGGTAGCCTTTTACTTACCTTTCTCTGACTTCTTCGATGATCTTCAGTTAGAGATTGAATCCGTTGTTCGACGTCTTTGCTGGACTTTCAGTTACGACGTTGTGTTTTGCCTCTAATATCTTATGATGTGAATGATTTTGCAGGCTCGGGACTTACTAAAGTCCTTGATGATGATCGGAATTGTTGTCGGTCTCACATTAGGGTGCTGCGCTATATCAGTGCCCTGGTTTTTCCCCCAAATATTTACCAAAGACTTGGCTATTGTCGCTCAGGTATGTGTGGGAAAACTTTGGTGCCGTTGATTATGAGCTTTCGTGTCTATTCCTTGGGAGCGTTACGGTGGCTCTCCACGTCCCAGCATCATCATGCGATTGTTCGTGAAGCATTTTGGTGACGTTTATTGGACATTTTGCAGATGCGTTCTGTGTCGATACCTTTTCTTTTCAGTTTGATGATAACTCCACCTACACTTTCACTGGAGGGCACTTTATTGGTATATCCTGCCTCCTGCGTGTTCGTCATTTACTTGAAAGTTGAACTTCACAAAAATATTTAGTTAACCGCTGCCATCGAGTCTTGTTGAGCTTGATACGGTAAACATGTCGTTGCTTCGAGCTAGTCCATGTTGGTCAATCACAAAGAATAACAATATCACATTCCAATATGTCGGTATCTAGTATTGATTAAGAAGCTGTGACTCTTGTGCAGGCTGGAAGGGATATGAAGTTTTTGGGTTTTAGCATGGCTTCATGTTTCATCGGTGGTAGCATGATGTTAATGGTACGGGCTTTGACCTCAAGCTTTGCTATCACCTATGCATATTCCAACTTCTCTTTTCTCTTCTCGGTGAGCAACTCATTAAATTATGCGTCTTATTGCAATACGCAGGGAATGCACAAGCTTGGTCTCGGTTTACAAGGAAGCTGGTGGACACTTGCAGCTTTTCAGTGGGTAAGTTCGATATATACCAGTACTTTTTGTTGCTGACATACCACATTTACCATCTACAATGTCCTTGAATGTGCCAGTGAGCGAAGTTATCTGAAAGTACTCTAACACGGACTTGGTAAAGATTCAGTAGACACACCATCAGTTATTCTTGAGCTTCTTGATCTGCAAAGACTGGTTGGATTCTCGTTTATTGAGATTCGTATTGGCAACGGAAAGTTTCTCATCTGGGTGTTGTTTTTGGCAGTCGCGCTTCTTCCAGGCATACTCCCGGTTGCATTCATCAAAGAGCTGTTTGGCTGATCCTATTATGTCACACGAGGAGGCCGCACTACTGAAGACTGCATGAAAGGTTTCGGCATCTCTAAAATAGGCTGGCTTAGCCTGTGTATCATGATTTACAATTGGTGGTCGGTGGAGCTACAAAACCTCTTCAAGATCAGCATTTACTATCATATATATAACAAGTTCCAATTCCATTTCGACGTTGCGCCACGACGATGAAAGCAAGTCAGTGGCTCAATTTGATTCAAGGGCGTGTTGTACAACCGGAAACTCATGGCCGACGCTTTTATGGAGTTCCTAAAGGTTGTCACTGTCTTCTTCTTCAGGTTACTATTCTTTTGCGAAGGGCCCATTCTATCATTCTCAAGTGGCTCAATAGTCTGAAAAACAAAAAAACTCAATTGACGCTAGGGTTGTAACTTTAAGTTGCACTTTCCTTTCACAGTATTCCCATAGCGTTAACATTGTTTTAACCCCATACTTTGAATGGGAAATCTCTCTATTGTATCACTCTACTTCCTGGTCAAGCAGGATCGTTCCGTTAGAAGCCCACATCAATCTCTGATGAGGCATAATCATGTAACAGAACCAGCTTACTGCTTCAATTCTTGTCTGCTTTCATCGCTGCCTGTCTCTGACGATTGTTATCTCAGCTCAGCCATGTGGCTTGAAATTGTTCCTATTTCAAACTTATCCTGTTCAGCACCAAATTGTCAACCTAATGAAATTGGGGTTCTTTAATTTGAGAAGACTTTCATCCATGCTGCTTTCCAAGAGTAAGATCCTTCATTGGACAAAAATTATCGTTATGAATGAGCTATAAATGGTACCTACTCCACGTTGAACTAAAAAGTTTCTCCACCCTTAAACGTGGGTTTCATTGAACTTATATTTACATTTGGTAGTTTGGCTCTTGACTACTGCCATGGCATAAATGAAGAGCTGGGCTTGCGGCACATGCATTCCGGAGCAGGGTAGACAAGTACATTCTTGAGGCACTTTCTGCCTCTCAACACGGGCTGTCCAACCGCATCCTCGTGCAGGCTTCGAATGGTTTGGTCGAGTTCGGGGGCTGCCATTGTGGAATTCAAAAAATGGGCAATCATTTGCCGTTTGTTCGGCACGATGTGCTTCCGGTGCCCCGTGTACGCACGATGACCCTGCGCATGCACACAACTCGTCAATGTCACCAGAAACTCAACCTTCTAAATCGATCCAAATTCTGCACAAAAGCCTCTCTTGTGAAAACACATGGTATAAGATTTGAAACATGATGCCCGATTGCCTTGCATGTGATAAAAATAATCCTCGATTTACGGTTTATGCTACAAAATGCAAAATTAATGACGCAGCTGAAAGGAAGAAAAGATGGTGTATTCTGTAACAGAAAGTGACCAAGAGAAGGGGAACTACTCTTGTGTAGTGTATGGCAAGATAGAGGGAGGAATTGGGTGATTAGGGCTTGGCACTAGAAAAAGTCAATCAGTTGCACTTCTATGCCTCCATACAATATAAACCCACGGAAATGAGGATAGTGAAGGTCTATCAGAATTACAGGTTCTCATGTACGTTTGCAACTTTGATTGCTATTTTCATGGTAAAATACGGATTGGTAGAGAAGTTTAGTAGCGTCTGTCTGCTTAAGAAATACAAGGAGAGGAGGATTGGTGTCATTTATTAATCCTTTACAGCCGAGGAGGCCCTAATAATGTGTTGAGAAAGGATCGCGAAATGTCCAAGCATTAAACATTTGAGGCCCTGTCAGAGACCCTGCTAGCGGAAAAGGGTTAAATTTGTCGTGGAGTTGGGTATAATTACCTGCATGACGTGACCAAAATTGCCGCCATGAGAGTGCAAGAACACGTCGCTGCTGAGGCACACCAAGTAGTCCAGCGCTGCTAGACTGGAAGCTTTCTTGTGGAAAGGCTCAAGCTCCTGGTGCGTAGCGAGCTTTTCTTTATTAAAAAGGTGAGGAAACTCATCCATGAGTGGTGCGAGCGCCACTGCCTGCCCTCCCAGAGGCTCGCCTCCAGCCCAGTATATTCTCGTCCTTCTCGTAGCTCCCAACGCCTTCAAAAGCCTGGCAAAAACTTCGATTCTGTCAAAATAGCACTACTAGGAGGGTTGTAATTTAGTACAAATAGAGGATATTACAAGTATAGTGATATCACGAAGAAGCAATGAGCACTCCATAGAATGAAGCTGTGGAATCACCAATGCGAATTGGGAGTCAGAATATCGTCCAACTCACAATTTAAGAATTGCCTAAGCATCACTGAGTATCATACAATTATCATACACAACCATATGCGTTGAACAATAACGAGGATAATAGCTTGATTGTGTCAAAATTTTCCGGACATTCCTCTGTAATGGCATCCAAAATGTCATTTTGGAAGCATATCCAAACATGCAACACAAAATGACAGGTTCTGCATGTCAAATGGCTCTTGTAACGTAGCCATTCTAGCATTATTGATGATAATGATGGCGGCTGTGGAAAATGGTGTTTGTGGGGGAAATGCGGGCACCTTGCGACTTCGGCGGCGGTGAGGGGGCACAAACCGGCCAATTTACGCTCAGTGAAACCCAGTTTAGCACCACGCGCGGTAAGCAACTTCGGGTGGAGCTTGCGTTCATGACGAACTTGCTCATCGAATTCTATCCCTAAGCCAGGCAAGCATCCCGTTCGCACCCAAACGTCGAGCTCCAGACGCAGATGAAGCGCCAAGTAAGGTCCCTGGCTCCACATCCGCTCCGCCAGCCGCATCCCCAGCTCTTGAATGGGCGCCGCGAACCTCAGCGCGTGAAACGCCACTTTGCATCGCAGCTTCTGCAAATCCGCGGGCAGGTCCTTCGCTAGTCGGGAATCTAACCCCCGCAGCAACAACACCCCCTCTCGACTCATCTGCACGCACCAATCTATCACTGATGAGCCAAAACCCGTGTTCAATCGATCATTCAATCGACAAATGGAGCAGCTCTGAGGATGAGGATCGGGTCACCTACCCTTTTCTGATAGTGGGCTCGCAACCAGCGTGGACTGGCGTTCAAAGGAGTGTCTTTCTCCTCCCAAGGTCGAAACATGATGTGTGTCGATGGTACGGAGGACACTACCCTTACGTCGTCTTTCAGCGTTTCTCTGAAATGCTCCACGTCAAATATATCGCCGAACTCACTGCCATTCAATAATTCAATGTTAGTGATTCTTGTGAGTGATTGAGCTGCGAGTGATCAGCTGGGATGGTGCGAGAGATGGTGGTACCTTTCGTCTTCCCAGATGGGGTTGACTTGCATGATGGGCACCACGAGCGCAGCGCCCAGGATGCGCGCCATGACGACGGAGTCCACGATCTGATTCCGCTGCTGATTCACGCCCCCGGACACGACCACCATCAGATACTTCTCCCGTTGCGCTATAAATCCCACAGATTCCCGTATATAATCTTGACTGGGCTCGATACAGGGGACGAATCCACCGCCATCCGGCTGCTTCCAGAACGTCGCTTCCAGCGCGCTCAAGTTGGCGCTTGGCTCGAACCGATGGGGCGGCAGTGGTTGCACCGAAACCTCCGGGATTTGACTACTACTGCAGTTCCTGGAACTGAACCATGAAAACCGTAGCATACTCGCACAAGTGACGAGCGTCACGAGCGTCAGCCAGCAGCTCGTAATGTGCGCTCTGCTGCCGAATCTGAGCGACTGTTTTCGCGGTGATGATGATAATACCATCGCCGCTTGCAATAGAGCTTGCAAGCATCCATTCCGACCTCTCTTCGCCATATCCAAACAGGCAAACACTAGCAAAAATCATACCGATCAAGTGCAGCTCCGAAACGCTCGAAGCTAGATGATTAGAGATCCTCATTCAACTGATCGATCATTCATGAATGTGCGTGATCGGCACTACTGTAGCTTGCGATAGACAGCCATGATCACCATGACCAATACAATGGATCTTCGTTGATTGATTTGAATATCGAACCGGACAAAGAGGATCGAAGCTCCGTCCACACGCTAGCTACTCATGATTCGATGTGGACTGGGCTCCGCATCCGTCCAAGCTCACATGCGATCGATCGATGATCAGGTCCAGAGCGATCGATCAAAGCTAGCCACTGACACTGTCGATGATGGGCAGTACTACGAGCGGGTAGCGTAGGAGTAGGTGATGATCTATCATCGCGCTGGATGTCTGGTTGTTGACCTTGCGCTCAGTTATGGAACCGACCGAATCGATGCCTCGCTGCAGTTTTGGCTTCCACTTTGCTTGCATCCGGGTCTACCACGGCGATACGTACTTGTATTGTAGTGGAACTTCTACATGCATGTAGGTAGGTAGCTCGTGAACTTCATTCATTTCGAAAGTACTGCTCTACATGTGCGTTACTGTATTGTATACTTGGTTGTTGAGCAATCATTGGCGAGCTTCTGATCCTCCATTTGAGTGGACACTAACCTTGAATCTTGTAAGTGTATCAGTTGATAACATATTTACATCTTGCTATGCACTTTTCCTGTTTTTTCGGAGCTTTCCTGAGATGGCTAACTTGCAGTACGTTTATTGAGTATGTTTCAGAGTGGGGAATTTTGATGATGCATGCCACTAAGTTGGAGGAGAGCAGGCCGACATAGCCAGCAGGATGACTGCAACTTGATGAGCGTGCCTGCAACTGGCTTTGCGAGTCAGTGAGGACTGAGGAGGCGTCAGAGTGTCCATTCTCTGTACACACTACTCTTCCTGACTCTTACAATCCACAACATATCGTCGTTGTCTTCGTCGTCTTCGTCGCCGTCGCCATCGCCATCGCCATCATGGTCGCAGTCATTCGATCGCTGCACTCATCAACCCATGCCATGCAATCATCCATGCTCACCAAAACGGAACCTTCTAACTTCCTCACGCCAACAACTTCAATCCTGAAGTAAAAGAAAGTTCAGTTTGAGATTTTTTTACTCAAAATAGACATGTTGATTTAGATTGATTGAGTATATCTGGAGATTCCTGTAGTCTAATTTCTTTCCTAATATGAATCCTATTCAAGTCTTAAATCCCACGAGTGTGGAAAATACACTGAGTATCTTTAAGGGTCAATTATGATCCAAGATGACTAAGCACAACTCACTATTATTCGAATATAGTTTTGTCATTCAAAACCTTCACTTCTTGTTCCAATAACTTAGACCTCAAGATATTAGAATCACATCATTCGATTTTAAGATCATGGAATCAATTGATTGAGTGTCCTAACCACTACATCTTTGAATTGAACTATGAGATTCTAGCTTATAACCTTTATAGTTTTGAAATTCAACTACAAGATCCTAAGTTTATATTAAGAATTATGTCTTGGACTTTGATTGGAAGATTATGACTTTTTGACAAATATATCTTCAAATCACACTAAGCATATTTCAACTACAACATTACGGATTGTGACTAGTATATTTTAGAAATAGAATAAAAGGTTGTAGATTGTGACGACTTAAAACCTGAGGATCATTTTATAATTTACAAGATTGTGAGTTTTGACAACATCTTGTAATTTGATTACAGAATCACTCGTGACAACCATATCTTATAACCAAATTACAACATCACTCATCGTGACCACCATATCTTGTAATTAGACTGCAAGATCACCGGCAGTAACCACCATATCTTTATACCTTGGAATCAAGCGACAAATTATTGTCTTCCACCACCATATTTTGAAATCAAACTATAAAACTAAGGATTCCAAATGAGTATACTTTAGTATCACATTACCGTAGTGGTGGGTTTTGACAACTTTGTCTTCGAGAGGGTGAGTTCCAACCACCATATCTTGGAATCAAGGACATGACAATTTACTATAGGTAAGAATTTAAAAGTCTAGATTTTGGAAGAGAAGAATACATAGTTGAAAATCTTGATATTGTAAAATTTATGATAAGATTCATATAGAAATTAAACTCACTTACCTCCTAGAATTAAATCTAAATGTACAATTTTAGGAACTTTTTATAGCTTACATAAACTTACTGTAATTCTACATTAGGACAACCTTCGCAAGTTCTTTACATTCAATCTTTCTAAATTTATGAGGAAAATTTTAAATTTCAAAGAAAGATCAATGTACAAGTACAACTCACAACATTGAAAATGATCGTTGATTTTTACCTCACAATCCAACAACTTAAAATCTGACATGTCAATGAAATCACTACATCTCAAATTCCTCGAATCAAATTATAAATTTGTCAAAGTATCCTCCTCCATAGTGTCATGATTACCAATCACGAGTAAAAGGAAAAGTACCACTAGGATCTTTCAGTTTTGAGCACAACAACTTTTCAAAAAAGGCTTCAACTCCAGCTTGACTTACACCTCACCATTGCAACTTCTACCCAAATTCCAAACAAATTGATACAAGGAACATCAGTACCTGAGACCAAGACATGGTGACACGCCCCTTCCTTTCCACTCATGGTCATACTCATCATCATAATGATAAATCACCAGAGTTCCAAAAACACAAAGTTGTAACCACTCCAGTCCAAGAGCGCGTACAATCGAATGTCAAGTCAATCAGTCAGAAACCAAAAAGACCGCTTATAAATTTTTCACCACCCACTTTCATCGTACAAGTACAGTACATTCCGATATCGATCATTGTACATTGATCAAACTCAAAAGACTTGCATTATTCTAAGACACTTAACCCACATTCTGTACGCCTCCACAAGTTCAAGAGCTTTACAAGATTCATATACAGGCCCTCATAGTACTCCAAGGCCCTACTTGAAACTCCCCAAAAGCTCAATCACGATGCTGCAGGTAGAATTTTACCCTTGCACTCTCCGAAACCCACGCTGTATCCTTCGCCCTGTCATACATGAACACCGTTGTGAGTAAAACACAACTGCGTATCAAAGTTGAATCCAATTAGAGTTGGTCATGGAGTATAGAGGTTGATAGTATACCTACTTACACAACTTTAGTCCTTCAAACTCACATTTAAAATCAAATAAGGTTGAAGAGTTGTATTGAAAAGTTAGGAGCCGAAACTGGGGTTATGCTCATTTGACCTTCTATTCTATTACCATTCTTTTGTTAGCCGTGAGAATTCATGGTTTAGGAATGCGTTGGTACTCTGTCAAAGATTTTCTTGTCTTACTGTTTGATATTTGCGGTGATTTCCCAGACGGTGGGTGGTGCAATAGAATGTACGGGTGGAAAAAAGTGACATAAAGAAGAAAAGATCACCATCTGTTTCGAATCACAACGATGTCTGTCAAAGAGAGTGAGTACCTGACAAACAGCAGTCATGATTACTTCGTCACCGTCTTTTAAGAATTTGCGGATGCCACCATGCTCTAGCGGTATCTCTTTCTTGCCGGCCATCGACATTTCCAACATGGAACCCATGCTTGCATCATCCTGCGAACAATGACAAGTAAATCAGATGGCAACCTAAATGAAAGGTTCAGTGATCGTATAACTGTTCTAAATTTAAGGTTGTTTGATTGGTATATTGCATACGCTCGTATAATTGCTCAACATTTACGGTTGTTTGACGAAAGTTGAGGATCTTGAGCACTGAGGATTTGCAGAGAAAGAAAAAGCGAATGACCAATACATACCGGTCCACTAATGGTTCCTGATGCCAACAAATCTCCAGGATTTAAGTTGCAGCCATTGATAGTGTGATGTGCTACTTGCTGGCACACCGTCCAATACCTGCACACAAGTTCCATTGCTTTCGTTTAGCAACCAGTCATAAGCATAAGATAGCCAATTTCATTCAATAAGCAAAAGGCGAAGATGAGCACTTACAAGTATTTGAAGTTGGATTTGGAGATGACCGAAGCTTTTGACTCCCCCGCAGGTGTAAGAGCCACCTACATCCATAATTGCATGACTGAGCTGCAGTATAGAATCTATAACGCACGAAACACTAAAAACCATGCATGAAAACTTAATCGAGATAATAAAACTCCGTCAAGGAAGTAATCATAATCACTTGCTATCCCATAACAGAACATGGATGTCACCTGCAGTGGGATGTCATAAGTGTAGCGTTTCTTCTCAGTCAGATAAGGAAGCGCGGGCGGATCCTGCTAATAAAACCAATATCGTCATTAGTTCCTCGATCTTTAGGCTAGCATTACTTATTATATATGTATTACGTCGTTATTAAATATATGTATTACGTCGTTATTAAATATATGTATTTACATACTCAGTACTCATTTTGACTTGACCTAGTAGACATAGAAAGTCACCAACCTGCCCAGGCGCATCACAAATGAATGGTTCCAGAGCCTCCAGTGTTACAATCCATGGCGAAATCGATGTTCCTGGAAAACCAATATGAGAATGAACGACACAAACAACTGAACGAGGTGGAAATTTAAATACTGATAAGATTCAGATGCGTACCGAAGCTCTTCCCAAGGAATGGTCCCAGTGGCACGTACTCCCACCGCTGAATATCTCGTGCTGCCATCCGAGAAGAACAGTCAGCCAAGCTTCACACCATAACAATTCTCTACAAAGTTTTACTTGGATAGATCAAGCAGGCCCGTTGAAAACTTTGCTTGGGCTAATACATGATACATTGAAGCTAAACAATGGAATAATAGGAAGATGGCATACCACTCCAGTCGTTCAGGATCACGAAACCAAATATATGGTCAGCAGCCTCATCCACACTAATCGGTGTCCCCAATTCGTTTCCTGGTCCCACGAATATAGCCTGCAATACGCTTACCAAATCCTTGTGAGATGTAACAAACCATCTAATTTCTAAGCACACATTCTCAAATGGCTAAAGAGGTAGCGATTTCTGTGGATGTTGAGGCAAAAGTCAAGTGTAAAAGGATATCATACCCTACATTTTCGAACTAAGGAACATGTTCTGATAGCAATTATGATTAAGTACACTGCAATACTACTAAATCAATCCTACCTATGTAAGAACAATTCATCACAGACACGTAAATTCAAGAATTACGACTAGACTCAAACTCTTTTGTACATTGTAAACAATGTTCAGCACGCACTATTAGTTCCTCAGGCTTTGTTCGTTTCAGCCTGACCTCGTCCCTTGACGAACCTCGAAGTCAAACAAGAGGTACAGAAATCGGAGCTTACCATTTCAAGCTCAAAATCGAGAAGGGCCGAGGGTTTGAACTCCGGGTGTTTTTGTCCCTCTGGTGGCGAAGTTTGACCTCTGAATACCCACACCATGTTCCTCGTCAATAAGAGTAAATTGCTGTGACCAGTAGAGAGCACGACAATCGCAAGTCATACCTCGGGCGTTTAAGATCAGTCCCGGAAATCACAACCGAGGATGCTCTCCCGTGATAACCGATGGGAACATGCAACCTGCACAAGTCAAATCCAAATGCTTATAACGAGCTCTCAAACCACAAACCATCCCTTCATCCCAGCTTCCGATCAATAGCATGTCTTACAAGGTGGCCTAGAACTTGCGAAGATAGCTGATGTAATACCAGTTGACAGGAAGCGCATTCTCTTTGCCTCGAAACAGAGTGCCAGTATTGGTAGCGTGCTCCCTGGAAGCGAAGAAGTCCGTGTAGTCACCAATTGTGGCAGGCACCTCCATTTTTACTTCACTCTGTTGCAGCACCGAACAAGATCAGTATCTTGCCATAGATGCCATCTCTTCTTTCAAACAAAATGCATGAAAAGTACCATAGAAATGATCGCCTTCGAACGCAAGGCATCGTTATCCCGCAATGTTGGCTCATCTGCTGCACAACCATGCCACATTCCACAGAAAAGCTTCAGAATCAAGCTACTCATTACATTATGCACAAGAAGTTTGAGTAGAAAAAGCTTCAATAGCGTACCAGAGAGCAGTTTTTGTAAGGTACTCCGTGCCTCTTTCCATGCTGGTCTCCCAAGCGCCATGAAGGCATTCAAAGAAGTCTGCCAAAGCAATCAGGGATCAATATTTTATATGATGAATGACTTAGGAAGGTATTTGATGCAAGAATCTAGCCATACCTGAGAGAAGCAATTGGAATTGGCCAGCAAGGGTCCGTTGAACAACCCTGCGTCCGCCAGAACGGAGAGGTCCACAACAGAGTCACCAATTGCCACTCCAGGGCGAGCAGATGCGCCATGGCTGGGCCGGAACACGCCGAACGGCAGGTTCTGAATGGGAAACTGCGACCCCGGCGCCACCTCCACAAACGACTTCATCTTGAATACTCCAAATTCGCTGAAACCCCAAAATTCCCTCTCAAGTCTACGATCCGATCAGGCCACAAACAGATTATCTAATAGAATCAAATTAAGTACACCACATTGCAGATCGCTACCACAAATTGAGCCTGATAAAACACTAGTCCGATTAAAACCCAACAAATACAACAATCAGGCAATTTGTTTGCTCGCGACCTGAGTCAAGGAAGAAGTCTGAATTTTGGGAATTTCAGACAACAGGCAGCGACCGATCAGCAGACGCCACGCGATTCTGGCGGACTACCTGTGACGATGGGGAACACTTGTCGTGATTTCTTTTAACGAGTCTGTCGTTGTCAAAGTGCCATAAACGGGCTTCTGCTTCTCGAAGACATGCACATCCCCAAAATTTATCTCAAAACGAAAGATCCAATAGAAAATGTTTGGTTTGGGTGTACACTCCGAAATGGGTTCAGTGAATACAGCAACGACGAAGCATTCCGATCATCTGACTAGACTAGACATGGGCAATATCCTTGTATACCAACAGCTGACATGTCTTTCCCCTTTCTGTAAAACGTCCGTTCTACAAATTTTACATCACGATGAAAGTGAAGGGAAGACAAATCGCTTTCAACAGGGTCATGTCCAAGTCCATTCAAGCACCAACTGCACTTCTAGAGAGGAGAACTAAAACACAACAACTAATTCTTTTTCACGAACTAATTTCACGAACTTTGAAGCTTGAGATATAAATCTTAAGCAATCTAATGGAGATATGGTATTTGAAATCTCTTAAGATAGGGGCCACAATTTCCAATTTATGTATTTTGATTCAAGAATGGAATCCATAATCACAATACTGTATTTTTGAATCTTCTAATGTGACACAATTGGCAAGGGCATATCTATTTTTAACTTAGTCAAGCAAAGTGGAGAAAGCGCCGACTCCATGAACGATGAATTGGAATAGGGATGCCCTACAATACAAATCTCCAAAGTGTAGCTCATTTCACACTGCAAAGTTCAACAGTCAATGCCCATCACTCGTAAATTTGTATTTGAATATATCCGTTAGTGAGAACAGCACATCAAAAACAAAACCATTTTCATATTGAAAACCATTTACATCAAGTGTTCATGTTGCTTTGTGCGATAGCATTACAATTGTGTTTTTCCAATCATTTCTATAAAAGGTTAAGCATTTCTGTGAAGGGTTAAGCTAAGCAACAAGAGCATACTGAGAAATATTAGTCCCAAGGGCATGAGTATGCAATAAGTTGAAGTTTCCCAATATGTTTGTGTTCCGCTAGTGCTTATAAAAGCTTTGCAAATTTTTGAGTTAAGTGATGAAGTTGGAACTCTTCAATAAGTATATGTGACTAGAGTCCACAAAGATAGACAACTTTCATTTATCAAGTCATTTTATAGTCAAATCAGAAGGTTATAAGAGGCAATCAAGGACATATTTTCACGAAGTTCGTCCATAGGAAATAAGGCAGAATACTTTACAAAATGCACATCAATCATAAAGTAAGGTTCGCAAAGCATCCGACTGAACACCAATCGAAGATCAAACTATGTGAGAATCAGATCATACATTGGGAGCTGTCGTAAGAAAGGATAAAGAAGATCGTAACACAAAAATCTTATGAAGGAATGAAAGTAGCGAATTCGTTCAAACTATAATTTACAAAACTGCACCTCTGCATCTATGCACAGTACTTGCCAGGCTCTTTCAGCGACAGTTGTTTACTATACAAGCCTGTAAGAAGATCAGTCAATCCTGTCTTGCTCATACTCAAGGCAAAACTTGCTTCGTAGCTGAACAATCTACGAGCCCTTGCAATCCCTGGACAGCTTAATGGTGTCCACGAAGCTGAGCCTCCAGCTGCTCCCGCTGTCTATGCACATCCTGATGAACAAAAACAAACACATTCTCAGAACACAGCATTTCATCTCCAGCAGAATTAACAGCTCTTTGTGAGAAAAATATACAAGCAGGGAAGCATCAGATGGTACCTCAAGGTCTTTTTGAGCGCGTTCCCTCCAATTTGCCTTCTGCATGTGGTTGCGTTTGATAGTGCCAAGACACAACAATCCCTGATGAAGGACACGATACCACGATTAACGATAGAATTAAAACCAAGACATGATTGCGAAAGAAAAAGCTCCAGAGGTTCTGAGAATTTTTGAACTGTGATCATGAAAACTTACTGCAACGATGTAAACAATCCCGCATCCCAAAAGCCACCAACTCGCAATGTTATGCAACAAACTCTCGGCCCTCGTCTCTCCGCTAGCTCGTGCCAACACTTTTGTCAAAGCTGCCACACTGCGGTTCATGAAAATGATTTAGCATTCAGAATGCAATAACCTAGAACATCCTTTTCTAACAAGTGATGAAGCCACTCGAGGCATTAAGAAATAAGATACTTACAAGATCTGGAGAACGCCACGACCTACCCAGAACTCCAAGACCTGCAATGAACGAAGTAGGAGTCGTAAGCAACATTAGTCACGAAATATAAACATCAGTATCAAACTCCAAAATTCGATTGTTACTTTTAAAAACATGAAGAGCTGCAGAAGCAACATGACATTCAAGACAATGCAAAGCTAGCCATTACCAATGAGCTACAGCTGGAGACTATCTACTCACAACAATCAACCTGCGAAGTAAGAAAGCATTACCTTCCAGAATCTGAAAATAGGTGCCCATTCCGTCTCCGAAATAACCACCAGCAACGCGAAAGCGACAGCATAGAACCGCAAAATGCCGACAAATACCTGCCATTCCCAATCCTCAAACATCAATCTCTCTTCCGTACTCGACTAAAAGGAAACAGACTCTTCAGCACCACCATGAGATATATCACCCGATCGTTGCATCCCGTTCAGTACGTTTACGAAGTTCAATAGCATCAGACTCACAACTACATGCAAATTTCACATTCACAGCAACTCAAAATAATATAATCTTCAAACATTAGAAGAATCCAGTGAAAATTATCACTTCCACTCTTCCTTTTTCATTGTACAAACATATACCTTCTTCACGTGCACATTCTATCAAACAATTAGAAGTATTATACTGAAATTCCAGTTTTTTAATCATTGAAGTCTTTCTTTTGCTGTAATTGCATCATGTGGATTATCAGCGTGAGTTAGAATCGATTCCGCATCATATTCTTGAAATGGCACTAAAGAATGTGGAACAAAACCTACTCCAGGGTGTAAAGAAAATGTCAAGATGAGCACAGAAGAAGGGGTAAGCGCAACATACACTGACGCGGTAGTCGAAGCCGCGGTAGTCGAACGAGCGCAGCAGCGAGATAAGGTTAACCACCAAGCACAGCAATGCGCCAACAGCGGTGACGATGCTCAAAACAGCACAAATGTAAAGCAGAGTGTCCCGTTGCGGGGAGCCTGGGGGCGCGTTCTCCAGCATGGGCGGCGACCCTGCTGCGGCCTCCGCGGGCAACAGAGGTGCCTCGATGTCTGCCGGGGGAGCTGACGCGCGCGGCTCCTCGCCTGCGTCCGCCCCGCTCGTCACTGCGTTGCCCTTGTACCCCATCTTGCTTGCTTGCTCAAATCGAATGCTGGCTTCGATTTGGGTGCAGAACAGACAGCAATTGGTGGTCGAAACTGGGAGTCCTTTGGCGGGGGCTCTACGGGGAATTGAGGAGGACAGGATTGTTCGTGACAGGAAGTGGAGTTAGTCAGTGGTGAACACGTGTCAGATGACGTGGAAGGCCAGCTGGATACTGGCTCTGAGTCCGCCACGTTGGTCCTCTCACCGGATCCCATGCTTTTTTCTCTTTAGTTAAAACTACAACCCAATTATGGGTTTTTTGAACAAGTTGACGTAACATGCTGAATTACCACTCATGTTTTGTTAGAGCAGGCTTTTTGGGAGAGCAAGGAAAACATGTTTGGACTTATTTTGAACTGGTTATGAAATCTAAAAGAAAGTCAAAATTAACTTCTAGGTACATCATAGCTCCAAAATCTTTTTCTTTGTTAATTACATAGATTGTATGATTTCTGAATCTATAAAATTCTTGACACAGCTAGCTTAAGTAAGCAAATAACATGACATTCACCATCAATGTTTTTAAGAACAACGTCCATCCATGTTTGTAGGAACAACGTCGACTACTTAACAATATTTTACATTTGCCAATTGGACAAGACTACTCAACAATGTTATACATTTGCCAATTGGTAAAGGAGTGCAACGAACTTTCAGAGGTTTAATAAGGAAGAGATCAAGAGGAAGGTTTCTTTACGAAAAACTTGCCATGCTTGTGAATGTACATGGTTCCATAGTGAAAATTGAGGCAGGAGTTTGGACATCCTGCCATTAAAACTTCATTCTCTCCTTCCTTCTCCCTTACACTAACATATACTACATATTAGTAAAAGGCCTGCTCCCTATCAACGTAGAAACAACCCTTGCTCTCTTGCTTTTACTCCAGTGCACTCATTTGGCAATCCACATTCAACCTTCCTTTTCTCTCCCTCGCTCCTACAAAAATCCCAACCCCGCTATGTACATGCGATGACATTTCACCAGTCAAACTCGAGTCATTTCTTCTGTTCAATACATCCTGAAGACAGTAGGAACGTCCCACTGCTTTTTATGACGTAGTTTCCACCTGATGGAGCACTGCGTAGCACCACATTTAAACGCAAAAATCAGAACATTTATCGATTAAAATGCCAATTGAGATTTGAAGAGGTCCCAGTTTATCTAAATGAGTAAGAATCTCAACTTACCAATCCCAAGAGCCTTTTCCATCCGTCAAAACGAACTCAATCGAACTTCCCTCGACGGCAATCACCTGCACGTTCGTCAGGCCAATGTCCACATTCGATCAAAAAGGCAGTGAAACCGTAAATGATTTCGGACAAGATGAGTGAGGAATCTGGTGCTCACCTTCAGTGGTACATTATCCACAACAACGTCGTTGCGCATACAAACACCAGGCAATTCAGACCACCTGCATTCCAGAAAACAAAGGGTTTAAGAAACCTACTAATTTAACCAACATTTCGTTGTTCTCATGCAACAAACCGAACCTTACCCCGAATTATCAGCTGAATAATGAAGATACGCAAACTCCCAACTGCTCTCGTAATATAAAGTAATGACAGGTTTAGTCACCGTTTCCATATCAACTGCAAGCCAAAGTAACACAACATAAATCACATTGCTGCAACCGATCATAGTAGTTCATTACCGTAACATGAATGATCTTAGCATGACAGTGCAACTATTGATTTTCATCAAAAACCCCGAAAGAGAATGGTTCCCAATTTGCTGAAAGATGAATTGTGAGTGACAAGACATACTTTTGATGCTTCCAGTGCTTTCCAGATCGTGGAATGAGGGGTCAGTGTCAGATTCTATTGTTCGACTTGTTTGTTGACTTAGAACTTTCATCATGGAAATGAAAGTCTCCAGGGCCGAGGCATTCTTCTCAGAATCGATCGATTCTAATAACACATTTTCTGATGATCTCTGCACCATTTCTGTAACAAGTAACCTCACATTCTTCTCATTGTTGAACCTTTCTTCATCTGCTTCCGCCATTGACTGTTCCATTCTGCTCACTGAGTCCTCCAATTCGATCACCTGCACACTCTCGATAGTATATTAGTAGTGTGACATCTTCCTTTTTGATTATTTTGAAAAGAGCGTCTGATAAATTACCTTCTCCACTGCTTTGATGAATCTGGTTCTATCGCCAGCAAGCTCCTGTTGAAGCTCAGCCAACTGGGCCTTCACATAAGCGAGCTCTCTACACAAAGAATCTCGTTCTGCATCCCACTCTTGCTGCAGCTTCTTGAGAAGACTTTCATTCGTTTCCAATTCTTGTCTCATGGATTCAGCTCTTGATAGGGCCTTCTCGAATTCCATCTCCATCTCGTGGACCGCGATTCTCACCGCAGCCTCTACATCCTCTGCACTTATTCGCTTCGAAAGCTCACTGGATAGTTCCCTCACCTACAACACGAGCACATTATAAACACACTGCCTCCTATTTGATAGGAAGGTCTAATATGCAGGATCTACACTCGAACTTTCATAAAAAGATGGCGATTCCTTGACTGACCAGGTAGAAATCTAGAGTTGCAACATACTTGCACTTATAAGAGTATAGGGTTTAAGGTAAGGGTTCAAGGTTTTATTAGTGCGAGTATGCTGTAACTCTTAATTGCTACCTGTGTCGGTCAAGGAAGACAACACGAGCAAGTTACTAGCAGACTGCCTTCTCTCAAGTGAGAAATACACACATACAAATCCAAATAGAAATGTCTACTATGCAGCTCATTGCCAAGAAATAGCTACTTTCAAACATGCAAGGAAATAGATTCCTTGACCAACCAAGTAGCAATGAAGAGTTAGAATAAGCCTGCAGTTAGAATAAGCCTTCTAGAAAATTAGAGTCATAGGGTTTAGGGTTTTATGGTTTTAAGAGTGCAAGTATGCTACAAGTCTATATTGCTACTTGTGTCTGTCAAGGAATACAACACAAGCAAGTTATAAGCAGACTGCCTTCTATTAAGCATCCAACTGAAAGATCCACACACACAAATCCAGATAGAAAGGTCCACTATCCGGAAAAATGACAAGAAACAATTATGTTCTAGCATGTAACCTTCACATAAGGAGATCGATTATCAGCGACTAAGTAGCTATCTGGAGTTACAACATAATTGCAGCTCGGTGTGGGACTTTGGACATAGAGAGCCTTACTTTTTCTAGGAGGCATTCGCGTTCAATTGTTGTTTCTTGCTTGATTGCAGTCAGCATGACTTCCTTGTCTTTCAACTCGGCAGTAATCTGTATAATCTTGGATCGAGCCCTCACCAACGACTCTCTTTGCATTGCCACCTGCTCAACATGGTACATGAATTTTGAGGCCTGTAGATTGTTGCAACTACTGCACTAGCTTCCTTCAGCACACTCTGGATGTAAACAACACAAAATGTTCCTCTTAAAGAGAGAGTGTTAGAGAGGGCAATCTTACCACTCGATTATGAATATCTAACGGCACTGTAGCGGCCATCTCTTCAGTCAATTGCTTCAATCTGGACTCTGCTCTCTCCGCCCTCGCCGAGTACTCTTTTGTCACCGACAACTGCGGCTCCAGCAGAGCGAGGGCGGCGCGGAGCTCTTCAAGCTCTTGCGCTATGGCATCTGTTTCCACTTTGCTTGTTTCCTCCTGTGTATCTGTCAACCTTTCATCACTTCGCAACCACAAGTACCCTTCAGTATTATGCAGCAGTTACCATTCATTACAATTTCCTGCATATGTAGATTGCGTTCAGTTTCTAATCAAACCTTTTCAATGTGATGTTAAAAGTTCCCTCGAATAGATTATTATTAAACATGTATGGAAAATAAACATTGCAGATGAGTCTTGTAGAGCATAGGATTGATACCTGCTTTGATGCAGCAATATGTGAGGGTGGGCCTCAAGCTCATTCGAAGCTCCAGAGTCAGGTTTCCTCGGTAAGGGGAGGTTCTACAGAAGGAAAGATGGGCCAGTTCAGTGATAGACTTGGCTGTCTGTGATGAACACTCCAGCCTGCATTTGAGATTGGGAAACCAATCAGGCTACTAACTTATGCGAACAATTTTCATCTCTTAAGGAGGGAAACCCATGTCCCTTTTCGAAACACACGTTTGATGAAATTAGGCAGATTTTTACACTTACTCGACCATGATGTAAAATATAGTTTCAAAAGCATGTACTTGAGAACTTGATGTTTCCACTTAGCTACAACACTCACACCACGATGTTCTTGTGGATTTTTCTTTCATATTACACACCAAGGTTCGCACAAAGATTATGAGAAGAAGCAACCTTAAAATACTAGTTGATTGCGTGGCCGTATAAGAATGAGCTTACTTGAATTTGTCCGATGCTGTCAAGGCCTTCAAACGTGACTGCATCCTCCGATCCTACGCCAGAGTCCATCGTCGAACTCACGCTCTCACCAAGCTGCATCTCATAGTCGGTAACTTCACTTTTATCAATAACCACCTTTGGCTGAAAGAATGGAAACATTCTTGTTGATCAAATCAATGAACGCCGCTACATGAATTTACACATGACAAAACCTTTAGGGTTTAAGGGCAACAGATGTTTGCACCTGTTCCATGACGCGCCGCTCGACCTCTCTACGGAACGCCGAGAGAGATGGCGCATCCTGCGTGCTTTCTCTGGTGAGTGAATCGAAAACAGATCCCTCCACATGCTCCTTTTCTTTGAAATCTCTACTCCATAATACTTCGTCGTCACCTTGTGCAGGAAGGCTCCCTGGCGAATCAATTCTTACTGGTCCTGCCTCCATCGCTAGGCGTACAATATTCTCCACCGAGGCGTGCTCTCTTTGCAATGCCTGCCCACAACCAAGCGCTCCGGAATGAGCGTATGACCGAACTGTATCTACATTCACAGCTAATGCAGAGATGGGGGCTGTGGGAGTGAGAGTACCTTGAGCGTAGCAGAGAGGTGCGCAGGAACGCGGCCGCCAGAAACAACCATGGTGGATTTGAGCGCAGTAGCGCGGTTGTACAGGAAGTCCACTCGGTTTCGAACATCAGGACCGACTCCTTTGTTGGCTTCGCTCATTGCTTCCTTCAGGATGAAGAGATCTTGAACCAAAGTACCCATCTCGCTCAGAGTGTCTTCCTCTTCCTTCGCCTCGTCACGATACGCGAATCGCGCGCAACATACCCCGGGGGTTGTCCATTTCCTCCTCGCTCTCGGAACTCGGAGCCTGAATGCGGCATCATCCCATCGAACTTCACGCCCTGCTCACATCCAACAGCAATGAGCCACTGATCACCTTCAGAATCGAACGAAACAAAACGGAGAATGCCTGCACCTCGTAGAAAAACTGTACTACACGTATCGCCGAAGCTCCTGTGCATGCTCGAGCGCATCGTTGCCATCGCTGAGCTCCGACGAGCTCCGAGGCATGTATCAATAAGCTGCTGTTTACGAGAAGGGGCTCTACAACTTCCTCTGTCTCTCAAAGTGGGTCCCTTGATCGACAAATAAGTTATGCAAGAATATGTCGGAGGCTTGGAACAACATCAGAGTCCACGCCGAAAAGCTGGCCTCTCAAGTTTGCTTGGAGTGGGTCTCCCCGAAAATCCAGCGCGTGCAAGCATTCATGGTCCAGCAGATCTCGATTACGGCGTCCCTCACCTGAGATCCACTACAGAAAATATGGGTGCCTACAAAGACTTCAACTATGGTTGAGCAGCCCAAAATGGCGCAGTGCCGAAAATGGAGCCCTAGTAATCTTCACTGCCACGTACATAATAGCTTCTCCATACAACAGTACCATGTACACACTGCAAAGATTATAGGGCGTCACTTTAGGGCACCATTTTAGGAACACCTATATTTCCATCTTTAGAAATTCATTACTTACTGTAGAAGAGTCGAAAAATGATGATTCCACTTGCTCTAGTTTTCTACTAATTTTCCACATGCACAAAAATTGCTTGCACTGGCAACATTCCTCTAGATTTTCTGTGCTGAAAATTGCGCCATTATAGGACACCTTACCATACAGTTCCCTCCATGTGTCGTTATCGGTGTTGTGCCTGTAGAAAAGTAAAATCTTGTCAAAATTGGAAGAGCAACAAAAATCTCGTGACCATGGTTACGAGAATATTCTCCCACGTTCAAATTTTGAACACGTGACTATCGCCTGGATCATATGTCCATGAAAATTATGTTTTGTACTAACATATAATTTCAATCTAAATATTCTAAACATGTCAGGAGTACAGAAAAAGTCATACTGTATTATGTGAAAGGTTCCTGACACGAATAAGGAATATTATATGTATTCCGGTAACCTTGCTTGTAACATCATTCGGTCACTCACTTTTCATGGACTGGAACTTACATATGAAATCATAGCTTACAGCAATCCCTATGCTCTTTTTCACACTACTCCCTCCATACGACAAATGCTTGAATAGACACAATAGCGTCCATTTCCTTCCATCAGACAATACTACAACAACCGATCAGATGCATGGAAAGAAACAACATTCTTTGCGCAAAAGTGAGACACAAATTTCGCGGAAGGCATCACGCAGACATGCCATATACATATTGGCTCCTATAAAGATGAATCAACACAACAGCAAACTTTCCTCCCATCAGACGATACTGCAAGACAAGATAGAAGGATGCAAAAATCAGCATATACTTGCACAAAGTGAGTCAAAAAGCTAACGAAAGATATTATGCAAACACATCGACTACTCATGAATGGCAAAGCTCTCAAAATCCGAGCAGAAAATAGGCAAGCTTACTTCCTACCATACTCAAGCACTAGCCTGATCTTCTGACTACATCCTAATTACACTCATTGCGAGCGATGCATATCCTGCAAATGACAATATAGATAGACACAATAACATTTCGTTCGATCCATCAGTCAATACAACAACAGATGCAACACTGCATCACTCATGCAACAGATGCATGTAAAAAATCAACCTTCATTTGCACAAAAGAGAGTCAAAAAGCTCTCAAGGAATTATGCAAAGGCGTCGGCTGTTCTCGAATGACAAGTTTCAATCTCCATCATACTGCTTCCTTGGTGAGCCACTAGCTACCTTATCCTACAATGCTAAAAACCCTACAGGAGTTTCAGGGTTCACCGTCCGGAGGGAGCTTTGGCAGTGGCAGGGTGGTCAGACGTCAAGGCCTGGTTGCTCTTGCCAGGGATGTCTTGCGCACGCAGAGACTTGTAGCAGGAGAAAGTAGCCATTCCAACGATGGCTGCCACTCCCCACAATGCGAAGGGGTAGCGGTGCGCCTTGTCCAAGCCTTGTGCAACGTGGAGCCTGGACTTCAGCTGGAGCCGGGCGCCTTCCCTCTAACCCCAGCCTCTTGAGCTCCTCGCCTGACATCTTCGTCGTGGACTTCTTCGTCTGCCATAGCTCCCGATCGACTCACAAGAGAGGAGTCGTGAGCTTCTGGTGAGACGATAACCCTATCAAATGTGTAGCAAGCCCTACTTTGCACACAGTAGGGGTCTTGAATTCAAATCTTGTCTATAATTAATGAGAAAAGTGTACACATACAATATCGACGCAAAAAAGATGAGGTCCAAAAATTGGCGTATCAGAGAAGTAATCTGCCAGCATCCTCTAATGCAGCTCTACCCATTGGCACTTTGATACCACGGAACCTCATTACCTCAGCTTTACCGTTGCATGATGGTAAAGATGGGAAACTCAAGACCATCTTGAAAGCAGTCAACCACGAAAACTGCAACTTTGAAAAACTAGGAAATTCTGCGTCAGCGTCTGGAAACCTGATCACCTATGAAGAGACCTTGACCTGAACTTGGACCTGGAGAAATGCTTTTTCTTGTTGATTAGCAGTTTCACTGTGGGTATTCTCCGAGCAATGGCTCTCCAGATCATATTCACAGCATCATAAGGTTTCGTAGGATGCTGGTACTCAAAATGAGGAGCAATCCGTTTCACTCCCTTCCACAGAACCATCCATTCATCTTCTTTTATGCTTCTCAGGAAGTTGATCAGAAACTTCTCTCGAAGGGCATCTGTGGACTTGATGAAGACGCAGAATTCAGAATAGTCCAATTCATCTTCAAACGGGAGCTCGATGTCGTCGCTAATGATGACAGGAACACAGTGGCTTGCAATAGCATCAAATAGGCGGTTTGAGGAAGGTGTATCGCCAGCAATGTTGAGACAAAATTTGGACCTCCGCATGCCTGTAGTTGCGCTGTGGATTCCGGCACTACCGCTTGCACCTTCCTCAAAATGTACCCCTTCTTCAACTTTCAGCATCTCGTAGAGCGGCTGCCTGATAGCGCCGCCCTAAAGAAAAGCATACAAGAGGATCAGCAAACGAGAATCCTGGATAAATCGACATTACAGCAGGAACTACCCTCTTTGGTTCTTATGGCAGAATTTTTCCATTCGATCTCTGATTATGCTAGCTATATTAACGCTGATAAGTTCGATTAAAAGAAATGTGGACGACTAACCTGCTTCCTGTGGATTGTACCCTGGAAAAACAGCAGGGTATCGCGGTCTTTGAAAGAGGTTGTATCGTTAATGAGTGAAGGAATGACATGCTTGTATGGAGCCACGATATCCTTCTCAATGTTAGCTACCTCAGGGGCAAGGCGGCCGAAATCGGCCACCACATACATGACATTTCTGAAGAAATCTCTCATTGCATGCAGGCTGTTCGGATGATGAATGACAAGAATATGATCTCTGCCACCAGAAGCTTGCCAGGCAGGTTGCTTCCTCAAATACGTTAACAGATTCTCTTGCAGTTTCTGATTCTTATCACCGACTAAATCCAGCTCCGCAACGCCTGCTTTCCGTTCAGACTTGGTGTATTTGTTGTAAGCTAGCGAGGCAAAAAATGGGATAAACATGAGGTCTGCTTCTTTCCAATCACTCACTCGGAATGCTGTGCAAGGAGATTGCCGATCTGCCATACTCGAAGTAAGTAGGTCATTCGTAAGCCAATACTCGGGACTGTGCTGCTGGTAAAGACCCCCAAGGTAGGCTGGAATATCCGTCACATTTTTGGGCCATATCTGTCCCCCTGTGTAAGTCTGCTCCACAAGCATACCATAGTGAAACTTGGGAGGCAGATCGTACATGAAGAGTTTTAGTTTCGCAGTTTTAGCATCGCAACCGGGAGCTCTCTTTCCATCATTCACGTCCTCATCCTCGCTGCCCAGAACATTTCTAGAGGTGGATCTGTCATCTAATGCTGTAAGGCCACTTCCAGATGCCCACAAATTCTGCTCGGAGAGACCTAGGTGTATATCAGGTTCTCTGTACGAGCTTCTTAATGAATACGCGAACATGAAGAAGCCTGAGAGAACGAATATACAGAGCAAAGAGAGAAGAGAGATCATATAACTTCTTGACGTCCAATCTTCAGATGCGCGCCACGATCGCAAACGAGTTGGCCAACTTGATTTCAACGCATTGGAAATCGTCGGTAAGAAGACAGAAACAGAAACATCACTCTGTTGCTCTCCTTCAGCAGAAAAAGAGTCCTTAACCCGCTTCATGACTTTGTACGGTTGCTCCTCGGCTGGACTCATTGTAATAAAGTCCGTCTGCACTCAACCCTGGACCATCCACCACAGCAATCGCAAACAATTATGACCTATTCTTGCCTCTCCTCCTGCAATTTGCACAGGACATATAAATCTACCAGGAGTTGCAGACACTGCTCGGACGAAAACTTCGGGCAGGGAAATTACTACACAGCCTCAAATCAGCAGGCTTCAGCCATTAAATAACCGCTGATCACTCTTTTAGTTTCTCATCTTCACTATCCCATGAGCAACTCCTAAACAGTCAAGATCAGTGTGTCATATACTGAGCAAGATCCCAGCTGCCTGACATCACAATGTCAACAACCTGCCCTAAATTTGCTTCGCAAACTGTAAATTCGAGTCAAGAATTCCACATGGACCGCCATTGTGAGCCCCGTAGCTGCACAAAAGCCAACAGAACGTAGCAACTAACTTCTAAAGAGTGCGAGATCTTGTAAGCCTGCGAGTAATGATCAACGCTACGTTCCTGAAGAAGAGAACATAAAACCCTAAAATCAACTCAACAAGTAATGTATTGCTAGATCGCTACGGATCGACATTCAGACTACGAAATGTGTTCTACCGCTTAACTGCAATGCGCAAAATCGAGAAACCGAATCGATTCAAATAAGCCCGAATCCGGGAGGCGACAAATCCGACCTAAGTAAACAACGTACACACCTAGTCACGATGAATTGAATTTGGGAGGAGGCAATGCGAATGCGAAGGTGGAGTGCTCTAAATCGACTCATCACCAATAACGCTTCGATACCCTTTTTCACTCCGAGCTATACAATAGCTTCTGAGGTTGGAATATCCATGTACGGCACAGAATGTGAAGGTTTTAGGGTGTCATTATAGCACACTGTTTTAGAAACACCTGTAACTCTACTTTAAAATTTTAACTCGATCTAGTCTTTCACTTAGGGACACTTTACATGTGGAGTCAAAGTCAACAAATCTCCAAGCCAATTTACTCACATTTTCAGCCCAAGTGGCTCCATGGTCCACTTAGAAAACACATTAAACAATCAATAAAGTGAGGGCCAATTCCCCCATGTGTAAAGCCCTTGTGGCCGATTTCTAAAAAGAAAAACAATGCCATGGGGCCAATTCGTATTAATAGCTACATTCCATGCTTTTGATTTGTTCACATTAGAGTATTTTAGTGAAATAATCATTTTAAATTGAAATCAAGAAATTGCCTCTAGGTCATGAATTGGCCTTCCATTCTTGTATCTCCCAACTTTTGGAGCGCGGGCCGTGTCATAACTTGTCCCCACCCATTATAATATAAGTTTAGAAAATTGGCCTTGACTCCCCATGTAAAGCCCTCCGGGCCAATTATAAGAATTCAACCAATCACAAGAGAGGATTTGGCCATGAATTGGCCTCATCAATGACTTGGCCCCTCGCATAAAGCGGCCTTTACTTTCCAAATACACAAAAAGACTCACCATGTTAGTTCCATTACAAAACTTTTTTGAACCAAATGTGCACACCATTGTAAGGCCATTATTTGCACAAAGAGATTTCTCTCATGGTTTTATTTTGTTCAACACTCCTATGGAGACAAAGGTCAACATTTTCTAAGGTTGTTCTTTCCATCGCAACAAGTCTATTGGTAGCATTTTCACTAAAAAGTGAAAATATTGGACTCCGTGATGTATTTTGAGTACTAATATGTTATAATCTCGCAATTTATAAGGCCTCATGACTCCAAATTTCAATACACTTTACTGTTCACAATGTGATTTCAATATACTCTACTGTTCACAATGTGATTTCAATACATTCTACCGTTCACATTGTGATTTCAATACACTTTACTGTTCACAATGTGATTTCAATACACTTTACTGTTTCAGATTCAATCATTTTTGGGTTCCCTGTGTATTTACGAACTTATAAGAAAACTTCTATTGATAGAAATCAATAGAAATCAAGTAGCAGCTATACATAGCGAGGAAATGATATTTGTTAGTGGAGCCCATTGAATTGCATGCATTGGGTTACACTCTCGATTCGTGAAGTTTAATATGGTTAGCACAGATCATGCATGAATTGAAAGGGAAATTAGAAGGTGGTTGAGTGCGCGCCAGGCGTGAATTATAAGGGAGATCAAAGGAGGTTGAGTGCATATTGAAGTTTGATTTACGCAAGAGAATTTTAGAGCGCATCAACTAAATCTTCTTTTCCTCTGTAACAGTGCTCTCACTACGTCCTTGTTGACGATGACTGGTCCGTAATCAACACACCTCATCGACATGAGAACAAGCCATTATTTCATAAGTGGGCCACAGTACCTGCCACTCTGCATAATACGTTTATCCTACTTTCATACATAAACCACTGCCTGCATACGTCAATATGCTCGAATAGACACAATACCATCCAGTCAGACGATACTGCAACAATCGATCAGATGCACAAACCAAAATGAGGGTGAATTCTCAAGGAAGGTGTCACGCAAACATGCCATAAATGCATTTGGCCAACACATGATAAAACGCTTGAATCGACACAACGGCACACTTCTCCTCCCATCAAACAACATTCGATCAGAAACATGCAGAAATGAACACTAATTCATACAGGTGAGTCAGAAAGCTCACGGAAGACATCATGCAAACACATCGACGATTCACAAATGGCGAAGCTCTGTCTCCACCATACTCTCTCAATGGCATTTCTAACTACATCCTTTCCCCTCCGTCAAACAATACTGCAACATTCGATCAGATGCATGTAAAAAAGCACAAGCTTCCACTATTGACTGCCTCTTATCCTTCCATCCAACATTACTGCAACACTCGATCAGATGCATGCAAAAAATCATCATTTATTTGCACAAAAGTGAATCAAAAAGCTCAAGGAAGGTAACATGCAAACTATTCACAAATGGCACAGCTCAGTCTCCACCATACTCTTTCCTTGGTGAGTCAGAAAGCTTCGCTATAATCCTACTTACACTCAATGCTAAAAACCCTACAGAAAGGGGTTTTAGGGTTCATCGTTCGGAGGGAGCTTTGGCAGTGGCAGGATGGTCAGACGTCAAGGCCTGGTTGGTTTTCCCAGGGATGTCTTGCGCACCCAGCGACCTGTAATAGGTGAAAGTAGCGATTCCAACAATGGCTGCCACTCCCCACACTGCGAAGGGGTAGCGGTGTGCCTTGCTCAACCCCTGGCCTCCTTGCTGGTGGAGCGTGGAGCCTGGACCTCCGCTGGTACCGGGCGGCCTCCTGGCTCCCTCTAACCCCAGCTTCTTGAGCTCCTCGCCGGACATCTTCGTCGTGTCAAACTTCTTCGTGTCCAACTTCTCCGCCATAGCTACCGATTGGTTTAGTACCTGAACAACAAGACTGTATACTCGACAATTGCTCTAGAAAGATATTGCGCTTGAGCCTGATCTAGAGTTGGGAAATGGGGAATGCGAGGATTGCAGTGCGGGTGATGTTAAGTTTGCGAGATGGCGGGCTGATGACGATGAATTCCTGTTCGACAAGTGGTGTGCCCTTTGAGCGGCCAAGTGGAAGGTCGTTTCTTTCCTGGAATGGATTTATGGCTATGACATGGCGATGCCGAGTTTAGGAAGATGGTGTTTGGGTTCGTCTAAAAGAAGTGACTACAATAGATGTGTCGATGTAAAGTACAAAGTACGAACATAAATTGTGAAAATGAACTATGACTTTGTGGTTGAAAATGGTAGTTTGTTTAGTTATTTGAAAATTTATCGGCTTTCAATTGTCCATGATATTTTTTATGATTGAAATATAAATGCAAGATTGTTTGATTTTGTGGAAGAATTTTATATGTTTGGAGTTTTTGAAACACAAGGTATTCTTACTTTAATTACTCTTAAGCACGACATTACATTTATAATTATCCTGAAATGCCAATCGTACGTAAAAATATGTATAAAATATACATAGCTTATATTTATTATCATTAGAATTAATTGTACCTAGTATGCCCTCGAGGCGTAGCAATGCTCACTTAAATAATTTTATCATGCCTCTCCCACTTAAATAATTCTTTCATGCCTCTCTCGATTTTTCTGCTATACCTATAATTAGGTAATTATTGTAGATTTCGGTGATTTGGGGGCCAAGATTACTTGAAATATTAATAATAAGGGATTCGTTGACGCGTTTTACGATCTCATTGTTTTCACAACTTTACAAAAAAATGACACCTCATGTAGACCGATCTAACTGTTAGTGTCCGAGATCATATTGTCACGTCTGAAACAAAACAAACTACTTGCCTTAAATCATAGATACCAAATTCTTGTTTAAATCTTATTTCTTATGTATCCTAAACAATTTACATTATTATGAATATCAATCTTACATGTAACTTTCATAACTACATGACAATTTTTCTAAGTTCCAAATATATTGTAGTACACGAAAGGACAATTTTAGACAAGGGAATGCTGAAACTTGACTTCTACATAGGATTTTGCGATGTCCATGTCACTTTCTAATGTCGCAACTACAGTATAACAAACTTTATTTGGAGAGATTTGGATTACGATGGGCTAATGAGAGGCCCCAAAGCCCCCCATTATGAGCCAAAAAGCGGAAATAAATCAAAAAATGAGTAATAAAAATCTTAAAAAAAAGAAAAAAAATAAATAAAGAAAAAAAAGAGAGAGGTATTCAAAATGGCCAAGGACATTGAGGTGGAGTGAGGGTGTGCACTCCGCGAAGCGCAGACCGTTTGTACTATGTAGGACCCGTGTCCTTTGGACCCACTAAAAAAAGAAGGATGAAATTGAAATAACATTTATTAAAAGTTTGGTAATCTCTTGAAGTTGTTGTGTTTTGATTGATGTTGTGGATATTTCGAGAAATAATGCTATTATAGAGAGATTTCAACGTACCTTGACTGCATTTCTAAGCTTTGTGGAAGAATATCTCTTAGAGCATGAGGAATTTTGAAATATGAATGGTTTAAAATACAATAAAACAACAAACCTATTAGCTCAATCACGCATTTGGAGAAGGCAATCAATTACCTTGCACATAAGGCATATGGGTGAGCAATTTGCTTGGCTCGATGGGCATGGCGGCCCCACCATGCACCACATGGGGGTATGTGGTAAGTAGAAAATCCACTGTTGAGTGAAAGGGGTAGGCAATTTGACTGCCGAAGGGATTTGCTGAGAAGCTCCCCTCTCCCTTTCCACAACCCACTGATGCACTCACTGCTGCAAAGCAAACGCTCTAACACTCTTGGAAAGCAAACGCTCTAACGCTCTTGCAAAGCAGACAATCAAGATTCACGCCAGTGAGCAAGGGTGGCAATGTGTGAATATTGTTCTTTTGGTTTAGTCTCGCAGGTGATTGATTATGGGAGTTGGGAAATGGTTGACACATGATAAACAAACAACAATCGCACGACAAGGTTGGACTCCTCCATCTCTCTCCGTTTGAGCAAATCCTCGAAGGTCAGAGGTAGATATATGCCTTTGCACAGCTCCATTTGCCTCAAGTGCGCACGCTAAGTAATAACAACAATTACCTTCTATTTTAAATAATGAGCTCACCTAGCTACTTTTTACCTGCCGACATGAGCTCAACCCAGTTACTTTAATCATGATCAAACTATACTTAGTTCTAAAATTCTTTTATCTCAGGGAGATCACTATCGTTTTTTAGAAATACACGTGAGTTAAAATATAGGGTCGATTTAATTCAAAGGGGAGAATTTTTATATAATGTGTAGGACTAATATAGGGTCCATAAAATGCTACATACTCTATTATATATAAATTAGGCTATATAAAAACAATGTGTAGTATGACATTTTATTTATAAGTTAGCCTTCACAAATAGGAGCCTTGATTTTTTTTTATAGTAGGACTAGTACGTCCCCGTGTCCTTTGGACACACTGAGAAAAATATAATAGATAGTAATTATCAATGTGACTTAAGAATAATTATATATGCTATAAATCATAAAGTAGGTATAAAATTCACATATATCCATTGCCTCTCAACTCCTCTTATTCTATTACTAGTATGTTCCCGTGTCGTTTGGACACAGAGAACAAAACATAAAAGATAGTTTCGAAGGCAAAATACAACAAAGCGTTATATGCACTAAGTAGCATTTTAAGTCCCAAGAACCTTATTTTGTGTCGATTTAACGAATATCATAATGGCCTTTTGTGCTATGTTTAAGTTTTGGTATGTTGCAACAATAAAAGTAAGACAAAATCTTTGGCCTTGAGAGCAAATTTTTGTACAAGGCTTGAAAAAATGCACCCATACTGTTTATATGTAACATAGCCTCAAGTAATTCAACACATGTATGAATTTATAAAACACCATAGGGTACCGAGAATACGCCCCGAGTAGCTTTTTATGTAAACATACGGTCATCTAAAACACAAAAACAAATGTAAAGAGCCCCACATCAAATACTCTCTTAACTCAAGTGTATACCTTAAATTACAAGGAGTGATCTCCCCGGGTCTTTTGTGAGTTCACACAAGATTCTTTTTGTTTTCAAGTAATGAGTTCAACCCAGTTTCTTTTTATTTATTTTTTAGATGTCACGTTATCATTTAAATTAACTAATTTATACCAGATTTGACCTCTGTGAGGTATTGCAAATAGTTCAACCAGTAAAATAGTGTAAGTTCATTTTTATAATTTTTTTTTAATGTCACGTTTTCATTTACATGAACTAATTTACACCAGATTTGACCTATGTGAGGTATTGCAAATAGTTCGACCAATAAAATAGTGTAAGTTCTTTTTTATTTTGAGATGTCACGTTTTCATTCAAATGAACTAATTTATACCAGATTTGACCCATGTGTAAGGTATTGCAAATAGTTCGACCAGTAAAATAGTGTAGTGAGGTAATTTAAGACGGTATTTCGTACACCGTATTGGTTCATCGTATTGAATCAGCAGCCGGACTTCGCCGTTCATCGTTGTTCGTTCTTACGAATCGTTCACACCTGCAATCGCCTTCTTGACGCGCCGAGGTATCACAAAATGCTACTCTCGATCGCACCTGCTACAGTCAAAAAAATTCCGGTCTCTTTTCTTGTCACAATTTGAGTCGGCGTTCGAAATGGCAATCTCGTGAGCATCGTAATTTGATAGCGAACTCGTGAGCTTCCGGTACATTTGTATTCTTCGCTAAATTCGTGAGAGACGAGTCGGTGGAGAATCACGAAGTAATTCGATTATCGTTGTTTTGAAGAAATTAGGGTTCGGTGTTCTCGATGAACTAGGGTTTGGTAATACAATTCAGAACAGGCTCAAGTACCTCGCAATACTTTTCCATCGTTGCAATCACTGTCAATTAATTCAGAACTGAGAGTCTGGGGCGATCAATGGGAGGGGGATAGAGTGGACAGAGAGAGAGAGCCATAATGGAGGGAAGAAGGTCGAGAACGAAACCAGCAGCAGGAGAGGTAGAGAACGAGAAGTCACAGAAACGGGCAACGGAGAACGTAGTGTCCCCGCCGCAAGGAAAATCTATGGCCGATGATAGGTGTGTGCCGACAGTAGGAGGAGAGAACAAGAGGAAGAGGGCACCACGGGGTCCAGCAGGTAGGAACGTGAAAGCGAAGGTAGAGGACGAGGCAGCAAAAGGTGATGAAGAAGTTTCAGTTTCCACCAGTGGAGGAGGATTGCAGGTGCCGACAAAGCAGGAGGACGACAACAGGAGTGGGACTGAAAACGAAGAAGCAGGTGGTGTGAACTCCATCGAGAGGCGACGAGGAAGCTCCAGGCTAAGAATTCGCCCTGTTAAGTTTCGAGAAAGCGTGCTCACGAGCTCCTCCTCCAAAGTGAAAGGAGAGCCTCAAGAGAAGGTGGTTGATGTCGGAGCTACTAAAGCTTCTGCTGCTGCCCCCAAAGCAAGAGACAACTCGGTGCAGCTTATGCCCTCGGCTGTCGATACTCGGGAACTCATTGCACGAATTTTCTCGTCGAGGAAGGACCTGAAAGCAAAGCCCGCCCCTGAGCCATCTACCAGCGCTCCTGTCGTCCCCAAAAGCCCAGACAGAGCAGGCTTGAAGAATGTGTTGTCGGTATGTCTCTTTTAGTGTCAAGCTCTATAACATGCTCTAGCTCTAGCTTTAGCTCTTTAGCTCATCATTCGAAAGCATGAGATTAGCTATTCTACAACTTCTTGGATCTCCTTTGGACAATTGGTATTGCATCGTCAACTTTGAAGTTTACCTGATTCTCGACACGTATCTACAGAGTTACAACTGGTTCACTGGACTCGAATGAAAAGTCTTTGTTCGATTGTTTAATATCTATTTTGATTGCTTGATCATCTTGTGCAGGCATTGAAGCGAGTCATGAAGATGAAGGAAGCGGAGCCTTTCAACAAGCCAGTGGACCCTGTCAAACTAGGCATTCCAGTGAGTGGCTGTCTTAATGTGCACAATATTCCATTGCCTTCCTCCTTCCGAGTCTTTAAGTGTTATCAATTCACCTATGTCCCTGATGTGTACTGGAACTTTTGATTCGGTGTGCAACTTTTTAGTTCTATGGAGAATGCTGATTCTCATGCTGTTGTTATGCAGGATTATTTGACGATTGTGAAACAGCCAATGGACCTGGGCACCATTCGTAACAGGCTGGAGAAAGGTGAAGTCTATAATACAGTGAACGACGTCTTTGCAGATGTCGCATTGGTGTGGAGTAATTGTCGAATGTACAATGACGATGGCGATCCAATTATGGAGCTTCTTCAGAATTTGGAGTCCACTTTCAACAAACTCTGCTTGGAAGCTGGTTCTCCTTTTGTTGCAACGAATACCGCCGTAGGTCAGTTCTTAATATGATCGTAGCACGTATCTACAGGTTCTTACTTTAGTTTGTATCCAGTGCACATTAGTTCTTCAGGTTCTTCCGAAGTGTATTTATGAATTGTAGCAATTGACGTACGTTCTTCCTGCACTCTACAGCCGATGTAGAGAAATCTAAAGGCGAGGGGCTTCAGCAGCAGAAACCTGATACACCTAAAGTGTCTAAGAAGAAAAAGGTGAAGGAATCCCAGCCTGATACCGGAGTTTCGTTGAAGACCAAGATCAAGCGCAGTGGTAATTTTCTACCCATTTAGAACTGCAATATCGTTGCTCAATGAAGTTCCACCTCTCCTAACCTTGTCTTTGTGGTGTAGCCCCAGTCGATCAGGTGATGGCCGAGAGCAAAGCGAGGGAACAGAAGGGCAATGTTGATGGAGTGAATCTCGGAGACCAAGATAGAGACGTGAAATCTATGGGAGTGAGTTCAACTCGAGCTTTGAAGCAGGTCGAGACTACAGAAGTTGAACAGGGATCTGAGGATGAAGAAGTTGAAAGGAACGATCACCAAAATCAACAAGGTATGCTCTGTGTAATACTTGCATGATATTGTACAGACAGTTGCAGTTTTTAATCCATTGTATCCTCGTTCAGGGCCAACGGTAACACCGCCTGCGAAAGAAGCGGGATCAGCTCCAACAAGATATCATCGGAAATCCACAAGCTCAACTCCTGTTAACATGCCTGCTAAAGCCAAGCGGCCAAGCGGGTATGCACTTGAACTAAATAAGAGGATTTTGATTGATCAATGGGGGTTCATAAGTTGTAACTATTTCTAATTCCGGTCGGATGGTTTTAGGCACAGCACCTTGACCCACAGACAAGGCTGTCTGTGTGTTGTCTGCGTTGGTCGACGCAAAAGGGAAGCTAAACTACGCAAGAGTGGTGCTCACTTCAAGGCTAACAAGTCTGCAAAGAAGGTTGCTACTGGCTGCCTCGTATCATCTGCTTCCATTTTCTCCATGTTTCAATTCTCATCATTACAAGCATTGCAGGGTTCATAAGCCAAAAATCTTACCTCTTTTCTGTTGTGAAGAAACCTGGAGGTCCGAACTCGGATGATCCGGCAGTGGAGGCGGAAGTAGATGCTAACCCCACAGAAGATGCCGATGATATCCTGGAGCCTGAGAATCCTCAGGTTCGTATGTTTATATTGTTCTTATGTTGCTTTCAATGTCTGACACTCTTCCCCCTCCTGATACTGTATCAGCTTAAGCTTGATTGTTCTCACATTCAGCAGATAAATGGTATGGAGGTTCATACTGTAATTAAACATCCATTAATTAGTTTCGTAGAATAGCTTCTATCATCAAACGCCCTTTCTTTTGTAGTGCTCCAGATATGGAGTTGATAATTATAGTTGAAGTAGGGCGTCGTGCATTTTCGATGAATATGTGAACGTATGGATATGCAGGGTCATACATCACCGAAGTTTCAACTTCCACTTCGAAAACTGGACCCATACGTGGTAGAAATGAGCAGGATTCTGCTCGGCAGCATGCCTGGTTCTATCTGGAATCGTCCTCGTTCACTTGGTTATGTGCCAGTTCTTCATCCAGCAAGAAGGGTCGGCCTTGCTGATGCAATCTCGTCCTTCTCAAAGTCATACTGATCAGATTCTGAGCAATTCATTTATCTTTATTTTATTCAACAGAGACTCTCACTGGACTGTAATGGTAGAATGAATATTGAAAAATCAGAATTTCCCTTACAGACGATGTACAGTACATGAAGAGGAAGAAGCCGAATATCAGCTCATCAGTTTTAAGTTGGAGCCTTGTTTCAGCTGAAGGGTTTTTATTATGGATTTGTACGATGCTTTCCATACCTCTCTCATGGGGTCCCTCTGATATATGACCATTTGCGTGGGAGGAATGTCATGATTTTTGCAAGAAAAAGAAAGCCTTGGTAGGAAGGCTTGGAGAATGAGCTAATATTGGAGGAGAAAGAAGAACTATGTTAGGTCTTTTCTGTGAATCGAATCATTAAATAGAGTGATATTTCTTGAAAGTTATGTTGAAATGGCATTTACATTTGGTGAGAAGGTTTTTTTTTTAATTCAATCAGTTAGCTAAAGGCAATGATGATTCCATAAGAACATAGAGGGAGGGAGGTACGCGCTTTGCAACAATTAAGGAAGAGGGTAACGAGATCAGTGTTTTACAAGTTTTCAATAACTTAGTCTTAATTCCCATATATGATATAAAAGGTGAATGTAAGATATGCTCGGTAGAAGGTAATATAGACACTCAACTTAAATGTTTGATGATTTTATATTATCAATGTCATCGAGACTAGACTAAAAATATTTGGTATAATGTAAAAAAATATCATATGAATATCACATTTAAACACTTTGTGATAGAAGTAGAAATGTATTGGATTTCATCACAAAAACCTTTGTTGATTTTTGTAGAAGCATGAAAAAAACAAGAGACTGTGGAAAGCCTTTTATATGTTTTTTATGCTCTTTCCAAAGACATGTAAATAGATTCTTACTTTATGCTTATAAAACACAAAATGTCTCAATCATTAATTTGTAACTTTGATTTTCTTCAAAATTTCAACAATCGACATCTTTGTCAATAACCTTGTCAATTGCATTCAATGTAATAATCCATAAATTTGACTTAATTTATATAATGAGTAAAATAGTGTATAAAATAAAACATGTTTTTCTTTGGATTATTACATTTTTAAAGTCTCAAATAAATTTCTAATATTACATTATTTTTGAATGTGTTATTTTGTTCAACTGATTTTGAAAAAAATAAAATTAAAGAAGTTCCCACAAAGGAAGAACCAACTCAAAAGATTTTAAAAGAGGGGAGTATACTTTAGTGTGTCATGGCTCATTGCACATGCTCCAAAGATTTTTTTGGAGAACTGGTTTAGAATCCAAAGCATTGAATAGATTACTGGATTCAAAGCACAAATGACACATTTTTCCACTCAAACAAGGTTTTTGTTCACATAAATACTATTGTTGTTAATTATCATTGTGGTTGATTTAAAAGTGTAAACACATAAGATTATTATTATTTGAGTTATAGGCATCAAAATAGGTAAGTATGTAGCGAGTGGAGCTCAATGATTTATATCGAGGTTTTTAACTCATATCTAAGTTGTTGAAAGTATTCCACTTTGACTTTCATTGGAGCATTTTTTGGAACAAGTTTCAATATGCAATACCTTATAAGTTGTTTTTGGATTTGTTTGTTTAATGAAATTTGGAAGAAGATTAGTGTATAAATATTGTGTTTAATATGTTGTTTATGTTTGTGTTATATAGAAGTAATGATATGAAAGAAGATTCCTGGAGACAAATATTCATCCTTTAAGTTTGATGAAAAAAAATTTATGTTGGAATCTACAATGATACATATTTTGTATATTCTCCACAGCTGCATTTTATTTATGCATGTAATCATTCATACAGTAGTGTTTAAATTGGTAATGTTTAAATTAAAAGACCAAGTACTACAAGATTTTGATTACTTGTTGTTTAAATCCAGTACTAATTTATATGGTATCACTATATTTTTCATATTTATTTTTGGCCACAAAAGTGTCTATTCCCGAAAGGGGTGAGTAGTCTTGTATCAATGGACCCCTGTCCAGTGGACATCGGCTCATTGTCTTGACGAACAGACACTCTATTCACGCCGGCCTTGTAAAAGGACCGGAGTTCATATCTATCTATCTATCTATCTCATCTATCTTCATATTTATTTAATCATATGTATAAGTCAAAAGTAATATAATAATTGAGAAGAATCTTTAACTAGAAGATTATTAATTTTTCATTGCTCATTATATTTTGAATTCCAATTTAAACTTCAAATATGTTATAATTTTTAGAGTTTTTATCTAAATCCAAAAGAATTTTTTTTGTTATGAAGATTTTGAAATGAATAGATTATCTACCTTCATTGAAAAAGAAGGAAAAAATAAAAAATGACATAACTATCAAAATGACATAAACTTGTCCAAGTCACTCCAAAATTACTAAAAAAACATTTTGTGATTAAAGAATAAAGCGCACAAGAATAGGTAGGCCAATTGTATTGTAATCACAATTCATTGAATTGAAATTGGATTCGAGCTTTTAATGAAAGAACTCATAATGGACTCTCAGGTTGTATTTGGTTTTGTACTTATCTCTGTAATTTATTTTAATAAAAATACCTTTTACTAGGACTAAAGTAATAGAAATTCTTTTACAAAACTTTACTTTTTCCTATTTTTAATTTACATTTGTTTTATTTTACTCTTCTTTGAGATTATAAGATACCTTGTAGAAGAGTACAAGATTCTTTTTGATCATCACGTGATTTTAGAAGAGAGAGCATTTATGATTTGTTCATTTTGAATGATTTGTAATTGTGTTTGTTTAAAATTAGTGAATTCATTTAGATACGCTTGGTTTGTCAAAATTTACATGTTTTGTGATTAAATTCTATGTTCAAGAGAATGAAAATGCTTCAAGTGTCAAATTGATTTTAAGTGAATAATAAACTAACATTTTTCTTTTAATATTATATCATATTTATTGTATGATTGATAATTTTTATTTCCTCGATTTTATTTAAATAGGTTAATTGTGATCATGTAAAAATCTTAGTTCAAACTCCTGAGACTAGTTTATTATCTAAATATTGTATTGTTATGGAAAACTCAAGATTTTGTAAAAGTTCTTTGATTGTTGTCTTATAAATTTAAATATGGATGTAGAGTCTTAAATAACAAATAATTTATTATCAATCTATTAAATCATGTAGAGTCTTAAAGAAAAAATAAAATATCATCAATCTACTAAATGAATTTATTAATATCAATATAATATTTTTTTGCTAGCATGTTGCGTGGAGTGCGGGTTTATTTTAGATTGTTCATCTTTTCAATTTCCTAGATAACTCACTTTATTTGGCTATGATGTATATAAGTATTTTATCAAATTTTAGTTTTGCACAATTTATACCAAATTCATATGATTTTTGTTCAATTCAAGAATTCACCCTTTTATTTTATTACATTCATGGTACAATCATGGACGCCGGGATCATCTATCACAACGATATTTTATGACTACGGCCATTGTATGAGGTGGAGCTTTGGATAACTAAGGAGCATCTGGGCAATAATGGTATGATCACGGGCATTGGTCAAAGTACCGTATACATTGAGAAGGTCATAGTCATGGCGGGGAAGCTTGAACATTTTTTCATTCAAACCAAAAGAGATGGAAAAATATTCAAATAAAAATTGAAAAAGAAGAATTTATTATCGCCAATAGAAGGTTTGGTGCTTCTAATGCAACCTATGATTAATGAGATGAGGACAATCGCAAAGTAGTGGTCAAAGTTAGCTTCAGATGTAGCCATAGCCGCAAAGTAGTTGTGGCAGTTGCAACAACCATGATGGCAACTGACAAGGAAAGTTATACTAGTGCATTGAGACATATCAAGCATAAGTGAAAACAAAAGGAGAGTTGTTGCTTTGTTGTCGCAAGTTGTAAGGGACAGGACAGCTCCAAGACCATCACTTGTTGATCCATTGACAACAACATTTGCAAACTGTTTTGCGTTAGAGTCACATCATCCGTCGTTTAGACGGGCCCGACTATAAAGAACACGTTCTTATACACCAAGTATGTCTAGGTGTTATTTATTAATTAGTAAAATTTATTTTGTAGGTTTTTTTTACAATTATATCTCAAAGAAAGAAAATGAGAGATGATGAATATTTATATATAGAATAAAATTCAAAGGTGACTAAATAATTGGTATTGAGTGCATTTTGTAAGTGTTATTTAAATTTCTTAAAATGGATTATAAAATTTTAATTGATTAAAATATTAATTTGAAAGGGTAACAAATTATAATTTTATTATATGTAAAAATTAGGTTTGTTGATAGAACGTGGACGAGGCCGTCCAAAAGATGATCTTGAATGTGACGTATACCCGGGTGTAATCTAAGAGCTTGACATACATGAGGATGATTTCCAATTGAACATGGAGGGTGAGGTGCAAGAAGAAATTGAAGGAAGAAAGAACACAAAATACAAAATTCAAGGACCAACTCTCAGTGAACTAGAGGCATAATTTATTTTTGGGCGAGACCAAAAATTTGAAGTGAACATGAAGAATGTGCTTCTACCTTCATCGACACTTTCCAATATGCAAATATTGGTAACGAACCATGTCAAAGTTATTTATAAGCGTTTGTTCAAAAAACAAAACATGACATCTTTTACATTAAGCCCCATTTCGTACTTTAACTTACACCTTCAAGAACAAGTTGACTTCAAGGTAGAGGGAAATTGACAACAATTCGAGGAGGTTCGCAGTGATAGAGCATCTAGAAATGATGCATGGAAAGATATGTTGCAAACAATCAAGTGGGAACCATGTGACGATTAATACACATTGCACGCATTCAAAGGTTTGGCAGGAAAGGTATTTCAGAAAGGTCATATTACATAAGAGAATTTGAATAACCTCTTTCGGATCAAACAAGCGCTTGTAGTCATATATGACAATCCTAAGATGTACCTTGAGATGTCAAAGAGACTGAACGACTTTAACATTCTAAACCAAAATGACGGTCATGCAACTGCTTGGCAGACTTTAATAAAACTTTGTGCGTTATGGATCAATTATGCAAGACCTAAAGCTTGGAAAGTCAAAAATATTGTTCGTTGTGGTGATATATTGACGTGTGTGGCAACAATTCTGAGTATTAAATTGGAAGGTGAAAAAAATCTCACAATCACCAAGTTATTAACAAACTTGTACAATTGGATCTCACACGCGTGCAGAGAGGTTGATGAAGCTTTTAATTCGATTATACGAAGTGGAAAGGGGGTGGACATCTGTATATTACATTTGGATTCCGCAAGAGCAAAAGCTTTGAAAAAATTTATACGAGCTAAACAGGAGAATGCTAAGGTCAAAGAACGAAGGCTACCTCTATGACAATAAATTGATTGTGACCGGTAAGGAAATTAATGGATGACGATTAGAAACAACTTATAGCAACAACATTTGATGATGAGGCGGGACATAGTCAAAAGTTGTATTTCAACGACGTTGAAAAGTTGTTTCTGGGGTCTAAGACACTTGAGTTTAATATCGCTACGATTATGACAGCGATACGCAGTCAAGAACGCTTTGCGGTAGTTAAAGGTGGAAGGTCGAGCTGGAAGCTACAAAACCATGAAGGATTTTTGGCAGATCAATGTTTTGAGGTTTAGGGAGCATGACACGTTAATTGAACTCGGGCAATAAGGCACTAGAAGCTTTATCAACCATTGGGATTCGCCATTATACGTTTCTATACTGAAGAAGTATGTCTAATAGATACCAGGAGCTATAAAAGCTCATCATTGCGATATTGTTAATGACGATAAGGATTTTGTGGGAAAGGGTAAATTTATCGAGGATGACACCTACAGTTTGAAGGGGTGGTTGTGGAGACGAAGGTGAAAAAGCAGATTCAAAGATCAGAGGAACAACGTAAAATTCATATTATACATCAAGGTGGTCTATTTACAAGTGAAGGTGGCAAGCTGGTAAATCTAACATTATGGGTGGTGGATTGTTGCTGGGAAAGTAAACAGGAGATGAGAAAGCATGAATTGAAAAAGATTAAAAATAAGCAGTTTAGTTACTGGAGAAGTGGATGTTGTCCTCGATGGATTGTCGGATTTCTTTGTCTTGAGAGTGCAAACATGCATTTCTTGATGGTTGAGTTGAAAAATTTTTATCGAATCTTTCGTTATGGGACATGGGTATTTACACCAAAGACAATTACAAAGAATAATAGTTTATTACATAGCGGGCAAGAAGTTGTATTTATCTAGGCGATAGGAAATGTGATCATTGTGATGGTGTGTCCTGAAGATTCAAACCTTATCGACAATGTACCCCGTACGAGAATGCCTCTAAACAAAAAAATATATGATCGTGAGTCAAAATATGCACAAACAAAGGGAGATGCAAAGAGAAGAACGCCGGAGGAGTTAACAAGGTTCATCAATTGTTATTTGCGAAAAGATTAGACACTAGTGTTAGTAAGACTCTCTTCAAATATCCTAGCAATCGTTGAGGAGAGTTTCAAAGGATCTCAAATTTTACACTTTGATAATAAGAGTGAGAGGAGCATGAGGTTGCGTGAGTGGGTTCGACAACATGATGGGGATCCACTTAATTTTGCATCACGAGAATCTGCTGGCAATAAATTAGAAAGTGACATGACACAAGGAGCTCATACAGACTCGGAGATAGATGATAAGTCGGATGAAGATGATACAAATGATGAATAGGATGAGGATGAATACAGTAACAATGATTATGAGTTAGAGATAGACGACCATCATGATACCATACCATTTTCGAGACCAGAAGTTGTAGCTGTAGAATAGAAAGGAATGAAAAGACAGACAACAGATCCGATACTTACAAATATTGTTAAGAGTAGCATGCGATCACCAAAAGTCCATGGTAGATAACAGCAGTCACAGTAACTGTTAAGTATTTCGTGCAGTTTAATTGGAGTTAGGGGCGTTACCTACTACCGCCCAACTCTACTTGTGCATGCCTTATCCCTAGCCTAACTCCACTTATGCATGTCTTCTCTCTACCATATACTAGAGAATTAGCCCACACGCTATTCACTCTTTTCCTTCATTTTCCCTCTCCCAGTCGTAACACGTTATTAGCACGATGAGACTCCACAGCTAATATTGTCTTCTCTCATTTCTGTTTTTGCAATTTTTTTTCTGGAGACTAGTCTTCAAATACGTGCTTGCATATTTTTCTTCCACCGAAGCTTTTCTCTAGTCTTCTTTTCTATTGTTCACTTCAAATCTATATCAAGGTCATCCTCTGCTATTGAAAGATAGACATAGTCTCATTTTCTTGTGATTAACGGAGTACCTCTAATGATGCTCAAAAGCCAGACAGTTTGAGCCCCAAGGTCAACATTCACCCATGCAAGTCGACATTAACGCACCATAGAAGTCCAAGCCTTGTCCACATGCTGGTCTTTCTTCTCTCTGGTCACTAATAAGTGCTTTCACTGCTTCTTCCCCATTGTTAAACTTCACCTAAGAAAAGGACCGAACCTTATCCCAAACCAGCTGATTCTTTCTCTTATTTTGGTTCTGCATGTTTTTCCTTGTTATTATCAATTCCTTGCTTCTTACTCCTTCCTCACTTTTTCTTTACTTTTCCTCCTATTGAACCACCTTCTCTCTGTACGTCCACCTTCCCCACTCTTTTACTTTGTCTACTCCCCCTATCATTTACTTCAAAATTATCACCTTAGTTAGTCACATTGTACTTTTACTCTAGTTTCGTAAGCACATGATCCACTAGTTTTCTATCTAATCTTTTACCTTTTTCATACACATTGCTGTGACTATGACAACCTTCCGTGAAACTCGCACCCCAGTACTCAAGTTTCATGCACTGAACGCTGATGGGAGTAATTTTCCCGAATAGAATAAGGATGTCTCTGCTTATTTGTGTGCTGACGAGTTAGATGGAGTTCTCAAATCCTCAACGGCTAAATCCCTGCAACCGTCCTGGAAGTACCAAACTCTTTTGTTCATTCGCCGACACTTGGACCCTTCACTTCGTCAACAATATATTCAAATCCAAGAGTCCGCAAAACTCTGGCAGCAACTACAAGCTCGCTTTAAGCATAGTCAACACTTACTTCTACCGCAAGCACGCAGTGAATCGCTCAGTCTCCGCGTCCTTGATTTTCAGAATGTGCAGGCATTCAAAACTGAACTTCATCCTCTGGCAGCCCAACTTTGATTATGTGGTGAACGCGAGACGGATGAAGAATTGATTGATAAGACACTCTCGACATTTCCTCCAGCAATCGCTATCCTCGCGCAACAGTACCGCAACATGAAGTTTTCTACTTGCTCCGAATTGATGACGTATCTGCTCATGGCTGAAAAGCAAGATATTATTCTACTTAAGAATGCCGAATCCCGCCCCCTCTCGCGAGATCCATGCCACCAGGGTGCCTATAGCACCTACTGTCGTCCCAGACTCCCAACATCTACATCAATCCTCACACCTACAGCCCCTTCGCCAACCACTCCGACGTCCACACCAACACGAGAAGCTCATTCCCCGAGGCTGCTCGATGCGATCGACGTTGCGGACGTGCTAGAGGTCGGGGTTGGATCTACAATGGTCGTATCGACCATTATAAGAACAACCATTACGACCGTTATTACTATGATGATCACAAGTACTGCAACTGTCAGCCATATAGCTATCACAATGATCGGAACATACCGTATGGTCGTTCCGATCCCAAACAGTCAAGACAGTCTAACATATCATATTGTTCAGTTCAGTCCACTTACAATCAGGGTGTCTGCCACAAGTGTCGCAGGCTAGGCCATTTTCCTTGCAATTGTCGCGCCCTTGCATACTTTGTTAACATGTCCCGGGAACTCCAACGTATCAAGGAGAAGAAAAGGAAAGTGCACACCCTTGATGCTCCCTCCATCGTTGACTTGGACCTGGAGAATTACATGACTCAACTTCATAGTGCTAGCACTAACTTAGACAGAGCCTTGTTAGACAGTGCGTCAACTCATACCTGACTTTGTGATAATAGTTTCTTCCAGTCGTCAAGTGTTTTTGGTCTTTGACTGGAATGTGACATTCTGACAATCGCCAGAAGCCAGAACTTCAAATTCTGGGAAGGCCAAGCAACAATAGTATTGCCTGAAAGATTCCCCCTCGTTGTAATAAGGCAATGTTTGCCCCTACCGCACCCCAGAGTCGGATCAGCTATCGGGACTTGCGACGTAACGATATCCACATTTCCACTGAGTTGGAAAATGATGAAGACGAGATTCTTGCGCTATACCAGGGCACTAAACGGGTAGCCAAAGTCTTCGCGGGCTCTATAGGACTGTATGAGGTCCCCATTCATGCTCTTCGACCAGAACCTCGTATGTGCCACCTCACTGTGCTCCCAAAAGCACAACTATGGCATTGCCGTTTGGATCACCCTGACATGATAATTTTCCGGCCCATGCTTCTCGTACTTGTCGGCCACCCTCTGAACGCCAGTGATGGAGACAAGAGAGCGGGTAGCATTGCCTGCATATAAGGAAAGTATGCAAAGCACCCCTTCAAAATCCAAATGGACGCTGCCCAATGAGTTACCACAACGGCTGGAGAGACTCCACGGCGACATCTGTGAGCCAATTAACCCTTCGGAAGGTGAGTTCTTATAATTTCTTGTACTTGTTGATGCCTCTGGTAGCCATGCTAAAGTTTCCTTGCTTACCACCCGTAACATCGCCTTCCCGAAAATCCTAGCTATGCTCATCAAGTTTCATACTCATTTTCCCGATATTCCTGTGAAAACCCTGAGAATGGATAATATTAGAGAATTTCAATCCCATAGTTTTGAGGACTATTGTACCGCTATAGGAATTACTCTCACGTATGTTGTCTACTAAGAACATTCCCAAAATGGTCTAGCAGAGGCTTATATCAAGAAAATTCAGCTCATTGTGCGTCTGTTGTTGATTCATGCTAATCTACCATCTTCAATGTGGAGTCATGCTGTGTTACATGCTGCCACATTGCTTTGCTACCGCCCTACTCTTCTTCATACCCAAACTTCGTTAGAGCTAATTTCGGGAAAAAATTCCCATCATCCAACACCTTCACATTTTTTGGTGTCAGGTCTGGATTCCGGCACCCAAACCTAAAATGCATACCATCGGTGCTCATTGCATTGAGGGAATTTATGCAGATTTTGACTCTGCTAGTAGCAGTTGTTACATAAGACCTCGCATATGAATTCTTCATAAAGCTCGCTTTGTGAACTATCGATTCACAGAGAATGTCTTTTCTTTTATTCATGCTAGTTTTGTTGAATCCTAATCACTAACTTTCAAAGCTCCAAAGTTTAGAAACTTCTTCACCTTCACAGTCTCGCTAGTAGAATTCCATATGGCTTCGACTTAGGTCCCCAAATCCTGAGAAACCCCATCTCAGGGTCCGAACCCCGGAAACCCCATCAAACACCTCTTGCAATATTTAAGGGGTACCGAGGACCTTGGATTACATTACACCAAGAGGGCCAGCACTGAGCTTGTCGGTTTTGCAGATTTAGGTTTTTGAACTGACGAGGTTAGTGGAAAGTCCCAGACAGGCTACATATTCCTCAAGAACGGTGCACCGGTCTCCTGGAAATATGTCAAACAAACCGTGACCGCGACATCGACCAACCACGTTGAGCTTCTAGCACTTCACGAGGCGGCCCGGGAGGCTGTATGGCTGCACACGATGTCAAGTACCATCACCGAACAGTGTGGTCTACAAACTCCTCGACTTGCTACCATTTTTTTCGAGGATAATGCTGCTGCAGTGGCTTAGGTTGCCACAAGATTCACAAAGGATGCTTGTGTCAAACATATTAATCCAACCCTTTTTGGGTATATGCAAGACCTCATCGAAGGTCAACAAGTTTCCATCACAAAGATCAACCCGACATCGAATATCTCTGATATGCTGACAAAAGCCTTGCCAGCTCACAAACACAGAGCTTTAGTCCAAGCCGTCGGGATGAGAACACTCCATAAGGTCAAATCATAAGGCAAAACAGAAGTATTCTTTTCTCTTACCCGGGACATGTTTCCCGAAACAGTTTTTAATGAGACTTCTGTGTTTGAGGAGGAGTGTTAAGAGTAGCATGCGGTCACCAGATCGAAGTCCAAGGTAGATAATATCAGTCAAGGTAACTGTTAAGTATTTACTGCAGTTTAACTGGAATTAGGGTCGTTACCAACCACCACCCTACTCTACTTGTCATGCCTTATCCCTAGCCTAACTCTACTTGTGCATGTCTTCTCCCTACCATATAATGTAGAATTAGCCCATAGCCTATTCACTCATTTCCTTCATTTTCTCTCTCTCTTGTAACAAATGTATTGGGATTGAAGAGCTCTGCGATTGAGGATTTACAACAATTATAACGTTCGAATAGATAAAAGAAACCAACAGAAAAAATCATGGGGCGAGATAAGGAGGAAGCAGTAGCAACTGACACAATTCTCAAGAAAATACGTTCAAGTACTTCGAGGAGACCATCAACAGCAATTACAGTTTCAGTAGGCGAACCTACAACAGCAACCATGACCGAGATTCAAAGCAGCTCACTTGATCATAATGTTGCAACTACACAAACACCGACCACTAGACTTGTGTTTAAGGTTGATGATCGTGTGAATTTACTTGATATTTATGTGACGTCACAGTGGCAATTGCAAGAATCATATCGCTTCCAGGGCTCGAACGGTTGCATAACAGGGTGCAATCACAAGGCTTTTACAATGTGGTTGTAGACGAGGTTGTTGTTGGAAAAGCTCTCTCTATCGTACCGAACAAAGATTATGATCCAGAGCAATTAATTGTGCGAGATATTGAGGATACGATGAGCGTGGCGACAAGACCGTATCGCACATATTGGATAGATATAGTTGATTAGCACAGTCAAGTTTTTACATGCATGTTAATTGAAGGGTTTTGATGATTTTACTACATGATTATATTATTTCATATGTTTTAAATTATTTTTTTATATTTTCATGTCGTATATATTTATCTCAATATGGTTGAATGGAATTATTGTAAATAATAAATTATTTATAGAATAGCATATACACAAAATGCAGAATTAGATTTTTTTAAAGGCTATGCATTCCTTACAACTAAATTTTATTATACCAATATGTTTTTACATTATCATTATATTTAAGTTGTTATAACAAACACAAACCCCACTAGGCCATGAGCGGTTTTCCTCAATGTTGTGTTCTATATATAAACCTTTATTAAAAATTTCATGCTTATTTATAAACTTATGGGTTTTAAAAATTCCAATTGGTATCCGTTTTGAAACTTTTGGTTAACCAAACTAAGTAAATGTTGATGTTGATAAAATAATATTATGAATTAAGTGTGATTATTATTACTGTACCACCATAGCACGTTTGGTCCTCAACAAAGACATATATATTTTTTTAAAAGGTTCGTCTGTGAAAATTTAAAAAAGGTTCGTCTGCGAAATTTAAAAAAATGTAATAATATAAAGTTGGAAAATTTCCAACTTTTCATTCCTCTTGGCTTTTAATTTCTAATTTTTACGTTTTTCTAAAATAGAATTATTTATGAGTGAATCTGTTATGGTGGTACGGTACTGTGATTGCTAATGCAAGCAAAAATGTTTTTACATTATAATGCACGCTGCAAATAATTTTAAATTACGGAATCATTATTTATATTATGCATCCCTTCACAATATATACCAGTGCCAAAATCTATTGAAAATTTAACCTCAAAAATAAGAAAAAATCCACATTGCAATTATTAAGTGACGGGTTTTTAATAATTTAATCTCTAAAACTCCATAAAACCCAAAACAGAATTTCACGAATTCGGGCACTCAAGATGAAGAGATTAATAATACTTTTTTTGCCTAAGAATTTTATTGGGTGTTCCATATACTGCAAAGTGTATGTAGTAAAAAATGCAAAGCCAAATTCCAGTTTTAGAGACTTCATATAAATTTTTTAAGGTTTCAAGTCTAAAAGGGCACTTTAGAATTAGTCGCTTTTTCTTTTCTTTTCTTTTCTTTTCTTTTCTTTTCTTTTCTTTTCTTTTCTTTTTTTTTTTTTTTTTTTTTTAGAAATAATTTTATCACCAAATGACTACTCAAGTTCCAAAGTTGCACAAATCAAGATTTACAATTTTACAAGGGCAACCTCCAGATAGTACAAGAAAATCTTCAAGATTTTTGGTAATTTTCCAATTAAATCTTTTAAAATTTGACAGAATTCAAGATTTTGGTTTTTTTTTTTTGGTTTTGCTTAAAAATCATAAACTTATAAAGGTACCTACTCACCATTCACTTCTCTATAAATAAAGTACAATAAACGCGATGCTTGCTCTCCCAAATAGGTATTATTATACCTTCTTCTAGAAAAAATATATAAAATTGCATTAAGGTTCAAAAAGCAGAATGAGACTCTAAAGTTTCTAATCATTCTCAACTTAGTTATCTACATGGAAAAAAACATGAGTAGAATGTTTGTGGCAACAATCATCAAGTCTCCCTTTGCTCAATGTAGACTGTCTCCCAAACAATGCTCAGAAAACGTTTTGCATCAACTTTGAATGTTATGATCTCACAATTGGTACAAATCCAACGGTCAAAATTCAACATGGTATTTCAAAGAGTAGTTTTCTTTGAGATCTTATGGTTGGAAATCCTTCAAAATTGAAAATATATCAGCCTTACCTCAGTTTGTTTGGAGATCCAAAAGCGCTTGGACCTTCAGAGGTTAAATGCATGTTTGTGTTTTTCAAAGAAAATCGAAACATCCACTTGGCCAGGTTTTGTCTGAGCATACACTAAGAGTAGAATGAGGCTAGAGAACCTAATTTTCAATTCAAAATTCTTCCAGAATGTGGAAACCAAAAACTCGGACTCCACCAACCGAGAGTGGAACAACCGAGACTGATTTCCTCAAATCAAGACATTCACTTTGATAACAATAGAATGATGTGAAAGTTGCAACATTATTTGCATGAGAAAGACCTAAATTATGACAATAATAATGAATTTGGCGGATCGTGAAGTCTCCGTTCACGGCGATGATGCTGTGAGCAGCTTGCCCGCCTGCTGCTTTCTGTGAGCAAGCTCATCTCGCAGCTCGCAATCATCGCTCCAGCTCCATCGCTCTCTTTTCTCTTCCTCCTCGTCCTTGCTCTCTTCGTCTTCTTCGCAACGATCTCACTGACCTTTCACTTTCATTGCTCCTCTCAAAATCATCTTCACTTTCCTCTTCAGGACCGTATTCTCACCCGAGCCCTGCCCGTTTCTTTTCCTTAAAAGCCCGTGATTCGTACCCTGCATCTGTCGCCTTTCTTCTCAATTGGGTCGTCCTCGGATTGTCGAATCTTGTATGATCCTGCTCGTTCCCAAGGAGCTAGGGTTTGGAGTTTGAAGCAATAGAGTTTCTTTTAACTCTTGGTTGCTGATCTTGAATTTTGAATTGACAGCTTTGGAATCTTTCTACTTCTATCGCTTCTTACAATCATCTTTGGTTTTCTCGTATGAATCTCGCAAGATCCCTACTTCGGCATTTTGATACCCCTGCCGTCTCTCGGATCTTTCCTCAAATTGGTCGTGTTTGGATTTTAAAATCGTGCTCGTTTACGAGAAGCTAGGGTTTGGAGCATTGAAAGAGTAGTTGGGTGAGAGGGTGCTCTTTGAAGTGGCGGGGTTGCTGATCTTGAAATTGGGAGTAAGAGTGGTGGGATCCCGAGGAAGATGAGGAAGGGGATGAGATAGTGGGAGTGCTTCGGGCAATGCTGGGGCTGTTATCATGCCAGGAATGCCAGGGTCCCGGTTTCCCGCGCCCGCTCAATCAACCTCGCAGCGAGTGCTCGTGGTGTTGACGGCGCTCACGGTGTGTCTGGCCCTCTTCGCCTTCGGACTTCAATGGCGAGGCGGCGATCTGGTGGATTCGGCTCGTCTTGGAGAGCTTTCTGGCGATAATTCTCGTCTTCCTGGTGTACAACAAGATTCGTTGAACTCGCCTCTCAGTGGCCGATTTGGGACCAGCTCCTCTTCCGACTGCCCTAAAGTCCCGACCCCTCTCATTGGCATGTTCCCGCACCACATCGGCTGGCAATATGCTATTCAAAGAAAACACACTACTAAGGTGAACTTCGATCCTGTGCACACATGAGGCAATTATCACCGAGGAAGTATTTACAGTCTTCGAAGAACATGACTATCTGGTCCTTTAAAGGTTCCGATTCCTGCATCTAGGGTTGAGGCATTGACTGTGGGCTTTGAACAGATCGCTATTACGTCTAGTACCTCGGCTGGCCTGGAGCAGATCCTGCCATGGCTATATTATCACCGAACGATCGGTGTCACTCACTTTTTTCTTTTTGTTGAGGGAAAGGCTGCATCCCTGAACTCGACATCTGTTCTAGAAGCTATTCCTGTGAGTACTTTCTCTCTGAAAGAACTTTCTTCTTTGATGGTCAAGCTTCTTCAATGTCTTGCTGAATAACGCATTTGATGCAACATCTCGACCGTCATTATGTTTGAGTGCAGGGGGTGAAGATCATTCATCGTACTAAAGATCTCGAAGAGAAGCAGGCTAAGAGGTTTGTCACTATCATGCAGAGTTCTTATATAGTTATTCTTGCTGTTTTAGGAGGAGAGTAACGAATGATGCAAGCTTACTTTTTGATGGGCGTGCAGTCGGATATGGAACGAAACTTGGCTGTCGAGCTTTTTTTACAAGCCGTGTAACTATGAGCTTTTTGTGAAGCAGTCTCTCAATATGGAGATGGCCATTGTATTTGCAAGGGTAAGCCAATAATGCAGTTGTTGATGTTTGTTGTTGCAAGGGTCAAAGACGTTGGTGAGTGTGGTTGTGAGCTTTATTCATTGTGAACTAGCCTCTGGTTCAATTCAATATTCTGAAAAGGGCTCAGGCTTTTTGGTGTTTTGACAGGAGGTTGGAATCGATTGGATCATTCATCTTGACACTGATGAATTGTTGCATCCAGCTGGAGCTCCTGAGTACTCCCTACAGCGCTTGCTTAACGATGTTGCTGCAGATGTTGACATGGTGGTTTTCCCCAATTATGTACGTTTCCTTTACCTCTCAAATGCTTACCGGCTCTGAGTTAAACTCAGATTTGCATCCTACAGATGACTTTTTCAGTCCCTCGAAATTGATCTTCGAAAAGAAGCTTGAGATTTATAAATTACCAAAATCGCTGAATTAGGAAGCTTTTACTACAAATACAAGTTTCTGTTGATTCCATTACACTTCTGAATCAGTCTGTTTATGGAAACTCTTCACCTTCTTTTCTTTCAACAAACAGAAAATTTGACGTACATAACCAAATTGTTCTGGGAACGCATATTAATTGCTCAAAGGCAAATTATTTCTGAAAGTGGTTCTGGAGATACCAGATGCGATCGTCAGGAATGAAATCAGTGATTAAGAAGGGCATTGATTCCTCTCACGCACAATAAGGGTTATAAAACTGTTCTAGGCTCGATGTTCTATAGCTTGACGAGTTATGCACGTTCTTATATTGTAACGTGTTCGTGCGTTTAGGAGAGTGCAATCGAGCGCGATGATATCGAAGACCCCTTCAGCGAGGTAACCATGTTCAAGAAGAACTACGATCACGTTACGAAAGAGACGTACTTCGGGCTCTACCGAGAAGCTACTCGGGGAAACCCCAACTACTTTTTGACATACGGCAATGGAAAAGCTGCCGCCCGCATGCAAGACAATCTGCGACCCAATGGTGCCCACAGGTGGCACAATTACGCCAAAACACCCAAGTAAGTATGTCTACACTTCAGTTTTTGTGCTGCAAACCATATCACGTTCGTTGTATAGTAGTCCTGACTTTTGTGCTTGCTTTGCAGTGAGATCAAATTTGACGAGGCAGCAGTCTTACATTACACTTACACGAAATTCACAGACCTGACATCTCGCCGTGATCGATGTCACTGTAAACCCACCAAAGAGGATGTGAAGCGATGTTTCATGCTTGACTTCGATAGGATGGTAAGCACCCAAGCACCCTGCTGTATTGAACCAGTCTTTTGACGAATGTGCACATCTTCTATATTGTATACTAAACAAGGAGCTCTGATTTCTATGTCAGGCTTTCATTATCGCTTCCACTGCTTCACAAGAGGAGATGAAGCGCTGGTAAGACCCACTACAACAGTTTACGTCTCTTTTGTGTTGGTAAGAATTTTACTGCCAGCAATACTGAAAGTGTTGTTTATGAATGCAGGTATAGGGAACACGTTGTTTGGACTGATAAGGATCTGAACCTCAAACTGATGCGTAAAGGGCTTCTGACACGGCTTTATGTTCCTGCGGTATGACCATTATGACTCTACTTTTGTTCTAGAATACTGCAATCTAATCTTCGCTGCAAAAAATTTGTGATTCACTATTTAGTTTCCTTTTCTGCTTTTGGTACATGACCTATTGAGTACATGAAAATGTGCTTGTAAATGCTCTTGAATCCTTTCGTGTTTCTTGCTTTTCAGGCGATCGTTCAAGGTTTGCAAGAGGCAGGAGTGTTCAGCAATGCCGTGCAAGCAGGGCAAGCTCGCCTAGAACAGTCTCTACAACAGGATACTGCTGCGTTCAAACGTGGAAAGGTTGACATCAAGCAGATTGATAATAGCAAGGCTACTGAAACTTCTGTAGGAGCAGTTTTGACTGGGCAGCATGCAAAGGTTGCTGCCATGCCCCCTCTAGCACCTCCAGGCCTGGAGCACCTAGCCTCAGATTTATTGGCAAAAGCTGCGGCTAATCAATGATGATTCTGCTGCTGCTCTTGCAAACAAAGTCGAACAATGTATTGTTGTTTTTTTGTCCCTTTTTTTTCTTTTTTTTCTTTTGGCTAGCACGAGTACGATATTTTCTTCACACTTCATTTTTGGACTAAACTGTGTAGAGTCTGTTTTCTATTAGCTCCCTACTCATTGTAAGTATTGTGCCGCTTGTCACGAAGAATGTTCTGAAAGGAGAAGCTCTGAAATCCGTGAACAAAGTTCATTGAGTAGGATCTGCTTTATAATTGTCTAATTAGTCTACCGAATTTCACCTTACGAAGCGATCACTAATTGTTATCGAATGTCACCTTACGAAGCGATGTATTGAGTCAAAAAAAGTTCCGTTTTTTTTGTAAAAACAGCATAAGCAAATCAGAGAGTGAGGAATTCTCTACGTCCAAATTCTTGAGCACAAATTGAATTCTAGAGCGTTATTATGTTACTTGTTGTAGTATGAGGCTGCGTTTACTTAAGTACAGAATCTATTTTAGAGTTCAAGTTTTTGTGGTCCATCGAATCAATTGTGATGTTATTTACTATGTTGCTATTGCCTACCGACACACCAACACCTTCAAGGTTGAAGGTTCAAGCATCCAGGAGATTTGAAAGTTGGTTATAAGTAAGCCAAATGAGAGTGCTAAATTGTCGATTTGATTGATCCGTATCATTTGTATTTTAAAACCTATAAGTTACATGTGGGTCATTTGTGTGGGAGCAATATCCTCTCATGTAATTGGTTGATCCCAACAAATTTCAAAAAATGAACCAATTGCATGAGAGGCAACTCGAGAGGATTTTAGGCCCATGAACAACTTGGCTCTCCATGTAAAGTGTCTCTAGATATCAAGTGAACATCACCCAAGTATTATACAATAAGTGTTACCATACACATTAAATGTGGAACCGGTGCATTGTGCCGAATGTAGAGGTAAATCAGAATTACAAAATCTGACCTTGATATTGCCAAATCTGTAAAATGCGACCAATTTTGCAATTTAACCTTCTTTGTTCATTCCCTTTTGATTGCAATTGTTGGTCTGGGCCTTTGGGCTCATCCCAAACCGATTGCATTGGAGTTTATGCCAAAAGGGGCCCCTTCTCCTATGCGGAAATCACCAAATGATCTTCTCATGAAGAAAATAATTTATCATTTAGGAGAGGTAGTTTCTTCTGTTTTATTTTGTTTTGCAAGTGACACTATGATCTTTGGGCGCATGAGGTATCATTTCAAGCAAATTTTTTTTGTAGAAATGTCAAATACAATTTGATTGCAAAACGAATCGACGGATCTCAAGCTTTTGAATTTTTAAATAATTATGAGCCCCAAATCACCAGAAACTACAAGAATGACCTAATTTTAGATATAGGAGAAAAACAAAAGAATCCAGCTACTTAAGAAAAATCACGTTGTTTGATTGGAGCTACATAATCAACTATTTAAGGCACGTAGTTTGTTTATTTTGTTTTGTTTTGTTTTGTTTTGAACGTGACATTATGATCTCAAGCACGGCCACTAGGATCGAGCCGCACGAGGTGTCGTTGGAAGCATATTCTTTTATAGAGTTGTGAAGAATGATCGGGGTGATGGATTCCAAGATATTGCATGTCGATATATATAGGGCCCCAAAAAATACTGAAAATTATTTGTATGAGCGTGGCAATGCGGCAGGGGCGTAGTAGTACCTAAAATAAGACCTAAATCACCTGCGAAATATCCTGATTCCTGAACATTGGCTTGGGCCTTACTGTACTCGTAAGGAACATTCCAAGAATTTCACTTCTAAAATTTAGAAATAACATGCAGATTCTGTCACGATACACGTGGCGTCCACCCATTGGTTTCACCCATCGCAATGACAGCAAGCCAAAAGCAACAAGGGCAGTCCAAGCACCCTCATTCCAGCTACCAGCCACCCTCATTCTTCCCGCCTGCTGGCCCACTCGTTTGCAGAGCGTGCTCCGGAGTTGGGGTTCAATCGATCGATCGCAAGAGCGAGCGGCGATGGCGTTTCCATGGAAGATGTTGCTGGGACCGGCGATGCTGATGGGCTTGAAGGCGGCCAACATTGACTACAACGTGCCCGCCAACTTGATGGTGATTCGCATCATGTACGCCGTCGCGCAGCTTGGAATCTTTGCGGGATTGTTCCTCATTTACCAGCGCATCGCCCAATTCGGCGATGAAAAAAAGACTGTCAAAGTCAAGGTCCCTTCCATGACGTGAGGATCCCCCCTTCTTTCCCCCTTGTATGTTTTCCCAATTAAGGTTTCCATGATCGGCCCTCACTTCTTTATGGTTGAAGAGATCTCATATTGTCGAAAAGAAAAACAGTGTAGTCTTTTCTGGTTACGAGTGGCTCATGAATCTTCTTCAGTATTTTTAGCGAGAGATTTTTTTGGTGATGGATTATCTTCGGTCTTACTTTTAGGCAAGGGTTCTTTGCGTTGTAGCCTTTTTAGGTTTATTCTTACCTCTTGAATGAGGCAATCTTATTCTGCTACCACAGCCTTATGTGTTAGAAGTATCAAGGAGAAAAGAGGTTCTTTGCTGGTAGATCATCTTTGTTTTCCTTCTCAGAATTGGTTTTTTGCATTGTAGGTCTTGTAGGTTCACCCTCACCTCTTGATTGAGCCAATTGTATACTTTCACTGTGACGTTATTTGTTTAGATCTTACCAGATTGTTATACTTACACTGTAGAAGTGAAATAAACGGAAAGTTGTAGATGATGAATTGGGGTCGATGTTCTTTATTGTGATGTAGGGGCGGACCTGTGGAGGAGAAGGTGATGACTCACAAGGAGTACGATATGTTTGAGATTCAGAAACTGGCCAAGAGCTTCGCAATGGTTAGCTGATTCCTGTTGCTAATTTTTCGTCTCATGAATGGATCTTATCTTTACTCAAAGTTATTAGTGTGAAGTTGAGGAAACCTTTTGCCAATCATGGGTAACGTTAAATCAATGGGCATGCAGTGCTGATTCGATGCCCAATTTAAAATCCATCGTTTTATTTTCCATTCAAAGAATTGGATACCATCAGCATCATGTCAGTTGCAATCGAATTAGAGATTACATGCACATCAAGAGCTTCATTGGATTTCTTTTAGGACGGCTACTTTTGCATTTGACAGAATTTGCTTCTTTGTAGATGGAATCTTAAATACAAGCACTAATGTTCCTCTTCTGTATGCAGAGAGCCGCAATGACCATCGGAATCCATGTGTACATGGCAGTAGTTCCCGCACTTCTTTTACAAATGAGTGCGTCTTCACATTTCCTTACATATGTAGTCTTCAATTCATACAGTATTGTAGATACGTAATCGAAGTAAATTTCTCACTGACAAAGACCTTGTTTGCAGTCACTGAACCCATCACCTTACACGATCATGCTCTTTTCCAATTATACCTTCTGAAGAAGGATCCCAGCAAGGATGAGAAATTGAAGCGGCCGTTCCCCGTCGACTCACCCATGGCCAAGTAAGTGCAGTAACCTCTTCATTTCCAGTAATCAGAGTACCTTGCCACTCCAAAGTGTTCAAAAGCTTTTTGATGCGATTAATCAATGGTGATTTTTTTTTATAATCATTTCATTTCATTGTACGGGAATGTAAGGTTAAATTGATAGATAAGAAAGCAACAACTAGTCTCTTAGACAAATGATATGTTGTGTTAACGCAACCCAACTTTTGGACCGAAAAATCGAAATCTTAAATTCAAGAAACGGATGTGAGGAGCTTCGTGCCTTCATAGAAGGCTATGCAACTCACTCTACATTGCATATGCCATGCGGATGTAGCTCGTTACTTTGGGCTTAGTATTGTCGGTATAAGTTAACTCTGGATTGAATCCTTGCAAACAGATTTGAGGCCATGAAGAAAGATTTAGCGGTAGAGGAGAGGAAGAAAGACGATGGCGACAGCGAACCCCAGCCGACAATTGAAGACACGGCGACCACTACGGCAACGAAAAACGTGTCGAGGGCAGAGAGAAGACCAGAAAGATGCGTAGATAGCGATGACGAGTAGCCACTTAGCAGGGGCAGGTTTTTGTACATTCTTGACTGTGTCAGTGTTGATGATGCTCTGAGCTTGTGGATGTACGTGAAGCTTTAGTTACAAAATCTATAATGTCTCTGTGGCTTCGTCAGTAGATGCTAATATTGAGCATAAATTTTCGGCATGTTTGTTACTTACAGGTAGCATTAAAGTTTTGTAGACTTCCAGATTTTTCATCATATATAATATAAAACACTGAGTTCTGGACTCCTGGCTCGTTTTTTGCAACTTGTTGTTAGAGTAGAAGCATCCATATCAGGACACCCCTATATCTCGACACACCCTTTTTCTGGATTTACTCACTTGTTTTCTAGATTACTCCACCCATGCAAGTACCTTATGTGTACATATGTAGTGTTCGATTATGAATGAAGCTATACTAAGCCCTTTGGGGGGATACTATGTCAAGTATCTTCAAGGCACTAGTAACTAGGCTAGAAACTAGCGTAGTTATAGTGTCCACCCTCGAGAGGGGGAAGTAGTATTGTTCCAATTTCCCCTTGTCCGGTGGCCATCGGGATATTAGCATTACGAACGGACACTTCATTCACGCCGGCCCCCTTAGAAAGGGACTGGAGTTTCTATCTATCTATCTGAAGCTATACTAGGCTTGTGTAAAATCTGCATTTTATTATCTAAGTAAGTGCTCAAAATATCACAAAAATGTGGAATGATCGTTTTTTCTATTTGCTAATTCCAAAAAATAGAAGACCACACGTGTCATCACTCCAAAAATTCATCACTCCACGAATTGACGGATGACGGAGGATGACATTGCAGCCCACCATAGCTAATTGCTGTTGCAATGGAGATGTGCGCATGGTAGAGAAAAGTTTGTTTGACATGCAAATTCTCCGAACTTCTTTGGATTGTGAAAGATTTGCTCAAAGATCATAGTAGACCTGATAGTGAGCTAGATAGTGAAGAATTTTTAAAATCAATCTTTATGGAATACCATAATTATCGAGTGGCTTCGGTACATTGATTTCTATTATACTTTGGAGGATGTAAGCGGTGATTGCAACTTGTAGATAGTGTGTTAATTATTTGTGATAATCAATATTCATCTTATTGATGAATGTGTAAATATATGCTCGGAGACTCGGTTGCAATTTTGATGCACTTTACGGGATCATTTTTGAGTGCACAGGAGTTTTTCAAAAAATTTGGGAAAACTGCTTAATTCGTAAATCATCTGGAGGGTACTGTACAGTGGGGTACAGAAATAATTCGAACTGCATTTGAAGGCATTTTTTGAAGAAACTTCGAAATGTGCCTGTATACTCAAAAATGATCGGAATTGCAATCCGTGAAATGCGTTGGAACCACGTCAGAGTGTTTTACACTATCATTGCAAAAAATTGCTTCTTTTTGTAAAATTGTTCAAAGAATTAAAACTCTACATGTTCCATCCACAATTGACCACTGGCGCTTTGTGCTTCAATTACAATGTTCATTTTCACTTGCAAAATTGATATGAGCGCCATAAGTTGTTCTTTAGATACTTGAGCTCATGCTTATTGAATCATTGATATGTTCCTTGTTTGTTTCTTGGGTAAGAGGAATGTCTTAGAATGTGCTTGTGACTAGTCAATTTTTCTCAAAACTTTGTGAAGCCATTCACACCACTAGAAATGTCCTACAAGGACTTAATGGATGGTTCGATAAAGTTAGGGTGATTACTCTCATAAGCTCATTGCCAGACTAAAATTCTTTTAGCATTCTCGCCGAGTTTAAATCAAAGTTCAATTTCCCACCTTAAGTGTTGATTGCAAACCTATCACAAAACTACTCCAACTCAAAAGTTTAGAGGGAGCAAGTATTTTGGAACATTCAGCAATGAGCTCAAGTATATAAAGAACAACTTATGGCATTCATATCAACTTTGCAAGTGAAAATGAACATTGTAATTGAAGCACAAAGTGACAGTGGTCAATTGTGGATGGAACATGTAGAGTTTTAGTTCTTTGAACAATTTTACAAAAAAGAAGCAATTTTTTGCAATGATAGTGTAAAACACTCTGACGTGGTTCGAATGCCTTTTACGGATTGCAATTCCGATCATTTTTGAGTATTTAGGCACATTTCAAAGTTTTTTCAAAAACTGCCTTCAAATGCAGTTCGAATTATTTCTGTACCCGACTGTACAGTACAGTCTTCAGAATTTCCAGCCAGTTTCTAAAGCATAGTTCAGTCACCCTCCAAAAAGTGAATGGGAGTAAACTCAAATTTCTGGCGAGAAAAAAGGCCAACTCCGTGAATCTGGATTCAAATTGTGACCGAACACCACATCTAGAGCAAACTCCACATACAAAAATGTACACAATCGGTAAGACACAATCTATCAAACGCAAAAGCAGACTCCAATAGCTGCATGTGACCAAAGGTTACGTACTGAACCGTGTACATAAATTAATGGAAAACTCAAGGTGCGGCTAGCAGCTACCTAATCATTACAAGCCCTCAAAGGAACAGGTTACTCCTGCTTTGAAGAGGTTTCTCTATTCTATCAATCTATCTACGCAGTGTGATCTCGGTCACGACTGCCATGACCGGGTAAGCCAAGATTTCCCAATCCTAAAGGTAGAGAGCCACCTGAACTATGGCTCTGATGATTGTGTGAGCATGTTGACGAGTGTACATGATGGTTTCTCAACCCATTGGTTACACTGCTTGAGCTTACCCCTGGCACTCCACCTAAGCTCGCACCCACTGCACCTGCCGGTACCGACCTGAAAGCAAAAACTCCAAAAATAAAAAAACTCGCCCAAGGTAACATGCTCAGAAACGGAGTAGATTTCAATCGAACCAAGTTTTCATGGAGTGGTCAAAGGGATTCTTTTTTGGGAGAATGTGCAAACTTTGTGGGAGAGCAGTGATGAAGTTTTTCAAACTTTTCTTTGTTTAGTTATGGATACTGGGAAGGTGATGTCATAGGTGTGATCAAGCATTTGAGGATGAACTTGAAGGCTGATGGGAAAATTAGCCTACTGCTCGGTTTCTGGTGCTGCTCGGAATATGAGCAGGTTCCTTCAGAAGATGAAAGATGTTGCTCGATGAAGATTGAATACATATTTCAGAATGAAAAGTTGAATGATATTAGTGAATAACTGCGAAATTCCGTTTAAACCAGAGCTGGTTAAGAGTCATACCTGTCGCCCATTTGCACAACTCCTCCATGTTGCTGAATGGGCTCCCAAGGCACCTCTATGTCTTCATTGTAGCCGTTCAAAAGAAAATCGGCACAGTTTTTACGGCACCCAGAGTCATATGGATTACGAAATCGACCATCGGCGCCCTTCAGGTAGCCATAACGCAAAGAGTTTGCCATCTCGTTGGTGGTTATATTCCGTGCAATCTGTACACAAGGAAACAACAATGGTTATTAAGATAAACGATGTCATTAACTTCAGCCGGAAATAAATTATTGGATGGTTGAGGAGATCCACTTTTGGGACGATGTCTGTACCTGCATGGCTTGCATTCCGGTTAACATTCCAGCGCCAAGTAGAAGGAATATATCTCCAATCATAAATGCAAGTGCACCACTATGGAACAATGCGACATGACGAAGAAAGTTCCCGGTACCCGATGGTGCTGCAGGGTCAAGCCATAATCCTGTGCCAACCAAAAAGCAACGACAGTTAAATGCCGAACTCCACAGTTATATAGGGTGATGCTAATAGAATCATCACCATAGGTTGTACTTCGATTTTAAATACTTCGAGATCATAACATTCGGCACTATGAGAGGCGACGAGTCTTACGGTGGAGAGTTACACAGGCTGCAATGATCATAGCTGCAACCTCCAAACACAGAAAAATGAAGAAATCCCACTTGTTGTTCTAGAAAAAAAAAAAGGTGACAAGAAGATCATCAGTTTGTCAGTTCTAGCATTCATAAGGAGGAAATAACAACGATCTGACGAGAATATCACATCCACAAAGAGATACGTCAAACGAGTGGCACGTTTGGAGTCCAGGAAGCATTGCAAAGCAAGAGATTTGATCGAGATCCAGATGCATACCTTTCCAACACAATTGGAAATCCAAGGACAGTGATGGTCAAACTGATCTACACAGCGATTGCACGAAGAGCAGTGCTTGGATCGCAACGGCCGCACAATCTGCAATACAAGCAAAGATGAATGAAGGCTTCAATAGATGCACAAATGACCAAATACTTTAATTGTTTAAATGTGTGGATATTATTTACACTTTATACTCGCCATTCGTATTACATACGTGGAAAAAAAACAATGTGAAGAAGATCAAAAAAGAAAAAAAGGGAGCTGTCGAACCTTGCAAGTGGGGCACAACTGCGCCCAGTAACCTGCCCACAAAGCTGGACTGCTCAAATCCCTTTTCAAAAGAGGCTCCTGTAAAGTAAGATAAACATAAGACTTTCGCACCTTGCTCTAATAAAAAGACTTGATCCTCATGTCCAGTCAAGAGGCAGACTTACCTGAAGTTGATAAAGTAGCTAATTCTACGATAAGCTGTGGTAACGTATCAGACATTAATGGACGCTAGCTATGTTATACGGAATCCAGTTCTAACATTATGCCGACTTTATGTGTTTTCGACCGAATGAACCCAAATTGTCTAGGGACCAAGTGTTAGAGCTGTGACAATAAATATAAGAACTCGTCCACCTACCTGGTGATTTGTCTCTCTCGGCAAGGTCTGTCCCCCACGCATGGGAGAAATATACCCTGGATCCTTACTGCAATTCACATAACCACCAAGAAAGTCAAAACCTAGGGGTACCAGTGTGAACTATAGGGGCAGGAATATAAACCTTCGGAGAGACCTGATGATGTAAAAATGATTGGAGAGAGAACTACTTGCTTTCTAGGTTTCAAATTACGAACAATGAACCAGCACAATAGAAGAAAATATCCATCTCCTCTCTCTTGGAATCCACCAATTCCCCAGAATGAATAGATACGTCCGTGATAGTACCGGACATTCTAAAAGATATCTGAAAGAAGTGCAAACCTGGTGCAACGAAAAAGAAGAAAAAGACCACTGCTCGCCAATATGACCACCAAGCAAGCCCAAAATCCATCTCCAGCAGTTATTGTCAACAATGTACTTGCTGTCACATAAAAAAGAAGACACAGAACAAGTCTCGTCATGCTTTGATGTTTCAGTTAGTTCTGCATAAACTTTGCGATAGCATCGCCAAGCACAGTTACAGATAAGTCAGCGAAAGAGGTTCTTTATTTCCCGAAATATTCTGCTGAACAGGATGCAGTTATCGAAGGGGAAGAGTACGTACATGCAATCACAGAGTTGATAAAAATTAGGAGCAGGCCGATAATTATAGCCCACAAGACAGGTGCTAATCCAAGCTTCGCAAACTTGCCCATTTTACCTCTGTCGTCCCACCGATTGGTGAAAATTCTTTTGGCATTTGTCTGCACCCAACGATTCCACGAGACCAATTATCAGATCGAAAAGTGAGAATTTAAGCTTACCGAAACTGAACTAAAACGAGATGGCTAAGTCACGGATAGATCAACTTCAAGAGTTGTAGAAGCTTGTCTTCCTCAGACAAAGATACGAATATACAACTTCGCATGATCAAAGACCAATTCCCAACCTATCATAACTACCTACAATTATTGGACATAAAACAACTATACAACATAGATTCAAACGTCCACCTCGTTCAGCACGCATTCCTTACCAGAAATAAAGCCACATGACGGTGCCCTTTGTCAGAGGCCAGCTTTGCAGGAGTGCACCCGGTAGACTCCTTGGCCATCAAATCATCTAAGGTGCCAGCCTGTACCAACACAGTGCAAGCTTCCAAATTACCTCGGATTGCTGCCCAGTGCAGCGGTGTGCATCCTGCTAGAAAAAGTCACACCATCAACTTAGAGAATACAAGTGGTTGCATTATAGCCACCAGCACTAACAAGAGCAAGGGTCAGCACAATTCAAGGTTGAGCTTGACAAGAGCAGTGCAATGGGGAAACGAAACAGAAAAGACAACAGAGTTCACAACTGAAAGCAAACCTTGAGTTATGTGTATAAGTTCCAAATTGAAAATTCACAAAACTTGCAGTCTGCACAGACTGGCCCAAATGCATACCTTCTTTATCTGCTCGATTCAAGGAGGCATCCATAAAAAGTAGCAACCGGATACAATCCGCAAACCCCTTATAGGAAGCCCTGCCGAGCAAGACAGCTTTCATTAGAATGTTTAAATTACGGCAAACTAACACAGAGTCTTCCACAAACACCTACTAATACTAGTGCTCCAGACGGATGCTGTGATTGCATGTTGAATCAAAAGATGAGCAGATCATGGCTACCAGTGGAGGGGGCTGCGGCCGTCATGGTCAGGAGGGTCCACTTCTGCGCCCCATTTGGTGACAATATGGTAAAGCAAGGCGGTGTGTCCATATTGCGCGGCCACGTGAGACGTCTAAAGGTCAAGCGGAAGATAGCTCAGAATAATTGAAAAATGGAATTGTTGACGAGAAAATAGGAACTGTTTACAGTGATAAGTGAAATACAGCAATCGCTTACAAAAGCCACAGCCAAACAGCAAAGCAAGAGTAAAGAATTGCGTACTCGATATCCGTGTGAATCTGCATACTCAATGCGAGCCCCACTTTGCAGCAGCAACTCTGCTACCTGTATTGACCCACGCACCGCTGTCCAGTGCAAAGCAGTCTGTCCTGTAAAATCGATAGCGTTCACGTCTGCTCCTTGCTGCATACCAAAGTTTCTCGTGAGATGATAAATACGAGTCTCAACTGTAACCGCCTTCAAGCGAAACGTAGAGCAATTGCTGAGTCAAAATGCTCAACCCTACATCATGCAGTGAACAGCTTAAGAACTCCTAGGGCTTTCCCCGACTTCCCTTCCAGTCTCCCTGGTAGCGGAAAAGCCACCAAATTCATTGAACTTGGCAATAATCACCCTTGAATCCTGTCCTACAATACTACATCCTAAGTCTTCAGATACAATCGCCATACCTTAGGGTATGCCATACTGTCAAAATAGTCCGATTACGCGATGCAAATACCTCGAGAACAATTATTTCAACTCAGAGAGTTCAAAGTGGCAGAAACAGCTGCAATTTCAGCTCTTCCTAGGCAATAGAAAACCTTAAAGGGGTAACATGCGCCATAGCGACAGGAACTGATCATCGTACCCCTAAAAGCTCAAAAAAAATCTTCCGACAATTACAGAGACGAGAATGCTCTGAAGCATACCTCAATAAGATATTGAGCAGCTGCTGTTCGATTATTCAACGCACACCATTGCAAAGCAAAGTAGCCACCGGAGTCGGGCTCCAGCACAGAGCAACCCTTGTCCTCCACCAACCTCTGGAGCTTGTCAACATCCCCATATGCAGCAGCAGTGTAGACATCATCCCGCTTCTGCCCTTCGTCACCGGACGAGGAAACCTCTCCATTCTGCAGCTGCTGCTGCTGCTGTCGAGGAGTTCCGCCTTCCGCTACTATCTCAATTTCCGACGCCATCGCGCGCTTAATTTAAAAAACCCCCCGTCCTCCCAAACCTTTCCTACTCCGACTCATCCATATTCAACAAATAATTCTCCCTGCTTCATCCACCATCCCTAGATCGTACACACTCCCACCTCCAATTCTCACTAAAGTAAAAGCCCTAAATGAACAGTAAACACGCGAGTACCGATTCTAGCAGAGTGAGAAGACTGAGAATGGCGAATATCGAAAAGAATATTGGAAAAGGGAGCGGAATCTAGCACATTGCCTGCATTGCGAGGAAAGGGGAGGAAGCTGGGCACCGAAACGCGGAGGGATGGAGGGAAAAAAAAATCCTCCGAACAAAAAAAAAAAAAAAAAAAAAAAACAAGCTCTGGCTCTACGACACGAAAGTTCCTCTGCGAAACCCCAACATTTTAGGGTTTCGGGACAAAAACATATGGGCATTGACTAACGCCTTTGGGGGACGACAGCTTCCACGTCAGCGCGCTGACTTGGCACCGCAATGTTCCCCTATTTTGGGATTTGAGAAACGCGGGAAAGCATTATTGATATGGGATGCTTCATTCATTGGCTCCGTGCTTCAAGATGAGACGTCTAATTCTTGATTTTGTCATTTTCATTCGTATTTGGTTGTTGTAAATAGTTATTAAATAATGATGTGACTTTTTTTTGTAACAAAGAATTTTTTAAAAGAAAACATGATTGTGTTTTCTTTTAGAATAACTTCAAACACACATTAGTTATACTTTGGTGATGGAGCATTGCATGATGGATGTTCGATACACATTTGTAGAAGAAACTCTAAGTATGTCTTTTTTGTTCATAAAAGAGAATAATAAGAACTCCTAAACAAAAAATTGGGTCACATTTGTCACTGCATATGGATACCTGGAGGTCATAACACCAATAGTCGGACTACTTAATGCCCATCGGAATGATAACAGACCTGTTGTTCGCAAAAAAGGCTGTGAGATACCCATGGAAGGAGTTCAAGAACCCTTAGTTGAATATAATGATAAGTACCATGCCGACATATATGGGTAATAAGACCCACAACCTCCTCATTGAGGACCTCAACTACAAAGCCGAGGTTGGTCGTACATTGTTTATAACATTTACTATGATATACACATGATGATTTGAAATCAATTCCAATTACACTCCCAATGATAGAGATTATCAATCAAAGCATTATCATTGTTAATCACTTAACTTGAAAATGAATTCTTGAAGTTTCTTCAAAATTTACATGTTATAAAAGACACTTCTAATAAGTAAACCAACAGGATGTAAGTGAATAAATGCTTGCTATTAACATATTAAGGTCTAAATAGGTACATGTATCTAGAATAATGCATTTGTCTTCAATTTGGTTGATTTGACCATTGGTTGTAAGCAAGACCTTTAGACTTTGTTATAAAAAAGTCACATCTTTATTTAGTAACCAAGAGCATTTGGACATGTCATTATTTATGTTCTTGGACTGCATTCCGATGAAAGTGATTATGCAAATGATCCAATACTCCCACTCATACTAAAGATTTTAGCGTGAATCACATTACTACTACATCGCACTCATTCTCATAGCTAGTATGGAAAAGAATTAACGCCAAGCTGGGAGCGGAGAAGGGTAAAGCATAACCTCTCCATAAGCCGCTTAAGCGAAAATATCTGCAAGTTGGTGTTGAGATGGAACAAAGGTGATGGTAATGTAGCAATTAGCCTGATGCTCACTTATAACATGAGAAGGAACATCAATGTTTTCGTAAGTTAATGATGCTCAGAGTTGGGCACAAACAAATTGTTGGCTTGTTGTAAGAGTAAAATACCATTAGAGTGGCCTCTTGAAAACGAAGTTGTTGAAGTAAAGGACAGTCCCTAAGGACCTCCTTTGTACGAGAGCAACAAGGTACTCCGCCTCAGTAGTGGATTAAGCAGCATACTGTTCCTTAGGAGAGAGCCATGTGATATGTCTAAAGTTCAACTTGAGTAAGACTCCATTGATGGACTTGCAATCTTCAAGGTCCATCGCATAGAAGACATCACAATATGATGTAAGATGATGATTTGAAGCCGAAGGACCAAAGGAAATACAATATGATTTGGTGCCTTTGAAGCAGTACAAAATCTTCTTAAAAGGTATACGATGGGAAGTTGAAGGTTGATGTGCAAAACGAGGAGTGTTGGCGATAGCAAAAGATATGTCAGTGCGTGTCCGTGCGATGGAAAAGTTGTGGTGTCAAATAGGGACTTATAAGGAAAAGTGATCGACGATGCAGTTGATGCGTCATGATCCATGTGAAGTGACAAACAAACATTTGGATCTCGAGGAACCTGAACAATATGAGAGTGTTCAAAAGCTATTTGACGAGGAGACGTTTTATGTTGCGAGTCTAGTCCAGAAAGATAGCTCAAAGTTCACGTTGGCGAGAGATTTGAGAACCAACGAAAGTATCACAATCGGCAACACAAATGGTGAAGACATGTTTCATTTCCTGCAAAATAGAAGTAAAAAGAGTTAAACTTGTAGAATCAAGGAGGTTATCATCTACAAAAATGGCAAAGACAAGGATCAGCTTAGTTGTAGGATATAAACGCACAGATCTTGAGCGATGGCCACAAGGACATGCAAAGAAGAGGAGAAGAGGAGAGAACTGTTTGTTCTGAACCCGGGAAGCTTCACATATGCCATACATGGATTTCTTGAGGCGGCAGACATACTTCGGGTGTGTAGCATCTTCAAAATAAGGCATCACTAAGATGTAAAGTTCTTTGTTAAGAGGGCCATGGAGAAAATGATAAAAAGTGTACACAAGTGTATATACAACCTCGACCCTAAATACTAATGATACATGTTTGAAATGCATCATACTTTGGACAGTGATGGAGCTCATACATCAATCCACGTAATTGTGCTTTAACCCTTAAAGGTCCCTTGGGGATAGTATGTACGGTGGCGTATAATTGAGATTTGCTACCAACAAGAAACTCTATATTGAGATCTTAAAAGCTTAGTAGAACCGCATGGATTTATATGTCAACTTGTTCTTTGAACTCAAATCTATTAAAGGTGTGCACTCATTCCAATACAAACAAAATACGCTGTATTCTAGCAACCAAAATATGGTTGTTCAGACCTTTAAGGGTTAAGTAAAGAACCTCAATTCCGTTAAAATGAAGTTATTCCGCTAAAATGGCGCTTTTTGGGGTGCTTAAAATGAAAAAAATGATGCTGGTTTTTGTCGAGTTTTGATATGATAGGGTAAATATTTCTTAACGGCTGTTCAAAAACAACAATGTTTCTGAACGGCCGTTCAGAAATATTGCCCTTTTACTGTGTCCAAAGGTCAAAAATCATAAAAATGTGTGATATTACAGAAATTTTGGTGATATTACAGAAATTTTGGTGATATTACGGAGTACATGTGTGATATTAATAAACATGCCATTTTGTAGGCATAAATACTTCTGAACTTCAGTTCAAAAATATGCTTGTAAAATGGCTCGTTTGCACAATATGGCACTTTAGATCCGCTAAAATGGCACATGGAATATTGTCATTTTAACGGAATTGAGGTTAAAGGAACGTCATAGCGAAAAGTATTGCAACCAATATCAGTGCATAGAATCTTGATGCCTTTGTTGGCAACACGAGAGACAAAGAACAAGTTTGTATCAAACCCCGGAATGTAAAGAACAACTTTAAGTATACCACTCGGCCATTCATTAATAACAAACCGTTCAGTCACGATGTTTCCAATACCCGTTGCGTAGATTGGAGTCTCAAAAATACCTTTGATAGGCCAATGATTTTTTAGAATGTTAGTGAACGTTTTAAACCAATTGTGATGCCCTATCATGTCGCTAGTGGCAATACTATTGACATACCACAGAGAACAGAGAAGCAACAGAAGCGGAATTAATACTAGCCAAGAAGGCTATAGAAGTGGACTCATAGACGATGTAGATGAAGCATTAAAATCTTCTAAAGGAATGAAACAAGAAGCTAAGCGAGATTTATTTGCTCAACAACGTCAAGCACGTTAAAGATACTTTGACGATCTTAAACGTAACTCTTCTTGTCATAACTGTCTTGAACTTGGTCATTAGAAAGGCCAATGTACTCATTTATTTAAAACTAAGCGACTCCCTTTTAAATACTTTTGTTATGTCAATGAGAGTGTGAGCAACATCCTTGAGCTTCCTTCTTCTTTGAGAAGGTGCTAAGAGAGATTTAGTAATGTTCTATCAACCTCACTAATACTATGCCAAGCTTAGTTAAAATAGAAGAAATCTGGAGGGAGACTAGAAAGAACTTTCGACATGATGGCATCTTTCTCAAATGCTTTGTTAGGATCAAGCTCACAAAGCTCATCATTAACGTTGTTAATGTTAGATAAGAAAGAGCGAATGCCTTTTCCAAGAGAAGGCTTAAGTTCAAAGAAATGTTTATGAAGACTGTGGCCTCACTGAGTCGCGCACTTGGCATAATGTAGAATTAGTTGTACCCACACTTGACAAGCCAAGCGTACTCCTAGCAAAGGAGGAAGATATTTGCAATCCATAGTTTGAACTAAAATATCAATTGCTTGTTGATCCCTTTGAAGCCAAGATTGGCGAACATTGAAGTTAAGGAATGCGTCAAACAACTCTTTATCTTCTATGATGTCAAGCAAATTTGTGGATCAAAAAATGAATTAGACCTCAAACTTCCAAGGTGTTAAGATACTCTCCAGCGCAAGGTGTCACTATAATAGGAGTAGTATCAAGACATATGGATACTATAGAAGATACAACAATTGTAGCTGGAGGACGAGCGCGTGGAGATTTGGACGTAGAAGTAGCCATGACTCTCTATTTAAAAGAAAAAACTTTAATCAAAAGGAACAACACTATTTTTTTAGTGAAGAGGAGGAAACATAGAGCAATGTTTAATGAGTAGAAGCAAAGCAATAATAATGAGCAGAAGAGGAGTGATAATAACGAGTAGAAGCGGAGGGCTAATAATGAAGAGAAGCATAAGCGGGGAGAGCGTTTTACATGAAAGGAAACAAGCAAGAAGATCAAGAATAGGAGCAAGAAAGATATACCTTAGCCTAGGGCGAAGCAGAACAAGAAAGAGAAATTTGAATTTCTTCGGAGCTAATTAACACGCATGTAGTAAACAAAAGTGTGACTGAGCATGTGACATTGGAGGGTCGCACATGAAAGATGTAAGCATGGGAAAGACGTAAGCATGAGACAGAAAGAAGCTGCTAGATCGAGATAAGGTTCTTATTGATTGGAGTTGCTTATATAGCCTTGATAGAAGAGGTTATGTTCTTGGACTGCATTCAGATCAAAATGATTAACGAAATCATCCAATAGCTGCTACTAGACTTACTAAAATCACTTGGCATCATTGTAAATTGTAAGAATTTGGTTGAACAACGTTGGAGTCTTAGTTGCATATCCACTATGTCTCCCATAATCATAAAACCTTAAATATGTAATAGTAATAGCTTGCATAATTCTAAGGCTATCATGTGGAAGGGAATACTTACGTTCCTCCTTTGGGTGTATATATGCGAAAAAGTTGTGAATTGACCGACTCGATCATCAAGCGAGTGATTTCTTTTAAGCTTGTTTTGCATGAACTGTTTGAGTGTGAGTGATTCTTGAAATGAACTTTCTTGTTGAAAACTATAGACTTGGAGAAATACATTTATGAGTATATATTCTGAAAATAATTGTGTATCTTACACTCCTTCAAACTCAAAATGAGTGTCTCAGAGGGTTGACTCAAATCGAGGTAACTTTGTGGTTCCATGGAATAAGTTATACAGAGAAACATGTTGCCAAAAAACATTGTGCAGACATACAGTTCCAAGTGTTTTTGCGCACTATTCATTACATATGCTTTGCCTTTGAGTATTTACAACAGTATTCAACGCTTACAATGTACTTGGGAGCTCCGGAGCACTGTCTACTTGGACTGCGTCCTCGTGGAGCGGGACCTCTCAAGCTTGATAAACCTCGGCACCTCGGCATTCTGCTGGGCGGCGGCAACCGGCGGCGAGAAAACGCGCGAGAACAAGGGGATCGGTGACCGCGGCGGCGGTGTCGGTGACGGGAACGTCATGTCCAGCGGCAAGTCGTCGGAGTTGTTGGTCGATCGAAGCGGCGTCCGGCTCTCGGACCGCGGTAAGAAATCGGGCGCCATCATCACCAGGTCGCCTTCCTCACTCCCGCCCGAATTTTTCAATTCGTCTTCGTTCCCGCTTCTTCCCCTCCCGCCCATATTTTTAAATTCCTCAGGAGCTTCTACTCTAAGCGGCACTCTGCTCTCGGACCTCCTGAAGATCGGAGCTAAGGCGGTTTCTGCTGGAGCTGCTGCAGATTTAGTGTTGATGAATTTGACGTAGTTGTACCATCTGGTGGACATGAAGAATCCGAACGTGTTGAGCGTGCTGAGCACCATGAGGAGGATGTAGAAATAATTCAGTTGATTCTTGTTCAAGTTCGGATCGTTCAGCCAGCCTCCGTTGTGGCTTTTGGAGACCGCGTTTGTGAGCACGACGAGACCTCCGCTTTGGTAGAATCCAAAAGCCATGGCGAGAAGCGCAAGCCCGCCTCCCAAGCTCCGCATCTCCACTGGCATCTCTTGCCAGAAAAATTCGAAGCAGCCGACGTATGCGAATAGCTCGGCGCTTGACGCTAAAATCCACATCGGGAGCAGCCAGAAGATGCTTATTGGAACGAGATTTGTTAATCCATGGTGTCTTGCGGATCTTAGTCTTGCAGTTTCGATGACTGCACCGTAAGCCATAGCGAGGATTGACTGTATCAAGCCGAGGCCAATCCTTTGCAGATGCGTAATTCCATGGCTGTGATTGGTGTACTTGCGCATAAATGGCACGAACCACCGGTCGTAGATTGCTATTTCGACGAGGACGAACGCGACGGAGATCGCGGAAAGAGACGGCGGTGGAAAATTAAAGCTCTTTCCAATGGTGCGTTTCATCGTGTAGCCCTCTGCCACTGCCCAGGTTTGGATTTGCGCCACGACGATGTAGAGAAAGGACGCGATGAAGGCAATCGGGAAGCAGCGCATCATGGTTTTGAGCTCTTCCACTTGAGTGATGGTGCAGAGGCGCCATGGATTGACTTCGGTATTCGATTGCGCGCCTTTGTCTGCGTCGGTGACTATGGCTGCCTTGTCCAGGAATGTTAAGCCTTTCGTATGCGGGAGCGAGTAGTATCGTTTTAGCGTTGGTTGTCCTAGTACCTCGCCTTTGTTTGAGTTGAATCGCTTCAATGTTGGCTCTGCTGAGAGGGCACCGTTCTCGTGGTCGTGAACCTCAAAGAGCATCGCACTGTCCGATGGTGGTGGGATTCGTTTCTTCCTGGCTGCTGCTACTATCACCTGTGCGATTCGTGTGAGGGGAGAACCTTGAGGTTTCTTGTGTCGATAGTATCCCGCCCCCGTGACCAGGCACACGGTGGAGAGGAACATTGCTATTCCCATGATAGTGAAGCTCCAGAACCAGGAGACGCTTTCAGCGACGTAGACGACTACCATCATCGCGACCATGGCGCCCAGGCTCATGAAGAAGAAGAACCAGTTAAAGTAGCTCCGGATTTGTTTCTTCTCTTCTGGGTCTTCGATGTCGAACTGATCGGCACCGAGAGTTAAGAGGCATGGTCGTAGACAACCTGCACCCAGCGCTACCATGTAGAGCGCGAACATGAATGCTATGAATCCTCCCGACTTTTCCAACGAGGGGCAGCTGTGGTCTGTTGCTGAGCAGGTAGGTCCCAAATTCCCCACTCTCACTGAAATTATCATCAGAGCTAGCCCCTGACACCACGCACACCACTTCTATGAGCAAGCCCAGGACAAGTGCCGATCACTCATCGGACGTTATACATAGATGAAGAAAGAAAGAAGCGGTTGGGAACGCATACCAGCAATTCCGTGATGGCAGAAATGAGGGATGTCCAGAAGCGTCCTAAATAAGCATCGGAGATGAAGCCTCCGAAGAGCGACGTGATAAAGGAAGTGCCCCAATAGATGTTGTTGTGTATGGCAGCTCTCGAAAGAGGCAAGTGTAGGGGTCCGGACAGGTATGAGAAAAGAATGAAGGCTGTACCAACACTCGCTACGCTCTCGAACATCACGGCTCCTGCCACAGGAACCCGACGTCAGATTTGAGCTCTAGGGCGACAGACAGAGCGTGCTTACAGTGAAACCTGAGCGGTTGAGAGAGATACTTGTGCGCTTACCAAAGATAAGTGATGCAGTTTTCCATCCGCCCGTCTTGGTCTTGGAAACAGGCCTTCCTTTCAGATCGACAGAGCCATCACCCACTGTCAAATCGTCACCCTCCGTGGTTTTGGCATGAGGAGCTTCATTGTACTCACCGTCAACACTTCCCACATCCAGCCCCTAAAAGGCTCAAACTCAATTATCCATGGTCAAGGAAGTTCACATTCACTACAATCACTCTAGTGAAGACAAACTGACTGAGAAGACGTCGTTCCGGGACAAGCATCGGAGCTGACCAGCACAAATTCTCTCAACTTACAGTAGATGCTCTGCTTCAGCAATTATTATGCACCTTCAGCTTTTCCTCGGAGGATTAATCACCACCTACCTTTCTGCTCATGAATGGCAACACTCCGCAAGCAGCACCACAGAAGGCCATAACTTTTGGCACCAATCAATCAATCAAACTGAATCTGAATCAGCTCTTCAACTCCTTGAAGAGCTAGGCTTCAGCCGAGGAACTCGCTGGACTTCTCTGCGGCTCCCAGGCGCCATGCGCACTGAATCTCTGCAGACTGAAATTTGGAATCACAAGGTAAGATCAGTTGCGACCTCGCATCAATTTCACAAACAACAGCCTGTATGCACTGTATGCACTGTATGCACAAACAACCACCTATATGCAGTAGAAAGATCAAAATCTGAAGCAGTGTTTCGACTCTATTCAGCTCAAATGGTCAATTTTAATCGTGAGCGCAGTTAAATCACTCAACGAAGTATCACGAAGTAGGTGTGACCGCAATTGTTACGGTTCACTCACTCTGGAGTCCCGCTTCCATATCAATCTTGTCCATGACCTCCTTCAGGTCTTCTTATAGTCGTTGGGTGAATATCTTACCTATTGTCTGAGCAAGAGCAGGTTCTCCCGAGTCCACATCACCAGCTTTGGTCAACCTTTCGGTACCGGTGAGAATACTCGTGAGAAAAGTATTAAGGCCAGCGGTCAGGAGGCTCTGAATAAAAATTTTGGAGTAATCCAAATCAAAGTCACTGGTGCTTCTCCTTGTCCACGTTGACTTAATTATTCGTAATTGTCATACTCATTGATGTGGTGGTAGTAGGTGACTGGGAGCTGTCCTGACAAATCGAGGGCCCCTAACCTCCAGGTTATGATTCATGCGGTGAGGGACTGACTGAACTACCGGTTTACCGCTAGTTGAGTCCTGGATTTCATCATGCGGCACTAACTTACGTCTTCAAATAACATGATTACGCAGTGCCGGCTTTGAGTGATGGAATGTGTCTTGTAACATTCCTTGCCAGAGGTCATTCATGCTATTGTATCCAAGAAAAGATGTAGGAAAATCTTCTGCGTGAGCAACCAGTAACACCAAATTTCTGCTGGAGCTCAGGGAACTTGGGGCCATGTCTGGTTGTCAACTGCTCATGATCATGGGTGGCATTTCGGAGGTTCATAAATAATTCTCAGAGCTGTCCGAATCCATCAGGAGCTGGCTCTGGTCCCATGTTTCCAACTTTCACAGGGGCCTGCCAGTACACAAAATTTCAGTTCGATATCTAACGATCTTTTTCATCTCTTACACAGTGTCCTGTGCAATAAGAAATAAAGTTCTCGGTAAATTTTTTGTAACTTGTAGAATTTTTGATCCGGAACTAAAATCTGAGATAATCAATCAGAAACACCATCGTTTGTACTTATGTTATAGTAAGAGAGAAATCTTTAAACCGATCAGTATGTTACTGCATTAGATTCTTTGCAGCTTTTCGAAAGTTGGAGATCTGAGATGCTAGAGCTGTTGTGTACGTGGTAAAACACTATAAGGGAAGCGGAGGGAGTTGGCCAGAAAGTCGAAGGGTGTTCCTTTGAGTACAATAATTTGAAGGCAGGCTCGAGTGAAATGTCAGAGACACTGTTGATAAGGTTCCTATTGCGCACTCGTTTTTTACACTCGGCAACAACAAAAAGGACACTGCGGAGACCATTTCTAGAAGACGCAGGCCCTGCCAAAACAGGTTATTGTAGTTTACAATTCTTACTACAAAAAATAATGATAATGCAGTAAAGCTGTAAGAATACAAGCACGATGTCACATGAATGTTTCAGCCTTTTACTGTCTGAGAATCTGATATGTCATACGTATGGCTCCTGTCAGTACAGCAAGATTTCATCTCATTTTGATTTGTGAGTATGTGCTTCCTGATGCAGATCAGTACACAGCAGAGTTGTTCTAATGGAATGCTACTGCTCGTGGGTAAGTACTTCGGAAGGACACAAGCAAAGTACATCTATCGATTTGGAAACAGGATCATAAAAAATGACCATATTAAATCTCCGATCGCTTTGAAATTTACAACAGAAACAACACAGTAAATCATTTGGATTCTGTATGATTAATTTTCACAGAGCTGCTTGAAATTGCAGACTGTTAAAATGTGTATGATTAAAAGGTTGAATTGCACAGGCTGCTGAAAGTGAAAGAAAAGATAGCGTTGAATTAGAGGAACTCAAGAATGATTTGATTGAGTTTGTAATCTGGCACATGTGAGACTGACCATTCATGGTATTGTTGCTGTACCTTATTGTGAGGGGCATAGGTAGTGGCATGGGTACAAGGTGATGCAGACGATAGAGGTGGTGATGCTGCCAGGTGATGATCAAGAGCTCCCAGTGACAAATCAGTCAGGTAAGGTAGGCTCCATTCTTGAGAGGGAGGTCAGGTATTGTCTCAGGTTTTGACTAATCTTCCACGTTTGGTGCACGTTGCTGTACATGGTATATACCCCTTTGTATTGACTTAAATATGGTCGGCTCATGCAAAGTGTTTATGCATAGATTGAGAATAAACTCATATAAATTTTCAAATTTGGCATTTCAAAAAAAGTAAGTGTACGGTACATACATATAGCACTAATCTTTGCCACACAGTTTCTTTGAATGTCTTGGTTCTTGATGTATTTTTCAAGCAATCAATACATTGTTTGGTTGTTTGATTTAGTGAATTTTTTGAATTTATTTTCTTCTTTTTCTCAAAAAAATAAAAATAAAAAATAAAAAGTGTATTCCAAGAGAGTAAATAGCCACTGTAGTTGGTATGTGATATTGGTGTGTAGCGTGGAAAAGAATCAATGCTCTGATGAGATTGAGATAGACAAGCCTATAAGCAAGCACTTGTTTCATTAGGGAACTCAAATCAAGAAGTTGGGTAATCATACAATATGTCATAGTTATAGTGAAAAAATTCTAACAATAAAATGTGATTGGTATGGTTTTGAATAGAGATAACAAACATAAGTAGGTTAGTGGTTATAAAACTGTTAAGAAATATTTGTCTTCTACAATACATGTACTGCTATTGGTCAACTACAATATTCCTTGATTGGCACCTGCCTCTCACTACTTGCTTTTTGGGGTTTTTAACATTTGACCTTGGGATGCTACTTGGATAAAATTTTGGATAAAACTTTGTCAATGAAAATGCTATACATGGGTGGTGAAAACTGAGAAGTGTGAGTGACAGTTGTAAGGAGGCAAATAATAACTTATAATACAGGTGGTTAGTAAGCTATCAAGTGTCAGTAAGTCAAGTGAGTACATTTGGAGGGGATGTCTAGGAGCAGGCAGTTCAGAATCCCATCACAAAAACATGACAAATCTCATGCTGATTCTAGTAGTACAATGTTTTAAAAAAATAGAGAATCAGGCAACACAGGCTAAGTCCTCATTTGAGTGATGGGTACAGTAAAAATTCTGGCAGGCCATGCAGATTGAACCAATCACTAGAATTGATATCACCACGAATTGCTGGATGGCAGGCTGTCCTTATGCATAATTGAGTGATTTGATAGTACTCTCTTCCTCCCAAGTTGTGGTGTAGCTGCTATTCAAACTTGCTCTCAATGGTGTGTTTTGATACAAGTAGAACAAAATTTCCTGTAGAAAACAGCAAGATCTTCAAATCAAAGAAAACCAAATCTCCCTTCTTGGGGCTCACAAGCAAGGACGATGTTCAATGAGGAGCTGTTTAATTGGACTTCTGCAACCATTATTCAGGTAGGCTGCAACAATTATTTTGTACAATTCTTCTTAACCTCATTTACTCAATTATTATAGTGTGTATAGAATTTCAAATATCAATGATGTCTTGGGTTCTGAAAGCATTTCATCCACTCATGTGTGCATGCCTTAAGGCTTTCACTGTTCCTAAAGTATCCACTATTGTAAAGGAGATATGTTGTATTTTTCATGTTCATACTGTACTAGCAGAGTCGGCGGAAAGTACTCCTGTGCATAAATGTCAAAAAAACGGGGATTCTTTTTTACAAATTTCTTAGAAATATTTTCTGTAATAAAGTATACAAAGACATCAACTTTCAAGCTGTAATCTTTCGTAAAATATCATAGAAGACAAAGAACTCCAATCATATCTTAAAACCATCGTGAAGAAAGTACTTAGTAGACCTACCCTCGGAGGTATACTCAAGATACTTTCCCACTACTGTAGTGATGAAAGAAGTTAGATCTTTACTTGAATATCCAATAGTTAAAAGCTCACATGGAAATGATCCAAGTGACTGTAAACCACCGTGTCAGATAATGCACGAAAGATACCCAAAGCAGATGAAAGCTCAATGATGAACTTTTCAACTTTTCTTTTTAGTACTCCATAGAAGTGGTTGCAAGTTGCTTGCACCCACTTCCAAAAAGAAAAAAAGATGAAATGACAAAACTCACAGGACCCTTTCTACTTTCAGCTGTAAAAAGAAAGGAACCAGGATATGATTGGTATTTCACACGCTTGGAACAGACTTGATATCATTGCAAATGGCTACCCAAGGTGCGCTTTAATTTTTTCCTCTCAAGCAACCATTAAGTAATTGCCAACACAATGGTCAAAAGCTGGTCAAATTTACAAAATTTTATCACTTTGGTCAGAAGACACGATGCTAAACTTTTAACACAATTTGCAATTTGTATTTTGCAGAACATTCCAAGTGCTTCACGACACATTTCTGACATCAAACTTTGCTTTAATGTGAACAAACATGCAGGAATGTTTGTTGGCTCTGGACAAGAATGGAGGAGGTAAGGCATCATCATTGACTGTAGTTGGAAATTGGAATAGGACCTTAGAGCAAGCCTCATGGAATTGTGATAAAATGCTTATGTACCGGCTGTTGAATTGATAGGATTAGAATATCAAGCTACATCTCTTCTATCTCTTGATCGTAATTGAGGTGCACCTCCTGCTTCGAAATATCATCCCGCACAAACATGGGGTACATTTTACATTTCAAACGCTCGTCTCTAAACACGGGCATGATACGACCTTGTTGCCAATATTGCTCATTTAGTCTCTTGTTCAATGAGTCCGTGGAAATGTAGAGTTGTCGCTCCTTTATCAAGGTGGAGTCCCAGTAGCTCCATCCTTTGGGTGGCCTTTTCTTCTCCGCAGAAATCTGTCCGTAGCAAATATATTAAGAAAGCTATACTTCAACAATCTCATATCATCATACAATATGCTCTGACAATGTTAGTTAGGGTGGCCCCATTGGTGGTAGGATAGGTGAGGTTGTACGAGTGATATTAAAAAGGTGAGAGGGGTGATATTACATAGGTTAAATGTGTGTGGGGACACATGTAGATAGATAGATAGATAGATAGATAGATAGATAGATAGATAGATAGATAGATAGATAGATAGATAGATAGATAGATAGATAGATAGATAGATAGATAGATAGATAGATAGATAGATAGATAGATAGATAGATAGATAGATAGATAGATAGATAGATAGATAGATAGATAGATAGATAGATAGATAGATAGATAGATAGATAGATAGATAGATAGATAGATAGATAGATAGATAGATAGATAGATAGATAGATAGATAGATAGATAGATAGATAGATAGATAGATAGATAGATAGATAGATAGATAGATAGATAGATAGATAGATAGATAAGAACGCCAATCTCCAATAAGAATTGGCGTGAATACAGCGTCTGTTCGTAATGTCTTTACCGCGATGGCCACAGGACAAAGTGGTAAAAGAGCAAAACTACTAACCCCTTTCGGGAGTAGACACTAAACTCTACAGGTGACTGTAAATGGACTAGACTATAGTAAGCAAGATAAGACTATTTACGTGGCGGGGTGTTTGGCATTGTCATGTGTGGTTTAATTGGGAGTTAAGTGGGTTTGTAGTCACCAAGTCATGTTGTCCTAGGGTGGTTGAGGTGTGGGACGATTGTGATTGTGCTGGTCCGAGTTCGAACCTCAATGGGGGACACATGTACATTCTAGTAAGTAATCTTGGAATGCAATGAGGAAACCGCTTGTATTTCTTTCATCACAAAACGATCAAGCTCCTTACACCTAACATGGAGAAACTCAAGTTCAACTCCTAACTATCTTTTCAAGCCAAATAGGCTTTTTGTTGTTTGGAGCAAGCTAGTTGAAGGTATTAAAGTCAATATTTTTGCCAAAGATTTTTACAAGGTATTTCCTATACTACTAGGTGTGTGTAGAGAAATTTGCAATGTCAAATTCCAATTTTAAAGTTTTTTAGTGCAAAAGTTGGTTTTCAAACCCTAGGCGGGCAGAAAGAAAAAAAACATTGTGAAGATTTCCTTGAAATTTTATAAAAACAAGCTTTGAAGTTTTTAAGATTTTCACAAAACATTTTGGCACAAACTTTGAATGTTATGACCTTGCAAATGATAAACATCCTAGGGTCAATTTTTGGACGAGTGACTAGATCTTACTTACAAGATCTTACGGTCAATCCAAATCTAAGAATAAAAAATTTTGGTTCACACTCCCAGTAGTGCATAGAGGTAGAAATTTCAGTTTTGAGGTTTCACGCTCCAAAAACACACAAGGAAATTCATGGGGTGAAGAAAATATATAGTTTTGGATGGAATGAAGTATACCGTTCCATCGAGGTTATATACAAGAGGAGGGTTCGGGTTGCCCGGGAACAAACTCGGTTTCACAGTATCTGGTGCAAACCCAGCTTCATCCACATCAGTCTCCAATAGTATGTACTGATGGTTGAGGTATCTTTCCACAAAGGAGACTCGTGGTGGTGGCCGAAATGCGAGCTCCAAGATGGCATCGATGATGTCCATTGCCCATATACTAACATCCCATTCCTCTGCAAAAACCAACCACCCCTCATAAGATCCATCAAATTCAAAATTCATACATTGCATGATGTCAAAACAACCCGATTGAGCATGAATTCACTACGAGAATTTGACCCCATTTGCTACGTTTTTATTTTTATAAAAGTCAAGTTTGGGGAGTAGTTTAAACTACATTTTAACATGTTACTTCTACAACGTACTTTCAAAAGTTATATTTTAACAAAAATCTGTTAAAATGTAGTTTAAGCTACTCTCCAAACATGACTTTTATGATAACACAAACGTAGCAAATGGGGTCAAATTCTAGTAGTGATTAGACATGTATACCTCCAAAATTTCACCTTTGCCCTAGTTAGCACCTCAAAAAGAATAAGAGATTAAAATCATGCTTCCTTCCTAAATCGAAGATAGGCGTTTTTGACAAAGATTTGGACATTAAGATGCAAAAGAAGGTTCCAAGCAATGTTCGAAATAGATTTCATTTTCGCATTTTATTGTATTTGTGCCTTTTCTATTGAAAATTGGAGAAAAGAATGATTCTTTTATGTCTGGATCTCGGATTGGAAATTTTTCATGAAATCCTGAGGACAGAAATAAGAACGTACCAACACAAGAAGGAAATCAGACAAATCAGACTAGAAAATTTAAACTGCGATCGGTCTGAAATGACTCGTTTCTCTCAAGATTTTATGACTCATTTGACTAACTCATAGTTACAAGTGATTACGATAAGTTAGAAATCTAGAGAAAAACTAGTCAACTGGAACTTGTTGCTCTGGACATTTCTAATCCTGAAGAGCAAAGAATGCATTCCTTCCTCATATTAGCCTTGATACAGTCAAGAAATGTCCGAGACTTGAACATTCGTACGGCCGTGCCGACGGCAAAGGGTTAGTTTTGTTTAAAATGTACGAGTGGGGGAGTCAGGAAGACATTGACCATCCTCATCGTCTTCGATGCCGGCTCTATATCTCTTGTGTCCATATCGACAGTACAAATTTTGGCCCTGCCCCGCCATTCTTCCGATTCAGGCTCTTTCAGAAGTGGTAGCTGATTCTCATATTGTTGATGATCATGTTGCAATTAACACGTTTTGCTCTGCCTGTATTCTAGAAAGAACACCTTTGAACCAATTCAGACATTGAGAAGCACCTCTCAATGATCTCTACATTGAATCAAGCTTTTGATGAAACAAGTGATAGAGCCTGTTTGAAAACTCTACTAGCACAATGATGATACATTGTTAAGAAATAGCAAATGTTTTAGCAATTTATGATTATAATTGAGCTTGTTCCATTACATTGTTTTCTTGTTCTGAAACGAGGTTAAGTTTCGAAAGGGCAGGACATGTGTATATTACGATTGGACATGTGTGGAGGTTTGAAAGGTCCATTGTTATACCTTTAAGTATACAAAAAGTTGTGAGTTCAAAACAATTAATTGTTGACATTCACTCAAAGAGAAGCATTTGAGGTGATTATCGTGGCAAGATACAAGCATGCATCTATGAGCAAATTGAGAAGTTGTTGAAATTGAACCTACAATCAAGGTTGTATAATCAAACAAAATTCCTATTCATTTGTCAGTAATAATTTAGATGACATGTACATCTCAGACATCTTCAATGTATTAAATGTACATGTCATTTAAATTGTGTGCGTCAAATGAATAGGAAATTTGTCTGATAAGACATCATTGCTCACAATATGTTGAAGAGAAAACATTGAATTCAAGTGTTTGTTGAGATGCAACTGTTGTGAAGACTTAATATATGTATGTCTAGACTCTTCTAAAACTAATAAGAATAAGCTATGAAAAACATGTGATGATAGTATTTGTAACTTGTAAAATATGAAATTGGTTGGTAAATAATAAATGCAACTATGTTTGAAAGTCAAAATGATGAAATTCATATTCTCTTTTTAGTACAAAGATATTATGAGGTATCATGGGTCCAGATTTGATCTTTATGATCTAGAAAAAGTCTATTACAAAGATTGCAGAGCTGATATTTAAACATTCACTTCAGTCCAAACAAAATGATGCTTTTAGAGTAGAAAGACCTCCATATATTTAGGGGTCTGGTATAGCTTAAAGAAATATGTGTTGTTGTAAAACTTCTAAAATTGAATGAATACAATGGCAATGAGATTGGTAGGAGTACCATCTACGAGTATAACATACAATTCCACAAAAGTAGTATACTCCAAAGCCAAGTCTGCTCTTTCTGGGAAATTGTATACAAGTAAGGTGACAATTATAAGTGACTTACAATAGAACCCAGAGTACCGCTACAACACATCCTTGTCACTTCCAAAACGATGTGGTGTGTCAACAATGTGATGACCACTTAAACCAAACTTTTACTTTTAAACAATAGAATACACCCAAACAACCACTTTACACCGCCCTGAGAGAGGTTAGTAGTTGTATACCACCATTATGTCATGTGAGCATACCATAAAGGGTAGGTAGAAATTTTACAAAAGGGGTGTCATTAGCCATACATTTGCTCTTAGATACATTATGTAACGCAATAAATCCCTACTCGTTTGTCTTTTAAAAAAAAATGACTTAGTATAAACCCTCGTCTCACCAAGGCACCAAAATTTGATATTAATGAACCTTGTCTCACAAAGGAACCAAGATTTGATGTTAATAGGTAATCCACACCACCCAAACCATAACAAACCATAACGCTGAGTGAAAATCCAACCAAACCTTCCAACCAAACCTTCCAACCAAACCTTCCAACCAAACCTTAACAAACGGTGAGTGTAAATCCAATCAAACCATAATAAACCATAACGCTGAGTGAAAATCCAACCATTTCTACCACGTCAAGAGATTCTAAATCACTCATAACTATCATGTACGAACATCTTCGAACTTTTATGTCCCGATCATGTGGATCTCCAACATGAACCTCACACATTCGATACATGCAACTAAAACGAAGATACTCAAATCTAGTAGTCATGAACAAGCACACAAACTGAAGAGTAGAGCATGACTTGCACAGCACTCATGCTAAAAAGCACAACTTGAACAACACTCATTTCCTGTGCCCATAATCATGGGCTTTTGTTCTGTCTAATTTTTATGCGTTTTGAGAAAATCACGGAACACAGTCTATCAGTCTATGAAGAGAACGCCAAAGTTCTCCACTTACTCCTATACAAAATCCATAACGCAATGGAAACAACCCTGAATTCAGCTAACCCCCACAAATTCTACAAAAGGAAGCTAAGTTCTTGGAGTATTATCAGCAGCCGGCGGAATAGCTGCATTAGAAGGACCAGGTGGTGGTGGAAGTAGAGTACTGCCAGGAGGACTGAACCAACCCATATTGATAGCCAAATCTTCCACAGGCACTTTCGCCACATCGTGTCGCACTCCCATGTCGGTTGCATACCTGCTAAAACAATACACACCTGCACCAATGGATAAAAATTTAGTCAGAAATCCACTGACTCTGAAATATTTGCATAGTAGCAATGAATTACGTTCAAGCAAGAGGATTCTTGGTAAAGAGAACTCTGAAATGTCTGCATAGTATCACTGGATTACGTAAGAGCGAGATTCTCTCTCATTAAAAAGCTCTGAAATATTTGCATAGTATCACTGAAATACGTTAAAGCAAGAGCTTTTCTTGACAAAAGAGCTCTCAATGCTTGAATTCTATCACTGCAATACGTTAGAGCAAAAGGTATTTTTGGTTTAAAGCTCTGGAATGGCAACACTGACCTGCAGTAACGGCAGCGAACCCCCATGGGCTAGTCATCATGAACCGCAAGGGCGAAGACACCACAGCAGCAAATGGAGCACCGATGACAGAAGCAGCTTGTCCAGAGCGACCGATCATATTACGATCAATCACCAACAACCCCGTCTTGCAATAAATCGCGAAGTCTTCACAGTTGTTATGAAAGATGTGGTACAGTCCAAAGCCATTGTTGAACAGATAGTTCGCACGATGGAGTACAAGCTCCTGAGGATCAGATTTCGCAAGAGTGCAAGTTCCACCGCGTGCTTTGGCAAAGAATGTAACTGGATCAACATCATACTCAAATCGGTAGAGTGGGCATCCGACCAGGAAGCAGTCGAGGCACGAGAGTACAACACCATTGCTTGTCCCTTCCATACCGCACTTTTCACACTTTGCAGTGGCGGAATCGGGTCTTGAGCTGATGAGTAGCACGTCGAGGACGGTCCCTGTGCCGAGCTCTTGGTCCCGACCTCGAGTGAAGTGGATTACTTTGTCGTCTCCTGCGTAGATTCCGTGATGAGCGTATGTGTATGCTGACCTCCAGGAATAGACGTGGTCTCCCGGCTTCACTTCACTCTTGGCTATCCTGTTGGACAGGACGCCCATTATCATCTTGCCTGGTGCAAATGGCGCCTGCATGGCTGCTGCTGCTATTTCCTGTGCTTTTGGCACTCCTCGTCGTTTCAGGGCACGCACCCTGCTCTTGAAGAAATCCACTTTGGAAGCTTTTACTGCCTACTGGCAGGCACTTCTCCTGTTATCTGTGCGTTGTGGCTGGCTGCATTCTTGCCCTAGAAACCTCGCATAGATACCTGCACGCACGTACAAGATGTGAGCTTCGGTACCATGGCCTAGTTACAAAACATTCACCAACAAACACCCTGCGAGGAAAATTTATAGAATTTCATTATGCTAGAAACAAAGCAACCCTGAGAGCAAGCGTAGGAGAAGGTCTGTGTGACTTCCTACCGGAACTTAACGGTTCGGGGTGTGTGTAATGGCAGACGCATAGGGTTGCCGATACCTAAGGTACTCAATACGATCGTGAAAAATTCTAAAAAAGACGGCCGCTCAATAGGGACGCAAGTTGCTGAGCACGCACTCATAGTCTATGATAGCAGCTTGAGGTCAAGCGAGACTTCAAAGGAGACATCCTCATTACCGAATGAACCACAAAGAACAAATAGCAACTACTATCTAAACTGGAGAAAATGATTATCTTAAAACGTAACAGATTGCGTGCACACAACCCCAGAAGTCAAACGGCTGACCTAAAAATCCAATCCTTGTCCTCTAAAAATTCTTAATCAACGCCAACAAGATGCAAGTAAGATACATTCAATTACATTCTTCCGACGATCACAAGGCCATCGTCAGTATCCCCAGTATCTTCATACTAACCGATCGTAACGGCAACCACTCTATTGCATGCAGATAAAATAGCCACTCCTCAGAATTCCAATTTCTCGAGTTCCAAGACTAATTCCGAAAACCAAGAGAAACAGCCGGAATAACACAAATCACTCACAAGGCCAACTCCGACCACCACAAATACGAGCCTCCTCATAAAAATCCAATCCTTGTCCTCTACTTACAAAATTATCACGCCGATGAAAATGGCTCCAAATGCTCCCAAGTTTTCTCCAATTGTAAATGAACGCCTTTTAAACCGTATCAGAAAAAGCACAGCCCGCCTCACACATTACCCTCGATTCCTCCCCCGATCAGTATGGCAATCAATCTAATCAATTTTCGAACATCAAGTAAAATTTGCACTTTTTAGATAGGGTTTTGTAAGAAATGCGGACCTGCTTGATCGCTGCGAGGTTGCACACCCTCGCGGACGAGAGCGGGGGCGCTCACATGGATGGTCGGTGATGAAGAATGTTGCAACACAAAAGTGAGGGGGAAAACAGAATGGGTAAGGGGAAAGAGAAGGTTAGAATGGGAATTTGGATTATGAAGGCGCTGCGAAGGGGGGATTGCTTTTCTCGAACGGCGAGGAGGTCGGTACTACTGTAGGTGGTCGGTAGCGTCAACGTGTAAAGGAGGTCGAGGTTGGGCGGTTCTGTTGTTCCCCACGCGATCCCTTTATTGGGAACTACGCGATTGGATGAATCATGCCCGTTTGGATGGATGAAATTTCTTTACACGTGTTGTTTGGCTTAGAGGTCACGCTGATTTGGATATTTGAGCCCCTTACTATAAGGAAGGTTTCAGGGGTTTATTCTTGAGGGGACTGAGCATATTCCCGCTGAGAAGGGGATTACATAAGAGAAACCAGTACCCCTCTATTATCCACAAGGGGAAGGAGAAATTTGAATTCTTGGATATATAGTTTTTTCCGACATTATCCTTCAAACATATCATACTGGACCTCCACATTGAATTTGAGCAAAGGATGTTTGATTCAATCCTGCTTTGGAACTTAGTAAATGTAGCTCATTAGTTGAAGTGAAATGTGTAACTACATTTAGGGTGCGTTTGGATACGTAAGAATCAAATATCGTGATAATTTCGGAACCTCCATTTTCACTTGTTATGGTGATTTTCATGTATCATGATAATCACAATAGAGAGATGCGTTTGACAGCCACCCCACAACTCCCCTCGCCACCCCACAACTCCCCTCGCCACCCCACAACTCCCCTCGACATCATTGCTCCCCTTGACATCATTGGTGGGGCAAGGGCAAGGCCTCATTGGTGGGAGAGGCAAGGGGCTAAGAACTCCTCTAGACATCATTGGTGGGGCGACTAAGAACTCCTCTAGACATCATTGGTGGGGCGACTAAGAACTCCCCTTAAGAACTCCCCTCGACATCATTGGTGGGGCGACAAGAAGGCCTCATCGGCGGGAGAGGTAGGGGCTAAGATATTGAGGTTCATACCTCCATTCTTGATTTCTTATGAAAAACCATGATTTTGAGAATAACATGATAATAGTGTACTCCCAAATGAGTGGTTGCTAGTGAATACCATGATTTCAAGAATATCATGATATCAAGGTGGTTGCCAAACACACCCTTACTGATGTGTTGTATTTGAAAAGATATTGTGTTCACTAGCAATGGAGTGTGAAATTTTCAGGTGTTACTGGAGTGGACGGTCAATGGAGTGTGAATTTTTCAGGTGTTCCTTGAAATCAGTACAAAGACCTGTGGTTTGACATTGTGTATAGGCTTTGATTGGTCAGTAATATGTGACATAAAAATCGAAAGAGTTGAAGCATAAGATTACTACTCGTCTGTTAGTTGCAGATCCATAGTAAAGCAAAGAGAACAGCGATGCAACGGTACTATCCCTTCCGTTTAGTACGTACTGATGACGGTTCTCAGAGCTCCATTCTCAAGGCATGGCCTGGTGGAATCAAACCTCATATTCTTATATGAAAATGCATTCCTTCAACAAGTCAAAATAAGCAACGGCACACGCTCAGCTTAAAGGTCGAAATTAGCAACGGCAGACACTCAGCTTACAGATAGTACGTATCAACAGAGTTGGAAGGTATAAGATTGCTACTCGATTGCAAATCCATAGGAAAAAAGGTAAAGATCAACAATACGAGAGGACTTTCCAATCTTTGTAGTGCAGATTGAGAACTATTAATGCGCTGGGACAAAGCTCCAGACTTGAAGCATGAACTGGTAAATATTATTCCTCACTTCTTATGTAAATTGCATTCTCTCTAAAGGTCAAAGCTTTACTCCGCCACAAACTCGAACTTACGGATTGTTCATACCTACACTAAACAGCAACAAGGACCCGATCAGACCTCTGCCCAGCAGAGATCCGATCAGGAGATCCATGGTGGAGCAGAGAGAAATGATACAAGAAAACTCTCCATTTCTTAGAGTGCAGATTAAATAGGGTTACGGCATGGACAAGTGAAACAAACGGTCCTCCTCTTCTTATATGAATAAGAATACATTCTTTCTAAAGGTCAAAATTTGCAACGCCATGACTCATCTTACAAATTGTACATACCTACAAACCAGCATGTCATTTGACCAGCTTTAACCAGCAGAGATTTGATCAAGCCATGCCCAGCAGGCGATCCATCCAAGAGATTCAAGACGGCTTGCGGGGGACGGAGCAGATCTCCATTGGGGAAGGAGCATCCCAAGACTGCCACTGCTTCTGGAACTCTTCCAGATCGCGAATGCAATCAGCAACGGACCTGGTGGTGACATTCCTGTCCATCTGCTCCCCGGAGTGCTTCTCGTACACTTCCGGCCAGTGGGCCTCCCAGTCACCGCGCGCATCACAGAGCTCAGCGCCTTCAATGCGGCCGGGGTAGCCCCAGCCTTTCCCGAGTTTGGACAAGATGTCCTGAGCCCAATTTCCCGTGGCCTTCGGCGTACATGGCCTGCACTTGGCCCCATTCAAGGCACCTGAAGTCGAGAGCGACATCACAGGCACGCCGTAGTACTCCGGCGGCCAAGCATACTTCCGATACGTCAAGATACAAAACGGGAACCGGCTGGCATGATACACCACTTTCGAATACTGCAACTGCGCTTTGAACGCCGTCTCAGAGTTTAAATTTCGACCTCCGTGCTTGTGCAGCAACGGCAACAAACTCAGCCTCGACAACGCCACCTTTGAGGTTGCTACATCTCCTATACCTAACCTGTCATTGAGACCACCGTAGTGGGAGCCATCGGGAATGTAATACACAGAGGAGTTGAAAGTCTCTACGGGTGGCAGTGGCCCGTTCCAATACCCGTCCACCCTCGTGCGCACAATCCACTCATAGCTGACATTATGCTCCTTCTCGTGCTCATGAATCATGTCCAAACATCCTTCAACCAAATTGAAGTACTGCAGAAGACCCTGCACATACAACAAAAAATTCAGGAAAAAAAACCATTGAAACAAAATCCTTAGGGTTTCGAGCAAGCAGAGGCCTAACCTGAATTCCATTCGGAGAATTCGCGCCCGTGAGAACTTCCCGCTGCAACCAGCTTTCCGGGAGCGCCTTCGGGTGAAAGATCCGGGCACGGGCGAGCCCCGAGGCGCCACTCAGAATCGTGAACTTGTGAGAGTCTTTATCAAGAGGCGAGTGGAGGAACACATCAGTGTTGTTACTCAACACGTACTTCTTCAAAGTCTTCCCGGTCAGCTCAAACGCTCGCGCCGCGCCAACAAGACACACCGCCACGCGTGGCCGCCTCGGAATCTAATCAGTCAAAAGGAGAATCAAGCCTCCGCACACAAAAAAACCCTAAACACAGACAGAAACATCGGACATATCTCACCTCGGAATTGTCAGATTCAGCAGGTGCAGGGGCGGATGCGGGCGAGATCGGGTCCCGAATCGGATACCAGGATCGCAACCTCGCGAAAGTCTCATCCGCGGGGAATTGGTATCCAACGAAGGCGATGATGCTAACGAGGAAAGCCAGAGTTGCAATCCGGCCTGCTCGGGACACAATGACTGTCATCATCTCTTCGAAACCGCAACCCCATCGGGGTCACAAATCACTACAAAAGAGCATCAGTCTGAGCGATTGTTTGAATCCTGCTCACGAACTGAATCCGGACGCCGGGATTCCGCAACAATTGAAGGTTTGATTTTGAGAGAGACAACTGACAGAGAAGTGGAGGATTGCGACGATCGAGTCAGTCTCCATTGTTAAGCTGAACCGTCCGGCGGTCGTTGCTTCCGGTCATGGACGATCGTTGGTTAAGCATCGTTCGTTTAATAATGCAGCTGATTGTTCGCCTGCGGCATTAGTGCTTTTCCCAATATGGTGGGTCATGCTGCCCGCATTTCTGACCGACGAACGAAATATCACACAATCAAACATATTTGAAGTAATCCGGAATACATTGAATCTACAGTTTACTGTTGGGTTTACTATTTCCTTTTTTCCCCTATCAATTAATGTATTATTAGTTGGAAATTCCACCTGAACCAAAGCAGGAGGCATACCTGGAGAAATTACTGTGGGTTTTAATTAATGGTCCACTTAAAAGGATTCTGTTTAATCTCAACAGTGTCAAAGTTTTCTGTAAAAGGTCGTGTGGTAAAATAAATTATCTCAAGGAGATCTTAAGGTGATATGAACGAGGTAAAAGGATATGAATAAGATTGAGGAAGATGATGAGGATAGAGATTAATAAGTTCAAGTCAAAGGTTACTTCTCTGCAGTCAGAGGTAGCCTTTTGTATTTTTTCTCAGCAGTAAAGGATCCTCTTCGTTTGTGTCAAAAAAGGGGAAAACAATTTTACTTTTACTTCATTAAGGGCCCACCACACCTGGCAATACACTAAATAGGTAGATTAGTGTTAGATACACTAATTTATATAAACATGTTATAAGTTTTTACTATTAGTAAATAGTTTTACCCTCTACATTGGTCAAGATGGGGATCTTTACATAGTATGGGAATTGATACTCTTGGTAAATTTTTTTTACCAACAGTAAAAACTTACAGCATTTTCAAATCTTATAAAAATCTAACATTGATCTACCTATTTAGTGTAGTTAATATTCAGTAACGAAGGGTAAGATTGCAGTCTGGAATTAGCGTCTTTGATTTCACACTGGCAATGGTGAGCAATACTAATTCCGTATTATACGGACACTATATACGGAGTGTGTGTTCACATACAAGGGATCTTATTGGTAATGTAGGCAACATGTCACATAAGCACTCATCTACTTTGACCCACAGTCACACCCGAGTACTTTGATGTTTGGGGGTCTTATGTATCAGTAGCCGTCTCTGCGCTCCATCTCTCCCTTGATGCACTTGATATTGTTTCTCTTGGTTTGCACTCGCTTGTTTTATTTTGTCGCTCGTTTTGTTTAGTGTCTTGTTTGCTTTTGCGGGGGGCTAGTTGTGCATATTCACTTCTGTGTTAATTCAAGCAAGAGTTTAATGGGAATCGGAAGGAGAGCATCTTGTTAATTTTGGAGGCACCCCTTCTTGGCGATGTTTTATGCTCTTGTCCTAAGTGGAGATCGGTCTTCACGGTTGCGTCCACACCATTGCAATCCACAACTGCTGACGTCTTCAAGTACCTCTCCCCCTTTTCTGTGCTTCTACGATTCAATTATGCATGTTTACAAATGCTCTTGCTTTGATTTCAGAATTTTTTGCACTGTCTCTCGCTACGTCGGTAATCTGAACTTTGTGAAATTGAGAAACTACTAAAGAGTCTAAATGGATTTATAATCTCGGAGTTGCGGCTTGGAGTATTTCCGGTCCTCGATTTCGCGTCGCCAAAGGTATGCACTCCTCACTCGGTTGGGTTTTCTTTTTTTGGTGTTAATTCAAAGAATAGATTTTATGCAATGAGTTTTAGGGTTTCATGCACAGTGACATATGTGTCCAGTGCTTTTCGTATGATCTCCCCGTTGTTTTAACGCGTGCCTGTCGTTTAGTTTTGTATAGAACTCCTTTCTCGTGATTGGAAGTGCCCTCGGCTGTGTCAAGTGTTTCCATGGATTCTTTGGGAATGCCCATGAATGTTGTAACGTTCACTATTTGGGTGATGCTACTCATTCATAACAATACCAAGGGTCCCGCACTTCTCCAATACTCGGAAGTAGACGATGATGAGTATAGTACATTAGAAGCCCTTGCTCAGAATGTGGACGAAGGACTACTAGACGCAGAAAATGAGATCACTGCTACCTTGCACCACTTTCGCTTATGCTTGGTCTGCAATTTTCTGGACGAGGACTTGGGCTTCTGGGTGAAACCTCGAAGCACTACGTGGTTTTCTCGTTTTTTACAGGAGCAGTATGATAACCAACGGTGGATTGAGATGTTCATGATGACTAAAGTTGATGTTCTATGACTTTTCGAGGTTTTGAGACCGCATGTGTAGCAGGAGAACACGAAATACAAACTCGCCTTACTGGTGCTTATCAGGGTTGCATGCACTTTGTTCAAACTTGCGCATGGGGCCAACCTCACACTTTGTAGCGAAATGTTTGCAATTGGTAGAAACACTGTCTCTGTTGTTTTGAGAAATGTTGTCCACCCTATTAACAACACTTTCCGGTATGAAATCATGTGGGCCAGTGGTGAGCGTGTGCGTGAAACGGAAGAAAAATTCTATCAGCTATGTAGTCTTCCATGGATTTTTGGAGCCATTGATGGGACTCATGTGTCCATTTCGAAGCCTACCCTTGGACCAGTTGATTACTACTACTTTAAAAGTGGGATTATACCATAAATTTTCAGGCAGTTGTTGACAGTGGAAAAAGATTTATTGATTTGTACGTAGGTATGCCGCGGTCGACAAATGATGCTCGGATGCTGCGTCGTTCTTCGTTGTTCAACCTCGCATCTTAGCATAGTATTCTTGCTCCGAAAAATGGAGTTGATTGATTCTCTCCCTACCTGATCGAGGACCTTGGATATCCTTTGCTTCCCTGGTTGATGGTTCTTCACTAGACGCCTCCCTAACTGTATGTGTCTGAGGCACTCTTCAACAGGAGGTTGCGTCACGGCAGATGCGTTGTAGAGAACGCTTTCATGATTTTAAAACAATCCTTTCAAGAACTTCTCTTCAAGTTGGATTTACATGTCACTTTCATGCGTGACGTGGTCTTACGTTGCGCTATTCTCCATGACATCCTACTGAGCCAGAGTCATGAGGAGGTCGAAAATCTGTCGGATGTGTTGCGAAATAAAGGTATGAATGGTACTCTTGTTGATGATGAAGAAGGAGTCGGGGACGGACCCAACGCTGTGCACAACCACATTCCAACAGCGGCAGCAAGCTTGAAGCGACAGGAACTCGGAGTATCTGTCTATACAAAGGTCTGGCCCTTGAGGCGATCAGGTATGTCCTAACTTGTTTGTAGATTGTGAAAGTTATGGTGTCTTTTAAGTGTGTAATAGTAGTTTCAAAATCCACAATCACTCGTATCCTCATTTGGAAGATTAAAAATATAAAAGATGTTTCAATTTCACTGCATGATAAATAGGACTAAACTTGAAACAAGTATGATTTCACATTACTTGTACAGTTAACATGAAAAGTCTCTTCTTCTTCTTCTTCTTTTTTTTTTTACATTCCAAGATGAAACAAAGAACTGAATGCAATGAGACATAATCCGAAACTAATCCCAAAGGTCCTGACTCGTTTTTCACATGCTAAAGCGAGGCTGAAGGGAGAAGGTGGGAACAAGGGGAAGGGTGGTTTGGAGATGGCGGATTGGAGGTACTCAGGTTGGAACGAGATCTGCAGAGATGTTCAAGGTGTACTAAAAGTTGACTAGACCTGCACCTAGTCTTCGGCTTCATTGCAACAGTAGAGGTGGTAGTTACACTCACATGTCATTAGCATTGTCATTCATATGATGCTCATGTTCCTTGCTTTGTTCTGCCTATGTTGTGGGGACTATACCTCGAACTGTAGATGTGACCTGACTTGTAGGAATAGTGGCATTATTGGCGTGTGCAGCCCCAGTTGTAGGGAAACCATAGCCTCACAAAAATACAAAATCCATTTGGCCAGGGTGTAAGGGGGTGCTTGATCCCGGATAGTTCTGGTGGCCGGTTTCACTGGCTGGTCCATGTCCTCTCTCGCTTGACATGCTCAAGCCTTTACTTAACACATTTGAAAATTTTGTCGAACAATTCACCATCTCTCCATGCTTCAGTATGGCCAATCTGACATTATCAATGGCAATTTGGCATTCTCATACGCACGTCTGTTTTTCTCTCTCTGATATTCCATCTGCTCTGGAAAACAATTTGAGTTGCACCTCTATCTCTGAGCGTTCTATATCACGGTTGGCCCCTGCAATTTCTTGCATCTGAGCAGCAATTACGGCCCCAGTGGCTTTTGTGGCCTCTGCTATCACAGAATGTCCTGAGAGGTTTCTCTATCGTACTACAGTATTCCCCGGACGTCTATGAACTTGATTTTGAGAATTATCAGATGAGCTTATTACCTAGGGGGAAATGGCGGTGAATGGGCATGACGCGCGGTTGTCCATGACATTTGCCTAAGATCCAGGCCGAGCGTTTGTGGATGTGCTGCGCCGCTGCAGCTGAGGTGGAGACGACTCTTCTGTCCTCTTTATTAATTCGGGGTGAGCCGTGTCAACCAGATCTTCAGTTTCAGCTTCTGATTGAACCTCATCGGTGTCTTGTTGATTGTCATGATACGTAGGCGTATAATTTCTGTCATTGCTCGCTAGGAGGTTACGAACATGCAGAGGTTGGATCTGCGGGCAGCTGCCAAACCATTCATGTATAGCATTGTATACATCCTGAGCAAAGAGTCGTGGTAGACCATCATTCTTCCGCTCTGTAGAATTCAGTTCCCAAGAATCAGGTGAGTTTCTTCCAGTCCTACTTAAGTAATCTGCGATTTTTCTACAGTCTTGAATCAGTTGATTCCACTTGGTTTTGCATGCTGGTCCATCACGAGGACAGGGAGAAATCCCCAAGCCCATGATCTGTTGTAACACACGAGCCCACTTGCTCGTTTCAAGAGTCATTAAGTCTCTCCCGTCTATAGTGTCGAGCTCCTCAAGATACATTTCCCGTTTGGCGGCAATCGAAGCAAATACCTTTTGGGGAAGCTAGTTTGGGCCCTTGTCTTTCCTTGCGTGCTTGGATTGGCTAGGGCCGGCAGTCACATGTGAGGCTGGTGCAGGTCATGCTACTCCGGATAGAACACTTACACGGCCAATGGGTCAAGTTGAATCATAGTTCGCGGTGAAAGGAGACCCTGCAAAATCAAAACATGACGCAATCAGAACCGTCTGTACATGTGTTTCCATGCATCAATCCCCATGCAAGTTCTTACTCGATCGTCAGAGTGTCTTACCTTTGAACTGTTTGTTCATGTGTTGTGCACATGAACAGTTACGAGGACGTCTACATCGAAGTTGGAGAAGCATGGACTAGTGTCTTACCTTCGGCATTCATCGCTGTCGAACGGACTGGCGAGGTGAAGTGCGTTTGTGCGGCTTTCCATAGGAAGGAATCACTTGGAATCTGCACAACATGTGAAGAATGATTAACCTATGACTTTCATGGTGTTGTCGTCGACTTGAAGCAAGTGTCATGGACACAAGTGAAGGAACTTCATGTGAAGCTTTTCGATGTATCACTGCAGCATAGTACAAAGCCGATGGAGCAGGCTACCATACTCAGCACAGTGTACATGTGACGAAGGAAATGAGGTTGCGGGGAGCTCAATACATCACTGCATGCGCTAGTTATAGTAAAGCAAAAAATAAATCATGACATAACCATGCATTGAAAATGTGCATTCACTTGCACACAACCGAGGCTGGAACTTTGTTTGTGCAACAGAGCATCGTGGTACACAGCCATGAGATGACAATGACTGGTAATGCGTTGTGCGAATACATTACAACACTTCTGAGATCAGTTTTCTTTGAACTTGAAAAAATCTGAACAACAATTAGAAAAAAACCAACTCTTGTACTCACAAAGTCATAACACAAATGCAGGAGGAGGCGGGAGTGTATGAGGAGTACGGGGCGTACCTCCAAGCTCCGACGTCGCCAAATGTACGTCCACACCTTCGCTTCATGTTTTTAAGTTGTTGTCGAGGCTGCCTTCTACGTGCATGCCGAGGTGCCACCGTTTAAGTTGCAAAAAATCAAGCAACGCTCTTTCCTAATACGCCACCTCGAGCTCGACTACTTAAGACCCTCCCTCTTAATCGGAAATGTTCATAATTCAAGATTGATAATTACTAATGAGGCCCCACTTTTGTTGTAGTGGCGAGGAAAGTAGCGGAGTTCTTTGCGGTAAAGACCGCTCCTACCGCGGTGCCATGTAGGCAACGATGTAGGCTCGGTGGTTGCCAACCGACCTAGGTGTGAACGAACACCAATTCTTTCCACGTTCTTAGCGGTAACACCGTGACCATAACGCCAGGTGAGAATGTAGCTTTAGAGACTTATGATTTCAAAAAGCAAATTAGACACAGTAAGTGGTAGAGTAAATAGTGTATTTAGTGTGAGGTGATAAATAATGTGCTTATCCCTAATACCTTTTTAGCACTATTTGTCAATTTATGGGTAATTAGTGTTGGAGACTCCATGTGTCGCCACCTCTCTTAGCGGCCACCATTTGCACTTGCATTTTGTTGAACACATGTCTCCTTGTATTTTAGTTGTTATCGAATTTGATTCATTCCATTTCTAGAATTTCAGTTTTTCCATCTAAAATTTTGTCTCAAGTTTCATTCTCTTACTAACACTAAATATCCATACTTCAAAAGATCACAATGTCACAAAGTTATTCATTTTTAATTACAGTTTTAAAATTCACATTTAGTGTTTTTACAAAAATAATTTCTTCATATTTAGAGTGATCTTTGCAATTCGCAATTACAATAATCATAAGTAATTAGTGTAGTCTTTGTGAATGAGAGTGGTTCTTTAGGAGGATATAATAATTGGTACCTCTGCTTTCCAAACATTGCCAAAAGTCATAGATTAGTTGACATTAGATGTGGAGAGTTGGGTTGGGGTTTCTTATATGATAATCAATGAAGGTTTGATATCATTTGTGTTTTACTTAAAGTTGTTTAAGAAATCTGTGAATTGTATGAGTGAGGGGAGGTTGGTTGTTATCTACTACGAGAATGCTAAGTAGCAACTTATACCTTCATTGCAATCATCGTTTGATATGTACGGACTTAAGTAATATATCATAAATACTTTGAGTTTCAAGTTTATTGGAATAATTTTTTCATTCTTAATCAATCTAGCACCAACTAGGATCCTTGTGATTTCCCAAGGCGACTCCCTCTCTATTTGACAAGATTCTACTTAAGCATTTTAATAGAACAAATGAGAGATGTTTTGTACGAGGAGTAGAGGCCATTGAATCTTTTTAACATTTCACCCAAATGGCTCATGTGTTAGCCACACTAAAGGCATAGACTTTCCATGTTTTCTATGTGTTCATAGAGTTAGTGTTAATATAAAAGTTTGACTTTCTTAAAAACTGAAATAGACAAATTTTTTATTTTTATTTTTTAAAATTATTATTATTATTTGATTCTAAAAAAAGTTTTGGTAATTTAGGCAATTTTGCATCGAGGATCTTCAAAGGGTTAGTCAATGGTAACTAGTAGGCACACCATAGAGCATCTTGCAGACACTCGAGTGTTCACGTACAACATCGATCCTTGAACGTCAATGACAACACATAACAATGAAGTCTGCTCTTATCACAATAGCTACTGCTCCATCAAGACACTCAAAGAGTATCAAGTGAAGGAAAGGGTTGTATAATTTTTGAAGTTTAATCTTTTTGCCAATCGAGAGGAAGATAAAGTGATTGAGGATCTCAATGGGATTAGTGGAAGCTAAGTATAAGTTAGGCTCACTAGGCCATCTGGATATTAGCATTACGAACAGACACTTCATTCATGCCGGCCCCTTAGAAAGGACCAGAGTTTCTATCTATCTATCATCTATCAGGCTCACTACATGTCCTTATAACGTGAAAAGAGTGGTTACTACTAATGGTTATGGATCACCAAGGCATCATGATATACATTAACTTCCTCTTCGCAAATGTCAGCCATTCTTCCTCCAACCATGGTTTTCCTACTAGTAGTTCCTTACCAATCCTATACACAGCCGCACTTGCATTACATCATTCGAATTGTGTGCCCGTGATTATTTAGCTTAATCTCAAAGGAAGAACTTCTACACTGACCTCCAGACAACCATATCTAAAAGCTGTGAATGAAGGTTTTTTTCGAATTCAATTTTGAAAAATCCAACAGTAAAATTTTGTTGAATGTATCTAATTAGTCTATCCACCACCAATTATCAAAATTCACCGTACAGATCTTGAGATATATTCTATCAAAGTTTCAATTTTCGCAAAAAATACATATTCTTTTTGAGCAAATCGACCACAATCACACAATGTGATAGGAGTTGAATCACAAAATTTTGTTCTATCCATTGCTAATGAACCGATATCCTCAACCTCCCCCATCCGTGCTCTGCTATCACCAGAAAAGAGAAACTTCTTCAAACCAAGGCTGATGATCAATCCGTGTCAAGGCATACACGGTCAAGCAGCTAAATATCTGTAGGAACCACTCACTTGGAACTTCTTAAAGAGGACATTGGCCCGGGAGGCCGGGAGTAGTAGATAGCTCCATCATAATATCGCAAGCACAAGTGCACCTAATCAACTAATTAAGTATATATATGCATCCTGATCTGACACCAGAGGAAGGTAACACAAGCATTCAATTCGATTTCGAGTGAATCTTCCCAGTAGTATAATGTAGTTTGACGAGGAGATGGCAAGCAAGTAAACGATTGAGGACGATACTGTTCCCAGTCCAGGTCCGTTTGGAGGAGGAGAAGAAGGAACGGCAGCTGCACGCTTTGTTGCGTTCTGTCAACTCTGAACTCCGTTGTGGGCATCGATCGAAGCTGCAGGGAGGGTTTCGCGTCTCATCACGTTCCCATCGCGTTCCCCAGGCGGAAAAGGTCAGAGATTTAGCAAGGTTCTCGGTGGTTCCCGAGGTTCCCCAATATTGGCGACCTCAGTCCACCACGTTTGCTGTTTGTTCCGTAAGGCTTTTGTTTCACGCAGCATCTGCAATCTGTGACGTAACTTATCTTTACTGTAGTCCATCGCGCAGCTTTGAGCTATTTGAAGCCCGCGATCCATACCTGGCTCGGTGAGCACAACTTCTTCTCTTTCTTTTGAGCTACTTGGTGTCCGATTTGGTTCAGATTTCAAGCTCTTACACAAAGATTGGTAGGTTTTGGGAAATTCTACTGTTTGAATCGTGTCCCTGCCATTCTTCGAAGACCTAGGACTGCACATATAGTCGTCTTTTCTTGGAGCTTGTGGTCTTTCTTCGGAATTGTTTCGTCTTGGTCGCAAGTCTTAGTGGAATTCTTGTTGATTACTATCTGTACGACTCTTTCCTCTCTAGTTCGATTCAGAATACCGGTACATTTTGAGTTTAAGTGTACATTACAGGTGGAATTTCGCAACATTCTTGAAGTTGCAGTAAAGTAAGTACTGTTTCGTGTGAAGTAATGGATCTTTTGTATGTTTTGAAATGCAAGGTGTGTACCGACAGTAGGCAAGAATGACTTGCCGTAGATGTGATCAGTACTTGTTACAATTTACTCTTTCTTATATTCAGTCTCTAGAATGTGCATTCCTCGTACTTGAGACCTGAATCAAAATTAGGTCAGGACGTTTTGTGAATCGACGAGTTTCTGGTGGTGATAGAAGCCTTTGAAATTTTAATTTTGTGCGCGAAGTACTTTTTACAAGATGGTCGTATACTGACTGATTTGGAAACGTCGAGCCTCTGCCTAGGTCACTTGTTCAGACTCATTTTTCCTTCTTTTACGTAACATGGGATTAGAGTTGTGACCTATCGTTTATTGTCTCGAGATAGAAGCTAAATTTATGGTATTTGTGAGCTTCTTGTCCAGAGTTTCGAATCTTTGAATCGACACAAATGCTTCACTTAAGTGTTGTTCTGCTCAGTAGAAGCTGATGAATCTCTATTTTCTAAATTGACCTCCTGGTATGTGTTTCAGTTTTTTGAAAAGTGCCATCATGGCAGCTATCTCGAAGAAGTACATAGTGGTGGGTGGAGGCGTTTCTGGGGTAAGTCTTTTGTAGCCGTTTTGTCATCATTCTAGAGTTCTGGTGGGCATCATGTGCTTCGATGAACCAAGTACACCAACGAAATTTTATTGCTTCACGTGACTTAGTTTTTGATACTTACTGATGTTCCCTCAATTGTTCTGGCTTGCATCTGAAGGGTATTATTCTGAAAATTTTGCAAGCTTGGACTAAAATTGTCATGTGATCATTACAGGGCTATGCTGCTCGGGAGTTTGTGAAACTAGGACTGCAACCTGGAGAGTTGACAATCTTCTCCAAAGAAGCGGTGAGTGACTAGTCTATTTGATTGTACTCATTTTCTGGTTGGTTGTAGAGGGCAATTCAAATGGCTGTGGCACTCAACGATCAGGTTTTATGGCCGTGGTCCTGTAGTACCAGTCAGTGAGTACATATGTTATATACGTTAAAGACAAAAGTTTCTACTTGTAACTCGAATCGTTTTTCCTCTTGACAGGCAGCACCGTATGAGCGCCCTGCTCTGAGCAAAGCTTACTTGTTCCCCGATGGTATGAATCACCCAAACTTGTTTCCTGAGACTAAGATGTAGTGACCTAACATACTTACAACATGCTACATTAGAAGTTATGTTTGTCTCTTAAGAGCTGTTACAATAGTCCGCTAGTATCAGTGTTAGGAGGAGCCAAATTTTCGATTACAATTTGTGTTGGTTGTTCGCAAGGAATATTATCACTTGTGTACTGTTTTCATTGATTTGGGTCTTCAGTGGCGGCTTCGTTAACTAAATTTTTGTTCTGTACAGCACCTGCAAGGCTTCCAGGCTTCCACGTATGTGTGGGGAGTGGAGGAGAGAAGCAACTGCCCGAGTGGTATGCTGAAAAAGGTAACCCCCTGCACGTGAGTTCACTATTTAACTTGTTGAGAGCATCTACAGTTACTAATCTGGAATTTAAATCTGCTTAGGTATCGAATTAAAGCTGGAGACAGAGATCGTGAAGGCTGATTTGGAGAACAAGACCGTGACGACTAACAAGGGCGATGTCTACAAGTACGGCAGCCTGCTCATTGCAACAGGCTCTACGGTGGGTGCACTGTCTTTTGCAACTGTCGGTAATGGTATATGGTGCTTTCAAATATTGTCAGTTACTGATCGAAATGCTGTATAACAAGAACTGAGCAAGGACTTGATTGGTTTGACCGCTTGCAGTTCTTAAACCTCGCGGACTTCAAAACTCCCGGAGCTGATGCCAAGGGTGTTTACTACTTGCGAGAAGTACACGATGCCGACAAGCTTGTTCAAGCCATCAAGACGTTCAAGGGAGGTGAAGCAGTAATTGTGGGAGGAGGCTACATTGGAATTGAATTAGCTGCATGCCTCACTGTCAACAAGATCAAAGTCACCATGGTGTTCCCAGATCCTTGCTTCAGTAAGTCTCATGAACACTTTCACCAAAGAAACTGGAGAATTTCAACTCTTATTAATAGCGTTATTATTTTTCAGTGCCGCGCTTGTTCACGCCCGAGCTTGCCTCCTTTTACGAGGGCTACTATGAAGGCAAAGGCGTAACCATCATCAAGGGTACCTCCGTGACTGCATTTGAGAAGGACGACGAGGGTCACGTAAGCATTCTTATCGGTCAAGCTTCTTAACGTGAGTTTCTGATGGTTCCAAATTTTAACATGTGATGATCTTAACAGGTGTCGAAAGTCGTTTTGAAAGATGGTAGAACGTTGGACAGCACCCTCGTGGTTGTGGGAGTTGGCGCGAAGCCACTTCTTGCACCTTTCAAGGGCTTGTTGGAGGAGGAGAAAGGCGGATTCAAGGTTTGTGCAAACACCTTCGGCGTATATGTCATTGCAATCTAGCCTTCAAATGAGAATATAAAGAAGTTAACTTTCATCGACTTTTACATTGCAGGTGGATGCTTCATTCAAGACAAGCGCCCCGGATGTGTACGCCATTGGAGATCTCGCAACATTCCCGATGAAGATGTACGGCGAGACTCGGCGAGTGGAACATGTTGACCACGCAAGGAAGTCTGCCATGCAGGCTGTTCAGGTACAAGACCCCAACAATCTCTTAACAAATGCAGCTGTGTGTCGCAAACTAGGTTTTGACAAGAGCGTAAGTTCATCAGAGGATGGTTTCGGCTTCATCAACTTCATGTGTTCAGATGCTATTAATACATTGACATGACCCCAAGATAGTAGATTTTGTATACCATTTTGATTGCTTCATTTTGTAAGCCTCGTAAGAATTAACTAAATCTTATAAGAAGATTATCAGTTTTCTATCTCTTACAACATTTGATATATCGTGCTTTGTGTGCAGGCGATCAAGGCAGCAGAGAAGGGAGAAGTGGTGGACGATTACGATTATCTGCCATTCTTCTACTCGCGATCATTCGACCTGTCATGGCAGTTTTACGGCGACAACGTAGGTGAAACAGTGATCTGGGGTAAGGACGGAGCAGGCAAGCCGGGATCCAAGTTCGGCGCATACTGGGTGAAGGACGGCAAAGTGATGGGTGCGTTTCTGGAAGGAGGCTCTCCGGATGAGAACAAGCTCATTGCTAAAGTTGCACGGGAGCAGCCCACTGTGGATGGTAACGTAGACTTGGCGTCTGCTGGCCTCGGTTTCGCATCCAAGATATAGATACTTAGATAGTCCATAAAGCCAGCCAATCCAGTTAAGTCGATTTTTGTATGTGCAGGGAGTCGATTACCTCACCCATTGTTTTATACCAATATTTGTGTGTTATTTTTATGTAATTGAGGCAACTGTGCCCAATCTTGTTTGCATCCATCTTGTTTTGAATAAGCGGATCTGATTGTTGTTACTGCCACTCTCATTACTGAAGCCACTTAGAAAAGGGTCATGCAAAATTCGTTTCCTCCTTTTGCAGTTTTGAGTGCAGAATGAAACTCGACAGTCCACTTACCGGTGTTGTGAATGTGGTCATTTGGTTTGTTTACTTGGTTGGGTTTTGGATGTGTTTCTGAGCTTGTTCACTTTTCACTTGAAGTCGATTTAGTACTACCTAATCTGAAACTTAGTACAAAGACTTGAAAAGATGGAAATGGATCGTGATGTCTTCCTTAAAGATTTTTTTTGTGAACGTGAGCATCACGTGCATGTAAAAGTCTCTAAAGATGGATATGAAGTCAGGGAATGGGCTGCAATCTGCTATATTTAGTTTACGTCGTGCAGCTAATCTGCCGTTGAAGCTAACGAAGGAGAATATCTCTAACCAGGTTCAGATTATCTCAGAAGCTCTCTATTTCGCCCTGGCTCACTCCATGAGGGTAATGAAATAAGCTTTCATTTTTGGGGTTTTTTTAACAAGGTAAATATGCGCTTACAGTCCTTGGCACAATGGCACTGTTCCCGAAGAGATCGGAACTTCCCCAATTTGGAAGTATTTTGATATTTATTATCAAAAGTGTAGATCTGAAAGGTCCTAAAGAGGTATCATGGTTCCGAAATAGAAACGAGAAGCCTACTTCGTAGAATATGAATCATCAAAAGAATCTCACAGCACATGCTTTCTAAAGAGGGGACGGGCAGCAGTTGGCCGAGCAGAGGCAGAGCTCTTATTACCTCCAGAGATCTCCTCGGTGCCGGTAGAAGGCAATTGGAAGCCGTGCGTGTGGAGAGTGGCGGCATTGAATGTCGGTGATAGTGTACGCGTGATCGGATCCAGACTTCCGTCACTTCACAATGGTCCGATTCATCTCCTCCTTCCGTGATCGGATTTGCTAGTAATGCAGTGCTTCGAATGATCGATCCTTATTTGATCCGGTTGCAATTCGAATCGTCATTTTTTGTATGCCTCTTTCTTGAATGCAATCCGCATCTCGCATTTCGCCTGAGCTCTATTTTTGATAGTCTTGAAGTATGTCTAGTTATTATCGTGAATCTGTTATCGAAATCGCACCAAAGTTTGAAATCTCCATTGCAGATTCTCAGTACTCCCGTGATGAATTGACATGCGGCTAATTTCGTTCTGATTCATTTCTTGATCGTGCATTGTCGTGCTTTGAACGATGGATCCTTCTTTGATCCGATCCGATTGCACTTTGAATATTCATCCTTTGCTTACCTCTTCTAGAACTTAATCGCATCTCGCATCATGCTTGAGCGCTATCTTCGACAGTATTGAAGTATGTCTATTTGATCAGCTCGAATCTGTTTTCGGAATCGCACGTTGCAGATCCTCAATAGTTCCGTGATTATATTTTGTGCTTTGAGTGATCAATACTTTTTTGAACCGGTTGCAATTCGAATTCTTATCGATTGTAAACCTCCTTTCTGAATGTACTCCGCATCTCGCATTTTGTCTGAGCTCTAGTTCGATGGTCTTGAAGTACGTCTAAATTGATTATCTTGAATCTGTTATCGGTATGGCAGGAAAATTTGGAAATTCCTGTTGCAGATACTTAGTAGTTCCGTGATGAATTGATAAACGGATAATTTCGTTTCGATTCAAGATGAATTTTAGTTTTCGCGTGTATTCAAGGGCCTAACCTGGAACGTTTGTTTCGAAAGCCAACATAGTCAGGAAGGAAGTCTAATTTTATTTTCTTGAATTTGTCACTGGAATCGCTCGAAATTGCGCAAAGCCGTTGCAGATCCTTAGTATCTCGTAATGAAATGACACGCGGCTAATTCGTTTCGATTAAGTTTTGTTTGGACGTGCTTCGCGATTTTAGATATCGCGTGTATCCAAGGGCCTAAACTGGATCTTCTGGCTAATATCTTGAATTTGTCAATGGAAGCTCGATTTTGAAATCTCCGTTGCAGGTCCTCAGTAGTACCGTAATTCTGCCTTTTCGGCACGATACAGTTTCTTAACGTGCATTTCAGATCTAATCAATTTCTATCTGGCATTTTCGTGTAAGCTCCATGTTCGCAATCTTGGCGACTGTAATATGGTTTTTAGATCTGATGAATCTTTCGATATTTACTTTGGATCCAAGTAGATGTAGATCGGAAATCGAGACATGTGAATTTTTCATTTAAGTACGTGTTGGAGAACCGTGTACTTCGTAGCTTGATGTGTTGTAGAACCAATCTGGACTATGCTTGAATTTTAATGCCGAGAAGTAAGTCTCGCGGATGCAGCCTATTTTGCGGATAACTATTTAGAATTCTTTGAATTCAATTATATATCGCACGAACTATGCGTTTATCAAATTTTCCTCTATGTCGGCTTGCCAAGTAGTGAACGTGGTTTGGACCTGTCTTCTCGGAAGTTGCTTTTTGCGAGTTTGAGAATCATTTACTCATGTGAATGTGGACATTTGAGTTCCATCGCTAAAAATCTGTTCACGATTCACAGTTTGTAAGAAGGATTGGCTCACCTTCTTCTCACCTTCTGAGTTTCAAGTGTAACCAGTAGCTAGAAAGATGAAGGAGCTGCGATCTTTTACCGATGCGAAGGTGATCGGAGGAGTCTCGTTTTAGGCATGTTGCAATATACTGGAAAATACAATGATGCATTAAATGTTGGCTGTTTCTACTTTAACTTCTTATGTTCAGGTATATCATTCATCATTCAAAGTGGATCTGAAGTCGACACAACAAGCGTGCAGCTGCCCTTTGCTTCCTCTCAAAAGTCACATCAAAGGACCTGCTCCCACGGCTGAACCGGGTATTCTTCTACTTGCTTGTCTTCTCCTCATCACAAATCTCTCTTTGAACTATATTATTAAACATCGAATCGATTACTCATGTTCCCGTTGTTTGATGTCAAATGGGGATGCGTGTACTAAGAGGTGGTCTGGAACACTTGCCTTTAATGTTTGCGATCAGGTAGCACGGACATCATCGATGAAGCTATCAACTACTTCCGGGCCAATGTCCTCTTTAAGATCTTTAAAGTGAAAGATCCTGCAGATAAGCTGCTTGTTTACTTGACTCTGTATATCAACATGGCCCTGAAACGGATTGAAGCATGCAGAACAGAGGCGGATGGCGTGAAGGCCATAATCAGCCTTGGTTTGGAAAAATTTCCTATCCCTGGTGAACCCGGCTTTCCTTTAGTAGGCTTGTTTACGCCAGCGGAGAGCAAGGAAGAAGGAGGTAGAAGATACTGTTGCAGCATTTCAATTTTGCTTGGTGTTTTACTAGATAGTGTCCTACCCAAGATAAAGATCATTGGAATGGTGCAAGTGCAGTGACGATGAATGTGGTTGTGTGCAGATTTGTTGAGGAAGTACTTCAAGCAATTGCGGGAAGAGACTAGTGGCAGATTGATGGAAAAAGTGTATCGACAGAATGGCACGCCTAACAAGTGGTGGCTGGCATTCGCGAAGAGGAAGTTTATGAACATCATGATGCCTTTATAACCCATTTATTAGTAGCCATACTTTCAGATTATTAGATTCGTAAGAAGCCTTTTACTTAGCTTCCCGTCTTGTGATGTCATTCAGAGCCTTGTTTATATTGCTCTGAGCACAGGAAGTGAAATTTTGAGTTGCAGTTCCCCCTTTTACTTAGTACATCACCGAAGACTAGATTGCTGTAGAGGACCCAATTGAGCACGTCCTTGCCAGGTATAGCGTTATTCGTACCAGGCATTAGCCAGGAAGTGGTGAAGTGCTATTCGGAGCATGAGTGACCCCGAGCACGCACTTATTTGTTCAGTGGTTGCCGTCATTTTCAGCAACTTACTTTATTTCTGAGATGTTACTGTACACGAAATGCCTTCAGCTTTCTTAACACTATTTACATGCCCAGGTTGCCGGGCGAAGCAGCAAGCAATTGTATATCATGTGACTAATAGTCGTGTTTTGATGCACTATGGGTCACCATAGGGAGTGGACACCATGGGTCCAACAGCGATGGGTGTTCTTACTCTGTGGCTGCCATCAGTCCAAATGAGGGCTCCGAACTCCCAGTTCACTTTCCACGGCTGATAGCTCGTCGGTGACAACGTCAAAGTGTAGGACAGTACCGTCACAGTGCTGTTGAACGTGAGCGAATCTGGTGTGACGGAGGCGTGCACACCGGAGGGGTGATGAACTTCGACTTCGTACACCGATTCTGGAGCTCCAACATTGGTCACACTTCGGACCAAGCTGATGGGCTCGGTGAAATTCTCGGCCGCAAAGCTTGGGTAGTTAAGTTGGTTGGCTGGAACCTTCTGTGCAGGGCAGCGGAGAGCCGATGTTTCGTTCCCTGTGATCGTGCGAATCTGTTCGGCTGTGTAGTTCATGCTGCACAATAATGTCCTGTACTCGGTGAATGATGTGTTGTAGACCAACCCTGGATCCAATGCTGCTTTTGGATCAATGTGGCCAGATCCCCATGCCAGGGCTCCATCTGCATTTTGCTGGTGCTCCATTCTGAGTGGTTTAGCTGTTGTCATGAGAGCAGACTTGATTGCTGCGGCACTCCAGGTAGGATGCGCCGCTTTTACCAAAGCTGCAGCCCCTGCCACGTGTGGTGTAGACATTGACGTTCCAGAGTTGATGTTGTACTTGAAGGCTCGTGTGTCTCCTGGATCCTCAGATGGTGGGGCTACTGGCGACCATCCCGCTAATATGTTCACTCCTGGTGCAGTGACATCGGGCTGCAAGACCATTTCCTGGTGAGTTCTCAGCTTCTAAACACCTCCTACCGTATGCTCATAGCCTTAATCCTTAAGTGTCCTACAGTTTGTGTTTAGTAGCCTGACATGATTACCTTCAAAATATCAGGTGTAATAGGGTTGGGACCGCGGGACGAGAACGGCGCCATGAGAGGAGCTGGAGCTCCTACGCGAGTGAGACTCGGGGTTATCATTGTCACAGGATTCCTGCGCAAATCATAAGCGTCATACAGGTGTGCTCCACCTTATTCATACCTCAGTAAGTGAACAAGCTTTGAAACTCAGATCGTCAACCTTACCTCGTACTGTCGACATATGCTTGAATTTGGTCGCCAATGCCCACACTGACAGTAGTAACTGATGGCACTTTAAACACCTGTGCGTAGGCCTTGAGGTCGTCGTCAATGATAATGGTGGCAATTCCGCCCTTCGCATGGACTTCTTCCTCGGGGTAGTAAAGGCCAAATGTATTGCCTGGGACACATATGACAATGCTGTCTTTCACCTTCGTAGCATTCAAGGAGCCTGGGGCGCACACCCTGAATGCAGAGGTGGCTTTATGGGTTAGGATCGTGCTCTGTATTGACAGACCAGGCTTCCGACTCTGGCACATTTTGAATGTACTTTAAAGTGCAGGATATTCTGCTCGTACCTGGCGTCGGCGGATTTGATGTTGGATGCTGGTATATCTTTCCCGTACACGAGTGAATATGGTTTCGGAGCAATTTTTCCAGTGTTGAGACTTGGACCCTTACAACACACAACATGTCATCAGCAGAAGCTGGAAAGGTTTGCTACAGCAGCAAGTGTTGGCTGAAATTGCTACCGAGTAGGTGACATTGTTGCCGAGTTGGATGTAAGACAAATATTCTCGATCAATGGAGCTTGCAGCAGCTGTGAGGATCCAAGGTGCGCCGTTGATTGCAGTAGCTTCCTTGGGACCTGTATTCCCTGCAGCTGCAACGACAAGGATTCCTTTCTCCATTGCATGGAAAGCTCCAATGGCAATGGAGTCGTAGAAGTAGTCGGTCGCCGCGGCGCCCAAGGAGATGGCAATCATGTCCACTCCATCGTGAATGGCCATGTCAAAGGCGGCCATGATGTCGGAGGCCGTGCAGGAAGCTGGCCAGCAAACCTTGTAGGAGACCAGCCTGGAATTGGCTGCTGCTCCTCGCGCCGTGCCCCTGCCAAGGCTCCCTTGGAAGCTGACGTTTCTAGTCGGGGAGCCTCCGAGAGTTGTGGTGGTGTGTGTGCCATGGCCTTCCACGTCGCGGGGGGAGATACTAATGCTTGGATCTGAAACATTCATCTCCCCCCACATCGCTTCGTAACCTGCGTAGAAGGATCTGCCGCCAATCAGCTTCTTGTTGCAGTGAAACTTTGGGACGCTCTTGCCCGCTTCGCATGCCCCCTTCCATCTTGATGGGATCGGACCCATGCCTGTATCGTTGAAGCTCTCGTGCTCTGGCCACACGCCTGCAGCCCAGGTAAAGGATCATACGATTGATTATTGTTCATATTATCATTGTTAAAACTATACTTTCGAATGAAATTCTCGTTGACGATCTGAACTTCCCGAAAATTCGCTGTTGTACCTTCTATCTCAATTAGTTACGAAGGCTGTTATTTTGTGGGCTTTAGAGATCAATGTACCGTCGTTCTGGAAAACAGAGAAATTAACATTTTTGGAAAGTGTTCAGAGTTGCAGGTGTGTAAGATCTTTCATCATCTCGATATTTACTTTACTGGGAGGCTTTATAAGATGTTGAGACTGGGAAGCGTTATAAGATGTTGAGAACAAGAAGATAAGGAGATATGCAATCACTTTAGGCAGGTGTAGTAATTAACTTCTGTAGGAGTAAACAATTGGTAAGTGGTCAAATTGTTCTGAAGTTCTTTATTTGGCATGAGGAAGTTGATCTGATAGTATGTTAGAATAGAAAGCTTCTGGATTGGGATTCCTACCAGTGTCAATTGTAGCAATGATGATGTCCTTGCCAAACTCTGGTGATGTCCAGGGGTCAGTACCAAGAAGATTGATGCCCATGTAATCCCATGTTCTTGTTGTTTGCAAAGAGTAGCTGCGACTTGGAAATGCTGAGACTACGCCTGGCATTCCTGCAATGTAACAATGTGACCAAAATTTGGTGAGTTCTGTACTTTTTCTTATAAATTGTCTGGATTTAAGCAATTAGAATTTGTGATCCACCTTTGCAGAATTCTTTTCGCTAATCAACTCACAAGGTTTATAGAAACAAATTAACATGCTTATTGCTTAATGAAATCAAGAGATGACATTAATGTGAACCTTCTCAGTTTCTTAGCTAGGTGAACAATTTTATATCATCCACTTTGTTCAGCAGAGATTGAAACAGAGTACCTGATAGTTGTGCAGCTTCGGCCTCAGTAAGCATGGCTGAGAATCCGTTGATACCATGTTTGTAGCTATTCACGATTGCACTTTGTGCTGTTCCAACGCTGCAATTGCCCACATCACATTCTCTATAATCTTTTGAACAAATTTTCCAGAACAAGTTTTACCAGCCTGTTTACGTTCCCAAAATAAAATTGACGTTTTTTCTTAGATGCACAGTAGTTGCTCTTCCAATTAAAATCTCACAGCACTAAACATTTGACATGAAACGAATTTTTGCAGAAGGAGCTGAAAGATAGGTACCTGCCGAGGACACTTGAGAGGAGACTCTGGTGTTTCGTTGCTGTAATTTCAACGGAAGGTTCATTTCTGTTACTCCCCATATACACAATGTACAACTGCACACAAAGGATCCCAAGCAGTGGGTACCTTATCAATTAGCTGTTTAAAATTTTCAAACTGGCTTTACATGACCAAAAGAAAATGGTGGATTCTGAAAAAGAAAACGAGTGAAGGGAAACTAGTCTAATCATCATGAACCTCAAGACAAGAATTAGTGACTAAATGGGAAATACCAATTTCACTAGACAACTCCACATGCAGTATTGCACTGCAAATTCCCCTGCAAATTTTGCAAAACTGAGGTTTTTTGCTATTAAAAAGTGAACATCGAATCGAATTTGTCATATTGGCAATACTGAATGTGGAGTTGTGCTTAAGGCAATCGTTACAACTCTTACCAATTATTTTAATCACGAGTCAAAGCTGTAGTGTGGACCATACGAACATTATCACCCATGATACTATAGTACCAGTGTAGTTCATCTAGGTAACCGGACATTTGTGTACAAAGGCACACTATTTTGGACCGTCCACTAAATAGCATAACGGCTGTACAGGAGTAATAAAGCAGATCCCATACCTTCTTTTCGGCAATTGACTGTGCAGCAGAGCGTTGAAAGAGCAGAATGAGCCCCAAAAGACACCACATCACACTCCACGCCATGGCTTCTTGTTTTTCTTACAAGGTACGTGATTATTAAGTACTCCCTACTGCTCATTTGCTAGCAATCGTAGAGCACTGATTGATCGGTACCTCAGAAATTCACAAGTCGAACGCGCATGTGTACCCCTGAAATTCACAAGATCAACACAAAATACTGCATTTAGGCAATGTGTACATGAATTTGAGCATTCAACATCAAACAGAGCAGTAGAAATTTCAACAAATGGGGGCTATAAATACTCTATTTACTCAAACTAAAGATCATGACTCCTCCACTTGTGAGTAAGACAGGCATGTAATCACTGTCCAACCGCAACAACCAACTCTGAAGCTTAGAACTGAGGAGCAATTGCCACAAATTTTTGCCGAATTCGAAGGGTAGCATGAATAATCAAAGATCGAAAGATTGAAGACTACAAGAAGAATGCAGAGCTGATTTGAAAGAGCTTATAGCCTGGGAAGAGCAGGATGTGTCACGGGACCCCAGCGCAATGAAAACAATGAAGAAGACTTCTGGATTGAAGAGTCCATTTATATACATCAGAGAAAAAGCATAGAAGTTCTGAAGGAGCCTTGATAAAGTGCAGCTACGTCACCGTCTGCTTGATCCGGGGAAGAATGAACCTGCCCACCCGGAAGAACCAAAGCCATCTAAGAAGGAATTAACCAACTACACACACGTACATACATGTAGCTGAAAATTATTATTACTACCCTCTCGTAGACTGGATTCATTTGGTCGCTACCAAACCACACCTTCTTTGCAGTCCTGGCTCATCGACACCATGCTACTCACTGAACTGTCTTCCAGTGAGGTCTAAGAAACCACACCACTCCATGAAAAATCTTCACAATTTTCTAACCTCTCTGGTTAAAGTGACAATCAACTGATAAGCTTGTGGGTGTGTACGTGCTTGCAGATTGACGGTGGCGCGCATGGATGATGGTGAAGGAATGTGCATATATACAAGCATCTTGCTTCGGGGATGGTGAGTGATACTGTATGTTGCTCTTGTCAGAGAATCCATCACTTTTGTTAGAATCTCTTATACTGCTCTTTCATTACTGTAACATTATGGAAGATTAGCTACCAAATGCAGTCAAACTGAGTTCAACGCTGAGCGTGACTGCCTCTTTTAGCTCATCTGCAATGGCATGGTCAACCAACTACAAGCTTTTTGATGCACAAGGCGATTGTGATATTCTCTTATTCTACATGGACTGATTTTTCACAAGGTTATGCTGGTGACAATTTGTGTTCTGGTTCATGCAGAATAGCTGGCCATGGTTAGAATCTAGGAACAGCAGAATATGTCAGTGCATCTTGCATGTTGTGCAAAGATTTACTTGTCAGTTGAAATCCTCTCATACTTATTGTGTGTGTGTTTTCATATGAAAATTACAAGCAACTTTAACCAAAGGCCTTGTAGGTTGATGACTACCGTAATCCTGGGAAGGTTTGAAGATTGTGGACCAAAGTGGGTGAGTTGTCTTTTTTTCAACAACTATACTTTGCTTTCGAAAAATATGATCACCTCATAAACAAAGGCATGTTCACATAAGTTCGGTTTGCTTAAATAGTGTTGAGGCCTTGTATGAAATGTGAGTGGGGTGAGAACTTGCTGTACATGGCCATGAGAACATACATCACCTTTACCTTCAGTCACGACTTATAGAGAATCTTTCCCCGTGAAAGAGAAAAGAGGGCAATTTCTTCCAGGTACTTTTATTGGCTCTAGTGTTGTCAAAGCATAAAAAGTCGCCTTATTCAAGCCAACTAACATGCTACTGTACTGTGTTGCGTTGACACAATTCTTGTCAATTTGCACGAATGGTCAAACCATGTTTTGATTCGTGAACACTTGATGTCCAGATTCTTCATGAAATTCCACGAATATTGAGGAATAAGGACACCGTGGATATTGAAGGGCGGTTCAAATAGTGATTCCACATGAACTTTGTCCTCCATGACCAATCAATGATCAACTTTTTCCTTTCGCAAGGTAACGAAGATCATTGTACAAAGATTCTGTCATATTGTCCATTTTCCATAATATTCTCGGAATTGCTCGAAGGCTAGGGCTACCCATATCAGCCATATGCATAGATTTGACAAGAAGGGAGATACTTTCTTCTGTAAGAAAAGTGGAGTTTACAACACAGCAATTGGAGGTAAAGAAAGTGGCTTATCTGAAGAGAATTTAGCATGAAGAGATTGTTATTTTGTTTCCTGATTAGAGTAGTACTAGATTAAGCTTAGTCTAAGAATCGAAATATTGTTCGGAAATGCGGAAATTGTGTTGCAAAGTAGGTGGTGCATAACATTCTCATGAGTGCTTGAAGAGGAGTTTCAGTGTGTTTTTTGAAAGGGGTGATTTGACTTGCCAAAGTTTGACTTGAACTAAAGTTTTGACTTTCTCTAGTACTTGCTTTGTTTTGTCCGCTCAGCTCCCTTTGCCAGCTTTGCAGTGGTGTTTCTTCCTTGTCCACAACGTTTCAAAGCTGGATATTCTTTTCTTTGAAGATACTTTTTTATAAGAAATGAAGAATACTTTTATTGGATCCTACTTAAAATTTTCATTATGGAAAAGTTACTGGTAAAATATTTCTAGACACGGGAACAATGCCAGTAAATTTGCAAAGAGGAAAAATATTATCATTTCATTTTATTTTCATTTTATTTTACTTTATATCATCGTGATTGATTATAGAAAAGTGACTCTTCTAGGAAAGTATTTTCTTACACATGAGTAAAATGTATCCTTCTCCTCTTTGTAAATATTTTCCAATTGTTCCCTATCTGGGAAAAATTCACCCAATTGTTCCCCCATATTAAATTTCCCCTAATTTGAATCAATGTCTCTTTTTATTACAGATATAGTGGGCCAACAATCAATTTTGACCACCTTTTGCAAAGCTTTGTCAGACGATAGATTTTGAGTGAAATACTATGGGATATAGATGATTGTGGTATGCATCTTCACGCCCAAATCTTTAACCCTTGAACATTTTAGCCTAGAAATGTGGTTCCACAACATGTGTGATAGATGAAAACAAAAGTATGCTATTTGGATTCCATCCAAAAGTTTATCATTTTTACTATGAATTGGGAATGTCACTAACAAACCTACCATAGTAAAAAACTCTTCAACCAAAATTTTTTTCACTCCATCTAAAAAATACTCTTGTACCAAAAAAATTATCAAGAAAACACTCTGCTCAAATTATAGCCTTGCTTTGATAAAAAGTGCCTCCAACTTTACAAAGCATAAAGAGTCTAAACATCCCTTAGCACTAGTAGGAATGTCATATCTTTGTCACATCATAGATTGAGCAAACACTCTTACAAGTAAAGAGCAATATAAATTAAAATACAATCCAACAAATGATGTCAACGTCCAATGGTTCAATGAACGAAACACAATTATACCTCAAGAGTCATGGATTTTTTAGTTTTTCCTATATTGGAAGATATTGCAAATCCGATCCCAAAATCATATAGATTAATAATTTTTCTAGTTGAAAATAAAGACAGTGCCCAACTCTACAATAAATGCACAAAAAACTATTTTTAATAACATATGATTAGCTTCTTCAAAAAACATGCCTCAATATATATAAAGATCTCAGAACAAAAAATTACCTCCACTAATATACTTGTCACAAATTCATACCATCTTGAATGGTTGTGAACTTTCCAATGAACAAACTAGACCTGATTAGAGATTCAATTCGAGAAGCTTCATCGATATGCGACGTTCAATGAGAAACTTATGACTTTTCAAAGTTTCACCTTGCCATCTAAGAAGGTCAATATTTGACATTCTATATGTATAGGGACTAGAGGTAGTAGTTGTAAAGTATGTTAAAAAACGACCTACAATACAAGAAAGTAGTACAAATCAAAAGTCCACTAGCATTCTTTCTAGTGAAAAGAGGAATCTATAACTATTTCTCAACTCTGAAGATATACAACCACACTTGATTTGATATGTCAACTTGTATCAAGCTTGGACTAGTATAAATAGTGTTTATTTTTTAGTTCATACCGACTTGTTCCTAATTATAGAAGAGTGTCTCTATATATTAGGTTTTGGATGACATAAGAATCATTTATTATAATCATCACTTTTCCTCAAAATTTCCTACCATAGTACCATAGTAGTAGATATTCTAGAAAATTGACAATTTTAATGCTTAAATTATAACATCAAAAGACATAATCAAGATAACCAATCTTCCATGCTATAATTTAAGAATTGTTTTTGCATCATTCTATTAGTGATTAAACTTACGACATTGCATACCAAGTTGATAATTTTAGAACACTACATGTACTAAGAAACTCAACCATGTTGCAAAGTATTCTCAATAATGGTCATGTTGTAGTGTCATAAGAGATACTCAATGGTAGAGTGACAAGGGAAGCGCATCATGGAGTGCAAGACGTTGTCAAGTAAAGAAAGCATTCATCCGCAGGGTAGAAGAACCCAATTGTGCTACACGCATGTTGGTCTTCTTGGAGATTGATGTTGTTCAATCTTGTAAACTACAATTTCTCTCAATTTCTCATCACTTTCCGCATCTTCGCTTCATTGTGGCCACATCTAAAAGGCATGTGTTTTGGTTATGCCACATCCAAACGTTGTACGCCTCAATTCAGCCATATCCTAAAGGCTTGCAAGCACACTATGTCCATAGATCTTGAAAATTTGGCCACATGTGGTCAATTTTAGGCTTCCTTTTGTCTTGTAATGACATAATCACTTTATAAAGGCAAGCTTCAAACTTTAAAGTTATTATGTCGTTATAAAAGATAATTATTAAAGATAGAATAAGCATCATCTCACCACAGAACCTTATAATCTTGTTACTCCTTATCCTATAACCCTTATACGTCGTAACCTACCTAGCCAAGAAATCATTTCTTTGAAAAAAAGTGTCATCGACAAAGATGAAGCTAAGTTAATCAAACTCAATCATACAGTCCTATAGTAAAGTTAGTGTAGGTCATGTGGGTCAACTTTTGAGTCATTCGGCCTCAGATTGCAAGATTTTAACGTAATAGTAATGAAAAAAGATCACAACAATTCAACAAATTGGCTTTGAAGTGAAAATGCCATGAAATAGATTACCTACTAGAAAGTTGTTTAGCTTCATCTCAAATGCACCCTTGAGCAAGAAAAAGCTATGAGAAATTTCTATTAACACAATTAATGGCCTTGCAATTGTAAAAATCGTCCCAAAACTCAAAAAGGAAAATTGTCCAAAAACTAGACCCCCTTGCACAAAAATTAATGCCATAACTTCCTCACACCTTAGATGGAATTGAGGTTTCACCATAGAAACCAGACATTTGAATGGAATCCAATTCAACAAACAAAGTTGAAATTCAATGGTGGATGTAGGAGAGATAATGAAATGTTTCTATACAAGAGTGATCATGGAATGAAGGTTAGCAACTTTTTGATTAGAAGCTAAATGATTGGATGATTTTTGATATTGGATCTGCAAACATTGATGTTTATACTAAAAGTACCAAGAAAATTCCTTTAGCTTGGAGACCTATAATTCATTCATTCATCGTTAAAATCTACTTTTATTTGTTGGAATGAATTTGATCTAATAATCTAGTTTTGTGGTAGGAATATTTACTCGATCCACCATGAAAATCAAGATATTGCATTATTTTACTTAGTGCAAGTAGTCTAGGTTTGGACGAGTTCTATATTATTCGATTATTTGACCAATTGAGATCTCAACATGATTATATGGTTGAAATTCATGTACATTTAGAACACTTTATTGGAGATGATATTTCTAGACTCAAAATTCAAATTTTCAGAGGTCCAATTTGACAATATCCCACTTGATATCGATTATGAGAGTAACCAAGGTTGTCTTACAAGAAAAAATTCTTATTCGTTTGTTAAACACAATTTCGATGAGATGTACATTTAAGACGTCTTCAATGTATTAAATGTACATCTCAACTAAGTTATGTTTGACAAATGAGTAGGAATTTTGTCTGATAAGACAACAACTGAGCAGTGTAGACGATCCTCAAAGTGTCTTAATTTCAAGGTAGATTATAATATCCAAGGTTATAGGCAACACCCAATATCTCATAACCGGTATTGATACACAAACCCTATATTGCTAGATGTGAGAATGCACATGAGAAGCAAGAACAAAAAAAAAAAAAAAAAAAAAAAAAGAAAGAAAGAAAGAGTCAAATGACAAAAGTTGAAAAAAAAAACACCACAATTTAAACATTTGAAAAAAAAATTGGGGGCTAATTTCGAAAAATAAACACCAAATGTCACACTAATTGACATGGAACTAAAGTGCAAATCTAAACACAATCTCTATTTTTCCTTAATCTTTGTGTTTGTTACAAACAAAACTAGACCCGTGATGTGTAGAATTCCCGGAAATTTATCATTGGCTTTCTTCTCATCTAAACGCTAATTACATGGCATAGAAATCTCTACATCAGTATAAAAAATGTCTTGTCATAGAGTTCCTTGTCTAAGATTAATTGCCTACTTGAATGAGTTAGTAAACATGTACAAGAGTCACCTCCTACTTCTATCAAAAGAATGCTAAATCACACAAGTGAATTCATGTGAATTGTAAGCAACTATGAATTGTTGCTATCCCCTTCCTCCTGCACAAAGGAACAACACCCACATTTACACTTGATTTCTTCTCCAATTGAGAAAACAATTGACCACAAAGATACAATTATAACAATTCGATAGAATCTCATTCATTCATGATTCATTTCAATTTTGAGAGCTACCAAATATTGCACAAAGGTGGAGTGATTGACTTATAACCAACTCATTTTGTGCGTTGATTGCACATATTATTCTATACACTATACTTTATAATTCTCAATCACAATGATATCACTCGCGAGGGTAATGTAAAGTAAGGTGTTCAATAATGGCTCAACTTTTATAAACAGGCATGAAACGAGCGCAAGCCATTCTTGTGAATGGGGGAAATTAGAAAGAAAGATTGAGCAAGTAGAATCATAATTTTTGGACTCTTCTACAATGAGTTATGAATTAATGAAGTTGAAAATATAGGTGTTTCTAAAATGGTGCCCTCTCTGTAATGTTTGCACTTGAGTACATGGTATTGTTGCATATCGAAAAGCTATTATGCTATTATGTACCTATAGATGAAGATTACGATAGTTGCATTATAAGACTTACTCCATTTTAGACCACTCTACTTTAAACATACACAACTTATGCACCTATAGGTGAAGATTACTAAGACTCCATAATGGGACCTGCTCCATTTTAAACCACTCTACTCTAAACATACACAACTTATGTACCTATAGGTGAAGATTACTAGAGCTCCATAGTGGGACCTGCTTCATTTTTAGACCACCCTACTCTAAACATACACAAACTTATGCACAAAACTCAAAACGAACACATTTCAATAGCTGATTTATCTATCATTTGATGATTTGGCAACCCATTCAAATAGGATGAGAGAGACATACCCTCAAGAAATGGCAGACTTGCAGGACTTCATCCAACGGAGCCCAATCGCCGAAATTCCGCTCCACAAACTGATACGCCACCCCGCCCTTGCCTCTTCTTACGATGAACAATCCACCTTTGATCACCCCCTCGCCTTTGTTGTTGTAATTGATCCCGGTCCTGGTAGCGCGGCCCCAGTTGCGTCTGGCAACGGGATTGAACACGAACCCCGTGAGCAGATTCTCTTTCATCAGTTTCCCTCCGCCCAGCGCACGGAAGAAGTCCTTCTTCTCGTCCAGGACTACCATGCCTGCCCAGTAGCGCGGCCAAAACGCCCACACCTCCTCGTCCACGTCTTCCAGCACGATGGCCACCAGCTGGACGCCGAGGGCGTCGAAGATGGGCTTGCGGGCGTACAGTTGGTGCGCTTCTGCTCTGCACATCACGCACCTGCCACCCAACAGCCACGATCCTCATCCGCCATTTCACTGATCCGCATATTTTTATCTTCTGTATTGATCCTTGATCCTTCACTCGAGAGCTCATTTTTCTGTTGGTTCATGCAAATTTTTATATAATGTGATGGTTTCTTTATCAGTATACGATGTGCTGAAAAAAACCCACAATCGAGAGAATCTGTTGTTCAATTGGGATGCGTTGAGAAGAAGAGGAGAGTGGATTGTAGAGTACTTAGGAAGTGAATAAATTTGCGGAATGTTATGTAGAGTAGCAAGATAGAATTTAGTTGAATGGAGGTTAAGATTTGACACATGATACCTTGATAAAATGGCACATGGAATGTAGGAGAACAAACTAAGGGTTAAACCATCACCAATCTGTACCGCACATTCGTATGATCGTGTACTCGAGCTCAGTTGAACAGTATACAATGAATGATATAATTTTTGGAGATAAAATTCTTTCTGATCTGCTGCGATGATGAACTACAAGTCGGCATAAATTATGAAAAATCTAACAAGTGAGGAGTGTATTAGTAAATCCAATTTCATGTGTGATTTTGACATAGAATCATGTGAAATGAGATTAGTTTCAGTAATATACTCTTGTGACTCTTGAAAAACACTATGATTTGGTTTCAACACTCGTCTCACAAAGAATCCAAGATTTGATCACGGGGTTTTTTCAAGAGACACAGGACTACATATCACCTGTTCAGTTGTTCACTCATGTGACAAAAACTATATATTTCGAAATGTTTTATCTTTCACGATCTTCCTTCACTCACTTTCTACTCCAGATTTCACCATCTTTTATTACAGCATTGTCTACGCCATTCTCTGTCATGAATTGACAATGGTATCAGATTTTACAGACCGATTCTTTTTCTTATTTAGAATAGGAAATGATAGATGTACTAAGAGAGTGAGAGTAGCGTACCCAGGGCGACGAATGCAGAAGAAGAGAGTGGCATTGTTAGCCCAAAGACTACTCGCTTTCAACGGCGGCAACTTCCTGACACTCCTCAAAGTCGCAGAATCAATACCACTCCGATGATCAGGAGCAAGGGGCCGAAGCAAAACCCTCTCCAAAACCGAAACATCCGCAACTTTATTCTCCAGCTTCGGAGCGCCAAGCAACCCACACAATCTTCGTTGAGCGGGACCCGCCGAATACACACCTTTGTGCGCATTCGGCTTCGTAGCATCCAAAGGTCTCAAAATGGACGGCACCTCGTACCCGGAAGCATTCGACCTCCTCTTCGGACTCTTGGGCAACACCTCGTAACTCAAACTAGTATTCTCGTACCCCACTGAGCTAGCATTCGACCTCCGGGGCTCGGACGAGTATCCAGCATTCGATCTCCGAGCCCCCTCGAAGGGCTCAGACGAGTATCCAGCAGTGAGCATTGAGCTTGCATTGGACTTGCGGGGAGTGGAAGCTAGAGACTCCTCTTTCCGGGAGCTGTCTCCGAAAGAGGAGCCTGCGTCCGAAACGAGGGATTTGTGGAGATGGAATGGGAGTGGTTTTGTGACTGGGGTTGTGGAACCTCGGCGAGGACGAAGCTCAGGTGGAATCTGCAAATCGCACGAGATCGAAGTGTCGATGAATGTCGCGACGTGGGTCTTTCGCATTCGGAACTTCGAGACTAGGTCGGCGGGTTTTGTGTTGATCAGGTTTACTAACGCCGTGCCGGAAGCTTCCATTGCGTCTGCGTAAACCATCAGTGACCGATTGTGGAGATGGATTCGCAGCTCCAATGCATCCTGCACGAAAGCTCATGCACATTCAGCATTGTTCGAAATCCCGATAGCGCGGAGAAGGTACAATGCGGAGATAGGGTGCTTACTCGTTGGGCGAGGGTGAGCTTGAGATGGTCCATGTCGTCGGCGGCGATGACTTTGAGTGTCGGCACATCGTCCCAGCCATCTTCGGCCAATCTTGCGCGCAAGTTCTTCAAGATCCCATTCCCCAGAAACTCCTCTAACGAATACGACCCCATATTTTTCCTAAACAAAATGAAAGTCGACAAGCTTGGGCGAGACGACCTCTTCAAGGCGGCCTGATCTGCATATTATACATGTCAACGAGGTTGAAGCGAAGTTGGCGCGAGAAAAAGTGGCACCTGAAACTTGCCCGCCGGATACAACAAAAAGGCTTTACTCACATAATTCGTGGATAGCGTCGGCTAAAGGGATGTGAACCAGGCTGTTCAAAGCCGATATAAATGCGACCATCGCCACTTGCAACTTCCGGGCAATGCAAGATAGGTCTTCAGGGTAGGCGAAGACCTTCTCCAGATTCTTCGCTATTTAAGAGGATACAGATCAAATGTAGGAATAGCCAAATCTCTGATCCTTCGATTGTCTCAAGCTGGAGGGGTAAAAACCAATGCGGATAAGCGATGAGCTCATGATATTTTGACGGAGGTAATAGTGGGTGTGGGACTTTTATGGCATGAGAGCTGATGAATTTATTGGCGGCCCGATTGATCGGTGGCGAATGGGGAAGGAGGGGAATTCTGTGAGTGAGGGTGACTGGCATGCATGGAGCCATGGAGGGGTATTCTGCATGTTGTACTGGACACACCATTCTCGTACATGGGATTAAAGGTGGTTTTGATGTGGATTGCGCACCGGCCATCTTCTCCATCATCAAATTCTGAGATTCTAACTTCTGGCACCGCGATGTCGAATGCAAAGCTTTGCTCTCAGATTGTTGAGAACGGAATCGCTAAGCAGCAGCAGCAGCAGCAGCAATTGTGGTGAATGATCGACATTGGCAGAACGGATGTCGTTAAGCACGCAGCATTCATCCGATTCGAATTTCTTCCTTTCGCTTTGCATACAATGTTTTTTTTAGTCATTGCCGTTTTCATCAACGTCACTGTGGTTGCACAATAATGCGTGCCTAACTTTGCATTACAGCCCACATTTTAGATGGGGATTTGGGCCTGATTGCTTAACGGTACATGGTTTTTTTTTCCGACACAAATATAGGGTAACCTTTACTGCTTGTGAAACAGGAGTTACAAGGGCCATGGCTCCGCCATATGTGGCGAAGGCGGACAAGTCCGGATCAAGGGAGAGGGAGAGAGAGGAGAGAAGAAAAGGAAAAACAAAAAGAAACTAAAAAGCTAAAATACATATTTACATGTTAGAAAAGTTAACCCTTAAACGCCCAAGCAAGCCCGAGGGGCTTGATTCCAACAGAATCTTCCCTGTAGCTCTCACTATATTCAACTTTTCACTTATATTTTGATGTCAAACTGGTCACCTTCTTCTGATGCATTCTAAAAGTGAAATTTCACAATTCAAATCACAATTTGTATAAATGATTTTGTGCTTTGAAAGGATTGTGGTAGGTAGGTTGGGGTTGTACATAACCTTGTAGGAAGTTGCAAGCTCATCATTGATTGGTCTATTCATGATGCCCAAGTTCAAAAAGTGCACTATTCATGATGCCCAAGCCTAAAAGATGTTGTGATTCAATTTCGGGCTGCCTGTTTTAGAGCCCATGGGCGTTTAAGGGTTAACACTGTTGAACAGCAAAATGGGGTGATCGGAACCCCACTAAGCTAGGATTTCATTATTGCACCAAACTTCTTTGAACTCGCAGAGCAAAAATTCTTCTTCATGTCGTGGATCTCGTGCAAGCCACCTTGGTCTTTCTCCAAGCTATTCTTCCATACACGATGATGCCATTCCAAATGGTGATTTGAATCCTCTCTTTAGTCCACTTCTCATTGTTGAAAGGAGGATCATTTCAAGCCTTCCAAAGCGTTCACAAAATCAAGCCTCTAAAAAGTAGCCAAATTCCACTAACACTCTTGAATTTACTCGGCATTCGGTGAGAAAATATACAATGCTTCCAAGTGAGGAGGGTCTCTCTTGTATGCGCACAACTAGGTCGCTTAGAGGAGATATGGTTTAGAAGCTTGGCACACCAAGCCCAAGTAGAGTAGGAAGAGGGACATTCCCCAAATCGGTGAAGGACCATTTCTCTACTTCCAAATGCATTGTTGATGTTGAACTCGGCCTCTCCATGCTTTAAGCACAACTGCTCTATGCCAAATGGTCCAAATTAATTCTGCTTCATTTGGGGTGCAAGATTTGTTCCAAGTATTAAGCCATCAAAGTATACAACCCAAGGAGAGAATACTGCTCCATTTTCTCTCAACCACGAGAGGAGGTAGGTCATGGTACTAAGGAGTTGTATGGCCTAGTTTAGTACTGAATTCCATAAGAGGGGTGTCTTTGTTCCAACAAAACTTAGCGGGATCCCACTTAAGCTTGCTTACACTATAAGAAACCTGCGTTTTTAATGATGTTGTAAATGATGTCTAAAAAGACATCGTAGACATTAATTCGGATGTCTTATAGACGATAAGACATCCTAGACATGACAGATGTCTAAGCAGACGTCTAAAAAGACAGGAAAATGTCTTAAGATCGAAGATGTCTTAAGGTAATTTTGGAACGGTAAAAAATGTGCCACGTGGGTGCCACGTAGATGACACATCAGCTTGAAGTGGACGGGCAGTGCCACATGGGGATGAAATTCATCATGATGTGGAATTTTACATGGTCCCACGAAAGATGACATGGCGGCGCCAGAATCCCATGTGGACCCGAGAAAATCCGACGTGGCACCCGGGAAAATCTGACGTGGCACCCGGGAATATCCGACGTGGCATGCGGGAAAAGTTGACGTGGACTTGGGAAAATGACATGGCATGCCACGTCAGCATATTGCGGAGGTTTTATGCTCCTATCATGATAGTTTTAGACATCAGTTAAGACGACTTAAATGTCTTGCAAGACATCTTAGATGTTGTACAAGATGTCTCGCAAGACATATGCAATGTCTTACAAAATATCTTAGAAGACAATTTTTATGTCTTATAAGATGTTTCCAGTGCGTAGAATGATGTTTACGTTGATGTCCTTATTAAGTTTGTGATGTTTGCTCGGATGTTTGTAGCGACATCCCCTCGGACATCGATGTGAACGTTTTGTGTTAAACATGATGTTTGCAACAGTGTTACTATTGATGTTTTTTGGGCATATGAAAGGACATCTAGGATGACATTTTTAGATGTTTATATAGTCATCAGATCCGTAATCCACAGACGTCTCACATAACATCAACTGTAAACACTGTCACATCAAAGTATGAGTCAAACATATATTGCTTAGGTCATTAAAACCTCAAATAACACAAAACTAGAGTATTTATTAATACGCCTGTCAACAACTACGATATACTACGCACCCACAATTTGAACTCCGTAAGTCCCTCCACTTCCATCGCTTGCTGTCGATACCTGTATGGTCATGTGCATGTCCCGCCGCTACACATATTCAATAAGCCAATATCAACTGCATTTAAAGAAGGGTTTGTAAAGGTAAAAAAATTCTGATTTAATTTCATTTAATTGCACTACCTAGGTTGAGATGGTTTACTTCCTAACCTCAAGATATCGACACAATTAGACATTCTTGCAAACATCTGCTTAAACATTTCTTCAGACATCCTTCTAGACATCATTAAAAACAACGTTATAGACATCTATACATACATCTGTTCCACTCACCTACAAGCATGCATGTCGCTTCGCGGCCTCAGATCAAGCTAGCTGCCTCGACCCCTTATTTCCCACCTTCCAAAACAGAATTCCATCAACAAATTTAGACATCTTCATAGACATGCTCTAAGACATCTTGCAGACATCATCACAGACATCTTCTACAACAAATCAAATTCTACAAGTCCTAGGGTTTCTTGTACAAGATGCTTTTGAAATCCAGTACCTCTTAAGTAGCAAATCTTAGCAACATGAAGGAGGAAACCTACTCTTGAGAGCTATTGGATTTCTACAAATACTATTCTCTTATTGTAGTTAACAATCATTCTGAAACTAAATGAAAACAATTTCGAAATCCTCTATACTTTAAACACAAACTCTATGGAAAAACTAAGGCAAAAATGAGCTTTTGTAGTTCCATTTGAAGATCTCATGACCTAACTATGGGGCGGCAACAAACCCTAGCCACATGAAGAAGCAAACCTTAGCCTCTACACTCCTAACACTAACTCTTTGAAAAAATGAAGGCAAAAATGAGCTTCGTGCGGCCTCTAATTCTACTTAAAGGTCTCATGACCTAACTATGGCAGCGGCAGCAAACCCTAGCCGCCTTTGTTCATCCATTGAAGTCAATGAAAATCATCCCTGTAGATGGTTCTGGATGCTGTCATAGATGTCATCCTCGACATCTTCATAGACATCATGTTAAACATTTTCATGAACGTCATCTTAGACATCCCTGCAGACATTATCATAGACATCTGATGACATCTTCAGGGTTTCAACCACAACATATTAACTATAAAAGGTTTTCTGTTTTCCCTCACAACAAATCAAATACCAGATGCTTTAAAGTTCTTTCCACAACAAAGCACATATTGTAAGTCTTAGAGTTTCTTCCACAACAAATCAAATAATCTTTATTGATAGAAAAGTGTGGAATTACAATCATGAGACTATTTATAGTCTTCCATGGTGATAGGCTCTCTTTTAAACTCTCAACTACCTTTTATTTCTACCCTAACTAACTTTCCAACTAACTTTCTTAATACTAATTCTATTCTTGAATTGTCTCCTAAACTGTATTAAATAGCTACTTTCATAAATTCATATTTCTTGTAAATTTGCTTTAATTTGTATAATATTGGTTGTTAATGATAGAGTAATGTATAGTCTTGCCATTAGACTATAATAATCTAATATATAAGTAATCAATAATATTTAATTCCTTCTTGAAGTAAGCCAAAAAACACTATTTATTGTTTTTATTTTCTCTTTATATTTTCTTTAAGTATTGAGGATTACCCCAATCAGAGACCCGCGCCAATGGAGGACAAGCAGTAAGAGAAAAAGTTGATATTATTCTAAAAATACTCTTAAGTACTGCCGCTTTTTAGTAAATGACATTTAGGAGGACTGGAGGATGTCGTGCAAAACATCTTCATAGACATCCAAGTAGATGTTTATGCGGACATTCATGCCTGATTGTAGTTATGGTAAGTTGGACATCGTGTTAGACATCCGACTAGATGTTGAATGACTTGTCAACTGGTCTGACGTGGAGTTTTTGTTGCCATGTAGATAAAGCGCTGTAAATAACTTTATTAATCTATGTCCACGTGTTTTTTGAGGATTAAATATCCACGAAATTACTTTTTTTTTTTTTTTTTGGCACCATTGTTATCTTATAGATATTATATTTTATATATAATATTTTTTAAATATTTAAATATTTTTAAATCATAAAAAATTACAGAATTATAATATTCTAATTTATTTGAATATAATAAAAATTTACAAAATATATTTTTTATTGAAATATAATTATATATTTTAATATTTTTTTAAAAAGATAGACCAATAAAAAAATAGTGAGAATAGCCTGAAATTAGTATTTTCAGTATTGCCATGTCACATAATGATTTAGCAAAAAAAAAAAAAAAAAAAAAAAAAAAAAAAAAAAAAATGTGATGTTTTTTTTTCTACTTTTGGAAACCGCTGCCCATTCACCTACTCTTTTAACATTAGAAATGCTTTTTACCCTGTCCACCAGTAAATTTTGATCGTTTTTACCTTGCTGGTCCAAAATCCCTTGCCAACGTGCCAGTTTGATGTCTATCAAGATGTCTTCAAAGACATCCATGTCTTCACCAATATCTTTTTGTTTGGTGATGTCTTCATGCCCCCCCAATCCAAAATGTGCCCGTTAGACGTACAGACATCCTCCCGTCTTTGAAGACATCTTTTAAGACAGTAAGACATCACAAAATACATTAGACATTACACAAGACATCACAAAAAACAGGGTTTTCTTATAGTGTTACTTGACCATAAAAGAGCCGGATACCAATCCTCTTACGTCCTCTCTTGATAGATGCCACTCTAACTCGACAACAAAAGCCAAAGAAAAAAGAAGTTGGGTTTGAGGACACCTGAAGGCAAGCGGAAGGATGACTTTGTATAAACTTAGTGATTTCATTGGGAATATTTACCATGCCAAGTCTAAGAGAGGGGGGGGGTGAAAAAAAGCCCTTTGTTTTGTTTTGAAAGTCTACCAAAGGAGAGGAGTCCTTAAGTTTATTAAAAATGGCTAGTCATTCTTTAGGGGAGGAGACATGCCTTGATCATAAAACATTCGAGACCAATTCTGCTCCAATTTGTTGATAAGTGATAGCTAAGCTCCTAGTTCACGGGTTAGTAGTCCAAATAAATTCCAGCAACCTCAAAGTCCATAAACCTTTTATTGTTCCACATAACTCTAACATGGAGAAGTTCTTCTCTTGCAAGTTTGAATGCCCGGAGTTTGGAGAACCTAGTTCAAGCCCATTGACTTAAAACAATACCAAATGTTGCAATTAAGAAGCTCTTCTTAGGTGGAAGCAAGCGCTGTGTTAACTTGTAGTAGGATGATTTTTCAAGCCGAAGTTACTCTATTCCAAACCATAGAGCCCTTGTGGGCTTTGTGTCTTGGGATGCCGAAGTACGGTTGAGTAGATTCTAACTTATAACGGAGAAGAAAATGGAGTTAGAACTTCACATTTCCAAAGCTTTAAGAACCCACTTAGTAAACAATGTGGTGGTAGCATGGACTAGCTCCAGCATGTTAAAACATGGAGGGCTCTAGGTTGAAACATTGAAGTTTGCTCATCCTAGCACAACTCCTTAAAGACCATGCATTTTATGGGTCCAGTTTTACATGAAATTTTTGATACAATAGAGTCTATGTGTATGTGCTTCATGTTGGCACTATACTCGTTGAAGTAGCGACCCTGAATGCTCAATCATCAATATGGACAATCACATTCCTTCGATTGAGCAAAAAAAGGGAAGAAATTTATGCGGTAAGGTCCTTTGAAGAAGTTAAGAGATGTTGCAATCGAGAAAGTCCTTGAAAGCGGTCGAGATTGGAGTATCAAAACTTGGCCTTTAGGATAAAACCTTCCTTTTGACTACAATATCATTGCAAGACTTACACAATTTGGATGTACTTCGGGTATGGCTGGCCCTTGAAATACATTATTTCCATGGAAGCCTCTCCTACCAATACTCAAGCGTAGAGCCCTGGCTTCTGTCCCTCATTTCCAGCAACCCCCGCGCACCGTGCACATCAAGCAATCGTATTGACAACAAACTGGCTGAGAAAAGCCCATATTACTCTCAACCTCCTCTACGTATCCTTAAACATGTGCTGAGGAAATCAAAACAAACAACGGTTAACTGAAGCAGTAATCAGAGCCGCGAGATCGATGTTGCACTATGAATGCTGGGCCACCAGATCGATGTTGCACTATGAATGCTGGGCATTTTAACAAAGTACAAAGCTGCGAGACAAGGGACGAAGTCATCACGAGAGCCACTAGCATCAAGCAATGCACAATTGCAGAGGTTTGCAGATGGATATTGATTCTGTACCGTCTGATTTTAGTGTTTTTTTTTTTTTTTTTTTTTCTTTTCTTTTCTTTTTCTTCTTAATGGCTGTTGAGTGCATGTAGTTGATCACACGTAGTAGCCACTCGGGGGATTCAATTAGTATTAAAATCTACAACCAGCTGCGACCAGCAAGTATTTTATGGAGGGGTATTATTTTTTAGGGGATGAATATTACAGTAGGTTCAATTACATAATACCCCTGTTTTGCTCATTTGAATGTACTGTTCATTTTATTATAAATTTTCTGAACTGGATTTGATAGCATGCTAAGTTAGTTTAAAAAATTTGTTTTAGGCGGATTCAGGGTGGAACCTAATGCAGAATCTAAAAATTCCTTAAATTCCACGGAAATCAACCAAATTCAATTCAAGTCTTGAACATCCAACTGAAACGCATACATTCAAAGCAGCCTAACTAAACATGACATAACAAGCTGCATTCACTGTTCATTCAAGCATGCATCAAAAACAACAAGGAAACATGCTAAAACAAACTCTCGTTCACAACAACATTGCATCTGTACATTCTCTCTGAAAGACCGAAACTGATCAAGGTAGCACAAGCGTAGACAAGACACAAGTGCAGAAAGGGTGACGAAAGAGAAGCAGCAACGAAAACTAGTGCTCCACCTCCAAGAGCTTGTGTTTATGAACACAGCGTGGAAAGAGTCTGTTTCTACTGTGCACACCAAGGTTTTCTGTGCAACTACTATGTACCCCGAAATAATTCCTAAAACCTAACTGATTCAAGCATCGTTTTCAACAACGCAAAAATGAGGAACAAACGAAGTCCATGTGTGACAGCAAACAAATTGCTGCTACACTCCCAAAGCTGTTCCTGAAAAAATAAAAACATTATGAACTCGGAGCATCCTACGTATAATTCAGAAGCCTGAATACCTCGAACGATCACTTTGGAGAGTTAACTCTGGATCAAGCTGGTTCATGCAGGGGACCCAAAAACAAACCGCCACGGCCTTTCACCAAAGATGTTCCGTGCTCATGACCTACCACCGAGTAGGTAGAACCTGGAGAAATTAACCAAAACAAAATGACTTAGAAAACCTCGGCAAATTAGACGATCCTAGGGGGCCATGAACTAATAAACCATGCACTAATATGAACGTAATCATGACTTAGGCAATAACAGAATTCCATTCCAGCCATGCGCTGCAGCAGTGACCTCAGCATTGCAGGAAACTGGAACGGAAAATAATTATGCATATGTTCCATGACTTACTCTGGGCACGTGAGTTACCGGGTGGGGTCCAACAAATCAGAGTTTTGGGAACACTGTACACAACAGCGGATTAAAACAAACTCAATTTGTGAGGATTAAAACAAACTCCACATTGAGCACAGTAGAGCAAATTGTCAACGCATTGAAAAGAGAAAACATTGGAGAATGGTATTACACTTGAAAGGAAGACGTGGAAGCTTACTCTAGGCCAGGAAGATCCTTCGACAGAATTCCACGTCATTGTTTCGAAACAAAGTCGTCCAACACCTGTTTGTCTTCTTCTGCGAGACAGTAAAGATTGTGTCTACTGTCGAAGGTAAGAGCAATACTGGAAATGATACAGTCCACATCTATCCATTGAGTGTCGGTGACATCGTATTTATATTTGTTACGGCCCATTCCTTTTGAGAACCAATTGAACATAACTTGGGTTGTTGGTGAACCACTTACCTTCTTACATGTGGTAGTGGCGCGGTTGAGGAGGTCAATGGGGTTACGTGAAGGGCCCCATTTGGTGCCGTAAGACCTCCTAATTTTCTGAACTCTCCCAATCCACCACGAACCCTTATCTGCACCAGTTGTGACAGCCACGGGTGACCCCCTTCTTTGCGAGCTCTGCCTACTGCGCTTTTGAGCAGCCCTGCACGTAGACGAAGGAGATTGTGTTTCGTCCTCTTCAAAATAAACTCCACAGTCTGTCCCCAACCCAACAAGACACGCGCTACTAGAAGTAGAAGCCGATAAATAGTCCTCGGCATTGTTAAAATAAACTGAGTTTTTTATTCTAGTTAGTCGATCTTTGGAGAGGAACGGATTACCATTTAGTTCGGATACTAACGTGGATTTATATATCACCTTGGTGCAATATGTAACCACTGGTGATATGCGTGCAGTTGCTGTTGGAGGTGATACATCATTGCTTGTCAAGTCTTCCCCAGTACTAAGAATTTCACGAATGGCGTGTCGGCACTCATCTTCTGCAACCTGAACCGGGTCCAAGTCATCTTCTATCATCGACTCTCCTGCACATCCTGACTCGGGGCACTCTTCCAAATCGTCTGTAGGCAGTGCTACTGTCGACAACGACTCACGCATAACTTCGCCATCTCCATCCTCTCCCCGCACGGGCGTCACGGGTGGAACATAGCTCCAGTGCTTCGTGTCTAGAGCCTCCACGACCCAGGGCTCCAGAAACCACTTCTTGTCCCGAGCAACGGTTGAAGGAGCCATGTTTAGTCCTCGAAGCATACTCTGGGCAGATTTCAGACCTTCTTTCAAGCACATGACCAGCGCATCATCACTGTCGACCCCACTATAGTCACTCAGGTCTGCAGCCCTTTCGCATTCTCCCAATGGATGAAGCTTCGCCCAAATATTCCTCTGCTTGTTGTGAACCCGGTCAAATCTTAACCCATTTTCACCGTATTCGATAGCAGCAAGGTGGTTTACTGTGTTCGCGCACCCCAGGAGCTCGTGGAAGTCATATGATCTCTCCATGCCCTGCATTCCACCTACCTTACTGAAAAAAATTTCACACGAATCTGAGCCGGTCAAATGCAAGGGAACAGCTAAGCCCGAGTGGAATTCTCGGAAGTATTTAATTAGTAACACAACGAAGTGACAACTTAGCTGAATGTCTAAATAACATTGGTTAGAAACAAAACACTCCTGTAGTGATAAAGTCTTAGTGTTACCGCCAACACTGTGATCTCCGAACTTGAACCAGAGTTTCCACAGGCGGAAAAAGAAGGAAACTTTGGCTGCGAGCACCACTCTTTCTCGCAATGTGAGAGACAAGGACAGAAATATGTCTATGTAATCGGACACAATGTGCAAATACATCTGAGTACCCAGGGTTCGCTCCTGATGTGCGTCCCGATCACTTTGGAGTCTTTTTAAACTGTCTCTTACCTTCAATGAACAGAGTCGCTGAGCACTCGCCCAATTCTGGCGGTCTGTCCTTTGAACGTCTTCCAACCTTAAACCATGATCGTCGTATGAAAACTTATTGTACACTTGACCAATGTGCTCTAGCAAGCATATATCTGCCCCTAGCTGTAAACTCTTAACAGCCGAGTCTAATGGATTAATTAGTTTCTTACCATTATGCACATAATCCTGATCGTGCAAGCCAACAACACGTCCCGAATCTAAAACTGAAGCGGACAATTTCCACCCCAACCAATTCACATTAAACCGGACCCCAGATACCTCTGTAAAGTCCTGTAACATTAGTTGCCTTCGTCTCGAATCTCCATCAGATGCGTGTCCGATAATGGGCCCGACAACCTCCTCACAGTGTTCCTGCCACAAAGAGTCAATTACCGACCACTGTTCCCGAACCCAAGCACTATTGAAACAGTTACAAGTAACATTCACGACCAACACAAGTCTAGGCAGCCTGTCATGAAGTGGATTAACCATTATGACCCTAGCAAAACTACCAATTCGGTTTAACTTGAAGGCTTCCACAACATTACTGTAACCAGCCTCTCCAGATCCCACAGATGGTCTGAAATGAGAGTCACATCGGTGATCAACTTTGGAACCACAAAAACCGACAAGGACATCAGTGCGAGAGTCCCACGAAATTCTACTTTTTACTTTAGTCTCATCCTCCGCCAGAATAACTGGTACTGCCCCTGTAATTCCGTAGGCAGCCTTGGATTCCCGGTAGATATCTGCAACACACTTAAATATCGAAGCATGTTCTCCTGCGATAAACTGCACTCCTTTTTTATTCTCTCTTTTAGTACTTGAATAAGAAGGTCCAACAAAATTCAGAGCAAACAAATCACACATGCGACGCCCACCGTATATTTTCATTGCTTGTGAGAATGACTTCGTATTTTTTGAATACCTAAATCCTCCTTTGGCACGATTCAGATTAGTGGCGACATCCCTGAGGAAGTTCCACAGTGCTGGCTTTCCCCCGAACGCATTGGTTCTGTGAGCAGCCAGTATGTTGTTACAGAAACTTAAAACATCCTTTCTGTTGAAACTCTCTCGGTGTCGACTTGGACCTTCGATGACAGTTTTAGTTGCGCCACCTTAGCTTTCATAAGCCAATGCAACGCTTTCTCTTCTTTGAATTTCTTGGCGAGGACTCTGCTACGACCAGCCAGTTCTCTTATGGACAAATAATCAACCCTACGGCCAGGGCAGTGATCTCTAAACCCTCTCTTAACCAAAGCATGATTCTCACGCACCACTCTAAGCCGGAAGTCATTCTCTCGTGGAATCTCGAGCATTGAGCGGTATAATTCGGAAATGGTTCATTAGTTAGACTCAGACGTTTGCACTTAGCGTGACGGAAACACCCATCCACAGAGATAATCCCTCCTCGACCCATAAACTCAGCAGAGGTAGCCGGTTCGGGAACCCACATCCTTCCCGGTTTAGGATCATGCAGAAGAGGGAGTATCTCGTGTGAAAAACCCCCATACGACACGGACTGACTTCTCAATCCCCAACAAAGTAGACTGAGAGGGTCAGAACACTCACCACCTTCGGAAGAGGAGCAGTTTCCGATTGAATTCTTTTCCGATGTCTTAAACCAAGCGTGCAGATCATGCTGGTTTCCAACAGTAGACCGTGACGAAGAAGACGGCCTACCTTTCCTTCCGCTGTATATCGCATTTGAGGAGGTTCTTTCTCCTACGCTCAAATCTTGCACAGCCTTGCTGTGTTTCAAGCCATGCAAATGATTTTGCAGATTCGCCTTCAGATTCTTCCTTGCAGAACAGAGTTGAAACATTTCTCCATCGACCTTGCATCTGACCTTGTACCAGAAACTCTTTAATTGTGTCATATCTTGATCACCGACCACGACGAAGGGACCCTGCCCTCCCTCAACCTCGTTATTCACTTCCTCCAATATTGCCAGTCCTTCTTCGACAAACCTCCTGTGATCAGCAGCCGTGATGATGATGGCTCTCCCCTTCGGTGCTTGAGACTGCGGATGGTTACAATATTCCACGCCCTTTCTTCGACACCAAGATCTGATGTGCAAAGAACTCTGCAAGTGAGATTTCTTGAAGTTGGCGAAGAGGTTGTGGATGGCAGATTTCGAATGATCACCAGTGGTCCCTCCAAAATCTTTCCCGCATTCCTCACAATGCAGCTTCACCACACCAACGTCGTTTAGGTCATAGGATTTAAGATGCCACAAGTGATCCTCGAAATCCATCTGACCCAACTCTTTCTGCAGTTTCAGAACCTGTGCCTTATACTTCTCCATCACCTCCTCTCCGACCAGAGTACAGAGCAAATTACTTGGGCTGTACGGTTCACAAGCTTCCGGTACTGCTACACACGGGGTCGTAGGAGTCAGAGGAGGGGGATCTCCAAAACCTCTCAGACGCTTGGGAACTCCACGGCTTCTCACCGGAACCGAGACCTCGCCTTCGCCCTCTGCTTCAACTCGTCTCCGCTTGGCCGGTCCTTCGTCACCGACGTCAGAATCTGGTATGACATAAACCCGCTCTCCCACAAGGTTCATCCCCTCGAAGGTGCGCTTAATCTTGCATTTCTCCTCCGCATCCCAAAAGACGAAAGGCCACTCCACGCAACCCGCAGCCTCCAATTTTGCTCTCAAATCCCTACACGACTCATTTTCACGACAAACCAGTGGACTGATAAGTTCGGGATTGGACTCTTCGTCCACCAAGCTGTACAGTTTCACCTTACACGAAGTCATCTCCAATCTTGCAAGCCGCAACAGATGAACGACAAACCCTAATTGCAAAACAAGAGAACCCAAAAATGAACCACAATGCAATCCAGACTCGGTGGACACCACAAACTTACAAACGGTACTGAAACCTACGCCTCGAGAGCATAATCCGACCTAACCCAAACTCGAGCTTCGCGCCCCCGGAAGAAGCGGATCTGACACAGTCCAGCTTGACCACGCGTAATCTCCTGGTCTCCCACGCGCTGTATGCAAGAATCCGAGAGAACCCGCCAAGAGAACTCCCGCCTTAGTCACTTCGCAATCTGAACTGTCGATGGAAAAATCCCCCCCATCCAACGGTGAAGACAATACCCTAGACCCTAATTAAATACCCTAGAAAACCTAAACCTAGGACCCTCGACTCAATCCCAGCTGATTACAGAATCAGATCATGTAAATTAATATATAGCATAGTACATTAAAAAAAATAAAAAATCAAATACTAATCATTAACATGGACCCTATATTACTTACAATTAATTTGCACCATTTATTAGAAGCCTATATTTCAAATAACATTCTTATAATTTTTAGACCAATCTAATAAAACATACCGTATATTTGTTCTCTCCTAGTTTCTACAGTTTTCATTGAGTGAATCCCCCGAGAGTAGCCAGGCATCACGGGCGGTAGGGACGATTACTATTCGTGGGTGCGTTTGTTTAATGTTTGGCTACATGAGCGCCTGAGTTTTTGTAGGCTTATTGTATCGAGCATTTTGAATTAGAATTGTTCTGTTGCGAGACTTGGATACCAAGTGGCAGATATAGCTTTGATAGTTATTTGGATCCCATGTGGACATGATATTATGCACCTGTAATGAGAATTCAAGCATAGTAGAACTGGTTTAGAGACTTGTAAGCTTTCTGTACGCTGTACATAAAACTTCCTGAATCTGGAAGCCTCATCGATAAACCCGACTATCTGTTTATAAGTGATTAAACATCGTAATGCATCAGCGTTGCCGTTGGGCATGCGCAGGAAGTGACGCCTCGCTGTCGCCGACTGCGTCGGTTGTCCCGTTGGTCATGTCTGTGTTTGTCGTCCAGTCTGTGGTTTGAGTCTCAACATCTGTCTGTCTAGTTGGGTGCTTGGTCCGGTCAGCCGGGTGCTTGGTCCGGTCAGCCGGGTGCTTGGTCCGGTTTCTCGGGGTTGGGTGCTTGGTCCGGTCAGCCGTGTGCTTGGTCCGGTCAGCCGTGTGCTTGGTCCGGTTCGTCGGAGTTGGGTGTTTGGTCCGGTTCGTCGGAGTTGGGTGTTTGGTCCGGTTCGTCGGAGTTGGGTGTTTGGTCCGATTTGTCGGAGTTGGGTGTTTGGTCCAGTTTGTCGGAGTTGGGTGTTTGGTCCGGTCGGTTTACGTCGGGTGCGTAGTCTGGTCTCTTTACGTCGGGTGCGTAGTTCGGTGAGTTTGGGTCGGGTGCGTGGTCTGGTGTGTTTGGATCGGGTGCGTGGTCCAGTTTGTTTGGGTCGGGTTCTTGGTCCGGTCACTTTGGGTTGGGTCACTTGGATGCTTGGTCCGGTCTGTTTGGGTCGGGTGCTTGGACTGGTCTGTTTGGGTCGGGTGTTTGGTCAAGTCTGTTTGGGTCGGGTGTTTGGTCAAGTCTGTTTGGGTCGGGTGCTTAGTCCGGTCTCTTTGGTCTTCCTTGGGTCATCTCCTTGTGCCGTCTCCTTGGTCCGGTCTTCCTTGAATTGTCGCCTTGGTCCGGTTTTGCTTGGGTCGTCTCCTTGGTCCGGTCTTGCTTGGGCCTTGGTACAGTTTGCTTGGGTCAGATGTTGGTTCTACTTTGTGGAAAAAAAAAAAAAAAAAAAAAAAAAAAAAAAAAAAAAAGAAGATACAATTGAGAAATTTTATTTCGGTCTGAAGTAGCAGTTGAATTATGCATAAGGCGTGGGAGGCTTGTATGCATTATGAGTCTGAAAATTAGTTAAGAAAAACAAAGTTTTAACAATGTTATTAAGGATGAAGCTTTAGAGGGCATAGATTGTAGATGCAAGGGAAGTTTAGGGAATTCCATGGATAGAAAGAGCTATAAGAACTTCTATGATTACTTAGGGCCGGTTTACACTACGGTGGAGAAGTCCACCGGTCATGAAAAGAAGGGGAATTCTTGATTGTGATTGGTTGAAAGCGTGCTTCTTGACCGGTGGGTGTTTACACTAGGTGAAGAGAGCAAAGGTGGTGAACATTTCTCATGAATGATAAAATGACATGGCCGCCTATGTGGCGGCACTTTTTGAAGAAAGAGTTCTCCGGTGGTGGAGTTTCTTGTCCAGCCTCAAGAGGCCGGACAAGAATTCACTGTTCCGGAGAACATCAATTAAAATTTTAAAATATGTATTTAAAGCACATTCACTATAGAGGGCAGAGTCATTATAAGAAAATGAACACTATAGAGAGGGAATAAAGTCGGATTTCAAAGACATCACTATTTTGAGAGTATAAAATATACCCCATCCAAGCATGATTGTTTGTATTTTTTTTCACCTCATGATGCCCCATGCGCATGCGGTTGCACTTCATGACCATACACATATCATTTGTGTTGAACCATTTAATGAGTACATGATCATTTTTTTTTTTCATCACTATCTTTGTGAATTTTATTTATTTAAAATATAAGTGAAATTAGTAAATTATGTTTTAAATTCTTGGTACATTCCTAATTGAATGTATGTTCTTGTTTGTAGAAAGAATGGGTTTCATTTAAAATGTAAAGTTTACTTCACCTTATGGTATTGTAATGGATTATTGAAAGTTTATTATAAATAACCAATATGCAGTTGAATTTCTAATTGATAGGATTCCGTTTCGTTCTTAAAAGTTTTATGGTTTTTGAGGCAAAGTTTTTATCTAGTCCACTGTTGGATTCTAATGTTTTTGTTGGGACCAATTTCGATCTATTTTTTATAATAGAAACCTTAATAATATCCAAAATGTAAGGAAGTTACAACATTCATTTTTGTGCAAGGGGCCTATTTGTGAACATTTTTTCCTTTGTATATTTTTAGAGCAATTTTCACCATTGTGAAGTCATTTCTGCAAACAAAATTTTCTCATGGATTTTTTTAATACATTATGAGCTTTCAATATATGAGGTCTCATGACTAAAAAACTTACCCACATGATGTACAATATTTCTACTACAAAATTGTACGGTTGATATTTGAGAAACTTAAATTTTTTTCTCATTTAGGACGCTTTTTTTGAGAATGTGTTCTTTTTGCTACAAGTGAGTCAAACCATTTAGGGGTTAACATCCCAAAAAACATTTGTTTCCTACACAAGTTTAAAATTGACAATTTTTTTGGTAAACTTTTTTTTTTAAAAATTGTATAAACTTGAACACAATATTACCATGTGATGTCATCTTAGTATTTGAAAGTAATGATGTATCAAAAACTTGTTACTTACGGCACGATTGATATGCAAGTTGAAAAAAAGTTGAATCGAATTGTCATACATACATATATATATATATATATATATATATATATATATATATATATATATATATATATATATATATATATATATATATATATATATATATATATATATATATTTTTTTTTTTTTCAAGAACACAATTCTTGATCAATTTTTTTTAAACAATGTACATGTAGTTTTTCTCATCATAGCTAACTTTCACCATTTGGTAAACTTCTCTTCACCAGTGGACTTCTCCGGTGGACTTCTCCGGTGAAACTTCTCCTTTAGGTGTTTAGACTACAACCGCTTAAGACTCCTTAAAAAATATTTTACTGCCTTTAATTCTTCTCCGGCACATTCACCACTTGCTTTATATAACCATGTCTTGGCCAAGCATTCTTGAGCGACCGGAGGCCTTCTCCACCGTAGTGTAAACCGGCCCTTAAGAGAAACTTTTGGCTTTCTCACCATACACAACTAAGCTTTAGTCTTGACTTTCTTCAAATCGAAGGTACTTCTTGACTCTAGAGATTACTTAAACCCCTAAATACGCTGAATGTAGAAAAACTAAATTTTGGATGGAAGGAAGAAACTTCTTCATATAAGGTTTATTTTGGATGAAATCACTTGAGTTAGGTCCCAAATCGAGTCTAATATGTGTGGTAAGAATTGCATACCCATACAATAAAGTTTGAATTGATGGCATGGACTTTAGTGAAGACAACACTTATTTTTAGGTTTCCAATCATGGGGCATGTTTTACCATTGCAAGCCAATTATGTGATATCAAAAATAGTTTTTTCATATTTCTTTTTTCATGATCACCATCTAAAGGTGATTTTTAACAACTTTCTACAAAGTTTTCTGATCCAAATACTTTTTCTAATGGATTTGCAGTGATATTTCGTCAATGGAAAAATTGAGAAATGGATGGTATTTATGGAGTATATCTCCTTCATCCATCATTGGATTTCAACTCTATTGTTTGGGATGGCTTACAATTAGAGACTAGTTCTAGTGGTAGAAAGCTCGACAAGATTAAAAATGTTTTGAAAATAAGGCATGAATTCAAGTGCAAGGGGTCTAATTTTAGACTATTTTTCCGGCCTTTGAGAAATGTTTGGCAATTTTCACCATTGCAAGACTATCAATTGAGCCGAGAAATTTTTGAGATAAATTATTTTGGGCAAAGGTGTTACTGAGATGAAGATGAATAACTTTGTAGTTGGTGATTTTCTTACTGCAATTAGTTTGTCGGTAGAATTCCCACTCTAAAGTGAAAATAATGATAAATTTGCATTTTGAAAATGAGTTTTTTGGCTAAGAATAGGTCAGGACGTTTAGAAAGCATATCATTAAATATTCGGTGCCGACTTTAATCTTGAAAATCATGACCTATTTAGGGATTGAAGAAGTTGAGACACTTAGGGTCCTTTACTGATTAGAAGTAAATATACTTTCACCTGATGTGTTATTGTCCTAAATAGTATGAAGTGAGAAATTTTCTATTTTAGATATAGTAGTTATTTGTAGTGGATCAATATACAAGGATTAGAATTTGAAAGTCAATGATTGAGGTAAATGTAATGAAGTTGGGGCATTCTTTATTAAATTTTAAACTCTTTGTTACAAGCATTCACAACCAAGAAAAATCAAAATCAAAGAAGCATCTTCTTTACCTATTGAATTTGATGTCTTAGAACTAAATTAAACTGTAAATAACAAATTGAGTGACACATGCTTGCATAAAATTACATTTCATAGATTAGATGTTTATAGAAAATAGTGCAACTAAAAACCACATCCTCAATAACAGAAAGAATAAGAATCTAGGGTTAGGGTTGTGTCACTACATTGAGTAATCTAAACTTACAAGGAGCAATTCTATTATTGAAAAGTACACATTAGTACAATATACAAATTTCCAATATTTGAAAGAGATTTGATTGATATGAAATCAATTTGGTAAAAAATGAGGAGACATGCATCATATTGGCTGGGAATCGTAAATCAAGATGATGACCCCAATGATGAACTTTGGGAATTGCACAAGAAATACAACCTTGAGGGCTCAATTGATGAATCTGATCAATCACTCATTCCAAGTGTCTTCATACATGCAAAACAAGTTGTACTTGGAAGTTATAGAAGCTTCAACAACTTCAAGTTCACGAGTAAGTCGCACAAAAAAATGTCATTATATATAAAGATTGTTAGGAAGAAGTTTCATTCCAAAATGAGGCAATCGCAATGTCTCAAGTTTAGATGACAAGAATGTCTCAAGTTTAAATGACAAGAATGTCTCAAGTTTAAATGACATGAATGTCTCAAGTTTAAATGACATGAATGTCTCAAGTTTAAATGACAAGAATGTCTCAAGTTTAAATGACAAGAATGTCATTAAAAGTCAATAAACAATATTTTCCCTTTCAACAAATCAAAAGAATTCTAAACTGTCACTAGTTGGGCCTCTTGCATTGAAAATTCCAATCAACATAGTAATAGTGTTATAAGTTAAAGGAAGTGATTTTCTTGAACTTGAGCTTTACTCTGAGTTGGGTCATCTGTGACCAAATTTGAAATAAAAAGAGAAGTAGGTTTTTGTAAGAGTCAAAAAATTTGTAGGGTTTATAAATGACAATTGTGTGGATTCATATAGGACTTGCTTTCTATGCATATGAACTATGACTGCCATTCTGAGTTGTTTATACTCTATTTCAGACCTAAATGTTACTCAAGTTGAAATTTATATTGTACTTGAATGAGCAATGTTGATGAACATTTGGCGGATTTTAGTCAATTACATGAGTACGTGATACAATGTTTTATTCACATTGTTTGAAAGTTGAAATCCAAACATTCAGTGCCATAATTAAGTAAATTTGGACTCGTTCACCCCATGATTTGAATTGCAATTGCTTCCAAACTTTCAAACTTTGTGAAATGGTTACTATGCCAATAAAAAATCATTGTTGTGAGATTTGAGTAATTGTACATTTTTGGAAAATCCCCCATTTTCTTTTCCTCTAATTGGTTGAATATCATGTTTACAAACCCATCCACAAAACCCAAGTGACTTACTTGCTCAAACTTCAAAAGTGGTTGAATGTAGCATATTTTCTATAATATTATGATAAGATATAATAATTTGGAATAAATATGTATCAATAAAGATACTATATAACAACTTTGCAACTAAGTCATCACATTTTTTCCTCTTTAAATATCTTTAATGAGAAGAATGTACTTGCAGCTCTTGAGTTCTATAAACTATGCTCCATTTTCTATGTACTACAACAATCATGACTTGAATTCCTAAGCAATGCCCTTTTATTATAGTTATGAGTTATTTTCTAATTAAGATAAAAAATATGAGTAATAAATTGATAAAGGTTACTTATTTAATTGAAGATATTACTCTGGTAAGATGAGTTTCTATAATGATGAAATTGTTTACAAATGTTCAATTTGAGGTTGACCTTCTGTGCAGGCAAACTAACAACCATGATGATTGTTTTAATGCTAATTATTCATTTCAATTTTCCCAAGCTTTTGGGTCAAATTGCAAATTGGAGTAAAATAAGACCATATGCATGAGCAAGGATTGTCCAAAGATAGTGATGAAGCATGAACAAGCGTAAGAAGACTTTGATGTTTACGACCATTTGCTATGACTTTGCAAATTGTTTGCAGTCAAAATCCATCCATTTTGACTGTAAACAATTTACACACAATCATCCCATATGGTTATAAATATCATGGTTTTCTCACAAGGAAGGAACATTCATATGTGGATGCAAGTGCCTTTTAAACAAGGAGCATTCATACGTTGACAATAGTCAGTTGTAATACAAAAAAAAACCTCATTGCAATGATAAAACTACTATAGGGGGTTTAGATCCAATTAGCAATCTGTTCTAGAAGATAATCTTAAGCTACATTTTAGTTGTCCCATGTAGATGTTTTTATACTCACAGTGATTTAAACATTTTAGAGATACAAAAAAAACCTCATTGCAATTAAATAAAAAAGTACTATAGAGGGTTAGAATCCAATTAGCAATCCATTCTAGAAAATAATCTAAAGGTACATTTTAGGTGTCCCATGTAGATGTTTTTGTACTCACAGAGATTAAAACATTTTTAGGGTGGACAACTACAACTTTGGAAACCTCATAATCAATTCAAGAAAGTCTAGAATTGTTATGCCAAATGATCCAATCTCTCCCAATTTTCTCTAAACACCACTCTGCAAACAAACTTAACCTTGTGGCCCAGTTTTCAACATGAGAAGTTGGTCTTTCATCCTATTAGAATGCCTGCATGTTCAAAATACAAATCTCTTTCTCCTGAAGCTAAACTCAATTTCACATTCTACAATCCCGGTTTGAAGCAAAGCGCAGTAAGTTTCAAAAGATGATTTATATACAGAAAGATCCATTTGAATCATCGAGGAGACTGTTGTGTAGTGACAACCAGCTGATCAAAATACTTGTTGTCTCCGCTACCATCTCGACTGCAACTACTCTTGGCACTGGATTGCCCCTTCTCCGCACGTTCCAGAAATTGTTTTGCCTCATGAGATTCGTATGACGACGCTCTTGCTAGAGGCTCCAGGGTATTCAAAACCTCCTGCATCGTTCCCATATTAACAGTCAGAAACAAAGCTTGAGCAGCTTTCACATTGAAAAGTTCGGGAAAGTTTAAGGATGATGGGACTACTCAAGTGTTACCTCTTACACATGACAAATGAGTACAATTAATGTAAGTATACTAATGTAAGTATACTAGGTGATATATTTGTATGTACATGATAAAACATGCAAGATTATGCTCACAAGTGTGCTACAGGAAACTCATTGTGAACATTGTACTCATGGGCGATTATGTTGAGATGAAAATATCCCAACTGCCATCTTGACATATCAAAATTGTCAGTTAGTCATAAAGAGCCATTTTTCTGACATATTTGATTATGTTTTCAAAGAGACACTTTCAATACCATCATGCAGCACTCATTGCATTTTTGTAGTCTCACTATCCTTGCATGACCTCTCTCTTAATTGAATTTTAACCCCTAAAACGGTCATTTTTTCGAACCAGTGCCAATTCAACGGAATTGAGATAGCGAGTTTCAGGCTCTTGCATACCTTCATTGTTGGTCGCTCAGTTCTTTTCGGTGATGAGCATAGAATAGCCAAGTCCGTCATTTTCGTGTAAAGCTTAACATTGTAGTCGTCTTTGATTTTGGGGTCGATGATCTCTTCGATCCCTCCAAGTTTAAATCTCGGTTGCACCTGCAAAGCTCTGTACATTAGATGCTGCAAACGTAACATTCAAAGAAAAAATCGAGAAGGTTGAAGCGTTACACACCCAGTCCTGCAGATTGATATCTTCACCTCGCTTGTGGTCGATTACAGGTTGTCCAGTAATAATCTCTAACATCACTATGCCGAATGAGTACATATCACTCGACAAAGTAACGTGATTTGTTCTAAAGTACTCCGGATCAACATACCTACGCAACAGCAACGCGACTCAGAACAATGAAGCTAAAACACAACATTGATTTCATGGTTTTGAAGATGCGATCTCTACCCCATGGTTCCGATAGGACTTGTAGAAACATGCGAGTAAGCTTCAGGTGATATTTTCGATACACCGAAATCTGCTAACTTCGCGACCATAGCATTGTCCAGAAGGACATTGGATGCCTTGATGTCTCTGTGAATAACTGGTGGATCCTGCACACAATCATCATCGACAGAAATGTGAGCACACGCTGAACATTTCACAGTAGGGTTTAGGGGTTAAGGATTCTCCATACCGCGAATGAATGGAGATAATCTAAACCTCGAGCAATCCCAAGCACAACTTCAACCCGTTGATACGAGTTTAGTGAAGGTCGTCCTTCCATACCTGCACATCAGCCATGAACATGATGAATATGTTCAATATAAACGAGTGGACACTTTCAAGTTGTAGGATTTCCTACACTCACCGAACAGGTTGTCGTAAAGGTCACCATTTTCCATGTACTCGTACACGAGAACCTGCACAACTCCAACTGATTTATGAGATTCGGAATGACGAAGTGAAGATACAGAGGGAATTGGGAACATGTATGAAGTGAGAGCTTGACCTGAAGGCCACCATCATCGCAGAAACCCTGGAGTCCGACGAGATTACAATGATGTAATCGACCAAGCAGCATGAGCTCGTTTTGAAACTCTTTCTGGCCTTGTGCACTCTGCAAGGATGCACACTTAATGGCCACAGCTTTGCCGTCGGTCAACACTCCTTTGTAAACTTTCCCAAAACCACCCATGCCCAGGTAGTGCTGCTGGCTGAAGTTCTTGGTGGCCTTCTCCAACTCGTGTAAGTGGAATCTGCGGAGTCCCTTGGGTATTTGCCACGGCTCATCAACACCTGCCAGTGAGCCCGACACCATGAGATCTACGATTCAGAGAGAAAAAGTAAGCGATGAGGGGGCTTCTACCGCACCTTCGATTTTCCTTCCGAATTGAGGGTACTTGGGTGCCTTCGTCTTGCAATACACAAAAGCCATGACGATCACGATGGAGATAGCAAACACACTTCCGACGACACTAGCTGCAACGATTGTCACAGGGACAACTGATCGTTCTGAGGAATCTGCAGTTTCAGATTGAAATGTTGGTTATGGTCTCATTCTTCAGACTAGTGGCTTCTTTGACTGTTGAGAAGCATCAACACAACTTGAGGCGTATTGATTACCTTTTCCGCATACACATCTGTTAAGGTCGATGATGGTCTGCGATGGTGGGCAAGGGGCACATTCGCCTGCACATTAAGATTGTGTCAAGCACTCGTACTAGCATAATTGCAGGTGCAAACGTGTATACCTTACAGCTGGAATTCAGCGCGCTTTAAATCGAAATATCAAATGGTTTGGTGGTGCGCAAGCTCACCAAGTTTCGTTGAAAACTGCTGGTAAAAGTTTTCGCAATCCCAAATCCTGCTGCAGTTTTTAGGAGTATTTTGAGTCGCGTTTCGAGATGAGGTTAATGTAGCACTGCCATCAGTCTCGTTATCGAAACAGTTGCTGAAATATTTTCTGCACCAGGGTCAAAGAGAAATTGAATAAATTGCAGCTGATCTACTACCACCATGACACAAGTTCCATTCGTGAAAATCGCCACCAGATCCTGGGCTCAAAAACATCATTATGGATTCATGTGCAACGACTTACATCGTAGTAAGAGGGATAGGCGGTGTGTTGTAGTACAGAGTAGGATAATCTCCTTGCAGATAATTGCAACTCAAGTCCCTGTGCAAGAAATCATCCGAAATGTTGATTAGACTAGAAAATGCAAAGTGCTCAATTATCACATGAAAACGAAGATAGTTATGCTTACAATGTTGTGAGATTGGCGATTCCATTGTGCAGTAATGCGGTGAGGTTTGGAAATGTACCAACAAATTGATTGCGAGAAAGAGTCCTGTGCCATTAAATGTGTGTTAGTCGTCATCAACGAACAGGCTGCTCGAAAGTGAAGCTAGGCACGAGATACGAAACCAAGGGTTAATGAGAGAGACGTACGCAGTCTTCAAGTTCGGGAGCTCGAATAACCAATCTGGAATAGCACCCGTGAGGTATAAATGGCCCAAACCACTGCAAATCAGCACCAGAAACAATCACTCACTATCCAAAACATGCATCAATTGAAGCTGTAGTTTTTCCGTGTCAAGGGTTTCGTGATTACTAGTTATTCATGTCCCTCATGTTGCGCCATTCGTCAGGTACGAACCCAGACAATTGATTCTCCCACAATTGCCTGCATCAAAGTGCAAATGAGTATGCAAATGCAGCGTTCTCACTGAAAACTACTCGAACGGCTTAAAATCATAAGAAACATTCCAAGCTTCTCACTCTATCAGGCATTGCTACTGTTGGAAGAGTACATACATGGATTTCATGTTCTCAAGCTCCCCATACTCCGGTGGTAGGCCACCCCAGAGCTCATTAGCGTACATATCCCTGTAGAGTCAATAAGTTATGCCTCAAAATAAGACGTCGGAAAGTTTGACGAGTTAACTCCTGGTTTAGACTACGTTGAGCACGTTGTAGATGCCAGAATAGCCCAAGGTTGAGATTTATTTCATGCCTGGCTCCAACGAGCTGAAAATGAGGGAAAATAATCTCAACTCTCAAAGACAATGTTGGACAGTGATAATGAGCACTTACAGTTTTTCCAAATATTTCAATTTGCTGATCCACGAGGGAAGCTGCCCAGATATTCGGTTCAAATTCATAGCCCTGCAATAGAGAGCTAAACCTCTAAGATTCAGGAACTTGCAGCACCTCGAGATACTAAACAAAGTGGACAATAATTCAGTGTGGCAGGCGTACAGCTCACAGGATTCTACAAGAAGTAATGAAAGTTAGGAGACGCATACAGGTAGGTTAGGTTGCACGTTAGCAGTGCTTCTGGAGGAAGCGAAGTAAGACTGTTGTTGTTGAGGTTCAATCTTTTCAAATGCGTAAGCTGCCCAATCTCCACGGGTATATGATCCTCAATATAATTATCATCGAGTTCCAATACCTCCAAATGAATCAACTGGCCTATCTGAGGAGGTATAGGACCTGTGAGGCTCCTTCCTGTCAAGTTTCTGCACAACCGCATGTTATTTGAGGTTCTGTAGAAGCATCCAATTTACTGTGATGGAAGTACTACTTACAGTGCTAACACATTCATGTTGGTGTCGCAGGTGACGCCCGACCATCGTCCAATGCACGGATCAGCATTTCCAGTTCGCTCCCAGTCCGCGAGGAGCTCCTGCGCTTTCCATTCACTTGCCAAACTCCGCAAAATTGAACCTGTCAGTTGAAGAGCTTTCTTTTAGCCGTTGGATAATCGTGAACGTTCCGGCTTGAGAATTTGTTTCGTCACTGTACCTTGATTGTCAGCTTGTGCGGTTGCCGATGGAGGTTCCGAAAACAGCAGGAGGATGCTAAGGTACAGCACGACCACTGACCGGCGCCGAAACGCAACAAAGATTTCAGTGGGTGCAAAACCACACCAAGCTTCCGGCGGCTCCATCTGACTACGAAAATATCACCTCCCCAGTCATGCTAGCTGTGCCACACTTTCGAAAACATCCCCAAAGTCAAACAGACGTTGAGATCGAGAATTCGCTTGTGCTCAATTTTTCGCGCTTGAAGAAATTCATATGATTGCCGCAAGAGTCTGTCTCTAGCCAACATCCGGTTAACTTCTTGGCCAAAAAGCTCGTGAGAATGGATCAATCACGATAGTCGGGATCCGAAAGCGCGAGCCTCGCCCACTAGGCCGAGACCCAAGTGCTGAGTCACGGATGCCACGGCTCACTCGTACTACCTAACGACGAGCTATAAATAGTCACCTGCAGATTACAAAGCAGCGGAAGCATTCAAATAGGTAGGGCCCCACCGCTACAGCTTGGATACTTCCCTCGGTCCAAAGTGAAACACCACATCAGCCACTCGAATAGAAAGAATTCTCCACTCAATTGGCTGAGTTGACTTGTGATCACTTACGACTTTCGCCTCTAATTCAGCGACTTTTGTATATGAAAAGTTTTGTTGCAGCCAATTGCGGAGCTCTGCTGCTTGGTTGGTTGCGTTCACATTACAAGTCAACTCCGTCGCACGTTCCTGTAGCATGAACGGCACCCAATTTTGGTATTCTCCATCCCACTGTTTCATAGCTACAACAGCCTCCCCCATCTGCGAATTACCAAATCAGAGCTCCTCTCTCCATCTGATAACTTCGTTTTCAGATTGCTGCAGACTGACGCTACAGAAACGGAGACAGACGTACTTTACTACATTCAGTGCCGTCCACTTTAACCCTAGAACGTCGGAGCCCATAACCGTGGCCTGAACTTTGATATGCCTTACTCTGAATCCTCCATTTCGCCACTTTACCTGAAAGTAAAATATTTTATTTTATTTTTCGTAGATGTGATCACATGCTTTTCATATGCTGTAAAAATTTCAGATTTTTTTGGGAAGATTTGAAATTCAAGTGAATTTTCAAAGAAAAACCAAAAATAATTCATATCAAATACAAATCACTTTCAAAAAATCTGAAATTTTTAGAATAAGGGGACATTGTAGTGAAGAATAGCATGGTGTAATCCTTGGTTTTGTGTCATGCTATATTTGAAAATTGAGAAAGAGACCCTATAGGCATGTAAACTTAAGGTGTCGAGAAATCACTAGATATTAGGAATTTCTTGAAATTCTAACTTGGAGTAGAAACAAGACTTGGTAAGATTCATTTTATGAATTGAGCTTGAACTCAAAAGAGATCATTTAGTTGCCTAAATTTGAGACTTAATAAAAGTAGGAAAAAGTTGCAGAAATGCACTGTGTGGTGATTTGTTTTTAACCATTCTTTCAACTTTCATACCACATGTGATCTTAGGAAATACCTTAAATGACCTCAAATGAATTCCATGATATGCTATTATCATTCATAAATCCAATTACAAAAATCATGAATGAAATTCATCCCGCAATAATAGGTTACAGTGAGAAATGTTCTGTTCATCGGACATAAAATGGCCGCTTCGACGTTCCAGGGTTAAGAAGTACACATCTTTTACAATTTTGTATTCAAAAAGGTTTAACTTACAGACACAGAGACCAATAAATCGTCCTGAGGGTTTTCTTTTCGTAAGGAACCCTCCCTTTCTGTCCACATTACATTTAGAAATTCCACTATTTCGTGAGACATCTCCTTTCTGTCTGTCCACATTACATTAAGAGGAGGTTTCATTTAGCTCGTTTACACTTCCTGCGCCTGGAGCGCCAGGAGGCTAAATTTGATTTAAAACAGAGGCCCGATTATTCTGCCTGACAGGCAGGGAGGCCCTTCTCTCCTGGCGATTTTAGGTAGCAGGCACTCCAGGGAAGCAACAAACGACAATCCAACTTCATCATTCAATGCTGTAAAAATTTCCTCTTGTGTACGTGCTTGAACACCATTGGGGCCTTGGGGGCAGCGCTGACTGTCATTTACCTGTGAGTCACACCAGGGAAGAGCAGGAAGTGGGAACGAAAATGGCCGCCTGCGCCAGGCTGCGGGCTTCCCTGGCGCCAGGCGCCAGGATATGTAAACAGAGCCATTACCTTGTGAAACAGTGCCCGAAAACAACCCCTGCCACCAATAAAGTGAGAAAGTGACAACCACGCAATTCCTTTAGCATTTAAAACAGAAAGCGCTTCGGTAGAAATCGTTAGAATCACCACCAATTGAAAGTCGTCGGTTAAAAATTCACCTACTGTACTGTACTACCGCCAGTTCTTACCTACCGCCAACAACTACGGTCAAGTCACATACACTGTTCTCATTTCATTAAGAGGTAGAATCGATTCATGGCACGATAACGATCCCCTAAAACATTCCTCCAGTTCGATGTAACTTAGTCAATGAGAAATAATATCATGGCGTACTTACCTTACTGGAGTACTGATTTGTGGTCAATGTTGTCGGGTACAATCACGGCAAGTACCTGCATGTTCAATAAGGGCCTTCATCTGACAAGATGGGAAGTCAGGAAATCTTTAGTTTGAAGACGACGAATTCACAAACGTATCAGAGAGTACAAAGTCGGAAATTGTCAAAGCGTCACTCAGGTGCTATTTCATCGCCACTAACTTACGTACTAGTACCGATCGAGTTGTGGCTGCAAAGCAATGCTCCGTGTCAACTGCATAGCTGCCAAGATGATGATGACATGCATGGACTTCAAGGCGCCTTCAACAATTCGCGAGGTTCTCTGTTCCATCGTACCCTTGTCGTGAATCTTCAGTGATTGTCTGTTATTTAGAGTCAATAGCCTGCAATCTCTAAACTGGCGAAACTCGATGTGCTACTTGATGGGGAGTGAGATCGCTTGCTCTTTTCCGTGCTACTCTTGTGATAATCTACAGTCTGTCGCCTTCTTCAGCTCACTTTCAACTTTCACCGCGCCTTTTTTCGAAATACCCCGCCACCTTTCACCCCGCCATTTTCCAAAACATTCCGCCAATCGAGATTTTTGAAAGAGACTGCGAAATCTGTGGCTTCAGTACACATCTACAGGGCCTGTGTTTCGCATTTCCATGTTACAGGCCAGGGGGAACACTAGTTTGGAGGACATAACAGATAAGAAAACTGCCATTGAAGTGTCAAATTAGCTACGGGGGTGATATACTGAACCATTTCACAATTCATTAATAACGTTCTTGTGTGTAATTACCGATAGAGTGGCATGTATTGCAACATCGCATCCGGAGCAGAAAATACATCTGACTGGTATAGTCACAAGCCTGGAATGAACAAGGCACGCAGCCATGTTCAGCACAAATAGATCTTAAAATTCTAGAGAGGTACTTCCTCATGCGAACTTTCTCAAGAAGCTCTAACAAAAAATTCGGCCATCTACTCCAGGATCCTCATCCACCTTCTAGAAGTACTGGCATGCGATTGACATAGAATCCTCTTTGCTCCTCCACATTTCTCATCTCTCCTACGATGTGAGTTATTTCATCTTGCCAAAGACAAGCCTTCGTATCTTTTTCAACACCAGTCGTTCCATCAGAGGTTGGACCTTGCTTCCGATGCTTGACCTGACCGATTGAGCACTGGAATGTAGAACGGATCCACTTCCTTCCTGATTATCGATTATCGGTAGGAACATTCGTAGCATGTACGAAAGACCACCATGCTGTCAATGAAGCTCACGAACATGCTTCTTCTCCCGTACGGTATTCATGGAACTTCACCTAACAAAAGCTAAATCAGTGATTTGTATTTTGTGCAGATCCCTGTGCTACTTTGATCGGAAGAGACATTATGCACCTGATGAGCTCTAGCATTGCATGCGTGCAGCAACAAGCTCAGTAATCTTCTTCATCAGAAGGTTACGAACACGAGCTCATCATGCTCAAAAGAGATACCCTCCTTTGAAGGGAGCAGCAGGATAGGGGGTTAGGCAGGGTTTAAAGGGCTGTGCAGGCTCATTGGCTCAAACCGATATGGAGCTGAGGTGGCGCTGACGTGGCCACTTTTCTTCCTGGTCCATCGGTTTCTCCGACCCTGCTTTCACGATAACTTCGGAAATTCACGTCGTTTGTAGCTGAGTTGATTTTGCTCTGTCGTTGAACTCTTTACTTTTGAGCATTCCGGTCGAGAATCCATCGTCCGGCTGCAATGTCGCAGCACCCGATATGGGTGACCCGGCTCGCTCTAGGTGGTGCAGCGTAAGCTTCTCAACACACACCTTCTCGTCAATATGAATTTTTGTGAAGAAACATCGTCATTTCTGCAGAATTCGCTGTCATCTAGCACCAGACTCCACTTATGTCACTGCTGTATTCTTTGCTCAAGTATCCTTACTCGTTTAAGTTGTGTTCGAGGCTCAATTTTTGTACTATCTAGGGTTAGTGGATCTGACCTAATGAGGTTGCATCTTCAATTCTGCTAAAAGAGAATGGAAATGCAAGTATCAATGTGATGTCTATGCATGAATGTATACTTATTCTGCCGTGTCCTCCTTTTTTCAAATAGAGATTTCGTGTCTGAAGCATTAGAGCTTTCTTCTCTCATGTTGGAGAACATGTGCAGGCTGCTTGTTTTACGTATCACAACGTCTGGAGTTCACTCGTTAAGTGTCAGTTTCCATGTGAGACCCTACCCTGAAATCCTTGATGCCTTTGATGAATCAGACCACTTCCATATTCCCTAGCCTCGTCATTGATTGTATGGGTTCCAAATATCTGGGTTTGCAAGGGGAGGATGCAAACCGGTATCTTTATATCTTGAAACCTGTATTTTGAAAATAGAAAATCTGTATTCTTGTCAGTGCTCTTTTGAGAAGAGTAGTGCTAATTGACAGGATTTGCATTATTTTCCATTGAATCAAAAAAATTCAGGATTGCATGGAAGTGGTGCTTCACTTGTTTTCCGTAAAAGTGGCTTTGGATTTTCCATAGGTACTTTTCAAGGAGATATATGAGGACCAGTTTCACGCAAATCTAAGAAATCTCATTTTAATGAGGAATAGTGCCCTCTCTTGTCAATGAGCATCATCTCTCTCCAAATTAGACACAGGGGACCAATCTTTTATTTCAAAATACGGGTTCCATAATGAAGATTTTGGGCTTGCAACATCCTCCCTTTGCAAGCCCATATTATGTTTCTGGAACGTGTAAAAAGAATGGTAGAGATTGGGAACATGAAAGTAGCCTGGTTCCATTGAACTCAACAAGGATCAAGGGATAGGGTCTTCGTAACTGGTCCTAAGACGGAATGAAATGTAACAGGAACTGTTACGATGTCTATTCCTGAATTATGCATTATTATCAGCTCCTTCTGCCTTGGCTACTTTCTTCTTTGAGAGGATATTTTGTCTGACATTCCTTGAAGCCTCAGAGCTTCCTACTCTCATGTGCAGGCTGCTTCATAACATATTGCACTTGTTAGCTAAGAGAGAATGGAATGTAACACGAGCCGTATAGATTCGTTACGTTGTCCATTCCAAAACTGTCAACGTATTCTGCCTTGGCCCCCTGTTCTTTTCAAAGAGAATTTGCTTGCAATATCAGAGCTCTCTTTTTCGTCTCTGTGTGCAGGCTGCTTGTATTCGGTGTCACAACGTATGACATTCACCGTTCCATAGAAGCGAATCAAAGGCCACCAACAGAGGCGCAGATTGCAGCTCTTACTGCTCAGATTGAGGAGTCAAGACAATCAGGAGACTCTCCCAAGAAATAATCCTCGTGAGATCATGTAAACAAAGGCTTTTCTGTGAAGGGAATGAGAAAATCAGACGCTGTGACTCACTTGAAGCGAAGAAGGCCGCAGCACAGGTATTCAATGCCTCCTGTACTACTATGTAACATTGTACTGCAATGCATTTCCTTCAGTAAGGTCAATACAACCAAAAGCGCCAGTTTCAGGGCTGATTATACTTGCCATTTTTATAATGATAATGAGAAATTTTTTGTGGACGGGTTTTAATGCAACAGAGAGTGCATTGTTAAGAGTTTGTATGCGAAATATGTAAAAGTGCAAATTTGTATTGGTACTGTGATCTATTGTGCCACTATTAGGTGGACTTCATCATGTGCAACAGTGTGTATTATAAACTTATGATTATTATTTTGGAAATGGTTGAAATTGGACTATCAGTGCTTTTGGGTGTGTATTACGTAAAACAAGGTATCCGTCGTCCCCACGGGGCATCTCTTTACTTGGGCTCTCCAGAAATTAGAGGGAGACAGTAATTCCCAGTCCTGATTCTCCATCTTGTGTTCCCGGTTCCCCATCCTCTCTTCCCTTGCTCTTCTTCAGAAATTAGGGCCGGTTTACATTTGGGGCCGGGTGGAGAGCCGGCCCAAACTCTTCCAACTTCAACCAATAGGATCACTCGATTCTCTAAAATCCGGCCCAAGGGCTTTATATTTGGGGCCGGCCGGAAGCACAACTCATCCTACATGTCGCCTTAGGTGGCATGGTTTTGGCACCAAACCATCCGGCCCCAAGGGAGCAATTGGGACGAGGTTTTTAGTGGCCCAATTCCCCATCTAGGGCCGGATGGGGTTCCATTGTTGGATCTTCCGAATCTCAACTGTCAATAACTTGAAGCGTTTTTTTACCTGTTTTCGTTTTGTTTTTTATTTACTTATTTTTAAGTGCCCCTATTCATACAAACTTTGCGGCCTTCCTGTTTCGTTTTTTCTAATTTTTATTTTATTTTTATTATTATTAGTCATTCTTTATCATTTTTTTTTATTTTTATTTTTTTTCTTTTTTGTTTTTTATGTGCCCCTCTTTATACAGACCTTGTAGCCTTCTGGTTTTGTTTTTTATTTTTATTTAATTTTTCTTCAATTTTATGTGCCCCTATTCATACAGACTTTGCGGCCTGCCCGATTTTATTTGTTAATTTTGTTTAGTTTTTTTTTTTTTTTTTTTTTTTTCAATTAATATACCCCTATTCATGTAGACTTTGCTGCCTTCATGTTTGAGAGTTTTTTTTTTTTTAGAAAAATAATGAAAAGAAATTGAAAGAGATGAAAGTTTTGAGTAATTTTCAATCACGCTTTGAGAATCCAAGAACACTGGAATTGCAAATTAGGCTCCAAAATTGGGCTTTAAGGCTTTACATTACTTGGGGCCGAAGTGCTTAATTAGAAATTTGGCCCTCAATCCGGCCCCAAGGCTTTATATTTCTTGGGGTTGGAAGGAAGAATTTAAAGAATTTGGGGCTGGATTTGGGAATGGATTGAAGCCAAATCCGGCCAACCTTCCATCTGGCCCCAAACCCAATGTAAACCGGGCCTTAGTCTCCCGTCCCGTGTTCCATGTTCTCCAATTCTCCCGTTCATCATTCCCCGATCTTGTGTTCCTCGTTCCCCGATCCCGTGTTCCTCGTTCCTCGTTCAAAATTTCAAATCTTAATTGAGATTATTCATATGTCCACTCTCAATATTAACACCAACATCCTATGGTAATAGTTATCACTCTTCTACATATAATTATTGATTAAAATGTATCAGTCCTTGATAACTATTACATTGATCAAGAATAATATAAAATTATTAATTTTCACAATTATGTCTAAGAAAATTCTAGTATCCTTGATTACAATCTACTGAATTGTGATCACTTATATGCTAATATATATTGTAGTAGTGTTGATCGAATGAGATAAATTAAGAACTTACAGGATGTGGAGTCCGAAACAGCCAACACAAAGTTACTCAATAAAAGAATCAAAAGATTTATTATTATTATTATATTGGTATGTTGTGCAGAGGTGGTAATAAGGAGAGTGTCATTGGATAGAGGATTACTGATTAGAGGAACAAGGAGCAATATATTATAATCAAGAAATTAGTTCTCCGGAGCGGTGATTACTTGTTCAGCCTCAAGAGGCCGGACAAGAAATCATTGTTTCATAGAAGCCCTTGTGCAAAAAGCATGGCCAAGTAAGCTCCCATGCCATTTTATCATCCACAACAAAAGTTTACCACCATTGTTTTTTGTCACCAAGTGTAAACACCCACCAGTAAGGAGTGACATTTTTGACCGATCACAATTAAGGAACGCCCTTTATTTCATGACCGGTGGACTTCTTCACCATATTGTAAATAGGCCCTAAGTGGCAAGAAACTTCGAACTTACAAGCTCCATAATTTGATGTTTTTTTAACATGACACTATTTCAATATTCACTTCCTCTGTCTCGAATTAGTTGTCATGTACGAAAGTTGACTTGAGATTTACAAACCATGAGCAAAATAAGATCAAATGTGGCATGATTGCTCAAGCTTACCAACCAATTATTAGGGTTGTCTTCTTAGACAAAATTCCTATTCATTTGTCAAACACAATTTACATGAGATGTACATTTGATACATTGATGATATCTTAGATGTACATCCCATCTAAATTGTGTTTGACAAATGAATAGGAATTTTATATGATAAGACAACGCTGCCAGTAATGCATAAATTTCATGAATCCGACAAACAACCTCACCATGCACTCATTGTGCTACATCCATGTGTTACTTCTTGGCACTCTTTTATGCAACACCAAATTTGTTTGGCAGTCTGCCGCAAGTCATTCACTTGAGTTTAGATGAGAGCTATTGCTCACACAATGTCGAGTTTTGGAGGTTCGCCGAGATCCAACATAAGCCAACTATATCCATTAACCCTTAATTGACATCCTTGTTTTCCACAAATTGGAGAGAAATGCAACCTCATCATCTTCTGGCCTTATTTCTGCACTGAAGGTAAAACAATTTTGAGAATCGGAAACAGTGGTTATCAAGGTAACTTGGTGATGTGACCAATGCAAAAAAGATTGATCACATCAGGTAAAATCTCAAAAAATGGCACTGTTGAGAAAAAAATGTTTTGGTTGCTGATCATGAGTGAGAAATATCATATTGCTTTTTTGGTTTTTTGTCCCTTGGGTCATTTTTTCTAAAAATTGGCATCATAGAGCATGGTATAAAGATAAAGATCAAGATTTTTTATTATTTTGAAAAAAAATTGTCAAAAAAATAAAAAGAAATGCCAAGTCAAAGAGCATTGACCATGGGATCACGTGGCCCCTACAATTTTGCGCGGATCACACAAACCTCAAGAAGGCGATCGGGAAGGAGCATTGGATTCGGAAAAACAAAAGAATAGGGGTGCCTTTGGACAAGATTTGCACCCTACCACTGTGTCGGACCCCAAAAGCAAAAACAATGACCTTGGTGACCAATTTGGTCACCGGTGACAATTAAGGGTTAAACGCCAAAGCAAGCTAGCCCGAGGGGCTTGTTTCCAACAGAGAATCTGCTTTGTGGCTCTCATTGTACTCAACTTTTCACTCATATTTTGATGTCAAATTGGTCACCTTCTTATGATGCATTCAAAAAGTGACACTTTACAACTCAAATCACAATTCATGTGAGTGACTTTGTGCTTTGAGAAGATCGTGGTAGGTAGGTAGGTTGGGATTGTACATAACCTTGTATGAGGCTGCAAGCTCATTATTGATTGGTTCATTCATGATGCTCAAGTTCAAAAAGTGCACTATTCATGATGCCCATGTTCAAGTTTAAGAGATATTTGAGCATTTGTACGAAACCAAATGGGATACTTTATTTGGAGCGGAAGGGGTGATGATCTTAAAATGGACTTTTGTATTTTGTGATTGATCGGTTAAAACAATAGAGCAGCAAATATGCATGGACACTCATCTGTGTTCAAGTTAAAATACACGGCTTTTTGAATCGATACATGGTTGTCAAAAGACTCAAAATCTGCAAAAACAAAAAATAAATAAATAATTGCATATGGGCGTGCATCTCATGGCATTTTGTATCAAGTGGTGAGGCCCATGCAACATCAAGTATTTGCAACCGGTTGCAGAAGAGACTTCACAAACTTCATAATTGACTCTTGAGGGCACTAAGCACCTTATCTTACCTACCATCCTCTAGTGGTTCAATCCTCAAATGGTTTTACTCATTGGTAGGAAAAAGAACATATTCTCCAAAAAACTGTCAGAAATGGAAACAAAGGTTAGTTATTTAGATCTCAACCTTACATTCTTGTGTTAAACATATTGTACATCATGTGGGTCAAATTCTGAGGTACGAGATCTTATAGATTGCATGATCGTAACATATCAGTACTCAAAAAACATCACAAAATCTCAACATTTTCACTCTAAAGAGAAAATGTTACCAATATATTTATTGCAATGAAAAAATCATCAACTAAACTAAATATATGATTCCATCAACTAAACTAAATCTATCAGAACTCAACTAAACTAATCTTGATTTGAGACGCAAGTGATTTCATTAAAATGGATTATAAATGAAGAACTTAACCCTTAAACGTCCATCCCCTCTCAAAATACACTAAAAAGCATGCCCAAGGGGCATGCTTGGGCGTTTGAGGGTTAAGGCTCCTCAAAGTTGTCGCAGTCATCCAAAATGTCGATTTTCAACATTCCGCCTAGTTAAGGGTTAAGGTCATCCTGGACGAGAAAAAAATTGTAATTTTGAACCATCAAAAGAATGAAATATTAATGATGAACTCCAACAACACATGCGTACTCAAGTTCACACTTGATTTTGTGCATTTGTCTTATGACTCAAGCATGTAAATTCAACATGGGCTTTACGAAGGTAAGTGGCTCAAAATCCACACATCACCACAAATCGCTCACTTGCTCCTTCCAAGAAAGAGGTCTTCTGTAGCTTCTACTGTACCCTCAATTTTCTGTGCGCTCTTAGGGCACATTCTAGACTCATTAGTTACATGAACACGTACTCCAAAATCAATTAGTTTGAAATAAATTCAGAATTCATGATTCCAATCACTCCAAATTCCTACATACTTTACACATTTTCTAAAAGTGGTTCCCCGTCCACACCCCAGTGAGCTCGCGAATCTGACATATTGAACCACCTTGCAATTATTTATTTATTTTTTATTTTTTTCGATCAAATGGAAATTGTTTCATACAAAGGTGATTGCATGAATCTGAAATTGAAAAAATAAAAATGGAAGGAGCAGAGGCAGCATTGGTTTAGAATATAATGGGGCATGCCAGCCACGCCGCCAACAGTGGTCTCCATGTCAGAGTGACAGCGAGGAGTTTGTCATTTTGTAGCACAATCGACAACCAATATTGATACCACTACGTGTCAACCAGCCAAATTATACTTATCCACACTAAATCATGTATGGGAAAGACTTCTATATTCTCTGCAAGGAAAGATTCCATACTTTGTAGGTAGAGAATCAAAATCGGGTCGATGGCTGGCGTCGGTGATGCACAAGTTGACACTTGGAGCGTTGAATGTGGACATGATTGGTACCTCGGATCATTCGCAGTGTAATTGCGAACAAATTGTAACACTGAATGCTACACATCAGTGGGTAAGCGTTCGTAGCAGCTACCAAGGAGGATGAGGAGGGGTAATGAGCCCCCTAATTTTTTGATGTATAGACATTAAATGCCAGACCTCAAATTTGAATTCAAAATCATCAAAAACGGCCTTGGGAGGTCCCCATGGATTCTAGGGTACCTCCTTGGTAGCTGCCACGAACCATTGCCCCACATCAGTATAGTGTTGCAACACTAATCGTCAAATCATAACAATAGTAGATGTGAAAGCATGCAAACTTTCTTGTAAGTAGAAGAATTCATTGGAAGTGGTGGCTTTAAGAAAAGACAAGGGACTTTGAAATGAGGACCTAGAGTGAACACTTATCTCAAGAGAGTTGAGAGAGAATTAGTATTCTTTACCAGAAGTTACTCGTTACACTAATCTAATCTAACATTGATTAACAACTCATCGTGTAGTGGCAGTTTTTGCACTATCACAGATAAATTAACGGTAGTTCATGGAAGGAAGCGCTTGGCATTTCAAAGCCACATTGTACTTATTTCCCACAGGATTGTGTGGCACCTATTAGGATATCGGCAGTTGCACCCACCCTTAGTCAAAGTACAAGTGTCTGTAGTGGGGTAAGCCCCTGATATCCTCGAGTTTATATGTCCAATAGGTTTATCATGGCAATTGCCTCATAATAAACTGAGAATAGAACATTTCTTTTTATTCTTTTTATTTTTAAAAAATTGTATTTGATTTGGAAATTCTCAAAATCAACCGAACAACTTGTATCTAAATACTTGTAATCCCAATCCTTTGGGGGGATACTATGTCAAGTATCTTCAAGGCACTAGTAACTAGGCTAGAAACTAGCGTAGTTATAGTGTCCACCCTCGAGAGGAGGAAGTAGTATTGTTCCAATTTCCCCTTGTCCGGTGGCCATCGGGATATTAGCATTACGAACGGACACTTCATTCACGCCGGCCCCTTAGAAAGGGACCGGAGTTTCTATCTATCTATCTAATCCCAATCAATCAACACATTACATCTATCTATATGATAAACTATCTCAAGATTTTCCATACAAAGCTCTCCTCCTTGGCATGCCTCCCTCCATAGCCATACCTCACTACATGCCCCTGCCACTTGATTTGATCCTCGATCTGTACCACAACCTCCTTTAACCCTTAAACGCCCAAGCAAGCCCGAGGGGCTTGATTACAACAGAATCTTCCCTGTAGCTCTCACTGTACTCAACTTTTCAATTATATTTTGATGTCAAACTGGTCACCTTCTTCTGATGCATTCAAAAAGTGAGATTTGACAATTCAAATCACAATTTGTATGAGTGATTTTGTGCTTTGAAAGGATTATGGTAGGTAGATTGGGGTGGTACGTAGGAGATTGCAACCTCATCATTGATTGGTTCATTCACAATGCCCGAGTTCAAAAAGTGCACTATTCATGATGCCCAAGTCCAAAAGATGCTGAGATCCAATTTTGGGATGCCCATTTCAGACCCCAAGGGCGTTTTAAGGGTTAACCCTTAAATGCCCAAGCAAGCCCGAGGGGCTTGATTCCAATAGAATCTTCCCTGCAGCTCTCACTGTACTCAACCTTTTACTTATATTTTGATGTCAAGCTGATCACCTTCTTCTAATACATTCAAAAAGTGAAATTTCACAATTCAAATTACAATTTGTATGAATGATTTTGTGCTTTGAAAGGATTGTGGTAGGTAGATTGGGGTTGTACATAACCTTGTAGGAGGTTGCAAGCTCATCATTGATTGGACTATTCATGATGCCCAAGTTCAAAAAGTGCACTATTCATGATGCCCAAGTCCAAAAGATGTTGTGATCCAATTTTGGGTTGCCCGTTTCAAACCCCATGGGCGTTTAAGGGTTAAAACTTGAGTTGCAGCTCTCCTTCGAGTTCCACCTCTCTTTCATGCCGTTGCACTTCAACTTTGTTAACATCACACATCATTTGGTGGAGCATGCGGATATTTTGGTCATGGTTTGGAGGTTGTGCGTTCAAGTTGGCATGAAAATCACTCTATCAAAGGAGCCCATTGCCATGTTAGTTATTATCATAGTGTGTTAAGACAGGTTTTTCTTCACCGGGCTCGCCTACACCTTTGTTGTGTTGGGCGGTGGATGCTATGAGGTAGTCGCTACAAGGTAAGGCAATAAGATACTACAAAGGACAAACCACATGATATTATATAGGTTGGGCAATGTTATATCATAACATATATATGAATAAACTTTATGTTGATGTGTACGTTTTTTTTGGGAGTATTCTTAAACGACGCATGTATTGAATAAATATGTCGTTACTAGGGGAAAGTATAATTGTACTATCGTATTAAAAGCATGATTATCAAATCCCCTGTTTGTTTAATAATTATGAAGCTGGTCCAATTGAATGCGATATCAATTCTTAATTTGAACATAAGGTACTTGTTGTCTTGAGAGATGGAGGTCTTGTCCATTGTGCTTGTATATATGCACTCCCTCCATCCTCTTTAGCATCACACCTATGTAATGTTGATGGTATACAACATAAATGAGCTTTATCCTCTATACGTCCCGTCCTATTTTAAGCTGAAAAATGCATTTTCAAAAAAATGTTGAAGATGAAAATGAATGTAAGTTTTTCAAATTTTAAATATACATTTGTATAGGAGAAGTAATGTAGGTTTATGTGGACTGAAATTTGAATCATGAAGCCTTATAGATTTGGGCATATATTGCGAAATCATATTGTATTAGTACCAAAAAATGATTTGATTAATTTTATTTAAAAGTGGAAACTGTACAACAAACCATTTAAATTGTAAAAACTTACGAACTAGAAAGATATTCATCAAATGATCAATAAAACCTTTGCACCAAAAAAATTCATCAAAAAAATTTCTTAGCTGGTATAATAGCCTAGCAATAGTGTAAACTGCCAAAAAATTTACATAGAAAATATAACTCAAAACTATACTCTTCGCACTTAAATCCATGTGTTATCTCCTAGACATCTTTGATCTTGTTAAGTTGTCAAGTAGACTCTAATTGGAATCTATCCCAAAAAATAATTTTGAAATCTAACAGTGGATGAAGGAGATATAGCCCCTCAGACGTAATTTGTATTTACACTTTTTCATTGTAGTAACATCATTGCATATCCAACTCCAAAGAGAATTGGATCAAGAAAATTCCAAATAGATTGTTGTTTGACATCATCTCAAGATCATGATTATGTAAAAGAAAATTCCTTTTGATTTCACATAATTAGCTTGCAAAGATAGGACATGCCTAATGTTTGAAATCCGAAAACAAGAAGTTGCCTTCACTAAAATGCATGATATAAATTCATACTTCATTGAATAAGGGTACTTGGTTAATCTAAGTCACAAATAGTGTCCTCACTTTTCACTAGATATTTGATCACAAACTTGCCTTGTTACTTGCATAGACATCAATTATTCCAACAAGTGTTAGGAATATCTGTCCTAAGTGAATCCACTACTATAAACAAGTTACTATCCGTAGTGTAACACTATTAAAACTTCAACATTGTTGTACTAGTATAGTGTTTACTATGAGAGGGATTAGTACCATACTTTTTCACTAGTGGTATTAAGTCTTGTGAGCATGACTATTAAAAGTCAGGTCCAATGATAGCCTACACACATCATTTCTCGTAATAAAGTTGGAATTCTTCTTCTTAAATACAAATAAAAAGTGAACCTAATTGCAAACAAATTTTGTTTATGTCAAAAAGAATAAAAGAAAATTAAAGAGGTTATAAGGAGGAGAAAGTTTGGCACTTTGTTCTTCCTTTCTCACTAATGCATAAAAAAAGAAGCTCTCCTAAGAACAAGGGTCAAGGCTAGTTCGGATTCTACGAGGAGCCGTAAAGCCAATTCAAAAAACTCCGAAACGTCTGGCCCCCAGGAGGCTGCCACGCAAGCACTTCCAGCCTGGAAGCTCGCGAGCTGACCTGGACGGATCTGACTCCCCCCCTTCCGTCGCCTTCATCTTCCCCGCCTAGCTCCTCCTTCCAACATTCCTCACGCCCCCCCTCGCCATTGATCGTTCCATCCACTGCTTCTTTCCGGTCCATTCTGCAACAATGGTGAACCCCGCTTTCGGCATTGAGATGGTAGGCAGCCAGGCAGGGTCACTGGACCAGGACTGGCACGCCGTCGGCGATGCCCTTGGCCAGTTGAGCACCCACGCCGTCGCCGCCCTCGCGCTTGGCTCCACTTGGACCGGCATTCTGCAATGGCTTGCTGTCATCGCCGCCATGTAAATAACCCACCTCACCCTTTCCCGCTCGGTTTACTGCATGTCTTGATTCTAGCCCAGTACACCTGCCTTGGTGATATCTGGTACTTTCCGATGTTACTGTCTTGAAATCTTTGTTAGAAAATTGTTTGTATGTTTGTTGGTATGGTTTTGAAATCAAGGTTGGTTCTGTGATCCTTTGGCCATGGTGAAGGTGTTAGTATCTCGTCTCTTACTGATTCGGACATGGAGATTTTGGCTGTATCATTGACCTGCTCTCGTGTGTGCCCCTCCTGAGTACATATGATTCTTGTAGGGAACGTATGACGGTTGAGGTTGATACTGCAGTATGTGTCACGGGATCTATTGAAAGTAGGATATGGCTTGGTGAGGAGACGGAAGATTTCTTGGAATATTTGGTGGACTGATACTCGTATCGCTTGTTTCTTGTGCAGCTACTTGTTGGTGTTGGACAGAACCAACTGGAGGGTTAACTTGTTGACGGCCTTGCTTATTCCTTACTTGGCTTTGCAGCTTCCCGAGCCCATCTTCGGCATTTTGAGGTGAATATGTGTTCCTAACCTTGTAGTATAGAGAAGAGAGTTTTTATGTTAGTGACGAAAATGAATCTTACTGATTTTTCATCTGATTTCGCAGGGGTCATATTGGTATGTGGATTGCTTTCATTGCTGTGGTGATCCGGCTCTTCTTTGCTTCCCAGTTCCCACAGACCATCCACGGTACTCTTCCTCACTCCTTCGCTACCTTGATGTTGCTTGATTGAGACAGTGCAATAGAAGCTTCAACATTCTTTGCTCTGCTCTTTGTTGAGAAGTTTCGATCCTCTTGCACATAATTTATTTTACTATTTTCCAGGATAGAAGTTTCACCTCCCTTGTTATAGCATGCTTTTGTAGGTTAGAGCTGAACTTTGCATCGCTGTTTGATGTTTTCAGGTGATTTGGAGTTGCCAGCTTCCTTCATCCTCCTAATCGTGACCGCACCTACCATGCTCGTTCACTACCGAAGAAGCCTGTGGTCTGATATCATCTCTTTGATCATCGGCGGGTACCTCCTGGTTCAGCACATCTTGAACAACGGAGGATTCCGTGCCGCGTTTTCCGAATCTCGCGGCATCAGCCACACTATTGGCATCATCCTCTTGTTCGTGGCTCCCTTGTGGGCGATCTTCCACTACCTCTTCTAGACCACCGTGTACCATTTGTGTATAGCATGACGAGTACCATATCGGGCAATATGATTTATGTATTGTATCCTTTTCTATCAATATAAAGATTTTGTCTCCTGAAGGAGGCTTTTGATTTCTGAACATACTGATCTCTCTTCTCCTTTGTTAATTGCCCTGCCTGATATTTGAATCTAAGATCTTTGTCAGAAATGGAAATTTGTGGAGATGTAATGTTCTTCCATCCTTTCTATTGTGATGACGTCAATGTGTGCAATATCTGGGTAACTGTTGATTAGAAATATCTAGCTGCTGCGTCAGCATATCAAAGTGAATGTATCGTCAATGTAACTTTGTCTTTACTTTTGTAAAAGCAGTAAATGGGCATGTTATGTAAAGAGCTCAATCGAGTTCCTCACTACCACTGCCTTGTGAGTGAACTTCGGCATCTTGCAGACGGCAGGAGCTACTGGATCACACTGTCTTTCGTAGGTTGGGAGGGTTGAATTTGCGCTCTGCTTTTGGTTTGTCAACACCGAATTCAAAGTGTGATTATTATCATTGGGATTCTTAAGAAAAGTTACAGGGGCATATTTTGTCTCAGCTTTAGGTCCATTAGCATAAAGCACTTTGCAGGAGTTGTATTAAGTTCACTACCATCACTGCCTCATTAAATCTCTGCCTTATTTAAGATTCTTAGCATTCTGTACACGGCATAAAAATCTTGTCTTTTGCAGGTTGAAAGGGTAGAATTCGTGCTCTGCTTTTGGTTTGTCAACACCGAATCCAAGGTGTGGTTACTATCATTGGAATTCGTGGAAAGTTACATGCAGACAGTAAATGAGCATGTTTTGTCTCAGTTCTCACTTTTCAAGCGCTTGAAAGAGTTCATCGAGTTCTCTACAATCACTGCCTTATAAGAGGACTTCGGCATTGTGTACATGGCCTGAGAATCTCGTCTTTTGCAGGTCGGAAGGTTATTTGAACACTTTAAATTTGTGCTGTGCTTTCGGATCGTCAACATCGTATCCAAACTGTGACTACTATCATTGAAATGGTTACATTCAAGGAAAGTCACATGCAAGTCTAATGTTACTTAAAGTGGTGTGATCAGGTCGGACACATACAAGTGAAACAAACACTGGAAAGTGAATGAGTTTAGCATTTGTTGTTGCATACATTCTTGCAATCAATGTCTCCCATGACTGATCTTGGTTTTACAAGAAATTGTTGACAAGTATAAATCTACACATTTGCAAGAGAATTAAGACTTTTGTTCTCGGTTGCGTCCAAGATGGTTATTACAAAAACAAGCATGAACATCTTATGATTGATGAATCAAAGCTAACATTGCCACATGGACCATCAATGTCACCAATCTTGATAAACATACATATATCCTTTTGCCTTGTGGCATAAGGTAGAGTGCTAAAATATGATCTATTTTGAGAAGTTTGTTGTTGAAGCAATAACCCCCACAGAACCAAAGACTCCTTTAGAGCAGTTTTGGTTTAAGGTCCTCAGTGCTTTTGAGAATTAAAGCTCACAATGACACCTTCTAAGCATAACCTTGACAATAAATTACCCAATGACATTACAATCTTCTATCACTATGTGATTTAGGAATATATATATATATATATATATATATATATATATATATATATATATATATATATATATATATATATATATATATATATATATATATATATATAAAAACACGATTACCGCTAGCGATCCTTTGCGGGTTGTTGCGACCCCGATGCGGCCGGTTTTCTCTGTTTGCCCTTGGTGATCCTTCCCGGTAGTAGGGTGGTTTGCCCATGAGAGTATACACGGTATGAAGAGTTTTAAAGATTTTGAAGGATTTCCATAGGTGGTACTTGATTGTTATTAAGAATTTATTAAATCTCATTAACATAACAAGTCAGAGTCAAAGGGACAAGGAATGTGGAACATGTAAAATGGAGCAAAGTAAGGAGTAAAGAGGAGATCAACGGAACATGGAACAAGAACTAGGAATTGGGCACGGAGAATGGGAACAAAAACAAATAATGAGAACCACATGTCAATGTATGATAGGAACTGAGAACAAATTATGGAAATCAGGAACAAATGATGAAACCAAGAAGGGAAATTGGGGGATGGCCGGATGGGGGAGCCGGAATCGGGAACAAAGGATGGAAACCACGAATGGGAAATTAGAGGTTGGGAGTGATTAGTAAAGAAAAAGAGAATGGGGAACCTGAATAGAACAGAGGACAGCTGGGAAGTAGGGATCCATGGAATGAAGGATATCCTAAAATTCTTATAAAGCAAGGAGATACAATCAACGAGAGAATCAAGGATAGGGGTCAGTTCTTGAGGAGCACCAAATAAAAAGCTCATCCATCGGGATGAGGGGGAGAAATTAATCAAAGACATGCATGGTCATGGCCATTATCAGTTGGTTATGTATACACGACATAAAGAGTAATTGTTCTAAAGATTTTGAAGAGTTCTCTAAATGGTATGTGGTTGTTATTAAGAGTTTATTAGATCTCAATAATAAAAATACAAGGAGTTAAAGAGACAAGGAATATGGAACATAAAAATGGGAGCAAAGAAAGAGTCACTTGAGGGGAGATCAAGGGAACATCGGAGGGGAACCAGTAATCGAGATTAAAGGATAAGAATTACGAAAGGAGGATCAGAACTACTAACAAATAATGAGAACCAAGAACGAATGATGGGAACTACATACAAATGATGGAAACTAGGAACAAATGACGGAAACCAAAAAGGAAAGTTGTTGAAACACAAAAGAAATGATGAGAACGGGGAACGGGCCAAAGCATGGGTAACCCAGAAAAAGGGAACGCAGGACATGCTATAAATCTTAAAAAGTAGGAAGACCATTTACAAGGGAACCGAGGATAGGGTGTAGTTTTTGAAGAGCACCAAATAAAGTGCTTACCCATGGGACGAGGGGAACTTACTCACTTATTAATTGAATACTATTTTTTATTTTATTTTTTGTCCAAAGGACATCAGTATATAGAAGTCCTAACCTATATCCTTCGGACCAGGACATCAAAAAGGGCCGATCAATTTTTTCTTTTAAACACGTAAAAAACTAAAAATTTAAACTCAGGTATAAAAAGAAGTACGTAGTTGGAGGATTCTCAATAGGGTATAATTATTTTTTATATGTTTTCATAAATTTCAATCTTACCTTTTTGATGTCCGTGTCTGGAGGACACGGGTTAGGACTTGTATATATATATATATATATATATATATATATATATTCAAGAGTCTCTACTTGTGAACATTTTTTAGACATTAAATGCAGAACCAATGCATTTCACCAGACATGGAGGTAAAGTAAAATTGCAGAATCCGACCTTATTGCCAATTTTCCACTTTAACACAATTAGATAACAAGCCTCCTGCCAACACCAGTCTCAAACATGAATATGATGTTTCTCATTCAATTCACTTGAACACTGAACAGGTTGAAAAGATCGTAATTCAGATACTACTACTGATTGCCAAAAGTCACAATTATACACATCGTTCTGCATAATTTCAACATACACATTGAATGTTGCACTAGTACATGCATAGTTACTACTCTCGTGGGTGAATGCCGTACTGATTTTCCTCATCGGGGTCTGTCTCCGTGTTGAAAAGCAGAAGCTTGAGCAAGCTCTGGAAGGCCTCCAGTAAGCCAAACCTCTCGGAATTCAACAGAAGCTGTTTGTCATCAGAAGATTTGTCACTGCTCTTCATGGCTGCCGGTGGTCCTGATTCCTTGCATTCTGATGCATCTGCATCAACCTGTTCCAGAAACAAATTCCCTTGCGGTCAAGTCATCTCCATACAGAGAAGATGCAACAATTTTAAGTTTTCAGAATTTTATTGACTTTTTGAGTATTTCAATAGCAGGAAGGTTCTATCCATCGTACCAGAGGTGCTTCAACATCTTTCGGTGATGGAATTTCCGCAACAGGAGTGGATGATACCAGCAATGATTCCGACTCCATCTTCTTCACTTCAATTGGAGGTGATGCTTCTTCTTCACAAATGTGGGACATGCTCACAAGTTGAGTGAATATGGAGAAAAAACAAAGTGTTGGAACGAACCCATTTTTTTAAGTAAAGATGAGCACATTAAGCCCTACAAATCCTTAATGCAAAATTGCCTAAATTTAAAAGAAGAACCTTCTTCTACTTCAAGACCAATAAAACTCAATCTAAGAATTTTTAGAAAATCCAAACTGAAGATCTTGAAGTTTACCTTTTGCTTACTATACAAATTTAAATTGATGATTTTACTTCATTTGTACAACAATTTCAATGAATTTTGTTTTTACATGTTTGAGAGCACATTCTAATTAAGGGATAAAATGAAGAGTAATGGATTGTGTAATCTTGTTACAAGCTAGAGGAGGATTTAAATATACATAAATTTTGAAAGCATAATTGATGGTGTACGTTATTGGTTGTGCATATGACTGACCTTCATCCAAGTGTTTGTGTGAAGGTGGGCTGATGCTACCAGGTGAGATTGGTGTTGCAAAGTCACTGTCAGCTTTGTTGTCAAACTCCCAATTCACATGAATATCAAAACTTTGAAGAGAATCTAACGACCTTGAAGATCTTTCTTGCTTCAACCCTCCTCTCCCTCTTGAAGAAACTCTTGTTGACTTGTAATTCTTCCTTGCTAACACATTCCTTGATCTTAGAGAAGCAAAAACACCTTCTTGTTCAATCTATTTTGCAAACATTCAACAATATTAGTCAACAACACCAAAATTATGTTATTTCTTTTCACTTTCAGTCCTTGCACTCCACATGTCAAACTCCAACATTTACTATGCACACAATCACGTATTTGAATATTGAGACTGTCACCATGATAGCACAGATTACCGACAACAAATCATGCATTTCTATACTTGCAATTCTTCCTTGCTACGACATTTCTTGACCTACCTTACAAAAAGAACAACCTCATCCTGTTCAATCTATTTACAAACAAAATCAGCCAACCATGTACATAAACATCACACATGCGACAGAAGAGACACCCTAGCTGCATGAATTACTCATTTCAAGCATTCATACACTCAAATCGACTTGTCAAAATTTCATTTCATTAAGAGTCATCCTTCTCAGTCCGGATCTTCAACCGAATCAAGACACAAATATCAGCTTCTGTGGTAGATAGGTTGACGCACCTTAGCTTCCGTCACTCTACCACCCGCTCCAGATTGTCTACCTGATTGAGCCTGGCCCTTGCAATCGGCATCAGGAGGTTCCAGATGGTTGTTCTGAGGGGCGGATTGCAGCAACTGCTGCAGCGACATCGACTTCCGTTGTTTCAAAGCTTTGAAGTCCAGACTGAACGTCTCTTCACCGACAGCGGCGTCGTCAACTCTGCTGCTCGGAACACATGCAACAATGCTGGAAGGACCCTTACAATCTTTAGTCCCAGAAACTTTCACATCGCTCTGTTGCGGCAATCCCGGCGCCTGAATCCCCTTCTGATTCTGGTCCTGCCGACGTCCAGCTAAAGCTTCAAATTCCAAAGCAAAAGTCTCCTCACCAACAACGACCCCATCAACTCTACTACTCGAAACACAACGATTGCTTCGACTCTTACGATCTTCAGTTACAGCGGCATTCTTCTTCTGAGGGCCGGGTTGCTGCACCGACAACGGCTCCTGGAGCTTCTGATTACGGTTCTGACGAACTCCAGCTAGAGCTTCAAATTCAAAAGCAAACGTCTCTTCACCATCGTCAACTCTACTAACAACTTTCCGCTCCCGTCTGCTCGGCTCCGGCTTCCGGGGCTCATCGATCAGCGACACAAAACCTTCAATCGATCGAAGAAAGTCCTGGACCGGATTCTCCTTCGGTAACGGGAGCTGGTAATGGCGCACACGGCGGTTCCGTCTCGGCTTACCAGCAGGCACGGCGGGAACAATATCATCTGAGCTGCAGATGCCTCCGATCCCCAGGGCGCAATGCACAGGCTTCTTATCATCTAGCCGCTCCAGTCGAGCGATAGCCTCCAGGAGACGCTGGTGACCCGGTTGCTCAGGTTGAATCCGCTTCTTGGAAGAGATAGACGCCCTGCTGCTAGTGGCGTCACTGGGCGACCGATGCTGCTCGTGGAGCTCGGAGGCCGGGAGCGAGAAAAGCTCACTGCTGCGTGGGAGAGAGTTCGTCGATGGTGAGTTTTTCGTCTGCTGGGCTTGCAGAAACATCTTGAAACTGTGGTTGGGATCGTATGGCGATGGCTTATACGTCACTGTCGTCGTCGTCTCCGACGTCTTCCTCTTCTTCGACTCCACTGAATCCCAATTGTGGTTGTTACCGCATCGGCTCAGACAGACACCCATTCTGATTCTTCCTACATCCGACCAGTACCGCTTCTTCAGCCTGATCGAATAGCTAGTCACTCACTCACTTCTGAAGCTATCACTGATACCAGTAGTCTTAAATTTGCGATTGCAGATGATGTTCAACAATCAGTAATACGGTCGGCAAGTTTGAATCCTACACGGATTGATTCAATCATTGCAACGGCCTGTATCTATCTAGTTGAATGTGTGCTATTGCTCTCGAACGAAGTAGGAGTACTTTCTTCAATCAAGGAAGTTACAAGGCGGGTGGATATGGCGGCTGTCAGAGTGTCAAGAGCGTCAAGAGCATGCACATAAACACCTTCTTGGTGGCCTATATCACACAATTCATTATGAAGTCTGTTTTCTGTTGTAGCTTTAAGCTTTTTCATCCTCTTCTGGGACCTCTTTAACTTACTAGTGACTGACATCGTCTCATCATGTTCAATTTGTGTTTAGTCCGATGATCGACATCGTAAATTGTGTAATCAATTCAGAGCCTGCTCTGAATTCAAAAAGCGCTCGGTACGAATTTGAACCTGGCATACGATAGATGAGGTTTTTCCTTATTATATCAGAGAGTGGTCTAAAACGGAGCTTTAGTAATTTTCACTCAGAGGTAACAGCTTCACCATACAGCAACATCATGTACTCAATGTAAACATTAGAGGGTGTCACCTCAAGACACCATTTTAGGAACATCTATATTTTCAGCTTTTGAAATTTATAACTTACTATAGAAGAGTTCAAAATTGATGATTCCACTTGCTCTGTCTTTCTACCAATTTCCCCCATGCAGTAGTAAATTTTCTCTAAATTTCTTGTATTAACCCCTAAAGGTCCTTGATACAAAATTGTTTAAATTATCAAAAAGAACCTTCTTCTACTTCAGGTGCAAAGAAACTCAATCTAAGCATTGATTAGAAGATCCAATCGTAGGATCTTGAAGTTAACTTGACCGTTTTCTCGAATGTCAAATTTGAACCGTTAATTACTCTCCAATTTTGAGATTATAATGGTCGAAGTTGGCTGAATTTTCTCCGTGCGGAAATTCCAAAAAGCGATTTCCGCTTTCTTGGACCTTTAGGGGTTAAAACTTGAGCCATTATTGAGCACCTTACCATAAGAGTCATAATAATAGGGGAACGTAAGATGTGACTCTTTTAAATTTTAGTTTTTGTTTGAGTGAAATTTTGACAAGTGCACGTACTTCTTTTCCGTTAAGCTTGAGGTGGATGGAGAAGTTGGATGAAAAGATTTCTCGTTGGCAGCAACTATAGTAAAACAGTATGGACCATGATGGATTTGTCTTTGTGGGTACATTGATAAGTCAAACAACATTTGAAAGGTAGCCTTTTTGAGTACAGAGAATCTAATTATGTGCTTTTTTCGGCGAAGAAAATGGAATTGAGGTTGATTTTTATTCTTCAGAACTGTACTATACGAAGTCATTAAAGTCGAGAAAATTCTCCTACACGTAGGATTCGTTTTCCGATAGCTCGAAGAAAATGGCTGAGGCTTTGAACAGTATTGATTCATCATTTGTATTTATGAGGTACTACGGTAGATATGTCGTGGTTAAACACATTGAATTTGTTTTGACAAAATTTCTTTGAAGACAAAAACATTCGAGATAGCTTGGCCTTGCTATCATTCAATCGTAGCACTTGGTTGAAACACAAAAAACACTCCAAAAGTAGGCTAAAAATCTTCTCAGTATTTCCAAATATTAACAATCTGAGGTTTTTCGATCCTGACTTTCTGATTTCTTTTTCTTTATATTTTCTACAATAGCCAACAACACATGTGTATCATGTAAGACAAATCATACAAGTTGAGACCATACGACGTCTTTTATAGCTCCATGCTACCATTCCATGCTCAATTTTGATGCACAACATTATTTCACAAAAGCTGTAATAGATACAGATCTAACAGAAAACTCTTAGATATAATCTTTAAGTCTTGGAGATTTCTACGTCTTGCAAGATTTCTCCAGGACGTAAGAAATATATTAATGAACAATAAAACATCTCAGAAGAAGATATCGTACCACTCATCCATAACTTTGACATCCACCATAAATTCATTCATAAACATGAACAATTGATTCATGATTTTCAGACATGGAATCAGAACATAGCTACCCTACAACAAATCTTCCGAGAAAGACGAGTGTTCTCCTCCAGAGCAAATTTTATAACGATACTTCACCTGGTACACACTTTATTGAGAAAAGAATCCCACAGTTTCATATAGTACATGGTGTTTCAATGTCGCTGCATCTCCTGAAAAGTTGCACTTGCAGATGGAGAATAATTCCTGAAGAATTGAAACACCTACATTTCACACACCCTTGCTCATTAGTTTACAGCACATGCATACTCAGAAGAAAAGCACTTACTAGGTCTCTTATCAATGAGCAACATCAGAAATAAAGAAAGAAATAGACAGCTGCCAAAACTCTCTCAATCAGGCACGAATACGTGGTATCTTTTGAAAATGAACGTTGCTACATACCCAAAGCTTGAAGCATGCATCAATTGTGACGGGCACAATGGCTACAAATGCATAAATGGTCCATTCCTGGACTTCAAATCCGTAATGTTCGAGAACGACCTCTATAACAGTCTCCCAGCCTGACGCCGAGTGATATCTGCAACCATATCTCTGAAATGTCAAAAATAAACTCCAAACCAAGAGCATTTCCTTGCATGATAGATGAATAGAACGCACACGTGAATATGATGAGAGTTCTGCGAGGTAAGCTTACCCGAGAAATATGTCTGTGAACAAGATAATAATGAATGCCTTTCCCGTATCTGAAACATTTGTGAACAATCGTTGACCTGTCAATCTCATGATCCCAACCTGCACGAAGCAATCAATCGTCAGAATCGGATATCCAGTAGAGAATAAAAAGGTTACGAAATTCCAGTTGTAATGAGAAATCACCTGCTTAGGGTTCATTACTAACAAAAGTAGGATGGTCAATCCTGCAGTAAAATCAGACCAAATCGAAGCAAATGCTGCCCGATTCTCCAGTCTGTATTCATCTCGAAGCTCCAACCTGCAAAAGAAGTGCATCAGACACAGACCTAATAGAGATTCTATTCGAGAAAAGCAGCGGAATGGAAGCAAAGAAGCAGAGATACACGTACGCTTCCTCATGAAGATGCTCATGTAGCTCCTCATCGGAAAGAGCAGGAGCTCTACCAATCTCAGCATATAATTTCAGACGCTGCTGTTCCGTTTTGAGTTCTTTGATCATTGACAGTTTCTGAGATTCCCTTACGTCTAAAAGCCTCGCAGCAAGTGGCACTTTCTCCACGTACCTGAGCTCACAAATACAGAAGAAAATAAAAAGCCTCATTAGAAATGATCTCTCTTACAGCAGCTCTCGTACTGTACAAAAGTGCAATATCAGAAATAGAAGCAATGGAACGAAGTCTGAAATCCACGCACTCTAATAAGGACTGTCACAAATGCCTCAATAAAGATGGCCTTCGAGCTATTCCTTATCAACTCTAGTACTTGTATAAAAGTGCACTTTTACTTACGTCTTCAGAAATGGAAGCAGCACATAATCGTGTAAAACGAAGTCTGTCATCCATGGCACTATAATCAAGACTCCGACAAATTTGGCCTGCAAGAATCAGAGAGTCGCAAGGATCAGAGAGGTAGTTGCCTTAAACCCTAAACCCCAGAGCCATTGTGCAAAGAAAGCAAGGAATAAACCAGACTGGTCACAAATGTAGCTCAATTTCGTGGCAACGTATCTAAGGGATATAATCAAACATGTGAATGTCACAGTATTGGATTTGCGATTCACCCTAAAGCCATTGTGCAGAAGAAGAAAGCACTGGAATCATTGTAGCTCAACTTAGCGAAATGCTTCTAAAAGCTTCAAACATGTGAACGTCACAGTATTGAATTTGACCCTGAAGCCATTGTGCAGAGAAAGAAAGGGATGACTGGACTGGTCTTAATTGTGTCTCAATTTGTAAAAGTTCCAAACGAACATGTGAATATCACAATACTGAATGTGAAATTGAGCTATGGATTCATTTCAAAGACGAGCGAGGGGAGCTTACAGTTGTTCGGGAAGTGAACCTAAAGACGCGCTCCTCGAAAAGCAGATCGTCTTCTACTTCATCTTCCGGCTCCAGAATACGAAACAGAAGCTCCTTGAAATTGCGCTTCATCCCGCGCTCGGGCTTTGTGGCGGGGTCACGAGGAACACCGGTTTGATCCCAATCCGAAGAAGGCTCGTACCACCCGTTCTCAAGGTTGCCGTTGCCCTGGTCGCCTTGATTCCAGCCATCGTCCAGCCAATCCTCCCAAGCCCTGTTTTTCTTTTGTTAACAGAAACACCACACCACAAAAATTGACTACTCATATTGCGACCACATTTCCAAAAAATCCCTTTTCGAGGTGATCACGAACACAATTCTGCGAAATTCCTTTTCGGGGCAATTGCGAACTCAATTCTGTAAGTTTTTATCGGAGTGATTGCGAACACAATTCTATGAAGTCCCATTTCGGGGTGATTGCGAACACAACTTTTCACAAGAGTATGTTGTGGAGTATACAGTACCGGTTTCACGAATTTGGCTTTAGAGTTGCGTGCTTCCGTCTTCGTCTTCCACCTGAGAAGACGAGTGCCGTCCTTCGGCATTTCATCAACATCGTCAGGGCTCTCAAGATTCGGGAACTCCTCTTCTTCTAATTCGTACGAAGATTCTGCTTCAGCATCATCATCATCATCGTCCAGCTCAATGCTCTCGAAGAGGAACTTTCGGAACCATGACTTTGACTTTGAGACCTCCGACTGGGATTCCTCCTTGGATGCCCGAGGTCGCCTTCGAACCCTAAACTGAGGACGGGAGCTTCGAAACGCGAGATTCCATTTACTACTACCTGCCCCAGCTGAAGAATGACTCTTGATTTGCAACGAGCTCAGTTGTATTCGCGAAGTTGTGCTGAAGCTCCTCCTGTCCTGCTCCTGCAGTGCTGCTAAAAAATTCACCCTCGGCACTACAGCCAATGCCGCACAATCCATGCTTCAAAATCGCGACCATCCATGACCGCAGGAAACTACTGATACAATTCTTAGACTATCAATCGCAATGGCTCGATTATCAGCTCGAAAAGGCCAGGTACATTGTGGCTGGATACGCATACTGAATTGTCATACTCAATCCTGGCCTCGAATTCCAACGATTGGGTCACTGAAAGGAACCATTGCCAATGTGATTCCACAAAAGGCAAGCCCCGAAAAGAGACTTATCAGATATTACACAAAAGGCAAGCAAGATATTGATGAGCTGGTGACTTCGTTGGAGTCTTGTACACGCGGTCTGTACATATGGGAACGTGAGAACGGAGGGGAGGGAACATCGTCTTCCTCAAGTGGTCTTGTTTGCCCTAAATTCCTCAAAACCAGGCCCGGACTGATTTGAGAGTGTGTTGATCTCTCCGACTTCGCAAATTCTTCAGCTATGGCGGTCAAACTTCAGCCCGTCCAAGTGCTTTACTGCCCTGGTACCTTCCTGGCCCTTGCAGACCCAATTTCGTGTTCTTTTTCTCGTTTTTCAAGCTCTTAGATTTTTGCTTTTGCAGTTTGTTCGATGCCGGCAGAGTATTGCGAGTTCAACCCTGATTTCGAGAAGTGTAAGCCATGGCTTATCAAGAACGCGCCGGAGCTTTACCCGCAACTAGTCCAAGGTACATTCTCTTGTGCTCCAATTCAACTGAAATTCTTCACATGAAGCTAGATCGGTACGTGCACATGTTCTGGTCTTGAGCCATAGGAATCAAAAGAACAATCTGAAGAAATGTTTGGATTATTATTCCGTTCCGATGAAGCCATTGAGCTCATGCATAAACCCGAATTCTCCGCTCTCAGTCTTTCAATAAGCATGGTCTGATACATCATCATATTGAAGGCCTTTTTTGATTCAAAAGTCATGCCCATCGCTAGCTTGCTGTGAATGGCTCTTTCTCACAATTCTCGAACAGAATACCTCGATTGTTCCTTAGGTTCATTGATAGAAGTGGTTTCTTGTCGGAGTTCGAAATTCACCACAACGTAATTGGAAAGCTAGATTTACACTTCGTAATTTCGAGAATCAATATCAAGCTCATTGAACTCTCCAGGCTTTCAATGGTGACCAGGCGGTTGATGTTGACCTGGGGAATTCCAGCTTCTAGCAGCTCAGTGAGTCGAAACGTTTGAATCATAATTCATTCATTATAATGTTTTATCACTGACAGAATTAATTCCTGCAGAGGCTGCTGATAAATCTGCGGAGCAGATGGATGGTCTTACTATAGGAGGGGAGAACGATGGTGCCAAGGGAGAAGGTATGAAGCTCTATTACCTTGCAAGCTTGTCAGAGCTGATCAAACAAGTGATCCTTTCTTCATATCGCCTTCATCAACCCATGGTTTTGCAATGAAGAGTCCTGTTGCTGATTCTTCACTGTGATGCAGGAAGTTCGTCAATCCTGAAAAACGATGACGAGGTGAAGAGATTACCAGGAGGAAAAGTAAAGAAGAAGGTAACCTTTCAGGATTTACTAGTCCAGGTGCTTATGTTTCATATACTTAAGAACATCCACTCATTCATTTCCATCAAAATCTGACACTCCTATCATGATAATACTTACATGATACTGCCATTGCAGGAGAAGCCTGAGGTTGTCGTGGAGAAGATAGTGAGAAACAAGCGCAAGTGTGTAACGATCGTCAAGGGCCTGGATATGTTCGGTAAGCTTTCTTAACCCCTAAAGGTGCAGAATTGCCTTCTTCTACTTCAGACCTAAAATAACTCAATCTAAGCATCATTTAAAAGATTCAACCGGAGGATCTCAAAGTTAATGTGACTTTTGACTGACATGTCAAATATGAACCGTTGATTCTTCTTCATTTGTAAGATTATAATGGTCAAAGTTGGCTGATTTTGTTCCTGCTAGAACCCCAAAGGCCATGTCTGCTTAAAGGTAGCCTTAATGTCTCTTTTCTAATTTTTGAATGTGACATTTATTGAGAAGCATTTATAATCTGAATTGCAGGTATAAAGTTAAGTGACGCTTCCAAGAAATTGGGGAAGAAATTTGCCAGTGGCGCGTCCGTTGTGAAGGTGAGAATCACTATCCCTTGTTACTTGGTACTCTGTATTACTTTCTCCTGCCGAACTGAAGAATGTGGATTAATCATATTGATCGGCTTTCAGGGGCCAACTGAGAAAGATCAAATAGATGTCCAAGGAGATATCATGTATGATATTGTGGAGTTTATTACGGATACATGGAAGAGTGTAAGCTACATCTTTGAACCTCTCTAGTTTATTGGCTCCGATCTACTGTAATCAAATTAGCAAAGGTAGCCTTAGTGTCTCTTTGCTAATCTCCGATTTACTTGCATTTGCTACTGGTTGTTTTCATCAGATAAATACTTTTCTCTAGTTCTTATGTATCATTGAATTTTATCCAACTTTTTACTGCTCGTTTTTAACTCGTTTCTATCCTCTAATGAATCATGCAGAAGGTAAAATGGGATACACAGTTTTCATGTTTTGGCATGCGTATTAGAGTTGCAGATTTGAGCTTTTTTGTTTTTTTTTGGGTGATTGAGCAGGTGCCGGAGTCAGCAATTTATTTTATTGAAGATGGGAGGAAAGTTTCGGCTTCGGCTTAAGATTGATTATGCAGCCACTCTACTCTATTATACAGAGAGGGATAGAGAAAGTGCTGCCAGCTGATTGTTTGAGGTATTAGGACCCTGAAGAAGAAGACTTGCTTGGGTTTTTCGTTGAGGAAATTTTGACTGTTTCCTCATTCCTGCTCTTCCCGTTGTAAGCACTGAAGGTTCAATGAACGTGTTTGTAAATGTTTTTTTCACGAATGTTAGAATGTCAAAATTCATGGATTTTTTTACTGTCAGAAAAATGTATTGGGCTTCATTTTTACAATCCAATCCACCATCCAATAAACAAAAGTAAGTTCCAGAAATGTGACACCATACTTACAGAACCAATTTAACACTTTTGTTGATCGAACCTTCCAAGCTTGAGATTTGGCAGAGAAATGTGCAAACTATCTCTTTGATGGACAAAGTTGAATGACGGACAAAGTCGAGTTTGCGTACAGAGATATATTATACCAAGAGTGCTGGATCCTTTGTTCGCAGATTGCGCAAACTTACATATGAGCAAATCCATTAGAACGGCTGTATCCCAAGAGCCCTATTGCCATACCAAAACCTGAATCACCTGGAATGTTACCACTGCACTTTGTACTAGCCGCCCAAATACCGCCATTTCGACTGAATTGCCCGATACATACATACATACATGAAATGCTGACAGTTAAAAGGCGAGTGCAATTAAATATCATCGACGAGTGCAGTGACTAGTTTCTTCAGCTTGTTCGCCTCCGACGAACTCGCAATACATTCGTGGATGAGATCGCGAGCGGTATCCAAGTCGGGAAGTCGATCCTGGAACGGTTGAGCCAGCCTCTTGGCCACAATGGCAGCGTAATGGGGGCGCAAAGTGTCGTCCGCCAGGGCAGCTTCGATGGCTTCAATCCCCTCTTCCAAATGGTCACCCCCCACAACCAGCACCACATGCGCGTCTGGAGTGGACAGAATCTTCTCTGCGGCGCTCGCATGGCTCTCGGTTTCAGGTTCCGTCACAGACACCGTCGTCGTGGCGTCAAGCCCCACCACTCCGTCCTTCGTTTCCCAATGAACTTCCACCACGATCTCCGCGTCGCCGCTCACGGGAAACAGCGCACCGTCCCCGCCGCGCATGAGCGTCAGGGAGCTAGTCACGCTCTCGCCCGGCCCGAGATCCACCATCGGGTGATCATCGACCAGCATGAGCGGGGTGAAGCCCCGAGTCACCCCATCCGCGTCCGTCACCGCGCCGCGTACGAACCCCGCTTTCAAGCTCAAGCTCGCGGGCACCGAGACCGGCTCCTCGCCCTCGTTCGTGAGCGTGACGTTCACTCGCACTGGCGCGCCGAGAGGAACCTCCGATAGATTCGCCTCCACCTCGAGAGTCAATCCCTCAGGGGCTGTCATCTCCCCGTCACCCACCTCGCCAGCTTCACCGAACGGGACGCCACCTGGGCGGACGAATACGTCAGGGTAATGGCGCAATCGGTGGAGATCGTCGTCGGCGAACGCCCACTTGATGTTATTCGGAAACTGGACCCTGCCGCTGTTCCCCGCCTCGGCGATCACATCGCTCGTGTTCATGAACCCCAAGTCAACAGTATTGTGGTACAACCCAAGTGCGTGCCCGAGCTCGTGGATCGCCGTCCGGAAGTACGCTTCCGTCGCGTCCGCGAATCGCATGCCGCTCGCGAGACCCCAACCGGGATCAACCTTCCAGTCGGTAGCGATACCCACACCCTCGCGGGGCACCTTGTCAGAATCTGTGGCACCCGAATCGTACATGATTCCACGCGGGGTGGACTTGATCACCTTCACAACGAGAATATGGTACCGCCACGTCGTATCGAGATCGTTCACGTCTCGCCACTTGAGCATGGCGGCGTGCATTTCGGCGTCAGCCCATGAAGTTCTCCCGCCTGGTGGCGGCACATTGTTATCATTCTCCGGCCATAGCTCCACCTCCCAGCCTACCGCTTCGAAGATGTTCGCCCAATTCATGCCATGGCCGCTCTCGAGCGGGATAGTTCCCCCCTGGACAGTATCAATCTCCACGGTGGCTTTCCGGAACATGTGGCTCACCCACATAATCTTGAACGAGCCCACAACATTTTCTGCGTTTGTCACATCGCCTTGAAAGGTATCCCCGTCCACCTCCGACAGAACCGTCTCAAATGTGCCTTGCGAAGTCCACGCTCGTGTGCGTAAGTTCAACTGCCACATCTCGAATCCCAGTGTGATCTCCGAGCCTTGTTCGACGATGTTGCTGACAACGATATAGTACGCATAATCGCTGCGGCTGAAAATGGGGATGCCGTCGTTCGGTTTCGGCACTCGATTTCCAGAACGGCGATAGAGGTCGCCGCTGGTGACCTTGCCGTTCGGACTGGCTTCGACCCGGATGGTGCCGTCGAAGACCTTGCCAGAGCGCTCTTGGTACTCGACTAGCCAGCATCCGGCTCTCAAAGCACCTTCCGCACCGTCCGCACTCCCAGTAGGCAATGGCTCTGGCAGCGGCACCTTCTTTACCTCGTCCGAAGCCATCTGCAAAAAACACCAACCGAAATGTCAATCGATGATTCAAACTATCAAAGCTCAAAGCTTGAAAATCAATGCCAGTCCAGTAAGATGTTAACCTTGTTCGCCGGGGTGTGCTAGCTTGCTACCAGTGGATAGCGACCGACAGTTCTATTGAAGAGCACAAAGTGGATAGTGACCGACACTTCGATGTGAGAGTGAGATGCAGAGGGGGGCTTATATGCTGAGAAGAGTATTGTCGGTAAATAAGTGGACTTTGGAGCACGCTACTTGCAATGGAGAACGTGTATGGATATTCCATCGGCTGATTAGTTTTACTTCCTTTTTTTGGCGCAAGAATGGATGTAATCCATTGCTGATCGCCAGATTAGTACTCCGGAGGTGAATAATAGCAATGTAGTGTCAGGAAAGGCTGATCAGCTCCCTGGTCGTCCTTGACGCGCAGTCGTACCCCACGTGCCTCAATTGAGTGCTATTTACTGTATATTCGTCTACGGTAACCGGTGTTGTCGGTAACCTGCATGGAATCTTGTACAATTCTTTACAGTGGATAGTTCATTTTTCTATGCTACTAATTTTTTTAAGGAAGCGTGGCTCCAGTTTTTAAGGATCTGATGTATCAAGTCTCATCTTGCCTGTCAACAAGATTCTTTTGTTTCTTAAATTTTTAAATAATCAATGTATTGATCAATTGAGAGAAATACAATCATGAACTAAAGTAGGGAATTACTTGGCAAGAGGTTTTGTAGTTTTGTGCTTTTACTACAAAGGTCTCACTGTACTAGACTTTTGGTAAGACACTACTATGCTTGTGAAGTGGCAATCCCACTTCTGCATTTCATTCAAAGGGTCCGCTGAATATGGTCTAAGTCTTAGTAACCTAAGCCTTTACCTCCTTGTGACCTTGAAGAGCTGAGTCGCATCTCGCGATCTGTTGTAGCCGCTGGTGGTGGCGCCCCCCTTGACCGGTCGCCCCTTGTTAGTCGCCTCCACTGCAAGGCACAAGCCATCACGGAAAATGGTAGAAAAACTACGTCCATAGTACCTTGTCTCTCGTGACAAAAGAGTGATTGTTAAAATTATGCTTCTAATGACATCAGACTAAATTATTATATTTGTTGATTTACTTCAAGAAATTTCTATTCTAGTATGTTATTTTACACCTAATTACACCAACAAAAATCTTAAGAGAAGTGACAAATATAATTATTATTTTTAATACTTTTGAAAGCACAATTGAACACGCTCTCTTGCGTCACTAGGGACAAGTCACTATAAACATCACTTTTTTTTAAAAATATTTTCTTCTAATGACACCTTATCTCATTATGTTTTCCTCCACCTTGTCTCTATATGCAGAAGGGTCTAGTGCAAATTGAATTATATTTTGTTCTTGGTTGACTATCCATGTATGACTCCCACGTCACGATATATGGATTTACATTTTGTAAGATATTGTTACGAAGTGACTTGTCATTGGCCAATTAGAAAGAGTTGGTTGAGGGCATGTTCGCATGTAGGACCCAGCTCACTCTAGTTGTCTGGCACTTGACCATAATCTCCATAGCAACTCCATGCGGTAATATGCGCAATAAATGTGTTGACCTCTTCAATGTAGAAACATCATTGCAAATCCAATACCAAAAATAATTCTTATTGAGAATTTACCAACTACAATGCTTCGCAAGCTTAAGAAAAACCGGTTCATGAAAAAATGCTTTGATCTCAATAATTTGGCTTGGAATGGCAAATCGCATGTGTCACTTACACTCACGTTGCATGTGCAAATTGCCCCAAATTTCCCAAAATTCAAATTGGGCATAAAGATATTTAGGGGCTAAATAATTGCATGATTAATTTTGATGGCCTCCCCCAAATATTGTATGTGAGTAAAACCGATGAGCAATTAGTACTTCTACGAGTTAAGGGTTGGTTTACACTACAATAGAGAAGTTCACCGATCAAAAAATCAGTAAGAAGTCCACCGGTCAAAAAATCAGTAAGAAGTCCACCGGTCAAAAAATCAGTAAGAAGTCCACCAGTCAAAAAATCAGTAAGAAGTCCACCAGTCAAAAAATCAGTAAGAAGTCCACCGGTCATCAAAAAATTAGTAAGAACTCCACCGGTCAAAAAATCAGTAAGAAGTCCACCGGTCAAAAAATCAGTAAGAAGTCCACCAGTCAAAAAATCAGTAAGAAGTCCACCGGTCATCAAAAAATTAGTAAGAACTCCACCGGTCAAAAAATCAGTAAGAAGTCCACCGGTCAAAAAATCAGTAAGAAATCTCAAATGTGATTGGTTAAAATTGAGTCTCTTGAAATGTGATTTGTTGAAAATGAAATTCTTGACCGACCGTGTCCACCTCCACCTCCACCTCCACCTCCACCTCCATCTCCACCTCCACCTCCACCTCCACCTCCACCTCCACCGTAATGTAAAACGGTCGTAACTCATAAGTGTACAATTCTCATGAACAATTATGGTCACATGAAAAACCAAATAGTCCGTAATCTCCTCTAATAATCTGCACTCGATTCTCCAGGTTCCTCTCCCCTCCCGCCGAGCAAGCAACTGATGTATTCCACAAACACAATAATGTGTCAAGACAAAATAAACAAGAATTCTGCTTCAATCTATCCTTTGAGACAGCCAGCAGGTCCAACTAGATAATGTAAAACGCACTCATGCTGACATGCACGATGAGACTTACAGTTTACAGTAAAAAAGGAATCCTTATATCCTAAGCTTGGTTGTTTAAAATAAACAATGAGCATTTCTTTGTAAACAGTTGTACAAGACTCCATGTTGACAGCAATTTGCCGACAGCACTGGTAGATGAATATCAACAGTAGCACTCGATCAACTGGGGCACGTGGTTGTTATGTTGATCCACGTCAAGGATGACCCACCAGCCTGATCAGCCATGCCATCCTGACGTTGAATGTACCTATGTACCTGCGGCAGATTTGGGACGTTACCAAGGTCGATTCAGATGAATGCCAGAATTGGTCTGTGGGTAGATTCTGCCATAGGATTCGTACTTTCGTTCTGATCACTAAAATCAAATTTGGGGACATGGTACAAATTGTCAAAGGGATTCTGAAATCATGTACAAATCTGTCGCAGGTGCATTCAACGCTTGGAAAATGGTCCGGATGCGGAAGATTCCACAGAGTTCCCAGTTATAGGTCTCGTTCTCGATCCGGGCTCGTTCAAAGACAGCTTGCGGTGTGGAATCTTCTGCATCTGATCGTTCATACTGGCAGTGATCTTTGAGCTTTGAGCGTTTGGATAATCGACCTACCTTAGATTGACAATTGCATTGCTGGTTTTGTAAATGGAGTCGGGCTGTCGGACGAGAGGAAGAGCCATTGTCCACTAGTGCCGAGATGCTGGATAGTAGAGTACTTACCGAGAGCACTCTAGCTTGATCCCGGTTGGGGTCTATGCGATTCGTCGGTGCGACTAAAGTTTACTTTCGGACCACAGTTCACGACCTCGGTCATGCGCTTCGGTTGTACCACAACACTATAGACTTGGGGTTCATGAATGTCATCGCTGCTGCAGGCAAAAACCGGCAAGGTCGAATTCCGTATCAACAGCAAGTGCGCGTTCGATCTCCATCGATTGCGTCATTACCCCGACGTATTCATCCGTTCTAGCTGGTGGCGTCCCGTTCGATCGGTGAAGCTGGCGATGCGGGTGCCCGAGATAGGGCTTGACGCTCGAGGTGGAGGAGAATATGGCCGGAGTGCCGCTTAGCGCGCCAACTAGAGCGAGTGCGCGCTAATCTCTACGAGCTCCCTCCCTCCACCCCAATTGCAATGGCCATTCCACTTTCGAAGATACCATCAGCGTCGCCACTCTCGCCATGGTGCGAGAGCGTGATCACGTCCTGCACCGCGTTCTCCTCCCCCTCCACCAGCTTGGAAAAGACCAGCACCTGCTTGCCGTCCCTGTTCTTTTCGAACCTCACCTTCCTCCACTCGCTGCGGGACACCCTGCTCGATCACCCGACGCAGCGGGCAGTTCCGTGACGTGCCAGTCCCGCGGGCGCTTATTTGTGGTTTCTCCAAATGCGCACCAGCAACGAACGAGGGTGAGGAGCCCGTCACGGTCCCGGCGAGCTCCAAAAACTAGTCACTGCAATTACCGAGTGAGGTCGCACGCCTTTTCTCTCTGTCAGCATTTCATGTATGTATCAACAATGTCGGTATTGCATGTAAATGGCAGGTTTCCGGTGGTTGGAACAATCTCTCTGCCATCGTGGGGGCAAAGTGGCTGTTACTAGAATATTGATACCAACACATTGGTAATATTGCAAAGTGTCGTGGTGCTACGCAAGATGACAGAGATCTCAAATGGTATGACCAAAATTATGCTCGGAACATTGCCATTCAAAATGGAAATTTGTGCAGTTTTGGTAAAAATATACTAATGTACGCTTTTGCGCCTAACCTCAAGATTTGTGTATGCCAATTTGAAGAGTGAGATAGGTCATACTTTTGTTTCCCAAATCTTGCCCATTCTCTTGCCTAGCCAAGTACTTCACTTCGCTAACTTTGTACTACTATCCACTCCATCTTCTTGCCTTCATTTTCCTACGGCACTATCTAATACAACGCACCAGTTTCCCATCACTACAATTGGATCTCGCTATGATTAAACACCAAGTCTGCGAAACTGATGGAGGTGGTTTACAATGATAAATGAAGCCACTGTGGAATGTGACACGGTACTCAGTTAGTTTCAGCGTGGAGTTTATGTGGAGTTTTCTTCGAGTTGAAGGAAAATTGTAAGTGAGAACATATTACAAAGTTTTTGGTTATGAAAGCAAATATGTCACTTACAAAATATGAGAGGAGCTTTTGTCCGGTTCAAGGCTTCTTTTGTCAATCCACCTGCAAGATTTAGTGAATTATGTAGTCTGAATGAAGAAGAAGTTATGGCTCTTCAACGTTTAAATTTGTCATTCAAGATGTCAAAACTGGAGTCATTGCTCTTTAGATTTCATCTTATCATCCAAAGTGTCAATCTTTCAACATTTAGCACATGGGGGATTAAGGACTCCACTTGAAAACAAAAAAAAAATCAATAAAAACAAGTGTTGAGTTTGATTGCTTTATGCAATATTGAATTGGACGTGCTTGGAAAGCTTGACAAGAAGTTTGTTTGGCCATTGGAAGGGGGGTGATGGAGATTCTTTACCCCATTTTTACTTTGGGTTTCAACTTTCAACTTGCCCAAATAGTGAATGATCACTTTCATTTCTGAGTTGCTGGGCAAGAGGAAGGAGAGCTCATGATTAGGCTTGGCATGAGTTTGTAAGGTAAATGCATCCAATACTGTCACTTTTGCTTATGCGCCTATCTTCTACTAATAGATTCGCCAAATTCTTGCATATTCTTGTAACAAAGTGTAAGTAAATCCTAATGCATCAAGAAACATTAATTCAGATATTGAAAGCAAAAATGATTGAGAGTCAAAGATTGATTTGGAAACATTTCTACATTCTCATAGATCTATAGTAGCTCTTCACATTCATAAGCTCTCATATACTACTAAGCTAAAACACAACTAGCAACGGCACCAAAGTCAATGCACATACCTTACAGATATTCCACAACCCACAATCTCTTAGTAATAACCTTTGTGTACCCTAGTACATTCCTATGTTTATTTACACTAAAAACCTACTGGGGCCAATTTATGACATTTAGAAATGTTGCTACATTACAATGGTCACCAAATATAAAGAATATTCTATATATGTGCCAAGAATCCCTCTAATCGCTTGTGGAAAATTAAACACTTTCTACCAAGCTTCTCACCATTAACTCCTTTGGAAATGATTCATTCCACCAAATCTTAGTGGAATAAGCTACTTTTGCTTGCACAATTTCCTGCTCTTTCGTAGGTTAATAGTTGGTCCATTGAAAAATGTTTCTCAAAACAACAACCAAATTGATTAGGAGATTATTTTCCAAAGAAACAATTTTGATTTTTGTATGCTAAAAAAGCAAAATGTACTATTTTTCGCGAATGTGAACTAGCTATCTTTAAATTGATTGACTATTTTGGCTAAATATTGCCAAACATGCTATTCACCTACGGTAGTATTACAGACTCTTGGTTTTCTTTGAACTTTTAACAATTGCGTTATATTCAAATTATGATAATTAGTAAGTACAAATGAATCACATGGCGGGCACCACGGTCCCAAAGATTTCCGAGAGCAACTACAAAATTATGATGCACCTCTTCATGAACTCTATAAGAAAAAATAACTATATTTTTTATTGCAACTCAATGAGAAGATTTTGAAAAGTTTTTTTTTTTTTTTTTTTTTTTTCTAACCTTCCAAATAGTGATAAAGAGATGAAATTTACCAAATTGGAATATTCCTGCGGGAAATAATAAAAAGTCAAGTAGAATCTTTTGGCAATGGTACATCTTCAACTTTTGAAGATATGGGAATATTCCCGCACTCCAGTAACCACGACTATTGTACTGTATATGTGGACAATGCAACCAATTTGGTGAATGTACTACAGCAGGCTGCTATCCAAGTTTAGGATAGACATGGCCCCAGCCTATTCGCAACGCCCAAAAGTGCAAATGGAGATAAGGCCCCGCGCAGACCCATCTCGCTCCGCCGTGGCCCAGCCTTGGTCCTTTCCTCCAGCCCGCATTCTTCCATAGATCACAATCTATCAATCGGCACCTCGGAGCCGACGCAATTCGCAGCTGCTGCCGTCTTCTTTTGAATCCAATTCGGTGGCTGCAGCCATGGCGCATTCCTGCCTTCACTCCACCACTTCTGGTTCGTATTCCTCCCCTTGCCCCTTCACTCATACTCGTACATTAAGCTGCCTCCCTCACCCGACCTCCCCACAACCCACATTGCCATCTCTAGAGCAATTCATCCTTGAGAGAACACTGTTGTCAGACGATGGAACCGGAATTTTGACGAGCGCCTTAAACAATCTCCGAAAACTAGATTTCGATTTACATGTTTCTAGATTAGAAGGAAATGAACCGGTTATCTTGAAATTCATGAATTTCTGTTCTATTAGGGCGTAGAGAAGCTCAGATTGCTTGATTGATGCAGCTTATAAATTAGGGCAATATGATACTTGCAATCTGGGGAATGTGATACTTCTAATTAGGGTAATGCGACATTCGCTAATTAGGGCAATGTGCCATGGGATTTGCAACGGGAGCAGGAGCAGCCATTTGGGCATGTCCAGCGGTGACTGCTAACCCCAGGCAAGCATCGTCGGGCGTGGTACGATGTGGCGTTAGCAGCAACAGGAAAGGAGAGTCTAAGACTATGATGCAGGCTGAGATGATGCCGAGGAGAGAGGCTCTGGCAGCCATTGTGCTCGGTGGTGGAGCTTTGTCGTGGTTGCCCGCCAGTCTTGCTAATGCTAATGCTGCAGGCTTACCGCCTGGTCCTCCTCCTCCCACGCTCTGCGACGAAAATTGCGTGAAGGACCTCGAAAATGTATGCCTCCCTTCTACCATTTTTCGGGTTCTTGTCTATGAAGGGAATTGAGAACCTGATAAGTTCAGATTGATCAACTCGCACTGAAAATACTCAAATGTGATCAAAACTGGCAGGTACACTAAGTAGTGTCTGTTGCTGCAAATGTCATGGATCAGTAGTGTCAAAGTATCTGAATTTATTCATCATCATATACTTATCTATCATCATTATTCAGTTAGATATGATCTTCATTGGACGAAGAGTGCGAGTTCTTGAGTGCGTGTCACATAACAGTTCAGAGCATTGTGAATTGCCCGATCTTTTCATTGCATAGCTGCACTGTATAAGACATTAAGTCTACTTTCCTGTAAGAGCTCATTGAACTCCCATTCCTTTCCTTCTTAGGCTGAAGAATTTAGAGATGTGAGTCGCTGCACTTACAGTACTACGATTTCTTCTTGAATAAATTTCGATGAAAAACTCGAACAATGGTCAATCACTGCAGTGCGTCTCTGGGGCCTGTGTGACCCTAGTTTTTTAACATGGAAAGAGAATAGTGATGAGCATTGGACTCTTGATGCAGATCCCAATGCAGACGACAGAGTCGGGTCTTCAGTACAAGGACATTGTGGTTGGAAGCGGCGAGAGTCCGGTTGTTGGCTTTCAGGTATCCTGTGACTCCCTTTCTGCATTCCTTGAATTGGAAACGTCAATGGAAATGGTCTGATATGGGGGTAGTGAGTGCAATCGCAATCGTTAGATGCGCGCATCATTGCACCAAGGCAGTAGTGGTTTCTAATCTGGACTCGTTTCCTGAACCAGGTCGCCGCGAACTACGTAGCCATGGTCCCTAATGGCAAGATTTTCGACAGGTATCGTAACCTAGCTTCTCTCAGTTGCAAGTAAACCGCTGGATATTCCGAACTGGCTTTCACTGTTTCAATAATAGAATACAGCAGTTGCGAGGTACTGAGCTAGCACGTTTACTATTCATTGTATAGAATCCCTTCACAATTGACATTATTCTCAATCATGTGCCAGTTCTCTGGAGAAAGGCGTGCCTTACATTTTCCGAGTCGGAGCTGGTGCGGTGAGTCTTGACTCCAATATGAACGCCTTTGGAGCTGCATCCTGTCTGGTCTAAATCAGTGTTCCAATTCGAAGACTTCAGTGCCCTTCAAATGCACCATTCAAAATACTCGTGTACTACAGATTAGTCCATAAAGCATATGAAAAGCACTGAAGGGAATGTGCAGTTTTCAAAGTGGGCTCTCTCGCCGTAGTTTCTGATAGACGCGGTTTGTGTGTGCAGATTATCAAGGGGTTGGACGAGGGCTTGTTAACCATGAAAGTGGGAGGCAAGCGCCGATTGTATATTCCCGGCGAGGTATCTACACTCACTCACGCTGCCATGCTTTCGAAGCTGCTTTTCGATGGTATGATTGTTGCGAGCTTTACTTCTGAATATGCTCGCACTTTTGACATTGTTTTACTGTTTTGTCTGCGCAACAGCTGGCGTACCCGAAAGGACTAGGCGCCGCGGCCGGACGCCCCAGAGTACCTCCCAGCAGCCCCGTGGTCTTCGATGTCAGCTTACTGTATATCCCTGGTCTCACAGAGCTCGATGACGAGTAGCAAAACCACGCTTGCTCCCCTGTACAACGTATTGGCCATAATTTGGCTTTAGAGATTGTAACAACAGATTCATTTAATCGCAATTGAAACGATTTTGGCGCACAGATCCCCCTGTTTGCTTACAATCTTTGGCTATTGTTGAGATCAATGACATACATTTGTGGGCATTGATATGTAACAACAGGTGTTGAAACAGATTTCGGTGGAGAGATTGAGGGATGATGATGTTTGATCACAACACGTTGTTTATTAGTGAAACACGTTACACAATCTGTGGCGTTTGTATGAGAGCTAATGATGAATCGACTTTTGTGTGTTTTTGAGCTGATGGTCAGATTTCATTGATCGATCGCTCGTACATTTACAGTGGTTGGTTCTACCCAAAGAGGGATTGGGTTATTGGGTTATTGTACACGAGAAAGAGAGAAGAGTGGCATAATCAGAGAGCGACAGTGGGGCCGCGGCCAACTGTGTTGCGTTGGGAGTGATCCGTGCCTTCGATATCGGAGGTGCCGTGTTTGGTAATATCGTATTTTTCCCCGTCGCCCCAGAGCGCGTAGGCCTCCTCGCCGTGAGCAGCGTCGTCGCCAACCAACAGAAGCTCCTCCGTCATGCGAAGCGGCACCATGAGGCGGATGACATTGAGGATGATGCTGGTGACCACCACGTTCCAGCCGATGATAAACAGCGCGCCCGCGATCTGCTTGCCGAATTGCGTCCCGCCCACGCCGCCGTAGAATCCCCCTTGCTCGTTCGTCACGGACAGAAAGTAGTTGCAGAGGTGTGGCTCCGCGAATAGGCCCGTCAGGGAGCCCCCGAGGAAGCCCGCCACCGCGTGCGTGTGGAATACTCCCAGCGTGTCGTCCACTCTCTGTAGCAGCGACCAGCGCTTGTGCACCACCATCATTGTGAACCATGGAATGCTGCCTGCGCATATGCCCATCACTATCGCCGCCCAGCACTGCACCACCCCTGGCTCGATCAGGACAACCCACATTCATGCATCAGCTAAAGGGGACCCTCTAGATCGAAGGATATGGAATGTTTGTGATTACGGACACTGCATGCATGCATGGGTACCTGCGGCGGGGGTGATGACGACGAGCCCCGTGATCATGCCTTGCACGGCGCCGATGACGGACGGCTTGCCGAACACCAACACGTCCATCATGGTCCACATGAGCAAGCTCGCCGCGGCGCACACGTTCGTGTTGAGCACCGCGATGGACGCGTCGATGTTCGCTGCGTATGGGTCTCCTCCGTTGAATCCCGCCCATCCCAACCACAACAACCCCGCTCCTGCCAACATCAACAGCACATTGTTCGGCGGAAACCGCTCCCGATCGCGCGTCAATCGAGGCCCAACCTGCAACACCCCCACGCTCACTTCTCAACACCTGACCATTTCGTTTCGGAGCACACAACATCCATCATCATCCAAAACCGAAGTTCCACACAAACAGAAATAACATTCTGAAATCACTATTACGAGCCCGTTCTACCTGCTGTCATGCGCCAAACTCGTTATAGAGTACATGAAACGAGTTTTGTGCTGATGCCAAAGGAGGAGGAGCATGAAATTAGAGCCGGACCCAGTATGCAGCGACGAAGCCGGCGATGCCGGAGGAGAGATGGATGACGTAGCCGCCGGAGTAGTCAATGACACCCCACTGGAAGAGGAAGCCGCCGCCCCAGAGGCTGAAGGCGCCGACAGTATACGAGAAAGTGAGCCAAAGGGGCACAAATAGCATCCAAGCGCGGAAGTTCATGCGACCCAGAAGCGAGCCCGCGAGCAGGACGAGCGTGATGGCGGCGAACACGAACTGGAAGTACACCATGGTGGCCATGGGGTAGAGTGGCGCGAGCGCGGCCGTCTCCAAGTCGCCGTTCTTGTGGTAATGCACGGTGGCCGGCAGGTCCGCCTGCGCCAGAAGCGTCTTGTGGCTCAGCACGGTGCCCGCTTTGCCCCAGAACGGCAGCAGCTTCTCCCCGAACGACATCTTGTAAGCCCATATCACCCAGCAGAGTAAGACCGCCGCGAATGCGTAGAACGCCATGAAGGCGCTGTTTACTGCCCATTTCTTCTTCACGATGCTGCCGTAGAGGATTACTAGCCCCGGTACTGATTGTAGCCCCACCAACGTCCCCGCCGTTAACTGCCACGCATTGTCTCCCTTGTTTAACCACTCCGGCGTCACGCCGCCAGTATTGTTGTATGCTGATGGCACCCCCGACATCGCTCCGATTCCAACCTGCAAAAAGCACCGAATCAGTCACCATCTCTCCATCAACCCACAACCACGAACGCATCCAATCATCAAGAACTTCATACATAATTTTCTACAGACATTAGCAAGATTCTCTTTTGATCTCCAGCTTGACAAACTCTGCTTTTTCAAGAGACTAGGCTATGTCTCGTTTTCTCACATGATTGTAGAAAGTTTCATCATCACAGCGACAATGTGATCGAGTAACTTTCTAAAGTACACGAAGACCTACAGTCTGTGTCGGTGCGGAACTCTCTACTACTTCGATTTGAAGGCTGTCTGATTCAGAGATAGTAACCAGGAAGGAGAACCGATACAAGGGTGGTACAAGAAAAGAAACGTCAACGTACCGTTTCGCAACGAGGATGTTGGTATGGGTGAGAGCTAGCTATTGTCGGATCATGGGCACCAGCACTCCATCAAATAAACGAGGCCTTGAGAACTAGAACATCATGAAGGTACTGCTGCAGGTCCATGTACGACTAAGATAGTGACTTAAAAGGTCCTTCCAAGGATGTGGGAGATGCCAGACAGACAAATCCGGCTTTTCTAAATAAAAAATAGAAGAGTAATGCTCATATTCTGGTCGTGAGCAACTGTCGGTTAGATACAGTTCAGATTTCACACACTTTGTGAGGGTGGGATCCCAGTGTTGCTGGAATTCAGGTGGACCACAAGTGCATGTACCCGAGCGAAGTCAAGGTCCTTGTTCTCTTAGCTTGCTCGATCGATCGGTCGCCGGAATTCAGGTGGACCACAAGTGCATGTACCCGATCGAGTCAAGGTCCTTGATCTATTAGCTTGCTAGATCGATTGGTCGCCCACTTCGTCGAGGATGTTCGATCACAAGGTAAGCGCCGATGCATGAGAATGGTGCTGTCGCTACTACCATTGTAGCTGTCTGTGAATTCATACAAGTGTGTACGTGATTGTGTGTGATCAAGGTCTGGCATGGGATTGAATTATATTACAGCGGATCAATCGAATCATTGGTCTTCCTGTCTCATGAGTACACTGGGATCATGCAATTTTTTCAGATCTGTATATATCTAAAGGTAGATTTGAGAGAAATCTACCTCTCAAGGTAGATTTGAGAGAACCTACTGGACAATTTAAGTGGGACAGAGGGAGTATAATTATGCACAGTATGTATTAGACCAAGTGTTGGACATTTTGCATGATATGCTCAGACTTCAATGAAATGTTATAGCTTTTTTATTTGAAGTATTAAGTGAGGTGAAGGGACAAGATTATTTGAAATTTTGAATAGATTGAAGCGATACCCTTGATTCTTTGGTAGGAAGGAAGATTTGCTGTTGGTTATGTATTGCAGTTGACAAGCTTTAGATCAAGCCAATTGTGTTGGATTTTTAAATGAGATGGATTGTGCAAAGCATTCGTAGTTTGCAATTGGCAATTTGAAACACAGGAGAGAATGTTTACATTTTTCTCAGACAATTACAGTACGTTCTACCCTAAGGCTTACGATTCGAGAGGCTTGCGAGATGTAAATGCACATAGAAATATTTGGAAACTGCAATCTGCAAGACTCTGACAAGACTCCGACAATGAGGTCTTTTAAAATTGCAGCCAACCTCGGCAACGACAATGGTGCGAGGCAATGACAAGAACCAAGAAGGAGGACTCCGCAGTAGCAGATAACAAGAATGTCAAAAAAATATATAATTTTCATTTATGTCAAGAGCTCTATATACTAGTAGCTTACAAGCAAGAATCACTAGAGTACAGGGGCTTGTAGTCAGAGCCCCACGCGTATTCTTGAGTGTAGAAGTCCTTGTACACAACATGTCCTTGCACTAGTGGTAATTTATTATTTACACTAGTAGGAAATCATAGAATTAAAATTGACATTTGTAGTAACTTGTTTCTAGCGACACATGGTGTTTGTTTGAATTGTGCTTCTAATAACATCAAATTAAATGAGTATATTTTTCACTTTTTCTTGGAATTTTTACTAATCTAGTAGGCTAGAGCGTTACTCATTACACACAAAAAACCAACGGATAGTGACAAATATAATGTTCTCAAATATAAACATTTCTTACTAGTGTTCTAAGCCTTTAAACACAAACAAGGCAAGGTTGTTTTCATGAGAAGTTTAAATTGGCATTGTTTAGACCTATTAGAGCTAAGTATTTTTAAGAGATATGTGGCAATTGGAAATGCCCACCATCAACCTTTCAAGCAAGGGCATGAAGATGATAAGGACGACATATTTCTGCAAGTGGCTTGTTTGGGGATTGAGGCAAAAAATGAGATTTTGAGTAGATTATTGCCAAAAGTAGCAAAAGCACTGAAGATTTTTATTAATCATTGATTGTTGACCTTCACATATTTGAAATTCTCATACGTTGCGTGCAAAGAATGCAACTTTGCCAATTCGACCAACAAAATCACAGTGCCAATCTGCCATCCGATAGGAAAATCTTAATGTTTGAAATATGAAGATTTTTGCAGGGCTAAAATGTCCAAATTTGAAGAATTCGGACTTATGCTCTAGGATTTTTTATGAGAGGAATACAAGTTGAATACAGTGAAGTGTTGTTACTTCAATTAGAAGCTAATAAAAAATTTAGAAAATCTTGAAGAATACAGTGGCGTAAGTTACGGAATCCACAAAGTTGAAGATAAGACGTGGCCACGAAAAGGGCGCAGTGAGTCGAAAAGTGAATGGAATGTCCGGAATTTGAGACGTTGGAAAAAACACTGTGTTAGCTTACATAATTCTGCGCGGCTGCTCTGCAAAATACTTGCAGTCTCTCACTGTTAGCGTGCATTATGTCTCTTTACCACTAACACAGCTTGATCCGCTTTTTCCATGACGTACCGTGCAATTGTGAACTATGTAGTTTACTTTATGAAATGCAGGCAATAAATCAATAAATCACAATTTATGGCTTCAAAATTCATAACAATGTATGACCACGTCAATATTTATGGCTTGTTGTACTACGGTAACAATAAATTAACACACAATCAAAAGTGTTATTTTTTTAGCTTCCTTATATACAAGGAAGTACTAACCCTGTGAGGGTAGACATTGTAAAATAAATATGTCAGATTTTATATCAGAGTCAAATGATGTTTTGATAAACATGATTTACAAAGCCTTAGATAAACAAAGATTAAGTTAGTTTTCTGCGCAAACATGAGTTTTCTTAGATGTCTGACAATTTCAATTATAAACTCGATTATGAATAATTATATCAACAACAGATCGAATAAAAACCTATTGAAAATCAAAATATTCTTTAGGTGTTTTTTACAAAAGTTTATGAACATTATGAACTTAGACAATTAAAAAAAACGAGTAAGTTAGGAATATACCTTGAGTTTGTTGCGCGTTGGATGGTTGCCCTAGAGTTGGTGTTACATCCGCTTGTCAGGTCGTTGTTTGTCATCTCGATATAGATTGCGGTTCTTGTGAATATTGCCTTGCAGTAGGGATTGGAAAGAGCGGAGATGTTGCTTTGTTAGGCCTACCACTGCTAGCAAAGGAGATACCGAAAGGGACCTGGAAACTCTATTGAGAGGGGAGAAAAAGACCTCTCTCTTGAGGGCGGGGAATCTGACTAAGAGTTCGCCATGGAGGAAAAAGAACTTTGGAGCAAGGGAAGCAGTCCCTCGACTATGGTTAGACACAATTTGGAGGAGGAGAGCACTAGACCGCTCCAGGTGGAGCTGCTGGAGGAAAGGATTGTTGCAGCTTGTCTTGCCATACGGTGCATCATCGACTCGGCAGTGTCACTCAGTTTTGCATTGGTTGAGAGCAGAGGGAGGAGCATGAAGCTCGGACGTTGCACTGAGTTTTTTTGCAAGTTGCGAATTTACGGGGGCCTTTTTTTTGAGGGGTTTTGATGTTTTGGCAGGAGCAAATTCGAGTTGATTTCGAGCGGTTCTGTGTGGAGAGACGACGCCGTGGAGGTATGAATATTTTATCCTACTATCCTACTATGATGATAGTGCCATGATAGTATTGTCATATTTCAACTCGTTCTTCAAGAAAAGCTTTTTTTCTTGAGCTCATTGTTTGTGTCAAGGCTCACACAACCATGCACGACTGGTAGAAAATGGCAAAAAAGTGACATTTGTAGTGACTTGTCCCTAGTAACAAAAGAGTGCATGTTTAAACCGTACTTCTAACGACATCAATATTGTTATACGTGTCAATTTTTCTTAAATTTTTGCACTTGAAAAAACTTTGAAGGAAAGCGAAAAATATTATACTTTATTTTGATGTTTTTAGAAGCACAATTAAAAAGCTCTCTTGCGTTAGTAGGGACAAGTCATTATGGACGTCACATTTGTATAATTTTGTGTAATTTTAATTAAACTCCACTTAGGATGCCATAGAAGAAGCACGGTGCCAAAAATGACTGTTGTTGTACTAATAAAGAATGAGAAACACGATGAGGGCACATGGAAATGGAACATCGTCAATCACTGTCATAATGTAATACATTTAGTCAATCCCCAACATTTGCATGCTTTTATAGTTAGAATAGTTGACAAAAAGTAGAGTACCCAATCTATCAAATTGTTCAATGATTACAACACATACACATATACATTGTCATATTAAATATGAACATGAATTTGAAAATGCTTATCTTCATAAGAAGAGGACCGCATCAAGTTAAATAGTTCCTTATCTGATTTCTGCATGTTGTTCCCTATGTTATTTACGTCATATTTTAATAACCCAAATTGAAGGAGTTAATTCTTACATGATGTTGTGAAGAGTTTAGCTATACCACAAAGGCATTTTTGGGAATTTCAACCACATGGGCATATCGGGATTTTAACCACATGGGCATATCGGGATTTTAATCACATGGGCATATCGGAATCTAATAGCTAATAGTACGGATTGGCCCCATGGCCTTGTTTTTCCTCTCACAAATCGGCCCCAATGGCATTACACATGGAGGAATTGGCCCACACTTTATTAATTGCATAATGTGTTCTCCAAGTGGCCCATGGAGCCAATTGGGCTCAAAATGTGAGTGAATTGGCTTGGAAATTTGTTGGCCTAGGCTCCCCATGTACAACGTCCTAAGAAGAGGGAACAAGGACCCTTATGCCCCCTTCGCACCTGGAGGTGCGATGTTGGTACCCGCGCAGTTAGCGCAGTGGTACGAACTTTTGCATTCATACCAGGCAGGGTAGACAATTACCGAACCTAGTAAGCAGTCGACGTGGCAATGAAATTGGGACCACTTGTTGAGGGTTGTAGAGGGGTGGAAAGACGGTGGTGGGAAGTTGTTCCGGAAGGTTGTTGAAGTCCGAAATTAGTAAAAAAAATGCAATTCATGGAGAGGTATGGAAAGGCCGTGGAGGAGAGCCATTAACTTGACACCAAAGTCGCAGTTTATTACGGGGTACAGCATGAATTTACGGCAAAAGTCTAGTTGCCCGGTGGGTGCCCCTAAAAACTGCCCCATCAAAAAAAAAAAAAAAAAACACAGTATTCATAAGTGCCTCGGTAACGGTGCCTTGAAGTCTTTTGTTACAGTGTTGTACTCTTGCACTGTGCTATCTGCTCTCGCCATGCGGTGTTCCAGTTGACTTCAGTGCAACTTAGCTCCGACCCGGTGAATTGTTTGACAACATGGCCGACTCTGCGGGGCTCCTGCCTGGAGATGCAGCACAACAAAGTAAGTACTACGATTTTCAATACTTTTCATTTTATTTCAAGAGCACAACTAGGGACTTGCGAGAATGCATGCAAAGTTATATTGTCATGCAATGTAAATACTAATGGACGAGAAAATCAAAACAGAGTAGACATTTCTCTTGTTTTTCGGTTACCTCTTCTCTATTTGCTTCCCTCTGGTGCAATTTAGTTTGGGCATGAAGGTCGCTGGGCCTTCCAGCATTCTTTGTAGTCCCTGTGCTTCCATGTCCATTGTAGCAATAGTCCTGCACACCCCCCCACACCCCTCCGATGCTGAAATGAGTACCATGTACATGCTAACACATGCATGACAGATAGCGGCAGTTTACAATCACAGCAACGGAGGAGGCCGGCCGCTAGAGGTACAAGGAAAGCAAGAACATGCAATGATGAGGCAGAGACATCTAGCAAAAAAGATAGAGATCCGAATCGGTCAAAGTCAGAAATTCTGGCACTGATTGAAGCCAAGCGCCGAGAGTACGTAGACAAGATGACGGTGGAGGATCCCAGGGAGCTCATGTGCCCCGAGCTCGGGAAGTAGGGGAAGATTGCGGTGATTCTGAATGCAAGCAAGGGCGAGGGAGATATAGAGAGAGACCGTGATGCCTGCAAATACAAATGGAGTACCCTCCTGTCCGATTTTAAAAAAATCTGGGACTTCCACTCCCGCACCGGGAGAAACTCCGAGGAGTATTTCACTGCAACAAATTCCGAGGAGAAGAAATTGCAGAAGTTACCAAAAACTTTCTATGCAGTAGCATACAAGAATATGGCTGAATGGTTGAAGGACAAGGCAACAATGACCCCACCTCATGCTCGTGATACCAGTGATCCAAATGACGGGAACTACAAACCTCCCATTCTAGAGGAGGAAGCCGCTCGAGTGGAGTTCATGGACAACATAGGGGAGGACATATGGCCAACAGAGTTGGGGGGCTTTACCAGTCCAATAGACCTCACTGAAGCGGACTCTTCGGCCGTGTCGACAACCCATAGCCAGAAAGGGCTGTTTGGCAATCCCCTTGTTGGAGAAGGGCTTCAAGGTCCAGCCGCTAACACGGCGTCCACACACAACGTCGGCAGGCATGGAGAGAGCATGCGGAGTCCAAGGCGGAACATGGAGGACATAAACCTTAACGCGCCACCCGCGGTTGGTTCCATGCCCTCGAGGTCTGCCCCAGTTCCTTCATACCAAAGCGTCCCAGCAAGGCACCCAAGAGGAGGAGGAGTGTCGGCCCCTGCAGGGTCCATACCGCCAGTGTCCAGGCAAGGTCAGCGGCCAGAAGATATACATGTCCTCTCATCGTCCGCAACGTCGGCTGCAGCAGAACTAAAGAAGACGTTCGGGAGTACTGGACACAAGAAGAGAAGGAATGCAGATGTGTCTGCAATTGCGGAGGGGGTGACTGAGAGTGCTGAGAAGATGGTGAGAGTTCTGAGTGAGATTAATAACACTCAAAAGAGCACTGAGAGGGAGAACCTAGACGTACATAGAAGGCATTTTGAGGAGCAACTGCGATATAAGAGAGAGAGGGACATGATGCACATGGAGAATGTGCGCATTGGGCAAGAACACGCTAGGCTCGGGTTAATGAATCAGCAAATGGTGGTACAGGCCATTGCAAATCTTGCTTCCGCTATTTCACGATCACTGCCCCCCACTGTTCCAAACCCGACTACAACATACACTACCCCTTCAATAACCCCCGATCAAGCTCCAGATGAACCTGCACTCAACTGAGCACATAGCAATTTGATGTCAACATCCGGTAGTCACATCCCCTACATTGAAGAGCGATTTTCATAGTAGGGTGATGGAGTTTGAATCATTGTCCTTACCTTATAGGGCACTTTGCTTTCGCTTCTATCCTTTGTAGTCACCTCCTGTTCCATGCACATGTTCAGTAGATTATGAGTGAACCCCGTATGTTATTGTTCACAGTACTACAAGCAGCCATGTGGGCCAAAAAAAAAAATTTCGTCCACGGTATCTACTACATGCTTATTATTATCACATGTCAATAAAACTGCACTACCGGTAGTATATGGAGAAAATTGCAATGTTGTGTGTTCATGTGTCCATACCTTCTTATGTCTATGCAGCCGCTGGGGTTCCGAAGCATGGTGCTTGGAGCCCTGAAGCAGGGGTGTCATCCACCTCCCCCGCCACCATCCCGAACCCGGCCCGCCTCGCCCACTAGAACATGCCAATCATACCCTGTCCTGCACAAGGAAGGCAGCAAGTCTGCCCCGCTTCTGCTCACCGTGAACCTTGTCCAGTACCGGGCCATCTTCAGGAGGGCGCTCCTGAACTGGATCTTCATCGATAGCAGGTGCCATCCCTTCCCGTTGGAGCATGACGGTAGGGAGTGATAAGCCATGGAAGTATAGGGTATCCCTTATCCCCTATTAGGTAAGGAACAAACCCCTCGACTGCATCTGCAGGGTCAAATAGATTTGTGGTTGTAGCTTTGTGGTATAGCATGGATCTCCGAAGTTGTCTGGCATCATTTGTCGATCCCGGCATTCCTACTGAGATGTCAATAAACTTGCGGCTCCGGTCTACAACTGCTAGACATTGCATTGTGAAGCCACCACTTTTGAAATAGAAGTAATCTTCTGGGCTATCATTCGGTTTCCTAATATGAAAGTGAGTTTCGTCGATGGCACCAACTATCCCTGGAAGACCTGAAAACTCCCGAAATTGGGCCATTATCATCTGAAGACGATTTCCAGTTGGCCAAGCAATCTTGTGCCTCAGTTCGTCATTGACGGCCTTGACGACGTCCCGGATAATTCCAGAAACCGTGCTTGTCCCAATGGCAAAGAATTCAGAGCAGAGCAACAAGCTAGCACCCTGGCAAAGTTTAAATAGAGTACATGCGACCCTCACAATTGGAGGAATGGCCAGCCGATATCGGGTGTTCTGCTTCTCAATGTGGGGGCGGAGGAGATTGGTGAGACTGAAGACAGATGATTTTGTCATCCGGAAATTTTCTAACCATCTATTATCATCATACTCCTGCAGGACGAATCTAGAAAACCATGAAGTAGAGCGGGGCATAACCCACGACCCGCGCTCCTGGTCTAATAGGGTGGTTGCATGCACGATTCGAAAATCGTGAAGCACAGAAGCAAGGATGGTGTTCATGTTCACCAAGGTCTCATGGACTTGACCGACTTGAACTGCGCCATCGCCTTCATCAGGAAGAACGGTCTCACCCGGCCGAAACATAGTATCTACGACGTTTTGCAGTAGTAGGACCAAGGACGGGAGGAAGAATGCAACATTCTGGGGGTCTACTCTGCGGTCCATAACCAACCTGTGGAGAAGTCTTCACCGGCCGAAATCCTAAACCCTTAGTGACAACCAAACTGATTGAACGGAGCAGACAATGGTGACTATTGTACAGTCTGATGTACGTACGGTACTGGGAGAGAGTACAGATGCTATAACGTGAACGCTATACATCGACTGGCGCAGTTCAAGTCGCCATCGTGTTCTTCTTTGAGGTCAGCACTTACTTTTAGTTTGCTCCCAAATGTGTTCTATATGCAAATTTTCAAGCTCGACTCTCTTTGTGTGGAGCCTGTAGACTGAACTGTCGATTCATTGGACAATCAACGTGAACGCGCGAGGTACGTACTATACTGGGAGACAGTACAGACTCCGATCGACGCAACACGTTCAGAATCGAAACGGAATGCGTACCTGGCAGCAGTGAGGGTTTGCGGCCAGTCGCTTACCGCGGACTCCTACATGCACAACCCCGATGAATGTCAACTGGGAGAATTACTTCAATGTCATCAAATACAACATAGCAAACCAGAAAATTAAAAAAAACAATACGGAACCCATTAGTATCAGGCTGGCGACGACGATGGTTCCTTTAGGCTGGACAGGTTTGATCGGAGAAAAGAAGGGGTGTCTGCCGGTGAAAGTGGACATTCTAGGCCATGGTTTACATTTGTGTACACTGGTGCGAGCGAGGGTGAATGGACGATGGTGCTTGACTACGATAGAAATCTCGCCCCCAAATCCAACCCTTGAACGGGGAAGACTATCGAAGTTACAGAGAATGCACGTTCGCATCGGAGATCCTGTGCAACAATCTGCATCCGAGCAATTATCAGAGGCGAACGAGATGTTCAATGCATCGGACTTTGACGGGGCCAGGAACAGTAGTTTTGATATAATACAGACGTACCTCGCGCCCGATGGATATTCGCTGTAGAGGACCCCGAGATTGCGCACGAGTCAGGAACAATTGCAATCAAAGGAGCACCCGTGACGGACACGATGCAATGGAGACCACCGGCAATGATTCCCAGCATACGTGATTTGCCGCGGCCAACGCCACACCAGCAACAGGAGGCTCTCAAAAAACGGCAACCCCAACAAGAATCACACACTACAACAACGGAGAGCGGACTTCAGAGGCAACAACATCCACAAAATTCATAGTTCGGAAACAAAACGCAAGGAAACTGAAGACCCAAATTGGTATGTTGCGAGACAAGGGGGAGAGAGAGAAAGTGCCCGGTTCGAAATTGCTGCCCGGCCTGAAAAAAGCTCTCCTCCTAAAAGAATCTCTTCTTTATTGTCTATCTATGTAAAGAGGTCATCAACTAGGCTAGGTTCTGTGGTGGATTGCGACATTGTGGAATTGAAGTCAACCAACCCCACAAAAGAAATGGGATACTTCCACCAATGTTCCTAAAGTTTGACGTGTGCATGCGAAGCATCCGTACAGGGTTTGACATTGAAGAATGTAGCGTTTCAGCATCATCCATATTACAATGCAGATAACCACATGCTTTTCTCAAATATGCCATGTCTATGCTGGTGCTTTTATCGTTTACAACTTCGAGTTTTGCGAAGTTGCTCTGAGTCAAGTGGATTCGGATTTGTGACAATGACATGTGAACAGAAAATGGCTTCTTGTAGGTTCGTAATGATTTTGCTGCTTCAGAACAGTGGCTGCTCATCAACCAAACAAGATAATGATGAAACTTCAGGCTGTAAGACCCACTCACTGCTGCTACTGCTAACCAATCGCCAGCTGCTTGCTGACCTCAACATTTCAAAAGAATCAAGTAAATGATCAAGATGAGCCAAGGACCATTGTGAAAGAATAACGAGTGGAGACTAGAACCAGGAACTTCGGGCACAGGCACAGCCCTCACCCACATCTCCAGGGTTGTTGCTTTCGGGAGCGCCACACTTCTGCACCAGGCACCCAATCCGCTTCTCCTATGAGACTGGTTCTGAAGCAGATCTGAAGGACGGTACAAATCCCTGGTTCTAAAAAAGCTTCTCCAACTGCTTGGCATACCACAATTGATTTTGACTAAGATCTGTGAACACTATCAAGTCTTTCCTGCGCATCCAGACTTGCGACGCTACGAAAACTTTCCACCCCACAAGCCGAGAACCCAGAATGCTTGAAAAAATAAATCAGGGGATGACCAATTCATCTTCTGTTCCCGTCCCTCCATCGTAGAAAAGTTGGTATTGCATATTTTGTGTGTCCTCGCCATGTAAATTTCTCAAAAGCTTCCCCAACTTGAGCAATGTGGGTAGAAGGGAACAGTCTAACAAAAGATCACTGTCGCTGATTTGGAATGATCTGATATTACAAATGGTAAACTAACGAAGGAACGCCACACGCTCGCTCGATCGCACATCAATAATCTCTGTTGCGATTGTTCCGACCCCCACGCCAGCCTCCTCGGCCTCCTCGGCCTCCACCTCTACCACCACCACCTCTGCCACCATACCCACCCCTGGAACTGCCACCAAGTCCTGCAAGTGCCCTATTCACTAGCTGACTAGAACCCAGCCCGTCTCCACGACCTCGCTTCGGAGCAGACGCACCCGCGCCCCCGCCATTCGTATTATTCACCTGCCGCTTCTTCCTGCAATTGAACACACAGCCCAATGTTTAATTGCTAGCCTGATATCACACATGAGGAGTGCCATCCTGCTTCCCTAACACGCATCAATTCAATGCAGCTCTATATAACAAACTTACCCTCCGGCCGCAGCAGGAGCAGCGTTTTCTTTCGGTGCAGGATTTGGAGCAGGCTTAGAAGACTCCTTCCAAGATAGATTTATAGCCTTGTCTTTTCCGAAAAAACTAGGTGCTTTCTGGTGCAAGGGCTGCCAAGATCATGCCTCCCATGTCAATACGACCACCGTTGTTGACGATTACAGAGGTACGACAAGATGCAGCATAGCAGAGTAGAGAACGAGGAATAGAACTACCCAACCCTACCTGTACCAATATCAAGAATTTACAATAGACCTGCATTGTAACAATGATACCATCAAAGCCCGTAAAACATGAAGGTGACTTACGTGTGCTAGAGTGACGATGTTGTTGTTTGAGCGGAGTCTTGAGCTTGAACTTAACTTCTTCGCCTTCTGCAAAAAACATTATCGAAGCATACGTCATGATTGATAAGATGGGAACACTTAAAGATGGGAACTCACAAAGAAAACAATTGTGATATCAATTCACCCTTCAGAGGAGACGAATATGGGTACTAGCATTAAATACAGTCAAAGTATGCTGCGTAACCGAGGGTAAGTAAAACGTTGATTTTGTATAAGCGTTGAGCACGGCAAGCGAAAATGAGAATTCAATCAGCACCAATCTGCTTAAAAAAAAGATCGAATGCTTATCTTAGCAGTAACCTATTCCAGAACAAAAATACCATGTATAACAAATCATTACCACTGTAGCTTTTTCATCGTCGGTTTTTGCTGCTGATAATGCCTTGTTAAGTTCTGACATTCCCTGTGTCAACTTCTTGTTAGCTGCCTTCGCCATCTCCTCTACTACCGTCAACCTGGGAAAGGAGCACATGCACTTTTAGCATACGAATTGCGCAGCAGCTATTACCTAGAGGCTGAAGGTACCTCAGGAAACTGACAACAGGTAATTTGAGAATTCTGACTGGACTGATCCATCAGATATATACAGCATAAAGAGACTCAAACCTGGGGTAACTAACGAAAATGCCTCGAACAGAGAAGTCTGACCTTTCATTCATATCTGTGAAGAGCTCTGTGAAGTCTTCTCCCAAACGGTCAGACGGTTGGCCAGTCACAATCTTGTACCCGCACAAGCTGTTCGTCGTGTTCGGGGTCTGCAAAATTAACAACAACGCAGAGCACATGTGTTGGTAAAGTTCAAAATATGCACTAAGACGTTTTATTCTACCCACCACTAGCTAAAAACTAGATATCGAAGACCAAAAATCACATTAAGCCACAAATACTCAGCACTCACGGCGATCTCAAGCAGACAAGTTGCTAGCACGCAGCCACCCAAAAGCAGATCCCAAGCACATAATCACAGCAGGGGTCTAAGTGTCGACCTTGTGAGCTAATTCATGAAACGTGTAGAGCAGACATTCTACAAAGGTAGACTGCAGTTCTTCCGAAGTCTTCTTCCGTGGCATATACTTCTGCACACAGCAAATATCTGTCAACAACTGAAAATTGAAGGCCACAGCTAGTACCTGCACCTTTGGCTGAGGAAGTTCAAAAATGTAAGAGTAAGATGGTTTAGAAAAGATGTTTCCTGTTTATCAGTCGACTATCCAATTCACAATTGTACTTTGCACTGCACAGAACACGCATTATCACCTTGAGAAGCGTAAGAATGGATGGAAGAAGCTGCCGAGCATCTTGAGCAGAAGTATAAGGTGAGCTTTCGGCTAAATTCTTCAGCAAGTCCGACTTCTTTCCCTCTGGAAGCTGTTGCAGAACAACATCAGTAAATGGGTAAGCTCGCGTATCTCTCACGTAAGATATTTGCACAAAATGATGTCCTTACCGAAACGGCAACAACTACATTGACAAATTGATTCAGTGTGGCCCACGGTAAATCAGACGAATATCCTTCTGCCTCTACAGTTGGAGAATACCTATCGCAATGAATTCCCAATTAGTAGGTATCTTATCATGTACCTGCAGCTCATCGAAATAAAACTTAACTATCACTTAGCACTCAATCTACCCTCGCACATAAATGTAAAAACCAGAACTATTTCTCCGGGCGATCACCAACTGTACCTTTTCGAATACCGGTAGCAGATGCTTGTTTATGTAGTTCAGGAACTTGCTATTTGAGGCCCCACGCTGAACATGCACACAGAAACATATCTCCTTATAAGTGTTGCCAATACTGAAACAAAGTATCAGTAAAGCATAATTTGAGCTTTAAAAGAGTAACAAAAACTATTTGACACAACGCAACTCAATATTCGGTAAAATATCAGTACAGTTTCGAATAATAAATTATTTAAGGGCATTATGTGCAGTAGCAAAGGCGATCAAGTGCAGAAACTTACGGCATAGAAAGGAAGAGCCATTGTTAGGCAAGACATCAAGCGGTCGATGTGGTCGGAATCAGTTATCTACAAGCACAGTTACCCGTAACACGCTTGTTAACATCGACAATAACATTCAAAAGGGACGGTTCTGTTGACACTGACATCAGTGCCCGCATTCTCAAGCTACTAGTTATCGGCAAACTTGGAAGATTGTCAATCACAGAATCTCAGATTTATATGATTAGATGCAAAGTCATTGAGCCAAATGGCGTTGGAGCCCAGAGCATTAACAGCACAAAAGACTGCCCAACCTATTTCTAATTGATAAGAGCACAACCTCTGTGCTTTATTATACCAACATATCATCCAATCGTCGTTAATTATTGAACCGTGTATAGATTGACAGGAATTAGTGACATACAGATGATTAAAAATGGCTTGATTCTCCATTTGTTAAATGATGATTGTTTTTGACTGAGTTCCACAACTTCCGAAATTCCATGTAGTTATCCTCAAGATAAACCTTAAAGTTTGGCGGCCGACTTTCATTCTCGTCAACGAAATATCTAAATGAATGATTTAAATATTTCTTTCCAATGAAGCAACTTATCATCGAGTCGAAGAGAATGGAAGCAACGTATCCTCGAGTCGAGAATATGAAAGCGAGTTATCCTCGAGTCGAGGATAATGAGAGCAACTTATCCCCGAGCCGAGGATACTGTGCAGCTTATCCTCGAGTCGAGGATAAATTCCCTAAAGGTCGTGGTCATCTTAAATTCATGTGAATGAAATATCTACATGGACAATCATATACGTTCGGAAAGGAACAAAACAGGAAATACTTACATTGAAGACGGCATCCAAATCTGCTTGACCTTCAACGATCTCCAAAAGCTCTTGAACCTGTTCTGCTTGGGCATTAGGGCCAAAGAGGGCTAGGCTCTTGAGGAAGTCCATGAACATCTTGAATTCCGCTCCTGTCACATCTTGAAGACACTGCATCACCACTGGCCTCAGTTGCAAACTCTGCGCCAACCGTGCATTTCCAGAGGATGATACACTAAATGGTCAATTGTAAAGAGCTACTAACTGCATCATAGATTATTTATTGACAAGGTTCACAATCAAGCATCAAGACTCTTACAACTGCGTCAGTGAAGTCCCTAACCGTCTATACGGCAAAACTTACAGTCAAGCGACGTCCCTAAATGACAAGATTTCATGGAAATATGTGGCAAGAGATTTAAAGAGAGGCGACAGACCTTCTTTATCAAATCCGTGATATGTCTTTCCATTTCATCCTGGGGATGTAGAACCTCCTTTTTAATCGGGAACACCTGAAAAAACAGTAAAACAAATAAGTCAGGTAGGACGGGTACAATGCCGCAGCGTAGGAGAAAACTCAGATAAAAAATGAAGGGCAGTCTTACGGTACCCTGAAACTGAAAGACAAAGGCTCCAACCAACATCATCATCATCATCATCAAGCATGGTAGTGATGAGCTGCCACTCACCACTGCCGTGATCAGATTTTAAGACGGCGAACAAATATGTGCAATTGCGTCTAAACTTGACAAACATCCCTAAATACCGCCAACTCCAAAGAACTAACCAAGGTATACCGATAGATTTAAAGGACTACACTAACAGCAACATTTGAGTATTATGAGTATTTATAATGCATTAACCATGAGAAATTCTGGGACTCCTCAGGTCAAAAAGCCGAAGAGTCAAATAGGTGCGTACCCTCTCTTTCACGAAGGTTAAAACTTTATCGCGAAGATTTTCATCCGAGTTCTCGATGTGCTTGAAAAGAGCAGTTAATGAGCCTGCAAGTCAAGCTAGTCGATCAACTGATGTTGAAAACATATTGTATTGCTGTGAATCAAACAACATAACAATACACATACGACAAAATATACAAATGCAGAAAAATTGCACAAAGAATGGGAATGTCCGGCTTCCAAATTAGCATCTTGCCGTTTCGACGTCTAGAGAAATTGTTCTGAGAAGCAACGAAGTCTGAGTGAAGAAGTACCTTTCGCGTCCTGGCGTAACAATGACATCAAGGCCTTCGAAGCAGCATCCCGTTCCAACGCTTCTTCTGGTACGGCATTAAGAGAGAGAATCTTTAGCATCACAACCTTCCACAAGCATGCTTCCTGTAGGCCAAAACTATGCACAGCACCAAAAGGCTATCCCCAAACCTGCTAGAAGTAGCTGTCCCAATACGTCTGCAATCTTGGGCAAATGTTCTGGAGTATCTTTGCATAGTTGTGGCAATCCTCTAATCGCCTGCACCCGAATCTATAATGCAACAACAAATACTAGTTTAGAGTTCTGTGCCGTTCACAAGAAACAAAGAAAGAAGGCACAGCTTCTGGGGAAAATACGTCTTCGATGTAGTTGCCCAACGCAGGTAACCACACCTTAGAGTGCGAGATGAAGACAAAGTCTGCCAGCGAAAGCTCGTCCAAATAGAGTAGCAATGAAATGACGTAACTTCTAACCCTAACCTAAATTTTTCACTTAAATAAGATGAACGACTTAAATATCTGATGATACCTCCCATTGACAACAATGTGATCAAATTTTCTGAATGACTTGGCCGTACCAGCCCTGACTTCTTGACATGAGCATTGCTATGTATAGTAACATACAATAAAAAATGGCATGCGACTCAATGACCTAACATCAGTGGTGCTCCATGCTCATAAACTACGTTCAGCTAGGGTTTAGGAAAACCGCCCTTAAAATAATAATAAAAAACAGGAAGCGAGAACTAACCCCAAGCTCTTCTTCCTCGCACAAATCTAGCTGTGCATTGATAGCATCAGATGACAGACTGGGAAAATACTTAAAAAATCGCGGGATGAGCTGCGCGGTGAGCTGTTTCGACTTCGCGTTTCCTTTTGCAGCAGCGATGATCCCTAAGTAGTCTGCCTCGTTCTGCAGACGTCCAAGAATTAATACAAACACGACCAAAGAAATTAGGAAGAAAACTACCGACTCGAAGGAAAAGTTTTAAACAGAACGGAGAATAACAAATTGCAACCGCACCTTCGACTTCTCTTTGGACTCATTTAACCGCTCTCCGAACTGATAGAGCTGCTCAATCGCAGCCGAAGCGTCTTCCGCCGCGGGAGCAGCCATGGCGCTCGCAGCAGGCCTCCAAAGCTCCAATAAATCCCCAAAAAATTTCGAAAACCGACCAAAAAGACACCGAACCAGAGGAAAATTCCGAGAAAAGAGATGAGCGTGATGAACCGAAGGCTTAAAACTTCTGATAAGACAACACAGAACTCCGCGATAATCCGCCCTGGCCTTGATCGTTGCAGTGAACTCAATCGGCGACCCAACCAGGCGCCGAAGACGCAAAAACTGTCACCACTGCAACACCAAATCCTAGATAATATTAAACATTTCGTGGATCCTTGAATCTTCGTGAATCTAGATTTCTGATTATTGGCGGGGGTGCGTTGCTCCAACGCGGCAAATCTTTTCTGTCAGCATCTACGAAAACCGTAGATTATCTGAAATACTTCGTAGATGATTGGTAGCGTTGATTTGTACTGGAAACGTATCGGAGCCAATCAATGTATTTTATTTGATTGAGCACAATAAACACATTTTTGATAGTGATACAGAATCTAATAATTTGTTGTCAAAATACTTTGAGGAAATCAATAGTTGCCAAACTCTAGTGTACACTAATGAAGAGAAGCAACATTTAATAAGATCAATTAACCTCATTCCCGATGTCGTAAGGCCTCAACAGTGCCAAAAAGCCTCAAAACAGCCCTCAGCTATTACTAGGTGCAAATTTTTAACTTTTCGCAATTTTTCGATTATGGAAACGTAAGCTATAGTACCTAACTTATACATGTATGCGTGTATGATATCTTAGATTCAAATTTCCTCACCATTTTTGAAATCATAATGTTCAAAGTTGGAAAAAAAGTTTTTTTCCTAGCATGTGAAATGGGTTTGAAATGTTTTGTGAGCCGAATGAACCAATATCCAAAGTAAATTTGAATTAAGGTTGTTTAAATCCTTGTTCCTAATCGAGTTATGATAATGTCTATATGATTTTTACTCTTATTAGACCTATGCCACTTATGGGAATGTTTGATTATTCACATGGAGGTATGTTGAAATGCAAATACAAAGGCCGGTCTTTGACAATTTAAAAGGCTTGTGAAAAATTATTGGATTAGAAATCTAAAGGCAAGATCATGCCTTGGTACCTCTTCTGCATGTACAGTAAACAAAACTTGGATTAAAGTAAAATCTCAATTTTTGATGAATTCTTCGATAAAATCTCAATGTTTGGTTACTACGATCTAATTGATTTTGGGCAGACTTTGAGAGTAATTGAGCATATACTGAGTTTCAAGAATTTTGGGTAGACTTTGAATAGTGTTTTTAAACTTTGACCATGAATATCTACCAAAATATGAGGAATTTTGAAGCTCAAAATGACTTCTCAGAAAGGTATAGAAATTTTCTAAAATATGACCCCCACCTTATCAAAAGTTTGAACTTCATATGCTATATATCTAGTAATTGAATCAATATTTCCTCATTAGGAGCCATGAGCCTCGATCACCAATACAAGGCTAGATTGAAAGATGAAAACAGAAGTAATCTTATTACTAGAGGTGACTTCATTCTCTTAATCAGTAAGTATTCAATTAAATATGGAAATGGATCTTAATAAACCCCATCTATATAATGAACAAATGTAAAGTTTGACAAAAAGATCCTCAAAGATTCGATTTGCTACTCTCTTCCTTTGTAAAGTGAAACATCAATGACATCACTAATGCGCAATAACTCTTTGTTTGAGATGTAGTACCTCTCCTTACAATGTGCAGCAATTGTCCTTTTCGAGAGGTGATTAGTCCTCTTCTAATGCATAACGACTATGGAGTAGCTATTAAAGGGCAATATGAAACCTACTTACGACATTTACAAGCCTTTGGTCACTATTTTACATTCTTGACTCATTTGCCTCGTTTATAGAAGTATTGCAACTAGACATTGTCAACAAATATTAACCTTTACGATACCATATACAAAATATATCTCGACAAACCAAACCAAAAAATGTAAGCAAATGTCATAAAAGGTAGACATGAATACCATTGATAGCAATCTTTTATAAAATACAAGTAAAGGAACGAGTTAATTTCTCATCAAAATTCTAAAACGATATTTGGAGGAGAGGGGCATCGATCCCCTTACCTCTCGAATGCGAATCGAGCGCTCTACCATTTGAGCTACACCCCCTTGAGCTGATACACTATGCCCCGAATCTTTACTATATAACTAGTTCTTCAGTCGGCCGACTGGTCCTCAGTTTTACGAGTCCTTCATCATTGACGGGAGCAGTCGTCGTGGCTCTGGACCACTAAGGGATCGAAGTTCGCGTTTCAATCCCCGGGATCCATACTTGGCTCTCTTCCATCGCTGGCAGGAGCTAGAGCTCACCGTACTGTATTTTCGAATTGGAGCTAAGCGCGGTCTTCGCTCCGTTTTTTGGAACTAGCCATTCAGCCATCTCATTGTGGTGTTTACGCCTGTCCTTGCAAATAATGTGAGAGTGAGAGACCTTAGTTAGGGTAGCGGTGGATGCGATCTGCGAAGGAGCGGGTGCGGTGAGATGGTGGGACGAGAAGGCCTCGGTGGAGGGGCAATGAAGTGGACGGCGACACATCACCTGGACCTGCAGCCCGTGCGGTCCGGTGCCCCCGCTGTGCAGCCTCACGTTGCTGCGTTTCATCACTCGCAGGCTTTGATAGCGGTCGCCGTGGGCCGAAATGTCGTCGGTGAGTAACCCTATTTATTTGTCCTCACTCAATTTTCAGCTGCACTGCGGGTTGTGGCAAAGGGCCGACTGCTCTACATTGCATTTGACGGGATCCGATCAAGGGCTAGTGTGTGAGGACCGGGTCAATTCAAGTTCAGCAGGGAAATCCGAGCAGATTAGTAGCTCAATCGTTGAAAGCCTAATCGGAGCCGATCTTGTTACTCTGCGCGCACTATCGTTAGTTTGATCCATGGATTGACATTATGGCTTGGAGTTACAAGGTGCAAGCGGTTCTGTCAGATTCTCTGTATTAGTGGATTGTGAGGATTCGTAGCTATTTCCTGACGGCAAGAATTATCGTGGAAGATTATGCGACCGACCATCAAGAAGTGATGCTATCGTGACTGTTCGGGTCAGCTTTTCTCTGCGAAAGCTAATATCACGCTAATACGACCTTCCTACGGAATTATGCGGGCCTGCTAATCCACCAAACTTTCTGCTTCCTGCTCTAATCGAGAAATCTTGTCAATTTGGCAGTTCCACTGTGCAATCAAACTGTGGGGCATGTATGTGTGGGCTAGTCGCTTTAAGAGGAGATTCATTGAGCTACGGTTGTGTAGCTGTGGCACTTGTAGAGAAATTTGATTCATTTAGGTTGAGGAACCTGAAGGAGTTCCATCACCATCAATGAACTCTAGCCTCAATTAAACTTCTGGCCGAATTTACCTATTTCTGGTCTAAACCAGTGTGAGGAGATCGCAGGGATCAATCCTGTAGGAAAGTGGGGTGGTTTTGCGATATATTTCGGAAACTTTCTCTAGTATGGAGTTAGAAAAGACCGTGCTTTTAGAAAGGAATCGGTCTTCTTGTTGTTCGTCCTGGCGATTGCTTCTTACAAATTCCTTGTGCGTTTTGGTTCAATACCACTTATGAGTGTTTTTCGACTGCTCTATTTGAGCGGTATTTGTTGCACGTTCCAAAAGGCGCTTGTGGAACTCAGCCTGATAGAATCTCAGAACGTTACATCATGTGATGGTAATTTGTTTAGGTGGTAACTCTGAAGCTTTAGTAGAGAGATGCATGCTCTTGAACATACCTCTAGACGATTGAAGCATTACGAATGTTAACAAGTCTGAAATATTGATATTATCTTTTTCGCAGAGTTTGATGCACTGACAGGATGCAAGCTCTCGAGCATAGATATAGGGGCAACGGTGGTTCGAATGTCATATAGCCCCGCTGGAGGTCATGTGATTGTTGCCGTACTTGAGGTGAGGTGGCGCAACATGATCGTTCTATTCATGGTTTACAAGTGATCGTACTCTTGCTTCAAGTGCAATCAGGCTTGAGCTCTATTGATACCCCCAGAATACACGATGACCTTAATTTTGTTCTGAATGGCGCCTTTGTATTGTTTGGTGGTGCAGGATTGGACTATCAGGTCGTGGGATCTGGACACTGAACATACATATGTACTGTATTCGCCAGCAGACAGGAAGTCTGATAATGCTGGCGGGGGCAGCATCGAAGTTCATACAGCACTTACACCTCTGAAACCTTGGATCTTCTTTGCTGCTCATCGTCGATTGAGCGTCAATGGTACCTGCTCTATAATTGTCGATTTTAAGTAGTCATTGCTTCTTTGCGGAATCGCAGAAACTGTCCTCCAATATCTGAGTCGAAGAAATATTACATCTGCGTTGTGCTTCTTAGGTCCTCTCTGTGAATAGGTTATGCTGCAATAGAAAGTTTGTCGCGTTACGCCGTTCGGTTGATCTTCTTTGTTTTGAAACTTCGTTTTGAAACTTAGTTTTCGGTGGCATTGCTTGTGATAGTTGTTGGCACAGTGGAAGGAGTGAAGGCTGCCACCAAAGTAAAGATGGATCTGAAGAAGCCTATAACGCAGCTTGCTTGTCATCCTCGACATCCTGTTCTGGTATCTCTATTATTTGGAGTTTCTTAAACTCAGCTGGCTTTGGTTATGTTTTTCTCAACACGTTATGAACTTCTGCGTTAGACTCGAGATGAGATTGTTAGTTGCCAATCGGCTCATATATACTGAATCATTGATAAAGAAATCATAATTTTTTCCCCTTGTGATGCACTGAAGAAAGAATCGTAATTGCTCAAATGTGGATTTCAGTATGTGGCTTACTTGGAGGGAGTAATTCGAGCCTACAACATTCAGAACTTCGCTGTGATGTACACCATGCAAAGTAAGTTCAGACATTTCCACTGGATATGGTACACTTAGCTTGCAAATAGTACTCATGAATCTCCTTGGAAGCTTCCGTTCATGTTGTACATTTTTCTCTGTGTACGTTCAGAAGTGGTGGACGCCGATTGTTTGAATGATGTACGTTCTAGATTCACACAATTGAACGTTTTTTGACTAGAAAACTTCCTTGTATTCTAGTCTGCCGAACATACAAGTGGTTGGAGTGTTGAAAATTTGTCAAGCTAAAGCTTATCGAATCTAAAACATACTTCTATTGAAGGTTAAAGCTTACACATCATTGGCTTGGTGGTCATAGTTTGTTGAAGTCGGCTGTTGGTAGTAGAATTCCATGTATCGTCCTACCTTCCATGTATCGTCCTATCGTCCATGAGTAGGTGGTTGTCTGGATGAATGTGAGAATGCTGCATTTAAGGCATGTTTTGTGATCAGTTAGAGCGATCAATGTCGTTGCCTCTCGAATGTGTTGTACTCAGCTTCTTACTGATGGAGACTTTCGCTCTTGGTGATGCAGTTGAGCCTACTGTCAAACTAGCTGGCGCAGGAGCATTTGCTTTCCATCCAACTCTAGAATGGGTCTTTGTCGGTGACCGATGCGGAACTCTTTTAGCTTGGGACGTTTCAGTACCAAGTCGTCCAAACTTGATTGGCATGTGAGTAAGGCTGGCTGAAGTTCCTTTTTTTTTTTTTCTTTCTAGAAGTTCATATTCAGGATCTAGAGGACATTGCACTAGGCATTATGTTGGTTCCTTTTTGTACTCAAGGGTCTACACGACGAAATGGAAGTTTACGTTGGAACCTGTTCTAGTTTTTTCCTAACCACAACCCGGTGTTGCACAGTATCTCTACAGGAGTATCTCCGATCGTTTCAGTCTCCTGGCTATCAATGCTCAACATGTTGGTTACACTTACGAAAGAAGGAACAGTTCAAGTATGGCGAGTCCGCGTGAATCAAGATCCAAATAAGCCCCATATGCGTGCGAATTTTCTGGAACCTGCAGGTAACTTCTAGTGCATCTAGATCTGCGGCATTTGACGCGACCAGGAAGAGTCATGTACTGATTTACTATGCATTATACTCACCAGATAGCATGAGGCGATCCTACCTTATTCCTGCCGACCAAACATGCTTTGCGATAGTTATGGTGCAGAGTGTGTCGTATTGCACCATGGAAGTGTATTCAATTTGACTGTAAATTACTAAAACAAGGATCAGAGGTATCATCATTGGCAGATAGTTTCCTCGTGTTGAATCCATACACAATGGTATGCAATATTGACTTGGGTGAACATGATACAGGAGTGGACGCACTGGATCTTAACACAATTCTCAGCCAGAGTGGAGGGGGTGTTGTGTATCCACTTCCCAGAATTATCGACATCCTTGTTCATCCCAAGTTGAATCTTGCATCACTTCTATTTGCGGTAATCCTTCATTTGACATGGAATCCTATTCAGAGGAAGACCTTCGCTTCTTCTACTTACTTGAATCTGGACTTTTACTTGAAGCTGTTGATGTCTTATCGTCGGGCATAAGCATATACTTGTAATAATCCACAATCGCTTAACCGATTGGTTCACTTTTGTTAGAACGTTGTGGCCACTGCTGAGGAGACGAGGAGACGAGGAGGTGGTGTGTCTCGGGAGTCTAGAAGACAGCTATTTTCAGTGCTCCAGGCTGCTCGAGGATCTCCAAGTATGTAGCTAGTCCAATCTACTTCCTGTGATGCTAATATTCTGATGGTTGATGATTGGATACTGACAACCTGAAGGAGCTTAACACAATTTTACCTTCTTATTCTGATTCTGGAGCGTTTGATCTCGCTGTGAAGGCTCTATCTTGAAGGAGAAGCTGGCGGTTCTCGGAGGATCTGGCATCTTACCTGATCACCAAATGCAGCTGCAACATGCCAAATCACAAGCAGCGTAAGCATTTCATTTGTGCTGTGCAGAGTTTCCAGTCAATGACGACTGTCATTAAGGGTCATATTCTTATTCTAGATCCCAATCTGCTCACGAATTTGCATCTCATGGATACAGGGGTCAGTTGACAGTATCAGACCTTGCAAGAAAGGCTTTCCTTTATGGGGTAAGAGGGATCTTAACATCTTTCTTGGTCTTGATTGTATCGTTGAGGGTAATCCTGGAGTTCGGATTTTTGTAATATCCTGGTGTCCCATCTTTCACTAGTCTACTGTTAATAGGCTTTTAATTCACGGGAGGAGTATTTCAGTGGTTATCTGATAGTATATCAGGTTCACGGTGGTTTCTTATTGTACTACTTTTGATTTGGCAAGTATCATTGCAGTTGTAGTTCAGCATTTAAGATTTTGCTCTACTTCTTCATAAGAATTCTAACTGCATCCTTACTTTCATACTAGATGGTTGTTTACTTGATTGTTGATCGTTTGGTTTCGATCGAATTGTGTTGTGAACAGAACGGCACAGAAGGCCAAGCCAAAAGTGGCCCAATATTGTCTCTTCCGCTGATGACTATTGCGGATCCTATTCATCCCTTACGTGACATGCCTGTCTGTCAGGTAATTTCACGGCTCATGAAGCTTGGCCGTTCCATCTTGGCATAGAAGTAGATAAGTTTTGCAGTTTTTTGACGAACTTATGAAGACGATGCTTGTCTTTTTTATTGTTGCTTGTCTTTTTTAGCATTTCGAAAGTGAAATTGTCTTTAGTATCGTCACTGGCTGTACGTGAGCTTGTTTAGGGCTCTGCTTCATTTTTCTTATGATCAATCGGAGCGCTTCACACGGTTTCGTTTGGACATGTAAATCGCAGGCATTCCAGCAACCGATGAAATTCTACAACAGTGACAATCGAATCTTTAATTACCCTGTGAGAGCCTTTTTCATGGATGGTTGCAATTTGACAGCATACAACCTTGCATCGGGGGATTACAACATCTACAAGAAGCTGTCTCCGACGGTTCGTACACTGCTCACAAGGAAATCTTGCTGAAAAGGAGGGGTGGTTGTTTTCGTGGACTTTGCCGAATCCTTGTTTCTTTTGCAACGCATGCCATTTGTTTACTTCGCGAGTTTATCAAATGTTGAAAGAAGTACTCTTGACGAAGTCGCTTTGCTATGTGTATACTTATTCACTTGTCTTGTTCCTGGCAGGCTCTGGGTGGCAATGAGAGGACGCCGAAAAGGATGCTTTGTAGCAACAAACAGCATATGTTCCTCATCTTCTTTGAGTGCCGGGGAGCCACAAGTGAGGTGGTTGTCTATCGGGACAATCTAGGTGTTCAGACAGCGAAAGATCGAGTTAACACTGTAACTGGTATGCCAAATTTGTCCACATCGTTAGTTGCTCTTATTGGGTGTTAGTATATTGATGAAGTCATCCTCAAGTACTTTTCCGAACATCGGAATATATTTTCCATGTGATTGTAAAATATCGTTTGCTGTGATCGCAGGTAGTGATGGTGCATTCATTGGTCCTACCCAGAATCAATACGCGATTCTTGATGATGATGGCGTCGGACTTGTTCTGTATTCCATGGAGGAGGAAACAAATCTTGCCACATTAACAGATCCAGTACCAGAAGCACCAGACGCTAGAGGTCCCGATGGTGCTCTGGATGAGAACGATTTTTCTGAATCTTCGACTAAAAGACCTTTGGATAAGAAAGGCTCTCATGTTCCCATACAATTTGCATTCGACACTCCTGTGCAGCGGATATTCTCCTGTCCTTTAGGTGAGTTGTTCTTCTGTTTGGTTGCTTATAATGTTCTGTTTGCAAGTTGTTATTTGTGGTTCCAACATACAAGTCGGACCTCTACTGATTGCTGTGCTATCGATGGAGCAGACGCAATGATATGCTTCTTCAACTTTCGTAGGCCCGTCTCGATTGTTCGATTCTAAATATGTTGTTATAATTTACCGCTGCATTCTTAATACGCAATGGGTTTCCGCGGGTGTTGTAACTCATAAGTTGCGCTACGTTACGCTTGCAGAGTCAACTTTGCTCTATGCTTGCCCGGACAGCCATATTGGTCTCGGTAAGGTTTATCCAGGTGCCTATACTACTACTGGCGAGCTTCTTGTCTCCACAAGCCCGGAGCTTGGAAAGCTTATACAGCTTCGACCTTTTGAAGTTGTTCTTGAGGTCGGAATTCTGGTCCCCTGATGATGATTTGGAGTGCGTTCTTGAGATAACATCCTCAGGGTCTACTTCTAATCATCGAAATTTTTAAGCTAGTGCATTTTCTGCGGAGAGAGTTTCTTTCCAGCACTCCGGTCATGGAATTCCCCAATTTGTTGACGTGGTCAAGTGACTTGTTCGAGTGTTCAAGTGTCTGTAATTAGTATTCTCCTTTCGTTTAACTTTCTGTCTACATTCTTAGGATTCCAGACGTTGTTATGCGTCATTCTTACTGAGTGATTGGATTGCTTCAGGTGCAATGGCAAGAGACTTTGAGTGGACAAGTTGCTGGTATCTTAACTACTCAGCGTGTTCTTATTGCATCAGCAAGCCTAAGCATTCTTGCAAGCACGTCTGCTACAGCGGATAAGGGCTATCCTCCAATATCCTCAATTTGGCGACTATATTGCACTTCTTTTTATGTTTCCTATTTCGTTACATTGTATTCTTCTGCAAGCTCTGGTCTTCTACATCTTCTATTTATAGGTGTCTTTGATGAATTCCCATATCAAATGAATAATCTCGGAAAATGTTAATTTTATCATCGTTATCCTTAACTCCCATGCACTTCAGATCCCTTATGTGGGTAGGTCCCTCATTATTGTATTCCACAGCCACATCTGTAATGATACTCGGATGGGATGGGGTTGCTCGGCCTCTAGCACGAATTGGAACTCCCAACGCTGGTAAGCGTGTGACATGGGTTTTGGTACTATGTCACTATTATGGGGGCCAGAGTATTTCGAAGTAGTAAACACCATTTGCGAGAGTTCCGGTTGGCATACATATTGATTTTAGATTAGAATTTTTGATTGTTCAAGCTTGCACTTTTCGTATCTGTTCAAATAACCCTTACGAATGACTCCCGGATGACACTTGCAGCTCTCGTGGGAGCTTTAAATGATCGGCTTCTCTTTGCATGCACTAATGACCCCAATCCAAGGCAAAAGCAAAGCGTGGAGATCAAAACCCGACTTGTTGGTCTTTTGGAGCCTTTAGTTGTTGGATGGACCACTATGCAAAAAACATTCGAACCGAAGCTCGACCTTTTGGAAATTATGTACCAGCTTACGTCCAGGTGTGCAATCTTCTTCGAGGAGAAATAGTTCTGTAGATTTCTGCTGAAATAAGTGGCGACATCCTTGTTTGACACCTATTATTCCTTTTGCGGGTCTGAGGAACTGATCTTTAACTCTCTTTTTCTGGATTGTTACAGTTATGACAGCTTGCGTGTGACTTCTCATACGCTTGATGCTTTAGCAAGCGGTCCAACAGTTTGTGCTGAGCTTGCAGTAGAATTAGCCCAGGCAGGGCCGCAATTCACCCAGGTTTGTACACTGAGGGCCTTCTGCAGTTGTTTGTGTAAGGCAGCTGCTAGGGTAAACTGCGGGCCTGATACGGTCATAGTATTGGGGGAGGCTTGAACTGTAGTTTGTACACCCGAGACCGCTTTTCTGGTCCTTCCTATTTGATTCTTTGCAATCTTTTTTGGTGTTTTCTTTCTTTCAGGATTACATTTTTAGCTGTAAATGTGATTGTGCTCATGTCACTGTGGCTGTGAACCCGGGCATCGGTAATATGTATCGAGTGAATCCGCGCTAGGTTCACTGATTGTTTCTTAGTACTTATATGCTGTTTTGTTCTTGTTCCAGGAGTTGCGCTGCAATTATGCAATTAAAGCCTGCCGGTTTCCTACTGCCTTATCCATTCTTAAGGACGAGTTTATCCGATCTCGGGATTATCCTCGATGTCCTCCAACAACCCGCTTGTTTTTGCGCATCCAGGGCTTGGGTCGGGCCTGTATCAAGTAATTTGCTTGCCCGACTACATTTACGTTCATGATTTCTGAAGGATTACGTTTATTCATGTATCCATACGTTTTAAACGGTGTGTAATTGATCTGTTCTCATGGTAGTTTTTTAGGCGAACTCAACTATGTTCTGCTACTAACACATGACTGACATTTTATTGCAGTTATGCCCAATTCGATATGGCTAAGGAAACCTTCGAGGTTGTCTCAGATTATGAGAGCATGCTAGATCTGTTCATATGCCATCTGAATCCAAGCGCATTGAGGATACTAGTCTATAAACTTGAAAGAGAAGGGTTAAATCCAGAATTACAACGTCAGTGTGAGAAGATTTTAAGCATCCGGTCTGCTGGCTGGGGTCAAGGAATGTTCAAGAACTTTGCAGCCGAGAGCATGATGCCTAAAGGCCCTGAGTGGGCTGGAGGAAACTGGGAGATTAAGTCACAGTCTGATGGTAAGAAAGCCATGGATTGGGAGCTGAACAATGAGGTTACAGCATATATGAAGACTCCCGGTGGTCCCATTCCAACCATCACTCCTGACCATATCGGCGTATATTTGGGGACCTTACGAGGCCGTGGAACAGTCGTGGAAATTCGAGAAGACACGCTTGCAGTGTTTGGTGAGTCCTATAAGATTTTGGTTTGTTACTATTCAGCAATTCAGAGGTTGTTTTAACTCAATGGTTAGTTCATTCATTTGTGTACTGCTTCATCACAGCTCATATCTTATTGTTGACTATCTACGTTTGTAAGCGTAATGTGCTGAGAGCAACGCCTTCTTTATTGCGTAGGTGCAAATGGGAACAAAGAAGCGACACCACCAGCAGGGCAGATGGAGTTGGCTCTCACTAATGCCACTCCCACCAAAGCAACAGCCCCTGGAATGCCACCAAGCAGCCCGCCTTCATCAGAAGTCGACTTGCAAGCACGCGCTGCAGAGGAATTTGCGAAAGGTCTGCGGACTGGAGACGATGACAGCAGCGATGAGGAAGAAGGAACCACCAAGATCAGGAAACCCAAATTCCAGATCAAAATTAATGCGAAGCCGACAGGTCCTACTGCAGCGGACGCCAATTTGTTAAGAGCAGCTACTTCGCAGTTCAAGATTGGTGACGGATTGATGCCTGGAAGGCCCTCAGTTTCCAGACCACCCCAAGACCCATTCCCTCCTTTGGCTCTCCCCGCGCCAACGTCGTCTATGGCGCCCCAACAGCCACCCGTTCTCATGCAGCCTGAGGGAGCCGGACAAGGTTCAGCACCCATACCAGAAGATTTCTGGAAGCAAACTACCTCAGCGACCGCTGTCGCCAAAGCTTTTGAACAGACCGGTAAATTGCTTCCTCAACCCGTTCCTGGTCCGCCTCCTGAAGCCTCTTACGAGCTCCCCGGTGGTGGTGTCCCGCCTCAGCAACTTGAAACTTCAGCAACTGCTCTCAGTCTACCTGGGGGCGGTGTTCCACCTCAACCTCAACCGTTGAGTGCTGCTGAAATCGCCGCTGCCAACTTGAAGCAATTGGATGATAGTTTGGATCCAGCAGCGGCAGCAAGGAAGAAGCTGCTTTTGGAGCAGCAGAAGCAGCAACAGCTTCTTGACCTCGTTGGTGGTCCTAAACCTCAAGCTCCCCCTCCTGTTGCACCATCGACTGCTTTTGTGAAGCGTAACCAGGTAATTCCTTCATCCAACTTGGAGTCATCTTACATTCATATGTGGAATTAGAAGTTGAAGTTCTCCGATTACGATTCTAACTCTGTTATGTATTCTCATTCTCAGATTCCTCGCGGTGAGCCACCTGCTGTGTGTTTCAAAGCTGGACTGGCCTACATTGAGCAGAATCAACTGAAGGAGGCCATCTTGTGTTTGGATGAGGCTTTCCTTGGTTTGGCCAAGGAGCTTTCCCTTGGCACGGATGTCAAACCTCAGGCTCGTATTATTGCACAGTATAAGGTTGCCGTACAGCTATTGCAGGTAAATAACGCGCATGCTTTTGGGCAGCATTCATTAGAATTTAATTATTGCTTCCATATTTCGCTGTGTTGAAACCTGATTCCAGTAAGAACTGCCAGAGAGTCCCCTCCTCACCGTGGTATGCTATCTCTGCAGGAAATATCGCGATTGCAGAAAGTGGACGGTTTAGGATCAGCTGGTGCGCAAGAGATGGCGAGATTGTCTCGACATCTAAGCTCGCTGCCGCTCCAAGCTAAGCATCGCTTCATCTGCATCCGAACAGCAATCAAGCGAAACATGGATGTGCAGAACTACGCATACTCGAAGAAGATGCTTGAGCTGCTGCTGTCGAAGGCTCCTGTAAATAAGCAAGACGAGTTGCGAGCTATGATCAACATTTGCGTGCAACGGGGTTTGGTGGATCACACCATTGATGGCGAAGAGGATCCATCGCAGTTCTGCGCTGCCACATTGAGTCGTTTGTCCACCATTGGACATGACAGTTGCAACGTTTGTGGCTCCAAGTTTTCGGCACTGGCCACCCCGGGTTGCACCATTTGCGGCATGGGTACCGTTCAAAGATCAGATGCCGTTGCAGGAGCCCCAGTATCGTCGTCACCATTTGCCTAGTAACTTACAGTGTAACTTCTTACTCTCTTTTCGCATAGATAGTTAGGTGTAAACTGTACCCTTTGACCGAGGTTGGACCTTAGTTTCTTCGTCGTAGCGTAGTTCCGACCAACCACCTGAGAATCGTTTTTAGCAGCACTCAAATCTGATTTTTTACATGGCTGTCGCATGCGACCATCATGTCTATAGAGGAAATGAATCACTTCATCTTTTCAGTGAATAATGCTACTTCTATTTCCTTCAGATTTGTGTACTTTTTACGTTTGCCTCTAATCTCATCAACAGACGGCTGCTGCTGCTGCTCTACGACGTTCCAAAATAGTGAAAGATACAAAATGACATAAAGACGATTTGGTAACTTATTGTAACTCGTACTCGTAATTTCTCTTGAATGTCATGAGGTCATTGTTGATGCGGATGAAGGATGAATGAGGTCAAGATCATCCAACTATACTTCTAACCCTAGAAATGATGCCCTACACCATTGTGAATATTCACAACTAAATGGATGTTAAAGTCTCCAAGTGATTGGCAAGATGAGTGCGCTGTAGGGCGCAGGCTTTGCTGAATTTTCAGCTTACATGCATTGGGTTTTGGCAGTGGAGATATTGTAAACATGCATTTTGGATGTAATTTTTGCTGTTTTGATTTAGGGTAAGGGAGCACCGGAATGTGGGCAATGTGGGTTCCGTAATAGTGCACAGAGATGGACAAGATATTTGATGTGGAACATCAGTTTTCATGCTATGGCGGGTACCGCAAGTCGAAGATTCATGTGTTGATTCATGCCATGTTTGTCTGGCCCATGTTTTTTGGAATCCTGCTGCTGCTCTCGTACAGTCCTACGGTGGTTACCAGGCCTGCATGGGTAGATAACTATGTGCCAGTCAAGATCGTTGAGCACCTCAATTGTAACTACGCGTTTGTTGCAGCTTCGTTGTATTCATTGCTCTATATTTTCTTGGATATCATAGCTGGGTTCGTGACGGCTACTTTGGTGATGAGCTGTTGGCTTGGTGCTTCCTTTATTTCAAAGAAATTTGTGTGGGATGTGGCATGGAAGGTGAATTATCGATTAAGTTATTCCTTTGTGAGAGTACAATCTATATTACATTCACCATATAAAGTAAGGAGTGTGATTTAGAAGCAGATTGACCATTTCTGTTGAGATCTTTTTAGTTTGATGGGATATTTTCTGTGCAGTTTTAATCTTGTAACGTGTTGATCACCAATTGACCTAATTGGATTCTTTACTTTAACTGCATGAACCACTTCAAATTGCGCACGGGTTTCATTCATCGTTTCATTTCTTAGGAAGCTATTTAGAGTCATCGTTTGTAGCATCGTCTGCTCTTGACAGCATTCAACTTAAGGATACCTCTAATGTACGTTAACGTTGATTGGATATTTTATTTTAGCAGGTGGTGATGGCCGGAGAGCTTGTGTGCTTCACAGCCCAGACTATAGGACGAGGACCTCCTGGGGTCAGTTTGATAGTCGACTTGATTTTAGAAAAATAAAATCTTATAATATGGCTGTAAAGTAGTTGGTTTCCTGTTTTGAGATCAATATGTAGACCCCAATTGACATGCATGAATAAAGAGTCTATTGGAGGTAGAGCTATTATATAGGTGCTGAGGACCTTATTAACATGAAGTAGCTATGCGACAGATCTTTCATGCAGGGCTTGTGGAGAACTTCGGCCAAATGCTTGTTTTGGGACCATTCTTCATCATTTTGGAGGTGAGCTCTCTTCTTCTACATTAACGAGAAATGCACTTTACAATAAACAATGGGGTAGAGGTTGATTACTGAAGTGCTTTTGAGGATTAATATTGAAATTTGCTGTGAGTAGGTTTTGGACTTCGTGGGGTATTGCAAATTTGAGGTATCAAGGTCTCCAAGGCGGCAACAAGTCACTGTTTGCGACAGTTGTTGCAGTACCGACTCCAGTGACTCCGAATGTGGAGACTAGAAGGCTTATTTTCAGGCCAATGTAGATAGAGTGCCAAATCTGCCTATTGTTACAATCATCAATAATAATGTACATAGGTATATGGGATATTTGTAATGGTAGGATGATGCATAATATTTGGAGGTGATATTGTGTTTTTTTTGAAAAAAAAAAAAAAATTGGATGTTGAGAATTTAGGAACAAATAGGAAAAAAAGGTACATGATGCTGTGTACGTTGCCTTCCAAAAGTACTGCATATTATAATTAAATATAAATGTAAAATAGAATAAACACTTTGAACGGTATATCACTGATTTATGGAGTGGGGGACAAGATGTGTTAAATGCTCTATCTTTCCAAAATCTGCAAAGTAAACCTCTTCTGTTGAGAAGTTTCACCAACGAATCATAGTGTCCAATATGATTGACGTATGACTATTTGTGTCATCACAAGTAAGTCATAATCTTCATATGCCTATTTGTGTCATCACAGATAAATCATAATCTTCATGTAGTGCTATTAGATCAACAAGAGTGGAAAGTTTACCAGAATGGCGTACTTGCATACCATATAATTTTACAACTTTAAGAATCCTAAAATACACCTCGAAGCTTTAGTTCTCTTCTCATTATTCGTGACAAACAAATAAGCCATTACGAGAAATTCACAGTCAAATGAGCAAGAGTACCAAACTTGACCAATGAAATAAATTCTTCAACTATTCAGATGCATTACAAAGAAGAGCCAACAAACGTTGAGATTGTAAAAATACCTGCCACCAATAAGAAATACCAAGTGATGAAAGTACGAGAATCCAATGTACATGAAATGAGGCGTGAAAATCACCCATCACAAACTAATGCTACAGCAGGAACGTAACAGAATCCTAATCCTGTATTTTTGGAACCACATCTGCAACTTCAAACGAATTCTTGATCTACACAGTCGTCTTCTCTTCAATCCTATTCTTGCCGTGTGTAGAATCATCAAGTTCCAATCTGACATACAAACAAAGAGCATGAAGAATCAGGCATCAGATATAGAGACAAAAGCAAAGCTACCCAAAAGAAATAAACAACGGGACTTACGTTTGATCCCCATGTCCATCGTTCTGATCGAACGGCAAGATCAGATTGAGAATCAATGCAATGAATCCCCCGAAGGAGAATCCATTTGACATTACAATGATAAGCGAGTCTCTAAATCCTGCACACAAAGCAAGCATATTAGCCCCTACACATCGAAAGCCGAAACTATACAAGACATTCAAACTTGCACCAGAATGTAAATGACGAAGAACGATCGATCTGATCATAGCATGTATGGATAGGGAGTCGGCATTTACCTCGGAAAGCAGGAGACCACTTGGGATTGACAGGCCAGAAGTTGCCTTCAAACGGATAATCAACGAACTGACCCGTGATATTCACCCAGGCAGGAACCAAGATCACCCCCATCCCCACACCGATACTCATAATAGCAATGAATCGATTCCGTCTCGTCAGTCCCTCCCGGAGGTTCAGCACATGAATCCCCGAAATCACAACTCCAGTAAACAAAAACGTGGTCATAGCGCCAATCACACAGTTCGGAATGGTCAGAATGATCGCCGCGAACTTGCCGATGATCCCGAACAGCATGAGCCACGCGCAGCAAGCGTACCCCGCGTACCGAGACGCGCACCGGGAGAGCGAGATTACTCCGTTGTTTTGGGCATATGTTGTGACTGGCGTGATGAATGCTAGTGCGCCGAAGAAGGAGTTGATCCCGTCGGCGACCACTCCGCCCTGGATTCTGCGCTCGAATTTCTCCCCGTATGGCTCCAGGTGACTGGCTTCCGTTGTGGCGGTGATGTCGCCGATGCACTCCATTGTTGTTACCATGAAGGCCAGCAGGACGGGGAGGACTGCGGGGCCGTAGAAGCCGAGCGGGATGCGTTTTGTCCAGAGGAATGTTATCCATTTCGCGTCGGAGATTTGTTGGCCTGTCACGTACCTGGCCAAGCAACCCAAATGGTCAACATCAACCAGAAAACCTCCGAGCCTCTTCTTTAGATTAGTGCTCATTCATCATTTTCTTATTCAACAACCGTGTCATGTTGGCGAAAGGTTTTGTTTAGTTATACAATGAGGTATATGAATAAGGTGGGAATTGAATGGTGTGTTATTTATGGAACTCAGTCTACCGACAACCATGTGGATAGAGATGGGGGCATACCTGTACGATTTACAGACACCAGCATCGTTGCAGTCGGTGTACTTGGTGCTTGCAGCAACGATCATGCCCACCAGCAACCCGACGACGACCTGGTCAAAAGAGAAATTTGTTACATCGCTCAGGGCAGGTTTCGATCGATTCAAAAAAACTCCATGTATCATCGCTTGAAATGCATGTAGTGTTCGAATTATATAGATACCTCGATGTTTCGGATGAAGGGCGATCCGAACATTTCAGCGAAGATGATGGCGAAGAATACGACTAATCCAAGTCCCAGGTACACGCGGTGTCCGAAAGCCAACACTACTTCTCCATTTCCAGAGCAAGGAATCTTGGTGGTCAACACCTGCAGAAAAATAGGAATCAGTAAGATTTCAAAAAGACGAACTCCAAGGACTTCTCTCTCTCTTTTCAAGACTGTCGTGAAAAGAGTGAACTTCAACCTATCCTTGAATGCTTGGTTTAGGTATAGTGGGAGTATACCTGGCTGCTACAGAAGACACCTCCACCCCAGTTAGCGAATCCAGATCCGATGAGAGCGGTTCCCAAGAGAACGAGGCATGTTCCCGTCACCACCGGAGGAAACAAGCGACGCAGCACTCGGGATGGCACGAAGGCGATTACGATCTGGTAAAAGCAGCACACCAGGATCTGCAGTCCACCAGAACGAGGTCTATTGAGTTCAAGTCAATGCTCAAAGCCTGGTCGTGTCCATGTTTCGGCAGTAGGGTTTAGAACGGAGTGAGGTCGAGGAGGGTGCTTACGGTGCCGAGCACTTTGCCGTAAGCAGTCTCGGGAACGAGGCACGAGCCTTCGAGAGCAGTTGCGCAGGCTCCGCAGGTGCCGCCGACCACGCAGGGAACACCAGCGCAGGCACATTGGCTCAGGGTTGCGATCACCTGCTGCGCCACAGGCACGAAGGAGAAGGACACTCCCATCACCGATAGCAGTCCCGACCCGATCACGAAGCGTGTTCCGGGAATCTTCACTTGCATCACCTGGATGAACGACGCCACCGATGCCACTATCAAAGCCGCCGACACCAGATCTGCACACACGCATTGGTAAGGCTCAGATGCATCCAACATGTGCCGACTCACAGTAAACAATAACAGAAACACCATAGCTAATAATCATCTCAGATCAACTATCAAATTCAATGAATTTGTCTTGATTCTACAGCTCCTGTTTGACGTTTGCAGTGTTGTAAGATACTCCATCCACTAACCCACCATTGCGATTCACGTTTTTCTGGATTCTATTCGCCGCTTGACATTCGCAAACTTGTGAAATGTGTGATAGAAAACTTACAAGCTTGATTATCGGCTTTGAAGCCAGACAGGGCAATCAAGAGGGGTGCCGTGATGATACCCGCCACCTGGTACAGAAAATTTGAGCTCCCGTCAGACACTAAATATTGCTCATCAGGAATAACCAATCTATTGTGATGCCAACACGCACGGTGAGTGCTTCCCTTCCCAAGAATCCATATCTCACGAACAGAGCTTGTGTACACGAATGAAAGCTTGTACCCGATCCATCGAGAGTTTCTCTTATAAACCGTGGGGTTGCTAACGCGAGATTGAGACTCTCAGATTGTTCACGCTCTATTCATTCTATGAATACAACTTAGAGATGATGAGCAGGTTTGAGCGCTTGCCATGGCGAGAGCGTGTTGGAGGCCCATGACAGCGGCGACGAAGACGGAGAGCTTCTCATTGTGGCCGAAGAAGGGAGGCATGGGGCGGTCATGCTTCCAAGGCGGTGTGGGCATACACAAGAATCGCCAGTTGTAGTTGCCCACAACCACATCCTTCCATCGCCCTCCCTTCATCATCGCTAGTACCTGCTCGATCACACCAACCTCAAAGCTCGACTACCAGCGCTCTAGCCACGACAATCCGCTCTCACATTCCACATATCCGAGCACTGAAGCGGCAGGCACACGCTCCGGGCATTGAAACTGTCTTAGAGAGGAGGACCACTGCCAGGAGAAGTATCACCGCCAATGGAGGCAGGTACAGTAGCCAGCTCCACCGCGGGCGCTGGAATCCAGCGTCCAGGCCAGGAATAGAAAAGGAGGGCCGGGGTTGTCGCGTACCCAGAATTAGGACCTCCATCACCTGCAAGTGATGCGAGTGATGCTCAAATTGCTCAGTAGTGGGGCTGCGAGTTGGGATTGTGGATTGTGGATAGCTGAGGAGCCAGATGCTGAGATGGATTCAAGTGTCCGGGGTGGGGATGGATTCCCCGGGCTTTGGGAGTGGCGGTCCCGGATTTGTAATGTCGAGTGTGTCCAGGATGGATGGCGCTGTCGTGTTGCCGTATTTGTGGGATGATGAGCCCGGCGCACTGCAGGGCAGCTTGGCACCGAGAATCATTCGGCGTCTAAAAGTCAGAAGGTTAGTAAGATTCTCATCCTTGGGCAACAGTGCAATTCTTGTGCAACAGTGCAATTCTTGTGCAACAGTGCAGAAAGGCTAAAGCTAGAATGCCCGTACATCTTAAAGCAAGACTATTTGGCCGTTGTGCACATGTTGGGAATGAAGTTGAAATTCCCTTGATCCTTCTCCCTACGGCAAAAGCGACTCCAGCCTCCGGCCCGAGCCTCTTGACTGGGTTTCATGACCGGGTTTCAGGTATGTTGGGTGGGTTGGGCTGGGCCCATGCAGCAAACTTGTAACCCGGTCGACGTTCCCTGGACTATAGCTCGTCATAATTCCGAGTTTTACACTCTCTTCTCTCCCATTTGACGTTCCTATTATCTAATGCAAGAGTGCCTCGTGGCAACCCGTAGCTTGCGACCACCCTTTGGAGGCTTCTATGACCCTGCTCGTCAGCCCCCCACTTCGTTGGGTTTGCTTGCTCGATAGGCTCCGGTGCCCCCTTCGGCACGTTGGGTTTGCTTGCTTGATAGGCTCCGGTGCCCCCTCTGGCACGCCATACAAGCTTCCACTCGCCCGGCCTCGTGGGTCAGGTTGGGCATGCTCTTAGCCCCTAATGAAGATTGCCAACTTTCATCAAAACCGTTGTCTTCTACAGTACAATCAAATGAGAGCTCAATCAACATATTAACCCTTAAAGTCAAAAGCCCTCAAAACTTCCAAAGTATACCGTCGTCTTCTACAGTACAATCAAATGAGAGCTCAATCAACATATTAACCCTTAAAGTCAAAAGCCCTCAAAACTTCCAAAGTATAGTGAATAAGGGGTTAACTTGATCCCAAACGACCAGTTTTGGGCTCTTTTGGACATTAGAAGTTAAATAATAAAAATAAACGGATAATTATGATAGACTATGTAAGTTGCAGAATCTAAGGGAACCTAGATTTGGCAGTTTCTCAAGGAAACAAGGAAGGAATTTGAAAGACATCTTGAGTTGCCTTGTTGAGCCCAATTTGTGATACGAATCTAGTCAAATGGAATTGGAGAAAACTACAGTGGGCTTGTATTTACTTAACAGACTGGAATTAATTACTAGCTATAGATGTATGATAGAATGCATACCGGATTCATCCATTGTCAACCATTTCCACCTTTAAGATTATTCTTATGAAGAATAAGAAAAATATTAGTGCCATGGTTACCAGAGTACAGGGATCATGCCAAATTTGTTTCAGGAATCTTCTAATGATGAAAATTTACAGGTACAAAAATCAATCTATAAGTGCTTTTAAATTCCAAGAGAAGTACGTAGTTTAAAATTGAAAACACAGGTATATTCCTGTACTTTGGTAACCTTGACTTGTGCTGAAGTGAGGTTTCCGAATATTAGAATCTTGAATGGGGTTCAGGTAGCAACCAATTCCAAAAGTACTCTAACCATGATGAATAGTGTTAACTGAAAAAAAATTAAAAATAGAAAATTGCTATGACTCATCTGTAATTTGTGGGAGTCCAAAAATCATCCCCAAGCATGAAAATTACTTCCATTATTATCTTCATCACAGTCTAGGAAATCTGGGATTTGAGCCATTTTTTAGCACAGGTGCGAGAAGATGCACTCAAAGGCTTAACCCTTAAACGCCCAAGCAAGCCCGAGGGGCTTGATTCCAACAGAATCTTCCATGTAGCTCTCATTGTACTCAACTTTTCACTTATATTTTGATGTCAAACTCGTCACCATCTTATGATGCATTCAAAAAGTGAAATTTTACAATTCAAATCACAATTTGTATGTATGATTTTATGGTTTGAAAGGATTGTGGTAGGTAGGTTGGGGTTGTACATAACCTTGTAGGAGGTTGCAAGCTCATCATTGATTGGTCCATTCATGGTGCCCAAGTTCAAAAAGTGCACTATTCATGATGCCCAAGTCCAAAAGATGTTGTGATCCAATTTTGGGCTGCCCGTTTTAGACCCCATGGGCGTTTAAGGGTTAAAACATAGCATTGGTACCTAGAAATTTAACCCTCACGGGACCAAGAAAGCCCCATGGCCATGTGTGACTCCCACAAGATTCTATCTTCTTCGGCACTTCCTCAACTCTATATTACATAGGTGACATTCTTTCTCTTTTAATATGATGCATTCATAAAGTGAAATCTTACTTGTGTTTCAAAACAACTCAGACAGGTAAGATTGAGATTGCACATAAACTTACAAGACCAGCATTGATTGATTCATGGTGCACTATCCATCATGCCCAACTTAGAAAAGTACACTATTCATGATGCCCAAGTCCAAAAGATTCCACATGGGCTGCGTAGTGGGGACTAAAAGGACATACAAGGGTTCCAATTGGAGCACACAACTTGTCCACTTCATGCATGCTTACCCCATCACTTGTTTTTGGTGGGTACTCAAGTTCAAGACTTCACGCACCTTGAGCCTAGTAATGGATTTAAGATAATACTAGAACAATAATTAAAATAAAGGTCTCGGTTTCAAATTTAAATGTCTAAATCAAATAAGTCAACTGAGCGCACACATCTCATCCTATTGTCCTTCTTTTAGTTTTATGTGCTGACAGAAGGCAAAAGGATTTCGGATCTCATAGGTGATGCAAACATACCCGAAGATAAAAAAGTAGAGTACAAGGATAGACTTCCTGGAGCCCAAAAAAAAAAACTGAAAAGAAAGACCTTGCAACTCGCTCATTCATTGAACCTTTTGACATACTTTCAGAGAACATATACCAATTGATTTTACCAGGTAAGTAAGCAGCAATATGACCTACGACACTACACAAACCAAACTTGCAGTTCGTATAAATACATCTGGCATCAGTGACAGAACAAGAAACAAAAACTTGCCTCTAAAGGGAACTAACTAGTCATCAAGAGAATTCCCAAGAGAAAGAGAGCCTGCACCATAAAAGCAGTGCTCTTAGCGCCCCTTGCAAGCTAAAAGCCAGTTTGCAGTCAACTCGACTACGTTCACTACAAAATCGTGTATCACAAGCACCTCAAAACCTTCCTAGTTCGCTTTGTACTTCCTCGATGGTGCCTGCCGGAATATTCCAAGAAAGTCATCCATACCCTGGCACAGAAGTCATAAAAATCAGCTCACAAAAGAGAATGTTAATGATATTTCTCCGAAGACTCTTAAAAACAAAATTTGCAGAAGGTTGAGGATAAATTACCTTTGTGGAGATAAATAGAACGATGAAGAGAATAATCAAATATGAACCGACAGCAAGCGCCACGACGAAGTCAAATGTTACACTCGCTACCTGTAAATCATAAAGAGCTTCGTTTAAATTTGAATGAACTTGTAATAATAAACAAAAGCCAGAAACTGCAAGAGGTGAGAAGTGAACAAACCTGGTACACATTGAGTTGAGCCTTCGTCATTTCATAAAATACAAACGTGGAATCTAATGTGTCATGCTGTAAAGTTGCGTCTTTCGTGTGTTGCGCTAGTTCCTGAAAAGTCGAAGTTCATGATGAATGAGTTAGCACTCGTACACATTGATCACCGTACTACATGACCCTCAAGGGAGCTTGATCGATTGATGTGTAAAACTAATAGGTTTGAAAGCAGGGCTAAAGTGATGTACCTTGTGCAAAGCATTAATGATGGGGGCGTTCTTTCCAAGAAAGGGAGCAACTCGTGGTGTACGTCCCAACAAGTCCATCCATGAACGCACATAGGCCGGGTTGAGAGCCAGGTTAGATCCTGCTGCGAAAACCTCAACCTGCTGACCATAAATTCGTCTCTGTATTGCAAATGAAGCGAAACTTAGAAACTTGCTGCCAGGAATACACAAGGAGGCACTTGTAGCTGTAAAATAAAACCCTTGCAGAGACTTTTCAAGGCGGAATTACAGTCTAATCATCATCAGAGCATCATTCTGAAAAGCTACATCTAAACAAGCAATAACGGGATGCTAAATAACCTTGCGATGCACGCTATTCATATAATACCACTAATCATTGAAGCAGGAATTGGTCAGGGTTGTTACCGCTAAACTCTCTGCGACAAGCTTGATATTTCTCAATATGACAGTTTCATTAACAGTCTTCCTGCATTCATTGAAAACCAAAAGTTGGTGAACGTTAAGTAAGAAAACATAAACAAATAATAGGACAACTTTTTGGAGAAATAGTATTACACTATACCTAGTGTCGGCGATGCCTCCAGTTCGATCAAGGAACTCGGGAGCTTCTTCTAACTGCGATAAGGTTGCGGCAGTAATGCGTTGCCGGGAAAACTGCTCGTGCTCCCATGCTACCTGCAATAAGTTCTCCCAACATGTCAGACCAGCGATAAGCTGTGAGAAGATCACACATTCTCATTGTTGAGAATAGTCACAAACTACGCAACAAAAGAATTTGTATCAAACCTGAATGCTGCAGTAAAATCCAGAAACTAAACAAGACAAAACATACCCTGGAGTTGGAAATGTTGATCTTTTTATGCTTGAGTTCCACAGTCATGTCCAAACCCTCAGCCACACTTTCAATCTCCTGGAAGACAAAATCCGATCCGAAGAGGTGAGCTTCATTCGAACGACGTTATTTCTTACTCAAACTCTCAATACGTAAGAAACTGATAAGATTATTAATGCTACGTTTTGCTCTTGACTTTTCCAGCTTTGTTAACAAGAATCCCACATTCTAAGTGGTTGTGCTCCCAGTGGAAATTTTCTTGAAGAGTAAACGGTCATAGCAATACTGTGGTGACACTTTATCATAGTTAGAGTAGTCTGATATGAACTCAAAATGTATAAAGATATGCAAAGGATTGAGGGAGAAAACGAGAGAGTACATACAGAGAGTATCTGTTTGATGAATGCGTTTTCAGGAGGCTTCGACACATGCAACCACATGCGATCACTAGAGGAACCGAGGGAATTCAAACACAGAGCATATTCCATGCTTTCTCTCAATCGCTGATCAAAGTTCCGAAGCCACTGCATACCATCCAAAATCGAATCAGAAAGCAGTTTCTGAGCAACTATCCCGTCTCGTGTAGAACTTAACACGAAAGAAATACAATAGGAAACTCACATTATGTGTACCATTGTAGTTATATGGCCCACCAGACGTCAAACCAAAGAGTAAGTTATAGGGTCCTCTCGTGTTAGGGTTGGCATATAGCCGCGAAAACAAACGAGCCAACTCTAACAGCATAACAACTCCGCTTCCATTACTATCACTACCTACTGCTAATGCCTGCGAAACACCCAACCAGAATATTTAGTACCAGAATGAGCCTCATCAGAACAGTATTGAAACTATCCTGATGTTGAATGTTTGGTACCAGAATGGCATTGAAACTATCGTGGACTTACAGGAGCTGCTCCAAAGGTGTCGTAAGATGCCACAATAGCTATGGTTGGCAGCATCGAATTATCACCCTCAGCTCGCTGTCCTGGTAACCACCCCTGCAGGCCAAACCCAGATTATATTTATCTGAATCAGTTTCATACTGCAGAATTCAGAAACATACATACATGAACAGAATAGAAAGCCGCAAGGAGCCCCAGATGATAGTTATTAACCCCTAAAGTCAAAACTGAACACATTGTGGTCGGACTGCTTTGAAAAATTAGCTGTTTTTGCAAAAACTGAAACTTTTGACTCAATAAATCTCAAGATCCGTACGGTGAAATTTGATAAAAATTGGTGGGTAGACTAATTAGATAGTTATGAACAAAATCGTACGGTTGGATTTCTCGACATCAAATTCAAAAAAAATTGTTCACGAATTTCAGGAGGTGCACTGTAGGGCTTCTCCTTTAGATGTTGAGTGTGCGTACTTGGATGTTAGTGATTGTTGACGTCGATATCTTCTTGGCATCGGACGCCGATATCACCAACTTGTAACTGCAAAATCCATAGTAATCTATCAACTCCACTGCAGAAGCCTCTAGTTTCTAGCACTTGGAATTGATAAATGCAACCATCGTCGATATGTTTCCACGAGTATGTAAAGAAATTGAATACACATACCCTCCAGTTGTCGCTGTGGCAGGCCTACCCGCTGCATCATTGGCGGAAATTTCACGAAGAACGTCCTTCACGTTGTCATCCTCGTAGGCAAAATACACGGGATACTGTACAAAAGAATCCAGAGTCGCCCCCATTAATACAGACTTCAGTGTTTCTATCCCACATTACATATACCAGTTGATCAGTCAACACCGATTGTACAGGTGCAGCTAAACTGCACTGGCAATCAAGTGGTCAACAGTGACCCCAGAATGTTATGCACTTGTAAACCAGATTTCGAACACACGCCTTCTCCCCAGTAAATGCTCCATGATCTCTATTGCCATGATTGAAAGCTTCCTAGCTTTCACATTGCGACGAGAGTTCCTAAGCTCTCGAAAACAATCGCTTTGCAGCTTTATCGTAGATTTCCGAGAATTGAAGCAATAAACTGACTAAGTTCAAAACATCACAATGAACATCTGTAAAGCTATCTGCAGTGCTTAGAAACTTTCTAGCTTTCAAAACACTGGTGGAAAAGTGTGGTATTTCCTCCAGGCTCTCCACCAGTATTTCTACCAAGAACGTCCCATGATGGATATCCTGGGATGAATCATTGAGCTCGGTGAAAGTACCACACTTTTTCACTGGTGAAAGGAGACGAAAGCTCGTACTAACGATGATTGCCGAACTTTCAAAAAGACCCATCTTGCAGCTACATTGTGAATTTCTAGGAGGAAGCGATGGACTAATGTCACATGCTCAAGTTCGAAACATCACAATATACTGCAGTCGTCAGATAAGTGCAATCGGGATCCATGAAATAGTTTCGGGCACAAACCTGGAAAGTGTTGTGTACAAGGAATTGCTCAAGCTCAGCAAGGGCCTTTGCGATCTTTTCATCCGAATCGTCACCTTCACCGGATTCATTAGATCGTTGCGGGAGCAGAAGGAGAAGACCACCAAGCAAACCCTTGTTCTGCACAAACTCTGCAACGCAAAACCCAGAGGGAGAGGGAGGGTTTAGTGAGCGCCAAACCCTAATCGCCAAAAACCCTTACGAAATAAGCAGGTCGCGTACACTACCATTAAGCGTTGTGATATTGACTTTGAGCACGGGGAGGATGACGACGGCGCGCGAGAGATCAGCTCCGGGGACTTCAAGGCCAGAAGTGGCGTGGTGGTTGAGCGGGGCGCGGCGCGACCCCATCGGGGTTCCTCGGAGATCATACTGGATCATCCGGTACACATCCACCACGGCTGCCGCGTCCGCCACCACCATGCTCATGAGGAGCGTCACCAGTGCCACCACTGCCTGCCCCATCACGTGCTGCTGCCGGCGCCCACCCCTCATTGCGAAATCGCCGAAATCTCTTCCTCCCAGTGGTGGTGGCACTTCCTCAACGATCTCGCAACCCCTGCGATAGAACTATTCCCACATTAAACTCATGCTGGAAAGTGTGCGGCGAGTGGATCGATTGTGAGCAAATTTGAACTCTTTTTCGATCGGGGAAGCTTACCTGATGGCGCGAGCTTGGGTTTATGAAGTAGGGCGGAGGGAACCGGAGGGGCTCGAATGGAGGGAGGGGCAAAAATCAGAGCATCAGCCGAAGAAAGCTCGGGCCAGGCGCTCTAGATTTAGCCTCGGTTCTATTTTCCCTTTCGCGGCTCTAGCAGTTGTCAGATGAGTGGATGAACGTCTTCTGGCTACGTTCATCCTTCTGAGTTGTTCTGATACGACTCTGGTAGGGGGTATGTACCTTGGGCTTACATGAGCTGGAGAGGTGCACGTGACTGTTCTGACATAGGTAATAACGCCTCGACTTGAGGTAGGTTGTTGAATAAGGTACTTTTTCAAGGTTGGTGCTTTCAACACAATTTTAGATTTTTCAGTTTTTCTTTTAATTAGGTTTTTTTTTTTTCCTTTCTTTCTTTCGCATAGAAGTTTCTCGTACATATGGGCAATTGTGATTCTTAAAACAGTTGTGAGGTTCAGAGAGTGTATAATCACTGATCACTTTTATCTTGGTGAATTATGACACTAGTAGAAAATGGCAAAAAAGTGACGGCCGTAATGACTTGACCGGAATGACACAAAGTGTAAGTTTTAATTGTGCTTCTAATAACATCAAAGTAAATTATTATATTTCTCACTTTTCCTTAGTTTTTCTATTGATATATTAGAGTGTGGTATGCTTATTACAACCCAAAAAAATCTAAGAAAAAGTGAGAAACCTAATAATTTACTTTGATGTTATTAGAAGCACAATTAAAACTTACACTTTGTGTCATTTTGGTCAAATCATTACGGTCCTCACTTTTTTGCCATTTTCTACTAGTGTTACTCTATAAAGAGGGACGTTAACTCTTAAAAATCCAAACGTTTTTTGAACTTCCAAAACCAAAAACTAAAATAAATTTTCTACCACCTTGTTGCAATTGAGGAATGGTTAGATTTGTTATTCTCCTTACCTACTATCAATACTACCATGTGTAATTTTGACCGTGAGATCTGCACCATTTGTGAGATCGTAAGTTCGAGGTCGGTGCAAAAGGTTTTTTGGGCATTGCTTGTGTGACATTGTTTTCATGGTGCAGAGGAAAACTTGAAGATTGTAACGCCAAACAACTTGTTTTTTCAAGTAGGTAATCAAGTTGGGTATGCTCATGCAAAAAATACAAAGACTTCTTTTGCTTTTATGGCCTTCATGCAATTTATTTCTAAAATGGGTCTGAACAATAATATAGGAAAGCATGCATTATGTAAGATAAATTTAGTTCAAAGCAAAGTTGGACGGTGAGTAGGTGCTTATACAAGTTTGTGAATTTTGAAAAATTTTGACAAAAAAAAAAACTCAAAGTTACTAAATATTGTGAAGATTGAATCTGTAAGTTTTGGAGGCTACCCTTGTATATTGGAAGTCTTTTTGACCAGGGTCACATTTGAACTTGAGTAGTGATTTCTTTATAAATACATTTCAAAAAAGAAAGTTAAAAAAAGACTAAATTTAAATTGCCCATTTTAGACCTCAAACCTAAAATTTCTAGATGGAGGTTCTAGAATTGGAGGTTGGCTTTGCAGATTTTACCACATACATTTTGCAGTATACATAGGATCCGCTAAAAATCTTAGGCTAAAAAATTACTTCAAAGCCCTTCATCTAGGCTACCAAAAATAGCAAAAATCCATTTTGGTGGTCGTGGATCTTTGTGGTGTAAAGCATTGCTAGGAATTTGCAGCATACAAAATGGATGTCAAGAAATATCGATTACGCACTCACGGGAGGCCTAATGATGATGTAATTGTGCGAGCATACCTAAGTTATGTACATCGGCATAAGAAACTATAAGGAGAATTATACAGTTTTTTCAATTATGAGGGAATTTCAAACGAGTTCATTGAATTTTGCAAGCACAACAATCAAGGGGTAAGCCTCAAAAGCTCAACTCGGGTCACATCATGGCTTGTAACCGACACTTACCACTTACACGTCAACAATTATCTGTGAAAATTTCCATATGTATAAAGAGTATGGGAATCTCCAATCAAGTTGCCGCAAAAAACCATCTCTTAGTGCAAAACACAAGACAAAGAGGTTGTAGTTTGCTAAACAACACCACCATTGGACAATATCTGATTGTAAGAATGTCATATGGGTGGATGAATTTTCATTCAAAATTGGAAAACATTCCAAGGAAGTGAAGGTACGGAGAAAGCCACACGAAAAGTTTTAATTGGATTGTTTAGCACCGTCATTGTATTCCAAGCGTTTATAAGTACAAGTGATGGTTGGGGGTGCATTTACCGGTTTTCATAAATGTACCATCATTCTAATACCACCTCCACGAAAACGTAGGAACTTTGTGGACATGATAGTTCATGAATGCCGATTATTAATAAGTGAATTTTATTTTCTCCATGATCACCGTGAGACACTTATACCTATGGAAGATGGTGCTCCGGTGTACTCTAGCAAGGAAGCAAGTGAGTAGAGGCAAGCACATGGCATAAACTAGCTATTATAGCCAACAAACTTTCCCAACTAAACCCCATCAAAAACTTGTGGAAGGTCAGGAAAGGCACCATTTAGCAAGAGGTAGTGTCGAAAAACAAAGAAGGATTAGAAGTGCCCTTTAAAGGGCATGGGAAGAGGTGTCTTTAGAGATGGTTGAGAGTCTCCTTGCAAGCATGCCTCCCCGTATGAAGGCTGTGATCAATTTAGTATCACTAAGTAAGTCAGTAACTTAGGAAATTGCAATTTGAATATTTTTTGAAAATGTGGTAGCCATTTAAAGTTGAAAGTATGTTATGGATTCATATGATTTTGTTGCAGTAAATGAAAACTTCTGATTAGGCACTGTAAACTTTTTTGACACTATTGTAAATCAAAAATATAGAAACACATGTCAAACTTATGTAGGTTGAATGATAAATGATTGAATATATATACATATACATATATATATATATATATATGCATTTCAAAAGTAACATATTGGGGGCTCCTATGATGACTCTGTGATCAAGATATGAACTAAATAGGAAAAGTAAATAAAGGATGTATGTATATTCTTAAATCCCTCAGATTGAATCTTCAATAACCATAGTAACCAATTCACAAATATGAGAAATTCAGAACTTGATTGAATCTAGATTTCATATATGAGTCCAAATTTAGTTGAATATGATATGTTCTTTAAAAAAACAAGTTTGAAAGAATCTTCGTATAATCATGCGTAAAATCTAGCAAGTTTTAATACCTATTTAATCTAGTAAAGGGGAGGAGAAGGAAACGAGTGAATTTTTTTAATGTTAACCAAACAAAAATGTAAAAATCATAGGCTTCTTCAAGTAACGTAAGTAAGCATCAAATTTACTATCAAATATAGCCTTTTCAAACTATAATATCATGACCTACGAGTAGTTTGGAAGTATTTTGTATACGGGCTATATAATTGTTACTATTAGAAAGAAGAAAGTTCATCAATGGAACAAACTTCATGATACTCACATACTCATAAGAAAAATCTAATTTTCTTGTTTGGCTTCTTACTAACATCAAATGGGATACACTCTAACCCTTACTATCACACCTCAAGTGATACAACATGTATAATTTTTCACCTTTAAGTCCGATACTTGGATAGTGGCCACATATAGATGACACATGTGCCCTAATTTGGGATACATCTCAATGAAAGGTGAAGTTATGAAATGTGACGTAAAGGGTGTCTATTTTTTTTTAACAAGTGAAAGTGGATTTTAATGCAAAACTATGTTACAAGCCTCCACGGGCACCATGACCCAAGGCCACATAAAAGAGGTTCTAGTCAATGAAGGTTACTAGAAGGACTCAAAAACACCCAATTTGATTTTTGGGGAAAATTCGGATATTTGGAGGAACTCGAAGGTATCAAAGAATACTACTCCCTCTGTCTCTGAAAAACACCATAATTTGATTCAAACACTCGTCTCACAAAATATCCAAGATTTGATATTAATGAGTAATCTAAACCATCGAAACCATATCCAACAATATCAATGAATAATGTATATGACTAAAGAGAAAGTCCAACCTTTTTTTGACAAACCATGGTGTTTTTTAGGGATAGAGGAGAACATAATGCATGCACATTATGGATTGTAAGGTATGAAGATTTTGGTTGTTTTTGCTTCTGGGATTCCAATGGAGGCAATCTTCCCAATCTATCACATATGATGTTCCAACTCGATAGAAATGATGCATCAATTCTTGCAGTAAGATAATCTTGCATGATTCTTGGTTAGTGATAGCTCAAATGTCTGTAGAAAAAAGCTAAACATGCAAGGGATATGAGAGTAAGCACTTCAGCAGCAACATCGAGCGGGGGTAAGTTGCCAGAGCTGGTTGACGGCAATAGAAGCAGGGTCATCTTTCTTGGTTCGATCCTTCATGAGCACCACGAGAGTATTCTCCTTGACACGAGCTTCACCCTCCGGGCAAGGCTCAAGGGAGTCGCACTTCATGCACCGGAGCGCATGGAGCACAGTCTCGGGGGTGCCATTGTAAATGGTGTGGTAGTTCTTGCCTTTGTTGGGCGACTCGAACCAGATGATGCTGTCGTCCAGCTTGCGCGGATCGTAGTCCGCCAGCAACACCTGCTTGCCCTCCTCCGGCGCCACCCGCAACGCCTTCCCCGTTTCGTAGTGGATCAGGGAGAAGCCACCCTCGCGGTCGTTCGACCACGCCATCTTGTTATCTTTCAGCCACAGCTGACTTGTGTCTGTGGGGTCGGCCGACACTATGCATGTGCCGTAACCTACTGTTGACCGCACTGCTATGTTGTAGTTCCCGTTCGCCTTGCAGTGGATTCGGACTAGTTTTGCTGGTGTGCACCAGTGGCATGTGCATATGCCTTTGCAGTACTTGCATATCACCTTACACATTTTTTTGTCGATCGGGCCGCGCTACTCTTTCACATTTCACACCTGCAGCAGAGAATCAAGGATCAATCATACGAATTCGACCAATTCAATCGAATCAGATGAAGTCCACTGTGATAGAATCTTCATACTTAAACGATTATCAGTCGCTCAGAGTTTGGGTGTCGATTGAAGATTCAATCGCTGGGGAACGGGAGGTGTACCAGTTCTGTACGAGTTCGGTTCGAGGGTTCAATGATCGATGTCAGCCCGTTTGGGACGGCCCTGATTCTCGAGACATCGGGTGCCGAATCATGAGCCACATCGATCGAGGGGAGGAGCCAAGAATCTGCCAGGAGTTGAACAGACAGGCTATATTGTGGCGTGCGTCTCTTCAAACCGAATGGGTACTTGCTACACCCCTTAGCAGGCAAACGTTATTGAGAGTATGTGGAAGGTTGATCTCCTAGAGCGACTTCGGCCACTTGTCTGGTGGCGTGTGCAGGGCGTGTGACTGCCTGCTGCTCTTGTGCGAAGAAAGTGGACCACTTACTTGCGGTTTACACTGCGACACAACGACATATCATTGTTTTTCCAAGCTTGCACGCAAGCTTAGAATTACTGGATCAACGCCATGAGCACCACAAAATTCAGAAGCAATCCTTCAACCAGTTCATACATCTGACTCAATGGAGACTGACCGGCGCTTGTGGAATAAGTTGATGAAGGTGATCCTGATACTGCGAGTGAAGTCACAGTCATTGAATTTTCTGGACGCTCTAAGCGAAGTTGAGACAAGCATTAACCTCACAACTGATCGGAAGCTCCTACAAACGAGATGCAACTGAATTAGCTACTCGAATTCTGCAGTAGTTTCACTTCACAACTTTCATCACATCCCTACGGCTGGAATTTAATTCGCTGTGCCAATGCCTTTGAGAGGATCATCCCTTCCCGCTCGTGTAAAGTATGCGATTGAGGAAGTAGTCCTCGCCCGCTCGTGTAAAGTATGCGATTGAGGAAGTAGTCCTCGCTCGATGTACATATGCAATCTGCATAGCTCGATGGTACGCATTTAGAACACACAAGTAGCAACATCCCGTACTGATGTAAAGACTCCGTCCACTCAGATTACTTCTCGAGCTCCCTACCCTAATATGATAATCAAACTTACGACAATTGCAAGCTTCTTAGGTTCATGGAGCATTAGTTAGACTTCGGTGTCATCAATCAACCTGCTCGCTATACATATGCATTCGCTCGATAGATAGCTCGCTGCTACACACAAGTAGCAACATTCTATATTAATGTACAGACTCCGTGCACCCAGATTACTCGTCGAGCTCTCTGCCCTAAAATGATCGACCTGAGACAATTGCAAGCGAGCTCCACAGTTTCATTCTTTACCATCAAAACCGGAAACCGAGCACTTCATCATCCTTGGACAGAAGCTACAATATTCAAGCTTGCTTGAATATCGATCACTAACTGCTTGAGCTACTTGCAAATTATTCCAGGTCTCTTCCATGTACAGACGCAGTCCACCCAGATTACTCGACGAGCTCTCCGCTCGAAAATGACGATCGAACTTAAGACAATTGCAAGCCCCGTGAGTTCATTCAACATAAATTAGACTTCGGCAACATCCATCTCAGCAGAAACTGAGCACTTGAATTCAAGCTGCTACAGGAGAGTAGATAATATACAAGCTTGCTAGGATAACGATCGAGCTACTTGCAAATCATTCGAGGTCTTCTTCCATGTGGGTAGTAATAGTACAGTCGCTCTTGGGGTAAGCAACGCAAGTCAAGATGAACCCCTCAGCAACCTGACTTTCTTCCAAGAAGTTCTGCTCGGAGTTGTCGACAGTGCCAGACTCCACTTTGCCGGCGCACGAGGAGCAGGAGCCAGAGCGGCACGAGTACGGGAGCTCGATGCCGGCCTCTTCAGCAGCGTCGATGATGTAAGTGTCTTCGTCGCACTGGATGACGGTCTCCTCGCCCTCGGTGATGAGCGTGACATTGAAGGTGGCCATGCAGGTGACCCGTCCCTTGCTGCTGCTGCTGCTGCTGTGTAAGCCGAACGCCTTGGCGACGCCGGCTCTGGGACGAATACTGGCGGCGCTGCAGGTGCTACTGAAGGGGAGAAGAGTAGTTGTCATAGCGATGGTCGCCATAGCTGAGTGGGGGAGTGGCAATGGCGATGGTGCAAGAATTCGACGTTGATTGAAATGCTTGGTGAGCATGAGCAGTGCAAGCCTCTAATATGGGTGGCGTCTGGGTAAAGGTAGAGTGCATATGTAGCCTTGTGCCGTGAGCATGTGCTCGCACTCCCAGCGTGTGTCGCTTCGCATTCAAAATACTCCCCCGTGCTTTTCGATAATAAGCAGAATTCTAGTTCCAGTCGAGTCTAAGAAGATGGATGATAGCAGGCTTCCTAACTGCACTCGTTTCAGATTGCAAGGTTGTTGGGGTAGTGGCCAAGATGTGAGATAGATAGATAGAAACTCCGGTCCCTTTCTAAGGGGCCGGTGTGAATGAATTGTCCGTTCGTAATGCTAATATCCCGATGGCCACTGGACAAGGGGAAATTGGAACAATACTACTTCCCCCTCTCGAGGGTGGACACTATAACTACGCTAGTTTCTAGCCTAGTTACTAGTGCCTTGAGGATACTTGACTGGCCAAGATGTGCATAGTATGTAGGTGATAGAATCAAAGATTTATCAATCTTCAACAATGTGTTTTGGAAGTGAAATGCAGATGTTCATCAATAGTCAATCACCCTAAGATAGATAGATAGATAGAAACTCCGGTCCCTTTCTAAGGGGCCGGCGTGAATGACGTGTCCGTTCGTAATGCTAATATCCCGATGGCCACCGGACAAGGGGAAATTGGACCCCCCTAAGATGTACACTTTGAGATCATTAAACTTTGACATGAGAAGCATGGGTAAATACTTGTGCATCTCTAACTTCCACTTCCAAAGCTCATAACCAAACCAAGATTACGTCTAAATTTTATGATTCCAAATCTTCAAATTTCCTAAATATTTTGTAGAATTGATACCCTTGGCTCCAATATACTAACTTTGCCAATTTGGAATTTATGTGGTTACGAGCATGTAATCAACTCAGAGCATAAACACTTAAGCTACCGGAGGAGGACGGTGTTGATTGCCAATAGAAGGGATCATGTTAACTTTACTTGCAATATAGAAGTAGCCCCTTTCTACCTTCACTATAAATAATTGTCGACAATTTTGTGTTGATACAAGGGGTTGGGCTTAGTCTTGCAGAGGTGAGCTATGGGGACAAACGTGCATGACAAGTCATTACAAATTTCTCATCTATCCGCATCCATGTTTCTTCTCCTTGTTTGAATGCCTTACTTGTACCTCCTAAAGTCTAATTATCAGTTTTATGAATACAATTGCCACTCCTTTGTTGGCTTTTCCTTTATATATTTAATGACAATGATATATGTTGGGCAATGCTCAATTCATTGGGTAGTATTGAAAATAAGTTCTCCTCATCAAGATGTGCCCTTCTGGTAAGGTTCTTAATTCCACATTAACCTTAGCATTTTCCTTATACTTATATTCATATATACTTACAACACTTCAAAAAAATAAACGTTCCTGATTTTTGAAGTGGGATGTCTAGAAGATAAGAGCATGCCTATAAGTGAGTAGTCTCCTAGTAACATCAGATTTAGGGAATTTTACATTCATCAATATAAGTGTTATGTCCTGCGCACATAACCACCTTGTCAAGATAGGTCAAATAGTTACTCTATTCACATTCACACCAACCTCGAAACAGCTCCCAATTCTTCTTCCGTCTGGTTGTGAGGTCGGAATCTCCATACAATGAAATGAAGGCGTTCAAGAAGGTAATCAATAACTCGATTTGTTCACTCATTATGTATAAAATTCTCATCCTTCTCCGTAATTTCTGTCAGTGAGCTTATTTTCATTTTTTTCGTATAGTTCATGCAAATGACGGAGTAGAGCTCTCATCATGGAGTGAGGTACAGGAGTGTCCAATGCACTGACAAATCAATGATTTCGCTAAAAACCTTATTTCAGAGTGTGGCAGGCCACTAACGACGACGAAGACGAGGTAAAAGATTGTCAGACTGGAGATCGACAGGGCGAATCGAGTTTTATCTTTCCCTGCATCGTGAGTCTGACTGTCTCCCTCCTTCGAAAATTGCGAGTTCTGAGCTATGGCATCAGCGATGAGAAAATTGGTTCGCATTATTTTCTCTGGAAAACACGCGCACTGTTGAGGTGATTCCCGCAATAATTCGGCAGTCGAGCTTTTGGTTTCCGCTCTGGTCAAGCTTCTGGTCCCTCCCTCCCGGCCAGAAGCTCGTGGCGCAATTAAAAATGCTGAACGCGCTTGGATAACCGCCTCTTCCTCACTCGACAAAGAGCGCCCATTAAACTGCAAGAGCGTGCCCAGCTCACGCCATTACCCAAGCGACCAAATTTGACAACAACTAGAAGCCACCTAAATCCCAGAGCGTGCCCAACTCACGTCCCCCCTCGAAAAGTCAGAGTCCAAATCAGGCAGCAATTACTCCGATTCTTGTCTAACCCACAGAAAACAGGCACTAATCCGTTTTCTTAATCCGAATACACAGCGTTAAACTAGTCCACACATCGAACTCACAGTCGAAACTGGCAGATTAGTGCGCACACTAATCAGTGCCGAAAAGGTCTGAGATGATGATATAGAGGGGCCAATAGAGTAGCAGGGGTCGAAAAAGGACCAGGGCCTGAAAGCACGGGCGACACTGGAAACCATTCAAAAGCAGATGAGGCAGGCAGCAGGGGGTGGGGTCATCCAAAAAACAGGTGGCTGGGCAGTGACAATGAACCAGAGCCATTGATGATAAGCTAATGCATCATCCAGGCTTATACATAAAGCATACCAGGACTTCCAAGAGCCTCACCATCTCCGCAATCCTCCACACGCTCTCCACACCTTCTCCTCACTCCCCCTCACCTCCACCGTCAGCTAGCCATGGCCGCCGCAGCTTTGAGCACCAGCGCCATCGCCATGGTGTCGTCAGCGGCGATCTCCAGCCGCAAGCAGGTGGTGGCTCCGTCCAGAGTGTCCGTGGCCAAGGCCTTCGGATTGAAGAGCAGGAACATGGGACGCGTCACGTGCGCAGCTTACAATGTCACCCTAATTCACGAGGAGGAGGGCACCAGCGTCACCCTGGAGGTTCCCGAAGATGTCTTCATCCTGGACCACTTCGAGGAGGCAGGACACGACTTGCCCTACTCGTGCCGCTCCGGCTCGTGCTCTTCCTGCGCCGGTGTCATCAAGGAAGGCTCCGTCGACCAGTCCGATGGCACCTTCTTGGATGACGAGCAGTTGAACAACAACTTCGTCTTGACCTGCGTGGCCAAGCCCACCAGCGATGTCACCATCTTCACCCACCGCGAGGAGGACCTTATCTAGATGCAGCAGCAGAGTATCTTAGTGCAGCTTCCTGGTCGGTGACAATTTTTGCTACTCTGAATGTGAAACTTCTCGACTTCCTTGCGAGTCGCTTGTAAAGTAGAGACTTCTCCCGGAATATTCAATTCTTCGGTTCAATGCCCGGTTTTTTGTTCACATCACCGTCTCCCTTTCCTTTTCCACTGTATGTTACTTGCATTGCATTATCTAGTGGTTTCCGTGCGGTCAGATCCTCATTGATCACGCATTGCTATCCCTCATTGTTCTTAAGCAGTTTCGTGAGCATTACTATCCTGGAGTTGCAAGCGCATGCGAATGTGGGTAAAATTGAGTACAAACTCGTTGTTGAGTACATTTGTGAATGGCACTATTCCAGTGATTGTGGCACAGTTTGTTAAGGTCATTCTTGACCAGCAGGGTAGAGTTTAGTGAGGACGGTGGAAGTGCGAAGAGCTGAATTGGGGATGTCATTGAGGAAGTGGAGTTAGGCGTAGAGGACGGTGAAAGTGCATATGATGTGGGCAGGGCGTAGTGGTAGGCCAATGGGAAGTGAGGGAAGAGGATTTTGGGTAAGGTGAGAGTATCGGTAGCCTATCTTCCACTTGTCATGGAAGGGTGGAAAGTTCCTTATGGGCATTTAGAGAGCATTTGAAGGATGCCACCTGCCGCTGAAGGAATGTCTCGTTTCCAAGATGAGGTTGAGGTAGTTCTTTGCATATGTGCTGTACACTGTACTTCAAACAATGCTCGATAATGAGTCGGTTCTGTTGGAGTTATATTATTTGTGAATATAGCACTTTGTACTATCAACTTGTATGAGCCAAAATGACTTTTTGAGGGGTGCTTTACACTAAGGATCAAGAATCATGGTCAAGAAAATTGAATCATTTTCATGGTCATGACTCTTGGTCAAGGGCGGTGTTCATGAAAATGACTTATTGGAATTTTTACTCCTCAACATTCCAGCCTATTTTTAGCCAAAAAAACACATTTTCATGAAAAGTGTCATGTATGAAATTGAAGGTAAGTCATTTAGTTCTCAACTGTACAATCTTGTAGTAGATATATTGTAGGTCATGTGCGTTGAATTTTGAGGCATGAGGACCCATAGATTGCAAATTCATAATGTATTTGTACTCAAAAACGATTCCAAAACTTCATCATTTTCACTTTGAGGTGGAAGTGCTACCAATAAGGTAGAGGCACCTATAACCGACCACTTAAGGATTTTAGCATATGATATTAAGGTATATATTTTTTTTAGAATTTTTCAGGTGTGCAAACATAAGGTTCTTGTTGAATGCAAAAAGTTTCGTGATTTTATTTGCATTATTCAAATAGTTATAATTATTTAAAGTGAAAAGTTGCTTGGAACCTAAAGTTGATCACATGCTCAAATATACAAACGAGGTACATTTGTTCTTTCAAAATCTAGGAATTGGGCTTGATTGGTTATGGGTCCCCGGTCGGGAATGGGTCCCTTTACCTTATACCTATTGCAATGGGATAATCAAGAACTAAAGAGATGTTCACCTTCATTTTAATAATACCTTTGTCAAAAAATTAATTCATCAAAAAATAATTTCTTGGCTCAAATAATAGCCTTGCAATGGTGAAAATTGCCTCGAAATCTTCAAAGGAAAAAAAGGATCAAAACTAGACCCTTTGCACTAAAATGCATGCCATGTCTTCCTCACAACTTGGATGAATTTAAGGTTTCTACCACTATAAATAGACTCAAATTAGAGTCCAACTCAAGGAATGAAATTGAAATCCAATTGGTATGAAGGAGAAAAAACTTCTCAAAAACTATGTAAGTTATTGAATTTTTCAGTATGGAAACATCATTGAAAATCTAATACTTTAAATATTTAAATAAAAAATCTTCAAACTATTAGTTGTTGGAGTTCATTTTAAAATCATACTTATGCAATAAAAATCATGAAGAACTAGATTAAGTTCACATAATTGGCTTGCAATGATAAAACATGCCCCATGTGAAAATTCAAAATAAGAGTTGCCTTCACTAAAATGCTTGCCATAAATTCATATTTTCCTGTATGGATTTGCATTTTTACCACACAAACTTGATTTGAGACCCAACCCAAGTGATTTTTATCCAAAATGGATTTCAGATGAAGAAGTTATGGCTTTTCAAAGTTGTAGCCTTCAATCCAGAATGTCGGTTTGCTATATTTGGCATGTTTAGGGTTTAAGTGACTTGGTCGGTTTTTGTAATGTAAAGTGCATTTGGACCGGGAGAAGCTTATATTATCAGTCACATGTCAAAAATATACTCCTCTCATGAATGCATTAGATCACGTGGGTGGAAGACAACGAGCGGTGGTGCTATCTCAAGAGGAATTCCTTTCGCAAGACAACTATGTGTATGCCCACCCCAATTTCCCCCTTGCACTTCAAGTAGCTACTTTGAATACAATGAAGAATGTAGTGCTAAGGGTGAGTATTATTTGTAAAGGTTTCACAAGACATTGTGGAGAGCGCTGTCGTGGTTAACGAATCGGGCCTATGTCTTACACCATTGCATTGCGTGTGCGATTGTTTGAATTCTAGCACAACGAGATAGTTAAGGATTGGCTCTCACCTTCTCAATGTAAGAGCTATTAGTGCAAGCCTTGAAAGTGAAAGCCTTGATTTGGTCATGCTGGAGATATTAGATGTTAGCACACTTCCTGTTATCCCTATGACTAACTCCCAAAACTCAGCTCTTTGCACTCAAATCTATCTACTTTTCACTAATAGCTCTCAAATGTACATTTTTATTTTGTCAAGGCTTCTACCACATGAATTAGACTCAAATTGGGACCTGTCCCAAACAACAAAGCCAAAATTCAACGGTAGACGAAGGAGATTTAGCTCCTCAAAAATCATCCATTTTTTCACTTTTTTCATTGTAGAACATCATTGCAAATCCAATACCAAAGTTATTTGGATCAAAAAAAAATTCAACTAGAATTTGTTAGCCTTCATATTAAGATCATGTCTCTATACAACAAAATTCATGAAACATCTTATTGGTTTCCCATAATTGCCTTACAATGGTAAACCATGCCCATGTTTGAAAACTCAAAAACAAGAGTTGCTTTCACTAAAATGCATGCCATTTATTCATACTTCATTGTATGGCTCTCCAATTCTTACCTTGAAAACTAGACTTGATTTGTGACCCAAACTTCATGATTTCATCCAAAACAGACTTTGGTGGACATAGTTATGGCTCGACAAAGTTTCTTCCCTTCATCCATAATGTTATTTTTGACATTTGGCACGTATAGGGGTTCAAATTGAAATACTTAACCAACCACTAGCCTTCTTCACCTTAATGTAAACTGGCCCTAAGTATGGTATATTGAATTAGAAGATGGTTTGCATGTTACTTAAGAGTCAACGATGATGTATATCTTCTACTGTTGCTATCAATTAGCAAGTTTAATGCATCAATCCTCTTACTTAAGAGCACTAACTCAACCACAATTGAGTATGTCTATTCTTTCTTAAGTGGATATTAAGAAATTTTATTTATGTAAGAGAATTGAGATTTTGTTTTTGAATACATCGTACATGAAGCTATTGAAATGCCGAATTAAGTGTTGGAAGTTTTGAATTGTTAATCAATGGTGATCTTAGGTGATCTTGCATCGGAAAAATAGTAGATAATAAATCAATTGAAGTGATTGAGGTTTTAGATTGAAGTATGTATGTTACAAGTCATTCTATTCTTTGTGCTCTGCAACTATCGCTTCATTGGGGTTCATGTGTTCAAAAGTGCACACTAAGTAAAAGTATGCTGAAATTTTATCAAGATTGAGGACACGGGTGCATACTCAACCATACCAAGATAGAGGACACGAGTACATACTCAACCAGAGCTCCAACAACTCCCTTAAAGATTTACCAAACAACCCTCCAAAAGCTCAATAGTTCCTCTTGATCATAGATCAAAGGAGAGTTGATACCTTGCACTCACCAATATTTTCAAGCACCGCCTACATCCTACTGGTATTGATGATTCAATATCTAGCCCACCTAATTTTAAGAATCTTTTAATATATATTGGCAAGCAAACCATCTTAGAGACACAATTCAACGGAAAGTCATGGATTTATTTCACATTCATCTCCCTTTTTTGTATGTGTCCGGAGGACACGGGAAAATACTAGTGCATTTATATTTACGCAAGATTCAACATGTTTTATTAGATAACCATACTAAGTGCCTTGGTACAAATTCCTACAATAGGTGTACTAGTACAAATCACTACAATAGTTATAGATAACTACAATAGAAGCTTAAAGAACATCTATTGTAGTTACCACACAAATTGTTTTTTAATAGATTGCCAAATTGTTTGGTAACAGATTGCAAAATTGTTCTGTAACAAACCACAAAAATTGTTTTGTGACAAACCACAGAATTGTTATGGTTTATAAAGTATAAACTTATGGCAAACTAAAATGATTGTTATAATTTATTTCTGTTTTTATGTATTCATTATTCATTCTTTAAGCTTGCAAATGTAGTACATGCTAAAACATGTTAAGGAATGATGATCAACAAATGGACGTTCCTACCTGAATCGCACTTTCATTCAAGTCACAGAATGATATAAAAATTTGAAATATCAACTTTAAAAAAAAAAACACAGGCAATTTCACATACCTTTAGTTCAGTGACCTCTACCCTTCTATACTCTAATCCCATGCTGCAACCAGTTTCAAAACTTGCACAATGATGTAGTGGTTGCAAGCTACACTCTCACGAACTCTTTAAAATATGAGTTCCAAATCTCAAGACCTGACAAGGTTAACAGCTGATTTTATATGTCTAGCAGCAAGCAAGCTTGTTTAAGCAAGTTTAACAACAAGCTTCGGGACCGGAGCCGCTGACTTCGCACGAAGTATCAAGAACACTCCCCTGCCATTACATCGAGCACATAGTTAGGCCTCTGAAAATTAAGAAAACGAATCGGAAGCGGTGAATGAAGCCTTCAATTTTTGATGTAAGCAATGGATTTAATCAGCAACTAGTACATAAACAGGGTCAGTGAAGGATTGACATCTTCTAACTACAGCAAACACATATTATCACTCTTTGAATCTCAGATTACTGTACAATTTCAATGCCAGAGTGGAAATTCCATTCTAGCATTTTAGGTGGAGGGTGATGAATTTTCAAGCTCGTACCAGCAGACGGCAGCCAGATTGTGGAAAAGCACTCGTAGCTGAATAGGCAGGTACTTGTAGTTTATCAACCCGACCAATGGCCAGAACTGCATCAATCAAACCCCCGGGATCAGTTACGTTCAACCGGTAATGAGTTTTAGGTGATGGGACTTTTTCAATAGGGGCAAGATCGATACCCTCCAAGCATTAAGCTGCACCGACGGAAAATGTGATTTAAGCTGACTCTTCACGGAGCTCCATGGTCGCCCTGCAACACGATCACTTAGAAACCCATCACGATGAAAAGACGCACAATGGGAGAAGAGATCAATCAAGATATGGCAATGTACCTTCGACCACCATGCCCAGGTAGGTAAGAAAGAGGAAGTTGTTCCATGGACCAGATGTCAACTGCTCCACAATTACCTGCACTTCTTCCACAGTTGATAAGCATCAGAGGGCAATTTCTAATGAAGAGATCGGTGGTGTGAGAAAATGCTGACCTTGCTGGCTATGGTCTTGGTATCCCTCGCTGCGGGGAAAAGCTTCTCCATCAACTTGTGGAAGTAATGTCCGAACGGTCCTGAGTAACAGAATCCGTAAAGCTGCACACCCGGAAAAGAAAACACATCAAAACCTCATATTATGATCTAACAACATCGTACCGACGCCCTCAAATGCTCACCATGAGGAGAACAGAACGTCTCAATTGCAGCTTCTTAGCTCCAGCCAGCTTCTGAGCGACCACATCGGCGCTTCCGGCAAGCACTCCGGCTGTTATAGCCTGCACTTGCAACCACAAGGTGTTAACTCCCAACTTCTGCTCATCAAAATGCCAAATGAATATGCACACCAATCACACCAGAGTGTCACGCATAGACCTCTTTGTATGAGTACCCTCAACGCCTACCATGTCTGGTGTCTACTGACTAGGTCGGAACTGGTACTATTCATTGGTGTCATCTGTTAGTGTTATGTACTGTGTCTTTGAACATCCAAAGCTCTCGGTCTTTATTCACACCAATCCCAGAAAGAGCATGAAGTTGTTCTTCTTCTCACAATACACTAACCCTGATTGACGTGCGGAGGCTATACTCAAGTCCCGTTACCCCCATCGCAAAGTAATCAGAGGTCGACTCTCAAACTACAATCAGATTACAAGTTCGCTTCATTCCACCACAATTTGCAACACTCGATCTTGACAACGGCGATCCACCTTTACGATGTTTTAAAAGATCGATCGATCTTTAAAACCCTGCCAAATTGCGCGACTGCCCTAGAAGAGATCAATAAACCCCTGTTGAGGAGGATCGGCTTACTTACTTTGGTCCGCAAAGGGTGACGCTGCAATTGGGACAAGTATTGACCCCACAAAGCCTTCACCTCGTCCGCCATAGCTCACCGCAATAGATGAAAACAAACAACAAGAAAAAGAGACCTTTCACTCACTTTCTACAAAAGAGAATGAAGAGTCTCTATTTCGCTTTTCTAATGAGGAAGAAGAGGCAAATGTTCTTTCAAACCAACCCGGCAGAATCGAATATCAATGCTCATGGCATGTAGGGCTAGTAAAATATTCTTTGCTGAAGAAAGTCGTACAATCAACAGTGGGTTCGCAGTCAGCCAATGCTGCAATGTGCCTCCCGGGAAAGGAGCTTCCCTTGAAAAGTGCAACCATTTTTGGTGATTTGGCACTCGCTTCTTCCTGTTTTTTCGACGATTTCGTTTTCTTCGAATCATCGATCGTGTTGTTACGGATCTGCTTCGGGAGCTTGGGGATCCCTGGCGATGGCGTTGACCGCCGGTGATTGACGACCATTTTGGCAAAACTTGAATTTGGGATGTAAGGTGCTTGATCTTGAGGGATGGTTTAGCTTGAAATTGAATCATTTGTTAAGGTCAAGTATTTTATATTGAAGCGCCATTGTTGACCGGATTGTAAATGATTCAAAGTTGGGTCATCTTTTGAGACTAAGGGCCGATTTACACCTAGGGGCCGGGCCAAGTTTTCTTGGGGCCAATTGCTTTAAATTTCAGCCCGTTTTTGGGTTGGGGCCGGCCTCAAGTCCTCATTATAATATGATTAGAATGGGGGCCGATTTTCCCATATGTAATGGCCTTCGGGCCAAGAAGCCAGGACAATTCAATAAAGTCCAAAAAAAATCAGCACTTCTCAAAAAACGGACGGATTTGATTTGGTGAAAAAAAAAAGTTTTTAAAAAAAAAAGGTTTTTTTAGACAAATCTGACATTGGCCCTGAGGCCAAGAATTGGCCTTCCATTCTTGGTGCACCCAATTCACCGAGCTCGGGCCATGTCAGAACTTGCATTTCTTGATTAAAAAAATTCTGACACCAAATTGGCCCGGCCTCTAGGTGTAAGGGGGTTGGGCCTAATTTTTGCCTTTCGGCCAATCACAAGTGAGGATTTCAGCCCTCAAACGGGCTGAATTGGCCCGTCCCCTAGGTGTAAATCGGCCCTAAGTACTTGATGTTGTTGACCCAAATATAAGTTAGGTTATCTTTTGGACCCGAGTGCTTTATATTGTTGAACCAAATATTAATTACGCAATATTTATCAGAAATTTAGCCCAAGTAAGTTCATAACATATTATATGAATTGTTGGACCAAATTTAATAAATGGAATAAGTCCAAATTCTTGAATTGAGTCTTAAAGTAATTTGACTCACTTTTATGACGTGCATTTAAATTTTCTTAAGCCAAAAATATACAAAGTGTGATAAACATTGCATATTGAGTTCACTCTAATATAAGGCCTATGATTTTATTGAAGGTTAAATAAAGGTTTGGAGGAATTTGATTGACTTTAAACGCAAGTGAATATTGGGTCCTCATCTTTTGAAGTCCTTTTTGGGATAATTGAAGTAGTAGCATAAAAAATATGGGCCATGTGATGGCACGAAAATACTCAAGAGAAGTTTTAACCTAGAACTCATGAAGCCTAGGAAATCACTACAAGTGCTCAGAATGTGCAATTTTGTACAGTTGCTGGAACACAACGCGGATGAAAGTCTTCAAAGACAATGGGCAATAGGCTCCAACAAATACTTCACTTGCAATTGATAAGCTTTAGAGGTTCTACTTCAACAAAGACGGCTACACCTACAACATATAGCTGTCCAAGCAAGCACATGCTAAATAGTTGCATGTGCCTACAAAAGCTCATCTTGATCAAAAACATCAATAGACAAGTGAAGAGAAAAACCAAGTCATGTACTTGATATAAGAAAGGCTCGCAAAATTATGGTCGTATGGTTGTAGGGAAAGAAATGGTTGATCTTGTATGATGCATGAAATGTATGATGCATTATGAGCTCTCCTAGGGCTCCATAATCTAGCGCTCCTTTAAGGCATAGGCACTCTTAACCCCTAAACGACCATGGTGTTTTGAGAGCTCCAAACTCCAAAACTGCGATTTCATACCATCTTGTAAACTTTGGAGTATGAAAATTTTTTCACAACTTTTTGAAACTTTTAACCGTAGGATCTTAAAGATAACTACCATCGGAGGTCGTGTTTAAAATTTCAACCGTTGGATCTTTGCCATTTGTAAGATCGCAACATTCAAAGTTTATGCAAACTTTTTTTGAGCAGACATAGTCTACTTTGTGCAAAGGATAACGTAATACCTCAAACATCTTGCTTATATTTTTTTCCATGTAGATAACTAAGTTGAGCATTACCATGCAAAATTTTAGACACTCATTTGGCTTTTTGAACCTTCATGCAATTTATTTACTAGAAGAAGGTAGAAATCAAGAATTCAGTAAAACATGCACCACATTTTTCGTATTTGGTTTAGGGGAAAAATGAATGGTGAGTAGGTGCCTTCATGAGTTTGTGAATTATGAGAAAAAAGAAATTCAAGAAATTCTTAAATCTCAAATTTTAGCAAATTTTGAAAAAAAAAATTGTAATATTACAGAAACTTTGGATCTAGTTCTTGTAATTTTTTGAAGGGTGCCCTTGTAGAATTGGTAAAAGTTTTGACTTGAGTCACTTGGACACCTAAGTACGAAATCAGTCAAGAATAGATTTCATCTTTTAAATCTAAATAAAAAGTTAAAGATAAAAAGTTTTTTTCTGCCCGCCCCAAAGCTGAAAACGAAAATTTGCGTTTAAAAACTCCAAAAGTGGAGTTTGATTTTGCAATTTTTCCCACATACACCTTGTAGTATAGGGAACATCCAATAAAAATCTTAGGCAAAAATATTAATTCTAACCCCTTCATCTAGGCTGCCCGAAATAGCAAAACAACCAAATCGGAGACCTTGGTCGTTTAGGGTTTAAGCTCCAAGGAACTACAACAAAGAAATCCCAAATAAGGAGGATCTCTGCAAAATTTAGTTCATAATGATACAATGCTCTTTTCATGATAACCACATTCTGCCAAAAGGTCCAGCTCCCATCCTATGAAAGAAACAAGCATGAGTCTCCACCAGATTTGACCAAAGATTTTTTTTTTTTTTTTTTAGTTTTGAATTTTGAATTTGTGTTTTTAGAGGTAGTTGCTTAACTTTGACTTCAAACTTTTATATCTTTAATCATATCCTTTTTCATTTCTTTCCGAACTATCATAACATGGGAAAATGGCCCTCATTCTTAACTTCAACTGCTAATCCAAGACTTTTTCTTCACACTACATCTAAAGATAAACTCTCTCAAGAGACTCCTAAAAATATGCATTCGAGTATTTTACGAAACGGTCCAACTTGAAGCTAATTTTGCCAGTGAAGAAAATTGAACGATCTCATTTGGGTACGCTTCTGAAGGATCTTCAGCCCACTTGTAAATAAAACTTTCGGAGTATGAACAAACAAAAACAGATCAAAACGCCTTCTAATCAAACTGAGACTCTTGATAACATTCGCATACAATATCCGAATCACACAAATCACACATTCTTTGGTGCCTTGGAATCTTGTTGCTCTACTCTACAAGAATATGTTAAGCTTAATAGGACATAGGCGCATTACCAAATGTCACCATTTCAGGTTCCCCTACCTTAGGACTAAAGCTCCTGCCCCTGCTTGGTGCCAGCAGCAGTAACTTCCGAGATAAGTTGGAGCACGCATCCCCTGGAAACGAGTATGTGATTTTAATCAGAAAAATTTAGTAATTCGACAGTACATGCAGTGAACTCATAACTTATTGAAGTAAAGAAAATCTCACCAATTGTCGAGAATCATTCGCAGCTGAACACGAAGGTGAACCCAATTCACAGGCCAGAACTGCATCACAAACCAGCATCACTGACACGTCAAAACTTACTGACTCGGATACCTTCTTTACCAGTTTCATGTACAGCATGTACAAGAAGTGCTCAACGACATTCATTAATGCAGTGCACAAAGCCTTCAAAGCAAGGTAGAGGTACCTACAATGGTGCTTTTTGCTACTGTACCTATCTCTTGTTATTGGATTCGTAGGCAAATGCAAGAGAATTCCAACACATAAGACATTGTGCTTTCGATATTGTATGCAACACTTCGCTAAGAGTCAGAATTCCATTTGAAGTTCTCATCTACGGAAGGAGAAGCTGTTCCGAAACTATCATGTAGTACAGAGCTAGAAAAAAATCAAGTAAGCCACCACTTTAGACGTCTCTACCATATCACAAAAGTATAAGAGGCAAAGGAGCTCAGTGGGAGTGGGAGCTCACCTCCGAAACACCAGAAGGTAATGAAGAGTCTGGATCGCAAGCCATTTCAGGAGTTTACGTGGTCACCAGTAATCTTGACATGAGCAAACGCCATCCTTAAAGTGATGAAACCGATTCATGTCTCTAACAACGATCTCCCTTCTTGTCACCTTAGATATGAACTTCGTTGCAGTATGGCAATCCATACACACCCGAAGGTTCTTGAAAATGCGAACAGGCTCATCAACAGGAGTATGAATGAGTCCATAAGCAATGGCAAGCTTCTCACTATGAGAACACAGAGAAGCCTCTTTGTCCTTCTCGTCAATATCATGCAACACAAGGCGAGTATCCGGAACGTAGCCTTCAGCCTTAATACTCTCAGTCAACCTCGTCAACTCAGCATATATCACCTCTGATTCCAAGTGGGAAGTATCCCCTGCAACAAATTCATGTACTTCATCATCAACGTGAATCCAACTCCGACCCGGCTCCTTTCGAACACCTCGCTCTTGCATCATGGTGCGCAATAGTGAGACTTCCTGCACTTTTCCAGCAGAGGCATACAAATTCGAAAGCATCACAAAGGTTGACGCATCCTCAGGCTCCAGCTTAATCCGCTCTTTTGCTGCAAGCTCACCGATCTCTACATTTCCATACGAATTGCACGCGCCAAGCAAAGCTCCCCATGTTGCTGCATTCGGCTTCACTGGCATGGAATCAATGAAATCCTTGGCCTCCTCTAAGTGGCCAGCTCGCGCCAGAAGATCCACCATGCAGGTATAATGCACTACGGTGGGTTCGATATCCATGGAGGTGAAAATAGCACGCCCTTCGTCAACGAGCCCTGCGTGACTACAAGCTGATAAGAGTGCAACATATGTAGCTCCATCAGACTTTACATCCATGTGTTTGAAGAGGTTGAGAGCCTCGGACCCGCACCCGTGTTGTGCAAGTCCACCGATCATCACATTCCATGTGATCAAGTCTCGTTCTTCCATGGCGTAGAAAGCGGCACGAGCTTCTTCGATGCTTCCACTTTTGGCGTACATGTGAACGAGGGCGCTACCGACGCGAATGTCGGAGTCGAGTCCGCTGTTGTGGGCATGGTAGTGGATATCTCTCACCCATTCCAACGCTCCAGCACTTGCAGATGGGTTAAGTATGCTCGTGTACGTGATGGCATTCGGTTTAGCTGAGGTTTGTATCATTTGAAGAAAGAGTTGATAAGCTTCAAGTCCATGTCCGTTTTCGGCATATGCTCCAATCATCGTAGTCCATGTGACGACATCGTGATGCTCCATCCTGTCAAACACTGAACGAGCTTCGGAGATGTTGTTACTCTTTGCGTACACGTGAACGAGTGCACTCCCCACGCGCAAATCTGTCTCCAGTCCTGCTTCGATGATATGTTGGTGAATCTCTTTCACAAATCGGGTGGCAGATTCCTTTAAAAGGCTCAAGTATGTGACTACATTCGGTTTCACGCCTTCTTGTATCATCTGAAGAAAGAGGGGGTAGGCCTCCCCGTCACGAGACGCTCCGATCATCACATTCCATGTAATGATATTTCGTTTCTTCATTCTGTTGAAAACTGACCGAGCAGCGTCCGTATTGCCAGTCTTCGCGTAGCCTTGAATAAGCACATTCCCTAGCTCTGACTCAAGTCCTGCTTTTTGGAGATGGCTGTGAACATTCTTTAGTTCGTCGGAAGCTCCTGCACTTGCACATGCATTGAGAATGCATGTGTACGTGATTGAATCCGGTTTGCAGCCTGAAAGGAGCATCTGCTGAAAGAGTTGATAGGCTTCGACTGCTTCACATGCTCCGATCATTACATTCCATGTGATGACATCCCGATTCGTCATTCTGTCGAAGACTTGTCGAGCTTCATGTACACTGCCACTCTTCGCGTACATGTGGACAAGGGCGTTTCCCAACTGAAGATCTGACGCTAATCCTGCTTGCATGATATCTTTGTGAACCTCTCGAACCCAATCTAGGGCCTCGAAACTTGCAGATGCGTTGAGGATGCTTGTATAGGTGATTGCATCTGGTGTGAGACCCTCCTGTTTCATTTCCTGCAAGAGTTCATACGCTTCTTTGCCATAGCCACTTTGTGCATATGCTCCAATCATCACGTTCCAGGTAATCACATTCCGACTGGCTAAGTTCTTGAACACTTTCCTTGCTTCTTTTAATCTCCCACATTTCGCGTACATTCTCAGAAGCGCAGTCCCCACTCGCACATCTGATTCAAACCCCCGGGCTCTTATACTCTTATGAATCTCCTTGCCAAGTTTTAGAGCAGTTGGGGTGGTACACGCCTTGAGGATGTTGAGATAGGTGATCTCATTTGGCTCGAGACGCATTTGGTTGTAAAGCTTGATTGCTCCTTGAGGTCGGTAGCCTCCGATCATGATATTCCAACTGATGATTTCCTTGTTCTCAAGCTTATCAAACACTCGCCGTGCCTCCTGTAGCTCCCCACATCGAAGATACACCATTAATAGGTTGTTTGCTATTTGTGTGTTTTGCTCCATTCCGCTCTCGATGATGCATTCGTGTACTTGCTTGGCTGCTACTACGTCTTTATGCTTCAAGCATCGCCGCAAAAGCACGACGAAGGCTTGTGAGTCTATTGCAGTGCCTTGCTTAAGTTGGGACTTTAAGAGAGCTACTGCTTCACTTATACGTTTGAAGCTTCGCATATGGAGCTTGACATTGCTAGTGTCTCTTCTCCCAACGTTGCCCTTCGGTAACCTGTACCATCGATACATTCTTCATCGAAACGTCATGCATAGTACAATCACTTAGATGCGCGTTACCTCTTCAGCAAGTCCTCACACCTATATAACACAATGATCATATACTGTCCAAACGAAATCCAAGCTCCAAGTTGCACCTAGGATTATGAATCGTGAAGTAGGATAATGAATCAAGGACTTTATATCTAACAACGAGCATTATTTGCACCTACTTCCACAGAGGGAGGAGGGGCAATTACCTATTAGCTTGCGCAGTCTCTTGAGGTTCATTGGTGTGATAACGAACACGAGATTGCAAAAGAAAGTCCTGATTTGCAAATGTAAGCATCGATGGCGCAGTATACCGGCCATCTACTTTTGGTTTACAATCAGGTGATTTGAAATTCATCTGCAGGCGCCACAACTTATAATCAAAACCTAGCACGGAACACAAGAATCATACAATTAGCCTTGGGTTGATTAAGTTCGTGATCTTCCAGTGCTGCCAAACTTTGTAAAATCAAGGAAGGTTCTCCGCATCTTACTAGAGAAAAGTTCAGTGGTACCTTGTCCCACCACTTCGAAGGATCCACATCATTCTCCTTCCAAACGTGTGGTTTAACTGGAGCACATGACATGCATGTCAGTCACATCTTTTTTGGAGTGTCACATTACCCCACTTCTTTCAAGAGCCTCTGATGCTCACCTGAAGGATTGATTATCGGGGGAGATGATGATGAACACCTGAACGAGATTGACAATAACGTAGGAACCTTGAAGAGTCCGATCGTACAAGCATCCTGTATATACACATCAGCGATAAACAGTTTGATACTCGTCAATAAGGAATCAAGTCAACCAAGATCAAGTCCAGAGAACATGTACGCTGTTTATCAGAAAATGCCGACATTTGCTCATTTACCTGCGCACGAGCTCCACACACCAAGAAGTTACTCCTTTGTTGCCCACGACACAATAGAAGGTGCACGAATGCAGACATTGTGTGGAGAGTTGAATAATATGATTCTCTTCAAGTCTTCAGCTCCCTTTAAATTCTCTATCTGTTGAATGTAGCTCCTTCTTCATATGTATGCGGATGCCAATCTGCTCCCTTTTGATTGAGTCGGTTCTTTTCTTCAAATTGCTGAACCTTGAAGTAGCATGCATGATTGCAAAGTTCCTTCTTCTGTCATAGCTTCCAATGTATGCAGCTCACAAAACTCCACTTCAGTATCGTGTATATATGAACGCTCCTCGCCCTTTCAATTTTATCTGTTGTGAACCTTCAACCCACATTGCTTATCTTCAGTTTGAATTTAAAAAAAAGAAAACCTGCATACTAACGAAGTAGGCAGCCCCAAAAATCACGTTCCATCAATCGTGGAGCTTGTATAACAATCATCTGCTCTTCTCAAACTGGGTCTCGTTCCTTGTCTCTAATCTGCTCCACTTAAACACTGAACTTGACAACCTCATAAATTTGTGAAGAGCCACCCCACGATCCTCTACATCAAGGACTGCAGCTTCAATGCTAAGCAGGGTACCATATTGCTAGTGAAGCAATCCTTTCAACTGTGCCTGTCCTTGTTAAACCCTAAAACTCAAAATTACTGCGCTATCAGCTAGAGTACGATGACACCCTCAATTATTCTCTTCGTCAAAGACTACAGCCGCAGAGTGCCAGGAACAATCGCTAAACCCTGAACCCTAAACTTCCAACATCTTCCCAGTTGGTAAGTATTACAAATTTCAAAAGAGATGGAGCTCCACAGAATAAGATTGGTGTGTGAGAAGATGCTGACCTGATACAGTTTATCAACATGCGACCACAGGACGGTCAAATGCTCACCATGAGGAGAACAGGACGCCCCGAGCCAGCTTCTGGCGCTTCCTGCCAGCACTCCGATTGTAATGGCCTGCACTTGCAATCACAAGATATTAGCTCAATAAAATGCCAAACAATATATGCATTCCGATCCCTAAACCCTAAACCCTGATTGAATTGCCCGCGCTTTTCTCAATTCTCACTACCCTCCTCGCAAAAGAGCAGATATCTTGATCAGGGTACAATCCCACCAGTGTTGGCATCCAACTCATTGAGCCTACAGAAATCGTTTCATAGTAAAACCCTCGTCGATCACCTGAAATAGGTTCCTGCCCTCGATCTTTACAAGCATTTGTCACTGCCCTAGAATAGATGTGAAACGTAATCTAGCAGCTTACTTTGATCGATATCAAGAGAGGAATCGAGGGCAGCAATCATACCTGCGGGAGTTTCTGTTTTCCGAACAAATTGAAACTCATTTTGAAGAAGCTGTGCGATTCAGTTGCTCCAAATTCCTCGTATGTACCTGTAATCGAAGCCCCAGGAAAGCCTATAAATGGAGGTGACAGGAATGAGCTACCCAGTAGTGAGATTGATTGGTTGCTGGCAGTGGAGGACATGGGTCATAGGAACTATACCCTATCTCCGAATTCGTTTGCAAACTTCAGTCTCGATGTTGAATTTCTTGCAACAATCCGCACTTCGGGGTCGTTTCTTCAATTTTTCTAGAATGTTGCAGTGATCCCTCACAACAAGAGTCGATGATTCAGAAGTGCAACGGAAGAGTGCTCAGATTTCAGATTTCAGATTTCAGATTTCAGATTTCAGATTTCAGCATAGGAAATCTAGTTCAGATTTCAGCATAGGATATCTAGTTCAGATTTCAGCATAGGAAATCTAGTTCAGATTTCAGCATAGGATATCTAGTTCAGATTTCAGCATAGGAAATCTAGTTCAGATTTCAGCATAAGAAATCTACAGTGAAGGTAATAATGGAGAGTGCTCAAAACTGACTTCTTGACCCAGAGGTACATAATAGCTTCTTTGCCCCACGGAGCGTAGCATGTACTTCAAGTAAACATTATAGGATGCAAAATTAGGGTACCATTTTAGAAACACCTATGAGACGGCCTTCAAAATTTCATAACAAATTGTTAAAGAGTTCAAAAATCATGAATTCACTAAGACTCTCATTCCACTTACTTTACCCATAAATGAAAATTACTTACATTATTATCTTCATTACAGTTTCAGAAATCATCCGTAGTGTAAGTACTTTTAATGCATGGGGAAAGTAAGTGAAATGATAGTCCAAATGGACCCATTATTTCATTCTGAATCTATGTACGGTGTTAATATTAGAAGATGGACATATGTGTGTTTCTTAAATGGAGCCCTAATTTGACACCATAAAATGTATGTAGAGAGTATATGTCGGACTAAGAAGCTATTATGTACCTTTCGCTGCAGAAGCCAAGAACTTCATTTTAAGTACCGCACCATTTTATAGCACTCTCCAATTTTGTATAAGGTCGACGACGCATCCGCACCCATGCTGACGTTAATGCAATAGACAAAGGCTGCCAAGGCTGCAAAGGCGGCCTTGGCGCATGCAAACAAAGCCGACGCGGTCGTACCGCCCAAGATTGACAACTTTGAAGAATATAGTCTCAGGAAAGAGATACAATGGTGGTTTGATGGCTTCAAGAGAAGTAAGAAAACCAACGATTCGTTGGGCCTCGGACAACCCTTGGCTGCGGAGGCGTGACGTGTAGCCACCCATAGTAGTCACTAGGTACATCATTAGCGGGCCTTCCTAAGGCTGAGTAGAAGCTCATCTTCAACTATAACTTTCGGCGTTGGGACCAACATATAATCATGTTCAATGTCAATCTTTTTGAGCTATATCGGTCCATGAATAAAAAAAACCTATTATTTAATAGTTTTGCCAAACTTGTTCAAAATTTTCATAGTTGTAATATGTGATTGTATGAGTATTGTGGTGTCTAAAACAAAACCTCGTATAACTAAAGTGAATATGATGAAAATTTGTAGCCTATTGTGCGTACTAACACTCTAGGATCTTTCAATGGATGAGGCCTCATGACTCAAATTTAGGCCGACATTACCTATACGGGGTACATTACAAGTTTGTATGCTTGGGAGCTAAATTGCCTATCTTCATTTTCATATCTGACATATTTTTGAAAATGTGTTTTTTGGCTAAACATAGCCTCGGTTATTTAGGGGCTAAGAAATTCCTTCAAGTCAAAAAATCATGATAATAAACATACCAATGAATCAACAAACATGAACTTAAGTACCTCAAGAACGACTTTAGAAACTTATATCAAATTTGCTTCAAGTCAAAATAATAATAATGAACATACTAATGAATCAACGAGCATTAACTTAAGTACCTTAAGAACGACATTAGAAATTTATATCAAATTTGCAAGTGAAACTCATCATTTTAATTGTAGCAATAAACGGAAGTTGTTAGTGACAGATGATACACATAGAAATCCTAGCTTGTTGAGTGTTATCACAAATCAAGAGTGTTTGTTTGCCATGGTATTATAGTACACTCTGCTGGAGATCCAACTCGCTTTGAAGTTTTCAAATCGAATTAATTTCGAGGTCATAGAATTTTTTTGAAGTTTTCGAAAGAAGCAGCTTCAAAGGGGGGTTCGAATCATCACTGGACCTGACTGTACAAGACAACAACCAATAGATCAGGACTATATATTTATAGCAATATATTCTTCACGAATTCTCAACACAGACAGTTTTCCGAATTTATCCCAGTCTTACTATCTCCCCAAATCTCGTTAACGCCGTGGAGTGCGGGCCGCAAAATGCGCCTAAATATGCGGAGGGTGATTTGAGGTTCCAACTGGAGGGTCTTGGGGGTCTTAAAGGGGGTCTTGGGGGGTCTCTTAAAGGGGGTCTTGGGGGTCTTAAAGGGGAGTCTTGGGGGTCTTAAGGGGGTCTTGGGAGGTCTTGGGGGTCTTGGGGGTCTTGGGGGTCTTGGGGGTCTTGGGGGTCTTAAAGGGGGGAGTCTTGGGGGGGGGTCTTAAGGGGGGGTCTTGGGAGGTCTTGGGGGGTCTTGGGGGGTCTTGGGGGGTCTTGGGGGGGTCTTGGGGGGTCTTGGGGGTCTTGGGGGTCTTGGGGCAGGGGGTGTTGGGGAGGGATTTATCCCATATCATTTGCAACTACTTCCTCCCCCTGAAAATGTACAAAAGGGCTAGGGGCCCTCCTCAAAAGAAAAAAATTACAAAGTAAAGCGCGTTCATGGGCCCATGTGGCACTCCCTTAAGGGGGTCCATGTGGCAAGAAATACGATTAGATTAATTACTTAATGTTGTTGCATAGTGAATCTCACTATGCAGCAACATCACACTACTATGATACACTAGAGCAACCAAAGCACAAAAAAAGCTTAAAACTAACTGCCAGCAACTTACCAAATGAGTTGGAACATGTACCACCTGAAATGAGAACCAAGAGCTAGACAGCGTGAATCGCAACGAAAGTGATGTCCCCCGTGTTTCCACGTTTCTCAGCATCTCTGCTACACTTCCGTGTTTCCACGTTTCTCAGCAGCTGCTAGACTTGTCGGCATGAACCGCTTAGAACCCTCTTTCATGAAGTTGTGGATGTTGTAGCTTCGCATCTTCCTCAAATTCTTATTGCTGTCTGGCATGGCTTTTGAATTGCTTGCATTCGCACTCTCACTGGTGTCTGGCACAGTTTTTGGAATGGTTGGATTCCCGCTAGCAATCTCCAAGCTTTCTATATATGCTTTGAATCCCTTCAAGATACCCTCCATGCGCCGCCGGTGCGTAGGAATTCGTGAAACAGAGATTGAAATGTCATGAATCTTGCAATGCCATAGACAACTCAACATGAGATAGTTAAGGAGTTGCTTATTACGAGCGCAGAGAGAGAATATCATGTGTAGGCTGAGCTTACTGACGAGCCAGTGCTTGCAACTCCCCTCTCCTCATATCATACTCAGGCTCCACACCCCCATTTTGCGAGCTTTCCATTCGCTTGATATCATCCCCCATCAGAATAAGCTTCTCAAAGTAATGCTCCTCACTTTCTTTGAGTTGAGCTACGCAAATCTGATCTTTAAGAACTAGAAGTGGCTCAAAGAACGAGTCTGATAGCCAATCTCTGGGCTTATTAGACATGTTTACGACCGTCCCATCATCTGTCCAAGCAAGTGCACCGTTGGTCAACGACGTGACACAAAACCAGTGAAGACTAGCGAGACAACAACTGGAACGCAGTAATCGACTCTAGATTAATCAATCACTGCAGGCAGGAGCCTATGCCTGATGGAGTCCTACAAGACTCCAATAAGAGATTGAAGAGCATGTTATCATCAATCACAAGGTGAATGGATTAGTTCCTCTCAATAATACAAGTTACAGTGAACTTACTTAAGAGGATGCCAGAAGACTTTGCTTTGACTGAGCGTATGAGATTCCACAGCAACGAATAAGCTGGTAAACCGTCTAACAAGATTTTGCCGTGAACTTTATCGCCTTTCGATGCAGCTTCGATATCCGATTGCTTCAATACGCCAGCGTTTATCAAAAATCTTCCGTCCGTGTCTATGACTGTGAACTTGTTCGGCAGGATGTGCAGCAAGAAGTGCTTGTTTAGAAGCTTGAGGCCTCAAAGCAGAAGAAACATGGAACAGGTTCGGTTCTTCGGATTATGTCCTTATTCCGCGTACAGTGAGAGTCTTATTAAATTAGAGCCTGGGAAAATATCTCATTTAGATGTTCTGGAGACACTACAACTGGCACCTATATGAACTCGGAAGTTTTGTTATTGTAAAATACCATATCACTCTAAACACAATGTCAGCATATTTGAGCTTTCAAAGTGATCTTACATGCACAAGCTTCACTTCTTTCAACGTCTGTTTGAGAGACTTCTGAGTAGTGAGTTGTGGTATCGCCATTCCATGGGGTTTTGCTTTCGCATTCTCAATGTCCGCTGCACCATCGATCTTTACATTCTCCTTGCTATTTCGGTAAATGGGCCTGGTTGTCCACAAATTGCAACACTGTGCTGTAACTAGATGACTACAATAATAATTCCTTAGAAGGCACACGTGCCAGGAACAAACTAGGGGAGTTACTAAACCTCAAACTGTGACACAAACTGTTTGAGGTTTAGTAACTCCCCTAGTTTGTTCCACAAAAGTTCGTTCAAAAAATTGCATGCAAATTAATACCTTGGTAAACATGACCCTTCACGCGTGTGAATGACGTCACTGGAATATTCATCAAATTCAGCGACTACAGCGACTATGTACTTGAGCCCGCATTTGTAAGACATCTCCTACAAACAGGATACAAAGGCGCAAGAATCAGCAGCTGCCAAGATGATACGTACAATATGATAGTATATACAACAGGTTTCAAACTTACGTTCAACAGAACTAAGTGTGGAAATGTGATTGCAAACCTGAAACACCACAATGGCACTATATAGTCCCAAGAGTGGGCTGCAGAGACAAGCACTAACTGCAGACGCCACAACAATTAAGGGCTAGAAGACTATCGCAAGCCCCGCAAAAGGTACACAGGCCGCCTCCAAGCAAGAACCGTTTCTGGAGACCAATTCTCCGAGTAATTTACGTCATCCTTTGTAGAGCATGATAGGCATTTTGCACAGCGCCACAATACTTATTGTTGGCGTATCAACAATCACTCCTAGTATTCCAACAAGAGCACATGACGGAAGCTCATGTAATCTGCGAAAGAGAAACAATTTTAAATCCGTGTCCAGCAACATATCCGCACCAATTTAATTGGCAATTAAGCAATTGTGCACTTGTACGTATAAAAGTGCACTTATGTAAGTACTCTCCAATGTGCACTACAAAACCCAAATATATGGCTTGGAGAATGAGTTCTTTGATAAAAATTTCTACTAGTTGAAACCATATAGTTTTTGTACAATAATACATGCTAGAGAATAAATAGTTTAACCCAATGTATTTAAGAATCATTTGAAATATTTGTCAATTGATATGGTGAAGTCCTACTTGCAACATGACAAATTGCACCCGGAAAATAATAAACATGATACATTCGTAAATATACTTGTAGATACAGAATATTGGCGTTACCCCAATCCTTGTAATCATTTCTAACTATACGTCTACCACTATACATTCACCAGGTACATTTACTTGTTCGTACATGAACACTTCATATCAATTACCATTCAAAGCACGGTAAATGTCCTATCATAATAACCTACTCCCTGGTATTTAAGGCTGCCTGTAAGCATTCGTTGTCAATAGCTTCTATTTGCATGGCTATATATTCTAGAATGCGCGCCTTTGTGGATTGAGAAATACGAACTCTTCTCTCTACCTGCACTCCCTGTACTATGCACTTTTCCGACGGTTGAACGACATTCACTGATACGGATTGTTGGTCAAACCATGAAAGGATATATGCCTCTTTTGGTACCCAACTATGCCTCTCACCGGATGGCTCCCCGAAGGACTCCATGCAATTCACATAGCGTTGTGTGGAAGACCCCGGTTCCTCAATGACCCCTTCTCTCATAACCGGACAATACCAACATACTTTAATCTTCAACCTCCATGAGTTTTCCCCCTATTCAATCACTTTGCTTAGGTAAAAGAGTATGCTTGCTTCTACCTCCTCTTGAACAACACTCAGTGCAACAAATTGACCAATATTGATGTCCCTCTCGAGATTAAACGATGGGAATGGATCCCTACTACCTCCTTCTTGGTCTTGTATTGAGAGTTCTTCGTAGACGCAATGTCATCTAATTCGGTTGTGTAGTATGCACTGCTCGATTTGATGGTCTCTCCCTTCGTGGTCTAAAGTATCCACGAGCCTGTGCCAGTATCGGCGAATGAATTTTGTACAAATGTTTCATATATGTCATTACCTATACTTTGGGTTCTCGTAAATTCCTAAGCGACCGAATAAAAGTTTTACACCACATCTTGTAGTAAAAAGAGATTTATGAAAGATTTGAAGATCTGTGAGTTTTATGAAATAAGCCTTCATTTTGTTACCTTGTCCGACAATAAGTGAAAATGCCAAAATGGTGTTTGATATTAAAAACAATTAATTATTTTAAGACATTTGCAAATTAGGTAATATTTTCTAAATAAAAAACTGAATGTCAGCAATCATTCCTATCAAAACTTGCATACATGTCCAATTGCATGTTACTCTTGACATTCTTCACTTCTCTTCAATTTAGAAATTTTTATACTATTTTAATATGTTTTTTAGCATATTGAAAAAATTTGTGCAAAAATTGGAGGTTCAAACCTTGTCAAATCACGCTTTATCGTTTTGTGACTTGAATATGTTCTACAAAGAAAATACACAGAAAATAAGGAAGTTTCCATCACATCTTGTAAAGTTGTAATAGAAAAAACCAAAACAAAAAAAATCAACATCTCCATGTTTCATTTGGAAGATAAGAAGTTTTTGTCATCCCTAGTCTAAAAATATACCTTTTTGAATTGAAAAATGGTGTGTCAAAGAGTTTCACAACAAAAGTTTTTGAAACTGCTCGCACTCCAAAAACCTCCGCGCACACTCCATTTTCAACTTTATTAACATAATGAAATAAAATTGATAAACAATGTCTACTTTTATTATGATTATCTTTCAATCCGAATCGTCAAAGTTGATGAAATTCTCATAGAAACCCTAGTTTCTAAAGAAGGTGAGGAGTCTTACGCCTAAAACCCCATACTACACTGAATAGGTAGATTAGTGTTAGATTTTTATAAGATTTGAAAATGCTATAAGTTTTTACTTATGGTACAAAAAAATTACCAGGAGTATTGACTCCAATACTCTGGAAGGATCCACATCTTGACAGATGTAGAGGGTAAAAATATTGACCAACAGTAAAAACTTATAACATGTTTATATAAATTAGTGTATCTAACACTAATCTACCTATTTAGTGTAGTGATCTACAAGGTAAGGGGTCATAGGCCTAAGACCCCAAAGCAGTGATTTTGAAGGTGAGGGGTCTTAGGCCTAACACCTCATAGCAGTAACACCTCATAGCACTGAGTACCTCAAGTGTGATTTCAGATCCTGTTGGAGTGGCGTGCTCGGATGGTTTACAGGGGACGGAGTTTACTGTTAACCCTGGAACGTCGGAGCGGCCATTTTATGTCCGATGAACAGAACATTTTCACTGTAACCTATTATTGCGGGATGAATTTCATTCATGATTTTTGTAATTGGATTTATGAATGATAATAGCATATCATGGAATTCATTTGAGGTCATTTAAGGTATTTCCTAAGATCACATGTGGTATGAAAGTTGAAAGAATGGTTAAAAACAAGTCACCACACAAAGGCATTTCGCAACTTTTTCCTACTTTTATTAAGTCTCAAATTTAGGCAACTAAATGATCTCTTTTGAGTTCAAGCTCAATTCATAAAATGAATCTTACCAAGTCTTGTTTCTACTCCAAGTTAGAATTTCAAGAAATTCCTAATATCTAGTGATTTATCGACACCTTAAGTTTACATGCCTATAGGGTCTCTTTCTCAATTTTCAAATATAGCATGACACGAAACCATGGATTACACCATGCTATTCTTCACTACAATGTCCCCTTATTCCAAAAATTTCAGATTTTTTGAAAGTGATTTGTATTTGATATGAATTATTTTTGGTTTTTCTTTGAAAATTCACTTGAATTTCAAATCTTCCCAAAAAAATCTGAAATTTTTACAGCATATGAAAAGCATGTGATCACATCTACGAAAAATAAAATAAAATATTTTACTTTCAGGTAAAGTGGCGAAATGGAGGATTCAGAGTAAGACATATCAAAGTTCAGGCCACGGTTATGGGCTCCGACGTTCTAGGGTTAAATGAGCAGCGGCCGGGTTCACTACCTTGAACATTGAGGAGCGCTCTCAACACAGGGTGGCTTTAGGCTCGTTGACGAGGTAGGTCCTGTCAAGGTTGTAGAAGCGTTTGTCCGCACCAACCAGCGTCGCTGTTGCGGCACTTTGCCGGGAGTCAGCTCTCAACGGGTTAGGGTTAGGGTTAGGTAGGTGCTGTCGAGGCTGGTCGACAAGGTACGTGTAGAGCGTCACTTGCCGCGGAAGCGTTGCCAGGCGCAGAGTCCCCTCCCTCCTTCGAACCTCTCTCACTCGGCGTTGTCGTTGTTTATGAGAAAAGCAGGAATAGAGGCCTTGCTCCCGGTTACAGTTGTTTACAGGCACAGTCGAAAAGAGAACATCGTCTCTGCTGCTTGTTGAACTCCCGATCCTAAGACTCTAGATTCTAAAATTCAATCGCCTACATTTCTCATAGAAATGTAGAACATCATCTCTGGTAACAGAACAAGATTCTCCTGTTGCTACGTATGAGAATGAATGTCTTACCGTCCTTCCATTGATCTAAGCACTACCATGGGGGGAGAAGGTGATGATGTAGGAGGGCGCTTGGCAAGTGAAAGTGCTGGTAGCGTGTAAGCGTAGTTGTAGGCCATCGGGCACGCGGCCTTGAATGGGAGTGAGTTTTCCGTAGGAGGGCACGTCGTGGGCGCGCCGTAAGCAGCAGTGCAACAATATTGCGGTGCTCCGAATGCCGCACAAGCGCTTTTGCTCCCGATCACTGACCCCGCCGACAGCCCGACATAAGCTGCATTAGTGCCACAGTCCCAAGTTAGAAGCGTGCGATGGGGGCGGGCTCTGCATGCAATTGGAGTTGTAGTTAGAGAATAGGAACATGCTAAGTGGAGGGGATCGGACTTGTAGGGCGCCGAGGCAGTTGTGATTCAAGTTACTGGTGCATCCGGGAGCTCCACATTTGCCTGTCTCCCCCAATGGCTGCATTGCGATTGGCAGATTGTAGCCATCGACCAGACTGATGTCGTAAGTCATTGTCGTTCGCTCCGTTGAGCGTGATCTTCCGTCTGGCATGTGCCTTTCCCGGTCGCATTGAAACTGCAATCTGCCATGCATACCTTCACTCTTCAGAATCACAGTTCCGAAAACTCATTTGCTGAAAACCAGCTAAGATCTAGGGTTGCAATCGCAATTCCGAGATGGCTCGTAACGCTTCGGAGCGCCGTAGCGCCTCAACCTCTGAGGTCTGAGGCCTCAGACCTTGCCTGCCGAGCCGTTCCGTTCCCTGTCCACGTTCCCTGTCCTCGCTGCCCAAATTCCAGTCATCGGCGCCGCCCAGTGCGTCCATTCCGGACTTCCTGACCATGAATGAGGCAATCGTCGTCCAATGCGCCCGTGACGGTGATCACGCCTTTTGTTGCTCCCCATAACTTACAACAAGCTGAGGATGCTCAATTGATTCTCCACTGTCAGCTTATTAGATGCCCAACGACACCGGCATTCTGTGCTAAGTCGAATGGATAGCCAGTAGTAGTAAGTGCTTTCACTATGTAAGGACCCTCTTTTTCGCTTGATGTCTGGTTGGTTATCTTACACCAGCAGCATCATCCGAAATTAGGCTGTCTAGGTGAAGTTTCACCATGTGTCTTATGGTCTAACCTCTGGTTAGATAAACTGCCACAAGGGTGGAGCATGGGCTGACATTGTAAGTCACATGGTATTGTGTCCATTGTACCTACGCATTCATTCTCTGTGTGATTCATGGGAAATCCCAGAGCTCTAGTATTGTTGTGGAATACTATTTGCACGTATGGGTATACGCGATTTGAGGGGTGGCCAAACACGAGGACTGTGAATTTGGATTTTACGTGTGATGGGTTTGTGAATTTGGGTTTTACGTGTGATATGTTCGAAATTGGGGAACGTTGTATTCGTCACCCAGATACCTACGTCTACGCGGCCCCTATGCACACGCCGTTCGGGCAGTATCGTCGTTCGTCATTCCGTTCACTCTCGAAGTTCGTCGTTCGTGGAAGTGAACGATGGCGGATGGCGGTCAACGTTCGTCGTTCATGGAAGTGAACGATGGCGGACAAGATGCCTGTGCGGAGCAAGAAGCGGAAGAGTGTAGACATGGGTGACACTAGGGGAATGCTTCCTAGCAAGCTTCCTAACAATAAATAGTGTCGAGTTAATAATTGTGTTTAATCAAAACTAGTCTTTCTTGCGGTGTTGTTACGAATACAATTTGTATGCCTACTAACTTGTGCTTGTATGACTGGAAATAACAGATCCTCAACACGAATCCACAACTTTTTTTCACTTGCAGCAGCAGCAGCTTATCAAGTTGATTTGTGCTGGCAAAGTTGAAGAGGCTCTTGAGTTCGTCCAAGAAGAGCTTGCCTCGCGGGGTGAAGAGAATGTATGTTCCAATACATCATCTTTGTTTGTGCCAAAATTGATATGAACGAGTGTCCATTTCCATCCCAGCCTCCTTAGTCACGTGACAGCCCTCTAATTGGTAGTTTTTATGATATGCAACGACTTTTTGTATAGATACGATTTTACACTCTCGAGTAGTGCAAATACGACGGTACTCAGTCAATTAGCGGTGCCTCTTCCCAAGAGATCTTTGGTTCAAGATATTCGTTCAAAGATGGCTTCTACTTCGATGCAGATGGATAAGACACATAAGGAGAGGAGAGTCAGGCAACTATACATATGAAGAACACACATTTGTTGAGACATCAGAAGGATCAGTGCATGATGATGTGGTGGATGATATAGTACAGAACGCAATGAGCCATGCGACTCGCCTATTATCCATGTAGATATAATGTGTATCAATGTGTAAGAGTTGTGCGTTTATTTGGCACGGTAGAATATAATATAATTATCAACGTTGGTGATTATTTATGACATTTAGATTATTATACATTTTTTATATTTTGTTGATGTCTATGTTACTCCTCAATTTTATTGTATATCGAGAGGTTGTACACTTTGAATACTATTGATGTGTAATAAACAAATCATGTTGTCACCTCAAACCAAGATAATTTATGGTTGAATAAAAGTCCAATATAAACATTGTATGTACATTGAGTGCAAACATGGACAAACAATACATAATGATTATTGTAGTTATGTGAATCAAAAGGTAATGGAATTAAAGTGATTATGTATGTTTGTTGAATATATTATATCTACATAGTTTTCAAACAGCCTCAAAAATTCAAAGATGTCAATTTTCCATATTATAGGTATTACAGTATAACAAAATATAGAGACCTTTGCAAATTTCGATCGAAAGATTCAAAAAATAAATTTGATGGAAATTTTGTTTTAATTGCATGCCAAAAAGTGCACTTCCCCAAGTGCTTAATTGCTTAATTGCATGTTTAGTGCAAACGACAAAATTGATAGAATGTAGCACTCAATGCATAAGAAAAAGTTAAGTACGGTTGGACTGTACTTGATTTCGCAAGGCTTGCCATTTTTCGGCTCTCCAAGTCGGAACTCCTTGACCGAGTCAGGAACGGAATGATAGACGATATCATAGAAGTCTCGCACAACTTTGAAGGCTCCTGTCACAGTGCTCACAGTGCCGTCCTGAGATGTCCCAAAAACATTAGTGCGACAGAAATAAGATGTCAACTAACACGAGGCTCATGAAGACCTACTTGTAGATGACAATATTCTTGAACTTCCAACCAAAACTGCAGATGATGCAGCCAGACTACCAACCCCATCCTGCAATATTAATTTAAAATATTTTGCATCAATAACTTGCATAATTGGAAAATCAAAACAGATGGAAAGAGGAGTGAGCAAAGAGCTTACATTGCTAAGGCGCAAAACATCAAGGCTACGTACCATGGCCAGAGTCCAATCACCACGGCCATATCTCCACCTAAGAATATTAAAGTTGCTAGCGGTCCAATAATGGCGGCTATACAAGAAGAGAAATAATCACTGGTATGGCATAACTGTCCGACAACAATGCACTTCAGCTCAGTACGAGAGCTCTAGCATGCAGAGCAGCCTGAAGCTTTTTATTAATTACCGAAAAGGGCATGATATGATAGACATTTCTGAATTCACGGTGATCATTACAAGCAAATCCTGTGTAGACATTAACCATAGAATTCAACTTCGCACCGTTATAATGAGGTTCTGTCCATTACAATTGCATTGACATTTGTGATAAAATTAGGTTTCCACTTCAGAGATTTTATTCTCCTACCGTGTGCTTCGCTAGGAGACTTCTTAAAATCAGATAAATATAGTTCATGAACACAAAGAATTACCTTTCAAAAGTCCAACGACGAAGAGGATAGCACACAGCAAGATAAACCACAGAAGCCTGGCAACTGTGCCCAGAGGTCCTGCAGAAATAACTTCCATAAGCCATCCCTTCTTCGCAGCCCCGTCCGACATGGCTCTAGGCTTGCCTCCCGATACTCCGCTTCCAAAAATGTCAAAGGCGTATTAATTTACAGCCTTCGGACTCTAAAATTTTGCGCACTATATCTCTTCAACCTCCGTCCCATTGTGCTCGCAACCATGACCTCTTAATGCTCTGTGTAACAGGAATACCCCTTCAACTATCATCGCATCAAAATCAACAACTAAGTGCTTTTAAAGAAACACGTCACAAGAATAACACAACGTTACGGAATCGCTATCATTGCACAAAGTAGCATACTAGTACAACGTCATCCGCATTGCATATCAAGTCTTGAATGATCCACGCTAACACTCAAGACAGCCAGATTCCGACTTGTCTTTAACAGTTAGGTTTATTATTCAGACGTCACTTCAACTCCGTCACTCAATAAGCATGGCACGCTGACCACACCTCAACCACGTACGGACCGGTACTCTCGCCAGCCAAGGGAAACTCATGCAGTTCCTCTTGCGGCTTTGGCCCCTCCAGCTAATCCAGTACTGCAAGCACAAAGATTCATCTCCTTCACTCTCTTTTTCTCGTTTGTGGAGAACACATCGTTGACTCCTTCACCGAAACAGCTCCCAAAATTAGCTTCCCTTACTCGCAGCTTTTCTATTGCTCTTTAGATTGCAGACTGATCTTTTAATCTCTTCTCTAATTAGTAACCGATTATCAACAAGAACTCCTCTCTTCTTTCTACTGTAAGAAAAGCTCAAAATTTCTTCTCTCCTCTTCAACTGCGTCGTTCTTGCAAGGATTTAATATAAAAAATTCCGGATCGAACGACTGTAAGCCAGTCTCGCAGCATGCACATGTAAATTTTACCTCGAGCATTGCCTCATCCTAGAGCTTACAAGTTAAATCCTAAAATCCCTTTCCTATCAGGAACCGATTATTCCTAGTGCGAGCAAACTTTGAAATATCTTACTCCGAATATTTAATGTAAAAAATTTAAGATCGAACGATCATAAGCCAATCTTATAGCATACATTTATACTATTCTTTTAGAGAAAGTTTTACATGGAGTATCGCATCAGGCCAGCAGCGCCTAGTGTAATCTTTGGAGCTAATGCTTGCAAGTTGCCATGTACAGCGAGGACTTCCAACAAAGGTACCGGTAACGCTCGTTTCGAGGAAAGGGGATTTGTTGAGGACCTTGATCAGAGGTTTCCATGGCAGCTTCGGCAGTGGATGCAGTCCAAGAACATTTATTGGAATGAAATAGTGATAGCAAGGCTGGCTGCTCCGCGGTCTCCGCATCTCGTTCCTGATGCTTTTTGTAGCCACTCGACAGCTCTCTTTCGCACTCTCCTTCCCCATCCTCGTCGAGAGAATGGTGATCCTCTTGCCACTTTGCTTGCCTTGCAGTGCCGAAGCAACGTGGTCCAGAAGTGAAGGCACTTTCACGTCCGGGGCATTTATAACGGCCAGAGTGAAGGCTTATGATTTTCCTCATATTCTATTGATTGTTTTATATATGCTTTCTTACAATTTGTTTTCATAAACAAATAAAAAAATTGAAGTGACTTCGGAGTAAATTTGCCAAATGTTAGATGGTGTACTGAAGAGAAGTATTTTCTTGGTGTGAAGTTTAAAATTGTGACTAAGTATGCACTTCCTTGGCCATTTTATTGAGATTCTAGTATATTTGGAAATGACAATCTCTTGGAAATGATACTTTGCCTACACAATCATTGAAATGGACCAACGAGTAGGTTTGTTGAAGTCAAAATCTCAATATTATATACTTCTTTCCCAATGAAGTTCCAAGTCTTTCTACAAGGTTTAATATTGACGTTGAAGATTAATAACAATTTATTTTATTTATTATTTTTTGAAAATGAATTCCGATTTCCTACTAGGAAAAAGATTTTGATCCAACCCTGCAAATCTTCTTAGGTATCCTAATATCTAGGATAGTTGAAAAGTTTTAAACTCAAATCAAACCTATATTTTGGACCTACAATGATAATTATGATTTCGTTAGGGTGCATATCAATATGAAACATCAAAAATGTTAATTAGATCTCACCCTTCTTCTACATAATAGTGCAAATTTACCTTCTTAATATTATAGGAAAACCAAGCAAATTGGACTACATAGGTCAAAAGGTCTAATTACGCTTTCTTGTTCATAGTCACAAAAATCTCAAATCTAGATATTAATAATAGTGCCATTGTTATTGTTCATGACAAATTCTAGTGTAATAAATTTTGAACACTAAAATAAGTTACAAATAATAACAACTAAACTTGAATAAATCATTAACTTTAAGATTTTTGAATACTATCAATGATTGAAAACAAGTATATTTGAACTACGTACTCTACGCTTTAATCCCATTTACTTTCTTTCTCTTACAGTTTGTAAGAGTTTTACTCCTTCGCTAGCGTTGTCAAAGAGTCTCTAAAGGTCATGTCTCATCATGACACCAACTGGCCGTTACACATCACATATGTTTGCCAGTATAAGGATTGTACTAATACAACGGTACTATTAGAATAACTTAAAGGATAGTTAGTCGTAATCACATCCACTAACTCACCTCAATTGTTTATTCTTCAGATCAATCGAGTGCTAACCTCACCATGTATATAAACAATTGATTAGCTGAATAGAAATTATTACATAAGTGGTCTTTGACCAATGATTCTCTACATGATATCAAAGCAAGATTTTATAGGATAGATATCTTTTCCCACATACTAGACCAGCTTTTGTCACCTTAGTAAGATACATAGCTATCAAACTTGCAGCACCTCAGTAAAGTACAGAGCTATCGAACAAAGATTGGCAGTAACAATCCTCAATAAAATACATAGCTATCAAACTTGCGGAACCTTAGTAAAATAAAAAGCTATCAAACAAGATTGGCAGTAACAAACACTGAAGATGACAAATACAACCTCGAGAACCTTACAACACAGCTTTCAAAGAAAGTCCTTTCGGAGACACTTCCAAACTTAAAGGGAACCTAAACTTCATCGTTCGAAGCTTCAAAATGCGGAACATGATGGGTAGAGACAATGCTTGGAATTTGATAAAACCACCTCTAGGAATAGTTGTTCTCAGTGAACATGCTAAAATAACAACATTTGAAGTTCAGAAAATGTAAGCCTTGACGATGATAGGAGTATCACTAAAGGAAAATGTCATACCATAGATAATCAATATTACAGAGTCTGATGAGTGTAAGAAGGTTTTCAAGCACTTACATGTTAACAGAACAAACTTACACAAGTTGATACTGAAGAGAAAACTTGCTAACCTTAAGATGGAAGAGCGTACTTCCGTGACCATTTCTTGCAGTGGCTGAACAAACTTCTGAATGAGTTTGCATATGTAGGAAATACATCGACAGTGAAGTGTTAGTCAAGTATATACCTATAGCGTTGTAGAACCTCAAAAATCAATCAGAAAAATCAGAGAGATGATATCGTATGGTTTGGCTAAGGCATATATACAGAAAGGAGGTCTAACTCGAGTACTAGTGCTAAGTAATTGGTTGTAGCTGAAAGAGCGAAGTGGGCCTTTAATGATCAGTATAGTAAAGTGCTGGTACCTTACAACAGTGATAGTGGCAGACAAGTCGTGTTAGCATAACCAATAGGCGTAACCAACTTTAAAGGCTTCGCCAACACTGTGATGCATGATCAATGTATTCAACCATTGTTGAACGAAGAGTAATTGTGATACAAGACAACATCTGGCAAGGGTTGAAAAATATGAGGCACGGTGATGAAAAAGCCTTGCTGACAAAGACTTGAATGAAAAGCAACTTCCTGAATTATAAACTAAGCTCCAACAACAAAGAAGGACACACAAGGTAAAGAAGGTATAAGAGTACCAACTGAGCCACTCTTTTCTGAATCCGTATCAATAAATAATAGTATCAAAAGAAATAAATTATTATATTTATCATTTTTTTGTATTTCTTCTCGTGTAATAAGCAATATTGGAGCCTACTTGATTAGTAGAATTTTAAGGAAAAGTAAAAGACATGATATTTTATTTCGATGTCTTTTGAAGCACAATTTAAAGAGTCACTCGTGAGTCATTAGGGATAAGTCATTATGTATTTCATCCGTACAATATTTTTTTTGGCTATTTCTACTAGTGTTGAGAGCGAATGCTTTAACTTTATAATGATGTAAGTGATAAATTTCAAAGCTAGATTCACCTTGTTAAGAATTTTTGTGAGGTGGTGAATATTGGCCTCCTTCACCAGGATAATGCTATTTAAATATTAACTAATGACTCTGCTATTTAAATACTAACTAATGACTCTAGTGGAAAATTGTCCTCAATATAGAGAGCAAGTACAACCAAGAAAAAAGGAGGTGTATTAGAGTATTTTAAGCCATTAATGCAATTAATTTGGAGCCATTAGTGCAAAAAACAACAAATATCTTGGTGGATTGGAAATCAAGGGGCCATTATTGTAGAGAAGAGTAATCTAAGAGACAAGTCTCATGAAAGACCACGTTCTAGCTTAAAAGTGCATTACATCTAATCAACAGCTTCAACATCAAAGTGAGCTCTTGCAGAGACGGTTAGCATTACATCTAATCAACAGCTTCAGCATCAAAGTCAGCTCTTGCAGGGACCAAACACTAGTAGAAAATGGCACTAAAAATGACCGCCGTAATGACTTGACCATAATGACACAAAGTGCCAGTTTTAATTGTCCTTCTAATAACATCAAAATAAATTATTATATGTGTCACTTTTTCTTTCTTTTAAAAAAAAGTTGTAATGAGCATACCACACCCTAATAGATTAGTAAATAATCGCGTGTTAAATTAAGAAAATCAAGAATCACTACATCACAAATGTACGTTATCTGAAGTAGCAGATGTATCATGTTTATAATAAGAAGCCATGGCCTATTTTCCTTGACATTGACGTAACAATGTTTAATTACGCTTGACATTATGTACCATAGCCCGAAGAGCAGATTGTAATTCTTTCTTATCACGATCATCTTCACTCCTCCTCGGCCACTAATGCCATACCTGCGATTACTCTCGACCGATATTTTGCGGTTAAATTGCAACTGCACAGAAAAAGAAGCGTCCCAAATGATACTTGCTTACGATCAGCGTATCAATCACAATCTGTAGGCATCATGTATTCTGTAGGCATCACGCATTCTGTAGGCATCACGCATTCGAACTGGAAATCCGGTTTATAATGAAAGAAACCCTAAATCACCGACAGGATCTTCGAGATCGCACCGGCGTTCCCGACATTGGGAGCGTAGGCGTGGTCTGAAGGTCCCGTAAAAATCTAAGAAAAAGTGACAAATATAATAATTTATTGTGATGTCATTAGAAGCACAATTAAAATATGCACTATGTGTTATTACGGTACGGCCGTCACTTTTAGTGCCATTTTCTACTAATAAAAGTGAGCTCTTGCAGGGACGGTTAGCAAGCGTGTGCAGATCCTCCTAAGATACTAAGCGACTCTAGCTCGAAACTGATTAATTGCAAGCACCTCATCTTTAACTACTCGTCATCCGCAATCTTCATCCTCTTTGCATGTCATTTGCTCTTTCATCTAATGTGCTAGTTTGCTAACCTCATCCGCAATGCTCATCAAGCTAGAGTGTTTGTGTTCAACGCTGGTCCAAACGCTTTGTGTCGCTGGTCCTTCCCCTTTTTATGCTAACATTGTCGGAAAGAGAGAGTAGTGTTCTATACCACCGTCTATACTCAGTACAAGGGGTGTACTCCTTGCATGTACGGGTTGGTGTATTAGTGAAAAGTGGAGTTTTAAATGACTATACTTCGTGATTCTAGTAGTTTGGGGTAGAATAGTCTTGATATTACATTTCTCTTCAACTCCCTACTTTAAATGCAAATTGAGATTTTCATTTTTGACATAACTAGCTAGGTATTACATCCTCAATCCAGTCTTTCAGAATCTCACTGCAATAATGTACCTCGGAAGAACATGTTTCGAAGATTCCACTTGAAAGCATCCAGAATTTGCTTCTAAAGAGTCAACGGTCACTCGATGTTTGCAGCATCAGCGCGAGCAGATCAAGCAGATCAAGATGGAGCTTCAGGGGCACCTTCAACTCAAGAGCGAGAAGCTCAAAGGCTTGCTCCGAGAGCATGAGAAGGCCATGGCCGTGAAGTACTCGCAGCTGGAGATGCAGAGCCACCATGCAGGTAACCAATTCGCCACACAAGGGCGCTGCCCGGCCCTCGTAGACTTGGCTGTTTACAGAGTTGAAGACTTGTGTGGCCTTGTGGTGTGATCAGGTGGAGCTGGAGTTGCAGGAAGTGCTGGAGGAGCTGCAGTGAGGGGATTCAAGAGAAATGAGACTACGAATTCAGCCAAGGGGGTGGCTCCCAATTCGGCACCAGCTTGGAGCGGCATTTCCAGCAAGTGCGCGAGATCAAGGGAGACTTGGGGCAAGCAAGGGAGAAGCTCAATCTTCTGAAAAGAGGTTAAACTGCAGATGTTCAAGCCAAGCTCTCCAATCCCAATTCGTGGCGCCCATCCCAAAAGCAAAGGTGTTCCATTCTGTTGCACATGAAGTCCTGAAGAGCATCATCTTTCAGGAGCGCGACCATCACCGCAATGTACTACTATATACAGTAGTATGTAAAAATACTATAATCTTATGACACTCTTTACTTCATTGTATTTTTATTTACGAAACCGCTCGCAGACCTCAGTTCATGAACATGGAAAGAGAACTGTGAGAATTCTAGGCATCAAGATTCTCAATTGAAAGTTAATCACCTGCATCGATAGCAGCAGATATGCTTGCTGCTTGAAAACGTTTCTCTGAGCAGCAGGAACACAACATTTCATTGACATGATATGCTTTCAAAATTTTGAGTTTCAATTCCCATAATATGTGATACTGCCGCGAAGCAGGTATTCACTCCTCATAAAAATACATTGTTGGTCTACCGCCAGCAATAAAAGAATGTCACGGTCTTCTATGACACATTCTGCAGAATAACGGGAAAATCTCTGCAGTATGTACAAATGGTCGTCTGGACCGTGTTCTAATATCTATCAAAACTTCTTGGAGAACTATAATTTGATTCCAGTTCGACTACTTGTTTCTAGTGAAGCCTTCGGTCAGTGCATGTACTCTGCCTTTCAGCGGAGGAGGGATCTTCTCAATTGCCTCAAAAATAGCCTGCCACACAAGTACCAACATTTTAAAGGCACATCCTACAACCTTCCCAATGACTTTCATATCAAAAATCTGTGCCATCAGATGTCCATTGTAGCTTTTGTGAAGAAACCTAAGAGATTACCTTCTGTGAATACCGTGCAGAAAAGTGAATCAGAACTATATTCTGATTCTTAAATTTTTCCGCGTGCTCAAGGATCTGCAAGCAAGAAAGATTGAAACCATTTCAGGAGACTATGGAGAGATGGAATCCGACGAAGAGCATACATGATTTTACACTAGCAACGAATCCACAAAAGCTAAACCTACAGTTTAGTGAAACATAATCTTTTTAATAAAAAGTGATCTACGTACCTGGAACAAATGCATATGACCATATTCGGTGGCGTTTGCCAAAGACATGTACTCATCCAAAAATGTTGACTGTGGCAAACAGACGATTCAAGCAAAAATCGAAAGCCGTCAGGATTCAGTCAAGTACTCTATCACCTCCTCTGCAACGCACGAGATATTCCTCCATGACAACTACTTGCTAGTCATAGATTGAGATGACATGCCCATGATAACACTCGTAATTTCAAATGAACTTTATCTGTAGCTTGTAGCTTGTAAGAAACACCTACCTCCACGAACAGCAGCTTCGCATTTAAGATATCCTCATTCGCTGGATCCAGAAAGAAATTGCATGTAGTATCGCCCGTAAATGCAACCTCAGGAGTTTGAACAGATTCCGTGAGCTGCTCAGGTCAAGATAATCCTTAGCCCTTAGAACAAGACGTTGATGAAATTGCAATGCCCTACCCAGATTGATAGGCAGATAATAATGAAAAACTGTCTATGGAGCTTTAACAGTACTAAATAAGCTATGAATAAAGAATGACATGTCTGTACCTGAACACCCGACATTCTCAAAGCTTTGAGTTCCTTCCCAGGAAGACTGGTGTACTCAGCTTTCAGCTTGTCCTTAACTGAGTAGATGACATACCCCTGACAAGGCACACGACATTGTTAGATTGGCAATCCATGATTGACAAAAAGCTTAACTCATTTCACCATCGTTTTAATTACCTGGCTTGGCACAACATGATAGGTCTTGAAAGACTTCACAATGTATCCTTTGCCCAGATTGAACGTCCCTCCAATCTGGCATCAGATGCACCACATGTTAGGGCAGCGCTTAAGACTACAAAAGAAAGTAGCTTCATCTCAAAAGGGAAACAGCAACTTACTTCCATTCCGATCAGATTGACTGGCAATGGCGAATCGTCCAGACGTCGCTGCACTGCGAGAAGTTCCTCAACCACGGGCTTGATACAATTCGGCACAATCACCGTCGGCACCTTCCGCTTCAAGTGAGCTCGAGAGGCGATGTACATGGTAAGTCCACCCTGCCAATGTAGCAGCATCAGAAACAGATTCTCCACAAGGCTAGGAAAAAAACCATGAGGATGAGAAAGAAGAGCTCACGATGTGGTCCATGTGCGCGTGAGTGATGAGAAGATACTCCTGTTCCACAGCTCGCTTCGGGCACCGACCGATATCGAAAGCAACCTTAAAAGCTGGAAGCATGACACACGTCTCTTGCCCTCCTACTGATACTCCTTCGATGGAGAATCCGCCGACCTCCATTGCTCCTGTTGTCGGGAGTCCAAGATTCCTTTGACCATAGCCGGGCCCTGGTCCTTCTGGACATTTCCCGCCAAGACAAGACTACTGTCAAGCAAAGTCTATAAAACTCAAAGCGCTTTATAAGAAATGCTTCACTAGCAACATTTCACAAATTTCGAGAATCATAGCCACAAAAACACATCATCGCTTCTAAAAGCCAGGACAAACTCTAACCTTCCGATCCGAGCTACACTGAATTTCGTCGCAAAGAATCTATAGCAAAGCGCTACCGGTGACTACTTTACGAAGTTCTTGTCTTATTAAGCTTTTCCAATTCTGTAACATTGCCTCTGCATCAATTTTTGCACTAGACGAATATCTACCTAGCTGCATTTTCCCCGGAGAATTGTACGAGCTTTTCCAGTGAAGCATTGAAATCGCTTACCAGATTTCAGAGCAGCTTCCACCGGAGCATTGAGCGCATTTGCAACCAGCGCGTTCGGTTTCGCGGAAGCTCGAATTGCCAATCCATCAAAGCATTTGCGATTCTGCGGCATCTTCACGGGTGCGAAATTCCGCGAGAGAGTGTGCTTTTCAGCGTTTCCGTGGGAATTGCTTGCTAACGCCGCAATACTGCGCAGCTTCAGGAGAGATTGCATCGTCGCTCCTCCTGTTGAGAATGATCGGGAGATTGAGCTTTCACCAATTTCCTCAGGGACGGACACCGGCAACTGCAGAAGAAGAAGACAATGGAGGCTTGATCACGGATCCCCTTTTTATACCTGCGGTCATAGGGCCTCGGTGGTAGGGATGGTATAATCTGCATTTCTCGAGGGTAGGAGTCAAAACCAAAACTAACGCCACGTAAAATGCCACGTTTTTGTTTATTAGAAGGTCTTGAAATTAGTCTTGAAAGTAGGGTTTAATAATATATTATATTGCAAATAATCTAAGAAATTGGGTCAATTATAAAAAATTGGGCTATATTTATTTTAACAATTGATCCGATTTACAAAGGAGCTTTCTTTTGCACAGTGTATATGATGAAAAGGATTGTGAAAGCAAATGTAAGATGTTCTATAATATGACTAGTATATACCCGTTTCCTCCGGACACGCAAAAGAAGAGAGTACTTGATTAATTTGTGAGTAAGGTCCCCCTACTCCCAATGGGTGAGCTTTTTATCTGGTGTTCATCAAAAACTACCCCTCTAACCCAGGTTCCCTTGTTAATGGTCTCCTTCTTTTTTAAGATTTATAGCATGTCCTTTGTACTAAGTTCCCCATCCTCTATTTTGGTTTTCGGTCCTTCTCTATTTTTTTGTTAATAGTTCCCTATCTCTAAACTCCCGTTTTTGTTTGCCATATTTTGTTCCCGGTATCCATCCTTTCTTATGTTTCAGGTTCCGGTTCCCCAATCCTTTGTCCCTTGACCCCCCTTCTTGGTTTCATCATTTGTTTACTGTTCTTATTATTTGTTCATAGTTCCCATCATTCATTCTTGGTTCTCATTACTTGTTCCTTGTTCCCATCCTCCGTTCCTGACTCCCATCCTTTTAATAGTTGGTTCCTAGTTTCCCACCTATGATCCCATAATCTCCCGTCCACTTCTTCTTTGCTCCTATTTTCATGTTCCATATTCCTTGTCCCTTTTACTCCTTGTTAAGTTATTGGGATCTAATTTACTTCATAAAACAATCAAATACCAATTACGGTAACTCTATAAAATCTTTGAAGCTCTTCATGTCGTGTACACATGACCAAATGATGATGGCCATGACCATGCATGTATGGATCGCCAATGACAGATAAACAAGTTGTAGTCTTTTATATAGAGAAGATGTAAAAAATGTAACCATACAATCTATTACCTAACTTGCAGATGTATTTACTCCAAATTGTAGAATTAAATTCCTAATTGATTGTGATATTGTAATGTTTAAAGTTAAATAGAAGGGTTTTATCTTTTGATGGAAAGAGAACATAATGTTTAAGAGGCCAAAAATTCATTGAAAAAGTGGATATATCTTGTGCCTCTTCAAATTCTTGTTTCAAGATGAATTACGGACACTTTACATGGAGAGTTGAGTTGTGCATGGGGTCGAAGTTGAACATGATTGGTCTTTTTTTGGACTACAAGAAATAGACCAATCACATTGAAAGGATCGTTGCCGTTCTTTGGCCCTATGCATCGCTTGACTTCCGTGTAAAGTGTCCCTTAAATACATGTCACATTGTTTTCACCTTGAAGGCACATGAAACCTTAAGAAAATGTTGTATTTTCACTTGAAGATATGTTCAAACCTTAAAAGATCCCCTTTGGGTTTTAAGACTTTTTTGCAACCTACTTATACCACTTAGAATAGTCGGAACCTTCCAACTTTTTTAATGTAAGAAAGCAATGGAGTAACCATTATGTGGTGAACATTTCAAGGCCATCTCATTTGTATTTGAATCAATAAAGAAGTTTGTGGTTTTGGACCCAAAATTGGGCCCTTCATGCAAGAGTAAGGGCCAATGAAAAGATTTAGGAGAAAAAGAGGTGCCAAGGACAATTCGTAAGGAGCAAAGGATTTCAATCCATACAAGATAGACCCTTCATAGTTATGTTAAAGATATTTGTAAGAGTTCACACAAACCACACAATCAAGCGATGTGGCACGTATGATTGAACAAAAATTTAAATCTTCTAGCAAGGTAACTTGTGATAGCAACTCAACAACTAAATAAAGAGCCAGTTAACAACCAATATTCTAGTCAAGTAGTTGGAATTACCACACTTTTGACAAAAGCTCTACATATGAGTGAATCCCGCTTTTGCAAAATGTATCCAACGTGAATACATGCTATTCTATGGGATATGAGAAAGTGAACACCACCTCAAGCACTTTAATAGCCCTACCAGAGCCTTGAGAAATGGGAGCCCAAAATTGAGAACCCAATAGAGATGAGCATGCCTTTTTGTAGAAATATTTAACACCAAAAGTTGATTCTAGTCCTGAAAGCTACATTGTAAATGTATGAGTGTATCATAGGAAAGATGCAACATGACCACTGTTTTAGACAAAAAAGTACCTGATATTTTTCATAGTTGACATATTGTCCCAAAAACCACAAGCAACTATGGAAGATCATTGCACAATAAGGTGTATGAAGAGCACATTATTCCAAGAAACTTGTAAAGACATTTATGATGTCCATTTGTTATCAACAAAAAATCATTCATTGTGAACACTTCAGGATGTTTCAACATTCGAGTTTTGCATAGTGAAATGCATGCACATATAGAAACTTATTCAACCATTTATTTCGGTCGAATATTTTTCTGTCTCCTCAATCAAAGAAACTGGAATGTAATTATCACCCAAAGCTGATCAACATTGTCATGGCCTCATAAAATAACGACACAAAAATCATATCACTCTGTTGCTCAGACTTGATCACCTGCAAAATTTCCGTTTTACATCTTCTGTTCGTTCGCACTGAACATGTGTGGCCCCAATGTTGCTTCAAACACACATTTTCTTTGGAACCAAAACTGGAAACTCACCATTTCAGAACCAACTTCTCTCAGCACAATTGTTGCAGCTGAATAACCTAATGCCATGGGGTTGGCCTAATAATCTTCTCAGCGGACACTGCATCTCTGTGATGCAGGTTTCTGTTGAAAAACAGGCTCGTGCTTAGCGATAAGTACATGTTTAACAGAAACTCAGCTCCTCCAGAAATACAGTAAAGTGCTCAAAAAATGGATCATTTTTCAGCACAGGAAATCCATTTGGATGTAACCAGTGAAAGGGAAAATTAGTCGAAAGATAGAGCAAGTGGAATCATCAATCTATGATGAGTTATAAAGCTTTTGCAGTTGGAAGTATAGATGTTTCTAAAATGGTGCCCTAAAGTAACAATTTATAATGTCTACAGTGAGTATATCTGAGTGAAGCTATTATTATAGCTCTAAGTGACGATTATTAGAGCTTCATTATGGGACCAGTAGGTCTAGAGATTGAAACTGAACCTCGTCTTTCGTCTTTCCACCATCTCAAGTATGAGAATGCACTAAGACTCAACTATGACGATACTTACTATATTCTAGATTCCTTCTAAACGAGTGCGAACATGCCTTGTCTATTCGCCACAGACATCGAACGGAATATAAGTGTTTTGCTGGGTGTACAGAGAACAGCTACCTTCACTTCATTTTGATCTCCACAGGAGTATCGACAACAACTTTGGATTTGTTCTTCCCTAGCCATGGCTTGGTCTCAGCAGTACTTGACCTGGAAGATTGACCCTGTAAGCAATTCAATAAGTTCAATGAAGTCGAAAGAAATGACAATAGAGGAGCGTTTTCTACCGAGTAAAAAGCTAATTCTCCTTGAAAGTGCATCATTGAGAGGACAAAAAGCGTTCAATGTTCTGGTCTTACCATGTCTTTCGCAGCAGGTGGCGGACGAGGTGCTCCTTGTTTATTCACCGATCGTTTCACTTGTTTTCCGGTGATCAGTTGGTAAAGTGGTGGAGGTTGTTCAGCTGTTTCACCCCTTTTCAAACTCCATGAGATCGTTCAATGCCTCTAAGCCAGACATGAAGATAGAGTGCTATTATTCCTATACTGCTACTTTCAGACGTCTCGTTTACATTGCTGAGAGGCAACAAACTAGGAAGGAGTGAATGATGCTTGGAAAATATGGAGTCAGCCAATTACCCACTTGCTTTTCCGTGCTTGGATCCAGCAATTGCACCGGGGACCAGTCTGTTCGTCAAGGACATGGGAGTGAGGCCTGTGCCGGCCGGCTTGGCAGGGTTGGCAGCAGTGCATGATTTCGAGTGATGCTGGAAGGCCTTGGGAACAAAACGCCTCTTACAATGAGGGCACTGCTCCAAACTGGCTTCAAATGCTGCTCGGGCCCTGCATCAAGTGGCCGATTCCATTTTCAGAACATAACTTCGAAGGAAAACAGCCAATCGGCAGATCCGTTGGGAGCAAATGAGGTCATGTAATCAATCAATCAACGATGTCACTTACTATGAATTTAGTACCAACCTTCAAAATCAGCATAACATTCTTAAGAAACTGCCTACAGCGTCTTGAGCTTTGCCAGTACCAGCACTCTAAAGCATCTGTCAAGATTTTTGAGTTACAGTATTGATACTACATGTATTATTGGGAGGGTGCAACTAGTATTTAGATGCTATGGAAAGTCTTGAATCCTCCTTATGTGGAACGGCCATATCAAAGCTTACTCGTCATTGAAGGCATCGACTTCTTGAGCGCTGGGAGCGCCACCACCAGCTTTGATCGGGGGCTCTTTTTCAGGAGGTGGTGGCAAAGGACGGCGATCCTTTTTAGGTTTCTGCTCTTCTTCCTGCAGCCACTTTTTCTGGCATTGTGGGATGTGGATAGGTAAGCTGCGCTGCACACCATCATTATTAGAGCCTCTCATCTGCCCCAACTGCCTACTGAAACCGGGATGATGAACTTATGAGAGTTTGAATTGATCTACAGCACCTGAATAATCAGTGAGGAGCGTTGCATATCTAGCGTAAAAGACTCCCCACTCGGAAGCACATTAGGTCCAGTTGATGGACTGTATTGGAGTGGGGGATACTGACCTTTTGCTGCCGTATTCCTTGCTGCAGAGGTAGCAAACAAGCATGCGAGGTCGCTGCCCAGGTGCTCTCCGAGGAGTAGCATCTCCCATTTCTTCGCAGCTTCAATTCTTAACAGAGAATCAAGCACATCATCATCCTCCCTTTCACCACTCCCAACCGAAAATCCATCATAAAGTGGCTTCTTCTTATCCCTTTCTGCAGAACAAACAATATTACACATTCCGACTCCTGCTTCATATCTCATGACGCTCATGTCGAGGGTTAAGCAATCAACTCCAAAAGCAGCCATCAATGACTTGTCAGCACTCTGCCAATGCTCGCAAGACACATTCGGAACATAGATTGACTCCAAAAAGTAGCCAATATTTCCAAGAGGGAATAAGAATACTTCAACATATGCAGCATTAAGGTTCAACGCAAAATGCAAAATTCTAAGAGTCGCTCCCACGGATCAAAATCGATACATCAGCATGTATGACGAATGAACCAGAACCCCACAGACAGCAGTCCAGAAGAGAAATGTTTCAAGCACCCTGCACGACCCCACCTCAACCAGGCCCTGGAGGTCGTGCACTTTCATAGGGCTGTTGGCTCAACTTAGTTTTGAAGCACAAGTATCGAAGAATCCACCATAAAGCTCCATTCTTTCTCTCTAGGGCAACGCCTTGAGAGGATATGATGAGTTTACATGCCTTCACAGACGACGTGAAGAGAAAGCACCGTTTCAGAACCAACTGACTAACCCTCATCTCACTGAATAAACCACTTCCCAGCCGGGGATGAACGATATAAGCAATATTTCCAACATCTGCTTCTTCACTGTCATATGCCGTAAACAGCCCGTTATGATATGAAGGACCTCCACTTGTTCTAATGACATGCTTCCAATTTATCGCCTCTTAATACGATTCTGAGCAGAATGATTCAGTAACGAAAGCTCCTGCAAGAAGAACATCAAGCAATAGGTTCTGTAGATGAGAACTTCAAGCCTCGCTTTAATCATATACTTGCTCACTGTACATGAACCCTTTCCATAAAATGCTCATCAACCTTTCCCAACACCTCAGCTTCCTAGACCTAGAAAAAGAATTGCACTCTGTGCAATGTAGCTGTAACTAAGAGAATGGTTCTTCAACCTCCTATAATACAGACAAATTCCATAAGTTCATTATTATCAAGAAATTGAAACTCCAGAACAACTCAATACTAAGAAGTTCCTGAGCCTCCTCCTAACAACTCACTAACACCGATACGCGCTACCTACCTATACTGAGCACATGATGATCTACATGATATCTTCCGGTTGCCATAGCTGCTTTCGGGCTATTAAGATTTTCTCGTCTGCGTCAGAGATCGCATCCTTGGTAGCATCAAAGACGTCCGACCACAGATTCCAGTGCAATGAATTCAATTGCTTCCTGATATCGTCGATGATAGGCCCTGTATCCCGTATGATCACTACACCTTTCGGGCGCAAGAGCCTGTCCATTTCCAGCAGCAGATCTGTCGGGCTGCAGTCACGATTGTAAACATCCGAGAATACACTCCAGGCATGCAACAAGTCGTATGTACGTGGGTAAGTCGAGTATGACTCGCACCTGCGATTCCAGAAGAAGCAGTTGAGAATTAGCATGAGAAAGCTCTCAACTTGATTCATATATGCAGCAGTGATAGGTAACAACAAAGAGCGGCTCATACCAATCATGGTACGACCCGATAAACCCACGGTCATAGACGATTTTCAAAGTACTTGGTCCTGAGTTCGGAACCACGTTCATGACCCAGACTGGCAGTTGGGCGTCGTGAAGAGCAGCAGCAAATCCGCCGAAGTTGGCATTCATGTCCATCACATTCCGGAAACTATCATCTTCCATTTGTTTGGCTTCCCTAAGCTTCTGAACGTATACTTCGACTCTCTTCTTCCACGCATTCTGTTCCCAATTGCACAGCGTTAGCTTACTCTGATTCGTAGACTTAAAGAACAGATGCAATAACATGGGCATCATGATGATTGCCAATACCGTGTCTTCATTGAAAGTCTTCTCGCTGAAGTCAAGCTCCTTCAACCTGGCTGGAGGAGTGTTCATACGCGCTGGCCACGGTGCTAATCCATTTCCCCCCAACTTGCTCGCTGTAATAGGCATAATATCAATCAAGATCAGTCTTTTTAGATGACTAAATACTATAAAGCACGAAGGTAAACATGCCAACAACCAGACTACGTGCAATTGTCAAAACACGGGTACTTGTAAAGTACCTGTCGAAGGTGAACTTGACAACTTACAGGCTGTGACGGGAGTGATGCAAGGCTTCATGGGTTCCTGCCAGCCAGAGTCAGCGTCACTACCAGGGCTGCAAAGCGGCGGCCAAGTTCCCGTCGTTCGTTTCTCGTAACATTCATTTGTGACAGGCTTAGCCCAGATGACAGTTTGGTCCCGTTTAGACGCAATAGTCCAGCACATTCTTCCCACAAGGTCGGTCATGTCGGCCCACTCCTGCTGCTCGGCAGGATCGTCTCGATAAACAGGAGGAGACGACCACGCGAAGTAACCTCCAGGTCGTAAAATTCGATCGATCTCCAGCAACAAAATGCCGTCCCGTTCCCTCCAGTCGATCCGACACCGCGAGCAGTGAGCTAAGTCGAATGACTTGCTTGCATACGGAAGCCGCATGGTGCCCAACACACCTAATGTTGCAGGAATGCCTCTCTCCAATGCAAACTGGATTTGGTTCTGATGAACATCGTTCGGCGCCAACGACATTGCTAAAATGTCCTGAGGCAGTAAGTAAGCTCCGAAACTCGCCACTCCACATCCAACGTCGAATACTGTCCTGATCTTGCCGTTGCTGCTCAAGTTCCCATCTTTGTTTTTGAGCATCTACACGAACACAACCATCAGCACTCTCTTCAGAAAAGGATCATGTTCGCGACTGCCAAGGCTAAAAGTCGATAGACGATTGTAAGTTTCGAATCACATCTGCGGTCAGCTCGAAGCGAGGGATGCTCACCTTTGCAAGATGGGCAATGTACTTGTCAGCGCCATTTGGAAAATGAGTGCCACCACCTGGAAAGTTTACTTTATCGCCGTGCACAACCATCCAGTGTTGATCTGACTTCTCGGTTGCAAGGAATGTGTGTGGCACATTAGCCTGCCAGATTTCATCCCTGCTCGCCGGCCATCTGATAGGTACCTGTTCGTCAATGAGCACACAATGAGCTCTTTCACAAGAAAATATTGGGCACATTGACCGAACTACCGATCTCAAAATCGAAACAGGCATAGCACTAATAAAACCGCATTCCCCTCGTATAAATAAGTCACTGGAAGGAGATTGATCAGTGTACCTTGTAATTCGGTGGTGGTGGAATAAGGCAATTGAGGCGGTGATCAGCGGGCGGGCAGTGTCGCTCATAATGTTCCATCACCGACAAATTCAACTTCAGCTTCATTTGCTTGTTCAGATTCCTGTCCAGGCAAGGAACCAGCTCTGTGTACCGAGAATCGCAGACCTGCAAAGAAAACTCTCACCTCAGCTTCGAAACACAATTCTCTAACACAGCTAACAACACAACCACTAATTTCACATCGAAGCATTTTGCTAACAGTTAAGCGAATTCTACCAAAAGAGAAAGAAATCCAACTGCAAAATGCCCATCACCTTCGTTTCAGCTTCAAAACAACCCTCTTCTACTGCTCTAATGCAACCATTAATCCCCCCGCAATTCATTGACAAGAAGCAGTGATTTTCTCCAAACAAGAAAAATAACCAAACTGCAACCAAAATGCCTTATTCTTTACAGGAGAATGTAACCACAGGAACTTGTTACAAGCGCTGAGCCTTCTCAGGAGTATGAAGTGGTCCAAACTTTGTTGTCTTAGACGAAATCAAATCAGTAAAGAATTCAAGAGCCCTTTTAGCAGACTTACAGGCACAGATTTGAGTGAGAGTTGAAGGAATCCTTCGTCTTCGACGGCATCTTCTTCAGGAGCTTCATCTTCAATGGTAGTAGCTTCATCACCCAATCTCAAGCCTTCCAGATTACCTTCCTCAGGCTCATCATCCTGAGGCTCATCAATCACGACCTCTGCTTTCTCCTCTGCAGCAACCTCTTCTTCTTTGACAACATCCTTCTCTTCAGTCTCCTTCACCTTCGACTCCTCCTCGATCAAATCCTTAGCCACAGTCACAGACTTGGACACTTCCCAATCCTCAGCAGCAGCTTTGCTGGTGGAAGTGGAGGTGTCCGTAAGGGTTTTGCTCCGGAACAGAGAGCTTTGCTGCAACGAGAGGAGGAACAAAATGGCAGCCATCGTGCATGCCAGAATGACGAGCCGCCGGCTCTGCGCATTTCCATCGATGCGACCTCGCAACCGCAACGAGGTTTGCCGACCATACATCGTGCTAAAACGAAAAATCTCCACTCATAGAAACTGAAAACCAAACTAGACACCTCCTTTACTACACATTCCTCACTGCTAATGCGTCCACCGACAGCGCTCTACAACAATGCGGTGCCATGATCAAGAATTTTTTGTAGGTCTACACTTGAATCCACGAAAAGTTCGCTCGTGATCAAGCAGGAGATTGAACCCGAAAAGCCCAACCAGAGATTACCGGGGCGCAAATGTCGCCGAGAATACCTCCCTCCAGAGTCAAATTAAGTAAGGGGACGCCATTACAGCTCTGTCTTCCACAGATTGCGTCATGTGATGGGGTCGATCTCCATTGAAAGCACGACACGGAGTGCAGGTTAGGGTGGGAAGGGAATGCGATCAGCTGCGAGACTAAAATTAGGTCATAGAAGGAGTGTAGTGTACTGCAATGCTCAGGAGAGGAGCTCAGTTATCGTATGCCCAACTTGGGTTCGGTGATCTCCCCAGTTGCATGTCAAAGTTCATTTCGGGCTTGAAATCTGCGAAAACTTTGAACTGAGCGGAGAAAAAGAATGTGAAACTGGTGATGAAGGTGATGCGCATTTGTGACGTAAGGTAAGAATTCTCATGTAGAAGCGAAGATGGGTTTCAAATCGCGACTCTGTTTTCTGCAAGCCGCAACAAAATCGGTCCCTGAAGCTCCGTCCCGATCCTCGTACTGTAGTGCTGTGTGGTAGGTGTGGAGTACCCAAAACCGTCACTTGGAGAGCAACCAATGACCCAAAACCGTTGCAGATCACATGGACTCTTATCTTTCCCATAAACCATTTGCATTATATTGAGGTGGCCAATGATGCCGCAATTTTCATGTTACTGGCAAGCAATTTTTGTGCATGGGGAAAATTAGTAGAAAGTTAGAGCAAGTGGAATCATCAAATTTGGACTCTTCTGTAGTGAGCAGGGAAGTTGAAAATATAGGTGTTCCTAAAATGGTGTCTTAAAGTGATACCTTATCATGTTTGTGATGAGCACATAATATTGTTGTATGGGAAAGCTATTATGTACCTGCTCCTGAAGATTACTATAGCTACATTATAGGACCTGCTCCAATTTCAGACCACTCTTCTATATGTACATTCATACCATCTTGGATTGATCAGTGACTTCCACCATTAAAACCTAGGGGTGTCACTTAGAACATTTTACCAAACAACATGCAGCATAATGTAGGGAGGTATTAAACCACGGTCTTTAAAAATTGGAAAAAAGCTTTGAGATAATATAGGGTGTACAATTTATACTACACGCAATTATAAGTAAGATACTTAGGTAAGTAATAAGTCATATTTATACTTTTCTTTTCCAAGATACTCATAAATTTTTTTTTTAGGGTCAATTATTGCACTATGGACCTACTTGGATGGATGAAAATTGCATGTAACGATCTACTATTATGGCCTTTCCTACCCCTAAATTTTTTGTATAACAATTTTCTCTCTTTAGAATTGTAAGTAAGTGTATGGGGCAAAAATATCATATATTCCAAATTTTAATACCATTTAATTCATAAAGACCATACAATTCATCTTGCTCATCAATACACTCTACAATAATACTCCTTTGCCGCACAAGATATACTAAACCTCCTTTGAAGTCATCCCCTCTAGCATTAAAAATAAGTTGAATGTGAGATCCAACTTAATTAATATACTCATTCTCATATTTAGGATGAGCGAAACATGGCTCTTTTAAGTTTGAAAACTTCTTCTAGAATGTTAAATTTTGACACTAGTAGAATCATCTTATGTCTTTTCAATATTTCACCATTCTTGATCACCTACCTCAAAATAGTTGGAAATTTTTGTTATTAACCCCTAAACGTCCCAGCCTATTTTTAGCAAAAAAGCACATTTCCACAAAAATCGTCATAGATGAAAATGAAGAGAAGCTAATAAGATCTCAACCGTACAAACTTGTAATAGACTTATCGAAGATCATGTGGACCAAAATTTGAGTCATGAGGCCTTATAGATCGGGAGATCATAATATATTAATACTAAAAAAAAACTGCAAAATTTCATCATTTTCACTTTGAGGTGGAAATGCTACCAATATACCTATTGCAATGAAAAAGTCACCAACTTGAAAGATGTTCATCTTCATCTTAATAAGTCCTTTACCCAACAAAAATTCATCAAAAAAATTCTTGGCTCAAATAAAAGCCATGCAATGGTAAAAACTGCCGAAAAATTTACAAAGGAAAAATAGTCCAAAACTAGACCCTTTGCATTCAATTTCATGCCTTATCTTCAAAACGTCTTCGATCTTGTTAAGGTTTCTACCACTTAGACTAGACTCTAATTGGAGGCCATTCCAAAAAATTAAGTTGAAATCCAACGGTGGATGAAGGAGATATAGCTCCTCAAATATCATCCATTTTCTCACTTTTTCTGTTGACAAAACATCATTGCAAATCCAATAGCAAAATCATTTGGATCAAAAAACTTCTCACTACAAAGTTGTTAAGAATCACCTTAACATCATGACCATGAAAAAAAAATCATGGAAAACTATTTTTAATTTCACATAATTGGCTTGCAATGGTAATACATGCCCCATGCTTGGAAACCCAAAAACAAGAGCTGTCTTCACTAAAGTGCATTCCATTAATTCATACTTTATTGTATGGGCTTGCAAATTTTACAACACAAACTAGACTTGATTTGGAACCCAACACAAGTGATTTCATCCAAAACGGAGTTCGGATGAAGGTGTTATGGCTCTTCAAAGTTTCTGCCCTCCATCCAAAATGTAGAAAAACGACATTGGGGACGTTTAGGGGTTAAAGTAGAGATTTCTTGAGTATATACTTCTAAACTGAGATTTGTTGCTCTTTTCTTTCGTTGTTATATTGAGCAACTTGGAGCAAGCCTAATGTGGACAAGATTTTTTTCTCCTAAACAAATTCTTACTAAAACTTTTTGACATAAGATCTTATACAGCAAATACAAGCGTAGTGTTTCCAACCCATAGCATCTTTGGGATTTTTCTTCCTATCAAGTACTATTTCCTTCTCAACCATGGTACGAAGCCTAAAGACTACAATCTAGGACAATAGGTGGGGCTACTTGCAACATCATAATCCTACAAAGCTAATAGCCTAACGTGGCCTAAGAGTTGGATATGCTATAAGGTTGTAGTCAAAACTTAGGGCATACCTTTTACTTGCCCCTATAAGAACTAATTGAAGCCTTATTCGTTGGACACTCAAGATTTACAACAAGTCTAATGGTTTATTGTATTTTGTCCCTCACTTGGACTCTATCAAGACAGTTCTACTCTAGATTTATATGAGAGGAGTACATTATAGTTCAATACCAATCCAACATACAAGCAGCCGCTTCTTGGGCCAATTCTTGACTTAATGTATCGCAAATCTCAAGTATAACAAACTTACGAGTGTCTCTTTTGCTTTGATTGTTGTTCCAGTGTTTCAACTATTTTGAATACAAAATCTACGTGTATTTCTTGTTCTCTCATCATGATGACGATTAGGTAATGATTCTAGATCTAGCAATTCCGGGGCTACTTGCGGAGCCCTAAAAGACACATGTTAAAATAGATGGGATTTTTACTCTATGCTATTTTTGTCCACTCTAGGGTAAAATATTGATTACTTATAGTAATTAAGTTTGAGATATATTTCTTTTCCGCTCTTTAGATTCTATTGGCTTCTATGTTGCTTGGTTGTGGCGTTGTCTCATCGCCTTCAAGAAATTTCACAAACCTCGTACTCTATACATGGTTTTTGCTACAAACTTCTATGTCAAGTAATTCTTTTCATCTATAACCAAAGAAATTCCATCAACACGAGGCTCAGCCATAGTAAACGCTAAACCGCACTAAGCTCTCTTGATGCTACCAAAAAACAAAAATTTGACGATGTTGCAAAAGATTGCATAAATAAAGCCCAATGATGCTATCGTGGGCCAATAACCTATTGAAAAATATACAACTTTTTTTTTTGATTAATTACAAAATTTGTCTTAAACACATGTAGAAGGATTACTTGCAAAGTGACATAATATAAAACGAGGAAGAGGAAGTTGGAATGGAGCCAATAGATAAGTCAAAAACCAAGTGCAGAGCATGTCAAAAAATGTCATTTGGCTAGAGATGTTGAGTGCAAGAATACTCCTTCACGTGCCAATGGTTGTCATTGCCACTTGGAGGGGTATTCTTGCGCTCACCATCTCTAGCCCAATGACATTTTTTGACATGCTCTGCACTTGGTTTTTGACTTATCTATTGGCTCCTTTCCAACTTTCTCTTTCTCATTGTATTTCTTGTCACTTTGCAAGTGATATATTTAACACCATAATTATTTTGTAATTACCTTACTGAAAGCAAAAGTTGCGTATTTTACAATAGCACAAAATAGCCATTAGTTGGAATACGCATGAATTGTTGGGTTGTCAACTAACACTTCAATCCCAACTTCCCCGCTATATTCCACTTTAGGTCAGGTTCATGGCTTATTGAGCATGCTTTTATATCCTCCTCTCTGTTATGTAAGGGGCCATATTTGGTAGGCTTCCAATCAACAAACTCCTCAACAATATCATAACTAACCTAAAAACCACAACAATTTGGGAATTGAGGGGGGCTTCACTATGGACCAAAAGCCATAGTCGTGGAATTTCGAAATTTGTGATTGTAGAGTAAAGTGTTTTTTATTTCATTTGGCATTACACTACCTTGCAAAAGAAAGAATGATCACTAACTTTGGGGCCTCCAAAATATGCTACACTCTGCAAATGAATAATGTATTCATAGTATTCTTGATTTATGGTTGAGTCAAAGCAAGTACTCGGACTCAACTATAAGGTAGGAGTGGTGAAAACCGTCTGAATTTCAGCTTTGCATACTTGGAATAGTGGTGTAAAATTTTAATTATTTTTCCATGGTGTGCAAAGCTAGTGCAAATCCATCCCCCCAAAAAAAAAAAAAAATTGAGTAATCCTATAATTTCCTATGAATTTTTGAATCTCGAGTCTTAGGAGTCCCACTACCCGAACATAAAGTGCTGGCTTTTTTGCAAGGTTGTATTCCGAAAACTGTGGATTGAATGTCCCAAAATGAATTAAAATAGGTTCAAGAACTGACATAGGAGTTGTCTAAAACCGTTCAGCATGCATGGTGGGAGCTAAAATTAGTGGATGGTTCCCAAAACCTGTCAGTTTTCCATGAACGGACGGTTTTACAGACCGTACCCATAAACCTACTGTGCGGTTTTTGGGGCTGGACGGTTTTCACGACTCCTACCTTAATCTAAGAGATCATGGGGCCCAAAGATCATTGATTGGCTAGATGTCAATTATTGACCAAGAGGCACAACCATAAAATTAATTTAAATTTTCTGACTGCAATTATTACTGCAATTTAGATATGATTATTCCTCAGGCCCACTTATTCTCTAGTATTTAAATGACCCATAGTGGACTAAAAAACCCAATTCAATTTAAAGGTCATTTTCCAAGACTCACTCTTCAAGGGCCCTCTTCAAGAGTGGAGCTTTCCCGTAAGAGACTTCACGGACTAACCTCTAACGTTGTGCAACCTCAAAACAACAAAAAATCCTAAAATTGCCCTTTTTTATTGCAAGATGCAAAGTTTTGAATTTTGACAAGCTTTGAAGTATGTAACCGTAAGATCTCGTACCTATATTGTACGTGAACATGTACACCAAATCTTAGGTTCAAAATTTTCACCATTTGTGAGATCGTAATGTTCAAAATTGAAAAAATAGTTTTTTTCGATGTTGTAGAATGGCAAAGAAAAGTTATGGGAGCCCAAAAAACCATTATTGAAAAGAAATATGACATGAGGCTCTTCAAATTCTTGTTCCTAGGTGAGTAAGGAATATGTTTATGTAATTTATTCCCTCGTTGGCCCTATAAAAACTTGAAATAGTGCTTGATCTTTCACATGGAGATATGGTGAAATTCAAACACAAAGGCCCAGTTTCAATAATTACAAAGGCATGTAGAAGATTATTGGATTGAAAATCCAAACGGTGAGATCATGCCTTACTACCTTTCCTAGGTGTGAAAAAAACAAAACTTGAAAAAAAGTAAAATTTTAAATTTTGTTGATTTTTTGAAGTTTTTGCGTTTAATCAATTTGGGCGGATTTTGAGAATAAATGAGCATATACCACAGTTTGGGCAATTTTGGGCAGATTTTGAAAATAAATGAGCATATACCGTAGTTTGGACAACTTTGGGCAGTTTTAGACACATTTTAAATAGTATTTTGAAACTTTGACCGCAAATATCTCCTAGAGTATGAGGAATTTTGGAGCATGTGATGACTTTTCAGAAAGCTATGGAAAAGCTCTACCACTTGGAAAGGTTTTAACTCCATGCAAGTTAAAAATGGTAAGTCAGAGGCTGACCAAATTCCAATCAACCTAATTTGGGCCTCACCCCCATTAGGAGTTAATAATTTGATACAATAAGTGTCAAAAAGTTTCAAACTTTAGATTATTACAAGTTTAGTTGTGATCCAGTGCAATCTGGCAAGTGGCATGCTCTAGTTTAAAGGCTAATCACCTTTTATCTCAAGTTGAGATACTTATGAACATAATTGTTCGGATGGCAATGCATTTGTGTGAAGAGACGGATGGCTAGTGATCATCTCTCTCATTTGATCACTTTTGACAATCCATTAAATGCAATTCTCATGAAGTAAGGTGCATAAATTTGTGAGAGATTTTCTTGTGGCACTCATAGATCTTGAATTCTCTAGTCTCTAATAGTTGTGTACACAAGCTACTGTACATGCCTTCTTCTTTAGTGTTTCAAGATGCCCAAAGCATTATCTTGACAGACTCAAGATAATGCAGTTTCGATGCTCCAAATAGGATGTTCACACATGGAGATAGCAAATACTTTGCATGTGAGTGTGGGACGTATTCATAACCTTTGTGAGGTATACATTCCAGATGTATTCACCTTGCGTAGAGGTAGGCCTCCAAACTTGAAAAGAGTGCATGAACGAAGGTGCGTGTTAGAAATGGCGAGGGGAGGAGTGGGTATTTGTGCAGATTTAGGAAGGTCTTCGCAACAAGTGTTAGAAGTGAAAGTGAGCTTTCATACTATTAAACGTGCACTTCATATAGCTTGTTTACGTTTGTAAACAAAGGTCAAAGAAACCACATCTTTCTCTCAAACATGGAAAGGCACGTGTAGAGTTCGCTAGTCTCTACGAACATTAGACCGAGAAGATTGGAGTCGAATATTCTCTGACCACTTTAAAATCATCCGCTTTAAATAAGATGGAAGAATTTGGTGTTAAACATGAGAGGCGATGCCGCTTTCAGAACAAACTATCAGTCATGGAGATGTGGGGATTATGGTTAGGGGTGTATGTGCATGCATGGACCTAGATTGATATGCAAAGTGGAGGGGCGCATTAATCAGATTCGTAATCGTGACGTTCTAGAGAAAAATGTTCGTAGGGTAATTACCAAGTTCAACTTCGACCATTCTCGCGTAATCTTCCAACAAGACAATGCTCCCAGTCACACAACAGAGATGCTTAAAGAGTCGTTCTCACGGCAACCTTTTGCTCTCCTACCTTGGTTTGCTCAATCGCTTGATTTCAATGCCATTGAACACATTTGGTCAATTCTCAAACGGAGACTTAATCAATATGAGAGATCTCCAAATGGATGATTAGAATTATGGGATCGTGTGGTAGGAGTTTTCGACTCAATTACACCAATTGATTGTAGGAGGCTTGTAGAAAGTATGCCACATAGAATAGCAGCAATAGGGAGGTGGAAAAAGTACTGAGAGATCATCTTTCATGGGTTGGCAAAATTGATCAAATACCTGAGTGGACTTTGGGTCTTTCTCATCTCTTTTAACAACTCTACTATCAAAGGCATTTTTCATGTAGTATGTACTATATACTACATAGTATGTTGATAAAATTTACCAACTCCATTTTCATGTGTTCATTTTTTGTTCACAAAAGATTGAATGAAGTGTTTGCAGATGTTTGATCAATTTTGATAGGTAGTCTCTGAGATCCCCCTTTCTAGAAGAGGATTACGGTACTAGAGCATCATAAACTTGAAGTTTACGCCATTTGTCATCCACATCCTCTACTAGTGATTGGTTCTATAGACTTCACTGACGGCCTGGCCACACCAGGATATGCAGTCCAGCCAGCATGGGCTGGTGGGCTTGGACCCCTGCTGGGCCGGTGTGACCTCGCGTCAACAGGCCGGTCCACTAGGGGCTGCGAGGAAAAGGGGGGCAACCAGCCCCTAAAAAAATTTCAAATTTTGAAATTTAAAATCTAAAATTTCAGAGAAAAGAGAAGAGAAAAAAAATTTAAAAAGTTTTAAAAAAATAATAAAAAAGCTGTCCGAATTGTCGGTGGGGGCTCCAGCCGGGCAGGGAGGCCCCCTGCTGGATGCAAGGCACTACCTTGCCACCAGCACCTCCAGCAGGGGAATTGGAGCCCCTACTGCTCCGGCATAAAAGCAGGGCTGGGGTTTTGCCCCTGCTGGGGCTGCTGGAGGCCCGGTGTGGCCAGGCCATGACCATTCCTCTCACCCGATGCCGCCCCCACATTGACTATTTGGCTTCAAGGTCCCTTCCATGGAATTTCCCAATGGGTTTCCTTCGTTGTACATCTGAAAATGCAAAGTATAATACTCATGTGGTCCAAAGGCTTCTGTAAATGACGTGCTATCTAAGGCTCCACTTCAGAGTGGAGCCTGGATTTTCATTTTTGGTCGCATACCCGAAAGCATCTCAAATTTTTTGTCAGGAAGGCATCCCACACCAAAATATTGTGAAATTCGAGAGAGACATTACTCACTCAAGGATTACACTCTTTGTGAGTGATTCATTTGATGCATTTATTTCAAACAGCCTGAGCATTGGCAGCTATCCTAAACTGGAGCTCTAAAGCTCCAAGTAGTGTACACATGCTAGAAGAAACAAAATCAATTGAAAGCGAAAAAAACAACAAAGGCGGTACGGTAATTGAATGTGTAAATATATATACTAGATGTTGGATCCACTTTTATTGGCATGGGCATCCCTGAGGGCAGCCCAGAAGGCAGGAATAGCTTCATCATCAGAGACGTCTTTGAAGGACGGAAAGTAGTTCACATCCACCATCACATGATCCTTTGTTCCCACTTGCACCTGCCATTTCAACATCCAAATTAGAACAACCACAAGCCTGGCTTGTGTTCAGTCTCCAACAACTTCAACATCATCTATCGTTGACAAAAAGCAAAAACTGCTAAAAAAGCATATTCTTCAGATACTCATACCAATTTCTGTTACTACGTGCATCAAACTATAGCATAAAAGCCTCATATGCAAATGGAGGGTATCCTTTGTACAGACGACGAAGTATAGTAATGAGGGTATTTACAAGAAGCTAATAGTTTTGAAAACGAAGTGACTGAAGTGGATTCACTCACCACAATGTCAAAGCCGATGATGGTAAGGCCGAGTTTTTTACGTAGCCATGTAGCTGCCTTGTTCACAGCTTCCACATCCAGGCTCCCATCTCCCTCCACCACCGTATTCTCCAGTGGTTTCCCGTCGCCCTCGAAACTTGAAGGCATGGATTTTAAGCTGCCAGCCATCGTCGAAATTCAGAACGTTCCGACAAGCCTCAACTCTAAAGCTAAGCACTTTCGAAGCAATCTCAAAGCAATAGCACAGCAATTTCACAATAACACCACCAGGACAGCTTTTTTGCCTTTTTCTCGATCCATAATCACATAAGATGTAGTGAACAACAGATCAGTAGGACTTTGCACACTGAGCCAAAACGACCTCTGCCGAAGAAGGTGAGCTCAAGAGTTCAAGGATGGTAATTGTAACCTTATTTTGCAAGCTGAGAGTATTTCAAGTATTCATGTGAGTTCTGATCTTCCCATAACATGTTGGAGATCTTCTACATTAGATGATCTGGTAGAGCTCATAATAAATAGGACAGATACAATTCGCTATTTACAGCTTGGAAAAAATCATGTACCTGTCGAAGACCAGTGCTGGTAAGCCACCAGACGAGCCACCGGATACGGCCAAAGAGGCGGCATTCGGCATGGATCTTCGACAAGAGTGATACACATTCTCACCAATGATGTAGAATTTGTAAACACATGAACCGTGATCAACATACTCCTGCGTTACAATGCACGACTATCAGTATCCTCCCAACCTTTGGAAGTCACTCATAACATATAAAAGCTAATTACCTAGTAACTCGAACTCTGAGCAATGAAACTTGCTTGCATACAAACCAGTGTTGGAAATGCTAGTCGGTTTCTGACCTGAACCACAGCTGGAAGAGGCACTTGAAGATTCACGTAACCCTCCTTCTTAAACACCACGGCCTGCACTTACACTGCGACCATAAGAACTCTACACTGATAATGAAATATATGATAAATGAAATATATGATGATTAGGGTTTGCAACAACTTTTTACTCTTGATGATTTTTTTACTACGATCACAACATCATCTCCTACTTACATGCAGGCATCCTTATAAATATAGTTGGTAAATAATTTAATGAAGAATAAAAAGTTATAAGTTAATTAGTGCGGTAAACACTAGTGTATGCAGCTGTACATTAGGTCGACAATGCATTAATAATTTCAGTGTATGTACCATTGTGTGTGCATCAGAAGTTCCACAAGCCATCATGGTCTTCACAATGGTGGGGAAACCCACACTGACTGCCGCTGATAAATGAGGCTCCTCTAAATCTTTCACCTGCAAAGATACCCAAAACAATCCATTATCCGATGTGTCTGATCACTTTCAAGAGCATCGTAGAAAGGCTACAATTGACAAGGCTTATATGAAATTGCTTGCTTGCTTGGTTTACCTGCACAGATCGAGGGGCTCGAACAACTGTGGTGTCACTAACTTTAGCATCCTCCAAGTCTTCCAGAAGCTCACGAGTAAGAGCTCGGTCTAAAAGCGGGTTCAGCCGGCTGATAGGGTCGACCACACACACATCTGGATGCTCTGCGAGATATCTACACACCATGACAACCGATTAAATATCATATCGTCCATCCCCTCTGCAAGAGACTCATTCATATCCTGAAATCATCACTTCCTTAACCGAAAAGAGAAATTATTCGGAGCAATTGAAAAACGTAGTCATACTCTAGATATGGAAATCCTAATGCTTAGTTCATCCCCTCTTAGAGCTGCAAGAGTCTCTTGGGGCTCTCAATTGAGTCTCGTGAGTCTCTCAAGCTGCAATTGAACTCCTAGAGTGATCAATTCCACAACCGAATAAAGAAACGTAGAGCCATAGAAAGACACAATTTACGCTCTAGATGTGAAGATTCTGATGATTACTTTAAGGCAACTCTGCAAGAGACTCATCCTGGCAATAAAAGTCCAAAACTGATCACTTCAAAAACTAAAGAACGTGATCGTGCTCTAGATATGGAGATTCGAATTGAATGTTTTGAGTTCGGGCAGGCGTTACCTTTGGAGCTTCTGGATGCCATCTGAATATTGGATACGGTCTGCAGGAGTGGACGCCTGTACCTTGGCAACACTCACTATCTCGTCGGTAGCTTTGTGCAGAACGATGTCCATGAATTCGAGCTGCGGTTCCATGGCTTTCTCGGTTTGAAGGGCCACGAATGTCAGTGCATTGCTCGTTGGTGCCGCTGGTAGCGCACGCCTCTGTGAAATTAAAAAAGCATGAGTTACCTATATCAATACTAACACCTCGTGAAAACACCACAAATCACTAGTTCATTCACGTGTCCTCCTCGAATTCGGACAAGTAAAGTAACTGTGTCGAAATCAGCCCCACATCTAGCTAACTCGAAAGCCTTGTCGCAGAGCTAATTACCGAAACTAGAGAGCTTGATTTGATTCACCCCAGTTAGCCTGTTGTAGCTAAGCTAAAAGTTGCGGTAATTGCGGTTATTTAGGGACGACTGTAAGTGTAGAAGGTGATACGAGGAAGGGCAAAATGTCATGGCTTCTTAGAATTCTTGCTAATGAGCCTTCTTCTTCGGAATTTGCAAGATATCATACAAAACAAAAATAATAGAATGAAGACCTTCAAGAAGTCCTTCTCCCGACTCCACTTCATTACATGGCCGACAACAAGCAGCTTCTCTCCAAGAGCCTGCAACACCAAAAGATTTTAGAGAAGTACAAACAGATAGCAATTCGCTGTTTCAACTAAAATTACGGAAGTGCCCAAAGATCCTGAGCAAGAATGTGTGTCCTTTCAGAATTTGGCATAACCCTAATAAAAATGGTGTTTACCTTTTTGTTCAATGTTGCTAAGGCTACGAACAAGTCATCAATTTCTTCGATGGCTCCACCTCGCCCTGCATAATAAGACCATACGACATTAATAGCTGCAAAAGTAAAAAAGCGGAACGAACGAAATGGAATCTGAGTCAATATCAACGAACCTGCATAGAGCAAGTTCCAGCCCAACTCAACCAGGCTGGTCATACTGTCTTGACTGTTTGAAGTCACAAACACAGAAAGCTTGGTCTCGACTGGCCACGCATCAATTGCATCCTCAGACACCACTTTCACTGCTTCTGATAAACCCCACTTCTTCAGTGCCTCTTCCTGCAAAAGCTAACAACAATGTAAGCATCTAGTTACATCACATTTGACTATCCTTAAAACTCTTGGAAGTCAGAAAGCGAACTACAAACTCTTTGACAAAAAAGCATTAGAAACTCTGATGATGTACAACTACTAAGATTCCTGATGTTACATAGTACACAATGTGCAGTGACGGTAAAAACTAACTACATACTTATCAGTTTCTGTGAAATATATAGTTACTAGATCGAAAGAATATGCTCCTGTGAAGAGAAAACTGTATGACAAACCTTTTGGGAGGAATCCTGTCCAGCGGTAAACAGCAAACCCTGCACACAACCACAAAGGATGTTTAAAGGTCTCCTGCATTATAAATTGCAAAAGTATCCAAGTTGAGGATTATACCATTCCCTTCCGGAACCTAAATACTGAGCGCAATAGCACGATCTAAAGAGGAATGTGCAATCCAAGGTCGGATCCAAGAGAAAGATCAAAGATAAACCCAGAAATGTGTTGGGTCTTACGACATGGAGGTTGGAGTAGGCTAAGCGAAAGAGCAGCTTCTCGACAGACGAGGACCCATCCAGTAACGAGCTCTCCAGCAGCACCGCTTTCATCGCCATGGCCAGCCCTTTCGATCGAAATGCGAGTAAGTGAAAAAGAGTGTGAGAGTGGGGGATTGTGAAGAAGTGGGATTTGGAAGGGACGATGAGATTCTCGGAGAAGCGCAAGAATCTGGGAGTGATTTTTGGCACGTGGTTGTTTGCTTTTCGGCGAAGGTCAATGGGAAACGGCTGCTGCCGCATGCTCTCCACTCTATCTTGGTGCGGACGGTGAGTAAGATCATCGGTAACCCGGGCCGGTACTTTGGTCAACTGAATAAGTCAACGATGCCTCGATTTGACGAAACAAATGCAACACCACCATATCTGAGAAAATTAGTCCAAATGTAAACCCTTTGCACTTAAATTTTTGCTTCCATTCAAAAAGATTTGATTGGGTTAAAGTATTACCACTAAAACTAGACTGTAAATGGAACTCATTCCAAAAAATAAAGTTGAAATCCAAAAATGAATGAAGGAGATATAGCTTCTCTATAATCATTGAATTTTTTACTTGATTCATTGTAGAAACATCATTACAAATCCAATACCAAAGGTACTTGGATCTTAAAAAAATAAAACACCTGCACTTGGATTTCATTTTAAGATAATGATTGAGTGAAAGGAATGCATGAGAAACTAAATTGATTACGCATATTTAGATGGCAATAGTAAAACATGTCCATGTTTGGAAACTTCAAAAAAAGGGTGGCCTTCACTAAAATGAATGCCATTATTTCATACTTCGATGTATAAGTCCTTGAATATTACCACACAAACTAAACTTAATTTGGGACCCATAAAAAGTGAATTCGGAATGGACTTTGTATGAGGAAGATATGGCTCTTCAAATTTTCAGAATTGTGCAAGGCTAGGCGAGTTAGTTACATGTTTATGTAAAGTTTTACCCTAGCAAGTCATGTAAAACCTAGAGAATAGCTTGAGTTTTTACATGGGGTAATTTTGTTGAATTTCGAATACAAAGGCCCACTTTTGATGGTTGAAAAGGAATGTGGATCTACTATAAGATAATAAGAATGTGCCTTGGTACCTTATCCACACATACAAAAACACAATGTGATAAAATGTGAAATCTCATATTTTGATGAATTTTTAAAGTTACTGCAATCTTTTATGAATTTTGGGCAAATTTTAGTGTGCCTTGATAGTGTTTACAAGCTTTGAGAGTGAAAATTTCTCAGAGTATGAAGAATCTTGAGCGTGGATGATCTTGTTGAAAAGGTATTTTGTTTGAACTTCTCGTCGATCCAAACGTAGTTAACCAGAGGTTGACTAGATTTTGGCCTCCTCCAATATTGAATTGCATTACTTAATTTCTTCGGTAGAGATGAGACATCAAATGTCCTATCCTATCAACTCACAATTCAAGTCACAAACATTCGAGATACAACAGATCATCAGCCATGCAATTGGGGCGACAAGTCACTTCCTGCAATAAAGGTTCATTGCAAGACTTTTCATTTTGTATCTAGAGTGCTGCAGCATCCAAGTCAACAATTCCTCTCTCTCCAAGATTTGTACCAGTAAACAAAAATCAAACTGGTAACCAAGGTGAGAAATAAGTGCCTCATACCATTACTTACAAAAACCTTACAGTGCTGGAAGATTGCAGCGTCCTCATTTCTACGCAGGCCTCAATCAGTCAAAGCCAATGCAAGATTATTATGAATGCCCAGTAAGGAAGGCCTTGAACTTCTATATACATCTTATCATACAGTTGTGGATTATTAAAGTGCAAGAGATGAACTCTCTCTGATTCTTATCAGACAGCAGGGATGTTTGAAAAAGAGAACCCTTTGTAACCCTTGTACGCGTAGTACGCGATCCTCGTGTAGTAAAATCCGGGCAGAAACAGAACTGCTCCAAGGATTGTGAAAGCAATGCCTGCCACAATAACGCACGGCATCAGCTTCGTGCCGGAAACCATATCCATATAGCAGCTGCTTACATGTTCAGAAAGGTAAGCGTAATGCACAATAAAAAAACTATGTCCTGAGAATGACAGGGGTACACAATCACCTAATGAGAAACAACCACTCGCTCAATTCTCTAAAAAAATAAAAAGTAGTACACAGATTCCCCAATCAAATGTTAAGATCAGAACATGCATAAAGGCAAAGCCATGTTGTGCAAAGCCCTCTCATGGAAAGCAAATTCTAAGATCCAATGAAAGACAGACAATGAAACGAAAGCTACAATGTAACGCTACCTTCAAAAATTACTCTTCGCTAAGAAAAATACACCTAGTTGCGACACTTCATACTCTTGAAAGATGATAAGCACTTTCTTCACAACAACAGTATTGTCCAACAAGTATACAAACTGTTCAATTCTCGGTGCATAACAAGGAAATATCTTTTCAAATATCAAAGACAGGCAATTCTTGAAAGCTATAGGCATTACTCTTCCCCAGGGGATTCACACCTGAATGCGACAGTTCAAATTCTCGTGACATCACAGCACTTCTTCGACATCAGAACTATTATTTTCAACCGAAGAATCTCTTAAATTACTACATAGGATCAGTATTGAATTAGTGTATATTCTTAGTCCGTTACAATCAAGAATCTTTAATTAGGTTGAAAGTCTAGAAACTGTTGCTTATCTTAGGGTCTGCTAGAACCTCGAGGTTTATCACATTGCACGGAATGATCAAGATCCAAGATAGTTCAATTTCGGCAAGATCCGTCAGGGTTTGACCTCGATCGCAATCTGAATCGGTAAGGCATACGGCATCACAATTCATTTTAAAGATATTGATCGATCGGGTGCTCACCGTGGCCAGAATCGCCGCCAACTTTGTACGCGGTCATGACGATTCCAAAGACGATGCCGAGCGTGCCGAGCGCGAGGAGAGTGACGGCGAGCGCAATTTCCTTCACGGGAGGGCCGTTGTGCACGATGAACGTGCCGCCACTCACATCGTCCCGAATTGAAAACGTATGATCCACGTACGCCATAGCTCTCGAGTTAAAATGCTATCAAATCTCAAATCAATCGAGCTTGGGCTTAAAATGTTGATCTTATCAAGCTCTAATCGAATCTGTGCATTGAAAACCTACGGGATCGGGGAGATCGATGAGGAGAAGGGTTGAGGGAAGCTCCCGGCAAGTAGCTATTGCGGAAGTAGTCGGAACAGGAGTTGTGAAGACGACGATGACCCAGGCCGGGCTCCTAATGCCGTGAGATGGATATACTGTATGTACACTAATTTAGTGTCAATTACACTAATTGATATAATCGCTGAAACTTTTTACTTCTTAGCAAAGACTATATCAACCCTCATACGCCTTAAACGCCCATAGGGTCTGAAAGGGGCAGCCCGATATTGAATCCCAGCATTTTTGGATTCGGGCATCATGAATGAACCAATCAATGGACGTATGTAGAAGAGTGCTACAAGGGTTTCTCAGATCCCCCATTAGTCAATGAGATTTTTAAATGGGCGTGGACTACTTCAAGTTGGCGACGCTTTAACGACCAGCTTAGGCAAGAGTGCATGTGCACACGTTACGATTAGTCTAGAAAATTGCCCCTTGTAAGTAGTATGGACGGTTTTATGCTCAATAAGAGCATTTCATGTGGCCATGTCATTTGCCTATGCCATAGGTCGTAAATACAAGGTTTATTGTTCACACTCAAACTCCCGCAACGGACGAGACTCCTAGCAAAAACATTCATCAAAAAAGTTTCATGGCTCAAATAATAACATTGCAATGGTAAAACTGCCAAAAAAAATTATAAAGGAAACTAGTCCAAATCTACACCACTTGCACTAAAATTCCTTTCTTCACTTCAAGACACCTCCGATCATGACAAAAAAAGTATCATTTAACCTATACTAAAATTGGATGTCATGCTAAGAAACAAAGTTGAAAACTAACATTGAATGAAGGCCCCAAGGAAGGAGACATAGCTCCTCAAATTTTATGCATTTCACACTTTTTTTCATCAATGAAAGACCATTGCAAATCTTAAACCAATAGTGTTGGGTTCAAAATTTTTGTTACTTGAAAGTTGTTAGTATTCAACTAAGGATCATATTCAAATTCAAAACATCACAAAACTAAATTTGTTTTTGCATAATTGGCCTGCAATGATAAAACATGCCTAATGTTTGAGAACTTAATAACTAAAACCTCCTTCACTAAAATGCATGCCATGAAGTTCATACTTTATTGTATGGGTCTACAATTTCATCTTTGACCCCAACCCAAGTGATTTCATCCAATACATGCTACGAATGAAGAAATTATGGCTCTTCAAAATTTCTACCCTTCATCTAAAATGCTAACTTTCCCAACTCTAAGGACATGTAGGGGTAAGGGATAGACTATAATTACCAAACCATTTAAGTCTTGGATTAATGAACCTCCATGTGACTAGGTTACATACAAAACTTTACTCACACCAACCAAGAAAAAAAAGTATTTTCATCTTATTTCATCTCCCACACATGCTTCAACTTCAATAGAATTCCAAGTGCTTATTTGGGCCAAGAAGCTGACAAATCCTATCTTTCCACCCAAAAAAAATTTGATTATTGGATTTACACCATGCATGTTCTTCCAACTGACAGTCCAGTCTTCAAAAGCCAGTTTCTCAATCTGTCCATAGTGCTGTACAGTACCCGGCAAGTCTCATTCGTCCACCCCTGCTGCAGCTGAAATTCAGCAGTGAACCTGTAACTTGGAAATGACACCAAAGGCTCAAAAATGTATGGAATTGCAAACCGTAAATTGAGTTTGGAAGATAATGAAGTCTAGTTTCATGACATGCACTATTATTACATTGAAATAGTCAAAGCATACAACAATAGAGCATTTTGTGGTACACTATCTACCATCTAGTACTACCGCCCCCCCGCATTAATTACAGCCTTCATCCGGTGAGGCATGCTAGCAAGGAGAATTTCAAGAGTCTCCATGGATATAGCTTCCCATGCCCGCTCAATACTTTTGATCAATTCATCTTTGTTGTTTGGCCTAGTCTCCTTTTGTACAACGTCTTTTAGAATCATCCACACATTCTCTATGGGATTCAAGTCCGGTGAGTTTGCAGGCCATGTAATCTTCTTGATCTTATGAGCTTCTCGCCATTGTTGCGGTAACTTACTACGATGCACCGGGGCACCATCTTCCATAAGGAATAGACTTTGAGGATCATCATGCATATAAAAAAAGCCACTCAATCGACCCTCGTATACAACGTCAACAAAATCAGCACTTGTCCGTTTATCGGATGGCATGATAACAATGGGGCACTTTTCATAACCTGTAAAAGCACCCCAAATCATGACGGATGTGCGGCCAGATTTGAAAGTGGGTGCTAAGCAATCCCATGAATAGCGTTCATAAGATCGTCGCCAAACCTTCACTTGCCGGGAATTTTTGCCTATCTCAAATGAAGCCTCATCTGTCCATATCACATGCATCCAATCCAATGTGTTCCAAGATTGATGTTTCTTGGCAAATGCCAATCTATCAGCCTTATGCTTGTGACTAAGAAATGGCTTCTTTGCTGCAACACAACTACGAAATCCAATACGTTTAATCTCCTTCTTTAGTGTACGTACACAAACTTTCTCAGTCATCTTTTCTATAATAGAGACAAGTGGAATGCGTCTATTCTGTATAAGAATGCGTACCAATTCCCTTCTACCTCGATCAGTTAGTTTGCAACGTCGACGTACGACTTTACGTGTGACCACTGTTCCGTAATCATTGAATTTCTTCAAAACATATTCAATGGTGGAACGTGGCATGCCTAACTCTGTTGCAATGCTACGCTGTGGCATTCCTGAACGACTCATCCCAACTATGACACCCTTTTCCTCTGTGCTTAAACGACAACCTCCCATTTTTGCAAAATCTTAAACACAAGAAAATGCACCTAAGGCTAAATCTGCCTTAAGAGAGAAACAAGAGCTAGAAAACTACGCATACACCATTTCCTGAAACAAAATTTGTGTTGATTGAGTGTAGACTCAAGCTTCATTTGCACAAAGTTTCAGCTGAAAATGAGCAAATGCATGGCTTCCATGTGCATCGATATTTCTAAAAGCTCTATATACAAGTTGCCACCACACTGACACTGTTTGTTAATTTTTAATTTTTATCAAGATTTTTCTAATATTTCATTAATTGCTAAATGACACATGTTGTAAGACTACTCATCCTACCCAATGTTAATAATTAAAGCTCTAGAGTTGGAGAGGTGAAGAATAGGGAGCATTTTGAAGTAGCATGAGTGCCACTTCAGAGAAGCTGGTTTCAGTGTGGTGGACGATTGAGACTTGCCGGGTACTGTACAACTAACCACAATGGAACACCAATCCCAAAACACGCCAGAAGACAATACAAATAATGCAATGTTCGGCCATTTACGAGGCTAAATCCTCTATTGTGATTGGTCAAAATCTTGAAATTGGTCCTAAGGGCTTTACATGGGGAGTCAAGTCCAATATTCCGAAGTTATATCATAATGGGTGGAAGACAAGTTATGACACGGCCCGTGCTTCAATAACGGGGATATCCAAGGATGGAAGGCCAATTCATGACCGAGAAGACCGTCTCTTGGTTTCGTAACAAGATTATTATTTCACTAAAATATTTTATTGTGAACAAATCAAAAGCATGAAATGGAGTTAACCCTTGAAGGTCCTTCCACTCCTCAATGGGCAGCCCGAAATTGGATCTTAGCATCTTTTGGACTTGGGCAACATGAATAGTGCACTTTTTGAACTTGGGCAACATGAATGAACCAATCAATGATGAGTTTGCAACTTCCTACAAGGTTTTGTGCAATCCCAACCTACCTACCACAATCCTTTCAAAGCACAAATCACTCATACAAATTGCGATTTGAATTGTAGGATTTCACTTTGTAGATGCATCACAAAAAGGTGACCAAAATGATATAAAAAAGTAAGTGAAAAATTGAGAATCAAAAGAGCTACAAGCAAGATTCTGTTGGAAAACAGCCCGAGGGGCTGACAGGCGCCTTCAAGGGTTAATAATACAAATTGGCCCCATGGGCTTTTTATTTCTTTTTACAAATTCACCTCAAGGTCTTTACACATGGGGGAATTGGCCCTCACTTTATTAATTTTTTAATGTGCTCTCAAAGCCGCCTCTTGAAGTAGTTTGTGACTGAGTTGGCTTGGAGATGTGTTGGCCTTGACTCCCCATGTTAATCGTCCCTATGACCATCCCCAATCTGAGCACCATTTATTACCAAACTAACTGGCAGTGCCTTGCTATGATAAGATGCCAGGTTACTGGGACAGGCAGTGTACCGTAACAGGCTGTGCAGGTTTAACTGTCACAGGTAAAAAGCAACCCACACTATTTGTTCAAAAAAATAAAAGCAACCACACTGGATGTAATAGATGGAGATGATGATTTCCATATGCTCTGCTCTTGCCATCATGCTCCTTTGACTTTAGCATATTTGGTACTCCCTCTGTCCCATTATAATTGTCTTGTAGGTTTTCTCAAATTTATCTCAAAAAGTAAATTTGAGAGAACCTACTCGACAATTATAATGGGACAGAGGGAGTACAATTTATGGATAGAGATGCATTTCATAAGCTTTTCTTCTATTTCTCCTTTATGAATAATACTTGGATATGGCATAATGCTTGATAGGTACAGTGGGTAGGGACCAATATCATGTGTGAAGTGAAAAGTAAATTGGGACTACAGGAATGACCTGTGTTCTGTTTTACTTGGAATGACACTTGTCACACGTGCATTTTGTGCACTTCAAACTTTAGCCTTTGTGGAAGGTAGGTGCACTCGTCATGAACGTTTGGAACCAACTGCCAACAACTATTTCATATTCTATTTTATTTTTATTTTTTTGTATTCAAACAATGTATTAAATGTTTGAGAAATACATCCAGTTTTTATTTTGTTTGACACAAGCATGCTAGTGAAACAAAGTGTATGAATAGGGACATTTAGGGGTTAAGCTACCCTAAAATTGACATTTGAGATGAAGGCATAAACTTCTGAAGTGTCCTAACTTCTCTATCGAGAGTCCGTATTGGACGAAATCACTTGGCTTGGGTTCCAACTCAAGCATGTTTTATGTGGTTTAAATTGGAGACTCATAAAATAGCTAATGAATGAATGGCATGCATTTTAGTGAAGGCAATTATTATTTTTTGGTTTTCAAACATTTGGCATGTTTTATCATTGCAAGCCAATTAAGTGAGATCAAAAATATTTTCTCAACTTTGGTATTTACTTTGCAACAATGTTTCTACAATGAAAAAAGTGAAAAAGTAGATGAATTTTGAGAGGCTATATCACCTTTTATCCATCGCACCTCTCATGAAGCGCCCAATCATTTCTCCCAATTATTTCTCCAACATTAGTCACCCAAATAATACATGTGGTATAAGAACTGATAGTCATGTGCTTGGTAGTCACCAAATACATATGGTGTAAGAATCTAGCGCGTTTGATAATCATACATATGGTATAAGAATAGAGCGCACTTGATAATCACCCAATACATACGGTGTAAGAACTGATGGCGCTTGACATTACCGGGTCATTTCTTGTCCACTTCCTCTCCAATTCAAAGCTCCCGGAACTCTGGAAGTAATTGCCAACCATTTGCCAACCACTTCCATTACTTCTTGAGACCGACCAACGCTGTTCTTTCACATAAAAATAGAGTCAAGGCCATTGACTACCAATACGGAGGGATCGGAGGATATACTGTCAGATCGACGATCAAGCAAGGGTGGGAATACATACCGTCCACGATTCCATCATGCTCGACTTTGGCCTTCAGCCAGAACCAGAAGCTAAGCTATCATACACTAGTCGACAGTTTCCGAATCATCTAAACTTGCACTCATACAGTAGCCGGAAGAATCCATCACCCCCGATCACCTACACCTTCACATGATCCGGAGTCCAAAATCCAACTCTTTCCAGGCCCATCGATCCATCTAAAACTTCCTCAATACCTCCAATAATATGACACCCACCTCATTCGCATGGAACAGGATCGGCTAGGACAAGATCCACTCCTGATTCTCCCTTGGAATTTTCACTATGGAATGTAGTGAGCGGCAAACAGGATACTTTTACATTCGAGCACAACGTGAGCACACATGAATGGAGCAGACAATGGAAGTATGGAACCTACCATTACGAACGGAAACTTCATTCACGCGGCCCCTTAGAAAGGGACCGGAGTTTCTATCTATCTATCTATGGAACCTACTTCCGTAATCATGGCGATGAGTGCAGATTTTGACTACGTGACCTCATAGCAACATAATTTTTTACGCGTAACGCACACACTTAGTGGGCACAACACAAACAAATTTGCACCGGATTGATGATGAACATCCCAATTTCCGCTCGTGGCCGTTTCCAAACAATAGTGGTCATCGAGTCTGCCATCACGGTAAGTTATTGACAAGATATTGTCTTGCTGCTCCCGCAACTGGATTACACACTATAATTATTGTAACGGCACATTGTCTAGTTCATAACGCTCAATATACTGGGCCGATGGAAACAGGAATGTGGAATGTTTGGTCATTTCGTGTCCTTTGGTGTACTGTCCTTCGACCATTGTGGTAGAAATGTGCTCATGAGTTGAATCCCGGTTATCATCCCTACCCTAGAGAAAAGGAGGGAAAAAAAAAAAGAAAGAAGTACAGTACAGCAACTGCGCAGCATCTCAAGCGGGCAGAGTGTTGATCGGGCAGATATTCTCGGGCTTGAATTTTTCGTCCTCGGACGGCGTGAGTTCATTGCTGCGAAACCACCTCCCTGTACGTTACTACTACGAAGAAACATTCTTTAAATCGTTTCCTCCTGCCTGCCCAACGAACGAAGGAACTTCTCGTTCGTTGTTGTGGACGTTCGTTCCCGATTTCGTCAGACTCTGTTCACACTAGGGTTTTTCTTTTGCACAATCTTCTATCTATATACTTCCTCTGTTCCGTTATAATTGGACAATAGGTTCTCTCAAATTTATCTCTTAAGGCATATCTAAGAGAACCTTATAATAGGACGAAAGGAGTATATAATAGAATAGTGTCCCTTTACTCATCCCCGGTGATAGACCCCATAAGGGACATGGATATTCATCAATGAATATATACAAAAATATGTAATATTTTATGAATAGTGACTATTCATATTTTCAACAATACAACAATTGTGCTAATTTGGAAGAATTACAATAACATTTCTAGCTTGGTACGGCTAGCACAATAACACGATTGTATCATGAGACTTTTTATGCAGTCGAAGGGGATGTGCGTTTTAAGGGGATGCGTTCCGAGGAGTGCGAGTGTATATATTATTGAAGGTAGGTAGTTTTTTTTGTTTTGTTTTGTTTTGTGAGTGAGATTATGATCTAGGGAGCAAACAGTTGGATTAGGGTGCACGATGTGTTGTTGGAAGGGATTTTTTTTAGAGATGTGGGCATTGATTGGATTGCAGAAGTATCGAATTTCCGAGTAATTATGGCCCTTCAAATGACCAAAAAAAATACAAAAATGACCTAATTTTAGATCTAGCAGAAAAACAAGAGGGGTGTGGTCAAAGTATAGAAGTGGCGCCGCGAGGGAACACTATTATACATGATAATACTCTTTTGGAAAAAGTAGCAATCTCCGTGCTTTGCAGTTCTTCATTGAATTTCAGAACGTTCATGACTTTGTTGACTGCGGGGGAACTGAAGCACTTCATCAATGCATTCTAGTTGGCTGGGTCTTCTATACTTCTTTCCACACACCTCATAAAAAATCTGACAACAAACTGAGAGTTAGGTACGAGTACGAACGACGAACTTTCTGTCCGTCCATCCATGGGCATCTCGTTCCCCTTTCAGGCAGAACGCTTCCGTCCGTCCGTTCCCCTTCTACGCAGCTTCAGCGAAGGCATAACACTTTCCGTCCACCCATTCCCCAATTTGGCAGCTTCAACGAAGGCAGAACGCTTTCGTCTGTCCATTCCCCTTTGAGGCAGCTTCAGCGAAAGCGGGGACCACCAGTCTCAAAGGGGGAGGGACGGAGGAGGGACTGAGCCCGAGTGCATGGGACACACAGAAGTGCACATGCGGCGGACGGTGGACAACAGTCAAGCCTCTGGCACTCGCACAATTGCCATAGACAATCCAACACGATCAGTCATCGGAAGGATCGCAGGCAAACGCCCACCAATTCAGAACCCACAGCCCCTTTTCTCTTTCCCTTTAGCTCCTTAGCCCCCGAGGCTTGCTCCATTCCTGTTTGTTGTAATGAAATTGTGGTTGCATTAGGGTGCGCACAAGCAAACGATGAGAGAGTGTGGAGCCCGTGCGGTGGTGCCCGTGCGGGAAGACACAGCAGGAACGATGACCGAGCAAAAGAAGCAACAACGGGCGGATTGGGAGGAGGAGGTTCGGATCGGAGGCTCGCTAGCAAATGTACCGCTCGAAAACGAAGGTGTACACGGATGGGCTTCCCCGCCTGCGCCTCTCTTTCTTGCACGAGGACCCAACTACTTTCAGAAGAAAATCAAGGTACCCTGCCAGGAGTCGCTTCTTCGTCCTCTCGGTGTCGACTGGCTCCGCTCGAACGGCCGTCTCGACCACATCTTAGCCCACCCAGAGAATCGCGTCATGCAAGCCCTTGCGAAAGCGTCCTCCAAGTCAGAACCCTTCGTGTTTGCCGTCAATTTGCAGGTCCCCGGCAAGGAGCCACGAAGCGCAGTGTTCTACTTCGTTACCGATGAACCGATTCTTGAAGGAAGCTTGCTTTACCGCTTCATTCACGAGGACGATGCGTTTCGAAACTCCAGGTTCAAGATGATCAATCGGATTGTGAAGGGGCCGTGGATAGTGAAAGCGGCGGCCGGGAATCATCCGGCTTGTTTGTTGGGGAAAGCCTTGACGTGCCGGTACATAGTCGGACGAAACTACCTGGAGATTGATGTCGATATTGCTTCTTCGACTGTGGCGAATGCGATTCTGCATCTGGCGCTTGGGTATGTGACTACCGTGTCGGTGGATATGGCGTTTCTGATTGAGAGCCAGACGGATGACGAGCTTCCCGAGAAGCTGCTTGGCGCTGTACGAATCGCGCAGATCGAGATGGAGTCTGCTGCTTATATGGAGGCTCAGCCTCAGGAGAAAGAGCTTCACCATGAAAACTCCGTGCCGTCTCAGCAATCGGGCCAGTATTGGCGGAAGTTTGGGAAGAGCTTCTCCAAGCTTAGTAGTAGCCATAGTATCAAGAATGGCCGAACTACTGCTGATGAGCAAGACCAGTAATCAGGTACGGACTCCTAACTACTACCAAATGCGTAAATTCGCATGCAAAAAACATGTCATTGCTGGTAAATGTTGCCATTTTGTTCTCTGTTCGACACATGCACAAAAATTCGCAATTTGCTTCTGACTTAGCATACAAGTTTCGGAAGGTTCTAGTGTGTAGAGTGATCAGATGTTTACATTCTTAGAGTGATCGATTGCTGCGAGAATGACATCGGAAGAATTCTCAAGTGTTTGTGTTTGTGTCACTGAGATGAATTGCCATTGTAAAAATCCATCACTTGCTTCTGAAATGGCGCATCAAGTGTTGATATGCAAAACGATCGTAGCTCATATTCTTACAGTTGTCGATTGTTAGTGAATCTAACGTAGCAATGGAAGTTCGAAGCCATTTGGGTTGGAGAATTGAGGGTAATGCTCTGGAGATTGCCCTCTTCCCTATTCAAGCTGCCAATGTAATAATTCATTATTCGTTTGTGAAAAGGCACGCCATATCCTGAAGGTTTCGGTAGCTAGTATGATCAGTTGTGCACATTTTCGGCGATCGATTGCTGCGAGAACGGAAATGTTCTCAATGTATTACAGATACGCATGTTACTTGTATCTTGAGTGACTGAACTGAAATGCCGTCGAAACAAAGACTTGCTTCTGTATTGGCACACAAATTACTGTAAGCAAGATCATATGGTCACATTCATACGGTGGTGAGGATGAAAACGGACTCAGTGTAGTAAAGTAAAGCGATTGCTAATTTCTGTTGAGTTACTGAATTGGACTGCCATCGAAAGAATCCATTATTCGCCTTGCAATGGCACATAAATTACTGAAGCTTCTGGTAGGCAGAATGAAAGAGGAATGTAGAAGCAAATCTGCAATAGTAAATCGTATGTTGGGAGTGATAAACCGTTCGAAGCCATCATCTTGAAGCTTGATGATGCGTTACCTGTTCAGATTGGTCTGCGTGAGCGATGGAGGCTCCAACTCCATGTAGGTTAGGTTTCAATTGTCACTTCATTACTGCTTTGAATGGAGTGCTCGATCAATCATTGATGTCATTGTTGGATGATTGAATGGGCACTTATTTTTTTATCAAACATCAATGTCATCATGTCAAGTTCCCATTGATAAGACCCCTTCGCTTTTTGGGTTCTGGTTGTCACTTCACCATTTTTCACTCGATAATGCGACTGGTTGAACAACATTGTTCTAAAAGTGGGATTTTGATGGAGCAGGAATGGAGTAATGGTAGAAGTGGCGACTCAGAATGTACGAGAGGCGTACATTTGCCAGAGTGTAGTAGGTGGCAGACAGACTGTACAGGAGGGGGTATTGCAAAGGATGCAGGAGGTGTCCTGAGGGCAGCAGAACTAAAGTAAAAAACTCACGTAAAAGGAGGAGTTGGGCATTCCACAAGGACATTCCTATTTTTGTAGAATTATGCAACCAACAACTGCTAACTTACTTACCAGTAGTGGATGACTCTTAAATGAGGAAAGCATTCAATTTTCTCACGCGCCTTCGGCTTGTAAACAGAAACCAAATCAATTTCCAATCACTTTACTATCATACTCACTTGTGGTATGTATCATTTTTCTGGATTTTTACTTTTTTAGGTGGTGATGCTTGGTTAGTATAGGATTCTTTATAGTACTGCAGAATGATGGTTTTGTATGGTATTGTCCTCTCCTCTGCATCTTGGATGACTCTAGGTCAGAGTTGAGTGTGGAGGACAGAGTGGCTCTCCACTTTCTTGTCACCTAAAAAGTATTTGCAGGTGGAGGTGCAGCTTTTTTGTTGCAGGTTGTTTACATCAATGTCCTTTTCGATCGAGATGTCTCTTCAAGAGGATTTCACTATGGGTATTGGATCTTCTTTAATTTATATGTTGTAATTTAGTTTAAGAGCTGGATGCTTGGATGCATGGATGCACCCCCTTTCTCTTCTTCAAAGAAGTTTCTGTCTTCAGGTGAGATCGGATATCTATGAGTGTATAGCTCTGGATTACTTTAGTCTGCTGGAGATTGAGTTAACTCTTAAAAGATCTTAACTTTTAAAAATTGACCTTCTTCTACTACACGATCAAACTCGAAGTTGGCTGAATACTTTTTTTACAAAAACCCTCAGAAGTTGTTGTGTTGAAAAGTGGCTAAGTGATCACTTGCAAATACTCTCTCATAAGCTGTTTTGGGTGTTAGTGATCACTTCCTTGCAAATACCCTCTCACAAGCTGTTTTGGGTATTAGTGATCACTTCCTTTGTTATTGTATAATCGTGCTTGAGGTACTTGTAAGTTCTCTAAGTTTGAGCAATATCTACAACCTGGCTCCAAATATTATTATTTTGCACAATAAACTACAAGTGATTATTCCTCACTCTACAACCTGGATCCAAATCTGATTTATTCTGCACAATAAACTTCAAGTGATTATTCCTGGCTTCAAATCTGTTTTATTCTGCAAAATAAACTACAAGTGATTATTGTACAAGTAACTAGATAGAGAGTATGTTTGTAAGCCACTTTTATTGGGTTGCTTTGAGTTGCAGTCGTAAATTGGGTCAAGATGATATGTTATGATTGTGCTTTGAAAATTGGGTCATGATGCTATGTTATAATTGTGCTTTGAGTAGATATCAAATGTAATGTTTTTTACAAGGATATTTGCCTTACTTGAAAACATTTGTCTACTTTGTGTCTCCATTTGAAAAGCTTATTTGAAAAAAATTATTACATTTATTTGAAAAGCTTATTTTGACCACATAGTAGTATTAAAAAAGATGGCACTTGCGATAAGAGCTGATAAGAGTTGAATGCGCCCATCTTGTTCACTTGATAGGAGACTACTCTAGTTTATGTTGTAATAGTCCAATGCTTGGAATCTTATTTGGTTAAAGAGAATAGAAATAAAAACTTTACGTTCATTCTATCTTAATGCTATTTTTATACATGGACGTCATAAGCAATAAATGTTTTTAGTATTGCTCATTTGAGGTTCCACACTTGAGGGACAACAACCATTCGGATGAAATGGCATGTCATCTACCACTCTCTCCAAAGACAACATCCAAGTTTAAGTTCAATGAACAATTTTCCAAATCACCTCTTAAGGTGATTCCAAATTTGTGAGAGGAGAAAACTCTCTAGGTAAGTGCGTCCCTAATTCTGGTCATTTCACTCTGCATCAAAGTGGACAAAGTGTTGAACAAAGGGTTCCGTCCACAATAGAGGTGTAAAAGGGGTCTTTATTAATCTCTTTCATTTTGTTCTTTAAAGCACCTTGACCAAGTCATTGAGACTATTGCTTCTTTAGTGCAGTCAACAATCATATTAACCCTTAAACGCCCATGGGGTCTAAAACGGGCAGCCCAAAATTGGATCACAACATCTTTTGGACTTGGGCATCATGAATAGTGCACTTTTTGAACTTGGGCATCATGAATAGACCAATCAATGATGAGCTTGCAACCTCCTACAAGGTTATGTACCACCCCAACCTACCTACCACAATCCTTTCAAAGCACAAAATCATTCATACGAATTGTGATTTGAATTGTGAAATTTCACTTTTTGAATGCCTCACAAGAAGGTGACGAGTTTGACATCAAAATATAAGTGAAAAGTGGAGTACAGTGAGAGCTACAGGGAAGATTCCGTTGGAATCAAGCCCCTCGGGCTTGCTTGGGCGTTTAAGGGTTAAGCAGTCTAAGGAAATGGTGAACAGACCCACTTTCCTACTAGTCCATAGCTTTGCATTCTCAGTCTCCTGTTGAGTTTAGGGTTTAGGGCATGAGGTTTTTCCAAATGCTTGCCTCCCTTCGCTTTGGTTTTGAGTTTTCTTTCGAAAATATATTGGGTACATAGAGGTCATGTGAATTTATTTGTTTACTTATTTTTTTCCAGTAAGAAAATCTGAAAGCTAAGATGGGTGTGCTCTAAAGTGGACAGTTGTTCCAAATATCCACCTTCAAGACAGTAAAGGCCCCTTCCCACCTGGCCTTTGATAAGAGCATACATTAAAACTTAAGACCTCCACAATTTTGGGGAAATTCCTTATTCTTAGGGAAGGCCTCATCAATGAGGCTTGGAAAAGTGTCTTGAAAAGTAGCCTCAATTACATAATGGCTCCTCAAAGGCCCCATTAACTAAGGCCCTTACCACATGGCAGGGAGGGCGGCAGTTGATGCAGGCGCCCAGGGCAGGAGCAAAATCTTGGCCACGTCATCCCATAGGCGGGCACCCTCACCACACAGGCGGCAGGGAAGTGGATGTGGTTCAGCGCCAACAAGACTCCCGCAACGACGACGACGACTTGTCTGAAGTTGGAGAGCGAGAGTGGACGCTTTTGTTGTTCTGGAATACGCACCGGTTTGCGAGAATATTCATCACTAGAGTCGAGTGCCGAGGTCAAATGCCGATACTTCATTCTGTCTTTGCAAATAGACTTGGGAGCAGTACATCATGTATTTACCATCAATTGTGCACCGTTTTTCTGAAATGGTAGCTCGGTACTTTTCAATGGATCTTTCTTAATAGTCATTGTTGGGTTGGGAGAGATTTTGAAATGTGAATCTTAGAATCTTCTTACGCTTTCAAAACTACATGTGGCCAGGAAATGGAGAGTTGGAGTATGAGAGTGGATTACCGTCAAAGCTGCACAAACCTGGTTGTGGGTCAGATGTCAATGCTGTCAATGCTGCTTGTTCTTTGAGCAGGGAAGATTACCGTGGTGCTACTGCCGAGGTAGATCCGATTGTACAAAAATCGCAGGAAGTTGAGCTAGAAGTTCTCATAGAGGATATGACAAAGCGACCATTCTGCGGGTAAATTTTGTCCCTTCCGCACTTTTCTGATCCCTGTTTAGCTCAAGGCCTGAGAAACATGTTTGAGAAATGTTATCCCATGATGGGCTCTTTCTGCAATCATGTCAGAAGTTGTAGCGTGTTACGCTCTAGAATTGTAGTTTCAATCTATCGTTCAGTTGTAGTGTGTTCGGATGCTTCTGCCAACCATCGTCTGTACTTGGGGGTTTAAAAAGTATTGCTGAAGGCTTGCTGAAAATTGTTGAATGAAGGTTCTGCTGAAGGCTTGCTGAAGGCGGTTTTGCTGAAGGCTTGATGATAACCTTCATTCATCGGAAACTCCAACTCAAATGCTGGCCGTTACTAAACTCCAACAAAGCCATCGTCAAGCCATCTTCAAGCCATCCTTGCTGTGAGCATCCCCTCCATGAACCTGTGAACATGGACGACGTTGATGGCCGAAGGCTCATGATTTTATTTGTTTTATAGTGCTCTCTGTTTGTCATCCTAGAGAGTATGTCACGGGATCAATGTGCGGTTCTTGTGTGGCAATGGCAGCAACTATCCTTCATGTACCAAGCATTGCACGGATTCAGGAAACTTGTCGCGGCTCGCCCAAGACGCTTGTGGGCTCATGATAGAGGCTTACACCGGCCTGGATTCTTCGACCAGAACCTGCTGGAGTCATTCAACGCAAAGGAGTTCAAAGGCCGAATGCGCATGGATGTGTCCACATTTGAATATTTGTGTAGCACTCTAGCACCGTCGATGCTGAGACAGGATACGAACATGCGGCTTGCTGTCCCTGTTGAAGTGAAGATTGCTGTAGCCATATCTAGACTGGCGACAGGTAATTCAATGCAAAGCATCGCAGATTTGTACAAAATTGGTCTTCCCACAAGTCAACTTGCGGTCTCTCAGTTCAGTGGTGCTGTGAAATCTGTTTTGCTGAAGAAATATATTAGATGGCCTTCACCTAGCGTTATGGAAAAATTTGCAAAAGAGTTTGAGGACATTCACAACATACCGTATGTGGTGGGGGCCGTGGATGGCTCCCACATTCCCATTGTAGCGCCCCAGCTACACGCCGCCGATTACTACAATCGGAAGGGATTCCACTCCATCCTCTTGCAGGGGGTGGTTTCTAGTAAATGTTTGTTCTGGGATTTTGATATAGGATGGGCGGGCTCGTTGCATGATGCAAACCTGTGGGCGAGATCCGATATTGGGCAGTTCTGTGAGGAAGGAAAACTCTCACCTTACGCTTTGGTTGGTGATGCCGCATATCCTTGTCGCCCCTGGATGTTATCTCCATTCAAGGGCCATAAAGACGGCTTGACAAGAGAAGAATACCATTGGAATTATGTGCAGAGTTCGACACGCATGTGCGTGGAAAGAGCCTTTGGGATGCTCAAGGGCAGGTGGCGCATCTTGTTAAAGAGAGTTGACGTGCATTTGAAGAATGTCCCTGATCTTGTGAGCACATGCTTGGTGTTGCATAACATGTGCATCATATTTGGCGACAGTTTCTGGAAAACTGAGTGGATGCAGGAGGCGACGAACGAAGTACACAATGGTCTATCCGCCGGCAAGCTAGTACTAGGGATTTCCATACACGAGAGATTGGCCGTTGCAAACAACGCACTCCACAGCTTGGCAAGCATCGACATTAACAACAGAGAGACCTTGGAATACATGAAACAAGAATGTGCAAAAGAGTTCCAAATTGCAATGGGCACAGGAGGGAAAACATCCAAAGAGCTTTCAGCAAGAAGGAATGGAATAGCAAAGAGTCTCTGGATGGCCAAGACTAAGGCATGTATTGCAGAAAGTAGCAACTTACAGCTTCTCTAATAACTTCTGCATTGTTTGTTGCATGCTTACTAGTAAAGACATTTTCATGTCATCGCTTGCCTTCATTCCTTCCACAAGGCTTTTACTACTTTCTCTTATCTCACCAATGCAACGCTCTAAAAAGATTTCTTCCTTAATACGCTTTGGCTCTGGAAATTTAGATGTGCTCACCTCACTTCGTTGCAATGTTGTGTTTGTATCGGAGCTGGTTGTGCACTTGGGCCCATCCGGATTGATAGCGCTTGCATGTGCATGCGAGACGATATTCGCCCTGTCATACATAAATTCATCCACGAGCTGGTACCAACGGCACTTCTCCGATCGTTGTGACCCCGACTTGGCATTCATAGCCTTGTCCTCCTTGTAGTCGTTGTAGATGACACTCCATTTCTTCCGACAAGCTTCGTTGTCCTTTGTGAAATCCGGACATGGACACGAGCTTCGTGTGCAATCGCGACCAATTGTCCACACCTGCATGTGCACACCAACCCAATGTAAAAATGAACATCATGCCATTCTTAAACCTGCTAGGAAGTTATGATATCATCTTCCAGTTGAACCCTTTGCACTAATGTTACATTTCCAAACTTCGCAAATGCTTGTTGGAATTACCTCATGAGGAACCTGGTGAACCCGAATATGTAACAGAGCTGATGAGAATGTAGAAGAGAAACAAAGTATGCCAGAACGATGCTTAACCGAGGTAAAGGCATTGTTAGAGCTTGGCACGAGAATAGGAATCTCATGGATGGGAAAGAAAGAGGAGTGGGAGAAAACCTCGCACGAGCAAGTAACCAGGATTGTCACTCTCTGTCTTCCTTGCTACTAACATTTTTGATCTCTAACTCATGCGTTAACACTTTACCTCACAGGTGAATACGCTTGAAAGTGAAGTTGATCAATTAAGACAGCAGATTGGGGATCTTGGAATGACCTTAGCACAAGCAAGGTAATGTCCTTCACAAGCAACGTAATGCCCTTCAATCACAAGCAAGGTAATGCCCTTCACAAGCAATGTAATGCCCTTCACTGAATGTATCGATCTATAATTCACTGATTCATTTCCTGGCACTCTGGATTTTCCATCAGAGTCTATGTCAAAGAGCCTTGTGTCCTAGAGAAATCATAGTTTTCTTTCAGCTAATCCTGTTACTAATTTCGATTGTGCACAGTATAGCCTGTATATTATTGCATACAAGATACCAGCTCCAACTCTAATCAAGCCATTATCAGATGAACCCCTAGCAATTAGTAACTCACCTCCATCTCTAATCAAGTCACTATCAGATGAACCCCTAGCAAATAGTAACTCACTAAATGTCAACCACTGCCCAAAAGCTTCCAATGGAATGAACCGTAGTTATAAGCCTCAGCAACCTACGAACTAATCAATGTCACTAACCACACACCTAACCCTGATTAAGTAGAGCCACGGAATTCTCAATTAAATCCACAATCGAAATTACTAATCCAATTGAAGGACATCCTGTTACTAATTTCGATTGTGTCCTTAATTCTCCAACTCTAGATTAAAGACATCTAGCATGCTCTGGAGTATGGAGCATTTCAGGGATTCTAGGACATACACAAAATTCATACATGTAACTATGTAGAAAATATGATTGTGTGAAATTGAAGCATGCACAAATAGCTCTGAGTGAAGAAAGGTACTTCTGAGAATTCCGAGCTACCAGATTCTCCTATGAAAAATTGTTAATCGATTCTATCAACAAAACGTCTCGTGCTGATAACAACTAATAACTTCTCCATTGTTGTAAGTGGTCAATTCACGAATCTAAAGCCTTACATGCACAAAAATCACGGATATAAAACTGTGAGCTATCATGTTCGAGCTCTTAAATAGGTCCTCACATGAAAGTTCTTGATCAATTCTTCCAACAAAATTGTTGATTCTATCTACATCATCAAAACTCCTTCATAACGTCCTTGAAAATTACAGAACTGTTGCTGTAAGCATCTCTGTTCGTGAAACTAAAGCATCACATGCACAAAAATCACGAATAAAGGACTGCAAGCTATCATATTCGCGCTCTTAACTAGGTCCTCACATGAAAAGTCCGTAATTGATAGTCGACTGTGGCGAGCATGCTGTTGTAAGTAATCTTCATTCATGCAACAAACAAATCAATTGCACAAAAACCACAAATAAAGAACTGCGAGCTATCATGTTCCATTGCCTAGGTATTCACGTAGGATCGCCTGAATCTTCAGCGACTGTTGAGTGAAATCACTGTAAAATTCAATACCTACGATATCTGATTCTTCTTTATCCCCCACCCCATCTTCCCAGCTATCTAAATCTCCGGTCACAACAGAAGCTGTCTAAGGTGTCGAGGGAAGTTCTTCCGGAGAGCGTTTCTAACATTATATTTCTACTTCGGAATGTGGTATGTCTGTATAGCTGCATGTAGATGTAGCTACCACTTTTCAGCACTGTCCAGCCATTCTGAGCTTGCCCTCTTACATCATATTGATGTTCATGGTATATAGCGTCAATGCAACGAAAGCCAAAGTTTAAGAAGGCTTTCACTAAAGCTCCTGGTACTAGTCAAATTTATCTCGATCCTAGGTTGACGGTAAAACTACAGACATTGAAGCTTTGGAGGAAGAAGTTGAAGAAGGGCTGAGAGGTTGGAGCTACATTGGAATACGAAAAATATAAGAAGAAAACGGAAGGAACACTATACCTTGCTTTGGGGCAACAGTGAATGTGTTCTGCATTTCACCTCTAATCGTGATGAGCTGTATGACCCAGTGGTCTTTCCAGTGGCCAACATGCTTCAGGTGCTCAACCTCCTCTTTCGAATCTTCCAATTCGACCACTTCCGTTTTTCTCTTAGAACCCCTCCGTTTCTTCACCGACTTGGATTGATCGGTTTCTTGAGAGCCACATTTCTGCGAACCCTCTGTGAGATCGATGGTCGTGGCAAGACTCACTTGAACAAGAGGCCGGAATCCGATACCATGAAGCTGGGGCATGAAAGAATGCGGAAACATGAATGGCATTTGATTTGATGCACCTGCAAATCCTTGGAAAAATGGAGGCCGGGCCATGATCGGAAGTTGTGATCGATATTCAGTAGGCACAGACGGCGGACTAGAAGCTCTCACGTCACTTGCATTTGCCTTGGAACCATTGCCGTCTCGCATTATCCCCTGCGAGTCCATGGACGCAGACCTAGTGCAAAAGGGAGTGTGACTGAGCTACGAGGAGCGGAACGCAAAGGAGAATCACGGCGCGGAGACAGAGAGAAGGTCCTGCAGACGAGAGCGACGTCGCAGGTGAGGACCGCAGACTATGGCGGCGGGCAGTGGAGCAGGAGCGTCGAGGTCGCGAGAGTCGATGAGCTGGAGGCTGAGTTGGCCTACTATCCTCGAACTACCAAGGGGTTTCCCCTGGTAGTTTGTTTCTGTCGGCACTGACTGCCACGGCGGATTGGCGCTGACCTGGATGACGTTCATGTGGTAGGGGGCAGTGATCCGCAGCCAATCCCAGGCAGCAGGATCCGCTGCCTGCCCCCCGTATGGCACCGCCCTAAGACCACTCTTAAGTCTTCAAAACTTGAGAATATTTCTAATTGTGGTGCTTTCTTAACACTTGCCTACTAATGCTCAACTATCTTTTGTCCTCCCAAATACTAGCTAATATTTTTTTTGTCCTCCAAGTTTTAGAGTGTGCCATGTGGGCATCCATGTAGGATTGGTAATTACTAAAGAATGTAGGTGTGGACACACACTCTTTTAAGGAGATAAGACCACCTTCTAACACCACCTCTAAGGCCAAGTGGGAACATACATTAAGTTACATTACTCTACTGTTAAACAAACAATATCTGCTCATTCTTGATTGGGTTTCTAATTCATGCTCAATGGAGAGGGCATTGAGTAAATACTAAGTATCTAGTTTGAGTGTTGGAATTTTGTATTTCTTTTTGTATTTCTTTCAACCAATTAACTCTAGTACAAAAGTGTTCACTGATGACCTACAAAAATACCTACGACTAAAGGCGGAGCGGAGTGTTCTGTAAACCGTGTGTACCAAGTACAGGGCGGGTTGCAAAACACCACTTCGGGTGGTATTTTTGTTTAGTCAAATTCATAAAAAGAAACTACGATGATGTGTTGACTAGGGGGCAATAGATCTCCAGTTGATGAGCTCAGAGTATTGATAGATAAGCAGCTGATGAGCTGTGAGAATTAGAAGATAATAAGTGGATGAACGTGCAATGGGGAACGGATGTGTATGAGCAAGAATATGTGTCCATCAGCGGGGTTCAAACCTACATGGTCTCTACACGATGTTCTAAAGACTTGTAAGAGCCCTCGGCACTTTCAGCACTCGTCATGACCTCATGTACTCCGGCGTTGCACATGAATATCTCATTCCAACATTACCTCGTGTACTCCGGCGTTGCATATGAATATCTCATTCCAACATTGTAGACAAACCTTCACGGCTTCACTTGCTAATTAGAGGCTATTAAGTTTGATGTGGTTTCCTTGCATGAGCTAATTCAGCATGACACCTTTTGTCTTTTTCTCTAGTCCATTGCCCTCGTTTTCTTGTCCAACATGACGCCTTTTGTCAATTTCTACCTAAATAGCTTGCAAAAATTACAAGTACATGAACTTCCCCTCTCGTATACTCGGCACACTTTTCCTCTAGTGTAATCTATCAATCAATTGCGTAATACACACATGAGGTAGACCATATACTTGGCATAATGAATTGGACGATTTGATTCTTTGGAGTCTAACTCATCACCAACTTGTATATTTGTCACATACTAAGTCCACACAAGCATGTGTATCATCCACCTCATGGTTACAAAGAGCAACAAATTTATTCCTAATTTTATACTATATCAAATGGATGTGCACACATGACGATGAATCATGCTAGGACCACACAAGCCATGAACAGCCCAAGCCATTTTGCTATAACGTGGCAAGAATATCCTCTCTGAAAAATAAGTTTTTAATTCTTATTTTTATTATTAAGTCCAAATTTTTCTACAGTTGAACCATATGGGACCCTAAGACCCCAAAGATTCCCAACACCAATTTCAAAATTATTTTGCACCTCTTCTTGAACTCTATGAAAAAAATATAACTATGTTTTTGAATACAACCGAATGAAAAGATCTTGAAAATTTGTATGTTTTTTTAACCTTTCAAATAGTGATCAAGAGATGGCATTTACCGAATCAAAATATTCCTATGGGAATCCGGCCCCACCCATTTTTAGAGTGAAGAGGACTTTTAAATGTAGTGATCATAGTCGCCCTTTGAGGAGCCAATTCAGCTTTTTGAAGAAGTGGCAAGCATAAGGTAAAGGGACCCGGGGACCTATAACCGATCAAGCCCAATTCCTAGATTGTGAAAGAACAGATGTACCTCATTTGTATATTTGAGCATGTGATCGACTTTAGGTTCCAAGCAACTTTTCACTTTAAACAATTATAACTATTCGAATAATGCAAATAAAATCACGAAACTTTTTGCATTCAACAAGAACCTTATGTTTGCACACATGAAAAATTCTAAAAAATATATATACCTTAATATCATATGCTAAAATCCTTAAGTGGTCGGTTATAGGTGCCTCTACCTTATACCGTACAATGAAGACAAATAGAAGTCTCATACAGTCTCATTTACATTTTTCTTTACTGCATTTTTAACTGAGTTCCACTACATTTACAAGTTTGTGAAAAGTCTATACTACCGGTATCATATTTTCTTTCACGTTTTGTGTGGAACTTCCGAAAGTATACATGCATTAACCCTTAGACGCCCAGCCCCTCTGAAAATACACTTATAAGCATGCCCGAGGGGCATGCTTGGGCGTTTAAGGGTTAAGTTTTTGAGGCCTAATTAAAAAACGTAGAGCAGAAATATCAATCCAAAATCAGGTTATGATCCTAAAAACCCTAAAACTAAAATTTTGAATTATTTTTTGGAAAACACATACTAAACTAGAATGGGGAATGATAATGGGTTTAGATTTTTTATGCAATAATTGATGAGAGTTTGATATTAAGCCTTACATAGAGTTTGTATGAGAGACATAGGAGCCCGTTTGATTTAGGAAAGGTTGGTTGCTATTCATTATGAGAATGAGACGGAACAATCTTGCCTTCATAGCAATCATCGTTTAATATGTACATGTATGAGTAATTTATCGTAACTATTTTGGTTGTGATATTGGAAGTTTTCAACCCTAAACCTTAAACCCTAAACTCTAAAACCAACTTCAGACATTCATAACTCATTGTAGAAGAGTCCATAATGACGGTTTTACTTGCTTGACTAAATTTCCCCATGCACAAGATTCTTTCCACTGGTTACATCCAAATAGACTTTTTGCAAGGCACCACTAGCCTTCGCTTGGTGGTTAGGACTCATGACCCACAATGAGAAGGTTGTGAGTTCTATTCCCCATTCCAGCGTCCACCTAACTATGGTGAGGGGTTGATATGCCTCGTTGTATTGGATACCTGAAAGGTCGTACACGGGGATACCATATCAAGTATCTTAAAGAGCATGCCCAACCTTGTGCGTCACGCCGGGCTGCTCGACTGCACGAAAACTGTGCAGGCGCCGCTCGACCGACCACGTGCAACAACCTCTGCTCAGGCAACAGGGAAAGGCCTCTAGCCAATCACATTTGTTGACAAGGAGATTATAATAGACACTCTTTGCTAGGTGGCACTCGTGCATTGGTAAATGGGGACGCTAAAATACGAATGAAGGCACGGGATAACTTGGAGTTATGGTGTTCTAAAATTCAGGAGACCTCAACCCTCTTGACAACATTACAGGGATACGGTAGTGTGTGGGCTGGGGAGTCCTCACACTCCAAATTTGGCTCCACTCGCCTGCCCACAATGCGGGCCGGGCATGCTCTAAGGCAAGTTGCACTAGCCATTGTTTCTCCAAGCACTATGGTACGGATGTATTTCTCAATTGATAAATCCATCGACTATTAAAATAACACCTCACTATAAGTCTAAAAAGAGACACGGCATTACTTACACCACCATCACAAAGAAAGGCTGGGAAAAAAGAAAAAACCCAAATTCCGAGAGAGGGTCCCACTAAATCATTAGCCACTCACTACTTTTTCCACCCGCTTTAAAATATTCCTTCCCATCCCACCTTGGCAATTCTGTTCATGCGCTCCAAGACATCATGTCGCACCACAGGGACCCTGTCTGCAGCACTCTCACTACTATCCAAAGAATCATTCCATGGCTACCATACAACTCTTCCCCTTCCCCTCTTCTGTTATATATATATATATATATATATATATATATATATATATATATATATATATATAAAACAGAATATTCCCTTTTCAGGGTAAATATTATCACACTTCCTTCTTCACGTGCATCCCCTTGGCTTTGCATGGCTAGCTAGCTATTAGATTAGATTCCCTATGATCATAGTTCACACAATATCTTCTTGTGCGATCTTCTATGCATCTTAAAGCCTTAACATTGTGACTACCGTACTTGCCCTTGTCTCCCTTGTCACTCAATCTATACCTCTTAGTTGTTGGTTTGGTTGCCCTAAGATTAGTAGTCTTGCATGATTCTCATCATCGTGAACTTCGGTTAGTTGGTGTGTTTTGGGAGCTTGAAATCTCAAAACTGCAATTTACTACCTTCATGCACTTTTGGGAGTGTGGATATTTTTACTTTTTTAGACTTCCAACGGTAAGATCTTGCTATTCTAATTGTTGATCCAAAAAATTGACGGTTGGATGTTTATCATTTGCAAGATCATAACATTTAAAATGTGTCTCTCAAGTTTTTTTTGGGCATCATGAAGATTGATTTTGAGTGTTTTTGAAGGCTGCCCTCGTAGATTTAGTTTAAACTTTTTGACTTGGGTCACTTTGGAACTTCAGTATTAATCTTGTGATGAGCACATTTTTGTTTAAAAAAACACTAAAAAGAAAAAGAAAACTTCTAAAAGCTGCCCCATTTCACCTTGCAACCTAAGGACTATTCTAGAAGACTCAAAAGTTGAAACATGACTTTACTAATTTTACCGCATATACTTTGCAATATAAGGAGTAGCCAATAAAAATCTTAGGTCAAAATATTACTTTCAACCCCTTCATCTGAGCTACCCAAAATTACAAATCCACGTTGAGTCTCAAGGAGCTTCAAGGGTTAAAAGATCATGAGGTAAGATCTTGGACTTTTCAAAAGGCAAATGTAATTTTGCCTATCATGACAAAGTTTTGGCATTTGAGAATATTTTAAGAATGTACACATTTAAACCTATAATTTGATCCAAGTTAAACTTTCAATTTGATCCCAAGATGAACGCTTAGAAGTCCTTGCATTTTTTAAAGTTGTAAATTTAGAAAATGAATATTATTTTATTATTAACTAGTATGATTCTCGTCGTACCGACGGGAAAGGTCTTTACATGGTACTTTTAAAAAAGTTTCAAGTGTCTACCATTTCCTCAAACGGTTGTTTTTCTCCCTTTTTCTCTCTCTTTATTCATATTTTTTTAATACATAACAAAAGGTAGGTAGGTTGGTAAGTTTGTAGGTTGGTAGGTTGGTAAGTTCGTAGGTTGGTAGGTTGGTAGGTTGGTACATTGGTGGGTAGGAAGGATTGCCGAGCAGTATTTTATTATAGAAGTAGATATTATTGTTTAAGAAAAAATGGTATGGATGAGTCATTTAAACTTTTTGAGTACTTTTTTTGAGCTACAATTGTGAAGGGTCATATCTTCTTTCTCTAGAGTCTATTTTGGATGAATTCACTTGGGTTGGGTCTCAAATCAAGTGTAGTTTGTGCGGTAAAAAGTGCACATACATACAATACAATTGAATTAATGGCATACATTTTAGTGAAAAAAGCTCTTGGTTTCGGGTTCTCAAACATGGGCCATGTTTTACCAATGCAAGCCAATTATGTAAAATTAAAAATAGACTTTCATGTTTTTTTTTTTTTTTTTTTTTGTTTTTGTTTTTGTTTTTTTTTTTTTTTTTTTTTTTTTTTTTTTTTTTTTTTTTTTTTTTTTTCATAATTATGGTCTTACGATAATTAAAGATTTTATTTGGAAGATTTGTAATCCAAATACTTTTTAGTATATCTACGGGGGTGTCCCCTTAGGAGGTATAGTACATCATGTGCAGCAGAGGAGTATTATTGTAGGGGGTATTCTGATGACCACGATGAATTAAATGGTCCCTATCTTTACCTTATTTTCCAATTTATGGTATTTTATGCCCCATACAATTACTTACATTCCGAGAGGGAGGGCAATATTGTAGACCCTTACTTTGCTATAAGAAAATATATGGGGGTAGGAAAGGCCATAATGGTTGATTGTTACATGCATTTTTTCATCCAGCCAAGCAAGTCCACATTGCAATAATTGCACCTCAAATATTTTCTAGTCATATATTGTTTTTTAGGGTATCTTGAAAAAAAAAGTATAAATTTGAGGAACTATTTACCTATGTATCTTATTGATGATTGAATGTCCAATGATTTGTACACCCTATATTATCTCAAATTTTTTCCTAAATTTTCAGACACCCTAATATAATACCTCCCTACATTATGCCACACGTTGTTTGGAAAAAGTATCTAAGTGTCCCCCCAAGTAAAGAATAAAATTTTGGCAAATTTCATTGTTGCAAGGTTAGTATTTGAGCCAAAATTTTTTTTTTGATGTAGTTTTTTGGTACGTGGGTGTTATTGAGATGAAGGTGAACAACATTCTAGTTGGTGAAATTTTCTTTGCAATTGGTCTATGTGGAGCATTTGAACTTTAAAATGAAAATGATGAAACTTTGTAGTCTGGTTTGAGGACTAATACATTACGATCTTGCAATCTTTGAGGCTTCATGACGTAGATTTTTGGTTCACATGACTTAAAACAAGTTTATTACAAGTTTGTACGATTAAGATCTGAATAAATTATCTTTATTTTTGCATATGAAGCTTTTAAGAAAAATAGGTTTTTGGGCTACAAATACCCCGGGACGTTTAGGGGTTAAGGGCTAACCTCTTGTGTAGATGCTTGTGGATTGCTCTATTAAAGATTTTGCATGAAATATTATAATTTTTAGGGCTACCAACACAGGGTGTCTGAGGGAGCCAAACCCACATGGGAGGGGTTTGACTTCCATTTGACAATGTAAAGTTTCATTTATGGTAAGTAATCTAAAAATTGACTATATTTCAAGTTCTCATAGTTAGGGCGGTAACGAAATTGGGGAGATAATTTTTGGGGGTTGACCAAGTTTTTAAAAAGTTCGGTGATTAAAATAATAATATAATAAATACATATACAAATTTTTGGTGGTTGAGGGTCATGGCCCTTAATGAGGAGGTTGTGGTTTTTATTTCCTCTTAGTCATGAAACTAGGGTGGGGTTCTTGTATCTTGTTGTTTGGGTACCTCAAAGCCCTTGGGAGGATAAGATGTTGGTTACCTCTAGTGGCTATGTAGAAACTAACATAATGTTTGCCTCAAGAGGGGTTAGAAGTCTCACCATTGGTGTCATGACCTCCGGGCACATGTAATGCTTGGTCAAACGAACACTATTCATGCCAACCTCTAAATAGGCTTGAAGTTCTTCTTTGAACTTGGTTAACCCTTAACCCTTAAACGCCCATGGGGTCTAAACCGGGCAGCCCAAAATTGGATCACAACATCTTTTGGACTTGGGCATCATGAATAGTGCACTTTTTGAACTTGGGCATCATGAATGGACCAATCAATGATGAGCTTGCAACCTCCTACAAGGTTATGTACCACCCCAACCTACCTACCACAATCCTTTCAAAGCACAAAATCATTCATACAAATTGTGATTTGAATTGTAAAATTTCACTTTTTGAATGCATCACAAGAAGGTGACGAGTTTGACATCAAAATATAAGTGAAAAGTGGAGTACAGTGAGAGCTACAGGGAAGATTCCGTTGGAATCAAGCCCCTCGGGCTTGCTTGGGCGTTTAAGGGTTAAACGTCCAAGCATGCCCCTCGGGCTTGGTTTCCAGTGTATTTTCAGAGGGGCTTGACATTTAAGGGTTAAGGAAAAATCGCATACATCAAATTATTGTTGAACGAAGAGTCGAAGACCAATTGCAAAACACAAGACAAATGGCCTCGCATCTCTTTTGTTTATGGTTAACAAACTTCTTGGATGTCAATATCAAGTTCCGAGGTTGAAATGGCATCTTGTTCTAAAAGTCTTCAACTACAATAATGTCATCTAAAAAACATCCATGGTTATCGATGAATGCAACATACATAGATGATAATTGAAGATTATGAAATTGGAATTGATCGAGCCTCACAACAGAGGCTAAAAATTTGGTCTCTGGAATTGGTCGACAAACAACTTGGACTCTTGGAGCTGATGGTACTTCACCATAAATAAATAAATGTAGTTCAACGTACAATTACTTGACTTGGAACAAGAAATTGTTTGGAAGTAAAATTAGTTGGTTGAAAACAAAAGCCTATCCTCTTGACTCTGTTGGTTATGACGTTGCTACCTACTAAAACAAAGTATTAGTACCTCCCTCACGCTTAGTTGTTGTAGTACCAAGCTCGTCTTGTTAAAATTGAGTTTACCATGGAAAGTGTTGAGCAACTTCATGATGTATATGTGCATAACAAATTTTCTACACAAAATCTGTATACCACTGAATGATGTGAAGAGATTGCATACAAAGTCAAGAAATTTTGTCATAGATGTGTTACTAATTTAAGATTTTTATTAAGTCTCGAATGACATATTACACAACCGTTACTTGCTCGGGAATGGAGAATTGTTTGATGTTCGAGCTTGTGGTGTAATATATCCAAGATCTATTAAAGTGTTCCTCCTAAAGAAATTGATACTCCGAGTGATGTGGTGCTGAAATTAAATATACATGAAGAATAAGAATGTCTTCATTGTACTCCTTGTGAATATTGCATTCAATGTGTTCTAAACCTCTAAAAAGCTCTTATACTCTATCATATACGCTTCGAGTTTCCCTAAATTAATAATATTCATATACAAAGGGCAATTTATCATGCTTGCCATAAAATTGCTTAACCCTTAAAGGTCTGAGAGTGCCCTGGCAACCAGTAGAATACGGTGTATTTTGGTTGTATTTGGAGTGAATGCACACCTTTAATGAGTTTGAGTTCAAAGAAGAAGTTGACATTTGAATTAATGCGGTTCTAGTGAGCTATTACGATTCCAGTTTAGAGTTTCTTGTTGGTAGCAAATCCTAATTATACGATAGCGTACATACTATCCCCAAGGGACTTTTAAGGGTTAAGCAACAAAAATGTGTTGTGAAAGGCATTGAATTTTTCAACATTTAAAGTCATCGTGCAGCAATAAGTCTTTTTTGTTTCATAGAGTTAGCGAAGAGTTCACAATACAATTGCACATCAACCAAGCAGAACTAAAGTGGTGAGATGTGTTGTAAAGGACACTCCACATCGGATGGTGACGAACTCGAGGTTGAAGAAGTAGGAGGCCTTGCTCATTGGTGAGATGTTAGCAAAGGTGGTGGTTATCATTGTCCCACCACTAATCCCCCATTCTAGACTCCTGACTATTCAAGTGGGCAGCAGTACCTGTGGCGGTTACGAATCTATAACCCAAATCGGATGGATGACAAATTCCCACATCCACGAAATCCAGGAGCCTGCCACTTGAGTGCGCTTCCACCACTGGTCAACTGGCTATCTAGTAAGTTACGAGTCACCGCATTTGGATGAAATTCAATTGGATGGATGAATGAATGTGACGTCTCCGACGGCGGGAACTGGCCTTCTGCGAAAGGCTGGGTGCTTTGTCTGAAATGGGGGGAAATTCGTTAGGAGATATTGGAGCCGACGATGGAAGAGACGACTCCGCCAGGCTGGTGGCCCTTTTAGATCGTGCGGGAGGTGTGCCTCGAGAGCTGCATGCGGAGCGTGGGGGCGAAGAGGTTGAAATTTCACTTACTGGCCGGCAGTATGGTGTAGACAATGTAGTAATTGACTCATCGCGCAAGATGAAAGGACAAACGGCAGTTGCGTGCGAAGCTTTACGATCAACGTACGTGAACAGGAGACGAGTGTGACAACATCACACATCATGGTCGTGGCTGGGACGGTAATTTGAAACGATCGGTGACGGTGATCGCCACCGACCGACCGGCGCAATTGGTACAGTTTTTGGTGACGCTTTGCACCAAGTCAGATTAATAGAATCCGGCTTGGAACATAGTAGGAAACAAAGCACGAACGAACAATCAACAATCCCTGGCTAATTTCGCTACTCGCCGAGTGAATGGTATTTGAGGAGAAAGCGTGAGCATCGTCGTTACAAGGCGGACGACGAGGTGGCGCTTACCTGGCTTCGTGTAAGCAAGGCGATCCACCGTTTTGGCGTACTTGCTCCAGTGATTCCTGGAAGACGCTAAGATTCGTCAAGGATTTGACCAATCGTCATAGGATTTGAATCTTAACTATTCAGAGAACATTCTGCTTTGGTATTTTTAGTCCTTCACCATCGTTCTTTTTTATCACCTAGCGGTGCGATTGGATGTACGTGTATATTTTATTTGCAGCGTTATAACTGTCTTGCTGCTCAGTTTCTTTCTTGAAGCTCTCGCCTCATCTCAAGCGTGCGGAGAGAATCTGATTGCTTTCGATAGAGGAGCCTGTTGTATTCCACACGAGTTGAAGCGTTCTGTAGCGATAAATAGTCTGAAAGTGCTGTCCTTCGAGGTTACAGGGGATTGCAACTTTTATTGGAATTGATACTCCTACACGGTATCAGTTTTGATGGTACTTGCCGGTGCTCGTGTTGCCCAGCAATACTTTCAATCTTTAAATAGAAATTCGTTAGATTTTATACGTTCTAGCGTCTGTCTTTAGCTCCTTGAATATTCTTTTTCTTATTCTACCGACCTCTGCAGGTTTATGATTCAAACTGCCTTCGGACGACTTCGTATACAGACTCATGGGCGATGATCTTCAAGGTATTCAGTCAATGTCTTTCTGTCAACTAAGGCTAAATCTCTGCTTCGTCGTGAACCACTTAGTACCGTTCAATCTGGTGTGTAGCCTGGTTTGTAGGTGAGTGGTGAGTGCAGTACTTCTAAGCTGGCTGTCTGAGTACAAGTTCGAACTTTAGAAAGGACCATGTCAAGGTTGAATACTGTTCTATCGAACCAGCAAACGAAACTGAATTTCACTTGTACATTCTCAATCAATGGACTTAGGCGGTGCGTATTATCAACGGCAAGGAACTTTCCAGTTGGAATGTGCTCGATTCATGTGTCTTGCGTACAAAGTCCGCTGTAAAGCGCTTGGGAAGACAGTGACGATCGTTTGTGTTTTCAAGTTTAGCCAAAGCTATCTCTGGCTTGTTATTGACGTTTGCCGGGGGATTAGGTCTGCAAATTACTCGTTGTCTACTGCTCGTGGGATGGACGGTAGTCTACTGATTTACGAGTCGTCTGTATGAACTTTCGTCAAGACTCTGAAGCCTGTGACTGAGTAGGCATCGCTGTGTTAGGCGTTTCATAGAGAGCGTCACTTGTCCGCACTGCCTCATGCCTTACAACAGGAGTTTCCCTTCAACGCAGCCATCTAAATACTAGGTGTTCCGCATCGTGCATGCTTTTCCAGTCCCTCGTCTGCGAAAGTAAGCAATGAACCTTCTACGATCGTTGACACACTGCTCTAAGATTTCTCGTGTCACTAGATAGAGAGAAATTATCCGTTCTTTTAGCATGCCACGTATACGCAGTACTTAGTGCAGCAAGACAAATCAGTTCGTGAATCGTGATGGATCCCGACTTCGTTGGTTGAAGTGATAACTATTAGCGATTGAAAAAGTGACTGACTAAAATCTGCATGCGGCCGTGCCTTCGATCTTCGGAGAATAAGTAGAATCCACGCAGAACGTGTATAATATGTATGTTGTGAACAGTCGTTCTTTGTAGATAGAGTGCTATCCGAAACTTCCCCCTCGGCGTCTTCTGTATCACTTTTCATGGCTAGATTCAAGGCTTTCGTACATAATATTTCTGACAATGTGCTACAGACAGGAAATAGTATCGCGGTTGTGCGTTAAGGAGCAATACATAGATAGTTTCAGGTCATAATTTAGCAGTTCCAATCGCGTACACCGTTGTCGTATGAGTCTGAAGTTCTTCATTTACTCGCTGGAAGTACAAAAAAAATGATATGAGCAGCACTGAATCGCACAGTTTTTTACTAATAACAGTGTTCTTGTTCAGCAGACTTCGTCGGTGACGAGTGAGTATCACTTCCTGTTACACGAAGTTCAGGAAGTTCCTGTTACTCGACAGGCTTTCATCGTTGCAAATAAGTCTCGGCACTTTTGGGTAACTGTCCTGCTTTCCTACTTGGATTGACGAAGGAGCGGTCCGTAGACCTGCTTCATCTCGACCTAAATGTCTGATGTATTCGATTCAAGCACCGCGCATTTCAAGATTTCCGAGAAAGAGGAAGTACTATTTGACATGAGTGTCCCTACGGATCCAGTATCGGAAGCACTTAAGAGCCGGCCTCTTGATGCAAGTGACACTACAGGCTCGACTGAAGTCAACGAAGCTACATTGTTGGATGCTTTTCTCTCTATTCCAAGTATTGACAAGGCGTGGACCAGTTCTTCATGGAGAGGTACGAAGGTCGAAAATGTGTAGTGGAGCGTGCTCCTCAATTCTGTATACTTTTTTTGGTTACACGCATGTAGATCTGCAACAGTGGTGGACAGGACGTATAGGTATTCGAGGGTGATACACATGTAGTCATTTACTTCCAACTTGATACTTACTGGAATTTGCTACTTGTCTGCGTTGAAGCGTGTTCTATGTTGCTCTGACTTGATTGTCACAACATCACGGTTTTGAGCACCTGATTACTGTGATTTGTATGTCGATTTGTTCTGATGGTCAATTTTTTGTTGAGAAAGCCGAAATCATTACCGTACATGTCTGTGATTAGCTCTTTACCGAGGACCAGTAAAGATTTAAGGTTCTGGTCAGAGGACAGAGAATTTTCCAAGTCACGGATTTCCACCATCTTTTCGATTACAGTTTGGAATATTGGAGCACGAATCCTTCTGTGACGCTAAATTTAGTCATTGAACAATGCGCAGGAGATGGCGGTTTTGATGTTATGGTGGAGATGAACCAGCTTAATCTTACTGCGAATTCGAGACGCACATTTATGTCAACAGTTTTTATACCTGATCTGAAGCTTGCGAATACCACAGACTGCCGTTGGGCTCCATTCCCCTTTGAGCTGAGCGGGGCTTCTCTTGTTATACCTTCGCCTACGGGCACGAGATTACTAATAGTTCGTAACAGTGATGTCAAGAGTAAAGCAAGCAAGACCAAGCTCGAGATTTGGGCGCAGGGACAACTTCTCAAGGAAATACATGTGCCCATGTCTATGCATGGCTCCGTATATACTGATGAGTGGTACATTTGCTTACCCCACGTCTACTGAAACTTGTTAGCTGTTTCTCAATTTCATATGTAGAATAATAATTCTTCTCAGCCTCGATCACATCCAGACGAATCATGCATCAATGTCAAAAAAGGTCTGCTTCTGGACTCAGCCCTTGGAAAACTTCACAACAGGTTTCAAGGTGTTTCATGGAGCCAAGATGAAGCGTGCATCGCCTATGTAGCAGAGGAACCGGACAAACCAAGACCGACGTTCGGCCAAAAAGATACTCAGTCGGATCAAAGCAAAACTGATTTTCTTGGAGCAGGAGCTTGGGAAGGGCAAGGGGAATGGATCGAGGATTGGGGAGAGAACTACACGGCAATGAGAAGACCCATCCTTTTCGTAGTCAATGTGGAAAGGTACACGGAACGACACGCTATCCAAAATCTGTCGGAAATTTTGAGAGGAAGAGTGGGGACCCTGCTTAATGACTCCAAGCCTTCGGACTCTTTTGTGAACTCAATTAGCTCCTGTTGATTCGTTCGTGATTAGAGTGGAATTCTCAAAAAGGAACTAACCAGTATGCAACTTCAGCTGAAATCAAGTGCTTAAGTATTAGAATGTAACTTCATACTTCATTTGATCTTTATTTCTACTGATGTCACCTTTAGACCGAGTCACCTTACCGTGCTGATTTTGTCTTAATTCTCAGTGGAGTTGTGCAGACTGTTGAGGGCATTCCTAAAGACGTGAGTGTTGGTCAAGTTGTGTGGGCTCCGCGAGTGACAGCATATGCACCTTCTCTTACAGAAATAAGAGTAGAGAATACACTCGTATTCGTCGGTTGGCCTTCCTTCTCTGCTAATTTTAATACCCCCCGAAAGCTTGGAATGGTATATTGTCACAATAAGCCGTGCTATCTTTACAGACTACAGGCTCCAGTTCCCGACAGGTATCCACTATCTTCAGACCAGCACTATATAGCGGTTGTATAGAACCATCGTACCGCATTTTCCGACGTCTATTCGTTTCATGATTTGTCTTGAATGGCCTGGACGGGTCTGTCTTGTGCATCTAATGGGTTGCTATATAACCACTAACCATGAATGTTGGGGTCCAGGAAACTTTCAGTTCCTCCATCAGCTGTCAAGCTAACAGAAGGCATCACCAGCGCATTGTTTCCTCGTTTCAGGTTTGTCTTATTTCCAATCTAAACTCGTACATTTCCTGTATTAAGTATAATGTTTGGCGGCCTTAAGGCATCCGATACTGTAGATTATATATTAGGAAACATGACAACAGTCAAGAGATTTTCGTTTTGAATTTTAATATCCTAACATTTTTGACTCAAGTAAATATTTTATACTACAAAGTACAACGAAAACCCCGCCATCACATGGCTGCGGAGCGGTGATCATTGGCGTGTTCAGGGATCACTGAAGTGCTCATTCTTCAAAGTTCGAAAATAAAGTCTCAAGCTTTTCTTACGAACTACTTTGAGTTAACTAAGAAGTGGTATACGAGGACCAAGGGAAAAAATCTGTCTTTGAGATTACCCATAGTCTTACTTACCTGAAATTGGTATGATGTTTTCAGTCCAAGCGGAAAGAAACTCGTGTTCTTGTCTTTCCAAGCAGCTGTTAACAGTGGCGTACATACTGCTACGACCTCACTGCACTCGATAAGCTGGCCAGTCGACGGGGCTCAGATCGAAAATGTGGTACCGTCTCGGCATTCAAAAGTTGCATGTTAGATACAGATAATAAATATTTGGGCATCGTTATATAGTCGACGTTACTAGATTGTAGTTAAAGGCTGTTTGTCTGGTACTAAACAGGTCCAAAGAACCTCCCACTAGATTTTGAGTTCATTACTTCGGCTCTTTCCACGATCACAAGTTCTCAGCTGAATTTGAATATACGGTCGACTTAGGTAGGAACACATGACCGTCATACAGTTTCCATGCTTGCACCCCTATCTGGATTGCTTATGTTATCGAGTATATTATTCTAGCGCTAGTACTCTGTCAGTGCAATCGCCTTGCGGTCGTGAGCATTAATATCTAGATAATTGCACCTAGTAAAAGTAGTCAAGACTCCCTTTAAGAACGTTTGTTCTTCCAACGTTCTCCCTATCTATTTCTGAATATTAGATATTTCTGCTCTTGTCATAAATTACAATCTTCTCGACAATATTTAGACTTTAGACTTCAGACAAAATCCAGAATTTAGACTTTCTATGACTGCATGTAATGATTTCTTGAATTTCTCATTGCAAGCATGTTATGTCAAACTTTTTCAGGTTGAAGTTGTACAACGTGCAAACAACAACGATTTCCCTGGTCTATACTGTGCGGATCTTCTTATTAACCCATGGTTGGCCAACAGCTCCACCTTGTTCCTGACGTCAGTGTGGCGGAGCGAAGAGGTTATTCTTGCTGTTGACACTGAAAGGTAGTGAAGCTTTCAAAATGAGCAAGGTTTATTATTCTTAGTGGTTACTGTGTAGGCTTTTATTATTTCATCATAATGGATCAAATTGATGTGTTTATAGTTGGAGGTATTCAGTTCCCATTAGAACGAAAGTTAATGTAGCTTCTCAAATCAATACACTAAAGTGTCATACTGTAAATTGATGCAGGTTTGGGGATATTCTAATCTTGTCAGTTTTGGTGCAGTGGGGATGTTAGAAGAGTCAGTCCTGCAAATTCATTATCATCATGGAAACTTCTCGGATTGCAATCCAGCGCCTTGCTAGCCGGTAATATTCCCTCACATTATCTAATTTCTCAGTTAGTTGTGGCCCCATAGTTGAGCCACTAGCAAGTCTTGCTGCTATATTTGATTATATTGTACATGTGTATGCCTTTTTAATTCTTACGTCCTGTTCTTCCAAGAAGTTGGTGCTGATTTTTATGACCTTATCGATGGTTCGGTAGGAGAGCTCTCCAAAAGTCGGTCGAATAAATTACAGCAAAACTATAACGACAAGGTCATAAATTCCTGTACTTTTTGGTTTGATGGTTATGCAGTTGCAAGCTCTCCGAATGAACCGGACAACTTGATGCTCGGTAGACAAGTCGAGGCAGACAAAAGTTGGAGCTGGGTCAACATCAGTGTTCCATCACTAAAAGTTACTGAGAAGGTTTGCGCCATTTAAGTTTCCCCTTTGACACTTAGCTCTCAATAATTGTGATATTCTGTTTGTAATGTAACATCTGGAAACTACCACCTTGTACCAGAACTGAGTAAAAGCGTAAATCAGTTCCGGCTCATTGCTTGAAAGGAACACCAGTGAAGTATTTCGTAAATCATTTGCTCTTGATTAGATGATTATATTTAAGTAAACGTTTTCCTTCAGAGTTGTGACATGCATGCGAGCAGCCTGGCGGATTGTGAACTTGGAATAGATTATGCAGATCTTCATACTAATCGATATTTTAAAAGATTTTGTTCAGCGAAAGCTTGATCGTTGAAAAGGCTTTATATATGATTCGAGCTGCTTTATTGCTGCAACTTGCTCTGAGCAGGAAACTGCATGCCTTAAAATATATTGCAGGTGCAGACATCAGTGAGAGATATGTTTTACAAAATTATTCAGATTCCGGTTCCACTTACCGAATCCAACAGTACTCTAACTGAAGGTATGTTGAGAGCTTGGAAAGGCTCATTCAATCTGGTCTCAAGGTTCATAGAATTTCTGCTTTAGTTTTTTATTTTGGGGTTCGTGAATCAGTTATATACAAATATTGCTCAGGTAACATGATACTTACGAATCGCTCTTTGAGTCCACAGGTGCAAGACAGCCATTCGAGGCCATCTTTGTTTCTCGAAGAAAGAGCTCCAGTAAAAAGGTCCAGAACAGACGTGGAAGCGGGATACAAAACAGTATTCCTCCACTTTTGGTTATTTTACATGGAGGACCTCATTCTATAGCACAATCAAGCTTCTCTAAGCCCGCTGCATTCCTCTCGGCATTAGGATTTAGCCTTCTTCATGTAAATTACAGGTGCTCTTGTCCTATAGCCCTGTTGAGCTCCAGTTTTTTTGCTTTTCGGAGAAATTTTCTTGTTCTGAACTTGTGTATCATGTTTATGGCTGACAAAGTGATACACAATGAATTTGCACAAACAGTTGCTAAATATAAAGTTCATAAATTGAATGACGCAGAGGATCGGTTGGTTTCGGAGAGGAAGCTCTACAGTCTCTTCCTGGAAAAATTGGTCGGCAGGTGAGATATTTTAACAATCATCATGCCTATAAGATCCATATATGGCTCTGCGGGTTTCAGTGACTACTCAATATATTCACAGTAGTGTCGTTTGAGAAACCTAAATCGTTAATACCATCAACATTACCGTACACCTTTTTCCCTACCTTGATTTAGCTCTTGTTGCGTTTTTCAATCTTAGATACTATTGGCTATTCACGGTGTGTTGTTCTGACAGTAAAAAGTTGTAATTATTAGGATGTGGGCGATGTGTTTGCTGCATTGAATCAAGTAATCAAGCTGGGATTGGCAGATCCTAATAAGATTTCTCTAATGGGTGGTTCCCATGGAGGCTTTTTGGTAGCACACCTTTTAGGACAGGTAAGTGCCTTCAGACAAGTTTCAGCCTTTTCTCATGATGTTACTTTTCTTCAAGGGGAAGGCGAATGCATAACTGGATCGTAGAATGTGATGGTTTCTGTGTGATTAATCAGCTAAACATGGTCAAAACAGCTTAAGTTCTCATATGCACTCGGATTTTCTATGCGCAGGCACCTGATAAATTCAGAACGGGCATCTTAAGAAGCCCTGTCTGCAATCTTGCCGCAAATGTGGCTACCAGCGATATACCTGATTGGAGTTATGTGGAAACCTTTGGAAAGGAAGGGCTCACCGCCTACTCAGAAGCACCTTCTGCAGAGGACCTAAGAGTTCTCTATCAGTGCTCACCCATAGCTCATGTTCACAAGGTCCAATTTTATCCTGTGCGATATCCAGTAGTATTGAAATCAGTAGTTGTCCATGAAGGCAATCTGGAGAAAAATCTTTCTATTGCACCCTTCTGTGTTTGGGTTTCGTAACATGTGGGGAATCCTTCGATTTTGTAGGTGACAGTGCCAACTTTGTTCATACTGGGAGCTCACGATCGAAGGGTACCCGCGATTCCTAACGGGATACAGGTAGGCTTGATGAACGATCAATCTGCTCTTTAAATACTAGTGTTATTCATGCACAGCAAATTAGAACTTCACAACCGTTATTATCTTCCTCATCGAATGTCATCGTTCAATTTTACAGTACGCACAAGCCTTGCGAGCACGAGGATTGGAGGCTAAGATTTTTGTCCTCGATGATCAACACTCTTTAGAAAGGTAGTACCCATTTTAATTGCTCGTCTTTCGGTGCAATATTCACTTGTATCATCTTGCTCGATTAAAAAATGAGTAACTATCAGACATAATTCATTTAGCATTTTTACTAATTGACTTCATGCGAATGCAGACCTCAAACGCAGTTCGAAGGGTACTTAAATATTGGACTCTGGCTGAAAAGGTTCAAGTAGCAACACATGACAAGAAAAAACCTTTCATAGCTACAAACTTTCAGCTTTTCAACTTCAACGCATGATGTACATATCTTGATGAAGCGGGTTGTGCTAAATCTCTGAGTCCACTCATCATCTCACAAGCTGTAATATAGCCAAAGACAGGTCAAAGGTAGGGATTTTACTTCACTTTGAGCGAGCTCAGGCACCTAGTGGAAATTTGATTTTCTATAATTTCTCTGTAAAGCTGGTGTACAATGATTTTTCTGGGTATCAGGGGCAGAATCATTACAATAGTCAGCATAGAGTGTATGTTCAAGCCAGTGGATATGAATGAATTTCTGTGCATATTCTCTTCAGCACCAACTAGGTGGATGTGTTGTGCTTTCATTTATGTGAAAGTATGGTATCTCACCTAAAAAATCAGAAAATTTGTTGAATGTTTGAATCGTTTAGAAAGAGTTGTATTGATTACATCGGTGAAGTAGCGTATGTTTTTCATACCTTTTATAATATCTAATTCGCAAAACAATAGATAAAGAAGCTTGTTAGTGGTTGATGATGAAGCAACATATGTTCATCCAACAATCCTTAACACGCTCCCACAATTCTAATATTTCTTTGGGAGGTCTCTCACATTGGTTAAGAGGAAGTTTTTAACCTCTGAATGGTTTGACTCATTGGTAACCACTCTATTTAATGATAATTGGATTCCTTAAGCTCCTAGGCCTGACATGATTCTTCTTCCAAGAAAGCGGAAATTGCTTTTTGGAATTTTCGCAGGGAGAAAATTCAGCCAACTTTGACAATTATAATCTCAAAATTGGAGAAAAATTAACGGTTCAAATTTGACATTCAAGAAAAGGGTCAAGTTAACTTCAAGATCCTACGGTTGGATCTTCTAATCAATGCTTAGATTGAGTTTCTTTGCACCTGAAGTAGAAGAAGGTTCTTTTTGATAATTTAAACAATTTTGTATCAAGGACCTTTAGGGGTTAACTTGAGTTTTTTCCCACTCATAATCTTATAACTCTCGGAGTAATAAGATTATACAACTTACTTCAATTACATTTACAAATTTAGGTATGTCAAGATATAAGAATTTATATGTGCAATTTATATTTTTTATAATATGGAATACACGAAGAGAGAGTTGTAGACAAGAATGATCTTTGTCATTCTTCACCTTTATCTCTCTAAAATGGAAAGACGTCTAATCATCTCTTTGTTGATCTACCTTTCCATTCTCTAAGTCTATTTGTCTGTACATTTCACAACGTTTGCATTCTACTTATTCTTCTTAAAGTCATTTTACATCCTATTTAGCTTTTAAGTCTAAAAAAGGCTTCTTCCACACTACATAGCCCCCTTAGGCTTGACTCCTAACAGGCCATGCTTGTCCCTTAAGAATGTGTCTTATTTTGTCTTCAATGTAGTTGTTTGTTGCTTTAAGAAGTCTTTTTTTATCTTCAAATGATCATAGATGATGTAGTAAATTGTTCATACTGCTCCTTCCTCCTTCTCTCTTGTTTCTTAATTATTGTAAAGTTCTATGAACTTTCTTTTGTTTCTTGTTTCTTGATTGTACAAGTTCATGTACTTTCTTTTGTTTCTCGTTTCTTGATTCGAACTTTCCAATTAATCATTGTAGGTGAGACCATTTGTCTCTATTTATACATATGATTACACTTGTTACTTGTCATAACTTTTGTTTAACAATCTCTCATAAGATTTACTTATTCTTAAAAAATGTATTCACTTACTCACATATTTTCTCTTGGCAATGAACTCTCAGCAATTTGATATTCTCTCCTTAATTTTTTCTTTACTCGAACTGACTCTTACAGCTCTCAACTTTGGACAACTTAATTTTCTCTCTTGTTTTATTCATTTTTTTCTATTTTTCTTTCTTTAATCATATTTTGACTATATTCTTATTAAAAGTTCCAAACATGACTTTTGACTTGTTCGCACATGGAGGTCCGGTCTGGGTTGAAAAGCCTCCTAACTGTTTAAGCTTCAATCTGAGACTGAAGTTTTCACACCTGCGACAACAAATGTATTTAAAAAGTCATTTGTGGGGCCCATTTGTGCACGTTAAGTGATCTAGGTAGTTAATTCTAGATTACACCAATTCCTCTTACTTGTTTACGTCATGCAGAAGTTAAAGAACATTTACAATATGCAGAGGGCGGGCATGCATGGAAATCGATGCAATATTGCTGAAAGGCGTTGATTCACTTGAGTTTTCTATCTTGCTTGCAAACTGCACACGGTTGAGAAGCTTGAAGTTCACAAATACTGAAACATACTACCGAGACACGGAATCACATCACCGAATCCTCTCCCACAAAGTGAAAGCTTGCACCGCGAAGTGCACACATTAGGTTGCAGGTTGGGCAAATAATGATTGAGCTGCGTAACTGTAGCACCAAACTTTAGTTTTCAATAATTTAATCTATTTTTTGAAGATGCACTACATGCTCAATCTGATCTCTCATTATGCTAACTGCTGCAGCTATGATCTCTCATTATGCTATCTGCTGCAGTTACGCTCGATGCCACGAGGGAAAGTTACACAAAAACAGGAACCAAATGTGAACGGCTTTTTTCGTAAGTGCTGAAAAACTGCAGTTTTCTTTTCTCCTACCTGCAAGTGCGAACTTCCAGTTTTCTATTCTCCCACCTGCAAGTGCGAACTGGACATTTATCTCACAAACACTAAACTTATATTTATCACATTTTTTTTCTCACTTAAAGCTCTCATTCCTTTAGATTCTCTCATTTTCTCTTTGAACGCTCATTTTTTCTTTAAGTTCACACTTTTCCTTAAATCACTTATTATGTATTTTTACTCCTTTTCTCTCAATTACTTAAAAACTCACTTAGTACTATTAGAATTTATGATCTTATTATTTAAATAAGAATGCATGGGATTACTATTGTTCTCCTCTCAAAACATATTTTGCAATTTCCACTAACTTCATTATCATGTTTCCTCTTAGTTTTTCCTCTCAATTTCTTAAGAGTCTTCATTTTTTTCAAAAGTAAATTTGACTGTTAATGTAACTTAATTTTGTCAATTTAAAGCTTATCCTTTCTCTCTCATCCATTGGCTTCCATCAACTTTTCACTTCTTTCTTTCATTCATTAATGTTTTGTTTTATTAATAATTTATTCAATTTATCCATTTATCATGTTTTTATTTATTTTTCATGTTTTTTTTATTATTTGAATTTATTATTTTTTTCCATTTATCATGTTTTCTTTATTATTTGAAGTTATCATGTATTTTTTATTTATTTATTTATTATGTTTTCTTTATTTTGTGCTTGAGATTGGATATGCTCTTAAAAGGTTATAATAATGTCTTTAACAATGACATTAACAACTAGAGTCGGTCTACTTGACTTGACCGAGAATATTTGGTTGTTGAGAAGTTTACTTCGTGTACTTGACTTGAGAAAGTTTGGACTTAATCGATCCAACTCTACACTTTGTGCTTTTGAACTGTTGAAGGTTCATTATTACATGTTGAAATTGGGTTGTTTTAGAGTCTAGTCGACTTACCAAAAAGAAATAACTTAGATATTTTGTATCAAAAAATAAACTTCTACTTTTCCAACTCTTGTTCTCTTCGAGTGTACTTACTGTTCAGTCGACCTTTTTTCTCTCACTTACTTTGTGTGCTTGATTCGTGACTTGCTTGTATTTTATGTCAACTTGACTCCAGAATTCCCCATTCTCACTGTTGACTTGACCTTCTTGTTTTAACGAGATCATGCATTAATTACACAGAGTGTTTGAATTCTATCACAATCTAACCAGTGTACTTGACACAGCTATTTTTTCTTTCAATGGTGTGGTACTTCTTGACTTCTTCTTCAACATTCACTCAACAAACTTGTGCAAAACAAATATGAGCAAAAGTTTAAACTAATTTGCATTGAAAAACGTTAAAAAGTGGATGTGTTTAAAAATAATAGAGTTTTTGCATGTAAACTGATAGTGTCTGCGTAACCTACATGAAGTATGGGGCTCTCAGACCTACTTTGTATAAAAGTCTACTTGTCTAACTTAGGAGTTGAGTCCACTACGCCAGCCAGTTTCGATTCTTGTCTTTGCGTAATAGCTGCTTGCGAATTTCTTATGTCTCTAACTTGATAATAGCCTTGCGCACTTCATCGTCTTCCATCATCTTCGAGTTCCTTCACCGCTGCACCTTCAACCACTTATCAATAGCGATCTTCCTTCTGCTATTAAATTCGTTGATGAAGCAACAGTGAGCACTATAAATGAAATGACTCCTCACGACCACTTCGATCATGCGATTTCATCTCGTACATCGACACTGCAACTTCTAAGAAAGTTGAAACTCCGGCTTCAACTGTACGAATTTGTTCACGTTGATTTGCACATTATAGAGCTTGCACATAATACTTAAAAACTCGATGAAAACTGCGGCTTTGAAGGACACAGGCAACAAGACTTTTTGCACACTACATTGATCTATTAAAGAATGATATTTTTTGCCACAAGTATAAATTGTCCTGTTGCGGCAACAATACATTAAATATCATTGTTCCGCGAAGGAATTATTTTATTTCAATCTAAGTTGGTTTTAGTATTCATAAACATTATTTTCTAATTTTTAAAATTTTTACCTTGAAAGTCTGTGTAGGTAGCGAGCGTAAAAGTACCATATATAAGGTGTTCTTTTAAATATAAAGAACACCTTATAACAATAAAAAAGAAGAAACTAATGGGTGTCCATTAGTTTCTTGTTTATAACAATAATAGGATTTAGTTATCTTAAGTTGGTTGATTTACTTTGGATAAAAAGAACTTACTTTTACGATGATATGAACTTTATAGATATGTATAACAAACCACTGCAATGACCAATTTATTTTAGTTTTGTTTTTATTTGTGCATAATTTTCTAATGCTCTTCTTTATATGTTTTAGAGCAGGTTCAACGATTATAACATTAACTTAACTTTAGTGAATTGACCTAATTTGGATTTTAAAAACTCAACTTTGATAATGATAACAACAACTTTCTTGTTAATAAATTTTATTTGTCAATGGTATTGCTTTAATATGGATGCAGAGCTCCAAGTATAGTGTATTTCTTCTTTGTATATATAATTTTCTAATGTTCTTCTTTATATGTTTTAGAGCACGTTCAACGATTATAACATTAACTTAACTTCACGAAATTGACCTAATTTGAATTTTTAAAACTCAACTTTTATAATGATAACTAGAACTTTATTGTTTATAACTTTTATTTTGTCAGTGGTATTGCTTTAATATGGATGCAGAGATCCAAGTATAGTGTATTTCGTCTTTGTATATATTTTTGGTGTAGCTAGTCCAATCGGCTTTATTTATTATCTTTGCAGATAAGAAATATAGAGGCACCGAGGGAAATATTTATCTACAAAGTCACCTGCACAAAAAATTCTCGAATTTATGTTGAACAGTCCATACATCCAAAGACACGCTACAAACAACATAAATCTAGACCACCTACTCGTATGAAGTCGTACGTTCAAAAGTACAAATCTTTTAAGACTATTTTAAAATGGAGATCTTATACAAATCTATTAATAAGAAAGACTGTGATGCTTTTGAATTGGATACAATAGTTGTTTTGCAATCATTGGGGTAGAGTTGCTACAACATAACTCTAGGTACTCCTTGTAAAGATTCAAAGTTTAGATATTTACGTTCTAAATCCATACTTGAGTAATACGAATATTTTTCTCCTATCACTATCTCTAGTCAACAACTAATATATTTTGTTGACTTTTATTTTATCTTCTAATTTTAAATTATTTAATACGTCTTGTTAACATTCAATTCAGTTAGTAAGGGGAACTGCATATTATAACATTTATTTCTTCTTTTAATTTTGGTTTTTTTTAGAAAGAAGCGCATGTTGTAACTTTTATTTTATCTTTTAATCTTAGTTTACTTTCAGTTCTCACATTGCTTTCACTCTCTTCTCGACATTGCATTCCCGACATTGGGAACGTAGGCGTGGTCTGAACGTCCCATAAAAATGTTCAATATAATATCGTTAATTAATTTAACATCGCGGATTGTTCCTTATATTGAAGATATTAGTTTTTCAAAATGTCAATATTTTCCACATGCTATGGTCTTAGTCTTGACACATGGTCGGATTTTACGCTTGTTAGATGCTAAAGTCTTAGTCCTGTTACAAGCTTTGGTCCTAGTCTAATCACATGTCGGGACCTTTATTTCACTACATGTTGTCTTAGGTTTTTATTTTTCTTTCAGATGCTTTGATATCAATTTGCACCATATATTGCATGATTTTTGTATATTTTTTTACATCCTGAAATATTATAGTAGATTTGTGGGTGTGAACCTTTGAGAAACATGGTTGCTAATAGGTGAGCTTAGGAGTGTGTGCTTGTGAGCATGAAAATCAAAAGATTTACTAAAAAATAAAAGGTGGATTGGAACTATAACCGTGGGTAGCAAATCACAAAATTAATGAGTTGTAGTCTATTTTTTGAAATACAAATTGAATAACTTTATATACGTACTCTAAATCCGTCGGAATCATATTAAAAATTTTGTGCATGAAAGAAATAAAGTTTTTTAAGACCGTGGTATCGTTAGCAATCAAATGTTACAATAACAAATATTACAACCATATGATTAAGTTATGTACTATAGGTTCAAAAAGGATTATAGAATTTTGTTCTTGTATTAGACAAGGCCAATTGAAGTGGAGCTCACATCACTCTATATAAGATAAACAAAATTATTTAAGTGTAACCAATGTTGGTTCTAAATAAGAAGTTTATGTAATAGTATGAATAATAAATATTACATATAAAAAAACTAAACTAAACATGAAGGCGATCGAGAAGCTAGCATGTTTTTTTAATTACAAAATCAAATCCAAAACATCTCAAATACTTGGACTAGAACTAACTCTACTTCCTAGAAACCTCTTGTTATTTTCTCCCACTTTTAAATCAATAAGCGTCTCAACAATAGAATTAAAACGTTTACAATAATAATAATAAAAAATGAAGAATGTGCGTTTACAAATCTTTGTGCAAAAATTTTAGGATAAGAAAGTAGGTAGAAACACATTGAAGGATTAATTAACATGTCTTTTGGAAGTATCTGTTTCTTTCTTCAAGATAAACTTCTACGAAAATACAATATATTATATAAGCTTAATATTCAAAAATAAAAATGTATTATATAAGTCATAAGTTAACATGATGGAACACTGTTTATCAAACTAACGGAGAATGGACAATATGTTTTGTTTTTTTTTAGGAGGGGATTCCTAAAAAGAAGAGCGTGTAAGGACAGTAAGAGATGAGAGAAATTTTTTGTTTTTCTAATGCTTCGAGAAGATCGTTGAAAATTTTAATGTCTTTCTCTAAAACAATAATATGACGATCAGTATCACGACAAGCTAAAACTGAGACACATATATAAAATGAACATCAATATATAAATTAGAGTGTTAGAACAAAAAAAAGAAAATGAATATATAAAAATTTATTAATTGAAAAAAAAATGGTCTCTATGTGGTTTACCAGTTAAGAACAATGTCTCATTTTCTTGTAAGAGACTCAATAAAAATTCCAAGAACTTTGGATGCTTCTCGCAAGTCTCTTTCCACGAACTTGTATCATTCATGAGTTGGTACTTTGTGTTTGTGAAGTTCTGGAGGTAGCGATAACTTTCCAAAGAATATCCCAAGTCCGACCAAGAACGTGCTTCTTGAATAGAGGTCTTGGAACGAATGCGAGTATAAATCTTAATGAAAAATCGCAAAGTCTATAAAGCAGAAAGTTGTAAGTGGTTAGAAATACATATATTGAACTAAAATGACACAAGAATAATAGAGGTTTATGAAATGAATTTTGCACATTCTGTGGACGATCAGCGGAAGAAAAAAAAAAAAAAAAAAAAATAGAAGTTATTTAGACCTCAGAAATTGCGTAGTAGCTTAAAGTCAAAAGTAAAAGTCTAATTACGTAAATCACGTACCAAAGCAAGATCATTCGGATGAACTATAAGCAAAATTGCATCGTTGTGCAAGTTTGCAGTAACAAATGAAAACAAGTACTTAAAATAACCTTTTGAGCGCTTGTTTCATTCAGGTACCGTAAAGCTTAAGACAAGTAAAACCAGCAGGTTTTCTGGTACGTCCGCTATAATGAGGTCAACTTTGAAATGATTTGCGGTCATGCTTGATGTATCATGAGGTCGCGATGTACAAACCTAAAAGCACAAAATTAATTAGCCAAATTTATCAATTATATAAATTGCAGTACTAAAGTAGAAAGAATTAAGAAGTAACTCACAATTAATATAAGTTTTTGTATGTTTTTGTACATAGGTTCAAGAACACCGTTGATAGGCTTGAAGTCAATAAGTCGCTTTAAATGTGCATTTTTGAGAATAGTAGAAAAACGAATTGTAATAGAATAAGTAACAGTTGTAGTGGATACTTCCACTTTGCGCTTAGATATTTCAGGCAATGTGGATACCCAATACAATATCATCCTCCAACAATATAAAAGAACCACCATTATAAAAGAACTTCCAATTTCTTGACTAGACGATAAAAACGTCTGAAAATCAAAATCATCATTAAAGCTACTAAAATCCATAACATTTTTGACTTTCACAACAATTTTAACCTTATCAGGTATCTCCTCACCTCATATTCTTAAATCACGAATAAACACGTTGTATAATTTCATCTTGCACAATAACTGATGATCTAAGTTGAATGATCTAATACAACATATTTCAGCAACATCAAAGAATCTAATTAGACTCCTTCCGTGAGAGCAAAAACTAATCACAATAGCAACCAAAAACAATACAACAGACCAAAGCACATTCTACTATCAAAATAAATACCAAAACAACAAACACATCATAAACATACTAATAAATACCCTTATATTCTGCTCCAAGCACCAAGCCCATGTTGGTCATTGGCAAATGAAATATGAAAACAAAATGGAAGGAAAAAAATTACAAACAAGTAAAAAAAACCCCTATTCAATTAATGCTTCCCTGTAAAAATTTTGAAATTAAAATATAAAACCAATAATACAATCAACAATTGGGTATCAAAAAGTAAGATTATTCAAATCAATGGAATCATTCACATCAAAACAGTCACTTTAACCTTCACTCAAATCATATGTGAAAAACGAAGTGATGGAAAGCAATACACAAAATATACTATCTACAAATCCAATCTCCTAGCCTTCACTCAAAAGTCACATCCAGAAACCTAATTCAAGAAAAACATCAAAAAATCCATAGGTGGAAGGATTCACAAATCATTGTACAAATCAACCTAATTCTATAATCGAGACTATAGTGTTAGTCAAGCTACTCCATGTTGTTTTGATATGATGAAAGGGACAATATACGATTTTAACATCACAGTTTATCATGTTGAACCAGACTTATTTGATTTGTGTATAACTTATACATTTTTCACTAAAAATAATAAGTATTGTTTTGGTAAATTACACTATTCATCTACATTAGTGACACTATTTATGTATTTTTCATCAGACCAACCAATACATAATTGATATTTAGTGTAGCATGGCGGTTCACAACGATACTATTTAGCATTTTTTATTTTTTGCAGCGACTTCATAAGAGTTGTACATAAACTACAAAAACTTCATATCAATAAAGGATAAACATGTCATTTCCTGATGCAACATGAAAGCAACGCAAACCTCCAAGTGAAGATCAGACACTATCGTGTCTTATATTTTTGTTCAACTCGAGTAGTTCTTGTCTTCTCAAACTTCTCAATAATCATTTCGAAATCGGTCATGTGTGCAAAATGATAATTTATCTGCACAAATAACACATTTACAAAAAAAATCAGTTATAACTATATATATAACCAAGTAACTGTATAAGACGGCAACAACTCAAGTAACAAAAATAAAAAAATCAAGTAAAAGATATATCTAAACTCTAAAACTTTATGTTGGAATGCCAACAATGCAACAGTCCAAACACGGTATTACATATCTAATCATTTCTTCTTTTTGTACACCTTTGAAGATGCATATCCACCATCTTCCTCCTGCATTCTCTTCTTTCCTTTGCCTACAACTGCAATAAAATTTTCAAAAAAGAATTTTTTAAAACATAATTATCTTAAGCAACACTACATAATATGAGAAGCACTATGCAAAAGAAAAGTCAAGTAAAAGAACGAACAAGAATTAAAATAATGACTATACTCTCTAAAGAATAAGAATTATTAGAATTCTTACTCTGTAGAACCTTCTGGTCGATTTGCGCCTCTCTCTTCTTACCCTGGTTCAAATTAAGTTGTCTGCAAGCTAAAGCGACACCGATAGTTGATCCTACCTTCGTTTCTCTCGTACCATGCACAACGATTGGTGTTTTGATCGCCATCATCGTTCCAGCCTTAGGAATGAAATGCAGACCATAACCTGGAAGCACAAACTCCCCGCCTTCTTGAGCCTCAATGCCTGCATGGCAAACAATATATAAATTTCTTTATAGATGAATCACATATTGATTTACAAAAATCCTTGAAATATTTCATAAGCATTAAAAATCTTACCTTCTTTCACTCAAAACATGAAGCTGCATTCAACGTTATTTGCATCAACGTGAGAAACACACACAAAATCGTGAGTTATCCCCATTGTTGTAAAAATTGTATTGCCAAGAAGACCCATATCGCTGACGTGGTCGTGGGTACAAGCGTTTTTAACTGCAGCACATTGCACGAGGAACATTTTGGAAACGTACCTGTCATATTACAATTCAAATCAATCTTTAGAAATTTCTAATCCTATCACATGGAGGAAGTTTTTGAGCTAACTCATCCAAACGCATAGCTAAAGTAACGTCATAAGTCTTCAATTCGCCCACTGTGATGAATTCTTTTGCACCCTTTGTTCTGACATTATGTTCATATGTGCAATACAAGCCAAAATTTAATTATATTAATAGAAAACAACAAAGTTGTAAACTCTAAACTTCACCGACTAATTTGCAAAATCTTAAACTTTCACACTCTATGTAGATTGTAAACTTAATCAGCCAATAAAACTCCTACGCAATATGGATAGGTCCATCCCATCATCATCATCATTTTTTCCTCCCATGTTATCTCTACATCTTCAACATATTTTGAACCTCCCGTCTTCACTTCTCCACCGAAGTGATGAGCCGTATAGCCAAGCTTCCATAATGCAAGAAGTTCCGCGCTAGGAATGGCATTATGAATTACGATTGCTCCAATTGTATCTTCGTGAACAATCACCGTAGAATATACAAGCTCATCTGACGTTAAAAATTGCTCGTTGTACGCCTCCATTCCAAGTCTTTCTTCTGCCTTCAATTCGTAAACAGTATAAACCTTCCTCACCATTGAGGGGCTCGAAACTCCACGCTTCCGAAACTCTTGAATCAAGAGAAGTCCATGCAATGGAAGCTCGTAACCACAAGTACCTGCAATATATACAAAGCAATAGTAAACAGAATTCACTTTCAAGTCCTTTCAATTGACAAATATCATATTTATTTTTTGAGGAAATACAATATTTTGATAATGAATTACCATGCGTATAATTTTTGTGGAATCATCGCATAGAAGCCGAAACTGTTGTCCTATACTTCTCCCGTAGCTTGAAAGTTGCTCGTATGAGTCTTCGACACCTTGTAATTCTCTATTCTTATTTCGTCATTGAAGGTGTTGTTGCACAAGCTGCACATCTTGCTTATTTTAAATGAAGCATCTACATTCACACAAAAGAAACAACAAAACATAGCGAAATGCAATAAGAAAATCAATTATACAACGATAAACACCAAAGTTCTTCTAAAATCAATCAAAAAAATAAATAAAAATGTAACCTAAACACCGCTACGATTCTAAAAATAGATAGACAAAATGTGATCATTTGAATGAAAATTCGTACCAGTGGAAAAAAAAGGCACTAGTCATCGTCATATTTTATTGCCAACTAATATACAACGTGATTTAGATCGCATCTATACTGCTCCAACATTTTGATATGTTTCCTACCAGCATTGTGCCTCCCCAAATGTTCTAGGCTAATGCACTCCATGTCGCACACCTCACACCAAATGTTTCTGCTCTCCATTTTGACGTGGGCACTTAATCAGAACAACACACATGTCAACATGATTTCAACATGCACCTGAAAATTGCACTGCAAGCATATGATAATTGAGAAGTCAAATCAAAATCAAACGCACTTATGTAACCGATACATAAGTGAAGAGTACAAGTACAACCATTCTTCACTAACACTAAATCTACAGTGTCTTAATTCCAAACAGTATGCCTACATCGAAATACAAAGTCCATTGAGAGAATCTATTTATTTTTAACCAAAACTCTCTCTTATAAATTCAAACTAAGAAAAAGTGACTTTCATTCTACAGTATAAAGTAGGAAATAATCAGCGAGGCAATAAAAAAATGAGAGGCCAATCAAAAAGAAAAGAGAAATAAATAAATAAATAATTCTTCCTCTCCATGTTAATCCACTAGTGTTACTCACCGTAAATTCAAACTGTAGCTGTAGTAAGGCGGACCAAACTTGTTCTTCCTTTACAACATGTGGTGCTACTTACTCCCACCACCTATTTCCAAACTTTCAAATAACAAAAAATGTACAAATAAGAGACACAAAATAAGACTTCAACCACCTGTTTTCAAACTTTCAATGAATAGGAAAGGTACAAATAAAAGAGACAAAATGAGACTCCAAGAGACTGAAAATGAAACTCAAAACCATAGTCATGGGAGAGTCAAGGTGTTTGTAATGATCGACTTCAATTATATCATACACAACGAGAAAAACACAACAGAAATAATCATTCCCCTAATAATTTACAACAAGCCTTCTACAACACATACCACAATATTCGAAACCTTGAGATTGGAACTCATTTTTCACTTTCGAAACTAATTTGCTACACCTTACAGCTTCTCTCTAATTACATCACCTTTACTACAAAAGGTCTACTACAAAAGCAAAAGAGAGAGGAATGGAAAAAGAGTGTGATAGAAGAATACGATGGAGAAGAATACAAGGAAGGTCGAATGAAAGAATGGAAGAAGGGTGATCGATTAAAGGGGAAAAACTCATTGCAAACTTTCACATCAATGATGCAAGCACTCCACCAGATTTCAACATGTCAAAATCAACACAATTTATATTATCACAACAAGTATCACATAGTAAGCAGTCACAATCAATTACATACAATATACCAAAAATCAGTTTAACCTTCATAGTAAAACCCTTGGAAGACTAAAAACACTTGAAATTCAAAAAACCTATGATGAACCAAAAACTCTCCGAATGCAAGACAATACTTTCAAGCTTTATACAACTATATTAACTTGACAACTTGTGCCATAAACATAGAAATATTTATTTTTTGAATATACAAGGTACGCTTGCCAAAATAGATATTTTTTTCAAACTACCTTCTTTTGTTTATTTTTAAAAAATGATCTCCTAACTTTTGAGACCTCTTCTCACATAAACGAGATTTTTGGAAAAAAAAAACTCCTAAAGTACTCAATAAAATTTTATAATACACTTTGCTAACTTTTCATGTCTCTTGGCTTGTAATTTCAAATTTTTAATTTCTTTTCAAAAACAGAATTATATAGGATCGAACTTACTACAAAGTTATGGGACGTCACACGTATGAAACCCTATAGGCTACAGATAACTCGTCCTACTATGTGTGTACTTAAATGTAATTTCAAATAAATTTTTTGTAATAAGATTTTAAAAATGAAGACATGAAAAACCAATATAGACATTCGGAAAAAAAAAAGAAAAATGTGCTAATTGTTTACAAAGTTCATAATCATAACCATATCTTGTTCCTGATTTTTCTCAAAACGCAAAGATATATAAGAAATCCCAACTATCATGCGCTTTGATCATAGTTGCATTGTAAATCTGAATAGCCAAAAGCCAAAAAATATTTACAAACAACCCCGGAAACTATCTTTTTCAATCAAATTCAAGTTTCATGATTAGGCGATATTGTCATTGCTTCTTTTCAAAACGCAATCATATATAAAAATTTCCAACTATCATGGCCTTCGATCATAGTTGCCTTCTAAATCTGAATAGCCAAAATGCAAAAAATATTTACAAACAACCCCGGAAACAATCTTTTTCATTCAAATTCAAGTTTAATGATTAGGCAATATTGTCATTGGTTTTTTTTTTTTTCAAACGCAATGATATATAAAAATTTCCAACTATCATATGCTTCAATCATACTTGCCTTGTAAATCTCAATAGCCAAAAGCCAAAAAATATTTACAAACAACACCGGAAACAATGTTTTTTATTCAAATTCACATTTCATGATTAAGCGATATTGTCATTGGTTTTTCAAAACGCAATGATATATAGAAATTCCATACTATCATGTGCTTCGATTATCGTTGCCTTAAAAATCTGAATACTTAAAACGCAAAAAATATTTACAAACAACCCCAGAAACAATGATTTTCATTCAAATTTAAGTTTCATGATTGAACGATATTGTCATTGCTTTTGTTTAAAACGCAATGATATTAAAAAATTTCCAACCATCATGCGCTTTGATCATAGTTGCCTTGTAAATCTGAATAGGCAAAAGGCAAAAAATATTTACAAACAACCCCAAGAACTATCTTTTTCATTCAAATTCAAGTTTCATGATTAGAAGATATTGTCATTGGAATTTTTATTAAAACGCAATAATATTTGAAAATTCCCAATTATCATGCGCTTCGATCATAGTTGCCTTCTAAATCTGAATAGCCCAAAGGCAAAAAATATTTACAAACAACCCCGGAAACAATGTTTTTCATTGAAATTCAAGTTTCATAATTAAACGATATAAACATTCGTTTTTTCAAAACCAATGATATGTAAAAATTCCCATCTATTATGTGCTTCGATCATAATGAAGCGATATTGTCATTGGTTTTTTATCAAAACGCAATGATTTATGAGAATTTCTAATTATCATGCGCTTTGATCATAATTGCTTTGTAAATCTCAAGAGCTAAAGGGCAAAAAAAATTTACAAACAATCCCGGAAACAATTTTCTTCATCCAAATTCAAGTTTCATGATTAGGCGATATTGTCATTAATTTTTTTCAAAACGCAATGATAAATGAAAATATCCAACTATCATGTGCTTCGATCATAATTGTCTTGTAAATATGAATAGCCGAAGGGCAAAAAACATTTATAAAGAACCTTGGAAGCAATCTTTTTCATTCAAATCAAGTTTCATGATTGCGCGATATTGTCATTAGTTTTTTAAAACGCAATCATATATAGAAATTCCCAACTATCAAGTCCTTCGATCATAATTGCCTTGTAAATCTAAATAGTCAAAAGGCAAAAAAAATTTACAAACAATCTCGGAAACAATCTTTTTCATTCAAATTCAAGTTTCATGATTAGACGATATTGTCATTGATTTTCTCAGTACGCAATGATATTAGTGAATTTTCAACTATCATGTGTTTCGATCATCGGTGCCTTCTAAATATGAATAGCCAAAAAGCCTAAAATATTTACAAGAAACCCCTGAAACAATCTTTTTCATTCAAATTCAAGTTTCATGACTAGGCGATATTGTCCTTGGTTTTTATCTAAACGCAAAGATATATAAGAATTCCCAACTATCACGTACTTCGATGATAGTTGCCTTCTAAATTTGAATACTCAAAAGCCAAAAAATATTTACAAACAACAGTAAAAACAATGTTTTTTATTCAAATTCAAGTTACAAGATTAAACGATATTGTCATTGGTTTTTTCAAAACGCAATAATATATAGAATTTCCGAACTATCATGCGCTTTGATCATGGTTGCCTTGTGAATCTAAATAGCCAAAGAGCTAAAAGTATTTACAAACAACCCCAGAAACAATTTTTTTCACTCAAATTCAAGTTTCATGATTAGGCAATATTCTCATTGCTTCTTTTCAAAATGCAATGATATATAAAAATTTGCAACTATCATGTGCTTCAATTATAATTGCCTTTTAAATCTTAATAGCCAAAAGGCAAATATAATTACAAACAACCCCGGAAACAATCTTTTTCATTCAAATTCAAGTTTCATGATTTGACAATATTGTCATTGAATTTCTCAGTACGCAACGATGAAAGTGAATATTCAACTATCATGTGCTTCGATCATCGTTGCCTTGTAAATCTGAATAGCCAAAAGGCAAAAAAATATTTACAAACAAGATCGGAAACAATGTTTTTTATTCAAATTCAAATTTCATGATTAAGCAATATTGTCATTGGTTTTTCAAAACACAATAATATATAGAAATTACAAATTATCATGTGCTTCGATTATCGTTGCCTTAAAAAATCTGAATAGTTAAAACGCAAAAAATATTTACAAACAACCCCAAAAACAATTATTTTCATTCAAATTCAAGTTTCTTGATAAGGCAATATTGTCAATGTTTTTTCTCAAAACGCAAAGATATATGAGAATTCTCAACTATCATGTACTTCGATCATAGTTGCCATGTAAATCTTAATAGCGAAAAGGCAAAAATTATTTACAAACAACCCCAGAAAGAATCTTTTTCATTCAAATTCAAGTTTCATGATCAGGCGATATTCTCATTGCTTTTTCTGAAAACGCAAAGACATATAGCAATTTCCAACTCTCATGCGCTTCGATCATAGTTGCCTTCGAATTCTGAATAGCCAAAGGGCAAAAAAAACATTTATTAACAACCTAGAAAACAATTTTTTTCATTTAAATTCAAGTTTCATGATTAGGCGATATTGTCATTAATTTTTTACAAAACCCAATGATAAATAAGAATATCCAACTATCATGTGCTTCAATCATAATTGCCTTGTAAATCTGAATAGCCAAAGGGCAAAAAACATTTACAAACAACGCCAGAAACAATCTTTTTCATTCAAATTCACGTATTACGATTAAGCGATATTGTCATTGGTTTTTCAAAACGCAATGATATATTGAAATACCCAACTATTATGCGCTTCGATCATAGTTGCCTTATAAATCTGAATAGCCAAAAGGCAAAAAATATTTACAAACAACCCTAGAAACAATTTATTTTATTCAAATTCAAATTTCATAATTAGCCGATATTGTCATTAGTTTTTTTCAAAACGCAATGATATATAAGAAATCCCAACTATCATGCGCTTTGATCATAGTTGCCTTGTAAATCTGAATACCCAAAAGGCAAAAAACATTTACAAACAACCCCGTAAAAAAAAAAAAAAAAAAATTCATTGAAATTCAAGTTTCATGATTATGCAATATTCTCATTGATTTTTTCAAAACGCAATTATATATAAAAAGTTCTAATTATCAGGTGTTTCGATCATAGTTGCCTTGTAAATCTGAATAGCCAAAATGAAAAAAATATTTACAAACAATCTCGGAAACAATCTTTTTCATTCAAATACAAGTTTCATGATTAAGCGATTTTTTCATTGGATTTTTCACAACACGCAATGATATAAAGGAATTTCCAACTATCATGCGCTTCGATTATAGTTGCGTTATAATCTGAATAGCTAAAGGACAAAAAGTATTTACAAATAACCGCTAAGACAATTTTTTTCATTCAAATTCAAGTTTCATGATTCAGCGATATTGTCATTAATTTTTTCAAAACGCAATCATATATAAAAATTCTCACTATCATGTGCTTCAATCATAATTGCCTTCTACATCTGAATAGCCAAAAGGCAAAAAATATTTACAAACAACCCCGGAAACAATCTTCTTCATTCAAATTCAAGTTTCATTATTAAGCGATATTGTCATTGCTTTTCCCAGTACACAATGATATATGAGAATTCCCAACTATCATGCGCTTCGATCGTAGTTGCGTTGTAAATCTGAAGAGCCAAAAGGCAAAAAATATTTACAAACAATCCCGGAAACAATCTTTTTTATTGAAATTAAAGTTTCATGATTAGAGATATTGTCATTCGTTTTCTGTAGACAATGATATTTGGGAATTCCCAACCATCATGCGCTTCGATCATAGTTGTCTTGTAAATCTGAATAGCTTAAAGGCAAAAAATATTTATAAACTACTCCGAAAATAATCTTCTTCATTCAAATTTAACTTTCATGATTAAGCGATATTGTCATTGAATTTTTATCAAAACGCAATGATATATGAGAATTTTTAACTATTTCGCGCTTCGATCATAGTTGTCTTGTAAATCTGAAGAGCCAAAAGGCAAAAAATATTTACAAACAATCCCGGAAACAATTTTTTTTATTCAAATTCAAATTTCATGATAAGGCAATATTGTCATTGTTTTTTCTCAAAACGCAAATATATATGAGAATTTTCAACTATCATGTGCTTCGATCATAGTTGCGCTGTAAATCTTAATAGTCAAAAGACAAAAAATATTTAAAAAGAACTCCGAAATCAATCATTTTCATTCAAATTCAAGTTTCATGATTGGGCGATACTATCATTAATTTTTCTCAAAACGCAAAGATATATGAGAATTCTCAACTATCATGTGCTTCGATCATAGTTGCACTGTAAATCTAGAGAGCCAAAAGGCTAAAAATATTTTTAAACAACCCTGAAAACAATCTTTTTCATTCAACTTCAAGTTTCATGATTAGGCGATATTGTCATTGGTTTTTACAAACCGCAATGATATATACAAATTTCCAACTATCATGTCCTTCGATCATAGTTGCCTTCTAAATCTGAATAGCTAAAGGGAAAAAGTATTTACAAACAACCTCAGAATCAATCTTCTTCATTCATATTCAAGTTTCATAATTAAGCGATATTGTCATTGGTTTTTTTATCAAAACAGAATTATATATGAGAATTTCTAACTATCATGCGCTTCGATCATAGTTGCCTTGTAAATCTGAATACCCAAAAGGCATAAATTATTTACAAACAACCCCAGAAACAATCTTTTTAATTCAAATTCAAGTTTCATGATTAAGCGATTTTGTCATTGTTTTTCCCAGTACGCAATGATATATAGGAATTCCCAACTATCATGCGCTTCGATCATAGTTGCCTTATAAATCTGAATAGCCAAAAGGCAAAAAATATTTACAAACAACCCCTAAAACAATGTTTTTCATTTAAATTCAAGTTTCATGATTAGGCGATATTGTGATTGATTTTTTTCAAAACGCAATGATATATAAAAATTTCCAACTATCATCTGCTTCGATTATATTTGCCTTGTAAATCTGAATAGCCAGAAGGCAAAAAATATTTACAAACAACCCTAGAAATAATATTTTTCATTCAAATTCAAGTTTCATGATTAGGCGATATTGTCATTGGTTTTTTTTCAAAACGCAATGATATATGAAAATTCTCAACTATCATGCGATTCGATCATAGTTGCCTTGTAAATCTGAAGAGCCAAAAGGCAAAAAAATATTTACAAACAATTTCAGTAACAAAATCTCTTTCATATAAAAGTAAAATTTCATATCTATTTTCTACTCAATCAAAAAGAACAAACAAAGTGGATGTATACAGTTCGAGACTGTAATAACTTGTCAATACCGCAGCCACATGTATATAATTACGTGAACTCTTAAAGCAGAAGTTTCAACAATAAGAAAGCAGTAAGATCTTCATAACTTCATACCTGTCATTAAAAGCAAGTCATTCTTGTAAATCCACTATTACCTGCTTCAACCCTTCACACATAAACACCAATTAGTACTTGCTTCACAAAACTTTAATAAAGTAAATTCAAGTAAATTAGGAAATCAAGTAAATCCTAAAAACTAGGGCCGTCGGCTCGTCAGTGGTCCAGGGTGTTGTTTCAAGTGTTCCACGACGATACTGTACCAATCAACGAAGACTTCATCAAGACCAGCTTCCTTATGGCAAAAATCAGGATTAAAGAACGAGTAAATAATATATAAGAAATAGAACGAGAGCTGATGGAAACCAACAAACTACTTAAAATGTGGCATAGACACATACCTGGTAAAGACACAAATGGTTGTGCCGGAGTAACGCCGACAAAAGCAGAATCACTCATTACATCATTAACAGTCAAATGAAGAGATGAGTGTTCGGCGAAATACATAAGCACCGACCTCCTGAACATCTGCCAGACCTGCCAAGCGCTTCACTTAGGGTGTAAGAGTCTGATACTTAACAATGAGCTCCTGCCGAGTGTCATTACACATACGCAGCTGTAATGATGCACTAAGTGCACTTCGTGATCACCAAACATGATTCATTAAGGTAAAAATACGAAAACCGTCCGAATAAGGCAATTTGTTTTAAGAGACGGGTTGAACATTACTGGGAATTCTAATGTAGGAGGCGAAGATTTTTTGATGAAGCAAAGTGGTTTCTTAATTACTGTCTAGTAGGTAGATTCCTACAGTAATTTTTAGTAATTTTCAACAATGAACCGAGGCTTACACTCTTTTTAATCTAGATTCAGAATTGTACTATCAAAACTCAGGAGTGCTACAAAAATAGCAGATTTCGACATGAAATGTATGAAGATTGTATGAAGAAATGTATGAAATGTATGAAAAAGCTTCGGATGCAGCATGGAAACAAGAAAAGTGCATGTTCTTGATACATATTGAAAGCAACGCATGCAAAGTCACAAAGGAAGAGAGATGGTTTTTTGGAGTCTTCAGAGGTCGGTGCCTATGTATTTCACCGACGTCTAAAGATAAAACTTTATGTGAAGTTAATCGACGATACCATTGGATGAATAATGGGGGTACGCGTTCAAGCAGCTACCGAGAAGGATATTGTTTGCAGGGGCCTAAAGACTTGAGCTATAGTACTAATATGAATATTACTGGAAATGCACTGATATATGAGCCACCGTAAGAAGTAGCATCGAAATTCCCAATACATTCTCCTAAAATGAAAATGTGACAAACATTTTCCCAAGAGTGAGCCTCTACATCCCGCTCGTGAAGATCGGTCTTTATCAAGCCAAAGATCTTCTTCTTGTGGAACTCGTGCAATAGCGTTACAATGGCCCCTAAACCGCCGGCCCGTCGTTGGTCCAGGGTGTTGTCTCAGGTGTTCCAGGAGGATACTGTACCACCAAGTCTTCATCAAGACCAGATCCCACATGACAAAGATCACGATAAAAGAACCAATAAATGATTTAGAAAGCAATAGAACAGGAACTGAAGGATACCAACAAATTACTTAAAATGTGGCAACGACACATACCTGCTAGTTGCGACACACAAATGGTTGTGCGGTTGTGCTGGAGTAACAGTGACAAGAGCAGAAGCAACAAAAACTTTTGGGACTCCCTTCACAACAGAATCAATTAGAAGATCCCCTCCTCATCTGCACATGTCGCTTACAACAAATGCTCAAATTGCTCCGCATTGTGCTGGTTGTCAAGACCCACGACAGTGTCCAATAAATGTCCGACCAATCACGTCTTGAAAAAAAAAAAAATCGAACATCAAAAAATCAGTCGCAACCTCACTGAATAATTAACTGACTGAAGAGAAATCTAGAACCATACGACCACTCACCTAAATATTTGTATATATCTTCGCCCTTACGGGTCCGGTGTTCTTCTTCTTCTTCTTCTTATATATCTTCACATTGATCAAGGTCCATAAGCTTGATGCCTTAAGCTACAGTAAGCAAACTACCGGTAGATGTTCCACAGATGAGATCGAACATCTCATGAATGCATCGACCTGGCCCATGCTCGATATTTCAGAGCATCTGTAAGTTGCCATTACCCTCATACCCCCACCGTCCATAGATAATATGCACAGCCCGCGTTTAGAGACCGGCCGACCACGTACTGCCCGCCGCAAATATTCATTTTCACCTGAAGGAAAATGAAGAGAGCGTGTTGTAAGTACAAACCTCTTGAAGATCCCTGCAGTATAGTGAGTCCTTCATAACAAGATTTGACTCCAACAGGATAGTAATTGATCCATTCTACATCGAGATACGTAATGAAAACAAAACACCCTAAACCCTTCAATACCCGACACATTCTAATTTCAACACTTATATGGCCGAGGAGCCTGTAAGTACATGACACGATGAGAACGACGACGCTGATCTACAAGTTTGTGTACACCCTGTATCTAAAATGGCCAACACTCGGGCAACATATTAATAAAAGAATTGCAAATGAATAAACAAAAATATCTCATTAAAAAACGCGACTATGTTGTCTTTATTAGTCGCCGCTAGATATTTGTGAAAAGCTGTTAATCGCAGACTTTTCACCTTTAACTTAGAAGCATTTGTCATTGCCGTCCAAACTCTAGGGGTTGTTCTTTTATTCACAAGTGTATTCTCCCGATACTTAGCAACATCTTCATCAGTAACTGCAGAAATCTTTCTGCAATAGTATATGACTTATATTGTTAAAAAATGAAAAAATACAACTATGGTCGTGAAAGAAAGGGGAAATTGATGAAAAATTGTACCTTGTAAATAAATGCAACAAAAATATTAATGGTCAATATAACCTGTTAAATTTTTTTAATTTTTAACAAATGACGTACTCTTATTTTGAAATGAGGTGATTAAACTCCTCTAGCATTAAATTACCAAATGTACGAATACATTGTGGTCTGAATAATAAGTGGGCCCTTACATAATTGTATTCCGTGGACCTTCACAAAAAATACAAAAAATTATTAAACGAAACCACATAAGTAGAATCTTAATTGTATTTATAATATATAGACAAATACAAAATCATATCAATTGATATCGCCCATGGCGTTAAGAGAAATGCCACTTTGTTTCCGAGCATCTCAAACGATGCAATCAACACTGATATGCCATGCACAATCGCCTCCTTCATGTTTGTTCATGTGGCAAAACCATACAGACAGCCGATGGTTTCACTGATACACAAAAAAAATTTGTTGGTGCAAACTTTAAAATCTTCATCTGCAGCTAGAAAATTTTCAAACAAATCATTAGCAGCTTTCCAATAGCTACTCAAAGATGCACAAATTTCTTCTATAAGCGCCAATTCGACATCCTCACCATTGTATATAGATATATAGAGGACTCGATCTCCATTTCAATATCTCATAACAAAATCGTTGCACGTTACTTTGTTAATAGGACGTACAAGGGGAAAACACCGCTAACGGCATAGTGAAATAACGAACTGTAATTTTGATGAAGGCTTAATTCGCAACCAATTTATTACATTGATCAAATCCACCTCCTGCACATTACAGAGGTCGATCTTACTCACATAAGATCATCTTCTGTGTCTGGGCAGTCGGGTATATGAAGGGTTGGACCTCCATTTTAACAAAAACACACAGGTCTACACGCAATTTAAGTTTAAATTGAATCATTGCAAAATCAAAATATATAATGCATAAAATTATATGTATGATAGATTGCAAACAATACATAGGATTCCAGACATACAATCAAATAAATATAAATAATTGCTTAGTTTTTTTGAATCTAATCTAGATGATCTACGAGGTTGAGCTTTAACAATATTGTAAGTATCCAAATAAGCTATTCTTTTATTTTCATTCAAAGTTATCATGTAAGCCATACGCTTATTGTTTTTAAATAAAGCGGACACATGCGTGCGGGTCGTCGAACGTACAGTGTGTGGCAAAACCGAGTCAAACTCTTGAAATTCGTAATTTGATTAGCAATGTGGAAAACTTGGCAATAGATTTTAGAATGTGTAAATTGTGCAATATAGCAATTTGAATGGGCTACAATTTGATGGAGAAGAAGTTCCTTCTTACATTGAAATGTACAAGAAAATTACATTTAAAGGAAACTATGTTCCTTGACTCACTTTTGCATCCACTATCAAAAAGCAACTCAATATTTTGTCCACTTGCCTTTAGCGGCTAAAACTGCTTGGATCCGCCTTGGCATGCTTTCATACAACCTCCTACACTCCTCTATTGCTAAAGAAGCCCAACACTCCTCAATACGCTCCCACAATTCTAAAATTCATGTTGGAGCCCTTTCATCTTTAGTTAAGACGACGTTTGATCCAAATTAAAAGATGCTCAATTGGATTCAAGTCAGGAGATTATGCAGGCCACTTAAGAACATCAAAATTTTGTAATCTCAACCATTGGCGAACACTTCTTGCTGTTTGTTTGGGATCATTGTCATGCTAAAAAATCAAATTTGAAGGATCAAGATCATATGCACAGATGGTATACAATAAATCTCTTTGCAAGATTTCTTTATATTGATGTTGATCCATTCTTCCTTCGATTCTACATAACATACCAGGGCCATGGAATGTCATGCAACCCCATACCATCACTGAACCACCGCCAAACTTCACAGTCTCTTGCACTTGTCTTGAATCACAAGATTGTTCATTGCGAATCCAACACCAACTACGACCATCCGAAAGAAAATCGATTTACCTTGGTCTCATCGGAAAAAGATGACATGCTTCCAAATCACCAACGGTCCAATGTTGATGGCGCCTAGCAAATTCAAGTCGATCCTTAATGTGTTTCTCGGTTCAATTTTGGTTTCTTCGCTTCACTTTTGATCTCAAGCCTCGCCGCACGTAAAGTCCTTCGAATCAGACAAGACTCACAAGAACATGGCATTCCTTGCGTACATGTTGGGCAACTTGTGTAGCACTTTCAAAACCTCCGATGTGACACAAAGACGAACACATGCTCTCTTCTGTGCATCACCTAGCACTTGTGGTCTACCACCACTACTAGCTGACAAATTACATAATATCTTCTTTCTAAGTCTTGCAACATGGCTCTGAGACACCTGCAACTCATGTGCTACATCTCTTGTAGTCCTACCAGCTTGCAACATCACCAAAATGGAGTTATCAAGGTCTTTTCGAGCACTACCACAAAGCTCATCTAAGTGCCCCATGGTCTGTCCTCACACTCTGCTTACAATGTGCACTAAGTTGACATGGAGTATGTCAAGATAGACACTCCTTGTGCCCATGCCAATCTGGTCATAAAAGTCTTCCATCCATTTTTTACCACTTCATTGCATTTATTATGGCATGCCATGCAAAACTGAGTCAAACCAAGTGTATGTGTTGGAAGACATGTATCTCCTTATAACTTTTTTATATGTCACCATGGATGCTATGTCAACTAATACACTCCATATTATATGTCCTCCATGTTAAAAATGGTCATTTCATTTATTGAGTTGTTAGGAATTGACGGCCAAATAATCTCTTTCAACAAGGTTGACTCAGTTTTGCCACACATTGTATGTTGTAGGGTCATCTTTGCGTTTGATTAAAGCAGGTGTGAGAAGTGCAAGAATAAAGCGAATTACCTCTTGTACACAAACTTTCCCAACATTATATTCATGTCCATAACATAAGAATGATTGGTACTAGAAATAAGAATGATCAAATCATAAGAAGAGACTTTCATCAACAAAAGGCTCTACGACATATAAAATAAAATTGACACGAACCTTATAAAATAAGAACTCATCAAAAATCAAATTAGACCAAAACTTATATGGAATACCGTAGCCTACTAGCAGCTTTGTTCATAAATAATTAGAAAAACAGAAGTCGAATTTTTTTGGAAATTACACTTGCAGGCTGCCGAAACAAAGACATATCACAATATAAGAATTCCGAAATATTCAAAATAAAGGAGCAGCCATCCATCTTTAAATGAAGGACCAGCCACCAGTCTTCGTGAAAGTGGTATTCTTCATACCCCTCCAAATACCTTACCTATGATGTTGTAACTCTCTGAAACCCTAAAAATTCTATATACTGTCACCCAATACTGCTCCTGATACTGCTCTCAATACTACTCCCAATACTGCTCTCAATACTGCTCCCAATACTGCTCCCAATACTGCTTCCAATACTGCTCCCAATACTGCTCTCAATACTGCTCCCAACACTAACACGGAAATCTCCACACTTAAGTTTAACACCTTTACATACAAATCCATTCATAATGTCATTGAAAACAAATGATAGTGATACAAACATTTCCTGCCTTGGCAGTGCTACCTGGTCCTTCCAGGTACCATGAACTGACCTAAGCAGTAGTTCCTGTCACTATCCAACACTCCACACACACACCCCACACACGCTCCTAGCTCCAACATCAGAGAGAGAGAGAGCTCCCAAAAACTCCCTCCAAACCCTGGCCGCCAAACCCTAATTTCCAACCCTAGCCACCTTCATCCATCCACAGGATTTCATCCCACAACAGGATTTCATCCCAGAACAGGATTTCATCCCAGGACAGGATTTCATCCATGGACTCTAAAGTCTAGTGGTCTTAATAGGCTACTAGCAGATTTACTCTTTTACTGGCTAGGTAAATCCCCGGTTAACAGTCTTTAATGCATACTGTAAAAAAACGCCCATGAAAAATGAATAGTAATCTGGATGAAAATCGAACTTATGAATATTTATTTTCCGAAAAAATCGATTTAAAAAAAATTCATTTAGGAGGTGTCCAACACCATTTTTTCAAAATAATTAAATATTCGACGGAGCATGGTCGAAGCTGCTAGTAGGCTACGGTAGCCTTTCATTGACAAAAGGCTCTACAATAGGATATTTAACCAACCCAATCACTTACACATTACTCTACCTCAAATAAAATTGTCACAAAAACATACAGAAAATATTGCATTTTGTCAACAAAAGCCTATATGCATAAGAATCAAAGAATGTTAATGTTACAAAATTTTACAGCTAAATGGAATAAATTTATATCACATAAAAAGAATAAAAAATTAAAAAAAATAAAAAATAAATAAATGTGTATGGATGCTTCAAAATGCCTAAAAATGCAAATACAAAAAGAAAACACAAAAATTAAATACAGTAATAAAAAAATTAAGAAAAAAAAAGAAAGTAAAAAGAAAAACAAACCAAAAAATATAAAATATAAAAAATAATTAAAGCATATAAAATATATAAAATATATAAAATATATAAAATATATAAAATATATAAAATATATAAAATATATAAAATATATAAAATATATAAAATATATAAAATATATAAAATATATAAAATATATAAAATATATAAAATATATAAAATATATAAAATATATAAAATATATAAAATATATAAAATATATAAAATATATAAAATATATAAAATATATAAAATATATAAAATATATAAAATATATAAAATATATAAAATATATAAAATATATCAAATATATCAAATATATAAAATATATCAAATATATCAAATATATCAAATATATCAAATATATCAAATATATCAAATATATCAAATATATCAAATATATCAAATATATCAAATATATCAAATATATCAAATATATAAAATATATAAAATATATAAAATATATAAAATATATAAAATATATCAAATATATCAAATATATCAAATATATCAAATATATCAAATATATCAAATATATCAAATATATATAAAATATATAAAATATATAAAATATATAAAATATATAAAATATATAAAATATATAAAATATATAAAATATATAAAATATATAAAATATATAAAATATATAAAATATATCAAATATATCAAATATATCAAATATATCAAATATATAAAATATATCAAATATATAAAATATATCAAATATATAAAACATATAAAATATATAAAACATGTAAAATATATAAAACATGTAAAATATATAAAACATATAAAATATATAAAACATATAAAACATATAAAACATATAAAATATATAAAACATATAAAATATATAAAATATATAAAACATTATAGTATAAAATATATATGTAAATTACTAAACCTTTGAGCCGCCAAGTGGCCATTCCCAACTCTAATATGAAAATTAACTCTATTGAGAAAGTATGGTTGGTGGATGGGGTTTCGGAAGTGCTTAGGAAGGTAGATAGGTACATAAGTGCGTTAGTGGAATATCTTCTAGTTAAGCCAATTCTTTTTAATTTATTTTTTAATTCAATAGAATACAAGAATATAATACATGAGCATTTGTAAAATACTAATATAATAATTTGCTTTGACTTTCCAATGCAAGTAATAATCACAAACTATACAATGGTCATATTACATTTCAATAAAATAAAATCTCAATCCATAAACAAAATGTAACATATTTTTCTATGTGCTAAGCCAACTTTAAATATCAAAACTTTAAATTTTTCGAAAACTTTGATTATTTATTTAACCCTTAATAAATAAAATCTCTTCAACCTTTGTGTGTGACAAATGAGCTCTCTTATTGTAACGTAATAACTTCGTTAATGTTGCTTCGTTAGTCTTGATCTGATCATCCTTATTTACCTCGTCATTACCCGACTCTTCCATGTCGTACTCTTGGGCGCATATAATTCCGCCAGCTGCCTTCACAGAAGTAAATGTGCAGTACAAAATATGCAATTTTTTAAATAATTTTCATAAAGCTATTACTTCTTTGAAAACAATCACATCACTAAGTGATCCACTTGATATACACATGATCTAAGAACACATTGCCAATATGACTTCGCAATCTATTGAATAAGAAGATTATTTACCGTAGCTGTGGACCCGCCTGCCGTCTCATCATCGGAATCACTCTCTCTACAAAGCTCTGTGGGGCATGTTCAATTTTTGATCTCATGATTGTTGACAATCTTTTAAACGACACTCCCTTCTCCTCCTCTGACCAAACTCCAAATGACTACAATATGGCCTCTATCGACTTTTAGCGATTAAAAAGTAGATAAAAACATATTTTACGCAATGTCACGATTTAAATGATAGATTCAAATATTTGTTAGAAAGCTTATCACGATCCAAATAGCCAGAAGGAACTACCAGTGAGCAAGGCCCTACAGTACCCTGCATGAATCATACACTACATGTTACATTTTTGTAAATGGTGATGTTTTCTTTGCAATAAGTCTATTGGTAGCATTTTCACTTCAAAGTGAAGATGTTGATATTTTGTGATGTATCCTTTGTACTTTATGTTATAATCTCGCAATCTATGAGGCATCATGAGTCAAACTTTGACCTATATGCTGCACAATATATCTACTACAAGATTGTACAATTGAAACCTCAATAACTTACCTTTGTTTCTGTTTAAGATACTATGTTTGAAAATTTGTGTATTTTGCTAAACATGAGTTAAACCATTTAGGTTATTACCCCTAAATTTTTTGACTCAATTGTCTAAAAAAGAACATAGTTCAATAAAGAGTCTTAAAGATAAAAACAAAGATAATTTATTTAAATCTCAAGTGTCCAATCTTGTATTAGACATAATATACATCATCTGTGTCAAACATTGAGTCATAAGGCCTTAAAGATTGCAAGCTCATAACGTATTACTACCCAAATAACATCACAAATCTCAACATCTTCACTTTGCACTGAAACTGCTACTAATAGCTTTTTTGCAAGAAAAAATAGTCCAAAACCCAACCATTCTCACTCGAATCTACACCTTATCTTCAATACATTTATAATTTTGTCAAGTCTTCCATCACTAAATTTAGATTCTGATTGGAATTCAGCAGAAAAAAATAAAGTCTAAATCCAACAGTGGATTAAGGAGATATAGCTCCTTAGAAATCATCTTCTTATTTCCACTTTTTTCCATTGTAGAAACATTATTGAAATCCAATACCAAAGTTATGAGGATCAAAAATCTTCCGACTAAAAAGATGTTAGCCTTCATCTTGAGATCATAACTCTCTAAAAAAATCTCCTAAGAACATCTTCTTGATTTTTTCATAATTGCTTTACGATGGTAAACCTTGCCCATTGTTTGAAAACTAAAAAACAAGAGCTCCCTTCACTAAAATGCATGCCATCTATTCATACTTCACTGAATGAGTCTAGACTTAAATCACAAAAACTAGACTCAATTTGAGACCCAACCCCAAGTGATTTTATCCCAAAAATACTCCAGATGAAGAAGTCATTGCTCTTCAAAGTTTCTGCCCTTCATCCACAATGTCATTTTTCGACATTCAGTTAAGGGGTAAGGTTCATCACTCTCTCCTTGTTCTGAGGAGTAGAATCCTCAATTTCAGAGCCGTCTTTGTACATTCTGAAGAATTATTCTTCCAACACTTAATTACTCCTTCACCCAAAATTATGACTTTTCTCGCATCGTGCTTGAGTCAAACATATACTGTATTCATATATAAATCCAAGGTCATGATGTTTGACTTGGAAAGAGCTTATGAACAACTTGTGAAAGTCAATGAAAGCTCGAAATACTCAACTTTTCCTTCATATTTACAATTCAATTCACCCTCTACAGTATCAAATGATTCTCAGTTAGTAAGGTCTTACATTTTTCACTTGCTAGTGACTACAGCATAATCCTTCTCTGTTGAAATTTCTGGCGAAGTGATGTCAGCAGGCCCTGTCGCTAATTTTTTATTGATTCAAGAATCATACTGAGAAACACAAAGCTTGGTCCATTACAGGCTTCTGTGCGTACAAAATTTACGGAATCAATGACGGAGGTGTAAAGCAACAGCCACTCATAAATTAAAACGGATGATTTCAAGCACGTCAAAAGAGAACGTGTAATTCTCCACAGACTATGCAATTTATTTCATGTGCTCATGGAATCTCGATGGGATTGTTATTCAAACATTCAGAGAAGAGCTAGTGGCTAAGTTCGATTTCTAAACTGACTGTCAACAATCTACAGCATAGTTTAATAGTGTTTAGTAAGCTATATAAGTCCATGAAGGCAAACTACATACTCACTCACAGCGACCATGGCATACATTCGCTCATTGTTGCTACTGACCAGTGCCATGATCGCTTGCTTCTGCAGCCATGGCGCCATGGCTACAGAGTCCCCGAAGGTGTTCGCACACTACATGCAGTACGAGGACGTGGACATCTCCGTGTACAAGAGCGAGATCAAACTAGCCCAGAGCAAGGGCATCGACGCCTTCGCGCTCAACACCAACGTCTGGCGACAGAACCTCGCCGAACGAATGTACCAAGCAGCTCAGGAATTGGGTTCTAACTTCAAGCTCTTCTTCTCGGCCGACATGCACTCCGACTCCAACGGGGCACTTTCTTCCGAAGATCTCCAGGCCATGCTCAGCTTCCACTCGCATCCCAACCAGATGTACATCAACGGGAAATCTCTCATCACCTCGTGGCTGGGGACCGACACTAACTGGGACGACGTCTTCCAGAAAGCCGGTGGCAAGGACCTCTTCTTCTTCATCCCCTTCTTCCCCACGGACGGGTCCGGGTCCGGAGTCCGATCGATGCTGAATCAATGGTCTCGCACCATCGATGGCTTGTTCTCATGGGACACTAGCGCCTGGAACATGGACGATACTCTCGATCGGAACTACCTCTCCGCCTGCAACGAAGCCGGGAAGACGTACATGAGCAGTGTCGGTCCGTGGTTCTCCACCAGCAACGACTGCAAAGTGCTAGCGAACTACGAGGGACCGGGTCTGTGGATCACCAAGTGGAAAGAGATGATCGATCTGAGCGTTCCGCTGGTGGAGATTCTGACCTGGAACGACTGGTTCGAAAACTCGTATGTGGCACCAAACCTTCCCGGTCAAGGAGATTCGGCGTCTGCAGTGTCGGCGTATCCACACGAAGCTTTTCTGGAGCTGGGGAGCTACTACATCGACTGGTACAAGTCCGGATCGCAACCGGGGATCAATTCCAATAGCATATACATGTTTTATGTGACACAGAGTAAGAATGCAGGCAGCCCTTGCCGATTGAAGGGCTCCTTAGACGATAAGTTGTATGTGGTTACGATGCTTACCGAGGGTGGTACTTTGCTCCTCAACTCCGGGTCCAAGAGTCAGAGCTTCCGTGCCGACGCCGGTGTGAACACTTTCAGTATGGATTTTGAAGCTGGGAAGCAGAGTGCGAATTTTGGTGATGGAAAAGCTACTCTTGTTGGTGAGCAGGTGATTCGAAGTGATGGTGATGTCGGTGCTTCCAATCTCAATGTCTACTCTACTTACAAGAAATTTTGAGGGTGTTTCAAGGATTCGAGAGTTCTGTAGAAATTCATACCTCAAAGTTCTGATACCGAAAACGGTGCTTTTGTTCAGCTGTGGTTGACAAGGTTTAGGCTTAGTCATTGAATGACTGATTCAAGAATGCTGCTTTTTAGTGGCTTCTGAATAAATTGATGATATTTTAAAAGTGGAAAATATGTTATTTGTGTGTGCATTGGGACTGTATGAAGCAATGTGATTCGTGTTCTTTGGAGTTTCTGTGTGCTTTTGTGACCTCAGTAGGCCGTTTTTGGAATGCTTTGAAGTTTAGTCAATGGTTTTAGGGTAAGTGCTTGCGTTGGTAAATAAACGAAATGGAGATACTGAGGGTATTGATGAGAACGAGTTGTTATTGTTTGTATAGTGTTTTTTTTTTTTTTTTTTTTTTTTTTTTTTTTTTTTTTTTTTTTTTTTTTTTAAAATCATGAAAGGAAAAATATACAGAAAAGAAGCAAGATAAATATGTTGTCCACCAAGCCATGGAAGATTTAATTTGGGATTCCCCAAGAATATAAAAATACTCAAACTCAGTAATGTAGGTTTTGAATTAGCATGATCACCATTTCAATGAATCAAAGAATTCAAACATTCCAAAAGGCGTGAAAGGCAAGTTGTACTAGTAGAAAATTGCACAAAAAATGATGTTAGTAGTGACTTGTCCCTAGTGATGCAAGAGAGCCTCTTTAATTGTGCTTTTATCAAACATTGAAATAAATTCTATATGTGTAACTTCTTTTTAAAACAAAATTGGTTTACTAAGTTAGATAATAGCTTACTTAATTAGCAAAAATTTAAGGAAATGTGACAAAGTACAATTATAACAATTTATTTTGATGCTATTAAAAGCACACATTGAAACAGACACTCTTTTGTCACTACGAACGTCATTTATTCACCATTTTCTACTAGCATAACTTCGTGATTCTAGTGTGATTTAAATAGCCATCAATGCAAGATAATTTAAGAAATATCTAAATCAAATGACTCATTACACATTTTTACACAAAGGTACGTAGTAGCTCTCGAGTTCAATTCTCCATGTACAAATAATGAAGATTTTAGGGTACCATTTTAGGACATGATTTTAGAAACACCTATTAATTCAACCTCATTCATGATACAAATTGTCATAGAGTTTGTAGTCCGTTTTGTTTTTATAGATTTATCCAATTGGATTTTGTTAGAGTAAATGGAGTAGATAGCCAATTGGATTTACACCAATGCAGTAATTACTACTAGTTTACCAATTGGGCGTTAGTTTCAGGACATTATTTGATATTCCAAGTATTTACCGATAAGGATCTGTAACTGCCAATAGGAGTCGGAACATAATGCAGGAAAACTGATAGGGAGAGTAGTTAGCCTGAGTACTAGGAACTCCGTCCAATTGCTGGAAGTAAAACAATTGTGTTTTTGTGTTTATGATTATCTGATCAAGAGAATCAAAGTGTTCGCAAATTGTATGTGTGTCCGTGAATGATTAATTGGAAAATACAGAAAGAGAGAGAAATTGTCAGTAAGAATTATAAGAACATTCAATTGGGTGAATTTTGTATAATGTTGATTGAGTCGTAGTAAAAGAACCATTATGTAAATCGGCACTGTGTAAAGAAATGACAAAAGCTATGGAAAGTGAATCCAATTGAGAGGATATAAGTGTGTGATTTTACCGATTGTAGATTGACAGTAAGGAACGGATAATCCCAAAAAAAAAAAAAAAAAAAAGACTGTGAGATAACCTAATCAGAAATTCAAAACGTACCGATTGGGATTATTTGTGAATAAAGCGGAAGATCGGAATTAGCGGTGGAATAACTCAATTGGTTGATATGAGGAATAAAGGCAACATGAGTACACGATTGGAGAAGTAAAAGTGAAGCAATCAAAAAGGAAGCCAATCGAGAAATCCCTGGAGTTAAAGACCTCAAGTAGAAACAAATATTAATCCGGGAAGATGTGCAAATTTTGTAATCCAACCAATCAGGAATATCCAATCTGTGCTGATAAAGTGGTGGTGCAAATGTCAAAATCAAAGTCAATTGGAGAATATCAAAGTGATGCTGAAAGCATGGCAAAGGGAGAAAAGATAATTACAGATTGAAGTAAATTCTTCTAGAGAGAGAGATTAAAGCTTCGCTTCTGACTCAATTGTGATAAGTTGTTTTAATTCTTTTATCTATTGATGTGATTAGAAGATTAGAGTATACTTTAAAACCATTGCAATTGGACTTCCTAGGATTGTTGTAGGAATTTCAATTGAGAGTAACCTACCTCCATGTGTTCAAACCCTACCTATAGAATGTTCTTTGTAGTAGAATATAAAAACCAACTACAGAGTTCAAGAATTAATTATTTCACTTCATCTAGTCTTCTACTTACTTTCGGATATATATAAAATTTTGTAATTTTTAAAAATTTTCTTTTCTTACACGGTTAGATCCAATACAGATTTCATAAACTGAAACTCGCGCCATTATCGAGCAGTCCACCTTAAAGAGCGGGTTGGCTCATATCTACTCCCTCCGAACATCTTAGACTGGTAGATATTCCTAAACCCCAAACCCTAACATTGTGGTATCGAGGCTTTGAATCATGTTTCCATCGTCGTAGAGAGCAAGCGGGAGATCGATTGCTGCGGTTTTAGCAACGATTGCGAAAATGGCAGTCGAGGATGAGGTTAAGAATGGGGATACAACAGTGGCGGAGGAGGAAGCAGGGCCCATGATCGGACCTGGTCCTGCCAAGCAGCGTCACAAACGGCCTTTGGAATTCGAGAGGGCTTTCTTGGACGCATTACCGTCCGCGCAAATGTACGCTCAAATCTAACACTTATTTCAATCCGACTCATAAAGCTTGATACCTCATCTCTCCATTATTTAGCTCCACTTCGAAATTTTCAAGCTTTTAGAGAATAGACCCTGCACATTAGGGTTTATTGTGATGCTGAAACCAGGGTCAGCGACAATATCCCTGGTGATCAGCTGGTGCAACAATTAACACGTTTAGTCAGTTTGCAAGTCTCTCGGGAGATTTTTTGGTTTTGTGCGCTTCTGGGAAGGGTAGTATTGTGATCGTATCGAACAATGGAAGATGAGGGGCAGTAGATATTATGGAAAGATACAAGAAGGCAGCGGATTTTTTGAGAGTCTTTGGCCAGTTTCATGTTCTGATATTAAGATTTCAGTGATCACGTTATCATGATCAATATCGGGTTAACTTGGGATTTAAAAAATTGTTATCAAGGCTTTATGCTCATCGTCCGGGTTGAATTATGCCCATCGTTAATGTACGTCTTCGTTTCTTAGAAAGCTGTCTCGTAGTTCGTTTCGTAGATTCTGAGAATACGGGTTCCATCCAATATGATCGATTCACATTAGTATCTGATACTTGCTTAATGTATATATAAGCGGAGGATATGGATCATTATACAGTTTAACGAGCTTATAAACCTTCTGGTTACAGGTATGAGAAGAGTTACATGCACCGAGACGTCGTGACTCACCTGGCTGTATCAAGTGCAGATTTTTTCATCACGGGAAGTTGTGATGGTAAAACGTTTCTCCAATCTCTAAATTTCTCACTTGATTATTTTCTGAATCCCGTCAAAGTAAACGAAACTCTATCTTGTTTGCTTGTTGGCTGACAGTCTTATACTTTTTCGCGCTTCAGGACATATCAAGTTTTGGAAGAAAAAGGGCATGGGAATCGAGTTCGTGAAGCATTTCCGATCCCACCTGGGTCCCATCTGTGGGCTTGCTGTAAGTTGCTAGAAACTTATATATACTATACTTCCGTATTTTGGTGAGAATTTCGATTGAAATTTGAATTCTCAACATCCCATTATTATCCATTTTGACGCTGATGTTGATTTCAGGTGAGTGCAGATGGGTTACTCTGTTGCACAATATCCGACGACGAGTCAGTCAAAATATACGATGTGATCAATTATGACATGATGGCGATGCTAAAACTCACGTTCAAGCCGCAAGCAGTAGAATGGGTGTTCAAGCAAGGTGATGCAAGAGCCAAGGTTGCCGTGAGTGACAGTGCATCGCCAAATGTTCACATATTCGATGCGAGGTCTGCTAACAACGAGCCAATCTTATCAAAGGCTATCCACATGGGACCAGCGAAGGTCATGAAGTATAGTTCGGCTTTGGACATAGTCGTCTCTGCCGATGGCAAGGCCTTGCTTGACTACTGGAGTCCCGATACCCTGGAGTTTCCTAAACATGGGTACCTACCTTCTTCCTTTCTTGAGTTTCGGTAGCTCTACTTTCTGTTACTGAAATGGTTTTTATCGGTTAGTTTATTGGGAACTGGAATGAGTAAGAGCAATGGTGTAGTTTGCAGTTTAAGTTCAAGACGGATACTGATTTGTACGCACTTGCGAAAGCGAAGACGACTGTGTCCTCCCTTGAGGTCTGTATCCATCTCCCTCTGTTCGCTTTTTCGAGGTCTTTGCTCATATATAAACAGGTCCATAGCCTACCGTCTTATCTGGCAGTTGCGTGTAAGGATTCATTACAAATTGTAGACATTTATGTTACTCGGTGCTTAGTATGCTCAGTATGAAGTTGGTAGTATTTTATTCTTGTGGTTCTTAATATCATGTATATTGTTTTTACCCGAGAGAGCATATTTTTATTGTAGAGACTTTTGTGCAGGTGAGTCCTGACGGGAAGCAATTCGTTACTACTTCGCCTGATAGGAGAATTCGTGTATTCTGGTTTGTTACTGGAAAATTACGGCGCACATATGATGAGTCTCTTGAGGTAAACCTATGTTCTTCGTATGTAATCGGGATTTTATCCAGCTTAAAGAATGTTCAGGAATGCCCTACCTAGTTTTAGGAAGTTTGAGAATGTCCTACCTTTACTTCCTAAAGCTAGGTAGAACATTCTGAATCAATCACTATCGATATATATCCAGTTTCATATTTACTCTAAAATGATAGATGGGCAAGTACCTTACGTGGGGCAATTGCGGTGCAGGTTGCTCAAGATCTCCAAAGAAGTGAGGCAGCCCTGTACAAACTGGATGGAGCTGATTTTGCTCGCCGCATGGCAACCGAGAAGGAGATCGAGAAAACTGAAGGGGTCCCTCCTCCAAATGCAATTTTTGATGAAAGCTCCAATTTCTTGCTGTATCCGACTCTTCTTGGCATCAAGGTAACATGGCACTTTCTTCATTCAGTTTATTTCGTGATAGTTCTATGTTGCAACTGTGGCTCATGTCAAATGAGAGTTTATTTTGTGGGTGCAGGTTGTGAATCTGCATACAAATAAAGTGTCGAGAATCATAGGCAAAGTAGAGAACACGGAGCGTTTTCTTAGAGTTGCTCTATATCAAGGGGGCTTCAGTTCAAAGAAGGTGAAGAAGCTACCTTCTGCCGCTGCAAATGTGAACGAGCAACGGGAGCCACTCACTGATCCTACTTTGCTGTGCTGTGCTTTCAAGAAGCAGCGAATCTATATCTTCAGGTGCCTCCATATTTGCCAGACTCGTCATTTATAGTAGGGAAAACTATAATCTCAATACAATCTAACCTACCAAGGAAAGCGTCGTAGTAATGAGGTGTAGTATATTAGTTCATATGACATTCTGGACCAAAGTTAAGGTTATTGAGGTTTTAGTTATGATGCACTTTCAAAAATGTCCTAAGGAATCCGTACCATATTTGAGAGATATTGCACAAGAAGTATATTTTCAGTCAGTGCTCATAGTACATAAGAAACCCGCTCATTATTTATTCATCAATCAGGTCTAAACTACTCTAATATTAGTGCATACGCTCCCTATGGTTGAAACCAAGATAATTACATATTCCCTTAAGAATGACAAATTAGGGTTCTAAAATGTCTTATTAATGAGTGGGAGTTTTAGACTACAAAGTTTTGTCGCCAAAAATGTGTCTTGTCGAGGGTGTCTTGTCTTCGAGTGTCGTATTAAGGAGGTTGGAATGTAACTTGGTTCCTGTAAGCCAAACTTCTTTCTTAGATGTCCGACTTGTATTGATGTCTGACGAGTCCGTCATTGATGATCCTGCAGTCGTAGAGAACCTGAAGATGCCGACGATGCCAGCAAAGGACGTGATGTTTTCAATGAGAAACCGCCTCCTGAAGAGCTTCTTGCAATCTCTGACATTGGAAGATCTACCACCACTTCGCTTCCTGAGAATGTGGTATGTTTCCCTTTACATGATAAAATACAGTCAAGACATAGTATAATAACAATATCAAATTGCTCAACAATGAATTTATCTTTTATTCTGTCGACCTAGAGATACTTTGCTGAAAGTATAAGAATCAGGAGTTTTTGTTTATATTGTTGCTATTTTCAGATTATGCACACGACATTGGGCGATCTGCACATTCGATTGTATCCAGAGGAATGTCCACGTACAGTGGAGAATTTCACCACTCACTGCCGAAATGGTTACTACGATAATCTGATTTTCCACCGAGTCATCAAGGGCTTCATGATCCAAACTGGTGACCCTCTTGGAGATGGTACTGGAGGGCAGTCTATTTGGGGTGGTGAATTCGAGGATGAGTTTCACAAAAGGTATAGTATTTCTGATGTCTCATTTGCTTGCCATCATTTTTTCGCTGTTTTTGTAAAATCTGTCTCTAATTTGGTAACAGAAGTAATATTAAACCAAGGTGTAATATCTTATTTTATTGACTTGGGGTGTGATGGCAGTTTGCGGCACGATCGACCCTTCACAGTATCCATGGCGAATGCAGGACCAAATACAAATGGTTCCCAGTTTTTTATTACAACAGTTGCTACTCCATGGTTGGACAACAAGCACACTGTTTTTGGACGTGTCGTGAAAGGCATGGATGTTATCCAGGTGAGTTTTTCTCACTTCATTTTCTATGGGTGTATGTATCATGGAGTATATGCTGATGAGTGGACGTTTTGTTTGGCAGGCTATTGAGAAGGTGAAGACAGACAGAAATGATAAGCCTTACACAGACGTTAAATTTTTGAACGTTACTGTACCAAAATCATAGTGTGTGTAGAGGTGAGACTTGCAGACAGGCCAGTATCTACTTTGTATATCAGTTTTTTTATATTTTTTAATCATCTGGTGCTTGACGAATGCCTGATGTATTGTAGCAAGATCTCTGAAGGAGTGAAAGAGTATGCAGGACGAACATGTTGCTGATTAACACCGAATTTGTTAGCTAATTGGGTCTCGTTGTTATTGTTGGCCTCGGAAACTGTTACTGTTTGCTACCCACCAGTTCTATGTTAGTTCTCACAGGTGATACCGGTATTTATGGGTGCATCAATCCATTGCAAACTTGTGGAAGAGCGACGAAGCTGCATAAGAAAGAAATCATGATAATCAAGTCTCATGTCAGACTTCGGTGAGATAATAAGAACTCCATCAATCTTACTGACAGGTCCTTAACATCACCTACTAGGAGGTACATCACCTACTTATTGTTACTTCACTTCTGCTCCTGTAAGTAGTTCTATATTGTCATCCCCAACTACTTCAGCACTTGCCAACTCCTCAATTTCATTCATGAAGATTAAACCTATGAGCAGTCGTTTAAGAGTTTAGTTATGCCGGAGATGGTGAATAAAGACCAATCGATGTGTTGTCGATTAACCTGAATTGGTGGGATCCATATACATGGAGATTGCAATGAATTGGAAAGATTACAAATTCTTTACTAAGATTCTGAAGTTAAGTGTATATAGAGTTGAACTTGAAATGCAAAGAGTCTTTCGTGGGGCTGTTGTCATTTTTTAGATTTAGGGGCTCGATAAGTTTTTAGATGAAATTAACCATTTGCCTCTAAGATCGAAAGTCATCTAACAAGTATTACACAGACTTCAAGTAAAACTTTTTAATGAATTCTCCAGCGAACTGATTCTTGAACTACACAGCAACGGTTAAGTAGACTTGTTAGTCATATGATCTGATCATTTTAAGTACAAAACAGATATGAGGAATTACCTTTCATGCACCAGAAGAAACATCTGCATATCTGTCACGAATGAGAGTTCGTGACAAGGCGAAGTGTTTCCAATCTTGAGGCTTATTTTTGGGTACAAGTGTCGTTCTTCATGCCGTGGGTACTTTTATGTTTTCTATGAGCTCTCCTTCCCTGCAAATTTCTGATGCAAGTTGTTGAGAGTTTCTGGTGCTCGCTGTTGTCAACCAAATGAAATCATTTCAACATATTACTTTGCTCAACAGTCCACCACATGGCAGTCTCAGACAAAATTTAAGTAGATGCAATGATACTCTGTACAAACTTGAATGCTCTTGAAGACCATCCCAGGGATCTCATCATCTCATGCGGACATCACTCCTCGTTCATTGTCCATGCACTGCAAAAAGGCGTCTGCGCTCTCGTGTGTTTTTATTACCAAACAAAGAAAATTTGGATGAAGACGAATTAAAAGTGCTTAGTCAGCTGAAATAATTCCTAAAAGGAGAAAGCTCTGCAGGATCTCCAGGATGGCCAAATCTGAAATCCATTAACAAATTTTTAAAAAGAATATTAATTTTGGGAAAATCTAACTATAGGATCTTGTTCATAACGCCGCTCACTAAATCCAATCCATGTTCCAAATGTCAGGCCCTGTTTTAGTACTCTTTCCGCGAACCGCGTAATGGAAAGAAAGCGGATTTTGCCCCGATCGCGAGCGTCTTTTTCTTCCCGCCCGCGTCTTTTCCTTCCCGATACACACCATTGCACCTATCGTCCAGTAACACTATCGACCACCGATACCCTGGACCTCGCGTCTATCCCTATCGGCTCTGTGGGGCCCACTACCCGGTACGTCCCTCTCGCGGACGCCCCGTTTCGCTCTCCGTACCCGATACGTACCACCCTAAACCAGATCCACTGTTCTCGGCCGGGTGGGGCCCGCTGACCGATACCACTCTATCGTCTAGCCGATAAGCCGAGCCCCCATCCCGCACGCGCATTTATTGCCCCCTGCCCGATATGCCCACTTTCATCCGTTTCCACTGTTATCGGCTACATAGGATTCTCGATCATCTTGTCAATCGAATTCAACGCCGCATGCGGTTGTTTTTGCGTGGGTTGCCGCCACTGAGCTTAGCGATGGAGTACCTTGACCTAAATCTCCCACCGGAAGTGCCGTCTCGCTTGGGATCAGCTGGAGATTTGTTTGTGTTCCGTGCGGAGAATGCAACAGTCTGCAAACCTAGAAGGCGGCAAGGTCGTCCAGAAGGTCGAGTGTCTTGTGACGGCATTCAAGATCTGGATGCTGCTTTCCGAGAGGGACCGCACTCGAAATATCTGTCGATGCACGGTCACAAGCTGTTGAAGATACGCGAAGCCTTGCAGATTCCACCTCCCGGACCATTTACATGGAAAGATCTCATTTGGGCGTGGAAGGCCGAGAGGTTTACGAATCCTCCACTAGGAGAGTCCGAACATGTGCATAGGATCACCAATTCAAGAGGAAGCGGTCAAGCTCATGGCCTACATTCCTTGGGAGCGCTGCGAGGATTTTATCAAAGGTGAAGAATCCCAGGAGAAAAGACGTAGAAACAACATTTGTACGTGACAAATTTGTCCCCACGAATGTTGGTGAGAAGACTACCTTTATTTGAACTCGCCGCATCGAATATCACGGTATCATAAGTACTCTTCAAATTGAACGATGTAGGAGAGGGATAGTACCAAGGACTTTGCCTCATCACTAACTCTAAGTGCGTCTATAAATTGCTAACACGGTATCGGGTATCTCATATCGCTAAGCTATTATCGGTTATGTGCGTTCAACGTAGATGGTGTTGTCAGTACGGACCTGAAGACAAGAGGGACAAGGTTGTTCCTATCACACAAGATATGGCTCCTCGGGCAAGAGGATATAATCGGAAAGGAAAGCAGGTTTATTCTGGACGTGGTCAGAGAGGCCCTCGTGCGACAGCAACGAAAGAGGGAGGCTCTATGAAGGTGGGGTGCCAGTGTAGGTTTAGTGTAGGAAGGTACTACTTCTTACCTTCAATTGCTGAGATATCGTACTTTGTGAAAGACCACGTTGATTCCGATGGTATTATCGTTCACGATAAACTGAATGTGCGTATCGGGAGGCTTCGATTTCGTAAATACATATCGGACGAAGTTCGAGACTGGGTTCTCCGCCAATTTGATGAGTCTGTTCCTATGGAAGGAATCAAACAAAAGCATCAGAGATTAGTTCTGAAAGCACGCGATGAAGGCACACTTACTGCATCGCGAGATTGCTTCCTCATCATGGAAGATATCCGTAACATATGCGGTGTTCGTTCCCAAGAATTGTACAAGAAGCATGATAATGATGCTGAAAGCGTACGAATGTGGGTTAGAGAGAATCCTGACATGGTCTTCTACTACCAAGATCCTGGAACGAAGATAGAAGGGGTGATGAACTCCGATAACGTACCTTTCGTGATAGGTATTCAAACCCAATTCCAAAGGAAGATGATGCTCCAATACGGGCATCATAGCATCATCGCCATTGACGGCACTTTCGCCACAAACAACAAAAAGGTTAGCTCCATCTGCTGATAGAAGTGGCCAGTCTATGTCGATGTAATACTAAAAATCTCGTGACCTGCTCTATCTATTGTCGCGTACAATATCCACTATTTACCATGATGGTGTTTGACGACTGGCGGAACGGGGTGCCGGTGGCATTTGTTATTACTGCCAAATCAAAACAAAGTGATTTGGCGCCTTGGATGCATGCTCTAAAAGAGAAGCTGCGCCTCTTTAACCCCGAGTGGAGACCCACAGCATTCGTACTAGATGACGCCAACAATGAGATTAACTCCCTCCGGTACGCATCACCTATTGACCTGTAAAGAAGATATGCAGAAGACCTGGTAGTTTAGTATCATCTCTCGGCTACTACTTCCGGCATAGTATCGTGTAACTGATATCGTATATCCTATATCGTGTACGTCTCAAGGGGATATCGTCTAGGTGATATCGTGCACATGTCCCGCGATGAAAATTTACAACGTGTGATGGGTACGTACCGCAGGGAAGTATGGCCGGAATCTTCACTCTTTTTATGCTTATGGCATGTCCGTCGAGCGTGGCAGAAGAACGCCTGCGCAAAACTAAAACAGATGGAGACGAGAGCTGCTGTTCTGAGAACAGTAGGGGACCTCATGTACATTTCCGAGACCCCAAGTGATATAGAGGAACCATCCCGGAGGGGACCAGACTCTAAAATTTGGACACTACTAGAGTGGGTACAACATGTCTACAACGAAGCTAAGGCCCGCCTTCCAGCCGCAGACGCGTATTGGAGGTATTTCGATCACGAATGGATCCCAAAAATCAAAATGTGGGTAGTAGGCGATAGGAGAATACCCCATCTTTGGATGAGAAACTACAAATTTGGGATTGAGTCATTTCATTCTAATATGAAGGCTGTACTACGGCAATCTAAGAAGAAGCTTATCGGTCGAAGGATGGACTGGCTTATCTACGAGCTCACGGGGAATGTTATTGAGAAATACGACTATTCGCATTGGAGCAAGCAAAACGGGTTCGTGAAGAACAAAAAGCTAAGAGAAGTGATGGTGAATTCTATCATCCAAGCGAAAACCATCCCCGATAGGAATGTAGTCCTTCCCCTATATGCAGGAGGTCCTGCCTTGGTGAGATCATCCAAAAGAGGTCATATCGTTTACGCGGTACACAATCCTTGTACTGAGTGGGCAGTATGCGAGTGTGTTCACTCTCAGAAAGGTAATATTTGCAAGCATCAAGTCAAAGTTCTATCGTTAGCAAGACTGACCTGGCCGAAGGCACGATAGCTCGATTTTTGGGCGGTTCGAGGAACGACTCAAGGTGGTATGGAGAACTGTTGAACATTAACCAAAGAACATCGGGCTAGGCATGAGCTTCCTATCACCGACATTACGGATGTTAGGGACGAAATTCCGCCAACAAAGACATGAAGACTTAGAGAGAGAAGTACCTATCGGAGATGCTCCACTGGGTCGAATTGGGAGACGTCTCAAGACGATTACGACCGTATGCACCAAACGATAATGAAACTCCTAGACAAAGCATATCGAGAGCCTCTCCTAGCTCGACATGTTGATGCTGGTCTCCGGAGTTTGGATGCGATCGTATCAAGGTTGGAGGCCGAGATTGCTGCAGGAATGCTCCATCCCCTCCAGGAAATTGCTCCACCTCTCCGTTCTAACCGAGACGGGTTAGGGATGAGATCCCGGAGACTTACGGATTTCTTGGAATCTAGAGGTTATCGGGTGAGATCCCATGCTCCTCCAGAGAACTTAACTCAATGACCTAGAGTTTTTCTGTCTTCAGTATCGGTCTCATCAGATCGTGACTTATCGTCTAAACCGTCTTTAGTATCGGGCACATCCTCTCTTCTATGTACTATCGTTCAGACTATCTTGAGTCCCGGTTGCAGCCCTTCGTGTATGGACTATCGTCCATACTGTCTTGAGTATCGGGCACAGCCTATCGTGTATGTATTGTCGTTCCAGACTATCGTCCACATGGTTTCCGGTATCGGACAGATCCGTGTATGGATTGTCGTGAACGCGCTGTCGGATATCACGCCCACTTTGTTGCTTACGCACTCTTCATATACATTCTTCAGGCACATTGTTCAGCGAAACACTTAAGTGCTCTTCAATGTCTGAATGCCTCTCGTAAACCCCCCATAATATTAGAAGATCATTTATTTATACACGTGAAAAATGTACAATTTTACAATCTATGAGTTTGTACACTGTACACGTTCCCGATAACGAGAAAGTTTCCCACATAGGTCCGTATCGAGTAACTCCTACGTATATGACCTATCGTGAACATTCAAAAACTATCGCCTATCGCCTATCCCATATCCTCTATACATAATCGCTTGTCCCCTATCGCCTAACCCCTATACACTATCGCCTGTCCCCTATCGCCTAACCCCTATACACTATCGCCTGTCCCCTATCGCCTATCCCCTATCGCCTTTGGCCTATCGCGCGTCTTCTTCGACGACTTCGGCTTATCCCCCTGAAATACAATCTTCCTGGGCACTAAGTCCTTCCCTCGTAGGCCCTTCGGATCCTTCACATTCGGTTTCGGCTTCGAAGATGGCTTTGAAGATGGCTTCGAAGATGGCTCCGTCATGGGTAGGTTATCGGGCGCGGTGGGTAATTCTCCATCGGGTCGCTTTACGAGACAGGACTTCACATCGCGGGTTATCGTATCTCCGATACCCAGCCAGGGTTTTCGTAGGGAAATGGAACTCCTCGCCGTGTTGGGACTCAGTACGGTCAAGTCGCAGGGCAATTCCTCCTCCATCAACTCTGCGGGCCCCAACGTTTTAGTATCGTATAGGTAAGGTTGATCGAATCTTCCGCCGGGAAATACAATTTCCCTGTACAATGCCTGCATAAGCCACAGTCGAGCCTTCTTTCCGGGCCATTCCTGCCATTCGTAGCCGAACAACTTCTCCCTCGGAATCGCTGATTATTTCCACGGAGGAGCACATACTCCCAAAACGCAAGGTCAAGCGACGTACCCGCACTCCCAAAAAGTTCCCCCGCGCCGGAACCTTGACCCTCACCACCCTCCGCTCTTGCCGCTTCTTCCAATTGCTTGATCCAACTTTCACATGTCGCGCCAATGCCCACGCCATGTGCACTATGAACTGAAAGTTGTACGCTCGAACGTCATTGTGCATGTTCAGCGTGTCGATGTGGTACGTCACGTGTCCTCCACTATATAGATGCTCCAAAGGTCCCTTATTTTGGTAGGGAACAACTAAAGTGTTCACCACGATTCCCGTTGTCCGAAGCGTTCTGAATATAGAAACAACCACAGAATCCCATGTGGCGTCCTTCTCTCTCAAACAACTAGTGATAACTTGACCTAACCAATTGTGAGTTAGGTGGTACTGCATCCGTATCTTGGGGTGTGCTCGATACGATGTGTGTCGGAGCGTGAAGTCCATAAACGAGCCGTCCAACTCTCGGCTATCGCCGCGACGCGCGTCGGCCCGATTGATCCGTTGGTAACCCTCTGACTTTCCCGAATCGGGACCAAATACAATCATCGTCCAATGGACATCGCCCACCTTCTTACCCGGCGGTCTGCGCAGGGAGGTGGAAATCAAGGAAAGCACGATTAGTACACTGCTCATTCGGCAATCAATATCCAATAACCTATACGATAGTCTGTACCCGAAAGTCTACCCCTGAGTCTCTACCCGATAGCCTACTCGATAGCACATGCGCGATAGCCTACTCGATAGCACATGCGCGAGCCTACTCGATAGCACATGCGCGATAGCCTACTCGATAGCTGTGTGCCGATAGCCGACACACTAGTCTCTACCCGATAGCCTACGAGAGAAGACGATGCACGATAGCCTACACAAGTTGATTCCCGATAGCATACAGGGTGGACTACACAGAATTTAGAGAAATGAAATACCTTTCTTTCAGAAGCCTGAGTATGAGTCCCATGTTGGCTTCCACTTCGTAAGCCGTATGCGTTGCTGCCTCAAAGCACAGACTTGGCTCGAAGTTCCAATACGGCAGATCGGAAGTGCGTTGAATGGCATGCTCACGAATCATACAAGTATAAGGAGGATTCGGCGAGTATGGCTTCGGGAACTCCAACTGTGGAATGAGTCCGGGATAGAATACTATCCACGGTTCATTCCGCTCAACGCCTGCCTTTATCTCTGCCAACGTCTCCTCAATCCACTCCTTCGATACATTGGCCTGTTCAAAACCAGGAGGAACACCATCTGATTCAGACGGAGAATCAAGTATGATTTCATCCATGTAGATTACATCCGCTCCAGATAGCGGAAAAGCGTGCTCCGGTACTTCTCCAGTTATGTTGGTCGTGGGAATTACTTGGATGCGTCCGAACCCGCTCTCGATCAAAGGCATTTGGCGCGCATTGCGATAAATCAAAAGACCCTAGATCGCAGGATGCTTTCGAGTCGCAAACCCCGCCCGAGAGATATGTCGTGCATTACCTGAGTCCAACCAATTGTCGTCTCGTCTACGCTAGAAGCAGCGGCGTCTGTAGGCGCTGAAGTAGGCGCTCGAGGTACATCTGCCGATGCCATGTCGGCCACGTTCTGCTGTGGGAGGGCACTATCGGGTTTCCCTTCGACCTCCCTCTCCGTAACGTTTTGGCTCGGCAGCAATATTTCCTCCAAACTCTCGGCGACTGGAACCGCCAAATCCGACTTCGGCAGCACATTATCGTCTACCTTCTCGGGTAACCTCTCCGGCGATTCCTCCCTCTCCAGTACATCTGCCTCTACCCTCTCGGGGAACCCCTCCAAGAAGCCATCTTCCCTCATCGGCACGAACGACTCATCTTGCCTATCGGCCTCCACCTCCATGGGTGACACAGCTCCCTCTTGTCTCTCGGCAACCTCGTCAGCTGCACGCACATCCATCTCTGGCCTCTCCGCCTCCACCTCCATGGGTGTCACAGCTCCCTCTTGCCTCTCGGTTACCTCCTCACTTGGACCCACGACCTTCTCTGGCCTCTCGGCCTCCACCTCCACGGGTGAATGAACTCCCTCTTCTCCATCGGAAACCCCCGAAGTGAGACCCTCATCCATCTGTGGCCTCTCGGATTCCGCCTCCGTAGGTGTGTGACTCTCCTTCGATCTCTCGGCGACCTCCTCCGTCGACCCACATCCTTCTCTCGCACGACGACCTCCTCCTCCCATGGGTGTGGAAGCGTCCTCTCCCGTATCCGCGGCCCCCCCGCGATACCAAGGTCATCACCGCGTGCTATCGGCCACATCATCCGTTGATGTCTCGGCTTCCTCTCTTTCTCTCGGTCACCCTCCTCCGCCGGATCGACATGCTTCTCTCGCTCCGGTGCACTCCTCCGTAAGATTAGGATCGGTCGAATCGGGAACATGAGATCCAACTCGTAACCTCCATGCACAACGATAAGTGCTTCCGCTCCTTCTACATCCCGCGTCTCCGTTGACATGTCCGCGGCCGTCCGCTACGGGTTTAAGTTCGAACCGATACCTTTCGTTATTCTGAGCTTCGTTATCGCCTTCTTGCAATCGGTCATGTCTTGTTGTCTCGCGACCACTATAGGATGGTCGTAAACATGAGTGATCCCGTTTGGTAATTCGATCGGTTCGGCGTCGGGTATATCTGCACATATCCGGAACATCAAAACTCAGCGCTTTCGTAAATGTATATCATAATAAGAATAGCCTAAACCCGAACATGATAAGATGATAAAACATGGACGATAATTACATGTTGTGCTTCCAATGAAGTGGAGGTCGAGGTCTTCTCGTAGTAAGCACATATCGTCTAGTGTATGCCATGGCAGATATGCGCTAGGAAGGCATCCGATAACCCACTTCTGCAGGACCTCGTTCTCGTATCTGTTCACCAAGTCGATAATTGCTCGGGCCCGAACATAAGAGATGAACGTGTTCAGGGCCACCCCACTATCGGGCATACTCCCATCAAGTCGATCAAAGAGAGCCTCAACTTGAGGTTCTCCGTCACCATACTCGACCTCGCTGAACAACATCCATCCCAACTTATCGTATAGGTGAAAGGCGCCTTCCCATCCGTTAATTGCCCTCTCCCGCAATTTCCCAAGTCGTTCGCGGCTAACTTTCGTGTTCGGGTGACACATATTGTTTCCACTGCAGCAACGGAGTACCCGATAAGTACAATGCTAGATATCAGTTATACGATAACCAACAAGGACAGACTACGTTACACGACACATACACTCTCGCGTATCCGATAATCAAGAAAGTAAACCGAATGAATATCGGGTACCCGATAGGAAGGAAGCTTACGGAGAATTAAAGCCCTTGGTGATGAACCAACACTTCAGAAGTCTTGCCTCTCGCGGCGATGCTCGATTCAACGCGCTTTTCTTGGCGTATCCACAATCGTTTGCGCTTCGTGCACGTCGTGTGTCCATGGCATTGGCGGGAGCAGCGGTCGAATGAGGTCATTTGCAGCGGTGTAGTGGAAAAGCATGTTATGATTCCAATGCAATGACTCCCATTCTAAACCATGAACAAGATCGTATGTAGCCATCCGCTCCCGAAGACAGCGACCGCGTGATTCCAATGCTCGCCTGGCTTTCGCCTTACCCGATACATCCCAATCACGCAGATCAGACTCGCGTTCTAAGAATGCCCATGTGCTGCTTATGGAGTTCATCCAGAACTCCGGAGGTGGTTCCTCCCATGGTGATTCCGCGTGACCGCAAATAACTTTGCACGCGTCCAACTCCCACTTCGGGACATCGGCAATGAACGCCTGCCCGATAGCAGTCTTGAAGGGCATCGCGTTCCTCCCCTGTCCCACTAACTCCGCGACCATGCGTTTCAGGTCTTCCAAATCCTGCACACACCGGGATGCGCACCATCCGCAACTAACCCGTGCGTGAGGAGGATGTAAAGCGATCCTTGGGAGAGGCTCCGGAGTCTTCATACTATACCCGCGGAACACCTCCTCTCGTACACGCTCCATGTGTGTAGTACGTGCGAATCCATTGTTTCGCCTTGAATCGGAACTGCGAGTCTTCCCACCTTCTTTCCCCCACTATTCTCCTAAATCGCTCCAGTACTCGAGACACATCTTCATCCTCGTCACGCTATCCGATAGCTCTTCTCGCGCCCTATTGACTACCTTGTACGCACTCGCATCCGCTGAGAACCACCTTCTATACGAACACCGGAGAATTCGTTGCTTCCGGTTGGTCTCTCTCGCAAGGCCGAGATAGTTCTCTCGAATCGGAAGGCGGATGAGAGTCGTGGCGAGAGCCTCGTCCTCTCGGGTATCGTCATGGACACCATCCGCATGACCATCGTCCTCGATAGGATCCACATACTCCGAAGTATCGTTCATTGGAGCCGGTGATTGATGTCCGCCATCATCATCGTCGTTGTTCCCTTCGTCAGATGCATCATCATCGAACAATCCCACCCGTGCGAGAGGCCGAACTACGCGTCTTGCGTGGGCGAGTACTGTCATCGGACCTCTCGCCCCGTCTCTTCGATAACACAGTCCCTCTACGCCTCCTCTGGGGTTTCTCTGATACCTCAGGCACACTCTGGAAAACGGCTATGGCTCTCTCCTCGTCTGACGCATCTTGTATGTCCTTCAGAAACTTAGCTACCCTAGGGATATCGAGGTTGGGGTACGTCTGGCATCTTACCGGTTTCTTAGGACACTTCGCATGAAAGAGATGAATGTTGAGTCCGCGCTCGAAGTGCGCCTGGCAATGAGGACATTTGTACATCTTCACTTTGTTGTCGTGTTTGTCAATGACCGTCTCGCACATGTCCGATCGCGGCCCATGCATCTCGAGGATGAGAAGCCTTGCGTCCATCGGGGCCCATTCCTCCTTCCGTGTGTGTATTTTCCACCCAAAGACTCCTCAACCTTCTTGGTATCCGGGTTGTACTTGATGCGAGTTGCCTTCAATTCGATATTGGATGCCGATGAAGCGGCCTTGCATGCGCATATTGATCCAAACTTTCCCATATCTCGCAGGTCTACGAAATCACACATGGTAGAGATTTGCATACTGCACCGTCGTCGTGTCACGATAACACCAAAACCTAGAACAAAAGATAGACAAATGACGCGACGACACGAGATACGAGAGACGATACGTCATAAGCGGTAGGCGATAGGCGATAGGCATTACGAGGTAGACGATACGTTATAAGCGTTAGGCGATAGGCGTTACGAGGTAGACGATAGGCATCACGACGTAGACGATAGGCGAAACACTGACCCCGTTTCTAGACAACAGATGTTGCACAACATAATCTCCAACAAAAACAACAAACGTTGCAAAACATAATCTCCAACAAAAACAACAAGCATTCCTAACCATAATCTCCAACAAAAACAAGTATTAACGCTCTACAATCGGCAATTCTCCATTTCTCGAGTAAGCCCTATCGTGAACGCAAAACAAAAATCGAACAAAGACAGAATTCAAGATACCAGCACTACTTTTGTCAATCCATAAAATTCTGCTTGAACACCTATCGTGAATGCGATCTACCACCAACGTTAACTGAATTATGGAGATATGCATTCTCGTATGGGCGACATTCCTCGTTCTAACATGACGCCAAATTATTTGCATTCGACCACCAATAAACCAAATTCTAAACCTAATTGCGGGAGTGAGCTCCTGTGCGCTTGTTCGATCGTCACAACTTAAAACGCTACACACCGAGGCGTAAACGACAATTCGAAATAGCAATGGCAACTCACCGGAAAGCGTCGGAAAATCGAAAATGTGGGAGAGTTTTCCGCAATCGACGAAGCGTAGGAGGAGCGCCACGGAATTTCCGCGAGAATGCGCGAAGATGGCAAATGAAGTCGAGTTCGCCAAAGGCAAACGTTGCCATTCCAAAGATGCCAAACCTTGCATGGGCGAAATGACGCGAGCAATGATGGGATCCACTTGAGCGCCGCCCTCGTCCTTGATGGCCGCCACTTCAACATTTGAAGTGATAACTCACTAAATTTTTTATCATTTCACCATCGTGCATACCGATTCAAAAAAGAATACTATCAAAACACTCAAAACCTCATCATTCCGTCTCATCGGACCTGGATTCGCAAATCTCACACATCGCATTCCGCTCGCCGCATCGGATGTGACATGTTGGTTATGATATCATGGATGAATGAAAACTAGTACGCGAAAACAGTATAAATGGATGAAGCCGATAACGATGTGAAACGGATGAAGCCGATAACAAAGTGGAAAGTGGGCATATCGGGCGGGGGCAATAAATGCGCGTGCGGGATGGGGGCTCGGCTTATCGGCTAGACGATAGAGTGGTATCGGTCGGTCGGGCCCCACCCGGCCGAGAAATGATGGATCTGGTTTAGGGTGGTACGTGACGGGTGCGGAGAGCGAAACGGGCGTCCGCGAGAGGGACGTGTCGGGTAGTGGGCCCCACAGAGCCGATAGGGATAGACGCGAGGTCCGGGGTATCGGTGGTCGATAGTGTTCCTGGACAATAGGTGCAATGGTGTGTATCGGGAAGGAAAAGACGCGGGCGGGAAGAAAAAGACGCTCGCGATCGGGGCAAAATCCGCTTTCTTTCCATTACGCGGTTCGCGGAAAGAGTACTAAAACAGGGCCTGACATTTGGAACATGGATTGGATTTAGTGAGCGGCGTTCATAACTATCTAAGTAAGGTAGACAGACCTATAACCGACAACTTAAGGATTTTAGCACATGATATTAAGGTATATATATTTTTAGAATTTTTCATGTGTGCAAACATAAGGTTCTTGTTGAATTCAAAAAGTTTCGTGATTTTATTTGCATTACTCAAATAGTTATAATTGTTTGAAGTGAAAAGTTGCTTGTGACCTAAAACCGACCTCATGCTCAAATATACAAATGAGGTACATCTGTCCTTTCAAAATCTAGGAATTGGGCTAGAACGGTTATTGGTAGCCTGTCGGTTTTGGGTCTGTCTACCTTAGTCTACCCACCAATTTTGATCAAAAATCACTACACGGATCTTGAGATTTACTAAGTCGAAGTTTTAGTTTTTGTAAAAACAACATATCTTTATTTAAGCAGACTGATCCGATTCGGACTTCTCTTTCACTTAGGGGTTTCAAACTTCTCTTTCATTCAGGGGTTTAAGAACATTTTATTTGGGAGCTTTTGTATAGTCCATTCACTTCAATCTTTGTCGTGCATAGGTATAGATGTACCCTACTAAGATAGTGTAGTGTTTAAACAATAGAAACCAATATAAACCCCAAGACGACTACAGTAGTTTTCAGAAGAGAGAGATCTACTAACACTTGACCTAACCCCTAAATCTAGTTCATTGAGATACTAGAAAGTATAGATGTATTCTAAAAAGGAAGGTGATTCTGTAACTTCACCCATTTGCTTTTAAAATGATGTAACAATTCTACCAACTCCTGGCGCTCAGAAATTAGATTTTTAAAATTGTTTTTCAACCAATTATTGCCAGAAATTAGATTTTTAGAGTTGTAGAGTCAGCTTCGACTGTATACCAGTCTTCATCTGAGGTACAAGACTTGAACTCGATGTTGAACTGCTGTCTGACATTTGGTTTTAAGTGTCTGTGGGGGTTGGTATGATGTGATTTATGACTCCACTCAATAGCCAATATCTTTTTAAGGTAACCACTAAAAGCCTATTCAATCATTTTTGGGTCAATGTAGAAATTTCAAGAGCTGCATATTATTTTGTGAGTATGGTTTTTTCATTACATTTAAGATTTTATGATTATGGGTATAACATTCATTCTAGTGCAAGGGAATTTGGTTTTTGTGCTCTTTCTCTTTTGTAGATATAGGGCAATTTTCACCATTGCAAGGCTATAATTTTGAGCCAATATGATTTGTTTGGTACAAGAATTTTTTTGAGATGAAGGTAAAAAAGTCTCTACTTAATTTATCTTATCACAGTACGTTTGTTGAAAACATTGTTTTCAACTGAAGTGAGATTTTGAAAGTTTTTTCAATACTACTACATTATGATCTCACAAGTGAAGTCTCATAACTCAAATTTTGATTCACAATAAGCCTACTACATGATTGCGAGATTGACATCCTATTGGCTAACTCTCATTTACATCTACAACATTTCAAAAATTTAGGGGCTCGAACTTAAATTGTAAGAATCTAGCTATCATTTCTAGCAAGGTGCTCAGTAATGACTCAATTCTCGGCATGAAGAATCTACGGGGAAGTTACTAGTGCAAGTAATTTTTGTGCATGGAGAGAATCAATGAATAAGATAAAGCAAGTGGAATTTTTGGACTCTTCTGCAGTGAGTCATAAAGTCTCAAAGTTGGATATATGCATGTTTCTAAATGTGCTATAAAGTGATACCCTATAATGTTTGCAGCGAGTACATGGTACACCTGTATGGGGAAGCTATCATGTACCTATGAAGGAAGATTATTATAACTCCATTGTAGAACCTGCTTCATTTTGTAGACCACTGGGAGCCCTCATTTGTGGAGCACATGCAAGGTGGTTTGAATGACACTCTGCCCCTGCAGGTACAGGTAAATATTTAAATCAGATTACAAGGCCGGTACTGTCAGCAAATTGAAATTACCCAACACAAATGGGTCCGCTCTGTCATTAATTAAATTTGATATTGCCCATTAAAGCACCCTAGTCAACTAATCAAAAATTGATTAGTTGGTAAACGTCAATCTCCGACCCATGTGTACGATGTTTTAAGTTTTTCAAGGACAGTGTGATTTTGAGATGTTCAGAATGGGTACATTTGAAGGTGCTGCCTTGTGTTCTGTGGATCTCTTCAATGAATTACACAAGATTTTGTGTGATCATGAATAACCAAAGATTTTCTCTTGTCCTCCTCGAACTTATTCTATGGTTGAAGCACCTATTTTTGTGCATTTGAGGGGTTCGTTATACTTGAAGTGAGGGGATCAGTGAATTAGTGTGTTTTTCCGGAGATTAGTAAACGGAAAAGACACAATTTTCTTATTTTTGTGATATTTTTTAAACATTCACAAATTGAATTTTAATTTTTAGACGTGACTATTATAGGTATACCTAAAGTGGATCACCCTACTAGATGTACGAAGAACATGCAATTTCAAGAAAATTTTCATACTGATAAGACTGTAGACTACTCAAATACGGGAGCACTTAAGTTTAGGTTTTTTTACCATGATGATATATATAGTGCAGATTGTGAATAGTATAGATGGGTATTGAACGTTCTGATATTATGTGTATTACATGCAATAAAAAATTATACTATATGATTATCCTCCTCTTGTCCCTTGAACTCAAATATGCAAGTATAAGGCCTTATATCTTTGGTTTCTCAATTCCTAAGCCTCACATTGGCCCAATTCTTTTTCCCATTGGCTTCCCTTTAAGGTTGTTAATTAGAGTAGGTGAATTATTTGCTTGTCCATCGATAAATGCCCAAAGTTAAGGCTGCCGACCCTGCCTCGATTCTTTCCATGACCAGACGGTACGAGGACACCCAGTACTATAATGAACAGCCTTGTCAACATTAATGGAGGACGAACACGTACCACAACACATCTACCAGTCTCAGATCTATGAATCCAACCGGTCACATCTACGTTTTAATGACCCATCCATTTGGCGGGGCTGGCTTCGTCTCTCGCACCCCGACACACTTTCGTGCTTTCGAGCACTTTCCTACCGATGCTCCATTTTCCAAGCCCATCGTTGATCCTTTCTCAGCTCATGCTCTGAATCTCGCCACTTTTTCTTTTCCCATTGTAAGTTGACTGGTCCGATTTGGCATAGAGTCGAGGAAACGCGGGCTGAATTGGTCCAAACGATCGTTTCTATTGTTAGCTAACTGGATTTGCGATTTTTTCTTGGTACAGTAACGAATTGCTGGTGAGTACGAAAACAAGATTGCTTCAGGTTTGATACGACGCTTGCCTTGCCTGGTCTAGATTCAGATAATTTTATTTTAGTCAAGAATAATGTGTTTTAATGGTTGGAAATGGAGCTTCTAGTGGACATTTGCTTGAAGAGCACGGAGGTGACTTTTAGTGATTAGTTTTGAAGCGAAGAGAGTGTAATATCAGGTTTGAATCGAGAAAAGCTGGTTACCAGGGATTTCTGTTTCTTGGAGCAACTATCTCAGATAGTTTCTTGCAGTTGAGTGTCTTTTTGCAGCTCATGGATGACGGCAGTGCTTGTCTGAAGATTGGCTGTATATGTGATCAGTCTATGGAGTAGATGATGTGAAGAGTTTATATTTAAATTTTAGGAGTGCACCACTGGTTTTCTTGAGAATTGTAGGAGTTTAGTGTATGAAAAGTGTCTGATTGTTGATTTATGGAGGGGTTGCAGTGAGCGTATAGTTTCTTGCAAGTATCTAACTGGAGTGACACCGTGATTGTTTCTTTTAGACGAAAGTGGAAAAGCTAATTTGTTTTTTCCGTGCTACTATGCAACGCTTAATTTAACTACATCTGACAGTCGATGTCACTGCTTTTTGCAGCGAGTGTTACGAACGGAAGTAGAGAGGGTGGTGGCAATTTATCGAGCTGAGGAATAGAGTGAAAACATTAGTGCAGAATGACGACGAGATACATCGTGCAGGTTGGGGACGGTGTGCCTGCCAACGGTGATGCTCCATCTAAAGGACCTGTTTACAGAAGCATATACGCGAAAGATGGATTTCCGCCTCTTCCTGATGGACTTGAGACCTGTTGGGACCTATTCGCGTACTTCTCTACCCTTCTCGTCTTTCCCTCAGAACGCCATGCCCACCAGACTTTGTTCACCTCGAAAAACCACGCCATTTCTCAGACTTGAGTTCTGCTTTTCAAGAACAATTATAACGTTTTCCTGCAATACTCACTCTGTTCTGGTTAAACTGTCCGGAACAAGTACTCTCTTTAAGTGCCTGATTGAGGGAGTTGTGCAGTGGAGGCATTACTTTGCAACCTCCACCTATTTCTCCGTCTTACATTTTCTCAGAGTCAGCAGCTCTAATTCTCCCTCTTAACAAATGTTTATACAGCGAGCTCGTTCAACATAGAATGTCATTAACAATATTGCATGCTGTCATGCGGGATCTCGTGAAATTACGAGAACTGATGAACGACATAACACGTGATTATGCAGCCAATCCGTTAAACGTTCTCCGAACAACAATATGCTCGGAGTTCGCGAGATGAAGGATGGAAAAGTAAGTATCTAGTGGTACACGCTGAGAAATCTGAACATTCTTCATTTTCATTGTTGATCACCTATTTCGATTAACTTCTTCTGCGTAAGTGATTAATTGCTGGAAAATTTTCTAAAGTTAAGTAGATTGTTCTGCTGTTGGCGATGAATTTATATATGATGGGTCTTTAATATATTCAAAAATGAAAATATCTGATTGCAGGCAGGCAAATACGTGTGGCAAACCTATCAGCAAGTCTATGACAATGTTATCTGCATAGGTGCGGGAATGCGTTACTTGGGAGTGAATCCTGTGAGTTGAACTGCTGCTCAATTTCCGTTAGTATTAGAGTGTTAAGTCAATGATTTGCTATTCAATGAAGTCCCGGATCTGTTCTCCACCCTGCAAAAATTCGATGTTTCGAAACCTTAGAAATACGTTTCTTCGTACGTTTCTGGATGGTTTTTTGTTTTGATCAACTTGCGTATGTGCAGGGGGGCCGTTGTGGAATATATGGCTCGAACTCTCCAGAATGGTTCACTACTATGGAGGTACATTTGTTCCGACATCCTTTACATGCTGGTACTCCGAGTGGATGGGTTTAATTTGGAAACGAAGGCAGTATCTCTACTATATTTTTCAAAAAGTATGCACTTTGTTTGACAGTGCCTGCTATAGGTTCTTGATTCGGATTCTTTTTTGCAATCTTGGAACTTATCAGGGTTCTTGAGATATTCTAACTAGTTGGTGTGGTTCTCGTTTGTTGCAGGCTTGCAATGCGCATAGTATAGTCTGTGTTCCTCTTTACGACACTCTTGGTATGCCTCTATCACGTTTTGACCCACCCATGTACACGTGCAGAGACAATTCCAGTGGCTATATGATTTACCGGTGGTAACTTTTGGAGGCATCAAATTGTGTTCTAAGAGCCTGGCTGTTGCAAGTCTGAAGTGTCTTAAGTTTCACCTCATATGAGCACATTGCCGCGTTGCTTACAAGGGTGCTTTTCGGTTACTACAGGAGTAACAGCAGTGGAGTACATCTTAAATCATGCTGAGATTTCAGTTGCCTTTGTGCAAGAGACTAAACTCCCATTGGTATGAACCTTCAGCCGTGGAATGTTTATTTTGTTAGTCCTTAGTGTAAGATGCCATACAACAGGCTTCAGACTTACATTAATGAACAGCTAACGATCTCATCTTGACTGCGCAGATGATCAAGTCGCTCCCCAAGTGCACGGAATTCCTGAAAAGTAAATTTGCGCCTTTCCTTCTTAGAATTTGATACAATGCAATATCCTTGTCCTTTTAGAAGCTGTTACAGCCATTCGTAAAAGCTTTGGTCCTCTCTAATGTTGCGGTCTCTTGGTTATGATCTGTGATGCTTTATCTATAATCGTGACATCTGCACTCACGTGCACTCAAATATTAAAGATCACCGGAAAATTAGAGGTTTCTGAATTAGAAATAATAAGTGTTTCGTATGTCTGAATGATGCAGCCGTGGTTAGTTTTGGGAACATCTCCGATGATCTAAAATCTCAAGCGCAGGATGTGGGAGCCAAGGTCTACTCATGGGAGGAATTCTTGAAGCTAGTGAGCTATCTCTCATTCTGCACCACTGTATACGATGCAGTTTTCTCTTATGAATATGCTGAAACTCTCCAGTAAATTTATGCCTCTGCAAAACAGCCAAGTTGCTGTCGATCTGCATAGAATCTGTTATGGCTGTCAGGATGTTTGTATCATGTAGTGACCTTTCTTGAAGCTCAATACAGAATGTGAAGACAAGCAAAGAAACTAATGTGCTGGTTCAGTCCGCTCCTACTGTAGTAATAAATATCAAATTAATGAATAATGAATATTTTCCTCTTATGATCTTTCTCGCCCAGCATGGGAGCACACTTGCTTTCATAATTTCAACGTCAAGTCTGGGTTGGAACCGATCACTTTTAGAGTTTCCAGGGAATTACCAGGAATTGTTATTCAGTAGGTCAGAAGGAGCTGATCAAGAAACTTCTGAAGGCCTTGATTCTGATAATATTTTGTTGATTTCGTAGGGACGCAGTAATCCTGTTGATTTGGCACCACCAAAGAAAGAGGACCTTTCAACGATCATGTACACTAGTGGCACCACTGGAGAGCCAAAAGGCGTGATTTTGACTCATGAAAATGTTCTGGTCACTATTGCTGGTCTTAATCATTATCTGAAATCTCTCAACGAAGTGGTGAGCGTCTGGTTTTCGACTATTCTCTGTTACGGATTTGTTTTGTAGATTTAGAAAATACTTAGTTGTTGTTTTCATATGTTCAGGATACTTGCTTTCTATTCTCCTTTTCAGCCTGAGTATATCAAACACTAAAAAACGCTTGCATTATCGACAAGGGAGAGTTTTGACAATGGTTTCATACATGCAGATGGATCACAACGATGTTTACTTCTCATTCCTGCCTTTAGCTCACATCTTTGACAGAGTAGCTGAAGAAGTGTTCGTTTTTGTTGGTGGTTCGATCGGATTCTGGCAAGGGGTATGTGAACCAAGTATTGAGAATCTTGAATTTGATTATGTTCAGGTTCTTCAAGAGATGTTTCATCCCGCAAGAGTAGCTCTAATTCAATTAACAGACTTTACTTACTTGGGCAATTTGTTTCCCTAATGTAGGATATCAAGAAGGTGCCTGAAGACATTGCAGAATTGAAACCAACATTGTTTGTTGGTGTTCCTCGTGTCTTTGATAGACTCACTGCTGGTCTGCTCAAACTTTTAAATACAATTTTTACTTTCATGCTCGTTGACATGAAAGTCGAGTGCAATTTGGACATGCTTTTATGTTTCAGCTTGAAATCTCTTCGAATCCAGTGAATAGTATGTTTAAAAAATGAGGAGAAATAGCAATCGACGTTTTCGAATCATTGATTGCAAGACTTTTGATTATTTTAGAAGATGATACTCCGGCCTGGAAACCAGTTGACATGAATGAAGTTCCTTCAATTTGTGTTCAATTTGGACATGAAGTGATTTTAGGAGTCTTTCATTGTCCTTCAGCTACAATATATACCAGTTTTGTTGGGATGTGGAAAGACTGGAAACAACTCCTGACATGGATATGTTAATTGTGGTAATTTTTCAGGTATCCAAGCCAAAATTGCTGCCGCAGGCGGAGTAAAGAGTACGCTCTTCAGTTTGGGTTCCTTCTGGTGAGTACGTTGGTTCTGTTTTGTAGCACGGAAATGAGCTGGTTCTTGGAATCGGCTGTTCCGGTTACAGTACTGTAACCGGGCACTTAATGCTTCGGTGTTCACTTCTGCAATTTAGAGTAGCTGTTAGATCGTTCTTAACGCTTGATCTTGAAAAACAGGAAACTGATGTGGATAAAGATGGGCTTCAAACAAGACGTGGCATCGAAATTATTTGATAGAATTCTATTTAATAAGGTTCGATCGGTACATCTCTGGTGCAGTTTCTTGTGATGTGTTCTCCTGCTATTGTTGGTTTTCGGGAGATAACTATGGATGGTTTCGGTTGTCGTTTTATTAAGCAGCGGATTCTGAATCTTGTAGGTGAGAATGGGCCTCGGTGGACGTGTGAGGCTTGTCATATCTGGAGCTGCCCCGCTGTCCGGGCATGTAGAGGAGTTTTTACGGGTGATTATGTGTGCCCCTGTTTTGCAAGGTTATGGTAAGCACACATGACTACATGCCACTTTTTTATTCACATCTTTAGACGGCCTGCCTGCACTGATTTTTTTGTCATCTCTGTGTTGTCTTAGGTTTGACGGAGACATGTGCTGCCAGTTTCATCCAAGTTCCGGACGTTTTCTCCATGAATGGAACTGTGGGTCCTCCCCTATGCAATATTGATGCGAGGCTAGAATCTGTTCCGGAATTGGGTTATGAGGCCTACGAGGAGAACAATGCTAAACCACGAGGAGAAATATGCATTCGTGGAGCTACAGTATTTTCTGGTTATTACAAACGCCCTGAACTCACCGAGGAGGTTCTGCAGGATGGCTGGTTCCATACTGGTACGTTTTCTTCATCTTCGAACCAGTAAAAGCTTTTTACCGCTACATAGTGTGCTAGTCACCTATCCCGTAGCTTTCTCCAAGAGTTTGGTCTTAAACCATCACAATCATTCTGCTGTTCTTTCTCGGGTAGTGAGTTGTTACTGGATTTCGGATTTCCGTTGCTGAGATTTGTCCCGGCATTGTGTTAACACATTAAATTCAGTTGATTATGTCATTCTTGCCAAGATAACAGCGTTCTGAGTGGCAGATACATTTTGCAACTCAGCCGGATAGTGCTGAAAGAGACTGCTAATACAAACATGTAATGTGTGTTGTATGTTTCAGGTGACATTGGGGAGTGGCAACCAGATGGTGCAATGAAGATTATCGATCGCAAGAAGAACATATTTAAGCTCTCTCAGGGAGAATATATTGCAGTTGAAAACCTTGAAAATGTATACAATGAGTCTCCTTCTGTTGATGGGGTACGTGCACCACCCATTGTGCTCTAATTTACAGCTCTCAACCTAAAGTGTTTCTCCGTTACCATCGATTACCTTGGAACCAAGTTTGACCTGCACTGTAGTTTTAAAATGCATAATTACACCACTCTATGGCTATTCTACATGGTTCTTGTCTAGTCTTGTTTTTCAGCGATGTTGTGGTTATGCTTCCATGCAGTACTGTTCTCTGTATAGATTCTAATGGTCTCTTGCCTCGACTACGCAGATATGGGTCTACGGGAATAGTTTCGAATCGTCCGTGGTGGCTGTAGTAGTTCCCAATCAGCAAGCACTTGAGGATTGGGCCAACGCCAACGGAGAGAAGGGAGACTTTGCCTCCTTATGCAAGAGCTCTAAAGCAGAGGAGTTCATTCTGTCAGAGCTGAATGCCATGGGCAAGAAGAAAGGGGTAAGGATCTTGCTATAACTTGGTCTTAAGATGTTCATTTGTTCTTGAGGCAGTACGGGGTCAAAGATCTGCCGAATCACTTTTCTAACCTGCATATAGCATGAATTGAACCTTGAAAGATAAGAGTGCTTTCACGCGGATGGTTTTGGCGTACGTTTTCTGAAGCTTTAAGTGAGGTTATTCACAGCAGTGGCCACTCCTCACTTTAACCACTCTAGTTTATCTGTTTTAAATGGAATCCTTAGTCATGCACCAGTAGGATATTATCGGCAACTTTGTCGTCTATGTTGCGTGAGTAAGTTTATGAAGTACACTGCTGAGCTCTTCTATGCATTGATGACAGATGAAAGGATTTGAGTTCATTAGAGGAGTGCACTTGGATCCTCAACCATTTGATGTAGAACGTGATTTGGCCACGCCGACCTACAAGCTAAAACGACCGCAGCTTCTAAAATTCTACCAGGTATCTGACCTGGACTCAATACTTGCGCAATAACATACCTATGGAGCACAGGTGTCCGATTTTTTTTAATATTCTCTTGCATGAACACACCATTATTCAGTGCGATACTGTAAAACTCGATTAGCTCCAGGCTTGGTTCATAAACTGTCTTAAGTACTAATTCATGTAGTTGCGCTCTCGATATTTTACAATTTGACAATGGAAGTAGCTTCCGGCACGACTCTCTAACAGAACTTTGTAACTTTGATATTGCAGAAGGAGATTGATGCTTTATATGTAAAGATAAAGTCAAAGCAATGAAGGATTTGAGATGAATCATCGGAGGTTGCTATACTTGAATATTCCCAGTTCTCCAACCCTTTTCCACGTACAGGTTCTCTCATGCGAATATCAATAACTTGGTCGAAGTGTGTAGACATAAATAGTGGCGATACCGCATTATGTTGCCATGGGTACAAACTTTAAGCCGTTAGATTGCAAGGCAGTTCTGTTCTTTTGCCTTTCGACACACAATCCTTGAATGCACTTGCTGCAGCTTAACTGTAGCATTACATTCACTGCCCGTCCTTTTTCATTCGCAATCTGGTTAGCGGTTTCCTGAGTTTTTCTTGAATAGTTGTACCTGAGGTGTTTGCATCTTGTCAGGGGTACCGTTAAGGATGACGATTACATGTACTATATTAGAATCTGCATGTAAACCTTGTATGTAGATGAGATTTCTTGCTAAGAGGGAATTAGTTTGGTTTCTGAAGATTTTTCTTGTACAAATCGTAATATTAAGTACAACGATCATTCTGGACTTGTGTTAGGAATCTTCCACATGATTAGAGCATCCCTTAGTTAAATATATAATATATTTCAATATTTGGGATAGGGGTTTGTCTTTTAGTGAAACAACCTTTCGGGCCTTTGCAAGGTGTTTCTTGAACTATTATGTCACAATAAAATATCGGATTTATTGCCTCAAACCTAGATTTGAAAATTGTTGTTTTGGAAGAGAGAGAAATTGAGCTCAAACAAATATTTCAACTATACGGTTGAACAGCCTATTCCTGAGCGCCTTCCTAAAACTGAACTCTATAGGCCCATATTAAACCGAGCAACCTACCACCCAAAGTGGAGCTCATTAATAACTTGCCTCTTACACAAATGCCAGGTGCTTTCCTCTCACAAGGTGGTTCTTGTCCACATGTGGGTTGGTGTGTGATGGACATTAAGGAATAAAACCCACAGTTTAATGCCCCACCTATGCCCCATTATAGGGGTCTACTTGTCTCCCACTTTGGAGATTTATAATAAATGGAGAATTATTAAGAAAATTATGATGGAACTTGGACTAATTTAATACTGTACTTGCTAATTTGAGGGAAAAAGTTCATGCTCTAATTTTATGAAGAACTACAAGAACCCCTTAAATACTCGGGAATAGGCAGGTTGACCTTAGAGGGACTATGACTTTTCCTCAATTGAGAAATTCAAGGATACAATTCTCAATGAAAATAATAAATGTGTAAAAATATACTTGACTCATTTAATGCCTCACTTTATACAATCACATTCTTTCAATTGTCACCAAACCCTGGGGAAGGAATGTGCACCTCAAAAATCACACATCATTGTCATTATCACCTTTGTCATTAGATCATGCAACACTTAGTGTAGATTGTGACGTGGGAATAGAAAAAGGTGAAAGAAAATCTTTTGAGTGTGAAGAGCAATATAGAGATCATGAAAGATGAGAACGTATTCCACCATTGATATCATTGATAATCCAAATTAGGTCATTGTGTCAATACCATACCTCACCTTTGTTATTGAAACAATTTGTTACATTGCTACGCTTAATCATAATTGGCTCCACTTCTGATTCAGCCAACATGCCGATTTTGAAACATTGACCAGTCATTCCAAATGATGCTCCAATACAAATATGAGGTTCGCAATCGTGATATTCCATTGTGTGAGGACACATGATATCATTTTAAAAGTGTGTGACAACTATATGTTTTTATATTATAAAAAGGTTCAAAGTGTAGTTGGTTATCTCAAACGCAAGAATTTATAGTATTTACAATTCCAAAAATGCACTCAACACTGATGAAGGTTATTGGAGTAGTGTTAAATAAGGTACAAACAAGTATACCAGAACCCAATGGATAGTCACGAAAGAGCCCAAAATGACCAGTTTTAACTGATATTCATGTGCACACTATGTAACCATAGCCACAAGATCTTTTACACTATCCTAAGCCGTCACAGAAAATTTGAACACCTCTTGCCGTATCCTAATCCTAGTTAGAGAGGCGGTCACGGCAGTGTCCGCTCCTTCCCATGTATATTCTCCACCAGAACAGGTCTTCACATTTGCCCTTCCTTCGGATCATGCATCACAAGCCTACCCATACTGTACTGTAATCCCCATTCGGTTCTCCGTGGGTGTAAACCGGTTGCATAGATTCTCAAGTCCTGTTCCTACAGTTATAACCCCAGCTCGTATGATAAATATAATGTTCAAAAGTTAGGAATCTAAGCTAAGCCAATCAGCTTTTCACTGACATCCCACAATTTCTTCGCCTTCTCGGCATCGCTGGCCTCCTGAGAGAGCTCGTTCTCGAACGAGTTTGAGTTGCTGTTCCAACTCCAGTAGACACCCGACTTGTTCATGTTGGGATCGCTCACGACCTGAGAGAGTATTGAGTCAATACAAAAGTAATGGATTTTCAAGGAAACAAAGTATGATAAACAGATTCCAGTGCTCCAGGGCACTTGACTATCAGCGATGATGACAAGCAAAATCGGCTGGAGAATTACCTGGGCCAATCTCTTGCCAGCGTCTTCCTCTGAGACGTAACCTTTCGTAATGTACTTCTGGAAGGGTGGGAACAGAGTTCGGAAGAGTTGGTAGTGCTCGCGGAAGAGTCCTGTGGTTGCAATGCACCCAGGATACAATGACGAGAAGACCACACCTGTCTTCTCGTGGAACCGGCGGTGCATCTCCTGCATGGTCAGCATGTTGCAGACCTTGCTGTCTTTGTAGGCCTTCGCACCATCGAATTCACCTCCATCAATCATCACAGAGGCTCGGACTCCATCCAGGCCGCCTGCAAGCCCTCGTAAGTCACCCAGGTTGGCCTTGGGTGGGACATTTCCAGCTACCGTGTTCGTGTTTCCTGCAATGATTCAATAAAGTCCTCAGCCTCCAGCACATTGCACTGTCCGGGCCATAACATCAGCATCGAGCGTTTGAAAGAGCACAAATGATTGGAAGCGTACCTGTGATTGAACCCACGATGATCACCCGCCTCTCGGTATCGTTCTCCTTGTGCTGGATATCCTCCATCAGCAGATTCGCCAACAGGAAGTGGCCGAGGTGGTTGGTGCCCACACTCAACTCAAATCCATCAGCAGTGTACCTGGGCTCCTTCGCGGTGGGCAGATAGACAGCAGCATTGCATACTAGGACGTCCAGAGGACGACCTGAACGCCGAAAATTCTCCACGAATTGCTTGACGCTGTTCAAAGAAGACAGGTCACAGTGCATCACAGTGTAGCTGTCCTTGGGCATGCCAACCGACTTGGCGGCTCGCTCAGCCTTGAGGAAGTCTCGGCATGCCATCACCACGTGCCATTGACCGGACTCGGCGAGCACCTTCGCGGTAGCAAGACCGAGACCCGAAGAAGCACCGGTGATAATAACAGTCGACTTGGTGTCTGTCTTCTTCGATGCCGTGGAGTTCTTCGTCTCAGCTGGCGCTGCGACGCTCTGAGCCCGCACGGGGGCAACCAGTGGCTGTCTTGGTGTAGCCTGTTATTAAAATCTCGTAAGTAAAACACCGATATTCATTCACTCCTCTTTCGGCATGAATCACAAAGCCGATAGCCATTAACTACTAATCATTCATAGTGGATCTTCGAGAATCGAACTTTTTTTGACTGCCAATTGAACACTGCGATGTACAAGGCAATCAAATTGGAATGGGCTGGCGTGCCAAGAGAATTCTGGCACAAGTTAAATGAGCTGGAGACACAAGCTGATTAATATAAAAAACAGATATTGTAAGATAGCAGATTCCCTCTCTAATGACTGTATTTGTGAAATACTGAAGACAGAGATTGCAACAAAGAAAGCATTTCATACCGAGTTCACGGCCCTGAGGACTGCAGACAAATCCTTGCACGTGGACAGCTTAGTTCCAACGAAGGCTGATGCCGGCACATTGGCGACACCCCCGGAGGCAGACCTCTGCACAGAACACAAGATCACACAACAATCAGTATTTAGATCTCTTTCGCAAATCCCTGCTCTACCGACACGAACTCAAAACTCAAGAAAACAACAGGAGGCAGCATTTCAAATGTAAATAGCAGTAGTTCATCAAAGAGGGGCGTTCACACAGAAAAATCCTCCGTGCGACAAAGATAAAACCCGTCCCCCCAAAGGCTATGCTCAATTACTACATCGAACATCCTCTTTCTATCCCCGGGAATGACAACGACTAAAGTAGACGTCGCAATCTTCAAGAACTTGCGAACGAAGATAGAATTGGAAACTACTCAAACTAACTAACTCAAAAAAACCCATGCAAGATTTCAAATTCCACTCCTAAACCCTACAGCCATTCAAAGCCTGAACAACACGGACGCAAACGCTGAGCTTCTCTCAAGCTCAATTTCCTTGTAACGACAAACAAATGAACAGAGTAGAAAAAAAATCTCCACAGAATAGGATTCAAAACACGTAAAGCAAGTTAGCATCAAGAATTTCTTTCATCAAGTAATGGCGCAAGAGGCTACATTGCCAAAAACTCATCGAAATGCATCTCCGCCAAACACAAGCTCAAAAGCCTTTCATCAGGTAAGTTACAGAGCGTCAGAACAGAAGCTTCCAGCTCTAATACAAAGAACGTGATGGGCAGCTCTTTCAACCCGGCATACAAACTGAAAGAGAAAATGCAATTCTACATCAAATGAAGAGGCGATTGTTTCATTACCTGGACGGCGATGGAGCTGAACGAGGAGGAGACAGCGACAGCGGCAGCAACGCGGGCAGCCATGGCGACGAGTCTACCGAGGTTGTTGCAAACAAACAACAGCAAGCGAGCTAAACCTGCTCGACGAGCAAAACTAGTATGGATACCTTATCTGCTTTGCACGGCCAAGGGCCCTCTTTCCCCGGCTTTGAGCCCGGTTACCTTTATCTACGTAATTCTAGATTGTGGTAGATGATGGGGGAGAGATCTTAGCCGGGTTGTCGATTGGGCGGTAACGAAGGCATTTGATTGGCTCCGGAAACGCAGCTATTTGTGAACCATGAGTTAAGCCAGCATGGAGAGCAGCCAAGTAGGCGTTGTGATTGGTCGATGAACATTTGTATTGTGTTCGTGTTATCCATTTTCATCATTGCATTTCAACTTGCCGGTCTAGCCTATGAGCAAGCCATGAGATTCTTCTCATCATTGCATTTTAACCCTTGAACGCTCAAGAAAGCTCGAGGGGCTTAGTTTCAACACCTATGTAGCTCTCACTGTACTCAACTTTTCACTTATATTTTGATGTCAAACTAGTCACCTTTTTATTATGATGTATTCAAAAAGTGAAATTTAAAATTCAAAGCACAATTTGTATGAGTGACTTTGTGCTCTATAAAGATTGTGGTAAATTAGTTGGGGTTGTTGTGAGAGCGTGAGAGCGCTCTCTTGTTTAAGTGTTGTTAATAATGACTTTTATTAATGAAGTGTTTGCAAACCATGACATCCTGAGATAAATTGATGAATATACAATGATTTAGTTTTGAATACAATTTGTATATTAGGGGTTAGTTGTTGCAAGGCCTTTGATGCGACGTTTAAGACTACTTTAAGCTTTAGGGTGTGGAAGGACTAGAGGAGGAAAAATTCCCCCTAGTGGATCCAATTGATGATGGAGAAGAACTAGAGGAGGAAAAATTCCCCCTAATGAATCCTAAATTAGAAATAGGGTTAGTTGTTTAAAATAGAATTGAGCGTTTTACCATATGCTTTCTACAACTAGTCTTTGATGTCCATATTGGGTTTCAAATTTGATTGTTGTAAGTCTCATCCATCTAACCTTGTGGTAGCATGTGGGGCTACATCCATTGATGAAGTGGTTGATGGAATGGAGGCTTCAAGGACGGAGCGCGTGGAGTGGCGGTTATTCATCCATGAAGACTTTAGTTAGGGCTTAAGCCTTAGTTAGTTTTTAGGGTGAGCCGCCTTTTTCGCAGCTCACATTTTGTACTTAATAGCTTGTTTCCAAGCTATCATAAACCACTCAATCTAGTTAGAGTATGAGAAGGAAGGCCATGGGCCTCCTTCTCCTCCATCTTGTTTGTCTCATCAATATCTTGTTTGTCTACCTCTTCTTCTTTGTAATGCTTAATTAGAGTAGGAGTAGGGAGGCAGGTGGACCTCCCTCTCAATTTTGTTTCTCTTGATCTCTTCTTGAATTGCTTAGTTGTTGGTAGAAGGAGGCCGTGGGCCCCTTTCTCTCAATTCTCTCAATCCCCATCAAATGTCTCTCGGTCTTTCCCCCATTAGTCGCTTAATTCTTCTTCAAATTGATTGAGATTTTTGTGGTAGGTAGCTTGTAAGTAGAGCTTTCCAACGATACTAAGCATGCTCAAATCCGAGTTGTGAAGAGGGAGAAATTGGCTTCCAAAGTCGGGGTGTCGAGAACGGTTTCCCCCCGGCAGTGAACAAATCAGCTGTGTTCAAACAACAATCAGTCACGGAGTTTTTTCCCTATGCTGTTGAGATTTTTAGGGTAGATAGAGCTCCAAAAGAGCTTTCCAGAGGTATATGGTATGCTCCGATCCGATATTTAGAGAGGGAGAAATCGGCTCCCAAAGTCGGAGTATTGAAACGGTTCTCCCCTCAGCATCCGGCCGGTGGTACTTTTTTTCTTCTTTTCTTTCTCCCTCATTCTCTTCTTTTCTCCTCTTCGCTCTTCTTCTTCCCTTCATGCAATCTTGTTTCCTAAAATCCCTTGTAACCAAAGGCCACTCCATAGTGGTTTTTTGGCTCACAGTTGTGCATGACCTTGTAGGAGGTTGCAAGCTCATCATTGATTGGCCCAAGTTCAAAAAGTGCACTATTCATGATGCCCAAGTCCAAAAGATGTTGTGATCCAATTTTGGACTGCCCGTTTCAATCCCCATTGGCGTTTAAGAAATAACTTGTTGGGCTAGCCGAAGAGCAAGTCCACTGAAACTGTGATGAAATGCTCCAATAAACTTCTCACAAACAATGTCTGCGGATAGTCCTTATTTAGTCATTATGCAAAGAAAATGTATGTGGGGTCTCCGCAACAAGGTTTCAACGTAATGGTTGTCATAAGTCTCACGTTATTTAGTGAATGTAATTGATGGGTGTAGGCCATTGAATGCAATTGAAACGAAAATTGGTTGGTCTCGGTTAAGCGAAAAGTGGACTTAAGAAATTACAATAGTAACACAGAGAGAGGAGTAAAGTATCATGTCTTCGACGGAGCGATTTTCCAAAAACAACATCCTCAATCACTTGATCGAAGTTGGGTTTATGGCTCGTTGCGTATGGTCTAAGGAATGATGCTCAAAAATCACCCAAGGCCAAAAGTCGCATGATAGTAGGGCTATTAAAGAGGTGTATCTCTACTATCAAATTTTAATGTATCGAGGGTGTACAATTTGAAAAGTTTGATTTTGGATCCCCATAAGAGTTCCTGTTAGATTTCTTGTTATATTCTCTTACGTGCCCAATTCGCGGCACCATGACAACTCTCACATTGTTCTAACTAATGCAAGAAAAAATCTCTTTTTGTGAAAAGTCACTTTCTTATTAAAACTCTTGAAGACTTATTTGAAAAAATAAAAAATTCATATAAAGTCACTCCACGTATGAAATATCAAGAGAGTAAATCGGATGGGTGAGAGTTGAGTGAGTGTAAAACAAGGCAGGAGAATGTAAAGAGTGGCTACTTTTGGCGGGTTGTAATAGTCTCTTATTGAAATATCTTGAATGGATCAATCACATGAGAGAATATTTGTTAGCAACATGACTGGTTACAATTAGCTCAGAAAGATGAGTTGACCCATTGGCAGGACCCCGGGTTCCTTGGTAAATGCCATCTCTTCATAACTAGATGAAGGGTTTTAGAAATAATATCGCTTTTCAAGAATCTCCTCATTGAAATGTATTTTAAAAAATAGTTTTATTTTTCTCGAGAACTTATGAAGAGGTGCAACATTTGAAGTTGCTTTTGGAAATCTTTGGAACCCTAGCCCACTCATATGAGAGATGCTTTATATAGAGAGTCAAGTTGTGCATTTGGCCGAAGGACAACAAAAATCCTCTCAATGTGATTGGTCCATTTCTTATAATTTGGAAAATGGACCAATCACATTAAGAGGATTTTTGCCGTCCTTCAACCCAATGCGCGACTTGACTCCCCATAAAATGCGTCTTTGATTAGTTATTATATTTAGCAACCTCTTAAATCCACACCCGTCCACATCAATCTTGTTGAATGTCTTTGCTATATTTTGCTCTCGACCACACCATAACAAAAATTTAAATGTATTATTTGTAGGTGAAGTACAAAAGTTGCTAGGTTTTTTTTGAAAATGTGGTTTTTTTTAAAAGTCGTGTTATTGCAGTAAAGGACGCTTTTAAATAGGAGTTGAGTAGATGGCGAGGTGAGTAAGAGGGCTTGGAAAGACGGCTACCTTTAACCCCTAATTGTCCTTGAAGCCCAAAACGGGTTTTTGCACTTTCGGGCAACCTAGATGAAGTAGTTAAAAGTAATATTTTTGCCTAAGATTTTTACTAGGTGCTCCTTATACTGCAAAGTGTATGTGGTAAAATTTGCAAAGTCAAATTTCAATTTTAAAACCTTCATCTAGAAATTTTAGGTTTCAAGTCAAAAAAGTGCATCTTAAAAAAGTATTTTTTTTGAATTTTTTGAATTTTTTTGAAATATGTTAATTACTAAATCAATACCCAAATTTCAAAGTGATCCAAGTCAAAAAGCTTACCAAGTTTAGAAGGGTAGCCTCCAAAATTTTCAAAACCAATCTTTGCAATGCCCAAAACAACTTGGGAGACAAACTTTGGATGTTATGATCTCTCAAACGGTAAACATCCAACGGTCAAATTTTGTAATAACAACTAAAAAAAGTCTTAGGTACAAGATTTTACGGTTGGAAGTTTTAAAAAAGGAAAAAAAAAATCTGTTCACACCCCGGGGAGTGCATAGAAGTAGATAATTAGTAAGTAAACTTTGTATAGGTTTATGTATGAAACTAATGACTCCAAAAAGAGATATCCATGGTACATCTGATTCAAGTCGTTCTCTGGGAAATGATTGTAGGTTCCAATATTTGTAGCGGAGGAGGTTTTCACCATGGCAAGTCTACGACGCAATGTGCTCCTTGTTGTCATAGCTATCATTATGTCACCTTTGCTAATTGATACCGGACAACAAGGCGTTATGTTCGTTCAAAATGACTTTCCTTATGCGATGCTCTTTCTTGCGTGCAACATAGACGATGCATTACAACTAAATACAATCTTAGCACCCCACAAATTGGAGGTGTTCATTTTCCATCTTGATGACATTACATGGGTAGGATGTGAGATAGTTTCACATGAACCTCTAGTGTATGGTGAATTCACATTGTATTACAAGGATCCATCCATCCAAGTATGTTATCCGAGTTGCAAGTATTCCGCAAGTACCGAGGGAATTACACTAATTGATATTAATCCACCAAAAATATTATCTTGGCAACGGTGGACCTGGTGACCTCAATCTTGCTAGGAGTAATCCTTGTAGGTTTTGGTTTTTAGAATAGATCTTTGTTGTAGTGGTGTTATTAATTAGATGATGATCCTTTACAAAACCTCAATAAAATATATATTGGAGTGAAGATGTTGAAAAGTCTCTTTCTTCGCTTGTGGTAACTATTATCATGCATGTGTGTTAACTTGTTGTATCATTAGGGTATTCATTTGTGATATTATTGATAGGTTTATCTCTAAATCTCTTTGTGTGTTTTTGGAGCTTGAAACCTTGAAACTGTGGTTTTCTATCTCTATGCACTCTCGAGAGTGTGAAGCAAAATTTTAATCGTAAGATTTTATTAGGAAGCCTATTTTTAGTCACTGGTCCAAAAATTGACTGTTGGATGTTCATCATTTGCAAGAGTGTAACATCCAAAGTTTGTGCAAAAGTCTTTACTGAAATTTCTAAAAACTTTGAAGCTTGCTCTTATAAATTTTGGAGGTTGCCCTTGTAGAATTGGTAATTTTTTTGACTTAGGGCTTTTTGGAACTCAAATAGTGATTTGGTTATAAACATATGTCTAAAAAAAATTTAAAAAAGAAAAAAAGAAAAAAAGAAGTTTTTTTCTGCCCACCTAGGATGTGAAAACTAAATTTGCGTTAAAAAAACTCTAAAATTGGAATTTGACTTTGCAATTTGTAGCACACACCCCTTGTAGTAAAGGGAATACTTAGTAAAAACCTTAGTCAAAAATATAAATTTTAACCCAAAAACCTAGGCTACCCGAAATGACAAAAAGACCATATTAGGTTGCAAGGATAGTTAAAGATTAAGATGTTTAAATTTTCTTCTCACTATAAAAATATCAGGCTACGTATGGCAAGTTGGCAACCCATTATTAAAATATCATCATGATGATAATTACACGACCTCCATTTTTATTTATTATTGGGATTTGTAAACATCATCGAGATAATGAGAATATGAAGGGTCGTTTGGCAACCCAATATTAAAATATTGTGATTATTACATGTTACTGTGATTTGCACATATCATGATAATGAGAATACAAAGGGTTGTTTGAAAGGCAAACAAATATGAAGAGTAGTTTGGTAAAGTGCCGAGGAAAGGCAAATAATAAGTTTAGGGCTTAAAATATTGACCTCCATTTTCAATTCCTACTAGTACGCCCACAAGGCGTCGCCTCACTTATACAAATAGTTTTTAGTATTTTTAGGACCATAAATACTTTGAAAGTCGATATCTTGTGACTTGTCGACCCGTTTGCGATCCAATTGTTTTTTAACATTTCTACAAAAAAAACCTTTTGAAGACTTATTTTCTAAGATAAATCTTATCTACTAGGACAAACACTTATCCAAAATATTGAAATATGTCTGTTCAGCTAAGGCTTGTCCACTATATAATCTTGTGGGATTCTCCATGTGCTTCTCATAAGCTCTTCTCTTCCGAGTGCTTCTCATAGGCTCTTCTCTTCCAAGTGCTTCTCATAAGCTCTTCTCTTCCAAGTGCTTTTCACCTTCTCGTACGTTCTTCTCTTCTTAGTGCTTTTGATTCTTTTATATGATTTGACTGAATGCTTTTGGTATAATTTATCAGCCATCTTCTTGTTGTGATTTATTTGTGTTTGTATGAATACAAATAATTTCAAGAACTTATCTTCCTCATTTTTTTTCCCAACTTGACATAGCACAACATTGTCTAAGTTTTGTCATGATTTTTTATGTATAAAGGTCGCGTGTTGTTTATTTTTGTAAAAGCATCGTTTTTTAGTCTAGTTGTGAGAGATATTTTTTAGGCCAAACATGATAAACTATATCATACTTTCTCATATTGTTAAAACTAATGGCTCTTGAAAGCAATATCCTTGGTACATCTCATTAACTCTTTCTGTCAACTGTCAATGATTGTAGGTTCGAGTATTTGTAGCAAAGAAGGTTTTCACCATGGCGTTTCTACGACACATTGTGCTCCTTGCCGTCGTAGCCATGGTTGTGTCATCTTTTCAAGTTGATGCTGCACAAGTAGGCTTTGTGTCCGTTCGCAACGATTTTCCCAGCGCGAAGCTTTTTCTTAAGTGCAACATAGATGCCGCAACAAAAGCCCAAGTAATCTTACGACCTCATGGAGTAGACAAGTTTGAATATTACCCTGATGACGTTACGTGGGTAGGATGTGAGATATATGCAGCGCAACCTCCTGTGTATGGTAAATTCACATTGTATTACAACAATCCATCCCTTCGAGTATGTTACCCAAATTGCGAGTATGCTGCAAATAGCGATGGTGTAACATTGATCGGTCCACGGCTTAGAGATGCGGTCACATTACCTTGGCAAAAAAGAAGTTAGAGACCTCTTTCATGCCAAAAGCAACCTTTGTAAGTTTCGGATTATAGAGTAGATCTTTGTTGTAGTGGTGTTATCAATCATTACACAATGGTCTTTCTTTTAACCTCAATAAAAGTTTATATTGGACTGAAGATATTTCAAGTTTTTATTTTTTATCTTTTATTTTATTTTTTATTTTTCAAAATCATGCATATGTGTCAAGTTGTTGTATAGTTAGGGTATCTATAAGTGACATTACGTGTAGGTTTGAGAACCTAAATTGATGCAATGAATTTAAGAACACGGTGTCAATCATAAAAATCACAAAGCAAAGATGTACAAATGTTCTAACTTATAGAATTGAGAAATTGTTTATGAGGTGGAAGTATGCTACGGTCACTACACTTTGGAGATAATAATTAGTACTCTTTCAGGATCTTATAGTTTCACGTGACATTATTCATCATGGGCTAAAGGTAGAAATATTCCTAACTAGTGTAACTTTATATTAGCATTAAGAGAAGAAGTTGGTTTTTTAAGCACAAGCAAGTAGGAAGATTGAAGTGGAGAAAATTCTTGACACAAGTGGTTCATATGGGAGCAATTAAGTGAGTTGAAGAGGAGAAAGTAAACCCTTTCATGCTCCACAAGGTCTAATTCTAATTCTTATACCACTTTCGTTTTTCAACGTGGAGCGTCAACAATCGGTACAAATTTGTAAATAACAATGAGACTATAAGGCTATTGAAGTAAATTTCCAAAATTCCGTTTGCCCAAACCTAGAATATGACCACCAAACCTCATAAAGAAATTAGTTACTTCTTGCCCGTGCATTCAGCTTATACAATGATATCAAAAGCTTATTTTCTTAATTTTAAGAAGAAAAAATGTACCATGCACCCAATATAGGCAACCATGTCAAATGCTTATTCTCTCAACCCTTGTAGAACAAAGCCTTTCATATATGACAAGCATGTACATTCCATCACGTCAAATCACTACACCATGTATACATCAAGTACATTTTCTTATCCCCTCAAAATACTCACTAAAGAACTCCATATTGAGACTTTTGGTGTATATCCTAAACACATTCATTCCAAAATGTAGGTTTCCAACTAGCTTAAATCATGTTTGCGATCAACAAAAAAATAAATTAATGTAGGGATACACTAAAATTGCAAATTGAACAAGAGACCATTTTTGGGTCTCTTGTTCAGCCATGTCAAATCCCAAACAAGCACCCATCCTTATAGTGGAGTCACAAGAAGGGAGAGGAGAGACCCAAAGAGCGAGCAGCTTGACGGATTCCTTGCGCGGCGGCTATTCCAGCAGCAATATGAGCTTCGTTCTCTTCCACGGGCACGACCTCCACCTGCGCGGTGAGCCCGAGTGTAGAAGCGGCAGCGTTCGCGGCCAGCAAGCCCGTCACCAAGGCTTTCTCTTGTGACAAACCGCGGGCTCCATGCGCAGCTCCGGGTCCTTGCTGCAACCAGTCACCCGCCATGAAGACGTTCCGGAAGCTTGTTGTAGTGGACGGCATGTGTTGGTGCGAGCCTGGTCCGAAGAGTGTCACTGCTCCCTTGAAACGAAGGACGCTGCTGTCGAGTACTTGAGCCCCTGCGAATCCTGCCTCGCACCTCGCCAAATACTCTCTCATCACCTGCACAATCCCACGCACACTAACTTAATCCTGTCCTTTCCGACATGCTATGCCTTATCCTTGCAACCGGAGCCCACTTTCAGGGAGGTCAGAAACCAGTAAAAAAAGTGGGCAAGTACATGTGGAATTGGGCCGTTTAGGCCAGAAGTGAATGAGGGTACAATGTTCCAGGACTTGGAACAATGGTGAAATAATAGAGTGTGGTGATGATATTTCAACTGATACAAATTTTGGTATGGGAGAATGTCATCTGGTTTAGTGCCATTGCCCATTGGAGCATTCTAGGATGAGAGTCAAGAGCTTTACCTTGTTGATGACTGCATCATCTGAGAGTGGAAGGAGCTGATTAGCGTGATAGAAGTCGACCTCAAGAACGCTTCCAGGCTCATCAGCGAATTCGTCCTGCAAGATGATGGAATATGGTATCAGTTCAGATTATCGATTCTCAGTACTAGGAGCATCGGTATTAGTGATGAAGAGGCCAAGTCTTTACTTGTAAGGCATTTAAGTCGAAGAGTGTGGCTCCAGTGGTGGGCTCAAATCCAGCAAGCACGTTCGATGGATTCTTCAATGGAACACGTCGATCGAGCCATAACCGAGTCGCAAGTACATCAACGGTGCCCAGATTCGAAACCGTTGCAAACTCGGGTCGCCCTGCCAGAGCCGGGGACGAAGCTACAATTCTCTGCAACATACAAAAGGTCACTTCTCAAAAGTACCATTCCTCGTTTTAAGTTTTTGAGTTCGATTGGCATAAACCTTACCTGCATTGCTTGAACGCCTACTGCAAATACCACCACATCCGCATCGTAGACTGTGCGTTCTCCATTCCCATCCACTGCACAAGCAGAAAACATGCGCATATAAAAGCTATGGCATATCTGTTACATAACGACTCTTCCATTTCTGTTATTATCTGTTGCAATCTTTCACTGAGATGTGATGTTTGAGCTTCGACTAAATTGCATTCTTCATCAGAGTGAACATTATTTTTGATTTAATCTGGTGATATCCGAAAAATTGTGCTTGCAAAACTTCCGTGAGATCAAGCATATGTTACATGCAAAAGTATCAATATAAGTCTCGTTTTGTTCTAATTTAATGATGACCTTGAGCTGATGATTTATGAAAGGGTCAAAGCACTTACTGGCAACGATTCCCGTAATTTTGTTGCTTTCAGCTTCATGGACAACATCGACCACACGATTGTTACCCAGTACGCGGCACCCTTGTGACTTGATAAGCTCAAGCCAGGGCTTGAAGATGACCTCTGCCACCGAGCCTTTACACCAGCAGACGTCGAAGTCTGCTTGGTGAGCCAATACGTAGTAATACAACGCTCCAAGAGCGGCAGCCGCTGATAAATACTCGCTCACAACCAGCGTCAGTTCGTAAACCACCGCCACAAAACTTGTGTACCCATAGAAAAAGCAAAGAGCATACCTGAGAGCTGTTCCCCAGGAGCGAAGAGAGTCACCAGGAGTATTGGTTGCAGAAAATCACGGTAAAGCTTGGCCGATACTCCTGCTTTGCGGAAAAGCTCCCTTGCCGTCATTGCATCGTACTTCGCATACGTCTCTTCGTCCTGCAAGCATGCATATGTGAATCTCGTGGCGCTAATAGATGCATTGGAAAGTATAAGATGTTGCAAAACAGAAGAGACTGGGATTGATTGTGGGTGCCTGAGAAGATCATACTGCGTCGAATTCAAGAAGGGCTTGAATGAGTGGCAGTGCTGTAAGCCGATCCACCACCGATAAATTTCTGTCACCAGAGAATTACACCCACTCAGACACCAACTTCGATAAACATGCCAGGGCCAGACAGACTGCCAAACATTCTCCAGTAGAATCCTGAACCCTAAACCCTGAACCCTAGATGCCAATTCACAGTCTTGATTGTCAACTATCTCAGGCTTCACGATACTCTCACAGCACTTATGTTGAATCTACCCACTTTTACAAACCGGTCACATTTTTGCTTTGCCTTCAGTTACTGGCAGAGGTAGGGTTTAAGCACCTGAAATACGGTGAAGTGTACAAGAAGGAGCCCAGTGGAGTGGGAAGCCGAGGAAGAGCGTTGAAAACGGGAGCCTCCACTTGAATTCCCTCCGGCGAGTAAAACGAACTCATGGTCCAGTCTGTGAACGGCCATACCTGCCACCGCAAAAACTCGTTGAATGCAATACATTCCCCAGTGAATGCTTTCAACGGCGAATGGTATTGAGATGGGACAGGATGTGGGAAGGAGAAGCAATGCATGGGGTTCATGGATAGTTACAACGTTGAGCTCTTTCAAGAGACTGAAGATGTTGTGGTACTGCCACCTGCACCATCCCCACATAAGTCATTGATAAACGCGAGGAAGACAGAGCGAGCCCAGAAGCAAGTGGGGTTAGCTCACTGACCAGAAACCTTTGAGCCCTGCTTCTACGGGTCTGCCTTGCGCAGTGCGGAAGCCGGTACTCAGACCCCCTGGCGACGGCGACGCGTCCAAGAGCGTCACACTGAGACCGAGCTTGGAGAGCGCATGGGCAGCTCCGAAGCCCGCCCATCCTCCGCCCACCACCACCGCCGTGCGCACGTTCCCAGCCTCGTCAACACTCGCCCTGAATGAGCACTAGAATGAGCAATTGGCTCCAATCTCGTAACAGCTGAATGCAAATTCCACTCTAATCATACCAGAACTCACTGAAAAATCACAGTGCAGGAATGCGTGGAGTTCAGCAGATTGACTCGCAGCAGCCCTGCGGAATGAATTCTGCACTTGATCCTTACCTAACTTTCTCGCTTTCATTGTTGGGATTGACTTTCATTGAGAGTGTGCAGGATTGAGTGTACCGTGTGGTGACTGTGCTCTGTTTCTTCCATCTTTGCCTAGCGCATTGGGGTCGGAGAGGGCATTCTCGATTGGTGAAATTGAAGTGCTTGATCGGCAACCCCGCCATGACAGCTACTGCTACCCGGAGCTCGCTCTTTGCCAATGTGCACTGAGGAATGCGGGGCGTACCCCCTCTGCTTGGATATTGCCAATTGGCCAAATTCGGGACGAGCTGCGCGGCGCTTTTGATGATTGCGAAAAGTTCCGTAGGAGGCCACGTGAGCCTCAAGCTCGTAATCTCTTTAGAATCTTAAGCTCACTTGTGGCTTCAGAAGGCAGCTCAGCTGGTTCCGAGCGGATGGGGCACTCGAATAACCGAAGCACTGTCGGTGAGGATCTGCCTGCATTCGAGGAGTTGGTGTGCACCAGTGTAGCGCCTAAGATTCAATGCCATTTCAACCTGAAGTTTGAAATGTTGAAATATGTTCAGCAACCTACCAGCACAAATACAGGTGTTCACTTTCAAGGTCATACTGTTTTTATTCTACAAAAGCTGGTAATGCAATGTAACATCAGTCCAAGTTTATTTGAGTTGTTTCTAAAACATGTTTTAGGTGGGGTTGTCAACTAAGATTTACTAGGTATTGTCCTTTACGTAGATGTTATAATGGTCGAACAGAATAAATGAGGGGCTAGAGTTTTAAGAGGACGTCATGTTCTAGTAAAATAGGTATAATTTAGAGAAAATCACATACTTTTTTTTTGTGTACGTAAAGAAAATCTTGAGTTTCAAAGTTCCAAGATTTATAGCACATGTTTTTTCTCAAGAAGCTTAAGACAGATTAATTCATTTTGAACTATTTGAGTATATTTGAGTATTGTGAACATAATTTTCCAAAATTTAATATTTAAGTAGCAGATTTTATTTCCTTACAGAACCGAAAGGAAGTGAGGGTACCAGTTAGTTGCGAAGACGCAATATGAGGCCTGCGAATCCAACATTCAGCTTCAAAACCGCTCATTTTCTACTAACTCATGTCGCATCTACGGAAAGCACGGTTCAAGGAGTTGGGTTTTCTCTTTTAGATTCGTTAAATTTGCCAGTGAGTGTGGATATGTGTGCCACCCCAACTCGTACACATTAAGTGTTACAATAGTTGAGCAAAACAAATGAAGCCGACAACCTTGTGTGCAGCAGAATCGTTCGTAATCTTGTTTCTGTGCTTTCTTGTGGTGGAATTTAACCGCAAGCTAGCCGATAGCGCTTGCGGAGGGAGGTTTACAAGAGCAACCTATCAATAATCGAGTTTTGGACGCTATGGAAGAGAATATCAGTTCCAAAGTCACTACTAGAATATGGGGCCTTAAGCCATGTTTCAAAGCAACTTCTATGCCAAGATGCAATGTCACAGCCATTCGACGTTGCTTCTCGTGAGAAACAACCATTTCCCAACCGTTACCAGAAAAGCCGTGATTACTGTAAGTGGTATGATTTACTTCTGGACCTGGTGATTTCAAACTCGTTTCTTCTTCAAATAACCTTACATTGGCAACGACAATCTCTTTAGGGCAACAATTTGTACAAATGTTTTTACATGGTGGCATTTACCAACACTAGATAATTTGGGAAAAACTGTAAACGCTTTTTGGGTTTGCAACGCACAAGTCTAGAGTTTGCATTGTACGCTCCTAACGCAAAATGAGGATGACATTGTCGATTCTCATCAAGAAAATTTGCAATGTCTGCGACGTTTGGTGGAAGCACTAACACCTGTAGAGACATTATTTAGTAGAAAATGGCACTAAATGTGACGGCCGTAATGACTTGACCGTAATGACACAAAGAGTCAGTTTTAATTGTGCTTCTAATAATATCAAAATAAATTATGATATTTGTCACTTTTTCTCAGATTGTTTTGGTGTAATAAGCATACCACACCCTAATAGATAAGTAAAGGAAATAAGAAAAAGTGACAAATATAATATTTTATTTCAATATTATCAAAAGCACAATTAAAATTGACACTTTGTGTCATTACGGTCAAGTCATTACGGCCGTCACGTTTAGTGCCATTTTCTACTAGTGAGAAGAAAGCGTTTATATGCATGTATGTTCTTGCATATCATAACCCTTGTGAGGTTGATGGCAGTGAAGAAGATTTGAACAAGAGTCGGAGAGTGACTTTCTCACCTAAGCCAGTGAGCCTCCCACTCTGATGCAGAGTGAATATGAAGAGCTTTGGAGTTTGTTAGAGGGCGAACCAACTCCAAAGAGAGTTCTTTTGTTGAAGAAGGCGACTGGAAGGTACAATCGGAGACGGCGAGATTCTGACAAGGAGAACAAAAACGAAGTGGAGAGGCTCAAAAACTTGTTAGTGGAAGCAGAAGAGGCTCAATTGAGAAGATCGCAGTCGATGTTTACTTTTTCTCGAAGTAACAGTTCACAAGCACATGGCGATAGAAGTAAGAGAGGAGTAGGTGATGGTGATGCTATTTCTAAACAAAGAAAACTGTCGAAGGGGAAGGACAAGATTCTAGCCGAGCGAGAAGTGTCACAACATTGTCAAGGAAGTGCCAAGGTGAGAGATGTTCCTGCTGTCGAAGTAGATCATTTCAACATGCCGTGCGATGCATATTGGGAACACGTACAACAACACGCTTTTTATCAACGTGCGTGTACATTTCCATGGCACGTAGAGTGGTCAAAACAATCACTTGAACTGAAAGCAAATATCATTAAAGGAATTAGGTCTTTTTATCCTGGAAATTGGAAGTCGAAGGACATTTTGGAAGCACTTAGGAAAAGCATTAGAGAAAAGCGAGCTCAACTTCGAGCTGGATTCAAGATTTTTAATGACCCATATCATCCATGTACAATTGAGTCTTGGCAAAAAAATCTTGAAGGATACTGAAGATCCGAAGAAGAAGGAATTCTCTAAGGTTATCTCTGAAAAGGCTAGAGAGAGAATTGTATTGGGGCAGCAAAGATTATTCTACGACATGTGGTAGAAGTGGCTACAAAGGCATTGTCTCAAAATTTGTAAGTTTACATTTCAATTTTTGTGATTTTGTGAAGGGTGTGAATATATCCTCAACTTGTTTTAGTTTTTGCGGGTAAAGAGTTTCGGCCTACACCAAACAAAGCCGAGCTTGATATTGCTAAAACATAGGGCTCGAAGAAGTTAAAGGATTGTACTAGCAAGGAACAACCATCGCGGACTTACGGACTCATCTGCTCGCCCATTTACATATTCGAGCTTATTTTCCAATATCAGGCGCTTCCTTATTTTAGAGAGCTTTAATTTCTTGAGATCCAGTATGTATGTAGATCAACATACTTAGGTGTGCTTGGAGGCGGTTTGGTGTATTGCGTGAGTGAATTTTGCCATGCCGCTTTGTTTTATGAAGACTTGATTTGCACTTTGTTTTATGGAGATTTGATTTGATTTGCGCTTTGTTTTCTGAAAATTAGATTTGCGCTTTGTTTTATGAAGATTTCATTTGATTTGCGCCTTGAGTTATGAAGATTTTATTTCCGTGAGATTTCTACCGCCATAAGTTGGAAGTTCTACATATTCTTATCATAAAGACTTGATTTACACCTTACCTAATGTCAATAAATTGCAATCGATTGAAAATTTGTTTGGAGTTAGAGGACAGTTTTGAAGTTGTGACTTGTGCTCTTATGCTCGAAGGATTGGAGCAACTTGAAAATGCACTCTGAGTTCAAGTGATGATGGTTCCTAAGGTAAAACATCCCTTACAATGTTTTGATATTAGCTGTAGAATTCTTTTAGTTGTCACTTCAAGGTTCACCTCTCTTACAACCATGTTCATAACCATGTGAACAATGGGATTGCAATCTTTGTAAATTATCAATCATCACTATAGTCCATCCAATTGTCCATGATTGAAATGTCTGCAATGTCCTCTTCTTATGTTTATGTGCGCTAGTGTTTATTGTTAGCGGTGTTAATTAATGATTTCATAAACATTTAAGGATAGGTAATTGAGCACTTTATACTTACAAGTTTCAAGAAAGACGTTCTTTTGAGCAATGGGTACTTTGTTGTATGATATCTTCAAAAGCCTTGTGAAGATTGCTCAATTAAGCACTCTAACCTCAATTCTATTAAATGGCATTATACGGGTAAAATGGCACACCTCAACTTTCTGAAGTGTAGCTCAAAAACCATGTGATATAACAGAATTTTAAGGTGATATTAGGAAAAATGAGTGACGATGTATATAAAGAAGTGATATTACAAAAAATGTGATATTACAGAATATATCATTTTATATGAGCACAAATGTAAGATCTAGTGTGACGAAATGGCACATGGCATAGTGCCATTTTAACGGAATTGGGGTTCTCTTCTTATGCCAGCTTCAAAAAAGAGGTTCTTCTGAGCAGAGGTGAAGGGCAGAGGGAAGCGTTGGGGAGAGTGACGATGGAGGAAATGGCGTTCAGTTTACCAGTAAGATTGAAATCCATGTAACCCAAAATACGGTAGCATTTGCACACAGATGCAAGAGTAATAGACTAATGTTGGAATGTTTCAAGTGTTGGGTACCAATGCAAGTGGGACGAAGGAGATAGTGCAAGCGAATGTGACGGATTGGAGACCCTGGATGAGTGTTACTTCGAGCCGCTGTCGTCTTGTTCCATTGTTGACGCTTTAATTTTGGTAGCAACTTGGAGGTCTCCCCTCAGAACTTACTCAGAATTCAAGGTAAGGCTCACTCTGTTCGTGGCTGCTAGTTTGCACAAGGATGAGAAGAGTATGATAATAACGTTAAGACGTAAAGAATGTTTATCAGAAACCGATTGTTTATCAATCAAACTTTTACAGCGGAAGATTGTAAGCATACTTCGTGCTTTTTTTCTTTCTGAGATCAGAATATTTTCTAAATATCAATCCACGAATAAGGCTATCTGAAGTGAAACAACCTTACTTCCCCTTCCCTGCCAACTTATAACCGGTACTCATACCATTGTACCATTTATGGTTTCAAGAGCAGATTTGTTGAATTGGGACATTTTGAAGAGATGTAGAGATTCTCAGTGCTTGAATGTATTAGAAAATATGAAAGATTCCAATAACACAAACGTGTTACATGCTTAACTCTTAGATGTGCTTTGTGCCAATATTCAGTAAATATATTCAGTATATTGTATGGAACTTCGAAACTTTGGAAAGTCATAACTTCTTCATTCAAAGTCTGTTTTTGACAATTTGTTGGGTTTGATGCCCGTTCAATTGGTAAAGATACCGGATCCATCTAAGATGAGATTGATTTATGGCGGACGCTTTTTGTGCAGATCTGAATGTTGCCACATACAACAGCGACATAGTGTTGCGATGAGGGATGAGGCAACACGAGAGCTTGCCATTTCTAACGCACGCCACGCCGCTCAGGTTTCACGAACTCTTGAAGCGCGTCAACGTACATCTCCACCAACTTCTACTACTGGTGGCGCGCGCAAAGCTCCGCCTCCATCGTTCGCCCTACAATTTGCACCCTTTGGGAGCTTGACTGACGCCGCCAGCTCTCTTCCAGAGCCAATCCATTGCACTAGGCAAGCACACAATCCTCATCCCTCCACTAAACCTCCCAAAATCTTGCAATCGTCTCTATGAGGGACACTTACCCTACCCTTGTCTAAATCAACTTCTTCAAATACTGCGACAATCATATCGGTGTTCTGATCATTTTCCAGTCTCCTCCCGAAACCTCAAATGCAGTAAAGTCACCATATCCATACCTGCAATGACAATCATGGATCAAGTTTTCCAATATTTGTGTGTCTGATCAGTGCCGCTCAACCACAATCTCTATCTCTCTCACTAAACCTGCCAAAATATTGTAACCGTAACCTCGCAAAACCTCCCGATGAGGATGTATTACCCTACCCCTGTCTAGATCAACTTCTTCTCAAACGTCGATCCAATGACAATGTCCTTACGATATTTCAGTGTCTCCTCCCACTACAGAAAAGTCACCACTCCTATGTCTGCAATAACAATCATGGATCAGGTTTTTTCGACATTGGTGTCTGATCGATCAATGCATGCGCAGGGACAAGTGGGGGGAAGCGAAGCTATCAAGTGACGAGACATTCCTGCAGACAACGGAGGAGTTGTTCCACCGACACCACGACGGTTCCCAGCGGCAGATCTTGCTGAGTACCGAGGATCCGGCGACGATGCAGCCCTTTGCCAGCTCGGGGAGCTGGAGCGTGCAGTGCACGAATGTAAGCCACGGCGGGGATCTTAACATTGGCCCTGAGGCATTCGCGGCCATGATCAGGTGGGACGAGGAGTTTCTAAACAGTTTGTTGAGCTTGCAGCTAGCGCTCGAGTGGGATGGGTTTGTCAGTGCTATTTCTTTGAACTAAAATCACCTCATCGATGAGCCGCGGTCGCAATATCACCGCGTCTATGTCGATGTTGACCAGGGATGTCGGGTCTCGGATTATTCGTGGTAACCATGGGGGCCTAAACCCGAGGGTCAGTGTACCCGTTGCCGAGGGACATTGTACTTAAAGCCGGGAGTCATTTGCTTGACTCTGAGAGGAAAAGCCTCAAAACTTAAATTCATAAAAGTAAGAATCTGTTTTTATTGCTAATCTGATGCATTATTCAGAATCAGTCAAAAAGTGCATGTGTAGCAGGAAACTACTGTACCAAACCATAAAAAGCTTATTTCAGTACAATCATTGGCCAGCCCTAACCATGCTTTTAGGGCGCTCACTAAATCCAATATGTGTTCTGGATCACCGTATTTCAGTGCTACGAGCGTTTTCCGGAGCCCAGGGAAGGGATGGGTAATGAGCCTTTTTTATGTAACTATAGGCATTAAGAGCATCCCCAATAGTGGGACGACAATGAGACACGCCAAACGAGATTGGCGGGCTCCCCGGGAATCAGCATGGGCGGGGGAGCATTAGAGGCCCCAATTGAGGCACGTCAACAGCTACGGGAGAGGATGGTTTCCGGCTGATGTGGCCAACAAGCCCTGCCATGGTGGCAGGTCCTTTATTGCGCTCTTTCGGGCTGAGAGCAAAGCCAAAGCTCATGATGGCTTCTCTGCCGAAACGTTGGAGCTCCTGCTGGCTTCTCTGCTGAAACTTGTTTAACCGGCCAAGGGCTGATTGTTGAATAGTGAGCTGAGAGGATTCAATTTGGTTGGTATTTTTAATCTGAAAGTCTGAGACAACCATGGAGTCTCACGTGGGAGGGTGAGCTCGAGAGGAGTTTGGGATTTGACATTGGGTTTGAAGAGGACATGGAGGATGAGCTTGAGGATGACCTATTTTTGCAGATGGTTGAAGGTGTTTCAAGTGAGCTATTGGGTGAGCCGGTGCACAAGCCCAAAACAAGAGGTAGTGTATATGGAAGGGAATATGTTTGGTGTGATAGAGAGGTATGTCACAATCTTCTTTTGAAGGATTATTTTTGTGACACTCCTACATATGGCCCAAAGAAGTTCCGGAGACGATATAGGATGCGAAAGGAACTTTTTAATACCATTCATAATGAGTACCGCAAATTAGGAGAATCTACTGTGCAGGAATGCTTGACTCGGTTTGTAGTTGCAGTTAGAGGTTGCTTTGAGTCTATTTATTTAAGGCAGCCTACACGGTATGATATAAAGAAGCACATGGCTATCAATGAGAAGCATGGATTTATAGGGATGTTTGGAAGTCTGATTGTATGCACTGGACTTGGAAGAATCGTCCTATGGCTTGGCAGGGTCAATTCCAAGACAAGGATAAGAATAGAAGCATCATCTTGGAAGCTGTGGCAGATCAAAACTTATGGATATGGCATGCTTGTTTTGGCTTGCCTGGCGGCAACAACGACATCAATGTCTTGGATAGTTCCCCGTTTCTTTTGAACCTCCTACGGGGTGTTGGTGTGGACATCACTTTCAAGGTAAACGGTCATGTTTATCCTCGATACTACTTTCTGGAAGATGGGATTTATCCTCCATGCATGCGCATGTTTTGTGCAACCCATTCATGAGCCCTAAGGTGAGATGAAGGAGCATTTTGCCAAATGCGAAGAAGGTGCCCGCAAGGATGTTGAACGGGCCTTTGGAGTGTTGCAAGCAAGATGAGAAATTATCAAGAATCCTATGCGGAAATGGGATTTAGGGGTAATTGAAAACATTATGTTGGCATGCATTATTATGCACAACATGGTTTTGGAGGATGAGAAAGGTCTCCATCTTTAGCCATTTGTTGACATGGGCGGACCATCCCATAGCACTCCTATCCCATTTACATTTCGGGATCTACAGGATGGCAATAAGGAGGTTGAGAACGTTGAGAGTTGAGACTCACTTTGCCTTGCAAAATGATTTGAAAGATCATTTGTGGAAACTTAGAGGAGAGAGAAGGAGACGTGGTTTAGGACAATGAAAATGTATGTCTACAAGTTGTGAAAAGAATCTGGCATTCAAGTTTAATTCTTGTCCAAAAATTTTGAAACTATACATTTGTCCATCTCAAATGGGAGAATGATGAGCATCAAAGCCAAAAGGATTTGCAACATGGTACATGGGAGGGGGTTGTGCAAAGTGCTGTTGTCTAGGCTCTACAAATGGTTGTGCAACTACTGAAGGCATCCTCATTTGTTGTGTGTCGGGGATGCCCTGGGAATCATCCCAATCATCGACTTGAGCAGCATCTGAACAAAAAAAACATAAGCAGTAGAATTACTGAAGGCACCGAAAACAGTGATAGCAGACTTGAAACAGATAACATAGCAAAGGAATAGAGACTTATAGAGGGTCATGAACAGAGTGCCGGCCTTCCAAGTTAATTACTTCGGGTTAAATTCGATGTGGAGACTGACTACATGAGAGGATAGAACCAGCAAAGACGAACGAGAAAAATTGATATTGACTTGATCAGGTTTAGACTCTAGAGAGGCTAATCGAAAATTTCAAAAGAAAAAAATAAAAGAAAATAAAAAATAAAAGTTGAACAGGAAGAGAGGAGGAATACAATGATCAAAACAGAAACAGGAAGAGAAAGCTCTTGGAGATTTTCTTTAAAAAAAAAAAACAACAGAAATAGAGTGTGAGAAAGCCCATAACATGAGACGATAGAATGAATTGCAAGCCAAATCGATTCGAAGTTCTAGGAAGGCTGATTGAGAATGCAAAACAAGAATAAAATAAAAAGAAAAACAGAAGGAGAGCAAGTGCTGCCTTTTGAAGAATGTGAACCCCAAAATCTCTCTTAGAATAAGGAATGTGCGACCACTCATCAACTGAATTCCAGACTACGAGAACATTTTTCCCATTGGGCTTTCTGTCTTTTAAAACTTGCAAGAGCCCATAGCAAGAATTTGATCACTCCTCTACATCTACATTGAAGTGTTGTACTCCTCCATCAGTTTTGTGAAAGCAAGGTCCATGTAGTATCGCAACCAATCAACCTTGCTTGCAAGCATTGGGAGTTTGGGACGTGCAGCTCTCATGATGATGTTTTCCGGCACCAATGGCAGTGCTCCAATAAATGTGCATGCTTGTAACAACCCTCTAATAGGTTTATTACCAACTCACAACACAATTTAGCTAGGAAGACAAAACCCATAACTTTATTAAGCTCAACCTCCCAACCATAGAGAAGACCTCACCACCAAAGAGAGCCTCTACCTTCTCACCCCCGAGCTTATATATGAGTTCCTTCCCAAAAGGAACTACAGTCTATCTTAGGCTATGTTCCAAAGTCTAGCCTATTCATAAATCATTTTATCTTCTTTACTCCTATATTTAGAGTAAAGCTAATTCACTACTATCAGTAGTCTAATTCTAGTGTACCTCATCTTGAGTTGTCTAACTCTTGTACACATGTTCTCAATCTTGGAGTGGTCTGACTCCAATGCACTAAATATAGAGCTGTCTAATCCCAGTGCACATGTTCTCAATCTTGGAGTGGTCTGACTCCAATGCACTAAATATAGAGCTGTCTAACCCCAGTGGACATGTTCTCAATCTGGAGTTGTCTGACTCCGGTCCATCCATCCTCAACTGAGAGTTGTCTGACTCCTTTCATCCTCTGCTTACACACTGTCCAATGTGATTAGAAGATTTCATTCATCCATCTATCAATGTACGTTACCTTACAATGCTGATTGATATTATTCTCTTGTTAAGGTTTACATGAGGGCCATGTGTACGAAGTGCTACGAAGAAACTATGAGAGAGGATCCATGGCAACCAAAAAAGAGACATAGAGACATGAAAAAAGAAAAACACCGAGGTTTGATTGAAACAAAGAGAGGCTGCAAGAAGGTGGAACAAGCACCACCCAAAACAAATTCAACAACTGCGATGGAGAGAGTTTGAAAAGGGAAAAAAAATGGAATTCGGTGAAGGTGAGTGAGAGAATTAAATAGAAGAAAATGAGGGAAGCTGAGACACTGAGAGGGAGGGTTGAAAAAATTACGTCGCAGATGGTCGTCGGGGACTCGAGGTCAGGGAGGCCTCCGGTGAGAGAGAGTTCGTGAGGGGCGTCGCGGCCATGGCGAGGGTAGAAGCCGTGGCCTTGGTTGGAGTTGGTGAGGGCGGGGGCTGCAAATCCAATGCAGCCGCTCCGGGGGTGGTCGCTTGCAGCTGTTGCCGCTTCCTGCTTGGCTCCTCCTTCGCTCTCTTGCGAACCAATTTCTCTGCAGCTCTTTCCTGGAGCAACTTTTCGTGATCAAGTTTCTCCTTCTCAGCGACCCTTCTCTCCTGCTCCATCCTTCTTTTGATGCGCTCAAGCTCTTCCTTCTTCCAAAGTTTGAAGTACTCTGTCATCAAGATCTTCCATGGACATCCAAAAAATGGACATAGTTGCGTGATTTGCCACCGCCTCTGCTTTTCTCATGTTAGCTGCAGCCATTTGTTCAGTCGCACGAGCCGTGGACTTCAAGATGGCCTCCTTCCTCTCTTGTTCCGCAATGTCGGCCTTCGCAGCTTTGTTACTCTGAGGGCGTATAGGGCGGGATTGAAAAGTCTCCTTCGCCACAACGACGACTTCCTCCTTGCATGGGGCTACCTCGGCGGCATCACCGCAACGGCTGCCCACCTGTGCTTCGACCTCCGCAGGTACTGGCAAAGCCCTCCCTCGCGCCACACTCACAGCAGCAACCCCTTGCGATGAATTCTAACGCTACAGGTCCATTGGTGCTTGCCACCATCGCGACACCTCCTTCAGAATGTGCCAAAAATGCAAAAACAAAAATGTGTGCTGCTTGGGATGGCGGTCCTTGTTATATTCCAATGCTCTCTCCAACAAATCCTCTGCTCAAACCCCAGAATCGCTAGAATCTGTGACCTGCTTGTACACACCTACAAATTTTGCAACATGATGTTTGATGTTGCCCCACTTAGTCTCAAGAGACCTAGCAGGACGGGTTGGAGCAAATCTGGGTTTGTTGCAATTGAAGTGTGTGGTGATGCGCTCCCAAAACGCCGTGTTGCGTTGCCTTTTGCTACACACAGAATCCTGCGAAACATCCAAAAAACTCCTGCACAAGCATCTCTCCTCATCACCTATAAAGTTCTTCTCCTTCTTCCCCCTTCCCGCCTCAGGAGTTGCCATGCTGGAGGTTGACTTCTTGATAGCGTGGGAAAATGTGTCCCCTCAAGCTTGACGAGACCGGGGCTCCTTTGGAAAGTTACGACAAAATGGCGTGGGAAATGGCGCTGCCATTGGGGGGGTAGACAAGGCCGCGGGCCCGCTCAGTGCCGCTGGCGGGGTCCGTTGCCGCCTTATTGGGGATGCTCTAAGTGCCAAGGAATTGGCTTCCAAGGGTAATTTGGGGTTGCAGACCTCAAATTTGAATTCAAAATTACCAAAAACGATCTTGGGCAGGGAGGTCCAAACGGAGAATTCTACAAATTTTGAAGAAAAAATCCTATTCGCTGATGGGGGCTCCGAAAAATGCTTGTAGCAGTGAAATACAGGGCCCTTGTGTTCTCCTTTGGAGGTGGGGCCCCAGTTTTCGGTTTTTCAATTTTTGACCCCCTCAAGGTCATTTTTTTGAATTTTTTTTGAAATTTGGGGTCTACACCCCCATTTTATTCTTAAGGGCCTCTTCTAGGAATTTAAAGGGCTTATAAGCAAAAAAAAATCGGAAAGCCTTTATTAGCCTCCCTCCATATTTGGAAATTCCAAGGGGAACACGGATTGAGTTTAGTGTCCGGCTGCTTTTAGAATGTCTTTTAACCGATTATCATAGCTATTTCTTGCAACTAGCAACCTGACTACACTACCGTTGTTCACAGTTTCTCTCAATCTTATATTGTCCAATATTGATAGATAGATAGAAACTCCGGTCCTTTCTAAGGGGCCGGCGTGAATGAAGTGTCCGTTCATAATGCTAAATTCCCGATGACCACCAGACAAGGGGAAATTAGAACAATACGATTGTCCAATATACATTCATATAGGAGTAAAGCTTGAATTCCATATTTGGGCTTAATTGACATACTTCAATCATGGTTATGATTATTTCATACTTGTGTGACGAATCTTTCTTGTACATTTTCTTTCATACATTTACCGTTCTTCAAATATCTGATATGCATGATATGAATGACATGACATAGATCATTAAGTAGCCAAAAAATTTAAATACGGAGGAGAGTAACCTAGACTTCGATACACCTCATAAGAACTATTTTTTGAGAATTTAAAATTGAAGGAGGTTATGTCAAACCCAAGCAGCCCGGGCAAAGGTTTGAGTACCAATTGATCCAAATTGGTCTAGTAAGACCATCAGTTCCTTCCAGTCAATTTCTGAGTCAAATAAAATCATAGTATCTGCACCAACCCAGAATAATAGCAGACAAGAAAATACTACCTGTTAAAGACCATGAAACTACTTCCCAAAAACGCACAAATGGCCCCGGTTCAAAAAGAGGTATTTCTATGTTCATGCCAAATACCCCAGTCAAAGCTATAGAACAACTTATCACAAGAGTTGATACGGCTAATATGATGTTCAATTTCAATAACTTATTTTGATGATCATCGAGCATGATTTTCACATAATCTTCCGTGTCATCAACAGCCTCCTTTACCTACACATGAGCAAAGTCTACATCTCACTTTTAGAACATAAGATCTCCCTCTAAAACCTCAATTACTAAAGATAAAAATACACCAAGATATGAATTTTCATCTACACTAAAAATATTACAAACATTAGTTTGGGATTAGATATCTAAAACTTAAATATATGAAGATGATATAATCAAATGAAATGTAATTATATGTTGAATTTTGGATACATTATTTGGTGTTACACCCTTCAAACTAGGTCGAATTGTTTCAATTACAAATAGTTTGAGAAATATTTATTTTTGCACACAAGGGGATAACAATATACCGATGCCACATGTTGTACAATCCTATCAATAAGCACGAAGTAGGCCTCCAATAGGCATTCCAAGTCTTCTACATCCCTTATCTTGACATTGGACATGCGAGTGCTACCCAACCTTTGTAGCGATTTTGCATTGTTTTCATGTAATGTCACAAGTTTCAAGTGGTCCCTATTTCAATAAAAAAGAAAACTCATCTTTATTAAGAACAAAACCAAAACTAGCTTAAAGCCTTCTAATGGTAATGTGAGTATATTAATTTGTAATGTTTAACACATCAAAATGACGACCCTATTCGTCATTTCAACAAATTTTGAAGATTGTACACATTTTGAGTTGAGGCTTATGTTCCATCATGTAACTCTTAGAAATATAAGAATATTTGAAGCTCTTTGATCCAATGTTTTAAAGACACTATTCATCATTTTAAAATGGTATACCTCATCCAAATTGCTTATATGCTCTATCGAATATCTACAAACACGATCTCGTGCATATTACACTAATAGAAAGGTGTGGTATTTCCACAAAGCTCTTTACTCTTTACGTGTCTCATTCCACTCAACTTGGTGGAAATACCTAACTCCTCCACTAGTGTCATTCTTAAGAGTGGTTTATGAATGTTGTGCATTTTCCAATATGCATAAATGTATCAACCGTGTACGTTTTGTAGGTGGTAACGCCAGTGTATGCGGCGGAGAAGATCCAAGGTCCTTTTGTTTAGAATGATCGTCAATCCTATATTTAGAATCAAAGTGCATTAATGAGAAAATGGGCATAAAAAATAGCTTGGAAATTCAAAAGCTTTCAAACGAGTGGAATAATAATCTGAATAATATATGTAAATTCATATTTATGTATATTATATTCAGTGAAGATTAAGTCTTTCTTAAAACGACATGAGAGGACCTTGGTGGGCTCCTTTTGTTTGGTGAATACCACCGCTTTGCCGGTCTAACAATGTGCATCGAAGGCACGGGATGGTCCATGGAGGAGGGATGGTTTGGCGAGGAGGGATGATCCGGTGAGGATGCGGGATGGTCTGGCGAGGAGAATGGATGGTCCATGGAGGTGGGATTGTCCGTGGAGTTGATGTCATGGCCGTGCTCAAGGGAGGCCTCACTTGAGGCATCCTCTTGGGAGACGTTGGAAGTCGGGGATTCATTGCTCGTTTCCTCTATCAACTTTGCCGTCAGATACATTTCTGCCATGTCACCATCGTCGTCTAGGAGATGTTCAAGCTCATCTCTCACCTTCAGTTTCCATTCCCAATTGTATGTTCAATTTTAGCTTTCAATACTAAAATGGAAGCTTATCTACATGACTATATGACATCAGATGCAGATGAGAATGGGTGGACAACATGAGAGTTAGATCCCTATATATGGCTATAAGTATCTGTTAGTATCGTAGGCATTAGGGGAGGATTGGGGTGTTGGAATGCCTAAATTAGAAATTGGGTGTTTCCAATAAAGTACATTGGTGCACATCACAACACTCTATTTCTTGCATGTTTGTGTGTGTGATCTCCGAAACCCGCTCTGTCTGTACCCGCTCTGTTAAAGTTAGTGGCGATATTGGCATGGCGTCATGATGTGGGTGCCACTTCACGTGGTACCCACAAAACCCGGATTGGTTCAAAGTTTTTGATGTCAAATCAAGTAAAGGACATTTGAAATGACCATAACTATTTTGTGACGAAAAAATTAATTTTCAAGCCAAAATTACTAGACATGTTGAGACCCCAATTCTCATGTAATGATTTTGTGTATGAATCTTGAAACATTGATATAATAGGTCTTTTTAAATGATTCATTAATGGTGAATTTTCACTAGATTACTCTAACTCTGACAATAAGTGCATTCATGAATGGTTATTATGCTCATGTGGTGTATGCATAATATTTTCTCCATAAATATCTTAATATCTTATAGTTAACCATGTTGGCATTTATAGATGAGTATTACATGTTTTGAACAAACACTAACCCGATGAACACGGCCTGTAATTTGCACCAAACGATTCTTTACATGACGAACAATTTCCAAGTTCGTTGCACTAACATGCAAGGTCAAGTCATCCAAAGCATTTTGAGCATTTTCTGCCAAGGTACATGCCTTCTCACACCCCCATACAACCAGTAATTAAAAGGCAAATTGTTCCCACATGTAAATACAAAAACATACTTATGGAGTTTGCACATATAGGCATCACGCACACGTTGATGAGCATAAATGAACATAAAAAATGCTCTCAACAAATTTATTGTAAGCAAATTTCTATATCTCAATTATAAAGGAAAATTGGACGTTCATAAGGTATACCTAGATTAAGTCTCATCTAAGACTTGTACCAACATCTCAAGTAATTATAACTTATTGCTCACATTATAACACATCATGTAAAACTATTCTACATACAACCTCAAAAAAGACTTTTTTTCAATGATAAAATAAAATCTAAGAGTATGCAATCAACTCAATATTCTTAGTGCAAAAAACATACACAGTAGGTTTACTACCCCACAATGCTTTAAGAAGCATGACGACCTCTCTCACTCACTAAGATAAAGCCATGACAAAAATTGATATGAAATACTCTTTTGCTTGCAAGGCATTAGAGAAGATAACCTCGGAATCAAGATGGTTACAAGCAGCTTCCAAGCAAGCCTCCAATGCTTGAAACTCGAATGGCAAGGACCGGTGATAACCGTGTGCTCCACGCGTAGGTGTAGCATCACTGTCTTCACGATCTTGAGGGTGATGTGTGCAGCTTGGGTCATTGTGGTTGCATCGGGATCCATCGCGGGTGGGCTTGCATCACATGGGAGAAAGTTAGCCAACTCACAAAACCCTCTCAATCAATTCAAGGCAACATCCAAGCGAGCTCTTGGACACTCTTTGCAAACAAAGCCCAACACTCTTCGCAAACAAAGCCCAACATAGGTAAGGATGTGTTGATACTCGATAGCGACAACCTAAGTGGCACAAATCTTACGGTGAGGTCATGAATTTTGTCGCCATGCTACAATTTTGCCCGAATGCGGGATACACACCCGACAATGCATTGGATGTTGCCCTAATTCTATAGAAGAAAGCTGAGATCCCTACCTGATTGCTTTGGTTGGAAGGGAGGCGCAATCGGAGCTCTTGCACAAACTGGGCCACTCGTGGGTTGCTGGAATCAAGGAGGAAAACTTCTTGAGCGGTGATGATCGTCTTTATGTGCTCTAGGTTTACCACAATTGCATGCTCGCGACCCAGAATTGTAGAAGGGTATGAAAGCACCGGGTCCAGCACTCGAAGATCTCGGGCTGGCAGATGCGCTTGCCGCATAATCACACTCTTTGTCACCTCCATATCCTGATGGAAGGAAGAAAAATATTTGTCCCCTCAGGTAGCAAGATTAGATTGAAGTCGATGCACGTAACCATGCATGCAGCAATACAATCACAAGTGGAAGATGTTTCCCTCCTTAATATATCGGGTATGGTGGTGTTTTGAGACCAAATCAAAAGCTGTAAGTGCTAATTAGAGAATTTTTAGGGTTGCAGAGAAAAGAGCTGCAAGAATTGCAGAGTGGTGACCTGGGAGATACCGTGCATGTCAATGTGGAGCCAGACTCGTTTCTCGGCTTTGTTTCTGCCATATGCTTTTTGCCCTTGGTGCCCATCACCCTCCTTTGCGACCACTCTGTTTCTCATTGTCATTAAATTGGGAGAAGAGATCAATTGCTTAGACCTGATTTTGAAGGTTGCTGCATGTCTCTATTCGGTGAATTTCGAACTCGAATTTCCTGCACTCATCCTTTTCCTTTGACATACTGCAACTGCAGGCTTCCTCAGAATCCGTCGTTGTGGTTGCTTACATTGAGAGAAGATGCCCTAATTGTGTGATACTCTAATGTGCCTCTTTATATGCACTATTGCTTGCATCTTTTATAGTAAGAGTAGCAGGAATAACTGTATGTGCACATCAACATTCGGAGACTTCTGTCCAATATTTATTTCTTTTCTAAAAATGACTTTGATAACCTAGTTTACAAATTTTTGAGATTTCACTTCGGCATCACCCTTAGGCTTTAAATTACGTATTTTTGGAGATTTCGATATCATTTTTGAAATTTAAACAGTTTGTTATTGTTTTAGATCAATTTTAGAGATTATGTTATATTCCATGATATGCCCATTGGTTTTTTTATCAATGTTTCCAAGAAGAGTTATTAAATCATTTCAGGACCTCGTTAGTCGTTACTGCAATTAGGGTTTTTGGGTACTACTCTCCACTCTCTGGCTGCACTAGTTGAGGTTCTTCATTTCATTTCACAAGTATTATTTCATTGGAATATTGTGAACATATTCTGAATATATCAAAAGCATGGAAGTTAGCTAATATTTCAAATTGGCCCCAAGGCTCTATGAATTGACCCTATGACTTAGTAAATTCATGACCCCATGACCTTGTTTTTCGTTTTACAAAACTACCGCAAGGGCTTTTATATAAAGGAAAATTGGCCCTCACTTGATTAATTTTTGATGTATTCTTAAAGCGTCCCTAAAGAATTGCTTGCAAGTTCCTTGTGGGCGGCAGTCTCTGCTTTAGCTCCGAGCTCCAGGCTGATTCGGCGAGACTGGGAATCGAGATCCCTGGTCGAGATCTTACCCCTCAGAGTATTGTATAATATGGTATACGACATTGCGAAGTAAATCGTCAATAAGTCGCGGTTGACTGCACGAGTAGAAAGTTATCAAAGTATATGGTACATGAACTGTGCAGTAAGCGTAACTCATTCCCATATAAACGACAGAAGGTAACTGTTTCAACTTCTGCATGGCAATAGCGTCTACGATTTCCAACTGTTGGTATTAAGAGTCAAGCTCAAAGAGAGCAAGAGTGAATTGAGCAGCGAATTAAATACACTCTGTGGTACACAGTTGTGAGTACCATGGTTATGGGATTACCCTAAACCTAATCTAAATATAAAGATGATGACACCCCCTCTCAATCTGGCAGAGTATCTGTCGGAGTGCAGATCTGTGTTTTTGTTGTTTTTGTAGTGTATCCTCAATCGGCGGAATGGATATCTGTCGGTGCCGATGGGTCGAGTTGGTGTTGACGGTGGTGTGGGCCGTAGCGAAACTGGTGACTCTTTCCTTCGGCGCGATTGCAGAAGGTGTAGAGAGAGTTCTTGCGCGAGGCCAGGGGCGTCCTCTACGAGTGCCGCTGAGGCGTGCTGAAGGAGCAGGTGCGATTGTACACCAAGAGAGGCAATTTTCTCCTGTAACCCTAGGTAGGGTTTACTTCCTATTGTCTCTTGCTTCGAGGAATGATTGTGTCGCATGTGTTGATGTCGTGTAGCTTAATTTGCAGGCTGATTCTGTCAATGTTGTGAGATTATCGTTGATGCTGCTTGCGCTCGAAGTAATTGGACAATTGTTGTTAGGGTTCCTCGCAGATGGAGAAGGAGGTCATTGCTGGTGCTGTGCGTGTGGACGTGACTCGTGTGAGTGTAACCTGGGGAAGAATCGAGAAGAAGACTCGGGTTTTGACATCAAGAGGTTAGGATCTAAGAGGTCTAAGGTATATGCGGTTAAAAGGGGAAGGAGACTTGGTATTTTCAGAACATGGGATGAGTGTAGTGAACAAGTACTAGGGTTTAGCGGTGCTTAGCATAAGTCATTTAGGACTGTAGAGGAAGCAGAATGTTATCTAAGAGGGATTTGATCTGTTTTGTAGGAAAGATAAGCTAAATAGGTTCAAGTTGTTTCTATGTAGTTCAAATTTTATCCGCCCAAGAGGCTTTGTAAGAATGTCAGCGGGTTGTAACGCTGTGCTAATGAATTTGAGACTTATTTCCCCCTCTAGCACACGTTCTCTTACAAAGTGATGGTGTATCTCAATATGTTTGCTGCGTGAGTGAAAGACAGGGTTCTTTGCTAACTTGATGGCACTCTGGTTGTCACAGAAAAGCTGAATTGGAGGAGTGAGAGAAGAGCTAATGGTGGTATTAGTGTGATGTACAGGGGTAGGTAGAGGTGGAAGAACCTGCAGCTCCTGAAGTAAGCGGGAAATCCAAACACCCTCTTGTACGCCATCGCTCAAGGCTCTATACTCCGACTCGGTGGAGGATCGTGACACCGTGAGCTGCTTTTTTGACTGCCAGCTGATGGAGCCACCGGCCGCGATGAAAAGGTAAGCGCCAACGCTCCTTCTTGTGTCTGAGCAGGTTCCCCAATCTGCATCGGTATACCCTGAAATTTGCAATGGTTCATCGTGTCTGTAAAGTAGACCATGATCCGTGGTCCCTTTTAAGTACCTCAGAATGTGTATGGCCGAATCGAGATGTGCTTGTTGAGGGGCTGACATATATGAGGCTATGCGATTCACTGCAAATGAAATATCAGGCCGAGTTATGGTGAGAAAAATCAGCTTGCCTACGAGTTGGGAATAGTACGTAGAGTCTACTGACTCTGTTCCTGTGTCTGTGACGAGGGACTGGCCTGCTGGGAGCGGGACTTTAGCGGCGTGAAGACCCGGGGGGAGAAATTGGTCGATGATAGATGCTGCATAATCTCGTTGATGAAGGAGTATACCTTCAGGTAAATATTCGAATAGCACCCCTAGGTACTTCTGAATGCGTCCCAGGTCCGTCATGGAGAAGGTAGCTATGAGAAATTTTTTGATCCATGATATGAGTTTCGAGCAGCTCCCGGTGATGAACAAATCATCGACGTAGAGCATCACAAGGAGGATTTGATTTTTTTGATGTAGATAATATAAATTCGGGTCAAAGGAGCTGCGGTGAAGACCCATATTGCAGAGAGAAGAATCAATGCGTTCGTACCACGCACGGGGCGACTGCTTCAAGCCGTACAGGGAGCGTAATAATTTGCAAACCTTGTGTTCTTGTCCCTTGATTTCAAATCCTGGAGGTTGTTGCATGTATACGTTTTCCTTGAGAATGCCATGTAGAAACGCCGTTCTCACATCCATGTGGTAAATCTCCCAGTTATTGGTTGCAGCTAAGGCCACAGTAGTACGAATGGTTACCCATTTGATCACCGGAGCGAACGTCTCCTCGAAATCGATGCCTGCTTTCTGTTCGAAGCCCCTTGCGACAAGGCGAGCTTTGTGAGTAGGGGACGAGCCGGGAAGACCAGGTTTGGTGCGATAGACCCATCTGCAGGTGATGGGGCGAATGCCAGGTGGTAAGTCTTCGAGCTCCCAGGTATGGTTTTCATAAATGTTGTCAATCTCTTTCTGCATCGCTTGCTTCCAGTGTGGTTCGCGAATTGCTTGCTTAAAAGTAGGCTCAGTGTGGTCAGAACCTGAAGGATTGGGTTCGGAAATAGAGTAGATTGATACAGGATGACAGTCAGGAGTCAAAGACGATAAAAAGACATAGTAGTCTCCAAGCTTTATGCTTGGAGCCCGGGTTCTAAGACTGCGTCGGGGAGGGATGGGTACTGGCACGGGGGTTAAAACTAATGGCAAGGGTTGTGCTGTCACAGGTTCACGGGAGCAGACTGGAGAAGTGGGAGCATTGGACAGCGGGGGAGAAAGGGAGTCTGAAACGGGAGGGAGTGATATAGGTGACGAAGGTTGAGGGAACTCAGGGAGGAATTGTTGGGGGTTTTGAATTTCCAATTCTTTTTGAGTGGAGAGAGGTTGGGTGCTATCTAGGGGATTGTAGTGGTATGTAGGTGGTAGGACTGGAAGCGTAAAGCTAGACTCGTTGAAGACTACGTCACGACTAATGATTATTTTTCTAGATACTGGGTTGTAGCAGCGATAGGCTTTAGATTGTTCATCATAGCCTAGAAACACTGTCGTGAGTTACCGAACCGAAGAGACCAAAATTAACTCAATTTACCCTTACAACCTAGCAAGATGGTCCACCTTCCGGGTAACGTTCCACGGAGATTCTATGAAGTGTGAAGACAAGACGAAATCCGGATTGATCACCGGGTTGACGCTACAACGACCAACACGTTCTAGTGTACCGGATCAGGGAACGCAAGAGTTTAGACCTGACTGGTTCCTTAACCCAAAACCCCAGGGTGACCGGTTGATTCTGATCCGGTTGCTCCCCCAACTAAACTATTACTTTGACCGGTTAGGGCATGTTAGTGAGTGATGATTTAATTTAACCTCCGTAAGTCCTTGGAGGGGTTCTCCCTGTAAGTTTTTAACAGAGCACGGAATGGGCACTCTCCTCCGGTTGATTAGGGTGACTGAGTTTCACCTATACTCGTATCCTTCTCTCTCTCTACCCGGGTTCCTCCTTTACAACTGTCGCTACCGTCGGGTGATTTGTTTAAACGGTAGGTCACACCGGCAGCTGTCCGGTTCTCTCCTTCTCTCTGGGCGACACAACTTGTGATCCGGTCTGCAGTGAGTAGCATCCCACTACCCTGCCCACGAGATTTCTACTAACGTATACTGGGGGTTAGCTGGCACCCGGGGTTACGTGCAACTCCCGTCGTGGACTTTCCTCACCCGAATATCCCATCCGGGGGGTGGTTATGAAGGGTGGCTTTACTCGCCAGTCCCAACTCCTCTGTCCAGTCCGGTTGGAATCACAACCCCCCTTGGCACTCGCTAAACACCTCCAGGACGCTCGGACTCCTCTCACTGGGACCTCTTACTGACGGCGTTACTCCTCCGGCTATCCCCTCCTCGGATATCTCAGACTCGTAACTACCAGACCAACAAGGGACTTCCTGTCTGCCCACAACCGGTTTTCAATCCTCACTTTACACAAAATACCAAGCAAATCACTCACACATGCACAAAGAAAGACGCAAGGTTTCGATGCAAATTGAACCTTTACTCACAGAGGTGGATCGCAAAAGACCCGAAGGACTCCGCAGAGTCTTCGGTAAATCTGAGGGTTCCGGATTTCCGGAAACCCTATCGTATCCGAATTCCCGGCCTCCGAGATTCCCGGGTGAGTGGCCAAAAGGGCATCTACTATTTCTAGCTACCTCTAACCTAACTAATTTATTAATTAATATCTTCTTCCGGCGGCGTGGGGCGGCTCGAGGGGTCTGGCGGCGGGGGTATTCCTCCTGGGAGTGCCTTTCCACTCGCGGGGAGGGGAACCTGCCTCTTTGATCGACCCGAGTGTCGATGTAAAACCTCGGGTTTCTTGTGTCCTCCGCTCTTCCACCGTCCCGGGAGTGCCTTCAACTTCGATGGAGGGGGCACGGGTTGGACTTCCACTTCTTCCCGAGGGACCACGGGCTCCTCTTGCTGCTTCCGAGGGGCCACGGGTTCATTCTGCTGGTCCTGTTCGCCCGGATCTCCCACCTCGTTGACTTGGGCCTCCGGGTGAGGTACTACCTCCTCAACCTGCTCGGGGAGTCCTGCCTCTTCTCCCGTGACACCGTCCACCGGATTCTCATCCGGTTGTTGAGAGGGGTTAACCTCTCCTTCTACCGCCTCTTCCACCTCGGAGGGACCAGGTAGCCCTACTTCACTCGGGATGTCACCTCCCCGAAGGGGAGTTACATCTCGGTCTTCCTCTCTCCTCCTCCGAACGCCACCATCAATCGGGATCCCCTCTCTTCCGAAACGGGCGGGGACACTTCCTCGACCTTCATGGGCACCGCCCCTCCGTGGGCACCTGCGGGGTGCGAGCACCTCCTCTTCCGGAAGGGCTTCCTTCATCTCCACGTGGGGGGGCCCCGAGAACCTTCCCGTGAGGGTTCGGAACTCCTTGAGGCACTGGTTGATACCGGTTGCGTGCCTCCTGAGCAACTCCAGGGATTGGGGAGACTCGCTAATCCCAATCCGGGCATCGTAGAAGGTGGCCTTTGTTTGGGCCTCGGCATCCGGTTGCGGCACCTTCGAGGATGGAGTGCAACACCGTCCTGTCAATATTCTCGCAACCTCCGGAGTGCGACCTCCCCTCTCTGTACAACCCTCTCCCGAGGGCTTCCACCTCCGGATGCGCCTCCGTGTCCGAGGGGTCCAGTTCACATTGGACTCCCACGGATGCCTTCTCCTTCGGCCGGGCCTTGACAAGACTCACTCCACCTTCTCCCTCCTTAGCCGGGCCGTCTCTCGCCGCATCTCCTCGGCTAACTCCGGATACCTCTCTACGTTGGGGGTCCGAAAACCCGCTCGAGTCGCGCCAGGGAGGTGAACAACTGTTCATTCTCCCGATCTACCTCCTCCATGGCTAACCGAATGGGGTGGAGGATACCCTCGCTGGGTATCCGGTAGTAAGGACGGGGGAGCACTGGGGTAGTGTTTCCCGTCCCGGGGGTCACAACTCTCCCCGTGGGACGACTCGGGGCCGCCACCGATCTTTGGGTGGCGGGGGCTGGTCGCTTCTCTGCTCTCCGTAACTCCGGCCGGGGAGGTGTGGTCCTCTCCGGAGTGTCTTCCTCCTCCGTGATAATCAGCCTTCTCTTCACCTTGGGCTGGCTCTCCGGGATCGGTTCTTCTACCGGAGTAGGGGCCGGATCATGTATCGGTGCGGGGTCCGGACTTGGGGCCCGCTCCTCCTCGATGGCCCTCGGTGAACTACCGGACTCGCGACCTCTTCCTCTTCTTGGCCTTGCGCTTGGGTTGGGTACCCTCCCTCCTCGGGGTCTCTCTCCGGGTGGAGGCACCTCCGCATTGGTCCCTGCGCTGCACCACCTCCTCGTCTCGAGGTTCCCCGCTCTCCGGGGAGGGGAGTCGGACGGGAGAACGTCTCCTCCCAAAGCCCGTCGTGTCCTTCCTCCTCACCCCTCGGGATGGTCTTGCCTGTCGAGGTGGGGCTTCCTCTTCTTCCTCTTCCTCGTCGTCTTCGTCCCGGTCATCCTCCTCCGCAGACTGGTCTCCACCCGCCTCAGCTATCTCCTCGGCCCTCCTCTGTTGGGCTCTTGTCCTCCGGATGAGAGGGACGACCTCTTCTTCTTCCTCCTCTTCCTCCTCTGCATTTGGCATGAGCAGGGAGGGCATCGCCTGGTGAGTCCGGGTAGGATTCACCCGACTACCTTCTCCTTCTTGAGTGGCCACCCGAGGTGCAATGCTGGGTCCGGCTTGGCTGGGTCCCACCGCTCTGGCCTGTCGAGTGGCTGGTTCCGGTGACCCCTCCAGGTCAGTGGCCCGGACTTCCTCCATCTCGTCCTCGGACTCGGAAGAGGTCGAGCCCTGCGGATCCCCGGATGGGAGGTCGTGCTTCTCGTGCCAGTAGAAGATCTCCCGGTCGGTGAGGATGCCGTACCGTTGATAGAGGTGGAAGATGTAGGGGGCCAGTGGACACCCTTTCTGATTCCCGATCTTCATCACCTCTCGCTGCACCACCTCGCTGATGATATGGTGCCACCCGACCTGCATCCGCCCATCGTAATTTGCCAGGATGGCCTTCATCAGCTTCACGGTGCAGGTGGTTGGCTTGTCCGGGCTGAGGATGGGGAGGAGAAACCGGAGGAGGCGCATCACCCGGGGGTCCTTGCAATCCTCCGGTTTGAATCCATCCTTCTCTGTTGGCCCCCTGCGGAACCGGTTCCTCAACCCGTCGTCTCCCTTCTTCTTGATGTAGCCGATTGGGGAATCCGGGAACTTGTAGGTTGCCCTCCAATGGCGAGGCCCCCAGTTATCCGTCTTCCCCCTCAGGGGGTGCGTCACGTACATCTCGGGGAAGCGGTGGGTGACGGTCTCCTCGATGATGGCCTGATCCGCCAAATCCCACGGGCATCGTCTGACCGGCGCACACCCCATCCGGAGGAGGTCCTCCTCGCCTCCGCCTCGTGCAATGAAGTTCGGGCACCTGCGGCTTCACGGATTTGAGGGGAATCGGCATCCCGGGTCGCCATGGGACGACTTCCCTCCTCTTCGGCATTGCTCCGGTTCTCCACTCCTGCAGCTGCCCCGAAATACTCTCTCCCTGCCTTCCCGGGATCGACTCGGTAGAAACCCTACTTCCCGAAACCCTAACCTCACGTAACTTCGCTTTTCCAACTCCGCGCGGATTGCCGAGCGCTCAAGATTGCTCGATCTCTCAAAACGCTGGACCGGAATGGCCGAGAATGGAGGCGGCGCTCCTAATAACAACAAACCGGAGTTCTCCTTCCGAGACATCATCACCCCGCACTCGAGACGTACACCGGGAATTACCCCGGTCATCATTGAGCCGCCGGTGGTTACGCTTGGCGCCCGCGAAGTTTCCGGCCCTTTTCTCCGGTCGACCGCGGCCCTGGCCATCAATCCGGTAGGAGAACCGCCCATCCAGGCATCTCAGGGTATCAGCCGGATATCAATACGGGTATCCGGTGGGCTCTAAAATCCCCTAAGGTTAGCCGGAGGAATCCTAACACAAAATTACTACCTACAAACCGGTTTAAGCAGACCGATTTTTATTTCCACTTGCTAAAATTACCCTTTTACTCCTAATTAATTGCTAAAAACAAAAATATTGGAGAACAGGGTTCAACAAACAGAGTAGGGATAGCTTTAGGATCTAACTTGTTTCGTTTTTCTTGTGGAATGTGGCAGAAAGCGATACAACCGAGGACACGAAGGTGAGAAAGGTCAGGTTTCTTACCAGTAAAGGCCTGTTCGGGAGTTTGAAGGTTAAGCGCCCTGCATGGTAGGCGGTTTTGGACGTAATTGACGGCCTTGGCCACCTCGTCCCACAGGAAGCGAGGGATCCTGGTACCTGTCACTACGCTTCGAATTCTTCCAAGAAGTAACGGTTTCTCCTCTCTGCAATGCCATTTTGTTGAGGGGAATAGCCTGCTGTAAGTTGGTGATGAATTCCCTGGGAGGCGCAGAAGGTAGTGAACTCGGTGGAGACATACTCGCCACCCCTGTCAGTACGGATTTCTTGGATTTTTTGGTTGGGTGTTTCTACTAGATTCTTGAATTTGAGAAAATAGGAGAAGGTTTGGGATTTTGCTGTCAAGAAATAAACCCAAGACTTTCTAGAATAATCATCTATAAAAGTAAGTATGTACTTATTGTTGTTTCGTGTGGGAGTGGGAAGTGGTCCGCAGAGATCGCTATGTATGAGCTGTAGGGGTTTATCGGTGAAGGTGGTCCTCAGCTTCGGAAAAGGTGTGCGGTGGCACTTCCCGAGAGTGCAGCTATCACAATGGCGTTTCAGGTACGGTATTTTTGGAATACCATTTACAAGGTTTCTGTTGCTGAGGTGATAGAGACTCTGGCGATTGATGTGAGCTAGCCGACGATGCCATAATTCTGTAGTCTCTACTGAGACTGTTTGTGCGTGGGTTGCAGATAAAACTGCAGAGGGCTTCGGAGGCTGTGCCGTTGCTGTAAGCTTATAGAGCTTTGTACGAGCGTCACGATTGGCCTGGAGCAGTACATTTTCTAGAGTGTTGTCAAAGATGAGACATTGCTTTGATGTGAAGATAATCACGTGACCTAAATCGGCCAAGGTCCCCACTGACAGAAGGTTTGTTTTCACACCAGGAACGTAAAGAATGTCTTTGACTGCCTTTATTTTTGAGTCAGAAAATCGTACAGTACCCTTGTTCTGAACTGGAAGAACTTGTCCTGCTGCAGTGCGGATGCTAGAAATTTGGGAGTCTGTGAAGTCTGATAGAATTCTATCATTCCCAGTGACGTGGGAGCTAGCACCGGAGTCTAAAAACCAAGGATCTTCGTCATTCGAGAAAGCTGCCATGCAAGCGTTGAGCTGAGCCTGATTGTCATTCTCCTCGTCCAGTTCATCTTCCTCTTCATCAGGTTCGTCCTCGATAGCAGAATAGGTGGTTGCTGGTGTTTTGAGTTTTGAGAGTTAGATCTGAAGATCGCGGATCTGCCGCTTGACTTTCGTTACTTCACAGTCAGCTTCTGAGTGTCCCGCCTGTCCACATTCCTTGCAGGTGCGGTAGGAGCCACCTGTACGTCCGCGTCCTCGGCCCCCTCTGCTTGGGCGTCCAGCTCTTTGGTCACGGTGTTGTGGAGGTCGATAGAAGCTGCTGCGTTGCATAGATAAGACCTCCTCTGAATCCTGACTCTTGTCTAGGATTTGTGAGCTTTCCTCATGTAACATCAGTCCTTGCAACTCAGAGAAGGTAGGACTCCTCTCTCTACTTTTCTGTATTGCTTTGAATGTGGACCAGCTTCTTGGTAAACTTGCCAACATCTGATCAACAAGATCCTCGTCTTGGACAACTACTCCTAGACTGGCTAGTTGACTGATAATGGAATTAGTGTCTTCCAGATGTGAGTCTACCGTTTTTCCTTCTAGCATTCTAAGAGAATACAGTCTCTCTTTAAGTGCTAGTCTCCTAGAAGGTGACCGAACATCATACATCCTTTTAAGAGTATTCCAGATCTCTAGAGGATCTGAAAGGTGCATGATATGAAAAATGACATGGTCTTTTACCGTTGAAATCGAGAATGCGGCAGCACGAATCTTGTGCTCGCCGGATTTGTGTACTGGCCGAGACGTTGGGCCGCTGCGAAGGCCGAGTCGTGACGATGGTATTGGGCTGTGCGATCCTGCTGCGACATTCTGCTGCTGCGGCGCTGAAGTGGCTACGGTGGCTGCGGATTGTGACGAAGTGGCGCTAGAACTGGCCGATCCGGAGGTAGGCTCAGTTGTAAAAAACCGCCAAAGATTTTCCTGCATCAGTAGCATCCTAACCTTGTAGCTCCATAACATATAGTTCTTTTGCCCATCAAGTTTAGTAGACTCAGACATATCTCTAAGCAAGGAATCCATTCTAACTGACTCAATTGGATCTGATCTGTGTACCACAGAGTAGCTCTGATACCATGTTGGTATTAAGAGTCAAGCTCAAAGAGAGCGAGAGTGAATTGAGCAGCGAATTAAATACACTCTGTGGTACACAGTTGTGAGTACCATGGTTATGGGATTACCCTAAACCTAATCTAAATATAAACATGATGACAGCAACGTGCCACTCTAGCCTTGTTGCTGTACCCTCGGTCTGCGGCGAAAGAAACTAACAAATTCTTACTAAGGTAGGAGTCGTGAAAACCGTCCAGCCCCAAAAACCGCATAGTAGGTTTATGGGTAGGGTCTGTAGAACCGTCCGTTCATGGTAAACTGATAGGTTTTAGGAACCATCCACTGTTTTTAGCTCAAACCATGCATACTGAACGGTTTTAGACAACTCCTATGTCAATTCCTCAAACCTAGTTTGATTCATTTTGTGACATTCAATCTACAGTTTTCGGAATACAACCTTGCAAAAAAGCCAGCACTCTATGTTCGGGTAGTGGGACTCCTTAGACTCGAGATTCAAAAATTCATAGGAAATTATAGGATTACTCAAAAAATGTTTTTTTTTTTGGGGTGGATTTGCACTAGCTTTGCAGACCATCGAAAAATAATTAAAATTTTACACCACTATTCCAAGTATGCAAAGCTGAAATTCAGACGGTTTTCACCACTCCTACCTTAATGGAGAGGCAGGCTGCCCAGTCCCGCCTGAAGAATCTAGTGCCGGTGACGGCGTGCCACCGCCGGAAGGTATCGGAACCGTTAATCCCAGTGGAGATTGATATTCCACCAGAGGATGGTGATAATCAGGGTCCGAGAAGGTTTTGTGTCATGCGGTTTAGGTCGCCTACTTTGCATTATCATCCCGCATTTTGACTCGAAACATACCCAAGAATCACATGGAAATCGCCCAAGTGGATATCACTTGATACCTATTATCATCCCGCATTTTGACTTGATACCTATTATCGCCCCATTATCATTGACTTGATACCTATTATCGCCCCATTATCATCCCGCATTTTGACTTGGTACCTACTATCGCCCCATTACCATCTTGCATTCATGATGCCGAAGTCCAAAAATGTTGTAATCCAATTTTGGGCTGCCCGTTTCAGACACCGTGAGCGTTTGAGGGTTAACAACTCTTGTGTATTGATTGTGGTGTACAGGTCTAGTACTGTTTACGGTCTCGTAGCTGCTCATGCTCCACATGCTATTTATGGTTTCCTCGCTTTTCTAGCTCTTCCACCTCTCTAAGATATTTGATGCTTAGGGCGCAGTCACATGTGAGACCCGACCCCGTAAAATGGATCGGGTCTCAGAAAAGTAAGCCACTCACATGCTCCCCAACCCAACATTATAATCACGGGCTCCGGTATTATAATTCGGGCTTGCCAAGGGAAGGTGGCAAGCCCTTGAAATTAATATAGAACCCGTATTATAAAGTTAGTGTGTTCTTTTGTCACATTCCCTGACAAAATGACAAAATTGCTATTTGACATACTCCCTTTTGACATATTCCCTGACAACTTGTTATTTCAATTAATCATGAATGAACATGGGAAGTGACCCGTAATGTTCACCCTGAAAAGTGACCCTTCAAAAAATATGGGTAGCTACAGTGAAATTATGGGGTCGGGTCTCACATGTGAGTGCGCCCTTATTGCTACACTACACCACATCAGTAATTTATAGCTTTTTCTATCTCTTCAATTATTCACCGCTTATCTCTCGATACCACCCATATCAGTAAGTTTTATTTTATTTTTTTACACAAATATATGGTTAACTTTAGTGCGGGAGAAAAAGATCATGATACAAGCTCATGGCTCCGCCAATTCATGTACCAGCGGCGGCCTCCAGTCTGCAACCAACTTCCCCACGATTCTCCTGCAGATAGATAGATAAAAACTCCGGTCCTATTTACAGGGCCGGCGTGAATAAAGTGTCTGTTCGTCATGCCAATGAACCGGTGCCCATCGGACAGGGGCCATTGATGCACAACTACTCACCCCTTTCGGGAATAGACACTATAGTAACCAGAAAAAATAAAATGATAAAAATAAAATAGAAAAGGAGGGGAACTCCGGTAAGGGTTATATGGGGGTATATTAGGTGGTTTGGGTGTGTTTATGGACGCCAAGCCATAATTCCAGATTGATTGGGAAGGAAGATTACATTGTTACTAAACGGTCCGGGTTCGATTCTCGATGGATCCGTTTGAGCGTTTATTGTGAACAACATGGTTTGGTGCTGCTGGTGAATTATTCATAGGCAGGAGAGTTGTGCCAATCAATCGGCCCCGTCCCAACTACCTGAGACAAGTGTGACTTTACTGTGGGAAGTAGTTTGCGCCATTACCCCAACTCCTCTCCTTTTGTTGGGTTAGGTTATTGTTGGGATTGTTTGGTTGTTTTCTATCTTTCTTTTGTGTAGGATAATTGACCCGGCGTGTTGGATGGCTATGGTATTTATCTCTTGGAATGTTCGTTTTATGCAAGTTTTCGGTATTTCGAATTTATCTTCGAGTATTTTCATTGATGGCTTGTGTGTAGTGCCTCTGGCACCTGCTGTGATGACGATCAGTGGGTCAACTTTCCATCCTAGGTTGCGGATATTGTCAATGAGTGGTTGGTATTTGTCTATTTTGTTACTAATTGTTTCTTGTGGGAATCATCGTTGTTGATATGTGAATTCAATGAATTGAATTGTGAGGTTGTCTGATGGTTGTGATGGAGGGTCGTTTTTGTGTGGGAGTCCTTTTACGCATAGGATGTCTGGTCTAAGTCTGGCGTTGCAGTGACATCTTTGTTCTGTGCAATTGCATTGTAATAGCCATGTGGGAACTGTGTTTTCTTGAGGGTTATTATTAAATGTGCATGCGTTCATGAGAATGTAGCATCTGGATTTCTGTGATGATAGTATTAGTTTTCTTAATTCCCATACGGCTTTGTTATGACGTTTGCATCTGATGGCGTGTATGTGGTGGTGTCCGCATTTGAGCAATGCATGTAGCCATGTATCGACATCTGAGGAGTTGCATGTAGAACATGTGATTAAGGGGAATCTTTCTCTGCCAAAAAATAGTTGTTTCCTTGCGTTTCCCATGTATTGGCCTGTACGGAGTTTTAAAATAGTTGTTTTTTGGGAGTCTGAAGTCATAGGATTCGACCAGTATGTGTTAGATAATTCATTATCAATGTCCGGGTTTGTGGTCCATTTGTTAGTGTTAGGGAATCGGGAAGCAAGTATTTCAAGGTTGTTGTCGTAGTCGTATTTGTGTAGGTATGTTTGGAGACATCGAACTGGGCCTTTGTCCGGGCGAGTTAGGGGTCTAGGCCATGCATATTTTTGGTAGTAGAATGGTGTTGTGTGTGCGAATTCGTGGGGTTGTGTGGCTATTGAGTATTTTTTCGTGGCGCCTGCTTTTGCAAGTTTATCTGCCTGTTCATTGCCAGTGATGTTGATATGTGCTTTGACTTTGTGAAATATAGTTGGTTGTGTGCGGTTTTTGAGTAATTCAACCATTTCTGCCATGATACTTTTGTCGGCATGGTTGTGGTGTGCGAAGGGTTGTTGAATATGAGTATTCAAATTGTATAGACAGTTGATGCAATCTGTAAAAATGTATGCTGGTTCGTTGGGATATTTGTTGTTTATTAAATGGAGTGTTGTGTATATAGCCATTAATTCTGCGCAAAATCAGGTTTGAAGGCCAGGGAGTCTTACACATAGTTGCATGTCCGGTTTCGTGGAGTTGTAAATACCGTATCCGGCTTTTTCTTTTTTCCAGTGGCCATCTGGGGCTTCTTTTGGCGGAATGAAGGAGCCGTCCGTATAATAACTAAATTGTGGTTGGAATTTTAATATCGGGTTAATTACGAATGATGGCATGGAAGGGACGTGTGTGGTTGAGGGGTTAGTTGTCGTTAATGAGGGATATAGTTTTTTATTCCATTGTTTGTTTTTGTTGACAGTGGTGTTGAGTGGAGTTGGTGGAGCCTGTTGTATGTAGTATTGTGGTATTTGCATGGACATTATGGCATTTTTTATGTTATTTATTTGCTCGGGTGTACCAATATGGTTATTTTGATGGTGTATGCACATGATGGAAATTGCAAGCGGCTCCGTAGTTGGTTTGTATTTTTGTGGAGGTGCTGGTATGTCGTATGTAATGGTATCGGCTGTGAACTGTGTGAAGTAGGTTATCACGTGTGTATCAGGAAAGGGACCATCGTATGGGGTTGAGTTTTGGTACCAATTTGTATCTGGGATTACTAGAATGGTAATTGCATTTGGATCATGTTTGGCTGCCAGTCTTGCCCAGTGGATAGCTTGTTGGGTTGCTTCGGTATTGTGTGGGTGTGCGTAGTGATGAGATATTGTCCGTTGTTGTCATATAGGTGGGCTGATTCTTTGTTTATTTGTATGGTGGGTTTGTTAGAGATAATGTCTTTTTCTGGGTTACTTTCTTCAAAGTGTATTTGTGTAAGTGGGGTAATTGATGGTGGTGGTATGAATCTAGTGTCTTTGTGTTGTGCTTGCGTGAAGTGGGTGCTGATCAGGTTGGTGTAGTGAGCATGTTGTAATTTGGTGTAGTAATCTTTAAGAAGTTGGAGATTATGTTCGATAACTATTGGGTGATTGAAGGAGAATAGGTCTTTTTGTTGGAGTCTTTTATGATATGTGGTGCTGTTGTGATGCCATTCGCAGAGGTATGTGTTGTAGGTTTTTGGTACTTTGTATTTATTTTTTGTGGTAACATTTTTATGGTTTATTATTTTGATTATGGGAAAGTTGATTGGGTTGTTTTTTATTTTTGGTGGGCATATTAGGTGATTTGTTTGTTGATCGTTAGGATGGGTTGGGTTGGGGTGATATCTTGGAAGTAGTTCTGAGTTGTCTGAGATATATAATGGTTTAAGTGTACGAGGCGGTGGGTGATGGGTGCATGTATTTGGACAGTTTAGGGAGCATTTGGGTTGGCAAAATAATTTTTCAGCTATCTCTAGCGCACTTTTCACAAGTCTTGATGGAGTTTTATGGTAGATTGCGAAGTCGGTTGGTAACATGAGAGTTGTACCATTTGGGAGGGAAATGTGTTTTATTTCGTGGATATTGTGTATTAAGAGTTTGTGTATTAATTTGATTGATAGTACAGGGTTGAGATGTGGGAGTTCTATTGTGGCTTATTCTAACCATTCACGTTCAAGTTTGGTTTTGTGTGATTGAAAGTTTTCGTTAGTGCATTTGAGGTGTATACCCCCTTCTTGTTTCAAAAGGAATAGTATTCTTGTGATGGGAGAGCTTATACAATCGGAGGATTTTATTCTAGGGATGTTTTCTGCGCCACCGTGTTTGGATAGTATGTGTTGGATGAGACCTCTGTATATGATGCCTAATCTGCCCTGATAATTAAGAGCATTTCTGAGTTGTTCTCCTATGCAGCGTAAGTATGCATTTTTTAGTGAGAATGCTTCTAGCCCAAATAGTTTGTGAGGGAGTTGGGTTATCACGTTTGCTGTACATTTAGGCAGGCCACATATTGTTTTTTGGATTCCAATAATTTTTTTGTCGAGTTTGTTGATGGTTGGAAGTAAGAATGGCACTGCATAAAAACTGTAGGCGATGCCAGCTCGTATAACAGTGTCGACCATATTGATTTTTTGTTTAATAGTTGCAGGGCATTTCGTTAATTGTTTACATTGGTCAATTAGTTTATTTGTAGCGATGTGTGTTTGGATCTTCCATTTTAATGAGGGTACCATATGTATACCAAGGTAGACGTATGGTTCATTTTGGTGAAGGATGGGGATTGGCTGGTTTCTGTAGGTGATGTTGTGTTGTTGTAATAATTCTTTAAATTTATCTGGTTTTATTTTTGATTTGTTGGGGCAGCCTGTAATGGCACATTTTTGCGCACTGAGGTCCATGCCTGCCCATTCGCAGAATTTATCTATTTTGTATATTTGGGTTGTAATGGATTGGAGGGTGTTGGCAAGTCCTGCTAAGTCATCAGCGTAAGCAGCAGCAGTAATATTTAATTTCGACGTACCAAATGCGTAGCCGTTGTTTCCTCTTTGTAGCCATCTAAGTAGTGGTTCTAGAAATATAAGAAATAAGTAGGGACTTAATGTATCACCTTGAATGGTACCTCTTTGTATTGGGATTGGTTTAGTTTTGCCAAAATGTTCACCTGTGAATATTGTGGAAGAGTTTGAGTAGATATTTCCGACCAGTACTACTGCGTCTATAGGGTATCCCAGATCTTTCATTATTGCGAGGAGTCGGGCGTGGTCTAAAGAGCCAAATGCATTTTTAAAGTCTATATATAATATGTAGATGTCTTGGTTTGTGATTCTTGCGTCCTCTAAGGTCATAGGTAATAAGTTGTATTTGTCTGTTTGTGCTTCTTTACTCTTTCGAAAGCCTTCTTGGCTATCATGCAGTATTTGGTGTCTTTCGCCATATGTTGAGAGTATAAGTGTGAGAGTACTGGTGAATAGTTTGTAGATTGTATTGGCTAACGCTATGGGTCTGTAGTTTGGTAGTACTGAGGGATCGCCTTTTTTGTATAATAAGATGGTGAGGCTAAGTTTCCAGGATTCTGGTATTTGGCATTGTTTGTAGCAGTGATGAAAAAACATGGATAATAGCTTATGGAAGTTATCAGGCATATTTTTTAGAATGGAGTTTGAAATTCTGTCGGGACCTGGTGCTTTGTTGTTAGATAGTTGTTTTAAACATAACCCATATATTTCTTCGTTGAAGTATTCATGTAGAGGGGTTTGTGGATTGCCCCTTTTGTCTATTACGAATCCATCTAAATCGTGCCATGGGTATTGTCTAACGCTACATGTGCATAATGTTGGGTGTTGGGGTTGATGGTAGCACGTTGGGACTGTGGGTCTGTTGCTTTGTGATTGTTGTGTATGTATTTCAAGTGCGATGTCGTCTGGGTTAGTTAAAAGATTGTTATGTCTGTCTTTGATACAGTCAAGTGGTGGGGTGTCTTGGTGTTTGAAGACTTTTTTGTTTATTTTTTTGGACTTTTGTCATATAGTTGTCTGTATTTTGTGATAGCTTTTTTAATGCATGTTTGGGTGTATTTTGTAGTATTTTTTCGTGCTTGTTTGTTTGATGTCTTTGCTATTTCGGCTAGGGTTTTAATCCATTCTTGTATATTGGAGGATTGTGGGGGGGGTGGTGGTATATTTGCGTGGGTATGATTGTTTAGTTCTTCTAATATGGGGTGGTTCTGCCAGTTGGGGTTGTTGTTTGTGATGTATATAGCTTTGCGTATTAAATGGTAGGTAGCTAGGCATTTTTTCCATTGTTTTTGGTTTTTTCTTGGTAAAATTCCCCCCTGATCTGTTGTGCGAGGAGTTAAAGAAGGCAGGGGTGGTGCGCTACAAGTGTCTTCGATGATCTTGGATATATGTTTAATTAGGTGGTCTAGTTTTTCACATGTTGTTTGCCATTGTGTATCTGTTAAGTGGGTATTTGAGAGAAGAGAAGTAATGTCGTTGATTTCTTTTGAGTTTTCTTCGTAAAATATAGTCTTGAATTTATCTAGGTTTTCTTGTGGTATGGGATTCAGAATCCTTATTGGTTTATTTGTAGGTTTTTGTGGGGGCCTTGCAAGCAGCGTGTTTGGGGGTATTTGGAGAGTAACTGGAGAGTGGTCTGAATTAAGGTTATGTTCCGTAATAGTTGATGATATGTATAGACTATTGTGGGGGGTTTTTATATAAAAGCCGTCAATTAGGCTCGTTTCGTTGTAATTTTGGCCTCCTTGTCTGGTATATGTAGTGTTTGTTGGTACGTACGTTAGTTGTAGGGTATTTATGAATGTTCGCCAGTCTATATCCTCGATTTGTGGTGGGGATGTGTTTGAGTCGTGTTGGCGACCTATAAGAGCTATGTCTCTATTGAAGTCTCCGCAAAGTATTTGGGTGTGGTTAGGGTTTAGGGTTGTCAAATCGGTCGACATTCGGGGTAAACCTAGTCCGCGGACGTAGTCCGGACCATGTCGACCGGGACCATAGTCCGAACCATGGTCCGGGGTAAATGGGAGTTACCCGGTCCCTGGTAACTTCTGGGGCCGTTGGATCATCCACCTGGCTACATCTCAGCCGTTAAAATTTGATCCCGGTCGGCCGACCGACCTCCGGCCGCTCCGTCGATCGCGCGCGGCGGCCGACCGTAGTAGATCATGGCCGTCGGATCAATTCCCAGCGCTTGCGGGCGTTGGATCGGGCCGCCGTCCGCATGCCCGACGGCCGCCGGATCGGCGCGCGCCGGCGGATCGGGGTCGGGGTGGTCGCCCGTCGCCATGGCGGTCGGGTCGGGCCGGCCGCCGCCGCGGCGGGGTCGGTCGTGGCCGCCGCCGTGGCGGTCGGGGTCGGGCCGGCCGTCGCCATGGCGGTCCGGGAGTCGGGCTGGCCGTCGCCGTGGCGGTCGGGGGTCGGGCTAGCCGTCGCCGTGGCGGTCCGGGGGTCGGACCGGCGGTCGGCAAGGCCGTCGGATTGGTCGGTGGTCGATCTGACTGCCTGCAGTGGCTCTTTAAACTTCAAATGCCCATAACTTCGTCAAAAATTATCCAAATCGCTTATTTAAGATGTTTTTTGACATCTGAAAAACATGTAGATGCCAAAAAACATCTTAAATGCACAATTTGGATTAGTTTTGACAAAGTTATAGGCCTTCAAAGGCCGTCAAACCTTCAAAGGTTTACAACTTCGTCAAAACGTATCCAAATTGGATGTTTAAGATGTTTTTTGGCATGTACATGTTCTGTAGATGTCAAAAAACATCTTAAATGTTCGATTCGGATAAGTTTTGACTAAGTTAGGGGCATTTCAAGTTTCTGCAGGCAGTCACATCGGCCGCCGACCGATTTGCCGACCGATCCAACGACCGCCGACCGATCCTACGGCCCACACCCGGTCGGCCTCTAGCACTCCCCTCTCTCCCTCTCCCCTCTCTCACTCACAAGCCCTTCCTCTCCTCTTCTTCCTCTCCTTCAACGCATTTATGAACTTTCTATTTTGGGGATCAGACATTAAATTCTTTGCCTAATTCAAGGCATGGACCCACGTGCCATATTCTTTGGGGAATGTTAAGAAGATTTCATTGTAATCTATGAGAATGTTTTATTTGAATAATCATATGGCCTTGGAGATATATGAAAGGTTGAAATTTGACATGTGACCTTAAGATCCTACGGTTGAGTCTTTTATATAATGCTTGAATTGAGGCTTTTTTGGGCCTCAAGTAGAAGAATATTATTGTGGAGAATATAGGCAATTTTGCATCAAGGATCTTTAGGAATTAAAGTCTCTCTATTTGAACTAAGACATAAACTAGACTCAAGCCACTTTTGCTAATTTCTCAATAATTCACATACTCTAATAACCCCTAAAGATCCAAGAAAGCCGAAATGGCTTTTTGGGATTTCCGCAGGGAAAAAATTCAGCCAACTTTGACCATTATAATCTCAAAATTGGAGAAATATCAATGGTTCAAATTCGACATTCAAGTAAAGGGTCAAGTTAACTTCAAGATCCTACGGTTGGATCTTCTTATTAATCCTTAGATTGAGTTTCTTTGGGCCTGAACTAGAAGAAGGTTCTTCTTGATAATTTAGACAATTTTGTATCAAGGATCTTTAGGGGATAATGAAGATCAATAAGATGTTACTTACTATTTAACGCATATTATAGTTTTACAACTGTAAAAAGAAAATATAAAGATCTTTACATTTTGTGTATTTAAAATTACCTTTTCTTTCTTTTTGTCCAAAGAAGGAATTTTAGGAACATGCCTCATATTCAAATTCAACCCAGGGGGCATTTAGTATTTGAGTGTAAGTTTTTAAAGTCCTTTGACAAAAATGCTTAATATTATAGGGGTCGAACAAGATGAATAGAAAGTATCTAATTGAGGCTAAGAAGAGGCTTCTACAAAGAATATTCTTATTCAATACAAATTTGATCGCCATATCAATCAATTGAAGTTAATATTATCCAATTGCGTATTAAAATAACATATGAGTCTACAACTATAGGAACAAGTATACTAATATTACAATGCTATATATTATAAAACTAGTAGTTTTTTGAAATTTTATTTGGCTTCGGTTAAAATTATCATTATTTATTATCATGGAATAATAGACAATAGAAACAAATTCTTATTTGCTTTGTATAAGTCATTTAAAAAGTATTCTAATTATAATGTGAAGAGAAATCATACTAGAGAAGATAAAAAATTATTATGTACGCAATATAAATAGAAAACCTTACACTTAGATAAAACTCAAGTTTAATCATAATCCAAGAATGCTAACAAAAATATATTATAAAAAAATTATAGGGTACATGATGTCTGTTAATAAAGTAATGTAGGATTAGAATTTTATATGAAAGAATATTACAAGGTGCAATATATTGAACGTTTAAAATATAATCCGTAAGTTGTCTTTTGTCAAATATTTCCAATATACATGTAAATTATGTCAAAATGGAGTTTCTTGTAATAACAAGAATTGATAAAATAAAAACTCAAAAATAGATCATTTTATACATAAACAAAAAATAACATAGGCCATAAATGTGGAAAAGAATCATTCTTGTGTGGAACTTATGAACATTGACCAAAAACGATAAATGCATAGTCTAAGTTTACACATTGCCACTATGTAACTTGTTATACATATAGGAAAGTCTTATAGAAATGTAATCTTTGAATCCTATTAGGCACTCAAAAAACAAATATTAGCATATACTAGTTTATACACATGTCTATTGAATTTGGGTTATACGAATTTACATTGGAAGTTTTATTTTATATATCTATTTATTTCACACAATTGTATGAATGCTATTAGCCTTCCAATTTAGTGCATGCTTAAATTTATTCCATACGTTTCATAGAATTTACTTCAAGTTGCTACTGAAAGGTGAAGTAACATAATTTTGGAATACTACAATTTTTCTTCACCAATACATGTTCACTCCAACCCTTAAAAAAAGAATGACCCATTACGAGGCAGACAAAAGATGGTTAGATTTGTAAAAAAATAAAGACCACATTCTTTTTCATTATCATATGTCAATATGAAGAAATTGCAAATTCTATGAAAACATGTGGACATTTTACTCGTTGAGCATGTCGAATGGTTCATGAATAGTGAAAACTAAAATTCATATGAACAAAGTGGACCTATACATAAAAAGTTCTATTTTTCATATCCAAGCCCATAAGATTATTCAAATAAAACATTCTCATAGATTACAATAAAATCTTCTTGACATTCCCCAAAGAATATGGCACGTGGGACCATGCCTTGAATTAGGCTGAGAATATGATGTCAGGTCCTCGAAATAGAAAGTTCTTAAATACATTGAAGAGGAGGAATACATTGAAGAAGAGGAGAGGAAGGGCTCGTGAGTGAGAGAGGGGAGAGGGAGAGAGGGGAGTGCTAGAGGCCGACCGGGTGTGGGCCGTAGGATCGGTCGGCGGTCGTTGGATCGGTCGGCAAATCGGTCGGCGACCGATGTGACTGCCTGCAGAAACTTGAAATGCCCCTAACTTAGTCAAAACTTATCCGAATCGAACATTTAAGATGTTTTTTGACATTTACAGAACATGTACATGCCAAAAAACATCTTAAACGTCCAATTTGGATACGTTTTGACGAAGTTATAGACCTTTGAAGGTTTGACGGCCTTTGAAGGCCTATAACTTTGTCAAAACTAATCCAAATTGTGCATTTAAGATGTTTTTTGGCATCTACATGTTTTGCAGATGTCAAAAAACATCTTAAATAAGCGATTCGGATAATGTTTGACGAAGTTATGGGCATTTGAAGTTTGAAGAGCCAATGCAGGCAATCAGATCGGCCTCCGACCGATGTGCCGACCGATTCGACGGCCACACCCGGTCGGCCCACCCAACCTTCTTCTTTCAATACCCCTTCTCTTCCTAACTTCCCTTCCTCCCTCCCCCTCCCAAATGCTTGACTTTCGTGACAAATGAAAGGATCGTTGAGACTTACTGTTTTAGGACGTACAATCTAACATATATAGGCCTAATTGGGAAATTTCTGATACTTGTATTAATAGTCAAAAGAATGTCCGAAAGATTCTCTTGCAAGAAGGACCATATCCCTAAAGGAGAAGCTCTAGAGTGCCCTCCAAGACGGCCATATCTCAAATCTGCAAACAAATTTTGTTTTGAATTTGATTTTGGGAAATCCAACCGTAGGATCTTGTTCATAACGGTTGAATTAGTCTACCCATCAATTTTTATTAGATTTCACTGTACGGATCTTGAGATATATTGAGTCAAAGTTTCAGTTTTTGTAAAAAACATCATATCTTTTTCAAGCAAATTGACCCGATTCGGGTCAAACTCTCCTTTAGGGGTTAAGGGGTATACTTATGGGTATACATATAAACTTTTGAACTTAATAGTTTCATTTTTGAGTTTTTAATTTTAGTTTTTGGAGAGGTGCGAAATTAAGTTGTTAGAGTGAAACAAAGGAATGAAATTTGGGGGAAGGGGGCGGTAGATGTAAATTACAAAGGAAAGAAAAAACATTAATATTTAATAGGAAGATACTTGCAAATTCAAAAAATTAAATAAATTGGGAATTTAAGAAGATAATTAAGGCAAGAAGACAAACTTTTGAAATTAAAGTTTTAAGTAAAATAGCATACAAATTTACATTATATAGGAGGGTTACATGTTAATTAAAATTGAAAGGCAATAAATCAAAATTAGAAGTTGAGGTTGCCGGACAAGATTTAAAATACTAGCGTTGGTAGATAGAAATTAAAACACAAGGTAGGGATAGAGTAGGAATTAAACAAATCTAATTTGCTATCTTGGTTTGGATTTTCTCCTCTTCTTCCTCATCTATGTCAAGAAGGACTGACACAATTCTATCTAATTTTTGTAGGTTGTGACTAATGTGACTAATGCCCTTTTGTACCTTATTCACACAAGTCGTAATTACTAAATCACCTCCATCTCTCATACGTAGACCACATAGTATTTTGGGTTTTTTATAGATTATAGACTACGTAAACCACGTTCCAGTAAATGTTTGTGCCTATTGGACAATTTGACAATTTATTACAATTATTAGATTGCATTAACTTCCAACTTTCTCAAAAGTAAAATAGAATGTATATTATCCACATATGTATGTTAAAGTATCCATTTAGTACAATTTAAAATTATTCACGGTTTAAATTAAGATTTTAAATGCTTCCATTTAATTATTGAATTTTTTTACTTTAAGTTGATATGTGAAATTTAGTTTACAATCAAGCTTTAGAAATATCAATTTAAATAAAATAAGACCAAGATTAAGAAATCTTGGGGGGTGATATGTTCATTAAAATTGAAAAATAATAAATTAAAATTGAGAGTAAGAGATTGTGAACAAGATTTAAAATACGAGGGATAGTAGATAGATATTTGAATATACAAGTTGGTGGTATTGTAGGATTCATATAATACTAATTTTCTATCCATTTAGTACCATTTAAAGCTTATTAATGCTTTTGATAATGTTTTCAGTTAACATATGAGAGTTGGGAGCATTTAACCCCTAAAAGCCCGAGGGGTTTGGATAAAAACTTAGATGTGTTATGAAATGTGAGTTCCCTAACCCTTATGAAGTTTTTCTCTAAGAACAATATGAAGACTTTAATGTTTAAATTAGATCGATACGGTTGAATTTCTTAAAATAGTAAATATTCATTTTGTAATGAATTAAAAAAGGTAAAACTTTAAAAATCAATAGAAATGACACTTTCTATTATTAGTACTTGAAATTTGATATGATTGGCTAATATTATATGTTATATGATAAAATAGAAAAAGGCTACTAATAACTCAAGAAGAATACTAATAGTTTCCCCTAATAGTAAGTTTTCTAACACTAAGAAAACTTTGCCACGTTTGTGTTTGAAGGCTTGGTGTGAACAATCTATGATTCCAAATGAGGTTTTGTAAATTGGATGTGGTTCCTAACTCACCAAACTTCTAGAAAGTAAAAATTCAACCGTTGGACATAAACTAATTCAACCGTTATGAACAAGATCCTACGGTTGGATATTCGAAAATCAAATTCAAAAAATTTGTTCGCAGATTTGAGATATGGCCGTCTTGGAGGTCACTCTAGAGCTTCTCCTTTAGGGATATGATCCTTCTTGCAAGAGAATCTTTCGGACATTCTTTTGACTATTAATACAAGTATCAGAAATTTCCCAATTAGGCCTATATATGTTAGATTGTACGTCCTAAAACAAAGAAGTCTCAACGATCCTTTCATTTGTCACGAAAGTCAAGCATTTGGGAGGGGGAGGGAGGAAGGGAAGTTAGGAAGAGAAGGGGTGTTGAAAGAAGAAGGTTGGGTGGGCCGACCGGGTATGGCCGTCGAATCGGTCGCCGGCCGTTGAATCGGTTGGCACATCGGTCGGAGGTCGATCTGATTGCCTGCATTGGCTCTTCAAACTTCAAATGCCCATAACTTTGTCAAAAATTATCCGAATTGCTTATTTAAGATGTTTTTTGACATCTGCAAAACATGTAGATGCCAAAAAACATCTTAAATGCACAATTTGGATTAGTTTTGACAAAGTTATAGGCCTTCAAAGGCCGTTCAACCTTCAAAGGCCTTTAACTTTGTCAAAACGTATCCAAATTGGACGTTTAAGATGTTTTTTGGCATGTACATGTTCTGGAGATGTCAAAAAACATCTTAAATGTTCGATTCGAATAAGTTTTGACTAAGTTAGGGGCATTTCAAGTTTAAAGAGCCACCGACGATCGGATCGATCGATCGACCGATCACGACCGATCCGACGGCCTTGCCGACCGCCGACCGATCCGACGGCCTTGCCGACCGCCGACCGATCCGACGGCCTTGCCGACCGCCGACCGATCCGACGGCCTTGCCGACCGCTGGTCCGACCCCCGACAGCCACGGCGACGGCCAGCCCGACCCCCGGACCGGTCGGTCATACAAAAATCCTGCGGACGGTAATTTACCCCAGGTAAATTATAAAAAACCCGTTATGTCACCGACAGGTCTTAGGGGCTGAGGACGACCGGACCATGGTCGACCGGTCGCCCCCTGGTCCAGCCGTCCTGACAACCCTGGTTAGGGTGTGCTGCAATTTGTTGTGTTATCTGTTGTTGGATTAATTCTAAATAGGGGGTGTCCTCTGGGTGTGATGGCATATACATGTGTATAAGTAACCACGGTTGTAGGGGTTCGTTTTTTATTTTTATAATTTGTAAGTATGGTGATATTTCCATAGGGGTTGGGATTTTAGTGATATTTCCTGGATATGTGTATTTGTTGTTTATGAATAGCAGTAGACCCCCTCTTGTGGGTGTATATGCCATTCGTTGTTGTACACATCGTGTCAAGGCGTGTGTATTGTTGAAGATCAGTTTGTGGTCCGAAATAGGTTACGAAGGTATTTGGTGGATTTTGTGGCCGTTAGTTTAGTTTCTTGTATTGCAATAATAGCAGGGCCTGTTTGTGTGTTAGTGATTAGTTCGTGTAGATTTGGAAGGGCGGTATTGAGCGATGAGGCATTCCAAGTTACTAAATGTGTTTTATGGTTCGTGGTGATTGGTGTAGTATTTTGCAGGGGCGATGTTATTGGTGCTAGGGGGGGTGGGAGTATTCGGGTATGGGTTCGTTGAATCTAAGGGCTGCTTCAAGTAGTTTGTCGGGAAGAAATGGGAATTTGTCTTTTAAGTTTTGTTGGTTGGGTGGTGTGGTATTTTGTCGAATGTATTTATATAATTGTTTGTGTATAGTGTTGGGAGGATTTATTAGGGTAGGGTTTTCGTTTTTGAATTTTGTGTAAGGGTGTAAATTGTTGAGGTGTCTTTCGGGTGGGTTTTGAAGTGTAGACATTTTATCAAGTAGTATGGTAGTCCAGTTTGGGTCAGGTGAATGTGCGAGTATGTGGTTACATGTTATGGGTGTTGGGTTTATGGTAGTGATCAAGGCATATAGAATGCGCGGTGTTGGGTGATGTCGGTTTTCTTGGATGTATTTTGTGAGGTGTGGATAGGTCAAGTTTGCTTCGTGATGTTTTTGGTGAGTTGTATTTGAACATGGAGAGAATTGAGTCGCTAGGTGTTGGTATTCAGGGTGTAGACGAATTGTGCATGGTATGAAGTAAAGTTTGCTTCTATGTCTATGTGCGGGTGGATGTGTTTTGAGTATGTTTGGCATGGGTCCGGGGTTGGTTTCTATGTTGCCGCATTTTGTTAGGTGGTATTTTTCGTTGTATATATAATGGTATGTATTTATGTTGTTGATAGTGTAGGGTTTTTTGTACAATTTTTGTACATTCTTTGGTTTTGTGTTGGTTTTATTTTGGAGTATCTTTGTATAGGCGAAGTCGGGAGGCCGAGCTCGAATAGTTAAACAAGGCGTGAGGTGTGTGTGATTTGTGATTGTGAGTTTTAGCTTGGAGTTATTATTTAGGTTTGATTTTTTATCAGTTTGGGTGAACCTATTTTTAGTTTTTGCGAGACCGAAAGGTTGATAGGGTTGTTTTTTCTGTGTTATGTAGATTTTGATTAAGTGTTTGTCTCTTGCTGGGGTGCTTTGTTTTCTTTTTGACTTGTTTTGTTTAGAGTATACTATATTTTGGGGTTGTTTTCTATCGGCGAGGCCGGGAGGCCGAGCTCCGTTTGTAATATTTGGCGTGCGTTGTGTGTGGTTTGTTAATGTAACTTTTTGTGTTTTAGGGTAGTTGGTGGAGTGTGGGTTGATACGACGAATGGACACTTTATTCATGGCGGTCTTGAAAGAAGATCCGCATTCATATCTATCTATTTTTTGGTGCTTAGAAGTGTTTAGGTGTTGAATAGTTATTATTTTTATTATTTTTTTCACGATTTTATCATTTTCTAAGATTTGATGTTTAGTTTTATTGATTTTTGCTATTATAATGGTTGTTATTTTTTGACATGTTTGCTTGTTGGGTGTGTAATTCTTTGTTGTTGGAGGTGTTTGTAGATAGATAGATAGATGTGAACTCCGGTCCTCTTTAAGGGCCGACGTGAAAGGCTTTTTATATATTGGTTTTGGTACAATGTTTTGGTGTTTTATGAGCACTAGCTCATTGTGAAGAAAGATAGAAATTTTATTCATGGCGGTCTTGAAAGAGGAACCGCATTTGTATCTATCTATCTTTTGGTGTTTGGAAGTGTTTAAGTGTTGAATAGTTCTTCTTCTTATTATTTTTTTCGTGATTTTATCATTCTCTAAGATTTGAGGTTTAGTTTTATTGATTGTAGCTATTATAATGATATAATTTACTTGGTTTGGTTTTTGATTGTGAGAGGAGATGTTTCTTCGGGCTAAGGTTCTCATTTGTTTTATAGTTTGCAAAAAGAAGGTGTAGAGTTTTGTGTGTTTTTTGGGTGTGTGTTCGGATATGGATGTGTTTCTAAGGGTGGGTCGAACGGACACTATATGTGGGATAATCCAATGAGATTTTTGTAATTTTCTTGGTTTGAAGGGATAGTGTTGTTCTTGTGAATATGATAATATGTATGAGTATGTTAAGTTGTTAGTTTGGTGTTTCTTATTATTATTATTTCTTTTGTATATTGTAGTTATGGATGAATGGGTATATGTGAGGTTTTTTGTAAGGGTTATTTTTGTGGGGTTTTTTGTAGCGTTTGTGTATGTTGTATATATTATATCACGGGTTTTTATTGTTTTGTGGAGGTAATGAAAAGAAAGATAGATAGATTTAAATTTAAACCTTTCATGAGGTCGGTGTGAATAGAGTGTTTTGTGGGGGAAATGAAAGCATATATGGGAGAGTTTTATGGGTGTGTAATTTTTTTGCATAAATGATAGTTCATATGCAAGATACAATCCAGGTTTTTGGAGAAAACAACTACTTATGTATAGTCTTTTTTGGTCATATGAGCCCATGGGTATTTTTGTTATTTTTTTTATGGGATGTACATATAGGTATAAATTCCGATCATTTTTGAGGTTGGCGTAAATAAAGTGTCTGTTCGTCTTGTCATTGAGCCTATGTCCATTACTACAAGACATGGGATGTGCATCTTGTGGTGTAGTCGTGTTTATGTGTTTGTATTTTGTTATGATTGTTTTGTATATTTTGTTTTGTTCAGGCATAGAATCAAGTGATTTTGTTGTTTTGTAGTTTAGATAAGGGGAATACAAAAGGTTGTGTCCCTTACAGGTGTGTGTACTAATGTATTTGGTCTTAATTTTTGGGGTAGGTCGAATGATTACTCTATTCAAAACAATCCAATATGGGTCCATATTTTTGTTATTTAAGAATGCAAATCTTTTGGACGACACACACATCTGGGGTTTTTTGGTGTTTTTTTCTTTTTTGTTTCCTAGTTCGAATGATCTTTCTATACAAGGCAACTCCATAAGGGTCCAGAGTTTCATTGCTTTCAGAATAAGCAAAACAATTTTTGAACGAGAAAGACAACTGGGGTTTTCTGATGTTTATTTTTGCTTTTTCAAAAAGAAATATATGAGGCTGCATGGTTTGCAGTAACAGATGATATTTTGTGATAATGACATAGCTATCAATCATGAGATTGAGATTGATTGAGATATACCTGAGCAGTCTGATCATGAGCATAGGGTTTGTGGGAGAGTGGGGCCATGGCAACCTGCAAAGTCGATGGCGGCAATCTTCATGCGGCCTTTGATCTTCTCTGGACTTGCTTCTTATTCGATGCGTACTTGTGCAATCTTCATGCGGCCTTTGAGCTTCTGTGAACTTGCTTCTTGTTTTTGGAGCTGTTTCTCTTCCGTTGGAGTTCGAACACTACAAGGAAACATGTGTAAAAATGACTGGAAATTGACAGAGAAATGTCCAAATCAACAAAGGCTCCTCGAAAGACTGGTGTTCTGTCAATTTCCATGCTTCTAGAATTCTTTGTCATCTTCTAGTCAATTATATGTCAACCTTTACACCGTGGAGGCAAGCGTGGTATTTTCATTCAACTTTTTGGATTATATTGTGCCGACGTGGATTTTCCTTTCGGCTGGTATAAAACATAACATCTGTTAAAATTTTAATAGGGAAGCAAAAAATTTACTACTGAAATTGCTTGAAAGATTTTTCACCGAAAGAGTGACGTGGATCCACCGGTACCACAGTTGGATAAGATATTAAAATTGAGGTGGTACATCAATGTTGCTGGCCAACATACCTTGAGTTTTGCTTACTTTGAGATTTCAGTTTTACCGTATTGCCATATTCCCTACCACGTGTCTCACCACTATAAACTATAGCAAGAATAAAAAATTTGGAGTGACATTGATATTTTGGCAAGTGTGACACCTAGAAAATATCACTTCAAGCATGAATACTAACAACCATCAAATTTTTCACCAGACAGAGGAAAAAAAAAATTAACACAAAAATTAAATGCAGAGTTTGAATTGTAAATTATGAAGAACTGCCATTACATATGAACATCAAAAATATTGTATCGTACTATAGAAGCTATATGAAAAGGTTACAATGAAGTTTGCCGTATGCATCAATCACAAAAATCCCTTTGTAAAACACCTATAGTTCTTCTGAATTCACAAAGCCTGCAACAATCTTAGAACCATAGAGACCACGTATAGTTAAAGAATATTATATTTTTCTTGGTGTAAGCACTTTAGAAAATGTAGTATAGTTTTATAAGAAGTCCCTGATTTCTATAGTAGTCTTGGAGAATCTCCATTCCTAAGCACGACAGCAAATACTAGATGCTCTCTGCAAAAAATGCCTCAAGCATGTTCCTGACAAAAATTAGTAGGATGCTAGCACTACAGACATGCTTGTGCTTGAAGACAGAGTTATCATGAGGTGAGGGAAAAGCATTGAACGAGTGAAGCTTTATATGTGCGAGGCACCTAGCATCATTATAAAAATTCTCGTATCAAAATGTTGGGCTGCTTCTGCAGAAGCAGCTAACATTACATATTCTTATATCCAAATTTCTATAATCTATCAAACCGTAGAAACACTTACTTGCGGATGACTGTACCTACTTGTAGATGACTGCATACATGACTGGAGGTACTCCCGAGAAGTGCTCCCAGCAGCACCGCATCACTGCCGCAATCACACATCACGAACAATGAATTTGCAACTAAGCATAACAATCATGAATACATGCATGTAGTAAATTAGCCGACGGAACTTACGTACGTTATAGAGAATTAGTTTGGTACCTCACCTGGTCATCGTTGGATTCATCTGAGTTATTCGACGAAGCTTCTGTTGACGTGCTATCAAGATTCAAGCTTTCTTCAAAATCCTCGGAGCTGCTGTCTCCGCTATTGTGAACTTCTTCCTCTTCTAATTGTCTCCGCCGCACGTTCCTAGTCCCACCGTGCTCGTTTTGTGTTGGTCTTCTATGAACTCTGCGAGCAATTCCTTCATTTTCTTCGTGGTAACGGTCCTGTACCGATTCGTTACTGTCTCGATCTTGGAAACTAGGTTGTGACTCTTCTGCATGGTTAATGTTTGGAACTCTACGCCCACCACGGCCACCACGTCTACCCCTTCTGCCTGCCGTGTTTGGAGGACGAGTCCCACGTCCTTCACCTCGGCCTATATTTCTGGAATTTAGTGGCTGAAGATACACATCCACTCCTGTTGCTACTGGAGGCAGCTCCTGCTCCCCAACTTCCCGATCAGGTCGTAAGCCTTCGAAGTCCTCAGTTCGCCCCATTTGAAACAATTTGGCTTGGTCTTCATTGTCAGAATTTGGTACTACCCGTCTTCCTCTGACTTCTTTTCTCAACACCACTCTCCATCCTGGAGACTCCTTAGCGTCCGAATAAAACACCTGTTCACAATGCGACGGAAATGCAAAGCTATCTCTACAAACGCGTCCATATCTTTTTGAGTAGTTTGCTAATGTGAATCCCCACTTGTCCCTTTTTATTGTTGCATTCTCTCCCCTATAATTTGCCTTCACAAAGTCGCATACTAATACCACTAAGCAATGGCGTTTGTAGTTAAGCTCTAATATCTCTTCGATGTGACCAACATATTCAACATTGGCCTGAACGTGGTTAGCATCACGCGTACTATTCTTGCATACTTGCCTAAATGTAGCTGCAATTCCACTATTGCAAGTTCTTAACGGTAATTCGGAGCTTAACACTCGAAAATGGTTCCCATAAGCATACATTGACTTATACGCTGCAGCAATAGGCAATGGACCTGTTGATGTGTCCACTACCATTTGATCGATAACAACACCTTCTTGCTGATCATGTCGTACCTCTTCTTGCACCCATTCCGCGAACACTGGTACACGTTGTAACTCTCTAGGAAACACAAACCGGTGACTTCTTCCTCGTCGATGTTGCTCTCGCCGGTATTGTTCTCTTTCCTGCTCCCTTTCCTTTGCATGGTTTTCATATTTCCTATAAGGTGGCAAACACAATGAACTCACATATTGAGTACCTCTAGAATATCAAAACTAGATATCCCAAATTCAGTTTCAGTTCTTTGACAAAGACATTGACAAACATGAAAAAAAAGGTCGGTTGCATTTTCTGAAAAATACTCCAAACCTGAACCCAATATTCCACATCGTATCTCTGCATGGACACACTTTCTAAAATGAAATGAGAGTTGTACCTTCTGTAAGGTTCCATGTGCTCGGTATTGTCCAGTACAAATCCATGTATCAACTTCATAAACTCTGGTGACAGTACACGGTCCCTTCTTGCACCCTCCAGAATCTCGTCGTACATTGCAGGTTCCTCCTTGTCATCCCATGCACGCTTTGTTGTAGGAGTATACTCTGAAAGATACTCATTTATGAAGCCAACTGACTCTTCTCTCAAGTATCCGTGTGCCATACTCCCTTCTGGTTTAGCTTGATTTTTCACGAATCCTTTCAAGCCTTTCATAAACCTCTCAAATGGATACATCCAGCGCGTATGGACTGGGCCGCAAATGTATAACTCCTCCACCAAGTGCAATGGTAGATGCATCATTATGACAAATACCGACGGTGGCAACTCTTTCTCTAATGAGCAAATGGTTTCAGCAACTTCTTCTAGCATCACAACTTTCTGATTTTTATCTACCACCTTCGCACAAATGTTTCGAAAGAGTCTACTGACGCGCATTACTGCTCCAATAACTTCTGAATTACCTATGTTCCTTAAACACAAAGGTAACACTTGTTGGATTAAGATGTGAAAGTCATGTGTCTTTAAACCCCTCAATTTCCCATCTGTAATCCTTGAGCTTAAGGGACCGACATAACCTGATGGAAATTTTAATTCCCTCAAGGTGGTGAGAAATTGTTGACGCTCCTCTTTTGTTAAAACGTATGGCGCATCAGGCTTAAAATGAGTACGTCCATCCGGGTTCCGCTGCAAGTGGAGATGTGGCCGGATGCCCCTGGCTCGCATGTCCTCTCTCGATTTCGCATCATCGGTCTCGCCAAACAATGTCTTGAGTAAATTTTCACAAATGTTCTTTTCGCAGTGCATTGCGTCTAATGTGTGCCTTGTTGGAAGTTCCTGTACATAACATGTGAAAAGTTAGCCTTCCAAATTTTCCATAATAGTCCCTACTTGCTGCACTTTCACAGCACGAGTGGTATTAGATCTACAACAACAAACTTACTTCCATTGACATTCTGTACAACAAAATAAATAACTGACATTAAGATAAGACTCTCATTTTACATAAAATTACTATAATTGCGACTTACAGTTTACAAACTTCTATGGAAGATCAGGGAATATTTTGACACTACATGAAGTGGTTTTCATCATCCAACTTAGCATACCAAAATACTATCACGATTCATGTGGTTAAAAATAAGAAGTTTCTGCTGCAGCATGCATAAGAAACCCAAAGGACGGCCTGAAATTGGCCAACTCACCTCAAACCAAACCGTAAATGGCAGAGTAATGCATCCTGATGCATGACTACTTACTTAACCCGGTTATCACAGATGAAAACATGACGCTTGAAACTACTAATGCTCCTCAATATGGAAACGTCATATTCCACTTCCATGGAGTACTTGTCCAAGGGTTCGGTTTTGGGCAGTACCATTACTGTGCATTAACATTTCTTAGCATCTCCCGCACATGAGACAAGTATCGTTACAGTAAACACAAACAAACCCAATTCAAACATGAATTGAAATAACCGCGAAATTGTATCGAACTTACATCCCAATATGGTAGTTGAAATAAAATGGATATTCGTTTTACTCCGGTTTTCTTCACGGGGTCATGTTGTGAATTTGGACGACCTCCAAGTTGTAGGAAGGACTCCCTCCATGCTCCACGCAGTCTCACCGTTTGTCCGGATTGTCGTACTGGTGCTCGATCGTGATTTGATCGCCCCATTGAACGCGGCACGAGCTACCCTCCAGTGGTGGTTTGGTCTTAGCCACCTCCGATTACCAAGAAAAACTGTTTTGTGTGCCTCCCTCGAATATTCTGCAAATGTGCCCTCCCCGCAAACCGGACATCCTGCGTACCCTTTCCCAGTTTGCCCAGAAATGAGAGTATATGCTGGAAAGTCGTGTATTGTCCAGATGAGCATGCCTCGCATGTTGAAGCTCCTATTTGGACTAGCTGGTTCCGACATGTCAATGGCTTGCACGCCCACCCAGAGTTTCTTCAGCTCATACACAAGTGGTTGTAAAAACACATCTATTGTATCCTCTGATGGAGAGGTGGGTCCAGGTATTATCATACTCAAACTAATAAAGAATCTTTTGGTTAACAGATAGGGTGGAAGGTTGTAGAGTACTATCATAACAGGCCACACAGAGTGCTTTGAAGACTGCAGACTGTAGGGATTTACGCCATCTAAAGCTAGTCCCATCCTCACGTTTCTCTCCTGCGCGCTGAAGCTAGGAAAATGTTCCTTGATAAACCTCCACTGTTCACTATCTACAACTGATCTCATTTTAGCATCCTGCGAGAAATTGGCACTATGCCATCGCATATGTTTTGCTAGTTCTGGACAACGAAACATTCTTCGCAATCTCTTTATCAAGGAGAAATAGCGGAGTACTCTAACTGGAACAGTTCTAGAACCTCGAATGTACCTAGACTTCTGACAAATCGGACACTCTACTAAATCAAACTTTTCTTTCTAATACAACGTTCGACCACACTTACAGCAGTGTATGGTCTCATGGGACAGGCCTAATTTCATCAACATTGTCTTCATTTCATATGAAGACTTGGGGCAAGTGTTGTCTTTTGGCAATACATCATACTTTAGAAATGTCAAAATTTCATCTAAACAATGGTGGCTAAAGGAAAACAACGTGCACAAAGACATTAGAATGATGCTGAACTGTAACCTCGTGTTTTGAGAACCTGGATACAAAGGCTCCATGGCTTCTCGGAGTAGCGCCTCGACAACAGGTGTATGATCAGGTTCATCTTCTTCTTCGGACATGTCTTCGAAATCGAGGATCTCGTCCTCCACCTCTCTAAATTGCCCGTGGATCTCATCCACCCTCGCGAAGTAGTTCTCCGCCATCTCCTGAAAGTTGACATCCGTATTTGGAGGGGCTGATTGAAAAGCTGCATAATCTTCTGCATCTAAAAACACGTCCTCCTCTACATTGTTGTTGTCCTCGGGTACTGGTGCGTCACCGCCGAGTTCTAAGTCATCCTCTTCGTTATTGTTCTGTCTATGCCGATCTCTCTGCAATAAGCAAGCAAGGCATCACAAAAGTTACTCTACTTCTGTGTACGAATTCTTGTAGTTTTATAGCACTCTAGAACTTACGAGAAGTGGTGCGTTTAGTTTCCTATCACGCCCGTACTTGCGATGGTGTGTTTCAACTGTTTGAGCAGACTGCGTCTTGAAACCGTGACATTTTTCGCAACCACATGGATATCTTTGGATTCCTCGACGAGCTGCTAGAGCCCTCTCCATGTGGTAGGCCTCTGAAAGGTGCGCTGGCGTCATCTTGTTCCTGCCTGAATTTTTTTAATCTTAGTACGACAATGAAAATGTATGTGAACCATGTATGAAAATTGTGGCATTTGCACTACCATGTGATATATGGAATTGAAAATATATACCTGTGGTGTTGGAAGTTTTATAAAACTGCCATGCTTCCAAGAGTACTTCTGGTTCCGTAAATGTAGCCCCCCGTTAAGAAACCGGGATGTTCTAACAACACTAGCACCATGACAATTCATGAATGATTAGACAGTTCAGGAAATCCAATAAGAAAATACTATACTTTTACAAACGTAGAGTAAACCATGTTCGAAGTTACTAAACCGTAAATGTTAGATGATTAAGTTTCAGGGAAGGTGCGTTTAAGGCAGTGGATGCTCAATCTAATCACAATTCCTGTAGTAGGTAATGAAGTTAATTTTCTTTCCATAAAACTAGTAAGTGATCTTCAACTACAACATAGTAACTAGTAACAGTTGCTGCACCCCCATCATTTTTTGTATTATGTGAATTAGTTACATACCGACATCAATCACAATCAGAAAGATAACGGCCATCCACAAATTTCATGAGCGCTGTAATCATACATTTGATTACCCTCCAAATTAAATTAACACCATCCACCGAGATCTCAGCCATCAAATGAAAGAGTTGGTCACATATCAACATCGGTTACATTTTGATTGGCAAATTATCACCAATACCTGCATGGAGAGAGGCCTTGAAATGCCTCCGAGCCAGTAACCTCAATATCAAATTCGAAGCAGCAGCGGGGCTATCTTTTGTTGCCGGAACAAGATTTTGCTTGGGGCAAGCTGGCGAGTGTTGGCGAGGAATTTCCACATGTAGAGCAGAGCAGTGTTTACATTCAAACTGTTTCTTCATTGCAGTTATGTAGTTCTTGAAATCCAAAGCGAGGGTTTACATTTTTTGATTCTATTTTTCTGAATGTATGGACTGGTGGCAGAAGTGTCTGTGAATGGGAAGGAGGAAGTACCAGCAATTGCGTTGGAGTTTACTCACAAAGGGGCGCTCGACGTATTAGCACTGCTCGATTGGGCCAGGAAGTTTTTGACGGACATCAACACCTCGCCTCGCTGGTCAGCCATAAAATAGTCTTTGCTCCTGCTTTCCCAACCGTCTGCAAATGAACGTCAGTGCAACTTATTTTGTAGAAATTACCTCACTAAGGCATTTGCCAATAAGTTCACAGAAATTACTATAATTTCGTCGTCACGTCTAGCTGCTCTACCCTCTCACTGCCACCTTCGTAGCAAGCCTCGGCACTTGTCACACCACCTCACTCTGTCCACTTGTGGACGACTTGCTGAATCAGATCCCAACATGACACAACGCTATACTAGTCCTAGAACTCAGTTGTTTCTAAAACCCCACCCTCGAACTTGCAGACTTAACACCTTTCCACCATTACTCCAATAAATCCTCCGAAGAGAAGCATCTGATACTACACCCTCTCCTAGTAATGCGTCATTATCCTCATGAACCTCTCACGAAACAGGTGCACCTTGTATGGGATTTCTCTGCAATTAGGGTTTAAGGAAGAATATGGATTCCAGAGGTCAATTCTAATGCACGGTTACAAATTGTTCTCTACAAAAAAGCCTGAAACAAGTGTTTACAATTCAATTACATCAGTCTAGGTTATTGAGTGTGTAGAGCGTCTCCTTTGTATTTTACAGACTACAACAGTGGTCGTTGAGAATCGCGCATTCCGCGATCAAATACGATTGGCAGCTTCACATACCTCAGACACTTCAGTAAGATCCGCCATCTAACGCCCGTAGCAGCTCATTCTCGAGAATTTGATAAGGTGAGGAGTTCTGACTCAAGGTGACAATGAAGCCCCCACCGGACGAATACAACAAAACTGTCGAAAAGGAGGAGTTGCCAGATAGGGATACAACGGCCAAAATGCAATGTCAGACTCTTACCCCCCCTGTAGACACTGCGACTGTAGCAAGGTTTTTGCCATGTGTGCCGTAGTGCAAACACTATAGTTAGAATACTATCAAGTGATTACAAAGCCGCCGCCTCGTCTTACTCACCATCTCCTAAATTAGCACGTATTACTTACTAAGTCATCGAAGATATCTGAATTGCAAATTACTTGCGCAACTGGCCGCACAAACAATGAACGTAAATTTAGACTGGATGTGCTTAGAGTGACCAAGAAGGTAGTTTTCGTTGTCACTGTGGGGTTGAAATTAGGGTTTGTTGGATGAAAAGTGACAGGCTTGGTCTTCATTCACAGAATTCCACGTCTGACCTCTCCGCCGCTGTCAATTTCACCCCCTCCCTTGCATGCCTTGTGTCAACTTTTACCCACAGTACTCCTAGTTTACTTCACCTGATTTGAAGAATGGCGGCCTTTTTATGGTCGCTCAGTAGTCTGTTGGATCCTGGTTCCGCTCTGTCAACTTTTACCTACATTGATCGAAGTTTACTTCACCTCATTTCATGAATGGCCGTTGTTTCATGGTGGCGCATCGTTCCGTTGGATCCTGGATCCGAGTAGGTTCTCTTGTGTTTTGTGTACAGAGAAAGAGTGGCCGCCATCTGAGGACCGTAGTCATCGTTGCTTGTCCGAGTAATCACCATGGGATCTCTGCAGATACTAGGCCCCAAACTCTGAAGCAGTATTTTGAAGCTTCAACGAATCTCAGTACTGGAGATTTCAGCACACCGCCGCAGTGTTCTAAGTGGGGAAGTGGAGTTCGGTGCACTGATGAGTCCACATTGGAGAAAAAAATACCTGCATCAAGTCCTATACGAAATAGCGTTGCTAAGGAGTACACAATCTGCGAGGCAAAAGAAGGAAACACTGGAAGGAGTGACACAACCGAGAAGGGGTGCAAAGCTTTTCCTGTAGAAGGAAGTGAAGACACTGCCAACACCTTCGACAGTGACGAAGATTGGAGGGCTTCCAACATCTCGTTCTGTGGTTCAACAAACCCTAACCCTCAGGTAAGTAATGTGAGACTATCCTCTTTCCATTATACTTGGAAGTCTGTATATAAGAGGACTGATCTAGTGTGCATAGCTGCGATACAGTATATGCTCACGAATTAGTGGTCCATAGTCCTCTAACTAGTTATGCTCGTGCTGTTTATTCATCAAGAATAGGACCCACTTCTCCTTCCTGCTTCACCGTTTTGAGAAACAGTTGGGCTCAAACAGAGATAGATGCTGATACAGAGATAGTCTTCTAGAATTTGATCCTTATGTCGCCTGGTCAGTTTGATAGAAAATTGATACAGAACCTTGATAATGATCAATTCATAAACTGTGCACCTGTGACAGAATTCGTCGGAGCATAGCTACAAGACGGTAGATACGTTGACAAGTGAAGAAAGTTCGGAAGTTGAGAACAGTAGCAGCACCTGTTCGTCCAAAACAAATATAAAATCACAGGCAAGTTCACCGAATTGGTGTGCATTGCTCAAGTATTGTCTGTCCTTTGCAATATAAATTCTAGATGCCATTGACTCTACATCCTACTGAAATTGGGCTACAGTATTAGTGGCATAGTTCGTAGAGAAAACGTCACCCGTGTCCCTTGTAATGCAAGGTATATCTTTAATTTCCAGAATAATTGAGGTATGATATGGTCTTGCAGGGAATGGCTCGATCTTTACGTTCAGAGCGGGGGAACATGGCGTTTGTCCAATGGAACGAAGGTGTGAGAAGAGACAAAGACATCATGGAAGAAGTGCGTCCGAGCCCTACGAGTACAGCAAAAAATAAGAGGTCAAGAGTTAACAAAAATTCAACAGTATCATCACTTCCTCCATCCGTTGATGAACCGGTGTTTGATGATGCATGCAATGTAGTAACTTCCACCGTATCTGTGAGTGAAAGAAGGGTCGGGCTGTCACCACAGTCTCCCTTAGGAACTCTAACTACACCTCCACCAACTCAATTCAAACCGCCTGGACAGTCACCCAACAGAAGATCTGATGGGGATGTTCGAGCTCGAGGAGATAGAGCATATGTCCAGCGTCAGCGGGATGTGGGGAAAAATCCATCACAGCAAGAAAGCAGCGCTTCTGACGAAGAAGATGACGGAGGTACCTCAACACCAAACCAGACGGGAGAATTGGAAGGTTAGACAGCATCGTGGCTTGTTAACCCTTAAACGTCATATGCTGTCCTGATACCACACCCAAAATCTCTTTTAAAACTCCACTTTTAGCATTATTCTATTTTTAATTTGTGTGAGCTCTATTCTAAGAAAGTATAGATCTCTTTAAGGTGCTCAGTTTGGAATTTTAGAAATTCCATTTGGTATAATGGAGTGTAAGTTATGAGCAAGATTCTCTCAAAAAAAAACCCAACCCCTCGGGCTGGGTCTGACGTTTAAGGGTTAAAAATCCTTCGGCCAGAGGTGTATGTATGGATAGGTGGAGACCGCGAATCCGCGATTGACACTTCTTGCGCTACCATATCCTAAGTGTAATTTCTGATACTGTAAAGAACTTCAATATGTTAATTATCACAGAGCAGGTTAGTTATACTAACATGTTTTTGTGACTTCTCTCATATAGATAAAATAGTGAAACATATGTAGTGTCTACTCGAAGCTGCTGTTACATAGTCAAGGGAAACGATGAATGCCTGTCTTAATATATATTTGAGAGACGATACTTAACCCTCAGTGCGTTGCACAATTTCGCTTCTTGATTGTTAATGTTGCAATACATAATGGTTGATGAAAGTGATAGCTAGAACAAAATGTAATATTGCTTGTTTGTGATATCACGACTATATGCTGATGCTCATAATACGGTCCTGTACTTATTGCGCCATGAACAAGGGACATCTGGTTTCATTGCAATAGCATGACAAAAACTTTGTTGTTGTAGGGGCAGGAGTTTTGATGACCAGGATTCCTCGTACACGCGCATCCTCAGCTCCATCTGTAGCAGTAGGTCACCAAAGGTCTTCAAGTCCAAAGACTGCACAACAACATGACGAGGTTGGGATTTTAACCATCCTACAACAAACGAAACACTTATTACTATTTACATCACATGTGATTGCTCAACTCAATAGAAAATCATCCGCCTTTTAGAACGTGGTTATGACGTATTTTGAAAGAGTGGATGATGAGTTTCACATTGCATGTTCAAATTGTTGATAATTGTGTACATCTGTTGTCCTACAGCTAGGAATCGGCCATGACAAGGAGTTCATGGATGGATCATTGCGCAGGTCGCATCCCACGAGACGACTTCAAGAGCAGACATATTCATTTTACAACTCGGATAACAAGACGGATAGTAGTGATGACAGTAGCAAAAACTATGAAGAAGAAACCGAAGACATAGCGGAGCAGGGCGATGCAGATGCAATCGAGTTGGTCCCAGAATACAAAAACGATGACACAGAAGCTTAGAAACGCAAGGAGAGGAGACAAGCGAAGAAGGCAAGAGAGAGAGAAGGGGACAGGCGTCGCCGAGAAGGTAAACCGAGAAACTATTTGCTTGTTGATCAGTTCACCTCTAAGCCTTATGGTCTAGGTGTGAGTGATTGGCGCAAAGAGGCTATGCTCCTGTCTAAGAAACTAGACCCAGCCATAGGACAAATAAATAGACAACCCTACAACGCTGTGAAAGAAATTGCTGAATGGATCCAAGAAACTTGGGAGTACAGTAACCCCATTAGATTTGAGGTAGTCAAGGATGTTGTTGCCCGGGGAGTGTCATTGAGACGTGCAGAGTTATAGAAGAAGATCCGCATGAACGAACCAAAACCTGAAGACGTGACAGATAGAGCGTGGAGGTCGTTGAGAAAAGAGTTGCAAAATCCAGCCACCGTTCTGAAGTCCATGATGTGCAGCAAGGCAAACGCAAGTAGAATCAACTTCGGATGCACGGGGCCATCAGGAGAGGTGGGCGTACGAGAAAGACTCCAAAGGCAATTAAGGAGATCACCTGATCCAGAGGAGATACAAGCTGAAATGGCCCGTGACAAGGGTTATGGGGGTCGATCAAAGCGCAAGCACGTCCAATATTCTCTCATGCATGACAGGGACCGATCATCTCCAGCGCGTGATATGGCCAAAATAACAGATGGAAATGAGACTGCCACTTACTTCGAAGATACATATGAAGGTGGCAATGGTTCCACAAAATCAAGTTCAAGTCTACAACTACAGCACAAAAATGGAGGTCATGAACTTGCTGCCGCAGCGAAGGTAGTGCCGACTACAGTGGCCAGTATGATGGATGAGCAGATTGCATCTAACCCGTTTGTCTTGAACCTCATGGATAGATTGGCAGCTTTCACTACAAGGAAATGGGGCCCGAGATGACAAATAGTTGACAAAAAAATGTCCGAAATGACGAAGTCAGCATCTCGCAGCCCAACTCTGTCACTTTGGACATTATTAATGTTTTTGTCAACTTCTTGTCAAATTCTAGTCAACTTCTTGTCAATTTATTTTATTTACGACAAGCATGGAATTGCTAAAACTTTTTGTAGACTTTAACCGTAGGATCTTGTAATTTACTTGTTTTTGAGCTACTGCTGAAATTTTCAACCGTTGGATCTTCTCCATTTGTGAGATCATAAGGTTCAAAGTTGATGCAAAATGTCAAAATACGACATTTTGCATGAAGGGCAGAAACTTTGAAGAACTATAACTTCTTCATCCGGACTCCGTTTTGGACAAAATCACTTGGGTTGGTTTTCATATAGAAAAATACCTGCATGAAATATTGCAAAAAAAATTTTGAAAAAAAAAAGTTTTTTTACATCGTGAAAAATATTCAAAGTCTGCTCGGTAGTAAAAAAAGGCCCTAGCATAAAAACAAAATAATTTCAAAAAAAATTGAAATTTTTTATACATATAAAAAAATACCTGCATGGAATATTTCAAAAAAAAATTTTGAAAATTTTTTTTTTTTTACATCGTGAAAAATATTCAAAGTCTGCTGGGTAGTAAAAAATGGCCCCAGCCTCAAAAAAAAAATAAAAATAAAAATAAATTGAAATTTTTTATACATATAGAAAAAGACCTGCATGGAATAGTGCAAAAAAAAATTTTGAGAAAAAAAAATTTTTTACATCGTGAAAAATATTCAAAGTCTTCTGTACTTGTACTTAAAGCATATATATATAAAAAAAAACATATCTTCGGACATGAAATTGGATAGTAGGTGAGTTGGTTAGTCACTTGGACTATGCCCGTGAGGTCAAGGGATCGAATCCCCTAGCATACCACTTGTGAGCCTCCACCGGTGGGGCCCGCATTGCCCGCGGTAGGGCCCTCGCTACCCCCTTGATGGGGCCCGTGCTATTTTTCGTTGTGCCAACGCTGCTGCCCGGCGTGCCCGAGCAGAGAAATGATTCCTCAAAATTTCCGAATTTTTAATTTTTTCGCATTGTGGAACTTCGTCCAAATTGACAAATGAATGATAGAATTCTGTCAATTGAGTGACCGAATCAGGGTCTCCTAATTGACGGAGCAATTGGCAGGTTTCTGTCAAAATTTCGTCAATTAGGATACTATTCTCCTTGTAGTGTTTAGAACAATCTCTAAGAAGTAAGTCTGCTGAAGTTGCAGCACTTAGCGTCCAGCTGACTTCTGGAAGAGCAATCGAACATTCAGTACCACAGTTGGCGGGTGAAATACACATTGCAAGCGTGGAGGTAAGGAAATAGTCTAAATCCAATGCATATTAACTCCTTATGTTACGACTCGTATGAATTTGTAAATTGCAATCTTTACATATTTAGCATACAGGATTCGTCGCAAAAGCAACATGAGATTGAAGTAACTGACCTTTCGACATTGTTTATGATTGTAGAGTCAAGTAACAGAACCAACACACACAATGGAACTTCCTACACAGCCAGAGGAGATTCGGAATATGCAGGTGACCCAAAAATTCAATCAATGTACATTAATAATCGTTTGTTTTTTTTTAAAAATTTTAGCGCATGGCAATCCCAATACCACCGATGTGAGCAGTACCATAGTGTACCTCGAAGGCTCGAACTAACATTGCATGGTCAGGGGCAGGGCGTGGAAGTGAGTGAGGGTACCAGAACTCAAGAACAGGTGTGAGCACATACACTACACTTCCTTGCCAGCTGTCGGAACAAACAAAAAGTACCCGAATGTAATCTTATAATTGTTAGAATTTGCTTTGTTTTTGAAGTGACAAAAACCTCAAATTAGGATCAACATAATATAGAAGAACAGGGAATGACGTTTATTGAAAAAATTGAAAAAGACAAATTCATACATAGGATGCGGTCCAAGTGTGGTTGAGGAAGGATCCATGGTAATGCAGGCTCTAGATGTTGGTACAGGAAATAGAAGCATTGCATCATCGAAGAAAACACGTGCTTCCAGGAAGAGAGTTACGTTGAATTGACTTCAAATGCTCTTCAAGTCTTCGCCATCACTATAATTCTCGAACTAGAATAAAAGTCAGCATGGTGCAGAGTTCCAGTTTTTGTGACTGAATCATTTGAAGCGCTCCAGGCAGTATTGGGGCACTTTGATCACCATTATCATAGGCAGTATTATAGATGGTATGGTATCATCAGTAGGTGGTATGCATCAAATTTTGAATTGTGGGATGTGATGCATGTTGTTGTGGTGACAGGTCATCTAATCCATATGCACATTCTATTTCATTTAGCAAGTGTATTTAACAGCCTATAATATAAAGCTACGGGTACATCTTAATTGTTCCACAAATTCCACATTCCAAAATAAATTTAGCATTGATGGATGGGCAGCATTACTGTATAGGGCTCCACTTGGAACCTCGAAATTGGCTCACTTTCTACCAATCACCAGACGCTACGACGGTGGTAAAAATATCACACTGGTTAAAATTTTAAAAAACCCCGGCCCACATTTACATAGAGTAAAGTTGACCAGTTTTGACATGATCGAAGCTTCCAGGAAATTCATAGGCCAGTCATCCAAGTCAATTTAAAAAATTACAAAACTGTAAATGCAAGTTACTATCCTCAAAAGTCTGGAAAACGGAAAGTGTGACATGGCAGTCCGTAATCCAAATTTTACTAATCACAAAATGGTGACATGGATCTAACTCTCAAAATTTCACCATGTTGTAAATGGTGACATGGACTGTCAATCCAACGTGGAATGGGGGAGAGTAAACCGTGTGTCCTACGTGTACTCGTGTCCTATATGACAACCTGTATGACAAGATTCTGTCAATTATGTGACCGAATCAAGGTGCCCTAATTGACGGGACATTTAACAAAATTTTGTCAAGTTTCTGTCAAAAATGACAACCATCCCCTTGTAGTGGAAGCAGCTTCTCGTGTCCGCACTTTTCCTATGTCAACGATGGCGATGTTTATCATGGCTTGTTTATATGACCTCGTGGTGTTGTGTTGTTTGCAGGCGATGGAGGGTTCGTCATTGTTGCATTGTTGGGGTGTGGCGCAGCTTGGATCGAAGGGCGTGTCAGGTTGCACACAACTTGCACGCTCTGCATCATAATCTGCTCCAAGTTGGCCAAGGCGCCCGGAAGCTCCTGATCGATTCGGTTTGCATACAACTGCGCTTCAACACAAATTTCGTTTTTGGCGGAGGTGAGATCGGTCTTGAACTCTTCTCTCAGTTTGCTGTTTTCCTTTGTCACAACTTCTTCCACGATTGTTGTTATGTCTGCCTTGGTGAGAGTTGGATTGCTTGGTCCTGGGGCATTCTGCAACGCAACAACAGTGTTGGCTAGAGCAGTGGTGATGTCCGAAAATCCGTGTTTCCTTAGAGTTTCTTCGTCAGGCTTAGCGCTCCCGTCCAAACTGTTCGGATGTGGCTGAAACTCGACCCACTTGCCACAAATTTTTGCTGATTTGTGTACATGTTGCTTGTAAACATAGGCATTGAGGCACTCCATGTTGACGACGCCATTGTGGAGAGGCGGCTTGGCATGCGGATAATAAACCGAAGAGATGTTCTTATCGCCCAGGAAAGTCTTCAGTGCTTCAGTAGTTTGATCAGCGGTTTTGTTCAGGTTCAAACCCTTGATAATCAATACCAGGCAATTTCTTTTGATAACTTCTTCTCTCGATAGATGATCCTTGTTGATTACTGTGGGTCGCAGGAGCTCACCAAGGATGCTGATGCGGCCAGCGTTGAGTTTCTTCATCTGCTCCGGGGAGGTGGTGACAATCCAGCCGAATGCTGCTCCTGTAGCCTTCTGCGTTTGCGTGACCTCGTACTCGAGCCCCTTTCGGAAGATGTCCTCAACGACTTCCTTGAATAGGTGATGAGCTTCCAATTCACGTATGGTGTCGCTTGAGACTTTTATTGATAGCAAGCTGCTTGACGCTAGCGAGTCGTAGGACTTGGCGACCTTAGCTATCGTGGGTACTTCATCATCAAGTGGTATGGCAAAAATCCGTGTACCTTGCAGTAACCCTATTCCGTCAAGGTCTGGGTTCTTGAGGTGAATCTTTACCATGCCGGACTGCACTCGTCCGTTCGGGGTCCGTGGCATAGTCATCGCGACCGGCTCTCCTATTTGGTCTCCAACTAGAATGTCCATGGTGTGTAGTCTCTGTAGGACTTTCTCCATGATAGTGTCCTGGCTGAAAGGATTGACCGGTTTTCCAAAGTGCAGCATTATGTGATAGTCAAGTGAGAGGTATGTCGTGGGGTGTACCTCAATGTCAAAATGAAGTTGAGTGACGTTCACATGCTGACCTGCAATCTTATCTGGGCGGGCAGTTGGCCATAGCTTCTGTTCGATTCTTGGAAATGCCATCCGGGCGGAGAGGAGTTCTGCGCTTGGCCGGGTCTCAGTAGCCGCCGAGTTGTGTCAATTCATCTACAAATCCTTGTTGTGACTAGAGGTGGTAGTCCAAATATCATATGCAAGGCTTTCCATTACAGGAAAACCGTACCAAAGCTCTATCAAAGACGGGTCGCGGTAGAGTGACATTGGTTTGTATGTCCCTTTGGATTTCTTCTGGTTGCTTGTTGTTTGCGCTTCTGTTGTCCTTTTGTTGCTGATTTGTGCTTCTTCCATGTCTGTGTCAAGCAGGGCGGCATCAATCGTGGCGGTGTGGTGTTTTGAGAGGGATCCGTTTGTCATCCTATAGTCGTGCACAAACATGAGATCTTTAGATAAGAAGGGGTGAGTAGTCAATATTAGAGAGATCATTGGGATGAAAGGGTGTATTGTTCTTGTATATTGGTTGTGATGGTGTTGGAGTATTACGGTAGAAATTGAAAGTGGTGTTGAATAGTTGTGTTTTCTCCCCCTCCTGGAAGTATACATCTTCCAGGCATTACATGGGGGGAAGACATTGCTATGGATTTGGTATAAACAAGGGAAAGTGCAAAATTCAAACATAATTGAAAAGATTGGAATGCGTTGCGTACCTCGTGTGGGGGATTGGGGGGTTGTCTTGAGTGTCTTACCAACGTGTAATTTGTTGTTGTAGGTGCACAGATCTTGAAAGTGTAACAAGTGGTGGCGCGTCGGGCGTGTGGGTGCACCTTGATCTCGATAGAAGTTGTCGGATATGTGTTGTTGTCGCTGGATCAGCATGCGTGTACGTGCAGGGTCCTGGACGTCAAGTGGTGTGCGTTTAGAGAGAGTCGGAGAGTGGGCTGCTTAGACAATCAAAGGTTCGGTTGTAATTGGACAAGATCCAAAATGTGAGCTCCGTTGTGTGCCGATCAGCTCGCGCAGGTTCTCGACAACCACAACCCAACACTTGATTTCGAATCCTAGATCCGATAATTTCGGATCAAGCAGTTACACACCTCTCCTGTGTTGTTTGACCTCCCACGAACTGTGTTTCTGCAATTCTTTGCGCATCACCGCATTTGCAATAAAAGTTTTCGGCGCCCTAATGCGCTTACGCCAACTCTGTATGTGCAACACCACTCAACGGTTCAAACGATCACTCAAGCATCGCTCCGTCTCTTAAGTTTCGAAAGTGATTCTCCTGCACATCAAGTAAGCTTACTGCTACAAAACCGCAAGCCGGGTGTGGTGTAGCAGCAATCATTGCCGTCTTAAGATTCATGCTGCTTAGCTCCTAGGCTTTCTGTCGATTGTACTTTAATTTTTGGTGAGTATAATCAGGTTTCTGTAAGACCAGTTGAAGGTTGCGAGGAACCAATATGGCTTGGGAAGGTTATGAACCAACCACAAATGGACCCTACGCAACCAAATTTCAAGACATTCAAGGTGCGTTGGTGGGTGCCAGACAACAATGACAACTCTATTGCGGTGTTGTACCGAGGATGGGATACAATTCACGAATTTCCATACAAGTTAGATCGTTCAACAATAACGGAAGATACAATATCTACAGATAGCGTTGTTGCTTCTTGAAGGCCTCTGAAAGGCAGGACACAATTTGCCCCGGCATCGCAGATCCAATTTGCTCTTGACAATCTACGTCGCACCATAGAGTTTGAAGTATCCTAGTGAGTATGAGATACACTTCAAACAACATGTGCGCTTGAGCTCTCTTTAAGGCCCAATTGTTGCAAGTATGATATCTATTTGAATATGTTCACTTTCATTTACCAATCTGAAATATCTCTATTCCTTAAGAGTTATCATTCCATTTCTTTTTCATTTCATGTGCTTCTTTTTCATTACTATTTTTATTTTTCTTTATTTTTCGGTTTCTTTATCTTTTACTCTCACTTCTTTTCTTTCCAATACGTTTCTTTTACAAATACAAACCTATCTTTTGCCTATACCGTATTTCTTTACCTCTTTTCTTCATTAAAAAAATCTTTATCTTCTCCATATTATATCATACATTGTATTTGCATTTTCAACATATAATCACCACGTCACACAACCATCACATTTAGCAATTAAAATTATTACTATTTTCCATACCCATAGTATTTGAGACCCCCTCTATGTTTCACTTTACTCTATTGAATAGTGTGCGGCCACAGCCAAATATAACGGGGATTGGGCCAATTTAACGAATATGGTGTTCAGCTTCTTGAATCCAAATGCTTCTTGATTCACTCTCTTTCAAGCGTTTCTGATAGATTTCCCAATCGATCTCACATGCTTCGTTGATCGATCAGACTGAAGTCGAGCCTCAGCTTCATTCTAACCTCTGTTCTCCCTCATGCACAATTCGAAGATTCTGCGGCAAGATCCCAGCAGAGCAGAGGAGGAACGTTCCAGCATTCCTCCGGTCGCTGCCGGGAACATCTCGACACCACGCACTGTACATTAACAGGGGGATGCGCCAATGGCAGCAGCCCAAAGTGGGGTGAATCCAGACATCCACTGGCTACGCGGCAGAAATTTTTACGGCATGCTCGGTTGTGCACCGCATGCGAAAGGGGTGCCCGGCAGCTACCGGGGGAACGTCGGCGTTCTGCTAGGATCTTGCCGCAAGCGAATTTTGTGGTTTCAAGTGACCTTCTGAGTAATTGGTTAAATGTAGCTGTTCAAAATGTCAAACTCCTTACGATCCCTGAACTTCGATACGAATCGATATACATTCCACGTGCCTAGTGAGTTTGAGCGGGCTTTTCTAAATCACGTCTCTATTATTCAGTTGCTCACTTCCTAGTCTTAAATCCGCTCCATTTTACTGAAGTTTTTGATCTCTGTTGGAGATTATGAAATAGGTAATCTCTCAGAGGATGATGGCGATAGTCCCGAGTTCGTACCTACTTCCAAGACAGCAGGTATGAACAAGGATGAGCCCGTAGCCTTCCTCCTCTGACAGATAACGGAACGGAACCCCCAGGCCGAGGATTTCATTGGAATCAACGCTTACTATCCAATTCTCATCCGACTCGAAGCAAGGAGGAGCTGCTGATCGTGAGATCGCGGGAGTTACTGAGAGCTCGGTAGGATTATATGAACAACCTGTTAGTAGAAGGATATGGAGAAGGCGGAGGTTTGTAGCTTCGTCCTCTCGTCCAACAAGATGCTCGGGTATCCAAGGCGGGGGGATTACAGGGCCTGATTCTCCCTCAACACAGAATTACAGAGAAACTTTGCGATCGGTCTGAGACTCGATTACTCCCTCTTCGAATCAAATTGAGGTCATGATTTCCGCCGGTGCTCTAGACGATTGAGCTACCATTTTTCAGCTGGTAGTCTGGTACTCATACATTGTGTGAATTTGCGCATATGTGAAGTTGCGAATGTTTGATTATTTGACCTCATGTGGGTTGCTTGCATGAGGGAGTTTTTGAACAGCCGGTGCCGATGGGACAAGCAAACGCCCAGCCGGCCGCAACCGATGATGAACAGGCGGAGCTGCAACAGCCCGCCAGCGGCGTGGCAGTTACTACTGCTGCAGCGGCACTCCCACCCGCCGCTCTTGCGGCATTCCCTGTCAACTAGTAGCAATTGCTCGTGTTGACATTGAAGCTGGCCTGGTGGCTCCTATGGTTGCCATGTCCATTCCAGCATTCCTTGAGTAGTGTAACACATCAACTAACCATGGCTATGTTATTAGGAGAAACAATTTGTTGATCCGAGATAATTTGTAATAGAGAATTTGTCATGTTATTGGAGTGAGTTTATTCCCATACTTTATGATGTTCGTATTGCTGAAATATGAGGAACTGCATGAGCTTTGACTACATTTGATAAGAGGAAGTTCCAAACTAGATACAACTTGGCAACGGCTACGGCGATGACGTTGGAACAACTGAACCGTAGGAATCACCAAGCCTAAAAGCAAAAATGAGTTGACAAGTGTAACCCTATCACCAGTGCGGAGGGAGTTTATCCTCGAGCATTCGATATATAATTATCATTCGTGATTATGTAAATGATAAGTACTAATGTTCATTCTTTAAGCAGCTTCGCTCAGATCAGATAGGATCCAAGAAGGATGTTTCACACTTAATTTTCTTACATGCTTCTGTAACAAAACAGATCCTACAAGTACCAACACAATTTCACCACACTTCACTTATACCATTTCTCTCAGAGGGCTTGAGCTTCTGCTAGAAAGCCAACCGAACTACACATACATTATAAGCAATATTGGAGATTTCTGGATCATTCGTATGGGGTCAGTGGAAGCGGCTGGACACCAAGGAAGGCCCGGAGCAGTTGGAGGAAGCGGCCCGGATATAACAGAGGCACTAGATGAGGAGCACCACGAATGGTCACAAATGTAAGATTATTGTACTCCAGGGCACGTCCACCGACCTGCACAATTACCCCCTATCAATCATGTCCAAATTCTGATAACAATAACTTAGAAATAGGCTTCAGGATGTTGAGTGAATCGAAAGCTTGGCTGTCGTAGTACCTGTTTGTGATCATACCACGGATGCCACGGTGTCACAATGGGCAATTTCATGGCCTCAATTCCCAGTCTGGTGGATGTCACCGGCACCACACTGTCCGCATCCCCACTACAAATCATACCACAATCGCTCATACTGTTAGTCTAATTTCGAGTAAGCACGTCATGTGAGCTTCCAGACCTCCTCAACGCATGGCTATGCAATGATAGTGCAATCTCAAAATGGGTACACTGGACACTGAACGAACTTGACCCTTGAAAATTCTGTGTTGATTGGAACATTATTTTCTGCAAGTCCAGTAAGTGATGTTCATAGAGCGAGATGCGTTTGAGTGAGAAAGTAGGTGTACCTGTAAAGCCATATCTTGAGGCCAACAGCCATCAATTCCTGGTGTATGGGGATCATGCTCATAGGAGCGTCCGTCCAGTTCGCAAAAATTGCCTCACTGCACAAATTTTAATTTGTCAGTATCTTGCATGTGGGTCACAATCGGATTCCAAATCCTAGAACAATATGAGAAAGAGATTGTGGCCTGACCTGCACATTGTCCATTTGTAGGGAATGTGACCACTCACGTTGGCATGCAATGCCCTCTGCACATCTGGTCTGTTGAAGAAAATCTCAGCATTATCCTCCGCACATGGATTGTAACCCCCTTTGCGGAATCGCATCAGCTGCAAAACCGCAACAGTAATTAGCGGTCACACTTCGAGGAAGGACCGAGGCTATGTTTCAGCTTCAAGTTGGGATAAGGGTCCAGTTTCTGAAGTAGCAAAGCATCTAAAGCGTGCAGATCATCGAAGTAGCAAGGACTGAATCGGAGGCCAGGACTCACTCCGGTAGGCGATCGAAGCTTAGGGTCCGTTTTGGGGTGAACACATCTATCCGTGTAGATGCTGTAGTAATCGATGAGTCCAATCTCTGCGTACATCTTGTACCACAACTGGTCGCATGTGTCTGTGCAGCAGTCCGAGTAGTTACAGTTCTTCGTCACACCGGTGTACGTTTCGGTGGAGATCATGGCATGGGAATGATAATATTCCACGATGCCCGTGTAGTCCTGAACGAAATCAAATTCTGGATTGCCGATCTGCGAGCCATTCATCAAGCGCCCTACCCCATTAGTGTCAAAAATCCACCCTCATCAATGCCATAGCAATAGTCACAAATCTATCTTCACCGTCTTGAACCGACGTAGAATCAGATTTCAGACCGATCCTGTGATTATCTGGTATGATTTGGAAGATTTTTACTAACCAGGTAACCCTTGAGGTTGATTTTTGAGGCAGCGGCTTTGTTGCGGTCTACAATCACCTTGGCCAGTTGAGGAATGTAATGTCCTGCCACCAAATGAAGAACGAGTTACACGACTGAAATTCATTGCTCGATGGTGAGTGAGTGATAGACTGGAGTAATACCTGCGTAGCTTTCGCCGGTGATAAAGAAATCCCGGGCTTTATACTGCGGGAATCGGTCAAACCAGCCCACCAGAAAATTGTATGCATCCTCAGCTGCAGGTTCAAAACCACAATTCCAGCGATCAGTTAACAGTCAAAAGAATACGAACCACAGTCCACCGGGTATGGAAAGCTAAGAATCCCTAATCTCTGGGTTGATTTGACTCATTTGAGCACCCTCAAACCATGACAGGAGCCCTCTACAATGTTGAATACGCCGAGCTTTGAACAAGTATAGAGAAACGTACGAAACAAAAGCACTACCTGTACGCTCGTCACCGCCGGACATATTTTCCGTCATGTTCTGCGACGAGAATGAGAACCCCACTCCAGTCGGTGATTCCAACCATATTATGTTCACCTCTGTCATCACAGCCATACAATCCATTAGAACCCAAAATCATTGAATGATCATCACATGAACAAGTTGGTAACGTCAAGAAGCCACGACTGTGTTTTCACCTTTGTTCCAAGCGAATTCGTTCTCGGAGAGACCGGAACCGCCCGACGCGACAAAGAACGGTCCATTTTCGCGAGCAAAGCCATCCGCGATTGAAGAGCATCCAGGACCTGCAAAATTCAATAGATTCAGACTGTGTTGATCAAAATCGGGTTCAGGCAGTGATCAAGGGTGAGTATACGGACCTCCGTTCAACCAGATGACTAAGGGCTTGGTGCCCGCGGTGTCGTTGGAGCATTGCGCAAACACGTAAAACAAGTCACGTCCTGGAGCTACGTTCACATTCCCCGACCACAAACCGAACTCCACATTCGGCTGCCCGGGCAATCCCAGTACTCGATCTGCATCTGCAGCAACTGTCAGTTGCTCCCCGAACGCAATTCCACCAACCAGGCACAAGTAGACCACCAGAGCCTGAGCAAGCTTCTCCATCGCTGAGCACTGCTGCTAAGATCGAATGACATCTTGTCTCTCAGCCCACTCCGTTTTCAAGTGGAAATCTGCAAGACCCAGAAACGCCAAGAATAGGTCCTGGCGCGTGTGGAGTTGCAGCCTCGGTAACTTCCAAGTCCTTCATCTGCTTAGAAAAATGGATGCTTGATTCGATCAGATTGCTCTCGTGCATGTCATGTGAAGGGATCTTAGTGTTGCTAGTATGAATTTTCCGGTAGTTATCGATCCCTGAAACTCTGGTTGGCAGGTTTGTGAGGTAGATGCGCCATTCCGCTCACTTCGATGCGTGCCGTGGCTCCAAGTCAGCTCATGTACCATTCACAATTTAATAAGAAAGATATATTTCAAGGTGGATCAAAGAACTCAATCAGTTTTATCTTGAGAAATCAAGGTGAGTTGAAGGTGGTGAATTTGTTCCGTTTGAGAAAATTAGCCAACTATGTAATGGTCCTCTTTTTCGGAGATCTGACGTTGACTATGGGAAGGAAGAAGAAAGAAAAGCAGGGGTCAAAGGTATGTTTGATGATATTGTTCACATCTGGGATATTGTTCCATTTAATGTGACTGTACTTTCACATGATTCAGCTAATTGTGAGTCTGTGTTAGTTAGCATCTTAGAGGCTTCAAAGCACCCATTAAAAAATTCCAATCATAGTACAAAATATGGACCAGGTTATGGTCATGCAGCCAATTGTTGAACTTAGTATAGTACATAAAATGTGAATTTTGTACGTAATGCACTTTTGACAGTTTTGAGTGAGTCATTGGTTCAAATTGGATTTTTAAAACACATTTAACATGCATTCTTAATCAGATGAAATTGATAAGTACGTAGTGCTTCTATTGTAACGATTGGTATAATTACTCGTTTAGTCACTAAAAGAACAATTGACCATTTTATCCAAGTTTAGAGGGGTTGTGTACCAATTGGAGAAATAATCTTTTTGAAAAGTTCTTACTTCTCTCAAAAGTTGGTGATTGGGGATTCACATCCAATCTACAAGACCTTATATGGGTTTTCGGAGTCTTTACATATACCAAACCTTAAAACACAAAGAAGGGCAAAATTTTGTTTGTGTTAGAAAGTCACTATCTGAGAAACTAATGGTACTTCTAGTAAGTTATTAGTGGCTTTTCCCGATACTATCATATAATGTGTAACTTAGTCAGTCATTGTAATTTATAGCTATTCATGAATATTAAAAAGTTAATATTAATCAAATTAGAACTCTAGTTATTATTGATTTTCTAGGTTTGATTCTCTTACATTTGTTTTAAAATAATTGATTACTATCTTGAGAACTATAAATGTAGTGAAAAATTTTCAAGCAATTAGATCTTTATATTGTCTTTTGAGCAAATCTTCATGGGAGTTACCAAGTGCCCATTTTACAGCTCATCAATGTTTTTTTCTTTTTTTCTCCTCCTCCAAACCTATTAGGCGTTCAGAAGTCAATATCATATGCTATGTATTGTGTGCCATGTTCTTATCAATTCCATCAAATTCCACATGGTGCTTACATATTCAAAAGAACCTAAATGTCTGCATTCTACAATCTACATTGTATATAAAATTTATTGTTGTTGTTTGGGTGGGATCTTGCTTTCAAACCTCCAGATTTCTAACAACTAAGGTGTTCTTTGTTGACCCCTTGACGTCCCACCTTATTTTTAGCCAAAAAACACATAAGGTATTTAGATATCAACTGTACAAACTTGTGATAGACTTGTTGTTGCTCATGTGGACCAAATTTTGAGTTCTTTTACTCCATAGATTGCGAGATCGTAACATATTAGTACGCAAAACTAGCTACAAAATTTTATCATTTTCATTTTAAAATAACAACTCTACCAACACGGCTACTCTAAAGAAAGAATCTCCAACTAAAGTGTTGTAAACCATCATCTCAACATACCCTAGTACCGAAAAAACCATCAAAAAGATTCCTTGGCTCAAATAATAGCCTCCTAACGCTGAAAGCCGCAAAAAAAATTTAGAGGAAATAATCCAAAACTAAAGTCTCTGCACTCAATTTACGCCTTATCTACAAAACACACTACTAGAAATCGTGCCTTTTATGACTGACCTAAATGACTAGATTCTCAGTTATAGGTACCACATGCGCCCTGAATATGACTGGTGGTAACCATGTCCGTTTTAGTTGATTTCCTGTCATAGGTACCAAGTCTCCGCGCCGAAATGGTTGATATGACTGTGAATTCATCCTTTCTCATTATCGGTCTTCGCTGCCACTGTGGCCGATGACGTGGCTAGCATTTTCTGATGTGTCAGCAAACATGGCGAGATTCAAATCCTATGTAGTCTACTTGGAAGCGCCACTGCTGACAAGGTTGATATATTTGGTTTCTATTATGACTGAATGATGACTTTTGCATTCATTGTGACTTACGATATATGACTACAACGACGCCGTGACTAATGGCGTGGCCCTTTCTGATTAGTTATCTTATGACGTGGACGTGCGAGATCTGACGTGGCAAGTTTTTGAAATGAAATTTTTGACTGAAATGTGACTATAGCGAAGCTGTGACTGATGATGTGGTCGACTTTGGTTGGTTGGAGAGTTCTTTGAGAGAATTACGGGAATGACGTGGTGAAAGTTATGGGTCCCTCGTACATCTTCGATTTGGTGAAGCTTTCTACTACTAAGACTAGACTCGAAATGGAATCCATCCCAAATTATATAAATATCCCCAATTCCGTTAAAATGGCATTATTCCGGTAAAATGGCACACCTCAACTTTCTGAACTGCAGTTCAAAAACCATGTGATATAACAGAATATTAAGGTGATATTATGGAAAATGAGTGACAATGTACATAAAGAAGTGATATTACAAAAAAAATTGTGATATTACAGAATACACCATTTTGTATGAGCACAAATGTAAGATCTAGTGTGACAAAATGGCACATGGCATAGTGCCATTTTAACGGAATTGGGGTTAAATGAAATCTAACCGTGAATAAAGGAGATACAGGTCTTCAAAAATCATCCATCTTTCAACTTTTCTCATTGTGGAAATATTGTTGCAAATCTAATACCAAAAGTATTTGGATAGAAATTCTTTTGACTAAAATTTTGTTAGAGTTTATCTCAAGATCATGATTATCCAATCAAAATCATCAAAATCTATATTTAGTTTCACATACTTGGTTTGGAATGGTAAAACATGCTTAATGTTTGAAAACCCAAAACGAGAAGCTTCTTTTCCTAAAATGCATGCCATTAATGCAAACTTTGTTGTATGGGTTTGCAAACTCTCTACAAAAACTAGACTTAATTTGTAATCCAACCCAAGTGATTTTGTTTAAAACGAAATTTGTATGTAGGAGTTATGGCTCTTCAAACTTTTTGCTCTTCATCCAAAATGTGGAAAAATGACATTGGGAACGTTTGGGGGATTAAATATACCAAACTCAAATGAAATTCAATTAGTATCATAGGAACTTGGTAATGATACTTGCTATCTACATTTAGACTACCATCAAATCTATGTGTTAACCATTTCACTATGTTGTCTAAAAAACTATAGAACCAAAAGTAGATTCAATCCCTCTACGTCCGTGCCATTTTTTAGTCAAAAAATTTACTTCATAAAAGCTTCATAAACACAAGTTATTTGGATCTTAACCGTACAAGCTTGTAGTACACTTACTTTATGTGGGCCAAATTTTGAGTTATGAGAGGAGTTCTCAAAGACCATGCATTTTTTGGGTTCAAGTTTTGGACCCAAGGACGCTTAGTGGTTAATACTTCTCAACTCTTAAGTGAAGCAATTTAAGAACTATTCTATGTTTTACTCAAGTAAGCAGTTTAATATCCATATTAGTAACACATAATAGTATTAGCATGATCACAAACAAGGACATAAAACATCAAAAATGTCGTTAAGTTACAAAACTTTACAACGTTTGAGACCTTTTATTCTTCACTATGGTACAAGAATTAGTATGATCAATTAAAATCAACGGCCACAGGAAGCTGAAAACTACAAGGGCCTCTGGCAGCGGAGAAGTTGATAACTTCCGCTTTTACTTCCATGGTAGACCCTCCAAAGTAGAGCGACACCTTCACTTCCCTATCTTTGCCTAAGGCCATGCCCGCTGAGATATCAATCTCAATCTCACCCTCCTTTCGGGCAAACAATTCATCAGTGTAACGTGGCTCCTTCTTCGTAGAACTGTAGAGCTGAAACGAGATGGCCGTTTGGTCACTATAGAGTGGCTTGAAGTTGCGGCTGATACACGAGTCCACCTCTACCTTCTCCCCCTTCCGAACATAGATCTCAAACCTTTTCTTGCAACGCGACTTCCCGTCCACCTATCACAACCAATTGACCATATCTATCAAATTTTAATATCATAACTTTGTTCATCATACTTGAAGGCTTCAATGAAGAAGTTAAAATTCTTAACTATATCATTCACCATATTGAATCTGCACAATAAACTATAGTGAATTCCAAAGTAGGGAGGAAGCAAAAGAAGGGGAAACAACTATAGATTGTCAAGCTGATTGCAAAAGTTAGTAGCTGGAGTAGTTCCAACTTGGCACAAAAATATACAGCTAATCTCCTAGCAAAATGTATGGCCAATTCAACAAAGCTCAAGTTTTAAGTGAAAAGTCTCAATTGTGAACACTATTAGAAAATCATGCACTTAGATGACCCATTTGTGGCGGTTTTTAATTCCCAAAGGACCACAGGCTCCCTAGAAACCTCCTCGGAATTCAGTTTTAAGACCTTGGTCCTGTACAGATTTAAGTCAAAATTTGGTATGTAGTTACCATTTGTAGTCACCATGGACACACAAAAACCACATCTATCTGGTAGTGGAAGACACCATTCTCTCAAAAGAAGAAGAAATGATGGTGTTTCCCCAGTGCCTGCGTTATGGAACGTGAAGGACACAGAAATTTTCATCGGTGTAAGAGTTTTGTTCATCGGAGATAGAGAAAGTGATATTCCATCAACAAAGTAGTGTGACATACCTTGATTTTGTACGCTTTGGAATCCAAGCGCTTGTCAAACTCCGGACAGAACTCAATCCCATAAGTCTTCTTACAGACACGCGACACTACCAAGTTGGGGTTGAGCGCCAGCATCACGGCGCCTTGGCAAACGGCACTTCCAGGGTTGGGCGGGGAGATGATTTGCCGCACCACAGTTCCAAACTTACGCCGGATCCGATCCATCAGATACGCGGACCCCGAGAATCCGCCGACAACCACTAGCAACTTCACGCCGGATCCCACTCGCGAGAGCTGCTGCGAGATCAGGTTCAAGTTCTCGTCCACCACGGGGTCGAAGATGGCCTGCACCTCACGGTAGGAGATATCGATATCGTCGTAACCATCTGGCCGTGGAGCTTTCCCGTTCTTCTTGTCCCACTGCTCCCATGCGCGCCCCAACTTGGGCGGAAGATCGATTGTGACCACCTCGTTTGGTGTCGACCCGAATGTGGTCTTTCGATCCTCCCACGCTTGTATCAGTTGTGCGTACACGCTCACGTTCTCGTTGATGCATTCCTCCATACACGGCCCGATTGTTGCGTGCATGAACTCTATGTATCGTTTGTCTACGTACGTCCCACCGCACAAGCCACCTGAGCTTGTTGTTACTTCTCGTACTCTGTAATGCCCTGAGGCCTCGATCGACACGACCTGCAGAATTCGGCACAAAAGAACTTCATTAAATTGGCCGATCATGGCTAGCTTGGAAAAATAAGGATTCATGAAGATACAATTCAGGGTAAAGAGTGGCTGTCGGAAGGAAAAACTTTTCGACAGTAGATGAATACAAGTTCTGTGTTGCGATTCTCGCTTTGCCGTTAAAATAATGAGATCTAGTCAAGTGCTTCCTTGTTTCCTTGAGAAGGCGAATGGTAAGAGTCCTCTGTCTTGAATAGTTGGATCATGGTTCAGTGGTTAGATAAAGGTACTCTTATATTCATGTGAATACACATGAGATTTCCTTATGACAAAATAGATTAGTTGAATATTTGAGATTCGACACAAAGAAACTATAATCACTTGTACTCTGCATGCTTACGCAAGAATGGCAGGTCAAAATGGCCCATGAAATTACACCAATACAAGAGAATTGAGGATAATTATGACAAATCTTGTTATCAAGGCATCTGAAACCAACCTTGAGAACATCCATGAATTGCTATGGAAACATGAATGTGTTATCACTTTAGAGTGATCAGGGGTCTTTTCAAGGGTGGAGGATATATGCTCTTAGATTGGTATTGCATGTTCAGATTTCAGAGTTATCATCTGACATGTTGCGGCATGGTTCGTATGCTTATAGTGAAAATTGTATCTCTAGAAGGAAGAATTACTCGCAAGCATACAAAATTAGGTCTAGATAGAATTGTGCTATACTGTACCTCCTGGACGACGATGTCGGCCGTTCCGCCACCAATGTCAGCGACCAGCATCTTATCGCCCACCCTAATATCCTGCTCGACCAAGTTCTTGTGACAAGCGAACGACGCCGCTTCAGGTTCCAGGACCATAATGAGCGGGTGCGGACTAGTCCGATCCACAAGACCAGCATCGAAGACGCACTTACGCATGACCGCTTTCGCCGCGTTGTTCCAGATAGACGGCACCGTAACGCACCACTGAATAGCATTAGACGTCATATTCGGGTCGTAATGCGACTGCAACGTTCGCAAAATGAACGCTCCCATCTCACGCAAATAATCCGTGATCAGAACGTTCACGGTCAGTCCCGGCGGGAGCTCCTTCGCTGACGATGAGCCCATGTCTGGAGTTGCGAGATGGAGCTTGAATCGCGTGATATAGTTCCCCTCGAAGGGCTGCAGTGAACCGCCCCTTAGTTGGGCCTTCCGATACGCTTGCACGTCTTTTCCACATTCCGTGCGCGCTGGGTAACCCCACGACTTGAATTGCCACGCTCCTCCGACGCCTTGTTGCTTGTAGTAGCTCCCTGTCAGAGTTTTGCAATAGTTCCTGTCGCCTCCTCCGCCTGATCTGGGGTACTCGTAGAATGCGTACACTTTCTCTGGATCTGAGATGTGCGCAAACGCGAATCCTGAGTATGTGGTTCCAAAGTCTAGGCCCACGACCACCCTCGGCTTTGATAACGAACTCATCCTCGCCCTACTTGGTTCAACCGCTATAAATCCCGTCTGAAGACGACACGGTTGCAGAGATACGTTAACCAAGAGAATCATACAACATCCTTATCCCTATTTCGTAGCCATTGCTCTCATACTCAGCCCCTCGACTAAAATCGCAACCTAATGTATATGGCTCTCTGGAACGAGTATGACCTAAACCATCTTCATATGAACTAGAATTCCGCTCTACCGACAATTGCCGCAATTGATCAAGGTAGTATTAACGATCGATATCTGGAGTAAAACAATGTGGTTTAGTGCGAACATTCACCAAGAACTTATGGCACTAACCTTATTGCTGGAACTCGAACCTTCAATCTGATCAGCCACCAAGCTGAGCAACCCCCGAGCCCGAGATTTGCCATAAACCGCCCTTGCGTGAGACGTCTCTACACTTTCTGCAGACTAAGTACATAGTCGGCGTCGATGGTTTAGTCGGCAAGATTGGAGACCTGAGAAGCCAGTTCCCAGTCATTAAGCATCATCTACTAGGTGTGATTACAGTTTACGAACTGAAAGTCACGAGGCTGGACCGGCAGCCCGCTCGCCGGAGCACCAGCCTGGTCGCTGGAGCGGCAGTCCAGCCGCGGACAGTCGGGAGCGGGAGCATACGGCATCTATTAATAGATGGCGGGGCTGGGCGATGGCTGACGCCCCCATGCTCATGTGCGAGGGCAATCGGACCTTCAATCGAGTAATCAATCGAACCTTCAATCTCCATGACGCGTGCACACTGATTCCGGGAAGATTCCAGGCTGTATTTCAAATCGTCGGTAAACGCTTGAAGCATCCAGGTTGCTTCCACCAAGCATTTCAAATACACGTACTACAAGAACTCCAGCTGGTGACGAAGTCGTCAAGTTGCGGCAATGTCAACCGTGCAGACTTGTGAAAGCTTTGAATCTGTCAACAATCTGCTGGCATTCATACATCGATGCAAACTTGCTCAGTTCGGCGTACTGTAGTCGGTTGCATCCAGGTTGCTTCCGTCGGCCCTGTTCCTGGACGTGGGCTTTCCGATTGGTACGAATCAACGCATCATGTTTCAAGAAAAGTCTGCCCTGTACGTGGATAGTAAATCTCTTGTCTGAACACATCGAACTCACGAAATGGGAAACCTCCAGATCATTTCTGATATGGTTTAGGGTTTTAGGGTTTACCTGATCATTCCTTTTGAATATCTAATACATACATATTGTGATTCAGAACACACATCTAAATGCCTTGCACATCTTAAAACTTTCTTAAATATGTAAAAATAGTTTACATCGATATAGATCAATTTCTGGTAACAGTATTCAATAACTACTTTTTCACAAGAAAAAAATCCTCTGTACCAACGAGGCTATGCATTCATGACTTCAATTGACATCATGTATGAATTCTCTGCACAAGACAGAGTAATGTACAATGCCTACCCACCTAGAAAAGGCGTACGAAAAAATTGGTACATATGGGTAAGCTACTCAAAAGCCGAAGTTGTTTCCAAAACGCAAAATGCACCACACTCAAAGTTCAAACCCTGAGCATGCATTTCCACAGAACTCCGGCCGAAGAACAACGAAACGTTCAAACGACGAGCCTTCTCCAATTCCATGTCTTGAGAAATGTCGATGTTGAAAGTTCCTTCCTTTTTGGCAGAACCTCCGACAACGTAGCGAGGGTTCCGATCATCGGAGCTGTAAAGCGTCAATTCTATCATCCTCTGCCCATTTTCGATGGGCTTGAAGGGACGACTAATGACGTCATCATGCGCCACATGGTCGCCCTTCCGAACATAAACCTCAAACCTGCAAAAATCACAACAATCAGAACCTCAATTCCTTTATAATGACAATATTTCACAAAAATAGCACTCGAAAGCAACGGTGATAATAATACTGGAATGATGATAATACAGAGAAGCAATATGTGCTCCATGATAGCATTAGAGATGCCATTTTGGAAGTATAACCAAACATGTCACCAGAATGAGGCTTTGTAGAGTGAGGCTTTGTGACAAAATGATAGTTTCGGTATGTCAAAATGGCACTTGGAATTGCCCACATCAGTATTAAGAGTGGTGTGGGATTGGAGATTGAGGATCGGAGCTGACCTGTTGGTGCACTTCAGAACGCCGTCGTAGTACTCGCCGAACTCGGCGGGGTCGATGCCTTGCTCGAAGGGCTCCACGGCAAGAAAGCCATACGTTTTCTTGCAAATCCGGGACCCGATGGTGCTGGGATTAAGAGCCAGGGCCACGGCGCCCTGGCAGACAGCGCTCCCGGGGTTGGGAGGGCTGATGATCTGCGGCACATGGCCTCTGAACGCGTCTTTCATACGCTGCATGAGATAGCCCGACGCCGCGAAACCACCCACCACGGCCAACACTTGTACTCCTCCGACTCCGACTTGCCGCAACTGGTTGCCTACTAGCCCCAGAATCTGGTCTATCACTGGGTCGAATATCAACTGCATGTCTCTGTACGATAGTACGACCTCGTCGTATGAGCTTTTTAGAGGAATCCCCATTCGCTCGTCATATCTCTCCCATTCCTTCGCCACTTTGGCCGGCAGTAGAAAGTCGAAGTCCGCTTCCTTTATATCACCAGAAAAACTCACCTGAGTTCACCCACCCGTCAGTCAAAACTATTCATTAATATGGGCGTGTCAAGAGAATGTTTCAGTTGAGTCATTCAGAATCCAGTAAGCTGTTGGTTTGATGGTGAAACTCACCTTGATTTCTTCCCATCTTTTGATAAATTGGCCATAGAGTTTGGGTTCGTTTTCGTAGCATTCATCCAAGCATGGTCCAATCCTGGCCTCCAGCAACGTCATGAAATTCTTGTCCACATAGGTGCCGCCGAATAGACCTCCAGAGCTGATCGTCACTTCTTTCACCCGGTAACTGGCGCCGGACAGTTTGTTCTCCACCGACACTACCTCCTGCATCACGATGTCGACCGTGCCGCCACCGATGTCCACCACCAGAAGCCTGTCGCCAACTACCAACGTCTGCTCACTCATCACCTGCACTCCATAACATCGATCAGGGTCACATCAATCTTTCAAGAGCAGAGTGGGACTTGCATGATCGAATTACGGTACCTTGTGGCAATGGAAGGAAGCGGCTTCGGGTTCGAGGACGACGGTGAGCGGATGCGGGCTCCCGTGAGTACCATTCACCAGCCCAGCATTCGCCATGCAAGTTTTCATGGTGGATTTGGCGGCATTGTCCCAGATGGACGGGACCGTGATGCACCACTGAATCTCCTTCATCGACAACTGGGATCTATAAGTCCGACCTAAAACTCCGAGGATAAATTCACCCATAGCGCGGAGGTAATCCGTGACGAGAGTGTTAACAGTCAAGCCTGGAGGGAGTGGCTGTGCAGATGACAGACCCATCTCCCGTCCTGCGAGGTGGAGCTTGAATTTGGTGACGAAGGCTCCGATGCTGGCGCGTGCGGGGCCATCCCTGAGGAAAGCGGTGATGTCCCTTTCGTACTCCGCTCGAGCTTGGTACCCCCAGCTCTTGAACTCCCACACGCCCTGCAAATTCGGCTTGTAGTAGCTGGCCGTTAGGGTTTTGCAGTAGGTCGAACCTCGTAAGCCTGGGTAGTCGTAGTAGCAATAGATAGTGTCAGAATCTGTTGTGTGAGCGAATGCAAACCCGGAGAATGATGTACCGAAGTCCAAGCCTACTATCACTCGAGGCTGGTTACTCGACATCGCTCCTGCTCCTGACCACCTATCGATCAATGCCGGTTCTGAAAGTGAGATGCGAAATTAGGTCAACCCTCAATTTGAAACCAAACTCTTGCAATGCATCATTACAGACTTAGGGAGTGAGTGCATCATTCCAAACAGATCGCTGATCAAAGCAACAAAGCAGGTTTGAATTTTCTTAAGCCTGAGCACCTATAGTTGTCTAGACACGCTAAGATCCTCTGTACTTGATAGATCGCCTTCTATTCCGACTCTGCAATAGAGTACTTCTGACACTTCAAATCATATCTACTGGCCGGAGGCATTACCGACAATTCAATCCTCTGTTTGATCAACGGATCATAAGACGTCCACTACAAAGAGTACAAACTGCTCGCACCAGTCGGTAGAACACATGAAGAATTCTAACAGAAAATGCTTTCTCCATAAGAACTGGGCACAACATACTCACCGGAGTGGGCTAGTTTCGAATAAGGTGACTTACCAGAGCAATGCATCGACAGTTGGGGAAATCGTAGAAGATGTTTGAGATCGACCGAAACGCTCACTGGTGCCTTCCCAAGTCCCGGCCTGCCGAAGAGAAGCAAAGGATCTGCGAGATAACTGAATTGGAATGAATCAATTTGAATCCAAAAGGTCGATCAATCTGACTGACATTTGTCGAGGGCAGGAAGAGAAGTAACTGCAGACATTGACAGACAATGTCGACAGTGCCAATGCCAATGCAGACGGGTGAGCGTCTGCTACGAAGAGTAATGCAGGTGGTGGACTTACCGTTTCTAGCCAGATAGTCGGTAGGACGGGACGCGGAAAGGACATCTCAACTATCGCCCCTTCAAGATGGTGAAATATCATATCTACATTGAGCATCCCCAGTCACCGAGTGGGACCTTTCTAACCCCCAAATGCCTAAGACCTTAACTCCAAAGTGCCTAAGGAAGAGTGCTCAAAAATGGAGTAGTATCACTTGTGGAACTCTAGGAATCTTAACCCATGGATACATAATAGCTTTGCAATTCACCAGTGTTGTGTACTCATTTAAGCACTAGAGTATGTCAAATTAGGGCACCAATATAGGAACACTTACAAGTTCACCTTCAAAGATTGATAGAAAATCGTAGAAAAGTCAAAAGTAATGAATTCATTTTGACTATCCTTCCACTTACTTTTCCCATGCATGAAAATTACTTACATTGTTTACTTCACTTGCCGATGAGGAAAGTTGAGCCATTATTGAGCACTCTCCCTTTGTTTGTTCATTACAAGGAATATTCAACTTGAAGTAAAAACCAATGACAAGAATTGCATTGCAGGAGCCGGTCTCAAATTTATACTTCCTCTGTCTCTTCATAACACCATGATTTGCCGGAATTGGTAAGATTTCTTTAATGGTCTAAATTACTCATGGATATCAAATCTTGAATTTTTTGTGAGACAAGTGTTCAAACCAAATCATAGTGCTTTTTAGAGAACTCATTTTTGAAATTAAAATTGTGTTGGTTTGAAGTTTCAGAATACACTACACATGATGCATCAGTTCTCTTTGAATATCATTCAATGTGGTCACGGTGGTAAGGCTCACGGTGACAAGGTCATGGGGTTGACTAAGCATTGTGTATAAGAAATAATCTGACCATTTTAAAATATCTGTAGAATTGAAGAAGTCTTTAGAATGAATTCTGTCAACCTTTTTGATGGCTCCTGAATATCTGGTGCTGAAAATACTCTTACCATATATTTGTAAAGCCTTACACACACGTCTGCGCTTGTTCCAAGTTGCTTCCTTATTTCTGATAAATATCAACCCTCTTATTTTCACTCCCTCTGACTCTTAAAAACACCGTGATTTGCCAAAATTGGTTTGACTCCCTTTTACTCATGGATATCAAATCTTGGATTTTTTGTGAGACAAGCCTGGTGCGGGGATCTTGGACCTCGTTGTATGGGTACCTCGCAGCCCTTTGGGGAAGTACTATGTAGGGTATCTCAAGGGCACTACCGTAGTGGCTAGGTGGGTACTAGCATAGTGTTCACCCTGAGAGGGATTAGTAACCTCACCATCGGTGTGATGACCTCTGGGTTATACATTCAAGGATAGGTTGCACGAACACTTTATTCACGTTGGCTACTAAATAGGTTGGAGTTTCTCTTCTTCTACAAGTACATTATTGAGATCAGACATAGATTTGACTCATACATGTTTCAGGTGAATTATATATATCATCTGACTATCGACATAGAAGATTTTCGTTGCGGATGTCGATGATTGCGGTAAATGGCATTGAAATATTGCGAAAGCTACCATCGCAGCTACATACAACAGGCAAACGCTCATCGATCAGTGCATCACAATCAAATGATCGAAAACACTTACTTCATCGCCAGAAACAACACTAAATCGACAAAAATCCTATCTCACTGGCTGAACAATCCAGCATTCTCTAAGGAAGAAATGAACACCGACTCAATTTTAGCAACACGTAGCTGAGAGCATTCGGCAACTGGTACTAACTACAAACGCTCACCGATCACTGCGCAATAACCGAAAGATCAACGATACTCACATCAACACCAAATTCGGCAGAAAATTCAACACTCAGCTTTCATATCTTATAGTCTGAGAAATCCAAAATTCTGTATCAGAAGAAAGCAAGAATGCATACATGCAGCTGCTGCCATTGCGAAACTTACCCTCAAACTTCATACAACAGCCAGACGCTCACTGATCAGTGTACAACAATCAAACGATCAGCAGTACTCACTTCAAAACGAAAGAACACTAAATTTCAAATCCTAAGAGCCCAATCAACCATTTTATGGTTGATCCCAAATTTTGAGGGATTGTAGCAAAAACAAAAACAAAAACAAAAAAAGGAGTTTTTTTGTACTTTTCAGAAGTTTGGTGAGTTGAGAACCTCATAAATTTACGGGACCTCGTTTCTATTCGTAGATTGTTCACAATAAGCATTCAATCACAAACATGGCAAGGTTTTCTTAGTGTTGAAATATTTACTATTTTGGGAAACTAATTGTGTTCCTCTTAAGTTATGTGTAGCCTTTCTTTATATTATCATATAATATGTAGCCAATCATATCAATTTTCAATTACTAATGATAAAAAGTGTATTTTCTATTGAACTTCGGAGTTTTACTCTGTTTAATTCATTGTAAAACTAAAAGTTACTCCTCTGAGAAATTTATATTGATATGATTTAAGCATTCTCATCTTCATGTAGTCTTTTGAGCAGATTTTCATATGAATTACGGAATGCATATTTTGTAACACATTTAAGTTTTTCTCCAAGCCCCTTGGGCCTTTGAGGGTTAACCCTTACCTGTCCAAGGAAGCTGGAGGGGCTTTTTTTCCAACAAGATTTGCTTTGTAGCTCTCATTGTACTCAAATTTTTCACTTATATTTTGATGTCAAACTTGTCACCTTCATATGATGAATTTAAAATGTGAAATTTTACAATTCAAATCACAATTTGTATGAGTGATTTTGTGCTTCAAAAGGATTGTGGTAGGTAGGTTGGGGTTGTAAATTCCCTAAGAAAAAAAACATACAGGTAGCTGCTACTAATGCAATAGATAGATAGATATAAACTCTGAACTTGTTTGAGGCCTGCTTGAATAAAGTGTCTGTCCGTCTAAACAATGAGCCAATGTCCTCAATGAGCTAATGCAATAATTACCATTGGAGCTACAAACGCTCCCCGAGCAATGCACAATAGACAAACAATCACTTCACAACACCAAATTCGGCACAATTTTCAAAAAATTCCATAATAATTACAACAAAATGGAGAGGGCAAGGCAGCTGGTAATGTACCAGCTAACTTCAAATTTTTGAAGTTAGTTTATGTAATTTTTGGAGGTTGCCCTTCCAAAATTGGTAAACTTTTTGACTTGAATAACTTTGAAACTTGAGTAGTGCTTATGTTATGAACATGTTTCAAAACAAAACTGAAAAAAAAAAAAAAAAAAATCAACTTAATTCCCCTTTTGAAACCTAAATTTTTCAAATGTAATTTTTGGGATAGGAGTTTGGTTTTGCAAATTTTACTACCTACACTTTGCATAATCTCTGTTTTAATACATGTAAATTAAATTTGAAGGCACCGTTTGGACTTTCAATGAAATAAATTTTCACAAACCATTCCAATATTAAAGACTTGTCTTTGTTTGAAATTTGATAAAAATTGAAATTTTTGATGCATCAAAGTTTGAAATTTTTCACTTTGCATTAAACGTGGGTAGTTCTTTTTATTGTTTTCAGGCTAGTCAATTTTACAAGTTGATTCCTAATGGAGATAGAGGCCCAAATTGGGTCAATTTACTAAAAAAACGATTACAAAAACTAAAACTTTGACTATCATATTTCAAGATCCAAACAATGAAATTTGATAAAAATTGGTAGGGTGAACAAAATTAGACAGTTTTGAACAAGATCCTACAATTGAATATAAAAAACTCTGTTGGCACATTTCAGGTATGGCCGTACAAATTTCAGATATGACTATGTGGAGGTCCCTCTTGAGCTTCTCGTTTAGGGGTTAAACCAAACTAACCCCATCACAGCCTTGGTCACGATTCTTAACCCTTAAACGCCCATAGGGTCTAAAACGGGCAGCCCAAAATTGGATCACAACATCTTTTGGACTTGGGCATCATGAATAGTGCACTTTTTGAACTTGGGCACCATGAATGAGCCAATCAATGATGAGCTTGCAACCTCCTACAAGGTTATGTACAACCCCAACCTACCTACCACAATCCCTTCAAACCATAAAATCGTACATACAAATTGTGATTTGAATTATAAAATTTCACTTTTTGAATGCATCACAAGATGGTGATCAGTTTGATACCAAAATATAAGTGAAAAGTTGATTACAGTAAGAGCTACAGAGCAAATTCTGTTGGAATCAAGCCCCTCATGCTTGCTTGGGCGTTTAAGGGTTAATCAGTACAGTATTTTGACTTGATTCTCAAGATTAACCCTTAAACGTCAAGCCCCTCTGAAAATACACTCGAAACCAAGCCCGAGGGGCATGCTCTGACGTTTAAGGGTTAAACACACTTGAATACTTTCTAAAAAACAATCCTTGGGCCTTCCAATCGGGACGAAGATCGATACAGTAACGGGTCAAAGGGGCACTTATTGGCTATCCTTGGTCATCGGCACCGAAAGACTAGACCGGTAACAGGAGATCAAGCACGGAGAAAGGACCCCATATGTCAGGAGGGTTGGCCGTCATTTATCATTTTTTTCAGATTGCATTGCAGTATCCGCCAACCTGAAGCCCTGTTTCGCCAAAATCGGGTAGGAGAGATGGCGTAGCGTCTCCTTTATCGATTCCTTGTGACCTCTAAAAAGTGCTCTTCATCAATCCTCCACTCGAAAGCTTAAATTTCATACAGAAGGTACTTGCCGGCTTCAGAAGTCAGAAGACCTTCATCTTCGCATCAAATAATCAGAACTTCACTTTAATCGACTTAGAGTGTATCACGAACGTGATTTTCGAGGTCGCTCTTTCCTATCCGATTTGCCAATTAGTACGCTACATCGCTTTTGTGAGGCGCAGGACTCCGAGTATACGTAACAGACGATTAGAAGAGTGATTTGATCGACTTACGGCAGCTATACTTGTTTTTTTCGATTGGCAATTTTTATGCGATATCCGTTTTGGCTCGTTTGAGAGCAATCGTGAGCGGACCTAAAACCCTAAACCATTGTCAGGAATCTGTTTACTCCATTAGAACCTTGTTAGTGAACCACAATGTGTCTGATTTCAACAAACCCTAAAGTTACTCGTATACTGTCTCAGTTTGTTAACTCGTGGAGTACTTGCAGGGGCGTTTAGTTTGGAGCAGCTATGGAGGGCGGGGGATCATTAATCGCTTTGCCCTTGGGCTTAATGTTCTTCTTCTCGGGGCTCATTCTCAATTTCTTACAGGTTTGCGCTGTCGCTATTTGTCGAATACTCTATTGTCGAATACTCTGTTTCGAAATAGTTTGAATAGAATGCTGAGGCTTACGTTTTTTCAGGTGCTTTCGGTGATCTTCATATTGCCGTTCTCGCGAAGGGCGTACAGGATTGTGAACTACTTTATGATGGATTCCTTGTGGTCGGAACTTATATGGCTTCTGGATTGGTGGGCAGGAGTGGAGGTGAGCCTCTTTATTCATTTTGCTGATGAGATTATGTTCGTGGTTTCAACTTTTGACGCTCCGTTGTTATTGATTACAGATGCGGCTGTACGCAGACAGGCAGACATGGGAGGTTTTAGGTGCGTGACCTTTCATTTCTGTTTCATTGATTGGTTGATCTTGTTTAAGGAGCAGTTTAGCAATGGACTTTGTTGCATTCTGTAGGAAAGGAGCATGCGTTAATTATCAGTAACCATCGGAGCGACATCGATTGGCTCGTAGGCTGGACGATTGCTCAGGTTACTCTCCTCTTTTTCATCGTCTTTTTATGAACATGTGAATACAAGAAGAAGAATCGCTGTCTTTGAGGCGAAGAGTATTCTTTTTACTCATCCGAAAGTTTTTGACTACTAATCCTATACAGATAAGGTATACATTTTACTAGTTACTAGCAAGAAACAACATTTATGTCATGCTCATGTACATGCAAACATATGCTGAGGTTTACTGACAAGGTGATGATGTGCGTGTGGGTGTAGCGAGTGGGCTGTTTAGGTGGGACTCGGGCTGTCATGAAAAAATCTGCGAAGTATCTTCCAGTTATTGGCTGGTCCATGTGGTTCTCGGAGTACGTGTTTCTGTCAAGGGACTGGAAGTTGGATGAAAAGGTTTTGAAGGTAAGATAGTGTTTCTCTTCGGGATTAGGGTTCTTTTTGTTCAGTTTTCAAACTGCACTTTACTTACAGAAGTCTACTTGCAGGATGGTTACGCATCATTGAAGGGCTTTCCGAAAACCTTGTGGGTGGCTCTCTTTGTTGAGGGTACTCGATACACAAAGGCGAAGCTTCAGGCTGCACAAGAGTTTGCTACTAGCTCAGGACTACGTGTTCCCAGACACGTACTCGTTCCTCGAACAAAGGTAGCTATAGTCAATCTTTGAACATTACAGGACCTCACAGGACCATTTATGATTGAGCCTTTTTTTGCAGCTGAATATATGGATTGGTTACTCGTTGTAGTCAACTGATGTTGGTTACATGATTCCAGGGATTCGTATCAGCTGTGGAGAATTTGCGGGATTTTGTACCAGCAGTTTATGATATAACTGTAGCTGTATCGAAAGAGCTTCCGAGTCCTACCATGATCCGGATCTTCAGAGGGCAACCATCTGTGGTATAGCATTTTTCTCTATCTGTGACCGCTACATTAATCTCATGTATTTCATAGTTTCGCTTCTTATAATTGGGCTCATGCCACAGGTGAACGTGAGTTTGAGAAGGATTCCCATGTCAGAGATTCCACAGGACGCCGAAGGGATTGCCAATTGGTGCCATGATGCGTTCAGAATCAAGGTATTTCTCGGCAGGCATGGAGTTCTCCTTAAATATTTGTACTGACACCAGATGGTCAACTAACACAACTATCTCATTGTGCAGGATGAGCTGCTGGACCTGCATGAAAAGGAGAACACTTTTGGAGAAGACTTGTATATTCCAATCCCACGAGCTTTGAAACCCCTCATTGTAAGCGGATTTTGCTCGTTTCTTTTTCCTCCATGTAGGGACTCTCACTGGGAGAGTATTCAAGTAACTTGGATGCCCTTAAACTACACACTAGGGTTCATGGCCCTCGTTGTATGGGTACCCTCAAGGCCCTCAACCAGCGACTTGGTGGAAACCAATACTAGTATGGCGTACTTCTTATTGATTCATTGATGCGGTTTTTTTGTACATGTGCTGAAAGCAAAGATTGTGGCAATGTGCAGATTGTGTGTACCTGGGCAGTCACGTTGCTGGCTGCGGCATGGTGGTTGCTGAGGCCAGTGATCACGACTTGGAAAGGGGTTGCATGGCTAGCAGGAGTTCTGTTGGTCGTCATGTTGTGCATTCAGGTTCGGCATTTTCACTGAATCTGTTCTTTTCTTAACACTTCATTGATGCTCTTATCGAACAACGGTGATAGTAGTGAAGCTCTGTTCTCTTTCTGTTGCGATGATAATGCTTGCACCTCAAATAAAGACATGTCATCGTGTGGTTGCTGCAGGTTCTGATAATGTCGTCACAATCTGAGAGAAGCTCGGATCCAGCAGCGAGAGCGAAGCAAAGGAAAGAAAGGTTAAGCAACAACCACAAGAAGGACTAGTTGTAGATGGTATGCAGGAACATCTTGCAAAGAGATATTTGTAGATATTCCTGACTATATCACTGTATCAGTAATAGGAATGGTATTGAGTTGCATCGACTTGTTTTCGTTTCAAGAGGTAGTACCAGTATCTTTTCTTCTTCGTCAGAAAGGAGTATTATTACTGATTTTCATTAGTTACATATACATGATTACCGAGGAACCTGATTTTAGCGTTGGTGGTAAGTCCCTGTCCGGCTTAACACCTAATTTTAGCGTTGTTTATTGGCTATTCTTTTGCCACTATTCAATTCCTAGTTTTACCGAAGTGTTACTACAAATTCTGTGGCTCTTTCGTTTCGTGAGCAGCTCCTCAATTCACTTTCTGAAATACTTGCCTGATACTCGCATGAACTTTATGCTACAGTTGCTTGCAATTGTGCAATTTATTCCAAAAAAGGTACATCTTTTGTTATTTGGTTAATCAAGGGTAGCGTAATGTTCTATAAGGTGAGTTCTCCAATTCCAAACCCTGGAGGACATCACATAATGACCACTATCTATCTATGTACAGAAGGTTGTTATATGCAGTTATCTCAAATCCATAGAAATTATGGAAAGAACAACATCAAATCAAACGAATGCATGCTCTACTTGCAAAGCAGACTGCTCAAATTTGAAGCAGTGACTTGAGAAATTGTGACCCATTGGAGAAAATGCATGATACAGTAAAATGGTAATGGAGCAGAAAAGAAAAGAAAAATCATGGAGCAGATATTTGAGTTCAAATACACTGAGGTCAATCATGTGAATGTACCTTATAGAACTTACATTACTTTTAGCAATGAGGCCACCCTCCTTAAGACGCTGTTTACATTACTTTTAGTAATGAGGCCACCCTCCTTAAGACGCTGTATACATTCTATCGAGGAAATCAATTGCTAAGTACACTCTCTTTAAGGGAATCAAATGCTGTTTACACACTCTCGAGGAAATCAATTTCCAGATTTCATTCACACTTTCACAATTCTATTTACTAGATGGCACACTCTCGAATTGACTTAGTCGCCTTTAAAGCATTGCTCACATATGCTCGAGGTAGCCACTCCAACAAGCTAAATACCTCTAAACATTGCTATATTCCACTCACAAGCACAAGAGCTCAGGGCAAGGAATGGCATTGACGACAATTTTCAGAGAAGTTAGAGGCTCGCTAGTTGGAAGGTGCCTTTGAAATCACTTGGGGCCCTTGCAAACACAAAGAGTGGCTCCATCAGGAGATTTGGGTATACAAGTACATTCTTGAGGTCAAACATAGATGGACTAGAATGAATACGATTCTTGATCATAAATGTTTCAGGAGATTTCTATAAATCATTTGATTATTGACATTGAACACGTTTTGTTGTGGACGCTAATTGCGGTGGATGACGATAAATCTTGTCGGTATAAGAATACTTCTGACAAATTTCAAGCAATTCATACCTTTTCAATCAAGCAACATTTTGACATCCTTTCGGTACTGAAAGTGACTTCGTAAAAGATAAGCAAAAACTCAACCCCTTGCATTAGCTGCGATCCTGTATGAACCAAATTCATTGCATCTACATACATCCTTAAGCATCTCATGGCAATCAATGTTTGATACATATGTGTGCAGTCACATTGCAAACTCAGAAATTGAACTCTTCTAGCCTAACATAATGAACATGGTCAATTTCTGCCAGGGTTCTATGTGCTCAACCCCCCCTGAAGGACCAAAAGCCTCCCGAAGAGCCTTTCCTTAGTTCAGTAATGAGATCCTGGTCTTTCAGGGATTAAATAAATGATCGGTAGGGACACCTTGGTGCATCCATGTACCTCTATCTACATATTAGGAAAAATGAGATATCTGAACTTAGAAGCTCTTATACCTGTCTGGATTGGAGAGAGATAAGTTCTTCAACCTGCGACCCGCGTGACTCAGTGATCGTTCTACCGAAGGAACACAAGAGAATCCAACCTCCACTGGAAGCTCTAACCTCTCCGATCCTTGCGCTAGAAAGTTGACAGCTTCAGCTTTGATTTCTAGAGAGGATCGACCAAAGAAAAGGGAAAGCTTCACTTCACGTCTCTTCTCCAAGTCCATGTCACCGGATATGTCGATCACAATCTCACCTTCTTTTTTGACGTTGTCTCCCAGTGCGTATCTTGGCTCGCGTTCATCGCTACTGAAAAGCTCGAATCGCATGCTTCTCTGCCCTCGTTGAACTGGGCGTTGGATCCGGCTGATGCATTCATCCACCTTCACCTTGTCACCCTTCCTCACGAAGATCATGAAACGCTTCCTGCACTTCTCGGCTCCTTCGACAACCTTCAGGAGCTCAGGTGGATCAACTCCTCTTTCAAACTTGTAGGTACAGCTGAATCCATACGTTTTCTTGCACATTCTAGACTCTATCACATGGGGATTGAGAGCCAGCGCAACGGCTCCCTGGCAGACTGCACTTCCCGGATTAGGAGGAGAAATGATCTGCGGCACAATCCCTGCGAACTTCCGTTTGATTTTGCTCATCAGATATGGCGACCCTGCAAACCCTCCAACCACAACGAGGACCTTCACCGAGCTCACTTGAGCCAGTTGTTCCGAGATCAACTGCAAATTCTGTTCTACAACAGGATCGAATATTGACTGCATCTCGCTGTATGAGATCTCTAATTCCTCGTATGAATCCCTTTCGGGCAGATCCATTTTCTGGTCGTACTTTCTCCACTCTGTCACCAATTTGATCGGAAGGCTAATCTCGGTGATCTCTCCTTCCATCGCCTCCTCGCCGAAGCTGGTCTTGACTTGTTCCCATGTCTTGATCAACACGACAGGTACGTTGGGGTTTGTGTTGATGCAGTCCTGCAAGCACGGTCCAATTGTATTGTGCAGAAACTGCATGAATCGAACGTCCACGTACGTCCCACCACACAAACCTCCTGAGCTCGTCGTCACTTCTTTCACTTTGTATCTTGGAGCAAGCGAAACAACCTCCTGCACAACAATGTCGGACGTTCCACCACCAATGTCCGCTACCAACAGCTTGTCGCCGACCTCAAGAGTGTACTGACTCGTGACTTTGTGACAATGGAATGATGCAGCCTCCGGCTCCAGAACCATATTCAAAGGGTGAGGGCTTCCGTCATCGCCGTTCACCAACCCCGCCCTTATCATGCACGTTTTCATCATATCCTTGGCATAATTGTCCCAGATAGATGGCACTGTGATACACCATTGGATCATATCCTTGGTGAAATGAGCTCCGTAATGATCCCGTAGAGTCTTCAGAATGAGAGCTCCCATCTCGAGCAGATAATCTGAGATTAGTGCCTCCACTGTCAGCCATGGCGGAAGTTTGGTTACTGAGGATGATGCTAAGTGTAGCTTCAGCTTTGCTATGTATATACCAACGTTTGGTAGTAGAGAACTACTGCTTGCTATATTGGTACGCCTACGAGCTGCTATCATATCTCGTTCGTACTCTGCGCGAGCAGGGTAACCCCAAGACTTGAAGGCCCACTTGCCATTCGAGTCGGCTTGTATCTTGTAGTAACTTGCTGTCAGAGTTTTGCAGTATGGCTTCTCTCCTCCTGCCTTGGGATAATCGAAAAAGGTGTAGATTTTATCTGGTTCTGATGTGTTGGCGAAGGCAAATCCTGAGAACGTAGTGCCGAAGTCAAGCCCCACTACCACCTTAGGTTCTGAATGACTACACTGCCCATTTTCCATCTCGTAACGCCGTTCGAATGAGGCACTCAAAAATCCTGGAACAAGCAGAATTAGCAGGTGAGTATTCCGTACGGTTGATAGAAACATAATACAAGTTGACCATCTTCATCAAAGTGATATTAACAAAAATCATTGTCAGGATAGTATGTCAAAAAGGGTATCAATAGTACCAGATGCCACTGGCCGAGAAAGACAAGCGCCTATTGTGCTGCTTCACTCTTGAAAACAGTAAGCATAGAACAAAAGTCCATGTAAAGCATCCTCTCACAGCACCTGACAAAGCTTGACCAAAGGTAGTCTCGTTCAAAACAGTACCCTACTCGAGACCTAAGTAATATAAAAAATGAAGAAAGTGAAGCGTCATTCAGAGTCCTAACAGGGACTACAATGAGATAAAACTAGCTGCCACTGAGACCAGAAACTCCAGTCCAAGGGGCAATAACTCGAAACACAAACCTCGACCTCTTAAGTCAAGCCTGCTCTGCATAATACAACAATTCAAATTTTGACCAAGAGGTACTCGGAGGCAACGACTAAGCACACCAGCCTAATACTTACAAGAAGAGCGTCTTCGATGCTCCCGGAGAACCGCAAAACTCAGTTGCCCTAGCTCACGGCAGAATTCCAGTAAATACTAAACTGCAGAGGCCGATCAATTATCACCTCCGTCTCCATAGCTTCTTACACCCTTGAGTGAAGCACATCTCAAAGGAATCGCGAAACCTGAAAAGTAAATTCCGTAGCTATGGCGAAAAGATAGTTCGCCAAAATTCCGTAGGATCGCCGTCCTTCACACTACCATAAGAACTGCGCACAACGTTGTTTGAAGCAATGAATCCAGCACTTCCAGTACAATAAATTCTGAGCAGGCCAAGAAAAAAAGCACGCACATTAGAAACGTATCTAAGCACTATCTTATTGCTTAAGAAGGAATTCTCTCGATGCACTTTTGCTATGGCTTAAGAAGAAAGTCTGTCGGTGTCACGCAAGAGTACTAGGGTTTTAGCAACTAAATTTTAAAATGGCGATGGCGAAAACAGCAACAGCAGGTTACCGACAAGCGCACCTTGTTCAGGTTCTGGCGAAAGCGGGAGTGGAGTTAGTGAAGTGCAGCAAGCTCCGTCATCAGAAGCGGCTTTATATATACTTCCCAATAATTTTTCTTCAGCATTTGCGCGTACTGAAGATCTGGCTGGACCTGTGTACCGAACATGTTCCTCGAAGCTTTAGAGCGGCTTCGATGTGAGCCAGGAAACCTTCTTTAGATAGCACAAGCACAATTTCTTCGTCTGTCTCGGGAGACTCGAGCTCGCCGATCAGAAAATCGGCACCTCTTCCATTTCGAGGCGGTTGAAATAGGACGCGGTCACGGGTCCTCATCAAATTTGGCGGAAAATATCCACCGATTGCCTGTGTTCGGGGGCCTACTTCCGTGGAAGGTCCCTTTCGGTCAAACGAACATACTTGTACGGTACGTACACCTGTCAAATTAGGTGTTGACTTTACTTTAGGAATGATGAAAGGTGCAATTCATTAGTTCTCAATGGTTAGCGTGGAAATTGACTTTTTTGGTATTTTTTAGCACTTAAGAAATAAATGTCAATAATAAATTTGACTTCTAGAGCTCAATAAATAAAAAAGCAAACGCTCTACTTTTAGCTTTCAAAAGTCATTTTGCTTTTGTATATTGTTAGCATTTCTTGTAGCTTTGTTGTACCACCAAGACCTTCTCCCCACATAGATTCCATGCTTCCAACCATCCCCATTTGCTTCACACTTCACCATTTCTTTTTTCAAGTCGTAAAGCCACAAAACTTGATAGTTGCTAGGGGACACAAAGGCGCTTCATTGAGGTAGATAGGTTGTTAGGTTGTAAGGCTCATTACTTGCGACACGACAATGATGAGGTGTTAAGTTGTGGCATATTCAAACTATTATTCTACTAATGTAAATCTTAGAGAAAAATCCGTAAACCAAAAGAATTAGAAGCTATATTGTTACTACAAAAGCCTCATAGTAATTGTTTCATATATTACAAGATTGAATGGAATTTAAATACAAAACTTAGGAACGCTTTACATGAGGAGTCAAGGCCAATAAATCTCCAAGTTGATTCACTCACGTTTAGAGCCCAATTGGCCCAATGGACCACTTGGAGAACACAATAAACTAATAATAAGGTGGGGTCCAATTTCCCCATGTATAAAGCCCATGGGGCTAATTAATAGAAAGGAAAACAAGGCCATGGACCAATTCGTATTAGTAGGGCTGATTCACACTATGGCCGTCCAAGTCGAGAGGCCCTGGGATTGAGAGTCCAAATTTTGTTGAGAGTCCAAAGAAATTTACGGAAAATAGCCAATAAAATAATGTAATTGGGGCCTTTGGTCGGACATAGTGTGAAGCCTCCAAAGGCCAAGCCCAAAGTCGAAAGCTTTGGCCATGAACTCTCATGGCCTCTCAACATGGACGGCCGCAGTGTGAAGCCTCCAAAGGCCAAGCCCAAAGTCCATAATCATATCACTTTATTCTTTGTCCAAAGCATCCTTTTGATCTAACGGCTAAGATCTTGTCAGTTTTGAAAAATTTTATGAATAAAATGTGCTGGCCTCTCAACCATAGTTTGGGTCTTGCAAAATGCAAGACCCAAACAAATGCCGAGAGGCCGTCGCCTTGGTCAAAAAGCGTTGCGACATAGGCCATTTGGAGAGCGACGGCAGGTGGACTTTGGCTTCTAGTGTGAAGGCTTGAGAGGCCAAAACTATCGTTTCTTGCAATTTCATTGGTTGAAATCGGCGGCCTCTCGACCTTCGGCCATAGTGTGAAGCAGCCTTTAGCTACATTCCATGTTTTTTATTTGTTTTCAATAAAAAATTTAATGGAATAATAATTTTGTAATAGAATCAAGCAATGGCATCTAGGCCATGAATTTGCCTTTCATTCTAACTTGTATCTCCCAACTTTAGGAGCGCAACTCATGTCATGACTCGTCGCCCACCCATTATAATTTAATTTTTGAAAAATCTGCCTTAACACACTTCAAATAGTGGACCAATCACAAGAGAGGATATCGCTATGAAATGGCCCCATCAATGGCTTGGCTCCTCGTGTACAGCGGCCTTTAGTTTAAAAGTCTCAAAGGAATACTTTAGAGTAAAAATCTTATTAAAAATTAAGAGTTTTTTTTAGAGAACCTAAGGTTCAATCTAAATATTTGAAACTAAACTTAATGATAAAAATTGTCTGTATGTTTTTCTACAAAGATGCTTATAAACCTAACTTAGTGAAAATTAAAATAACCTCGTGTAAAAATGTTCTTAGTAAAAGCCTTGACTTTAATGCCTTAGACTAATTTGAGGAATAAAAAAGTCTTGTAACGAAATCTTATATAAAAGTTTATGAATAAGTTAAAAGTTAACCATATATCAAAGCCTTTGTAAAAAAACATCATAGTGAAAACCCTCAAAACCAAAAGTAAAGGTTTTTTTTTTTTTTTTTTTTTTTTTTTTTTAAAAAAATTTAATTTTAATTTTTTTAAACGAACATCTTAATTTAAGTCTTACATACCTTAAGCATAAAAAATTACTTATGGATAAGGTAGCGACACCCATTCCCGTGGCTTTAAGCTAATTATCATACTTCTGAATGAGGAGTATGAGAAATTATTATACCAGGGGAAAGGCAATTAGATTTTAATCTGAAATGTATCGAAAAAGTCATGTTATTGGAAAATTTGTGTTCGTCCTTGATAATCAAAGTCAAAAATTGATTTGCACATTTTGACTGTGTCTAAATGGCCTTGATTCCGTGACTTGGAGAAGCAAATTCTGCCACTATACCTTTACTGCATTTAGTAATATTTGTTCTCAACAAATGATCAAAGTCACTCAGATTGAGGTGCCCTGTATGCTGACGCAAATGGGTACAGTAACGGGAATGGGTGTCGCTACCTTAATCACACTTTGGATGCTCGAGACACCGCCACGTTCTCAACTCGTGCTTTTTTCGGCCGTTCATTTCCCCCCTTATTGAAAAGTAAGTATAATTTACTGTGGATCTTTTTCCATGACAGTCTTTGCTTTTGTAATGTTTGTATAGATTTTTCTTGTCTGGACACTTTTAGTTTAGAAGCCTCTTATCCTAGTTTTACTCATATTTTTGGCTCCAGGAATTGTAGGGTGGGTCACTTGGGCATCCTCACTAGCTATAAATATAGGAGGTTGAAAGAGTGATTTGAAGTAAGATTTGGTGTATCAGAAAGAAATTTAGGAGGCTGCAGCAAAAAGTAGTTGAGCCCCCATTTTGGTTGGCTCCACCTAAATGGCTATATCAGTGCATTATTAGAAATTTCTATTCAAATCTGAATTGGTGGGGCAAGATTTTACATCAATACCATGAAAATTTTACAATTCTAGGAATATCTTAAAAATTTGAAATCTTCTTCAAAATTCAGCTACTAGATTAGAACTTCCAGGGGAACCACAATTTATTTATTTTTTAAATTTACAATCAGTTTACAACCAAACTTTAAAGTCTCGGAGAAGTCTCTGGAATTTTTCAAAAGTCTGATTCTCAACATCCTCTTAAGACTGCCATATTGAATACATACAAAGTATGCTTGAAAAGATTGACATATTTTTTTACTGGACAGAATAGACAATGTATGTAATCAAAATTCTCTTTGCGTAATTCGTATACATTCTACACAAACTTTGTGGCAAGAATTGTTGTAGGTTTGTTGTTTTTAGAGACGTACTAATTCTTCCTTTTGTTTACTATATTAGCAAAAATGTTATGAAAATATTCATATTTTAAGGTATCCTCGCATGGGATGACACATAGCTTGCCAAAGGATTTTTGGAAATGACCTTTCATTCTTACAACCTCTAATTGCACGAGATTACGTGTACCAAGTGTCGGATGATAAGCTGACGTAATGGACTAGACGGAGGTTTGGAGAACCAGGTAATTTCTTTTGAGTACGCACCTAAGGGGGTGTAGTGAGTGGTAAAACTTCTTTATCTAATGAGAAAAAGGTAAAAAAAAAAAGACACATTAGCAACGTGCCTGTCCAATCCTGCCCGACGGGTCACTTCAATTTGAAAAGTCTCATCACGCGTGTTTTTTTCTTCCCACCTCCGCCTCCGGCCTCTGTGTCACTGTGAGCGTTTGTTTTTGCCTGTTTCGAGAGAGGAGCGTTGGCATTTTTTGGCGCGCAAGAAAGTTGTATCTCTGTAAGTGATGTTTGCACACATTTCATTTTGTTTGCAGAAAGGGTGTCGTCATATTACTTGTATTGTCTCTGTGGGAGGAGAAATTGTACTCACATTGTTTGTTTTTTAAGTTCTTCCGCCGTGCCTCTTCACCTTCTCTTGATTTGTGTGCATTTGTGTATGCGATCGGGTTGATCAAGTTTATTTGGAATCCCTTACGGTGTAAGAGTAGATATGTCGTGTACTACTTCCCTATCTCTTCGCCCTAGTTATCTTGTGCTCTTCCATAGTGCTGCTACTATCATGTTTCCGGAAGAGGAGAGATGTGAGGATGACCATGGCGAAGAACGTTCTCGGTTGCTGGGTGACCGCAATAAAGTAAAGGCGGAAATTTTAGCAACTATGTTGCAAGATTATCGCGTTTCCAATGCTAGTTTATTGCCTCCCGAAGATCTCGGTTGGTGGGTGGTTCCCTGATCAACAACTTGGTTCAGTCATTTTGTCATGACAAAGTTCGATGACGCAAGGTGGATCAAGAATTTTAGGATGTCCAAAAGTGTTATTTTAAGTATCGCTAGCTTGTTATCGCCCCATGTAGTGAAACAAGATACTCGGTATCGTAGACCAATTCCTGTCATCGTTCGTGTTTGCTGTACGATTTACAAGTTAAGACAAGGGGCTAGTCTTGGGCAATGTTCTGAGAGCTTTGCAGTAGGAATTACTACCGTGAGTGAGATGCTACGTGAAGTTATAAGAGCGATTAATCTAGTTTTTAGGCAACAAATTGAGTGGCCTATGGGAGAGCGCATGGTTGATTGCATGCGTGATCTTGAGGCTCATTGTGGTCTTCCTGGCATTGTGGGAGCGATAGACATTTTCAAATTCGTAAGCCCTCTCAAAATCCACAAGATTGTTTTTATTTCAAAACTTCACGCTATACCATACAATGTCAGGCTGTGGTGGATGTGCATCGGAGGTTTTTGGATGTCGCCGTTGGCATGCCCAGTTCGACCCATGATGTCAGAGTTTTGAAAAGATCTGCTCTGTACCATCGAGCTATTTACCAAAATCTCTTTGATACTCGGTATTCTGAACAAGGTTTTAGGTAGGCATTAAAGGCTACCCGCTTTTACCTTGGCTCATGATTCCTCACGGAGAATCTCCAAATCTCGCTCATTCAATTGCTGATACACTATATAACATAAAGCTTCGGAATTAAAGGCAGGTCTGTTGTAGAGTGCCATTCATTTGGAATCCTGAAACAATGCTTTAGAGAACTTGGCATGAAAACCGACCTTCACGTGACGTTTACCCCGGATGTGATTGTCGCATGTTGTCTCATTCATAATCTCTTACTCGGGCAAGCACAAGTAGACATTGAGCTTTTGTTAAACATGTTGGAAGATGAAGGACTACCGGTAGACGAGGCGGATGATCCTATGCAAGAGTTTCAGTGTGGACGTGTAACAAATATCAATACATGTGAAGCCGAAAGATAAAAGATCACAGCTTGGTGTCTATTTAACAACACATCGTCATCTTCCATAAGGTATGTGCTTCTATACTCCATGTGCTTCCATCTTCTATACTCCATGTGCTTTTCTATACTTCAAATCTCATGTCGTTTGTCAACCTAGCTGCTTACTTAGCCAATGCATCTCTAACATCCTACTCTACTTCTTTTTCATTTTGTAAATGAGCAAATGAAAGTTTGTATGCAAATTCAAGAAGCAATGCAACTTTTCATACTCTAATATTTTATTTTATTTTTATCGTTTTTTGAAAACAGATATAGATCCTCTATGAAAATTTAGTATCTATGCAACTTCACACATTCTTGCTATGTAGAATTAACTGTAACAATGTATCTTTGTTGATGGCACATGAAGAAAGGATTAAGCTAGTGTCCAGGATTGGCATCTGCAGCGTGAGTGCGTGCTTCTGGTCCAAGAGGTGGATTAGCAGATTGACGTGGAGAAGTTGAAGCTTGTCCGGTTGCTGAGAGAGTGATGGTTGCAGCTAAGCTTTGGATAGCTGATACAAATCCTCCTTGGTGAAATAAAGCCTCTCGTTTATACTCGGCTTCTATGCGATCTCTTTCTTTTCTGTACTCCATTATCTCACCATGAATCTGCCACTCGGTTTGTATGCGGGTTGCTTCCATTTGCTTGTTAGCCGTTGTCATTTCTTTCAATGTCTCAACCATTTTCTCTCCGGTTTCAGCGGTGACTTTCGCCGTCAGTTGATGGCCTAAACTACCTTTTTTCCTTTGACCCGTATTTCCTTTAAGCTTTCGGCTGCTTTCGGATGCAGACTGTGAAGAAGACAAAACGTGCGGGTTCCTCATATCTCCAACAGTTGGACGACCAGTAGTGCTCTTTTTCGAAGCAGGAGCAACCGGACTTCGAAGACATGGCGAACTCCCTACACAATATGCAAATAAACTTCTTATCGATTACAATAGCTTGAATTGCAATTTGAAGTGGTTTCTAACATGAATTAGTGAGGACAACATAATATACATATTTAAAAGTCAAAACAGATAACTATAAAAATACCCATAATTATTTAAGCATCGGAGCTTTTGTGTAGGTTGTGTAGGTTAGCATGGTGTCTACAAGAACTTGCAACTCAAACATCAATTATTAAAGTATGCATGCAAGGTACGTTTATCATACTAGCTAGGTTCAAATATTGTATTTATTTGAGGTTATGTTGGATAACATACCTTGTAAGCGTGAAGTTGATGTGGGTTGCATAGGTCCATCCTCTTCAAGCGGAACAATGCCATTAAGGTAAATGTTCATTATCACCCTGTCAAGAGGGGTTCTCACTGTCATGCTATCACCGCCTCCACTCTCCACAGAGAATTTGGTAAACTCATCGGAGCCAAATATGTCATTATCAGGTGCGTCCTTGGTGCTATCATGGTGAAAGTTGCCATCACCCGGGCGGAGAAGATCTCTAGCATGGGGAGGATTCATCATTGGTCTATGAAGCATAAGCTCATGCATGCTCTGATACAGCTTTCGGAAGAAAGAACGAGGCAAATTGAGTTGCTTACGATCAGCAAAATCTCAAATGAAAGTACTCTTCCTCGTTTCTACATGTAGCACCATGGAAATCTGCAATTTGTTTATAGTCTCACATAATTGATTGCCATTTGTGCTTGCAAGTTGGGCCTTCACGAGTCACATCCCCTTTTTGGTGTTATTGACCTTCGTGGCAATGAGTCTCTACTTGGAGACTTCGGTGACCATGAGGTCTCTAGCATCAACAATATCTAGTTCCTCAATATACTCCTCTCGCTTCGCTTCGACTAGTGCTAGAATTTATTCCCTAGCCCAATTCGGATCTCTCTCTTTCCGCTTCTTGGAAGTGGCTTGAACTTGTGCGACACTTGGATCTCCTGCAAGGAGGTTGCCTTCTGGTAGGAGTATGGTACGTGATACGCGCTTGGCATGACCACCGCCTAGCCTCGGTGCTGTGATACATTGCCGTGCTCCGTATAATGATTGTGGTCGAGAACCTCTAGCCGTAGTGGGAGCCAATGGAGAGGGTTGTCCCGACCGTTGCAATGGTGCTAGATACATCGCATATTCTGTTTATGAAAGCCACAAATAATGGTATCAATTTCTATTCTATGAAACAACTTACTCATTTGAGCATCGGAGTCGCTGTGGGTTGGGTGTGTAGGTCCAGTGTTAGAAGCAAGTAGAACTCAAGATGAAGGAGCAATATGAACAATGTAAGTGCATGACATTCACAATAATACAAAAATTGAAAGCAAGTGATTATCATCAAGAGGTGAACACTCTTAGAAAACACTATGAACATATTCTACTACACGTTTACAATCAGGTACCGCACTGAACTCATGTTATAAAAGATGGATGCCAAAGTCTTTTCGAACCCGTACTAACTCATATCATAAACTATGCATGCCAAAGTCCTTTTGAACATGAAGGTAAAGTGAATGACATGTATAAACGTGAGCTAAAAATAGAAATTAGCTAACCCCTCATGAAGGATGTTTGCAGGAAGCATTGAACATTCACATGGATACAACAATGAAAGCAAGTGAATCCACAACTCAAGGTAAGCACTCTTTAGAAATACCGAACTCATGAAAGACGCTTACTAGAAATCTTTTCGCACCTCAGGTTAAAGTGAATGATCTTGTGTAAATGTAAGCTGAAAGGAGAAAAAAAATAACCTCTCTTATGTACAATGTTTGGAGGAAGCTCTTCTGAACCTGAGCTCAAAGCATGGATCGACATTGTGTGAAACAAGATGAATGAGTGCAATGCTTTGAAGTGTATAATTTCTAAGGAGATGAGTCTTATATAGGAGATTAGAAGTGCAAATTTAGCATAAGGTAGTAAGAAAATCAATGCCAAGCCGTCTAATGTTCCGCAAGCTGAAGAAACGGCGTAGTAGTGAAGAAAACGACGGTAGTGGCGGGCAGCCGACATGTTGAGATCATGGGCTGTCCAAGAGACCAAAGTTATAGCTACTGTAAGATTAACTTAAGTGCACCATTAGTGCTTAATTACCTATGTGCTACCTATTTCCATAAGTTTGTTGATTTCTGATGGCATATCTTCATTTTCCATGAATCTGAAAAATAGCAATTGCAGTCGTCATTGCTTCAAACCCTTGCCCTACCTGCGCACAACCTCTTTGTTACTTCTGTGTGCCAGATCAAAAGTTCATCCTCCATGTCACTTGCCATGTCACTGATTTCTGTCTCCTTCTTTGTGGTGCAAAGGCAACCTTTCATACTTCCACTGCACCGACTCTTTCTCTCATTTGTAACATTGGGTGCGTACATACCCTTAATCTATCTCTTAACTTGTCCATAAAGTGGATAAAATGTACATGAACTATGAACTGAGATCTTTTGCACAAAATCGGGTTATTAGACTGGGCGAACGTTTGATTTGCATGTCCGTCGTATTAGAATTCATAGTATCTATTAGTTTTTGGATTACATTAGCAATCTAAAATAAGATCATATGATAAATCCAAACTATAATTAGATTGTTTCTTGTCTGCACCAACAATTCATATATAGTGTAAAAGATAATCAAAATCAAATTATAGCTTTCCATACTTATAAAATCATATTGAATATCAAATAATACATTCTTTAGTAAATAAAAATAAAATATAATCAATGTAGGTAAAAATTTATAATAAGACAAATAATTTTGCAAATAATTCAAAAAAGATTCATTACCACCTTGAAACTACAAAATGTAAACACTAGTTTCAATCATACAACTTGTATGTCTTAGTACACATGTGGAGGTCATGAAATAGCAGAGCACTATGCTATTTGGTTATTAGAGATTGTTAGGAAGTCTTAGGGTAAGGCTAAATTTATCATATTTGCAAATGTTGCACTTGGAGTGTCTCGTTTTATTGGCATGTGTTGGCAAACTTTTATGATAAATATGACATAAATATTCAAGATACTCCATTGATAATATTTGTTACTATGAATTAAGGAAATAATGACTACAATCAATTGATTTACAACAATATAGAGTAGATAAATTCAACCAACAGGTTCCCTATATTATTGCTTCTTATGCACAAAACGGAACATCAATATACACCATAACCCATTAGAGACCGAATAACATGAAATTTATCTTTTCCTTGTAAAGTATAACAAGAAAGCTTTTGGTTTAAGACCCATATGGTTTTAGAGAGATGACTTACACGAATTAAAGAGGGCAATCTCAGAAGACAACAAGCAGCTATAAAAGATGGCACACAGCAATAGGGGGAGATGAACAATGCATCTTTGGATGTAGTTGTTACAATTCTTTAGGGTTAACCTGGAGTTGTTGTTGGTCAATGGAGCAAGTGCCAAGATTCAAGTATCAGTAACTGTTAGTTTTAGTCGTTGACATAGAGCATTCGTGCACAAATTTCTATAACCTAGTAGATGTAGTGAATGCCAATAAAATCTAAAGCTATTTTATGGCATCATTTGGTGGTCTACCTGCAAACTTGGCATTCAACTATTATGTACTTAATTTATAACGAAACAAAGGACTAATAGCATTCGTGCACAAATTTCTATAACCTAGTAGATGTAGTGAATGCCACTAAAATCTAAGGCTATTTTATGGCATCATTTGGTGGTCTATTGTTTTTTCGTTTTTGAAGCCTACCCATTTGCATTCTCCAACTTCTTAAAAGGTGTATTGATGTTTGTGTGGACAAGCCTTGTTTAGCTTAAACTTAAATACGTTCAGCAGACGTATTGCAGGCCCATTTGCTAATGCATGCTTGATCCAAAATTTGATTTATTTTTACAATCTAGTGATTTAATTACTATCTATAATTATTATAATCTCCAATAATAATTAATAATAAAATTATAATGTGCACTTCACATGTTAATTAAAGAAAATTGCTTATGAAAAAGGTTTGAATATATATAAGATACATCATGCATTTGCTATGAATTGAACTAAAATTTTTGTAAATCACTAAGAGCTTCTTAAACAGAAACTATTAGATTTAGTCCAAAATAAGATTGTGATATTCTGGATAGTAATATGAACATTTATAGTCTGAAGTTTGAAAGATTAATTTTTATTATTATTCAAAAAGTAAATAAAATCATAAAATTATTACACAATCATAAAAATCATTCCAAGTATTTTCATATTAATTATAATTTTAAACCATTATATGTGTGATACAAGAATATTTAAATCTGAAATAGAAAGAATCAACTTGTAATGAGGAAGATATGGAATCAATTTGAATTATTTACTGTAAAATATTTGTAGACTTTAAAGTGATACATATTTTATTTTTTATTTTATTTAAGATGATAACATATATTATTATGCAAAAGAGATCAAATAAAAAATAGATAATTCAAAGTTAAGTTATCATCACTAATTTATATTAAGTAGTTTTTTAGAAATAAATTTTTAGAGATGGAAATAATTAAGTTATACTCAAAAATTTATTAAATAAAACTCAAAGAGTGTTGATTGATTATATGTACAAATGATTTCTTATTTTTAATAATTTAAAGCTTATCAAGGTTGTTAATTTTTTGTGTTATTTTGATTGTTATTTAGGGATCTATAATTATTCACTTTTTTGAAACTATCTCAATTAACAATCTTGAAGGTAAACTTGATATCATATGGAATCAGAGTAAACATAATATGCATGGTTTTAATTCTATTGCATTTGTTTGTTTTATGTTTTTTTACAAAAATGTCTTAAGTAGCAATAACATCTTTACACATATAAAATTGTATAGAATACATTTGAGCAAACTTAAAACTATTTTAATAAAACATTATAAAGCTAGATAATGAATTGATTATTTTATAGTATAAGATCAAAAACTAAGGCCTGCAACCTTTTTAAACTATTTATTATTAATAAGAAAGTTTTCTTATACTTTAAGCACTTTCATCTATCATTTATTCTTCATTATTTCAAAATAAAGACTGGTTTTTAGTTTTAAAAAATAATGAATATAATCTTATATATAATTTTTTTTATAATCTTTATGAATGTCAACAAAAGTTATTATTATTATCCCACATTTATAAATATTAAATAACATTCATACATGTTGAAAGGTTCCTTATCCTTAAAGAAAATTACACTTGTGTAAATAATTACAAAATCACAAAATCACAAAATCACAAAACACAAAAAGAAGTAAATGTATGCACCAACATATGAGACTTTGAAGAAAAATGTGTTTATATTTTTTATATAACTTCAAAAAAAATATTAAATCAATTCTAATTTAATTTTTTGAAAACACTTTATATGTTTGAGGGTTTTAAAATGATAATTCACATAAAGCATTGTCTAAGATTTTAGTTAACACAAATTTCATGAGTAAGTGTTGTTTAAATTTTCTAATTTATTTTTAATTTACATTAATTGCCTAGTGTCTAAGTGATATATTACTTATAATTTATTTAATTTTCTTAATTCAATACTTCAATCACAAAATAAAATTTAGTTCATAACATAACAAAAATTGCAAAAAAATCTCCAGGTTAATCATTTTTTATAACATGGTGAATGCATTACGTCTCCACCATCAGTATCACGTTTTACGTCGAAGATCTTTTTTATATCTTATTTGAACATATGTCTTACTTAAACATTATCAAAGTTTAAATTTTGATCCTTTTATTATTATATCTATTCTATTCAACTTATCCTATTTAGTAGGTTCATACAAGAAAATGAAAGTGATTATTTATGATGACAAGAAAATTATATTTCTTTTCCAAACGTTATTCCTTTATATAAAATAATACTTTTGTTCATAATAGACTGTAGACCAATTGAAGGAGCAACTAAAATCGTTAATTTTTTGTATATAATTAATTCATTATGAAAAATCATCTTAGATTATATATATATATATATATATATATATATATATATATATATATATATATATATATAATTTTTTAAAAATTATATTTAAATTTTCGATTCATTTTAACCATCATTCCAAATCAAAATTTACATAATAAAATCCAAAATTTATGGAATATGGAAATTTTTTTAGCACCTAAAAAATTATGTTTCATAATATATATTAAATTATTCAAATAAAAATAATATTAAGTGTTATTATTTTCTTTTTTTCACATAATAGTTATATATTTTATTGATAAACCTTGTAATTACTCACCAAAATTCTTGATGGCATTCATGTTTAAACTAGTGATTAGTTGAATAATTTAAATGAAAACATTAAACCTTGATAAGATAAATAATACTAAATTATTTATAAAATATAAAACATTAGTTGGAAACGAAACATTTTAATTTTTTAATGAAATAAAATGTTGACTATCCTAATCTCATATTGCTTGTGGTTTCTGCTAGTTTATTTGATTTAACATTTCATTCATAAAACTTAAATTCTTCCACATTTTCATGATAGTTTTCTCAAACAATTGAAATAGATATTTTATTTGTAATATGTAATTTTCAGTTGAGAGTATATCTTATATTGCAACCATCTTGAATGTTTACAGAAGACATAACATCCATATATTCATTCAATACCTTATCTTCACCTTGTAGCTTCAATATTTATTTTAAAAATGATTCTCTCTATTTTAATCTTATTATTCATATCTTAGTTGTGTATATTATAAGAAAATGTGACTTTATGTAATATTTGGTATACTACTCAATCTTCTATCTCAAATCAAAGATTGTTTACTTTCTTTTTTCATTATAAATTAAGATAGAAATAATTTGATCACTTTTAATTTTCATATTGACTTTTGCATATATATACAACAAGAGAATTCAAATAATAAATCCTCACCTTTTGCAACAAAAGTTCTATAAAACTTCTCTTCTTTCCAATTTTTGCCAAGAATATTCTTTTGATATTTATAAATGATTTTTAATTTCAGACTAACATTGACATTGTCACTCAGTTGCATACCTTTTCCAGAATAAACACTTTGTTATAACTTTAGCAAACCTTTTTCAAAATAAGCGTTTCGGTCTAATTTGTGCAAAGCTAAGAATAAGTATGCTCTACATAAATTATCCTCCAAAATTTCCAAGATTTTTCAAGAAAAAAAAACTTAATATTGTCTCATATTGACTATGTAAATTTCAAATTAATTATTAATTCTTTGACGACTACCCTCTTTTCTTCTATATCATAATTACCTACAACCAAAACTCTTCTTGGCAGAGGCGTAATGTAGGATTATTTTTTTATAGGTTAAAAATTCCAAATATAAGCTAGTATGGTTCTTGATCATAGAAGTGTCTAAAATAATTGTATTTTAATTAGTTAATAAATTAAAGTATAATTTAGATCAAACTCGAAAAATATTGCATAATGGAATTGAATCAAGTGACATTAATTTCTTGAATAAAGTGATCCTGTTTTTATTGATAATTTGAATCTACTTATCCCTACAATGCTTAGTATTAAGTTCTCGTTCAACCTTCAATATGTCTATTGACTATAGTCTTCAAGATTCATATGCCTCAAGGTATAATCGGAATTGCCTCCAACAATAAATACAACCAAATTTGGAATCCATTAATAGTCTCAAATTATCATAAAATTATATTTAATGCAATGTTAGTTTCACAATCAATGTCTAAATCTTTCAAATACAATCTGAGCACAAACAACTTATAGTCTAAATTTTATTTCAACTAAGTAAACTTCCAAAAGACATTTATGTATTACAATTGTTGTTAAAACAATAATTTTGTTTGAATTAGAAATAATTAAAAAATAAAAATGATCACAAACAATGGATACACATTCTTATCGATGTGTTCAAACAAAAAGGGTTCAACTTCTATTATTTGTAGTTTCATAATTCTTATTCTAACATTTTATATCAAATGTCTTTTTGTTTGATGATTTTTCACTTAGTTTCTGATTTAAATGTACAAGCAATCACAGTCATACACCAATAACTAAATAACATGCCAATCAACTTTGTTGATGCAAAAAGTATAGAACAATGATGATATAAAGCAAAAAAAACATATGACACTCTAATATCATGTAACCAAAATTGAAATTATTGAAAGAGTAATATGTATAAATTTTTGTACTTTATATATTGAATTTATAAATCTACATCCTTCTTAGACATTTTTACAATATTCATCAATAACAAAATTCAACAATTTCTCAATATTAGAACATATGAACGAAAATCATAATTATAACTATCAAATATTAGATTATACGATACGTTATTATACAATGTCCTCAAAATTAAATAGATTCAATACTCAATTAGATTATAAGTCAATAAGACACAACTAAGCATGCAAGGATATACTTCTTGCTTCAAATGCCAAACCACTTTGTATAAAATTGTAATCTAATGTTAGTCATGAAATACTAACCGTTTCATGATCTATTATCATATCATGATCACACTCTTTTTCTAAACTTTGCAATACATTGATTTAGGATGTAATAGAAAAACGTAAACTTTGATTATTTTAATAAAAAACCATAATTCTTTTGTAGGGATGATGTATTGAAATTGATTTTGTTTGTTTTATAATCACAGAGCACTTTTACTAGTTAAATAATAGTATAAGTAACATAAAAGATTATAGATTACTTGTGACGACCATGCTCTATGGAGAGTGAAGATAGTAGATTTTTTCTCTAAAATGTTTATAAAATATTGTAGAAAGTTACAAATTACACATTATTGCATGATTTCCAAGTTAAAAAATCACCTAATATATGTATTTACACAAAAGACACTCTCTATCTGACTAGATTTGCCCCGTAGGTTCTCTCAAATCCACCTCAAGAGGTAGATTTGAGAGATTCATTAGGACAAAGGGAGTGTAAACATTGTGGTGCTATATACACTTTGTATCAAGTTGTAATGAAAAAGTAACAAGAATCTAATTTTTACCACATGGTATGCCAAAGTTTGCTACTGTACATATAATCTTCTCGATATTTAAAACCCACTCTACAAGGTGATTTTTTCGGTGAATAAAACAAAGATACTCACCTAAATTGTTTGGTTATTTTTAAAAATTTATAAAAGAAAAACTTGTAATTTCTAAGAACTATTGAAGTGTCCATAGCATCATTTACTTCACCTAAGAGACATTCTTGTTGTGCTAATATGTTTGAAGAGGAACATTGTTTAAGTAAACTCCACCAAATAGGATGAAAATGCCCACATATAAGCATCATGCCCTCTCTAAAAAGAAAAAGAGGATCACAACCTAGTAATAATAATTTAATACCAACTATCATTGAATTGCATTATTCATCCATCCATGTGAAAATAACCATAAAATCTCCGAATGAAAATAATTATCACCATCAAAACTAACCAACCCTCAATTCATCACTCATAGACAAGCAATGAAACAAGTGCACAATTGTGAACTTGTCTACCCTAGTGAACATAATAAAAGCACTCAAATTCAAACATCAAATAGTATTCAATAAAGCGGTCTAAAATGGAGCAGGTCCCATAATGGAGTTCTACTACCCTTCGCTCAAAGGTTCATAACAACTTTCTCCTACAACAATACCATGTACTCACTCCATCATTACAAGGTGCCACTTTAGGGCACTGTTTCAATAACACTTATATTTCCATCTTCAAAAACTCGTAACCCATCGTAGAAGAGTCCGAAAATGATAACTTCACTTGGTCCATCTTTCTACTAATTTTCCCCATGCTCAAAAATTGCATGCACTATGGTAAGGTGTCCTATAATGGCGCAATTTTCAGCACAAAAAATCTACAGGAATGTTGCCAGTGCAAGCAATTTTTGTGCATGGGGAAAATTAGTAGAAAACTAGAGCAAGTGGAATCATCATTTTTCGACACTTCTACAGTAAGTAATGAATTTTTAAAGATGGAAAAATAGGTGTTCTTAAAATGGTGCCCTAAAGTGACGCCCTATAATCTTTGCAATGTGTACATGGTACTATTGTGTGGAGAAGCTATTATGTATGTGACAGTGAAGATTACTAGGGCTCCATTTTCGGCACTGCGCCATTTTTGGCTGCTCTACCATAGTTATAATTTCCCCCCTCTTGAGAATTGAGCCCTAATTGAGCACCTTACTACATTCAGGACTAGAGTGTACAAGTGAGGATCATTCTACTGAAGCAGTGTGCCAAAAACATAGGAAGAGGATAAAAGCGGGGCAGAGTCAAAGCACATCATGAGTGACTGCTGGTTTATGGGTGGAAAGCTACGGCTTGAGCACACAGTGAAGAGCCGCCGGCCGGCAAGCAGCGGCCAAGCCAAAGGCAAGGCAGAGCTCCTACTGTGCCGTACCAGTCAAGGCTGATGATGCTGATGATGTGGATAAGCCCATCATCTTTCCGAACGCAAAGGTGGATTGACTCTGCTGATGCTGCTCGTGCAGAAACAGCATAAACAGAAGAAAGAGCACAAGTAGGAGTATGTAGATGAGGCACCACTCTGTCATTTTATCCCCCCGCGATGATTCTTTCATACTTTTTCCTGGACCCACATATATTCTGTGCTTAAAATAACCATGCCGATCCCAACTTACTGTACAAACAGGATCTTTCACTCTCCCTCTCTCATTCAATTGCCGCATGCCAATTCCTCTTGTACGTTTTGAAACTCTAAGGGTCAAGAACTGGTAACCATCATCGCCCTTGTGTGTAGTGTACATATTTCTTCTTCGATCGTTGCAGTTATTTATTGCAGTGGGGGATTCTTGGCAGAAAACGAAAGTGGGTTGCGACCTTGTGTTGCATTTCTTTGGAGATGAGAGCCAGAGTTGCTACTTTTAGTGTGTGAGGGTTTCGTGTTTTTGAATTAACACGCGATTGGTTATAAGTAACAGTTGGGTGGGCGCTGGTGCCGTTGAGATGCTTCTCTTGGATATGGCGCAGTGCAAGTCCTACAAGGAATCTCTTAAGGTTCTGGAGGCGGACATCCAGCATGCGAATACTCTGTAAGTGTTACTTACGCTTACTTACTCGTTGGATTCCTGCAGGCATGTCCGTTACTGTAACAGAGGTAGTCGGTAACCTTATGCCGCTCATTGCGGGTTCGTGGATCGATCGATGTGTGAGTTTGATCGGTGTGTGTCTGTGTGTGTGTGTAGGGCATCGGAGGTGCCACGGGATTATGATGGGGCGTGCTTGCAAATGCGGTTATCGTTTAGTCCGGTAGCACACTTGTTTTTATTTCTGGTACAATGGACGGATTGCAGCTTGGCGGGTGCATTAGGGCTGCTTCGCATTCTTATTTACAAGGTAACAACGAAAGAAGCCTCTTCCTGTCTGAAAGTGAATCATGTAGTCAAAGTGTTGACACAATTAGGTCAAATTGTTGGTTTCGGGCACTACAGTTGAGTCTGAATTGGATGTCGATCAGAGTCACCAACTGTAACTTCGTTGAATCAGTTTGAATCGGATGTCGATTAGAGTGACCAACTGTAACTTCGTTGAATCAGTTCATGAGGCAATTCTCTTTCTTGTTGCTTCGACGTGGATCACAGTTTTTTGGATCTCACAGGTGTATTTAGATGGAACCACAACCATGTCGACACAAGAAAGGAAGGCCAGTCTCGGCGAATTTTACGGTAGGGTTTGTTCTCTTCGTTTCATCTCACAAAATACTCTGTTTAATATGCTTACATTAGGATCACTCTGAGCAGATCCTCGTACTGTGCTCTTGTGTAGAGACGCGTTCCCATGCAATCACTTGCTAATAAAAGGTTATGAACATATATAACGGAAGATGGATCAGGCTCACGTCGGCTATTATTATCCTGATTTGCGGAGGGATTGTGCATGTGGTGCAGGGCACATATACCCTTCGTTGCAACAGCTGCAGGCGGGGATGACGGGGGTGGAGGATCTGAAGCAGAAGGCGAAATGTCAGGAGCGGTACAAGAAACGCGACGAGGAGTGTAGTCACATGTCGGAAGTGGACTTGGAACGGGAGATCGAGTGCGGGATTTGCATGGAGCGGAACCCCAAGATTGCACTTCCTGATTGCAATCACGTCATGTGCATCACTTGCTACCGTGATTGGTGAGCATCCACCCCCACTTCCCGTTTTCCTTTCATACGCCTACCTCACCTTGCGACCTCCTTCGGTGGCTGATGTGGAGAAATTTTTCCACATCATGCTTGTCATCTACGTAAAATCTACATGCCGTTGAAAAAACTGCTGACTTCAATGAACTAAGACTACCAAGACTACCAGTACAGTCCACCCAACTATTGTGTGTTGTCACTTGCACTAAGAGGCGTTAGTAGACCTTAACCCTAGTCATTGGTGACAGACACATCCAGAAATAGGGTATATATAAAATCTATCCACGCTAGCCTTGTAGGCTTGGAGTTCTTCTTCCTATCCAATTGGGTTGTCAAAGCTTGATCCTACTTCTTCCAATTGGGTTGTTATATCTATTACATCTGTCACAACGGATCATGTAAAAACAAAATTGTCCTACTTTTTTGAAGTGGCGAAGTAAGACTTTTTGAGGTCCAACCCTGCTTGCATCCGACACTGAGTGTGAATCAAGTTGGGTGTTGGAGTGCAATGTCAAAACAAAGTATGAAAATCCATAGGAGATACTGTGGCCAAGGAGGTTTGATCTTGTGTGGAATGTGTGGAATGCTTGCAGGCGAGGGCGATCGCAGTCGTGTCCATTCTGTCGAGATAGTTTACGGCGGGTGAACTCCGGCGACTTATGGATCTTCACAGACGCGGCGGATGTGGAGGATGTAGATAAAATAACGCGAGACAACTTACAACGACTCTTTTTGTACATAGAAAAACTGCCACTGTTAATCTCCGAAAGTGTGTTTGCTCTCTACGATGCTTACGAGACGCATCATCTCAAATAGAGAGGGAGCTTCTCAACACACTCAATGGCTATCTGTATAGGTTAAAACTTCCTCTTCTTCTTCTTTTTTCTCCACCGACTGCTACTACTATTTGTGCAAAGGATTCCGTAGAGTTAGTTAGCAAGCAGGTGATAGCAGGCTTCAGTACATTGCATAAGCGCTCTCAGGCGAATCAACGGTATTCGTTCCATCTACACACAAGCTGTAAGTACATGACATGTGTTGGAGCCTATCAATATCAAGGATGCTCATCTTCCAATTTCTCTTGTAGATTGCGTTTCTATTTTTTTTAGCAGATCTTGTGTGGGCCTTGCTGTGAGTATATTTCCTTGCATGGTGTTTCGGAATGTGATTTGTTATAAGGTGGAGCATCTGACCAATCTTTGAGTAGGAAAATTTGCAGTTTCTCGTGGCTAGCCCAGATGATGAAATTGTGAGCATGAACCCAATATCATGTGGGGCAAGGTTTCCATGGTCATAGTAATATGTATGGTATCATCAATTTTGGATTAATCTGTGGTTTCTAGTGTAAAGTGGTAGCTGTACGAAATTCGTATGAACAGTCTTAAATATTGAGCATGGGTACATCATATATTGTAGCTGAAAGCTACAAGATACCGTCCATGTTAACCCCTAAAGTGGACTGAGGCCATGTTGTGGTCGTTTGGGGTTTGGTTAGCCTCTGACTTACTATTTTTAGCTGGCATGGAGTTGGAACCTTTTTGGAGGTTGTGAAGTTTATCGATACTTTTCCAAAAAGTCATTTCATGCTTCAAAGTTCCCTGTTCTTCGGGTGATATTCACTGTCAATGTTTAATAACACAATGCAAAGTGCGCCAAAAATTGCCTAAACTGTGGTGTATGCTCATTTATTCTCAAAATTTGCCCAAAAGTAGTCAAGATTGCAAAAACTTAAAAAATATACCAAAAATTGAGATTAATTTTTTTTTACATGTTTTGGGGCTAGTTGACATTAGGGGTTAAATGGAATGTTGACCAAATGCAAAGAATCTTTGTGGATTGTACTTTATGGTTTAGATTATGCTATCAAATCTTTTTCAGAAGGAACCAAGAGTGTCACTGATTATCACAATGTTAATTACTGTAGTAGCTTATAAGATTCAGACAAGGGCATGCCCAGAATTCCATCAAACTATATTTTTTTATTTCAGGAAATCTTTATAAAAGTTATTGAAGTATTCGGCAAACACAAGAGTCAAAAAATTAAAATATTCGGCATCTATTAAAATTACATTGTAACAACTTGGAAACGTGTACTCTATGTGCCACTGTTTTGCAATAATTTCTACCGATTATTTTATTAGATGTAGGAACATTGAACTTAATAGACTTAGACTCCAAGGATGTTACCTTTTATTGGAGACAAGTCCTTACCCGTGTAAAAAGGAATATGAAGTTGGAGGATTCTCAATAGGGTATAATTTTTTTTTATACCTCGGTCTGGATTTTTTACATGTATTTTGTAATGTTACTGTAACTTGCCACCCAACCATGTAAGAAAATACTAACGGAATTGCTCAAATTTATTTCCTTCACCCTCCAAGCTACATAATATACCACTAAGACGTACGTCTCATGGTGTTTTAATTACATATATCGTATGGTGCTATAGATATCAAAATCTCAAGTGTGGTTGGGAACTCAAATCCAACACCGCCGTGCAAGCCCAGCAGAGTGCCTCGGTATAGATAACATTGTGCATGATTTGGTCCTCAGACTCTTCTATAGAGTCTCCCTCTAGAAGTACAAACACGTTCTTTATAGATGTTGCGTGTGAAAAAGCAACATAAAGCTAGCCATGACATCAAGAAAGTGATGGTGGTGCAAGCGAAGAAGTATGTGTGCAAAGAGCAGGTCTTCAGTGTTTGTTTAGAGACTGGGTGAAGTGCATTTGTAGTTGCGAAACGGGATGATGATGGGCATTACAAACGAGTATCACTTTTGTTCACAATTTGACATTAACTTCTTAAGTTTGAGACTTATAGCCTCTTTTTTAAATACTGTATTTAGAGTAAGTGTTAATTGCACATAAGCATATGTAATGTACTAATGTGTACCAAGTAATGTGCACCAAGTAATGTTGGATCAGTAAATTGCACCAAGTAAGCCTTACGCATTACCTTATTTGCTGCTGACTCGTGAAGATACTAGATTATTAGTTGACATTGATGATTGAAAGAGAAAAGCATATTGAAGTATACAAGATAATTATCATGTACACTAGATGGACTGAGTATGTTTTTTTTAATATTGACTCAACTTCTCATCTTTGGGATGATGATGGCTATTACAAACGAGTATGTACCATTTTTGTTCGCAGTTTGACATTAACTTCTTTGCGGCTGAAAATTTATAACGTCTTTCTTAAATTATGTACTTACAGTAAGCAAATTGAACAATGAAGCAACTGTGATGAGAAACATTCCATGTGCAATGAAACCTCCTCATGATATACGTAATACTATTTCAGGTGTTGAAAGGAATGTGGAACTTGGTTCACGATGAGGAATTTCTTACCTTAGTTGAGATTGAATTTGAGATGTGATCAATTAAAACGGTGGGACTTTGGTGAGAAGGGAGTTGAACTCTTTTCATACCAAAAGTATGCAACTTTGGTTTTGCAAAAGTAACCAATTGAGAGTCATCAGGGAGCTCACTTCCTAGAAATTCAATAGCAGACACCATTAGAATTGAGGGCATTTGCTAGAAAATTAAACATTGTCAAAGTGAAGTAGTGCTTAACTACTTGCTTGAGCAAAATTCTCGTACTCAAATCCTTGAAATTCCAATAACGCTTTAGACCAAAACAATAATGTTGCTAGAGCAAGATTAAGAACATTAATTCACTTTAGCTACGTATAGCAAACTGAAATGTAGCCTTCTAAATTCTAGTTGTAACATTTCCTCATTCCTTACTTATTGTGAAGGTTAGCTTAAATGTTGTCCATGGTGCTATGGCACTCAAAGGCTACAACCACTACTAGAAAAAAGGGGGAACTGCAACGGTACAAACGTTGCTTTTGTGTAAACGTTGCTCAATTTTAGCAACATTTTGGAACTTGCTTGAGCAACGAGGGATTATAAATAACTTTGCATGGTGATCCAATAACATTGCTTATTTTCTTGAGAATGTTGCTTAAGTAAGTTCCAAAACGTTGCTAAACTTGAGCAACGTTTGAGAAAAAAACGTTGCGAACCCCCTCAAATTGATTGATGATCCCTGTGAGCCATCTAAATGACTCATTAACATAGATTTGCTTAACTTTGCAAATTTTGAGTAAATGTTTTATAAAAAACTTCTAAAAACTCTAATTCATTTTACTTATGTTCTTTGATTATTTAAGCGACTCTAAATTCTAATCCTAGTTTCCATTTTAATTTAATTCCCCATACTAATTCTCTAATTTTAGTATTTGGTTATATAGCCATTTCAATTCAATTCCCATACTAATTTTCTAATCTTATTATTTGGGTAAAAGCCATTTTAATTTAATTTCTCATACTAATTTTTTTGATCGTAGTATTCGGTTAAATAACCATTTCATTTTTATAGCCTCTACTAATTTTCTAACCATATAATTAGTCTAATAGCCCATTTCCGTTTATTCGCCCATACTAATTTCTACTCGCAGTAATTAGTTAATAGCCATTTTCCATGTTCCGCCCATACTAATTTCTTAACGCAGTAATTAGTTAATAGCCATTTTCTCATAACCTCAACCCATACTAATTTCTGGCCACACTAATTAACCTCCGCCCACACTAATTAGTCAGTGCCACACTAATTAAGTGCCGCCCACACTATATGGTGCGGCGACTACACTAAGTTATATAAAAATGATCTGATAAGTATGAACTCCAATAATTCAAATTTCCACGCCCTCCTCACTTACTTAGTGAGTTGAAATTGTCTTCAACTTGATGCTATAAGTAGTTTTCTAGTTTTGCAATTGAGACCACACACACAATTTATCATTCTTTAGTTTTCTTGATGATCGGTAGAAGTTCGTTTTTCCGTTTCTCTTTTTTCGGCGTGGTTTGTGAACCTTCATCTCAGTGGGTGAAGCGTTGTAGAATTACCGGTTGTTGCAACGATATTAGTTTCTTCCCGGAGGTGCGATTGCGGCGACAAGATAACAATGACTCGTGGATCGGCGTTGTTCGATGACGGTCTTTGGCGTGTATGTGGTCGGTCGGATTGAAGCGGAAGAGAAGTCGTTGTTGAGGTGCGCGGGGTTTGTGAGACGATCCCGCTTAAGAGTGATGGTGCGGCGACGGACAAGTGTGTAGGAAGTCGTGACATCTCGAGCTCACGGGTGTTGTTCTTGTTGGACCAGGATTCGGAAGCGCTCGTAGAAGGTCAGTCTTGAAGGCGAAATTTAATTTTTACTTGTTCATTGTGTAGATGTAGGAAAATTAGTAAGGTGAGACAAAAAATGATCAAAATCGGAGTTAAAATGAGGAAGTTATGAAGGTTTTTAGTTAGGAAGTTTTTTTTTAAACTCTTCCCCAAATCTGTTTTTCTCAAAACATCATCCAATTGTTTTCATCCAAAGAGTCATTGTTTTCATCCAAAGAATATTGTTTTTTTTAACAAAGATCGTTTTCATCCAAGAATATTGTTTTCATCCTCCAACATTATTTTCGTCGATCTTTTCAACTCGTTGTGTTGTTATTAATTCCTCGAAAGACGGTGGGAGGATTTTTTAGCTCACAATCCCATTTCCTTTGAATTTAATTTTCTACTGGTTCTTCTGAAGGAAAGCGGCAAGTGCTTGAGATGGCTAGTCAAGGTATCGAGCTAGGAGCCTGTCATGTTATATTCTTGCATTCTCATTGTGTTGTGTTTCTGCAATCTTCGTTGTGCGCTGGTTCCAGGTTGCATTCAACTATGAAGCCGCCCCGTATTCTTCTAAGAAAAATGCTTTCTAGATGAAGGTTTGGAATGCACCGCTGCATTTCAAGAGAGCGGACGCCATTTTCTTTCACAAAAAGGTCACAAGCACCATGGTTTTGCCATTGCTTCCCAGGCTGTTTGCCCACACACTGGTTTGACTCTCACTCAATGCTGAGTTCCTTCCTTCGCCTTAGTGATTTGGGTGTATGAGACTTTGAATTTCATTACAATTAAGTTGCTCTTTGTTTGTTGCGCAGGAGTTTCCTGCAAAATTTGTTAATGCGCATGCTGAGTAGTTCGAAGAAGAGTGCACTTTCGAGAGGCTGAATCTTGACACGAAGTGGCCGATCACGATCACTGTCAATCACGATCACTGTCGGCCGTGTCAAAAAACTTGGGATGACGAACTGGGTGTTTGCATACGGGGAGGGCGGGTGGTTAATATTCATCATGGAGAACCGCATAGAAATTGGAGACGCTCTTTTAGTTTCGTTACTGAAGGTCTCTCGGTTTGAGGTGCACATCATTAGAAAGAAAGCAGTCGGTGAGCTTGCTCTGACAGTGGAACCTAGTAGCCCCGTGAACCCTGCCCCCACGGCTGAAGCCAGTGTCGCCAGTAAACCTGATTGAACCTGATCCGATGACGGAACGCTGTGAACCCCATTCACGGCTAAACGCAAGGAAGCCATGCAAAGCGGGCGAGGTCGTCCAGAACCCATTGTTCGTGGCCACAATGAAGACCGCTGCTTCAGTGATAAAAAACTAGCCAATTTCAACCATGATGTATCATCTCTTTGAGCCTCATAACGTAGTCAATTAAATGAACTTCGAGTTTTTTAGCACGTGGGTTTTGCAATTTTTAACGAACTTCAGGTATCGCAATTTGCTGGGAGTGACCAGCTACATCTTGATGGTTATGGTCCTCGGAGCAGGGACGTCATAGTGGTGGAGGCTAAACGCACCTGCGTGTGTGCGTAGAGGAGGTAGAACTCAAGGTTCGTTTGAAAAGAGGCTAGAGCAAATTCGTCCTTGCCAATGCTCTGCAGATCGGCAACTATGTCCAGTTTACTCTCTTCAGCCCCTCGCGAAATTGCTCAATTGCTTCTGAAATCCTGTCTGTCCGTCTTCGAGTTGCACAAATCAAACAATTCCAACAGTTGAATCCTGCCTAGCCATGGCGTAAAAACTACTGTTTCTTTTCAAGTTATTGTTACCTCTGCTTTTGTAAAAGACGGGATAGATACATGGAAAAGTATATGAGCGTCAGTTTTGTGAATTTGATTAGTTGACATTGAAGTTTGAAGAGAAAAACATACACTCGATTGAGTATGTTTTTCAATGTTATTAAAGTGAAGTAACGTTTTGGTACTTTCTTCAACAACGTTTTCAACTTCAAATGCATGAGAATCAAAATATGTTGCTTACCAAAACTTCAACGTTACTCAAGTAAGAACAAGAACATTACTAGAACAAGAACAAAATGTTACTTCTCGAGAACATAACTAAAACAACTTGAACATTATCTTCTTGAGAACATTGCTCAAGCAAGTTTCAAAACATTGCTAGACTTGAGCAACATTTACACGAAAGCAACATTTGCAACGTTGCAAACCCCCTCTTTTCTAGTAGTACTCTCCATCCCTCTCCAGACGAATCGTGAATACCACCTCCTCTTCACCACATAAGTGCACTTTGCTTCCACAACAATGATGTCCAACCTTTCAAATGCAGCTGGCCACTTCCCAACATTTTCCGATACAACTCTCGTTATCGTTCCGGAACCTCCTAGAAACAAAAGCTCAAAGTTTGTTTCATCGACTGCGTGATTGAGGTTTACTGAGATGATACAACATGGTATGAAAGCTTCCACAGCTACCACAAATCATGGGTTGTGATTGTTCCAGCAAGTTCCTTACGTTCGGCCCTGGGAGCGAGTTCAAAGGCGCCACTGATGGTGTGCACCTCAAACCCAGAGACCTCCAGCAGAGACTTCCAGCAACCCAGGGACCTCCAGCCACCCAAATACCTCCAGCACAGACCTCCAGCAACAACACGAAAAGAGCGTCTCCAATTTCTATGCAGTTCTCCATGATGGATTTCAATCATCCGCCCTCCTGGTTCTTCATCTCAAGTTTTTTGACAGCTATCGGCCACTTACTGTCGAGATTCGGCACTCGTCTCCGAACAACGTACCCAGAATGCGCATCAACAAATTTTGCATGAAACTCCTGCTCAACACACAAACACAGCAACGAAATTGTAATCAATTTCAAAGTCTCATTCACCCAAATCAGTAAGGTGGATGAGGAACTCAGCCCTGAGTAAGAGCCAAACCAGTGCGTAGGCAAACGGCCCGGGAAGCGATGGCAAAACCATGGTGCTCGTGACTTTTTGGTGAAAGAAAATGGCGTCCGTTCTCTTGAAATGCAGCAGTGCATTCCAGACCTTCATCTCGAAAGCATTTTCCTCAGAAGAAAACCGGGGCGGCCTCATAGCTGAAGGCAACCTGCAGCTTGGAACTAACTCACAAGAAAGTATTGCAGAAACACAACACAACGAGGAAGCTCCCATCCGACGAAGCTCATAAACCGCGTTGGAATTTTCAGGAGCCATCTCCTCCGACATGATATGCTGCTCCCTCCAGTCGGTCACTCGTTGTACTTCGACATGAATTCGACATGGCATGGTGAGTTTCATGACAGGAGCCCTCCTCGTTACCTTAACTAGCGATCTCAGGCACTTGCCGGTTTCCTTTGGAAGCACCAATGGATAATTAAATTCCATCAGAGGAACTGGGATCATCAAGCTACGTCTGCTGTAGCCTTCGACTGCCTAATCATGCCTCTAATATGGCACCTTCTCTTTTAATATCATGCACGTTTTCATGATATCAACTCATTTTTGTAATATCATAAAAAATTTCATAAGATCACACACTTGAAGAGCTATAGATCTTCAAAATACCCTGTAGAACAAATATTTCTTAACTGCCGTTCACAAACATTGTTGTTTTTGAACAACGGTTGAGGAATATTTGCCCTTCACTGCTTTTCAATGACCAAAAACAAACAGTAACTTATGTTATTTGTGACTTTTTTAACACATCAGAATGTGCTATGTCGGCAAAATAACATGATTTTAACGAAATTGAGGTTAAGATAGACTTTGAGCTGATTGGAGCTGTCCAAGTTGCTGGTACATCCGAAATGCTCACTCAAAGTGATCTCCCAATACAAATGTTGGTATTGGTGATAAAAAAATGCACATGAAATAGTTGTTATTACAATCTTGATCCATGGACGACCTGATGATACATGGTGAAGCCTTCCTCCGAGAGCCTATTTATGATCAGTTCTAGCTTATTAATGATCTCAAAGTCTTCCAAGTGGATCAAGTAACATTGATTGGTTGTTCTGAAGGGAAGTAGCAAACTAGCAACTCCATGCAAATGATGGCTGTGCCTAGTCACTGGTCATTACAGCTAGCTACGAGCTCGAGCACACCCCTCCATGCTTATTTAAATGCATTTCGTAGATTACTCAGTGTGATTCTTCCATCGATCTCAGTTCGTGTGTAAGCTTGTTTTGTGGATTTAGCGATGAGGCTACCCAAAGCTTCTATTCGAGACCACACCTACATTCTGAAGATCCAGAGAGTTGTTAGTAGTTGTAGAGTTGTAGACTAAGGCAACGCTCGTCCAGAAAAAGGTGTTGATCGAGAATGGTCACAGATGTTGTGAACAGGCCTGACTGGGATTAGTACACTCACGTTTACATTCCAATAGTGTTGTGATCCTCAATTCTTCACTCCAATGATTCAGTGCGTTATGGAATCTCTCATCTCGTTTAATGTATAGGACTTTACGAGGAGGTTTGAGGAAGAGCATAGGGAGTTCTTTCCGTCCGCATTGCAGTTTCCAGATGAGTTTCGATCAATATCTAGCCGATTAGTATCACGCTCGACCAAGATGACAACAACAGATGCTGCTAACATTAACAGCTCCAGCACCCTAGTCCATGAGCACCCTGTCCATGCTTATATGGATGCATTTCGTAGGTTTCTCAGTGTGATTTTTTCGTTTCAATTCATGTGTGAGCTTGCTTTCTACATTGAGCAATGAGACCACCATTGAGGTTCTACTCGAAATAACACCTACATGTTGAACTTCCACAGGGCTGTGGCACATTTGGGCTGAACGTGGATTTGAACATCCACGTTGAACACCTACATGTTGAACATCCACAGGGCTGAACGTGGCTTTCCTGGCGCATTTGTGGAAGATCTTCCCTTCGCATTGCACTTTACAGAGCCTCAACTTCGAACAAAGGAGACCAATCAATATCTGGCCGCTTAGTATCACTCTGAAGCACGATAAAAACGACGACCATGAGAGGAAGCTAGTGGTAGCGTTCTGGTCTGGTGGATGGGCGAAGTTCGTCGCGGAGAGCAACATCAAATTTGGGGACCATCTCTTCTTCTCACTGCTCGAGATGTCTCGCAACAGAGCTTGCTTTAAAATCCACATTTTGAGGAAGTTAAGCGAGGCGGTGGACCTGACCCTAGTATCAAACGCAGAGGCTCCACTCATGCTCATTTCAATGGCTGAACCTGTCTCCACAGTCTAACACACTGGTGCTAATCAATTCGCTCCTATAGCCAAAAAGACGTTCCATGCACATGTTGTGGGCGTCTTAGGCTTTCGAGTTTTGTGGTATTGGTGTGGAACACTACTAGAAAAGAGAGGGGTTTGAAACGTTACAAACATTGCTTTCGTGTAAACGTTGTTCAAGTCAAATAACATTTTGGAATTTGCTTGAGCAACGTTTTAAAGAAAATAAGCAACGTTTTCAACTAGATTATAAATAACGCCCTTTAAGTAGTGATCCAATATTGTTGCTTATTCTCTTGAAAATATTGCTCAAGCAAGTTCCAAAACATTGCTATACTTGGCAATATTTGAGAAGAAAACGTTGCAAACCCCCTCAAATTGTAGTAGTGGAACAAATCATTGGTAAGTAAGTTTAAATACTTGGAATCCTTCATGTGCTTGGAATTCTAGTATCATGCTCTGAAATCTCCATATGCCTCATTTAGTTTGCCTCTTGCTTTACATGTCGGTATACAAAAGGTTCCTGGACACATCTAGAAGCAGCTGCTGCAAAGTGACGAGGTTAAGCACAAAAGTCCAAACACCAAGAAAATGATGGTGGTGCAAGTGGCAATGAATTATGTATGGGAAGAGTAGGCCCTCACTATTTGTTTGGAGACCAGGTGGAGTGCATTTGTAGTTGCAAAACATTCCCATGTTGGAAATAGCATTCAATTTAAGCTTATGGGGCTATCACACTTCCAAGTGAATATGTGGTGTCCATCCTAGAGGCCAAGTTGCTTGAAATGGAGCTATATTATGAGATAAATATTGCTATCACTAGTAGGAAAGTCGTCGATAAATGACATAGCGAGTTTTACATAGATGACATAGTGTACATAGGTTGTTCACAATGACAAAAGAATGACACTGAAACACATTCATAATCTATGTCCTTCATGAGTTCATGTACCGTCATTTATTCTGGCCAAGTCCTTTTAATCTTAAAAGTGCACCCTTTGTTTTGGGACTTCTGTTTTTAGTTTATGGCCGGTTTTCCTACTAGTGTATGCCCAAGACTCATCGCAACTAGATTTTGATCTAAGTTATTGTTTACTCTTGAAAGGACTTAATGGACAGATGCACGCACATGAATGTCAAATATTGTGAAATCTCACGTGACTATGCAGGGTGAGAATACGATTCTTGAACATTTGAAAGAATTTGCAGTTAATCTTTTTGGATTTCGAAGCTTTGGTCGGCAATGAGTTGTTGTGCATTACCTTATTCGCAGTCCAGTAGTCACATGTCGAAGTGTTCAGATAGAGAAAAGCATACAAGTATACGAAATATCATGTACACTAGACTGAGTATATTTTTCAATATTGACTTGACTTCTCATCTTTGAGATGATGATGGTCACAAACTAGTATCATTTTTGTTCACAGTTTGACATTCACTTCTTTGATGCTCAAAATTTCAAGCCTTCTATAAAATAATTGTACCTTAAGTATGCTAATAAAATGCACTTGGAGAAAGTGTTGATTTCACATGGTTTAACACAAGCATTTGTGTTGTATTATGTATACCTCATGATATACATAATACTACTTTGTGTGCTCAAAAGAATGTGGAACGAGGTTCACGACTTAGAGTTCTTTACCTTAATTAGTTCTAGTTCTGCAAAAATAATCAATCGTGTCATGAAGGAGCTCATTCCCTAAAAATTCAATTGCAAACACTACTAGAAGTATGGGCATCAGTGAAACATTGTCCAAGTGAAGTAGTGTTTTGATACTTGTTTCAGCAACGTTTTCAAACTCAAATCTATAAAAAAATCAATAACTTTCTAGACCAAAACCATAATGTTGCTAGAGCAAGTATAAGAGCCGCTTCACACTATGGCCATTCGGGCAAGTCGAGAGGCCGTGGGATTGAAAGTCCAAACTTTTTGAGAGTCCAAAGAAATCTATTGAAAATAGCGAGTAAAATATCGTAATTGGAGGCTTTGGCGGGCATAGTGTAAAGCCTCCAAAGGCCAAGCCCAAAGTCCAAAGCTTTAGCCATGAACTCCCATGGTCTCTCAACCTTGTAGGAAACCGTTTTCTTTTTCTTGTCTTTGTCAATTTACAATTACTTTTACTTTTAGTTAGTATATATATACAAGTGGAGACTAAAGGTAACGTCAGTCTCGACAACGCATCTCTTGGAGTTTTACCTCACATCTCGTGTGTTATTGCACGCTTCTTATTAATCTGAAACCTCTTGACTTAATCCAGAGTTTCTTGTATCTTCACTACAAGGATGGAACTCTAGGAACTACGACAAAAACGTAGTATTTTACACTGTGATATTACGAATTTCACTGGAATAAATCGTAGTTGATGCTACAGTCTCCCGTAGTTATAAATTTTACTACGCTGGGGCGTAGTGTGCGCTACGGCTTGTATGACCCCGGCGAACTTCAAGTTCCCATGCATTCGGTGTTCTCCATTGCTTGGAAGGGCCCACCACATGTGGTTTATTATTCCCCCAAGTAAAAACATCTTTTACCTCCGCACCGAGGTAAAATTGGAAGTTTCATGAATGTTGGCAGTAATTACGGTGGTAATTTCGTTTATTGGTTGCTTCTTATATTAGTAATTACCATAAACACATGCATTTTTATCTGTCCCTGGTGTAGGTGAATATCTTTTTACATTTATTCACAATTAAATCCACGTAAAGTTCCACGTGGTGCTAGTAATTTCCGAAAAGATCAAAAGGATTCACAAAATTTATCCATCCCGATGTTCACCCATTGTGCCGGGTAAGAACTCCATCTAAAGAGGAATTTGCTTCGAAAACGATTAAAAGACCCCGATTACTGTACTCTAAATTGTTATGAGCACAAACGGAAGACCCTAATATATTCTAATATAAAATGAGAACTATGCAAAAGACAACGTTCCTGCGTATCTCGAAGTTTATATACACAGGACATCATGTGTACAAATAGAACTATCCCATATTTACAAGAATTTAATCAGCACTTGTAAGTTGGAAACAAAAACAAGGTAGGAGATGTCTGAAACAAACACTACGGCTACAAAACACATTTCTGTCAGTCCCTATCACTGTCCTCTGAAGAAGAATCGCCTTCCGATTCCCTGGCATCTTCGTATTGCATCCTCTCTGATGTCTGGTTCTGTTCCTTCTCTTCATGGTCTTCTCCGTCATCCTCGGTGGATTCCGAATTTGTACTCCCCGATGCACTCGAACTTGATCCTCCTGTAATTTTTGATGGCTCTCCTTCCTCCTCATCATCAGAGGAACTTCGCGCACTGTCCTCCTCGTCTGTGTTGTGTGAAGGCCGCGGCTTCGGTTGCTTTTTCTCCGGTTTCTTACCACCTGCTTGTTCAATGCGCAGTATCTCAGCATCAGCCCCATCCTTCTTTTTGTACCGGTTGCGTAACATTGCAAATAGGTCACGTCGCCCTTTCCGTTTGGCCATTTCCACTTCTTCATCTGTAGGCAACCGATGGAATTCCTCCTCCTAACAAGATTACATGACACCATAAGTTAGCCCACCGGACAAGAAACATTTTATTCATATTCAAACACGCACCATCAAGCTATTCTACCTATGTATACTCCCTGTCAAGAACTAAAACGGACTACTTTATCCGTGTATAGGCTAAACCCTGTACATGATAACCCGTTATAGAGCATGATGCATTTAAGAAAAAAAAGCATTTTGACCACATCCGTAAAGAAATCTCACGGCTCTCACTTCTGCCAACGATGGCTACACTAATTTTTCAATAAACGTCAAGAATCCAGGCCTACTTCCGAATTTGTTTAGAATAAAGAACAAGTACTACCAGCCCTCGGATTTTAAAAAACATGCAAGGTTCGTCTACCATCAAACTCACCTTCAGTACTAAAATTCACTACCGGCCTTTACTACTCAAAGAACATGACCGAATCTTTTCACTATTATACTCACCCACACGTTTAAAAATGCACTGGCCGATTATATGAGTTTCATGTCATACATTATACTTTCCTAAGTAGCGTATGCAATGAACCATACTGACTTTTATAGTCATAATCAAAGTTAGGTATTGATTAGAGTACATAAAGAAAGGTGAATGGATAACTTACAAAAAAGTTTATAAAGCCTGCCACTCCCACCGAACCGAGCCTATGCGTGAACTTGATGCGCTCCGTCCGCGCTGTAGCTGCAGCCTTGCATTCTTGTGATTTCTCCTGGTACTCTTTGTTAGTAATAGATGCCCATATATTATTCCAGCTCCCAAGCGTAAGACCATGCTGGATTGGAGTATTCATTTTTGAGTTATTCTTCATCATCTGCTTCCTTATCCTTTGCCGCCGCTGTCTAATATTTGTGGCCACGTCCTCTAAAACGAAATCTATGTCATAACTTCCAGGGTATAACATCTGCACCCTACTTGCAAACAATCGTTTTGCTACCTTACTCTGTCGGGTCCAGGGTATATCCCACTCAAAAATCCAAGGAGCCCTGTCATGTGTGTACGACTGCATATGTTTCCAGAATTTCCCTACTGGTGCTCCCTCCGAGTTCACTTCACAAGGAGGGACATCCTTCACTGTGTCGAAAATGCCTATCGAGTGGGGATCAGATATGACGTGGGTCTCGGTTGACAAACTACGTCCAGATGAACCAAGAGAATCTGAACGTTTTTTGTTGCCAACGTGTTGTAGGCTTACCTCGATGCCCTTGTCAACGTCCATGGTATCTATCGGTCTCTTCGACGACTGCCCCTTGTGGCTCTCTCGCGGTGACGCCGCAGCTTTGCCCTTTCTCTTTCCTACCCTCTCTAGCAATGCCATCTTTTCGTTTATGTCCTTCAACTGCTTCTGTAGAAGCTCCATCTCGGCATGTGTTTTCAACTCCCTCTTTTGTTGCCTTGCATGTTTCTTTGATGGTTTGGGCATAACTGCTGGTGACGACTCCAACACCGGCTTGTTCGTAGCAGGTCTGACCCCATCGGGGCCACTTCCAATATGCGCATCCTCCACAGCTATCTCGCCAACTGTCCCTTCTAACACCTGAACAACTCATAGACAACCTCTATAATTCTTAATAACTATAGATTAACAATCGTGAAAACTCCAGTTAACTCGAGTAAGTGTTGTTACTGCCTTAATTGTTGATAAGGTTAAGATACATTACCTCTACCTTTGCGCGTAGGTATTTGGCTTGCTCAACGGGTGTCAACTTGTTGAGAATTGCGTCAAGATTCATTGTGAATAGGTGCGGCATTTCCCCTACTGTCATTGCTGCTATGTTTGTAATATCCACGATTGGTGTAGGCAGTAATTTCAGCTTCGGTGGAGACATATTTAGTCGAGGCCTGGGAGGTCGGCTTGGAGTCGTACCGTGAGGCGGTGACGGTGGCATTGCTGGCGGACTTCGCGGCCGCGCTGTGGCAGCTTCACTTCCCGTTAGGCATTGAGCAAGTGTTTCCAAAGAGGCTTTGGTTCCGGCCTTTGTTGGAGGGCTCGACGTCCCCGACTCCTTTTCTGCGGCGGTACTTCTTTCTCCTAGTGGGTTCACCAATTCCTTTGTTGCGATCGAGGTTGTGCCCTTGGACTTCCCCCCCGCGTCTTCTGAAACCCGCAGCAGATTGGATGAGCTGCGTTCCTGCAAGCGCATGTGAACGATGAAAACCATGCACCATTTGCATTTCTCATGCATCCTTTGCATGTCACACAATGAGAGTTTGAGACAACTGGATAGCACAAGCTGTTGTTAAAGATTCAATCTGTATAAAGTTACATCTGACCAGTTTTTGAGTTCTAGCATCTGTTTTTCGTTTTCGTCGAGCGCCAACCCGCGTTTGGGTGAACTCATGTTGCTTCTTATCTTCATGTCCTTTTCTCTTCTTGGTCGCCTTCTTATTCGGTCGTCCTTCTGGATTGACATGTTCCGCTACAGGATGCGCTTCCTCTGTATAGAACTTATCGACTTGTTTTACCTTGAGGACACAATTGATGTCATTCTCACAATTCACTCCTGTTTCCCACTCTTTCTGTGTAGGACGGGCATTTGTGTCTCTCCCTACAAAGGGCGATCTCATCGTATCAAGTAAAACGCTCGACAAAACACTCGAAACTCTAATGTAGGTAAGCTCTGCCGCCTATTGATCACGTTACCCAACAACAGTAATGCCAACTAGTAGCATAATTACGGTCCCCCTGCACACGGTGTTTAATTCAAGTTCGGTTAGAGGAACTTCTTTACCATGCCTTATAAATTGTACAATATAGCAGTAACTCATATAAGCCGGAAATCCATTTTGTCTCCTACTGCGCATCGTGATGTGGACATCGTGTTCAGATGTGCTTTATATGCAGGAACATGTCATGCATATGTTAACTTACCTATTAGCGGACATTGATGTCATGCTACAAACTTGACAACGTTGCGGAAATCAACACCATGCGACTGAAATTCCAACCGCGGCTTCAGTACAACGCTGTTACTGAGAACACAACATCGCCTGATTAGAAGAATGTGTTCTGACGAGGCAATACAGTAAAGGTACGCACACACTATCACTCCCACACTTGCCTTTTGTAAGCTGTAGTTTTAAAAGCAATCAATGGAGAGCGTCATACAAATCTTTCAATGACAGCGCCACGGAACAGTTTAGAAACTCACCTCTAAACCAAAGAAAACTCCAGCGCTGCGACGGCAAGCGCTGACCGACCTCCAAAGCTCAACAGCTGAACGTCGATACCTCAACTCCTCATTGCGCTTAGTTCCAGCGGTTTGTTCGCAAAACTAAGTGAAAGAATTAGTGCTCACTGCGTTTGGTTTGGAGTCGACGACGATGAGAGAAGAGCGCTAAAATTTCTCATAAGGCAAGAGCGTGCAAACTGACTAAAACAATACCGTGAACGTGACAGTGGAGACCGCTCACTCACATACACTTGCGCTCAGTGTGAGAAACAAGCTTCATTGACATAAAATTGTAACGATTGCAGAGAGAAGACGGCGCAAAGACTGGAGAGAAAGCACTTCTGCTTGCTGCGAAACAAATAAAAGTGAGCCAACTCTTACTAACCCCTCTCCCCACAGACCATTAGGTTCATGTCACTCATGATTACATTGGCCGCGGGTTTTACAGCATGTTAAATCATCCCTTGATCTCTAGAATCATGTAATCATGTGAACGTCTTTTCTCTTAAATCACGCAATCTTTTCCGGCTTAAGTGAAGTGCTCGTACTAATTTTACACGTCTCCTGAGTGTACCTGCCCCTTAATTGATTTGAAACAAACTGGTTGCTCAATATGAAATATATGGTTTTTATTTTAACAGTTTCTTACCTCCTCCTGTTAAAATTATCCCCTGGACTACACAAGAGTTGTTGATTGTATTACAAACGTTATTTGCGAACGATAACACTAAATGTCACACGTCATCATAATGCTACAACACTAATCTTCAAAACATAACACTGCATGTGAGAGATTACAAACATTCTTGCAAGTGGAAGAATATATTGGACTTAGTGCAAAGGTGGCTTGAAGAAAAGACAAGGAGCATTGATTGCAAAGGTGGCCCAAAGTGAACACTAATCTCAAAAGAGTTGAGAAATAGTGTGATGGATAACTTTTGGTAAATAACGCTAATCTGCATATAACACTAATCAACAACTCTTGTGTACGGTATGGTGCTCTATAATGGCCCAATTTTCAGTACAATAACTCTACGGGGATGTCTGCAGTACATGCAAATTTTGTGCATGGGGGAATTTATTAAAAATACAGAGTATGTGGAATCATCATTTTTTCGAAATCTTCTACAATTAATTCTGAAATTTTTAAGTTCAAAATATAGATGTTCTTAAAATGGTGTTGTAATGTGAGACCACAAAATGTGTGCAGTGATTAAGCGATACTATTGCATTGGAAATCTATTATGTACCTTTGAATGAAGTTAACTAGACGTCAATATTCAACACTGCGCCATCCAGGTTTGTGTACTCTACATACATATTTTTAACATCTACAATCATTGTTTCAGAATAGAATATTAATGCTTTTTACGAATATGAAAAAATCTCTTTCAATCTTCACAGGAAATTAAATTTTTTTATGATTGCCTTCGTGATTGGGGTACTTGTTCTTTGTTTAAGTTTTTAAGAAGATATATATATTATTAACTGTATATTTCTGTGAACATGTATAGTTAGAGGAATTCAAGTATGCCTCGAAATTACAAGAGTGTTGGTGTAGGGCGACACACTCCTAGCACATCCACGGATGTACCCAATATTCCCAATGTTGAGGAATCTCCACCACCTATTGTCCCAGCACCTAGAAAGAGAAGGAGAGAGGGTGCAGTACCTGATGATGAACAACCGAGGCCTCAGTTCAAAGTGTATTGCCCGTGTTCTAAGTGTGCTGAGGCTGACAAACCAAACATGAGATATTTGTCCATTGTTGATGAGCACATTGAACTCCATCAAATCTCGCATAAGTATCTGGTACGCATACTAATTTAGAACACCTTCCTATGTATACCATATCCTATATTTCTTTTCCCCACTCTTTTTTTTTATTACATTTCTTTCCTACGGAAACCTTGTGCTAATTTAACAAAAAAATCCAAAGATGCACCACTTTATTTTCCATACGTATATAGAAAATGTTAAATACATAAGAAAAAGTACCATGTAATATCTTCATGTTTAACCTCTAAATGTCCCTGCCGTTGTTTTGATACAATTTGGATGAGTGCGAGGATGTTTGCAAAGCTCCCGTTTCGTCATCCATCACAATTTTCATCCGTTTTCTAATAAGAGGTCCATGGTATTAAAATTTAATAATGAATCATTGTTGTTTATAGGATCTTTTTAGAATTGGAGCTTATATGAATAACCGCAAATATGGTGAATTACTTGGGTCATACATTGATTTAACCTCTTCAAAATTGTAAATAGAGTAATCATTATAATATTATTAATTATGTAGCCATTTAAATGAGTATGACTCGCTTCCTTGCATGGGTGAGGAGTACTAAAGTAGATTTGTAATAATGAATAACATAGCATATAGATTTAACAATATTTCTACAATAACGTGCATGATTGCACATCACAATCAAATTAAATGACCTGATGGCTTTTTTATTTCATGAGCTTAATGCAACATGTCATACAACAATATCAAAGTAAAACTCTCAAATTTCCACACGCTATAGAATCTTATTAAAATTGTGTAATGATGTGAAATTTTGTTTTTTTTTGTTTTCATAAGTATTCCAAGCTATATGTATTAACATTTTTCTTTTTCCATTTGTATTGCATAGGGTCTATACCAGGCTCAAAGATTATGTGTGGACCCCACCGGGTTGGGTGCTAACTTTGAGGAGACATTCCAAACAGAAGAACCCCAACAATTTCAAGATGAAGAGAACTTCTATTGGAATGAAAAGTTTGTTCTAGAGGATTATATGAATCTTTTACGTGGGTTTGATGATGATGGTGTTCAGTTAAGGACTGAAAGAACACGAAATGTTGGACCAAATTTAACAGAATTGGAGAAAGAGGCATCCACTATGATTTTTGACGGAGCTACTTCTAGTCAATTATTCATTATATTTTTGTTTCTAAGCATCCAAGCTGACAAACAAATATCTAATGTTGCTATGGATTCAATTTTTAGGGCTATTTCTGAGAAAGTAATTCCGCAGAATTTGAATTCCAAGATGCCAACTACTCGTGCTGAGGCACGGAAGATCATTACAGATGTTGGATTAGACTATAAAGTCTATGATGCATGTCCATGTGACCTTACACTTTATTATGGCCCTTTGAAATCCGAATTGCAGGCTTGTCCAAAGTGCAACATTTCACGTTATACTGATACAACTGTTACCAAGAAAGTTCCTAGAAAGGTATGTCGTTATTTGACATTATGAGGGTGCACCTCCATTTTGATTCTTCTACATTCTACTTGTCTTGTTTATATAGACATCTTTGTAAATGTTGTAATATACATAATTTTAATGTATTTTATTAACATATCTATTCATTTTAAACAAAAATATGATGGGTTATCATGTTACAAGGACTTCTAAAGGCACAATATTCTACAAATATATAACATGGTTTCTATATATATATATATATATATATATATATATATATATATATATATATATATATATATATATATATATATATATATATATATATATATATATATATTTATTATTTTTTTTTTTAATTTTTTTTAATTTTTTGGCATTTAAGAAGCCAAGTTACAATGAGTTCTATTTTTGCCACTACAATTGTAGATGAATATGGATTTATGAACCTATGCACACTTTGGTAATTCGTACTCATTTACAAATGACCGTTGTCATTGTCATTGACCGGGTTCTAATCATTGGTCATGTGGATTTCAAGAAAATGTGGTATTTTCCCATAATTCCACGCTTGTTGGCTTACTATCGAAGCCCAACGTTGGCTCCCTGCATGGTATGGCATCGGAATAACAGAAGCCTAGACGACGTTATGCGAATTCTAGCAGATAGCCCAGCTTGGAAGGCTATGGAGGAAAAATATGATCAAATGAAAGATGCTCGGAGTGTAATGTTGCAAGTTAGCACTGATGGTATCAATCCTGCGGGTCTAAATTCAGCAAGCCACTCCCTTTGGCCTATTACATGTACCTTGCTAAATTTGAATCCTAAGCTAGCAATGCACAAAGGACACATTCTCTTGTCTACCATTGTACCAGGTTTGATTTCTAACTCTATACTAAAATTTTATCGATTCACTCTCTACTCTAACTGGAATCTCTATTTTTTTTCTCAAAACCAATATTCTGTGATTCCCACTTCTTATGTGTAGGTAAAAGAAAGGTTAAGAATTTTAACACCTACATGGAGCCTCTAATTGACGAGCTTCTAAAGCTCTGGGTGGATGGCGTTGATGCCTATGATGCACTCACAAAAGAAATATTTAAACTTCATGGTATGATGCTGTGGTCTCTTCATGACTTCCCTGGGTATGGAGTTTTTTCCTCTCTCCAAACACAAGGTCTTAAAGCATGTCCCCCGTGTGGACCAAACGTCATTGAATCGAAAAGGTGTCTGTTTCTTAAAAAGGTAGTCTACTTTGGGCATAGAAAATACCTTCCCATGAAACACAGGTTCCGAGCTACAAGAAATCGAAACAAATTCAACGGGGAGTCCTACCGTAAAGTCCCGAAACCAACAAGAACAACCGGTGTTTTTTGGCTTAAACAATGGAAGAAGGTGCAGAAAAAGAAATTGAGTCTTAAAGATTCTGGCATGAAGGACAAATCCATCTTGTTTCGTCTACCGTATTACAAGGTCAGTATCTCAGAAGCTTCCCTGTTATTCCATTTCAAGAAAAAAAATGTATACTTACCCCATTAAACAAACAAATGTTGATGGCTAATATTAATGGCTAATAAGTACACGATTTTCTATACATCCTTGTAAGGTATGAACACCTATTTTTGTTCATTTAAGCAATTCAATATACTTGTACAGGTCTAATGAGAGGCTTACTATTTTTTCATTAGGATGATAAGAAGAGAAAACAAAGTTTCCCCATTTTTAGGATATTTAGAAGCAATTACAATAACAACTACAAGTTTTAGAATTGACCAATATAGGTTAAGGTATAGTCTCACAACGTACTGCATGTTCACATTAGGTACCTCAGGGGTACTCATGGGGGGCTTGTCTTTAGGTGTTATAACATTAAAGTCAAATTAGAAATTAATATAAATGTTTGAGTACATTAATGTATCCCTTATAACTGCCATATGTAATAGTAGTCTAAAACTCAGGCCGAGGTACATGTCTATTATTGGTACCCTTTGAGTTTCTGTCTTGACATATTTGTTTGAAATCATCAATCACTTAAGGTAGAGGGCTCCAAAACTAATAAGGTCTTAATTCCAACAAAATCTATGCTCAATTCTCATTTTAAAAACTGAATGTATGTAGACCATACATAGCTTATCTTATTTTCCTCAACATTGAATAAGAGCTCTATGACATGCCTAAATTTCAATTCTATAATAAATGCATTGTTAAGAGTTTAGACACTGTTGGTTTTGGAGCCCTCTACCTTATTGGAAATCAATCACTTCTTAGAAATCACTACTTTCCTCAACAGATTATCTTCATCCCTTCACTAAAAAAAGTGGGTATGTGGATTAAGAGAAAAGGATAGACAAGGAAGGTTTAATTTCAGGGTTCGATCATTGCTGTCCTTTTCGTCATAAAGATTATGCATTTTAGAAGAAAAATTGCAGAGAATGTAAGATTAATACTACTAAGTAGAATTTGAGTAACTTGTTTTTTAATAGTCCTGTCAGAAAAGAAATGAGAGGCCAGAATTTGATATTACCATAACTGCATCTTAACCTTGTGGATTAAGAGAAAAAGATAGACGACGGCAGTTTAATACTTTAATTTGAAGGTTCGATCATTGCTGTCCTTTTTGTCATGAAGATATAGCAGTAACTCAGAAGAATGGCTGAGAAAGTAAGATTAATAATACTAAGCAGGGTTCGGGAAATTTTTGAAGCCTTAGTGGCTGATTGCCGATGGTTGGTATGAAGGATCGGAATTTTTCCATTTCTCATCGGCAAGTGCCGATGTTTTATAAAATTTATAGGCCAATTGCCTGTAATTTAAAATTTTCATAGGCTAATATCCAGTTAAATGGAATTTCTACCGGCTCTAATGATCTAAAAGAAATAATGTAAAGTTATTGGTTTCTGTTTCTAAGTACAAATTTTGAAATAGGAGAACACAAATGTTTGCTCAAAACTTTAAATTTGAGACATTAACATCTTTGGTAGGAATTGAACCTAGCATTGCCCTTCACCACTTAAAGGCCAAAGATCCCCCAATTCTTCATAGAAGCAATTGGATTTGGTCATGAAAAAGTTGCAAAATTCAAAAAGGTTAAGGTTTAGGGTACTTCCTCAAGGGCATCTTCCAATGCTCCAGACAAATAACGCCCGGGATTGCTATACAAATGGCGAAACTTAGTAGCATCTTTCCAAAGATCTAGAGCACTTGTTAGAATATCATCAAAATCATCATTTGGACCTTCTATAGCAAGACGCATCATACTTTCTAAGTTAGATGTAGACATTCGATTACGAAGTTTCTGTTTTATAGTATTTTGAACAGAAAAAGCCCTTTCACATGTTGCAGTACTCACACATTGACACTTCGCAATCTCAGCAAGAATAAGGAGGTTAGAATACTTTACTTTCAAAGAAGGAGACCATGAAATTGATGTCCATACATCTGCAAAGGTAAGATCCATCCATTCCGTACTTCCTTGAACTTTGAAGGAAAAAAACTCTTGTTTGCATAATATCGAATTCACAAGAGGTGGAAGAACGTGAGCTCCCACTGTTCTCTGTACGCCGTATTGCTGCAACAACATGTCCAATTCCACAACACCCCAAGATCCCAAACCTACCTGTCTTCGAGGCATATTTAGAGGGTTAAGTATTTTAAAGCAACCTATAATGTCATTATCAACAAATCTTGCCTCCAAAGCACTACAAACCGCTTCTGAATAAGTTTTTTGAAATTCTAAAGCGCTCTCTAAGTCACGGCCTAGCGGATCTCTAATCAAATCTATTGAATGAAACTTAGAGCCTCGAATCTCACTTGACAAACGTTGTATATATCCAGATGGAGGTCCAAATTGAGGTAAAATAGGGTATCCACTAGAAGAATTAAAAGTGTCTTGATTTAGATCACATGAATCCATAACAAAATACATTCTAATAGTTGCAATTTCGGATTTTACAATAGATCCTATGGTAGATATATCAACTAATTTTTGTTGAAATACTTTAGATAATTTTGCCAATATAGATAAGATGTCTCCTAGGAAATATAAAACATATATATATTTGAAATCTCTTAACTTCTCATACATGCTCATATTTAAAGCATCACTCCCATCACGAAAATAAGCACACACGGATTCTAAGGAATCACACAAGGTTGTGATTGATTCCCATCCTGGATAACCATCTTATCTTATGGTACCTTTTTAGAGTTTTTTGTGCATCATTAAGTTCTTTTTGCAATGATTGTAGAGAATATTTTCTTTTGCTTGATTTTTTAAAGTGAGAAGCCAAATCATTAATCAATGTGTCAATTTCATCCGATAATTCTTTACATGATGGATTTTTAGAAGCCTCTAAAGCGGCTAAATTTGTTCTATGAGCAATACAATGAGTTGAGGTCATAAAAGGACTTACCTTCTTCAACAAGGTTGCCACACCATTGTGTTTTCCAACCATGGTAGATGCCCCATCCGAACCAAAACCAACACACTTTGATATGTCTAATCCCCATGTCTTTACCGCCATCATGAGAGTCTCAAAAATCTTCAAAGAATCTTTTTGTCCTCCTTCAATCCACAATAATCCAAGAAAACACGTAACAGGCAAAGAACCTTCCAAAAAAGTAGCAAATACCACTAGATGTCCAGTTACTGATATGTCAGTTGATTCATCAATCATCAAGCCATAGAATGGAGAATCTCTCACCCTATCTAGAATATTTCTTGTGATAACACAAGAAATTGCAAAAATCATCTCAGAACATGCTTTTTCATCATGATAAAGTTTTTCAGGCAACGAGGCTTTACATGACAACAACAAAGAGCACAATGATGGAAATTTGTGAAAAGGCAAACCTTCCTTACCCACAAAGTATGTTGCCTTAAGCAAACCAATCATTGCTTCGTCAAAAGCCTATTAACAGATTGTAACTTGTTTTTTTAAGGTCTGCTTTCCTCCAAACTTTGCCCACGTTAATTTTTTATGTTCTATTGATTTTGCATGATCTTGTAACCCCGAAATTTTAATATTTGAAGAGCCATCAGTTGCATACACATATTTCCCACCACCTTCTTTACAAGTCTTACAAAAAACTCTTCCTAATTCTCTATCAAAATGCACCCAATCATACAATTCAAACCAAGCATCTTTCCATTCTAAGTTTGCTTTTTGAACGTCGTTTAATTCATTATTCGTATGAGTGGAAGGTTGAGACACTTGTACAATTTCTCTGTTAGGCATTGCCTTTGCATACATATCAAACAGGTTCCTTTGCCTTTTAGCCATTGTGATATTTTAGTATAAGTTTAAAATGGATCTCTCGCTTATACTTCGCTTGAACCTCAAAATAAGAACTTCAGGAAGGGGATAGAACCAGATAATATGGCTTGCAAGTTGTGACTTGTACGGAATTTTCCAATCCACCCGATAGTTGCAACCGAATACAATATCTCTGCAAAAATAAAAAAGACACAGAACATGTCATGAATGTTAACTTTCATTAACATGTCATTAATGAAAAATAAAAAAGACACACAACATGTCATGAAATTCAGCATGGTATGTTAATGAAATTCAACATGCATGTGTATATGTCATTCAGAATTGAATATGTGTGCATCGCGTGTCAAAAAACAAAAATTAGATTCTATGGTGTACCTTGGGAAAGTAAACAATCCATTCCATTCAACATGACCTCTTCTTTAAAAGAACACAACAATATAAATGCCAACAGAAATGCCAGAGATGAACTAAAAAGCCGCTCGTATGCAAGAGTGATTAGGTTCATGTATTAAGAGCATCGTTGGCTGTTCGGTAAGTAGCATGACTGAAATGAGTGGGTTGTAAACAAGATATTGCACAATTGGTCTTTCTCACAAGCAGTTACATTTCAGAAGCCACCAAAGTTTCTGAACTGATTCTAAGGGATGAGGAGCATATCTTCAAGAGATGCATTTGACCGGCATTATTTCTTATCTACCTTATGAAGAATACAATAAGCACACGAAAGGAGGAATTGAATCAACTTAACAAGCCAAAGGAGTTTTATGGAGGACTTACGTACATGAAAGGTTCGTCGAAGAAGGTAAGGCAACTCCAAATTGGAACTTTGGAAGCCTCATAGCGAAGGTCACGAACAGTCGCGCGCAAGCAAGCAAGCGAAGCGAATGTGTGTGAAGCCTCTAGAAACAAGCAAGCGAAGCGGGGTGCGGACAGTGCGAAAGCAAGCGAAGCGAAACAATCGCGAAGCCTCGAAAACAAGCAAGCGAAGCGGGGGTCGCGAACAAAGTGCGAAGCAAGCGAAGCAAACAAAGGCGAAACAAGCAAGCGAAGCGGGGTCATGAAAGCGAAGGCGGCGGCGAAGAAGGTTGCGAACAGTGCAAAGCAAGCCAAGCCGCACAAAGCCGTCATCGGGGCCGTTTAGGGTTCGCTTCTATGACTCCATGATACCCTAGTGCAATTCCCTAATTGAGAACCTCTGAACCCGAGGGTATCTACCGCATGCCCCGGGTATAAGCCATACTTTCGAACCCTAGACCGCCAAGATCCGGCATTTTTTAATCGCACATGCTATAAATCCGATGGTTTATTTCTTACATCGGTGATTTCCGACAAGTCCATAATTTCATCGGATTGGCATCCGATGGTTTGAAATTTGGACCGGCCAAGAGGCAAAATCCATCGGCTGATAATGAACTAGCCGTCGGTTTTCCCCGATCATTGATACTAAGTAGAATTTGAGCCCCTTCCTTTTTATAAGTCATGTCAGATAAGAAATTAGAGGTGAGTAGTTGATATTACCATAAGTGGATCTTAAACCCGTAAATGTTATAGCGTTCGGTTTTACGACGACGAATGATTTCTTGAAATCACTGTGTCCTCAATGCTTGTATGAGACTCATCCACTTTTTTGAAGATTCTTCCCCAAGTTGTTGTCATATCTAACATTTGGATATTGTCATACTAGAATACATATTTTTCTAAAATTATAAGTGTAGAACCATTTCCAGTTGATGACCAAGCAAAAATTGATTTGACTTTAGTTCAAAACCAAAATCCTCAAATTAAGTTCATAGATCTAAGAAACACAAAAATTCAATAAATCACCATGTTTTAGAGCATCTCCTTTTAATCTCATTCCAAATATATTTACTCAAAAAATATAATTTTATTGTTCGTATTCGAATTTAGAAAGATGTATAGACTAAATCCTTTCAAAATCTATAATTAAATATTGGTAACAGTATTTATATATTGAACCGTACGGATGAAATCTAAAATTCAAAATACATAACTATCATGTGTATACCAATTCCAAAATATTCTTATTAATAGTAGATTATAACGTTCTTTCTGAAATTGTCAATTCTAGCCTTCTAGGGACACGCTGGTATGTTTACAGGTTAATTGTCACAAAAAAATCATGAAGTGAATCATGAAATTGAGGTTGGTCTCATAAAGTATCGCGTTCTATAATTATTAACATCATTTCAAGTAGGTATCTTGTTCTAAATTTATTAAACTCAAATGTGTCAAATTAAGAATTGAGAGCCTATTAAATATGATGGGTAATCATGATGAAAGTCCAATTCTAACTTGTGACTAAATTGCGTTTTCATGAACAGCATCTCCTGGTTCCCATTTACTTGATGTTATGCACACAGAGAAGAATGTGTGTGCCTCCCTTTTCAAAACTTTCTCAAATTGTAAGGGAACCAAGGCAGATTCTTTGGTGTTGCGTCGGTCATTGCAACATTTTAATGTGCTACAACGTTTCCACCCAATTGAAGATGGAGTGGATGACAGAGGCGCACAAAAGTGGAGCTATGCACCGGCTAATTGGATTTGGACTACTTCAGAGTTTGACAATATTATTCAGATATTATCAAACACCCGTACACCATTTGGTTATGGGTCAAGCTTCCGCCACAAGTTCAACAACCGGAAACTGGTGGGTTTCAAAACGCATGACTACCATAACCTCTTGCATGATTTACTCCCTGTAGTTGTGAGAGGAACACTAACAGAGGGTATTCGGGCAATTGTATACCGTTTAGGAGCCCTATTCCGATGGGTGTGTTCAAAAGAAATTAGAATCTCAGATTGCCACAAGATGAAAATAGAGGCAGCAGAAATTTTGTGTGAAATGGAGATGCACTTACCCATATCGGTTTTTGACATCCAATTTCATAATATACTGCATATAGTTGAGGAAGTTGAACTCGCTGGCCCTGTATCTATCCGCTCGATGTACCATATTGAGCGGTACCTAAAAGTACTTAAAGATTTTGTTCGACAGAGGGCTCGCCCGGAGGGATCTATTGCGGAAGGGTATATATGTGCAGAATCTATGTTCCACGTGAACGACTATACAAAGAGGTTACACCTACATGCTTCTCAACTACAAAAACCTACTGAAGAGGATGCTCGATTAAGTGGCTTAGTATTGCCAAAGGTAGGTTCCTTAAAAACATTAGATTCTATATTCAGGGAACAAGCCCACAGGTTTTTGCTACTGAACGCACCGTGTATGGAGACTTGGAGAGCACGATACGAGGTTGAATGTGCTAGCATGTCTAGTAGACCTAGTTTGAAGGATTGGGTACTACAAGCAGTTCGTTTGGACATTGCCAATGGAAAAGATGTGCCCCAAATGGTTTTCGATATAGCCTTGGGACCAGGTGATAAAGGCCATTTCTATACCATGTGTTGGGCTTATGGAAACCACTTCCGTATAATGGCGAGAGACTTGACAAAGAAATCTACCTTTGATTGTGGTATATCAACAATATATGAGGTTGGAGGTCGTCAAACAGAGTTCTATGGCTATGTGAACACCATTGTTAGACTGAACTTTGATAGTTTTGAAACCGTTCTATTTGAATGTCAATTCTGGGATTCGATTATTCGCCAACATGGATCAAATGCGACAGTTTTAGAAGACGAATGTGGATTTATTCGTGTCAAGGCCGGGGAATTCTTGAGAGCTTCAGCATTGGAAGATGATCCATTTATTTTCCCTAAGGATGTTAAACAACTCTTTTATGTTGACGACCCAATTAATGAAGGGTGGAAGTTAGCATTAAAAGTTAACCCACGCTCAAATTTAATTGTGTACAAAAGGATAGGCTTGAGTGGAGGGGTCGACGTGTCACAACCCATCACTCCTGTCACGAGCGAAACATCACATGACGATGGTGGTGGTTCTTCAACCGTTGCCCATCCCCGGCTCGTGAATCAAGGTGACCTTGTGGCAATTGAAGCAGACGACACTGCTGGAGAGGGAGTGGACGGCAATGAAGAGGACAACTTTGCATTTCTAACGGAGGAGTGGGGGGAACAGAGTTACTCTGATGAGGAAGACGACACAAACAGATTATCTGGAATTCCCGAGGGTGTCCTCCAATTTGCACAAGCGGAAGAGCTGGACGAGATTGCCAGCGATGGTGAAATGGAGGAAACTACTGTCATTCCCCGGTTGTGAAGGAAGGTAAATACCACACACAGACGCTTTACACTTTCGTCATAGTCCCACAGAGAGCTTTTAGTGCATTTTCCGTGTCGTTGTCGTCCGTGATTCACGATTTGGTAACCATAGCTCGAGCGGGAATTTATGTTGTAGTAGGCGGCAACATTGTTTACTGGAAGAGGGTACTCGTGGGGGGCCAGATTTGCTAACATTTAGGCGCTGCGAGATTGAAGGTGCTGGAAAATGGCGCAAGTGGCCACGGAGTGGTCCACGCAGTATGCGAAAACCTTGGGGATCTTCTCCCTGCCGCGCGGTTATTGCGACAGACTTCACAGTAGGAACATGGTCTCTGAAGTAAGCGACATTACTTATTGCAGAGAATATTGCTTTGTAACAGCAGTAATCCTGTCCTGTAATTTCTTGTCAGGTTCACCGGAAGGGCAGCCTTCAATTCTTAAGAGACATGCTTTGGGGATGCCGCACATCTCTACTAAGAAGCGCTTTGACAGCGTTGAGAACGCCTTCCAGGTTCGGGAGCCATTTCGATAGCCTCACTAGGAATAGGGTAGAGCAGGTTTGTTGTTCACGAGCTGTATGTTATGTTATGTATGTTATGTTAAGGTGCTCTGTTGCTCAACCATGTAATGGAGTGAGTTTTTATTACAACAGTTCTTGAGCTCAAACTTTTGTAGACTTGTCACATCATAATTTGCAGGAGTGGGAAATGAACAGTAAAGCTCATCAGATCAAAAATTCGCAAGTAATGCTTTGCTCTTTCTTCTGTTAACCACCCGAGCAGAATTTTTGTTTGAGTGTATTTTTGGTTTCATAGATTTTATCGTTGTTTGTGGTGTTTTGTAACCGATGTAGTCTTTCGTCATGAGCAGACAAAAGAGTGCCAACTCCATCCAGGTGGTGCTTACCTCGACACACCTTCTTTAGAATTATGTCTCAGTAATAGGTCTGCTAGGTTTAATTTTTCGATGAGTGCGCTCTTCAGAAAGTTTGAATTCCTTCTTGCCACATAATCGCAAAAGGATCGTTAAAACAAGTGATGAATAACATTGCCGAAATATTGATATTGAGGAGTACTGTGTAACAGCTGGATTGTAGTCTTTGTTTTCCGCATTTCAGTTTTGCCTTTGCTTAGCAATTCCAATAAATCAAGTTTCTTTATTGTGTTTATCTGAAGCAGGACCAAATAAAACGAGTTTAGACATGGGTGGTTATATTTTTCATGTCAGCGTCAATTGTTCACTAACTTTTTGACAATTGAATTTCAGGTGGATCTATAATGGCACCCAAAACTGAACCGGCAAGTTCAAGAACAGTTGGCCCGTATGTATTCAGCGCTCCACCGCTTGGAACAAAGCACCAAATTGTTGGCGGTAGCGGAGTCAAATCCTATGAAGAAATGAGAAAGCAATTGAACAATCTGCCCGACTTTATCCCGGAGCGCGGTTACAGGGGCTACAATCTGAGAGAATTGGAGCTTATTCCCGGGCTTCCTAACGACATTGTAGCAGAACATGTGTGGCCACGCATCCGGGAAGGTGATTACAACGAACAGGTGAAAAACATGTTAACAATGCGCTTTGTGTCAAAATTCTGGTGTGCCTTCATGGATCACAGTGATCTCATGGATCACATTATGATGCAAAAGTACAATAGGGTTGGTCATGGACGTTTTAAATACGCACCGACACGATTGTATGTTTTTGCTCGCCTACTTGAAGGCCAGTTTTTTCCAACTTGGGTTGCAAGTAAAGCCCGGGAGTAGTAAAAAGTTATGTTTACAACCGGCGGGTCGCACTTGGTTTGCTACAATGATGATGTTTCGAAGTATTTTGTTGTTGTATTATTTCCTTCCATAAATATATGTCTAATTTTAGTGAATAGACATCTAAACGAGTAGGTGGAATCATAAGATCTACACAGCTTTGAAGCAAAACATAGACAGCAATTTCTCATGTTGTGTTGTATTTGCCATTGGGCGTAAGGAAGACCCAGGACTGAGTAGACATTTTCAATATGACCTTTAATTAAATTTGAGATTTTTACTAAATATTTCACTAAAGGTTGTGATGAGCGTTATGATTCAACCCTTTTACAAGGTACCGTGTCTTGAATTTTGCATGGAGGGATTATTTGATTCAGTTATGAAAGGCGATGCGTTTAAGGTCATTTTTAATCCAAAGTAATGTTTGTACCAGTTAGTTTGTTTAAGTTGAAGCTTATAGTAGCTATGGTTTCCAATGTCAGAAGCGTAATCATGTGAATTTGGTGCAGTATATGAGTAATGGGGAATAACTTGGAATTGTACATGCTGCTCTACTTTTGATAAAGTGTTCCTTAAAGCCTTCTAAAAGATCCAATTATGTGACTCCTTATCTTCTGAAGCAGACGTTCAGGAAGCGACAATAGAGGTTATGGGGTTGCATTCAGCTTGTATTTGTTGCTTTTTTAATCTTTGGAACGACCCAATTTTGAACGCATGCGGGTGACTTATAGTATTACCCAAAACTAGGGTGATAATGAGGATCCAGTCACGAGTCACAGAGATCATTGTCGGCCGTCTTGTCATATAAAGTTAAGTATCTTCTGGAGACCAACGTATTCGCTGAATGAGTGCTATTAAATTGTCAATTTGTTACATATGCTCAGGATGGTTATGAGTTTTTCTACATGTTGATTAATGAAATTTGGGAAGAAGTAGAAGTGGAGCTCATGAATCGTTACAGCAATGAGGCTGATCGGCGCAAGGTAGAGGCTGTGTGTCCAACAAGAGAGAATTTCACGTAAATGAGTAGAACCGAGGAACCGAGGATTAGGCTACATTCTATTGTAAAACTTTTATACCACGTTCTGCCACTGACTGGAGCGAATCTTCTGACCGGGTAGGTCAACTATCACAAAAAACTTGGCATTCGCTTGATGCGGGAATGTTGAAGTGGTGAAGGGAATCCACAATCACTTTTCCGTAGGCTTGGCTGAGGTTGACAGGTATTCGGTTCAATATATTTGGAGTTCTTGCATTTACCAACGGTAAATTAACTTCACCGAATTCATGGTTTTCAGGTCAGAATATGTTGTGTAAATAGTGCGTGGGCTAGTGTTTACAGAAAATTTGAATTCAAATATTGCAGCAGGGAATCTTGGCAGAATCTTTATATTTAGGTAAGTTTCAATTGCTGGTACTACCAATATTGACTGTCGGTTGATTGTCCTCATTTAAAAGATGAGTTGTATTTCAAAGTAGGGAACATGTGAACCAATATGAGCATTACGTGAAGAAGCTTTATATCGTAGTCATAGTCCGAATCAGTGAGTTCTAACTTTGTCCCCCATGTCTGAATGCAGTGAGTTGCTGATGGAGCTCGTCGCTGCCGAAGATGTCGTATAGCAGAGTATTAACTGCTATAGTTTAGAATTCGTGAACCTCAACGTTGTTGCGGACAGAGAGCTTGGAGGAACTTCCAGACTGGTCATCCCGCTTCCCCCAGTTAGGTTTAGAAGCCCCATTCGGTTTATAGTTGTTGTTTAATCTTGTTTATGATTTCGCATTCTTATCTAAATGCTATAAGCATTCACAATCAGGATTCATACATTTGCAGTATGAAAGGGATTATGGTGAGGGTACTCCATTTCTATCCTCTCAACGCCGGCCATCCATTCCATCCTCCATGCAAGACTGCCTTGGCGGATTGCATTGGGCGATGAGCGCCATACCAAATAGGCCAGGATGCAGGTATAGTTTCTTCTAAACCTCTTCCGTCAATGAGTTTATGGTTTGAATGGAGAAAAGTGGAATGAGATCTCATGTCTGATCATGGTTTTGGTTGCCTCGGGTGTTGAGGAGGGTTGGGTCGAGATTCCATATTCACGAGCGGGTGGGTTGTTGACCGGAAGAACACGGAGAAGGAAATGTCATCCGTGTTGGTCTTTGAATAGGAAGCAAAGGTGATGCCACTAACAACCACAAAAAGGAAGTACACACTGCGGCTTCGCACGGCAAAGGACACAAATAAAATCCACGACGCAGCAGAGACAAGTTCTTGTTGTTCCTAGCCTCATGCGGTGCTAGACATTATATCGCCCCTTTTACTTACGAACATCGTAAGCGGTGGCGGAGGGGTCGGCTGGAAAAGGAGATAGTGCGCATGGCACACTTGGTGCTCTCGAAGTCTCGCGCACTAAACGAAGGCAAGCGAATCCTCAGCTGTTGGGCCGCTGGTACCCACCAGACAAGAACAACTACCAGCATCTGACCTTACTCTAAGAAAGTGCGAACGACGGCCTCGTCACCACCACATGGCCAACGGATTCACAGGCGTCATGAACTCCCTTGACAATCCCCCCCTCGATGACATAACGCGAATAGAAAGCAACACGGTACGTGGATCAGGCTAAAAGTGGATTTGATTGCCGGAATGACACCATGTTATTAGTTATCTTGATTACACCAGAACTTTGATTTTGTCATTGTCACAGTTGGTGGCGTGGCTGGTCTATGCGGACAGTGGAAGTCCAGTGGAGAAGCCTTCCGGATGATGCAGAGGAACCCTTACTAACAACAAGCCACAATTTGAAGGATGGATGCTAAGAAATCAGTTTCTGAACACAAGGCATATAGTGCAGACACGGTAGGGTGGGAATTCCATGTCGGAGTTTCATTGCTTCGCAACAGAAGTTTATAGGTATATATAGATAGGAGAGTGTAGAGATTCCGGCATTGTACGATGTCACGGGGGCATCCTTTTAACTTTAAAATCTTTGTTATAAAATTTAAATTCTCGCCACAATGAGAGTTTAACATATGTAATACTTGTTTTACCTTGACCCACGTAAAGTTTGTATGTTTTCATTCACTCACTCGTCAAAACCTTGTTGGGGTAAGAGATATTTCACTAATGCAACTGTAAACCCATCGTCCAGGTAAAACTATTTCTTGTAAACCTGCTCGGTAAGGAGTTCTTTGAGTGGGAACGCCTGTTCCCAATAAAATGAAGCACTTTATTCTGAAACGTGGTGTAAACGTAGTTTCAAAATAAAAGAGTGAGCTCTTTTCTCCAAACGTAGCAATGTTGCTCACAACGTAGCAAAACACTATAACGTAGCTCAAAAAACGTAGTACGTAGTGTATGGTCCTTGTAGTGCTTGTCTTCTGGTGTCCTTGACAGTTTATCGACACTCTTATTTAAGAGGTTGTCGATTATTTACCTCTAAATTGGCCCTTTACTTAGTTATCTAGTCAAGTTAATATATTGGTATAAGAATAGATGAAAGTGATGATGTTAGCATGACCTTGTCTTTAGGATCCAAGGTTGACAACATCATGAACCTTATAAACCTATTAACCACTAGACTCATGGAAGTGGAAGGGGTTGTGTGAAAGTGGTATTCTTCCTACCCTTTCAATTACCTTATCTATTGACCTCCAACTTTCCGGAATACTACAATAAGTCCGTACTCCCCACCCAAAAGTTACAAATACTGCTCTTCAATACTCTCAAAACTAACTTCAAGTGGACCCCAAACTGGCCTTAACACTAGCCTGGACCTATTACTGGTCCCGAAACTCGCCTCCAACTAGACCCGAAACTGGCCCCCGAATTTGACCGCAAACTAGTCTTGACCTAGACGAGAAGCTGACCTGGACTTCACATTGGTTTTACCTAGGGCTCAAACTACTCTCCAAATTGGCCTTGGATTGGACCTTTGGCTCGTCTGGACTCAAAACTGGTCTTAGTTTGAACCCCAAACTGGTCATAGCCTAGACCTGAAATTGATTTAGACGTATTTAACAGTGGTCCTACCTAAGACTCCAAACTCATCCTAGCGTGAACTCCAAACTAGTCCTAGTCTGGACATCAAATTCGTCCTGGCCTAGACCGCAAAATGACCTAAACTTAAAACTGGTTCTGCCGTGGATTCCAAATTGGTTGTCGCTTGGGCTCAAATTGGTGTGGACTCAAAACTGGTTCTGCCATAGATTCCAAAGTCGTCCTGAACTAGACGAGAAACTGACATGGACCTTAAATTGGTCTTCTAGACTCCAAATTGGCTCTGGATTAGCCCTGAAACTGGCCTGGACACAACCTGTACGAGTCCTTGATTGTACCACAATGATACTACTGTTCCAACCATACTACTTATTAACACCACCTTTTAACTCTATTTCCCCAATAATCCGGAGTAAAAAGCTTTGCATTACCTTCCAACAATTTTACATATAAATCTAGACATACTTCATTGAAAACTCATGATGATATAGATAACTTCTTCCCCTGGCAATACTCTCTCTCGTCCTTCCACATATCCTTAACTATCTAAAGCAGTAGTTCTCTCCACTATTCAACACACACACACAACCTAGCTTCAGCTTCAGTTTCCTCAAAGAGAAAAATGAGAGCTCACTCCCAAACCCCCTCCAAACTCCAGCCACCGGCCTATCCGCCACCCTAGTCACCCAACCCTAATTTCCTTCATTCATCCGTACGATTTCATCCATTGAATAGATTTCATCCATCCATAGGATTCATCCAACAACATGACTTAGAACAATCCAAAAGTCTAGGCTAGCACTTCTACTGCCCTGGTAATAAAAGAATTACTGGCTACGTAAATACTCGGTTAATAGGTTGCTTATAACAAGTGAAGCTTTAGAGCAATGCAAATTGGAGTACATCAATCTTCTATGCTAATATCAAAAGACGATGTTTCACCTATAACCTATATTTAACAAATTATGGACTTAGTTCCAACTTATGGACTTTTTGCAACTAATGAAGAAACTTGGTTTATTGGCGGCCAACTGATACATCCCCATATTTGCGACTTTCAAAAGGCCATAACTCACTCAAATTTTGTCCAAATTAAACATATGAGGTGTTTTTTGACATCTACATTTTTTTTATATATCAAAAAACACCTCATATGATTAATTTGGACAAGATTTGACTAGGTTATGACCTTTCAAAGATTACTAATGGAGTCTTAAAGTAGTATCAGCGGACAACCGACATTATTTCTGGATTATGAATTTGTCCTTAATTAGTTAAATATCAGTTCTATTATTTGGCAATACAATGCAGACATTTAACAACGCAAGGAGCATCAAATAAGTATGCCGAAGAAATTTGATGGAACATGGTCCAAGTTTAGAGATTTGATTAATTAACTTTAACTGATAAAAATTTTGCAACCGGAGAGGTATTGTACCAAAGAATCAAAAGTTTGATTAGTCGATACCTTGCTGATAGGATCAGCACTTTCTTGGTTTGCTCCATATCGAGCAATTTTAAAACATTTCTTGAAGCATTGACGGAGGCATTTGGAGAATATGACAAGGCTCGAGTGGCATTTAACAACGTTTATGCCCTACAACAAGGATTAGACGTTGTATTTGTATAATTATGCTTGTGAATATTGTCGTGCACTATCACATTGTGTGCTAACCACATTGTGCGGTCTGGTGTAGAGTAGCAACATCCTCTATTCCTCCCAGGCCACTTCAAAACATACTTGAGTGCAAATCCAAGCCAACAACAACAAAGTAGGTGGAACATATAAACATCCACATACTACCTAAACGAAAAATAGGTCAAACTTTGAGAACACAGAGAGTTTCTTAGCAAAGGTAAGGCCTAAAAGGCCTTTTTTAGAAAAATGAGCCTTCTAGGATTTTCCTCCCTTAAGTACTAAGTGCCTCCTGAAGTACTAATAAGAGTCTTTCTATCATGCTCCTCCCTATCTCATCTCACCCTCCCGTGGTGCCAACAAGCCTCACAACATTATTTGGAGGATTGCTACACTATTCTTGACAATATATAAAACTTGTTGTTGATATCAAGTGGGGCAAACAAGCATTAATGGACCCATTTTATCGAGGTTTGAGGGATGACGTAAAAGACTCATTGCTAAATTTTTCTAGACCCTTGCACTTTTGATCAAGCTATCAATCAAGCTGTAAAATGTGTTACTGGGCTCTTTTAGCAATATCAAGATCGATGATCTTGAAGCTTCCCAAGGGAAAGCGTAACTACGTCTACAAAGACTCATAATTTATAGCAAGGGAATAGAAGACATGCAAATTGGCGTGACATGTTTCAAGCCATTGACACCAGAAGAAGAGAAATTTTGAAAAAATCTATTTCTATATTGTGAAAAACCTGGAGATAAAGCCAACGACTGCCCAAAGAAGCGAAAGCTTTATATAAACAAAAATTAAAAGAACTATGATTCAAGAAAACAAGGATGGCCAGTTACAGTAGGAACTGAACCTTTCACCATCATTAAAATATTAAGGTCCTTACCTTTCTCCCGAACCACCTTGATCTTTTACAATACTTATTTTTTTCGGACGCAAAAATATAAAAACTATTAGTTTATTAGACTTTAGAGCATCTGCTTCTTTCATGAATGTGGCTTTTTGCAAAACTTCACAAGATCACGCTTCAGCAAATGTCTAATCGCATACAAACAGAGGTGGTAGACGGGCGACCTATAGTTTACAAAATTGCACCTGTAGATGTAGCAATAAGGGTCATAATAGTAGAATTATATTTAGCTTGCTTAATAGCCCGTCTCATCCTATTGTTTTTGGAATATCTTAGTTTGAGAAGTATAATCCTAATATAGAGTGGTTTTTATACTATATGATTTCCAAGAAAATCTTAGCAGCTAGGAGAATGCCAGAAGACTTCGACCAAAAATTCTTTGCTTCTTGGAGCAAAGACCTTCATGAAAGTGGCTATGGAGAATACATCGTTAATTATTTATCCAACACCAATTTCAGAAATAACACCACCCACAACTATTCCAGAAGAATACAAGCAATTTCAAGGCGTATTTAGATAGAAGAATGCAGACATATTACTAGAGCATGGAGCCTGTGATTGCCCTATAAATTTCCAAGATGGAGCTCTACGATCTTTTTTTGCAACATACAACTTGTCTCAAGACGAGCTTGCAACTTTGAGAGGGTATATTGATGAGAATCTTGCAAATTATTTCATTATATGAGTATCATGGCTTGCTGGACAATATTGTTTATGATAGAGGACCCCAGTTTATATCAAGTTTTTGGAGATCATTGTTTCAGATGTTGAAGGCGGATATCAAGCTCTCTTTTGCTTTTCGCCCTCAAATCAAGTGTTAGAATTATATCTCCGATGTACAATAAAGTATCAACAAGATGACTAGAGGCCGTAGTGGAGTTTGCGTACAATTACTCTATTCACATGACAACTATGGTTATAATCCAAAACTTGATATATTGGCATCAAGCGGTGACAAGAATCCAGCAGTTGAAGATCTTGTCAAACATTTATTTGAAATTCAAACTATTTCAAAGTTGCAGTTACAACAAACCCAAGCTTTAAATATAATTTCTGCAGATCGGCTTTTAAAGGAATCTCCTGCTTTTCCTTTAGGTGAAAAAGTGTGGCTTATTCGGGGAAACATTGAGTCTAATTGGCCTTGCAAAAAATTGGACTATAAACGAGTTCGTACAGTCCTTATTCAAGAGCAAATCAATCAAGTTGCGTATCGGCTAAAGTTACCTGCAATGATGAAGATACATCCAGTTTTTCATGTTTCTTTTCTAGAAACATATAAAGAGTCTACTTTCTCAGAACAATTACAATTGCCTCCCATTGAAGTGGAAAATCTCAATGAATATGAAGTGGAGGAGGTGCTTGATTCGCGGAGAAGGGAAAAGTTACAATATCTTATGGAATGGCAAGAATATGACATCAACGAACGAACGTGGGAGCCAACCGCAAATTTGGCGAATGCGCTACTAGAAGTACAAGAATTATATCAACGATATCTTGAAAAGCCAAAACCATAGACTTTCACCGAATATTCAATTTCTGTGCTGTTTTGAAGGTGATCGTATTCTAAGCTTCTCGGAGACCTCGAAGCTGAAAGAGGAGGTGATGTCACGGCCATGTACATAGAAAAGTCTTAGAAGATCCTTTTCCTTGTCACTCTATGTCTGTTTACATTTCTTTTACTTTTATTTAGTTAGCATATATATACGAGTCGAGTTTGAGGGTATCTTTAGTCTTGACAACGTATCCTTTGAAGATCTATCACACAGCTCTTGGTGTTCTTGTACTCTTCTTATTGATCTGAAACCTCTTAAATTATATCCAGAATTTCTTGTATCTTGTGTTCTCCTGTCCTTGACACTTTCTCTATCGACTTGTGAATATTTAAATATCAACCAAAGTTTTATTTATAATTTATTCACTTATGCAATTCATACAACACAAGTTAATGGGCATTCTTTCCATTACACATGAAGCATTATATTAAATTGACAATTGCTTGATTTTTTCTCTAAAATGTTCATTAAAGATTGTAGAAAGTTATAAATTACACATTATTGTCTGATTTCCACGTTCATAAATCACCTAATATATATAATTACACAAAAGGCACTCTCTATCCGATTTGACACTCTATAAATTTGCCCCGTAGGCTCTCTCAAATCCACCTCAAGAGGTAGATTTGAGAGGTTCATTGGGGCAAAGAGAGTATAAACATTGAGGTGCTATATACACTATGTATCAAGTTGTAATCAAAAGTAACAAGGTATGCCACATGGTTTTTACCACATGGTATGCCAAAGTTTGCTACTGTACATGTAATTTTTCGATTTTTAAAACCCACTCCATTCTACAAGGTGATTTTTTTGGTGAATAAAACAAAAAGATTCACCTAAATTGTTTAGTTATTTTTAAAATTTTATAAAAAAAAATACTTGTGATTTCTAAGAACTATTGAAGTGTCATGGCGTCATCCTCTTTACCAAAGAGACATTCTTGTTGTGCTCTTATGTTTGAAGAGCAACATTATTTAACCTCTAATGTCAAAAAGAGCCCAAAGTCGTTTGGGATCTCTTCAGCCCCTAAAGTACTATATTTAGCTTCTATGAAATTGAAACCTTTTGCAGGTTGTAGAAATTTTCCATACCTTTCCGAATAGTGATTTCATGCTTCAAAATTCCTCATACAATAGGAGATGTTCATGGTCAAAGTTTGAAAACACTATTTGAAAACTGCCAAATAGTGCCCAGACTACAGTATATGCTTGTTTATTCTCAAAATCTGCCCATAATAAGTAAGATCGCAAGAAGTTCAAAAATTCATAAAAAATTGAGATTTTACTTTTTCCCAAGTTTTATTTCTTTTTACTAGGAAATAATTTTTTAAGGCATGATCTCACCATTTGGATATTCATCCGATTATTCTTGACATACTATTTTTATTATAAAAGGGGAGCCTTTGAAGATAAATTCGAGCATACTTGAAAATTCAAGCATTTCTTTAAGTTTTATAGATCGCATGAGTGTAAATATTGCATAGGCATGTTTCTAACTCACCTAGGAAGAAGAATTTCAAGAGCCACAACCCAAAATTACTCTTAAAATTGGTTCTTTGGGCTCACAAAAAACCTCGAATCCAGTTTGTAACAAGGGGAAAAAAACATTTTTCTTAACTTTGAATGTTATAATTTCACAATTGGTATGGAATTTGAAACTCAGTTTTGGGGGAAAAAGCTTTCTTGTTAACTTTGAATGTTATGATCTCACAATTGGTATGGAATTTAAAACTGAGTTTCGGTCCACACATACATGGACAAGTGAGCTATAAGATCTTACTTGAGATTACGTCAAAAGTTGAAATTTTTCATGTTGCATTGAAAGAGGGTGGTTTTGAGGAGTTTGGCAGTTTTGGGGCTTTCAACTTTAGGGATTAAGTGAACTCCACCAAGGCACCACAAGCCTTGGCTTGGTGGTTAGGGCTTAGGCCCCCAATGAGGAGGTCGTGGGTTCTATTCCCCATGCCGGCGTGGTGCTCACCACTATAGTCCACCCAACTATTGTGGGAGGTCCTTGGACCTTGTTGTATGGGTACCTCAAAGCCCTTTGGGGGGATACTATGTCAAGTATCTTCAAGGCACTAGTAACTAGGCTAGAAACTAGCGTAGTTATAGTGTCCACCCTCGAGAGGGGGAAGTAGTATTGTTCTAGTTTCCCCTTGTCCGGTGGCCATCGGGATATTAGCATTACGAACGGACACTTCATTCACGCCGGCCCCTTAGAAAGGACCGGAGTTTCTATCTATCTATCTGAACTCCACCATATAGGATGAAACTGTCCACATATTAGCATCATGGCCCCTTAAAAAAAAAAAAAAAGGATTACAACCGAGTAATAATAATATTATACCAACTATCATTAAATTGCATTTATATCCTTCCATCTCAAACTAAGCATAAAATTTCCAAATGCAAATGATTATCACCATCAAAACTTACTAAACCTCAATTCATCACTCATGAACAAGTAATGAAACAAGTGTACTTGTCTACCCTAATGAACATAATAAAAGCACTCAAATTCAAACATCAAATAGTATTCAATAAAGTCGTCTGGAATGGAGCAGGTCCCATGATGAAGTTCTACTACTCTTTGCTCAAAAGTTCATAATAGCTTTCTCATACAACAATACCATGTACTCAATGCATACATTACAAGGTGCCACTTTAGGGCACCATTTCAGAAACACATTTATTTCCAACGTTAAAAATTTGTAACTCATCGTGTAAGAGTCCAGAAATGATAATTCTACTTGCTCCATCTTTCTAGTAATTTTCCCAAGGCACAAAATTACATGCACTTTATGATTCCCCGTTCTGAGAATTGAGCCATTTTTGAGCACCTTACTACATTCAGTACTACAGTAGAGTGTACAAGTGAGGATCATTCTACTGTAGCAGTGTGCCAAAAACAGAGGAAGAGGATAAAGCGGGGCAGAGTCAAAGCACATCATGACTGCTGGTTTATGGGTGGAAAGCTACCGTAGCTTGAACGCACAATGAAGAGCCGCCGGCCGGCCAGCAGCGGCCAAGCCGAAGGCAAGGCAAAGCTCCTTCTGTGCCGTGCCAGTCAAGGCTAATGATGAGGATGAGCCGATCACGTCGCCAAACGCAAAGATGGATTACGTTTGACTCTGCTGATGCTGCTCGTAGAGAAACAGCAGAAACAGCAGAAACAGCTCTCTCTCTTTCCCTCATTCGATTGCCGCATGCGAATTCCTCTTGTACGTTTTGAAATTCCAAGGGTCAAGAACAGGCAAACATCATCGCCCTTGTGTGTAGTGTACATATTTCTTCTTCGATCATTGCAGTTATTTATTGCAGTGAGGGATTCTTGGCGGAAAACAAAAGTGGGTTGCGACCTTGTGTTGCATTTCTTTGGAGATGAGAGCCAGAGTTGCTACTTAGTGTGTGAGGGTTTCGTGTTTTTGAATTAACACGCGAGTGATTTGTAAGTAACAATTGGGTTGGTGCTGGTGCCGCTGAGATGCTTCTCTTGGATATGGCGCAGTGCAAGTCCTACAAGGAATCTCTTAAGGTTCTGGAGGCGGACATCCAGCATGCGAATACTCTGTAAGTGTTACTTACGCTTACTTACTCGTCGGATTCCTGCAGGCATGTCCGTTACTGTAACAGAGGTAGTCGGTAACCTCATGCCGCTCATTGCGGGTTCTTGGATCGATCGATGTGTGAGCTTCATCGATCGGTGTGTGTCTGTGTGTGTGTAGGGCATCGGAGGTGCCACGGGATTATGATGGGGCGTGCTTGCAAATGCGGTTATCGTTTAGTCCGGTAGCACACTTGTTTTTATTTCTGGTACAATGGACGGATTGCAGCTTGGCGGGTGCATTAGGGCTGCTTCGCATTCTTATTTACAAGGTAACAATGAAAGAAGCCTCTTCCTGTATGACATGTAGTCATAGTGAACCATGTAATCTAAACGTTGACACAATTAGGTCAAATTTTTGGTTTCGGGCACTATAGTTGAGTCTGAATTGGATGTCGATCAGAGTCATCAACTGTAACTTCGTTGAATCAGTTCATCAGGCAATTCTTTCTACTTGGTTTACAGTTTTTTGGATTTCACAGGTGTATTTAGATGGAACCACCACTATGTCGACACAAGAAAGGAAGGCCAGTCTCGGCGAATTTTACGGTAGGGTTTGTTCCCTTCGTTTCATCTCACAACATGCTCTGTTTGATATGCTTACATTAGGATCACGCTGAGGAGATCCTCGTACTGTGCTCTTGTGTAGAGGACACGTTGCCATGCATTCACCTGCTAATAATAGGTTATGAGTATATATATCGGAAGGTGGATCAGGCTCACGTCGGCTATTATTATCCTTATTTGCAGACGGATTGTGCATGTGGTGCAGGGCACATATACCCTTCGTTGCAACAGCTGCAGGCGGGGATGACGGGGGTGGAGGATTTGAAGCAGAAGGCGAAATGTCAGGAGCGGTACAAGAAACGCGACGAGGAGTGTAGTCACATGTCGGAAGTGGACTTGGAACGGGAGATCGAGTGCGGGATTTGCATGGAGCGGAACCCCAAGATTGCACTTCCTGATTGCAATCACGTCATGTGCATCACTTGCTACCGTGATTGGTGAGCATCCACACCCGCTTCCCGTTATCCTTTCATACGCCTACCTCAACTTGCAATTCCCCCTTCATTTTCGTGTCTTCTATGGGATGACACGATCTACATGTAGAAATTGCAGAGTTCAATGACCTAAGACTAGCACTATAGTCCACCCAACTATTGTGTGTTGTCACTTGCACTAAGAGGAGTTAGTAGACCTCAACCCTAGTTATTGGTGGCATACACATCCAAAAATAGGTTATATATACAATCTATCCACGCTAGCCTCGTAAGCTTGGAGTTCTTCTTCCTATCTAATTGGGTTGTCAAAAGCTTGATCAAATTGGGGCTATTAGATCTATTAGAGCTTCCTGAGCGGATCATTCAAAAATAAAATTGCCTTACTTTTTCCAAGTCACGAAATAAGACTTTACAAGGTCCAACCCTGCCTGCGTCCGACACTTGATTTTGAATCAATTTGGGTGCTACATTGCAATGTCAAAACAAAGTATGAAAAGAAATCCAACGCAACAATCTAGTTTTATTCACAACAATAGGAGATTGTGGGTGAGGAGGTTTGATCTTATATGGAATGCTTGCAGGCGAGGGCGATCACAGTCGTGCCCGTTCTGCCGAGACAGTTTACGGCGGGTGAACTCCGGCGACTTATGGATCTTCACAGACGCAGCAGACGTGGAGGATGTAGATAAAATAACACGAGACAACTTACAACGACTCTTTTTGTACATAGAAAGACTGCCACTGTTAATCTCCGAAAGTGTGTTTGCTCTCTACGATGCTTACGAGACGCATCATCTCAAATAGAGATAGAGCGCTTCTCAACACACTCAATGGCTATCTGTATAGGTTAAAACTTCCTCTTCTTCTTCTTTTTTCTCCACCGACTGCTACTACTATTTGTGCAAAGGATTCCGTAGAGTTAGTTAGCAAGCAGGTGATAGCAGGCTTCAGTACATTGCATAAGCGCTCTCAGGCGAATCAACGGTATTCGTTCCATCTACACACAAGCTGTAAGTACATGACATGTGTTGGAGCCTATCAATATCAAGGATGCTCATCTACCAATTTCTCTTGTAGATTGCGTTTCTATTTTTTTAGCAGATCTTGTGTGGGCCTTGCTGTGAGTATATTTCCTTGCGTGGTGTTTTGGAATGTGATTTGTTATAAGGTAGAGCATCTGATCAATCTTTGAGTAGGAAAATTTGCAGTTTCTCGTGGCTAGCCCAAGTGATGAAATTGTGAGCATGAACCCAATATCATGTGGGGCAAGGTTTTCATGGTCATAGTAATATGTATGGTATCGTAAATTTTGGATTAATCTCTGGTTACTAGTGTAAAGTGGTAGCTGTACGAAATTCGTAATAATATCCTCAAATATTGAGCATGGGTACATCATGTATTGAAGTATAGCATAACAGCCTTCCCTTCTATACAGCCCCTTTTCTATATAAAATGGTGAAGAATGGCAGCGAATGTTCTGTAAGAATTTCACAAGATGTGCTCTTGCCATTGAAAATCTCATATGGACGGACTGTTACACATCACCCAAATTCAGGAACGCGAGCGAGCAACGTACCTGCAGATTCAGAGCTCACACGCCACGCTCAAACCGGCCACGGACACTTGATCGGCATGTTGCAGGAATTTGCTATGTTGTAGCATGGACGTGAGCTCGTCGAAAACGCGAGGAAGCTTCTGAAACGCATCTGCTGCAAGAGAATCATGGTCCGCAGGTGGGAAACAACTGGCGAGCTCAGGCAACTTCACCAGCGTACGGTCCTGAAACAATTGACCTGCAAGAGGAGAAAAGTAACTAGGTGATACTCTTCTTCCGATATTCAATTAGGGCTACGTCGATCATGTTAACAGACAATTAATTTCTTTCAGTGCAGTGCTACTCCTTAAACAACATTTGCTGCCATTCTTTGATGAGATTTAGGAGGAGATAGCAGATAGCAATAACCGACAACTTCTATAGTCAATTTTGGATACAAAGGGCATCCTAGAAAATCTTAAAAGGGTATAGAGAAGGTGGGTAGTCAAAATTTGGTGGTGCAAACAAAGCAGAACTTTTTATTGCGACTTACAAAAATAAGACAACTCTTTAGAATGGCACTTTTCATTGTGCTTCAAGGATTCTCAAGGCAGGCATCATGCTTGCACAAAAGAATAGAGTTCTTTTATGTCACATTTTCTCTTTTGTCATGAAACCAAAGGGAATGGATCTACACAATTTAGGAACCACTTTACTCCTATCACTCCTTAATATCACGTGTCATTCACATTGAATGTGACAATATAGAAGTGTGAATGTCAATATATGTGTCAAGGAGCTTTTCAAATTGGCAGTTTAGAGTATCCGGTATCCAAGAAAGTCACAAATTGAAAGTGGTCAATACAAGAAGTACAAGAAGAAATTTGCACTTTGAAAGCACAAACGAGAAGCTTACAATTTGAGAGTTTTAGACAAGCAAGAAGCTTATTGGGCAAATTGCACGATGCCCTTTCAAGAAACCCCTCCCAATACTATACCACAATGTTGCCCTTTCAAGAAACCCCTCCCCATACTATACCACAATGAACTTTTACCACTTCGAAGGTTGCTTTCAGTAGGATGTGTAGGGATGTGAACATTGAGAAGAATGGATATGATTCAAAATGTCCATGTGGCCTTAACTTGAAGGGTGTCATTACGGCTACCTAAGTTAAAAATGTCCAAGTAACCTCTGTGAGCCATCTAAATGACTCATTAACATAGATTTGCTTAACTTTGCAAATTTTGAGTAAATGTTTTATAAAAAACTTCTAAAAACTCTAATTCATTTTACTTATGTTCTTTGATTATTTAAGCGACTCTAAATTCTAATCCTAGTTTCCATTTTAATTTAATTCCCCATACTAATTCTCTAATTTTAGTATTTGGTTATATAGCCATTTCAATTCAATTCCCATACTAATTTTCTAATCTTATTATTTGGATAAAAGCTATTTTAATTTAATTTCCCATACTAATTTTTTTTTTTATCGTAGTATTCGGTTAAGTAACCATGTCATTTTTATAGCCTCTACTAATTTTCTAACCATATAATTAGTCTAATAGCCCATTTCCGTTTATTCGCCCATACTAATTTCTACTCGCAGTAATTAGTTGATAGCCATTTTCCATGTTCCGCCCATACTAATTTCTTAACGCAGTAATTAGTTAATAGCCATTTTCTCATAACCTCAACCCATACTAATTTCTGGCTACACTAATTAACTACCGCCCACACTAATCCCTGGCCACACTATTCAATCTCCGCCCACACTATACGGGCCGGCGACCGCACTAATTTCCATGATTCTTCTTCTCAACACTCGCCGCCCCTCACCGATTGAGGTGACCGGGTCTCTAAATTTGAAGATATAAGGAAGAAAATCCTCCCTTCTTAGCATGTTAGTTTCAATTGTAGTTTCAATTTAGTTTCCATGTAGTTCTCTGTTCCTGTGATCGGTAGAAGTTCAAGGAGTTTTGCGGCGACCTTGTCGACGGTGTCTTCTTGTCACCGGATCACGATCACATTCTCGCGGCTCCTCCGGCGCGTCTTTCGCAACAGGATGAACGCGAATGATGGCGGTTCATTCTGATGTGTGACAAATTAGTCTTTGCAAGGTTGGTGCAATCCAGTGCATTTGCTTGGCCGGTTACGATGGAAGGGACGGCCGGAGAAAAAGAGCGATCGCTTCGAGTCGTGTGTTTTGCGTATTTCAATCTCTCACGTGCGTGCGGCTGAGTCGCTCTCTCGTTGTGGTTCTTATATCCGGAGTCCTCGCTATTCCGCCTCTGAGATCTTTTGCCACTTACTCATCGCTCTCGATTCTTCCCGGAGGTGCAATTGCCGCGACAAGATCTGTGACTCGTGGATCGGCGTTGTTCGATGGCGAGTCTTTGGCGTGTATGTGGTCGGTCGGATTCGCCGGAAGAGAAGTCGTTGTTGAGGTGCGGGGTTTGTGAGAGACGATCATGCCAAGAGTGATGGTGCGACGACGGACAAGGTGTAGGAAGTCGTGACATCTCGAGCTCGCCGGTGTTGTTCTTGTTGGACCAGGATCCGAAGCGCTCGTAGAAGGCCGGTCTTGAAGGCGAAATTTAATTTTTACTTGTTCATTGTGTAGATGTAGGAAAATTAGTAAGGTGAGACACAAAAATGATCAAAATCGGAGTTAAAATGAGGAAGTTATGAAGGTTTTTAGTTAGGAAGTTTTTTTCTAAACTCTGCTCCCAAATCTTTTTTTCTCAAAAATCATCATCCAATTGTTTTCATCCAAAGAAATATTGTTTTCATCCACAAGCGTTGTTTTCATCCGTGAGCGTTGTTTTCATCCAAAGAATACTGTTTTTTTCCACAAGCGTTGTTTTCACCCAAAGAGATCAAGTTTTCATCCAAAGAATTGTTTTCATCCTCCAACATTATTTTCGTCGATCTTTTCAACTCGTTGTGTTGTTATTAATTCCTCGAAAGACGGTGGGAGGATTTTTTTAGCTCACAACCTCAATCTCGATCTTGCATTTAATTCTCTCAAAATTATATCGCATTTTGAGATAATTCTTTAATACAATTACACCTGTTACATTAATACCATTGAGCTCTTTATTATTTTCTCCACTTTTGGTCCCTAGAAAGTGACACTAAACAGGCCCAGGTATGTACCTAAAAAAACCCGTCAACAATCTTATAAATTTGCAAGTTTCTCCAAGTGAACCAAAGTTTTTATTTTCTTTTTCATTTCTTTTATTTCTTTTTGCACAAAAACATAATGTTGGATATGAGCGGATAGCCTCTCACCAAAATTCCTCTTATCCGTACGTGATATCAAATTATCCGGAATACTTTCATTGATACCCATCCCTCCTAGTGTGGAGTGCATGATACGGGAGCTGACTTGGAGCCGAGTCGCACCCACGACACCAACTGAAGTGAGAGCTCTGCCGAAACAAAGAAAAGAAAAGAAAATTCGGTTAGTCACCGCAAGTGTCAACCTCACTGCCGTCGTCATGATGCACCCTCGAATCTGCCAGCCAGGGTTTCGGGGATCGACAACAACTATAACCTACCCGAATATTCAAATTTACTCAAGCCACAATGAAAGATCCCTTCACATGATACATCCACGACACCGATATATCTGATCCGCTTCGTGGATCTCACTCCACATGCACCCTCCATGCATTTTCCCAAGCAACATGACGGACCCCAGCAAGCCATTTCCTCGCCATAGTCTCTCAGCAATCTGATCCTTCGTGAATTCCCCTCCATGCATTTTCCTAAGCAGATGAAGGACTTCAGTCTCGGTAGAAAGCAAAATACTGCCATTGTCTTGGTAGTCTCGTAGCTGTCTCGGTGGTCTCGCAAATATCTACCATAAAAGTGCAGGGGCCATGAGATCAGATGTCAAACTTACACGGATTTCTGTCGCGATGAGGATGCTTTTCCAGGTTCTGGTCGTCTACTTGAGCTTAGTTGCTGGAAGTGCGCTTTGCCAGCAACCGACTGCTGGAGAGGCAGATCGAGTAGTGGCATTACCCGGGCAACCGGCTGTGAACGGATTCGGATTGTACGCTGGAAATGTGAACGTCGCTCCAGGACGCGACTTGTTTTACGTGTTTGCTCAATGCTCCAACGATACCGGAGGAACCAAACCCTTGGTCATCTGGTTCAACGGAGGTGCGAAATCCGGCTGACTTGCTTTTTCTGCTTTTCTAACCTGTTCTTGATCAGCGCAGGTTAAGTTCTAACCTGCATTTTGTTTCTTTTCAGGTCCTGGATGTTCTTCACTTGCATCTGGATTTGCGCGCGAGAATGGACCGTTCTACATCAATCCAGGCGGTGCCGACCTCGCTTTCAATGAATTCTCGTGGCACAAAGGTGAAAACACAGCTACATCATTAAAAAGTCATTGCTTCATGACGAATTCAACTTGTCCACTTGAATTGGTTGTCAGGAAATTATAACATACGCTTTCCAACAGTAATGATGTTATTTGGACTAAGAAGTGAATTGGTTTGAATGACAGAGGTGAACTTGATATGGTTGGAATCACCGACTGGAGTTGGGTTCTCGTACGCGTCGCAGAACATAACGGAGAATGTAGTCGGTGGTGATACCCGCACAGGTATATCGAACTAACCCTGCTTTTCGAACTGTGGTAATCTTTCATTTTTGCAAGATTTGCCAAAAAAAACTGAAGAAAGTGGCGTAGGATACCGAACGTATTAGAGGGCTATTGAAATTCCTGTCGAGGTTTCAGGATTCTTTTGAAAAAAACAAATGTTAGGAATGATTTGGATGGGATTTCATGCACCTTGACTGTTTAATGATGTCTAGATCTAGTCTCACACATATTTTGGCACTGAATCTGCAGCTGAGGATGCATACAATTTTCTGGTGGGTTGGTTCGGCCGATTCCCTCAGTACCAAAACCGGGAATTTTACATCACCGGCGAAAGCTATGCAGGTACAACTCATGTTCTTTCATCGACTAATCACTCACTCACCTTCGATTAGTGCTAGAATTCGATTGTATAACACGTATTCCATCTGGTCTGGTGGCAGGCCATTATGTTCCTCAACTGGCCAAGGTGATTGTAGACCGCAACAAAGCCGCTGCCCTGAAAATCAACCTCAAGGGTTACCTGGTTAGTACAAATCACTCTGAACAAGCAATAACTGTTTTACTCCAGCAAGAACTCACAATATTGTTCTGAATCCTGTTGCTATGACATGAAATCTGGGGAGTAATTTTGTGGCATTGCTCGAGCAGATCGGCAATCCCGACATAGACTATGTTCTGGACTACAAGGGCGACCTGGACTATTATCACTCTCATGCCATGATCTCCACCGAAACGTACACCGGAATGAAGCAGAACTGCAACTTTGCGGACTGCTGCACAGCCATATGCAACCAGTTCTTCCAGACGATGTACGCAGAGATTGGAGCTATCGATTACTACAACATCTACGGTGATACATGCATTCGCCCCAACACGACGACCACCCAAGCTAACGGGGTGAGTCCCATCCTTGCATTTATTTCTTGCGACGAATTCGATGCTTGTTTGACTTGAACGTGCCAAGGATCCTTCCCGTTGCTGAGTGTTGTGGACTTTCCAGATGATGCGATTTCGCAAAGGGGGTTACAATCCCTGTGCGGAGGATTATGCCGAAATCTACTTCAACAGACCAGATGTGCAGTTGGCACTGCATGCCAACGTGAGTGGTCACATTCCCTACAAATGGACGATGTGCAGGTCAGCCACATGATCTCATACTTTCATCCTTCTAGTATTTTGTGATCACTTTGCAAGAAACTCCTTCGTGACAATTTGGCCGTTTTGCGCAGTAACGCACTTCCAAGGAACTGGACGGACGCTCCTATGAGCATGATCCCCACGCACCAGGAATTGATGGCCGCTGGCGTCAAGATTTGGATTTACAGGTGCATCTCCTTTCCTTCCTCTATCTCTTACCCAAAATGGAACCTAGAATATTGCTGTGTCATGGGTTGCGGAGGTCTGGAAGCTCATGTGACGAAATTAGACTAACAATATGAGCGATTATGGTATGATTTGCAGTGGGGATGCGGACAGTGTGGTGCCGGTGACATCCACCAGACTGGGAATTGAGGCCATGAAATTGCCCGTTGTGACACCATGGCATCCGTGGTATGATCACCAACAGGTACTATAATGGCTATCCATCCGTTGAATGCCATCTTAATTGGCTTCTATAGTAGGTATTCTGATTTGGGGGGTTGATTGTGCAGGTGGGTGGACGTGCTGTGGAGTATAAGGGACTCAAATTCGTGACCGTTCGCGGTGGACCGCATCAAGTGCCTCAGCTATTTCCGGGCCGCTTCTTGCAAATTCTGCAAGCCTTCCTTGGTGTCCAGCCGCTTCCACTTACCCCTTTCGCTTGATCCGACGATCTAACTTCACGTTTTCAATAAATCAGGTGTAGTTTGGTGTGATTTGCTATCTGGAAGATGCTGCGACTATGCCTCCATGATATATTGCCAAATTGGCACTTACTCGAATGGAAAATTACATCAATGAAACCTCAGTTGGTACTAGATAGCAAACACCCATGGTACTGGATAGCAAACACCGAACCAATCTGTGATCTATTGATGTATGAAGATTGCATTTTTCCATTGATTCCTTGATAGTATATTTGTAAGTTTGGTAATTGATATTGTTAAGGGTTGTAATAGCAGAAGTGAAATGACTTAAAAAAGTGTAATGACTCAAAGAAGTTTGTGTAATAAATGAAGTGTAATGACTTAAAGAAGTGTAATTACTTAATGACTTAAAGAAGTGTAATGACTTATAAAAGTGTAATGACTTAATTATTCTACAATTTGTGGATCAATAAATTCAGGCCGGGAAACCATTAAGTTGGTAATGATTCATTTTCTACTCTTGAAACTATCCTCTCTGCTTAAGCTTAAATTGATAGATTTTCTCTAATAATATGTAAATATAGTAGAAATGATATTATTTCATTATGATCTTCTAGAAGCTGGCATTCACTATCTTTGCTGGCAATGTTGTATTGATCCTTGTAATAAGGATATGTTGCATAGCTTTAAATATTGTTGAAAATTGTAAAGGGACTAAGAGCCTCTTTACATGAGGGGAAGTGGCGGTTAAATCTTCCAAAGTTTAGTGTTGATTGAATACACCTCAATCTTGTTTTTTAAGTAGGAAGGAGGAAGTGATTGTGACATGAAGGATCAAGTTCTTATGGCATTGTCCTTGAATGAGAATTTTACCAATTATTGAGAATTTGAGAATTTGAGAATTCTCTTTGTTGTTACAAGTTACTAAAGAGAACCTTCCTAAGGGTGTTGGAACTGATAATGCTACTTTCTGCACAAAACAATTTATTGTGTTTCATCGTCACTCCTCTTGTGGTTGCAACAATTTCAATCTAAAATGAGGATATAAAAAGTATGTCATGTATGTCAAAACTCAAAAGACTCCTTTGTGTAACTCCTCACTTAGAGCCTTGTTAAGAAGGCTCCTTTGTGTCACCCCTAACCTTTAGTTAGTGCTTGTGTACACAATGAGTGGCACTTAGTCACTTCTTGCCTACATGGGCTTACAACTTGGATAAATTTTATTGTGTAGAATGAGGAAATGTATGAAGGAACCACTTTGACATACACTTAGTAAAAAGTTCAAAAATTAGCCCAATGTAGACATGCCACTTTTTGATGGGGAGCAAGCTACTTTCCTTCTTGTAAAGAGAGGTTCAGAGACTTTAATCCAAGGTTGTGAATCCCTGTGGTTGAATTGTTGACTCCCCTTTCGCATAGGAGTGAGGAAAACTTTCAATGTGGCTCTTCATATGAAGTGACCCTCAGTAAAGAGTGTAAGTAGTTCAAAAACAAAAGATTAAGGGATTTACAAAAAGCTTCAAGAAAGAACAAAGAAACTAGTAGGCGGTATAATAAGGAGGGTTGAAACAAACTATGGTCAGTAAGGGACGCTTTACATGGGGAGTTAAGCCATCATGACGCCGAAAGAAGGCAAAAATCCCTCTCATGTGATCAATGCATTTCTTAAAGTTCGAAGAAAGGACCAATCATTTTGAGAAAATTTTTTGGTCTCCTTCGGCACCATGTATAGCTTAATTCCCCATGTAAAGCATCCCTGAAATTACATTTTACACAAGGGTCCTCTCATGTGATCAATGCATTTCTTAAAGTTCGAAGAAAGGACCAATCATTTTGAGAAAATTTTTTGGTCTCCTTCGGCACCATGTATAGCTTAATTCCCCATGTAAAGCATCCCTGAAATTACATTTTACACAAGGGTCCTCTCATGTGATCAATGCATTTCTTAAAGTTCGAAGAAAGGACCAATCATTTTGAGAAAATTTTTTGGTCTCCTTCGGCACCATGTATAGCTTAATTCCCCATGTAAAGCATCCCTGAAATTACATTTTACACAAGGGTTCGACAAGGAAAATTACTCATCGATAGCAAGAATGAAAAAAACTCAAGAAAACAAGAAACTCTGTTAAAAAGGAACTCTCACTGCCTTATGAAAGAATGTTGGTACTAAATCAATTCACAATTTACACCTTCTATCACGAAGGCTCTCCAACAATGTGTATCTAAATGCGGCCAATGTGGCCATTGCTAAATCTAACTCCTTCGAGGTAACCTCACTGCAAAAATGCTCTAGCTCAATCACTTGGTAACAAAAATTTAGTGGGCTCCAACACTCAAAGCTGCAGGAGACGGAAGAACGAAATCTGAAACAAAACAGACACAAAACAACATCAGTATAATGCTGTAATCGATCGGCAGCTAAAAGCACTCCCCTCTTTCCACTCACACATGATCGAATTGCTTCATATACAGTCTAGAGCATAGCCATAGCCAGCGGACAAAGAAACGAATAGTGCAGAGTGCGGACCTGAAGCTTGAGTGGCGAAAATCTGCGACAAGGTTGGGGCGGCCAGAGTGGGCAGAACGAGCAAGCTCGGGCGTCGACTAGTTCGCACATGATTATCGTCCCCTTCATGCTTGTTATCCGACTGTGGTGGATGGTAGAATCGGGGTCCTGTTTCTGGGTAGCGGCCATAGAACCGGAATGCGATGCAGAAACCCAAGTCCGCCGCTTCTTTGATCAGAACCTGCGCCATCGCTCCAAATCGATCGATCAGGCTTGGAGCATTAGCGATCAATCGACAACTATGAAAGTCTGGATTGTGGATGGGGTTGGGGAGTATGGGGGTTCAGTGCGTGTGTGTGAGGAGATTGAAGCAAGTGTGTTTGTGACTGTTGGACCAAAATTGATGGTTTTATGGGTGACTGGAGAGATGGCGACGATTACGGACGCGGATCGGAGACGAGTCAGGCCGGGGGTCAAGGATGGAGACGATTTGTTTGTCTGGAAAGGGAAGTGCCCGCGGATTGAATTGAACGTTCCAGGCACGAGAACGCGACTCCGTGATTTCAGTCAAACCCCCACATGAATGGAAGGTGGAAGGAAGCTGTTGGCCATGCCCGTGCTGGTCGGGTATCAACCTAGGTATTAGCTACTGGTCGAGGATAAACTCAAGGATATCCTGGAACTCTTTCAAGAGCAGCCGTATAGTAAGTATACTTAACTACGCAAGGTAAGGTATGAACACCTATACCTATTGTTGTGTATTTAAGAAAATCACTACACTTACAGTGGTGGAATGAGTGCCTTTCTACTTTTCAGTGATTAGCAAATAGAAAAGAATTTTTTTCCCTATTTTTAGGATATTTATAAGCACTCACAATAATAACTACAAATTTGAGAAATGACCTATATAAGTTAACCTATAATGAGACACCCTATCGTGAGAAATGACCAATATAAGTTAACCTATAATAAGATACCCTATTGTATGTACGCTTGAGGTAAATAAGAGTGAATGATTGTAGGGTGCTCAAATTTTCACTAAAGCAAGAATCTAACATGCACGCTTTTAGGGGTGGCCACTTCTAGGTGCTCATACCTTAATCGCACAAATTTCCTTATGCCAAGCTTGTTGTGGAGCAAAAATAGGGGGAGAATAGAAGACAAGAACATTGGCACCGTAGCACCTCCAAATAAGGCCATCAACTGAACCATGTGAGGGTTTATTGAGGGAGAAATTTGAAGGCAACCTAAAATATCAGTGAAGAGCCCCACCCCAAAAACTTTAATTTGATGTAATCTACCCACCTCCCAAGGAGAGAGTCCCAAAATAAGCTTCCTAAGGACCCAACAATCAAGCATCCTCATTAAATGAATAGTAAAAACAGAGAGAATATTACTTGGAGTAGAACTTTTGAATATTGCAGGGCATATGAAAGATTAAAGGGCAAGGCCGTTTGGAGGGGTGATTACCCCTTAAAAATAGCGTTGACGAGTTCAACTTTTGCTGAAGTGGGGCATGTGTTCTTCAAAAAGCCTTCCATAACGGCATTCGCATGCCTAGAATTGCCTAGTGTACATATACTCTAAGTCAACCAAATGAAAGTGCCAAAAGTGTGAATTTGATGCCAAACGTTTGGGATTTTTTTATGTTTCAAGATGTATACCTAAGTAGCACATGACTGTCACCCAATGAATGTATCAAAAAGAGGATAATAGTTGAATGACCATATAAAATTTGTAAACCTTGTTGTGAAATGGCCAAGGAATCATTCTTAAAAATGGCCAAAGTTTGTGGGAGATTGGACCATTTGATATCGTGAGCTCCTTTCTTGTGAAAAGTGTGTCATTTGCACTTTTTGCACTAAATTTTGCACCATCACTGATCTAGTTTCCATGTAACATATTGATAAACTAGTGTGCCCTTGCGGGGTCCCCACGCTCATACAAAGAATTTTGAATAGTTCTAGCCCAATACTTTGAAATTCAATATCTTGGGATCCGTCCACCCATTTTGCAATCCAATTATTACATGCACTCCTACGTAAAAATCTACTTTGAACAACACCTCATGTGTCCCCATGCTACCGGCATTGCCGGGGTTTATAATATCGATCACTCACTCACACACTCTCACACAAACCAAAGTACCTACCTCAAATAATGGATACTCATATATCATATGAATGAATTTAATCTCAAGATTGAACAACCCAAAGTGCTTCCCTCCAATTTAGATCACTATACAAGTAACATCTTATGACAAATGATTCTATATTTCCAAAATAATTATTCCAATAACACTTGATCTAATGTACAACAATATATTCAACATCTTGAGTGCATTTTGAGTGAAATTCTTCTTATCATATATTTTAACACATGTTTACATTGTCTATTTTGTGACAATTGATGTTGAATAAATTTCAAAAAATCCAACATAACACAACTTTTTGATGGTTGTGTACATAAGTCCAAGTTTGAGAATTTAGCCGGTAGAACGTTTTAATGCACCACTTAAGGTTCCATTTCATGACATTTGGAGTATGGTACAAATTTGGAGTGGTCAAAAGCTTGGTTGGGACCCCTTTCCCTTGGTCCCATGAGGAGAGGATCAACTGGATGACGAATAACATGTTTTCCTGAGAAAATGTGATACCCGGTTTGCATGCAATAGCAAGACCCGGGAACGGGGGGCGGGATATTAATCGGATAACAACCACAACATCCTCTTAGTTGTTTTGGAGGAGGTGGTTCCTTGTACGGTTCGATCGGTTCTAATGGGTTGGTGTACCCCGGGAACGGTACCCTAAACTCGACTCCACACGGAAGCTCCCCGCACTCGGAAATAATAACATTCAACTTGGGTTTGCCATCAAACGTGCCACAAGCTTCAATGGCTTTTAGAACTATGAAGCCTTCAAGAACTTGACCAAATACAACATGTAATCCGTCAAGCCAAGGACATGGTACCATCGTTATGAAGAACTGGGAGTTGTTGGTGTGAATGTCGTGAAAATTTCCCATTGATACACAACCTGCTCCACTGTGCTTTCGAAGGAAGTTCTCATCGGGGAGCCGTTCTCCCCATATTGACTCGCCTCCTAGTCCATTCCCTTTTGTAAAGTCCCCGCCTTGGCACATAAACTGCGGGATGATGCGATGGAACATGGAATGTCTCAACCATAAGTTTCTTCCGAGTTTTCCCACTTTCTTTTCACCCGTGCACAATAACCTACAAATCTAAAATAATAACATTGGTTGATGTTGACTGATCATTTCTTGTATACATAGTCATCAATCAGTGATATAGATCTGAGTTGTCTTCTTTGACAACTTCACAAAGAGTCAGCGGCAGTCGCCCTTTGCTCGACCCTCGGTCACCCCACACACTCAACCGAGCGTGTGAGGTGACCTAAGGTAGGCAAAGGGCAACCACCAGTCGCTCTTTGTCAAAGAAGACAACGCTCATATAGATATAATTTACCATTCTAAGTAGTATTTTGGACTAGAGATAAAATAAAATCATAAACTTGGTGCTAAGTAGAATACCACTTCAAAGAATCTTCTTAAAAGACTATATTTAAGTTGAATACTACTCAATGTATTTCATACCCAGTTCTGCTTTATGATGCTCAATGCGGAACACAATTTGTATGTTCATGAACGATGAAAACTTGAGAACATCTTTGCACAATGGCTTCTATTATACCCTTGCCTTGAGGTGGATTATTTGGTAGAAGAAAACTAAATACAAAATTGATCACAGGAACAGACTCCATGATGCTCACACGCGAAAATTTCTAAGATTACAATTTAGGTTACGACTTCATCCAGGAAATGTTATCTAAAACCAAACATGAATATAAAAAGGTGCTCACTAGTGGTTTAATTTTCAGCACAGGAGATCTATTTGGTTGTAACCAGTGGAAGCAATTTTTGTGCACAAGGAGAATTAGTAGAAAGATAGAGCAAGTGGAATTATCATTTTTGGACTCTTCTACATTGAGTTATGAATTTTTGAAGTTGGAATACATTGTTCCTAAAGTGGTGCCCTTAAATGAATGACACCCTGTAATGTGTTTGCAATGAGAACATCGTGTCGTTGTATGGCAAAGCTATTATGGACATCCAAGTGAAGATTACTAAAGCTCCATTTTAGACCACTCTGCTATATTGGTAAGAGTCCCTGGAATATTTGTATACCTGAAGTTCTCTGCAGTGACAGGGACCGTATCTGCAAAGAGCTCAATCACAATGCGCCCTTTGAATTTTTTCTCAATCTCAATATCAAAGTACACTCTAGGATTTAATGGGTTCACCATGAGGACCTGCAATATCTACAGAACAACTTTACTGACAGAAGGTCGAAGTGCTCTCCAATACAAATTTTGTAGGCTAAAATTTCTTATCAGTAAGAAGTTTGATATTAAAAACTATACTATGAAACAGGGGATTTCGGCTCTGATAATGAATATGATTGTTGCTCGTCATTACCTTCCAAGTTGCAGCTAGGTTTCAATTCTGAGAAGCTCTGCTGAAAAGACAACCTTGCTTCATTCCTCGAATCCACGGAACACAGTTCACACCTCCGAACAGGAAATTGTTATTTCACATTATGTCTTCGATCACCACTTTCTTTAATACTTTGCCATCTATATATTTCTTATTCGATGGAAGGAGAGAGTTTGAACAAATCGCTGTTGGAGCTTGCATACTCCATCGAGAGAATGAACTAGCTACACATTGTCCTGTTCTTAACATGCTACATTCTGAGAGTTTTGAAGTGTAGAAATCACCAGCTCGATGATCTATCACTGCTTGAAAGATTCAAGAGTCTGCAATATCCGCTCTGCAATAGATGTCACTGATAAGGATGATCAAGATACAGGAATGGATGTTCCAATCGTGAATATCAAGCTTTCGATTATCCGAAACATGTACTGCAGAGAATTCGATCTCAAATAATCGATAAGAGACCTCTCATTGAACTTGGCCTGGCAAGGGACATAATCTCAGCTTTTCCCGTCAAAGACACGAATTGGAATCTGGAACTGTGCACGGTCCAGTTCTCTATCCTCCAAAAGCAATCAATCAACTCTTCATGACCAAAGGTCATAACCAATTCTGAGGTTGGAAGACATTACTAGTAAATACTGGGCGTCAGTACACTCGCAGACTACACGTTACGGACAGAGACGGAGAAAGAAGTAAGGAGCTGTTGTTGAATCACAAGACATGTGTCAGTTAAGATCGTACCTGTGAAACCATTATTAGGTGAAGAAAAATCGTTAATAAAACCATTAACGACTACAGAAATATACAGTACCAAAGTCTCCGTAATCACAAAGCCCGAACCCCTCATGGCCGAGCTTTGAGAAATGGTACTCCTATCTTACAGAGAAAAGCGGTATTTAAACAGTGGTGTGGAGTATGCCAACATGGATCACGCTGCTGGGAAAACAAATCTGCAAACTTGCTGAAGACCTGGTTGAGAGAAGAAACAGTATGTGCAGTAGCCTCTCACATCTTGCGCAAGTTGTCAAGACGAGCTTGTAAGTCGCTGTCGATCCCTCCGTCATCAGCAGGTGGACCACCTGCTCCCTGAGGTTGCGCAATTTTCGACGGTGTCGCTTGAGCAGGAGCTGCTGTTGCATGCGCTGGAGCACTCATCAACTGCAAATGCCATCCACCATACAAGCACACGTAAGACAATTGCGAACAACTACCGGATTAATCATGTCATTCTACCAGTAGAAGTAATGCGAAACTCCAAAGGCATGGAGACCTATACATCTACATATAGCATCACACGACATGAATCTTGCAAATTGATAACAGAATCTCGATTCTGGACGTAGCATGGGTGTATATGATAACCTTCGGGTGAACCTCACGACTTGGACTACAGGGAGGTGATAGACATATATCAATGTAGAGACAAAGATAGACACCAGATGTTCAATCGTGACCACCAATCAGGCGGCGGACTAATAAGTATTGCTCAAAGAGCCAAACACGACATGAAACTCGCAAATGTATCCGAAGTGTCGATTCTAGACGAGAGATCGAAAGACTTATATGGATCTTATTTACAGCTGGAACGGAGGTGACAACATTGATCGATAGAGAGACGAAGATAGACGCCAGATTATCAATCGATTTAACATATATAAGTGTAACGTTCGAAAAGCCAAAGCATATAGCAAAACACGGCATGCAGCTCGCAGATCCATGAAAAATGTCGATTCTAGAGATCAGTATATGTGCTTTACCAAATAAAATTCAAGTAAACCCTAGAACTTAAAATGAGTCCTCAATAAAGCCCAGGTGACAACATAAATCAATGGAAAGAGGAAGACAGACACCAATATTGAATGTTCACCAAAGATGAAGTATGTGCACTGTTGCAAAAGATCACAGAGTTGTAAAGAGGAGTTAATTACTTGGGAATCAAGGTCGATGCCAATTTCGTCAAGCACTTGGCTAACAAGCTCGTCGGTTTCCTCTTCCTCTTCATCGCCCTCCAAAGCGTCATCAATGGCATCACCCATGACTTCAGTCGTCATTTCCATCTTCTCATTCTGCCGTTCGAATTCCATCATGATCTTTTGCAGTGCTGGTAGATTGAGCTGCCTGTTCATTTGTCCCATCGCCTTCGTGACGCCCTTCATTGCTTCCGCCATTGCCTGTGTGGACTTCAATGTCTGCAACAACATAATGAGGTTGAGAAACCTCCACCCTCTGAAGCTGCAAACCCTAACAGAAAAAAGCATTGATATTAACCTGGATGCGCAAAGAGATTCCTTGAAGCTGTGACTTCAGACCGTAAAACTTGGTGATTTGATGTCTCGTTCGTATCAAATCCTTCGCCATCACCTTCACTGCGCCCTACGAAGTTCATTCAAAACTCAAAAAGTGTTAATGCAGGCAGCAGCATAGTCATAGCAATCAATCAGCACATCCAAGCGTTACAGGCTTTCTTATGATCAATAAGGCATGATATAGTGGTTCAAGCTGAGTTTATTTCCAAAAAACTCGATCTCTCAATGAATAACAGTGCTCTTCAAGCCGAATGGTTTCATTAAGTTGAGCTTATGCGGATTCTTTTAGCACAAACTCACCATCTGGCCTTGCTTAGCCGTCTTCTTTATCTCCATGATCAGCTTCTTCTCTTGATTCTGCAAGTTTTGTCTCTCTCGCTCTATCTCCCGAATTGACTTATCAAGTGCCCGTTTGTTTTCCCGCAGAAGGTCTGTCATGCAGACAACCCCATAGAAAAATTCAATAAAACCCTAAAGCGTTCTGTACTCTGTTACGAGGACTTCATTCTGGGCTGAAGTTTATTGAAACACACAGAGATCATCGTAAGAAATTTAAAGAACCCTAAAGTCGGCTTTCCTCTGCCACAGTCCGATCTATTCAACCCTCGAGAAAATGAGAAGAATCGATATACCTGCGGGAGTCTTCTTTTTCCCGAACAAATTGAAGCTCATCTTGAAAGAACTGTGTGCTTCAGTTGCAGCAGATTTCTGAGATGTATCTGCGATCAAAGCCCCAGGAAACCCTAAATAGACTACAAGAGACAACCAAACCCCCTCAAGAAGGTGATGACGGACTTACTCTCGAGGAAGTGATCCCTGGCTACCTTGACAACTAAGTGAAATATCCTATACCCCCCCCCCCCCCCTCTGGTAGACCTAACTGGGAGCGTGACGATTAATGAGCTTACCCAGTACTGAGATTGAATGGTTGCTGAACTTGAGGAAATGGGTCATGGGAACTTACCCTATTACTCCGAATTTGCTTGCAATGTCGAGTTTCGATGTTGAGTTCCTTGCTACAATCCGATTTCGGAGCGTTTCTTCGTTGTTTCCAGAAAGATGAAGTGATCCCCACAACACGAATCGATACTACAGAATCCGACGAGCAATTGCACTTTCCAGGGACTGCTTCACGCTACAACCCAGCTCGTGGTTTGGGTCTACTCACGCGCTTCAACTGTATGACGTGGACTCCACGTAGGCTGGTTGTGAGTGCCATGTGGCAATTGATCAATATTGTTTTGCCTAAAACTACTCTACTCTTACAAGAAGTAACTACACTAAAAATTATATTTAGTGTTGGAAACACTAAATACAAATAACAATGCCATTTGTCAACAAGGGTAGAATTGTAGCAACTCTAATTTTCAATTCCAACATCAATTGTAAACAATGATAATTTTTGTAAGAACAACAAGTAAGGAAGTTGGCATTTAGTGTTAAATTTTGACAGGGATCTCTTGGTTTTCTTCTTATCCTTGTAAATCCCTAATGAGACCTCTAAAAATGAATTCAAGTATAAGCGCTGCCACCATGGCGCACATACATGCTTCACCTACAAATATCAATTTACACGACCAAAAACACAATACACTTTCTCTCTCTCTCTACACTCCCTTCACCAAATGTACTACTTTACCCACAATTACTGAGTACAACCACCAAAACACAATAAACTCTCTCTACGCTACCTTCACCAAATGCACGTCTTTACCCACGATTACTTAGAACAATCGGTGATCTACGGCCTTCACTTTGAATTCCAATCTACGACCTCCATTACAGAGAACAATCTCAAAATTTATAAAACCCTCCAAAAAAGTAGAGTCATCTCCGTATTCATTGTTTGTGAGTACATATAATATGAGTTTTGTTACATGTCTTTATAGTTGAGAAGAATAGCTCTAGTTAAAACATTATTGTTTGTAATTGAAATATTCAAAACGGTCTAACATTTTAATCGAAGCTACTTAATTTCTTTGTTGAACTAGCTTGGCTTTATGTATTTCTCAGTAGCTATGACATTTTATGAAGTGTTCATTTTATTATTTTGATGAAATTCTATTAAGTGTTCATTGCATTATTTTGATGACTTTTGAGACTTGATTTGAGCTTCTTCGTATAACATACGAGTAAAACCTACTATAAAATATAGCATGAACAATTCCAATATCTTTCAGAGTTTTTGATTTGTTGAATTTAAGGTTCATAAAATTTAACATAAATGTTTCAATCCACCAGGTTTATTTAAGAAGAAATAACAATTGTTATTCTAGGCAACAATGTCTTAGTTTTCAATAGTAATAATAATTAATGAATAATCTAATTATAAGCCTCTAAAATTAGGGTATAGCTACCGGTTCAACTAAGTCGCAACTATTGCATACCTGTGGCAGCCAAAGGAGAGCCACTCCAACTTCTTATTTATTATGCACCCGTTAGAAACTGCATTGCCTTCATTATACTTTCGTGCAATATATACCTCAGTGTCTCTCTTAATCTGTGTGTTTTAGCTTTTAGCTTGCGTAAGTAATCAACTTTGTTAGCCACTTAGTATAATGAGCTCGTGGAGCATCAGAGTACTCAATATAAAAAAGAGAACAAAATACGAGGGCTCCATGGTTGCAAGTTCACTAGATCGTCTACTATACCATTAGATCAGAAAATTGTAAGATTTGACAATTTAATTATTATTAGTTTAAAAATTGTCATAGATATAGAGGTTTGACCAAATACTTTGTGCACGTTAACTATGGATCACCATTAGGGTCTAGTTTTTTTTTTAGTTTAGACCTTATTTTAATTCAAGGTGGTTCAACAACAAGGCATGGATTTTAGTGGAAGGGGTCTAGGTCTAGACTACTTTCCTTTGTATGTTTTGTAGCAATTTTTACTATTGTGAGGCAAATGAATAGTTTTAATGATAAAAATTTACTTTTTAGATGAATATGAAGAACTTTCTATCTGAGGAGTTTTTTATTGCAACTAATTTCTTATGAGAATTTTTACTTTGGAAGAAAGTGATGAAATATGATTTCTGTTTTAAAGTACTAATACATTGTTATTACACATTCTATAGAGCCTTATGATTCAAGATTTGACCTATATCAAGTCTATTACAAGATAGTACGGTTGAGATCTACATAGTTCAACTTCATATTCACCTATTATAGTTTTTTCAAGTTTGCTTTTATATGCTAAGACAATTTGGGATTGAATCTCAATAAGTTCATCGTATGAACTTATTTTAAATGATGTGAATCCAATTTGAAGTTTTGAGGCGGTATATATTGCAACCTTGATCATTATGTGTGAGAACTAAAAATTACTCCAAAGTCTCAACATGTTCACATTAGTGTAGGAAGGCTATTAACATACTTCTTGCAATAAAAAATCTTCCAAACAAAAACATCATTGCACATCTAGTACGAATATTGATTTCAATAGAAAGATCTTTTAGCCATAAATTTGTCGGCCAACAATTTCATAGACTTCATCCTAAGATTACACTTATGTAAAAAAACAAAAAAAATCTAAATCTAATAAAATTTTAAAAAATAAAATAAAAATTTAATTCTTGGATTTGATTGAAATAAATGGATTGTGATGGTTAAACACGCCCTATGCTTGAAAACCCTAAAACCTAACCCCTAACTCTCTTTGAAGCCCAAACGGGAAAGGTAGCCAAACCTTAGCATTCAAAATCTCATTGAGGATTAATTAAAATCAACTACAATCTATTTTGTTAGGATAATATGTTTTTGATTTGTTGATTTTTGGGTTTTGGTTTCCAGGTGTTGACATTGGGAAAGATTAGTATTGGTGTTTTGTCAAGTGAGTATTATTGTCATGCGAGCATATTATGAAGAACATGTCCTTTCATGTGTCCTCTGGACACGGACATCAAAAAGGTCAAATCAAAATTTCAAAAAAACATGTAAAAAATCTAGACCTAGGTAAAATAAATAAAGTATATACCCTATTGAAAATCCTCCAACTTCATACATTATTATTTTTTAAACATGTAAACGAGCAAAATTAACAGTATTTAATAGTATTTAATTATAGTATTTACTTCAATTCGTGAGTAAGGTCCCTCTCGTCCCAATGGGTGAGCTCTTTATTTGGTGCTCTTCAGTAACTACCCCCTATTCTTGGTCCCTTGTTGATGGTCCTCCTGCTTTTTAAGATTTATAGCATGTCCTTTGTTCCCTTCTTCTTGGTTCCCCATGCTTAATCTCGATCCTGGTTTCTATTCTTAGTTCCCAATTCCTCGTCCTCCAACTCCTCTTCTTGGTTTCAATCAATTGTTACCGGTTCTCATCATTTATTCCTAGTTTCTATCATTTGTTCTTGGATTCCATCCTCCGTTCCCAGTTCCTATCCTAGTTCCTAGTTCTTATACCATGTTCCTCAATCCTCTCTTCACTCCTTAGTTTGCTTTCATTTTACATGTTCTATTTTAAATGTTCCACATTACTTGTCCCTTGGACTCCTTGTTATATCATTGGGTTCTAATAAAACTCTTAATAACTATCAAATATCACTTACGCAAACCCTTCAAATTCTTTAAAATCTTCATGCCATATATACATGACCAAATGACCATGATCTTGAGTTCTTGACCATGCATATATGGTGGATCACCAAGCAAAGAGACGGATCTTGTTCTTATATATATACAAGTCCTAACCCGTGTCCTCCGGACACGGACATCAAAAAGGTAAGATTGAAATTTATGAAAACATGTAAAAAATCCAGACCTAGGTATAAAAAATAATTATACCCTATTGAGAATCCTCCAACTACGTATTTCTTTTTATACCTGAGTTTAAATTTTTAGTTTTTTACATGTTTTAAAAAAAAAATTGATCGGCCCTTTTTGATGTCCTAGTCCATGGTCTTCCTACTTTTTAAGATTTATAGCATGTCCTACGTTCCCTTTTTCTAGGTTACCCATGCTTTGGCCCGTTCCCTGTTCCCATCATTTCTTTTGTGTTTCAACAACTCTCCTTTTTGGTTTCCGTCATTTGTTCCTAGTTTCCATCATTTGTATGTAGTTCCCATCATTCGTTCTTGGTTCTCATTATTTGTTAGTAGTTCTCATCCTCCTTTCGTAATTCTTATCCTTTAATCTCGATTCCTGGTTCCCCTCCGATGTTCCCTTGATCTCCCCTCAAGTGACTCTTTCTTTGCTCCCATTTTTATGTTCCATATTCCTTGTCTCTTTAACTCCTTGTATTTTTATTATTGGGATCTAATAAACTCTTAATAACAACCACATACCATTTAGAGAACTCTTCAAAATCTTTAGAACAGTTACTCTTCATGTTGTGTATACATGACCAACTGATAATGGCCATGACCATGCATGTCTTTGATTAATTTCTCCCCCTCATCCCGATGAATGAGCTTTTTATTTGGTGCTCCTCAAGAACTGACCCCCATCCTTGATTCTCTCGTTGATTGTATCTCCTTGCTTTATGAGAATTTTATGAAATCCTTCATTCCATGGATCCCTACTTCCCAGCTGTCCTCTGTTCTATTCTGGTTCCCCATTCACTTTAATTTTACTAATCACTCCCAACCTCTAATTTCCCATTTGTGGTTTCCATCCTTTCTTCCCGATTCCGGCTCCCCCGTCCGGCCATCCCCCAATTTCCCTTCTTGGTTTCATCATTTGTTCCCCATTTCCATAATTCGTTCCCAGTTCCTATCGTACATTCATGGTTCTCATTATTTGTTTTTGTTCCCATTCTCCGTGCCCAATTCCTATTTCTTGTTCCATGTTCCCTTGATCTCCTCTTTACTCCTTACTTTGCTCCATTTTACATGTTCCACATTCCTTGTCCCTTCGACTCTTGTTATGTTAATGAGATTTAATAAATTCTTAATAACAATCAAGTACCACCTACGGAAATCCTTCAAAATCTTCAAAACTCTTCATACCGTGTATACTCTCATGGGCAAACCACCCTACTACCGGGAAGGATCACCAAGGGCAAACAAAGAAAACCGGTTGCATCAGGTTGGGCAACCTGCAAAGGATCGCTAGCAGGTAATCGTGTTCTTTTATATATATAGATAGAGATAGGTCTAAATAATATACATATGGTTTATGCCAACCCCCAACCCAATTAAGGATTGAGCATTTACTACGAACTATATTAACATACTTAGAATATAATTGGATTAAGGTTTCAGTTTTTTGAAGTTTTAAAATAATAAGTTAATTTTTTTATGCTTAATTTCACTATTATTGTACTTGAGATAATCCACGAGTAAAAAATCAAGGGAACCCTCCCTAAGCATGTGAATATAATACAAATCAAATTGAAAAAATGTAAATAGTAGGATTGTTCTTAAAATATAGAGATACAAAATTCCCCCAATGTAGATTTTTAATTAGCATAGTAACCGTTTCACTAGATTGAAAATTTCCAGAATATTATTCAAATCAAAATTCTTCAATGAGTCCAATTTTATTTGAATATGACATATTTTCTATCACCACCAAGTAACTCAAGATTTTTTTCTTACATTTATCTTAAAACTTCAATACCTTTTTTGCATGCTCTATAGGGAACTTCATGCATCACATGATTCTTTCTACAAATATCAAGTAAAACTCATCAAATATAAGCATTTACATAACTACTATGACGTTCAATAAAATGATCAGCTCAACCTCTGACCATCCTTGAAGAGTGAAACGGTATTTTACTATTTCGGGCAACCTAGGTTTTTAGATTTATTATTATTATTATATATTTATATATTTATTTATTTATATATTTATTTATTTGTTTATTTTAATTTTTTTTTTTTTTAAGTTTAAAGTTTTTTTTATTTTTTAGATGAATTTGTAACCAAATAAATACTCAAATTCCAAGGCGGCTAAAGCCAAAAAGTTTACCAATTCTAGAAGGGCAACCTCAAAAAATTACAAAAAAATCTTTATAGTTTTTTGTAATTTTTGAATTATTTCTTTCAAAGTTTGTCAAAACTTGAGAATTTGAAAATTAAAGAAAAAAGAAAAAAATAATAAAAATAATAAAAATCCCGCTTGAAAATCACAAACACATAAAGACACCTAACCACCTTTTATTTTTTTTTACTCCACAATAATTAGTGTGTTAATTTTGCACATCAAAGGCAAAATTTGACCTCCCGGTAGGAAAAAAATATATATTCTTGCCTTAGGAACACGTAAGAACCCTAAGTTTTTCACACGCATACTCAACTTGATTACCTACATGGAAAAACATTTGAGCAAAATGTTGGTAGTAACAATCATCAACTTACCCTATGCACCATTGAGAACACACATCTTGTGCAATCTTGAAAAAAACTTTTGGTTCAACTTTGAACATTACGATCTCACAAATGATAAACATCAAAACACAAGGAAAGTTAGAGGCGAATGTTGGAAACAATGCCAATGAGTGACAAACACATTTGTAGTCAAGCACATTGACGCACAAGAACAAATTTGTACAAAAATTTGACAACTAACTTGCCAAGAATGTACTAAGTAAGTAATTGATATACTAGCTAATTATATCTTGGAAAAGAATCAAATGGACATATAGTATATTTGGCCCTATTGAAAGTCAGGTAATATGTGTCTAGGAAAAATCAAATCAACCCGTTATACGTTTGGGCAAAATTAAATCAACAATGTAATGGCAACAATTGTAAGATAGCCCAAAGTCGGAAGCTGATAAAGACAATAGAACGGGAAATGGATAAAAATGAAAGCGATTGAAGTGGATAAAGAGTGAGCAAATGAAGTGGAAAGTGGATGAAGTAGGAAACAAATGAATCGAAAGTGGATGAAGTGGAAATTGGAAAGCGGATAAAACAGATAAAGTGGGAAGTGAATGAAGTAGGAAGAAAATAAAACATGAATTCGTACGCGGATGTATCAAATAAAGCAGCTGAAGCGGAAAGCAAAGGGATGAATGAAGAGGATAAAGAGGTAAGCAAGTGACTAGGGAAGTGGAAGAAGCTGAAAGCAAGGAGCGGTTGAAACAAAAAACGACTATAGGAACGTGATGGAAAGAAGATTTGAAATACAGTAATAAGATTGGAATTGCAACACATGGCCGCACATATTTCGAGGAAATGGTGAACCCTTCTCTAGGTTTCCCTTCCACGACAAGACCATTTATTCTTCAAATTCCTTATACCGTAGTAGGAAGGCAAGGTCGGCAAAAAATAATTCCCAAAAAAAATTTCGAAAAATAAAATAAATTAATGGAGTAATTTGTCGAAGTCAACAAAAATTAATTCAATGAATAGCCGAAAAAGAAGAAAAAAAAGTCTACAAGTCGGAATCTTCAAAATTACAGCTGTAGAAGAAGCCCTTGAACAAGAAAATGGTTGAAAATGGATGAAAATCAGCGAAAATGGATGAAAATCAGCGAAAATAGCGAAAATGGATGAAAATCGAGCATTCAATGAATAGTATGAACGAAAATCAAACAAAATAGTTAGATAGCCGCCGGAAAAAATTAATGATGGCTATAAATAGCCGATTTTTTAATAATTGTTTTTGAGTTTGCTGACCCCTACTTTTTAAACTTTAATTAATTATTCGGCACAAAAGTGCCGACCCTGCCTTCCTACTACGGTACTGTACGTCCTGGTCAGTTTCAACACAGGAGAGACGAAATGAATTATTTTTTAATGGGCGAAGCTTTTTGGCAATAGAAATAAAAATATTCCGGATTTTGAACTTCGCCGGCATGTTTATTCTGCCCTTTTGGCTTTTTGTGGGGTCATTATTAATGGTGGAGCTAGGCTTGAAAGAGTGACAAGAAATACGCTTCACATAGTAGTTTAGCTATGCATTTTTTGATTTGGAGATTTGATTTGCCAAATTAAGATCATTTCTATGACCAATGAGTTTTAATTATGTGTTTCATGTTTTGAATTACAGTGCAAATTGAAGACAAAACAACATATGGTGGTTGTAGAGTAGGACCATTGTGATGCTTCATCAACATGCACTATGAAGCAACTTTAATAGTATTTACCATTATCATAGTATTTGTATTGATATAAGATTGAGACTTTTTATTTTGGTTTGAGAATGAGTTGTATTTTAATTTGAAGCAATTTGTTTTCTATATCTTGAATTTTATATTTTCCCATTTTAGTCTTAAGATTGAATTTTTGCAATTCTTTGATTTCAAACAACTATATTTTTTCAAAAAATTACACAAATAATGCTTTAAAATTTCTACACTTTCAACAAATCCTAACATATAATTTTCCAAAACATTCAACATTCTTAGTTTGAATTAATTTGTGCCGAAATTGACCACGACATAGGGTACCCTTCAAAATATTCACTCACAAGGTTCAAAAGTGCATGAAGGGCCACCAAAATTTACCCAAAAATAATTATATTACAGAACTATTAAAAATTTCACCAACAATTGTGATTTTTTTGTAAATATTTATTTTATGTACATGTAAATGTGGCAGTATGTTGTGTTCTACTACCTTTGTCCCAAAGCCCCAAAATATTTCATCGAGTCAATATAGCACTATATCATCTCGTTACAATCTATGGAGTCCTTTGATCACCTCATTACAATACTACTCCACTTACCAACTAGCAACCATTATAATAAGAACAACTGATTATTCAAAATCTAATTTTACAGTGCTTAGTGTTTCTAATTGGTGAGAATATGTTCTTTAGCTTCAGCAATTTTTCCAATCATTTCACCTCTCATTGATATCAATTGAGCTCTCAACGAGGAACATTTGATCGGTCAAGTTTTGCTTAAGTTTTTGCGGGCCAAAACCGAAGAGCAAGAGCAAACATCATCAAATTATATATCATCAAAAAGCTCTCAGTGAGAACCTTCCATCTAGCTAAACAAACCCCCCTAAATATTCAATTTCACCTTAATCCCACGAAGTTTGTATTATCGATGAGTCATTTGAGTCATAGAGAATGAAAGAAAAAAAAGAGGAACTCCAACCTATTTAGAGGCCGACGTGAATAGTGTATTCCTTTGACCTATCCTTGGATGCATGGTCGAAGATTCTTTCAGCAATGGCGGGGTATTGGTATAACCCCTCTCATGGCCAACACTGTGCTAGGTCCTAGCTAGCCACTAGTGCCTTAAAAATACCCGACATGGTATCCCTTAGAGGGCTTTGAGGTACCCCTACAACAAGGTTCAAGAACCCCCCACCATAGTTGGGTGGACTATGGTGGTGAGCACCATGCCGACATTGAGAGTAGAACCTATGATCTCGTCATTGGGGGCCATGAGCTCTAACTATCAAGAGAGATTTTAGGGTTATTGGCAGTTTGAGGCCGTTTGACTTGAGGGATTGGGGGGTCATCGAGGATTGACTGTGAGTTAGGTTGCTCAAAAACCACGTAGGACCAAGAACCACATGGTAGGGGCGTCCCGGAAGGAGGTACATTGTAGCTTTCAATTTCAAATCTTGATACAATCATAGTTTAGATGTTAAAGTGTGTGGCTTCTTATACACATACCTACCACCCTCACTTCCAACATTCATAACTTATTCAAGATAAATCCAAAATCTTTGATTCCAATTGCTCCAATGACCGACACACTTTGTGCATTTCCCAAAAAGAATTCCCTCGGCCACTCCTCTAACGATCTTTGCCAATCTGAAATTAGTGACTGAGGACACGGAGTATCATACCTGATCATGCATCAATCTTGAATCATGTGGCTTGGAGCTTGTCACTTTTTGTTCTAGAGCAATTGATGACACAATCTATGTCGCCAAAAAAAATATAAAATAATCAATACAAAGCGTTTACTGATTACCCTCTCCTTTAGCGTTTAATTCAGCACAAAGGAGCTTTCATCGCAAAACTGATCGTGATCAATGAACAACTGAACAACCACTAATTGAGCCCACGTCGTCTTCTCCTCCACTAACAGCCAAAACAGGGGTGCCACCCAGACAAAGGTCAACAAATTAATGACAAAAAGAAAGCATATTCAAAGCGCCTCTAAGACTCATACTTTTTTGCAAGAAAAAGGCTAAATACCGTATGGTCGGTGATCTGCCAGAGTCAAATACGTACACACAGCCAGTATGTGAGTTTAGTGGGCAGTACCACGAAGGAGCCGTTGGACGGTAGTAGTTACTGTGAAGGATAGTTGAAACTTCATCCCACCTCCCAGAGTCTGTGGAGTTTGAAGCAGCAAAGGCCAGGAGTTTAGTACTGTAGCTAGCCTTGAGGGACTCGTGCATGCCGTCGTTTGTGGACAATGAATCAGACAAGTTCTGTCTGTTTGTAGAAAGTGGGAGGTGATTCGTCAAGTGGGGTTGACGCGCCGCGGTAGTGGGAAGGGATGTCATGTACAGTGATCGAGGAGGCAAAGGACCGAAGCTAAAGGGCGACTGACAGCAGCCAAGTTTGTTGCGATTCCAACACGTGCCTCGCATCTTCTCCGTTGCAACAACATCTCTCCCTCTCATGATGGAGTTTAAACTGCATTGAGGTTGGAGGTTAATATTGATGCTACTTAACTCCCACTGAAACTCCCCTCCAACCGCCCACTTCAGTGTGTCAAAGATGAAGAGGAGGAAGAAGAGAAAGTGCGAAGCGCGCTCTAACTCGCTCCCGTCGTTCAAAGGTACGTACGATTCGATGGCTGTTTCCTTTGCAACTCCGACGTCCTGTAGGTGAGCAAGCAAAGTAGCATCTTACGCTACGAACTGTAAACATGTGATTGTGCGCATCTTAAGAGTATGTTACAGTTCGAGTATTAATCCAAGTGCTGCACGTCAGTATCGTGCAATGCCAGTAGATGTCTAAACACTTTTGATCGGACTGATCGTACCCTAGTGAAAGAAATGGTTGTAACAGTCATCGCCTCCATCAGTGTTTAGAAGACTCCAAATGGGTAATACACTACTGGTAGTTTCTCAATAGGATGCAACTTAGTTCAATTTCAGCTTTGCTCGCGGGACCAAGCTTTAGAATTGATTGATAGAAATAGTCTCGCACTTCAGGGACATAGCAGTGTCTTCTTAGACACTCGTATGGGAAGTGCAGGGTGGGAAGTTTCAAGTTCTTGGTTTCGTCAAGAAGTGTGTGTTTCACGAATTATACTGTGTTGTTGCATCAAGTTGTATTGTCCGAGCTTCATCTACTTGTGCAACTACTATTAAGCACCGGAACTTGATATGCTTGTTGTTGCAGGAACGGATTAACGGGAGCAGTGACGGGGTTGGGCTGTGCAGACTGTGTAACATGTGAAAGATGCCGGAGTCAATGTCTTTGAACTGCAGCTAAAGTAAAGCAAAGATGGAGGCTCCATGCATGACTGTACTGGCGGGCTTGGAAGCAATTCCACGCTCACTGATCGAGGGACTGATATAGATCCTCTGAAGTTTTTTTGGCCGGAGTGGAGCTAGCTCCTCCACTTTGGGGCCGCGTGCTCGCTCGTATACCTCTGTCAATCTTGAACAGTACTCCTGCAGTAGTACTGTTTTTATTACTACATTTAGACACATTAGCTTTTTGCAGATCATTGATAGATTTCAATCAATCGATCATACGGCATGGGACTCTTACCAAGCCAGGCATATAATTGATTGATCGAATGGCATGCGCATGACTGGGTTGGCTAAAAACCGATCGATTTGCTGCAACTCCTGATTCACTCGGGGATTGAAGCGGCCACTGACAATTGTGGTGGCGGAGATATTTGATGATTCTACAGTTCCTTTTGAGCCCTTTCTGGACGTCGTGTAAGTTGACAGAGAAGGTTCTTTTTGTGTAGTTCCAAAATGTTCATATTAATATGATTTCTGTTACATACTTTGTACGTATCATTTCGACCATGATGCATGAATGTTCTGCCAGCCTGAATAAAGCTGTTCCACAGCGTGAGCAACCTCCACCATGACTTCTTCAAGCAATGAAAAGTACCATTTTAGTGTTCCTCTAAAGTTTCATTAGATTTGTTTTGGACTGTTGTGACTATGTCCAAGATTTGGACCGCATGAAGTTGGAACCTTTTGGAGTTGCTAGATTTTCTCCATACCTTTTTCCCTTTTTCGAAGAAGTGACCATTCATGCTTCAAAATTCCTTATTTTTGGAAGTATCTGCAGTCAAAGTTTGAAAATACTGTTAGGGCATGCTAAAATTCTGCCTAGGTAAAGGTGTCGTGTATGCTCATGTGTTCTCAAAATTTGTGCCAAATTGATTAACCCCGAAAGTAGAAAGTTCCAAAACTCCTTGAAACCACCCTCTTTCAATGCAAGATGAAAAATTTCAACTTTTGACGTAATCTCAATTATGTAACCATAAGGTCTTTTTCCTAACTTGTTCATAGATGTGTACACCAAATTTTAGTTTCAATTTCTTTACCAATTGTGAGATCATAACATTCAAAGTTGGAAAAAAATGTGTTTCACCTTGCTGCAAAATGGGTTTGAAGTTTTTTGTGGGCCCAAAGTACTAATTTTGAGAGTGATTGTAAATTGAGGCTCTTCACTTTCTTGTTCTTAAGTGAGTTAGGAACGTATCAATGCAATTTTTGCCCTCATACGACGTGTAAATTTTTTAAAAATGCTTGAATTTTCACATAGAGGTATGCTGAAATTCAACTTCAAAGGCACATCTTTCATAACAAAAATGGCACACATGTGAACAGTAATTGAATGAAAGATCCAAACACTGAGATTATGCCTTAAAATCTTATTTCCAACTACAAAAATCAAAACTTGGAAAAAAGTAAATTCTCAATTTTTGGTGAATTTTTAAAGTTCTTGTGAAGTTGTGATCCTATTTATTTTAGGCAAATTTTGAGAATAAACGAGAATATACCGCATTTTGGGTGGTTTTGAGCAAATTTCAAATAGTTTTTTCAAACTTTGACTGAGAATATCTCCTAAAGTATGAGGAATTTTGAAGCATCAAATGTCTTTTCGGGAAGGTGTGGTAATTGGTAAAGTTCTGCAACCTACAAATGGTATCAATTTCATACGAGCTGAATATATCAAATAAGGGGCTGACCAGACCCCAAACCGCCCGTTTTGGGCTCTTTTTGACATTAGGGGTCAAATTGCATTCAAAAATCTACCACATATTGATTTAGTTTTAATATATATATATATATATATATATATATATAGTCTTATTGACTTAAACATATAACTAAGGTTTCAAGTCATATATTCGGAGTTCAAATTCCTAAATTTATATAAAAATTCACTGAAAATTGCCCTTTGAATTTGAATTTCACCATACCTCCATGTGAGAAATCAAGTTATTTTAGGTTTGATAGGTCCTATGAGGGTAAAAATTATGCACACTTATACCTTACTCACCTCGAAACAAAGATTTTAATAGCCTCTAATCATATTAACTATTAACTATTGAAGTAGTGTAGTTCTAAGGGTACAACATGCAAATAGTGTCTTAAAACTTTAGGGGTGAGATCAAGAGAACCATATTGCACAATCTTCCTTAGATCTTGGCATTTTTGATGAAAAAATATCATTGGCATTAACAATTATTGTATTGTGCAGATTTACTAATTCTAAGCATCGACATCAACCATGGGTGCTTTCGAATGTGAGCCCTTGCTGATACTAGGTCTCAAGTTGCACAATTTCAAAAACACAGGAATACAATCAGATAAACTAAAATATTGGGAAATTGAATAAAGAACCTTTTCAAAAAAAATAAATAATGTGAATAAAATCAACAACCTCCTCAAGAATAAAAATAATGTGAATAGGACCCCATTGTGATTACGTGGCAACATCAACATGCCATGTCATCTTTTCATCCACTTAAAGTTTGTTGTTTTCTACCCACTATCTAAATCAACATGGCTTTGTTGATGTGTTTTGATTGAATTTCAAAAATTTGTTAATTCTAAATCCCATTGGTATCAAGTGCCAGAATTATTATCAAGTGTTGTATCTGATTCTATAGTTTTTGTTTTGTTGATTTGGACATGCATTTTTAGTAGTGAAATCATGGATCTTCAAACCTTACGGTGAATATACTTGAATTTTTATTCTAAAATTGATTCTACATTCACAAGTTTTCAAATGATCTTGTGAAAAATTTAACAACTTGCTTCTTTCAAAGAAAATCTCACGGTTGCTACCCCTTAGGCCTTTAGGAATTATGGTTTTCAATTTAATGTACACATCTGCACTAAATTGTGATTATGTACCATGGTCACTTTTACTAACTCATCTCAGATTTAGAACACTGTCACTCATGGGCGTAATTTGATGCCTAGAATAACCAATTTTTAGTGTGTCATGTTTCATAAATACATTTGAATGCCATAGACCCCACAACCAAGCAAGGCCAAGCTACACAATCTTGACTTCCACCAAATTGGAATAAGACAATGATGTAAAAAACCCAGAAGATGAGCATTATGACAGACTCAAGGATGGCTGGTCGAGGCTTGCGATGCAATTTTCCATCGCAAACAGAGAGGACTAAAAGTAGGTTAACGGAGGCTGATCGACCTCCATCAGTTGATCCTTCCCTTATCCTCAATCTCCCCCGATCTCTACATCACCAACCGTTCCTAAAAGAAACTAACCCTTCCTCAAGTAGGAGGGGAACAAAGTACCCCTCCTACTTGCAATCTATCACCAACCGTTCCTCACAGGAACTAAGTACCCCTCCTACTTGCAATCTTAACGGGGCTGTTTAGTGCTCGAGAAGGTTATATTCTTAGACTAACTTCAGTGCTCATCATGAATTTGAGGTGATCACAGACACAGAGCGTGCATGAATGCAAGAAGGCCACGAATTTGGTGAGCCCTGCCGATTCGGTTGCTGGCCTGGATCTATCTGATCGACCTTCCAAATAAAGTATCAAAGCAATCGCTCACAGCTTATGCATGCACAACACAACCACACAACAAACACACACACACATACAAGTTGTCGGTAAGAATCCACGAACCGATCGAGGTCTTTGATTACTTATTTTGTAAATGGGATCTTTTGCTCGATCAGATTCTTAACTTTGCGGTTCGATGGCAGGAGCGTGGTGGAGCTGCACGCTCGTCTTGATGACATGCGCAATCACAAGTCCTGTTGCGACCCAAAGGGTGATTGTGGTGGATCAGAGTGGATCCCGAGATTTTAAAACGATCAACGACGCATTAAATGCGGTTCCCGATCATAACAACGACCCCATCACCATCAAAGTGAACCCCGGAATATACTCGTACGTAATCCGATCACCTCCTCTCTAGATATTGAAATGGATACTTCGATCTCGTATGATGAATTTGGGGTTGTTTTTGCAGAGAGAGGGTGGTGGTGCCCAAGAGCAAGAAGCAAATCACCTTGCAAGGAGCTGGACGAGATGTCACGAAAATCACTTCCAAGACCGCCGCGGTGGACTCTGGCACGACCTACAACTCCTCCACATTCGGCATCAGCGCGCCTTACTTCACAGCCAGAAACATCTCCTTCGAGGTAAACAAAACTCATGCGATCCATTTCCTGGATGCGGTTCATCCCAATCTATGTTCAAGGCACATATGAAGAACCCAATCTACTGCTCAAATCTCGCTTTAGAGAAAATTCATTTGTAGTAAGGATGGCTGGATGCAGAACTCGTTTCCGCGGCCGGGTGGCGTACCGCAACAGCAAGCGGTAGCATTACGAACGACAGGAGACTTCAATGCGTTTTACGGGTGTGCCTTCTACGGGCAACAGGACACGCTCTACGACGACCGCGGGCGCCACTACTTCAAAGAGTGCCTCATCTCAGGCTCAGTGGATTTCATTTTCGGCAACGGAAAGTCATTGTACGAGGTACCATAAACCCCCGAGCTCCAAATCGATCGATCGATAGCTAGCATGTTGGAATGCATGGACTGTGACATCTGTATGTGGGTGTGTTGGATCATGTACTAGGAGTGTGAGCTGCGAGTGCTGCCCACGTCGAAAGGGTCCCTGACGGCGCAGAAGAGGTCGGATCCCAGCGAGGACACGGGATTCTCGTTCGTGAACTGCAAGGTGACGGGCTCCGGCGAGGCAACGGTGTATTTGGGACGAGCGTGGGGCGCGTTCTCGCGCGTCGTGTTCGCGTTCACGGAGCTTGCGGACATCATCAACCCCGTGGGCTGGTACAGCTGGGGTGACACCGCCGTCGAACAGTGAGCATTCTTCTTGCACTTTTGGCTACTTGCTAGAAATGCCAACTACACATAACAAAGGATACTCTTTATCATCGTACAGTACTCATTCTAGAAGAGCCAAAAAAATTCGATCTGTATGTGGTTAGAAGTAATTTGCTGATTTTGGAGAAAACTAACTTGGATCTGGTATGTTCACAATGAACAGGACAGTGTACTACGGACAATACAAGTGTTTTGGTGCCGGTGCAAATGAAACAGGACGAGCACCTTGGTCTCATGAACTCAATGACACTGAAGCAGCACCATTTGTAAGTATTGATTACATTGACGGCGGCTTGTGGGTTAGTAACCTGACAAGGTGAATCGGCCTTCCATTCAGGCTTGTGTATCAATATCAGTGAACAATTGTTCTTTAGAGATTTTTCATTGATCCGAGACTTTCAATCAGATTGGGTACCACTTTCAGAGCTCACAAACGACCTGACCTTCACAGAAGCAATGCCGTTCAAAAAATTGCGTAGCAATTCCAGAGCCATTAAGTTACATAACTCATATCTGGCCGCCTCGAGTTGCCACATTACACATCAATCTAATCAGGCACGCATTTTCCACTATGCCCCAGGGAACCAAAAGTTTACACCGAAACATATTCATCAAGATTCTCGACATTGGTACATTTCTATACTTCAAGAAGTAACACATCAAGAGCTCTTTATAACTTTGTGAACAAGATATAGGAATAACACGGGATGCCCCAAGAGTATACAAAAACATGAATTCACTAATGTTGGTCCTTAATCAGCATAATAACCGTTTCATAGAATCATAGAATCCAAAATCTATCCCAGTCTAGATTTCTTGAATGACATGAGATTCGAATGCATACGCACATTTGTACTAGTCTACACTTCTTGATTGAGTCCATATTTGATCGACTATGGCATCCTCAGATGATCAAAAATTCTTGCCCTCAAACCAATCAAGAGATCAATCAACTGTTGATCTCAGTTGATACTCACAACACATTCTTTGATGCGTCAAAAACTTGCATTTATGACAGAGTAGCACAAAAAGCGTATCAATTCATATGCCCTTATGTACAATCCAATAATGGACGCAATGCAAAAGAGAGGGAGACGATGGAACCCCACTCGATCGATCCTTCCACTCTCCGAAATCGAAACCCTAAACTTGGCTCTCGCTCAAAGACCAATGCGGAAGCAAATCGCACGAGAGCTATTCTAATCGAATGTGTAATCAAATCAAAGAAGGGCAGGGCGGGGCAGGGCAAGCAATCTCACTGTGTAGCGACTTGAGCATCGCCGGTGCAGCCCCAGGGATTGAACTTGTGAGTAGCAATCCACCAAGTGTTGCCCGCGGCGTCTTTGACAGCGCCCATGCGATCACCATACACCTCATCTTTCGGCGCCACCACGGACTCCGCGCCTTTCTGCAGCGCAAGCTCGTAGGTCTTGTCCACATCGGGCACGTAGACGTGCAACCACACAGGCACGGGCTGAAACTCCTCGTTCCCGTCCATGATCATTATCACTGTGTCCCCTATCCGCAAGGAAGCGTGCTTCACGCTCGCATCGTCACGCGTTTGCTTGTACATCTGGTGCGCCTCCAGGACCTCCACCATGAAGTCGATCACCTTCTGTGCGTTCTTTGAGACCAAGTAGGAGGATACTGTTGAGTGCCCCTTCATCTGCCATTCCACTGGCTGCTTCGCCATCGCCAATGCGAAATCAAATTCCACTAGTGAACTCCGATTTCTAATTCTCTAACTGCTAAGTTGGGTTTGAAGATGGCTGTGATACTCAGGATTCGGAATAAGGAGTTAGAGTCCCCATTGATCTGACACTCAGGTAAAGCTTCGATTGGGTTTCGGGTTTCAACTCCACTTGGCCGTGATCCGATCTGCAACTTGCGGCCTGAGGTGGGATTCCTCGAAGAGATTTCCTGGTGACTTCTTTCTAACGTGGTTTTGGGCCTTGCCTTCGTTCGAATGTTTGTAGATTGGGACTCCTGCATGTTCGTAAGCCCCTGCTAAGAAAATTCCCTTTAAACCCTAAGAGCCCAATTAACCATTTTATGGTTGATCCCCAATTTTATGTAGCTGTACCCTGATAAAAAAACATTGTTTTTGGAACCTAGTTATACATTCCAGAAGTTTGGTGAGTTGGGAACCACATTCAATTTACAGAATCTAGTTTGGATTCATACATTGTTCACATATTAAGCCTTCAAATACAAACATGGCAAGGTTTTCTTAGTGTAAGAAAACTTACTATTTTCCGAAATTAGTAAGGTTCCTCATAGGTTACTTGTGGCCTTTCTACATTTCATCATATAATATATGACTGTAGCCAATCATACCAATTTCCAATTACTAATAATGGAAAGTACATTTTATTTCTGTAATAACTTGTCTTGCGTGGGCACCATAACAATCACTGCACTATAAATCTTGCACTTTCACTAAAGCGAGCTTGTTTGCGTATGTGTCTCTTCACAAGATTGCAAATTACTTTGTCGGTGCTTTCCGTTCCAGCTAACTCTCAGCCATGGCGCAAACTCCAGAAGGAGCTACTTTGGAGATCACCAAGCAGAAGCGCAAGTTCAATTTCAACCTCGACACTCTCGAGTGCCCCATTTGCCCTTTGACTCAAAGCAATCCAATCCAAAAGTCATAAAGTGTGGTGCAATCAAATTAGAGTTTACTAGATTCTTAACACACACGTACACATTTACTCATGAAAGATATATATATATATATAAAAACGACCGTGTATACTCATTTCAAAATTAAATTAAATAGTGTAGAATGCGCTTGTACTTTTTTATATTCTTTTCATTTATGAATATGTACATGTGTGTTGGCAATGTGCAAGATTCCATGGTGATTGCAACACGTTATGACATGGATCAATTCTGAGTACAAGGGCGATATTCAAAATTTGTGGAATTAGCCAGTTGTGTGGCAAGCTATCCCTTCGAGCAAAATTTTGCTATAAATTGTGTTGAGAAGACTGTACAGAACTTCTTGAGTAATTTTAATATCAGTATTAATTTTCAATGTTTTACTCTTTTTATTTACGGTTTACGGTATTCATACTATATTTGGAGCGCTACATCATAAGGGTTACAAAATTCATATTTTATAACACATCTAAGTTTTTCCTCAAACCCCTCGGGCCTTTTGGAGTTAAAGATCTGAGCGTGTCACTCTCGCCATTATATATTGTTCTTCGCATGTCCTTCAATGTGTACCTTGAAATCTACTTTGAAAGGATGTTTGTATTTACAGAATACTTCAATAGCTTTCTAGTGATACATTGCTTGCCCCATTCTATGACATACCTTATGATCTACAAGGATATTCGTGTAGACTTAGCTTCGGCGTATAGAATTACGTCTGAGAAGCGAGATCCGAATTGCACTTAACTGGCTTAGACATTTGCTCCGCATTTTATTTGAGGCATGCACCCCATAAATATTCTTCTGAACACCATTGAGATTGAGTTATGGTGTCCCCGGTATTTTCTTAAAAATATCAAGAGCATGCAACTAATGTAATCAACCAAAATCTCTCAAAATTGCCCTCTTTTTATGCAAGATGCAAATTTGGAACTTTTATAGGCTTTGAAGTATGTAATTATAGGATCTAGTACTTAACTTGTACATGAACATGTACACCATATTTTAGGTTCAAAATCCTCACCATTAGTTAGCTGATAATCTTTAAAAATAATTACAAAAAAAAATTCTCATGTTGTAGAATGGCAAAGAAAAGTTTTGGGACTAAAAAAACCATTTTTGAAAAGAAATTTGACATGAGGCTCTCTTCAAATTCTCCTTCCTAGGTGAGTAGTGATATGTCTATGTACTTTTTACCCTCATAGGACATATAAAACTTGTGAAAATGCTTGATCTTCACATGGAGGTATGTTGAAATTAAAATACATAGACCTAATTTCAACAATTAAAAAGGCATGTAAAATAATATAAGATTGAAAATCCAAACGGCGAGATCATGCCTTACTACCTTTTCTACAAATGGAAAAAACTAAACTTGAAAAGAAGTAAAATCTCAAATTTTAGTGAAGTTTTGAAGTTTCTGCAATTTAGTCACTTCAGGCAAATTTTGAGAATAAATGAGCATATACAAGAGTTTGGGTTTTTTGATCAAATTTCAAATAGTGCTTTCTGTTACCCAAGCCAACGCTGTCAACTGGGGGCGCGATCGTTCCGGAGGAACTTATCGGAGGCCGACGTCAGACGCGATCAAGGGAGTTAACAGAAGCCAACGACGTCAGCCCATGGAGCGACTAAGTCGGGAGGATAGGGTCACTGTTAGACAACAGACGACTACGATGGCAACGAAGAGTACTTAAGGATGTAGAAAACAGAGAGTAGCACTTCTTAGTCAACCAGTGATAGCTTTCAGCCGAATGCAACAATTGTATCTTTATTTCCATTGTTATCAATACAAATCTCTCTAATCTCCTTGCCTCCTTACTCTCTCTCACTTCTCTCCAACCTAACTATGCGTACCTTACACTCGCTGTCTCTCCGCGGTATGGCAACCGTGTGTTTTGATACGTTGTTCCTACTCAATGTCACCGATGCCTTCTACTGATCCAGCAAGAACCCTCGTTGGGGTGTTCAGTTCATCAAGGCAGCAGTGGTTGCAACGTTGTTCTCCTTAGTATCGGCTTGCCAAGACCTCCTTCGACAACCTGGGACAGAAACTATTCTCATTTCTCTCGATTCTTCCTCTTTTGGCTATTCTCTCACAAAGACTTCCCCTCCCAACGATACCCCTCTCAGAGACAGCTTGGACATAGCCCGGGAATGCGTAAACATAATCCTGCGTAGCCCTAACCAGTCGACCAACGAAACAGTTCGACTCTCTGGTCCGTTCCAGCCTTAGTCTGAAGTCAAACTTCTTCCCACGCTGACCCTACTGCAAAGGACAAAGTCCCTCTCCTCTTTCACCTACTAACCAATAAAAACTCACCTAGGTCAACTTGAGTCACCTCGTAAAGCACTACCTTGTGAAGCCCGAGCGTCACTTGTAAATCTGTGAATGCTTGAAAGGTTGTGGGAGTGCTTGAGCAAATTCTGTTGAAATACTCCATCCAAGGGCCATCTGAATCTTGCTATCCACCCGAAAGCTCTGCTTGCAAGCTTCCCTGCAAGCCACCCGAGAGCCCTCCCTCCACATGAGACTCCTCCTCCGGCCATTGGTCATCGTCGTTGCTGGCTCCAAGAGAGGGGTCGACTAGCGGCCTTGTCGCACTTCGTTGCTCCGCCTCCCTCCCTTCGCGGGTACCGGTCCCCTCCGCTTCCTTCCGCCGCGCTTTCTCTAGGAGCGCCTCCTTGGCAAGCCTACGTTGGAGCTTTGCAAGCTCCTCCTCGCGGCGGAGGCGCAGGTACTCCCTCGCCCCAACGTCTGTAATCTGCACATCCGGGGTTGTGAAAAGCATGAGCATGTTTTGCTCCTGCAACAACTTTGTATTCCTCCACGTCGCGGCAACCATGTCTTTGGTCGCGGCAGCCTACGCCCTGCTCGCAAGCTCGCGCAGCTTGCCCTGCTTGTGCTCCTCCTTCGCAATGCGGTTGCCAATTGGGCGCTTCAACATGCGGCCCGCTCCCGTGCTTCCTGCTGCCTCAGGCCCACCCCCTCCGACAGGCGCCGCCATATCCACACAACCTGACTCCTGGTCTGACCCCTCCCCAGCCCGAGATTGCTTGGTGGGTGTTGTCTTCTTGGCTCCTCCAAATCCGTCAGCCCACTTTGGCGCGTCCTTCAGCAACCACTAGCAATGCATGAACAAAAAATCCGAATTCTTAGCCGCCTTGATCTTGTACAATTGCAGCGCTTTCTACAAAGTATCCTCCGCATTTGTGCCGCTCACGTTGAGCCGCTCCACCTGCGCGTAGCATCCGCCAAACTTGTTGGCGTCGTGTCGAATTACATAATACTTGGATTCAAGAGAGCGAATAGGGCGACTACCAGTGGTGACATGCTTGTTGAAGTGCACCGTGATCCTCTCCGAGAACGCGTCCTTCCTCTGTCCGTTCCCTACACAAGGATCATGAGAAACGTGCAAGAAGCTCCTGCACAACTGACGCTCCTTTTCGGGTGCAAAATTGAGCCCCTTCTTGGGCTTCGGCACTGCAGGTCGAGAGGTGAGAGGCGCGGCACCAGTGAGTGTCGACGTGAGAAGTGCAGCCTGCGACAAAGCTCTCCCACTTCCCGCCATCCTTTCCAAAAAGCTGCAAAGCCCAAGAAGATTCACTTTGACCAACTCTTAAGTGCGATGTAGAGAGCTTTGTATATCGTGAGATTTGGTCGTGCCCTGGGCCTCTTTGGCTAAGTCCGACTTCCATGCTACCGTTGCAGAGTGAACGGTGCGATTCCACTTTCGGAGGTTGGCAGCATGTGGCCGTTTTTTTGGCCTCCCAGAGTTTCTGCTGGAGACGCTCTTAAGAGGTGTCCAAATTTCTATTCGGAATACTTGTTTGGGTAATGACTTAGGCCTACTAGTGACTACAACATTAATGAGTAAAGTGACATGAGAATAATTCATATTTATGTCATTAACCTTCAATGTCCCATGAAAATGGAGAACCACTGGGCACGTCCACTAACTTTTGGAGCACATAAATTGACTGTAAGTCATAAAGACAAGGAATGATTTATGAGAACCAAACAAATAAACTCTTTTACCTTTAAAGAAGAAGGACTTCACTATGGCCATATTAGCCTAATAAAAGTTGCCACTTGAGAGAACCGGTTCACAATTCACACTCAAACTTTGACAAACATGGTAAGGTCGAGGCACCTAAAACCGACCAAGCACCCATAACCAACCAGAAATCTAAATTTGCTCACAAGAAATCTCCCTCCCAAGTAGCCATATTACTTAGGTTCATGATTGTATTTTTCTCAATGGTATAATACATTGATTGGTTTATTAACCCCGAAATTTCCTTGTTGCAAAACGGTCTAAGTTACAAAATTTGACCTTCCTTTAAATTAAGCTCAAAAAATTTCAATCTAAGCATTATTAAAAGATCTCAAAGTTCACTTGGCATTCTTCTCACATACCAAATTTGAACTGTTCATTCTTCCTCATTTGGGAGATTATAATGGTCAAAGTTGGCTGAGTTTTTCTCCCGCAGGAACCTCCAAAACCCGTTTCAGGTTTTAAGGAAAGTTAGGGGTAAAAAAAATAAATAAAAGTACCTGAAATGTTAGTTTCAGTATCATCAGTTTTAGGTGAACCTACATATCGATTAAGTGTCTGAGTAGCATTTGGGCTTTCAAAATTCATTGTGAATTACATATTGGAGCAAACATAAAGTTTGAAGTTGCATTCCTCATAATATTTATTTCTTTTTGAAGGAAAAGAATCCCTCCAATGATACACCTCCCCTTTGGGTGGGAATTCTCGTACATACTCGGTTTTAGGTGCCCCGACCTTATAACTAAAAAACTGCTTTGACCTAATTATCCCTATGAACCACATAGGATTTTTTTTTTTTTTTTTTTTTTTTTTTTTTTTTTTTTTTAAAATATCGGACACGTTAGATGAAGGTGATAAACCAATAAGTTTGTCTAAGATTTTTATAGGGAATTTTCTATACTACAAGGTGTGTGTGTAAACATTTATGACCGCATTCCTACCCATATTTTCAAGTGACCCAAGTCATACCTTTCTCAAGTTTCACAAGGGTAGCCTTCAAAACTTACAAGAGCAAACTTCATAGTTTTTTAAAATTTCATAATGGACTTTTGCACAAATTTTGGATGTTATAATCTTGATAATGATAAAGATCGAGTGGTCAATGTTTGGATGAGAGACTAAAAATTGGTTTATATATAAGATCTTAGGATTTGAAGTCTAAAAAGAGTTAGAAAATTTGGGTTCACACTCCTAAGAGTGCATAGAGGTAGAAATCGCAATTTTGAGGTTCAGAAAATCTAGGATAAAGACAAGGGGTTCTAAAGTCCACTTGATAATTCTTGAATCTATATTTTTGAGTGCCCATAGGAGTATTTCAACCAACATAAATAAAAATAAAAATCAACCAATGTATCAAACTATCAATCAATTGAGAATAATACAATCATGAACCTAAATAGCATGGCTACTTAGCCGAGGAGAGGGATTTTTTCATTTTTCATGTTCACTGCTCTTGACCAAGACCCATGATTATGAAAATATTTAAATTTTCTCAGTCATGGCTCATGGTATATAGTGTAACACGCCCCTGAACAAGGACGTAAATATCATACAAAACAAGTATAAAAACTGTCGGAATAAAAACCTTCTGCACTAAAAAGCTACACACAAGGAGCTTCTTATCTCATCTACTCACAAGAATAAAAAGTCTGACAACGAATCTCCCAACTTTGCAAAATTCTGCTACAAATGAACGGAGATGCTGCAACACACATGCTAAAACAGTAACAATTTAGTCAAAATGCCACATCACAAACTACAAAGTATTACTACCTCTGTCCCATTATAATTGTTCAGTAGGTTCTCTCAAATCTACCTCTCAATATAGATTTTATTTAACCTACTATACAATTATAATGGGACAGAAGGAGTATAAACAGAGGTGGGACCACAAGCGTAAAGGGAATCAATTTATTACTACACAGATTGTTTAGAAAAGAGTGCAAAGGGGAAAAATGGGAGCACGCGAGCACTTCATGGCTAACCTCATTTACTCGTTTGCAATTTAAAATGATACTATTCGTCAGAGTAGCGCGCAGTTCTCCTAGTTTCCCGATCTTTGCAGCAGTCAACCTCCAAGACCCCGCCCACCGAACACGCCCGATTGCGTCAATGTGGAGTCAACGAGCGTGCGCTCCCGATCGTTCATGGCCGCGCCGCTCGATTCCGCCGTTGAAAATTCTTCTGCTTTTTGGTTGACGAAATCTAGCTCGTTTTGCGCGGATACGCTATTTTTACTGTTTTCCAGTCTCGACTCTCAAATTAGCCTCGCACCAGTCAGAACGCTGTCCCTTGCAGAAGAGAATTGAATACACGACACCTGAACGTGTGTGAAGCAGCGTTCAGTGAAAGTAAACATTGTGAACAGCAATCGAACAGAAGTCTCGAGCAATTTATATGTGTTGCAGCGCTGTTGAATACTAGATCTCTCGAAAATGCGCAGCAGGCATCTTGTGATATTTCGTCGAGTCGATTATTCTTAAGAACTCGATCAATGTTCTTGGCAAATCTTGATGCTGCTGGAGCAGTGGAGTGTGGAAGCTTTGAAACACGTATGATTCTTTAGATAATTTTCTTAAGGTTGGAGTTCCCTGAAGGAATGCGTCTCTGGATTTTTTTGATGACTAGATCTTGAAGTTTTTGAGGCTTGATTATTTGTTTGAAATAGCTTCGGACGTTAGGAAGTGATGAATATTTTTTGTAGTGTAGGATGAGTTGATTTTTATGATCTCCGGAGTGCGTCTTCAGAGGACGTGGTTTCATGTACGAAGTTTCTCACGGTTGAGGTCTGCGGGAGGACGCATTTTTTCTTCTGAGGTTTAAGTTCGATTGGCAGAGATCGAACAGATTTTTTAATTTATGACCAGGAAATTTGAGGAGATAGATCGCTTAGGTGTGATCAGAAATTTTATGTTGCTCGAGGAGTTAGGTAGTAGAAGTGAACGGTTGATGTTCAGTCGTTGGAAAAGCAGCTCGATCTGATTTTTGTAAAAGTTTCTCCTTCGGAGCGATTTGCGAGATGGCGTACGGCGGCCATGGCGATGAGCACACAACTATCAAGGTGGAGGAGAAAGTAAGGGAGAATACGTGCGCGTCGAAAGGATGTCTCATCAAGTTTCAGATAAAGAGTATTATATTGTCTATGGTGTTAGCACTCGCATTTTTCCTCGTCGTCACTGCGCACGTTCTTCCTCTCAGTGGCTTCGATCCTAAGAAGATCTGGTGCGCAGAGACGGGGGATCTAGGTTGCTTGGTCACGGCAGTAGGAGATGTCCCAGAGAAGCAGTCTGTCAATCCTCTCTCACGAGAATTACTTCATGAGAACATCAATATCTCTAGTGTAGATTTAGATTATGGAAAGCTCCGACTCTTCAAACCGCACGGATTAGCAACACATTTGTACATTGAGATGAGCGCCTACAGAGGCGGTCCTAGGGAATTTTCGATCGTTGGTCTCACCTCCAAGCCTATAGAAACTCATCACAATCCGCCTTACAAGTGTGCTTGGGTGCCAAACTCTGGTGACGGCAAGGAAATCAAGGGCTGGACACACAAGGTCTTGCCGGATTGGAATTACGGCAAGCTGTACACCGTGGTCGTCATCACGTGCTCTTTTGGTAAAGATGTCGGGGTAGATAGAGAAGGTGGAGAATTGATACTGTACGCTAGCTATGGTGATCAGTACAGGGAGGATGAGAGAATAGTAGTTCTGAAGGAGGCGAAGGGGGAGTACAATGCCAGTATTTTCGACGAAAAGAATTTCCCTTACGATTATGTTTACTGCGGATCACCAGTCTATGGCGACATCAGCCCTCACAGAATGCGGGAATGGATAGCTTATCATGCGAAACTCTTCGGCACGAAGTCACATTTTATCCTTTATGATGCTGGTGGTTATAAGGGAGACGTCCGGAAGGTGCTGGAACCATGGATCAAGCTAGGAAGAGTGACACTGCACAACGTCAGGCAGCAAGAGATCTACGACGCATATTATCATAACCAGTTCTTGGTGGTGAACGACTGCCTCTTCCAATCTCGATTCATGGCGAAGTGGACTTTCTTCTATGACATTGATGAGTTCATCAATGTCGACTCGTCTACAACTTTGCCAATGGTTCTCAGCAGCAAGAACGATTCTACGCAGATCATCATTGAGCAAGTTCCAGTCGTGACCGGTATGTGTCTGGCTACGCCAAGCTCCAAGGCGGATCGCGACAGGTACGGAATTCAACCATGTTTACCACCAGCTACACACGTGAGTTCAGCGTCAATTCACCAATGAGCTTGTAATTAATCATCGTTGAAATTCGTAGGTTCCACAAACAAATTTTCACATGTAGATATCCTAGAGATTCATGACGAAAGTCACATTAAAGTTACTGTAAAAGGCCCTTCACACATTAGAACTGCTCGGATGAAGCATTCTTTTTGTTGAACACTTCTGAAAATTTCGTTAGGATCTACGGACGATAATTAGACTTCTAAGGTGCAGAACAAACTACAAGGGCTATCAGATCAGTCATGAACAGAGTCTTTACAAATCCATGATTTTGCATTTTCCTCCGCAAGGGATTTTCTTTGAACTCGATCAAATAGCTGCTGACGCTGCTCGTTTATGCTCTGTGACTTTGCAGAATATGGGGAATTGAGAAACTCGTCTTCAGGAAGTTTTTCAAGAAAGGTCATCATGATCGCAAGTATGCAGTACAAGCTCGGTATGCAGAGGCAACAGGAATCCATATGTCGATGAACATGCGGACAGGGAAGCATTCGACGATGAGAAAGAACCATATTCGCTACTACCATTACCACGCTACTATCAACAAAGATGAAGTCTGCAGCACTTACGTCGACCCCAAGAAGGTCCCACCACATTCGCAGGTTAGGCAGCTTGATTATACCATGGCAAAACTAGCCAACAGCGTGAAAGAGTACGAGAAGAAGACCATTGGAACACTCGTTTTATAGCTGATGTGGGGAGGCTACTCGACATCATATCATTGCCTTCCTCGAGAGAGAAGAGAAGCGATCGCAGCATTTTCCTCTACAACAATTGGCTCGGTGCAGGTTTCGTCCTCAATAGCAAGTTCGTTGCTCAGTACGTATGTACTCCCCACCATGACTTCACATGGAAGTGACGGAGGAGAAGCTCGTCATGGAGCGCAGTTTCCGCGCCGGCCTGATAACTAATTGCAAGACTGTACATCAGTGGTGGAGCTGCAGGTATAGAAGTACATGGTGGGGAGTACATACGTAGTGAGCAACAAACCTCACAATGTCTGCTTTGTGCGATAGGAACTGGAAGTTCTGCGTAGATTCGAAGCAAGAATTGCTTCAGTTTGAAGACAGCAGTGTCTGTCGCCAGTACTGACCGGACGTGGTCACTACTTATGTCAAGGGCATTCCCATCTTTTGATACTATTTATTTATTAAGATGTTCTTGACCATTCAGTTGCGTTGAGCACTCATTCAATTTTCGCCTTTCTCGTATTGTAGTAGCGGTACGAATCCGATACATACTCACCAATTCCAGGGACATGGCCAGCAATAAGGGTGATAGATGTAATGGATCCCAGTTAATTGTAACGTTGGATTAGGCACCTCAGAATCTCTGATGACTTGTTTCATTGATTTCGAGAAATGTAGAGCACTTCGTAACCCGAGCAGGGATTCACAAGGAATGTGGAGCACCATTTATCTATGTACATGAGAGCTCACATTGAATGGTATGCATTTAATGCAGAGAGCAGTAAAGCTCGAGGGATTCGAACAATGCGGATGAATGTTGAAAGACTGAGGGCATACAGGTATCGTGACTAAAACTGTACTTATTTTGATCTGTCGTACTGTACTACCGATGATAGACTAGGAAGAGCAGAATTCCAACTTCTCTGGAAATAGAATGATCAGGTGGGAATCACTGAGCATGAACGTTACAGTATGATTTTCTGCATCATCAATGATTGTTTATGATTTTCTGATGCGCGCCATAAATGAAAATAGTGTTAAGTGAATCTTTTCCGTATTAATATTTTCTTTTTGAAACAGTTAATGTATTAAACAAGTGAGCATCTAATTACTACATCATGAACCAGAGTGAGAGTATCACTCGGCGGAATTTGCCGTAATAACTGATTACTAACTTGAGGTCAACTTGCGGGCAGATTTTAGGATTATTCTTCTGAGCAATTAGATGATGCAGTTTACTTTTTTACTTAACTTTTTCAAATGAAAAGAAATTTTCAGTACGAAGTGAATTTACATGCCCCTCACCGGTAAGGCGGTAACCAGTTGCAGAGTCTAAACTAAGGAGATTCAGTTTACTCTCAATATAGAAAGCTTATATTGAAGTTACTGTACTTCAACTCCTGTAAGTCCATTTTTGATGTGCATTGACATTTTGGATAAACGGATGAAACTTTGAAAAGTCAGAACTTCTTCCTCCAAGGTCAGTTTTGATGAAATTAGTAAGGTTGGATTCCAAACCAAGTCTCATACGTCAAATGAAAATTACAGATTCATTCAAGATAGTATGAATTTATGACATGCATTTTAGTGAAGGCAGTTTTTATTTACTGCTTTCAAGCATGGGCATGTTTTACATTGCATCAATTATCTGAAGTCAATATTAGTGATTCCTGAATCTTTCTCACATAAGATGGATTCCAACAACTTTTTGGTTGAAAGATTCTTGATCTTGATAATTCTAGCATTAAATTTGCAATGATATTTCTATACTGAAATCATTTAGAAATCATGGTCCCTGAGGAGTTATACATTAAGAATGACACATATAACTACTAAACTCAAAGTAGTACATCTATGCAATCGGGGCTTCCTATATGTAAAGAAGACTCTTCCATATCTTAGGAGGACCAACATATTTATTCACAAATAGTAAGAAGCCTCATGCGCGCCATTGTGAATACAAGACAGATTGTGCTTATACAATTAGTACTTTAGTACAATATTTAAGCAAATTAGGTGAATGACATGTTCAAACTCTTAAAAGAAATTTAAGATACATTAGGGGCACTTTACCTTATGAAATATGTTATAAATAATTTCCACAAGGTGCTCTTCTTCATGGATACTTTGATGCTGACTGAGATAGTTGCAAAGGTAGAAGAAAATCAACATCAGGTTGCAGATTTCTCTTAGCTAATGGTGTAATTTTCGAGGCAGCAATTTGTTGCCCTTTTCTTAACAAAATGAGAATATATGGCACTAGCTAAAGCTACATCAGAAGCCATTTGGTTAAGAAAACTTTTACAAGAACTAGGATTTCCGTATAGTGATCTGCCCCTACAACCATTTATTTAGGTAGTCAAAGTGCTCTTGCCTTGGCAACCAATCCAAAATACCACTGACATTCCAAACATATTGATACCCCATATCATCTTACTCGTGAAAAAGTCTTAACAAATGAAAATCCATATCTACATCGAAAATGACAGCTGATTTTTTCACCAAGGCATTACCACAAGACAAACATCTTTGGTGTATGCATAAGGTTGGCATGTGTTCAATTTCAAATCTACAACAAAAATCAATAAAGCAAGCACTTTGATTTCTCGACCTCTAACCTTGAGCGGGAGTTTTCCACATTTTAAACAATCCTTGAGTTGGAGAAATAGCCTTTGTAAATACAGAAGTGACATTTCAAAGATCTCTCTAAGACAACACATTCAAGCAAGATCTCAAAACAACAAAGTAAGATCTTATTAACACAACAATACAAAGAATGAACTCAAGCAAATTCAAAGTAAACATACTTAGCTTATTGTTGTTTTCCTTCATCTCCAGAAGTTATGCTACTTATGCTCCATCCAAGCAGTTGCAGCTACCCGTCTCAACGAGTGAGCACCAACTCGTCATAGCGAAAGCAGCAAATCCAATACAGAAGAGCATCAATGGCATCACCACCTTCAACGATGAACACCAACTTACAAGCCTTACGCTCTATAAGTACATAGCCGATGTGCCTTCATAGCTGATGTGCCTTTATAGCCGATGTGCCTTCTACTGCCTACTCTACTCCAGCCTCCGGAGCGAGATGTCCTCTCATTGCCTCTGCCTCCAACGCAAATGCAAGCTTACCCTAATAGCAAACTTCCACCACCGCCTCTACTGTACAACTCTACGCTGTTGCGGCACCTCCCGCCCTCTATTACCAAAGTCGCAAGAAAATTAGACCATCGACAAGCAAAGCCAAGCAAAAACAAAGGCAAACATGAGCGACTTGCGACAACCACACAGCTGCCATCTTCCACCAACTTTGAAGCCGCCGTAGTCGTTCACGTGCAGCAACGCAAAGAAAGAGAACCTTAACCTAGCCAACGAAAGTTGAAAGATGACTATTCTCGATGATTAAAAAATTCTAGAACAAATTAATTTTCATTTATACATTATACTAGTGGGAGTGTAGGAAGTATTAAGTAATATACACAATTATATAGTATAGTGTACACTTCAAAAAGTGTGACCTTTCATTATGGAAAGTTCAGACTCTCTTCATAAGAAGGAGATGTTTTCAAAATACAAAATAATATACAAAATGTTATTCTTCTATCTTAATTCAACATCGCATACTACAAGTCAGATATCACTTCTGAATTATATAATTGTGTATATTGATGCTTCCTACACTCCACAGTATAGTACGTACTTGCAGCCTACGTCGTGGGAAGCTTCGCTTAATTCTTGTGCATGCACATCATTCTCAATGTCTCCCTTGTGATCTGAATCCTTGCTCCATTCTTCCGCTCGCGATTCATTCCTTGTAGTCTGATTCCTCGATCCGTTCTTGCTGCTGGGCTTCATTTGCAATTACTAACCCGTGATTCAGTTTCATATCCATCCAGATCGTCTCATCCTCTTTGTTGCCCTTCGTCACGAAACTCACTTTTAAACACATGAATAATCTACTTGAGAAGCATGGCCTGATCTGAACATCAAAACGATCGGAGTGATTTCCGTACCTCCTTAGGTTTGATTCTGTGACAAACGAGACACATTCCATCGAAGATGTGTTTCACAAAGTCGATGTGAAGCTGATGGTAAATCTTATATAGAAGGGGAATGTATCCAGAAGAGACATGAGAAAACTGTGAGTGAACAAGGATCATAGCTGTCCATCCGTTTCAAACTGAAAGCAAAACCCTACAATTCCTGATCCTCACATGATTGCGTAAACGATTGCTTACCGTCGCATTCCTCAGCCCTTTGTGTGCACAGCAGGTGAAACATTGATTGCACTCGAGCTGGAAGAGTCCAAGTTGAAAACACCCAGTTTGTTGTTCCGATTGCCGATGTAATCGATTACGGAAATCTTCTTCTGCAGAAAGAAAATAAAATCACACTTACGCACTGCTTTTGCTTCGTGAAAAGAACGAATTGTGTTTGAAGACAAACTTACCAGGTCTTCTTCGTCTAGTGTGCCGAATTGGAGCCGTGTGAGCTTCGGTCCCTACCAGTCCACGAACTCCGATTTCAATGGATTCTTCGGTAGTTCTGTTCGTATCAATTCAACTACATCGTACTCTAGCAATTCAAATCAGGTCAAACGCAAGTGCAGCATGTTTCGCAAATTCTGTGATCATGTTTTGCGAATTCCGCCATGAGCTTTCGAATGTCTGTGTCTGTGTGTGTCTGTGTCTGTGTCTGTGTGTGTCTGTGTCTGTGTGTGTCTGTGCACAGCTGCAATTCACCCCTAACTCTCGGGTGATAGTCTGGTTGGGGTACCCAAAAAGGTTGTCCTATGAACAATTGCACTCTATGCTGGTGTGACAAGCATATCCATTTTTAAACTGTAATACAATAAGACTTCATTAGATGTGGTTTTAGTTGTCTATACTTATAATGTATCAAGAAAAAAAATTAAAAATTAAAAAAAATATTTTGAAGTAATTTTATTTGATTTTTTAGTTGAAAAAGTAAGTCATGTCCCAATAACCTAAAATCCATAGAATCAAGCAAATGGAATATCAACCATTTTTATTTTAATATGATTTTTGAATATGACCTACATCTTCTTGTATAGAATACAAAATAATTTATTTAATAATAAAAAAATTAATTCATTGTGCACTATAATGCCTGCAAATCCCCAAATTCAACACTTTATCCCCTCATCTATGAATGGATCCAAAAAAAATAAAAAATCTAAAAGAAAATCTATAGGCATATATACTTTGATTTCAGTGAGGTGCATGATATTTTATTTTCTATTTTAGGGTCTTTTTACTTGATTAAAATGACTAAATTAGACAAACTTTGGAGGCTTTCAATAAAAATAACCTAATTAGTGTGTCCAAAAAGTGATACCCCAAGCTTACCATTGCCCTCTCCTTAACCCTTAAACGTCATATGCTGTCCTGATACCACACCCAAAATCTCTTTTAAAACTCCACTTTTAGCATTATTCTATTTTTAATTTGCGTGAGCTCTATTCTAAGAAAGTATAGATCTCTTTAAGGTGCTCAGTTTGGAATTTTAAAAATTCCATTTGGTATAATGGAGTGTAAGTTATGAGCAAGATTCTCTCAAAAAAAAACCCAACCCCTCGGGCTGGGTCTGACGTTTAAGGGTTAAAACCCAAAACGGGTTTTGGAGGTTCCCGCAGGAGAAAAACTCAGTCAAATTTGACCATTATAATCTCACAAATGAGGAAGAATGAACGGTTCAAATTTGGTACGTGAGAAGAATGTCAAGTGAACTTTGAGATCTTACGGTTGAATCTTTTAAATAATGCTTAGATTGAGATCTTTGGAGCTTAATCTAAAGGAAGGTCAAATTTTGTCACTTAGACCGTTTCGCAACAAGGAGAGTTAGGGGTTAAGCGGCAGCATGACGCCATCCCAAGAAACCCTAATTAGAGGAATCTACCCTTTTGGTAGATTTTTGTTGGAACTTCTCTGTTTGGTTTGAATATCAAGGTCAACGTCTAATGGTCTTTGGTCAATATGTGGTCGCCATTTGGCCTGCAGCCATTATGTGCATAACATTAGAATTCCCTTTTTTTTGTTTATTTTTTTGTGAAAAAGTTCGATTCCATATTCTAGTAGTGGAACTCAATTTAGATTTTATTTTTTTTAATTCTTCACCAAAGAGATATGTATTATCTCTAGTAGAATGCAAAAGTAGTTTCTTATGAAATAATTATATCACAAAGAAAATTGTAAGAATGAATATAGCCCCTTTCATACAAGAAAAAGCTATGCACTCGTACATTTCTATACTTTAAATTATATCCCCTTTACCTTCAAACATCTTTCTCGTTTTGTTCCTATCTAATCATAAACATAGGAAGCATTAGATTCGAGAGTTAGAGCAATTCATTCTAGGAAGTATTACGTTTGACGGAGCATTATGTTTGAGGGAGTATTTCGTTTGAGGGAGCATTACACATTTGAGGGAGGATTACGTTTTAGGGCATGTATCCTTGTTATGCCATTGCTCCATTCAAGAAATTTTAAGAGATTGACCAATAACATGAGAAGACTTTTTCCCATTAGGCCCCATAAAAAAATAAAATCTCATATAAAACCTTCCTTAATCAAGTCCTACTATTTCTAGTCAACAAAGTTCGAATCTATTTATTGCGATGTGACAAAGAAGAGATTGAGGAAATAGATAGTACTTATAGATGGTCACTTTTTACTTCATTATGTATTAGAGTGGTCCTAAGTCACTTTCAACGGTCACTATTCCTTGCTCTTCAAATCAAAGAAATAAATATTAAGTGGTTTTGAATGCATCTCAACAAGGAGATTATTTGAAAGCAATGCTTATTTCAAACCTTTTCGAATAGAGATAAGGAAATTGCATATACCAAAATAAAATATTTCTATCGGAACCCACATCCCACCATCATGTTCTTATGCTTGAATAAATTTTAATTGCTTATTTTTTAAAAGTGTATGATCTCCAAATCTATGCAATTCTCAAAGGTTGAATTTTCAAAAGAAGTGTTCAATTTCTACTAAAATGAGATCAAAGAATTTTTTTTCGACACAAAACTGTTCTTGAAGCACCCAACCCCTTGGTGTTAAAGGGCACATTCACAATTCACAATTCTAAGGCAATTATTTAGATCAAGAATTTCTTCTAAGCTGTGATAATATTATTTTTCACAAGTGTAATGTTAGGATGAAGTTTCACAACTTTCTAGTTGAAACATGTTTGATTGAAATTGTTTTAGTAGTAGATTCTCAATTATGTCTTTACATTCTTGAAAACTCAAAACAAAACATTTTTCTTGAATGCGAGTTGAATCTTCATCACCATTACCTCTAAGGATTCAAAAAAGCGGAAACGGCTTTTTAGGGTTCCCATAAGAACAAAAATCAGCCAACTTTGACCATTATAATCTCCCAAACAAAGATGAATCAACAACTCAAATTTGATATCTGAGTGGAATAATAAGTTATCATTATTTAGATTGTGCTATTAAATCCAATGAGATTTTAGATTGAGTTTATTCGAGCATGAAGTAGACAAAGGCCAATTCTTGTAATTTATGCAATTTTGCACAATGGACATTAAGAGGTTAAATTTCAACATTGTTTCTTTGGTTGGATTCCAATTCATCTATAATATTTGTGGTTCAAAGCGTTGTTGGATTTAATGAGATTCAATAGATTTGTAAGTATGAAGAGTTATTTCTCAATTTAGATTATAGATGAATTTTGTTTATTTTAAATTGTTAAAACTAGCAATCTCATTTTGTTATTCTCTCTCAAAACAACCTACAAATTATGTGAAGCGAAAACGTGCAACAAGATTTTGAGAGTTATCAACCATCGAATCTAGTGTATTATTCCTACGTGTGCATATACTCCATATTTGAAATTAAACTACTCACCGTTTGTAAGACCATGAAATTCAAAGTTAGAGTAGACATTATGGTTCATGTTGTTTAAAGAAAACGAGTGTTCTGTAGGCCAAATTGTTTACTTAAAAAGTACTCTAGACTTGAGCCTCTTCAAACTCTTCTTCCTGATTGTGTTTGTAAAAATCTACGTCTCGTTTATCCTCATACTACATTCCGAATCATGTGAAGTAAAACAAAATGACCATGTTTTATAGTGAACAAGTATGGTTAAAAAATTATCAAATTGTTTTTCCTAACAACGAGCAAAGAAGCTTGTTTAACATCCTCTATATGTTGATAATAGAAAACTCAAAAGTAATAAACCGTTTGACAAAACTTGGTGCACTCTTTATGGTTCTTGCCAGTTTATTGTTTTAGGGCATGATGCTTAGAAAATATACAAGAATATAGTGAATATTCAAGTTTAAAAAGATATAACTTATCTCTTACATGCTTAGAAGATTCTACCTATAATAAAAAAATAATTCAACGTAGGGGCATGACCAATGCCAAAAGTAGAATTTCGTATCGTTTTCCTACGGAATGAAATATAAGAAAGAGATCTCTAGTCCAGAAACACTACGTTGCTACCAACTCCACCGCCAAACACAACTTTGTAATCTCGTTATAACTAGAATTGAGGGGCTTTGTATAGTAATATGTTCTACATTGCCAAAGTGGAACATCCTTTAGTTGCTCCGGTGACATTTTCAATCTCAGATCTAAAACGGTTGAGATTAATTTGAGTTCTATGAGGAAACAATGAAAGTGATTCAACCTTTTCACCAAAAGAATAAAACAAAAAAGAATATTCATGGTCATGCGTTTGTGCGACCACATAATGGCTAAGGAGCATTTGACGTTGACCTTGACATTCAAAACGAACAGAGAGTTCCAGCTAGATCTAGCTCGGTGGTAGATTCCTCTAATTTAGGGTTTCTCAGAAAAAGAGTTCCAGGTCAGTAAGATCTAGCTACGTGGTAGATTTAGCAATCTATGTATTCGTACATTTCGCGGGCGATGGCGACGTTCATCTCCGGCTGCCGCGAATGCTCATGGCTCATGCGAATGCTCAGGGCGCGGAATTCGCAAAACATGATCGAAATTTTCTGAGATCGCGTTTACTTACAATGAATTGCTACAGCACGATTTCTTTGCATAGACACGACGACCAGAATTGCGGAAAGATCCACTGAATCGGATTTCCTGGACTGGTAGGATCGGACTGAACGATCGCTGTGCGCGATAAAGCAATAGATATTATGCTGTTTTTCGATCGTGGACTACTCGTAGCGAAGGAAACCCGTCGTTCGGATTTGTAAGAGTTGAAAAGAGCAGAAAAGCAGAGAGTGATTGATTGCAGGCCATGTTCCGAGCTTGATTTGAATGTGCGAGCGTCGTGCGCAGCAAACTGGAGGGATTCTTTTTCGTTGTAAGTTGCTCGTGGCGAAAGGGTAGCTGTAATACATTTCTCTGTAGTTTTAACCTGGAAGATTTCATATTGGAAACACTGAGTTTGTTGTTCGTAGGGACTTCCGGTTGTCGATATTGTATTGTAGAACGTTGCTCAAGCAAAAGTAAGTTCCAAAACGTTGCTAGACTTGAGCAACGTTTATACAAAAGTAACGTTTGTAACGTTGCATAACCCCTCTAACATCTTAGTAGTGCTTGTCTGAATTCAACTCGAAGTATGGAAGAGATTACAAACTTGCAGCTTACTTAATTAAGATATGATTGAATCCACTTCGAGAGTACTAAACGAATTGAAATTTGTAGCCTGTGCTCATAGTGGTAACTTTATATTAAGAGGAATTTCTTGCACCTGATAGAGGGACAATTTGGAGTAACAACATTATTTAGACAGGGACAAGAATTCAAGAAAGAGGCCATAGTTTCATAGACAATAGAAGCAATTTTCAATAAACTCCAAATTGAGGAATTCTTCTAATTAGGTTGTTAGCTTTTAATTAAGTTGCAACTCTACTGAAGGCTGTAAGGGATACAGAAGGTTTGTAATCAAGCATCATAGGACAAATCTGTTGATAATCACAAGATAATAATAAGAATCTTGAATAAAACAACGGTTAAATTATGAAATAACTGTAGATAGATAGATAGATAGATAGATAGAAACTCCGGTCCCTTTCTAAGGGGCCGGCGTGAATGAAGTGTCCGTTCGTAATGCTAATATCCCGATGGCCACCGGACAAGGGGGAATTGGAGAAATAACTGTACATGTGATGGAGACATTTGTACTTGGTGAATACCAATGCAATTTCGAGTTGCAGCATTTGTTTTCTTAAAAATTGCTTTGTTAAGTGGAGGAATGTCTTGGAACTTGCTTCAACAATGTTCTCAACAAAAGAAGCAATGTTATCGAATCATCAAGTACCATTGTTTATAATGTTGTAAATTTGAGGTTGAAAACGTTAATTTTGCAAACAAAGATTTTTATTTTATTTTTCATTTTTTATTTTATTTGGTTAAATAATCAGTAGAAAAATATGCTATGCCTTGCCGCTTAGTTCATCTTACGAGCTTGTTGGATTAGCCCTTTTGAATCAAAGTTTTTCAAAGGTTTTCAGCCGATTCTTCAATCGAACTAAGAAGACCTACTATTTAGTTAGTACAAATAGTAGTTGGCAACACACACAAAATAAATAGTGTTTAGTTTAGTTTAAACACTATTTTGTTTAAACACTATTTTTTTGAGCAAGCAAGTACCATGACATTGCAAGACTTGATCAACGTTTACACAAAAACAACAAATGTTGCAAACCCCCTCTTATCTAGTAGTGGAACTGAATCGGCATTTTCTAAAAAAGAGTTTGAGTGTGTGGAAGAGGAATTCTATTAATAACAAAAGACTTGGGTAGTGGAACTCGAGGAATGATGTTCACTTGGCCTCGTCTCTTTTAACAGAACATTAACCTCTAAGAGCCCAATCAACAACTTCGATTCCAAATTTTGAAGAGTTGTAGCAGACTAAAAAATGAAATAATTTGAAACATTCTCTTTTTCCCGAGGAGTTTGGTGAGTTGGGAATGACAACCAAATTTAGAGAACTTTGTTTAGATATATAGGAGTTTGACGACTAGTCTTCCGAAACACAAAAAAGGTAAGGTTTTTTTCAATGTTAGTCAAACTGTTTCTCCATGTTCACCTTTGAATTGAGAGGCAACATTCAAGTCAGTGATTGAGTATGTGTGAACATATCGATGTGTTGGCAAGGTGCTTCATAATTATGCTAATCGAGTACCTGGCATGGTAAAAGATGAGTTGGTGAAGAACATTATCTCACTTCACAATACTTGCACTCTTTGTAACTTCCAAGCCTTCATACTCGTGTAGGTTAGAATTACAAATATAATTACAAATGTTCACAAAGAAAAGTCTCTTTACAATTGTATTGTCACGTTGTTAACTTTTCATATTCGGCTTTCATTGATTAGGTGTTTATTTGATGTTTTAATTTTGACGTCTAGTTATTCCTTTTATTATTAAAAGTATTTTATTCTCTTTTCACTTTTGATTAATTGATTGATGACTAGAACCAAGTAGATTCTTCTGACAAAAGCTTACTTACTTACAAACTCATATTAATCAAATTGGTGTAAGCAAATCATAGTGAAATATGCTACTATAACTCCAATAAAAAAAAAATCATTTGTTTTTTTTGGCCTTCACCCATGCTACAATAGCCCCATGCACGAGTTAATCGCCTCTATGCATGAAAAGTTGTCGCCCTAACACCAATTCAATTTCACAAGGTGTAGATTCAATGCGTTGGATATTCTACAAATTAGGTGATTAAAGTATTGTCCATCGTGAGTAGAATATCATAACCAACCGAGCAAAATACAACTAACAACTAAACGCTTATTTCCAAAAATGCCTATTGCACTTCACGGAAACCTAACCTTTTTGACCTCCAAAATCCCCACCCTCTCGTAGGCTCAGTTTGGCACAATTGATAGAGATAATATCATAATTGTCATTTCCAAATCATAAATAATACTATAATAGCATAAACCACAGAGAAGTACATTTTATTCATAAAGCTTTTACATTTTCAAATCAATCAACATATATAATTGACAATATTTCAATTCCTATATTTGTATTATTGTAGTGGTATGTGATTAAAACAACCAAAGCCAAATAGGGGGGTAATAATCAAGCTATTAATGATCACAAATCTATAACAAATCTACAACAAATTGATAATTAAAATGTTACAAACCTTACGAAAATTCTATCTACTTCATAATTTGCTTATGAGAGCGTATAAGCGCTCTTAATTCAAGTGTTGTTTATTGTGATATTAATAAAGAGTTAATAAATCATGTTATTTTGAAGTAATTTGAGGATACTTAGATAATTTAGTTACAAATGCAATGTACACTTAAGGGCTAGTTGTTGAAAGGCCTTGGGTAGAATATTTGGGGCGAAGTTAAGCTTTAGATAAGAACTAGATTGGAGTTATTAGAGGAGGGAAAATCCCTCCTTCTAAATCCAATGGAAAATGGGGAAGAACTAGAGGAGGGAAGATCCCGCTAATGAATCCAAAGTGTAGAAATAGACTAGTTGCTTCAATAAGAGTCAAACATTTTACCATTGGCCTTGCAAATCTAACTTTTGATTTTCATGTTTGCATTTGTAATTGATTTGTCTTGGTTTCATTCACTTCTTTTTGTGATGATATGTGTGAGCTATGTCCATTGGTAGAGCCGGTGATGGATGGGATGTTTCAAAGGACGGAGTACCGCGGAGTAATGACTTAAGAGCTTGTGTTCAAGCTTAGATCTATCTCTCAATAGTGACTCTTTCTTGTGATGATTAGTCGGTAAGAGTAGGTAGGCCGGTGGCCTCTTTTTTGTAATGGTTAGTAGTTAGGAGAAGGAAGGTCAAGGGCCTCCTTCTCACTCTTTTTTGATCTCATTTTCCATGTTAAAGCCTCTCTCAATTTATCTTGATGTCTTGTCTTGTCTCTTCCTCCTCTACTTGTGTCCCGTGCGGTTTTTTCCATCAATTCTTTGTGCTTTGTTTAATTAGAGTGAGATTTGATAGAAAAATAGATATATCTGAGTTATAAGAATTGAGAAACAGCCCTTTAAAGTTGTGGGTGTTGAAGGGTTTCCTCGCCGGCAGCTAAAAGAAGTAGGCCACAGTTTTTTGGCAAACAGTCCTAGGATTTTGATCCTATGGTTATGAGATTTTGAAGATGAGTGAAAAATTGACTTTAGCTTTCCAAAAATCTATGGCAAGCTCCAATTGCAGCTAGGATGAAGAATTAACAAGTCAAAAACCAGAAGCGAGTTAAAAGGAGACGGGCGGCAGGCTTTCTTCTTCATTCCTCCTCGTTTCTTCTTCATTATTACACGTTCTCTTCCTTCTCTCATATCTCTCCTTCATGTGTTGTTCTTATCCATTTCCTTGTGACCAATTACCACCTTCATGGTGGTTGTTGCGTTCACATCGCTCTAAAATGTAATGCATTATACTAGTTAGAATGTTCATTGCGTGATCACAAATTTAGAAGTAACCTCTTTTCACAACTCATTGACGTCAACACAATACCTTTGTACGTCACATAATAAGATGCAAAAAAATCAGCTTAACAAACATTATACCATAGTCAATCTCTATCACGAATCAGTTCAAATGCAATTCAATCATAATTGAAGAAAATTTTACTAGCCTAAGTAGAAAATCTTTGAAAATGATAAGTACTTAACCCCTAGACGCCCCTAGTGTCGAAAAACGACATTTTGGATGAAGGGCAGAAACTTTGAAGAGCCATAACTTCTTCATCCAAACTCTGTTTTTGACAAAATCACTTGGGTCAGGTCACAAATCAAGTCTAGTTTATGTGGTAAAAATTGCAGACTCATAAAATAAATTATGTGTAAATGGCATGGATTTTAGTGAAGGCAGCTTTTGTTTTTGGGTTTTCAAACATTTGGCATGTTTTACCATTGCAAGCCAATTATGTGAAATCTAAAATAGTTTTTCATGAATTTTTTTTTGTAGGTTTGATATTTAGATGCATCTCAACAACTTTGTAGTTGGAAGTTTTTTGATTTAGATAACTTTGGTATTGGCTTTGCAATGATGTTTCTACGATGAAAAAAGTGAAAAAATGGATGATTTTTGAAGAGCTAGATCTCCTTCATCCACCGTTAGATTTTGACTTTATTTTTTTGGGATGGATTCCAATTATAGTCTATTATTAGTGGTAGAAACCTTAACCCAATCGAGGATATATTGAAGAAAAGGCATGGATTTGAGTGCGAGGGGTCTAGTTTTGGAATATTTTTCCTTTGTAAAATTTTTGGCAGTTTTCACGACTACAAGGCTACTATTTGATCCAAGATTTTTTTTTGATGACTTTTTTTGGTACAAAAGTGTCTTTGAGATGAAGATGAACAACTTTCTAGTTGTTGATTTTTTGATTGCAAATTTCATGTTGGTAGTATTTTCACTTCAAAGTGGAAATGATTGTATTCTGTAGCCTGTTTTGCGCACTAGTATGTTATGATCTCGCAATCTATGAGGTCCCATGAGTCAAGTTTTGATCCACATGATCTACTACAAGTTTATTACAAGTTTGTACGGTTGAGATCTGAATAGCTTATCTTCATTTTCATCTATATCACTTTTTTTGAAAATGAGTTTTTGGCTAAAAATACCCCAAGGACGTTTAGGGGTTAAAATGAACGCAATAAACTTTCTATTCACATGAAAACCTACTTAGGTTGTGCTTTGGCAATGATCCTCAATGTGAACCATTACTCAAAAAGATTAATTTATATGAAGTATTATGCAATATAGTCTATCTTTGGAGCGCTACTTCATAAGGGTTACCGAATTCATATTTTATAACACATCTAAGTTTTTCTTCAAACCCCTTGGGCCTTTAAGGGTTAAACTTGGGAATTGTATTAAACACTATCTTCGTCTTGGACTAGTCAAGCTTTATCTGATATTTAACTAATTATGGACAAATTCATAGTCCAGAAATAATGTCGGCTGTCCGCCGATAACACCTTGAGACTCCATCCGTAATCTTTGAAAGGTCATAACTCAGTCAACTTTTGTCCAAATGAAACATATGAGGTGTTTTTTGATATCTACAGAAAATGTAGATGTCAAAAAACACCTCATATGTTTCATTTGGACAAAAATTGAGTGAGTTGTGACCTTTTGAAAGTCGCAGATATGGGGATGTGTCGGCTGGCCGCCGATAAAACCAAGGTTCTTCAGTAGTTGCAAAAAGTCCATAAGTTTGAAATAAGTCCATAATTAGTTAAATATCAGTTCTTTGCTTGTAGTGTCTTCAACCCTACACGTCCTTGGGGTATTCTTAGCCAAAAACGCATTTTCAAAAAAAGTGTCATAGACAGAAAAGAAGGTAAGCAATTTAGATCTCAAACTTAGAAACTTGTTAAAAGTCAAGTGGACCAAATCTTGACTCATGAGACTTCATGACCAGTTTGCAAGATCATGATGTATTAGTACGCAAAACAAGCTCATCATTGTCACTTTGAAGTGAAGATACTACCAACATGAAAATATCAATAAAAATTTTCAAACTAGAAAGTTGTTCATCTTTATCAAGCTCTACCAAAAAAATGCACCAAAAAAGTATCTTAGCTTAAGTAGTAGCCTTCCAAGGTGAAAACTGCCACAAATTTTACAAAGGAAAAATAGTCCAAAACTAGACCATTGGCACTCAAATTCATGCTCTATCTTCAATAAATCTTAAATTAAGTTAAGGTTCCTACCACTAAATGATTGGAATCCATCCAAGAAAGTAAAGTTGAAATCTAACGGTGGATGGAGATCTAGCTCCTCATAAATCATCCAAATTTCCACTTTTTTCACTGTACAAATATCATTGAAAATCTAATTCTGAAGTTATTTGGATAAAAAAACTTGCAAGCATCTAAATATTATACTTATGTAAGAAAAAATCATGAAAACTCAATTTGATTTGCATGATTAAACTTCAATGTTTGGAAATTCCAAAAACAAAAGCTACCTTCACTAAAATGCTTGCCATTAATTAACACTTCATCATATGGGCCTGCAATATTTACTGCACAAACTAGACTTGATTTGAGACCCAAGTAATTTGTCTAAAGAGGAGTCCTAATGAAGAAATTACACCTCTTCAAAGTTTTTGCCTTTCATCCAAAATATCATTATTTGACATAGGGACGATTAGGGATATTCAGTGTCTTCAGTTTAATAATATATTTGTAAATGAATCCATTTTTGTTCAAGAAGCAACAATATCATATATACAACTTTTATAAGGTTGGATAATTCAAATATTCCAAAAAGTACATTATTTGATTCGTGCAGGATATAATTAGGAAAAACATACATAATGGATAGGTAATCTTTCTTTATCTTAAGAAATAACATTTAAAACTTTAGAAGACTTTTATGACGTATACAAAATTCTCTTAGAGTTTTATTTGTTATTTCTTAAGATACAAAAAGATTAAGTATTCATTATATGTGTTTTTCCTAATTATATTCTTCAAAAATCAAATTATGAACATTTTGGAGTATTTAGATGATCCAAAAATTTCCCACATCTTATGGAGTAGTGCATATAATGCAGTTGCTTTTTGAGAGTTTCCAAACTAGATGTAATGTTATCTTTTTTTAAAAATTTTAAAAAATTTTAAAAATTTTAAAAAAATTTTAAAAAATTGGTTGAAGAGATGTCTTTCTTCCATGAGCAATAATTTTTCATCCTTGTGCTCTATTGTTGTCATAGGATGCAAAATTCAACAACAATGTTAAAAGACAAAAATGTTTTCGATAATATAACAAGTAAATTACCTTTATATATGTAAAACACATAATTTTTTGTTGGTTCTCTAAAAATGAAAAACAACTCCAAATAGAACTCAAAGCAAAAGTATGCATATTTTTTAAAATAACAAAGAAAAATTATCTTAATTTGTAACATAAACATAAAAGGATTAAATTTCATTTGCATTCTCAAACGCAATTGCTTGAAGGCCCCACACGTAGTGCATATGATGTTCTCATATTCCTATAAATTTAAAGAATTCGTGTGTCTTTGGAAGCTTGAAACCTCAAAACTGGGATTTCCTACCTTTAAGCACTCCTTAATGTGTGAACCCTTTTTTTACTTTTTTGAGATTTCTAACTATATAATCTTGTACCTTACCCTACTTGGAAAAATTGTGCTCAAATTTCAACTTGTAGATGTTTATCATTTAGGTTATTTGATTATGAGCAGACTTCAAAGAGTGACTTAGGTCATGTTTGTCATTTGTGAGATCATAACATGGATATCTATTATTATCATAACATTGATATGACATATTATATGATAAAATGGAGAGAGGCCACGAGTAAACTATGAGAAACTTCCCAAAGTAGTAAGTTTTCTTACACTAATAGAACTTTGCCGTGTTTGTGTTTGAAGGCTTATTGTGAACAATCTATGGATCCAAACGAGGTTCTGTAATTTGAATGTGATCCATAACTCACCAAACTTCCTGAATGTTATAAAAAAACCCCCCAATTTATTTTATTTTTGAATCCGGGTGAAACTCCTCGAAATTCGGGATCGATCATAAAATGGTCGATTGGGCTCTTAGGCGTTAACCCTTTAACGCCCATGGGGTGTGAAACGGGCAGCCCAAAATTGGATCACAACATCTTTTGGACTTGGGCATCATGAATAGTGCACTTTTTGAACTTGGGCATCATGAATGCACCAATCAATGATGAGCTTGCAACCTCCTACAAGGTTATGTACAACCCCAACCTACCTACCACAATCCTTTCAAAGCACAAAATCACTCATACAAATTGTGATTTGAATTGTAAAATTTCACTTTTTGAATGCATCACAAGAAGGTGACCAGTTTGGCATCAAAATATAAGTGAAAAGTTGAGTACATTGAGAGCTACAAAGAAGATTCTGTTGGAAGGTGACCCCTCGGGTCACCTTGGGCGTTTAAGGGTTAACATTGTCAATGTCCAATTTATAGATGACCTTCAATTTATTTAATAACATTGTTTCATGGAGTTTAAACAATCTGATGTTTTTTGTGGCCACTCTCACTCAGCGTGAAAACCAAGGCGTCATTCGACATAATCTCTGTTGAGGAATATAAGGGGACATTTGTACCGAGGGAATATAAGAGGGTTGGCATATAAGTCTACATCCACATTCTACACCCTTTTCAGTGTTCATGATATGTATCAAGTTTAGTTAATTGAAAGAATTCAAGGATAAAATTTGAAATAAGATCTTATTTTAAATATGTTGACCAACTACTCAATCAAGCAATCACTCTTGATTGTTGTCATATGTTTTCTCTACGAAGGAGTCTACTTAAATTCTCTCATTTTAAAATATTAGAAATAACTCATGTACCATAGGTGTAGGCAGATGTTTATTTTAAACTAGATATCAAATTTTTAGGAAAATCATTTTTGAAAACATGTTTATTTATTGCATTGTGAAAATAAAATAAAAATAAACAAGACAAACTAACTAGAGAATAATCATTTATAGAAGAAATTGTTTATAGTAACATGTCTGTAATGACAAAGGTAACATGTTCAATACCCGCATGAATTTTAGTTTGGTTAGCTTTTTCAAAAATGGCCAAGGAAATAAAGTATGGAAAATGTACAAAGTATATATGAGATTGAACCAATTGTAATCATAAATTTTGGATTAATATGGGATCGATAGAGGTAACGTGCTTGATATGTGCACAACACCCAAAATTGCAAAGTAGGCTAATTTACTAGGAAGAAGATTCATCTTTTCATTTTGGAATTTCAATATACTTCCAATGGTTCTCAATACACCTATGTTCTTCTACTTATCTAATTTTATTAAAAGCTCATAAGTACAAAAAGAAGATTCATACTTGAGGGCCACCCTTCTTGGTACTTTGCCTATACATGAAAATTGCTAATGTGCCAAAAATCATTGTAGGTTCTCTAATCTAAAATTTGGAAGGTTTATGGGCACGCTACCTACAAAATTTGAAAGTGTGAGCAATAGGTGTATATGAAACCATAGATCAAAAAGTTTACCGAGTGCGTATATTGAATTTTGAGGTTGAAAGCTACAATGTACCTCTTTGCTTGAATGCCCCTAGCCTTGTGTATAAACTTTATCCCCTACGGTTCTTGAGCATCCTACTTTTGTGTCAATATGAGCAAGTTTTTAAAATTGAGACTTTTTCAGTCTCTTTGTAATTGCTTTTGCTCATAATTTCTTGTATCAAGAACGCCTCTTTTTTGTCAAAAAAGTCTTAATATAACAAATTTGCTCGTCCATGTTTTCAAGAAACTAAGGTGAAAGCCACACAGAAGGCAAGTGATAAGTCTAACTGGACTTGGCAACCCTATGGGGGCAAGGAGCTGAGTCACCAGCAACGAGGCACATTTGCCACAGTCACGACCACTTGACAGAGGTTGCAGGTCGCGCGAGGGAGGGTGGAGGTTGCAAGAAGGAGGGTATGTAGAGGTGAACCAACAACGATGAGTAATTGATGACTTGGTAATTGATGACTTGGTCGTAAATCGAGCATTTCCAGCCCCGAACACCTGGTAGTTTCTCAAGGCACACATTTTTGCTAAATCATTGCCTGGTAGTTTCTCAAGGCACACATTTTTGCTAAATCATTCTACCTTCACCGAAACGACCTTCCGTGGGGAATCGAGGCCTCAGCACGATCAATCGCAAGCTGCTCTTGCTCTCCTGTGGCATGGCCCTAAAGCACCTCCAGCCAGGTGCAGTGTCTGTGGTAAATGTGACCACCGTGAAAACCGTGCACACACCACTCTGACAATGGTAAGCCCCCTGAAAGCCAATCCAACAATCCCCAAAACACTCTCCAGAATGGCCACATCACCTGCTCCAAACACCAACAAAACAAAACAACACAGACAAACATCATTCAACAAAAGCACAGCAAAACATGGATTCAACAAAAGCACAGTAAAACATCATTCAGCTCAAGTCTACCGACAATTTTAAGGTGCAAGCATGCATGTGGCATATACCGGCGCGGGTGCATGCATGAAAGTGCGTGAGTGGACCGTCCCATGTGCTCGATTGCAAGCATCTGTCACCGCACATTTGCCCGTCTACCCTCGGATCAGCAGCTCCGTCGTCCCTTTTCCTGAAGCACGATCGAGTGCGTGCCAAGCAATGAATCCCTACCGCATGAAATCACCGTGATCGTGCCTAACGAGCGGCCTCTAAATCACCATATCTGCTTGCTTTTCAGAGTTACCAAAATATTCAACCTTAGTTTCATCGTAAACTCAGGCTTTCAGAGAGTTACATCTGGAATTAACCTCGATCTTCTTGAAAAGTCAGGATGTAGAGTAGGAAAAATGGTGAGTAGAGGAAGGAAAATAGTGTAGGTTATGGTAATAAGGGAACAGTAGCATATGCTAAAAAAATAAAAACAAGTGAAAGGGAGCAGAGGAAGGGAAGCTACTACTGGTTGCTACAAGCTACATATGTCGGGACTTTTTGACATGGGTAATCTCTCTTTTCTATACAGAAATAAGAATTTTAGAGATGATGCTTGTGCATAAAATCTTAGTGTGCGAGAACGTCTTGTCTCATGGCAGAAACGATCAGCATGTATGGTTGAGATTTGGGCACACCAAATTAAAGCTAAATCATGGACCACGTATTGATTGAAGTCAAGGTTAGTACCAGTGAAGAGCTTTTTATTTTATGATGTAAGCTATTGCAAATGACGTCCTAGAAGGGGAAATCATTGGTCCAAGATTTATTTTTAAAAAAAACACTCAAACAGATCCGCCACTGAGATGCTCTGACTTGGCCCTTGCAAGTTGATGGAGTCTCCGACAGACAAGGAAGCTCCGACGATCAGGAGTCGACCGACTAAGTAAGCAATGAATGTACCCAGTTTGTCTGTAGAAACGACAATACCAAATCGACATGTGGAGCAGTGTCTTGAGCAGTTTCGTCAGTAATTGCTTCACATGAGTGAAACACGCGACCGTGGAAGCGTGTGATAAGTTGTGTGAGAGCTTATTATTCTCTCCTCCATCCCTCATTCCTCACTCCCACTCCGCTTGTTGAAAAGGAGGCTACCAGTAGAATTCGCTCCCTGCTCCCTCATTCTGCAGAACGGCGCCGCTAGATCTGTTGCCCATTGTCTGATCGCTGATCTCTCTGTGGACAGAAGCTCATCCAAAACAGCGGAAGGCGTAAGTGCGGAACACTTGTTGTAAGCTTCTTCATCCTCCAGCACCCTTCCTTTGCTGAAGCCCCCGGTCTGAAACTGATAACTAGACTTCAGACACTGTTTGCATTTAGCTGGTGCTCCGGCGCTTCTGCGTTGGATGAAGAAACTAAGGCCTACTATTTCCCGTTTATCATCAACATATTGAAAAATGATATCTTCTACAAGTCCTGGTCCTAGATACATAATCATCTTCAATCATGCATGTGTAATCTCAGTTTCGATCGACAACTTCTTCAGTGTGGTCCATTTCTTTGCACGAGTTTGCTTGAACTGATAAGTAAACCCTCTTTCTTAACAAGTCGATTTGTATAATATGGAACTTTGAAGCATTTAAGTCTCATTTTCCTCAAGATCGACATGCACTGGGGAGTTGTAGGGCTTTGTATTTCGTCTTTCGCGGAAAAGAAGAGTTCTTTTTTTCGATCATATGAAACTTACTCTTATTTTCGCTTCGGAGAGATCTGAGTTCCGCATTTAAAGTTAAAAGCTTTCTTAGTATAATGAGGAGAAAAAATAGCTTGGGTAGTCGCAAGTTTTCCAGTTTTACGAGTTGTCGATGGAGAACGAAAAGCAGCGAAATAACGCTTGGAAAACGCTTCGATTTGCAGGTTTAGGTATCAAATCCCTTCAAGTGACATGGCAGAGCCGATTCCAAACCAGCCACACTCCACTTTGTAATCGATCGATCCGACATTCCTTTCCTTCATTTTTTTAATACTTAACGTCAGACTTGCATCTTCAGAAAGCTATTGTAACGATTGAATGGACTCGAAGCTATTGTCCAGAATATGTAGCACCTGTAATTATATCATCTGCTGATCTTATAAACACTTTGCCGGAAGAATTTCCAACAGAAATAGAGGCTGTATTCGTTTTGCTTTGAACACATTCTCTGTTGTTCTTTCCCAGATCTTAAGAATACACCAGTTTAGAACTGTGTATGGTTGGATCCAAGTACTGTTTGAATGAGGGTCGTTGCTACTTGTTCAGATCTCCGAGTCAAGTGGCGTTTGACATTGATTCATTTCTAAAGTCAGCGCCTCCACCACGCAGGAGAAAGCACTCACTGCCTTCTCTCATCGAACAACCCGTGTTCCTCGTAGAGATCCAAGCTTTACAACATCAACAAAATGGAGATGCTGCCAACCACCGTATATTACAAGAGGATCAGCTCGATATCCAAGGTACATGCCCAGCATTCTCATAATCCCATAAACGAACCCATAATCTACCGTAACATAATTAATGAGCAGAATTCAAACCAACCCAAGGATGAGGATGCCAAGTTGGACGGCACCGAGACTCTGTTTCGGCAAAAGTTTTTGTTTCGGCAATAAACTTATGAGGGTTCAATTCCCTCTCATTCCTTGCTCACTTTTAACTGAGATTAAAGGATTCGTGATGAACATTTTTGATGCTGTCACATATCCCGAGATTGCGGGCTTCGACACCAGATCCCATCGGAACTCTGAAGTGATCGGAACCGGCTCCGGGTCGGAATAGTACCTCCGGGGAAGCTCCGGTGCTGCATTCGCCCTCTCTCGAGAAGGGTATAAATGTCATCCATCCGCTCCACATGCCACAAAACATGAATGCACTGCACGTTTTTTCACTGGGATGTATGAACTTCTGTCGGTGCTCTTACAATGCATGAATGCCCGGTTCTCCTAGAATTGGAGTTGGCTTTGTCAAATTGAGAACTGCTGTTGGATCCCATTCATACACCATTTTGGAACACCAATGAACATGTATTTCGTTCTCATGGGAAAATTGCATGATACAGTTTAGCTTGACTAACTTGGACTAACTCGAGCTAAGTTGTATCGATAGATTGGGTACTTCATCGAGATCGAGAACTTGGACAAAACAACCAATCGTTGGTATTTTTAAATGACTATACTCTACTCAAATTTTGTCTAAATTGAGAGTGTGAGATGTTCTCTGGCCTCTACCATTATTGTAGATGTCAAAAAACACCTCATATGCCCAATTTGGACAAATTTTGAGTAAGTTATGACCATTTGAAAATACCAACGATTGGTTGTTTTGTCCAAGTTTGATGAAGTACCCAATCTGTGTGTACAATTTACCTCGACTCGAATTATATTCATAATTTGAATATTCCCATCATAACAAAATACATGTTAATGCATTGATTGAGGCTTCTACAGTTCTACTCCAATACAATGGCTATGTCACTTACAAGCCTTTTCAAGCTTTTGTTGTTGCTACTGTAGTTTTTGCTAATGCCACAATCTCCATACACACCTTGTTGTCGGTAGGTGTATGCACAAATTCGGTAGCCACACCTTGTTGTCGGTAGCTTATGGTGCCCACCACTATAGTCAAGTTTGGTTGCTAGTAGCTTATGATGCCTACCACTATGGTCAGGTTTGGTTCCTAGATCTGTTGTATGGTGATAGTGGGTATCCCAGAAGACATCAATGGTAGATCATTTCTTGGACTTCAGGTATTGACTTAGTTTAATATTTACCTTTCGAGATAGTCTAAATGAACGTTACGTTCACACCAAAAATAGGTATTTTTGTTGAAAAAATGGCCAGCAGTGTTTAACAATTGATGTTCATATGTCATGTGTCAAATGAATACTCTATAGAAATCAATCACCACTCTCAAAAAGAAGCAATCATGGATCTTACACACGTGAACCACAAACTAAATCCACTACACCAAAATGTATGTTTAGCTTTAACCAAACTGATTGATATATAACCACTCTGTTTTTTTTATCAAAGAATTTACCAACCATGTTGACAAGATTTCTATCTTCTTCAATTATTCACTCTATAAAAAGCAGAAACATTACAGCTAATAGTGCAACAATACTAGGTCATTAACTAATTTAGTGTTACTGCAAGAACGCCATGTAGCTACTCTAATATTGTTATCCTCCTCGAGATGACATGACTAGAAAATCAAGCACTTATGACAAGTTTTCTTCTTTCTTTTCTTTGGTTTTTAACATGACATAGCATGACTAACAGGAGCTTGTGAACAAGATGATCATGTGAGTAAACGTTGGTGTTGGAATGGTCAGTGCCGCAGAGACAAAATCACAAAAAAGGGTATTAAACAGATCCAAACTGTATGCTTGCAGCTGCTCGCACATGTCTGGGCAAAGAAATCTCAAGAAATGCGCTCAACGTCCAGCATTACCGGTGGATAATCAAGAAACTACTGGATCACATGCTTCAAAATCCCAAGAATGTTCCACACCGAGCATCGTTTGCCCGCATCTTGCAACGTTTGTTGAAGCGGCTCACCACTCTGATGGTTGAGCCTCAGTCTCAGAGACATGCATCTCGCCGGCATCGACTGAGCCATGTTGAGTATCTCACCAAGCTTCTTCAGGACCTGGAGAAAGGCTTTGTAGTCATGCAACAACGTGGAAGTGAAGACGAGGTCTACCTTGTTACCGACGTTCAGGAACTTGATGGAAACTCGGCACATCTTAAATCATTGGTGTCTCATCTTTTGACCGATCGGCATTGAAACCACTCTCAACCAGGTTTGATCAAACTGCTCGCATCATCCATGTAATTTTATTCACTTTGAAGTGTTACCATTGCTAGGGTAAGACTTTCGATAGATACGTGTTGTATGAGAAATATGTACGACATTAGTAGGGGGGTGGGAGGTTTTCAAGTGAGTGCAGAAGTTATGATTGACTTGCTCCTCCAATCAAATGGAGTGAAGCTGATTCGTGTAATCAGAGACGTGTAATCTGATTCGTGTAAGACATTGCATTTTGCACTCTGTAATCGGTGTTTAATATAAGATTGGCTTTTATAAAATCGGTGTTTAATATAAGATTTTCTGTAAAGTATGTTCATTCTGATAGAACAGCGATGCTTTTACTGTAGGAAATCCCTTGTCGCTGCGAGTATGGTACTATTTGAGCGAGGATTTCAATGAGTTAAAGAGCTTTTGCCATGAATTGAAATCCTGATAACGTGATTCCATCATGTGATGTCTGAACGGCATGTACAGAAAAGGAAGAATACATGCTTATTAGATTCTTTCATTGATTTTGTATCTCTTGATGATCAAGAAGAACTGAAACCAAATAAGGGCCAGGATCTTGAGAGATCAAACACCCACTTAGTACTACAGATACATGTACCCTAAGAAGAAGATTTGGAGATCTTGCAGTGAGAGAATTCAGAAAACGTTTATTGTGATGTTCAAGAAGGGCAATATATATAGATAGTAATTGAGATCTATCGCTCACGAAAAACTAAAACGATTCCATTTGAAAAACATCAACACATGCTTTATAACACAATTGAGAAGAGAATGACAGATCAATCTGACTTTTTGTCAGCAACTGCTGTAACACTTTGATCATTCGACGCATCATTTTCCTGCGCTTCATCAGTCTCCTCTCCTTGATGAACAGACTCATCGAACTCCAGAAGCTACACAAGACAATAAGGCAAGGATCAGCTTCAAATTGAGGTTCTGTCTCTCACCACAACAGTGAAAAGCATAAAGAAAATGACGGAGTAAGGTACAAAAGCAGGAATTGTATACCAACTAACCGACAGTTGCAATGAAGGGTACTTACAGGTTTGACTTCACCCCTGACGGCGCAATGCACCCCCAAAAAGCCGATAACTCCGGGTACAATGTACAGAAGCGCGGGCTGCAAAACATTACAGACTGAACCTCAGAAATTTGCTGCAGCATTGATATATGGCTACAAAATAGTTAAACCTTGTTACACCTTCCTAGCTCACAGTAGCCAGAGAATATACTTAATTATAGTTTGATGCTTTGCTTGGCTAGTACTGTATCAAATAATTTAACATGATATGGTTAACCAACGAGATAAGTGGTTTGCAGGCAGTAATACCTGTGCAGCCTGGAACCAGTTCATGACTAGAATGGTGACTAGTAAGCCCGCAGTGTAGCCAGCAAATGCACTGGTGAAGTAGGTCTTTTCCCGACCTCTTGACATGTCAAAACGCAACGCCAGAGCAACAAATATACCTGCAGGCTCAAATCAAATTAGTGAAACTATAGCAAACGATAAATCAAACACGACAAAAGCTAGAACATTGATCGATACACTACAAATTACATTCTCTAACTGGATTGAATGAAGTTGTAATGCCTTTCTAATTTCTCTGTTTACCACAAGAGTCTAACCACAAGTCAACACATTCACACGAGTACTAACGAAGTTAAGATAAATGGCAAGAGGAAGACCTGGAATCACGATGTCACCGAGGCCCAGCATTGAAAAAGGACGAGCAACATCTCCAGTAGGGAAAATTAGCTGCACAAACAGAAAGAAGCGAAATACGTTAGAATCATTAGTCATATACATGATGCCCTTTCTCGAAAATTAAGAGAAACTAGCAACATGAATCGTATCAGCACCATCAGTCAGGAGGCCGAAGTGGAGAAAACAGAAGGAAGTGAGGAGTATACCTTGATGGGAGCATCAAATGACTTCGCAACGCTCACCATGACCGGAGTAAAGAAAACCCAGAAAATATCGTATATGAACAGCCCTGCCTGTGAATGATCACCAACCTTCGAAATTAGTCCCTCGTCATTCCCCCATCCATCTTAAAAGCTGTAATCTTCACTACTAGTGTAGTTTTAACTATATTAAACTTGGAACGAGATATCTGGCGCTGAGCATACGAGGAGCAACAGATATGAGCGGTATATAGTATCATCACCAGAAGGATAGCCCCAATCTTGAAAGAGCCCAGAGAAAGCATCTCAATACCCTGTAAAATGCACAATGATCCAGATACAAATCAGTTCCACTGGCAGGAGTATAAGTAACACTATGGCTTTTATGATTGCCCATTGTGACTACAACACGGTAAGAAAATAACAATATATGACTTAGAACAGTATAAAGAACACCGAAAACGGGTCATAAAGTCCATGGTCTTCTAGTAGAGAAACGATAGAATGGTTTCCTCAGCTCAAGCAGTGTAAGCATATTCATTCACGAAGGGTCTGAGATGGGAGATGTGTATGACCTGAATAGAGAAAGCCAATCCGAGTGTATTGTTAGCCAACCAATGCTTCTCCATCACATACCATACACAAAATCCAGTTCCTGGAACGCTGGCTACCAGCTGCGACTTGGTGAACTCCACCTCCACATCTGGAAATCACAAAGAATCAATCGCAATGAGTTAGTATACTACGGCATCTAATCAAGCGTAACATTGGAACTAAAAATCGGAATGCAAGATTGTGCTCACTTTTCCAGTAGGGTAGCCTTGCAGTGATCATGTGTTCATTCCATTGGGCAGGGAGGAGCTTCTCCAATGCTGGGAGAATAGTAGCTCTGCACCCAAATACTGAAAATTAACCAACCACAAACTAAACCATGGTCGACAGGGCAAGCCAGATACAATAAATGATGGGCTTTACTGAATAAAAACGACAGTGTTATACTTCGAGGGGTTCGATAAGGCCCAACATTTCTTTTATTTATAAAGAGGACATGCATGTAAACTGTTCTTCAAAATCAACTAATGAACTGATACTACGTTAACGACAAGCTGATAAGAATCTAGGAATTGTACTACTGACAACCAGACAACTATAATGGAGGTTTGTCATGTGGGAGGGACAACAATCCAGTAGCAGATATTGTGATCAGATTTACTGGGGTTATCACTCTACTACAGTCTTGTTATCTTGTAAAGAGAAAGGGTAGTAACGTTCCAAGTGACTTACGAAAGTGCCAAAACTCCGAGCACAAAAAAGTAGGAAGTCAGGACGGTGTTGATGAGGTCCTTGGGCAAGAACTTGAAAAGAAGAAAGAGAGACAACAGAACTGCACTCCCGATGAAAGGGAATCGCATAGCATGCTCCTTCGACATCGTTTCCTGCAACAAAAACAAACCACATCGCTCTGTCAAAGCAAAGCAACATAATCTCCATCGAATAAAGCAAGAGGGAGGCTACTAATGCACAAAAAATGTCTTCTATCTAGCACCACCCCCCCCTTTTGATCTCATCATCTTGAAGTGCGACATTTCTGACGCAACATTCTTCCCATACCTGAAAAACCTTGAAAGAGGCCTACAACAACTAAAGTCTCTTCGTTCAATCAATGTATGCTTCTTTGCCATTTCGAATTAGTTTCTAATTGTGCATTCCATGAGGTTTTTTCAGCTGGAGCGAGAGGGAGAACTTACAGTAGGAGGGGCGGGTTTGACCGAGCGATGGCATCCTATAAAGACCGTCAAGCAAGCAGTGGCAACAACGTTGAAATTGGGATTCACCTTGACGACTAACGGCAACAACGTCAAACCTGCCATACAAACACCAATTCAGAAACCCTAAAACCCTAAACATCGAGCCATTTTTCGGAATTTGTTGTTGGGGTCCTTCAGGGGGCAAAAAAGAGGCCTTGAGTTACCGATGAGAGCAGCACTAGCAGCCTTCTCCGCCATGCCTGTTTTGTGGCTCTCCTGCTGCTGCTGCTGCTTTGCTACCTCCACCACCTCCGACGCCATGATGATGGTGGATCTACCTTACCCTCTCTAAGCTTCCCTCCCTCACTTTGTCTGACAATGGATTCTCTCCCCAATCTGTGCACAAATGGAAAAGTCAGAGTGAGGGTTTTATACAGAGAAGGGTAGGGAGCTGCATGAGGGGCAGATTGAAGAGCCCGAAGGACAAGAGTGGCGGAGACCGACACCACTCTGCTCACCACGATGAGCTTGTCACACTAAACGCCCTGTGCACCCACACTATTTTATTCTGTATACATATACTGTGGTCTAAATATAGTCTTACCGCAAGTCACGGACAGGGCTGGTGTACTCTACGGTGGACGAGACCATCGGTTGGTCAAGAATTTCATTTTCAGCCAATCACACTTCAAATGTGTCAATCTCAACCAATCACATTATAGATTTCTCTTTTGATTTTTTAACGGGTGGAGTTTATTACTGCAAAGAATCAACTATAATTAAGTATATGAAAAGGTACATATTGAAGCTTTTCCTTGCAAGATATCTAAGAGGTAAAATATATCGAGTTGGTGATTAGGATTTTACGAGATTGGTTTGTGTATGGGGACTACAAGTTGATTAAGTGTTTTATTTTTTTTAGTTCAAGAAGGTACAGGTACTATTGTGTCATTCTCTTATCATCTTTGTACGTGTACTTTCTCTTTAGTTGATAAAATTCATGTCCTCAGTTTGTGGGGTGCATAGAATATTCCTAATTTATATACTATCCATGACGCTATTGTCTATTCAGTAAGGAAAAGGGACTGTTATGTTGTTCTCCGATCACCTTTGTACGTGGATCTTTGCTTTTGTTGATATCATTCACGACCTTAGTTTGTTGGGTGCATAGAATATTCTTGAATTATATACTATTCAGTCGCTATCGCCAGAAGGTTGTATGTTTTGTACTATACACGTCACTTTTTTCTTGTTCAGGAAGGCAAGAAGGATAATTGTATTGTTGTGGTATCCATGTAACTTTATGAGTTGGATTTAATAAGAAGAATCTGCGTACTTTTGAAACCATATAGATTACTTTTAAGAAAAACTAAAAAAAGATTATTGTGAAGGTGATATTATTGATGTCACTCTTCTAGAAGGTGAATGATGGATTATTGTGAAACTAATACTATAAATGATGGTTTTCTAAAAGGTGAAGAAGGATTTTTGTTAGTGTGATACTAATAATGTCACTCTTTTCGAGGTGATAGAAATATAATATCCTTACTTATTTTATGACATTTATATCACTTATTTCTTATCTTCATAATGAACCTTAAAATTTAATATAATTGATGTTCTTAGGATACATATCTTTCAAATATCGTTTGTGATATCAAGGTTTGAAGTATTTTACAACATAACAGCAAACGTGCTCAAAAGCTACTTTTCTACCAAAAAGTTACTTATGTTTTTGAAATATATATTCTCAACTTGAATAGTGTTGCTAAACCTATCTCTAATTAAATAGTTTGTTTATAAAGTATTTAATATAAGAACACAAAATTAAATGAAACCTCCCAAGGTCCTTTAACCCCTACAAGTATCCTCAACAAACTAGTTCAAGGGGTGAAATTGGCTACATTTAGGTGGGGAAGAGTCCTTTTTCTTTTCAAGCCACATTTGGTCTTGACAAAGAGGGGCCCTCGATCGCCAAAGGTAGCGTCTCTCTAAGCCTTGCTACTTGCATGGCCACAACCCAACTTCCACCCAACCACACAGGTTTGACTTAATTCAATTTGACTTCTAAGCGTCGCTTTACACCATGGACCATGAAAATTGACCACAACCTTTTGAAACTTGTGATTGGAGTGTAAAGTGCTCTTGGTCCCATTTGGCTTTATACTACTTTGAAAAAAGGAGAATCACCACTAACTTTGAGGTCTCCAAAGTATGCTAAATTTTCAATTATTGATAATGTTTTCATGGTCTCCTTTAACCCCTAAAAATCCAGGAAAACCGATTCGGTTTTCTGAGATTTCGGGCAGCTCATTTTAAGCATTTAAATTGATATTTTTGCCTAAGATTTTTATTGGGTGCCCCACATACAGTAATGTGTATGTGGTAAAATTTTCAAAGTCAAATTTTAATTTTATAACCTTCATCTAGAATTTTTAGGTTTCAAGTCCAAAACGGGCAGTTTAAAATAATTTTTTTTAATTTTTTTTTTAGAACTATGTTCATTACCAAATTACTATTCAAATTCCAAAGTGTCCGAAGTCAAAAAGTTTACCAATTTTACAAGGGCAGCCTCCAAAACTTTCAAAAACAATCTTCACAATTTCTAGTAATTTTACAATTTTTTCTTTCAAAAATTGCCAAAATTCGAGATTTTGGATTTTTTCCAAGATTTTTTTTTTCAAAATTCACATTATCATAAATGCACCTTCTCACCGTCGAGATTTTTCCCAAACTAAATATATCATACGTGGTGCTTGTTTTACTATATGGTTGTTTTTAGACCTTCTTTCATAAAATATTTTACATTAAGGTCAAAAAGTGGAATTGGTCTCTAAAATTTTGCATGAGCATAACCAACTTGATTACCTACATGAAAAAAAATGAGGGAAAAATATTTGGAATAACAATCATCAAGTTGCCCTTGGCACCATTTAGACAATGCCTCTCACGCAGCCGCAAAAAAAAGTGTTTGTCAAACTTTGATTGTTATGATCTCACAAACGAAAAACATCCAACGGTTGAAATTTTGACCAGTCCTTTGTATACAAGTTAGGTACAAGATCTTACGGTTCAAAGTCTAAAACCAGAAAAAAAAGTTTCTCCATTTCCCCATCTCCCAACGAAGGTGAAAAATGGCAGTTTTTGGTTCTGGAGGTCGAGGAAACCCCTGGATTTTTAGGGGTTAATATAGTTGAGTCGAAGCAAACGCCTCAACTGAACTACGATCAAGGAGACCATGAGGTTGAAAAATCATTGATTGGCTTGTGTTCAATTCTTTAAGGAATAAGGAGAGGACAAGGGGAGGATAAAGAGAGAGAATGATGAGGATTTGTATTAGAAAAGTGAGCTTAAACTTATCCCAGTCCATATCCACTTTACACTACAAGAGTGACGAAGCCACTCAAAAATTCATTTTGATTTATCATGATTACGGCTCTTGCCAAGAGCCATGACCATGAAAATGATTTTAATTTTCTTGGTCATGGCTCTTGGTCCATAGTGTAAAAGGATCCTAAGAGACTTTAGCCCTTTTTAGTGGAGAAATTTCAAAACTTTTATTATTTTTGAATTTTTGCACCATTTATTTTGGACTAAATGAATTTGATTCATAGTGTGAAGGGTGTGGATTCCTAGAGGTGCTAAACTAAACGACCCTTGTTCTTTGGCTATATTTGGTCATTGGCCAAAAAACACAATTTCAAAAAAATGTTTAGAAGAAAATGAATGTAACTTATTCAAATCTCTCAAGCATACAAACTTATAGTAGACTTATTGTATATAATGTGGACCAAATTTTAAGTCATGAACCTTCATAAATTGGGAGATCATAAGGTATCACTACCAAAAACAAACTGAAAATTTTCTCATTTTCACTTTGCAATGAAAATTCTACCAACAAACGAATTGCAATCAAAATGACACCAACTAGAAATTGTTTGTCTTGATCTAAATGACACACTTGTACCAAGTAAAAGAAAACAAAAAAAACTCATTGGCTCCTACTATAGCCTTGCAATGGTGAAAATCGGCAAAGAAGTTACAAAGGAAAAATAGTCAAAATCTACACCTCTTGCACAAAAACCTACGCCTTATCCTCAAAACTCCTTCAATAAAGTCAATATTTCTACTACTAAAACTAGACTCTAATTAGAATCCCATTCAAAAAAAATAAAGTCAAAATTTAACGGTAGTCACTTCTTTCATTGTAGAAACATCATTGAAAATGCAACACTAAACTTATTTGGATCAAAAAACTTCCAACTAGAAAGTTGTAGGATCTATCATAGGATCATACTCATGAGAAAAAGTTTCATGAAAAAATATTTTTGATTTCACAAAATCGGCTTGCAATGCTAAAACATGCCCAATGTTTGAAATTAAAACCAAAAGCTGTTGGCACTAAAATGCATGCCATTAATGCATAATCTATTGTATAAACCTGCTACTTTCACCACACAAACTAGACTTGATTTGAGACCCAATCCAAGTGATTTCACCAAAAACGGACCTCGGATGAAGAAGTTATAACACTTTGAAGTTTTTGGCTTACAAATCCCGAGATATTCAATTTCCAAGTATTTATGGCCCCATAAATATTAGAAATTATTAATATGAGTGTGGCAATGTAGTGGAGACATACTAGTCTATTATTTAAGGCAGGGAGTTTGTTATGTGTGAAAGTGTGTAAGTAACACTATGATCTTGCGAACAGGACTGGGACGCATGAGGTGCCATTGGAAGCGGTTTTTTTGTAGAGGTGGGGGGCAACGATTGGATTGCAAATTGGGCAGAAGGATTTTGAGATATTGAATTTCCAAGTAATTATGGCCCCCAAATCACCAAAAGTTACAAAATTGACCTAATTTAGATATAGCAAAAAAACAAGAGGGGCATGGTCAATTGTCAAAGTATTTAGTAGCCGTGCACGCCTCGAGGACATACTAGTCTATCATTTTAGGCAAGTAGGTTGTTTTCTTTTGTTTTATGAGTGGCATTATGATTTTAGGAACCATCGATCAAAAAGGCGTGCATGAGGTGTTGTTCGAGCGGATTTTTTTGCAGAGGTGTCGGCAACAATTGGATCGCGAATTGGGCCAACTGATCCTAAGATACTAAATTTCCAAGTAATCATGCCCCTAAACTAGAAAATCTACAAAATTGACTTAATTTTAGATCTAGTAGAGAAACAAGAGGGACATGATCAAAGAATGTAAGTGGGAGTGGCAAAAACTCCGCAAGAGCATATTGGGAGTACTTTGAAGTACGAAAAATTTATTTGTATATGAAAGATTCTTCAAACAAATACAACATATTCCCTCTATGATAACCATGGTACAAGGTATCTCTCCAAGCTCAAAGCCTTAAAGGCTTAAACAAGCCTGAGGGGCTTTTTTCAACAATGTAGCTCTCGATGTACTCAACTTTTCACTTCCATTTTGATGTCAAGTTGGTCATCTTCTTGTGCATTCAAAAAGTGAAATTTTACGATTCAAATCACAATTTGTATGATTTTGTGCTTTGAAAGGATTGTGGTAGGTAGGTTGGGGTTGTACATAAACTTGTAGGAGGTTGCAAGCTCATCATTGATTGGTTCATTCATGATGCCCAAGTTCAAAAAGTGCACTATTCATGATGCCCAAGTCCAAAAGATGCTGAGATCCAATACTGGGCTGCCCGTGTCAGACCCCACGGGCATTTAAGTGTTAAAGAAAAGGTCGCAAGTCGGGGAGCGGATGGGAACGTCGATGGAATTAGGGGGAGCGGCCTCGAACCTTTCTTCTCCGAACTTGCCGGAAGCTCCCCTCTCAATTCAATCGGCTAGACTTTCAGAATCGTAACAGATTCCCACACGTTTCGTCAGTGCGATCGATCGATCGATCGTCTATTTCAATCTACTATTTTCATTAAGTAAGTCCAATTCCTCCATCTCGCAATACTGTGGTTGCAATTGCTTGAGTAATTACAAATAGTTTGCGCTTCTGTAAGCTAGGGTTTGCAGAATCATGCTCACTTTGCGGTAGCTTCCAAAATTCTTAAGATCATGTGCTTCTGGAGCTAATACTCAATCCGATTGGATTCAAACTTCCAGCCCCGAAACAGATCGCTCAGTACACGCTAATACTATAAGGATGCTTCTCAGGCACAACGCAAAGTGGAAATGATGCATAGAATTGACACAAAGTTATGTTCGAGGTGACTGTTTCTATTCTCGTACTCGGCGGGAAAATTCCAACATCTCAGGTGAGAGTCTTGGAATTTCTGTAAGAGTGGAGCATACGTAATATTTTTTGTGCCAGAGGTGTAATTTGTGTGTCGACGCTATTGCAGCAGCTATGGCGCCTGGAGGGGGTAAGCAGAAAAATTATAAGAAGAAAGTGGAGGAAGTGGATTTTGGTGTGATCACCGGTGAGGCTCGCAAAAACGTTTGGACTGGTGCAGTGCCCTTACAGCTTCATCTCCATCCTTCTGAACTTTCCTCTACATCGCCTTCAACTCATGCTCCTTCTCCATTCCTGGTAAGTATACCCGATCACCGAAGTCTTTAAGACTATCTCCTCACAAGCATCAATGAAAGTCATGCAATTGCTTAGTAGTTCGAGAATCGAGCTCGTCATGATCACCGACACAATTGATGCCAAAACCCTAATTGGATAGCACCTCTTGATGTGAGAGTTTTCTTCTCCATTGTGAGAGCACCTCATAATGTAGCACTAGGATGAGCACTGGTGCGGTAAGAATCAAGCATTCCCTTCTGAGAAGCATTTATTGAACGAGCGCAGCCAATTAGGGTACGCTATAAATGGTGAGAGGCTGGAGACTGGTTGTGCGGAGTAAGTTCAAGGTTTCGAAATCGAGAACTAGTAGCTGGAAACCATATTTTCCAGCTCCTGAAACCCGGGAATCATGATCAGTAATGTACGATGTCGGTGATTTTGTATGATACACGCTATATCGTAGGTTCAGTGTAAATCTGAAACGCATGGTAATGTACTTATGGACTTCGTACTAGTTAGTAACAACGGGACTACTTGAGTAATAGAGCCACTAACCACTTGGTAGTGATAGCCACTAACCATGTGTTTCTGGATGCAACAATGTTTAGGAACAATTGGCTTTGAGCCATTTAGTGATGAATACCAGAATTAGGAGTGGGAATTGCGATTTATGGGGAAGAAATTCTTGAAAAGTGATGCAGATACTGGCACCACGCAATGGCTATCTACCATTGCTGGAGACTGAGATTCGAGAACATTTTGCAAGGGTCATTCCTGCCAATTCGGATTCCGTATGGTTCGACTACCAGGGCTTGCCTTTGAAATGGTACGTGGTTTTTCCTTGAGAGCTTCGAGGCGATCTTTTGCTTTTGTTGTTTGTTCGTAACATCATTCAAAACTGTCCTGGTCCAAGATGTGAATGGTGTTCTTGCTTGTACCACAGGCACATTCCAACTGGTGTGCTCTATGATCTACTGGTTGCAGAATTTGAAAGACCGTGGAACCTTACGGTATGTTTGATTTCTATCACCGAAGGTTTAGGTTTTGGTATCTCGAAGTATTATGTATTATCTCGAGGCTCCCATAATTGTTCATGCCATGTATTATTGTGCTCAATTGAAGATCTGAGGTTCAAATGATCGTCTTAATCTCCTCCAAAGTTTCTTAATCCAGGCATATTTAACCCTTGCTAAATCCACGATAGTTCGTTGCACAGTATATCGCTGTTGAAGCTATGATTATGGTATTTGCAGGTCCATTTTAGAGCGTACCCCACTGAGGTCTTGACAGAATGCGAGGTTGAGGCAGTCAAGTGGAACTACGTTAACGCCCTGAAAGAGGTGCAAGTCAATTCTGCATTTTATGTTCTCACTAATTTCTGAGCACTGTATATTATGTGACGGTAAGCTTACATAATAAGGATGTTTGAAGTGAAAATAGACCAGGAACAAACGATTATTCTACATATTAACTTGTCGCACGTAGTGACAGACGTCGAGCTTCATATGTGTAATTTCTCAAAATCAAGGCGTATCGGAAGCTTGTAAAAGACGTGCTGAAAGCGTAGGATTCTGGCTGATGTTTTAGATAAGCATACGCTCTTGATTAGTATCTCGAATTCACTTCCTAACGGCCTCGGTGTTTTGGTCGGCCTGTGTAGGCATCCTATATCATGTACGGGAGCACGAAGAGCATCATGAACATGTCGCAGTTGGACCAGGTGGAGCTCTGGCGTTGTGTAGCTAAAGGTACGTCCTGTGATCCATCTGATATAGCTGGAGCATCAGTGCAAATTCAGGACATCTAGCCTTGTAAGGTGCGAACTTGATCTGCACTATACTTGTGAGTATCGCAGTCAAGCACGAACTTGAGATTTTAACCTCAGAATTGAAAGTTATTTGATATTATTTAAACTTATTGCTTAAATGGGATCACAGGCGAATTGGAAGGCTACGACCGAATTGCAGCCCGTTTGAGACCAGGATTTGGTGGGGGAGGAAACTGGGTTCGTGAATTTCTCACTCCAACATCCGATGAAGCTGGTCCACTGCTTCGAGCAGGTACCGTGCACCAAACATTCACACAACTCTAGTAGAAAGACAATATCTCAATGAGGACACATTTGCATCAGTAAACCAAGTGAAGAACATCGCATGTGCTTAAATTACACTCTCTTGAAGCAAACGAAATTCACTCCAGATATATACACATTTTTCAACGAATAACATCCGATGCTGCATATGTACTTCGAAATCAACGATTTTGTAACATTATCACCTCGAAGATAATGAAAGTCTGCCACGAATTGCTTCTAGTTTGTAGCATAATGCTTGGATTGTAAAAGACTTTAGGCGGGTAAGTGTTGCCAATCGACTGACATCAGCATTGGATCACTTTCGCTTTATTAAAATACTGGGGCATATGCAGGAAGCGACAGCGGAAGGCCAAGCCGGGTTCCAGTTCGATTTTATGTAAGGACCGTAGATTGCGACTTGGATGACCTCTTTGATGCTGCACCAGTCTTAAGCTGGGATGAGGTCGTTTACACAACACGTCCTATTGATCTTCGTGGAGGTAAAAATTCCCATCAAAGTATTGACATTTATCTTTTTGACCATGTCTACTTACCATTTTCCAACAAAATCTATCAGAGTGTTTCCCTTTTGCCATTCTACTTTACCTGCAATGACCATATCTACTCTCCATCTTCTAAAATATTACTATTGAAGTGTTGCCCTTTTGCTCCTCCATCAATGACCATACCTACTTTCCAGTCTTTTTGAAGATTACTATCTGGGTGTACCCTTTTCGCCATTCTGCATTACCTGCAATGACCATATCTACTCTCCATTTTCTAAGACATTGCTATTGGAGTGTTGCCCTTTTGCCATTCCATTTTGCCTGCAATGACCCTATCTACTTTCATCTTTTAAAAATTACTATCAGAGTGTACCCCTTTTGCCATTCTACTGTACCTGCTGTGACGATATCCACTTTCCATTTTCTTCAAAATTACAATCAGTGTGATCCTCGCTTGCCATTTCTGACCGTACCTTACTGCAGGTAGCATCCTTACCATACGAGATGCGCTACTGAAGATGGTGCCACACCTTTTCTCACCTCCTGAGCGATTGGAAAAGCCACCACCATCATCATCAAGAGAAAGCAGTCCAAAATCCGCTGGAGCAGCAGCAGAGACTACTGAAGGTGCTGATCCTTCGGAGGAAGTCTCACCTCAAGAAGGTACGGATGTTCCAAGTGAAGCAGAAGAGGTTGCTGATGCAGCAGGTTCTGTCTTTGAAGGCATAGTCCGGATTCAAGGCATAGAGCCTAGTCTTGACTTGCCTCTGGAGTGGGTTGCTCGGAACCTGTGTGGTCCAGAGAATTTCATTCATCTCATTGTAATATCAACAAGGGTGGCTCCACAGCCACCGAGCAGTTGACTCACCTTCCTTCCGTGTTTGTGGACTCTTCCTTTCCTTTTGTTGCTTATTGACCTCTCTCTATCTCTCTTCTTCTGTTTGAACTACAATGCAGACAACAGTCAGTCAAGTCTGGATGTGGAGACTTGATACGTAATGGATCCTTGTTGAAGCTGTAACGTTTTTTTTAAAACTATTGTTAGCATTCAGTTTGTGATATCTGGAAGATGTCGGGTGCATTACAGAGAGTTTCAAGTATAAAATTCAGGTCACTTTTTACTACCTTGATGCAAAGTTGTGCAACTTGAACATACAATGAAGCTATGTGGATGAAACTCTACCTGTAAGACAACTTTTGCGATAGGTTGTGCAACTTGTAATGAGGAATGGCCATTATCACATTGCCATATTATACAATAAAGTGTATGTGGTTGGAATGAGTACTTACACCACACCAATAAGAACAAAATCATACCCACACCAATAAGAACAAAATCATACCCACACCAATAAGAACGAAATCATACCCACACCAATAAGAACGAAATCATACCCACACCAATAAGAACGAAATTATACCCACACCAATAAGAACGAAATCATACCCACACCAATAAGAACAAAATCATACCCACACCAATAAGTGTGGAGTGTGGACACAACACGGGCAATAGTGACAAATGCCAAGTTGACATGATCGGATATCAAGCAATCAATTTATAGAGATCTAACAAGATTATTCAATGTATATTGTAATTTTCAAATGTGAACACAATGTAGGCAGTAGTGACAAACACCAAGTTGACACGATCGTGAATCAAGCAATCATAGCTACATAAATGTTACAAAGTATAAAGTGTACCTTGTAATTTTTGGTTAGGCTTTCAAACACAACGTACTACAATGTATTGAAAACTATGAAGTTGCAACAAAAGTCAACATGTACTGTACATGAACATAAAAAGGGAATGTTGAACTAGAAAATAAAAATGCCCTTTTAGAGACAAGGCTTTTCCATGGAAATCGCCATGTCAACTCATCGTCATAAAAGTAACACAAACAAATCATGAAGTATACCTTATAGTTTTTTTACTAGGCTCTCAAACATGATGATTTCACGAGTTTGTAGTTGCAACAAAAGGTCAACATGTACATGAATGTGAAAACGAAATGTTGCAATTAAAAAATAAAGAATGCTCTTTTAGAGACAAAAATATCCACGAGAATTGCCAAGTTGACATGATCATAGGCCAATCATTCTTATAGCCATAAAAATGTCGCATTATACAAAATGTACCTTGTAGTTTTCTTTTCACTACACTTTCAAACATGTGCTACTATAGGTTTGTAATTGTCACAAAAGGTTTGTAGTTGCAACAAAAGGTCAACACGTACATGAGTGTGAAGAAGAAAATGTTGCAATATAAATTAAAGAGCGTTCTTTTAGAGACAAGAATTTCCATAAGAATGACCAAGTTGGCCAATCAGTCATAGCCATAAAAATGTCGCATAATACAAAAATGTACCTTGTATATATTTTCTTTTCACTACGCTTTCAAACATGTGCCACAATGAGTTTGTAATTGTCACAAAAGGTTTGTAGTTGCAACAAAAGGTCAACACGTACATGAGTGTGAAAACGAAATGTTGCAATGTAAAATAAAGAACACTCTTTTAGAGACAAGAATTTCCATGAGAATTGGTCATAGACCAATCAATCATAGCCATAAAAACGTCGCATAATACAAAATGTACATTGTATATATTTTCTTTTCACTACGCTTTCAAACATGTGCCACAATGAGTTCGTAATTGTCACAAAAGGGCGAGCACATACATGAATGTAAGAAAAAAGAAGTGTTGCACTAGAAAATTCAAATGCACTTTTAGGGACAAGGATTTCCACGAGGTATGTTGCATTCACATTGTCAATCACAATCAAAGAGTAATATTCCACTTTTGTAGGTACAGACTCAAAATTCACGGAGGCAAGTCCAGACATTTTTATCAAATTTAAAAGGTAAGAAAAGCCGTGCAACAAATTGAGAAAAAGTCCAAGAGTGTGCCGCCCCCATTTGATTGTACGTGGTATGTGGATGTTTCAACATTGGCAGGAGGATTTCATGTACTAGAGAGTGGGCCGGGGGAGGCACATTCCGGCTCGCAGCGCGGCCACAGGGGAGCCCGCTAGGGCGACCCTTTGGCCGAGCTGGGAGCTGGAATGTGCCTCCCCCGGCCCACTCTCTGGCGTTAAGGGAGGAGGGGGGCATATTCCGACCGTATTCGTACATATAAGAATACGGTATATGTTCTAGTTGCAGAATCTGCCCCTACGGCAGATTCAGCATCCAAATTGTGCCAATTTCTGGCAGAATGCGCCCCCCCGTCCCTTTACGGATTATTCTCGTGGTTTTGAATGAATGATTATTCCACCTCCAGTCCGGACCAGACTGCGGAGGGAGGGTCTCCCCAGTCAATCTAATGTTGCTTCTGGTGCTTTCCACGTTGAGAGACTGGTCGTGAGACAAATGGGTGATCCATATTCAACCTTGCCTCCCTTTGTGCTTATCACTTTGAACTCTCCCCCCATTTACTCCCTTTGTCCCATTGTCCCATTAAATCTACCGAGAGCGGTAGATTTTAGAGAATCTAGTGGACAATCATAATGGGATGGAGGGAGTATTTACTTGGAAAAGCATGTTTTTCTTATGCTGAGTCGATTGAGCACATGGATTGTACATTGAGTGCCAATAACCTCGTTTGGATTTAACTTGCTCATGGTCAAAATTTCATGTTGAGAAATCAAGTGATATGGGTGGAAAGTTGGCATATGGATTTTGGAACCTCAGCATCGGACGGAGGCGTTTTTGAGTTATTCATTCTCATGGAGAGTTGATTCGATCATTTCTCGGGGGCAAGGGAGGAAATGTTTAGGCTTGAAATGCCAAGGAGTAAGCTCCTAGAGTATTTTGGAGCCGCACGCTCCATTTTTTAAATCATTATTATCAAAAAACGGTCGTCAGGGGTCCAACAATAAATTCCACGAATTATGAAGAAAAAATTTTAACCCTTAAACGTTAGGCTATACGGATTTGGACAGCCCAGTATTGGATCACAACATCTTTTGGACTTGGGCATCATGAATAGTGCACTTTTTGATTGGGCTTAGTTGGGGTATTTGTGTGTTTATCTGAGCAATAAACTCGTCTTTAACGTAGTTGAAGTCAGTGGTAAATAATTGAGCAAAATTTTACATGGAAAATGTGATGTCAGTGGCTACGTGACAGGTCCGTGTGGGCACGGCTTTTGAGAGGAAGGTGATAGAAGAATGACATATGGATGCACCATGTCATTCAAAGACCATGTTGTTTCATAGTACTCTTCAGCTTTGACATTCCAATATAACCCCTAAAGATCCTTGATACAAAATTGTCTAAATTATCACAAAGGACCCTCTTCTACTTCAGGCCCAAAAAAACTCAATCTATGCATTAATTAGAAGATCCAACCGTAGGATCTTGAAGTGAACTTGACCCTATACTCATATGTCAAATTTGAACCATTAATTTCTTTCCGATTTTGAGATTATAATGGTCAAAGTTGGCTGACTTTTTTTCCTGCAGAAACCCCAAAAAGCCATTTCGGCTTTCTTGGATCTTTAGGGGATAAGTGAGACATGGATTTCTAGTGTCATCACCCTTGCATCATTTGTATGCCACTTGTATATCTCTTCATCTGTTCAAACAGAGTATGTGACATTAGAAAATGGAATTTAAAAATTAAAAAATTTAAAAAAATTAAAAAAAAAAAATTAAAAAAAACTTTGGTTTTTGAGCAAAGGATACACATCACTTGATTTGAGGCTAGGTGATGACGAGATCCCACACCAAGAGAGTAGTAGAAGGGATTGAACCCACAACTCATTTGGCAACGATGATGTAGCTCTCTCACATTTGGGCAAATTCAACTCATCGCCAAGTGAATACAAAAGAAGGAAAATTTCCAAACCTATTTTGAGGTCGGTGTGAATAAAAGTGTTCATTTGACATATCTTTAAATGCATGCCTCGAGATCAGAAGACCGGCGATGGGTGTGCTAACCCCTCTCAAAGTGAACACTATGCTAATTCCTAGCTAGTCACTAGTGCTTAAGAAATAAGCGGCATATTGTCCCCGTATACATTAAGGTCCACATGTGAAATGCCCTCCCACTCATGACCATCCAAAGGAAAATATAAGAATGTAGATACGCAATGATTATGTCCAATTGGCATAGGAACTCCAACCTTGCATTAGTCAACATGGGGGCCAATGTTCAAAAGAACCATCTCGTTAGCTCATGGCACCAAAATATGCAAGAATATTGTTGGAAACGTTCGTTGCAAGTGATTAAATAGAATACAACCAACCCAATCAAGGGGTAATGTTCAAACCATTTCCCATTCTTTATAATTCTTCTTCGGACAACAATGAGAGAGCTTTCATTTGCACGCAATCATATAGACAACATCCGCGTGAATTACGGCCATACATGGCCGACACACATCACATAGAATGTAGCACAAATCACTGACTCTTCCATCAATCAAGAGACGAGACGGCCACTCGCTTTCAATCGGCTCCAATTTGTTCCACTTCCCGATCAATTTGTTTTGTAAAGGATTTATTCTGTCTGCTTGATGCATATCTGATTTTTAGTGGTCAATTCAGTCAACTTTGTTAGTTTTATTAGAGCCTATCCAATTTCAACCGTTTTACTCGGGGTTCCAAATTTTATGAAAAAATCAAATCATGTGTGTCCCTATCCAACAATTTTCTTATTCAATGATGCTATCGGATGTTGTAACATTCTCACTTATGTTTTGTAGGATAGAAAGCGGTTACACCCCCATGGACGTGCACTCTTCTTTTTAATATTGGTTTTAGTAGCTTGAATGTACCTCATCTTTACATGGTCTAGTTTTAGGTAAGGCTATACTAATCTCTTCTAAAAGTAAATTTTATTTTAAATACCACAAGTATATGGGAAGTTTGTTTTGAATTCCTTGTCATTTTTATCGTTCAACTATAGTGAATGCCCCAAGTGCTTAGAAATAGGTGGGTTGACCCTTTCACCATTTGGAAGATGGCACATGCCGACCATGGTTGTCATATTGGACAGATCACTATTCATTTGATGTTCTATAGGACAAGTTATCATTTATCAAATGAACCTTTCAAGTACATGTGATGAATAGGAACTTGTCCTATAGGACATGAAATGAATAGTGATCCGTCCAATATGACAACCATGTTAGCCGACCAATGTTTCACCAACTTAGTTGGTGTACTCAATCATCATAATATCTTAGGGCCGCTTTACACAAGGGGCCAAGCCATTGATGGGGCCAATTCATGGCCTAAAGGTCGTTGCTTGATTTCAATACATAAACATTTTTTCACTAAAATATGTTAATGTGAACAAATCATCAACATGGAATGTAGCTAACAATACAAAATGACCCCATGGCCTTGTTTTTCCTTCTAGAAAGCAGCCCCAAGGGGTTTACTCATGGGGGAATTAGCCCTCACTCTATTAATCGTTTAATGTGTTCTCCAAGTGGCCCATGGAGTCAATTGGGCTCAAACTGTGAGTGAATTGGCTTGGAGATCTGATGTCCTTGACTCCCCATGTAAAGCATCTCTTAATTATTGTACTTATTGATTATATTCTTATTGTAATTAGTAACTCTGAAAGCAATTAATAAGCTAAGTTCTGAGTAGGTCAAAGTCTACATTTCATTCTAGCCTTTCTCGTTCTCAAGATCCAACAAACGTTTCGTATTTTGTTCTAGAGATGCAAACAAAGTTATGTAGCATGCGATAAGCTCGAATGCATGGGCATCTGTTGGTTTTTGAAGCCACTACCCTAGCTAGAGATCGAGCAGACATGTTTTCCAATAAGCATGATAATGGGATGATTACGTTCGATTCCCAAACATCACCATGATTTTTAAATTGTGGAGACCGTGATTGTCGCTCCCCGTGAGAACGCATGGGGCCACTATAGTCCGTTTGTTGTCGCAAGATGATCATCAACTTGAGACAACATGCATATATTGAGAATAAACTAAGTTCACTTGAGAACCCCCTTTTGTAGTAAGGAATATGAAGTAGAATTTGAGACTTGGGAAACTCTTGGTTCAATGAACATTTATTCGAATGTTGTTTCATCCTTGTCACGTTGGTACATACTTGAAACTTCCAAAAAAATTAAAAATTTAGTAAGATTTTTTGGAAGAAGTTAACATTTTGAGATGTAGAATAAGAGATTGTCTCTCTCAAAGTTTTGTTGTCATCACAAGAGTTTTTGTAGTCAATATAATTGTTTTTGTTTACTAATGGGACAATGTTATAGTTTTACAATTGGTACAATTTTAGGCATGTGAGTGAGGTAAATAATCTCTCTAATAGAAAATACTAAACATTTGCGATATTTTCTAGCATTTTTTCTGTAAAGATCAAAGAAACTATAGAGGTCAAAATACACTTCACCGATAAGCAACTCTTGAGTGGAGCAACATACATGCACCAACGTCCGCCTCCCATAATGGATATTAGATGCGAGTTTTTGAGGAGTGGTGTTCTACGCTAGTGTCGATACTCATTATATGCAAGTCCACTGATGGCGCAACATTTACTTGCGAGTTTATTTTCCAGTCGTCACCGGACACTTCTGCACTACACAAGAGTTGTTAATTAGTGTTACGTGGAGATTAGTGTAACGGTTTATTTTTGGTGTAATGACACTATTTCTCAACTCTCTTAAGATTAGTGTTCACTTGGGGCCGCCCTTGCAATCATTGTCCCTTGTCGTTTCTACAAGTCACCAATTGCACCACTTTCAATAAATTCTTCGAATTGCATACTATCACATTTAGTGTTATGGTTTGACGATCAGTATTATAATACTACGGTGACGTGTGACATCCAGTGTTCCGGTTCGCAATTAACGCTTGTAACACTAATTAACAACTCGTGTGTAACGACAATTGTAAGCCGAGCGGAAGGAACATGAGCGTACATGTAAAAAATAGTGCAAGAGTGGCAGCTGGTCAAATGGACCTTGCAAGTAGCACTTTATTCTCAAGCATGGTAAAAAAATGCAGACTTACAAAATTAGCAAGCTTACAAAGAAGGCATTTCAATTATTTTTAAAAAGAGTCACTCCCACTGCATGGGAGCCAGTCAGAGCCTCCATTGTTTTAAAATTAGTCAAAAAAATAAATAATACAGTACAGTAGTTTGCTGATCCAGCAATTCTGGCCAAATTTGCATTTTGAAGGATCGTCTGCATGTTCTTTATCAGTTTCGAGCAATTTGGAAGCTACGGCGTCCAACAATGTCTAGACATGTGTTGTTAGCAATCGTAGCAAGTTTCCGCCTATCGTACCATGAAGTCGTTTTCTTATGCGATTGCGGCATGCACATATGAGGATTACACTAAAGGCATTCATTTGGAGGGACGAGACACTTTGATTGAACGATACTCTACAAGTACAATTCTTTCTTCGCGTGTACAATTAGATGGGTTACTTAGACGGCAAGATTGAAAAAAGTCAATGATTTTCATCAAGCTCTTCACTCGTATTTTAGTTAAGAGACGCTTTACATGGGGAGTCAAGGCCAAAAAATCTCCAAAGCCAATTTACTCCATGGGCCACTTGGAGAACACATTAAACAGTTAAAAAAAAGTTGTGGGCAATTCCCCCCATGTGTAAAGCCCTTGTAGCTGATTTGTAGAAGGAAAAACAAGGCCATGGGGCCTAGTTGTATTATTAGCTACATTCCATGCTTTTGATTTGCTCACATCAAATTTTTTTAGTAAAATAATGATTTCATATTGAAATTAAGCAACGACCTATGAATTGGCTTTCCATTCTTGTATCTTTCAACTTTTGGAGTGCGGACCTTGTCATAACTTGTCACCCACCCAATATAATATAATTTCAGAAAATTGGCCTTGACTCTCCATGTAAAGTCCTTCAGGCCAATTTCAAGAATTGGACCAAGTTACATGAACGGATTTGGCTATGAATTGGCCCCATCAATGGCTTTGCCCCTAAGAATGCGTCATTTCACCAAGATTGATGAAAATCGTGTTCCACTGGAATATAACTTATCATTGAGCTTGGTGAAAATTGCACACTTTTCCACTAGTGCAATTTTTAAGAGTTTACATAGCTTCCATTTATTTTAAATCAAACTAAATATTTCTAACCTACATTTCTTCGACTAAGTCAAAGGCTAATGTGATTCTCAAGCCCAAAGTGCAGTGCAAGTCAAGAAATGAGGTTGTAAATTAATTTGGGCTAGACCAAAAATTTGTTTTCTTGTTCTTGTTTTAGCTTTTATCAATTAAAATATGGGTTTTTCAAATTCCTTTCTCCAATTTTATGCAAACTTTGCTGGCAATTCCAGTCTGGCTCAAGTTTGATAGCTAGCATGGTGAATAGTAGTCTTGTTAAAGGAATGCAAACAAAATTATTATTCTCCTTGTTATTCGTAAGCTTTGTCTGCAAGCATTGCCAATAATAACTCAACCCAGACATTCAATATTACCACTACCAAGTCAAAATGTGATTGGCTCAAGAAAGAATTTTTAAAATATTTAAAATAATGTTTTGTTTTTTTAATATCATTAAAGAATAATATTTTGTCGTTTGACTTAGTCTAGAGTGTCGGTTGTTATTTCGAAGTCTGTAGCAGTTGCTTTAGGAGCAAGTTGTTAGTTAGGGCACTTTTGACTCTTTTGAAATACAACATCTATTTTTGGCAAGTTTGAATAACACTTGTACTCCAATCATTTCACTCCACTTTCTATTAAAAGAAGCAAAAGAACAACAAACAAAAAGAAAATAAGGAAGAAAGGAAGAAAGAAAGAGTAATGAACAAATTACAAGTAAATTGTTGAATTGAATCAAACTTATGTCAGTTTAAAATGACTCTTTGTGATATTTGAGTTATTCGTAAAGTAGAGGCAAAAATCCTTTTTTGTGGAGTAAGAGAGAGAGAGTCAAAAGGATTTTTGCTGGAGTTTAGTAACACACCATAGCAAGACTCCTTGCTCCCGTAGGAAATAAATTTAGCCAACTTTGACCATTATAATCTCACAAGTGAAGAAGACTGAACGAGATAAATTTTTACACTTAGTAGAGGGCCAAGTTAACTTCAAGATCCTACAATGAGAGCTTCTAAAAAAAAAAAATCTTAGATTGAATTTTGTTTGTCACATTTGGAGAAGAATGCCATTTTCTAAAATTTAGGCAATTTTGCATCAAAGATCTCTAGGGCTTAACCTCTTAAACGCCCAAGCAAGCGCGAGGGGCTTGATTCCAAGAGAATCTTCCTTGTAGCTCTCACTGTACTCAACTTTTCACTTATATTTTGATGTCAAACTGGTCACCTTCTTGTGATGCATTCAAAAAGTGAAATTTTACAATTCACATCACAATTTGTATGAGTGATTTGGTGCTTTGAAAGGATTGTGGTAGGTAGGTTGGGGTTGTACATAACCTTGTAGGACGTTGCAAGCTCATCATTGATTGGTCCATTCATGATGCCCAAGTTCAAAAAGTGCACTATTCATGATGCCCAAGTCCAAAAGATGTTGTGATCCAATTTTGGGCTGCCCGTTTTAGACCCCATGGGCGTTTAAGGGTTAATAGCTTCATTATTAATTAGGCTTCCCACCCGGATCAACCACAACTTTTGTTATACAGACATATCACTCCGGAAAGGACAACTTTTGTTATACAAACACATCATTTAGAGAAGACGAGAAATTTGATAATAAAGTGGCGGAGAGGAGGTTAGTACTGTTGACATTCTTACCAACCCAAAGTGCACACAAGCAAGTAAAGAAAGCCCAAAAACTGGGAAATGGTCGGTTCAAGCCATGTTCGATCACTGTAGGGGAATCTCGCTCTCTCTCCTCCAACTCCCCAACTCACGAAAATAAAACCATGCAAAAAAAACCAAACAAAATTATCACCGGAGGGAGATTCTATTATTGGCATGCGATGAAATTTTTTTCTTACCATGACTAGCCCTTAAGCGGGCCGAATGTCGAAAATCGACATTCTGGATGACAGAAACTTTGGAGAGCCATACCTTCTTCATCCGGACTCCGTTTTGGACGAAATCACTTGGGTTGGGTCCCAAATCAAGTTTAGTTCATGTCATAAAAATCTCAGACCCACACAATGAAGTATGAATTAATGGCATGCATTTCAGTGACAGCAGCCTAGTTTTAGACATTTTTTCCTTTGTAAAATTTAGGGCAGTTTTCACCATTGCAGGGCCATAATTTGCACAAAGAAATTTTTCTCATGGTTTTTTTTTTTTTTCAAGGATGCTACTGAGATGAAGGTGAACAACATTCTAATTGGTGACTTTTTCATTGCAATAAGTCTAATGGTAGCATTTTCACTTTAAAGTGAAAATGATGAAATTATGTGATCATTTTTGAGTATTAATACATTATGATCTCGCAATCTATGAAGCCTCATGACTCAAAATTTGACCCACATGATGTTCAATATCTATATTACAATACAGGAGGCTTTGTCTCACACGACGGTTCCGCGCTGGAATCCGTCGTGGAGACTTGCCTCATGTATCCACACAACCAATATTGGAATAGAAAGTAAAAAAACTAGAAGTAGATTGTAGCTAAATCTATGACTTAGAATTAAAGTAGGAACTGAAAGTAAAAAGAGTAGGAGTAGACTGTTGGTCTTTTGAGAAAGGAACTTCTCTCAAAGAGATAAGATTGTTTTAGACCTACGGTTAAAAGATAGGAAGATCTATGCGTTAGCTCTAAAATTGAACGGTAATAGGGAGGTTGCTAGACGTAGCTACGGTGTGATTTTTAAGTGTCACATAATAGGAGTCGATTTCATTCCAAGGGAAGAGGAGTACGCTTGTAAAGCCTTCATTAGTACTGTTCATAGAAATAGTTTTCAATCAATGAACATAGAAGCCACAAGTTGTCCTTTGGTCCATCCTCTATTTATGAAATTATTTGCCATACATCCTTCTAAACCGCATGGATATATGCGATGGTGGAATGCTGGAACTTGGAGAAGTATGGTCTTGAAGCGCAATGGAAAATCACGTATGGAGCCAGGAGTGGATGCTGACAATGTGAAGTTGTTTCAACGACTACGAATCCGATTGTCTTGGCACTTTTTATTTGGTATGCTATTTCTGTATAAAAATGGTAGCATACATTGTGATTTGTTTCCCGACAACATCTATATTACAATACAGGAGGCTTTGTCTCACACGACGGTTCCGCGCTGGAATCCGTCGTGGAGACTTGCCTCATGTATCCACACAACCAATATTGGAATAGAAAGTAAAAAAACTAGAAGTAGATTGTAGCTCTTTTGGGTATCTTGATGGTAAAGAGATAAAGATGTGATAGTAAAGTTTAGAAAAATCTATGACTTAGAATTAAAGTAGGAACTGAAAGTAAAAAGAGTAGGAGTAGACTGTTGGTCTTTTGAGAAAGGAACTTCTCTCAAAGAGATTTTTTAAAATTTTCTGTATCAACTTATTTGAAGTTTATGAATGTTTTATAACTTTAGGCAATCCAAGTTGAACGTGCTCAACGGCACGGGTCCCACTAGTGTCTACAACAAGATTGTACGGTTGAGATTTGGATAACACACTTTTACCTCCACCTATGACAATGCTTTTGAGGATGTGATCATTTTACTACAAATGAGTCAAACCATTTAGGGGCTAGATACCGAAACGAAACAGGTTCCGCCATAGCCGCAACCTCCTCCTCCAATTCCTGTCCCCCTTTTTCATTTGTTTGCCGCCCCCACTTCCGTATGCATAATTCAAGGGCTTGCTTTGAAACGAAACTCTACACGGACCATGTCCCTGAGTCACTCTGAACCAACTGTTGCCCCATATTCTCTGCGTACTTTTAATGCATACATGACAACATGCTCTAATCATGAGCGACCATTTAAGTAACTTTTATTTCTTCTTCTAAGGACCACTTTATACACAGGCTGGGGCACGTCGAAGAGCGGGCCAGATTCAACGGCCACTGGGGGAGTTCGGGCCACGGTAAACCTTGTCCCAGTCGCATCACTAGGTCCCGAACATTTGGGCGTCAAAACAGTGCCACATAGGAAACATTGAAGTTCCGGTCGGGCCCTAGTATAAAGGCCTTCGGCTCGATTTGAAAAAATCGAGCCGTCCTGGTTGAAATTTGAAGAATTTGGGCGGGCCCTTAAATAATCCTGCCTCAAGTGTAGAGAGCATGAGCACCCATACTCGCCAAGGGTCTGATACACGCAATAAAGTGAATGAGAAGTGCTAAGGGCCCTTCAAAAATGCCTCTCAGCTCTCTACTTTGGCGCCTCAAGAAATGACCCTCCAAATCCAAGGTTAGTTGACTAAATCTGACTTTCTACTTGGGATTAATGCAGAGACTACTCTACATGCACTTTTGGTGCCCGAGGGGTCCTCATGGGTGGATTATAGATGTACATTTTTAGCGAGTATGGGTGGAGATGCTCCGTGGACCACATTTTTTCATGGTCATCATAATAGAAAAATCTCTTGCATTGGGGCCTTAGAAAAATAGACAAGGGGTTTCCATTTTTATTTTGTTTGGGGAATAGAGATCCTTTGTTTGATCAAAAGTACGAGGAGGAATTTGAATTTGTCTCGCTGGCAGCCATCATGAGAATGTGAGGCCCACATTCGTTCGTAGAGCTCCAGTTTTTGAGGATCTGGCACCATGGACGTACAGACAAGTGGTGACATACCATTGTTACCATTGTACTCGAATTTGTTTTGGCATCAAACTAGGGAGATTGATTTTTGAGTTTTGAGTATGTACCATTGTGAATGAGTACTTTGGGATTATGTGAGATGTGGCAAAAGATGGTGAAGGTCTTTGCCATAGAGGATAATGAAGAGTGAACGTGGAGATTTGAGGTTGAGCTAAGAACAATGATAGTTTGTTGGTCTTTGCAACTTTTCCTCTAACCATTTGTTGTTTTCAATGATAAAAGATTTGAGGCTCGCCCAACATTCATGGATGTTGTGAAACATGTCTTGGAAATTGTTTGATACCTACTATATATCTACATGGTAATGAGAAGATGGTTGCCTTGAATTTAATATATTTTCTACCTCAACATTCTTCTAAGCTTTTTAAGAGTACTCTCGTTCACAAAAAATTGATAATCGTTAAGTAGGATTGAAGAATCTTGTATTTGGTTCCTTCATGAATTTGTGGACAAAAATTTGTGTCGTGATTGTAGATGTTGCAAGATGTGTCGTAGAGAAAAGGTGTTTATAGCTCCTACAAAAAAAAAACCATTTAAAAAAAAATTAATTAGATATTTAATGAAAATTGTCACATTGTATGAATAATATATATGTTCAACTTTTAAAATCCCAAGCTTTCAAGAGTTACTCAGAGGCCTCTCTGAACCTCGTTGAATTATTTGAAGCAATTGACGAGGAAGTTTGAAAGTTTCAACTGGCAACAAAAAGTTCTTCAGATTAGTTCAACTACTTCGTGTACTTGAAATGTCAAGGTTGTAAAAGTAAATTAGGTGAGCTAGATCACAAGGTTTACCACCGACATTTGTTCACGTAAACCTGTGCAATTGATGAGGAAGTTTGAAACTTTCAAACTGGCAACATAAAGTTCTGCAAATTAGTTCACCTACGTGGCATGTACTTGAAATGTTAAGTTTGTAAAAATAAATGTACTACGCTAGATCACAAGGTTTACCACCGACATTTGTTCACATGAACTTATTGGCCGGTCTCTGTTCTCCCATCAGAATATTCCAGTTTGGTAAATGTCTCCTCATTGCGATTCAGTTGCTTTTGGAAATCATTAACACCGTGGAACCTGCCGTATAATTCACATACTGTAAAAGAGAGATCGCAAACAATGATCTTACAACTAGGGTGCACATTTTTGGAAGCGGAATATAAACCCTCACAACACCAAAAAGTAGTTAACACAAAGTCCCTTTCTCCCCGTGCTCTCCACGTACACTAACATTCATCCACGTGTCCAACCGCTCAAAACAAGAACCCAGTTCGGTAGACAAGCGACCACAATCATGCAAACCGCAAGCAACCAATTAACTCATCTCTAACCAGGGTTAGCGAAAAACGAGCGGCAGCCAGCCTGGCAACCACGGAGTCCACCTTAGTCATCTACGGAAGCCCAAGATTCCAGCGAGCCAATGGCGACTGACGCTAATCGGAGGTAACTGGCGCCAAACGACGCCACCTGGCTGACAACGGCCGCGCGGGAGATCCACCTGTACCAGCCCTCGACAATCTACCACACCCGAACATACTCTACCCCGCCCCGCCACCTCCGACGTAGCGATGGCGATGGTGGTACCCGCAAATACTTCACAAGCACAGATCCTTTTACAATTTACATGCAATCACTACTGGCAAAAGATTCAACAGTAGAGTGCGATTCTGCCGAAGGATTCAACTGTAGAGTTTTGGTTTTGGCGAAGGATTGAACTGTAGAGTATGATTTCGTAGGTTTTGCGATGAGGGAGGGGCAGACAAGCGGAAGCTACCACATGCATTAAATCGCGCGGGGGAGTCAAGGGAGTTGTTAAGAATCGGAGGCTGCGCGGTTGCTTCGGGCGGAGCACAGACAGCGCGAGTTCGGGAAAGGGTGGCTGGCTGCCGTGACTTCTGCGCGATTGCCTGCAGAAACTACAGAGGGAGTGAAGGTGAGGTGGTCATGGAACTTACTGTTGGAGTGCTGTTGTTGTTACAGGCAGTGCCGGTGTATGACTGTCTGACCGATTCTGACGTGAGTGACTGACGCTCTCTGACTTCTCTGGCGGCCTGGCAGCCCTGGCTCGTGCTCGGCCGTCGAGTCCTGTGCACCTGCCACTCCTCCTCTCCCTGCCTTGTCAGGGGAGTATAAAAAGTCGCCAGCGAGGTTGGAGGAGCCTTGTTACTTATTATTCTTGGCCTCCTTCGTGTTTGTGGTTCGGAGTTGCTCAGTTGTTGCCCCGTGCATGCAACTCGACGCGTTGTTCGCCTTTGTTGAAAACCTTTGCTTGTTTTGTGTTTTACTTCAGCGTCCTTGCCACGATTTGGCTACTCGACATTTTGTATTTAGGTATGCACTCATCGAGATCTGTCCTAATTGCGTTTCTTTCCTTTTCTTTGTACGAGAATCCACCAAAGTAAGTAAGCAAGCAGCCATTAGGCCTTCTCGTATTCGTAGAGGTTATTGTCTCTTCAAATTGCGAGATCCAGTAAATTTTGTCGTGCGTCTCTCGGGTATCTCCGCCGTGACTTGGAATTCGACATTTTGTGCGTCCGTGTGCTATGATCTTGATGCGAAGGCTGATCCGATTGGAAGTAATTAAAGTGATCGACAGAACTGTTGAGGTCTTAGTGATTGAAGTTGAAGGGAGTGGCAAGGCGAGAGAGAATTCCTTTTGCGAAGGGGCAATCTGGTAGCTTTGTCACTTGCCGACAATGAGCCAGTCGGAGTTCACGATTTTGCTGTGTAGTCTGCTGTCATTGATTGGTGATTTGTCTGAGTCTGCGCTTTTGTTCGAAGTAGAGTGTATTTGGTAACTGCTCGTAGATTTCTAAATCTTCATGCAACTGAATTAGTGGTTAGTTAATAAGTGCTTCGTTCGTAGTGTATGCTTGGTGTGACTGGCAAGCCAGCGGTTAGCAAGATCTGGCAGTTTTGCATCACAATGTCAACATGTCTAGTAACCCTTTTCCACACTTTAACTCAAATTCCGTCATCTAAAGTCGTCATCACTCAAAACTTCGTAGCTTGCACACTAACTTGTCAAAAATGGCGCTCACCAGAGCAGAACCCTAAGAGAGCATGAAGCAGGGAGTTTTCTATCGAATGTCCAAGCGGAGTGTGTAATGGTGACTGACGTTACTTGCATGGTGTGCGACAGGTGCTGAACGAAAGAGCTGTAACAACCTACGCGTCCCATTGGGACATTATCGCGCAGTCGATCGCCGCCGTGTTCTGTTGCTAATTGCGGACTTGTTCCCACCTGAATTTATCTGATCACCAATGCTTCAGCAGTTCCTTGCTTGTTTGCGTTGCGTGGCAGCCCGAATTCAGTGTACTCATCTTAACTTACTGGAGTACTAGCTATATAGTCAAGGATAAGTCTTGCTTTCCAGAGTATAGAAAGAAGAGAGAGTAGTTCCTGATTGGATCTGCAAATCAGAGCAAGTTTCAGGTAATAGAGTGTCGTATCGTGGAAGGGTTCCCAGTAACCTGTGTTCCGGGAGCCGTAGGCCGCCAGTAGCCATGGTTCTCAAATTCAGCAATGTTAGTGGTAGTCTCGATAGATCTTCCGGAGATTTTCAAAGCGGGGAAGGATTACTGCGAGCGAGCTATCCTACTTTCAAGGAGGGCTTTGTGGGGGGAGGAATGACCTTTGGTAGGTCTAAGCGCTCAACAGTCTGCGCAGATGCTCCACCATCGTCATGCGGGTCAACATTGTCAGTGTCGTCTATGCTATCTACCTCCCCTTCAAAGCAATCGGTAATGAGTGCAAGCGCTATTCCCTCAAAACCCATTCCTATCGTCCTGCAGAAAAAGCATGGCCCTTACACCGAAAAGGGCCAATTTCATGCATGGATCGATGCGATGAGGGCTCAGTCACCCCCACGCGTCCACTCACTCAAAGAGGATCTTCCTGAAGCTTTCGGATTGGATGAGGCGGTCTACCAGTCTTGGCTCGTAAGTACCTCAGCACTCTATATTTACATCTTACAGAGCTTTATTATTTACTTAGTGTTAGAAGCTTAGTTATTTTCGTGCCTCCAAAGTGAATTATACTTCGACTCCTTGCTGCATTCTTTTTTTATCAAGCAGTCGTAGATGCTTGTGATGACCCTAATTGTTGTCGGGTCGTTAACTGCAGGAAACACATCCTTCTGCTCTGGCTTCGTTCGATGCACTCATCAAGCACTTGCATAAGAAGCAAGTGGTGGTGTTCCTGGACTATGATGGCACACTTTCACCGATTGTGGAGGACCCTGAACGGGCTTTCATGTCAGCCGAGGTTGGTATCTCTTTCATGAAGCACTCATTTTAAGCTGATGTGAATCTACCGTATACGCGGTTTTATGATGTTATGATAAGGCATGGTGACGAAACTCATAGTAATGTCTTGGTTTTTAATGTTTGACAGATGCGAGCTACTGTGAAGGAGTTGGCATCTTACTTTCCAACCGCAGTCATCAGTGGAAGATCTCGACCTAAGGTACACATGGGATCCTAGACACTCTTGGGAACCAAGCAGGCATCCAGGGTTTTGATGCAATATTCGAATTGTGTTATTGGAGATACTTTGCTGTGGCGAGATGGTAATATTGGTGTGCTTACTACTGCGGTTTCTCTGGAACAGGTGTACGACTTCGTACAATTGTCGGAACTTTATTACGCTGGAAGCCATGGCATGGATATCATGGGACCTGCAACGAACTCTGATGGTTTCCGGGTGAAAGGAACAAAAAGCAGAGACAAGAAGGTAGAGGCCATTGATAATTTGCCATTGAGTTCAGTATCATTGATTATCACCTTGGTGTTGATGACTTTTCGTACTCCGGTAGATGGCCAGGTGTTGGATTATTGGTTGGTGGATATCTTATTGACCAGCGAGTTTATTGTTGTGGTCTTCAGGGAAATGATTTCGTTCTATTCCAGCCGGCCAGTGATTATCTTGATTTGATAAACAAGGTATTACTCTTTGCTTCAGTTCGAGAGAGCACTCCTGCATTCGGATGATATCGAGATAGTTTGAATCCTCTTTGTTTTCTTTTTCTTTCTAGACCTGATTTTAAGGTGCTTGATTACTCAGGTGTGTAATGCTTTGATCGAAACCACGAAGCCGATCAAGGGTGCGAAGGTGGAGCACAATAAATTCTGTGTGACAGTGCACTTCCGACGGGTGAAAGAGGAGGTACATTAACGAGCTTTGTTTGACATTACTGCTATTATAGGGTCAATAATTTTAAGAATCTGTGCTACACCATCTTGTGTTACAATGTGTGGTTCAGAACATGCAATGAAACTCTAACAGATTCAAATTTTGATAAGCCTGTTTCGGTCCTTGTGCAGCATTGGGAGGCCCTTGCAGAGCGAGTTGGTAACATCATGAAGGATTATCCGACTCTAAACTTGACGCATGGCCGGAAGGTACGGTATCATGTCCTCATCTTATTGGTGTGAGCAGTCTCAATTATAGTACATGCTGTAGATTTCGGAGTTTTGACAAATACCTGTATCGTGTTCCTGTCAGGTTCTGGAGGTTCGACCATCCATTTCATGGGATAAAGGCAAAGCTGTCGATTTTCTTCTTAAGTCTCTAGGTGAGGTCTAGCTCTGAGACCGATCATATTATAAAAAATTTCGTTGGACCATTATAATGTACATTGTTTATAGGTTAAAATATTAGCTCAAAAACTCCATTTTTTGTTTTGATTCACAGGGTACGACACAAGCGATGTCTTTCCTTTGTATCTTGGAGATGACAAGACTGATGAGGATGCTTTTAGGGTAAGTATCATCCTCAACCTACTACTCATGATCCTATTTCTGAACCTTGTATGGTTATGCTGCCAAGCTGCTGCTCTAGGGGTGCATAATGCTTTTTGCAATTTCTTACTTACTCCCTGAATGCTACTTTCTCGTTCTTGATAAATAAAAATCAAGGAATAGTCGTTTGACATTTGAACATGACATTGGTTATCAGATAGTCAATGAGGCCAAGCATGGTTGCAGCATTTTAGTATCATCTGTTCCCAAAATGACCGAAGCGAAACTTTCTCTCCAAGATCCATCCGAGGTATTTAACTCGATTCATGCTTCGTTGCTGTGGTTCTGACGCATTCCAGTTCCATGTTTCGACTAAATCGTGAATTAACACATTCCTTGTTATCCACAGGTTATGGAGTTTTTGCGCAGACTCGTGAACTGGAAGAAGCGGGGATTGGAACGCATGAACAGCCTGCAGAAGGGAGTCTACAACTACAACTAAAAACACCACACCTATTTCATATCGTCTGGTCCAAGCGTGCTTCAAATCTGCCTCAAACTATGGTCGCAATGACCACCAAAACCACTCCCACCTTGTCAAGTAAATACACCCCTGTAAAAGTACACTTATAATACCCTGTCAGCCAAACCCTTTCTGGTTTCGAAGCCTACATCGTGCGGATTCAGTTACATGAACTCAAGTCTTGATAATCAGATCAAACAACAAACAACAATGAAGGCAAGGGCTGACGAAGAAACGAAAATTGGCGAGAAGAATGGGAGCGGGACCGACATACTGTATCATAAATTGAAGGGACGCGAATACTGAGACAAAGTGTCCATATCATCGGAGACGGCAATATCATCAATATTCTTAGCCCATCATTGGGGCTTACATCAACATATTAAATCGTCACAAATGTGACCCTGCGAAGTTGCTCCATCAGAATTCTCCGCTTTCGATCGAAGACATTTTTGGAGGACCTTCATCTCCATGTTTGCAAGCCCAGGCAGAGGGAAGACATTTTGGAGGACCTCCATGATCTCCATATATTGCAAGTTCAGGCAAAGGGTTCTCATTGCTATTCTTATACCGTAGCCATCAGTGCAGAGTGTAGATTCTTAGGTGCATGGTCTCAATACTATGCCCAAGTTTTTGCTCGAGCTATAATCTGCAGTTTATGTCTCTCTTTCTGTGAGAAGGCTAAATATGTATAGAAAGAGTTGGTGAGATAGTTGACAAGCCTGGTCGTGGCTAGTAAATAACCGATTTTATAGTCCCTGGTCGATGGAAAAATCTCAATAGTGATCACATCATAAGATGGCAGTACGTATTGCTGTTCATCTTACGTATCTTGCCTCATTTACATTTTATTGTATTACACAGAGGTGAATAGAAAGCAAGATCGTATATCTATGTATGTTTGTGTTTGTTCATGTGGTTGCCTAGTTTTGGACAATATGATTGTCTTACACTATACTTCTCAAAGTCTTGACACCAACTAATGAATGGTAGTGTCGTTTGAACCATGTTCTAAATGTCACGGTTTGAATAAGAATATACCATATAAATAAATACAATGAACCCTTCATAATGTAAAAAAAAATTGGAAGCATGATGTCATTGTTAAGTTCTCAACTTCAGAAAAAAAGAAGCATGATGTCATTGTTAAGTTCTCAACTTCAGAAAAAAAGAAGCATGATGTCATTGTTAACCCTTAAACGTCTAGCTATATGGATTGGGGCAGCCCAAAATTGGATGACATCTTTTGGACTTGGGCATCATGAATAGTGCACTTTTTGAACTTGGGCATCATGAATGATCCAATCAGTGATGAGCTTGCAACCTCCTACAAGGTTATGTACAACCCCAACCTACCTACCACAATCCCTTCAAAGCATAAAATCGTACATACAAATTGTGATTTGAATTATAAAATTTCACTTTTTGAATGCATCACAAGAAGGTGACCAGTTTGACATCAAAATATAAGTGAAAAGTTGAGTATATTGAGAGCTACAGAGGAGATTCCGTTGGAAAAGAGCCCCTCGGGTGACCTTAGACGTTTGAGGGTTGAGTTCTCAACTTTAACCCTTAAAGGCGCCTGTCAGCCCCTCGGGCTGTTTTCCAACAGAATCTTGCCCGTAGCTCTTTTGATTCTCAATTTTTCATTTATTTTTTTATATCATTCTGGTCACCTTTTTGTGATGCATCTACAAAGTGAAATCCTACAATCCAAATCGCAATTTGTATGAGTGATATGTGCTTTGAAAGGATTGCGGTAGGTAGGTTGGGATTGCACAAAACCTTGTAGGAGGTTGCAAACTCATCATTGATTGGTTCATTCATGCTGCCCAAGTTCAAAAAGTGCACTATTCATGTTACCCAAGTCCAAAAAGTGCACTATTCATGTTGCCCAAGTCCAAAAGATGCTGAGATCCAATTTCGGGCTGCCCATTGAGGAGTGGAAGGACCTTTAAGGGTTAAAGTAGGGTTTCAATTTTGATAATGTTTATTTTTGAGGTAAACACAATTTATTTGGTGGATGGTAATGATAAATTCACCACTTGAAAATTGAATGCTTGGGTGCTAAGGGGTTAGCCCTCATTTTACTTTAAGAATCTAGAAAACATTCAAAAGACATAATTATGCTAGTTGATTAATATTTGAATTAGACATACATGTCGGAAAGAATTTATGACACACTTGATAGAGTGGAGTGTAGTGTAATGTAGAGAAACACATATCAAATAGAGCTCTTATAGTTGATGTACAGTACCCACCAACAAGTTTACGTTCAGGAATGAAACAAGAGAACATGCCGCAATCTTCAAACAATTGCCATGTTCACAAAAATAATCCAAATTACCAACTACAAGTTGTATCGGAGAGATGATGTAGTATTCTATATCATCATTTGAAGAAATTCCAATAAAAACTAGAAATTCTATCTTAATATACAACTTTTTAACATATTATTTACTATTTATCCTTAGCTCTTATTAGAAGCTACTATTGTTGAGGCATGAAACAATGAAAACCTTCAACCATCTCTAAAGAAAGCTATTCCGATACACTTTCTATATATGCAATTCCTTTTTAGAAAAACATTGAATTGTACCCCCATGAAGCCCAACATTGAACTTTTGTACTCTAAGTAAATGTCACGATAAACAAAAGCAACTTCAAGTGATCATAACTACCACCCGGAATAACCAAATTCCATGACACTACCACCAAAGTGCTCGAAATGTAGCGAACGCTATCAAAACTATCGCTTTCGTGCTAATCCAAGCCTCATGTGTAAGAAAAGGCCATGAGCAATCACAACACTTTAGAATGTTTATGTAACTTTTTCAATAAGAGACAACATCAAGGTCTCTCACACTAACTCACCTCAATATTTGTGAATGTAAGCCACATATATGTAAAGGGCATCAAAAGAGGTTACTAGAGAGATATTAATACTCTTTTTCCCAACAAACCTCACCATGAAATGATCTTCATAACATCTAAAGGTAGATACCAAAAGTAAGTTAAAAGATACTAAAGTTATCAAATCAATTTACACTTTTTATAGAGATTTTTCATACATTGGTAAAGAAAACTTCACTACCTTACTCTCACACTTCATAATTTGCAATTTGGATAGATTTTACAAACATGGTGATCATTTGAAAGTTGAGGGTATGTAATCTCTGCTTGCTCTGAACGTAAACTTCTTAGTGGGTACTGTACACTTGGGTTCAAAATTTCATTGTGAACTCCAAAATGATTCGATTTTGAAACTGTAAAGTGTGTTTGAATCACAACGGAAACATTTCCCTTGTGTAATATCATTCAACATATATAAATTACTTCTACATCACCAACCATTAACTACTCTTATATTTTGATTCAATTACAATGTAAATTTCAATTTCAAACTTGAAATGAGCATCCAATATTGTTCTTCATACATGAGTACATATATTTATTATCATTGGAATATTTCTTGCGTGGTTTTTGGCTTGAGGGAATTTCTTAGTCAGATATATTGACCAATAAACTTTTCTTAGAACCTGTAAAAGCCTTCCACACTACAACAAATGCCTACCAAAAACTTGAAGGATGGTTAGAGGCTATTGTAGTGATAACCCTTATGCTAGCTCAAATTCTTCTAGTATTCTTGCCAAGTTCAAATGAAAATTTATTTTTTACCTTCACCTTATATTGGAAATCCTTAAGAAACCGCTCGGAACCAAAGGTTTATAAGCGGAAATTCTTTCCATGATACAAGTATGTGCTCAGTGTCCTAAGAATAACTTTGGAAGCTCATTTCAAATTAAAAATTGAAACGTACATTGTAATAAAATCAAAAGGTAATAAAGTCAATGGTTGATGGTGTATGAAATAATTTTAATATGTTGAATATTATTACAATAGGGTATTGATACCTTACAATGGAATCGTAGTACATTCTCGTGTGATTCCAACAAATTTTACGGTTTCCACATCCGATCATTTTTAAGTTGACAATAAGTTTCCAAAGTTTTAAAAAAATTCCCTCCAAAGAGGAATTTTTTAACGGTCGGTACCTGATTTCAAAACATAGTCACCTATATTTGCAAATTGTGTAATGTATTGTTGTATCTATTTTAAAAAGTTTTATGCTTCTACAAAGACTTTCTGCATATGCATGTTTTCATGCCAGGTTGGTAACTAACTATCTTAATTGATATGGTTAATGGTCTTATTCTTGCTGGTTCCAAAAGCCATCAGTTATGTGAAGGTTGTGCCTATGGAGAAGATCAAAGGACTCAGTTTATTTAGAATAATCCGCGAGTCAAGGCTGAACATCCTCGAGATCCCGTGCATACAGATTTGTGTGGTCCCATGCAGGTGCCTAGAGGCGGTGGCGCACTATACTTTGCTCCTTTCAAAAATCATGCCACCGGCTATCGGATCGTTGAACGCCTTCAAAGAAAGCCTGAGACCTTGGACTCTTTCTAGCGTTTCTTGGCGACGCTGAGGCGAGAAATAGGCGCCAACGTCAAGATTCTCCGTAGTGACCAAGGCAACGAACATACCAACGGTTGCTTCACCAAAATGCAAGTTGATGAAGGAATTAGACATGAGTTTTCCATTGTATCTACGTCCGTACAAAACGGTGTCTCTAGGAGCGACAACCATATCCTTGTTGAAGCAGCGAGAAGGATAATTCACGCTAGTAATGTCAATGTTATAATCTGGGGGAAGCTGTTATTTGTGCAACTTATGTGCTCAATCGCACTGGAGCACGTACCTTAATAGACAAGACACCATTTGAGGCATGGCATAAAGTTAAACCGTTTGTGCTCACCTACGTGTCTTTGGCTTCGACGCCTATATCCACGTGCCAAAGGTACTCCGGAAGGAGCTTGAGCTGAAAAGTTGCAAGAACTTGGTGATGGGCTATCCTGAAATAAGCAAGGCATATCGCATCTGGACTATTGAATCGCAGAAGATCGTTGAAGCCTGAGATGTGCTGTTCAACGAAGACTTCGTTTCAGATTCTACATCTATAGAGGAAGACTGTATTGTTGCTGACCAGCCTAAGTGGATCCCTCTTGGTTCCATTGCCGAAAATGTACCGCCAATCGCAGTGGAAGTAGGTGTGCAACAACAAACAGTGGGAGCGGGTGCGCCACTTCCCGTCATGGGAGGCGCCCCTCCCGCACCCCCACCTGACGAGTTCAAAGCACCTGATCCGCCTAATCACTCTACCAAAGACGGTTCTACTCACTCTACTAGCCTTGCCGTAGCCACGTGGAAATCAAATGCCGCAGTGAAAGCCATTGTATCGGCTAACAATGAGCCTCCCTCTAGCAATAACACTATAATGGTCGGCTTGGATTGTGGAGTTATCTGCCCAACAGTTCCATTACCAAAGTCCAACTCTCTACCACCGTGTCTACGACAACCACCTTCTCACCATGGAGACTAGATATATCCAATTAATCGCAACAGCTATGCATGCGTTGCTTACGTCCATGTAACCGACGACCTGCAAACATACCGCGAAGCCATGACATCCAATCAGAGCGCTCAATGGACAAGAGCCATGCAAGAGGAATTCGACTTCCTTATGGAGAATTGCTTGTGGAATACGCGGTTCTCACAATTGGCGGTCGACCAATCTAGAATAGTGGGTCTTCAAACAGAAACTGGCTGTAGATGGAAGCGTGGACAGGTATTAAGCCGGACTTGTAGCCAAAGGCTTTACGCAACGAGAAGAAGCAGATTATAGTGGACTATATTGAAACATTTAATCCCGTCATCAAGCTTCATTCCATTCGTGTTGTCTTATGAGTTGGTGCTGCAGAAGATATAGACATCACCCAATTTGATGTTAATACGGCCTTTTTTGTATGGTGAAATCTTCGAGGAGATCTACAAGACACAATTTTGTAGATTTGGAGACCCCACTCAAAAAAGCGTGGTTTGTCGTCTCAAGAAAGCTATGTATGGACTAAAGCAGTCCAGTCGTGTATGAACCAGAAGTTCAACTCTTTCTTATGCGAATTTAACCTTCATGCCACCTCCGCTGACGATTGTGTATACTTCAGCCGCATCAGTCCTTGCTTAATAATCAGATTGTTTGTTGATGATGGTATGGCCATTAACAAAGTATCCGATAAATTACTTACATTTGTCCTATATGGGTGATGCCTTCCAAATCACCAATGGTTATCTTGAGGTGTACGTTGGCTTATATATCACACGCATCCAAAAGCATTGGATTTTTCATATTGATTAAGAGCGCTACGTCTTAAAAAGCTCCGGAAATATGGTTTTGCAGACTCCTACATAGTGATTGTCCGTGCTGACCTAACGTTATAAGTCCTCTACCTTAAAAATTAGCATTCAACTATTCATAAAATGTTTTTTTTTTTGCTTGACCTCTAGAAGGATCAATGTCACCTCCTGAAGCTCAATGCTGGACACTGGTGAAATTGCATAAACATAATTTATTTTAAAAATGAGCAAAATTGTCCAATGCAATCACTTTCAAAAGTTTTGAGCAATCTTTGCTCTTTAATCTATAATTTTAGAATCGGATCATGTACAAGATTTTTACAATTAAAGATGTATTCATTAGTTTTTGATTGTCACCTTGCACATGAAGAAGTATGAGTAAGGGACACATTTTACTGAGTATTCTAAAAAAGTTCAACATAAAATAAGTTGGCATCACTTAAATGCTTGCATGCTACTTATGTTAAAATTAGAATTCATGTTTCAACAAAATATGCCAAGAGAATTATAAATACAACCCCCTCCCAAGCACGCAATTGCTTTGGCTCATAGATCTATCCTCAAATTTTCTAAGACATTTCTTGTTTAAGTGATAACGATATTAAAAAATCAACATGAGCCTTAGATGTTATGTCTTTCAAAGGTTGAATTTTTGCAAATATACTCAAACTCAAGCTATTGCATAGGATGTAAGATTTAGCATTGTGGAATAAGCGATTGCTATCACTTAAAAGATTATTTGGCAAGCATAAATAAAGTTCATTAATTTTCACATGAAGCTCACCTTTCAAGAAAGGGGGATCACCACTCAAAGAGCATGCTATTCCAAAACTCCAAACATCATCTTTTGAGGGAACTTCAAGTTCTTCTCTTCCTCTTTATATAATGCAACCTTAAGGTGCAATGTAGACATCGATGCGTGGGTTATAGGTTAGTGGTGTGGTTATCTTTGTCTCTCAATCCACTTGGATAATCACAAAACTTTACTTTCTACTTCCTTCATTATTTTTATCCACAAGTATATTTCAAGGTTACAATACGTTGATGGGTAATCTTCCTCTTTTGCAATCAATATATACCATATTTTCATCGAGGTAATTGATTGTTGTAACAATTTGAAGCATAAGGTCAATTGCCATTAACAAACAAAAAGAGGCCTTTTTTGGATTACACTCTTTCTTTTCCACTATCAACCTACCAAGGACCATTCACATACTTTTGTTATAAATTTCTAAACTTTCTTTCATTCTTTGAGTCTTGTTGAAATCTTTGTCAAAATCCTCATTAGGTGCTTGGTGGAAATTGCCACGCTTTCTACTAGGGACTCCAACAAAACAAACTCCATCTGCCGACAAATGCATGTTGTGGCTTGTTGCAAATATCTTCTCCTATGGCTCAGCTATTATATTGTATTCTATCAGGAATATGTATTGTGCTACTCTCTTACCTTACAATAAAGTAAGAGTAAGCAAGATCCTCAAAAACCACACAAGACCAAATTTGCACACTTGGGGAGTCCAAGTAAGAGGTACATAATGACTTCAAACTTTAGATTGTATAAAATAACACTAGTAGAAAATGGTAGAAAAGTAACGTCCGTAGTGACTTGTCCCTAGTGGCAAAAGAGTGCATGTTTAAATTCTGCTTTTAACAACATCTAAGTAAATTTTTATATTTGTCACTTTTCCTTAGATTTTAGCTGATCTAGTAGGCTATTGCATAATCTATTATACCAAAAAAAATTCTACAAAGAAGTAACAAATATAATTTGTTTATTTTGATGTATTTAGAAGCACAAATAAACAAGCTCCCTTGCATCACTATGGACAAGTCACTATTGGCGCAATTTTATACTATTATAAGAATGATGGTAAATAATTTAAATTTTAATAGTATACTTTGTGTAATTATCTTATTGTGATTCATGTACAATCTTTAACTCCTAAATTTCCTTCTGTTTTTGGAAGTTCGAAACCTCAAAACTGCAATTTTCAACCTCTATGGACTCCAGGGGTATGTAACAATTTTTCTTACTGTTTTTACCTTCCAACCGTAAGATCTTTTACTTAATCCTATTTTCAGTAATGTTCCAAAATTTGATCGTTGAATGATTATCATTTGTAAGATCATAATGTTCGAAGTTGCTGGAAAAACGTTTTTTTGGGCATTGCACGAGATGTGTGTTCTCAATGGTGCAAAGGGCAAGTTGATGATTGTTATCCTAAACATTTCGTTCATATTTTATTCCATGTAGGTAACTAAGTTGAGTATGCATATGCCAAAACTTAGGGTTCTCCTATGTTCTTAAGGCAAGAACTAAAACTGTTTGCTCAAAGGAGGTTAAAATGTGCAAAATTGACAAACTAAGTATAATTGTGAAATGACAGTTTTGAATTTAAAAATAGTGAATGGCGATTCGGTGTCTTTATGAATTTTATTTGGAAATAGTCCAAAATCTCAATTTTGTAAGAAAATTGAAAATTCACTATACAAAATTACAAATTTTGAAAGAAATAATTCAAAAATTACTAAAAACTATGGAGATTGTTTTTGTATTTCTTGAAGGCTGCCTTGTAGAACTAGTAACTTTTTTGACTTTGGTCACTTTGGAATTTGAATAGTAACTTGGTTATGAACATGTTTTGAGAAAAAGAATGTACAAAAAAAGTTCTAAAAAAAAGTTACAAAAAGTAAAAAAGACGTAAATGTAAACTACCTTATCTCGAATTGCATCTCAAAGAGTTGCCCTAGAAGCTTCAAAAATTGGAATTTGACTCTGCAATTTGTTGCACACGCACCTTGTACTATAAGGAATACCCAATAAAAATCTCAGTTAGAAACACCCTAGGCTGCCCCAAATAGCAAAAGATCGATTCAGCCTCCAAGGATAGTTAAAAGTTAAGTTTTGAGTTATAAGGACTTGTAGATTGTGAAAACTCAACGTATAAGTTTTAAAAAAGAGTAAAAATATTGTCGTTTTCTCTTTGGAAGAGTAATTCTACTAATAGACCTATTGCAATGATAAAACATTTAACGTGAAAGCTGTCTACCTTCATGTCAATTAAAATCATCAACATCAAAAAAATTAGCACTCTATCCTCAATGTCAATCTTCGATATCAATGGAAGATGTATAGGGGCAAACAATGAGTGGTTTTTGATATTCCTACCACTCCAACTCCAAATCCATAACCAATTGAAGGTAAAATTTGGATTGAAAATTATGTCTCCAATTGGTCGCCGACATACTTTGTACATTTTCTAGAGTTAGTTCCCTCTACACTCCCCAATGAGCTTGTCAATTTGAAATTCGTGCGATCTTCCAACATCTTACCTTAACCCTTAATGGGGCCGAATGTCAAAAATCGACATTTTGGATGAGTGCAACAACTTTGAAGAGCCCTAACTTCTTCATTGAAAATCCGTTTTAGATGAAACGATATGGTTGCGTTTCAAATCAAGTCTAGTTTGTGTGGCAGAACTTGCAAACTAATATAATGAAGTATGAGTAAATGGCATGTATTTCAGTGATGGCAGCTCTTCTTTTTGAGTTTTCAAACATGGGGCATGTTTTGCCATTGGGAGGCTATCAAGGGAAATCAAAGAAGTTTTCATGATTCATAAAATTAATAATAATCATGATCTTGAGATGAAGGCTAACAACTTTCTAGTAAGAAGATTTTTGATCCAAATATTTATACTAATGGATTTACAACGATGTTTCTACCTTGAAAAAAAGTGAAATAATGGATGATTTTTGAGGAGCTATATCTCCTTCATCCACCGTTGGATTTTGACTACATTTTTTGGGTTAGATTCCAATTAGAGTCTAGTTTTAGTGATGAAAACTTGACAAAACGAATATATATTGAAGGTAAGGCATAGATTTGAGTGCAAAGGGTTAAGTTTTGGACTATTATTTTTGCTTTGTAAAATTTGACCTACTGCTTCAGATTTACTAGTTAATCCTTGCAAGTGATTGGTTACATGAGTTGGGAAGTAGTAAAAACACGGTAAATACCGGTAAATTGATGGCAGTCACACGACAAAGTCGGACTCCTCTGTCTGCCTCAGTTCGAGCTAACAGTTTGAGCTAACCCCCAAGATCGGATGCACATATATGCCTTCACACGGCTCCATTTGCCTCATATGCGCACGATAATTGTTACAAAGAGTGTGATATTTCGTGAAAAGTGATGGATCTATATGTTCGGATAAGCCACTGACAGACTTACGAACAGATCCGGGAGCGCCTTTCCAGTTTCCCACAGTTGTGTTGTTTACAAATCCTGCTACGGCAACAGGTAGCCCCAAATATAGTTTGAGTCAAGGTTCTGGATTTCACGCCCGACAGATCGCCTAGTAGGCCGGAACAGCCATCTTCAACCAACAGGCATGGCAGGCAAGACCATTTTCCCACCTCCTACACAGTAGGGACCCGCAAGGATTGAATCTCATTAGACAACAGGTCAGCAGGATGTGGGAATTGCAGCTGGTGCTTGCCTACCCAAACTGCTGGCCGGAAGTGTAAACAACACAAGTGTACGTTACTCCGTTCCCAGCTTCCCCGGTACAGTAATGGCACATTGGCACCCAGTGCATGTGCACCTTTTGATTTAAGACGTTTCTATTACCGGATAAGCGCACAACCTTCAAATGTCTGTCCAAGCTAGCCTACATAGCTAGATTACTGAGTATGAAGCAACCACGGGGATCCTTGTATTTCACTGCTACGAGCGTTTTTCGGAGCCCCATCAGGCAATAGGATTTTTTCTTCGAAATTTGTGGAATTCTCTATTTGGAGCCCGGTGGCCGTTTTTGATAATTTTGAATTCAAATTTGAGGTCTGCGACCCCAAATTACCATCGACAGCCCACTCCTTGGCATTCAATGCCTACACATCAAAAAATTAGGGGCTCATTATCCATCCCCTCCCTGGACTCCGAAAAACGCTCGTAGTACTAAAATACAGAAATCCCAACCACGGCCCACGAGTATTGCAAGGGATGGCATACATCTACAGATGATTCACATCACTGAATAAGTTCGTCTGAAAATGCAAGTGGCACCGATCCCTGAGTCACATCCCGATCGCGATGGGATCGCTATGGCTCCTCGTCCCACGAGTTTCATGTGTTCATGCAAATCGGAGCATGTGTTCACGGGCAACACCCACAGCCACTAAGAAGCCCCGAAATCACTTTAGGGCACTCGGAATAGACTCGCGGATCACGCTTTACTGCATTGGTTGCATTCAGACAGACTCATCACAATCGATGCGAGACGGTAGCCCCGTAAAGTTTCACACCCAAAAGTTATTGAATTTTTGGCCAACACTCATTTGATGTGTGCTTCAATAAAATGTTGGATATCATGTAGGCAAGTCTGCCTAAAAGGCTTCACATAGATTGGAAAGCTCTCAGTCGACTTGGAATTCTACAGGAATATCTAAAAAGTGATGCCAAGCAGAGTCTGACGTTGGATGTGCGCATTTATTTGAAACAATGATTGCTCAAAGTGAAACAAAACGTTGGATACTTTGTCGTGCAGTTCAGAGCGCACTGACTGGCAGCAGTTGGGATATAAGTTCAGCCTCGACAACAGAGGAGTGAGGCAATGAGATTGCAGTACTAGATAGTTCTCTGTAGTTGAGTGGCAGCAACGAGAATCTCCACTATTACCGTACATTGTTGGGTGGAGCGTGCAGTCAATCCAGAGTGAACAAGATGAGCGGAGTGTCAAGCTCCCCGAAGCCCGCGTCGACATCGACGCAGGAGGCTCATGGCTCCAAGCAGGCAACACACAAAGGTGCCCGATTTCTTCCAGTTAAATACTAACTAGCGGCAATTCGATCGCCGAGGACTGATTGATAGAAGTGTGCGCGCTTGAATGTTGCAGAGTCGAAGTGGACCGGGGGCTTGAAAGACATTCAGCTGGATTGCCCAGTAAAGATACTATGGGAGCTCGTAGCGGACTGGGCTCACTGGGATCGATTCTACCCTTCCGACCCATCCTTCCGCATGGTGTCGCTCATGATGGAAGGCGAGAATCGAAAAGTCGGCTGCAAGCGTTACGCCGAAGTGCTCAAGGACAATTACACCTCCGAACGCCTGCTCGCCCTCGACAATGCCAACTACTCCTTCTCGTACAACATGGAGGAGAATGTTTTCTGTGGCGGCCTCAAAAACTACGTCGCCAAAGTCAAGGCACTCATCTGTTTCCCTTTCACTCTTGCACACTACTAGCTAGTACCAACTTCCCCAACTTCCATAGCCTATCGATTCGAACACCCGCATACAATCCCCCAAGTTTGCATTCTAGCATTGATGGCAACGAACAAGGAATTGTTGGCTCGGGAGGAGGCATTGAGGCAAGCCGTGATTTGCAGTTTCTACAATGTAAACGCTAGTGCAGGAACAGAGCAAGTGTCGGTGCTTGGCCGTGATTTGCAGTTTCGACATTGTATTTGCTTCAGGAACAGAGCCTATGTCGGTCCTTGGGCGTGATTTGCAGTGTACGTCTACAATGAATTTGCGACAGGGATAGTGCCTGTCGGTGCCTTTTTATTCTTCTTCCGGATGTAAGAGTGTTGAGATGTTGGACATGTGCGTGCAGTTTCGGGGCACGAGTGATGGCAAGACGGTGTTAGAGCACTGGAGCTACGAAGTAGATCCCTTAACAACAATGACAAAGGAGGCATTCACGAAGTTCATCGGAGGCTTCTTGTCACAGAAGCTCGTTGCAGGCATGGAAGCGAAAGCGAAGTCGTTGGCGACAAAATGGACCGGAGGATTGAAGCCCATGACGCTGGATGCGCCTGTGGAGATCGTGTGGGATCTGTCCGCGGACTGGGCGAACTGGCAACAGTTCGTCCCCTCGCAACCCGACTTTCCACTTAAAGTTGAGCTTATTGAAGGCGAGAATCGGAAACTCGGGTGCATGAGGCATGCCGATTTGGCCCCGGACGTCTTTACCGAAGAGCGCTTGATCGCTGTCGATAATGTGAGCCATTACTTCTCGTACAACATGGAAAAGAATATGTTCGCTGGCGGCATCCAAGGCTACATCAACAGAGTCCAGGTAACCACCATATCCATCCTCACATTCAACCCGCTCGAATCAATGTATGTTAGCAGTAGCAGGGAAGTTGTGATCCTGAGCATGTGGCTGTGGGTGTGCAGTTTAAAAGTACGAAAGATGGCAAGACGTTGCTAGAGTCCGCGAACTGGGAGGTGGAACCGAAGACAGACATGAGTTATGAAGAATGGGATAACTTCATCACGGGCTTTTTGACTCAGAAAATTTATGGCCCCATGGAAACCGTAGCTAAACGGAAAGCTGCCGGTACGATTCGAATCTGTGCTACTATCGGACTTGAATGCTAGATTACTCTACCCCGGTCAATAACACCTGAAAATATCATGTAATTAAACATCACCTATCACCTACCATAGCAGTGCTCAAAATGAACAATCCTCTTCTTAATGCTAAAAACAAATGCTGTTGTAACATTGATTCTCCTCCTGGACATTGCTCTTCGAATCTTGTGAACCGAATCCTCTTCGACTATTGATAGAAGTGTAGGTTCTGTTGCCGATGATGTTTGATTGTTTGATATGTGCAGAGAGATGGAAGGGTGGGCTGGAGCCCATGAAGTTAGATTGCAAGATCGAGCAATTGTGGGAACTGGCGTCGGACTGGGCACACTGGGACCGATTCTACCCATCGGCTCCAGACTTTCCCATGGTCTCGACTCTTCAGCAGGGCGTGAACAGATTCGCGAATTGCAAGCGCTACGCCGAAGTGGCGAAAGGCCAGTGGACTACCGAGCGGTTGCTGGCCATCGACAACGACGACCACTACTTCTCGTACAACATGGAGGAGAATGTGTTCTGTGGCGGCCTCAAAAACTACGTCGCCAAAGTCAAGGTCCGTCAGACACAAATTCAAATACCCTCAGCCTCTTGGAAAATTGGACGATTGACATTTTGACATTTTGACATTGCAAATATGTCGTCTTGCTACATAGAGTTCATGGTAAACTTGCTTATGTTATTTGAGGTTTACTGATGGGGGATTGGGTGCAGTTTCGGCGTACGCCTGATGGGAAGACGAAGCTGGAGTACTGGAACTACGAAGTGGATCCTGTTGCGGGCATGACTTACGAGGATTTCAGCAAATTCATTCAGGGATTCCTATCGCAGAAGTTGGTGAAGGGCATGGAAGCTGAAGCTAAGAAGATGGAGCAGGCCAAACATCACGGTGGCGGTCATCACTTTCTGCATGATCTCCTTCATCGTGACAGCAAGAAGTGATGTAGATTGTTGATATCATTGTAAGCATATAACCTTATAGTGGCAAAATTATTCGCCATTTTGACATGAATTTCATCGGAGAAAGCATGTGAAGTCAGAGAGATTGGTTTTTGTATGTGCACAGACTCTGTAAGTTACATAATCATAGTTTGTAGTCTCTATTTTGTTAAATTGGTGATATTACTTTAACCAATTTCACATGTATTTATGCGGAAGAAATATGGTTGTGTCTATACAGTGCCAAATCTTCGCCATTCACTTTCTTCTCTGAAAATTGTCATTCCTTCCTTCTCCTTACTCTGCTAGTTTTGGTTAGATCTGAAAACATCCTACCAGCCTTGCATACGAGGCGAGAGGAGCACATAGTCTGTCTATGTTCTCCATGACTGACATCTTTATCTCCCATAATGAATATGGCGAATTCGTGGTGTCGGCATGTTTTCGTAGCAGATGAACGCACTGACAATCGATTCAATGATATTGATTAAACTGTGCTCCTCCGTCTGGTACAGACCCATGGTATCAATTCTTTCTTGTCAGCACCGACATGGCACCCTTAATTTCTTCAAGAGCAGTGACAGACATCGATTGGGCTCTAAAACCAGATGCAGTTTTAACTAAGGATGTTTGTGGGTACTTGTCACGTCGTAAACAATGGTGATAAGTATTTATTGTTGTGCTTGTATCGCCATAGCTTGTGGCTAATCTGCCATTGAGATTTATCCACTTTCAATCTGCTCACCTCGTCCTTGGTTGCTAGTTTCATTCACGCACAAAGCGACCCGGGGTGTTGTCTTATCATACAAAAATTCATACAAAATTCTTGTTCATTTTCATTTGTCAGACACAGTTTCGATGAGATGTACATTTAAGGCGTCATCAATGTATCAAATGTACATCTCATCTACATTGTGTTTATCAAATGAATAGGAAATTTGTCTCATAAGACAATACTGACGGCAAGTGGAGTTACGAAGTGAGATTTGAAATTACGAAGTGAGATGTGAAGTTACAAAGTGAGATGTGAAGTACAAAGAGATTGGGCAATTCCATTGACATGGCAATATTCCAAGTTCCAAGTGTGATTGTGACATTTTAGAGCTTTCATTTTGTCACGTAGTACTCACTTCGGTGGGATATCTGATTATCCTTTCAGATAGTCTTATATGCCACTCTCGAGCACCCATTACTTCTATGTAACGTTACTCTCCATGTAATATTACTTTCTTTCTTTTATTAAAATCTAACCATAGTTACCGGAGTACGAAGAATGTGATGTATTTGTTCCAATAATCTTTCAAATACATATGAATTTTTTGAACTTCTAAAGTATATAGAATCTTTTGATGTCTTGTACTTACAAGTACAGAAATGATGACGGGTACTGACAAGTACAAAAAAAGACTTTGTAAATACGTATGAAATTAGCTGGAAATACATAGCCAAAGTTTTAAAATACAAGAATATCCTTGTTCTCCGGTAACTTTGATTTTAACTCCTTCAACGGCTATTTCTACAGAATATAACCATTTAACCAAAATTGAGGTTTATAAGGATAGATAGATAGAAACTCCGGTCCCTTTCTAAGGGGCCGGCGTGAATGAAGTGTCCGTTCGTAATGCTAATATCCCGATGGCCACCGGACAAGGGGAAATTCGAACAATACTACTTCCCCCTCTCGAGGGTGGACACTATAACTACGCTAGTTTCTAGCCTAGTTACTAGTGCCTTGAAGATACTTGACATAGTATCCCCCCAAAGGGCTTTGAGGTACCCATACAACAAGGTCCAAAGACCCCCCACAATAGTTGGGTGGACTATAGTGGTCAGCACCACGCCGGCATGGGGAATAGAACCCACGACCTCCTCATTGGGGGCCCAAGCCCTAACCACCAAGCCAAGGCTTGTGGTGCCTGGTTTATAAGGACTTTATATTACACAACGTAATGAAGGGACTGGAAGTTGAAGCTCCCAAGTGAACCTGAAGCCCAATATTCCATCAGTAAATGCTCATCACGGTCATAGCCTATAGTGAGCAACATCTCCAAGTAAGAGCACTCTTGGCATAGTAAGGATCATCTTCTATAGTACTAAGGGAGAGTGCTAAAAAATGGCTCAAATCTCAAATTTCCCAATTGTGGTGAAGATAACAATGGAAGCAATTTTCATGCATAGGGAAAATAAGTGGAACGACAGTCAAAGTGGATTTAAGATTTTTGGACTCTTCTGCAATTTGCTATGAATTTTTGAAGGTGAACCTATAGGTGTTACTAAAACAGTGCCCTAATTTTGCATGCCATAATGTTTGCCATGCTACTGTTGAGTGAAGAAGCTATTATGTCCCTTTGGATTTTGAAGACTAGGGCTTTGTTATTAGTATAGCTCTAGTTTTGAGCACTCTCCATTGAGAAATCCCATGATTTTGTGACTATTATGTAGAGGATCACTTAAAGTTCAAGTCAAGCACTTCAACAACTCTCTCACAAAACTAGTAAGAAAGAGAATGACCTACAACCCTCAAAGGTCCAATGGGAGGAGTAGATTAGTGACAAACTAACAGTAAACCAAGAATATGTTCTGCTCTTCAATTTAGCACACTAAGAATATGTTCTGCTCTTCAATTTAGCACGATAAGTAAAGGCATGTTTTGAGAATCCAACCGTATGGATGTGACAATTAATGTGCACTATGTCTGGAGTATTTTTGGGGGAGTAACCAACCCCAAGGTTTTTGGTTAGATTGCATGAAAAGAAACCACAAGACAGTAGTTTACATTAGTTGCAGGTTCTTGACATTTTTAGAGAGATTCCAGTGACACCATGACCCAAAAAGTGTATATATGTTGTGCATGCCTCAAAAAAAATGCGGAGAAAATTCTTGAGCCAATTGATTGCAATCCAGGTTTAGCTTCTCATTCGTATTTTCATACGTTGTATCTAATTCCACACTAAAATCCTTGTAGATCATAAGGTATGTCACAAATTGAGGCGAGCAATGTATTGATTGTAAGCTATTTTTTTAAATACAAACTTCCTTTCAGAGTGGTCTCCAAGGTACATACCAAAAGACATGCAAATACGCAAAAAACACAAAATATTGGCCACTGACACCGACATGCTCAGACCTTCAAGGGTTAAGTAACCAATAAAATAAATGCATGTTCCACACTTCAATAGTCCCTCTTAAGTGCTTCTATCCTAGGAGAGGATAGGTTATAATATCACTTTCATAATGAAGTTATGGGTTGATTTTCACTATGGTGGAGACAATCACGAATGAGTAGTTACCATGAGATGTTGACTCACTTCTGAGATGTTGCTGCATAGTCACGAACAATTTCCTTAAATGTCCGCAATATTTTGCTAAAGAATAATTTGGAGCAAAAGTATACATTTTGGAAGTTTTGTATCAACCTAATGTCATGGAAACTTGCAATTTTTCTCATCTTGTGCTCATTGTGCTCCTTTTAGTTGCCTCTCCGCAATAAACTTGCTAACTCTCAATCTTTGCTAGTTTGAAGAAGAAGCTCCTCCACAATTTTGGGTTTGAAACCAACTAAAGCTTCTTGGTGAGCTTGCCTACTAGAAATAAAATAAAACTCAAGTTAATAAGATAGGTTTCTAGTACTTCTTGTAAAAATTCGCAATAGGGTAGACTGTAAGCAAGTTACTATGATTCCAAAATCTCTACCCAAGTTATTTGTCTAAATCTTTATCAAAGCCCAACAATTTTTTCACTCACTAAATCATAACGTTTTACTTATATTTGTATGAGCAATTAGAAATTAACCCCAAAGGCCTAAGCGTGTCTTTGAGCCTTCAAAACCAAAAAGTGCGATTTTTGACCACTTTGTGTAAGTTGAGTTATGGTTCATTATATTTTGTTTTTTGGTGTTTCTAACCGTGAAATTTCCAAAATGACTATTTGCACTAATATCACGTCAAATTTCAACCATTGAATCTTTATTATTTGTGAGATCATAACGTTCAAAGTTAATGTGTCACCTATTTTTGCAAACTTTGAAGCTTGCTCTTATAAATCTTGAAGGTTGCCCTAGTAGAATTGACAAGAGGTCAAATCATTTAAACACTCCTAAATTATTATTTTTTTTAAAAATAAAAAAATAATAATAATAATAATTACCATGCTGCCCTAAACTAAATTTGCATGACAAAATTCTGAGTTTGAAATTTGACCTTGCAAACTCTCACACACACACCTTGTAGTATAGTAAACATCTAGTATGAATCTTAGGCAAACAAATTTATTTTAATGCCTTCGTCTATGCTGTCTAGAAAAGCATAAGCCCATTTCGGGTTGCTTAGGTTTTTAGGAATTAAGATAATCTGTCTTTACTTTATATGTGAGCAAAGTTAGTGTAAAAAGATCAATAACTTCACTTATAAAAGATTGCATGAGCTCCTCAATTATTTATTCCTTTCTGAACAATCAATTGTATTAATCTTAAAGAGTATTTATTGTAAGATGTTATGGTTCAATTTAACCCATACACACAAAAATTCTTTAAAGTCCACAAGTAAAATTAAAGGTAATTTATTTAAATCTCAATGGTATAATCCTCTGATAAACTTATTGTAGGTTATGTTTACTGAATTTGATTTCATAAGGCCTCAAAGATTGCAAGATTATAAGTTATTATTAAAAAGAGAATTAATAAAATAATAGGTCATAATTTACTTAATTAAAATAATTAAAAATGTCCACAAAATGACTAAAACTTAGTAATTATTTTAAAGCCTTCCACACTAGTAGAATTTTGAGAATACCCGACAACTGAAAGAATTCATTTTGATGTCACTAAAGAGATTATTTAAATATGCACTCTTTTGTTATTACAAATAAGTCTTTCTAGATAAATATTAAACAGTTTTTTGTTCAAGAGTATCAACGTACTTGGTATCTTGTTTTTTAATGGCAAAACCCCAACACAATAACACACCTTTTAGTTACAGCGTTTACACAGCCAGCTGCTCCTGCTGGGCCTACCAAGCCTGCTAGGGCTGCTGGGTGTGTGCGTTTACACAGGCTTCAGCAGGAGCGGCTTTAGCGGCAGACCTGGCAGTTACGATGGATCATAATCCGGAGGTAAGGGGGCCGCGAGCAGCGAGCAAACCCTAATCAATGTACAAGTTTTGTGCAGGGCAGTGGGGCCGAGGTTTTTACTGGACAGGGCCGAGGGTTTACCTGAATCCGCAATTGATGTTGTTCTTGGACTATTTGGGAGCCTGCTGAGTCTGCTGCCGCAGCGCAGCAGCTCCCAGAGAGTTGGCTACCTGCCAGGCATTAAAACCGGACTCATGGACTGAAGCTACAATTAGTAACCACCAGCAGACCTGACAGGCAGTGTAAACGCTGTAAGTATTACATGTTAATGATTTAATAATAAGAAAAACTTTAAAAAATTCACTTTAATTTATTATGGTACACAATTACAGTAACGAGGCACAAAAAAATTTGGTGACATCAAAACAACATAGAAATAAAAAAACATGAAGATTACAAAAAACAATTAGGAATCGAAAGAACTCCACAACATAAGTCACTAGTACAAAAGTGTCTACTGGCAATCGACTAAAACACCTGCGAGTTTGTTTAGTCGAATTTACCAAAATGAGCGACATGAAGTATGAGCGAGGAGACGTGCGGAATGACAAATGTACAGTAAATGTCATTTGTCATTGTTTCGAATTGCATTGCAGTATCCGCCAACCTGAAGCCTTATTTTGTTAAAATGGGATAGGAGAGATGGTGGAGCGTCTCTTTTATCGATTCCTTGTGACCTTTAAAAAATGTTCTTCATCAATCCTTGACTTTATTGGAAGCTCAAATTTCATACAAAAGGTACTTAGCTGACTGAGATGGTATGACAAATAATCAACAGTCAGAGATTGTTTATCGGTAACTAGCTCAGTTTGAACATACAAGGGCATGGCAAAGCAAAAGATACCTTACATTCTATATCTCACTTGTCGATTGCGCACTTGATCTGTGAGGCTAATGGAACAAGTGATATCTCTAAATGAATTGATTTATGGCGGAAAAGCTTGGAAGTATTGTAGGAAAAGCATGAAAGCAGCTACCGCTCTGAGTGGGAAGCTTGCGCAACTTGCAGTGCTAAAGACATGAGGCAAAGAAAAGTGTGAATTTCAATATTAATGGCTCAAGAGTAGTGCCAATGGATTGCCGCATGCACCAATACGTTACTTTCAGGCTCTGATGTCTTTGTGGTCAATTCTCAGGACAATTTTCTACTAATGAGTAAACTCGAAGGGGAGAAGGAACACCCTCCACTCGCATGTTCAACCCATCTCCCCCTTTAAAAGCGACTTTTATGCGATTCTCTTATAATCAATAGCGAGGTGTAACAAAAGCACTTTAATTAAATTTTATTCTAGTAGGACTCGTCATATTTTTCTCTACTGCTTTACATTCAAGTAGATTAATTTTTTTGAAGTTTGGTAACATGGATCAAGAATCTTCAAAAAATTTGGCTCTTCAAATTTTACTTATTTTTGGCAATCCTACCCATGACGTATCTTTCTATGTTTTCAAACCTTAGAGATCCTTGTTACACATTTTTCAAAACTAACGTCTTTCCCATTTTTGACTTCACCATTATCAGTCTAACTATTTTGAAAATTTATTTAATCATAGGATCTTGAGTCCAGAATTTATTCCTACCCATACGCCAAAATTAAGAAAGTGTATATTCTCCAATCATGAAGGTGGCAAGCCCTTGAAATTAATATAGAACCCGTATTATAAAGTTAGTGTGTTCTTTTGTCATATTCACTGACAATTTTATCTTAGCATGGGCCCATTCCACTAATTCCCATGGTTCCCATAGCCCCCAAAGTACATTTTCTTTCTTTCTTCGCTATGAGAACCATGGGAACTAGTGGAATGGGCCCATGCTAAGATTAAATTGTCAGTGAATATGACAAAAGAACACACTCAACTTGCTATTTCAATTAATCATGAATGAACATGGGAAGTGACCCGTAATGTTCACCCTGAAAAGTGACCCTTCAAAAAATATGGGTAGCTACAGTGAAATTATGGGGTCGGGTCTCACATGTGAGTGCGCCTTAAAGTACATGGGAGTTTTTAAATGAGTTGGCTCATATTTAAGTAGGATATCGTATTAGGTTAAAGTAGTAAATAAAAAAGAAAACTACTAATATCCAAATAAAATGAGAACAAACCTTAAAAACTAATCTTTTGTTTGCTACCCTATTGGAGATTTAAAGTAAAATGTTTCACAATTCTAATATTGTAAGTCCTATTTCTATGAAGTTAGTTTCCCACGAAGCTCTTTCAATTTTATAAATCGATAAAAAGAAATCTTGAAGTGAGCAAAGTCACTTTGAAATTTTAAAGAACCTTTGCACATAAATCAATCAATAAACTTCATATTAATAATTTAAAACACAAATGAAAAGAAGTATCCTTTACTACAGAAAGATTAAAATTACAACTTCTTCTTTCTTCTTTAACCAATTAATGTATTCATCATTTGATAGCAATACATACAGTACATGAACGAGAGTACATGAACTAGAGTAGTGTCCGATAGCAATACATACAGTACATGAACCAGAGTACATGAACTAGAGTAGTGTCCGATAGCAATACATACAGTACATGAACCAGAGTACATGAACCAGAGTAGTGTCCTACTCGGCGAGGGTGATTTAAAAATTCAAAGAGATCCAAAACTCAAATCTATCTCCAACTTATGCCACTCCACGTTATAGCACAAATGGGCTTTGCATAGAAACCATCAAGCAATGTTTTTCTCTCAATTGATGAATATATTGATTGGTAAATAAATAATCTCCAAAAAAAACCCAACAACCACTGCATTAGTCCTCAATTATATTTTATTATTATTATTTATTTTTTTTGGAACAAATTGAAGAGGCTTGAATTGCAAAAATAAAAGGAACAAGTTGATCTCCAGCCGGTAACCGGCCAGGGGAAGACCTAGTGAAGAACCGGACTAGACACAGAGAGACGGACTCAACCGTGCTAGTGATCAGTGAGATTATATGAGTATAAGACCCTGAAAAGGGGGCTATAAGCGGCTCTTGGTCCTGCAAGCACCTATGTAACTTTGCTATCAACAGGAGGGGAGGCAACTAGGATACTATTGCGGCACCACTCTTTCGAGAAGGCAATTATCAGCTGGTCGGCAAGGGCCGGGTGCTTAACAGAGCGTTTCTGAAGCTTCTGCCACGCTACTCTTCCATAGTCTATGAGGCCGAGCCAAATCTTTTGGTAAATTTTGTTGTCGGTCCATACAATGCTATTGAAGACTAGATCATCTCGGCTTATCCAGATCGTCCACAGCACCACGCCTCGAAGGGATGTCCAGATGGTACCCAAGCTTCGGAACCTGCGAGGAATGCGGGAGCTGAAAATTGCCTGCTTCCAGTTAAACTGTTGCCATGGACCGGTATCCTGGGCAGTAGCTGCGGCAAGGAGGTTCAAGATGTGTGTAGCCCAGTGTCAAGCTTTCTGAGCCACATGGCATTCCCACAAACGGTGTAGGACTGTCTCGCTAGCGCCGGTGGAGCATACAGGGCAGTTTGTGCCTGTTGTGGGGTTGTACTGCCTGCGCCAGGCGTTGACTGCGAGTCCTTTGTTCCAAGCGCTCCAAAGAAGGCCAGCTTCCTTGATAGTGCGACCTTTAGACCAAACGGTTGTCCACCGAAATTGGTGACTCGCCGGCAGGGTACTAGTCCAATTCCTCGCCAAGTTCGGGATATGATGGTGGCGTCGAAGCAGCTCCCGACCGGTGTTGGTGGTGTATGACATGAAACTAATATCATCATGAAACTTAACCCTTAAACGCCTAGCTATACGGATTTGGGCAGCCCAGTATTGGATCACAGCATCTTTTGCACTTCGGCATCATGAATAGTGCACTTTTTGAACTTGGGCATCATGAATAATCCAATCAATGATGAGCTTGCAACCTCCTACAAGTATTGTACAACCCCAACCTACCTACCACAATCCTTTCAAAGCACAAAATCACTCATACAAATTGTGATTTGAATTGTAAAATTTCATTTTTTGAATGCATCAGAAGAAGGTGACCAGTTTGACATCAAAATATGAGTGAAAAAATGAGTAAATTGAGAGCTACAGAGGAGATTCTGTTGGAAACGGCTCCCTCGGGGCCGCTCAGGCGTTTAAGGGTTAACGAGCCCCGAGTCAAAGTCAAGCAGATCGATGCGGCCGTAGTACAAGGCGGTCTTGTTCTTGCCCTGTCCTCGCTCGATGTTGATCACGCGGACTTTCCGGACCATTCCTGTCAGTGTGGAGGTAGGGACGCAGCTGACGAGGGACTCGGGCGCCACTTCGTCTCCCTCTGAGCTATCCATGAGCGACAGGCAGCAGGAGCGGGGTTTCACCGAGTAGATGGGACATGCGGATGGGATCCGGATGGTGACTACTCCTTGGTCCCGTAGAGGGATTCGAACACCTGTCTGAAATTTCACAACTAACAGCGGGAGGGGGTCGTCCGCATCTTGAAAAATGCCAGCATACTCATGCTTACACAAAATTTCGGCCGGCCCAGTCTGGAATCCTCCCCATTGGTTGACGAACATAGAAACAGCAGCCTTTCACGCTCCGAACTCCGACGGAAGCAGATCAAAGCTATCAGCTACTTCAGTACCAGTTAGAAATCGAACATGAGCTTGGTTCCATCCGTCCCGAACACATTGGAGACCACGGGCGTGTAGCTCGCCTGCAAGCGCGCGCGAGAATCCAGCACCTAATATCGGAACATATTCATTCCACCATAAACTGCTTCCTAAGAATTCCTCAAAGCACTGGTCCTCAATTATTTTTCGGTATTCATGGCCATCTCCAAAAATTCCTATCAATGAAACCCCTTATTTTCTGGGTCGGAAATAAAAACTCAATAATAGATTAAACATTCCTCCTGAAGCACACAAGTGCTGATCACGCCGCTGACAACACTACTTTCAATAGAGCAAACATTAATATTAATTTACCATTAAAAATTAAGTAAAAAAATGGTGGTGAGGGTACAAAAGGCACTTCCCGGCATTTGCTGAAGAAAGGTACTAAAGGTACTACTAGATGGACTTAACTGCACGGCCTGGCCCCATCTACCGTCATTAGCTCCTCATGCATTTTACGGCTGCCTATAATTCATCCACAAATTTTATTCTTCGTCCAACATTCTTCCATTCACAACGTTAACTATAGGATCACTACCCTAGAGTTGTTAATTAGTATTAGAGAATCGTAACACTAAATGTCAGATGTCACCACATTGTTACAACAATAGTAGTCAAACCATCATACTAAATGTGAGAGCATGCAGACTTTCTTGTGAGTGGAATAATGTATTGGAAGTGGTGCAATTGGTGATTTGAAGAAAAAACAAGGAACATTGATTGCAATGGCCGCCCAAAGTGAACACTCATCTCCATGTAACACTAATTAACATGCTCATGTGCACCGGTAATTGCAAATGAAAGAATTGTGTGTCGTGAGTAGCGGGAGGAGGAGCACAGGATCCACCTTTTGTGCCCTCTCAAAATTAGCTCTCTTTTGTAATCATGTCATGCTCTTGAAATCCTTTTTTTTAATGAAGAGTTGTCTTCTTTGATAACTCAACAAAGGGTGACCGGCGGTCGCGTTTTGCTCGACCCTCAGTCGCCACACACACTCCACCGAATGTGTGGGGCAACTAGAGGTAGGCAAAGGGCAACCACTAGTCGCCCTTTGTCGAGTTGTCGAAGAAGACAACAATGTTGTTTTATGCTCTCTAACTTGTTATACATAGTCTTGTCTACATTGTTTTGTCAACCTTTCATCTGCTCAATCGCATGTTTCCATGGTACCCACACGTTTCCCACAACCCCTACTAAAAAATTTGATTTGAAAAATCCAACAATAGATCTTCCTTATTAAGTTGTCTACTTAGTCTACCCACCAATTTTTATCAAATTTCACTGCATGGATCTCGGAACATTAAGACAAAGTTTCAGTTTCGCTAAAACAGCATAACTGATCTTAGAGCATCCGCTGCCTTACACTGCAAACGGTCCCGCTGAGGTTGTGAGCGGGCCCGGCCAAGGAAAGTGTGCCGCAACGGCACTATGCCAACGGTCGGCAAAAAGGCGGGCTCGTCAAATGAAGTGGTTTTGACACCAACTTGATGTCACTTGACGGGGTCACGGTACAGCCTCAGGAACCACGTCCAGGATATCCGCAAAAGGATCAAGTGACTGTGTACTTGACAACGTGCAAGTGCAATGGTGGGAAGGGGAGGTGGAGATCGAAGGGGCACTGCACCGATGCGGCGGAGATGAAGTGGCGGGACCCGCTCGCAACTTTCAAGGAAAGAGGAGAAAAACATGTGACCCTATAGCCAGTCACGGGTGCGGAGGGACACACACCATCGGAGCTACACGATAAACAGGGACTCATTATTGCACGCCAAAAACCACTTACCGAGTCATTTTACACGGTATACGCAGCGGATGCTCTTACATGAGAATGTCACGACTCTTCTTCTGAGAGGTTCGGCTATTTAAAAAAACTTCGAATTTAGAAAAATCTGAAGTGTCAAAAGTTATGTACTTGAGAATGATAGTGTCCATCGATTCTTACACAAGAATGACATTAGATACCTTTTGTTTGACACTGAAAGGTGCTAGCAAAATGAAGTAAAAGACGCATCCGTATTTTATGTGCTCGGTAGCGATGATCGAGTGATCAATAATTACTCGTTCAATATATAAGTCACAAATGCCCATCACACGACGTCTACTCTCCTCAGAAAATTGGAACATATGCTCAAAAGCACAATTTCGAACTGTGCATGCAATCGTTACTTCACTGAGGTGTGTCATTGTACCCAGACACACGTCGAGAGAATCAAAAGATCACGATCGAGCAAATGGCAACATTTGTCACCAGCATGGCGTCACTGGACCAATTTCCCAGAAATTGGTGCGCACGAATCGATTCGTCATGGACATGTTCACAATAATAAAATACTCCACCTCAAAATTCATCAAAAGAAAACTCCAGTCAAAAAGCACGTTCACCCACGTCGTCGGCGAAGTAATCTCCACAGAATCAACTCACACCAACCTACCTACCACCCTTGATAACAATAGTATCGCAAAACAGCAAGAGAATTCAACAACAGTGAAGAAACCATTGGGAAAAAAGAATAGCTTTATCTGTTTATGAATAGCATTGCTGTTCGAAATGCATAGTATGATAGGGATAAGAATCTCCGGGGTTCAAAAAATTAGTCTACGAGGAGCTGGGTATGAAAATATGTAGCTTAGAAGGCGAAAGCGGCAACGGCGATGGCGGCCACGAGTTGGAAGACGGAGACGGTGGTGTCGGCGATGGCGGCATTGGCGGGGGTAGCGGGAGCACCAGGCGGGGTGATCGGGTTAGCCGGGGTGGGGGTGGTTCCCGGCGGAGTTCCGGCCGCGGCGGTTGCGTTGACAGTGAGCTTCTGGCCGCTTGCGCAGTGGGTAGGAACACCGCAAATGTACGAGTTTTGTCCCGCGGCGAGCACCACGGTGTCGTTTCCTGTCTGCACCACGTTCGTCGAGGTTAGCGAGCACGCTGTGTACTCCGCTGGTGTCACCGTCATCACATTGTGACCGCGCGGATTGTACACAAACCCTGTTTCATCCGCCAAAACACACAACACCCATGTCAGCACCGACCATGGACCCCAATTGCGAACACAAAACAGAGGCCAGTACTGGCACTGATCGAAATAATAACATGCACAGGAAATCGACACACATATCGTAGCGGGGGATGATACCACAAAGCTAGGATGCAAGCAGAAAGCTTCCATATCTGAACCTACAGCTAGTTGATATCGATAACATTCCAAAAGCAAGCTCAGAACAAAGACTCGTACAGCTCTCGCAAAGCGCAGTGAGATCAAAATTCTAACATGCCGTAGCGAGTCCGACAGGATACAATACCACAAAACTAGATGCAAGGCTCCGTTTTCAGAAACTCAGCTATTCGATATCGATAACGTTCAGAAGGGGAATACGAGGAGGCAAGCTCCGGACAGAGACCCCGGTTCTTGGGAATCACGACGGGCATTGAAAGATCAAAATTCAAACATGCCGTAGCGGGTTATGATACCACAGAGCTAATAAGCTAGATGCAAGAAGGGAAAGTTTTCCATTTTGAAACTGGAGCTAGTCGATAACGTTCCACAAGGGAATGTGGGAAGGCAGGCTGCAGGGGAGCTTACGGAGCGTGTCGCCGGCGACGAAGGTTTTGCCAGTGGCCCAAGCGGCATAGAAAGTGGCGTTCGGAGGGACGGTCCATCCAGTGTTGTCACCCACAATGTAGCTGGCGCCGTGCGCCAGAGCCGCGGAGCTGACGAGCAGCACGGCCACAGCCAAGAATGCACTGCATCTTCCCTGCGCCATCTCTGCTGCTGCTGCTGCTTCTCAGACAACAAGTGATCGATCTGAGCTAAGCTGAGCTTCCGAAAGGCTCTCTCTATCTCTCTGTCTCTGTCTCTCTCACTCAATCACGACTGACTGACAGAGAGGTGATAATGCGGGAGGAAGGAGCGATGCAGTGGGATTTATGAGGCCGACCCAGCTGACGAAAGTAAGGACGAGAAGATGGTGGAGCAGGTGATGGCTTTTTTCCTTTTCTTTTACAGTGAACCCGTGGTTGACGCTTCTTTTTGTCTTTTGCCATTAAGTAACCGACGGAGATGGAGTGGTTCATCTTAAGTTGAGTGGTAATTAGTTGGTGTAATTACCTTAGCAGGACAGAGTGTGGCTATGGCGGAGGTGATGATGCCCACCGAATCTGCTGTTGAAAGGATGATCGAGGCGGTCTTGGTGGGCTGACCTACCGTTGTGCATTCTTCGATCAATGTCAACTCTATTGTGTTGTATAAGAAGGTGCTCAATAATGGCTCAATTTTCTTTCCACACATGGGAAATCTACAGCAAAGCTTAGTCATCTTTGTGCATGGGGAAAGTAAGTAGAAAGATAGAGCAAGTAGAATCATCATCTTCAAACTCTTCCACAATGAGTTCTGAATTTTTAAAAATGGACTTACAGGTGTTTCTAAAATGGTGCCCTAATTTGACAACCTATAATGTGTGAGATGAGTACTATCAAATTGACCTCTAAGTGAAGATTAGAGCTTCACTATTGGACTTGTTCCATTGTAGATCACTCTATTATAAAGAAGAAGATCAACAAACAACTTCAAACCTAATTCAAAGCCAATTTAAAGTTATTCTTTTTCATGCGTAAAGGTCATGGCCTCAATAGTTAGATTACTAGTTTCTCTCAAGGTGAATATTATACAACTTCCTACTGTGCAATTAGCCCATATGTTATCCCACAAAAAAATGTGGGGGTCTCCATAGAATAAGATTCAAACCCCCGCATCATAGTTGGATCACTACGAGCACATAAAAGACTCCTGCTTAAAAACAATCATTTCTTTAATACATAGAGGAGAAACAACACGATTAATCTTAACCCCTAACTCTCCTTGAAGCCCGAAATGAGTTTTTGCAATTCCGGGCAGCCTAGATGAAGGGGTTAGAAGTAATATTTTTGACTAAGAATTTTATTGGGTCCTCCTTATACTGCAAAGTGTATGTGGTAAAATTTGCAAAGTCAAATTCCAATTTTTGAGTCTTCTAGGACGATCCTTGGGTTGCGAGCCGAGATGGGGCAGCTCAAAAAAGTAACTTTTTTGATTTATTTTTTTTGAAACATGATCATTACTAAATCACTACTCAAATTTCAAAGTGACTCAAGTCAAAAAGTTTACCAATCTTACAAGGGCAGCCTCCAAAATAATTTTAAACCAATCTTCACAATACCCAAAAAAACTCTACCTCTAAGCACTCGTGGGGGTGTAAGCCGATTTCTTTTCTTTTTTTAAAACTTCCAACCGTAAGATCTTGTACCTAAGAATATGCCTGATTACTCTTCATAAAATTGACCGTTGGATGTTTACCATTTGAGAGATCATAACATCCAAAGTTTGTCTCCCAAGTTTTTTTGGGTATTGCGAAGATTGGTTTAAAATTATTTTGGAGGCTGCCCTTGTAAGATTGGTAAACTTTTTGACTTGAGTCACTTTGAAATTTGAGTAGTGATTTAGGAATGATCATGTTTCAAAAAAAAATAAAAATAAAAAAAGTTACTTTTCTGAGCTGCCCCATCTCGGCTCGCAACCCAAGGATCGTCCTAGAAGACTCAAAAATTGGAATTTGACTTTGCAAATTTTACCACATACACTTTGCAGTATAAGGAAGACCCAATAAAATTCTTAGTCAAAAATATTACTTCTAACCCCTTCATCTAGGCTGCCCGAAATTGCAAAAACCCATTTCGGGCTTCAAGGAGAGTTAGGGGTTAATTAATGTTTTGAACGAAACCAACATAATCTCAAAATTATAGTGAGGAGTGCGAAACTTGTACAATCATAATAATAATGTGCATGACGGAGGCAGGCCATTCATCCTGCTCACCATTTGCTCATGTCCCTGCACAAGCCATGATTCATTTCGCTCAGCGACTGACAGAAACAGTTAATTTGAATTGACAATGAACCCTGTTACGTTGAAGCTAGCCAGCCTAACATAAACATAAAGCTGCATGCTGTGGCGATGTGGTGCTTTAACTTGGCTGTGTGCGTTGTGGGCTTTACTTTTAAACCTCCTCCTCCATTTCTAAAATACAAAGTATTGAAAAGACAACCGGGAAGAAATGACAGTGAAGTCTTGAAGTAAATTATTACGACTCCAGGTGAGTGCGATGTGCATGGGTTGCTTGCTTAACCCTTAAACGTCATATGCTTTCCTGATACCACACCCAAAATCTCTTTTCAACTCCATTTTTAGCATTATTCTAATTTTAATTTGCTTGAGCTCTATTCTAAGAAAGTATAGATCTCTTTAAGGTGCTCAGTTTGGAATTCTGAAAATTCCATTTGGTATAATGGAGTGTAAGTTATGAGCAAGATTCTCTAAAAAAAAAACCCAACCCCTCGGGCTGGGTCTGACGTTTAAGGGTTAACATGTTGTCACTCTATTTTTTCGTCAAGTACTTATATCCAAAAAGAAAAATACTCGCAGATGATGGCTCTTGACTCACTTTCAATGCCTTTTGACTCCTACACGGAAATGCAGTTTATCAGTTAAAATTTTAGAATGTGCGTGGAAGACATGCCTCATCCTATTCTCAAAACGAAGCTTGGAGTTCTTCGTCCCAAAACTCCCTTCTACAAATTGTTTTTGTGTCAATAACTGGTTACACAACCACAACCACAAAAATATCAATTCAATAAACCTCTTCATTTTTGACAATCCTATTATTGTGGAATATTGATTCGATGCTCCAGCTTTCGGTTTTTATTTTTTGGGGGGTCGAACCAATCGATGGATTATGAAATGAAAGCTCCAGCGAGGAAACACGGTTTCTTTTCTTTCCGGAGTGTGGGGTTTCCTTGAAGTGTGGAGTGAGTGTAAGAAAGTCTGTAAGGGGGGGGTGGAAGAAGGTCAAATATACAGACACTTTCATCTGGGAGGGTCATAAATGAAGTACTTAAGTGAGGGCAGGGATTCGGTGAGTGGCTGACCAATTGGACCAACAGCACCGCAGATTCAGCTCTCTCTGCCTGGTTCTCTCTGTCCTGACAGATCGCTCAGAACCATCCGTACATTTAAGTACGTAGTCTGTGTACAGTATGTACTCTCTTTAGAACACTAGTTTAGTAATTTTGCATTGGAATCCACACTGAGGGTCCGGAATTTTTTTGTGATCATCCGGTTTAGAGCATGCCCAGCCTGCACGGTGGACTGTAGAGTGGAGCCTTGTTTGGAGTGTGAGGAACTCCAGCCCACACACTATCCGTGTAACTTGGTCAAGTCTTCTAAATTCTTGAACTCCATAATTTCAAGTTATCTTGTGCTTTCATTCATGTTTTAGCGTTCCTAATAACCAATGGAAGAGTCCCAAGTGGTAGACTTTTATTGGCAAAAAAGGATTTTATTATAACCGGCTCGTCGGCGAATGTGATTGGTCAGTGGCCTTTTCCTTTGCCCTGTCTGGTGGACTGGGATGGGGTTGCAACGCCCGGTCGAGCTTGCAGCCGAGCGACCCAGCCTAAAACACAAGGTTGGGCATGCTCTTAGGCCCTTTTCTTAACATAAAAACCCACGGGCAAGGATGCAATAGAATTTGAGGGAGCCTCACACCCGTGAGGTCCCTCCCATAACCTCACAGGGATCCCTGTGAGGCATCCCTGTGAGGCTCCCTGTGAGGCTGACCATCCGGGCTGCCCGCGGGTTTTTACGCCCGGGGAGGTCCTTTTGAGAGGGGCTCCCGTGATGGGAGGATCCTCCTCGTCGGGCCTCCCGGCCCTCCTTGTCGGGTCCTCCCATCACGGGAGCCCCTCTCAAAAGGGCCTCCCCCTATACATTATCCTCCGTCATATTAAATTGATACCTAGGTTCTACATGGGCGATCCTCGTGTGATACTTGGGTATAAATTATTGGTAAAAAGCTTGAACTTCCAAAGTCAAATGGGTTTTTTTTTCTCAGAATAATCTCCTCATTTTGTTAATGTTTGCCGGTTCTTCCCGTACCTTAGTTTGGAACCACCTCGGTTCTTGCCAGTTCCTCTGTAAATATATGGTGAAATTACCTAAAGGCGGGCACTCTAGATTCTTGCCTTTATAAAGATCTAACCTTCCTTACATGTACATCATGGGTACATGATTAGGATGCTTGCTTTTAGGTTTTCACTTCTAGAATTTGTATTTAATTATGTGTATGCTTTTAAATACCACAAAAAGAAGAGTTTTGTCTTTTATTCCTAAAAATAGTAACCAACTTAATTCATCACTCCAAGTATATAGATTCCTTAATTGCACCACAATAGGTGGTTTCACCAAAATTACATTTGTTAGAGCAACTCCAAGAAAATTGTGATATCCGCACTCATGTTGACATGTAGTTGTTTGACATGTAGAATATAGGAGCGGAGGTGGTTCTAACAAGGAGAGGCCTTTGTAAATCTCACACAATTTTAACAGACTAGAGGTGATTGGGTGGTGGGAGGCATAGAATGCAATTGAGAGGGGCATGTGCTCGTTTCGTGGGGCAATTTGCAATGTGTAGCATAAGCAAGAGTAGAGAATTGCACACTTCGAATGCTCTTACTCCCTTGATCACAAGGTCGATTGAGTTTGGCTCTTATGATAGTAAGGCAATCTACTCCAACTATGTAGGAAGAATACATTATCCATTGACAATAATCCAACTATGTATGAAGAATAGAGTATCATCAACAATGTGTATACATTGCTTGAGATGCAAGTAGAATATTTATCATCTCAATTTGCAATTTGTATTCAACTATTGCTTTTGCGCAAGGTAAGAAGACATTGGATGATGCTCTACAAAGAAACCGTTGACCTTATCTTTCGTACGAAACCTTCATTTTTCCACATCTGGAGCAAGTCGTTGAAGTGTAGAATGAAACAAAAGCTGAAATAATTGCAACAAATCAAGCAAATCACGCAAAAGTCAAACCAGGTCGGCACCACAAGTCAACAGAGCTGACTGTTCGAATCCTCTCAAGAGTAAGATCGGCACTCATAGTCAACACAATTGCCCCCAATTTTCTTCCCTTGCAGAAAGAAAATTGTGCACCATCCTCATCAGTTTCATTTGCGTACCGAAACCCAAGAATTAAAGCTGAAAAAAATGGCGCAGCAATCGTTTTTTATTTTAACCAATCAAGCGCAGGAATCGTTGGTGACTGTGCCGCTGCCGAGGTTTCAATGCGCAGACATTGCTATAGCAAATCATTGTTCACTACTGTTTGCCACGAATATCAAATCTTTTCGTTTCAGACGGGAATAGGTACTGGTAGGTACGTAGAATCAATATTCTCGTACTTGAGATTTGTACCTAGCTTGACCTCGTCGTGTCACCTCAAATTCTTCGAACAAGGACCCTGAATCCGGGGAAGCTGGTGTTTGAATGATCCTAGCAGTGGGAGAATCATTGGTTCACCAACTGGTCTATCGCCCAGTTTGACGTGGTTGAGTCCTCAATTCTACGCTTCTGCAGTTGTTTTCAAATGAAGATTCTTGTTAAAAAGAAGCAGTTTCTCGATACGAGGGATTCAGCTCAGTCACGGTCGCTTGCGTTGACAAAACCGGCTCACTTTTGGCTTCAATCTTGAAAGCTCTACACTCATAGTTCACCTATCAAGGTTTGCTTCCTGTAACTTACATCTACATCTGCCTAATCTAATGAGAATCTATTACCCTCAATTCTGTCAAAATGGCGCTATTCCATGTACCATTTTGTCACACGAGATCATACATACAGAATGGTGTATTCTGTAATATCACACCATATTTTGTAATATCACTCTTTTGTATACATTATCAGTCATTTGCCATAATTTCACTTACAAATCCTGTTATGTCACATTGTCTTTGAACTACAGTTGTGCATTTTCGTTTCACGGAATCGGGGGTTGTAAACTAAGCATATTACAATGTTTCAAACTAAAGTAGTGTGAGGAAAGAAAGAGTTTTGGAGAAAGAAGGCCGGGATGTTCGATCATTGAGGTCGATCATATTTCATCTGGAATAGCAATTGATAGGCTTCAATCAGGATAGAATGTAACTTAGTATGAGAACTTTCTTGAGCTTACGGAGCTTTGTGATGAAGTAATTAAAGCGGTGGTGCAGGCGACGACTTTCGTTGCAAGGAAGACGATGAATGTGTGCGCAGAGTGAGTGGGCAGAGGTCTCGATTTGTGCTGCACTGCTCGAATTCAGCATGAAAACAGGGATTGTCCGTGTCCCATTCGATCCTTCCTTGCTAATGAATCTCCAATTGTTGAAATAAGTGGCCTTTGACCGGCTCTTGCACGCATTACAATACCAAGGTAGCTAATCAAGTCAATCGTCTCTTACTACTCGAAACCTCAATTCCGTTAAAATGGCACTATGCCATGTGCCATTTTGTCACACCAGATCTTACATATGTGCTCACATGGAATGGTGTATTCTATAATATCACAATTTTTTGAATAACATCACTCCTTTATATACAGTGTCACTCATTTTCCATAATATCACCTTCAAATTCTGTTATAGCACATGGTTTTTGAACTACAATTCAGAAAGTTGAGGTGTGCCATTTTAGCGGCATAACGCCATTTTAACGGAATTGGGGATTCGATCATTCATCTTGCAATGGATTGTGCTCGATCGGTTCATAGATCTGCACTTCTTTTTCCAATTATATTCCCTTCTATTCAAATTTCTCAAAGTTGTGCATGTACGGTAATGAATTTTGTATTCGATGCACTCCAAGATGTTGAAAATCTGTAAATTAGGGGCTTAGTACCCCCACTACATGCATTTGGACTTCGATTGGTCATAGTGATCGGGTGGATGCAAGTGCCGATAAGTATGACGAGGCTTTAAAAAGTCAAGCTCTTCCTTTTGGTTTTTCTTGGTAGTTAGTGTGGTGCAAAACTAGTGTGGTACATGACCATTGGCAAAGTGATGAGGTGTAAGTATTTGCTTTGAAAAGTTGTTGAAACTATACTCCGCATCACTTGATGCCAATTGCCGTAATGGAGTAAGCCCCTTAGTGTTAGTGCACTTATAAAATACTATGGTGTTTACTTGTTCATTAGAGACCATGACTCAATTAGGACTAGTAGCATCATTGAAGATGTTCAGAACAAGTTGCTTAAAACACTACCAATTACTAGTTTTTATTGTTTGTTTTGGAGAGGTCCAAATACGTTCTTTTTGCATTTAGGAGGTGTACAAGTATAATTTGGAAACGTCAAAATTTTATATATTTCTAGGAAACACTCTAGGAAATATCTCTACATGAAAATTTGGGTATTATTTCCAAGGTTGACGGATAAGAGATCTCATATGTAGCACTATTTTGTAATTCCACAAACTTCTTTCTCTCTTGTTTATGGAATCAAAATGTTCTAACTAGGTAAAATTCACTAGTAGAAAATAGTGTCCAAAATTCGTTCGTAAATACATGTCCAGAATTACATAGATCGTTCTTTTTTCTCCTATAACTTTATGTCCTTGAACCAATTATTACAATTGTCAATTTTTTACAGATTCAATACTAGTGTAGGGTGGTCTACTGCACTAACAAAAACTTAGCTATAAAATATTGGTAGAAGTCGTAGGAAAAAGAAAGCAGTTCTATGTAATTCCAAACATGTAATTATGGATAATTTTTGGACACCATTTTCTACTAGTGATTTGCTTTGTTGAATCTCAAGAGATAAGAAGAATAATATCTTTTATTTTGGCATAATAACCCAAAAGTAGTCCTATAGAAAGCAAGGCACTTATACAAAATTACATATCTTATGTGATTCCAACAAGAGGATGTTGTATGCAATTCAAGATTTAATCTTGAAATACAATGTATCTACGCAAATCCTCCAATACTAGGGCAATAACAACCTTACAAGGGTTATTATGGCAATTGTCATCATGGTAGTCACCACACACTAACCCCTCATAGTTATCTCTTTATAACAAACAATCTCACTACATGTACTTGAACACGTTTACTTACTCACACAAACAAATGTGTGGTTACATTCTTCATGTCAACATAGCTTAAAGAGTGACAATTTCTCCACTAGCTGGGTGTATACACTTTAATTGAAATAGAATAGAAACCTTCAATTGAGATAGAACAGTAGCATATATAGTTGTCTTTATCAGCATTGGGTAGATGAATATGTAACCTTTGAAAACAACAAAGCAAAATCATATAATTGTATGCATTTGTAGCCATAGTCAATCAATTGAATCTCTCATTTCCAAACTTTTCTTGTGACCCATTAACACTAGACCACCTCTGCATTTTTGGTAGCTAAAACTTTCCTCTCATATTATATACTTTTTGCAATAAATATTATTGAGAAAGTTTAAAATGCACGCACTAGTAGAAGTTTGTGTCTTTGTGAAAGGAAAAGCATGACAGGATGGTGCGTATGACTATAGGATGACTAAACGTCCTCAAAATCACCCAGTTCGCAACATTGGGTGCAATAATTCATTTTTGGCTTTGTGTGAGCTCGCACAAATGAAAGGTCTAAAATTGCAACTGCATCAACCTCTTCTCATCCATCGTGCTTACGCGGCCAATAGCCAACCATTTGGCAATTATATGGGGAGCCTCTTTTAGTCAACATACCCCTATTCCAAACCTCTCTTAGTCGACATGCCCCTAATCTGATGTTGTTCGTGGATTTTAATCTGTTGGCATGGAACATGCGGAGTCATTGCGGAATCATTAGTTGTTGAGACCTTTAATTAACCGTTTAATGTTTAGAATCTAGTGTAGCTCCTCCAATTTGTTCTTTATTTATTTTCACCAAAATGCATTTTCTGTGAGGAATAACGCGGATTCATTGTCAATTCATTTATTGTTGAGAACTTGAGTTAGTTGTTTTCAGCATTTTGCGGAACAATTTAAGCGTTGTGACACCGTGACAAATACAAAATTTCAATTAACCCCAATTCCGTTAAAATGGCATTATTCCGGTAAAATGGCACACCTCAACTTTATGAACTGTAGTTCAAAAACCATGTGATATAACAAAATTTTAAGGTGATATTAGGGAAAATAAGTGACAATGTATATAAAGAAGTGATATTACAAAAAAAATTGTGATATTACAAAATATACCATTTTATATGAGCACAAATGTAAGATCTAGTGTGACAAAATGGCACATGGCATAGTGCCATTTTAACGGAATTGGGGTTCATTCTTGTTTTGACCTATAAATGAAGTGGGAATCATTAAGTGCTCAATAGACAATTACAAATTTTGCAATGTCATTTCTTATGCATTCTTACTTAATCATAAAAAGTGAGATTTACCTAGCACCGTTAAACGTGCCTAAGGTTTTTTCAACTAAGGCTCTAAACTTTTCATAACATCACTTCTGGAACATGTGCTTACAATTCTAGTTTTTAATTCTATTTACAACTAATACAATGTTGATGGCAAAGGTTGCTCTCTATTACTCAACATTGAATTTAATCATGACATTAATTTTAGAAGCGATACAATCGCAACCTCTGCGTTTCTTGCATCCATTACATTTTTGGTTGCAGCCTTAATCGGTGATGTTCATAGCTTTGCCTATTAGTGAAGAAGCCTTGGAAAATAGGGGTACCGTTAGTTCATCATCCTTTGGTAAAGCAACCTTGGTTGTTGGAGCCTTGGAGGTAGCATTGCAGACTCTGGTTTTGTAGCGAGCCTCAACCATCATAATCATTACCGTTGCAACCTTGTTGTTTATGAGAGCATTGGATAGGAGCCTCGGACGTTGTTCTAAGAGTTGCAATATGGGTGTCCCAAATGACCTCTCTCTCATCTCCGGACGTAAGGTCCACAATATTCACAACATTGTTGTATTTAGCCAACATCTGTTGTGCTCAATTCTAAATTGTTGCATAGAGATAATCAACGGTGCAAACTCTACCACATAGTGTTATTGCAAATTTTTTGCCATCGATTGTTATCTAAAGATACAAAAACAGAAAGAACGCACAAAGCATTTGCAAGCAAGATCCTGTTGTACATGAAAACACTAAGAGGAGAGTTGAAGAAGAAAGATAATTGACTAGATGGTGGATGGAAAAGTCAAGCAGTTGGAGAAGAGTGATTATGCGAAAGATGCTCTCTACATGTGAAAATGATGTTTTCACCAATACTTAGCCGCCACTGCCATAAAGAACAAATAAAGCTCACACTTAAGTTTAATTGAAATACTTGATTGCCCTAGGAACACCAATGATTGAAATTCATGTTTCCACATGTGAAAATGATGTTTTCCCTAATACGTAGCCGCCACTCCCTTAAATGAACAAACAAAGTTCACATCAGATGTAATTTTCCAAAGTCACTCGTAGAAAATTGCACAAAAGGTGACTTCATAATGACTTGTTCCAGAAAGTGACTTCATGGTGACTTGTTCCTAATGATGCAAGAGAGCCCATTTAATTGTGCTCCTAAAAGGATCAAAATAAATTATTATATTTTTCACTTCTCTTTAGATTCTTTTGTGTAATAAGCTATACTACAGGTCTACACTCTACAACCTACTAGCAATCGTATTGAACAATTTTCTACTAGTGTAACATAAGTATTTGAACAATTTTCTACTAGTGTAACATAAGTGTTCTACAAAGTAGGTCGGAAACGACCTTAAATGTTCAACTTCTAAAAAAGGGTATTTAGAAGTTGATGTCAAGGGTGTAAGGATTATAAATTTTATATTTCCAAAACTACCTTAAACCACCAAAGGAGGGTGATGACAGGGTGCAAGGGTCACCCTTGCGGTTGTAGGTTCAAAGAGTTATTATAGACTTGTTATAGGTTCTTATGGGTTCAAAACTTGTTGCAGACCTTGTACACACTATAATAAAATTGTCCTAAAAACTTTTACACAGTGGTGTGATAGAATGTTTCACTGAGGAATTCCTTGTTTGTTCTGTGCAACATGGTACATGAGTTATGTTAAGTGTCTTGATATATTATTGTATAATTTCACTTCAAAGAAATCATTATGTGTTGTTTGAGTTCAATTCAAAGAACAACCTAAATAAACCTATAAAAAAGTCCATATGCTTTGGCTTGCTCATTTACTTTGGTGCAATTTGTCGAAACATGATAGTCATTACTAAAGAAACATGATAGTCATTACTAAAAACTATCTTGTATGGCCACTTCTTAGTGAAAACCGTGGTCTGTGGTATCACTTACTTCATTTCAAGCAGTATCAGTTAATTCATTTCACTTCAAGCGGTATCAGTTACTTCAATTCACTTCAAGTCCAGAGAGTCCAGAATTAATCTACGTCCGCCTAGCAGATTTGTTATTTTGACATTCTTTTAACACAGTAGCCTCTGCTTTTTAAGCTCGAGGAAAACTTAATTTTGTTGGTCATTGACATAACCAGTACAGTTTCTACAACCAAGGTACGTGAGGCCAATCAATTTCCTTCAGGACTAACAATGAGAATAGTTTCAATTCTAACTTTCATCAACAGACTTGAATGTGTGACACTATGCAGCAACATCTCAATAAGCGCTTAATGTGTGACACTATAATTAGATAAGTTCAAAATAATACCGACCTCGAATTGATAGTGTGACCAACACTATGTTTCGGAATTGCGCCTGAAATTAGATATGAACAAAACTCGAAGCATGATACACGCAAGAGCAAGAGGACTTCAGAAAACATAGCATTATAAGCCAAGGGGCTGGCAAATTCTAAGTAGAAAGGGTGCAATGAATAGATGCAGCAACAATGTTAAAAGGTAAGAAAAAATTTAATGTGCCCTCACAGGGCAAAGAGTCTGATGAGAGGCCTTATCATGGCCCAGTTTATGATGAGACCCTTCAATGGAAACAATCTCCGCTTCAGCCGTCCTGTAATTAGTCATTCGGCAATTTGCACACCCCTCTTTTGTTCCTATAATTCTAGCTCCTCTTCCCTCGCTCAGGGAATGGAGCCATGGGGTGGGTCTTCTCCACGTCCCGGTTTTTTGCTCTGGTTCATGAATGGAATGGATTGTTGTACACTCGGAATCAATATGGGTTGAGATGGATCACCCCTCCATTGCTTGCTTGGCTTGGCACCCGGTTTTATGATAAGGTAGTTATACAGACAGAAGAAGGGCGCATTTCAAGCTGTCCATGATGCCGACCTAGTGAGCGATGGCTTCATCTTCTTATCCTCTTCGAGTCCTATCATCCCCAAGTGCGACGGATCCTCTAACATCATCTTCGCAACAAGGTAACCTGCAATACTCCAGGTCTGGAACTTACGAGCTTGTTTTCCAACGTATCGACCCAGCTTGCCATCGTAATATTCTGGCCAACCATCCTTGGAGAGTCGCGTTTCCACCTGTTCGATTGCCCGTCTTGCAATTTGAGGTCTCCCGGCTTTGATACAGGCTGCTGTCAGCATCCAAAGAATCACTGCACACAAAAAAAGCTTGAACAATTACACAACTGAACAATCCAGGAACACGATATGAGGTAATCAAAGCACGGTTATAGTGGTACCTGGCCAAGATCCAGCGTTGTGATAACTCCACCTTGTGTTCTTTGGGTCGCAGCCTGTGACAATGCGCCACTCGTGGCCCTCCATGGCAGGGTAAGAAACCTTAAGAGGCATGTCACCGACAAGCTCTGGCCATCGAGCTTCGAGCAAGTCCATGACGGCAGACGCCTGATCAGAAGTTGCAAGAGACGATAGAATAGCCATGAAGTTGCCGATGGCAAACCAACGGAAGTCCATACGAGCAGGGCTAACGTTTCCGATGAAGAAACCTCCCTTCAATGGCAGGAAGTCAAAAATCCAGTCTGGGATTGAATCCGGTATCACGTTGAATTTGTTGACGGCGGTATGAGAATATTCTTCGGTTTTAAACCTGTAAATGTTGTTCAGCTGTTGATGATCCAACCAAAAGTACTCTCGCATGTGAAAGCTCAGGGCGTGAAGTCGCTTGTCAATCCTCTCTAAGAACTCTTTTCCCTCCCCTTCTGCCTTGATTAGACTCTTCGCTGACCGCAGAGCCATGAAAAACAGGCTCTGGATTTCAATCGGGTAACCGTAAATGCCCTGCGAACAAGCAAAATGTGAAAAATGGTATTAAACAAATAAAGCTCTAATGTTTTAGAGTAGAAAAACGAGATATCAAGAGGAGCTTACCATCCGACGATCCACCATGCAGCAGCCATCGGCACACAGCAAAGTTGGAAAAGTATCAAATCCATCAGCGAGACACAACGTCAAAATTAGCCTCATTCCTCTTTGACAGTCTTGCATGTCTGCTAGCGTGTGATCTCCAGTGGACTTCGTGTAAGCACGAAGGAGAATAATCCACCAAAAACCGGAATCGACTGGGGCCACTCTTCCAATTGCACTCTCCCCGAAATCGGCGATCATTGTATCTGTTTTACGAACAGGATCGTGGAGTACCTGCAGATTACAACGCACAACTTTGTGAGTAACAGACGAGAGAAATTGATTTACTCCCTTGAAGTGATGGAAGCTGCCTGTGAACAATCGTTACCTTGAAACTTGCAGGCATAACACCTTCACCCAAAGTAAAACAGTCAATTCGCTTCTCGATGGACTGAAGGCGCAAAGTCTTGAGCAGAAAGTTTTTCACGATTTCTGGCTCGCCATTCATGAGAAATGCCAACGCACTGGGTACAAAGTCCCTTACAAACACCTGATAACAAATTACGTTGAACTTTAGAATATGAAACATCAAACAGAACGACTATTCAAAAACGGAACACCCAGTCTGACAGATGTGTAGTAATCTCTTCATCTTCACTGGTTACCGACCCATCCAATAGATGAGAGAAGACTACCACCATTTCGATGGCAAATAGAGCTGCTTAACTATACATTGAAACATTACTATCATAAGGACAAAAACAATGAAGAGAACCACCAATCCTTCTAATATTCGTTGTATTGACCTAAGCAACACTACTTCACAGCTTTTAACATTTTCAGGATCACTCAAGCTCCATATGTACTCGATTCTAACGACCATGTGCCCACCGTTTCTTTCCATTAAAGAAAATTGTAAAAGAAAAGCAGGCCCTAACACAAGTAGCAGACCATCAAAATGCGTAAGGTAAAAGTTTGTGACCAAGTGCTGTACAGATGCATCATCATCATATCTCTATGTACTTCACCGAATCCGATATGCACACATTCGGGAATGGATTGCAAACCTGATTGTAATTCAGTGACTCTTCCGTGGGGTCCAACGCGGCAATGGTCCCAACGGGCTTGTTCCGGAAGAACACCACCGACCTTCGTAATGCTTCCCATGCGTCTCCAATCATAGGATGAGGCTCAAAAGCATGGTGCTCACGAGGAGTACCGGCGGAGGATCGAATGCTGGGAGATAGGAGCGCCTCCAAGCACTCGGAGCTTTTAACAGTCTCCAGCTGCCGAGGAGGACGTGGTGAAGACAGGCCCGAGGAAATGATATCATTCAGAGACCGCTCATCAAGGGAGTGATGAGTCTCAATTTGACGCGGCTTGTTCTCCATCGCCGCCTTCTCGTGATCAATGCTACCGTTGTCAGCAGAAGTGTCCAGGGTAAGTGGTCTTGGAAAGCTATACATATCGGATCCTTAACCAACGAAAAATCTCCTGAATCGGTTACCTTAAGTGCCTTAATGAGGGAATATCAAAGGTAAGGCTTACCACAATTGGTTAATCTGTCTCTTTTCTGGCTTCGTTCTTGCAAAGAAGCTTCAATCCACAGTGGCTAAGTCTTCCTTGTGCCTTCCTACTTCACAAAATGCATGCAAGCTTTACTCACTTATGGAGGATCAATGTCCCTATCTAGCATGTCCTGATTGATATGGAGTCAGGCTCCAGGAGGCGTCAGAATCTGCTTCCGGAGCCCCAGGTGACAGCTCCTGCATCATACACACAAGATTCATCGGCTCAATAGCGGAATCAATTGTGACATTCAGAGTGTTCGATATGTAATATAGAAAGACTTGGATAATAAACAAATAGAGGAGCAAAATACGCACTAAACAAGGAATACCAGACCTCAAACTTATCGACTACTCAAGAAATCTCCTCCTGCTTTTTCGTCGAAAATTATGGATACGTGAGTTTAATCAGTTCAAAACCAAAAACTCCCCTGTTTCACTACATCCAAGAGATGCTGATATGCATACCTATAAGATACGAGTTCGCAAATGAAAGAATCAACTCCGGCTGCAATACAAACCACAAATTCTGCATCAATACTCGTAAATTGACCAAGTACACGAAAACCAACAAAACAAAGTGAGAGACACTGAAAATGGTAATCACCATTGTAACCCTGAATGAATACAGCGAGATGATTTGTCGAGAAGAGGAAATTCAGTCACAGTTAGATCGTCACATCACAGGACACAAATATCTGTCACCTTCGGGCCGGGCTGAAAAAGCATCCTCAGAAACAAGAACGGAACTTAAATTACCAGCAACTTCTTTGACTACAACTCTCCAAACTACATCCACGAACGGAGTCCGCTAAAAACTCCATCCGATTCAAGCCTCTTGGTATTTCTGTGCTAAAATCTGTATACATACCCCGTATACTGTAAACAAAGACAATTCTAAATACCTGCTGTAAGTTAGCAAAGGAGGATGCGTAGTAATTTTCTCTCATGGCCAGTTTGTCATGCCTGCAAACACGAAAACACCACCGCTGCGCTGTTCAAAACTGCTCTGCAAACCCTAAAACCCCGAAATCGTTGCCGCTTCGCTCTTCTCGAATCCCCAATGCTATCGATACACTACTATCTCGAATAATTCACGGAGCTATTCATGGCGACGAGTTGAAAGAGCTACAAGTAAAACGAGTCTACGCAAACAGTCAAAATTCAGTCCCAGCCAGATGCGACATTGTACAGGAAAGAAAATATCGATCCTACATTGACCTAGTCGATGATCTCACGAGCCATGACATCTAATCTTCATCGAAGCAGATTCCGGGGTGTAAAACTTTCTTGTTAGCACCGATAAACTTCATGTTTGACAAGAATTGTGGGAATGGGATCGGTACCTGCGAGGCAATGTACGAAATCGGTGGTAGAGGTTGAGAATTGGATAGTTGTGCGGAGGTTAATGAGGGGAAGGGCTGTTGAGTGCGTGTCTAAGTGCAGGTACGCAAAGAATGGGGAATGCGGTGGAATGAGCGGGTGAAGGAGGCTGGCTACAGAGAAGAGAAAATGAAAGAAGGGAAGAGGGATATTAAAGGGAAGAGGAAATGGGGGCAAGAGAGTGGAGCAACTGCAGGCATGCCTTGGGCACTTTGGTCTTTTTGCAACGCCGCGGGAGACAGAGCAGCGCACCAACAATGCTTGGCCTTCAGTTGTGTGAGGCGAGCCGACCCCTCCTCTCCCACTGGCCTCCCAGGGTCGTACCCGGGTTGATACCCTGAAACTCTCGCTCGATACCCGGTTCTGTACCCGGGCTGACATTGACATTTTCATTTTATTTTATTTTCCTCCAGCTGTGTTCCTTGCCAACTATGTAAGGGAGAGTGCTCAATAATGGCTCAAATTTCAGGGTGGGAAATTTGGAATAAAGTTTACCGTGTAAGTAATATCTGTGAATGGGGAAAGAAAGTGGGATGATAGTCAATGTGGATTTGTCAATTTTGGACTCTTTTACAATCTGATATGAATATCTAAAAGTGGATTTATAGGTGTTTCTAAAAAATGGTGTCCTTATTTGACACCCTATAATGTCTAAGATGAGTTTATGGTATTCTTAAGTTCAGAAGCTATTATGTACCTCCTTAGAACAAATTTCTAGTTAAGTTTCAAAAACCTCTTGTATCATCACTTTCGTTGTGAACACTAATTCTTCACAACAAATGTAAATATATGAGTGAAGAAAATTCTATAGTTTGCATCGAAATGGTGTGCACATTTTGTAATCGTAATTCGAACAAACCATGCTTACGTTTTTTGTCATTTGGGTCAAAAGCCCTGTGTAACATATATATATATAGTAACTAAGATTCTTAAACCATCAATTTAAGAGAGTACAAAAAGTCAATGACATAAAAAACTTACAAGATTTTAAACCCATAGATTAAAGGTTACTTTGTAGCTAACTTGTTATAAAAAGTGAAAACGACAACCTATCAGACTAAAAAAAAAAGTGTAGAGAGTGCACGCTAGTAAAAAGGCTTTTGGCAATGTCCTCTCGCGAGGGAAATTAAACAACCCCTTACTTGCAATTTTGCATAGAAGGTAATTGTTGAGGTTCGAAGCGCCTTTGAAGGGACCAATGGAGATGGTATAAGAGATGGGCAAAATTTTAAATTTTCATGGAAGTGTATGATAAGCTCCATATGTCATTTTCTCGTTGTATGTTATGGTCTTGAGTACATTAGAGTAATATTTTCACCTTGTGTCAAGCTTCACTCTCTCAACAAATTTTCTATGGAAACTTCCATTGCCATAAGTTCTAGATTGTAACCATTTATTTCTACTTAAATACACACGAAAGAAAAGAAAAAAACTACTCCTACCTAAAAACAATGTAACCTATATATCTTGTTGAGGGCATCACCAATCGACGTAGGAAACAAGCAAGCCAATAAGATTATTCCGTAATGGGCCAAAAACGTCAAGCCCCCCAGCCACACGATAAGTCACTAGGCCCTGAAAGTGGGTCTTCCCCTCTAAAATTTTCAAAGCACGCTATCTTCCAACCTCTCCGCAACCACCACTGCTTCATGCTACTCCACCCACTCACCGCTAAAGAGAGAATGCTATTTGAGACAACAAACATTCAAGATCAAGTGGAGAAAGTAAAAAAAAAAAACAACAACAAAACTTGTACCCTTCGAGGCAAGACTTATATTTGGCTTACAATAGCTCACTTCCATGGAAAAGAACACCTCCACACACCAAGCCACCAACCCTTCACGTTGAAATTGATATACCCTCTAAGATTACTATGTATGCACTATAAACCGATGCCCATAGATCATATAATCAATCCTTTATAGCTCCTTTCTTACCCTATTTTATTTTTCAATTTTTCAAATTCTCAAATTTTCAAAACAAATAAGGCATTTTTGCCCAATTGGGTTGCCAGCTCCATTTGTGTTGGTGGCATTTGCCTTTGAATATTAATGTGGATTCATGTGCCTAGTCAGCCAATGAGGTGCCATCCTGGGTGCATGGCATGCATTTAGTAACGTAGCAAGGCCAGCTTCTATTCTAAAATTGCCACAGGATAAGTTCATGCAACCGAATTACCGTGGCCAGTACCAATCTTATGACCCCATTTTCTAATCTTTTAAATGAATGCCCTGCTGTTATTGGCCTAATTTCCCTGCCTTTCTGGCACCCCAATGCTTATCACTTATGATTTTCCTCTTGCCCCAAATAATTTATTTAAAATCATAACCGAAATATTCCAAGATTGGTTTTAACTTTTCGGCTAAGGTCAAACATTGTTGGAGAATTTAACGATATCAAATTTACCAACACTTTGTAAAATCTGCAAGAATGCTTGTTCATGGACATCGGTTCATTTTATTTTCTATTTCTTTCTAACTCATCGATGTATCAATCAATTGAGAGATATATAATCATGAATTAAAGTAGTGTAGGTACTTGGCTAAGGAGTTTCTTGTATTTTTTTGTACTTTACTAAGGTTCCTCTTGCAGCTAAGGTATTTGTTAAACCAACACTTCGTGTAGTGGCAAACCCATTGTACAATTACCGTCAAAAGTACTGGTAAGGGTGCTAGTGCGTTGCCTTTGAGGAAGTTGATTCCCGACCATGGAGGCCCCGACGTGACTGGGGCTCTTAGCCACCAGTTCCGACCTCCAAAGTTGTATTGCTACTTAGGCATCTAGTCCACTTGTTCCACGCCACCTGCCCTCGGTTCTTAAATGTTTTGAGAACAGATCTTATCTCAATACTTAGGATGTTACTTGTTTGTGTTGCCTTAAGATGGCCTTGAATATGGAATGTTCACTTGTTCTTAACCCCTAGAGCTCCTTGAGTGCTTTTGGAAGCTTGATACCTCAAGATCACAATTTTCTACCTCTTTGTACTCCCGAGGTGACAACCAAATTCCTTTCCTTTTTTAGACTTCCAACCATAAGATTTTGAATCTAAGACTATTTTTAATGACCTTTCTAAAAATTGACCATTTGAAATTTACCATTTGAGAGATCATAACATCTAAAGTCTATCTCCCAAGTTTTTTTTGACAGAGTGAAGGTTGTTTCTCAAATTTTTAGAGGCTGCCCATGCAAAATTGGCTCAAGGAACGTGAGTAATGATTTGGTTGTGAACATATTACCCAACTTAAAAATAAAAATAAATACCAAACGTAAACAACCTCATTTCGGCTCGCAACCCAAGAATTGTCCTAGAAGACTCAAAAATTAAAATTTACCTTTGCAAATTCTACCGCATTAAACTAATACATTTGCTATACTCACATCAAATTAATACCAAAATTACACCCTTCATCTACGCTGCCCGAAATCCCTATAAACAAACTTCGCGTTAAAAGCGCTATAGGGTTAAGCAATCCCCCTTGTAGAAGCTTGTAACCTCACATCTTCCTGAAATCAATCACAAGCAGGATTAGAAAGCTACCAACAGTCGCCTATTATATCCTTGCAATTAAAAGTACAACTTCAAGACCATACAACTTTTTTTGAATTTATGAAAAAAGCACTATTCACACATTCAAGGAGTCAGTCTATCAGTTTTTGTTGCTACTTTCAAGCATCAGGCAAATATCATGCGCACGATTTAAATATTTGAAAAAAAGATCAGTTTTTACGGAGGAAAACAGAGTCCATGTGAAGTAATAATGCAATTTGAGTGTGTTGTTCAACCAAACTTGCTAAGCTAGCACCCATTTTTGTTGTAGCTATTGGTTACAACGTGCCCAATTTTATAATCATCACTTTGTAAGTCATGGCCGCACCTACAGTGCACCAACTTAAAATGGAATAATGAAAAAATACAATACCATCTTTTAAGGCAGAGGCACCTAAAACAATGATTTTTGCTCATGCTCCTATACTCTGGAATCAAAAGTTATTGAATCTTCAAATGTTGTTGTTGGAAAAAGCAAGAAGATTCCAAGTGCACCAAAGAATGTATGATTTGGAAATGATTTGCATAAATAATCAAGTGTTATCGAGTACATCTTGAAAAAAATCTCACATATATATATATATATATATATATATATATATATATATATATATATATATATATATATATATATATATATATATATATATATATATGACAATGGCTAATATTCCAAAAGTCTCATTTACAACTAGCTAGTAAAGTACGCCACCAAAACTAGGTGCCTCTACTTTACTTTGAAAATTTGAAGTTGAAAGTTGAAAGTTGTATTGTGTTTCCTTCTTCAAAGCACATACTGTCTAAGTTATTTGGTTAGGAGTATTAGAAGAAGAAGAGATACTCCAACCTATTTAGAGGCCGACGTGAATAGAGTGTTCGTTTGACCTATCCTTGGATGTATGCTCGGAGGTCATCACAACAATGGTGGGACTACTAACCCCTCTCGGGGTGAACACTATGCTAGTTTCTACCTAGCCACTGGTGTCTTAGAGATACCCTAAATGGTATCCCCCCAAAGGACTCTGAGGTACCCGTACAACGAGGTCCAAGAACAACCACCATAGTTGGGTGGACTATGGTGGTAAGCACTACGCCAACATGAGGAACAGAACCCACAAACCTCCTCATTGGAGGCCATAAGCCTCAACCACCTAGCCAAGTCTTGGAGCAACATAATATAGTTCCCCATTATAGTTCATTTTATTCCAAATATTATATGTTTAAAAAACACCCACACATTCCTGCTACTGTAAGTATATCACATGATGACTCCAATTGCACATGATTACATCTAAAGATAGATAAATAGAAACTCTGGTCCCTTTCTAAGAGGTCAGCGTGAATGAAATGTCCGTTCGTAATGCTAATAACCCAATGCCCACTAGACAAGGAGATTACACCTAAATTACACACGAGGCAAAAAAATAAGTAATGAGAGTGGTTTAAGCTTCATGAGTAAGTTGGGACCACAAAGTGCAAGACACTCATAAAACAATGAATGCAAAACTTGCAGAGACTGCTAGAATGTCAACTTGTACGAATTTCCTTGAGAAAAAAGCAGCAAAATGTCATGATCGTCACGGGTAGATCGACTCACTTGCTGCTTTCCAACAACTTGAACAAAACATTGACATCGTTCACAAGTGGATTACATGTGACCGAGGAGGAGATTGAAGAACTTCCACCATTGTCTGTGTGTGTGCATGAAACATTTCTTTGTAGAGCTTCAGCAATTCTGTGAATGGAAGAGCGTTACAAGAGCCACAGACTCCAGAGCTTGCAGTTCACTTCTCTGTTCTGACATTTGTCCATGCAAGAAGAATTTAACCTTCAAATGGCGTGTTTGAACTTTTTGAACGGCAATCCACAAACCATGTGACATTATAGAATTTGAATATGGACGATGTCCTTTAACCCCTAAAGATCCACGATGTTTTGGGAGCTTGAAATCCCAACACAGACCACTATGTACTAATGGGGGTACGTCCAATATTTTTGGGAATTTTTGATAATTTCAACCGTAGGATCTTGAAGTAGACTACCATTGGTAGTAGTGTGAAAATTTTCAACCGTTGGATCATCACTAGATGTGAGATCATAACGTTTGAAGCTGACTGTAAATTTTTTTTTGCCTTGACCGTAAACGCCGAATCGGTGGCCGTGGTCGTTTAGGGGTTAAATACAAGTGATTTTACAGAAAATTTTGTGATATTACAGAGTACATGATTGTGTAGGTATCCAAAATAATGTGAGTTTGGGTGTGACATAATGGCATTTGGCATAGTGCCATTTTAATGGAGTTGAGGTTATATATTTTTTAGAAATGGTGTCACACAAATAGTTTCCCATTAATTCTACATGGATATTTGATTAAATACGTGCATTGGTACTTGTAAATACTTCAATTGAAGCCATAAGAAAATGAAGAATCCTTAACTCCATTTGCCCAGAGGGATAGAAATCTACATTTTGTAAGGTCAATAAAAGCAAGGATTATTAAGGTTATAACATTTAGTATGGACACAACTTATGCATAGGCGAGATTCAATATGATTTAATTACTTTGAAGGTAAAAGTGACACATGATTGACCTGAAGTGATGTGGACCTCTAAAATTGTTTTGGAAATTCATTCCTGACACTCCCTAACTAAATTTGACGAGTGCATACAATATTCATTAAGTATTGGTGGAGATCTTTGATGTAGAAAATGAGGTACTTAAAGAACAATGATGCATTGCTAAGAAGTGCGTAACGGAGCAAGCACAATTACATTTACACTAAACGAGAACGTCAAGAATGGGAAGAGGAACTAGACGGAAACATTGGGAACAAGAATCAAATGGGAATGTCGGGAACGGGACTGGAATCACAACTTAACCTCTAGACGCCCAGGGGCCTTTTTCCAGCTGAATCTGCTCTGTAGCTCTCACTGTACTCAACTTCTAACTTATATTCTGATGCCAAACTCGTCACCTACTTAAGATGTATTCGAAAAGTGAACTTTTGCGATCCAAATCACAATTTGTATCGGTGATCTTGTGCTTTGAAAGAATTGTGGTAGGTACGTTGGGGTTGTATGTGACCTTGTAGGAGGTTGCAAGCTCATCATTGATTGCTTCATTGAGGATGATTGCCCAAGTTTAAAAAGTGCACTACTCATGATGCCTAAGATGTTGTGTTCCAATTTTGGGCTGCCCATTTCAGACCCCATGAGCATTTAAGGGTTAACTTCAAATTATGCACTGGAAAGAAAGGAAATAGAGAATTTACTATCCACTGAAAATTCATTAGAGGCTTGGAGTCATGGGGTCCTGGGGGAGTTCAGCGGGGGGGCAAAGGGCCTGCACGGCTTGGAGGAATTTATCCCATACTGTTTGGAGCCACTTCCTCTCCCTAAAAAGTATAAGAGGGTTGGGGGCAGGGCCGGACGAAATGATATCTCAATTTTAAATGCACCCTAGGTCCATGTGGCACCCCCTCAAAGGGGTCCATGTGGCAAAACAGGCCCCCACAAGCTTCATCTTGTTAATTAATTAATTCAAAAATATAGCCAATGACACTATACACCTTAAGTGCCTATTACATACTATACTATTACAATCTTGAAATTACAATCTTGGGTATCCGGCTCCACCCTCCACCCTCCACCCTCCACTATAATTCACTCTTACCAGTGCAAAATCTTCTACTTTTATGCATGTGGGAGAATCACCAAACATGCACTGAAATATCAAGGGCATGTCCATTTCAATCCCACTAAACTTTACAAGACACTACCAGAAGGTCCATTTCTCTCCCTTGAAATATCTAGGGTACCGAGAGAGGTCCTCTATTGAAGTATCCAGGGGAGGTCCAATTCCCTCCACTGAAATATCCAAGGCACCCCGGAGACAGAGGTCCAATTCCCCTCCATGCACTGACATTTCAAGGGCACTGCCATGGAGGTACATGGATATTTGTCACGCATGGTTGAGATCACGATGGAAGGTGAAAGGGAGCTGTAACCTCCATTTCAATGAAAATACCGGTACTGTCAAATTGATTGAGATTTATGGGCACACTTAATTTCGAGACTATTTCTGATTCCGTAGACATCTGAATTTCGACTCGATGTAACAATGACATTCCCATTCATAAGTATTGCCTCTGTCATCCAACACTACGTACTAACGAGTTCCGTTCATTCCGTCATCAGACCAAAAGAAATCTTCCATACGTATATGATTCTTCTTTTCAAGAGAATTTTCAGAAGGTTTCTTTGCTTCTGAGTCAAACTCGGTGTTGATTTGGTGCTCAATACACGCACACCAGGCGAGCGTTCTTCACCGTGCATTCATCTTCGAAGGGTAATATGAGATTCTTGGGACTTATAATGTTAGTTTGTGCATGTAACACTTTGTTGTGCTTGCAACAAATTCCAAACTGAAATGGGACTTGCAAGAGTGGTGATCTAACAAATGAAAACTGAAATCAGGTTTCAAAAGCTCAAACTAGAAGCAAAACAATTAGGCGCAATCTTACCATCCAGGAGCAGGAAGACAGAACACTTCGTATGTCCACTTACAATTATAACATTGGCAACTTCATTTCAGTTTATTCGTTTCAGATTTAGACTCTGCGTGTTGAATAATCTTGCAGAGTTTGAATCCTGTTCGTCATCATCGATCACTTAAAATGGACAGAATAATCCTACCAACTGATCGAGGAGCCACAGCAGGGTCAGCCCAACAGAAATCAAATCAGAATGCCGCAAATGATTCTATGAACTGCTCGATTGCCGCTAACAATCCTGGAAGGAGTTTCAGAAAGACCTAATTATGATGGAATTTGAGACCATCTAGCAGACAAATCTGGACCTTAATAATAGATGGTATATATCTTGGAAGTAACGCATGGTTTGATAACTTGGAATCTTCTGTTATTCGCCACCAAGCCCATAAAATTTATCAAATCTCGATTTCGTCATATCTGTCGTTTATTCCGGGTATCGGCATAGGAACGATGATGGACTCTGGAGTGGTTAATCACAGGAAATGGGCGAAGTATGATGGTGGATTCTGGAAAAGAAAGTGAGGGTACTCCAATGATCATAAAGCTCAGTGATGAGAAGCAACTCAAAGGCTAAGATTTTGCACAAAAATCGTAACTAAACTTACCCCCACACAATTATAAGTCAAAATGTACTACTAGAATTTGACCCCATTTGCTATGTTTGTGTTTCCATAAAAGTGACATATGGGAAGTAGCTTAAAACAAACACTTGGTAAAACGTAGTTTACGGGATCAAATTCTAGTACTGACGACACATGTAAAAATGCCTCGACACAAGTTCAAGAGAGAAAATGGCACAGTCAAACTGCCAGTTTATTTGCAATTCTGAAGAATGTCCTCATATTCACTGGATCTTGCTTGCATTTATTGATTCAAAGCATCAAATGGTACATGAGAGCCAGCTGCAGACGAGCCAGCACTGAGATCGATCGAATGTGCACTGTACAGAGAATTCTCCTATCTGCCCAGAGCTCGCTCCTAATTAAAGAGGTTCGGACCAGGCAGGGAGTTAATCAGCAAACGATGTTGCTTTATTGTGTTGATTATTTACACTTTGATTAATAATGACTGATATGAACGTCCACTGCAAACTAAATTGGTGTATAAATTTCTTAGTTTTAGCTTTGTTTGACCCAGACGCCCTTGGAAGGGATGCCGTTCTGCACCACGAAGAGCATGTAGTAAGCAGGAGGGGCGATGTTGTTGCTGGGCGCGCCCGTGACTTGCATGCTGTACCCTGCTCCGGACTTCACTGGCGCACTGGACTTGAGCACTATGGATCTCTGGCCTTGAGCGTAGGAATGCGTGGTGAACGGCGCACTGTTTTGGTATACCGCCACTCCTCCCACTCGTGTTGTCACCGTGAACGTCACTGTGAATTCCTTGTTGTAGGAAACTGTCTTCGGAGCTCCGGTTATTGTCGGCCGAACCGCATTGTTACTGCAATCAGTGATCAATCAACTTTTAGTATGCGAAAGTGGTAGCATATGACATGTTCTTAGCACTATGAGTTCTTTCAGATTGCATTTGCAATGGTTGATATGAGCATGATAGAGATTGATGGAGGGATTCGATGGAATGGGTTGAGGTTTTACCTTGCGGCTAAGTAGGGAGGTGAGAAAGCTTCGACGCGCAATTCCGTAGGGAAAGCATCATTGTAAGTGTAGAATTGGTGTGTGTTGCTTCCGGCGACGAGGATTCTTCCGTCGCTTAGCAAGCTCGCGGTGGAGTGATACATTCTTGGAATTGTTGTTTTTGCAAGTGTGGTGAATCGCTTGCCGGCGGCGCCAAAAGGATTGTAACTCACAGGGTTTAGAGCTGGATTATTGGCTTTTCCCCATCCTTGGAACCCATTTTGTGCACCGTTGATGATCAAAACCTCACCATTGGGTAGGTTTATCATGTCTCCCATCACACGGTTTATAGGCATGTCCTCCATTGCCCATTGTGGGTTACCTGCAGTAGCTACTATCCGTCCACAATCCTACACACAAAACCAAATACACTCAATTCTCCTATCGCAAATCCCAAAACTCACATTTCAAAAAAAAAATCAGAACTGAACATTTACTCTACTCTAAAAGAGAAAAAAACCTACCACCCTTGCTAATTTTAACTCCCTATTGCACACAATAAAAACACTCTTTCGACTCTTACAACAAAGATAACAGGAGGTAAAAACACAAAATACTATACTTTTGTGATTTAAATAGGTGAAGATCTAAACTAATTTTCAACAGGAAGTCCTCATGATGTTTCAAAAGTGCAAGAAGTCATAGAATATCATCACAATCTAAACATGACATATAACTATCTATGTTGTGAATCTTGTGCTAAAGTAATCTTCATGCTTTTGATGAACACTTTGTGACGTTAATCTATGAAACATCACAAAATTCTACTAGAAAAGTGACAATTGAGAGCCTTTCGAGAGTGATGGAGGTGGGGTACCTTGGAAGCGAGCGCGCCGACATCGTTGTTCTTCGACGCGCCAGTGGCGGCGCCACCACAAATAAGAATGGTCGCAGTAGCGAAATTGTCACTGGCAGCCAGGGGAAGCATGACGGCGGACCCCGCGGACGGATAGTTTCTCGGATTCCCAGGCAACTTCGGGTAAGTCCGGGTCACTTTGCCCGTGTTCCAGTTCAAGGCCACGGCGTCGTTTGTTGCGAAGATGAACAAGTCGCCGTTTGGGAGCAGGAACACGAACGGGTAGAGGTTGTCGCAGCACCCGCCCAGCACTCCCAAGTTGAAGACGCCCTCGCCGGCTTTTCTTTTTGGGTAGAACTCGTAGTTGCCTTGCGAGCGCCCTCCTACTATGATCTGTCTGTTGCCTGCTTGGAGTAACTGGTTGCTCGAGTACCACCGACCTTGTGCTAGCTCCTCCCCTAGCTCTTCCCAGTCGCAGTTCCCGGACGCCGCGCAGGGTTTCAGGGTTCGTATCTTCTTCAAACCTGCGCCCCAAATCCCCACAATCAGAATCTCTGATCGGTGAATTTATCTCCATTTTATAAGAGTAACGGACTCTCTGTTCAATTGGTCAGTACTGGAAAAATATGTGCAGGTTTTTGTCGGGAGAAAAGGCTCGTAAATTCAAGCGACGGATTTCAGCAGTCTAGCAAACAAAGTCGACAGAAGCTGACTTCATTTTTAGGAAGACATGTTAGAGCAGAATCGAATCTTTCATCCTACAACAGTGAGTTTCGTCGGTGCATTTCTCCTCGTTTCAGTATTACAGAGAAAGTTCTTTCTCTACTTGGCCAATTTTGGAGCTGAATGTAGAAATGTCCAGGAAATTGAAGGAAGACAGAGTATTCAAAATGCAGGGGATTTGGTGATGAGATTGTATCATTCTAATATCTAGACATGGCAACAATCGGTTAGTGCACCACAGTTGCTGCTGCAACTTCAGTGTGTATCTCCACAAAAACCACTCGTCCCGATCAATCTTGTTTGATAGGCGGATTATTACAGAAAATGGCGAGGAAGGAAAGATGGAGGTACTGAATAGATGGTGCCAGAAAGTGAGCAAAGGTAGAGAATGCAGTAGACAACGTAGTTCATAGCAACATTGAGAAGCTAAATGGCAGTGACTCGTTACAGAGAACCATTTAAACACTGCATGACTTCTTGTAAAATTGTAAACTCAACAATTGATACAGGATAGAGAAATTGCTAGCATAAAGGGGATTTTTCGTGCTTGTAGCGATCAGAATTCAAAGAGTTGAGGGGGCAGTGATCGATTCCAGTTACCTTCGAAGTCGCCGCCAGTTTGGACCATGGTGCCGTCGGAGAAGAACTGACCCGACGAGCACCAAGTGTCAGTGAACACAAACAGCGGCCTCACAGCGCCATTGGCAGGGTTCATCATCACGGAATGCGCATAGCAGTCGTTCTTCAGCACGCGCTCCAGCGGCTGGTTGCGGCACCTGCCCCCAGCCAGCTTGATCTGCGTGGCGCCCGTGTTCGTCCGGTCCAGCAGAATCACCGTGTCCGTGTGCGCCACCGCCGCATGCATGGTCGCAATTCCAGCGTTCGCCTGAATCACTTGCCATGTCCCTTGCCCATTCACCAACCCAATCACCATCAACAACATCAACAACACCGACACCCATCCACTCCCCATCTTGCCCACTCAGTTGCAGACTACCGATCACTGTAATTTGATCGCAGACTGCGAGCTCGATCCCTGATAATTTGAGCACGAGCTCGATCACTGCATCGAAACTAATGAATCTCAGGGCTGTTCCTGGTTTTGTAGTCAGATGAGGGAGCTCGTGGGGAGTGACTGATCGAAGCTGGCCCACCGAAAGAAAGTCTCATAGTTGGCAAGCTAGTCAGTTGCTTCAATGAGTCGTTGACTTGATAGAGAGTGAGACGGAGTGGCGTGAGTGATGAGCAAGCAGCTGGTCAACATCTACGGTATCTAATCCACACATTGGAACTGAGCTGAGGACTACGTGGACCCCGTCTTCGAACTTCACTTCCAGTAGCTACATGATCGACACCAAAAAGCCTGTTCTTTACCTGATTGATACAGTCTTGCTAGTAGCTTTTTGATTAGACCTACTTGAATCTCAAGCTCAAGATCCGCGTGCTTTTTACCCTTTAGTGGCGGAGCACACAAGCAAGCCGAAACTGCGGCGAATAATTCCTAGCTCGTACCCAGGCTGGAGCCACCACTCCTCGTGCTCTACTGTAAGACCAATTATGCGACTACGGCCCCGGACATAAATTCAATATTTCGTACTTCCAGAATTCCATCGTTTGTATATTAGTGTGGTCTGCGTCCACAACACAGTCGCGTCGTCGCCACGTATATATCCGCCTCCATAGTTGATCCTTTCGCAAGGAGGATAAAAAGAACAAGCTTGTTGCTGCAGGAATCGGGTGATGATGCTGCACGGAACCCAGTCAATGTGAGAAAACATAAGCCACACTCAACATAGCGTACTGTAATACTGTTGAGTATCCACCGCTGCATATTCTTACTCCGGATCAGTCGACAAATTTAGCACTAGTTTAATTCCACGCCGGCGTAGACTCGATCGTTAACCTTCTAATCACTCTTCTAATCCATGCATATTATTAAGATCAACTTAAACCCAAATTAGTCGACATGGTGGCATCATGCATCTCCGGCAGGTAGGACCACCGTTAATTTATGAACAGTGGCTCAATTCAAGAGGAGAATGTAATCGAACAGTAAATCTCTTGACTTTGCATACTAGTTCGGTGTGCCACTAGCTACATAACAGCTGGTTGGACTTTACAGTAAATGATTCACCATACATTTTTGCATGATTCCAAAAATTATTTACTGCGGTAGCTAGCTAGCTGGAAATGAGCGAGCAGATTACATGCGGTAAGCTTGCTTTCGGCTTTTACGATCGGCAAGTATTAGAGCTGCCACTTGGAGATTGCATGAAGAAAAGGCTCATTACAACCTTCCAGGCATTGTTGAGTCGTGGCTGCATGTTCTGAATGATTGATTAGCCATGCAGTGACATACCCGCCCAGCCTCTTTCGATCGATACAAAGTCTCGTTTTGCTCCGTCTTTACTGTGCTAAACTCCAGGGTGATTTGAATCATCGAAAGTTGCAATGTATCCCGGCGGATGAATCTTGTAAAGCTCAACATAAGTTAAGCATGCCTGTTCTTTGTTGCTTATTCTATGTTTTTTTTGTTGCTTTCTCTATTCTCTTTTATCTTCAGAGCACAATAGTTGTATGGTCACTATCAATGTTGAGTTGGTTCTTTTAGGAGAGTTTGAAGTCAATGATTTATGAAGATTTAAAGTTTAATAATTGATAGAAGTGGTGTTCAAAAGTTTATCGGAAATGGTGTTCAAAAGTTTATCAGAAATTATGGTAAATGTGATAACCTAGAATGGCATCATATTATCTATACTACAAGGTCTTTGGATCAGTAGTTATAATTCCAACTTTAGCATACTAGGGTTGACATAACTATACCACATCTTGGATTTAGTGAAGAATTCTATTCAAAAAACTGTATTGAAATGGGGTTTTAATCTAGTAGATAAATTTCTCACCCATTGGTACAAAATACAACTCTTCACTTGAGAACCATGTGTAATTTTGGGTTTTCAATTGGAGAACTATTTCAATCAAATAACTTTCAACTAGAAAGTTTTTGGAATTTGACAATTTGCCATAACTCCTAATATATATGTCACTCGCAGTTTTAAGCCAAAAACACATTCTTTTAGAAAACAATTGTCGATGAAACTGAATATTGTAACCTATACCAGATTTTTCTTTTATCGATACAAAATAATTATGAATTTTTGCATATAGATTTCATCACCGTGTTTTAGAGTTAATTAGTTTTTGGTTTTATACTTGGGTACCCAACCGAAGTGATTTCATTAAATAATGACTGTGTATGAAGAAGTTATACCTTACCAAAGTTTTTGCCTTTCATAAAGAACGTTGTTTTTTGACATCAAGTACATCAAGAAATTTAGTGATTAGGATCATAATTATGTAAGAAGACATTGTGAAACTTGATTGGTTCGTAATGGTAAAAGCATGGTTGTCATATCAGACAAAATACTATTCATTTCATGTCCTACAGGACAAGTTACTATTCATCACATGTACTTGAAAGGTACATTTGATAAATGGTAACTCGTCCTATAGGACATGAAATGAATAGTAATTTGTCCAATATGACAACCATGGGTAAAAGTAGCCCCATGTCTACAAATCTCAAAACAAAAGTTGCCTCTAAGAAAATGCATGAGCACTATATATTTATACCGAACCATCTAAGTAGAGTTTGCAAGTTTACCACACAAAACTTGACATGGTTTGAAATCATGCCCAACAAATTATGTTTGAAATCTTCTTCACAGTATGGCCTATTTCATTAATTGGCCATACTTCAAGTGAAGATGTTATGGGAACTCATTGTTGTTTGAAAATACAACTATCAAATGTCAAACTTGAGTTGTTGACATCTTATTAATATACCAAGACATGATTTTCCAACATTGACAAGTTTAATTCGATAGAGACCTCTCTAATTGTTGTCTAGCCAAAACAAACACAACTTACATTCACACATTTAACATGATTACAATTAATTTCATGCCAACATTTACCCTATCCATTTCAATTACCACCATCACAAGGTACATGCATTGATAGGTTGGTGAATATTTCTTATCTTCATAAAGTACAACTTTCCCCATTTTACTCCCCTGGCCATTTTTGCTTAGAAGACATGATGCATTATCAAAGCGCATTTTCCTTGTGCGCATGGACTTTTACATTCACCAAAATGTCAACACCTATAATCGAGAAGAACTGGTGGGTAGTTCATTATTAGCCAATGCATTTTGCACTATAGCCGGTTCATTCATGAAACCACCGGCTAAAAACTGATGAAAATTCCAAAAAAAATTCTATTCTGAGTATAAAATGAGCTAAGTGCCAGATTGATTTTATGAAAAATCGCCTGGACATGGGAATCTCTAAATGAGTGTCTTAAAATTGGAATTTGGCTTCGCAGATTTTACCACATACACTTTGCAGTACAAAGAGCACCTAGTAAAAATCCGATCCGAGGCAAATTTGAACCCTTCAAATGCGTTGCCCTAAATCCGAAGAACCCATTTTGGGTTGTAAGGATTTTCAGGGGTGAAAGGTTTTGAAACTATAAAAAAAAACTGACTTTCGAGATCAAATAGGCAACTCGATATCATCTTCGCCTCATCTGTATGGTATGCACACCTATTATCGTGCACTTAAGGAAAATTGAGGGAATCTATATATTTGGAAAGAGAAATGAGTGGGTTACTATTTTTCAGGGATGAGGAATAGGAAAAGACTCACTTTCCCTATTTTTGTGGTTTTAAAAAAACACACATAATTAAATACAATTTTTAGAAGGAGTAGCCTAAAGGCGGACACCCTAATTATGTTCACATGAGGTACATGCAAGGGAGGTTAGATCTTCATGAAAGAAAGAATCTTGGGTGCACGCCTTTAGGTAGGTGTCCGCGTATAGGTGTGCATACCATAACTAAATGGCGGCTCTTCCCGTACATCGGACAAGGTAGATAGAGTACACTCTTGTCATTATTTGATAGCTTCAATTTTTTTCAGGAACATAAAAAGAAAAAAAAGCTGCTGTAGAATTCTGGATGTGTTGCTGAATCGATGTTAATGAATAGAAAACTGGGAAGCAGCTACAGGGAATAGAGTGTATTGGATGCATGCCAGTGAGTTGCATGTGAGGCCGCAGGTACGGCAGCTATGGAGTAACCCCAACGATAGCTAGTTCTGGAGTGCAAGCTTCAACAATTGAACAAGTGCTGAGCTAGCTCGGAAGCACTTCAAGCGAATTGAAGCTCAGCTACAGCTTGCACATTACGATTGCACATCAGATAAGTTACTTAGCATTTATTATGCAAAGTGAAATGGCACACAACTTACCTCTTAACTCTTTACATACAATTAATTTAAGCTAGAAATTTCGGGACAAGAAGATTGCCCAGTTTGTTGGGGATATGGCGTGACAAAAGTGAAACATGATTTGCTCGTGCGTACCGACACAGTAAGCGTGAACGCTGGAGTTCACCAGCTGCCAAAAGCTTCACTACAGTACATGAAACAAACTTTTTAGCCGACTAGGGGCTCACACAACTGGTTACTTGCAGGACCTCTCTCTTCGGAAGTTGACTATGCCTTGGCTTCTATGATTTGGGACCCACATGATAATACACTCGATAACCAAGTGAATTTCATCTAAGGACCCAGAATCAGAAACGGGAGCTGTAACAATCAAATATGCACTGGTTAGGGGTGCAACGCACCATCACCAATGCATAACAGTAAGTTGCTGTAAAATACACCAACTTGACTTTCTAACACGTTGAAGAGGTTCAGCAATTTTGGTCTCAGAGAAACATTGCTCGAAAGAACTTAGTAGTTTCTACAATTCATGTAGAGATTGGAAAGAGATGGACCCACATGTTTCTTAGATATGTAATCCAAAAGTACGAAAACATTCTATGAAGATAGGTCTCAGATATGATTGATGTCAGTGCACATGTCGTTGCGCAAAATCAACAACACACTTTGCTCACAGGCACCGAAGTCACCTGAACAGTGTAGGTTACACTCAGTTATTTACAAAAGGGTACATCCAAAGGAAGCAGCTAAAGGTAAAGCATCCTCACCCAAACCATGAAAGTAGTCCTGACTGACGAATAATTGATGATTCACTGACAAAGCTAACCAACCTTTTTGTGGCCTGAAAGGCCAAAGCAGTGTCCTCACACAACTCTGAAAGGAACCTTTCCTTGTCGGAAACCTTTTCTGCTGTTCTAAGAGTCACGTTGGCAAGTGTCAAACCATGTCTTCTTTCTTCTTCTATTACCTCTCCGCATCATGGCTGCCACTTTAAGTTTTCCTTCTCGGAATATCATTGTCAATATACATGTCTTTTGCCATCTATTCACAGAATCGACCTCTGTAAAAACAATGGGGGGCGCTAAGTTCGCAGCTCCTGTAATTGTATGTAGGCCCATATCTCTTGTTGTCACCCACAGAAAATTCCACAACTAAACCATACGCGTAATATCTCGACATATGCTCCACATTCGATATAAATAGCGGCCCTGCAGCAGCAGATTGTCCCTGCCCTGCCTAGATGATGCAATCAAGATACGTGTTGGCGTGACCTCGGTTGAACTCGAGCAGGCTTCCGTAAGTTCGATCTGCCACCCCAACGAAAAGGGACTCTGAATCAGGACTGAAGGAGACTCCTGCTACCTCACCAAAAAGGTCAATCTCTTGGCAATGAGAGTAGTCCTGTTTCGTGTCAAAAACATGAACGAAGTCTGCCGGCTCTGCCATGACCATGAAACGCCCATCCGCTGTGAATCTTATGGACCGTATCGCACCGATGCGACCTTTCAGCACCGCGAATGAGGATCCCAAATACCGGTTATCCCACAGGCGGCAGGTCGTGTCTTGATTTCCCGTGGCAAACACACGTCCATCAGGGTGCCAGGCTGATGCAAATGAGTAGTCTAGGTGGCCCCGTAAGGTTGCTATCACCTGTCATCAAAGAATTTAACACTGTTATGTAAATGATCATGCATAGAAACGGATTGATGCTCTTAAACTTTTAGGAGAATAGTCAAAGAGATCATTTGTTTACGAGGACTTCACCTTGCCGGTTTGGCTATCAGCCAGAAGCCCTTCAGCATTATCTCCCACGACAATCACGGTCTTGCTGTCAGGACTTACGGAGGTATGCTGTAACAACGTCAACGGAAAGTCGAAATACGAACTCAAATTAGTAGCTTTCGTAAAGCATCAGTGACTCAATACAGAAAAGAGAGGGATATGCATGCAGAAAAAAGAGTGATAATGGACAAGAAATCTTACGTTTACAGCCCAAGGAAAGTAGTATCGACTCAAAACAGAGAAGTTGTTGCAATCGAAGACACGAACAACTGAATCATTGTTGGAACTCATTAATCGCACTGCTCCACTGCAAAGCACTCCAACAAACACAGAGCTTACTAAACCCGCTCATCAGAACGAGAAAGCTGATAATGACTACTGAAACAAAGGCCATAAAGTGACAGCTCCACTTGATAAGTACCTGCAATTATCGTAGATATCAATAGCGTTGGTGATCGCATTGTCATCATGAGTAATCTTGGCGCAATATGACACTCCAGGACGGTCTAGGTTCTGTTCGAACAGGAAAAGAACGTAATTAGTTCCTGTCTTTCATGCAAGCGCGCTTTAAGTGAGATGAACAAGCACACAATCATCGCAAATGAACAAATATGAATAGTAAAGTATCTCTAATCAACATGGACAGTTTGACTTACCTTGCAAACCATCTCGCCTTGAAATCCACCTGCTACAAGAAGGTTGCGCTTTACGCACATAGTGCTGATCTGAACACGTCCCAACCCATGTTGAGAGGGCCACGGGGAGGTTCTCTGACCCTACGCAAAGTATGGTAGCTCATAAAGATGAGCAGGTAAAATGGTGGGGCTGCTGATTGATACCGGTTGGAACTTTTTTCACAAAGATAAAAAGTACCAGACTTTGGACGCTACTTGTGACATCTCCTCATCTACAGATGTTTTCTGGTGACCATTACCAGCGTATGACAAGACAAGGGCTATGACTAAAAGGACATTATATCAAAGCACAAAAAATGTCAAGTTCTCAAAACTAAAGGGCAACCCTCTTTCTAAAAGCTAGACAATATCTTTCAACAATGATTCAGAAGGCAGACAGAGATGAACACATGAGAATTACAGAAGTCAAGAAGTAACTAATATGTTACCTCCAAGGCTGGAACGACAGGGCCGGCAACATTGAGAACTTCGGTTCCTTTCCTGGTCAAGGGCGACCAGTGCATAACAGAATAGCTGTGCATAAGATACACATCGTGCTTGGAAGTCGCCCACACTAGATTTCGCAGCTGCAAACATTCAGGCACGACACACAAGCCAGAAGGAAACCAAAAAAAACTTTAGCATACCAACTTTAGCATAATCTCACCAATATTTCAAGACCTCTAAGACAGAGACGAACCTCAAGAATGGATGTCACAACATCTTCCACATGAGCACGAAAATCGAGTCAAAGAGGGATTGACCTGAAAATGAACGATGGTAGATTTAACTGATCTAGTGTTGTGTCGGAAATGATAAAACTCCTTCTCCTTCTCTACGACTTTGCACTCCTGCGCATGAGAAAACACGAATAAGTGTAGAGCAGCACAAGGATAATGGACAAATATTCTAATAAATACACCTCCCAGCAACATCATCATTTACAAAAAGTACTTGGACCTTGACATAGATCAGACACACTAGAAGTCTATATTGTATAACAATGATAGTGGCAAAGCAGTCACCTTCTCTAATTCGTCAATAGGCGGAAGCAAATTGACGTAGTTTTTGTACTGCTGTAGACGAGTTTCTCGATACTTCTCCCTTGTAAATTGTAGCCGGTCCCAAGGAATCCCTTGAATATCCTTACCCCGTCTGGCTTGCGCAGCCGTGGTGTCCGACACTTTACTCATCTGCAGACGCATCAATGACGTTGATCACTCACCATTACACAAGTACCCACGCAAACAAACCTAAACCCAAGTACTGCCTACTCACCACATCAATTTCGTCATCTGAATCTGAATCGAGCGAGTTTCGGTCACGGGCCGCTTGCAACTGATCGTCCGCATCATCCTCAAAGTCCACCGCCATGTACTCATCAGGCACATACTGCCCGTCATCTTGGAGCTGAGCCATCCCGTCCGATGTATCACTGAAAGAATGCACCAAAGTCAATTACTACACTTTGTATACCACAAACAGAGGCGACAACTTAAACAACAGCGATATCCTACTGTACTCATAGTGCGCCTTCTTATTATTCCACTACAAGAACGACACAGCCACCAAACAAATAAAGAACGGCGCACTAACGTCACTCCGCGCGTCGATCCCTTCAGAAGCTAAAAAAGAAACACAATACGCAATTCGTTCCTCAATAGAATGCACACCGCTACACAAGATTACTCATTATCGATAAATAACGGCTTTCCATATCCAAAGGCACCATCAAGTGCTTCCAACTCAAAAGACGGTTGTAACGCTCAAATCAGATTGAGCACAATACACTTAGTTTTTGTCAATTCAGATTGCCACGCTCAAAGCTTCTGAGAATCGATTACGGACATGTACTCCCTACCGATTACGGTTGCTCAGTGCGATTACCAGAAACAAAAACGAGCGGAATCGACTTATCGTTCCCTGACTTAATACAAAATCTCCACAACTAACTTGACCTAAATTCTCCAATCAAGTCAGAGGGAGACACACCAGTAGCACACACGAAATTAGGTCAGTCAGAAAGCAATGAAGAGCAAAAGAACAACAAAAGCTTCAAGCATCCGCCATACCTGATGCCAACGCGGCGTTCTTCAACCGCAGCTACAAATTAACGCGCCGCTGTTTCAATACAATCACTAACAAAAATCAGCGGATAGCAATCAAAGCCCTAATCGTCCTAAACCTCTCCGAATTGCACTCGCAAACCCTGGCGATCCGTAACGGCCACGCAATACCAAATCAAGCACCGCGAAAAAAAAAAAATATTGCAAAGAAGGACTATCGTATACCAATTTGCAGAGGGGACCTTCAGCGCCGCCCGCCTCGCCAGGAGCTCCGTCCGTCCGTCCGGCTGGCTATGGCCTGCTCGCTCGACCTTCCCTTCCCTCCCCTCCGATGTTGTTGCTCTCCAAACCTCCTGAGCTTACACTTGGTTAGCTTCATGGCCCCGAATGGTAGATTCTAGAGAGGCCATCTGTCGAGGGACGGGGTTGAAATCTACGAGCCTCTGAAATCTACGATTATCGCCGGCACATCTGGATATGAATCAAAATCGACCCTCGCTGATGTGGCTGTCTTGCGCGGACGTGGCACTTGTCGTGTCCTATCCTTCGAGTATTTGTCGAGTCCTCACTTGCATTCTATTTTCATTTTTTTCCAAAATAATAAAAATGGTATTTTATGATGATGATGGTTTGGAATTTGTTTCTAAAAAAGATGGCATTAAAGACGCATTTTTCATCATTGGTGCAGATCTTTTTTTTAAAAATTGAATATAATTATTGGGTTAATGTAAAAAAATAAAATAACATGTAATATTTGAAGATTTTTTGATTAGTGGGGAGAAATCTTGTGAATGGAGAATGAAGAAATTCTTGTACATTGATCTATAACAAGTTTTGGGTTTTGAATTCTGATTTTTGCAAAAAAATATTATTGATTTTCCACTAATTATAGGGAATTATGATATGCATAGCTATCTTTTTTTTCTATTTTGAAATGTCTTATTATTATTTAGATCCTCCAATGGTAAAATAAGAATCGGAAAATACCTCTAATAATCCATCAATAAAATGATTGGTCTCCTAAGGTCAAAAGTTTTATAACGTGGAGCAGTTTATGTTTAAGTGCAAAAAACACATTTAACACAAAAATGTAAACAAAGTTCCAGGGTACAAATAAATGTTGTTGCGTTTTAGGCACCCTTTCAATATTTGCATACAACAAAGAATTGATTAATTAAGCCTTTAAGGGTTAATCTCTAAGATTTTTTTCATTTACTTAGTGGCTTCCAATACTTTAAGGAACTTCTTTTTGGAAATGACTTTTTTAATATTGTTGTTTATTCTCAATCTACAAATTGTTTTCTTTAATAATTTCATGGATGTCAATCAAAAGAAGTCATTTAAAAATTAAGAGTACAGTCATGTAATAAACCCATTGTAGTTCATATGGAAATTTTTTTGGAGCCTGACCTGTAAGCACCCAACTGACATTTTATTGGTCAATGCCAAGATTTAAGGAGCCGTACTAAGTAAAAAAAAGTATTTTTTTGAATTTTTGATTTTATTTCTTAACTAGAAGTTTGGTGGGTTAAGATTCATGTGCAATTTACGAAACTTCACTTGCTTTATGATTTTTTTCCTACAAAGCTTCAAACACAAACACGGCAAGGACTTGAAGTCAAACAATTTATGGGCAAAAATGAGAACTAATTAGAAGTTAGCTTAATCATGAATTGGGCAACAGTTTGAATTTCCGACTTTCAAAATTTTGTACTAGGGTACTACCCATTATGGTCTTAAATGAGTAACCATGTCAACGGTCAAAAACATGAGTATGACATGGCAGTATCCTATGGTGCACTTATTATGAATCTTGAAAAGACAGGATAGTCCTCAAACCTATTCAAGACGATATAAGACTGCTTTGTATATTTATGAGTCATTTCGAGCAATAAGTAGTATTAACAGCATGTCATAAAAACCTCATCAAGAATTGCTATAACCTCTCTTCCAAAGTTGCAATTAAGTGACAGTATTCTCATCAACTACTTGTCAGGTTTGGCGCTCACGGATTGAATGTTGGGGCCTCTACAAGCTAAGGCGCATATGAATGCGCCGAGATCCTATACCTGTAGTCTTTGCACCACTGTTTGCCAAAGCTAGCTTGCAAAGCACTTTTCTTGACACTACCAAGTGCCATTAAATATTTAGTCCCATGGGCATGTTCACGTAACTTAGTATTTTAGTTTTAGGAGGTCAAATAAAGGGTCCATGGTCAACTCCTTATTTTATGGAGCTCAAGTCCTTGCACTATGTTTTAAAGTTTGCTAATGAGTTGTAAGATTTTAAGGACCTCTAACCATTGTAAGGTTTATTAGAATTATTTGTAGACCTTCAAAAACTTTGAGATTTTAAGAAATGGTAGATACCTCTACATTACTACATATATTGCATAGAAGCTCCAATTTTGATGCTACATGTAGTAGTCACAGTGCTTGCGTGTCATCCGTTGCCCAAACAGTTTTCAAGTGCTTGTTTTCCTTCAAATGCGTGGATATCACCATTCCTACGGCGAAAAGTCCGAATTTTTTTGAGAACCTTCTTGTGCTAATACTCTAAATGATCCTACTCTTACAATTTTCAAATAGTTTTCTTTTTTAAATTCAAATATTCATCAAATGACTTACTCATTTTGGAGAGATGATAGAGCTTCCTACTCCCTTGGGCCTTTAGGGGATAAAGATTGCAAGATCATCAACTTATCATGCTAAAGAAGTATTTGCAAAATTCCATCAATTTTTTTTCATAGTAAAAATGATAATTACAAACCTATCGCAATTAAAGATCTTCAATCGTAAGGTTGATTACCTATATATGAAATATAAATTTCTAACCAAAAGTGAAAAGAAAAAGAACGAACAAATAATCCAACAAACACACAAGACTTCTTACACTAGAGCAAATGCTAATTATTTATTACATCTTAGATTGAGCTAAGATTTTGATCTGAATAACTTGCTATAGACCACTATCCAACGTATGAAATAAATTTGAAAAGCAATTACAGAAGGAGATACAATTGTGAAGAACAAAAGAAAAAAACAGTCTTTTGAAATAAATATATGACCATAGTAATTCCAATTAAGATGTTTCTTTTAGAAAGTTTTTGGATTATATCTTATCATTCACCCCTATACGTCCCCAATGCTGAAAAGTGAATTTTTTTATGAAAGACAAAAACTTTGAGAAGAACCATAACTTCTTTATCCGGATTTTATTCAGGAAAAAATGAAGTCGCTTGGGTCGGGTCACAAATCAAGTCTAGTTTGTGTCGTAAAAACTATAGACCCATATAAGAATGTATGAATACATGACAAACATTTTAGTGAAGGCAACTCTTGTTTTTTGGGTTCTTAGACATGGGCATGTTTAAACATTGCAAGCCAATCATGTGAAATAATAATAATAATAATAATAATAATCATCATCTATGAATTTTTGTTACAATCTTGATCATGATATTTAGATGAACTCCAACAACTTTCGAGTTGGGAGATTCTTGATCTTAGAATGGGGACAAAGGCAAGGACTGGGTTTGGACGATGATAGAGATACAATTTGAGATGGGGACAAAAACATAGATAGGGAGACACTCCTAAAGGGCATTCAAGACACAAATGGAGACAAAGACACCGACGGGTTGGGAGCAAACAAGGTAACCACATATTTCGACTTAGTTATTTAAATGCAGCAATGCTAGAGGGACATACTAGTATTTATGGAAAAGACTTTCATGAAAATTACTATTGCTTCCAGTAGTTTTGGGGCCTTACAATCATGATACATGCATTGAGTTTCAAAACATTAAACCAAAATCAACGTTTACAAAATTTCATGTAATAAACTATCCCATCTTAAATGAGTTAGCAATTTCTAAAGTTGATCCGTAATTGAATCCAACAATTATTATCTATAACAGACTTCAAATTTCTAAGTAACGGCTCTTCAGAGTTTCACCCACATCGTGGAATTTCAACACCTATGACATTTAGGGCCAAACATCCACTAAGTTCTAAACCGCATTTCCAACCAATAACAATTAATAATTTTTCTACATTTTATGAAGGGTGAATATCTTTACCATCGTAGTTTAGACCAACCTGACAAAATATACAAATATGAATGTCACACTAAATACTAAATGACACATGCAATTGACAAATTCTTTTTTCCAATATAGAATTGTTATTGTAAGCTCGCCCACACTATAATGCACCTTCAATTCGGGGGTGGTGGTGGTGACCCACGTTGCTATATGCAAGCAAGCTTGGTTCCGAGCAACGACGGATGATTGGGGTGAGAGATGGACATGGCGGGCTTCATGTGACATGTGGACTCAAATTTAGGGTTTTGGCTATGGCTTTTGCCACTGCTTCTCTCTGACCGACGGACTAGCCAGCAGATCTCTCGGTACCACCCCCGATTGCTTCCCGCGCGGAGGCATTGCCCGTGGTCGCCCAATCGCTCTCTCAGGTGCATTCATTTTGCATTCACATCTTTCTTCTTTTGCTTCGCACTCCCTCCTGAGCTTGGTCACTATGGCGATCGGATGTATCAAAGACCTGAAATGAAATTCGAGTAGCCAGCTCGAGTCGCATTTTGGCAATGCTTGCTCGCGATTAGTTTGAGGTTTAGGTTCTGGAGCGGTTTCTACATCCTTTGACCTCGGAGAATTGTGGATGCTGTAATTATGCAGCTCGGGGTTTTTTGTAGGTGAATGACGAGGTGATCGATAATTTTGCTTTTGCAGTTCCTCCTTGCTGATAAGAGATCTAGTATGTGTTGGGATCCGATCATTAGAGGTATCAACAATCGCAGAATGTAGTTTTTGTATAAGTAGAAGGACGTTATGCAGGATGTTTGGAATTGCAGAGCGGAATTTCAGCTGCTCCTTTATCTCTGGCCACTTTGTATGTCAGTGCTCGTTTTGTTTGGTTGCTTAGTATGCAACGGTTTTGATTATCCAACAATTTTTGATCATTTGGTTGAAATGGTCACTTGCATTCAATTTGGTGAAATTTGTCGTGAGCGTGTGGTTAGGTGTATTTTGAGAGTCGTGATTGCAAACAGCAAAATTGCTCTGTTCTGTTGCTCTCCTGTGATCATTGACCTCGTTTGTTCGTTACAGGGCGATTTAGGAGGTGGAGAAAGAATTGCCCAAGCGACAGACAGAGGAGGCAGTCATGAGTGCTGCAAGTAGCCTGCTCAGGCGGAGAAGCTTGAGAATTTTGACCTCGGTGCTGAAGCATCGGCAGCGGGAATTCGAGTATCTGACTGCGACCTCTGGTGGAAACAGCAATGCAATCCGAAGCTTTGCGACAGGCGGGCGCCTTGCGCCGTCACTCTTTCCCCGGTCTTTTGTCCAGGTATGCTATCTGCTTGATTACTCTCTGGTACAGTAATGAGGATGTGCGTTTGTACTCTATCGGAAGCCAACCTTTTCAGAAAGCGAAATCCTGATTAAGTTGATCATAGTGTTAGGAGGAAGTAAGGGATCGGATCGACTTCTTCATGTATACACTCCAGTATAAACGACGACGGGTAAATTTGACACCGCAAGATCCTCCATTAGATTCACGTTAAACCCTAAACCTCAATGTGTGGACATCCCGATGAGCTCCTTCAAATCCCGCACTTTTGATTGGAGGGAATAAGTCAATATTGTCTGTGACCTCGCGTAGGATCAAGAGATTAGTACGATGTCATGCCAGCGTGCTGGTTGTGGCGTGATACTTAGGTTATTTGTGCAGGATTTATCCTGCAGATCTCATACGCGTGTTAGGAACTTACATATGAAGCTGGCAGGTATTGTTGAAACCATTTAGTATAAACTTCTCCGTTCACTGACTTTGTGGATCGTTTAACTCTTGTCTGGCTTGTGTCAGGACCGAAGCTTTCTTGGAACAAGTTATGGTGCTCAACGGAGTTTTGCAACCAGCGCTGACGGTTCAGGAAGCAATGAAACTGATTCAGCGCGTACTAATTCTTACCCTTGCCGAGTTGCAATGCTATCTTAATTTTTCACTAAAGTCACGGTTTGATTGAGTTGAAGGTGTCGTTGTTAATAGAGAAAACACGTTACTGGAATAAAGTTGTTATCATAGCCCCAAGTGTCCTGGCTTCTGAACTAGTCGAAAATTTGTATGCGATTTTACAGTTGGAACCGGGACGAAGGCCGTTGCAGTGGCAGTCACTGCCGCGGCTTTGGGAATGGCGGTAGCGTATCTGGCTTTCGGCATGAGACCTGAAGAGGTGATATCAAAGTATTTCCCCAACTTCTCCAATGAAGGTCAAGGCACTTCTACTGCCAAGAAAATTCAGCCTCCAGAATCGCATGTCGTCAATCATCTGTCTGATAGCAAGAAGTCGAATGAGCCACCCATTGAGGTTAAGGCTGAACACATGGAGAAAAATCTTAAGGGGCTAAAAGAACCCGACAGTTGCGAGGTAGGTTCTTGTTTGTCTTATATATGCAGTGTTTTGGCGTTTTTGTTTACATCTTAGTGCTACAGAATTCGAGGTACATTTATTGTAAGTGTGGAGTTTCCTCTGTGCTTACATTAATATGTGCTTCAGGAAGTCAAGGGGGAACCTCTGATGACAAAGGTCATCGAGGATTTTGAGCGCGAACCTCGTGGGGATGAGGATCCGGGTGTTCGAAGTAAGGGTGTTGAAGATGTTGAGTCTAGTGCTCAAATATCTATTGAGAATGAGTTGCCTCAGTCTCCTGAGGGTATCAGTTCAGCTGATATTGGGGGGAATAATACCACAAACATGAATATTGAGGTAAAGGAAGGAGTTGGGCACTCTTATCCTCATGACACTGAGTCTGAGGTGAGGGACGAGATTGCGCGGGCTATTTCTCCTGCCTTCTGGGTCGATCCTGCCTCAGAGGTGAAGGACGAAGTTAGTCAGTCTCATACACATGATCCAGTCCCTAAGGTAAATGAGGAGGTTGTGCAGTCTCTTCCTTCTGCCTTCACGATAGACATCACTTCTGAGGTGAAGGAAGAGGAGGGACAGCCTCATGGTACTGCCACTGAGGTGAAGGACCATGGATCTGAAGGACCTTCAGGTCAACTAGAGTCCACTGCCGATACAAGTGGACATCGTTCGCTAGAGACTAATTTAGAAGACCTAGAGCCTGATACTTTCAGGAAAGAGATGCAGGAAACAGCTAAGGAGGATGACATGAAGGAGCTCTCAGATAAGATCCTCTATAATCAAACACGTGGTGATAAAGATGAAGAACAGCCTGTTTGTTCTGTGCATTCTGGGGATGATCTTCCCCGTATAGTTACGGATACTATCGAGGCTGTAACCGACCTGGCTGAGGTATACTTCAAAACTTGTTTTCATGGGGTCCGTTCGATAGCCTACCAAGAGTATCTCGAAAGTTGTGAAAGCTACGAACTCTTTTAGATCTCCTAGTCAATTGCTGTGGAAGAACTTGTCCCATTGTGCATAGTAGTCAGTCGACTTGCCATGACGTTATAAGACCCATGGTTGAATAATTCATTACATCACACGTCCTCTCATTTGATGGCGTTTCGCATTCTATTTCAGGCCATCCAGGACGCTGCTACTGAAGCACTAAAGCCCGATGATGCTGATGTCCAGGGAATGCCGAGTATTGCAGAGGCATACCACCTTAATACGGACAGCAAAAAGGTACGCTGGATACAACCTGGGCATTATGAGGATGGAGTGTGTATGCAGATGCTATTTGTGCTACCTATGGTACTTAACCTCAGGGTATTATATTAGGTGAAGCTTAGCAATATTGTAGTAATGACTTCAAGAGCAGAGCTGTATGCAGCTGCTGCACAACAACAAGACTTGTAATCGTATGAATGCTTTGTCCTGTTTGCAGGCTGAAGAATGTTCTGCTGATGAATATGGATCAGATGATTTTTTCAAGTACGCCGGAGCAATTGAAGAGGCCACAAAGAGGCAGTCTGAAGCTGATGCTCAATTTAGAGAGATGTTGTTGAAATTGGATGTAAGTATCGATTGGTTCAAGTGGAGTGCTGCGATAAATGAGGTTGTGTCAAAGTTAGGGTCAGAGGCGACGAAGCTTAAATATGAATATATGAGTTGATTGATTTTGCGTAGAAAGCTGCTGTTCAAATGTGAGCATTATCACCGACATGTGGAATCTGGAAAAATCATCTGCAGGAAGAATATCAACAAGAACTAAGGGAAGCTCGCAAAAAACAGGAGGAGCAGGCTGAATATGCTAAAAAGCTTAAAAAGGTTCGTACTGTGCTCATTTCTGCGCAAGTGCATTTGTTTGCGAGGCTTTATTACTACTTGTGCATCAACAATCTCCAGGGATGAAGGTTATTGACTACTTTCATTTGACTCTTTGCAAAATGGAAGATCTATACATATTCTGAAATTATGCCAGATCCAACAGTAAGTCATTCTTGTATGTGTTGCTCGACGTTCAGCTTAAACTATCTGTTTACAGGACTTGAGTAAAGAGAAAGCGAGGTGGGAAGAAGAAGCTAAACAACAGCTCCATGCGGCTGAGGAAAGATTACATAATGAACTGAAGCGCAAGGTAGGCTTCAACTCATTCTCAGCTTTCTGCAGCTTGTTGGAGATCTCGTGTCAAATACTATGTAGAGTGGGGAGCGTTGTGGGTAATAAAACCGTCTGGATCCGTCTTTTTGAGGACAATTTGAAGCTGTATGTGAATATCTTGGTCAAAAGCTGTGGTTTCAACATAGCACCTGAGTCCAACATCAGGTTTGCGAGTAGACTTGTTAGATACATGCATTTTCTCAGGTATTGTCCATCAAGATTGTGGTCACTCAATAATCGAGGCTCAACATATATGTTCCTATCAGGAGTAGCTACAAACGTGAGTGGGTCATTTGTGCAGGAGGTAGATGCAAAAAGAGAGTTACAGAAGATGGAGCTCTTGACCAGGGCTACGACCAATGCTGCTGTTACAGCTGAGAAGGCCAGACAATTAGAGGACACAAAAGAACTGCAAATTCAGGTCCTTGCGCCTGACCATTTTGAACGTTTCAATTTCTATGCTGCACAATTGTTATTCGATTTCTATCTCTCTTGCTGGTGAGGGATTTTGTTGATATTCATTGCATGATATCGCTGGCAGGTTGAGGCTCTGCATAGGGCATATAATGCACGGACAGAGGGAGCTAGAGTTAGTCACACAACACACAAGCTTGCGATGGTACTATTCTAACCTATGATCTACTATAACTTTGGAATCCTACATTGTGAACGGACATTTTACATGTCAACATTTAATTTTTGTGCAGGGAGCGTTTGCTTTCGAAGAGGCAATGACTAGGGGAGCACCTTTGGAAGACGAAGTTGAATTGCTCAAACAAGCCGCTGGTGGGAATGATGAGCTCATAGACGTCGCCCTTCAGTCTTTGCCAGAGGATGTGCTTAGAAAAGGGACGAAGACCCAACTTCAGCTGCAGCGCGAGGCAAGTTTGCTCCAGTTGTACGGATTTACGTAGGATCTTTGCTGATTTTTTAGACAAGTCTTGAAGCAACAACAGCTGTCGTTATGAGCACCATGGTCTATGATGCCGAGCTTTCATGGGTAGTCAAGTAATGTGGTCTTGAGATTTGTATTGGATAGCGGCGGAATCTCGGCACAAGCAGTAGAAGTTTTTGATTCTGCTTTGCAACTTCCTAGATTCTTGCCACCCATCGGAATCCTCTCTTATCTCCATGGCATTGTCGTTTGGCTGATGAAGTATCATGTCCGTGACCTTGCAGTTTGAGAACTTACGAAGTCCGTTGAGGCAACTGGCACTGATTCCTGCTGGTCAGGGTGGACTTCTGACACATGCGATGGCAACTGCAGTCGCAGCTATAAAGGTGAGCAATTTAGAGTTTCCTTACATGATTTCATTTCTGTCCCGGTTCCTGGTAGTGCCAATGCAAGAGATGAGGTAAATTGATGCGTGGGCTTGCAGGTACGAGAAGGTACTGGACGTGAAGGAGTGGAATCTGTTATTGCCACCGTGGAAGAGTGTCTTGCTAATGGTGACCTTTCACGAGCTGCCTACATTCTGGAGCAGGGAGTAAAAGGGTCAAGAGCCGAGCCTTTTGTTTCAGATTGGACGAGGCATGTTCGTGCCCGTGTTATTGCAGAACAAGCATTGGCACTTATTCAGGCTCATGCTATTGCCACAGCTGCAGGTCTTGCATAATTTAACCACAGTTGTAGACGAACAAGCTAATTCCCAATTGAGGTACAGCGTTTCTGCCTACAGTCTGGCGTTGGTACGTTTTGCATGACACGGTCTTAGAGTTGATTCAAGGTAATGCGAGAAGCTCAGCAATATTTTAGCTTGGCCAACACATTCCTTTCAATTGGACGTTGAGTCCCACGGCTTTGCTGCATGTGTGGGCTCTTGTTTGAAAGCCCTCTTACGTGGCTATAAATTTTTCAGTGTAGTGTATAAGGCAACACGCACCAACTGTATTCCTTGATTCTGCTACTGATGGAATCGAATAGGAAACAGTACGCTTTTCTTCGCTGCTGCAGGAATTTTTCCAACCGATATCATTGTGGTCAGGCTACAGTCCTCGAACATTGTATGTACATCAGATGATACCTACAAAATTGAATTCTACAGTGCTATAAACTTTGATGGATCCTCCTACGCGCTACGTTAACAACGGTTCTTTGTGCCCAGGTGCACGGTTGTCTTTGTTGTGGGTGATGTGCTGACATCGAATTGAAAGTTCTTATCATAAGAAGTTAGCAGCAGTATGTAGTGGACCATTTGTAACTGACCTGCACCCTCGTCAACGTGCACACAACACCTAAATGCTGATCCAAATCGATCATCATATTCTGGCTGTCATACGGTTTTCGTTGTTGTGACGAGAGAATATCCTAGTTCCTCTGCAGATAAGTGGGTTTTGAGCATGGAGAGTGGAAAATATGGAAACAGTAGTGAAATCTTGGCAGTGTTAAGACTTTTTTGACTGGCTGAGCTTGCAAATTTGATTGAGAGGAACTAGATACTCTTAGGGACTTGTGAGGTTTGTGAGCTTTATATGTCAAATCATGAGTCATTTATATTCGCGAGGATCTTGCGACTGCTTGGTATGCTGGTCCTTCTTATTAAGGTAAGATCGATACAACCATCATCACTTTAGTTGTGTGCATTTTGAACGAAAGATTGAAATTGTCGGCAATAGATGGACATAGAAGAACGCCACACTCTCTAACACAATTGTCTATCATGCAGAATACATAATTGTTCATCATGCATAATAGTGGAACAAACCAAGAAAGATCTGATTCTCTATCGTATCAGATATGTGACAAAAAGTCTCAGTTTGATTCCTGCATATGCCTGATGGCCACAGTGGGAGCCTTGTCCTCTTATTATGTTGTTTTCAGGCCTCTTATTCTTATTCACAAGGGGAATGAGCTGAATTCCAATTCTCGTGGGTCTTCCTCAAGTATTTGAAATGATTACCGTTACTGCGGGGACCTATTCAAGAGCAAGTAAGTCAGCTGTCGTCGTTGGCAGCTTCTTCTTGCCTTATCCGCTCTTCTTCCTCTCTGTTGTGGTGCGCATTCAGCTGCCGCTCCAGCTGCAACAACAAAATTTACATCAATTTCCATACTATCGTTTAAAGCCACAGACTGAAATGGAACGGGGATGAGCAAGAAAGAGACATTAGTTTGAAACCAACCAAGCCGTTTTTGTGTTTCAAAGCCTGCAATTCATCCGCAAGCACAGCAGTCTTGCTCTGCAAATCAGCGATCTGTTGAATGAGATCCCTCTCCCGGTCGCTCGCAATCTCCCCCATCTGAATCATCAATCACATATGAATCAATGCACACTCCACTTTCTCTGGAGAAGAATCCTTTATCACGGAGCAATTGCTTGAAACTGAGGAGATGAGAGTATGTTAGTACCGAGCTGTGGTGAGAGCCCATGTAAGAGTTCGAGCTCCGTGAATGCTTCAACATTCGCGACTCTGTCAAGTCCAATCTTCATGTCAGAAGTCTTCCATTTAATAAACACCCTATTTCAAGTATCAATCTGCTACACCAAAAGTGTCTTTTTGTTCCGAAGCGTCATTGATAGGTTATATGGCACCTCCCATGCCATTACAAGGCACCCATTGCTTTTTATGTAGTATCATCTTCTCTATATCACCAAATTCTAACTTCCTTAAAAGCGCCATTTTTTTCAATTTATAGTCATTCTGATGATATTGACGTCCTATGGCGTGGATGAAACCTCATTATACATTATTAAACACAATCAGAACACCATTCGCACAAATTGTCTGAAACTGGTCATTCTGGAGAGCTTGAAGGTAAGTAGACTTACGCGTTGAAGCCTCACTGGGATTTATGCTATTCAGCACATGAAGGAGAGCTTCCTGCAACCTCAATTAAATAATGTAAAAGGCCAGTTTGACTGAAATCAAATCGAAATCGTCAGAAATACATATTTGTATAAAAAAGTGGTATTGGCACTCAGAAGAACACCAATTGACACGGAAATTGAACTGTCGAATCTCAGAAGAGTTTTAATTACTTGATAGGAGGGTGTCAAACCACCGTTGTCTTATCAGACAAAAATCTTATGCATTTGTCAAACACAATTTAGATGAGATGTACATCTCATGACAGTCTTACATGTACATCTCATCTCAAAAAATGAATAGGATTTTTGTCTGATAAGACAACCATGTGTCGAATTGGCCTATGACATACGGTACTATCAAATGGCATAGAAGAGAAACTCTAAGTGAGAGTGGGAGAATGAGTGACCTGTTGCATGAGTGCATGATTGAGAGCATTTTGCAAGTGAGGAACCACAGCTACCACCGGCACTGTCACCGCATTTGCTGCATTATTTACCCCTCCTCCTCCTCCTCCTCCTGCTTGCTGCTGCTGTTGCAGTCCCTGTCACCCAATTCATTTCATCAATTCTACTGTCAGTGAAACACTCTCATTCCATCTTGACAAGAGAAACTTCATGTTCTTGGGCTCTGTTTTATGATGTTTATTCATGCAAACATACTAACCTCTGAACTTGGAGTTCGCCGTCTCCCATGAGGAGCATCCTTCACAAAGTGAAACAGAGTCAGATAGTTCATTTACTCATCAACAAGAGTCATTTGTTGAAGGGCTTTAAAGAAGTGACTTGGAGCCAAGTTTAAAAAGAAATATTTAGGTTGTTCAATTTAGATGAGTACATAGTTTATATTGTACATAGTTTATATTAGACATAGTTTATATTAGGAAAACTCATTTATGGTTTGAATTGAACCCCATGAATAGTTTTATGGATGATAATATTGGTAGAGGAAACCACAACAATAGGAGTAATAAGGAGAAGAACAAGGTATGTAAGAAGGCGAGGTAGAAAAGTACCGTATTAGGGTTTAGGGTTTAAATGGACACTTATTACTTGGTGCTTACGAGTAGTCTAGAATTGGACCTTACATTTGCTTGTTAAAAATGAGGAAAAGAAATCACTTTGTGGAAAGGGAGAGTACCTCTACACTCATATCGTCGGAGGTGACTGAGAAGCGACCTCTTTGAACAACTGGAGCCTTTTGAGCACTCTTCGACTTCTCCTCTGCTCCTCCTTCCTTATTTACTGTACTAGGCCAATGAAATGATAAATGTTATAAGAAGTGAATTGCACAAATTGAAAAAGTACCTACATCTTTGGCTGATCAAGAAGGAAATGCGTAAATCAACAGATTTTAAGTAGAAAGATTGATGATCGGTTTGTTCAAGGACGTTCAAGAACATACCTGAAGAAGCCCTCATAGATGCTTGCAACCCGTTTGTTGGGCGTTGATCCAACACCAGATTCCCACTACTTGCTACTCTACCACCTTGTCGATGCTCCTTGTCTCTACAAAGCCACCCCATTTCTATTACATGTACATCTAACAGAGGTCGTTTGAAAAAAGAATCAAGAGACGTTTAAGAGATCGAGAATAGGAGTACAAATAGGATGCCCCTTCTTAGGAGTGGCCTTTCAAACTTTTCATGTGCGGCCCTTGGCCCTTAGGAGGCTGAAAGGTTGAACATTTTAAGAGATGGAATGTTCTCGTTGTGCGACCTCTCAAAAGAAAAATATATCAATCATCTATCCATCTATCCACTTCTATTTAGCTATTTATTATGTTTGTGAAAAGTAAGTTTTGAAAGAGTCTTTTTATAATTACCAAGCATTATCATAAATTCATTATTGTATACTTTTGAGAAAGTACAATGAATATTTCTTCATACAAATGTGGATGGATTTGAAAACTTTCTAAAGGTGAGCAAAGGGACGCTTTACATGAAGAGTCAAACCGATCATAGGCTTGATGGAGGGCCAAAGTCCCTAAACACGTAATTCATTATAATGGGAATATTCAGATTATCAAATTGAGCTTGAGTTGAGCCAAATGTACTGTGTGGGTACATTTAGCTCGACTCCACCTAAACCCACATTTCTCAAAATCATAATACCATTATAACAAAATACGTGTTCCTAGGCTTGATGGAGGGCCAAAGTCCCTCTCATCCAATGATATGTTCAATTCCTGAAGTCCATAAAATGAATAAATGACATGAAAGGGTTTTTTTTGCCTTTCATTGGTCCAATAGGTTGACTCCTCATGTAAAGTATCCCTTAGATGTAAGAGCCTAATTGATTCCAATTAGAGAGGCTAAACTCAAGTCCTGAACCTTGTAGTACTCTAAAATTTGGCCAACAAGAGTATTTTTTGCACAACAAAACTTGACAAAGTCGGTTATATGTAGGAGTTTGAATATTTTAAAAAAACAAGACTGACCTTTCCCGTTCTAAGTCGTGACGTCTATGGTCTCGATGGTGAGAATCTTCTCTAAAACGGTCATTGGGTCTCCGAGAACCTTCCTCCTCCACATCAGTGTCATCTTCAAAGACATCAAAACGGCCTCTGCACACCACCAATGATACTTTGCACTTCCACCTCAAAAGTACTACAACATCCATATCTGAAATCTACATAACCAGAACTAATTATTCATTCTCATATAAATAAGAGTGTAAATCTTCTATTAAAGCTTCAAGTTTTATCAGTAATCGGGAAGTTGATTCACTTACATGTGCTTCGGTTCCTTCTTTGAAACCAAAGGTCTGCACACTCAGCCATACATACACGCTATGAGTCTCGATCGTCTTCCTATTACCAATAGGAGATTTGGTCAAATGAATGTAAAACGCCATTCTAAGAATGAAACATTTGTAACCAATTTAACCAAAGAAAGAGCAATCTTACTATCGAAAGCACTCACCTTTGACCATTAGTTGGCTTGGAGTGTGATCCCGGAGCAGGCAGAGCCCCAGATCGAACTCTTGTGATACGTTCTCCGCCCTGATTCATAGACAAAATTTAATCAACAATGTTCAAGAAAGAGACAAAAACAATGCTTACTGAATCTCTCCCTCCACGCAAAAGGTCATGTAAGATTAGGATTATGACACATCTAACTACTTTTGGACATATGAGGAGCAACATATGAGGAGCTTCCCGTGGTCATGTGAAGAAGATACAATGAAAATTCAAATCAGGGATGTGCCGAGAATGTAAAGATATTCACTGATGAAATTTACAGTTAGCATAGTTGCTGTGTCATTTCACAACAAGATTGAAGATTCCGAAATCTGCTTTTGGTTGAGAATTTGTGAATGAGTCCGGATTTTAGTTAGATATGGCAATCACTGTTTTGAAGAAGCTTAGTTTACCTCATTTGCAGTGGATTCTACTTTGACGATGTGTAAGGTGACAGGCGGCTGTTGTTGTTGTTGTTGGCCTGTGTCATGAGACAAATCATGATGAATTTGCTCGGGAGAGCCTTTGAATAATCCGTGCTGATGTTGATCATCGTCTCCGCCGTGATCATCCTTGTCTGCAATCTGCCGCCACACATTCCAACTCCCGCATTTCATTTCATCATGGAGTTCCAAATCCATGATCGATTAAGCTTTGTGGAAAGTGTCCATGGAGATCTAGTGTGGGTTCACGAGTGTACCAGTGCAGCTTGCGCTTTCAGATCCTCGACGTTGAAATTCCAACCGCTTACACCTTTTTGATACTCGGACTGCAAACAATGCAACATCAGAGAACCAACCAACATTAAGGAAAGTTATGCACAAATTCGAAAGCTGGAAGTATGAAATGATAGTAAAGTACCTGTGATTTCTGCTCTTGTTCGCTTAATGGCATCTTCTTTTGTGCAAGCCGAGCATTGTCTATTAACTGGCAAACAGAAATCCAATGTCAGTAAACGAAAGATTGAAGGACTGACACCATTCTTGACTGTACATCTCGGACTTCAACTCAGAGGACGCGTAACAAAACGTCGAGTTCGAACTTGAATGATGTCTCCAATTCAAGTAGGAAAACAATAGGAAGCCTAAGTTTGGAATTATGAGGATTGATTGTTGCAGTGGTACCCTGAGTTGTTTGACTCGTTCACCTAAAGGCGGCAAGCCCTCCAAGACATGGCGATAGATGTAATCAGGCGAGCGAGCTCCCTTGAAGAACGAGTGCCGCAGAAGTCGCTCTGCCGATGGCCGTTTCGTTGGCTCCTTCACTAAACACATGGCTATCATCTCCTTGAATGACTGCACATCATTCTCATCAACAAACATCCCCATGAGCTTGAGATCGCACAACATTCCGAGTTCTGTGTGTCTGAGAAATCTTAGCATGGCGAAGAACATGCCATATTCAACTGAATCTCCACTCGTTTAAGAAAATCTAGGCCACTACAGTACACTACAGTACAGATTTTGGATTGTTCAGTTTCATGCTATATTCAAATTCGGGGATTCCACAAGAGTATGAAGATACTCAAATCTCCCGAACTTAATTTCCACTTCGCATCGTTAGAGTTTCACAAGAATTTTTATTATATGTTTTTCAATCTGGGTTTCTTGAATGAGTCTAGAGTCTGGATTTAGTTAAATGTGGCATTTTTGTACCCGATGGTTACTATGCTCATGGAAGTTTAAAATTATTTAGGAAAGTTGAGGTTCTGTACAATCTCACGGAATTTCCAATCAATTTTCATATTTGGTTCACATCTTGTTCACACAGTCCAAGGGAAATCTCCAATGTTGGTACTTTCGGAATGCTTGAAGTTGAATTTAGCGTCAATAAGGAAACTGAAACCAAATAAAAAAAGTTAACATGGATTGAGAATTTAAATGACCAAGTTTAGACCTTTCAAAGCATCTTTGCTTATGTGATCGTAAGATTGACCTAAGCCCCGATGACCATTGAACCACTTAGATTGGCTAGCAATTAGAGTGGCTAGAAATTAGAGTGGACTTACTTTGGAGAATCTTTTGTCACGTTCATAATCCAGTCCCGGGGGATTATTCTGGAGAGTCATCAGCAAAACCTGCGAAAGACAAGACCCCACAAAATAAGTTACAACATTAACCCTTGAACACCCATGGGGTCGTCCAAAATTGGATCATAGCATCTCTTGGACTTGGGCATCATGAATAGTGCTCTTTCTGAACTTGGGCATCATGAATGAACCGATCGATAATGAGCTTGCAACCTCCTACTAGGTTATGTACAATCCTAACCTACCCTACCACAATCCTCTCACAACACAAAATCACTCGTACAAATTGCGATTTGAATCTTAAACTTTCACTTTATTAAATGCATCATAAGAAGGTGATCAGTTTGACATCAGAATAGAAGTGGGAAGTTAAGTACAGTGAATCGAAAAAAAAAGCCCCTTAGGCCTGCTTGGACGTTTAAGGGTTAAATGATTAAAGGAGGGTCTTGTAGGATGGAAAATAGTGTACCTTCATGGGTGGGTACTTGGAGAATGGTGCATGGCCATGAGCAAGCTCCAAAGCAGTGATTCCAAAGGACCAAATATCTGCTCTGCACACAACTATTCACCCTTAATCTCCGCTTACTCAACTAATATATGAACCACACTATTTAAGATTTGATTCGGTTTTGAGAGTAATAGAATGCTTTTTCTTATGACAAGTGCATTATGAAATACATGTGCTTACTTGAAGTCGTAGCCATGAAGCTTTTCAATTACTTCAGGAGCCATCCTACAAGTACATAAAAACAAGTATCAATCATTGAAAAGGTGCAACCTTAAGTGAGAGTATTTAATTCAATTTGGTAGTATCACATGTGCCAATCCCAAATGGATGAGCTTGTTTTCTATGTCACATCTTCATAGGCTACTCACTCATGCCATAAGTTGCAAATTCTCCCACTTTTTACTCTAAAATCTACCATCCCTCTTAAGTCATTTTAGTTGATATTCACTTGGTTTAACAAATTTGAGACTAATCTCATTCAGTGTGACATGGCAAGCATCATAAACACATGGGTGCTCCATGGATTTACTCTTACCTTACAATTGATTATTTAGGAGCTCATCACTCAATAAGACCTCAGGTTATTGGTATGAAACAAAAGTTGGCTCCAACTTACAACACACTTGGAGTAAAGACATTAATAAGACATTAATTTACACAACATAGAAATAAGAAAACACTTGACTTTGACATGAATACTTATTCATCACCTTTAGTATCCACACTAATTTTCCATAAGGTAAAGGCACCTAAAATGGTGATAATTTGGAGATATGCTCATTTATTACAATCAATAAGGGAGTGTAAGGGGACTTCTATGCACCAATGGAAAAATGATTTGGATACTATATACAAAAGTTATCAAGAGTCAAAGTCTTCTTTGTGTACTGTACATTCTCAAACTCTCACCTATGACACCCAGTTAATAACTCTCATCAACAATTGTGTTCGTTGATTGTGTTAGAACGTGAAGTAGGTATGCCACAAAGGTAGGTATATCAATATTGATGGTAACCTCAACTTTACTCACATTGTTGGTCTATGATGTTTTTACGATAATTGAGCCTTGGGGTCCCAAAGATTCCCAAGAGCAACTTCAAAAGTTTGTTGCTAACACTTCATGAACTCTCACAGAAAGAATAATTATATTTTTTGAATGCATCTCTTGAACGCAGAGAGATTTTGAAAACCTTTCTGTTTTCTTTTCTCTAAACCCTTCAAACAATGATGAAGAGAAGAGATGACATTTTACCAAAATCAGAATACCCGGGGTCCCGCTAAGCAAGAAGCTCACCAGCAAGGAGTACCGACGAAAGTAGTTCTGGATCGCTGCCGATCACCACTCTCAAACATACTCGCGGAAATACCAAAATCACCGAGCTTCACAGACCCATCGCCATCCAACAATATATTTCCAGCCTGCCCCACACCAAACCAAAGCAAAAAAGCAACAAACAACCCGTGATTCCGACAGCCATCACGAATTACAAGCAACAAATGTATACTCTGCTTTCTTTAACAAAAAAGAAGGTGAGTCTGTACCTTGACGTCTCGATGAATGAGACCCTGGCGGTGCAGATACTCCAGAGCCTTGAGACTCTCCTTGAGGATGGTGGCAATCACGGGCTCCTCGAACCCGTCTTGAAAAGCGGCCTTCATGATGTGGAGGCACGAGCCGCCGGACAGGTAGGGCATCACTACCCACACGCTGCGATCCACCATGAAGGAGCAGTGCGCTTTCACCAGGTTCACGTGCTTGCTTAGCCTCATCGTCTGTGCCTCCCGACGTATGTCATCCTGCTCGCAATTGATTCCACCACCCAATTCATCAATCTAAAGGTTTCTATCTTTTTGAAATCAGTATTCAATTGCTGAAAGAGTGACTGATTTTTTCCTTGTTTCGAAGCATCTATGACTGCCAGGTTGCCGCCACCAACGTGGGTTTTCAACCAGAGTGGTCGGAGCATCAAGATTGTGCCGTAATCTACGTAAACAAAGAGCCTCTTTTAAAACCCTTTCGGGTAACAACGGGATTTCTATGACTTCGCTCTTCATTCACGACCTGTCCTACGCTATTAGCATGAAATTTTTGCAGTTTCTGACATAACAGTTCGATTTCATCATCCTAACTCTCACGCCCACCATCATTGATTTTCATCAACTCATAAATGCATCAGGCCACAGTTGGGGTTTCTCGAACCACTAGAGACCGATCGATCTTTCTTTGCTTTAAAAGCATGGCACCATCCAAACTATCAACTTGATGATTCATCAAGCCGAAGTTAGAGAGGTTTTGATCCGTCTTTCCTGTTTCAGAGCATCAAGATTTTGCCTCTACCGAAAGATCAGTTCACCGTGTTCCTTTCGCCATCAACATGATTCTGGGTGCTAAACAACAAATCGATTTTCAGACGGGCCGTGACATTCAAACATTTTGACGTGCAACACCCGCAACAGAGAGTACTACCAGTATCGTAAACAACTATATAATAGAAGAAAGATGACTCTCTCTAGGAGATTGTGCCATATTCCCAATAATTCATTGAACCAAAGTGATTCTTTTGACCACGATTCAATGGAGACGAGTGATCATTTCTGTTTCTCGATTCAAGAATTGTGCGTAACCAGAGATCAGTTCTGCTTAAACCCCTCTCCCATCAGCAGGAAAATCAATCCCAAGGTCGCCATAGTTTTACAACAACAACACGATATTCATATACGATCAGGAATAGGGGGAGGTGTGCTCACCAGATTGACGCTGCTGCTCTCCAAGTCGAGAGTTTTGATGGCCACCACTTCATTGAAAAGCAAGCAAAGGGCGCGGTACACAGTGGAACTCGGACTACACCCGATCTCCTCGAACAGCTTGTACTGCCCCGCACTCACAGGATACACTCGACTACTACTACTCCCCTCCATCGCCATCGCTGCAAACAATCACCTGGAAAAAACAAAACCCTAGCTAGTAGTAAGAGGGAGAGAACGAAGAGAATGAGGATTTACTCCAACGCTAGAAAGCAAGCAAGCGAGCAGCTGGGTCAATGCATGGGTGAGGTCCAGGCAGGTAGCGAGAATATGCTGCGATTCATGTCCCCGGGGCAGGAAGCAACACTGTTGCTAACTGATTCCTGCAAGTGAACCTTTGCACTCCACTCCACACGTAGTTGCTCACCCTGTACATGCATCGCATCGACGCATCCATCCCATCTGGGCCCACTCGATCACCGATCATCGCTTTTGTTTGTTTTTTTTTTTTTTTCTCTAGAATATGTGCCCTCTCAATTGTGCTGTAGCCTCGATCGGATGTTCTGGATCTGTTCTGGGAGTTTTGTAACGCGTGTCGATCTTCTTGTTCGTGGGATCAGTAACGGTACCCGTGATTCAGCTGACTATCTCCCACTTTTGTATTGCATTTTGTGATCATGCAGATCCATTATTGAATGTTACTATTGTTAGACGTGATTTTAATTAGCCGGTGGTTGGGAGTATTCAATAAACAATTCGGATCTAGTTATTTTTATTGCAGTATTGCCGGTGCCCGATCGAGTGTCCGCCCGAGAATTGATCCTCCCGAGCGACTCTTCACGAAACTCTGCGGATCATGAGCATCATTCTACTTACGAGGTATGAGAATGATTGAGTATCTTCTTGGGGTTTGAGGAATTCTCTTTGTTGATCATTCCGTATAATTAGGATTACAGTAGTTTTAACAAAACACGTCCTTTTATGTTTATATGACACTTTTTGTAGAGAAGTAAGACATTGGGGGCTCCCTTCCATGCTCATGTGAACAAGATAGGGTGTGAATGAGAACATGTAAGTTGGGAATCTTTGAAGAATACAAAGATACTCACATCACCACTTGATGTAAATTTTCAGTTAGAGTAGTGGTCATTTCATATAATTGAAAATATCAAAATTTGCTGCAGTTCAAATTTTTTTTGGTGAGTTTGAATTTAGTTTGATGTTGCATTTATAGGAAGCTTGTAGAGTTTGAAAGTCCAACTCTGCCGTCAAAAGTATGAAAGCAAGGGGTGTTGCATTTATAGGAGACGTGTGAAGCTAGTAGAGTTTCAAAGTCCAAATCTGCCGTCAAAGTATGAAAGTAAGGGGTGTTGTACGACGTGGACAAAGAGCCGTGAGGAAGAGTGTTGACTGACTTTCATGGTTACGTGCTCTTGAATTTTCAAGTAGCGTCATCACTACCCCTTGTATGTAAAGTGGATTGAGATTGGGACGAGTATAAGCAGTCTGTTCCTAAAATATATTCTCACCATTCTCTCTCTCTTTCCCCCTTTTTCCTTCACTTCCAGATGAATAATTATTCTTTCAATGATTTCAAAGCCCCACCGTTAGTCTCATTTGACGTGAGTGGATGTATTTTTGTTGACCCAAAAAGATACCAACTTGGATTGAGGAATACTATCCACTTTGAAAATTTTAGCATACTCTGGAGACTTTGAACTTAGTGTTTAGTCATCCTCTTTTGAAGATTGTGTGAACGTAGAAGTCCTCCTTATTTTTTTGCTCCTTTTGATCATTATGACATCATACGATTGAAAATCCCAAAATCTGCTAAAGTTCAAATTTTTTTGATGAGTTCGAATTTAGTTAGACATGGCTTTTATAGGAGACGTGTGAAGCTTGTAGAGTTTCAAAGTCCAAATGTGCCATCAAAGTACCAAAGTAAGGGGTGTTGTACGGCGTGGACAAAGAGTCGTGATGAAGAGTGTTAATTGACTTTCATCGTTACGTGCTCTTCAAGTACCTTGATTACTCCTTGTATTGTAAAGTGGATTAAGATTGGGACAAGTAAAGGCAGTCTGTTTCTAGAAAATATTTTCATCATTCTCTCTCTTCTTCCTCCTTTTTCCTTTACTTCCAATCCAATAATTTTATATTTATTCAATAATTTGAAAGCCCCACGGTCGGTTTGATTTGAGGTGAGTGGATGTATTTTTGTTGACCCAAAAAGATACCAACTTGGATCGAGAAATACTATCCACTTTGAAAAATTTAGCACTTTGGAGACTTCAAACTTAGTGTTCATCATCCTCTTTTCAAGATTGTGTGAAGGTAGAAGTCTTCCTTATTTTTTGCTCCTTTTGGTTTTTGATAATCTGGCTCATTATGACAAGTAAGGTGTGGTGCTCATGCAGAAGGTTCCTTGTGCAATGGTCAAGATATTCAATGTCAAAAAATGTGGAAAACTTGTGAAAAGTGATGTAATTGGGATTAGTAGAAAGTTACATCACTTTTCACACTTTAACATGATTACTAGGAATATATTAGATTTTGCATGTGAGACTTAGTTGTGTATGCCCCCTCATACTTTTCTCCCTCATAGTAGTTAGTACCTTTGTGGTGCCACGACCTTTGTGCATACATTCAAGGATATGTCATATCGTAAGTGGAGAGATGTAATCTATGTTGGTAAAGAACTACGCCTTGCCTCATTAAGCACATAGCATACATCCTAGATCTCACATACAAAGATTGGTATAACCCATGGTAAATATTTAAGGTTGAAAAGATAGTGTACCCCTATCGGTGTAATTTCAAAAACTTACAAATACCTTAATAAAAAAAAGTTTAAAAATAAGAATAGTTTTGTAGAATTAAACTAAAACAATCTCCTAAATATTTTGCGCATTCTTCAATACGATTTCCCTTGGCTAGTTCACACAAACTTGCTAATATACACTTTGCATGATCTTTGAGCACCTTACCTTGGATGTATCTGAGTTATTCATTGCAAATTTTTTGTCCACAAGACAACCTCCAATATTTATTCTAATAAATTTGGTATTCAGTATATAGATATACTAACAATATACAAGACCTTTTCTGGTGTGATCTTCTTGAATCGAGGAAACCACAGAAGTCTCTCATGTCACATTTACTTGTTGGAGAAAAGAATACAATCTTTCTACAAGTAACCTTGTTTTCCTTTTAAGAAGTAATTTTGATGGAGTACATTGAAAAATTATAATTTATTGTCCAAACATTAGAGACCCAAGAAAACATCGTTTGTGTACTTGAGGTGAGGAAAACTTTACCCTAGTTAATTGTTGAGGAAATTTGTTTACCACAAATTCCATATTATTTTGCATGGAGCAACATTATAGTAGGAGCCCCACAAGATAAGATCCAAAATTTGTTCAATGGAATATAATTATGGGTCCATACATCATTGACTTTACAAATTAACTTGATCAAATAATAAGTACAAATCAAAGATAGTATCGTCCTTGGTCTTCAGCTATTTTCTGAGTGTATTTTGTAAGGTGAAGAAGTCTCAAGCTTAACATCAAATCATCATCCGCTTCTTCCTATATAACCAAGTTAGAAGAAAGTTATAACATAACTAAACATTTCCTAAGACTATGTTATCATACTTTTAAATTACAACATATAGCTAATTAAGAATTATAAATTGTTTTGAAAGTAAGTTCAACACCTTTGATTTGGCATTAGGTAGTTGAAATAGAGGTGCATGTAATAGCATATTTGGGAAGATAATAAACCTGCATATTTCATTCACATTTTGTTATGTGTAAATTTACATTACATAAGGATTGAAAGTTCATAAGAAGTATAATTTACCTTTTACACATATTTTTGGATGATAATATATTTAACTAATATGGACCGTCTAGGTCAAGAATTAGCTACAAAAGGTGCAAAATGATTTGTGAAATTTAGGATTTATAAATATATTCATCAAATGTACGAGTCATGGATGGGGGGATTCCCCCATGCGTTTAAACCTATAAGTTAGTTTAAAGCCCAATCTTAGTTAAATGATGCATTCTAACATTATGTTAAAATATTACTAATGCACCAAGCACTCATGATATGTGGTATTAGATGTATTTTTTGACATACCTTATCTTTTTTCCTCGAATAAATAAAATGTCTAGCTTCATAGGTATTCGTCTTTGTTTTCTTTTTTGTTCCTACTTTTGTTTTATAGCATATTAGAGTAAGCTTGTGAGTGCTTGATTACAAGGGAGATATCTATCAAAATCAAAAAATAAATAGTAGATTAAGATATTAAAATATCATATCATGTTTGTGAAAGTTAAGAAACGAACATCTAATAATTCTCTAGAAATCAAATTGACATAAGCAAGTTTTGAAATCATAGTACACTTTGTATCTAAGGCTCTTACATAAGTCTTGAATATGTGTTGATAAAATTAGTTTGTGTGTTTTCACAAGTAATAAAATAATCTATGTACTATGAAATTGTTTCTTTTGTGATTGTTTAGATTGCTTCTAGAGTTCTGGAGGATCTTATTTTAAGAAATTAAAAGAATGTAATTATTTTTGAGTTGGAATTAGAAGCTACAACATAATTTTAAATACAAACTTTCAATATAAGAATATAAAACCATAAGAAACACAAGTTGTTATAATAATTAAAGAAATCAATTTGTTAAAAGCACAAGTGAAGAGATGAAAAATTGTCTATCTCTATATTTATATTGAGTAGTAATCTTTAAAATGAATAATTCTTTATCATGATTTAGGTATCTTATCAAGATAATCAAAAGGGGAGAAAGCATCTTAGAGTAAAATTTTATTTTTCCAAGATACACTTATATAAAGTAATACAAATTTATTTTCATCTGAAATAAATACATAAAAAATTCAAGTTTCCTTTGTAGAATAAGTTGAAGGCAATATAAGTTTTGTAATTAGTTGAAGGTAATGAAAATTTTATTCTTAGATGAATGCAATATCTAGGACTCTTAGTAAAATCATTGAATTGAATTTTAAGAATAAAAATGATCTATTCTCTAAATATCCTTGATGTGATAGTATTGAAGAAGTTTATATCAAATAATAAAATCTTTTATAGGTGGTAAAATTCAATATAAACCACTTATATAATGTTCAGCTTAGAGTTACAATAATAGAACATTGTGGTTATATTTATATGATGATAATAATATAAGTTGTTAATCAATTTCATATATCACTATCCAACAACAAGCAATAAATGAGAATCTATAGACATTTTGTAACTGCATCAAACTATAAATTTGATATTGTTCATGAGAAATGTTAGCTCATGTTTTCGGAAATGTTTTATGAATATAAAAAAATAGTGAGTATGTGAGACAAGGTGTCTTCTTTTAGAATAGAAAAGGGTTTTTAAATTGGTATGCAAAAGTAAGAAGTGTTACCTTTCTTGAGGTATATGTCACAATTTCAAGTTGACTACTCCAACTATTTTCGGATTCGATGAGTGTCCCTTGACATGTATCACCATTCTTCAGCTCTATCGCTACTCTGTGACCCTCTCCTTCATGTAATAACTTCAAGGGTATTCCTATATCATCTTCTTTGCTTACTTTATCACCAACATGTTTTAGATTGAGATCTTCTTGTCCAATGTCTCTATTCTTATATGACATGTACTTCATATTCCTCACTGTCGTAGAAGATGAGCTAGCGACCATCAAAGTGTTGAATTAAAAAAATATGTGTACTTTATGAGAATTTTCTTGTTGAGTCTTTGTTTTCTTTGATTCTTGCTTTCATATGTGCTTAAGGCATTATTGCTATTTCTAATGATTTTTAGCTTTTTGAAACATAATTTTATTATGCAATTGAAGGCAATCAGATAATATGATGTTGTAATTCATCTATGAAACAATAAGTTATAAAATAAGTATATCTCATGTGCTTCAAAGTCAAAGTTGTGACTTTTGGCTATGATATTCAATAATTTGACCTAAACAAGCAAGGTTTAGAACTCAATTACATATTTCAACACACATCACACACAAACAATAGCTATATGATCTTTTAGGCAAAACTCTTTCATGGTGATTGCATCAAATCAATGAAGTTGTGGGGTTTAATTGACATTTTAACTAGGAATATGACATAACAAGGAAATCAAAATCAATATGAAGTTTCGGATATCATGTAAGTCTTCTAGGCATATCATACGGGGTAGGTCAAATAAAAATTCACATCAAAGCAATTAATTATTATATTTTTTATATTTTTAAAATGACAACATCTATGTCAAAATGAAAATTGACCAAATAATTGCATACATATGAGTTTAATTCGGATATTGTAGGGCCTATATGTGAAGCTTTACCTAGACTTTATAAGGTACTATTGTACATCGTATCAAACTTACTGAGACTAGTTTTAATGATCTTCCATATGTAGAAAATTACCAAAAAGTTGTTACCAAGAGTAGAATCTTGTAGTAGACTTCTTTTAAGTCATGTGAACCAAAATTTAGTTATAAAGCCTCATACTATTTGAGATCATTTATTATTTAAGGCACACAATTTGTTTTGTGTGTGAGTGTGTGTGAGTGTGTGAGTAATTGACATTATGATCTTGAGACCAAGAGTCAGATTAGGGTGCATGAGGTTTAATTGGAAGCGGGATTTATTTGAAGAGGTGGGGGCTACGACCGCATTACAAATTGGGTCGATAAATTCCAAGATATTGAATTTAAAAGGATTGACCCCATAAATATTAAAAATTATTTAAATGAGGGTGGCAATGCCGCTTGGGCGTACTACAAGTAGTGTATTAATACTCAAATAGACCACAAAATATCATTATCTTTACTTTAAAGTGAAATTCTACCAAGAAAGCTTCTACAACAGAAAAAAAATTATGGTTTTAAATTTTTCCACCTTCATCTTTACACCCAATATTTGAGTCAAGAAGGTGGATTTACTCTTATCTTGACAAAAATGCAAATTGTATTCAACTTGAAGACAAGGTGAGAAAGTGAACAGGACTTCAAGCACTTGAATAACTTTATCGAGAAATGTGGAAGCTCACAGTTGATGACCCAAGAGAGGTGGGCATACCTTTTTTTAGGACTATTCAACACCACAATTTTCTTTAAGTGTTGATTAGTCATTTGTAAATGTACAAGTGTAACATAGGAAGGATGCAACATGACCATTGTTTATTGTGAAAAGACATGATCATTGTTGAGTTGTGAGTGATTTTAAGACACAAACTATGAACAACATGACCATGTTGTGTTTTAGGTGACTTCAAGGCACAGACTAACTCTCAATTGGTAAATCTAGAAAACCTTTGACTTTAAGAAGGTCTGTAAGCAGCTACCATCTTCCTAAATACTCTATTCTGTTTTTCGAAAGCCTCATCTTTATATGTGAAATACTAGATTCAGTTGGTTCGGAATTGTTCGTCATACTCCAACTCCTTGGCTAGAATATTGGTTGTTAATTACACCCTTGTATCCAAAAAAATTATTTAGGTGAAGTAATAGCCTTGCATTGTTAAAAAATTCCATTTAGCCCTTCATTCAAAATGTTATTATTGGACACCAAGAACATTAAGGAGTTGACTCCTTGACGTCCAAACCTATTTTTAGTCCAAAAACACATTTTGAGAAAAATATCATAAATGAAAATGAAATTAACCCATAAAGTCGAAAGCCCCCAAAATTGTCAAAACTCCTCATAACCACCCTCTTTCAATGCAAGATGAGAATTTTCAACTTTCGACATAATCTCAAGTATTTAACCGTAAGATCTTATGCCTTACTTGTCCATGTATGTGTGTACCAAAACTTAGTTTCAAATTCCAAACCAATCTTGAGATTGTAACATTCAAAGTTGAAAATAAGTTTTTTTCCCTTGTTGCAAAATGGGTTCGAAGTTTTTTGTGAGCCCAAAAAACCAATTTTAGGAGTGAAGTTGAACTGAGGCTCTTCAAAGTTTTGTTCCTAAGTGAGTTAGGAACATGCCTATGCAATTTTTACCCTAATGCGACCTGTAAAACTAAATGAAATGCTTGAACTTTCACATGGAGGTATGGTAAAATTCAACTTCAAAGGCTCCTCTTTGGTAATAAAAATATCATGTGAAGAACAATTGGAAGAAAGATCCAAACGGTGAAATCATGCCTTACAACCTTATTTCCAAGTACAAAAAACAAAAATTGAAAAAAAGTAAAATCTCAATTTTTGGTGAATTTTTGAAGTTCCTGCAATCGTATTTATTTTGGGCAGATTTTGAGAATAAACGAGCATATACCACAGTTTGGGCAGTTTTGGGCAGATTTCAAACAATGTTTTCAAACTTTGGCCGTAAATATCTCATAAAGTATGAGGAATTCAGCAGCATGAAATGACTTTTCGAGAAGCTATGGAAAAACTCTTTAACCTGCAAAAGGTTTCATATTCGTACGAGCTAAATATAGTAAGTACAGGGCTGACCAGGCCCGAAACGACCTGATTCGGGCTTTTTTTGACTTTAGGGGTTAAGATATTTAGATCTCTAGCATACAAACTTGTAATAGGCTTATTGTAACTCATGTGTACCAAAATTTGAGTCATGGATTGCGAGGTCATAACTCATAACCAATAAGTACTTTTTCACTTTTTTCATTGTGGAAAAATTGTTGCAAATCTAATAGCAAAAGTACTTGGATAAAAGTTCTTCAAACTAAGAATTTGTCAGATTTCATCTTAAGATCATGATTAAGTATAAAACAATTCATCATAAACTATTTTTGGTTTGACATAATTGGCTTGCAATGGTAAGACACGGCTACTGTTTGAAAACCCAAAACCAAAAGCTCCTTAAAATCCACGACATCAGTTCATATTGAATTGTACGGGTCAACAATTTTTACCAGACAGACTAGACTCGATTTGGGACCCAACCCAAGTGATTTTGTCAAAAACAGAGTGTGGATGAAGGAGTCATGGCGCTCTTCCAACCTTCATCCAAAATGTGTTAAACAACAGTGGGGATGTTTAGAGGTTCATTCTACATTCTTTATAAACATCACATCGGAATATATTATTTCTAGATGCCGGTATTATGATATGGTTGAACTTCAACCATGCACAAAAACATTATAAGGAAAGAACAGTGAAACACATCTTAGCAACTGATATAAGTTTAAAATGTTACTTTTGAGCAATCATTCAATGTAACTATTGAGTTGGTAATTTCTTGATGTCAAAACAAGAATCAAGCAACAATAGAAAGAAAATGTACGAAAGTATATCCAAGATATTCTTGCTGACTTTCCAAACGAGCCCAATACAATTGAACGACTGTCTCAATCGATAAAAAGAATCAAGAGAACAAATCCTTTCTTACGGCCAGATGTCCCATCCATCTTGGCTGATATTCAATCCAAAACTGAAACAAAGAAAGTGTGTGCACACACACAGTCAATAGGGACCATATGCATGATTTTGATAATACAAAAGGCGAACCAACGATCGTACATAATAAACTTGTATTACATCCGAATAAAAACCATATACAAGAATGAGAGCAGTTAAAAAATTGTTGCTCTGAAAACCACCACACAAAAGCGTTACTGGCCTGTTCGATCGATCACTTTATGCGATATTATCATAAGAAATGTGCAGTAGTTTAAGCCTTCAATTTCTTGACAATCTCGGCGGTGTACTTGCCCTGGTGGAAAGCTTGTGCTAGCTCGATCTTGGTGGGTTGTCTGGTGCCATCGCCGGCGAATGTGCCGGATCCGTATGGCGATCCTCCCTTCACCTCGTTAAGCTCGAACATGCCGGCTCCGAATGTGTAGCCGATCGGCACGAAGATCATCCCGTGGTGAGTCAACTGCGTGATCGCCGTCAACCTGCAAATCCAGCCAACATCTCAATCCTTCATGCCACCAACCCTCCAGGCATTCAAAAGTATACTATGATCAGCATAGTGTTCAGTTATAAGAGACTCCTGAGAGGGGTTAGTGATGGTGTAAACATCCAAAGAAATGCAATATTCGTGTCAGTCTCAGTAAGAAATCTAGACTACTTTTCTTGTTACTCAGTCGTCAGGAGTTTTTTGTTTGAAAGACTATAATCCTTCAGCCACAAGTGTCCCTGTATGTAGCAGAGTGGATAGTGTTCACTCTTGAGTGAGGTTAGTATTCTTGTAACTAATGTTGTTATCATCTAACACATGCTATATTTATGTCAGTCTCCAAAAAAGAGTCGGTTTCCGTTTCTGATTTGTTAGCAGTCTGCAATGTAGTAATCCTTCAGCCACTAGTGTTCTGTTGTGTAAGCAGAGCATTCGAAAAACAACTATTCTCCTGCTAGTTTCAAAAAGAGGTTTTTGCAGGCATGGATGGTTTGTGGCAAGTTAGGGTATGAGAAGGGAGGGGTACTGACGCAGTGGTTTCCTGGCCACCGTTCTGGGAGCCAGTGCTGATGAAGATACCAGCGGGCTTGCCAGCAAGCGACTGCGTTCTCCACAGACCACCGGTAGCATCAAGGAACGACTTGAACTGGGCCGCCATCATGCCGAAACGAGTGGGGAATCCGAACAAGAATCCATCGGCTTCGGGCAAGTCCGCCGGAGACAGAATTGGCACCTCCGACTTGGGAGGCGCGCCCATCTTCGTCAGCACCTCCTGTGGCAATGTCTCTGGCACCTGCGATCACCAAAATCAGTCAGTCCCTCGTACCTAAGATCAATCTTCCTTAAAGAAGATGAAAGGCCAGGGGTCTGCTTACTTGATACAGAGTCGCTTCCACACCTTCGACGCTGTTAGCGCCCTTCTGAATCTCCTTCGCGAGCGTCTCGATGTGTCCATACATGGAGTAATACCTGCATTCACCCGATCCGAGCCACACAATCTAAAAACCTAAGCACATCTGCATACAATGTCGACTCAGGGCTCCTAACCTCGGCGATTAAACGCAAATCTCAAACATAACGAAATCTCAATTCTTGCACATCAGAGCGATCCGATTCGCAATGTAAGCTTTCACTTCTACTAAATCAAATTAGCGCTAATCAATAAATAATCAAGCATGAATGCTAACCTCTGTCGGTGATCTCAAAAAGAAAAGTCACGAAAAGAAAGGGACGGAGCTAAAATCTTGGAGAGGACTTACACGATGGACACCTTGACGGCCATGTTGCGGGACGGATCCAAGCGATCGATGCGGAGGAGGCGAAGAAGGAAGAGCTGTGGAAAGACAGTGAGTGAGTGAGAGAGAGATCGAGCCTGGACAAGAGTTAGGTACAAAGTAGTAGGAGTTTTATTATACAATAAAAAACTAGACTCGAAGATATCGCATGGATCATCGGAGCGAAGGAAAAAGCACGCGAAGCAGCGGCACAGTGACTGCGGTATGGGAACGTCAGCCATACCTGTGTGTCGCCAATCCAGAGGCGCACAGTGGATATTGATGCGTACTAGGGACTCCCGAATAAGCTTTAATCTAAGTTATAGCAGCAGCAGCAGCAGCAGCAGCTATGGAAGTGGAATTGTGGGCAGTGGAATTCAACGTCGATCGATGAGTGATTGCAGAAACGCCGGAGGCGTGGGAAAGAGGCGTCACGCTCGTGGCGTCGAGCCCGGAGTGCGGATGATTATTAGCCTTGGTCCACTTGTGGCCTCGATTTAAGTTTTATATGTTTACTTTGACTATGCTCTTAAACTTTTAGTCCTTGCAAAGGTACGTTTGTTTTTCAAGGAATCTTAAGTTGCAGCTTAGAAATACATATCAAAGTAAATGGTGTTTGTTTTTCAAAGAATCTTAAGTTGCAGCTTAGAAATGCATATCAAAGTAAATGGTGTTTGTTTTTCAAAGAATCTTAAGCTGCAGCTTAGAAATGCATATCAAAGTAAATGGTGTTTGACTTTGAAAGAATCTTAAGCTGGACCTTAGAAATGCATATCAAAGTAAATGGTGTGTACTATTGTATAGATAGAATTGAGAGAGTAACACTTGAACATGTGTAGGGGTCCTAGGGTCCCAAAGATTCTTAAGAGTAACTTCCAATGTACTAGTACGCCTCGTGCGGGGTTGCCATGCCTACATGAATACTTTGACCATGGGTTTCCGTGCTATTGTCAAAAAAAGAAAAAGGAAAAAAGAAAAAGGTTGGGTTTCTAGACTTGTAGGCCCTTGTTTTTATTTTTAGTAAATTTCAAATTGTGATGAAGTAATAAGATTTACCAAATTAGAATATTCCTATGGAAATTCAGGGCCTTCTCAACTAGTTCACTTGTAAACTTCTGCATTAAAAACCATGCAAATTTATGAGTTGTGTACTTAGACATTTACAAATTTAAATCATATATGAAAATAAGTGATTGGAACACTAATTTATCACTAGATAGAAAACATGCCACTGCCATTAAGCTTTGACTTCCAAAGTTGGCAGAAGCTCATTTTGGGTCGATTTGACTTTGGTCATCCTCCAATTTTATAGATTTAGCACGCATGAAGTTCAACCTTTCGTAAGTTGTAGCGCTTTTTCCCACCTTCTGAAGAGACCTTCCATGCTTCAAGATTCTCATACATTAGGAGGTATTTGAAAACATCCTTCGAAATCTACCCAAAATTGCCCACGCTCTGATATGTTAAATATTTTGTAGAAATTAGGAACTTTTTACTATTGCACGGCTATTTGTAAAGCTGGAAAGTTTTATTATGAATCATTTTGGTACACTGACTCCAAAAAAGGAAGTATGTCTCAAGAGGCTTCAGCTTATTATTATTAATGTCAAGATTCTCCTACTTCCCTCTGCTAAAACACAAATCTTCATCATAAATATCATTTTATTCCTGGTGGTTTTATGCATGATGAAGTTCATTGACACACGCATCACATCATAATCATTAACATGAGTATTATTGATTATTTGCATTTTTCATCTCTCATGGTACTATCTCAAGTTTATCTACATTAATTGTCTCTCTTCAAATTGAAAACACACTAATTACCCCCACTTGTCAACTATATTTCCTTTTTGTGATTATATGCACCAGTAAAAGTCCTGTGATAAGTGGCGCACTATCATTGAATTGCAAATTTTTTGTAAATGAAATTTGGTCGAATGCCAACCCTACCAGCAAAGTGCCAATAAGAGTAGTGATTATAGTAGATTACTTAATTTTGGTGTAGTTGCCAAGTATTCTGTATTCATGAAAATATAGTCAAATGGCTACGACTTCACAAATTTTTATATATGTTTTTTATAATTATGAAATTTCTTATAGTGTAGAAAACAATTGAATCAAATTGGGGCTCTAAGGTTCCAAAGATTTCCAATAGTGACTCAAGAATTATGTTGCACCACTTCATAAACCCTACGAGGGAAAAAAAAAACAAATTTTTGAATGCGTCTCAACAAGAAGATCCTCAAAAGTTTTTTTTTTTTTTTTTTTTTTTTCCTAAATCCTCTCAATAGCGTTGACCAAGGTGGTTACTTTTTCAACAAATTTGAGACATAAGATTATAAAACATACAATTTCAAATCACTCAAGCATGATTAAAAAGTGATTTACCTCTAAAAAGACCACAAGTTGTAAACGGATGAAATGGAGAAGAATTCGTCCTTTTTGTTCTCAACATCTTCTTGTTAATCACTAGTAGAAAATGGCACTAAAAGTGACGTTTGTAATAACTTGTTTGTAATGACAGAGTGTCCTTGTTTTAATTGTGTTTCTTAGGACATCAAAATATATCATTACATTTGTCACTATTCCTTGGCGATAATAAGCATATTCTAGCCTACTAGATTGGTAAAAAATATGAAAAAAAGGACAAATATAATAATTGGTATCATTATATGCACAATCAAAACATACATTCTGTCATTACAGACAGGTCATTACGGACATCACTTTTAGTGCCATTTTCTATTAGTGTATGATCTTGCGTATGTGACGCCAATGCCTATCAAATTTGAATGCAAATCTTCCATTGCCCACCAGATGTACATTTGTGGTTAGTAGAAATCATTAGTGTGAAATCATATCGTGGTGTGAAAATTGCAGGGATGCCATACTCGAGGGCCAAGATATTTACAAGTCTATGAGGGAGTATCCTTTTTTTTGAAGACTTTCACCACAATGAGGGAGTATCCTTTTTTTTGAAGACTTTCACCACAATGAGGGAGTATCCTTTTTTTTGAAGACTTTCACCACAAGACTTGTTTTCTTATAGATTGAATAAAGTTTTGCCATTGTACTCTTTCCTTTCAAAAGCTTCAAAAATCTCATCTTGCCCTCCCTTGGCAATCTTTGCACCAATCTCCAACTCATACTATTTTCCTTCATAGAACCTTGGAACAGAATTGCTAAAAGTCACTGCGCAAGCCTTCACAAGCCAACACAAGCCTTTGGTCGTTTAAGGGTAGAGTTTGTTCATTCATTTATTTTGTAAATATTAATTTGGAACAATACTTATAAAATGGTCCCGACTTGATAACAAGTGTAGCGTCCAAATCATGAAAAAATTAAATTTATAAGTTCATTGTTTGGACAAATGCCTGAATAAATTGCACTACTAAGTCTTGGTTTGCACTACCAAGACTCACTTCTTTAGCCTTCATTTATAACCTACCTATCTCCTTGCCTTCGCCTATTTTTAATGCCTATTTAAATATTTAGATTGGTCACCACACTCCTATATCACTTCATTCATATTTAAATATGTAGTTTATTTCTTTTCTTTTCTTTATATTTCTTCAAAATCTAGGCTCAAGATTTAGTCAAAAATTTTAAAATAAGTTTTAGAAAATTAAAACACATCTTATGCAAAGGTAAGTCTATGTATTTTTGAACTAAAAAAGAAATATAAAATACATGTCACCCTACCGTAAGAGAACTTGAGAACAATGAATTGAATTGGAGTATGCATGGCTACTCTTGGACTTTCAAAAGAAGAAACAATGTTGCAAAAGAACTAGTAGTATAAGTTCTTTCAAACTTGGAACAACATTCACCACGCGTTAGGAACTTATTACCTAGATTTGAGACAATAGTTTATGTAGCACTTGCTTGCAAGGCAACACTTTTGTCATTGAAGTCACTTTCACTACAAGTTTTTAGAATACACTTAGAGCATCTCCACCCCTGCTCCAACAGAGGGGCCGCGGAGCGTTGTTGCAAGCCCGGACAGCTTGCACGCCTCCACCTGGACTCGCGTAACGGCTCTATTCGTTGCGGTCTTTTTAAAACAGCTGTTGCACTCGCTAGTTTGTTGTACTCGTTGAGATTATTGTGAGCGCCATTTTCGGAGGCGATTTGGCTGATTTTATGTTATTTTTGACGATTTAGGGATCAAGCGGATATGGCTGGTCGCAGTGTGTCGGTGGGGCGAATTTGCAATTGTGTGAGCGCTGCAGACTAGCAGAGTGTGATGGCAGATCAGGCGATGGCAGGCTATTGGGCGTCGCACGCGCTGGAGGATGCCGACAACGGAGAACGAAGGGGGCGACCGGCAGCGAGACGAGAAGGCGTCGCGAGTATTCGAGGTCGAGGCGGGCGAGGTCGCGTTGGGCGGCGGCGTGCGACTCTAGGCCTGCAAATATCGGGCGCTGCGGCCCAGTTGAACCTCGGCAACGGTGAGCTTTCCCCTCGCGATTGGGACCAAACGGTTGAGTGCGGTAACATGAGCTCCAAGGGGATCGGCTTCGACATGCAGGCAGACTCTACATCTGCTCAGGTAAGTTTCATCGACAGAATTTAGGATTCGAGGATCACGATGTTCTGGTTGTGGTAGGGGTCGTAGGCGTGTCCCTGTGAAAGCTTCGAAGGGGAAGAACTTTGTTCCTGAGGAAGAGCGCCAGTTAACACACAGTGTTCTGGCAATTTCTCAGAACCCAATCTGTGGGAATCAACAAAAGGGTATTGCATTCTGGGGACGGATTCTCACACATTACGATCAGTTTAGGCTGGGTGATCCTAGAAGGGCTCATTCACTAGAATCGAAGTGGGGTGCAATCAAGATGATGTTGCAAAGTTCATTGGTAATTATAATGAAGTAAAACGGTTGAATAAGAGTGGGGCTAAGAAGTCTGATACTTTGCGCATGAGTAGAGAATTGTATCGATTGAAGTCACAAAAAAACACCGAATTCGCTTATTAACATTGTTAGGAGTTAGTCAAGGATTTCCCGCGATGGGCTGATGGTGTTAGCACATCAAGGCAATCAACACCATCTAAGATCAATTTGGTTTCTTCTGACCAAGTCATACACTCTTCACTTTAATTGGGCACCCACAAGTCTATGACTGCTCCTTACTCTATAGGTGAAGCAATCACGAGCCCCATTTTCACGGTACGGCCCGGTAGCACCAAGGCGGCAAAGGAAGTGCAATGCTCGGAAAAGGTGGGTGAGAGACGAATTTAGTCGAAGCTAAAGCTGCTGAGATGATGGCGGATGCAATCATACGCAATGCCGCCTCATTGGAGTACTACAACATGCTGCTCCTCTTCTCCGCGCCGATGGAGAATTTGGGCACGCCGGAAGCTCACGAGTTCATTACCTTGCTCAGAGACGAGGAATTGGCCAAATTGTAGCGTCGACGGGCAGATACGACGGCTTTGGGGTTGCGTAAGCAATTTGACCAAGAGGCTTTGCAGATGACAGATGCAGCATGCGAAACAGCTCATGCGGAATTGCGAGCTCGTTAAGACGAGGAGACGTTGAGACAAATGCGCGAGTTCAGAGATCAGCTTCGTGTTCGCGATCAACATTTGGACATGAACAAATAATACGAGCAACAAGGCCCAGGTGTGTTTACTCCAGAAGATGTGGTTGACCTCGATTCCAACTCGGAAGATCGTCTTCATGTGAAGGTGAGAATTTTTCATCTGTTGGACCTCATCACCCCAACGGGTCATGGCATGTCGTCAATCACCGTCGTCCTGTGATCTTGGTTTTCTAATGGTGGTCTTCTGATCCTCGCTAAATAACTGTCGAGGCTGACTTTATGGAAATCGCGTCGGCTGGGGGTGTTTGTGACCATGAACTCTTCGTCTTGATCGTCATGGTCTCATGCTCATTGTGTTTTGAACTGATCGGGATTTGAACTCATCGTGTTCTGAACTGATGGTAGTGATCGAGTTTTTGAACTCATCGTGTTTAAACTGATGGTGGTGATTGGGTTTTGAACTCATCGTATTTTGAACTGCTGGTGGTAATCGAGTTTTTTCAGCAGAGTCCCGGAGATGTTATTGTGGTTCCTATGTTCTGGCTTTGTGATCTTCTCCTAAACATTGTATTTTGTTTGCACGCATGCACCACATACCGCTAAAGATCCTAGCGATGACACAGAAGAAGGTTGTACTCCTAATGAAGAGAGTAGTGATACATGGGATAATTTAGAGCATGTGGCACCGGGAGTACTTACGACTTGTGACGTTCTCACATCAACACTAGATAAGCAAGATGTAAACTCCCAGGAAGACTTAGGCATGTACTTGGGACTAGACTTGAACATTTATGATGAGGCATGATTTTTTAAATAAGGGTGATTGTAGTCATCATGTAATATATCATGCCAAATTGACACCTTTGAGTAACTACAAGTATTCAATGAGATCGCCACGGAGTCCAAAGTGTGTGTCCGTGTCATGGATTTCTCTTGTCCTTGTACCTAACTCCTCAAAATCTAGGCTTCTTTGCATTGGGACATTCCCTTCATGCAAATCACCTATAATGTCCTCTAATCCCTCTATATCATATTCATCTTTAAGTATCATGTTATGAAAAATGACACAAGTCAACATGATGTTCGAAATAACCTCCATGCTTCACTGGCGGCAAGGGTTGCGTACTATTGTAAACCGGACTTGCAAGACTCCAAAGCATCTCTCAACGTCTTTGCATACAACCTCTTGATGTTTCGCAAAATGGCTATGCCGCTCATTTTGGGGCTCATAAATACTTTGGACAAAGCAAGACCACTCCGGATAAATACTATCCGTGAGGAGATAGTAACGGCCGTACACGCACCCATTCACCTCAAAGTGCATGTCACGGGCCTCACTTATCAACATGTTGTGAATGAGTGGTGACCGGTCCAACACATTCAAATTATTGTTGGTATCGGGTAATCTCAAGAAGGCATGCCAAATGTGCAGAGATTCATCTGCCACCGCCTCCAAAATGATGGACTTCTTCCCGTCCCTATCACCAAAATTTCCTTGCCACGCAACCGGGCAGTTATTCCACTCGTAATGCATGCTATGTAAGGATGCAAACATCCCTGGAAAGCCACGCTCCGAATTGATAGCCAATTGCTTATCAAAGTCATGTCGGGTAGGTTGGCGGAGGTAGTACTCCTCAAACTCTGCTCTAACCTCAAGACAAAACCGCTTCAAACAAACCATCTCGGTAGTCTCGCTAGTACGGCAATAATCGTCCGTCGCATCAGCACATATACCGTAGCACAACATTCTTAATGCCCATGTGATTTTCTGATGGTGGACAACCCCGTAAATTCACACGCATCGGTGCTCTGTACAAAGTAATCATCTCTGGCACAAACTCTATACATAATAGATAGAAACAATGATCGGTACATACGATACCTCAGCCGAAATAAATGTGGTTCATAAATTGGCTCATCGGCAAAATAGTCAGCAATCATCCGGGCGTGCATCTCGTGCATATGTCTATCAACGTTGGGCGATTTCCTAGGGCGGGATCCTCCAACACCACGAGGTCCGTGAGCTCGAGGTGCACGCAACCCTAACTCCATTATCCGATTGGCCATGAACTCATCCTCCTCTTCGTTTTCCAAAAAGAGCTCCCTTGAGGCAAGTAGGCGTTGATGCCATTACTCCATTGCACAAGTGAGCAATTACAAAAGGACAGAAGCAAAGAAAAAAATGGTGCACAGTAGACTCTCATGGCATCGCTGATTCTTAGGGCGTCGCCGAAACATCTCATAGGCAGAAACCAAGCACAGTCTCGCATGGTTGCATGGTCCTCATTTCGAGGCAATGAGCTGTCTTCCGAAACTGCAGGAACGCCTTTCTATTTTGTCAGACCACAAGTCGCGTGGGGTGGGGCACAGGTTTTTAACCGCGTCGCAGGATCATGATTGAGCCCTGGAAACTGAGTATCTGGAGTCTTGCACCCTGCGCAGGGGTGGAGATGCTCTTAGGGGTGGAATATACAACTTATGGCTTCACCTTCTATCTTCATTTTTGCTTGTTATTCTTCTTTAGTATTCATATCAATTGTTAAAACATGGTGTTAATTGAGAGTGGATTCTTTGTAAGCACCATATGTAAAGTGACCCATACTTCTCGGAACTTATGCATTCTATGAATGCATGGCTATAAGAAACTAGGAAATATGTTTTGGCATCATAGTAAATTAAACTCAAAAATTCACATGACCACTTGCTTTTGTGTTGTCTTAGAGTTTGATACCTAAGATGGTACGTAGGTTCAAAATATTTCAAAGCTTGATGGTATGAACATCACTTACCTTCTTCTTACAACCCTTGTTGTTTTTGTTTTATTGTACCTCAAAGGAGCAAGCACATACCTTTAATACATACGGAAAATTAAACAAAATTAATGATTTGAAAAAAAAAAGTATAAACGAAAGTGTGTTCCCTCATCTTCTAGAAATGAAAGATAAATAAGGGTGTGCCTCATGTATCCAATCATATATGTAAGATTTCAATATAAAATATTCGGAATCCATTTACATGAATTGAGACACATGGCACAGTCACACTTTATTTCTGATTTATAAATGTTAAAAAAACCGTCTAATACAAAAAATCATATCTTGGAGCATCAAACATAAAAAAGAAAAAATAAAGATAAAAAAGAATGAGTGTATCCTCATTAGTTGCATTCACTTGCATGGCTTTCTATATACGCTTTGCTGCATAGCTTAGAAGCACTAGATCTGTGTTGCATGTTTATATAACTGACTATATAGGGTTAATGACAATACATCATCAACCAATAACATAGGATTAATGACAAGCCATAATTGGGATATTTTGTACATTGGCCATTACAGTAACATTGAATGTCTAAAACTCAAGCTTTAGCTTGAACTTGAGTTGTTGCTTCCACCGAACAACTTTGCTCTTGTTCTTGAGTGGAACAATTCTTTGCCTTGCACTTGCGGATAGAAAACACTAATGATTGAAGGTTGTTAATTTGTGTTAAGGTTCGTCACATTCTTAATTGTATGTGACTTAGCAACATGTCGCATAATAGAAATTTAATATATTTATTTTTTACATCATAGGGCTATCATAACCTAGAAAGGTGTTTAATTTTTGACATAAGGCATACAAAAAATCAATTAAAAAAAAAAAGGCTATGATGTTAGATTGATGTTTCTCTTCTTCTCTTATCCCACATTGGGTTACCAAACGCTAGAAACTCCCTCTCTCCCAGAATGTCTCAGAATGTCAAATCTGTAGGTTCTTTCAACTCTACTCCTGGTGTAGATTTGAGAGAAGCAATGCAATGGAGTATTACTTGAGCAGAAGAAGAATCAGTCCCAAGACGGCCGGCATTCCACAGCCACCTGCCATTCCACAACTGCCATTCGAAGTCGATGCTGTCGCAGTGGCACATGGCAGCAGCCCTCCCTTGCATTTCCATGCACCCAATTTTTCAATCGCTACACAAAGTTACAATCACTCCACCAATTCGTCTTTGTCTTCCTCGACTCATCAGGTACCGCGTCTCCCTACATTCCACATTCCTTCAATCGTCCGAAAATTCTACTCTTATTTAAGGAAAATTATGAGCCGATGTATAATCGATCACTTTGCTCACCCTAATCAGTCTAAGCAGAATTATACCTCGCTGAAATTTGAGATAGAAGCAGCAATGAGCTCCGTGCGTTGTCTTCGTTCTTGGGTACCCTCGGTAATTCACTCTTCGAATCAACCCTAATTATATCATATGGTCTATAGTATGAGGGCAGATGGTCCTTTAACCTCCTCGTCTGTGTGAGATCAACCACTGTGATGTTTCTATTCTTCCATTTAGTGTATCCTTCGGGAGTATGCTGTTTTCTGGAGGTTCTTTTGCAAGGGAGTCCAGGTCATGTATCTGTTGGAGAAAGAACCGTTGTGAGCCTGATTAGTTGCAGTGTAATTCGAGGTCTCAGCATTGTATGGGTATGAATGCAGAGCAGGGTTCTTTGGAGTGGAACAAGCACTCGAATCGGTCAGCACTCTCTGAGCACGAGGGTGGCTCAAAGCATCGGATTACGTTTGCAACTAAACCCTCCTTAATATTTCCAACTTCATATTTTCAAAAAATGAAGACAGTGAGGAATGTTTGAAGTTTGAATTCTTACTGCAATGCAGAATCATCACGAGGGTTGAGCAGGTCATCTACACTCATGGCCCCAGAATCATCAGCAGTAAAGCGTGGAAGTGGTGGAACTTCTCAACCTGACGATGGCCTGAAATATGAAGTGAAAGGCTCATTCACTAAAGAATGTAATCGCCCTTCACAACTCAATAGTCTCCAGGTCTTCGCTGCATGAAATCGGATCTTACATCCCGAGCTTATATAATTGTTCATAAGCTCATGAGGAAGCTTCAAATGTTTCTTAAGACGAGAGTCATTAGGGTAAATGGATGCAAGTTACTAAGAGAGCTGTTTTTGCATCAGCAATCGAGTTCACGGGAGTACATCACATCGGCATGCTATGTGATAACGTTGAGAAGTCACTCAAATTCTATTGTGGTGTACTAGGTATCAACTATCCTTCTCCCTTAAGCTCGTCAGTGACATTACACAATACTGTTTTCATTTATGTGGAGCATGCATATTGTGATCTTTAGCAAGGATATGTTGTAATGGTTTAGACTACTTATTATCGTGTGCATTGGTTCACAGGTTTGACAATCAACAATACTCGACCTGATGACAAACTTCCTTTCGAAGGTGCATGGTTGAATGTTGGATCACCTTCTCAAATGATTCACTTGATGCAGTTGCCTAGCCCGGATCCGAAAAGTGGCCGCCCTGTTTACGGTGGACGAGACCGCCATGCGTGCATTGGAGTCAAAGACATCACCAAAATTAAGAAGCTGTTTGAGAAAGCTGGTATGTGCTATTACAATTCTCACATCTCAATAGATAAAACTGTCCGTTATGTCATAAAATATTCAAATTTCTATTTGAGTCATTAATGGATAGTTTTTATATTATTGTACAGTTTGAGTCAGTCATTACAACAGTTTTTAGTGATTTGGTAACTATAAAATTCAATGTGCAGGATTGCTTTGTGGTTTTACAGAATGAATAATAATGATGCTTTTGGGATGTTTGAAACAGGGGTTCCTTACACGGTGAGCGAGTCTGGAAATACCTCCCTCTTTGCCAGGGATCCTGATGGTAACACCTTGGAGTTTTCTCAGGTCAAATGATTTTGATACTGAGATTCAACTATTTGTGTAGATTTAGGAGCAGTGTCTTTATCGACCTTCTTAATTGTTGATGCTGATCTCAAGATCCTTGATGCAAAATTGCCTAAATTCTCAAAATGAGTATCTACTTCAGGATCAATGAAACTCAATCTAGGCATCATTTAGAAACTCCATCTATTGGATGTTAAAGTTAAGTTGACTTTCTATCTACTGTAAAAATTTAATTTGAACCGACCGGTTGGTTATTCTTTATTTATGAGGTTAAGATGTTAAAATTAAGTTGGCCTTCTACCTATTGTAAAAATTTGAACTGATCGATTGATTATTCTTTATTTATGAGGTGATCATTGATTATTCTTTATTTAAGAGGTGATCATTGATTATTCTTCATTTATGAGGTGATCATTGATTATTCTTCATTTATGAGGTGATCATTGTGATCATTGATTATTCTTCATTTATGAGGTGATCATTGATTATTCTTCATTTATGAGGTGATCATTGATTATTCTTTATTTATGAGGTGATCATTGATTATTCTTAATTTATGAGGTTATATGGTCAAAGTTGCCTAAGTTGCCTGATTTGATATTGTTTCCTATGGGAACCCTATGAACTCAAAAGGGGTTTTGAGAATCTTTTGAGAATTTTTAGAGGTTAATAAAGTGGTCAAATTTGTTCATTGCCGTTTATTACTTGATTATTCTCCCTAAGACAAAAGATATTACTTTATCACAATATCTTATACATGGTACAAATGCTTTCTTGTTTACTTGCTACCCTATGTGCAATATCACTATTTACTATGTACAATATACATTCTTAATGTATATATGTTGATGCATAGTGTTTTTAGATTATTGGCATTACTTTACAACTTTAGCATAATAAATATGATGGTGTATATCAAATGTATCAATATCAAATTGTGAAGGTAATAGCAACAAGGTTGGTCTTCTTGAGTATTCCACGCGTTTGTAAAATTGTGTCATTATTATGTGGAGGTGGAATAGATTTAGTGGAATTTTTTAGGAAGTTAGAGCATTTGGAACTTCTCTTCATTGCATCCATATATTTTAAGTTGTGACATGAAAGCAAGTAGAAATACAAGAAGATCAAGACTTATTTGAATCTTGAACGCTCAGTCAAACTACTTTTGAATTAATGGTGTATTTGAAGGTTTGCTACACTATAAATGAGAATGTTTCTTGTATGATAATTTATGTAGTGTAGAAATTTGGTGAGTATAGTTTTATGTGCGATATATGGAACTTGATTTGGATTTGTAAAGTTCTTACTAACTTTGTACATATGCAAGGCAAGATTTTTTGTTGCCCAATGTGGAGGCCTAATTGCGGACAAATCAGATTTCAATAGTAGTATGTGGTGGGCAACAATTCCAAATGCCTAACATCATGTTTTTTATTCAAGGCAAGGAGATTGGAAGGGTCACCAATTACTATACTATATTTCTAATACTCCAAGGCACCACAAGCCTTGGCTTGGTGGTTAGGGCTTAGGCCCCCTATGAGGAGGTCGTGGGTTCTATTCCCCACGCCGGCGTGGTGCTCACCACTATAGTCCACCCAACTATTGTGAGGGGTCCTTGGACCTTGTTGTATGGGTACCTCAAAGCCCTTTGGGGGGATACTATGTCAAGTATCTTCAAGGCACTAGTAACTAGGCTAGAAACTAGCGTAGTTATAGTGTCCACCCTCGAGAAGGGGAAGTAGTATTGTTCCAATTTCCCCTTGTCCGGTGGCCATCGGGATATTAGCATTACGAACAAACACTTCATTCACGCCGGCCCCCACACTTCATTCACGCCGGCCCCCTTAGAAAGGGACTGGAGTTTCTATCTATCTATCTATACTCCAAAGCCAAATTCCTATTTTAAAACCTTCACTTAGAAATTTCAGATTTCAAGTTCAAAAAGGGCAGTTCAAATTTAGTGATTTTTGAAATATTCTTCTTTCAAAATATGTTAGTGACCATATCATTACTCAAATTTCAAAATAAATCGAGTCAAAAATTTTACCAATTTTATAAAGGCAACCTCCAAAAACTTTGAAATTCAAAATGAAGATGCTACTTTAATACTTTACAAATTAAATCCTACACTAACACAATTGTAGATTATCTTGTTAAATGTTTCAAAATTAATCATTAACTTGCTCATTTTGGAGCAAAGTTGAAGCTCCCTACACCCTAATGCTTTTAGGGATTGAGTGAAAACTACACTTTTATAAATTGTACACAACTTCGGTAATTACACTTAAGGGTATCAAAAAAGAAAAAAGAAAAAGAAAAAGAAAAGTTATAAAGTGAGCCCAATCAACCGTACCCTCATAGTGGAGTTAGATATTTTGAGCTAATATTATTGAACTTTGATTTCCTAAAGGAGAGTGAAGCCCAAAACCGGTCATTTGGACTCTCATCAGCCTCAAACTTACTAAATATAGACACTATGAAGTTGGAATTACTTGAGGATTGTAGATTTTATCCATACCTTCCCAAAGAGTCATTTCATGCTTTGAAATTCATTATACTTTAGAAGATATTTAGAATTAAAGTTTGAAAACACTATTTAAAAATTGCCCAATACTGCCCAAACAGCCGTATATGCTCATTTATTTTCAAATCTGCTCCAAATCAATTAAAACGCAAAAACTTTGAAAACTCACCAAAATATTGAGATTTTACTTTTTTTCAAGTTCTGTTTTTTGAGCATGTAGAAGAGGTAATAATGCATGATCGCATTGTTCCGGTCCCCAATACAATTGTTCTCCACATGCCTTTTTTATTGTCAGAAACCGGCCTTTGTACTTGAATTTCAGCATACCTTCATGTGAAAAGTCAAGTTTTTCTCTAAGTTTTATAGGTCTTGTGAGGGTAAAAATCATGTAGGATTGTAGACATGTTCCTAACTCACTTAGGAACAAACATTTGAAGAGACTCATTCCAATTTTTTCTTTGAAATTGGCTTTTTTGCCTCACAATACACCTTGATTTCTATTGCAATAAGGGTTATTTTTATTTTATTTTTTCAGCTTTGAATGTTATGATCTCACAAACACTGAGCAATTTGAAACTAAGATTTGGTATGCATGTGTACATACAAGTGAGCTACAAGATCCTAGGGTTTCATACTTCAAATTTTGTCAAAGATAAAAAGAGGGCAATTTTGAGGGTTTTTGGATGTTTTGAGGCTACTCTCCTTTAGGGGTTAAAGATTTGATATACAATTTATTTACTAAATTACAATGTGAAAGTCATCAATAGTCATCACCATCCTATCTACATATTTTAAAATTTTACTAAGAAAAATTAATCAATAGAGATAATGCTAACTTCATGAGAGTTATTGAAGCTGCACTTTAGCACATCTAAGATTTTCTCTAACCCTTTAGGCAATTAGAAATCAAGTAACTAGCATGATAATTGTTTTAACCACTAAATCCCTAAATATCCTCAGTTCAAAATTAACGCTCAATCGAAGAATAATTTTATATATCCAACACTCGGAGCCCAAAGGTTAACTTAACATACTTGCATGCCAAATTTGAACCGTCGATTCTTCTTCAATTGTGAGATTATAACAGTCCAAGTTGACTCAATTGTGTTTGTACATAAACCCTCAAAACCCAGTTTGGGTTGAATATGGGTAAAAGATCAATATGTGATTGGTACTTAGGGTGGTTACGACACCACGAGAGGTGGTCCCCGAAATGTGATTGACATGAATTCCTCCAATAGATCCGGGTATTCTTGAAAAAGAGTCGATAATTCTTCACACACCTCATAATAAGACTTCTGACCAAATTTAACCAATCTGTCAATATAAATGAATTGTCGACATATATCTCTTGTTGTCAAGTCTTTAACTTTGTACATGAAAGCAATTTTCTCCACGTAAGAAATATCTTTGTAACATAATTGATAAGCAATGCATTTTAAACCCATTTTTGTAGAACAATAACTTTCCTATTACGCTCTCCTATTAATATATAGTATCCTTTGCACAAAGATCACCAATAATTAAACAACGTGTACTTATCAAAATTCACAAGAAGCTACCAAGCTTTGATGTCAATTACATATATCAAACAAAGCATAACAAAAATCATATATAGTTGTTGTTACCATAGCCAAATAACTTTTACTTTGATTTTACTTTCACCTACTCGTTTTAAAATGTACACTACATATTGTATACCAATCTCAAAATCAACCCCTATTCTCTTCCTTCTTTTACATTCTTTCAGCTCATACAAAACCAAAAGAAAATGTAAAAGCTTCGTTTGTGAACCTCTTTAGGCTTTGTCAAGATTAAATTATAGAAACTTAAAATTAATTAAATCATTTAAAACATCATTTGGTTTAAGGAAAAGACTATGAAATTTAAAAGGCTATACAGAATGTCAAATATAAAAATTGTACAATATGGCTAAGCACTCAACTACTCAACTACTCAACTGGTTACCAAAAATACAAGATGACCGTGGATGTTGTGAACCATTAATCCTTAAACGCCCAGCCCCTCTGAAAATACACTAAAAAGCCGCCCGAGGGCATGCTTGGGCATGCTTAGAAAAAGGCAAAAAAAAACTAATTTTTAATTAGTGTAGTGGATGAGGGTTCCCAACTGTCAAAGAAGAAACCCACCAGTAGTATCCTCCGGAATATGCTGCAAGCACATCCCTTAATACAGTTACCCGTAGATTCCAAGATTCCCCATACGATTCCCTTTCTGCTGAAGAAGAAGAAGAAGAAGAAGCGCCTCGTCTCCGTCACCCTCTCCATACAAATCACGCCTCCCGCATTGCAATTCGCAGTCTGTTATCGTTTCTGTAATCTGTTCACTGCATTTCTGGCGTGTGCGAAAAAATCCGGGAAAAATCTGATCAGAATTATACGAGCCATGCAAGGGGAGTTGCGAGGTATTGCTGCTGCTGCTGTGCCTGCGTGCACTGCCGTGCCGGTGGCGACCGCCGATGTGCGCCTCACATTCTCATCGTTTCCGGCGAGACAAGGAGACTTTCTTGCTAGTGCGAAGCAATCGTGCGAGGGTGTTGGGAGAACCGCAACCGCAACCGCCGCTGGTGCTGGTGAGTCCAATATTGACAGTGATTGTTCTGGTGGTGTATGTCGATGGTTTGCTGATATTGGATTTCGCTTTTTTTGCAGTAGCGGAGCCTGTTTCGAATCACCGCCTGATGGACGGATTCGACTGCTTTGAGGCACCGACGCCTAGCGCTTCTTACGGTATTCATCCTCAGATCTGATTCTTTAGTTTGAATGCTGAGGCGAGGTGTTACTGATTTTCAATATTTGAAGCATATCTAAACCTCGTACGATTGACTTTGCGCAATTGCGACGGGTGGACGCAAACTGCACTGTGTTTGACTCGAAAGCATTTGTACTGAAGAGCTAGTTCGATGTGCTCGATTTCGATAAGCTCAATTGAAGTTGATTACTTAACGCTTTTGGTTAGTTCAATGCAGCGATTGACGTTGCAACGCTTTTGATTAGCTTAATGGAAGTACATTAGTCTGATGGAGCGATTGACGTTGCACAATGCAGATGGAGGATCGGGAGACGTGTCGAGCGGGATGCTGGTGGTGGTAGGCCACCGAGGTTGCGGCAAGAACAAAACAGTTCCGGAGGCAGGCATGTCCTCCATCCGAGAGAATACCATCACGTCTTTCAATCTTGCAGCCCGAAACGGCGCGCAGTTCGTGGAGTTTGATGTTCAGGTGACGAAAGACGGCGTGCCGATCATCTTCCACGACGACGTGATCATCACGGAAGATTGCCTGTCCGGCAAACATATCGGCTCCCTCACTCTGGATGAGTTTCGCGCCATTGGTCCTCAAAGAAACACCGCCAAGGTACAGTATGCTCACAAGTATGGATAACCATGAACCTACACTAAAATAGGAGAGATAACGATCAAATCTCGTGATCATCACATAAGTGCTAGCTTCACATTACAGTTTCTGCAGCGCTCCAAGATCGAGAGCTTTAAAGAGAAAGTGTCTCTGCCATGTCACAGGACACATCTGAAAAGTTCGAAAAGTGAATCAGATCTTTGCTCTCCCTAGTGGAGGGATAAGATTACTAATAATAGAAGCTCCCGCTCTTGTCGGTGAGAGTAGGGCTCTAACATATGTGTGATTGGTGCAGGTTGGACAGGCATTGTACCGACGATCAGTATCGGACGGATCAGTGAACTTATGGACCGTAGATGTGGAGGATTCGATGTGCACGTTGGCGGAGGCATTCAAGGAAGTGGTACCGTCCGTGGGATTCAACATAGAACTGAAGTTTGATGATGATGGTCTTACATCTGATGAGGAGCTGAACCGAGTCATCGACTCAACAGTGAAGGAAGTGAAGAGATCCGCAAATGGAAGGATGATCTACTTCTCCAGTTTCCATCCTGACGCCGTGCACATCCTCCGCCAGAAGTTCCCGGTGTACCCTGTGTTTTACTTGACCGACGGAGGGACGAATCTCTACAAGGACGAGAGGCGGAATTCCATTGAAGCTGCTATTGAAGTGTGCCGAAAAGGAGGCTTGCAAGGGATCGTGACAGAAGTGAAAGCCGTTTTGCAAAACCCTTCGTGCGTTGCGCTTGTCAAAGCTGCAGGATTGTTCTTCTTCAGTTACGGCGAGCTAAAGTAATTCTCTTCTCCAATCCCTTTGCCCTTACTGAGAACACCATATTCATTAAATTGGGACAAACCATTGATAGTAGAACCAAGAAAGCATCTGAATGAGTAAATTGGTAGCATGGTCATGGAAGATCGAGATCATTTTTTTGGAGAGAATGGGGGCTGATGTGTTGTGGCTTTGCAGTAATGTGGGTGAAGCGGTGCTCCAACAGCAGAAATGGGGTATTGATGGCGTGATTGTGGACCACGTTCTGGAGATGGTGCGAGTGGCACGTCATTTGCACGAATCTGAGGCTTCCTCTGATGCTGCTGCCTTGGCCAGGACGAGTGTTTCAGTGGTATAAGCAACAACACCGATAATTTGTATTGTAATATAGCTAATTCTTTGAGGATTTTTTGATTCAGCCTCTCTCATACGTATCTCGGAGATCGATCTCCAGATAGTGATGTATATATAATTCTTTTGAAGTACAAATTTCACTTCAGTATCACGGGTGAAGCAATTTTCTGCAACTGGTGAATTTGTCAAGATATCAGGCTATAGATGGATATCGTTTTTGCAAGTCATAGTCTATTCTGATTTGCTTCCATGTTTCTCATTCGGTGCAATAGGATGCGACCAACCTCTAAAGTCGACTACTGTAGCAAAACTACCAAAAAGTCTCAAAACTCCCAAATAAAAAACTACCTTCTCTTCGTGCCAGGTGAAAATTCTTAAATTTTGACATACTTTTAAGTGTGGCTCTTCAAATTCTTGTTGCTAGGTTAGTTAGGAACACATCTATACAATTCACCCTCATGCAGTCTATATAATACGCTCATGCAAAGGTCTAGTGTAGAGGCTATAATGCATGATATAATACGCTCATGCAAAGGTCTAGTGTAGAGGCTATAATGCATGATATAATACGCTCATGCAAAGGTCTAGTGTAGAGGCTATAAATAATGCACCTCGTGCAATCGTGTGCTTGGATAGTTTTGTGCTTGGATAGTTTAGTGAGCAGTTTGTGATGCTTGAATAGTTTAGTGAGCAGTTTGTGATGCTTGGATAGTTTAGTGAGCAAGTTTGTGATGCTTGGATAGTTTAGTGAGCAGTTTGTGATGCTTGGATAGTTTAGTGAGCAGTTTGTGATGCTTGGATAGTTTAGTGAGCAGTTTGTGATGCTTGGATAGTTTAGTGAGCAGTTTGTGATGCTTGGATAGTTTAGTGAGCAGTTTGTGATGCTTGGATAGTTTAGTGAGCAGTTTGTGATGCTTGTGATGCTTGGATAGTTTAGTGAGCAGTTTGTGATGCGGTGTGGGTTTTGAGCCACCTACTACATGTGATTGTAACTTATAAGACATGCCACAAAATGTGTGTACAGACACTTTTGAAAGTCCAAAACTACTCAAAATTCCTCTTTCGAAGTGATGGCAATTGACATGTATCCTTGAGCCCTATAAGTCCTACTATTTCGTGGATATCATACTTCTCAATTTTATGAAATAAGGGAATGAACATGTCTAATCAATTTGCCTCATAAATTCTCACTCCAAACATGGAAGGATCGTACGGCATAAATTCTCACTTTCAACATGGAAGGGTCCCAAATTCGTCACAAATATGTTACAGTTCTTTTGCTGTAAGGCACCATAAGCCTTGGCTTGGTGGTTAGGGCTCATGGTCCCAAATAAGGAGGTTACTCTCCATGCCGGCGTCGTGTTTATCACCATAGTCTACTCAACTATGGTGGGGGGTTCATACACCTTGTTGTATGGGTACCCTAAAGCCCTTTGGAGTTTGGAGGGATACCATGTTACATATCTCTAAGGCATTAGAGGCTAGCTAGGAACTAGTATGGTGTTCACCGCGAGAGGGATTAGTAGTCTTGCCATTGGTGTGAAAACCTCCATGCATAGAACACTCTATGTACACCGGCCTCTAAATACGTTGGACTTTCTCTTCAACTTTTTTTGTACTAGTCAAGACTTTATTAGTTGGTATCCTTGCTTCCTTTCAAATAAAATTGAATACTTACTACTTGACTATTTATTCATATGTCATATACCAACCCAATCCTATAGAAGAAAATGGTAGAAAAAGTGTCGTCTGTATTGCCGTGTTCCTAGTGACATAATAGTACTGTTCATATAGTGCTTCTTCAAACATCAAAATATTAATTTATATTCCTCACTTTTTTGTAGCTTTTTTGCTAACCTCATAGATTATAGTATAGCCTATTACCAAAAAATAAAAAATAAATAAATTTATTTATTTATTTATTTATTTATTTATTTATTTTTATTTTTAATGTTCTTAAAAGCATAATTAAGCAAACTCTCTTACAAGTTACTACGGAGGTCACTTTTTGTGCAATCTTTTACTAGTAATTTGTACTTAATGATAATAGGTGTACATGTCTTGACAATAACTATAACATATGAACCAATGTATATTATTTACTGAAACGCTCGGGGATTCTTCTTAAGACTTGCTAGTAAAGATGAATCTTATCAGGTTACACCAGAAGTGTTGATTCATAAGAAAAGGAAGAAGGATGAAAGCAAGGAAAACTGGAAATACAGTGCAATGGAGTTTATCAGAAACCTTGTTTGGTTTTTAAGCATTTGAACCCATATCTTGAGAAAATCACAAAACAATTCAACTAGGAATGTAACTTGAATTGTTGAGTAAAATTATGTTTATCATTTTCAGTTTAATTAAAATGGTGTTTATTGGTAATGCATATGGTTCCAATGTTGATTATGATTATCACGAAAATTTTTTTTTATTTTAAAGTGAAAATAATTAGAATGGGCCTCAAGGTAAACTAAGTGGTTGGATTATAGAAAACTCAAAGTGAACATAATTAGAGTATATTGATATTTCATGACACGTTTGGGTATAAGTATGGCAATTTATCTAATTATTTAATTATTTAATTTATTTATTTTTTAAAAAAAAATGTTTTTGACAACTTTCATGTGCAAAAATTTGTGTATAGAATTTTATGTAAATAAAAAACGCTTTTACGCTTCAAGTAAGAAATATCATACCATTTGATGTTAAACATCATATGTTTGTTGCAATTCCAAGAAGTTTCAATGCATAAAAATTGTGTTGGTAAGTGTCAAATAAACATGTGACAGTAGTTATTTCAAGTACCTTAGTTTTGAACTTCTATGCATATTTATTATATAGGGCATATAGTTTTTTGTTTTGTTTTGCGAGTGACATTATGATTTTGGGAACTGCCGATTGGATCCGGGTGCATGAGGTGTCATTGAAAGCGGTTTTTTTTTGTAGTCGTGCGGGCGATAATTGGATCGGGATTTGGGCCGACAAAATTGGTATTAAAAATCCAAGTAATTATGGCCCCCAAATCACGAGAATTACAAAAGTGACCTACTTTTTTTTCTAGCAAAAACAAGAGGGGCATCCTGGTCAAAGTATTCAAGTGTGTGTGGCAATGCCAAGAAGGTATACTAGTAAAGATGAGAAGGCTTATGTAAGGACTTTGTGCGACACTTTTAATTCAACTTCTAATTAATTTAAATAGTATAAATAAATCTCATGATGACATAAGAGAAATATAACTCCAAAATATTTCAAATGAACTCCAAAATATTTTTCTATGGTAATTTTAGAGTAATTTGAATAACTACTGTATAGAAGACCTTGTAATTCATTACCGTAAATGTTTTTCTAACTTCTTCAAAAATACATTCATTTTAGAAGTATAAACTACTCATCTATGAGGTAGTTACGCACTTAGCTACTCAAATACTCTCAACTTTTGAATCTTTGTGCATTAAAGTAGTTCAAATTCTTAGGAAATTTTGACATTAATTTATTAGCAATTATCATGACTTGCAAAAGATCAAGTTTGAGAAGTTTCTAAATCCAAAATATTTACAAATTTGTTGTAATATAAAACCTTGTACATGCATGAACTACAAATTCGATAGCAACAATTTGCTATTACCATTCAAGATAAAATAAAGGCTTAGTGTATGCTTATAATTGTAACATGAATTCACTAACCCATCAAATGTTGGGCTCTCTAAAATATAAACAGTCATCTATAATTATGATTGACCAAATTAAGAATTTTTAAAGATGAGTTGAAATGGAAATCCACAAAGAAGGAAATATGAGATGAATACAAGAGAGATTCATTTTAATCATAAAATACTAAAAACAATAAACACAACGAATTCACATACAATGTAAAAGATGAAGAAAAGTCATAATTATGAAGTATATTTGGAAAATTTTGTATTCGATGGAAGTTGTAAAGTATTTTTGACAATAATAGATTGGGTATCTGGTTGAAACTTTCCAGCAACCGATCCATCTAATCGAGGCTCAAAACAAAAACTACTTGGGGTGATTGACGGATACTTAATAATGATTGGACATGGAGGCAAAATTTGCCAAGTTTTGAGGGAAATATTGTAAACGAGACATCTTGTATTTTTATAAGTACATAGATATAAGAGTTGCCCTTGTCCTACACACATGAAGTACTTTGATGGTGACATTCTAAAAAATTCTTCAAATAATTTTGGGGGCATTTTCCCGATAGGCTTCAAATCAGAATTCGGAATGTCAAGTTCCCAAATCCATATTTTTGTTGTTACACTAAACCTTCCTAAACCTCCAATCATAAGTAACCGACCATTATTATCAACTAAGTACGCATATAATAACAACCTTGGCATTGTAATGTTTACATGTCTCCAGCAATCCTTATCAACATCATATGCAATTAATCCAATAGGCTTATAAGCACTATGCGTCATAAAATATAAAATATTTTTGCACATTGCACTTCCACAATCCAGGTGTCCTTCTATGAGAATAGAAGCTCCATTTCTCCAAATTGATGGTGTTTGAGAAGAATATATAAAAGTACGCACTTCACAAAATTCACCTTCTTCAAGCTCTATATCAGAGTTAGAAGAAGACATAGAAGCAACTTCAATGTTGTCTCTTTGGGAAGATATACACTCAGCAAGTACAACTCGATATGATTTTGATATTTTATCTACAATCATTCCTCCAAGTACATTATCACAACTTACAGGAATTGACACCGGCATTGTACATGTTTTTGTCATGGGATTGCAAATTAAGAGATACTCATGGCCATCTTGGAATATACACGAGCATAAAAGTCCCTCAGATGCAGCAATAGGATGACCTAGATCATTGTTGTCACCACTTTCACAACATAAACTTGTTGGAAATCTAAATGTGTACCATTTGTTTGTTAGTGGATCATATGTTGCACTTGTTCTACAAGTTTCATTGGCGCTAACTATAAACCATGGAAGTGCTTGTGGTGTATGCGAACATAATTGATAAAAACTTGGTGAAAACAAAATTTCGTTCCATCGTTTACATACTGATCGAAAAGCAAAAAAACTTGGCAATGGCAACCAAGCTAAAATACGATCAATCGCATCATTAGGCAAGTTTTCCCATCTTGAATCAAATCTCCAATCTACATCTTCTAGATACTTCCTTTGTCTTTCAACAACTTCATTGTTTCTTAGTTTAGTATCATATTGATATCTTACACTATTTGCAATTTCATTCATGTTATTTTGTTCTAGTCAAATTTACTAAAGACTATGTTGTTGAAAATAGCTCTTTTGTCATAATTTTTAGATTGTTGTATTGGAGTTTAAAATCAAAACCTGTTTCATATATCTAGGTTAAAATAATACAATGAAATACTAAAGATGTTGAAATGCTAGAAGCTCTATGAGCGTATTAAATTCAAATACTCCGCTATAAGCGTGGTTCATCCAAATACTTAGAAAAACGCAAGTAATTGAAATTTTGAAAGAATAACATAACGGGAGTGGATGAACATTGATCTTTGAAGCTCAAGTAATAAAGCATCTAGAAACAATTTGTTGAAACAGAATCCACATCTTAACTTAATGATTTCAAAATTTTATTTAGGAATTCTAGTTAAAATATTGTCATATGCTTTTGAGTACACATTACAAGCAAATTTTCAACTTAGGGTGGAGACTTATATTCAACTATTGAAATTATACCAAATAGATTGGAAGGTTACTTTGGAGGTGATTATCAACATTCTTTATTTTTTAAAGTCATTGTTTACAACAAGGTTAAATGAAATAGAAGGATGTTTTTGTATGAATGGTGTTCATTGAGACATGAAGAGAGGCTAATATATTTGAGAGACATTCTTTGGATTTGTATTTCACTTATATTTTGGTATCAATATATTCTCAATACATTAATTTCAATTTGGTTATATGGATTGAGCGTTTAATTTATTATGTATAATCTAAATTAGATAATCTGAATAAAAAAATTCAAAATTCTAAGACTAGATTGAGAATTTGATCATTATTGAACTTACTATATACTAGGGTTTCTAAGAAATTTTGTATCTTGTCTCTCAATTTCAATACTTTAAGTTGATATATCTTATGAGAGAGTATATTAAAAACCATTGAACTCAAATGAGTCATTATATGTTAGAAAAAAAGATATAACTATTGATTTTTTAATGCACCAAATCCATTCAAAACTATTTGATATTTTCTAACTATATACCTAAACAAATGCTAAAAATAAGATAATAGTGCGTGACAATCAAAAATAGTATTTCCATATATATAAAGGAATAATGTTTGATTCACAATCTCCAGTGATAGGTTCCACGATTAAACATACATGGTATGAAGAGTTAAAGAAAGTTTGAAGACTTTTGGTGAGTGGTATTTGATTGTCACTAAGAGTTGATTAAATCTAATTAACAGGGCAAGGAGACGAGGGGATAGGGAATGAGGAACATGACGTCAAGGGTAGAGAACAAGGGAATAAGTGTATTGGGAACGAAGGATGAGAACTGGGAAGGGGAGTTAGGGGATGAGGAACAGGGAACAAAGGAGTGAATGACGAGTAACTAGTAACGTGAGAATGGGGGACGTGTTATGATTTTTGAAGAGCACCCAGAACCGAGAACCTGGGAGCACGAAACATGCTATAATTTTTGAGGAGCAGATGGAATTGGGAAGGAGGGAAAGGGGGACAATCTTTGAAGAACAGGAAATAAAAAGCTCTCAAGTCAGGACGACATGGACCTTACTTTTTATAAATATTATATCATCATTTGATGATTTGATATGGATAGTTTAGGATTAATAGTTAAATACTTTTATGGTTTGTATATGCATGAATTTCCACTATCAAGATTTTCATTGATATGATCTATATTGGATTGAACATTAGAGAAAATCGAGAGAGTTTTCCCATCCCAAAAGAAATTTATTGCATAAAAATAGTAAGCCACATATATTAGAAGCAAATTTATTGTAATGTAAAAAAGAAGATAAGTGAAGGGCTAAATGAAGTATAAAATTTCCGTTTGATTTTTAAAATTGCTATAGTGACTTTGCAATAATAATAAACACCCATAAACACCCATTATCATATAATACAATGTTGCAACCTTGTAGCATTGACAAAGACAAAGAAAGTCAAGAAACTCTTAGACACTCTTTTAGATTATGAGCAAAAATATTAATGCAATTCGTTGCGTTATGAAAAAGTTTTGGAATTTCAAGCCATAAATTTTTTATTGTACGCAACTCAAATTGTCCTATAAAGTATACTTTAAATGTGCGATCCATTGGAAGCCTTTCATTTGCCAATTTTCTTCTAAGAAAAACACCCACAGTAATCCAAAAAGAGGTCATACTCTAAGAACATAAGCATAAATTTTGAATGATGGATGATTTTCTTGTATAGATGAACTACTGTTGTAATTTAAATTTTCTTAATATTTTTGAACATCTTATAGTTTCTTACTCAAAAGGCAAAAGAATAAAGCTCTCCTACATTTACTTTGAAGAGGGATAACTCATAGTGTAATTGAACTCAAGCCTCATTATGTATGATTAAACTCCAATACAATGCATTCGGGCATTCTAAGGTACTCAAAGGTGATTATATTAAGGCGATTTATTATCTTTATTTATAAAATCCATGATTTGCCAATTGTTGAAATCTTTAATCTTAAATATGCATGGAATGTAGCTAAAAACAAAGATTGATCTCATGTCCTCATTCCTTCTACAAGACAATCCTCAGGGCTTCTCACATGGGAGATAGCTTTCACTACAATACTTTTGTGATGTGTTCTCCATTTAAAGAGTGGTTGGTAGACATTCATAACACACACCCAAATGTTGAGATAAGTTGTTGTGTTTCAAACTTTTTGCTTCCAAGATCGTAGATGGTAATGCTCTTAGGCCCTACTGAGGTTAATTTCAAGAATTAAATTAGTCACATAAGAGGATTTTTGCTTTTATTCGTCTATAAACAACTTTACTCCACAATAAAGTTCCCCATCTGGTTTTCCCCCTATTTTTTTGCCTTGCTCACGACAGTAGCCATATCCTATGAGCATACCATATAGGTCGAACGGACACTATATTCACACCAAGCCTTATAGGTATGGTGTTCTTCTTTTGCCTTGCACGCATCTGCTGCAATTCTTGATGTATTGCTTATACAAGGGCCACACTGGTCAACTAGTGGCCCGAGCAAGGGGAGAACACCAGTCCATGGCTGGCACCTCCGTTCCAGGGGGCGCTTTTCCCCCCCGCTAGAGCTACTAGGGGAGGGGGGTGGCTTTGCATCCAGCAGGCCCCCTTCCTGCTCGGTTGGAGCCACCACCGACCGCCTCGAGGGCTTTTTTCAAATTCACCAGCAATGAGAAGCTCCAGGCTTTTTTCTTGACTGTCTCCTATTCCTTCCCGGCCCTTGCTCGACGAGCATGATGGTTTGGGCCACACCGCCCAAGAGGCAATTCCAGCCTGCCAGCCCATGTTGGCTAGACAGGGCTGGCCCCCGGTGTGGCCGGGCAATGGTTTGTGACAGCTACCAAGGAGGCACCCTAGAATCCGTGGGGACCTCCCAAGGCCGTTTTTGATAATTTTGTATTCAAAATTGAGATCTGCGACCTCAGGTTACCCTTGGAAGCCTACTCCTTGGCATTTAATGTCTATACATCAAAAAATTAGGGGCTCATTACCCCTCCTCCATCCTGCTTGGTAGCTGCTACGAACGCTTACCCGGTGTGGCCCTGCTATCAGTTGAGCAGTAAAGAATGATGATAGGGGAAAAGGAGTAGGAGAGCTTTACCGACATATCTGCTTGACTCTGCACTTTCTGGAAAAGATCATTCCACCGGCCATGTCACGTGCCTCAAAATCAGGAAATATCTGCAAGTGGGCAACACCAACGTGAAGATTGGATCTTCGGCGTTGGTTCAATCCTCATTCCTCAAGGTCTGAAAAGCCACCGCCATTGATGATAGTCATGAAACAAATCGGTAGGGCATTTCCAGGAACTAGCTTCGATCGTACCGAAAGTCCGACCATCACCCTCATTGGCAGATCCAGCCCCAAAATTGCGGGCCACCACCGTCACCGTTGCAGTTGCATCAACACTACTTCTCGAATCGCTGCATTCGCCTGCCTTTCTTGGCTCCGTTTGTGTGGTTGTCAGCATTACGTCACGGAAGAAAGGTAAGTGGCTACAGTGAAAGAGCATGGAACCTGTTTCAGGCTCAGTTGCACACTCCCGTATCTTAGTCAGCCAGCAGTTCGATCGAGTACTCCAGGACTGCACAAGCCAACATATGCGAACGATTAGAGTTTCTAGTTAGTACATTGTAGGCTGTGTGGATCTTGCAGGTGTTCGGACTGTGAATTCTCTAGGCTCAATGCGAGCAACGGAGAGGAGCATAATGCAGGAATTGCAGAGGAAGCTCGAGAAGTGAGGAGTTATTGCAAGATGGCAGTTTTGGGGTATGGATTCTCGAGCTGGACTGAAGGATTGGTAGTTGGGTACGCAGTGGCGATTGTTGCGTGCGCGTACCTGTACTGGTTCGTCCGTTTCTTACCGCAAGGGATTCCTCGCGTCATAGCCAGCACGCCCATCTTCATAGCCTACATCTACCTGCCACTCCTCTTCAACCGGGAGACTCACATCATCGGGGTCGCCATCTACTTCGTCGTCCTCACATGGCTGTCCACCTTCAAGATCCTCCTGCTCTGCTGGAGCACCGGCCCCGGTTCGGAGCCTTATATCTCCACCTACTTCCCACGTTTCGCCATCGCCATGACCCACCCCCTGCATATGAAACGAGCGGGGAAGGTCGTGAAGCGCGTGCCGGTACAGCATCCATCTCTGATCGACTACATCACGAAGTCCGAAAATTGGCAAGTGCTCATTCTCCGATCAGCTCTCAAGACCGTCGTTCTCATCACCCCGCTACAGATTATGCTGCAACGAGAGTTGCTCTCTCTCCCGCTGATTGTGTTCCATGCTCTCTGCACAATCCAGCTCTACCTCTTCGTCACCATCTTGCTAGAGATTATTGCTGCAGTAGCGAACACGGCCTTTTCGATCTCGATCGAGCCCCACTTCGATAACCCATTTGCGGCGGTGAAGCTGGAGGAGTTTTGGGCTAGGCGATGGAACCTGCTAGTGAGCAATTGCTTGAGAGAAACGATCTTCAACCCTGTCTACCGATTGCTGCAGTCCCGGGTGAACCCTAAAACGAGGGTTTCGTCGGGGTTCGATGGACCGAAGTTGGTGGCGATGATGGCAGCTTTTCTGGTGTCTGGTTTGGCGCACGAGCTCAGTGTGTGGTACACCACGCGGGCGCCGCCCACCGGTCGCATGAATAGCTTCTTCGTCGTGCAGGGGCTTGCGGTCGCTGCCGAGGCCGCCTGGAAGGTGTACCTCACTTGGAGACCACCTAGATTAGTTAGTAGGATTGCAACCCTGGGGTTTGTCTTCTTGACTGCCCATTGGCTCTTCTGGCCTCCTCTGGATCCTAATGTTGATCAGACTCTGCTTGAAGTGCAGAGAATGCTGCCATGGTATAATGCCTCAGAATTGCATCAACAATAGATTCTTACATGTATTCATTGTGCAACATTGCACGGTGTTGTTTTTAGGGGAAAAAATTCATGTTGTAACATCTGTAAGTTTGACCGAAATGAGTTTGAGGAGATTTTGGTGCAGCAAGTCACTGGTTGGAAGTGGGTGATGCGACTGTGCTAGATGATTGGGTACCGTATCTTTGTGTTATACCACATACATTTATGCATTTACAGAAGAATCTTGATGCATTCATATATCTGCATTAGAATTCATTTGTAGTATGCGTGCTTTTGGAGAATGGCAACGAATGGAACAAGTTGACTTCATCACATGCAGTCGGTGGAATGAATGCAACCTATCGGACTCGGCATAAACTTGAGTACATCTCACCCTCGTATTGTTGAAAGATTATCTTCGTATATTTTCTTTCAACAATCATTTGTAACATTCAAGGTCATAAGCTAAATAAGAAAGTTACCCAAGCAGACTCTTTCACTGTGCAGCGTACCTCGTCCTTTCAATCATCAAAAATTTCCCACATACAGTTTTTCAGGCCATACACTACAATTCGTATGAATAATACACTCCTATCTGTAAACTTACTGCATGTTGCAAGGAAATGACGAGACAATTGTACGTGCTGAAGAGCATCACAGGCAAACGGGTGTGATAATCGAGAGGCTCATGAATAACACATGCCAAAATCTAAGATGCTCTTTATTCTTGCTCAAAACCCGAGAAATACAACAGCGGAATATGTCGACGAAAGTCCACAATCATGCTAGCACACGAAAAAAGTCGAAAATGCTCAGTGCGGTTGCTCTTTGACCGACACAGTATGTGCAGGAATTGCCCGTTTCGAAGATGGTCCTATGCTGGGAAGTCACTCCCAGCTCCTGGTCAGCTCCAGAATGTTGTCGGTGACTGTGGTAATCTGAAGATATGCTTCCGTGAGATCGATGGTCTTGAATTGCTGGCCGTGGGTGATGCTTCTGAAGGTTTGCTGCTGCGGGATTCATCGCTCTTGATGCTGGCCGTGGGTGATGCTTCTGAAGGTTTGCTGCTGCGGGATTCATCGCTCTTGATGCTGGCCGTGGGTGATGCTTCTGAAGGTTTGCTGCTGCGGGATTCATCGCTCTTGATGCTGGCCGTAGCAGTGGCTTCTGAATTTTTGTTGTCGTGCGATGGATGGCTCTGGATGCTGGCCGCTTCTACGGTTTGTAAGATCTGTTATTGTGTAGGTCTTGCTTGTTCAGTACACTGGCAATGGCTGGACGTTTGAAAGCTTTGCTATCGTTTGTTACATGATCGTAGGCAGCGGCGTTCTGAACGTTGGCCGTAAGGGGATCGGTCGATCTGGACGCTGGCAGCTCCAGGAGTGAGTTCTGTAGGTTTTCGTTTCCCGACTGCCTCTAAGTGCTTCGTTTCCTTGGTCCCAATCAAAATGTCGACGTCCTGATGCACTGGCTCGCTGCCATCATCTTCGACCAACCTCGAGGATGAGATCGTTCCAACTACTTTTAGGTACTCCAAGCGACGTGTATCAATCTGTGAATTCACATACGAATGTCACTCCTGAGAATCTAGAAGCCTACCTACTCAATCATGTAAACTATCTTCTGGATCCACATGAAATGCTCGATTGCTGAAACCCAATACATATCGCAAACAAGACGAAACATTAATCTGTCTTACACCGGTCGACACAAAAATACAGATCATCCAACGGACATTTCGTGTCTTTTTATCTCATGGCTGGAGACACAAACACAGGCTTATGACATAGAGAGGCAAAGTAAGTACTTAATCGTATCAAAACGAGTAAATTAGTGAATCACCTTAACGAGACAACAAACTTTGTCCAGTGTCACGTGTGGAGGTTGTTCCGAGATCCAAGGTTGCTCTCGTAGAAGGATTGTTATCTTCATGTTTTCAACCATTTCTAAGAATTTGAAGGTTTGCTGCTGTGCACCCGATCACTCGAGATGGCGGCCGCGGCTGTGGGTGTGAAGTTTTTCAACCGTGTGATCGATGGCCGGATCGATGGCTCTGGATGCCGCGGCTGAGGGTTGTGGAGATTTGCTGCCGTGTGATTGATGGCTCTGGATATCGATCGATTGATTGATGGCTCTGGATATCGATCGATTGATTGATGGCTCTGGATATCGATCGATTGATTGATGGCTCTGGATACAGATCGCCGCAATGCGTTTGATGGAACTTCAATTCCAAATTGCCGTTTCGAGTACCAGGTCACGTTTTGGCGGGGGCGGGCGGGATGTCCCTGGTAAATGTCGCTGTCATCTCTTCCACTTTGTCTCTCCCCCTCCCGCTCTCTACGATTTCAAAACTGTACTTCAAATTGACGAGCTCACACTGTGATTATACTGATATACAAGAATTTTAAAACGGCAATGCTCATATCAAATCCGGTGGGGAAGCGATCAGACGAGAGTAAGAAGGATGAGGCGATCGCAATCCAGGGGCAGCGGCAAGTCAAGGTCCAAGTCTAAACTGAAAATCCAGTCTCCAAAGCGCGAGCCACCACCAGCACCAAAAAGGAGATGGCTGGACCATATAATAGAGTGCGATCACCGCTTCTCGTGTTGGATCCACGAGCACGGCGCCTCAATGTTCATTCACATTCTTCTACAAGGCTTAGAATTTTCCGGTGACAGCGCATTCCTCATCCCCGCCGCGGCCGCCACGTACCTTCTCCCGCCCGCGCTTCTCACTCCGGAGGTTCGCGTGTTCTTCTTCGACTTGTTCGGAGCCTTCATTCTCGATCTCATCATCGTCGCAATCATCAAGAATATTGTGAAAAGGCATCATCCCGATTACTGTCTGTGTGAGCAGCAGTATTGGTCGTTTCCGAGCGGCCACTCAACGCGAGCGCTCATGATCGTCACATTCTTCACCATGTACATTCCCATGTGGAAAGAGCAAGCGGCCACTGTCTGGCTCCCGTTCCTCAGAAGGTTGACAAAGCACCAGGTCAATGTTCTTGAAGAGGGAGTGCCGATGATGGAGAATTTTCTTGTGAGTTTGGTGGGGTGGATTGTATTCTCCTGGGCAGTTGCAACGACTTCGTCGCGCATTCTTCTTGGTCACCATTTCTTCTTCGACGTGCTCATCGGATGCTTTGTTGGCGTTCTTGAGAGTGTGCTTTACACGAAGTTTCTCATCATTCCTCCCGAGGTTACTCTGGCCGTCCATAGCTATATAAGCACCTTCTTCGGCGGCATTGAGGATGCTGTCTGGAGGTTTTTCAACAAGGTCACATTTTATATTGAGAGCTTGACCACGAGATGATCTATACATATTTCTGTGATTCTGCCGGCACTTAGATTTTAAGTTCAAGATTATTCGTGGCGCTGTATGACGGCTGTCACTTTGACCTAAGTACATGCATTTGAATACGAGATTTTGATATCTCTATGCCTGATGTCTCGGTTTAAACGTCTCATTTCAATTACAATCAGTGGACTGCAACCAAGCGATTGGCTACAAGGACTATTGCACATCGTGTGGACATTGTGAGTGCTTGTGGACACCTTCAGTAGACGCAACCGATGCGCAAAGCTTATCAATCGCCAACTCCTTTGTGAAGAACATCCATGGTAAGTAATTTCTGCACCCGAAGAGAGGTACATTTTTTATCAATCCCAACCTAGAGTAAAAGTCAAAATTTCCGTCTTTCCGATAACATATAGCCTTGCTCTGTTAGGGTGTACATTTGTTAGGTAGAGTGGGAAACGATGTCTCCAGAGAAAAAACTGAACCTATTCTGACCACGGAGAATTGCGGTGTTTACCAAAACTTGAAGTACGTACATCGTCCTCTTGGTCACTTTAGGATTAACATGATGGCGCGAAAAACTAAATATTACTCAAGTCATTCAAGTATTTTATTTGCAAATCACGCGGTTCTTCCTCGTCGAACATCAACCAGAGGCATGATTTATGTGAACAGAGTCGATCAAGTATCATTAGTCATTCACTGATCGCTGATTTATTCGCAAATCGTTGGAATTGCGATCTCACCGCAGATGCACCTTTCGACATTGCTGAAGAACGATCAATTGTTCCTGGCCAATCTTGCTGAACAATATTGTGCAATCTGACTGAGGGTCTAATCTGCCCGAGGTAGGGCATCTCCGGGCCACTGCTCTCGTAAATAACACACTGGGGAGTGCAAGGAGTGCAGAGATCACTCGATACATTTTTCAATCAGCATCAATCTTGCAGGTATTCGCTTCTTAAATTTGCTGTGTGGCACAGAAGATTGTTACAGTGATAAAGTTCCAAGCATACAGGATTACAGTATGACTATCAAACGTAGTTCTTAGCCTCAACATCAAGCTATTGCTGCGCTCACTCTTGACGTCGTATCTGGAATCCTAACCCCGGCAACGGAGCGAGTGGGAGGTTCTCAAAAGAGGGATATAAACAAGCTGTACTCACCTCTGTATTGTCTTGGATTGAACTCAGATGCAATTCTTAAACGAAGACTCGTCTGCTTCTCTCAGCAGCCCCTTTGCAGTGATACTCAATGACTTCAATCATGATTCTTCTTCTGCAGTGTTGATAGAGAACAACCGAGGTCGAACATCACATTCTGGCAGAGAAGCGAAATCATGGTTGAAGTCATTGGCTATCATTGCTGAAGAGCACGAGGGAGCAAGAGCGAAGACTGGACTTCGAGCTCAAGGAACCAGGTGAGGTTCTCGCACTCCATATCCTTGTTGCCTGATTGTCTTCCTTCATTTCGAAGAGCTTTTGTTCCAAATCCCCGAGTCTGTCTCAAGTGCATAAGTTCTTGTTAACACGAGCACCATCACAACAACTGTCCTGTAAGCAGTCCATGCTCTGAACGTGAACGTCTCTCTCCGTTTCCAAGAGACGAAGACAAAACAAATTCTGAGAACGTACCCTGTGATTGGTTGCCTCTTCCGAGTCTCGTGCACGTATCATGGGCCAGAAGGTTCGATGTACGTCCATGACTTGAGACTCTTGAGTTTCTGAACGTGGCTAGATCTTGCTTGCTCCTCGTATTTCAATTGAGGAAGAGCATACAGCTATATATTAAGTACCAAACCAGGGTGACGAATTTAATACTCTACAGGGCGCGAGGTACAACGTACGAATTGCAGATCATGAACTGGTGGTTCTGAGGAGTGCTAAGGGTTTCTTCACCACCCATTGGCGTGACCAACGTCGTACAACACAATTTTCTTCTTCAACTCGATTATTTCCAGCCGAAGCTTTTCAACGATATTCGGTAGGAACGAAGCACATAGGACCAGATTGAAGAATTAGTCGCATGTATTTCTAGACGTATCAAGGCAGCTGCGTATCATTCCCAACAATCAACTAAGCAAAACAAAGGCCAGTCTGAAATTGGAACGCAATTCTTTACACTTCAGGTGGGCCATCTTCGCAGTGACAATCCATGAAAAGAAACCGTGAAATGCACAGCAACAACTGTGATAGGCGCTTTAAATAATCTTTCTTGCTCCTGCAGGTCAAGATGTGTAGTCATAAGGCCAGCAACTCACAAGCAACAACTATGGCCTATTATTCCACAAAAGTACAGAGCTATACGTCTCGTTTACTAATGGTATCCATTACAGGACATAAAGAGATTCTGAAACTTGAAGAAAATAATGCCTGTCCGGCTTTGACGATTCAAGCTGGAGTCTGGACGAAACCAACAGTGAAACTATTGTCTTAAGCAATGAATGGCTGAAGCAATCAAACGAATGGTGCTGAGGTACAACTTACAGACTTCAGTAGCAATTAAATTTCAAACGTACGTGCAAATTCAAGCAGGTCAAACTTTGTAGTCCCAAGATTCCTGCCTTAGAACTTTGTAAGGTCGCTGAAAACTTTGCCTTGAATGTGCGTCCACTTGGCAATAGGTCAGAGGTCAAGACTTTCGAAGATGCATGCACTACGTTCCAAACATGCGCATATGTTTGAGGAAGACGGATTCTTCTGAACGAAATGGTGAGTACTTTCCATCAATTGCCAATGATGAGGGACTCTGCATCTTTCCGTAACTGCATCTATGCTTGCTCAGACTTCCACTGGAATGGGCAGCCTTAATTGCCGAAGAAAGAAAAAGTATGATGTGTCAGCTTAGTATTCACACCAGGCAGAGACAGTGCAACGATCTCAAGTTACGAATGCAATGTTGGATATGTTTGTAAATAGAGCAGACTGGAGAGACGTAGAACTGCATCACATTAGTTGTCTCTGCTTAGTACGATGACCCAGAGGGCAATGGTCGGTCCGCGTGCAGATTGGACCACAAAACTCTGAAAAAGGATCAGCAAGAACTGGTGAGGTAGGGTATTCATAAACATTTGAAATAATACAAGGTTATTTGATGCTCCAAACATCAATGAGGGACCTTTACGAGGGGAGTTAAGCTGTACCTGTGGCAGAAGGTGGGCAAAAATACTCTCAATGTAATTGGTTCATTTTTTTGAACTACAAGAAATATATATCAAATACATTAAAAGGATTTTCTTGTAGAGCTTGACTCCCCATGTAAAGCATCCAAAGCTTGACTTCCCATGTAAAGCATCGAGGAGATTGAATGTAATTTTTTTGACATGACAAAGGAAAACATGACAATTGATGGTAGTAGGTAGAAACACCAAAATGACCTTAAATTACCATACTCACGATGGATTGTAATACAAAGATGTTGAACCAAAGGATGATGGTATGGTTCCCAACAATTCTTGCAAATTAATCATTAAGAAGTGGGAGCCAAACACTTTTTGATGCTTCTTCATGTTTTCTTCTTTCAAATTGGTGAAAAATAAGTCTTATATAAAATTGATACTTCAAAGTACCGAATTACCTTATTTTTACATCTTCTAAAATTCCTATTCTAGTGTGGTTTTTTAGATGGAATAGGTGAGTCTTACAAAACTGAAGGAATTGAAACCCCTCTATCTATTGTCAGGAATTTGTGATAGGACCAAACAACTTATAGTCTTGCATGTGCAAGCAGCAAAAACTAACCAATAAATTTAGACAAGAAGCAACCAATTTAAGTTTATGAAATAGTAATTACCTTTATTGAGTCCATATCATTTTATTTACAACATTTCATACAAGATAGATAGAAACTCCGGTCCTTTCTAAGGGGCCGGCGTCGGCGTGAATGAAGTGTCCGTTCGTAATGCTAATATCCTGATGGCCACCGGACAAGGGGAAATTAGAACAATACTACTAACCTCAATTCCGTTAAAATGGCACTATGCCATGTGCCATTATGTCACACCAAATCTTACATATGTGCTCACATGGTTTGGTATATTCTGTAATATCACAAATCTTCAATAATATCACTCCTTTATATACATTGTCACTCATTTTCCATAGTATCACCTTCACATTCTGTTATTTCACATGGTTTTTGAACTCCAGTTCAGAAAGTTGAGGTATGCCATTTTAGCGGCATAACTCCATTTTAACGGAATTGGGGATTACTTCCCCCTCTCGAGAGTGGACACTATAACTACGCTAGTTTCTAGCCTAGTTACTAGTGCCTTGAGATACTTGACATGGTATCCCCCCAAAGGGTACATTTCATACAACGCTATATGTCAGGACACTTTTCTACTTCTAGATATAGACACCAAGATTTAATACCTCCGTACATTATGCAACAAATTGTAGGAAAATCTAAGTAATATTCCCGAGGAGCAAGAAGTCACCAACCCAAAACTTGGAAAAGGAGCCCACTAGCTTTAGTTTGATGAGTCAAAATTGATGCATAAGAGTGAAGATGTCCTAGAAAGACATACCCAAGAAAGAAGCTAGTACCAAACGACAACATGCCCGATCAAATGTCTCAAATGCCAATTGTTGCTACCTCCGCCGATAAAGAGAGAAAGAAGGATTGAAAAGAGACCCTTGTCTAAAGAGGCCCTTCTATGAAAAGGCCCCGAGAAGGTGCACGAGGATGCAAACTTGCCTTGCACATACTAACCCCCAAAAGGAGAGAAAAGTCCAAATCACGTTGATTTGCTTAAAATAGATTAGATGTTTTTACCAAAACTGAAACTTCAACTCAATATATCTCAAGGTACACTGAAATTCAATAAAAATTGGTGGATAGGCTAGTAAGGCAGTTATGTACCAGATCTTATTGTTAACCCTTAAACGCCCAAGCAAGCCCAAGGGGCTTTATTCCAACAGAATCTTCCCTGTAGCTCTCACTCTACTCAACTTTTCACTTATATTTTGATGTCAAACTGGTCACCTTCTTATGATGCATTCAAAAGTGAAATTTTACAATTCAATTCACAATTTGTATGAATGATTTTGTGCTTTGAAAGGATTGTGGTAGGTAGGTTGGGGTTGTACATAACCTTGTAGGAGGTTGCAAGCTCATCATTGATTGGTCCATTCACGATGCCCAAGTTCAAAAAGTGCACTATTCATGATGCCCAAGTCCAAAAGATGGTGTGATCCAATTTTGAGCTGCCCGTTTAAGACCCCATGGGCGTTTAAGGGTTAAGTTTCCAAAATTCCGATTTGATAAAAACCTAGTTCACCGATTCCAAATATGGCCGCCTGGAAGTCACTGTAGACCTTCTCCTTTAGGGGTTAATCAACATCTCAAAGATTCTCTAAGTAAAGACATCACGAGGTGCTTGAAGTGAAGCATATCTGGATAGACTCCAGCTCCTCCATTGCCATCCCAGGAACTTTTCATTCCTTCAGAAACACTTGCTCCTCCAGCTTTGGCTCCTCAAGAAGATCCGAGAGGATGGGTGTCACCTTTCACCGTGACCGCGCGAAGAATGTAAGTGCCATTTGGCAGCCGCAGCCCTGGCTTGCATGTAGGGTCGGCTCCATACCAAGTACTGTACCCGGAGCGCCATCTCTCCTGTTGCATTCCGATGGAAGAGTGATGTTGCCTCTTGTCTGTCTGATTTTAGAGCTGAGTAAGTAGCGGTTGATCGAGATGGCGAGCTCCTACGAGCAATACGCAGTTCGGAGTAGGGCTCCCGACGCAAAGAAGGCGGTGCTGTTGGTTATCGACATGCAGGAGTATTTTCGAGGCATGGCTACCCCCATTCTGCCGGCAATCCAAGCAACCATAGACCTAGCTCGCAAAGCTAACATACCTGTCATTTACACTCAGCACTCTCACAAGGGACCTTCAGATTACGGCATGCTTTACGAGTGGTGGGATGGGAACCTCATCGAGGCCGGAAGCGCTGGCGCCAAACTCATGCCCGAAGTGCGCAAACGTGCGGTAAGCATCATATTGCTCTTTCTCAATTTCGGATACATCACCTCTCACCCACCTAAATGTAAGAAAAGACCATCAGAATCGGCCCGCAAAAACCCTATGTTGGGGAGTTGCTCAGGATCTCATACCTTAAGGCGTGGTGAAATCTAACGAGAGCTTCGTCATGCTTGGCTGATCCTGTCCTGGTGCGCTCTTCTTTCCTGGTTTCAGGATGACAAGATCGTGCCGAAGAGCACGTACAGTGGATTTCAAGGCACAGACCTGGAAAACCATCTAAAAGAGACAGGGAAGACCGAAGTTATTATAACCGGAGTGATGACGAATTGCTGCTGCGAGACGACTGCCCGGGAGGCTTTCGTGAAAGGTTTCCGCGTTTTCTTTTCGAGCGATGCAACAGCCACAAGGAATGAAGACTTACACACCAGCAGCTTGAAGACGTTAGCATTCGGTTTTGCTTACCTTGTCACTGTTGACAGCCTTGCAGCCTCGCTGAAGTGAACTATCGAACATTAGTTTCTTACAGAGTGCAAATATCCACCCAGTTACAGCTGTAAATGGACAAATCTTTAGAATTATAATCTGTCCCTCATACGCTTCTTCGAAGTATATTATATAAATGTCAAGTTGTCCACTGCTTTCACATCGGACATCCATTGGGTAGAAAGCACTGCAAACATCAATTTCTCAACTGACAACATTGCCTGTCGTTTGAGGCATATGACTAATTATTGTTTCGGCAATGACATCACTATCTGACAATAAAATAGTCAACTGCACCACCTACCACTTGCCCAAGACATGCCACCGAAAGGAACGAGTACGACAATACAACCCTTAGCTTGACTTCAGTGAACAATTTATTGATCGTCAGCTGTACATGATAAGAGAACCAGTACAACACTCTAGATCGGCCAAAACACACAACTCAAACGATCTAAATTATATTAAAACCTCATGAATTGGTAGGCCCATTTCAGAACGCAATATACAAGACCATATGGTTATTTCAAGCTCTTACTCGGAATTTGCGAGCTGAAAGTAGCTCTTGCTCAGTCTTATGAAAATTGCAAGCTGAAATTTATCTTGCGAAAACCATGTCTTAAGGTAATACGGCGAATATTGTGACTATCCATTTATCTCTCAGCGGGAAGACTTCACTGCTTCCATTTGGAGCGTCTCATAACTTGGCATTCAGGTGTTGGCAGTCAGGTGAGGGAAGCATGTTGTCACATCCACCTTCGGATGCTTCGCTTCAGCATGCTCTCTGCACTTGGCCTCATTGGAGGTGCACATGAAAGTCTGCATACAGACCTTGCACTGAATGTTCATGGCCTTCTTGTTGGAATCAAGCTGACTGCCCTTGCCGGCGCCCTTCAGCTTCTCTGCGTTCCGTTCCCTGGCCATCTTAGCCTTCTGTCCATTGCCGCCTCCCATGATTGTTACTTCCTACGATCAAAGCCCCTGGTTGCTCTTTATTGTCGTCTCTTCAAGTCACCAACACTAGTTCAGCGGTTGAGTACCAGGTCTGGCAAGCTTGTGACCAGTTCACCAAACAATCTGTCATGTGAAGGAATCAAATTAATCAACATGGACACATGCGTCTACAGACTATGCACAACTACACAGCTCATTCGCATGCTCAAGTAAAAAACTTAGCCCCAATGTACAATAAAACATCAAAACAGAGTAGTGAAGAACCTAAATAAACCCCTCATAGTCCTTGCAAAAAGTTCATATTCTCTCACGATCATAAACTATAATTGTAAAATATTCATATTTAACACTTCAAGAAATATATTAAAGTAAATCCTAGTGACGAGATGCATACACAGAAAATACACAAAGCCTCTATAAGACCTAAAAACCACTCTCATAGTAGTCAATTTCTAACAAACACAAGAAACGGTAGTAGAGGGAAGTCACCACTTAGCCGCCGAATGTAAACAAACAAGAGTTACAAACGAACAAAGCACCAGCATAAAACAGGAAACTCTACTTTGCCACTTTGTCCTGACACTTGAAAAATAACCACAGTAACCCTCGAAATAATCCAAACGCAAAGACCTAAACATACTCTCATACGAGTTCAATTACTAATAGAAAAAGAATCAGCCACCACGTAGCCGTCAAACGCTCGACGACGACGAGTAAATTACCAGAATGAAACCAGAGGCTCTACCTTATCGTGTGGCCAAAAGTAAGCGAGTAGAGTTCCTCGCCACTGAAGCGTCGGTAGCAAACAAGGAGGTATATGATGATAAAAGGTAAGCACAGCAATACTCGAGTGAGACTCACCTTCCTGAGCGCGAGAGAACGGGCGAAAGCTTGAGAGCTCCAAGGACTGCAGCGCAAAAGGCCAGCGCAAGATGGCGGCAATGTATCTCACGCAACCCTAAACCAAAACCTTGTTGAGGAGAGCGAGCACGCAGGCAGGCACCTTGGCCATGTGAGCGGCAAGCAGCCCTTGCCTTTCAACACATGACCAAGATGCCGCGCTGCTTCGGCTTCCAGACCGCGACTTCCCTGGGTCGGTTCTGTTCCGAACCTCCTGACTCCGAAGCTTCGAGCCTGCTACTTCTCTCGAAAGCCGCGCGTACGCGACCGGTAGGCGGAGATTAGATCGGCGTTAAATTTTGCCCGGAGCGGAAAGTTTTCAACCGCCTGCCCGACTTCACATGTTCCTTAGACATAAAGTCCTTAGTGAACTTATTAGTTCAAATATGATCAACTCCATCAACTCAAACTTTTGTTATGTCATTTTTCATATATTTGGCGTATACTTCATGAATCAAGGTTATAGTGGGCATCTTTAATTGGACACTGTCTACGTGTTATACTCTAAAGGTGTGACTCTAACTCCATGTATATGAATCTCCATTTAGTCCCAAAAAAAAAAAAAAAAAAAAAAAAAAAAAAAACTGTAAATGTGTCCAATGCTACACATGAAAGATATAGGCGTGATAATTGGAATTCATAACTGCACGTTAAGTGAATGTGAGTCCAACATCCCATGCCACTTTCAAGAAGGGTTATCTAGTAGGCACTAATAACTAAAGAAACACTTTACATGGGGAGTCAAGCCTTACATGGGTTCGAAGAAGAGCAAAAATGCTCTAAACAATATAGCTCTATTTGCAAAAATGAACCAATCACGTTGAAAGCATTTTTTCCCCCACTTTGTCCCCATATACCACTAGACTCCCAAAATAAAGACTATACAAGAAAACAATGACCTAGAGGCCTCTATTCTTCTTTCTTGTTTACATTTTCAAAACATGGTATATTCTCAAAACATTCTATATGTCAGTTATAAGGGGCTATGAAAAAACACTGGGAGGCTTTCCATCTTTCCAATTCTCATCCTTAGAATTTGGGTCCCATTCCCAGGGCAGGGACATGGGAATGGCAAGTGGGGACTAGGGTGGGGCTTGGGTTAAGACAAAAGTGTATGGGGAGCCGGGAATAGGGCCAAGAGAGGGGATACCCAAAGGAGAGCCTTGATTGAATGAAGGCAACTTTGGGGGGCACGAGGTTTGGGGGATTATGATATGATTGATAGCCTTTGGTTGGAAACTGTGTGGCTTGGAGGAGATAGCCCACTCACTTCCAAGGAATCTCACTTCAAAGGACTTTCCTTGAAAGGGAGAATTGGGCTTTCCTTGGGAGAAGAATCACTTCCATGCAAGTAAAACATCATGCGAGCCTTCTCGTACTTTGGATTTGGTACCATTTCTCTTTTCTTACTTATCGAGGTTTCATCAATCCCTATGTGGGTGAACATGAAGCAAGGCTCATTTTTCGAACAATCGCATTTGGAAAGTCTAAGTTAGACGCAAAAGCCGAGAAGTGTCAAGAATAGTTTAGTGGGATGATTTATCCATGAGGAAGATTGTAGCCTTCGAGTCCATTTTTTAATGTACCCCACGTTTGTCTTTGGTTTAACCCCGAAAAGCCCAAGCAAGCTTTTGGCAATTTTGGGGCAGCCTAGATGAAGGGGTTGAAAGTAGTATTTTTTGCCTGGATTTTTTACTGGGTGCTCCAAAAACCACAAAGTTTATTTGGTAAAAATTTTAAAGCCAATTTTCAATTTTAGAACCTTCAATTAGAAATTTTAAGTTTCAAACCCAAAATGGAGAGTTTTAATTTAGTCTAATTTAGAAGATATTTTTTTGAAAATATGTCTATAATTGAGCCACTACTTAAGTTTCAAAGTGACCCAAGTCAAAAAGATTACCAATTTTACAATGGCAACCTCCAAAATTCCTGAAAACAATCTTTAAAATTCAAAAAAAAAATCGATATACAAACTTTGTATGTTATGATCTCTCAAGTGATAAACATCCAACGGTTAATTCTTGGAAGAGCAACTAAAAATAGACTTAGGTACAAGATTTTAGGGTTGGAAGCTCAAAAAATCAGTAAAAACTTCAGCTTCATCTCAATCTCCACAAGGTGGTCAAAATTTCTCCAAAAACGCCTTGGGCCTTCTAGGGTTATGGAACATCTTTGGCATCGCCTTATAACTAGATGAAGGAAAGTTGGAATATTATGATTTCTTTGTCACTTATCTCCCATAAACTTGGCATATTTTCTTTGATTAATTCCATTAACCACTCTACAAGAAACTTGCTTATGAAATAACATTCACTCCATTTTTTAGAATGTTACCTCCTACAAGGTTGAAGCTTGTTGTCGACCTCTACAATGTTTACAATCTTTTAGGTACAAATGTGGAAAGTGGCATGTTATGGGTATAGTTGCATCTAGAGACTCCAAATTAGACCAAGGAGACATGCAATATATAAGAATGCAAAAGTAAAAAAAGATCAACTTTTGTAGTAATATCACAAGAGTGATAGTAGAGGGTCGCTTGCAATGACTAGCATAGGTAATCATCACTATAGTCCACCCAACTATTGTGGGGGGTCTTTGGACCTTGTTGTATGGGTACCTCAAAGCCCTTTGGGGGGATACTATGTCAAGTATCTTTAAGGCATTAGTAATTAGGCTAAAAACTAGCGTAGTTATAGTGTCCACTCTCGAGAGGGGGAAGTAGTATTGTTCCAATATCCCGTTGTCCGGTGGCCATCGGGATAGTAGCATTACGAACGGACACTTCATTTACGCCGGCTCCTTAGAAAGGGACCGGAGTTTCTATCTATCTATCTAGCATAGGTAAGGGATTTATTAAGCTTCTTGTCTTTCTTTTTTATCACATTCAATAAGTAGCATGGGCAAAGAGATTTGTAAATCCGAAAACGTTCTTGGGGGTATTTTTAGCCAAAATTAAATCCGGGAAAAAGCAACATAGATAAAAATAACGATAAGTTATTCAAATTTCAAGTGTACAAACTTGTACTAGACTTGTTGTATATCATGTGGAGCAAAACTTGACTCATTGGACCTATAGATTGCGAGGTCATAACGTTTTCGTGCGCAAAACACGCTACAATAACTTTCACTTTTAAGTGAAAATACTACCAACATGAAATTTGCAATCAAAAAATCCTCGACTAGAAAGTTGTTCATCTTCATCTCAAAAAATCTATTGTACCAAAGAAATCATCAAAAAATTATTTAGGCTCAAATAGTAGCCTTACAATGATGAAACTACCAAACATTTACAAACAAAAATTAGTCCAAAACTAGGCCCCTTGCACTCAAATTCCAACCTCATCTTCAATATATCTTCGACTCGGTCAAAGTTTCTACCACCAAAACAGAACTATAATTTGAATCCATCCCAAAAAACAAAGTCGAAATCCAACACTGGATGACTATATAGCTCCTCAAAAATCATTCATTTTTTCACTTTTTTCATTGTAGAAACATCATTGCAAATACGATACCAAAGTTATCCGGATCAAAAATCTTCCAGCTACAAAATTGTTGGAATGCATCTAAAGTTCACATTTACATGAATCAATCTTAAAATAAATAAATCATGAAAAACAATTTTTGATCTCACATAATTGGCTTGCAATGGTCAAACATGCCCTATGGTTGAAAACCCAAAAACATAAGCTACCTTCACTAAAATGCATGCCACTTATTTACACTTCAGTGTATGGATATTCCATGTTTAGCACACAACCTAGACTTGATTTGTCACCCAATCCAAGTGTTTTCCTCCAAAACAAAGTCCGGATGAAGAAGTCATGACTCTTCAAAGTTTCAATCTGCCTTTCATCAAAAATGTTGTTTTTCGACACTAGGGACGTTTAAGAGTTAAGCTTCGTGTGTTAGTGTCAAATTGTTCCAAACCCAAGCGATAAGTTTAGAATTGATAGCATACGAATGGGCTCATGTTACTTTTATGTGATTGATATGATAGACTCCCTTTGAAGCAGAAGAATGTCTAGTAGTTTCTTTATAATCTATTTCTGATTTTCTTTCTTTCCTTCGGTCCACATGTCAGACTTTGAGAAGTGATTTCATACGAACCATATTGGACTATTCAATTTTTAAAAAATAAAAAATCAAATTATAGCCCCTGGCACAGCCATCAAATGTACAGGATAGTTGCAACTTCTGGAGGAGTTCACTATTTCTAGGGATTGTGCATCATACCAAGTGGCCTTCGAGGTCGTAGAAAGCCACAACCACCACTTTTGGTAATTTATCATATATTTGTGAGAACGAATATATACAAAGGGGAAGAAGAAAGAAATATGTCAAATTTGAACCGTTAATTTTTCTCCAATTTTGAGATTATAATGGTCAAAGTTAGCTGAATTTTCTCTCTGCGAAAATTCCAAAAAGCGATTTCCGCTTTCTTGGACCTTTAGGGGTTAACTCAATGAGAAAAAGTCTTAATGGTTTTGAATACATCTTAAAAAGGAAAATCAAGACTGTAATTTTTGCTTCCTAAACTCTTCACATAGTGATGAAAACATGGAAACAAAATCATACGATGTTTGAAATTCCCCTTCTATATAATTGCCTCCTATGGTTTTAGCATCGAGAAGGGGTGAGCTTGCAAGAATACGGCGACACTATTGAAAGGGGCAGCTAGACCCTAGCAGCTTGATTGTGGTTGATGGAGCAGGGGTGCATGGGTGGTCTAGGAGCTACGCAAGCATGCATCTCCTGATTGTACTGAGGTATAAAAAAGAATAGAAACAATCCTCGTCGAACAAAACACATTCTTAGTTCAGATTGAGAATATCTTGGTTTCAATCATTAATAAATCACTCAGTTCTTTAAAAGAATAGAAATTTCCCGCTGTGTTAATTAAGCCCACGTATTGACTAAGAGCATCCCCAATGGTTCCTCGCCATTGGGACTCGCCATTGGATAATGGCGAGGGACCTACTGTAGCGTGCCACTAAATGGAGGGTGAGGGCTCCAATGGAGGCTCGTTATAGAGCCCCCCCAAATCGCTATAGAGCCCCCCCAAATAGCCTTGATTGGTTGGGGAGGGTGTAGTTGGGGAAGGTGGGCCTTGGGAGGGAGGCTTTTGCATTAATGTTTTTTGTACTTTATTCCATGTAAGTAGAGAAAAGTGGGAGAAGGTGTTAAGAGGTGCTTTTTGACATTATTATTTCTCGTTGACTCCACAATAGAGTGTGGAAAATGTCTCCCTCCAACGAGAGAAAATTTGACGTGAGCGGGGCTCCAATAGAGTGCCACTCCAAGGTGGAGGGAGGGATGGCGCGGCCATTGGGGTAGTATTTTAGTGCGGGCCCTCCAATTAGAGTTGGCGAGGGCAATTGGCGTGGCTAATGGGGATGCTCTAACCCTTGCCATATGAGATGTTTTCTGCTCTCCAACTTTACAATGCACTCAAAACCACCATATTATTATGTGCGCATTTTAAAATGCACATAAAGTGCAACCATGAAGGCAATTATAGTTGATCTTCTAACAATTCATTGGTACCAATCATTATCGCTCACTATATAACTCATCAACATTGTCGTCAAATGCTTTCAAAGTTCTTAACAATGTCTTCTCAATATTAAAACCTTTGATTTTTATTCTTGTATTTTCAACTTGGTTGAGTATAATCTATTGGAACTTGGATAGGAGAGCCTCAATCTTGAAGCATCATACAGATGGTGACATGAAGATGGAGTTCTCACACACTTGCCAACTGTGTGAGAACTCCATCTTCATGTCACCATCTGTATGATGCTTCAGGATTGAGGCACTCCAATCCACCGTACCCGAACGAAAACAAACTCATTAGCAAAAGCATCAAAGAAACCCATACACAATGGAAGTTCATTAGCAAAAGCATCAAAGAAACCCATACACAATGGAAGGTCGATTGTGAAGTGCTAAAGAACCCTTTTATAATTGGAAAAGAAGAGAAGCCTTGACACCACACTCTTGTATACATCATGTACAGTAGACATGGTAGCTTAAATACTACACTGCTTTCTTTAAGTCTGAAAATCTAAAGAGGAGGAGCACACCACCTAATTCTTATTTTCTCTCATGGAAGATAAAATCTCATCCCTCAAATCACAAAAATCAATTCTGCCAGCAACAATCCTAGAACTGCTAAGTATCTCAATCATCATGAACGTATATTTTGTCCACAATGATAATGATAGAGAATATGAATGCTATATCCACTCCTGGGTAGATAATTGCATTGAAAATGCTCTTGGTGATGATGATATTCTTCAAAGATGCTTCACGCGTCACCTGAAAAGCAGCAAGCACACCCACACATTAGAACAGGGTCCGGCAAGAGCCTAAGGCTAATACAAATGCAGCTTACAAAAATGGTCAAAAATTCTATTAGATTTTGAAATTGTAGTGAGAAACCTATGAAAATTGCATAATTTTTCTATTCACAATATAAAAGAAGAAAATTGAGTATAAAGATTCATAAATTTGTCTACTAGATATGAGGAATGTAGGAGAATAGCCAGTAGAAATAAAAAAACGTTTCAAATGGGAAGTCCATCTACTCAAGTACATTATGGTTTATTATAGAGAAATACTATGATAGTGCACACTTTTTGAGCTTGATTTTGAAAAAGTGCAATGGAGGCTTCTAGGTTAGTAAGGAGGAGAGCTTTGTGTTAGATGGGAGGTACCTCGGCGACAAGCTCCTCGCCGAAGAAGATGCGGCATTTCTTGGCAAGAAAACCGCCATCGACGGTATAATCGGGGGTCTTTTGAGCAGTGTTGGTGGACAGGTAGATGTTCAACTTGGGTTTGAAACTGAAGGCAGATGATGATTTCAATGTGAAAAGAGGCTCAGATTCACCAGGTGAATACACTTTCCACACGTTCTTCAACGTCCATGGCTGCAAATAAGCACGCCAGTCAGAGCCCTGTCAAGGCTTGTTCATAAGCTCTTCAAATGCACATAAGTGACTCTAGAGTCAATGCAAAACAGGCACAATAGACTACTCCCTAAATTATTAGAAACCTAAAACCTTAAACGACCGTACTCCTAGATTGTCAATTCTTGCATGATTTTATCGCTAAACCCTCAAATTCTTTTGTTTGGATATCAAAGTACATGAACCTTTATTGTTCTCAAAGCTCTTAACACTCTCAAAAGATATCTCAAATATTGGAATGCTCACAACACAAGCTCATTAACATAGTTATCATATTAAGTATGTCCAATAACTAGTGAAACATTGTCCGGTATTCAGTCAAACTTTGTTTAGATATTTCCACCGACAATGTCTCATTCTACCAAGCCTAATGAAAAATTTGAGGGAATGAGACATTCTACTTGGTGAGAATATCACAATTTTCCACCAATCCCAAGATATACATCAAGAGATTGTTGAACATTATATTATGATTGAGTATTGTGTGCCCTAGAAAAGGTTCCACAATTCAACATGTCTTTCATGGATCCTCTGTCACAACTTTTGCATACAATATCCAAATGATGTGTGATTAGATGCATTCAAAAACCTTCGGAAAGAATGAAGTGGTGTAAGAGGATACCTTTTCTTCCATGTAGACAACAACGTTGCCATTGTCATCAAGAAGCTCACGCTTGGACTTGACCCAGTCGACCTTCTTACCACGAACACGGAACACGACCTCGCCCACGGCGTCCGTGATAGTCCACGCTTTCGACATCAGCTCATTCTCCAGCCGGTACTGCGCCGCGTTTTGGAGACAGTACCGCTGCCGCACGACCGCGGCCAGCGTCTCCGTCGGGGCATGCAGCTCCTCAAGATCCAACAAGGAGAAATCGGATTGAAACCCCATCGCGACTCCCAAATCGTCCCCCAATCGCAATTTCCTACTCGCGATTCACCATTTCACCAGAAATCTGCCAAGAAATCACACTTCAGCCAAAAAGAAAAAAGGGAAGATCCATCATGAATTGACAAACCTACATTGCAAAGCTCTCGGGCGCACGAATGCGGAAGAATTTTCCAGCGAAGCGGAAGATTAGAATGCTATGAGGAGCATGCGATTGACCTGGTTCGGAATCGGTGGCTGCGTGGGGGTGAAATTTCCGGTCGAGGGAGAGTAGGGGTTTATAATTGAGGTAGGATGAACTGGAAGATCCAGGCTGGAGAGTGCGAGGTGTGCGGCAGGAACAGTGGCCAGCTTCTGCTTGCTTGGTCCTCCCTCCGATGGATCTTGACTCGGATTCCGCTTGATGTACATATGACTGATAAAGCTACAGTAGATTGGTGAGGTTGAGTATTGGTAGATGCAACTTGTGTTTGGCAGCTCCCGCTTTCGTTGCCTGCTGCCTGGCTCTTCCCTTCCATCTCGCCGCATGCGACATTCGTCCCAAAACCGATCTGGACTGTTCCGTTACCGGTGTGAAAGGGGTCTTATTATCCCGTGTGGTGGTAAGCCCCTGTCCGCGTTGACGTTGAAGATAGATAGATAGAAGATAGAAACTTCCGTCCCTTTCTAAGGGGTCGGCGTGAATGAACTGTCCGTTCGTAATGCTTAGAACCCGATGCCCACTCGAGAAGGGGAAATTGGGATTACTATTTCCCCTTTCGAGGGTGGATGCTGTAACTACGCTAGTTTCCAGCTAGTTACTAGTGTCTTGAAGATACTTGACATAGTATCCTCCTAAAAGGCTTTGAGGTACCCATACAACGAGGTCCAAGGACCCCACCATAGTTGGGTGGACAATGGTGGTGAGCACAAGCGCCAACATGGGGAATAGAACCGACAACCTCCTCATTGGGGGATATGAGCCCCAACCACCAAGACAAGGCCTGTGGTGCCTTGATGAAAGACACAAGATACGGAGGGAAGAATATCATTTCATGAAAGTACCTTACAGTGAGAGAATTGCTAATGCTACCATTCATCATGTGGTGAAGGGGCATCCCCGTCACCATTCATGCTTCCCCATTGATTGTTTGTGTAATTGTGAAGAGTTGCAATGAAGATGTATAAGTAAGGTGAATCAATAAAACAATTACACTATTTTACTACTCTATATGTTGATTGGTTGTTTTTATTATTATTAGGGTGTTTGCATATGAACCTATTAACTCATAGTTCCTGTAGGAATTTCATGATTTGGTAAAAAGCATCGCCTCATCTCTATTTGAAAAGTTCAGAAATCCAAAGGTGTGTTCTTGATTCTCCTCATTAAAATGCACATAAATGTATAAAGATTTTTTTCAATTGACTTTATGAAGTTGATGTTAGGTTCATTTGGGACCCCACAACCTGCCATATTGTTCATATGCACAAATTATAAATCCACTATTTCAATTTACAACGTTAGGTAGAAGGGTTTACATACTTTAGTCTCTGAAAATTTATAGAAGAAAATTTATTGTACATTAGAATACATAATCTAACGATTGGATCAAAGAAAATAACCTTAATCTTAAACTTTTACTTGTGAGCATGGAGTCTTCTTCCTAGCACTGTAAAACATAAGGTCCTCTAATGTTTTAACCATGACATTTTCCCGTACGATATAACTTCCTAATAAGAATTCTCAGACATAAAGACTTCCATGGTCCGTGATGACCAAATTTTCGAAGGGAGATTCGTACAAGACTCGTACTTTTGTATCGCTTTGGCTTCGAGAGATACATCGCAATAAACATTCTTTCGGCATGCCACCTACTATACAAATGTGAAGAATATTCGATACACCAATCCTACAGCCAACCTTGATTTCAACCCATCCAGAAAATTGAAGTAGCCGAAAGCCGTCAATGCTTACACACGTTCCTAAAACAGCTCGTCAAACGCCAAGACATAATTCAGATACACACGAACTCGAGAACAACAGAGCCATACAACCTCATGAACAGAATTTGGAAACGAGTATTATCCATATTGATACAAACAATTGCTCCTGCTAACAATGTTACAATAAGAGCTAATCCTCCAGCCAACCCGACGAAGCTACTTCTATCTGGAGTCGATACTATCTAATACCCGCACAAGAATAATGGCTGCTACAAAACTCTCCAATGACCAGAACTCAAACAGAATGAAGGTGGAAGGCAGGCAATCGCTTCTTCATATCATAGCTCAAACCTTGTAATAACCTGGTGAATGCGCATTGAATGTGTAGGTATGTGTGTGTCTGTGTATGGGATTCTCCTACTTAGGACCGACGAGATTCTCTACGGCGGTGACAATTTGGTGGGGCTGCACGACCGTGAGCTCCTCCAGAGGACCCGAGTAGGGCGTGGGCACATCCTGCGACGACAGGCAGCCGATAGGCCCGTCGAGCTCGTCCCAGAAAGTCTCCATGATGGCCGACCGCAGACTGGCGCCGATGCCCCCAGTGCGCATACATTCCTCCACAATGAGCACACGGTGTGTCTTCTTCACCGACTCGCCAATTGTGTACATGTCGAACGGCTTCAGTGACCGGATGTCGATGATCTCTGGGTCGTAGCCCCGATCCACCAAAGTCTTAGCCGCCTGCCAAGCACCAAGCCACTCTCCCATCACAAAACGCTCAAGAATCAAACCTCAACTGCAGCTTCCATCAAACCTCACAGAGAATATTCCAAGCAGGGTTTAAGAGATAGCATGGAGAATGTCGAACACTTGCCATACTTCTGATGAGCATATGTTTAGAAGGCTATGAGAATTCACTTTCGAATGCGTATCTCAATGGAGTGGGTGTACAGACAAAGAGGCGATCGAATGATATGGAAAACAGACAAGAATCTCTGGCAATCGGATCCCAGCCTTACCTGCGTGACATGGTAGCGCATGCGGGAGTAGGTGAGGATGGTGATGTCGGTGCCGGGGCGGACCATTTCGGCCTCCTCCAGGCAGCAAGTGTAATCCTCATCCGGGATCTTCTCCTTCAGATTATAGAGCAGGACGTGCTCGTAAAGGATGACGGGATTTTCACTGCGGATGGCAGCCTTCATGAGGCCCTTGGCGTTGTATGGAGTGGAGCACGCGACCATTTGCAAGCCAGGCACGGACTGGAAGTAGGACTCCAGACGCTGCGAGTGCTCTGCGCCCAACTGACGCCCGACGCCACCAGGACCACGGATAACAATCGGGATGGTGAACTGGCCACCCGAAGTGTAGTGCAACATGCCGCAGTTGTTAGCGATCTGGTTGTACGCCAACAAGAGAAAGCCCATGTTCATGCCTTCCACCACGGGTCGCAGGCCCGTCATAGCCGCGCCAATCGCCATACCCGTGAACGAGTTTTCAGCAATGGGCGTGTCCAGCACTCGCCACGAGCCGAACTTCTCTGTGAAGCCCTTGGTCACCTTGTAAGAGCCGCCGTAGTCTCCCACATCCTCCCCGATCACGCATACCGCTGGGTCGCGCTCCATCTCCTCGCCTAACCCCTCCCGAAGCGCCTCGAACATCAATAGCTCGTGCCTATCACCAATCACAACACCATTGTCAGCTATTGACCTAATCAGCTCCATCGCCAATCGCACAACATTGTCAGCCATTAACCTAATCAGCATCGTCATTAAGGCAATGATATAAGCATTCGCTGCTTACGTGCCAGTGGTGCCCTTGGCAGTCTCAGCTCGCTCCGCCACCATAGCTTTCCCAGCCTGGCAAGTCGCGCCCAAAGCACCATGACCCTTCTTTGTGACCAATGATGCGCTCTTCAATGACAGCGACGACCCCGTCTGGAAGCTCACGCTGCTTTTCAAGCGCTGATTGCCATGCGCTCCTTGGACTGCCGCAATGCGCTGCAAAATCCATGGCACTGTCAGATCAAATGCTGTAATGAAATGAATGGAAAGGGAAGGCAATGTGGGTTAGGGAGATCGTGAGCTTACTGGGGAGAAGGTGAGTTGCTGGAGAGTCTCCATTGCGGCAGAAGGTGAGAATGCGCAATCGGAGCTGCCCTGGCGATGGTGAAGAAGGCTCCAAAATCGTGGCTGAGAATCGCCAGGGAGGGGAAACCAAGGCTGTGACGATATGAACGAGGTCAGTGTGCACGGGGCTTGGAGAAACCCGTTTGATACCCGTTTTCTTCTACGGGTATTGAATCGAGATTCGGTCTTGTAAAGTTCCTAGGGATGATCTTGAAAGCGTCAGCCCTAAAAGCGTCTGAGTATGGAGTTTGGACCTTACCCACTTTTACAGTGTTTTAACTAGATAGATAGAAACTCCGATCCCTTTCTAAGGGGCCGGCATGAATGAAGTGTCCGTTCGTAATGCTAATATCCCGATGGCCACCGGACAAGGGGAAATTGGAACAATACTACTACCCCCTCTCGAGGGTGGACACTATAACTACGCTAGTCTATAGCCTAGTTACAAGTGCCTTGAAAATACTTGACATAGTATCCCCCCAAAGGGCTTTGAGGTACCCATACAACAAGGTCCAAGGACCCCCCACAATAGTTGGGTGGACTATAGTGGTGAGCACCACACCGGCATGGGGAATGGAACCCACGACCTCCTCATTGGGGGCCTAAGCCTTAACCACCTAGCCAAGGCTTGTGGTGCCTAAGTGTTTTAACTACTAAAAACATTTGCAGCTGATTAGCAGGGGAACTCATAGCTAGAAAAGAGGAGGCGTGAAGTTTGGTCTTGTGTTACTTTCAATTTTCATGGTCATGAAGTATGTCATTGTGGGCATTTTGGCATTGCAAAAACTTGCAATTTTTCAACAAAATGTCCAAATGATGATGATGGTAGTTTTTATTATAAGATTTGAAAATGCTATAATTTTTTACTTTCGTTTTAAAAAAATTACCAAGAGCATTGATTCTGATACTATATAAGGACCCCCATCTTGGCCAATATAGTGGGTAAAATAATTGAACAACAATAAAAACTTATAGCATGTTTATGTAAATTAGTGTATCTAACACTAATTATCAAATTTAGTGTAGTAGTTTCATTTTCACTCCAATTTTGTCCGGTTGAACTAACATTACCGTTGGAAATCAATCGTCTTAACAATCATGATGCTGTTTGTATGAACTTACTCGTATGATTTTGAGAGTCTAAACAGCAGCTAATGAACCGGCTGAGTGTGGCAGAGCATGTGATGTCGTGCCCACGGAATCTGGACAGAATCACAGAAATCACTTTTGCACGGACGCTCATCCCCCTGCCATTATCGAAGGCATCTTTTTGATCTAACGGTGAAGATCTTGCCAGTTTTTGAATTTTTTATTAATAAGATCCGACGGACTCTCGACCATAGTTTGGGTCTTGCAAAATGCAGGACCCAAACAAACGTCGAGAGGTCGTCGGCTTGGTCAAAAAGTGCTCCCACATAGGCCATTTGGAGAGTGACGGCCGGTGGACTTTGGCTTCTAGTGTGAAGGCTCGAGAGGCCGAAACTAAAGTTTCCTGCAATTTCATTGGCTGAAATCGACGGCCTCTCGACCTTCGGCCATAGTGTGAAGTGCCCCTAAGTACCTTCATGAGATTGTGAATTTAAAATAAAATAAAATAAAAATAAAATGGAGTTTGACTTTGCAGTTCTCAAATATACACTTTGTGATAGAAGGAACACCTAATAAAACTCCTATGCAAGAATATCGATTCTAACCTCTTCATCTTGGTTGTCCGACATAGCAAATCAACCAAATCGGTGGTTGTGATTGTTTAGGGGTTAAGATTGGTCAAGACATAGAAGGTGCAATGACAATGTTGACTTCCCCCCCTCTCTCTCTCTCAATATGAACTCTTCCATTGCACAACCCAACAACATCATCCTATTAGGTACAACGACAATGTTGACTTCCACCACCTCTCTCTCTTCCATTACACAAGCCAACAACAGCACCAGATGCAATGATGTAATGTACGTTACTTTCAGAGATAAAACGAAGCATTTCTATGACCTTCCACTTTTCGTACCGGCACGTTTACGAGAGCCAAGCAGTAGTAAAATATCATAATAAACATTGCAGAAATTATTGCTGATCGCAGTTTGAAGAGTCGGGCATTCAATAAAAAACTTGTATATAACTTAGAAAATGGCAGCTGATTAGAAATTAGTATTCCAGAATCTACCATGCATGTTCGCAGAATGTTCAAGTTGATTTCTGGAACTGGAATCAGAAGTTACAGTTCAATTTCTGTTCGAACAATCTAAACTCTTGGACAGAGTGCTCACCGTATTCTTCCGTAACATCCAGAGTCAGATGCGTACCAAAAGCTCTCAAACCGAAATCCAAGCAAACTCTCAAGAGCTTCTACTCCGTGTTCTTCTGCACCCACCAGAAAATTGATGCAAGAGAGAATACCATAACCTCCTAAGCAATCCATACGGCAGGTTCAGATGGTGCCAAATATCATTGATTACATAGTACACACTGAGGTAATGAGTCAAAAATGGAAGTTACTTCATCTGCTCATTCCAAACTCTTCCGTTTCTAAGCATTATACCCTGAACCCTCACTTGTGAGCATTAAAACCGAAACCCTAACAAGCTTCTACTCCGTGCCTTCTGCAGCTACCAGAAGAATGATGCATTCGAACTCATCTTTGAGAATCGAGGCCAAAATTACAATAAAAATCAAGTTGCTAAACTCACATAGATTGCCTACCCTACGCCGAACTAGTGTATCCCAATGTCGCCACCAGTGTCACACCCATAGTGTGTTCGGTGAAACTACGATACCATGCTTGAAATCCTAAGCTGTTGAAAACTGCACCTGGTCTTCCTATTCTATAAGAACCTGGACTCGAGGCAGGAATCTTACACAGCTTGATTTTTAATTTTGAGCTCAGCTTACTTCTGAAGCAACACTGATAGTCTTCAAACTTTTAATCAGTCACTGCTTTTGCTTCAATCTGTAAAATCTGTGTTAAAATCATAATCATCAGATGCTGAAGCAGACTTCGCCTTGGCCACAGCTGATTTCTTCTTGCCAGTTCCGTTCGCTTGCTTGGCCTTCAATTTCTTGGTCTTTAAGAGGGCTATCTCGTCCTTAGGGTTTTCATCCTCGTCCACATCTTCAGCGTCTGAGTTATCGCCGTCATTATCACTGCCATCTTCTTCCATAGCACCATCACTCTGCAGAAACAACCATATCTCTCATCAGGTACTTCACAGAGACGCCGTTCTTTCACAAATTACAAACGCAGAGGGACACTAATTCCTAGCATGTTGTAAAACTTGGAGCACGTACCACAGCCTCCGGCTTCTCGGCCTCAACAGCGGTTCCAGCAGGATCTTCATCTGGCAGTCCCAGCTTCCTTCTCCTAGCCTACAGGAAAGCCAAAAAGCGAAACTCAAAGATTTAGAAATAGATTCAAAAAGCTAAGATCGGACATGAATAAGTGAGAGATATCGCATACGATGATTGACTATCAACATTACACTCCTTTTCCCGTTTTCTGCTCGATGTCCTTTACTTCGTTTGAAGTTTTCTGGTTTGTCTATTTATCTATTTCTCCAGTTTTTCACTCTCTCGCGATGCTCTGGTGATAGCAGTTAGCGACTTAGACAAGAAATATCGCACACAATAATTAACCTAAAACGCTTACCCTCTCCTTTTTCGCCGCTTTCTTAGCCTCAATCTCTTCGAGCGCCCGAGCACGACGAGCTTCGAGAGCAGCAAGCTCCTGCTCTCTGAAAGGCCAAGCGTTGGGAATCCCAGGGTCCTTCTCAATTTTCGACTTGCCTCTGTAACCTATCTTCGCTTGCTTCTTGGCTTCCTTGGCCTGCTTCTTGTGGTGCTCCTTCACCTTCCTGATGATCTTGTGCTTTTGCCGTAAGCCCACCCGCTTCGACTTGCTCTCTGCGACAATGCCAGAAGCGAATCAGAAAAGGAGAGTCCAAGAAACACCACAATTCAGAGCAAACATGATTACAAAAACACGAGATTGAGCTCTGCACGTACTCTTGCTTCGTTTCACCATGGCTGCTGCGACTTCGAACAAAACAGGCTCGCAATAACAAAACCCAGAACCCTAAACCCCGAGCGAACTTAACTCCCGCACCGCGGCCGGTCTGCGGCAAGGGGCGGCAGGCTGGACCGTACAGGTCCGCCGTGGGAAAAAAAACCCAATACTGTAGTTCCAAAATTAGTCTTTCTTTTTTAAGAGAGAGAGGAGAACTCAAACCATTTCGAGCCCAATTAGAGTGTTCTTTCACTTTTGTTGGATTTTTATGTCCACAGGTCATGATACTGATATTCTGAATATGAGAACTTTCTTTAGATGACTTCATTCGTTAGATAAATGTAGTTGTAGACAAATATTTAGGTGCCTTTGGCACCCACCAAAATCAAGATATTAGCAATATCACAATATTCATGAGTGATCATCCGTTTGGCAACCCTTCATTTTCATAAAAAGTAAATGTAATGATATTTCTAAAATCATGATCTCTCATGCAAAATCAAGATATTCCTAAAATTACAATATTGTCGTTGACAATCCGTATGGCAAGCCTTTATTATCATGATAAACACAACATGGTAAATGCAAAAATCATAATCTTTAATGGAGAATCGAGATATTTCCAAAATCACTAAATTCACTATTGACCCCTTCTTTGGCAACCCATTATTATCATGATAATGAAAATCATGATATTCCAAAGCTCATGATTTTACATAGGAAATGATTATGGAGGTCTCGACCTTAATCTTTCAGCCCTTGCCTCTAATTGTTTGCCCTTCCGTGCCCTTGGCTAGTTGGAGTTACTAAAATTGCTAAAAATGAACTCAAAATTACTGAAAAGTACTTGTTATTAAATTACTAGAAATGGAGGTCGATTAAATATCATGATATTGGTTTAAGAGGAAATTGAATGTCAAGTAGGTGCCTTTATGAGTTTGTGAATTACAAGATTTTTTTTTTGAAATAATTCCAAAATCTCAAATTTCGGCAAGTTCTCTAAGAAATATTTTAGTAATTACTAGAAATTGTGAAAATTGTTTTGTAATTTTTGGAGGCCGCCTTGTGAAATTGATGAACTTTTGACTTAGGTCATTTAGAACTTCTCTTATCCTCGGTTCCCTTGTTGATGGTCCTCGTGTTTTTAAGATTTATAGCATGTCCTTTGTTCCCTTCTTCTCGGTTCCCCATGCTTTGTCCCGTTCCTAGTTCTCATACTTTCTTCCAAGTTTCCCCACCAACAACTTCTCTTCTTGGTTTCCATCATTTGTTCCTAATTCGTATCACTCGTTCATGGTTCTCATTATTTGTTCCTCGTTCTCATCCTCCGTTCCTAGTTTTTGTCCCATGTTCCCTCGATCTCTTGTTCACTACTTAATTTGCTCCCATTTTTCATGTTCTACATTCCTTGTCCCTTGAACCCCCTGTTATATTATTGGGATACTAGTATGATTCCCGTTGTCCTGACGAGGAAGGTCTTTACATGGTACTTTTAAAAAAGTATCCCGTGTCTACCATTTCCTCAAACGGTTTTTTTTCTCCCTTTTTTTCTCTCTTTATTCCTATTTTCTTAGTACATAAAAGAAGGTAGGTAGGTTGGTAAGTTGGTACATTGGTGGATAGAAAAGATTGCCAAACATTATTTTATTATAGAAGTAGATAATAAACTCTTCATAATAATCAAATACAAAAACTCTTCAAAATCTTCAAAACTCTTCTTACATACTTCAAATTAAATCTTCATTCATATATACATGACTCAATGATGATCGCCATGACCATGACCATGCATGTACGGTGGATCACCAAGTACAATCACATCGTGTCTTTTTATGTAAAGAGATCAAATCTTCATCAAAGCAAGATTTTGACAAGCAGATGCCTGCATATAGGTGTTCGTACCTTACATGTCGTAAATACACGGAAATAGGTGGTTCTACTCGAATCATTCGCAACTTTCGGTTGACAATTCCGCTCCTCCTGCACTTTCACTGTAATTGATCAGAGAAGAATCAGTATACAAATTTCAATCGGGTAATGGCGATGTACAGATCATGGCCGCTGGCATTTCGAAATATTTTTCGCCGGCTCGTTCATTTGATTGCTGGAACGCCGAATTTGGCGATAAATTCGACATTACAAGAGGAAGACTTTTGAGAATGCATGCCCTAGACGAATTTTTGAGGACCATGGCATACGGCAGTTTGGAATGACCTATACGATGATCGATCAATCTCCTGCGAGAATGATTGTTCAGTCGAATAATGATTAGCACAAGAATGCTTACATTCCGCATTTTTATACAGCGTTCCGGCGCTGGAAGAGTTCTTTGGAAAATTTAAGAGCAGACGAGCGACTGTGATTAGTCATGGTGAGGCGGAATTAGGTCGGCAGAATGGCGGAATCTCGTGAGTTTCGGTCAATGCTGGAATCGAAAGAGCGGGAACTCATTGCTCTTTGCGATCAGCAAATTCAGACTCTTAATGGTCAGGTAAGGCTTTGAAGTTGACCTGTTTCAGTGAGAGAATGCGTTGCAGTGTGTTGACCTAGTTTTCCAATTTATAGTGCATTGCTGTAGGTTAGGCGTGAGTAATAACTCTCATTTAACGTGTTTGACAGATTCGAGAAAAAGAGAGTGCCGTGGCAGAGTTGAAGGGTCAATTGGCTCAACTACAAGACGACTTTAAAGTGAGTTTCTTTCTGTAGGTAGTAGCAATGCAGTTTGTGATAAAGTTAGCCCCGATGTGGATTCTAAAAATGCTCTTTCTGTTCTTCAAGATCTACTGATGTTTGATAATAGTTTATTGATTACATAGAAGGTTGTGACTTCGGTCGTTGCATCGATTGATTACTGTGTATGTAGTTATTCCTCAGATTCATTGTTTTGAACTTCTCTACTGTGCTTTACGTCTGGCAGTATAATCTCGGTTTGCTGGATGCGCGGGATGCCGAGCTGGCGCAATATGACATCTCGAGTGCTGCATTAGAGGTAATATTTATTAGGGCGAGGGTTTTGAAGGCTGTTCTGAGTCCTACAATCGTACAGACTGATGTCGGGGGAGGAACCAGAGAAAAGCAATCCATGATTAAAGTAGAAAATCCTCTTACTTTTTTTGTAGTCCGTCTGTCGTATAACTGTGGGAGAGCATTAGTTTAGCTTGCCATTTGTTAGTGGAGACAAGCGTAGGTGCCACAAAAACCTTGGGCATGACATGCTTTGTCTTGCAATTATTCGAGCTTAACATAACACGAAAGTTCAGAGTTAAAATCCATTCTTTTTGTTTCTTTTCGTGAAAGGCTTTGTTTACGTACTGAGGTGTGTGCACTGTACGATAGATTCACCCTCACTATCTAATATTTAGCTGAGAACGCTAACGAAATAAGCACTGCTTGTTTTTACAGGCATCTGTAAAAGAGATGGAGGAGAGGTTAAATGTTACTCGGAAGGCTCTTGCAGATGCTCAAGCACAAAGAAATCAGGTCCATTTTCACCGCATTGATAATTGATATTTCAGAGCATGTGATCATTTATGGAATTTAAAAAGATAGTAGTAATGATCTTGTTCTATTTTCAGGAGAAAGCTAGGGCAGACGAATTGGAGCAGATAGACCAGAAGATGATTGCCGATTTGGAGAAAGAGGTACGGTTTGGTTTTAATTTGTTGAGTTCAGTTGTAGCTTCGTGAGCTTCTAGGGCAGATTAGACTACCATCTAGATACTTTGAGAAGCATATGCATCTCTACCTGGGTGTCTATATTCAGCATAATGAACGGTAAACACGAAAAGAAATTCTCCATAGCTCCACGTGAGAGTCTATCAGACCTTGATGAAGTTTTAGATATTAGACCTCACCGAAATCATGCATGACTCCACCTTAATAACTAACTGGGTCATTTATTTAGCAAATAAGTAGTAGTCTGGAAGTTGCAGTACGGATTACGCAGAATTTCTCTTTCGATGCAGATTGAAGGTTTGCAAAGGTCCAAAGAAGAGCTGCAAGCCAAAGCTAAACAAGAACTGGATTCCACAAAATCCGGTACAAATTCCTCCTAAGTGGCACGACACCATTATGAGTGATTCTGAGCTCTTAGTTGTAAGTAGATGAAAACTACTGATCAAGATAGAGAAATTCCATGCTAGAATCTATCCGAACTATTCATTTGAGTCGATTTAATTTTGTCGCTACCTTATAAAGCCTGCATTTAACTCTGTGACTTATCCTCTTGATGCGGTGTTGAGAATCATCAAAAAGACGCTGCCTCGCACATCTTTGTGCAGAACTGAAGGAACGTCTAGCGGAAAAAGTAGAAGAGTTGGAGGAAGAGCACAATAAGGAACTGGATGAGGCAACGAAAAAGTGGAAAGAGAAGATTGCGAAGGCAGAGGTTGTTCGCCAGTAATTATTTACTCACTTCAGTTGATTTCCTTTTAGTGTGTGTAGCTGTCCACCGAAGATCACTCCTTCAACATCCATGTATGAGTGTGAAAGCTCTGACTTGTGGTCCTTTATGTGCAGGCTCGTTTGGCCGAAAGCGTCGAAGAACTAGAGGCTGCTGAGAAAAAGATTGAAACTGCAGAGGAAAAGTGCAAGAATCTTGTATATCCCAAACCATCTCCTTATTCTCTCCTCTTCGAAAAAGTGACAAATTACTTAAATACATGTACCGGTGTTGCGATTGAGTTTGTGGAGTCCTGAAGAGTATATTTTTTTCTGAGAACCCAGAAGAAGGAGCTTGAAGCTGCTCGGGCCAATCAGAAGGAAGATGCTGCTCCGATTAGTCAGAAGGAAGATGCCGATACTGCTTCTCGGAAGTATAGTGTATTGCGTGAGTCACAGAATAGTTCAAAGGTTAGAATCAGCTTTATTGGCTTCCATAGACCGAATTTGAATTGCGCATCTTTCCCAAATGCAAACGACATACTCTATGGTTGCCTAAAAAGATAGCGTATCTGCAGGAGGAGGAGCTAAAATCGCTTCTCGAAAAGCAAGGCAAGGAGATTGAGGTATGAAATGTGGCTTTGTCAGTGCCTGAGTGCTTATGCTGCTCCTGATCATTCCTCTTTGTTTGAACCTAGGCATACATTGACATCTCTTGCGTAGCCTGAAATCCTTCACAGCAGTGATAGCCACGTACTGCTGGCTAATCTATAACTCAATTATGTGTTGGTGCACTGCTGGCTAATCTATAACTCAATTATGTGTTGGTGCAGAATCTAAATAAGCAGGTGGCCCAGCTAAAGGAGAACAAGGATGCCAACGTTCAGGCAGTTGACCTTACTAGCAACCTCAGGGAGCAACTGAATGATATGAGAACCCACCACACCGAAGCTGTGGACTTATTTGTAAGCTTTCAGTACTTTTAACTTTCATGATAGTTCAAGGTGCAGCCAAAGTTGGGCTTAGGGTTTGCTTTCCACCTGCGCTAGATGCTTACCTAATATTCTTGGATAGAAACAGATATTTTACAAGAGCTGTGTCATTAATTTTGTCGAAAATGGAATTTCCAGAAAGGAGAAATCGATTCCCTCAGAAACAAGTTGGAGAGTGCTTCTAGTCAGGTATGGGATGAGTCGCCTCTGCTTAACAATCCTTTAGATGCTAAAGATATCATCTATGCGAAGGATCTGAGTCTATCTCATATTTTATGGTGTTTGACATTATTGCACGGGTCTTTATTCTCTGACCAGACGCGAAACTTGGAGCCTGAATTAGGACGATTACGTAAGGATCTAGAAGAGAAGATTCGGGAGCAGAAAGAGATGGAAGAGAAACATAACAAGCTTCACGACAGTTACCGTGATCTACAGGTAGCAATATTTCCCTTATTTGTGTAGTTTGTTATCTTTACTAATTTATCATACGAGCAGTTCTGTCTAATATACTCAGTTTTCTTTTCTCAGAAAGAGCTAGAAAGCAAGAGACAAAACGAGGGAACGCCTTCCCAAGGACCGATACCTCAGGAACCGGTAACTCTCGACATCACAAATACCATTTCTCCATCTCAACCTTCATTTGCCATGTTGCACACTTGCATGCCACTTTTCACATGGAACAATCGACAAAAGCATTTTCTTAAAATCTGGAGGAAGGCTTCTCGTGCACACCATTTCGCAAATGCAAATCATTATATATCTTTAAGATGTTTTTGTGCTATCTTCAAAATCTTATATCTTGAAGTATCTATTCCCTCGAATCGAATCCTCTCTGAAGTTGAAGACTAGTATAGTGATGCTCCATTGAGCTTTCTGTTATAAAGGTGGTGCTCATATATGCATTTACAGGGTCTGGCTGGGGGAGGGAGCGGTAGCTCCAGCTCCTATCCGGCTCCATCGCCGCTTATGTCCCCTATCAGCTTGTTACGCGATGATGGTGAGCACCATTTTTGTTTGTCGAAACTTCAAATTCACCTTTGAATGAATGTAACCTGAAGCCTGAAATGAGCACTAGTTTCCCTCCTTGCCGCTGTAAGAAGCTAGAGCAATCAACGGTACTCTCTGGTACATCAAGAACATTGTAGAGCCGAGGATTCTATTGACTGGAGGAATTTGTAATACATGGGGCAATGGTGTCAGCGCTTAGAATAAACCAAGGAAAGTTGGACGCCGAGAACAGCCAGCTACGAGCCCGATATGAGGAACTTGCTTTGCAGAATAACCGCATGCGTGACGTTGTTGGTAAGTAAGATCGAAATCTAAAAACTTTAATTCCTCTCTTGCTTTCTTATGAGTTAGGGCTATGGTGGTCGTAGAACGTCGACAAAGGCCATGCAACAAGATAGAGATGTCACATTCTGGATAGTTCTGCATTGCCATATTTGACTCAGAGTACTTGTATCCGCTTAATGGGTGAGCTTAATTTTGCCAGAAACCATGCGCTTAGAGATGGAAGCCCTACAGAGACAACCCAGGACAAGCCCAGAGAGGTCACGTTCCGTGAGCCCCATCGAAAAGGTTCTTATACTGATTACATTGCTTCATGTCAATGATTTCTCTAGAACAAGTCACTTTGGACTTCAGTAGTTGACGTGGTTTCCATACCAGCGCTTAAGATTACTCTTAACACCAAGTAGAGTTTTCTGCTACTGTAATTTAGTGCATCATTACGCTACTTATGTCTAATTCTCTAGCCCCTTAGAGGAGCTTCTTGCATCATTCTTAGCTGTTGAAGTATCAGCAGTCAGTGATATAAAGTCCGAAAGATAGAGGTCTTTAATAGCAGAGCTTCGATTTCGGATTTATTTATAGTTTCGTTACTGTTGCCATGGATCTGTAGTCGGCCTCATTCTCCTACGTTTGGCAATTGATGCAGAAGTCTCATGCAGAAGTCCTTCAATTGAATGACGAAGTAAAGTACTTGAAATCTGTACTCCAAGGCATGGCAGATGAGATAGGCGATATACGAGCGGGCTCACCTGATGTTCATTGCCGAAGACCACCACAGAGACAACCGACCTCACCTAAAAGATCAGGTGTGTCACCCACACGTCGGCCAAAATCATCTGCGAAAGTGCAGTCCCCGTCCCGATCACCTCCTCACGCTGTGAGATCGTGCAGGTAACTAGATTCGAGCTTAATAGTTTTTCACACGAGACTGGAGTAAGGAAAGGAAATCCATTATTAAAGTGAGAGCATCTATTGCTCTACCATCGATACGTATCTGGAGACCTAGGTCTGGGGGTCCCTGTCTAGAGCGCCTCCGTACGTTGCATACAAATTGCGACTTGCTGGCACTATGAGTTCACCTTCTTAGGATTTTGTCGAGGTTTAAATGTTCCAGCTTACTATACAAATTGTAAGCGGAGATGGAGGTAATTTGGTTGAGACTGAGCATCTTAGAACCTGAGAATGACTTAAGTGTTCGATTCCAGTTTGACTGTTCTATCTAGCAACTATATAATCCTGAATGATCCAAGGCAAGGCGGGGTTTTATACCATTCTTACTAAAACTCGTTATTTTGGATGATAGATGTTTCAACGACGTAGATGGCCCTTTGATCATTAAGGGTCGTTCCTTGATAGCTCTTGGACAAGAGAAGGTAAGTAACGGGGAGCAGTTGTATCGAGGTTTTTGCAGTCCCGATTCGCTACGGGGAGGAGGAGTAGGCGACGGAATTCCTGATGTGGAGATAGTGAACTCAAGTCTACGTGCTCAGTTGGAGGGCGCAAAAACGGATATGGCTCGCGTTATCAAAGAGCGAGATCTTCTAATGGAACTTAGTAATGCCCTTAGAGCCGACCTTAGCAAGTACGTTTATGCTTACTCTTACTATTCGGTCTTTTTTGTCAGTTTCTGTATAGGCTGGTAAGACTAGCGTCAATAAATTTCGCAACCTCAGTTCGATATAAACCTTCAGACTCAGAATTTTACGAAATATGACGAAACGGACTGATACTTATGAGAATGTCTAGGAGTTTGGCCGCTATGTTCAATTTTAAAATTACTGGAAAGTGCTCGGAGCATGACTCCGGACCAACAATACTGGTGTTTACAGAGTTTTGCAGTCAGGTGGAGCGGCATATGCTCAGAATCCGAATTTTGGTTACAGTGCTCTTCCTCCAAGTTTGACTGGCCAGGTACATTTCCTTCGTGACGAAAGCATTCAAGAAAGCCTTTATCCAGATATCATCTTCTACTACATTGCATGTTTGGTCTGTACGCCTCCTATGTTGTGTTGTAGTATGAGCTTTGGATCTTTCCACATCTTCCCTTCATGAAGCCGATGACATGCTTGTGCAGTTCCAGCAAGGAATTCAACCTGGTACACTTCCAAAAACTGCGAATTTCATGGCAGGAGTGAGCAGTTCACACGATGTTGCAAATGCATTACGTCCGAAGACAATCTCTCCTGGAAAAACTCGGTCTCGATCCAATACAAAGGCTATGGAACCGGATTATTTCAAGCCATGGGGTGTCGGCGTTAGTCATGGTATGCACTGTATATCCCACCCCTGCAAGAGTCAGCCCATGAGACTGCTTATTCGAGTTCCTATCACATTTTCCGCAATGATAGTGGGGCATTTCTCTTAGTGTTACTAAAGCGGTGTTGAATTTGGTTTGGATCTCTGGACTTTATAGTTGTCTACCATTGAGCTGATTCCATCATGTAACGGTTCCATGTTTTCTATTCTATGTCTCAGGAGAAACGAGGGAGAGGTCTGAATCCCTGGGGTTGCAAATGGAAGGGACCTCCTATCGACATGAACGACCCCACGGAAGTGATAATGATCCTCTTCATAAGGTCCAATCTAAACTCTCTGTCGATAGTTACAGCATCTGCACTTGTCAACCGTCATACTTCTCTTACTTCTGTTTTATGCAAACGTATCTTCTTTCTTGGTTGAAGGAAAGATTAAATATTGTATTTCTACAAGACATTCTATCATACAATTTTTGTTGCATCAAACAAGACAGAAACTGGTATAGAATGTTCCGTACTGAATTCACTTTTCGAGATTTGAGATGGATTACTGCAGGCAAGTTCCTTTCCTTACAAGGTTATGCGAGGTGACGGCATGTCTGCTTTAGAGCATTATATGATTCTCTTGTAAATCCTCAAAGCAATGTACACTAGTGCATACGTGGTTTGAGTATATATGTCACTTGCTGTATACTGGACCACTATAGAGGCAAAGGCAAGCTCGGGTGTAGGTTGCCAGTATACAGCAGGTGGCCTGTATACTCAGACCACATATGCACTAGTGATAGCGTCGTCATTTCTCGCTGGGATGCTTCAGTGGAACTGAAGAGTTGCGATGCTATTGTAGGGAACAAGTAGCCAACGAGCTCGGTTCAAAGTTTCAGCCAAACGTAAAGAAGAACTCCTCCGGCCGAAAGTACGAAACTGGAATATCAAAGATGACCATCCACTTGAGACGTGATATGTTTGCCTATGATATTTCAAGACAACTCTAACGACAACTTTTACAGTCTTTCCTCGAACAGTCCTACTCACAAGGTAAACTCTTACTTTGTCATTCTGACTCAAATAGCAGCTCCTGCACATTCGGCAAGCAGTTTATTATGAATCTGGATCTACACAGAACTTACATACGATATGGTGGATAGGAAGAGATCCGAGTATATTATTTGAGAGCTGTTCGTCTCTGAGACAATTTATGTGTTATGTCTTGCAGATGAATGTCGATGGGATCCTTTTTCATCCATATCACTGATTCCCACTTGAGGTGAAGCCGATCAATTATGACCCTAGGTTAGCTTTTGTTATGTGTCAATGCATTTGTAGCAGAACAATGGCAAATGCACTGCCTTCAGAAAGTTGTTGTAGAAATCTCCAAACTTTAATTACAGTCACCTGCTGTCCAATGAGAGGGATCAAGCATTACCGTATTTACTTTGTTGTTGATTAAATCACCTTCTTGCTGACTTCAAAAGCATTGTCCATGTCATGCATAAATAGGTCTTCAATTCCACACTGCTTCTCACCTGGGTCGCTGATTGCAAAACGGGAGGCGTACAGAGTACATACAAGTCCTTCCCGACACTCATGCGCTTGACGATTCTTACAACAATGTGAACTTGTTCTACAACCATCGCTTACAAGAATAACAAGGTAGGTACGTAGGCTCTGTCATTCTTGTGAAGAGTTGCTTCAGAATTGACTGTCAGCGACTTAACATCAGACCGAATAATTTCTCTACTGCTTTCGCTGAAAGTGCCAAGATATATTCTACTGAAGCCAGTTCATTATTTCTTTGAATATAACAGAACGTTGGTGTAATCATCTACACGCTCAGGAGCTTGCGGTGTGCTGGATCGTAGGAATCGAAAACATAGCCTGCACAAAAACTGATTGCAGTCAGCATTCTGATGGTCGATGCATGCTTGTTGCAATAATGAGGAGTGTGGAGTACCGTCACAGCTGTAACCGATGGGGAGGGAATGCTTGCAATTTTTCGGCAATTGAAGAGCGGCCGACAAATTGATGCCCATGGCAGCGATGGCACCGGAGTACTGTGTGACGACATTGCACAGACAGCCAGTATCGGTGGCACGAAGGACGTTGCAACATGTATCGGTTGGGTATGGAGGGTCTTCACCCTGGACCGCTGGCAAGCACAGTGATAAGGAGGACGCAGTGCTTGAGCATGCGCTCGAAGGACTTGCTGCGACTACACCCTCGGTCACTAGAACGATGACAGACACCAGTGCAAGTAACATCTTTGCTCTTGTGCTGGTCACCATTTCTCCCGAAGACGAATGGAATGAGGCGATTGCATGGGCCCAACTGAAACTTTATACTTGACCGCCCTGGAACTTTATATTTGACCGCCCTGGAACCCGAGATAATCACATACTTTTCAAGTTGAGAATGTTCGTTGAGATTCTCAAAGATCATGGACCGGGTCGTTGCAAGATAAGCGGTGAACGTTCTGTAACTCGGGGGTACTTTTTGCTTAGCATAAAATTTATAAATGATCCAGTTATGGTGGAAGATATCCATGACTTCGTTGAAGATGTTAACTGGAATACCATCACATCAGTCAAGACTGCGGGCGGTTCTGACAAAGTAAGCAAAACCGTGACACTTAATTGACATTGTAGGAAGGTAAAGCTCGAGAGTCTCGTGACTGTACTTTGACCCTGATCACCTCCGGCTATTCTTGATACGACCGGATTTCGTTGTCTCCAGAATTGCTCCTGAAGTTAACTTCGAAACAAAACGATGAGACTGAGCGTGAACAACAAGGTCCTACTGAATGGCCCCATTCCGATAAGTACCAGATAACCCCTGAACCCTGAACCTCTTAATTTCGATTTCGACAGATCGGGGATCCCCACGTCGAAGGTGATCTGCCAGCTAGGAGCCTCTAGTGGTGTGATATTTCGGCAAGTCTCCATTTGATAGGCGAATTTGACCTCTGCAATAGACGAAATGGATGCTTCTTCTTCTTCTGAATCAGAGTCAGACTTTTTAGAGCCATTCCGATAATGGCAACTGTACGAACATATTTGTTGAGTCCATTGAGTAGACAGCGGTTCGTGAAATTCCACTATAATCAAGTCATGAGATAATATGCTGCAACTGATCATACAGGTACCAGAGTGAAGATTTTACGTGCGATTTTCACTGAGGTATGTTGCAAAACCTGGGAGCTTTGTAACATTGTTGATAATCAAGAGTACCCTGCATGAAATGGAAAGTATTCAAGTGACTGATCATGCCTAGCGAACACCCTCTGAATTGGCAGAAAGCAGAGGTCCTTATTTGAGAGTTCAAACCCATGAGTCGTTGGAAAAGCTTGATTTGTCACGACTTTGCTCTACGTAACTGGCAGCAGATGTCATGCCAGGACCACTCAAGTACGTTCTGGCGCAAAGGAAGATCGACAGAATTTCAGGTTTATGGAGAATCTACTCGATGTAGATTCAGGTGGGCCTTCTGCGAGTCTTGTATGATGATATGATGCTGCTGTCCTTTACACCTGAGCCCATTGTCGAGTCGGGAGCTATCGCAATCATGTCTCCATGGAAAAGAAACAAGTGCAACCAGGAGAAACAAAAACAGTGTAAGATATTCGTCAGCCTGACGCTATTCAATTGACCCTGATGTACAGGGTCCCGATCCCTGGATGATGAGAGAGATGACAATACTATATGATTGACAAGTAGGTAGACCACCAACCAAACTCTCATTTTTTCTTCCTTCATAGAAAGATGAAAGAGACCAATCATGGAATCAAATGCTCTCCCTATTGCTTTGGCGCTCACGCTGTTCAAAAAGATAAAACTGGGAAGATACTAAAGACAGTACATGGAAAATCAATGAGTCTGTCAACACCTTAGCGTGTATCGCATGCCTTCTGACAATTTTTCATCGTTGCAGAAACTCGAAGAAAGGTTGGAAAACCCTTCACTCCTGTAGAAGGGAATGTCTTTTTACTCATACCATCCGTCTTTTGCTTTGTGAGAATATTTTGTGTTTCGGCTGTTGAGTATGTCCCCACATTGCATTATGTAGTTGGCGGCCTTTGCTCAACAAGGTTGTTGAGCCAAATGATTTGTTTGTAGACTCTATTGACCATATGATTTGCATGTGAGAGCTTTCTTTCCTCTTTTGAGTATGTTCATGGAAAGCCGGTGTCTAGTGATTGGACGGTGAGCATTTTCTTTGGTGTTTTTATAAGAGAGCATGTTGGCTCGTTCATGAATGTTCATCAAAGCATGTTATAATTGTACTTTTTAGTAGTCCTTGTGGTGTATTGAATCGATGTGGTCTATTGTATAGACGTGGACTCTTGTATCGATGTGGTCTATTGATGCTCCATGAATAATGCATAAGGTTGTTGATTGTTTGTGTTGGAATTGAGTGAATTCCGTGTGTCAGAGGTATGGAAAATCTCTACGATTTGTAAATGTTTTCAGATTCATGGTCTAAAAACAAGTAAATGTGACCATGACCTTTTAAGTACAAAAGCTTACTTCTTACTTTTTCTTGAAAATCTACATGGTACTATTGATCTCCACAAGATGCATGAAATAGACTCACTAATTTTAAACATCATACTTGTTATAGGTACAAATTTTCGTCGCAAAATCCTCAAATCTCTCATCCTAAATACAATCTACTAATATGCATTCACAATTGTGATTTATTGTTCCTGATTATTTTTTATTTATAAGCTCACCAAATTTACAAACTAAATTCCTAAAAACAATTAATCAAATATATGTAGCGAATTACTCAATACATTAGAGAAATCCGCTAAGTAGTCCCAAGTGTGCACCCTAGTTGGTCCCCAATCCATCGTTTCGTGCCGTGTTTTCAGTTATTTGATAGTGGAACGGACTGGGTACCAAATGCATCAAACTGTAAACTAGGGACCTTTACACACAAATGAACAATAACTGTGCTCCTTCAGTCTTCCGCGCATCACGTTGCAGACCCAGCACCAAGTTGAACTAGGGACCAAACTCTAGAAAATGATCAAAATCATGCATTTTTGAGTTTAGTCTCCAGCTCGATCTCAAAGTAAAGATTTGGTGCCGATTTCGACGTTAGGTCCCCAGTTTGACGTTTGGTCCCCAATCCAACCAGAATTATATTCTTTTGGTCCCTAGTCCATCATACTTCGCGGATTTCTCTATGTGCATTATATCTTCTACTAGACTGTACCCTGGAGATCTGAATGACATACATTGGTTTCTATTTAATACACTTTTTGAGAATGTGTTCCTTTTGCTACAAATGAGTCTAATCATCCGCCAAATGAACATTGTCAATTTGGATGATGATGTTCTATGTAGTTTTGTTGTAAAAGAGTGAGAATATATGGATTGCATAAATCCATTTCAAGCAAAGATGAATGATGCTATCTGACGAATCCAGTCTGTTGCTTTGTCCGCATAAATAGTGAACACTTGATGGCTCATTCAGCGTCCTGCCCCTCTCAATAGTACCTGATTCCCCATGACCAACGGCACCCAGATTCTCTGGCTTTCCCAGGTGCACATCAACCAAATCTTGCTTTTTCCGATTACCTGACCATTTATTATGATAAGGACCCAAAGTTACCAACAACAACAACCCTTTTTTTTTTTTTGGTTACTTCGATCGACTGTACATGCATGTTCGAGCTTTAAGAAAGGATTTATTTATTGTCCTTGAAAAGCGACCTTGTTTTGTTTCTGTAACCAACCCTACTTCAAACTAGAGGTCATGGAGCAACCAATGAGTAAGGATTCTTTAGTTCGATTTCAAGATTGATCACTAAAGAGCCTTGGTTCAAAATTGGCTAATTTACAAAAAATGACCTACTTCTTCTTAAAGACCAAGGAAGCTTGATCTAAGTAGTCGTAAGAGAACTCGAATGTAGGATCTCAAATTCAACTTGACATGGTAGTTGCATGCCAAATTTGATTCTTTGATTCTTCTTCAATTAAAAGATTTCAACGAACGAAGTTGGGTGAATTTTGTGTCGGCACGAACCCTCGAAATCCATTTCAGGTTTCATTACTTTTTAAGAATCAATAGAGAAATCCGCTAAGTATAACGGACTAGGGACCAAAAGAACATAGTTTTGGTTGGACTGGGGACCAAAGGTCGAACTGGGCACCAAATTTTTGCTCTAAGATCGTATTGGGGACTGAACTCAAAAATGCATGATTTTGATGGTTTTCTTGAGTTTTGTCCCCACTTCAACTTGGTGTCGAGTTTGCAATGTGATGTGCGGAAGACCAAAGGAGCACGATTTTTGTTCATCTGCGTGTGAAGGTCCCTAGTTTACATTTGGTCCCTAGTTTGGTGCATTTGGTCCCTAGTCTATTCTAATTAGCGGAGAACTGAAAACAGCGCACGAAACGACGGACTGTGGACCAACTGGGGTCCAAACTGGGGACTACTTAGCGGATTTCTCTATCATGTGGGTCACAATTTGAGTCATGAGACCTCATAGACTCATTCCGAGGAAAAATCACCAACTAAATATATGTTTACCTTCAACTCATTAACACCCTTGAACAAAAATAAATAATTAAAGTAGGTAAGTGAGAAAATTTTCTTTGCGCAAACATTGGCTTTTCAATGATGAAAACTACCTAAGAATTTACAGACGTAAAAATGTCCAAAACTAGGCCCACTTCATGGAAATGAGTCCATAACTTCCTCATACCTTAACCCTTAAACGTCATATGCTTTCCTGATACCACACCCAAAATCTCTCGTAAACTCCATTTTTAGCATTATTCTATTTTTAATTTGCTTGAGCTCTATTCTAAGAAAGTATAGATCTCTTTAAGGTGCTCAGTTTGGAATTCTAAAAATTCCATTTGGTATAATGGAGTGTAAGTTATGAGCAAGATTCTCTCAAAAAAAAACCCAACCCCTCGGGCTGGGTCTGACGTTTAAGGGTTAATGCAATTAAGGTTTCTACTATATAAACTAGATTTTGGAATCCAATCTAGCAAACAAAATTGAAATCCAACACTGGATAATGGAGAAACTTCAACTAAAAACCATGTAATTTTTTTTTTTTTAGTTTTTTTCCAAAATAGAAACATCATTGCAAATCCAACACTTAACCCCTAAACGTCCCTAGTGTCGAAAAACGACATTTTGGATGAAGGGCAGAAACTTTGAAGAGCCATAACTTCTTCATCCAAACTCCGTTTTTGACGAAATCACTTGGATTAGGTCACAAATCAAGTCTTGTTTGTGTGGTAAAAATTGCAGACTCATAAAATAAAGTATGACTAAATGGCATGGATTTTAGTGAAGGCAGCTTTTGTTTTTGGGTTTTCAAACATTTGGCATGTTTTACCATTGCAAGCCAATTATGTGAAATCTAAAATAGTTTTTCATGATTTTTTTTCATAGGTTTGATATTTAGATGCATCCCAACAACTTTGTAGTTGGAAGTTTTTTGATCTAGATAACTTTGGTATTGGCTTTGCAATGATGTTTCTACGATGAAAAAAGTGAAAAAATGGATGATTTTTGAAGAGCTAGATCTCCTTCATCCACCGTTAGATCTTGACATTATTTTTTGGGATGGATTCCAATTATAGTCTATTTTTAGTGGTAGAAACCTTGACCCAATCGAGGATATATTGAAGAAAAGGCATGGATTTGAGTGCGAGAGGTCTAGTTTTGGACTATTTTTCCTTTGTAAAATTTTTGGCAGTTTTCACGACTACAAGGCTACTATTTGAGCCAAGATTTTTTTTTGATAAATTTTTTCGGTACAAGAGTGTCTTTGAGATGAAGATGAACAACTTTCTAGTTGCTGATTTTTTGATTGCAAATTTCATGTTGGTAGTATTTTCACTTCAAAGTGGAAATGATGGTATTGTGTAGCATGTTTTGCACACTAATATGTTACGATCTCGCAATCTATGAGGTCCCAGGAGTCAAGTTTTGGTCTACATGATCTACTACAAGTCTATTACAAGTTTGTACGGTTGAGATCTGCATAGCTTATCTTTATTTTCATCTATATCACTTTTTTTTAAAATGAGTTTTTGGCTAAAAATACCCTAAGGACGTTTAGGGGTTAATCTACTAAAAAAAACTTCCAACTACAAAGTTGGGTTTCATCTTGAGAACATAATATCGCAAAAAATATCCATGAAAAACTAAATTAGATTTCACATAATTGGCTTGCAAAGGTACAACATGGTGAAATGTGCCAAAAAATTTACAAAGGGAAAATAGTCCAGAACTAGACCCCTTACACTCAAATCCATGCCTTCTGTTCGATAAATCTTCAATCACGTCAAGATCTCTACCCCCTAAAACAAGACAATACTCTGAATCCTTTTCAAAAAAATATATTCAAACTCTAATGGTAGATGAAGGAGACATCGCCCCTCAAATAACATCCATTTTATCACTGCAAATTTGATACCAAAGGTTTCCAGATCAAAAACTTCCAACCACAAAGTTGTTAGGATACATCTCAAGATAAACTTTATGTAAGAAAAGTTCACGGAAAATATTTTTACATCTCACAGAATTGGCTTTCAATGGTAAAACATGCCGAATGTTTGAAAATCCAAAAACAAAAGCTGCCTTCATTAAAATGCATGCCATTTATTCAAACTTTACTTTATGGGTATGAAAATTACACCACACAAACTAGACTTGAGTCTAGACGAAGAAGATATGGCTCCTCAAAGTTTCTACCCTTCATCCAAAATGTCGTTTTTCGACACTAGGGACGTTTAGGGGTTAATGTAAGCTCCTTCTACAACACCCTTCAACTTTACCATTCCCAAGTCAACTATCATCAAGGACTTTAAGAGGGTCTCAACTTACTGCTGAATTTTCTACCAAGAATATTATTTATTCATCTTAGAAAAATAGGCAGTTTCATTCCTGAAGTTAACAAGAGCCCAATTGGATTGTTTTCAATAAATAAATACAACATATTCTTTGTGAAAAATTGAAACTTTGACTACATATATCCTTAAAGATCCCACAATGAAAAGTTAGGTATCATGGTAGGAAGGCTAATTGAACAAGATCTTCTAATTGAAATTCTCAAAATGAAGTTTTTAGAGAAATTGCACATTGATCTAAAAAAGGATCGTTAAGTAGTGGCGGACCGAAGTTGCTATCGCTTAATCCCTAAATTTCCTTGTTGCACAACGGTCTAGTCACAAAATTTGACCTTCCTTTAGATTAAGCTCAAAAAATCTCAATCCAAGCATTATTTTAAAAATTCAATCGTAAATTGACATTCTTCTCACATACCAAATTTAAACCGTTCATTCTTCCTCATTTGTGAGATTATAATGGTCAAAGTTGGTTGATTTTTTCTCCTTGGGAACCTCCGAAACCTGTTTCGGGTTTTAAGGAGAGTTAGGTATTAAAGTGGTTGACGTCAAATGTGGTAACGCACTTGCAAAATGATTAACCCTTACACGTTCGAGCGGCTTTTTACCAACAAAATCTGCTCTCAAGCTCTCACGGTACTCAACTTTTCAGTTGTATTTTGATGTTAAACTCGTCACCTCCTTGTAATGCATTCAGAAAGTGAAATTTTACAATTCAAATCACAATGTTGTATGAGTGATTTTGTGGTTGGAAAGGATTGTGGTAGGTAGGTTGGGATTGTACCTAACCTTGTAGGAGGTTGCAAACTCATCATTGATTGCTTCATTCACAATGCCCAAGTTCAAAAAGTGCACTATTCATGATGCCCAAGTCCAAAAGATGCTGTGATCCAATTTTGGGCTGCCCGTTTCAGACCCCATGGGCGTGATAGGGCAACCTTATATACATTTCTGATCACGCTTTGCACAGTGAACTGAACCTGAGCCAGGGGAACGTGGAGAACATTAATGCACCACTGCTAAATGTCCAGTTGGGCACATGTTGACTTTGAACCTTCACCGTCGATTCGTAATTTAGCATCTCATCCGTTGATCCTGTGCGCAACCCTTTACATAAAGGGATTGTCTTGGGTCACTAAACATTAAGGGTTGGCCCATAAAGTCCAAATCGGCCAATCTGTTCTTAAAAAATTTATGTTTTTGCAAAATATGAAACTTTGACTTGAAAAAATCTTCTCAAAGACAATAATATGGTGAAATTTGATTAAAATTAGTGTGTAGAGTAGTAAGAGAGTTAAAATAAGATCCGATGATTGGATTTCTCAAAATCAAATTCAGAAAGATTTGTTCACATATTTCAGATAGGGCCCTGTAGAGCTTCTCCTTAAGGGGTTTACATCTAAAGTTGAAAAGAGCCGAAAACGAGATATTTGGGGTGTGGTCAGTCTCTTATTTACTATATTTAGTTTGCAAAAATCCGAACCTTTTGCAGGTTTGTGGGGTTTTCCAAACCTTTCTGAAAAGTAAGTACTTGCTTCAGAAGTCCTCAAATTTTGAAAGATATTCACGGTCAAGGTTTGAAAACACTATTTGAAATGTACGGAAATTGCAATATATGCTCATTTATTCTCAAAACTCTTCCCAAAATTTGTTAAAATGCAAGAACTTAAAAAAACAAAAAATAAGATCATACCATTTTTTCTTTTTTTTTTTTTTTTTTTTTTTTTTTTTTTTTTGTCTCGTACATGCAAATAAGGTTTTATTTCTTATAGGTCTTGCATGCCTATGCGGCCCTTGTATCGTTTTTTTTTGCGTATTTGCATATCTTCTGGTCTCTACTTTGAATTCTACTCCGATAGGAGTGTACTCTGAAAGAATTTGTTTATATATATATATATATATATATATATATATATATATAAATATAAATACAACATTTTAAAAAATTAAAAACTTAAGAACCTTCTATTTTTGTAAAACTTTCCTTTTATTTTCAAAAACGTTATGAGCTACTGACAGAAGCTGCCAGCTTAAAAATTTGAGCTGGGCGCCCGCCAGGCAGGCACTTGGGCAGCCCGCCTAGGAAACGGGGCCAGCCTTCTGCAACGACTCATGCCACCAGCTCACTGCATTATTGCTGCCCCAATGAATTATTGGACCCCCCCCCCCCTTCCCCCGGACTACCGTAGTAGCCTTCCCCACTTCCACTCATAACTCATAACTGGCTTTTAACTTAACTTAGCCCCAACGTCACCCCATTCTCACTTCCAACGTTCCCTTTCCCTCCAATCACCTCCTTTCATTACCCCCTTTTGCGTGGCTATATGCCCCCCAATTACCTCCCTTTTTGCATGTAGTTTCCTTTTTTAAATAGGTGGTTTCATTCTATTATTTCCTTTTTGAATATAGGTGATTTCATTCTATTATTTACTTTTTGCATGTAGGTGGTTTCATTCTCTTATTGTTTCACTATGTTGTCCCAAATAATGTTTCCATTTTTTGAATATGCCTTCACAATCACTTGATTTGATTCTTGTTCCATTTTCGTAGAGGGACATGCACTCATGATATTTGGTGAGGTTTTCGTTTTTTTAACGTTGAGAAATATTTATATGTAAAAAAAAGTGCTTGATTTCAAAAAGTGCTTAAGTTGGAAAATACACTATGGAGATCGAATTTTAACTAAATTTTATCCATGTTGGCGATTAAATAGAGTAATTTTTTTCCTTCATTTGAATGTATAGATGATTTGACAACAAGTTTGCTTTTATGAGATTTTATAAGAGGAAAATCTACATTTAGCTTTGATATAACCAAGTTTATTTTTGATATGTGGCTTAAAGAAGTTTGACTTGACTCTTAATAAATTTCAAAGTTTAAGAACAAGGACTTGACCTTTACAAGTAGTATCCATACGACAAGAATCTATCAACTAGCATGGGTCCAAACTTGTATACAAAACTACCATGTTTGCTGTCTTAGACAAAAACTTTTATTGAAGTGGACAAACAAGCTCATTATATTTATTTGGAATGCATGTTGTATTAGTAAAAGATTTGGAAAGTAGTCAATGCTTTTTTGAAGAGGAATTAGTTACAAACGTTGGCACTAGTTGTCATTTAAACATAATTCTTTGGGTTTGTATGGATGTGGTTTTTGTCATAAGAATGCCCCATAACCTGTGGGAAGAAAATATAGGAAAATAATGAAGAAATAATGAGAATGGGTATACATGGAGGCTTACCTTTAGAGTATAATAATCTTACAAACTTAAGCTTGTGCCCACGCAAGTTAAAAAACACTATTCCTCTCCAAAAAGCCTTGACGAGTGTCAATTCTTCTATAACTACAACGTAATTACTGAACTTCCAAGCTTCTCCAAGTGGCAAGCTTGTGCTACATTCTCGCAACCCATCAATACAATGATGGAGAATATGGAAGTGGCAACACACAAAATATCACTGGTCCAGTTCGATGTATCACACTAACTTTGATTCTAATGAAGAATATAAAAACAACAATGAAAAGAATAAGAACACTAAAGCAATGTTTGTAGTGAAGAAAATGATTGCTCCACTTACTCTTGATGATATGCCCATAAGACATAATGCCATCGGCATAGAGGAAGTAAACAACAGTGAAGCAATTTGGTTGCAGATTTAGGGCATCTACATGTCAAATACAACATCAAACTTCATCTCTCCCAGTCTGCGGCCGGGTTCCGGAAGTTTTTTGACTTTTATTGGCTGATAACCGGCATTTCCCACACCCAATCCGTTATTCACATATCTCTTCCAGCAATTGCCTTATTTTCTACTGAGAATAGAAACTTATTTGTAATTTTCATGGGTTATTAGCCATTGGTTTCATGAATGGTTAAATCGTTAAATCCTTCCGCTGATAATAAACTAGCCGTCGGTTGTTGGTCAGCGGGCAGAAAATTGGGCAGGTACCCAAAGCGGGCAGGATCCTGAAGCGGACAGCAAAGTCGTCACCTCGCATTCGGGGTGCAAGCCCCCTCGTTGCAACTTCCTAGCAAGCACCACAACAGCAACTGCAATACAATCCAATACAATACACTGTACAGTAATAGACTGAGTCGAAAGTGCAGCAATACTGTACAAGAGCACTGGAGCTTTACAACCGTTGCAACATCCCGACCCATGTCGGTCACGAACTAAGCTCACTCAACGAATACGCTATTAACGATCATCGCTATTCATCAGACTCTCAATAATAGAATTAACATCTAAACAATCATCGTCCACATATCACAAATCACAGTACGCCGAACGCTGTCACTCCGTGTCGACAACCTGGCTCCTTCATAAAAGCAAGATTCCCCCCCTCACCTCTAGCATTCAAGCCCATTGCTGAGTTTCATTACATTCTCTATGCTAGTCTTGTTCGGGGGTTTGCAACTGTCTGATCACAGCCAGGTTATATTAGAGAGCTTAAACGGTGTCAGGATCGAGTGAGAGATCTGCAGTCGGGAGTCTATCTGGTATGTACACAGCACTCTATTTGGGATGATTGTGAACTTGATTGAGTGACAGCCAAAGCTGTGCGGAACGGAGGTGAATTTACTACCACCCTGACAACGTCATCGAGCATGTGATCGTGCGTTCGTTGTTGAGCTAGCTTCGTCGTGTCTGATTGAAGTGTCCGGCCGAGGTTCTCTACCTATGCTTTCGAATTTTCGCTTGCGTGTGGTAGGACCGAATCTAGCGAGCATAGTTTGACCAGGCTAGCTTTTGCATGAGTGGGCCCGAAATCTCTAGGGAATTGTGACGGCGTGGAGGTTTTAAGTGAGAACGAGGACGCCGGCTTCTGATTTGTAGTTCCCCATCTCGCTCAAGATCGTCTAAGGTTTGACTAGATTGCTCTGGGAATCCTAAACACCTGGTTTAGAACCCTTCGCTTCTTCTCCCCATCTCAGGATCGTTCAAGGTTTGACTAATTTGTTCTCCGAATCCTGGACACATTTCGCGCATGTCTCCGTCTCCCGAGGGTGCTTCATTTCAGTATCGTTGATCGTTTCAGTTGCGATACAGCGGACAATCATTAGAATAGCGAGCGCGTGTAAGGTTCCGGAACTTCAAGCAGTCGTTCGACTACCCAACATAGATGTTTTAGCTCAGGCCTGTCGAAAGCTCGTAGTTTCTGAATGGTCCAGGTTCGCAGTGCTCAAGTTTTAGTTCTCCGTGTACCGCAAATCCGTTCGGACTTAATATACTAGCACATAGACCAGTAGGAGAGTCTTCGCTTGGAGGGTACTTTCTGTTCATAGCTGAAGGTTGCTCGAAAAATTCCCTCACTAGTCTTCTTGTTCTTCGTGTCCACTTTTAGAAATAGCCAGTGTGCAGCAGAAACTGTTCGCTTTGGTAGTTACTTTCGTAGTCTGTTCAAGAAGCTCAGTGTTTGTGCAACAGAGCAAGAGTAGTCACACATTCGTGCATGTAGATGTTGACGCGCAGAGCCTTGTTTGAGCTCTTGCGATAGGGACGAGAGCACACATAGGAATCTAGGATTAGTCTATATTTATCCTGCACATGGAATCTCTGACGCACGCGTTTCATTTGTGGTCCTCTGAAGAACCACACGTGCCGTGTCTGATCAGTTGACGGATTAACGTAATTGTTTACAGAGTACATTGAGTGAAGTGAAGAGTTACATCTGATTGAACTATAGGTGGACTATCCATTTGCATCTTTGTAATTTGAGGAGCACCACCGACGTTTGCATAGCTGGCAAACGAATCTGACAATGCCGCTGTGTTCGGTGTGGCTTGCAGCTAGTTGGTAGCCAGAAACCGAGAAACCCGTCTAGCAGCTTATTCCTAGTAGAAGAAGAAATCGAGTCTGCAGCAATATTGCAGGTAGCACTTTGAACCTCTCAAATCGTCGAGGCCACACTGTTTTTCTAGAGCTGCGGTTATCTAGTCAAAGTGCTGGCATGCGGTTGAGGGTGCAAGTGCAAGAGCCCGGGTGAGGGCAGCATTATACTCTTGTCCATTCCCTTGACTAGATTCTCTACAATCTGACTAAGCTAGGGTTCTGTCCGGTTCTAGCATTCGCCATAGCCAGTCCATGAGTGTCTGCATTGGAGCTTGTTCTAAGTTGGTAATGGAAGTGTGGGTGGTGCTATGGCAGGCGCGTGGTGAGTCGCATTGGCAAAATGAAGGACGATACGAAGAAATCGTTGGCCCGGCAACTAACGCCGCTAACAGTACATGGGCCACAAGGGAAGGTGGTCTACGCGCTATGCATAATGGCCGCGGTCTGCTCAATCTGTCTGTTCGGATTCTACACAACCTCCTCACTGAACTTAAAGAATCTCACCGGCCAATCGACCCGCAACAGCGTGCAGTTCGGGCCCAAGAAGCTGACCCCCGAGGAGGTTCGTCAGCAGTTGATGGAAATCGATCACGGAATGCAAAGCTTCTTGAACAGCAGCAAGCCGTTCACGAAGTTCGGTCCACGACCAACCGACTGGGACGCAACTCGCGCCAAAGCCATCAACAAGATCAACAACTCCACAACTGGAGTGAACCCAAAGCCACGCATCATGCTGATCACAAGCTCACATCCGAAGAAGTGTGAGAACAAGCAGGGGGATCAGATGCTGCTGAAAGCGATCAAGAACAAGATGGATTACTGTCGCTTGCATGGGATTGAGCTGTACTACAACATGGACAAGATCGATGACGAGATGTTAGGATGGTGGGTGAAAACCTTCCTCACGCACATGCTGATGAAGGAGCATCCGGAGATCGACTGGTTCTGGTGGATGGACAGTGACGCAGTCTTCACGGACATGAGCTTCGAGCTTCCGCTCAAGAAGTACGAGCCTTACAACATGGTGATGCACGGGTGGGAGAAGGAAGTCTACGAGAAGCGAAGCTGGTTGGGATTGAACGCCGGAGTTTTCTTGCTCAGAAACTGTCAGTGGTCGATGGACATGCTCCATGCTTGGGCACCCATGTCTCCGAAAGGCGCCATTCGTGACGGAGCTGGAAAATTCTTGACCCAGGCGATGCCGGACCGTGGCAAGGGCGAAGCCGATGATCAGTCTGGGCTTGTATACCTGATGCTTACGAACAGGGAGAAGTGGGGGTCGAAGATCTATCTCGAGGCATCGTACTACTTCCAGGGCTACTGGAAGGTGCTCACGGAGAGATTCGAGGAGATGATGGAGAAGTACCGACCTGGTGTCTATGGTGATGATCGGTGGCCTTTTGTCACACATTTCTGTGGTTGTGAGTTCTGCTGTGGAACTATCAACCCGGAGTACACTGTTGATCGGTGCTTGTTGCACATGGAGCGAGCTATCAACTTCGCTGATAATCAGATCATTGCTAAGTATGGCTTCCGTCATAAATCGTTGAAGTCGCCAGAGGTAGTGCCCATTCCGAAGACTCACTCGAATCATACGGAGAAGCCTGTCACAAAGTCTTCCTCGAAGAAGGCCTAAGCTCAGGTACTGCAACCCTAACCCTAACCCTATCTCAACATCCTCTGCACACCACTAGGACATCATGCACTCAATGATCAACTTGTGGAACATAAACCAATCACTAGGGAACTTACGGAGTGTAATTTGATGGAGTTGCACACATTTCCTTATCGGAAGGTGACTTGATTTTAAGCTATTTCTATGCAACTGAACCGGAGTTGTAATGTGCAGATTCTTCTACATTGATGGCAATTCAATGAAGTAAATGCGGATTGAGTACTATGCGTTAGCCCTGAATGTGATCACCAAGAGCAGCATTGAGAGCTGGGGTTGCTTTGGCTGATATTGAGCTTCAGCCTGGTTAGAGATGATGGGCACCATAAATCGCATAAACGGGAAGAAAGTGGCATTAGCATGGTTGGTAATGGCAGGCCTGGTAACGTAAGCCTCAAACCCTAAACCTCGGGGTGAAGGTTTATCGTAGTTAACATGTAGACTAGGGTATAAAATCTATTGATATAGGATTCCTCTTCGAATCCTTGGCTGTACATTTTATGAATCAAATGAAGTGTCCACATTTGTGTGTGGATCTTGCCCCACTTGCTCTCTCTGTGTGCTTTGAGAACTTTATATAATATTTGATGAACATGCTGCATGTGCACCAGTTGCTGTACCTGTGTGCACTTCCCCAGATGGAAGTAATTTGTCTGTGTGCGAGAAAAGGGGTCAGTAGTCTCGCCATTGGTGCGATGACCTTCATACAAGTTGAACGAACCCCTTACTCACGCTGGCCTCTTCTGTGTACGAGAAATTCCTGTATGAGTGGCCTCATTCAAAGTAGCCTCAATTGCGAAGAATAACTGTGAAGAATAACGTGACTACAACATACATCTGCGCATGGTAAGTTCGATAAGCCTCATGAGGCGGATCTTGTTGATGTCAAATGAGTGGACACTGTGAAGAATGTTCATGTTCTTGTCCGATCATCGAAGGAAAGGATTTTGGGAATTGAACAGAGATCTGACCTGAGTGCGTATTGGAAGGAAATTGATGCAAGGCCGGTTGTATTCGTTTCACCTGAACAAAATAACAAAACTTGCGTCATGTCCAAGACGAAAGGATAAGCACAGTAATTAATCAGCACAGTAACCCACAAGCACGGGCGAACAGATAGTCAATCCGTACCTTCTCTCGAGCGAACAAAACAGGGATTGTTACCTCAACAGAACTCCCGGCCGAGGAACTAACATGCAACCTACACAAGATGACTGTTCCTCGATCAACAGCTTCATGCTACTAAAACCCTAGCTTACTTCTAGCACATAAGATTGACACTGCTGATCATATGATATGACCGATTGCCCGATTCATATACACAACGAATCTCCTCTCCACAACAATCACAGGAGAGAGAAGAGATCAAGAAGGTAAAAGTTTGCACCTTGCAATGAACGAGGGCTAAGTTTGCACCTTGCAATGAATGAGGGCTAAGTTTACACCTTGCGATGATCGAGGGCTAAGTTTGCACCTTGCAATTATCGAGGGCTATTTTGAGGCTTTTTGGTAGTTTTAAGGGCTTACGACATTACAAGTTATATTTAGTATAACCAAACTTTTGGGGTCCGCATGTTGCAACTTAATTTAAACTATTTATTTTATTTCTATTTATTTTTGAATAACTTGCATCCTCGTAACAAAATAAAAGTGTTCTATATATTTTTGTAGTTTGTGTGTAAAAGGTGGGAAGCTTACCATCTACCTCTAATTAGTTGATAATCTGGTTGTTCTCATTTGTACTCCTTCTACCCAAAATGTCTCATTGGTACTACAAACTTTATAGGATTAGAGTGAATTTGGATATTTATGGGCGATTCTTTGGCTAGATGTATAGCTCTCATTGAGAGCTTTGCAATGATGTATAATTTATCAATGTTTACTCAAATAATTCATTTTCTTCTTGCATCCGAAGAAGTTGAGGAAAACTTGATTGATCGGAAATTCCCCACTAAGAGCTCATTTGATGTCAATGAGAGGTTGCACCACGCAAAAATCACATTGTTTGGAGTCTTGTAAAAAACTAAAAATAGAATTATAAACCAAAAGTTTAATTATAATAGAAGATTTTACTTTAAAAAATATATATATGGTTTTTCCATAATATATAATGGAAAATTAAAGATATATCAGTTTTCTTATAATTTATGGCAAATTAAAAAATATTTCTGAAGTAACTCCATGGCTGACCCACTAGTAGCTCAAGAACAACTTACGATCACTCTCGATGAATCTTCATCACAAGCTCAACAACAAGGATCTGAAAGTGTGATCGATGCAACTCGTGATTTGGACGATCGAGTTTCTCTGATATTTGTCAAAGTGATCTTGGCAAACCCCGCCTTTATACAAACTTTGAGTGTCCAGGACATTCTCGCTACCAAGGGTGTCTCCCGAAGTTTCAGATTTTGGTTTGCCGACAATGTCAATACTATTGCTCGTGCTCGTCGCCAGGATCAAAGTCGTGATTGGTACTTTCCCATCTTCATTGATGCGAAGAACCAATTGATCACATTGTTTGGGATGTCACACGACTTAACGGAAACCAAACTCCGAAAGCTTCCTTTTATGACCTCTTTACCGCGTCCATCTTCGTGTGTTTGCAACCCCACTCAGAAAGAGATATATGTCCTCCTTGAGGATCTTTTGGCTAGCTCAGGAGGTCTTCTTTTATTTAAGACAGGTAGACGGAGCACTCTTAAGAAGCACACTATTGTATGCAAAGATTTGATAAGGAGAAATGAGTCAACGTTGATTGTGATCAACCCCCTTATGACGAAACCCAAGGAACTTCCATCATTTGAAGGTGGATTCCAACAATTTAGTAGGACGTGTGAGTATCTGATTATGGTAGACGATATAACCAACAGTTACAAAGTGCTTGTCTTATGGTGCATCCCGCCGTCTTCGCAACACCGAGCTGAAACAAAACTTGTTGTTTATGACTCAAGGTTCAACAATTGGGGAACTATACGTACTATCCATCCACTCGTGCAACCTGAGGTCGAGTCATGGACAAATCCTTGTATCTATTCTGCTATTTATACAAGAGGGCGTTTATATGTAGCGGATGTCGACTATAAGGTGGCTGCTATAAGGTTGTTTGAAGTGGATATCGAAACAGGGCAATGGAAAATGTGCACTAAGTATCATAACCCTAACTGGCAACTTTCGAGACCCCTAATGATGGTCAATACACTTACCAATCGCTGCACCTTGCAGCTGGTAGAGTGCATGGGACATTTGTATGCAGTGATACCAACAGATTATCACCCAAGCAGAATCGAAGCAATTTCAAACCACCTAAAATATATGTCCGATGAGGAGTTTTATATCTTTCAATTAGAAGGGGATGTTAGAAGAGAGTGGGTGCTAAGGAGCGAACGTCTTTGGAGCACAAACAATCTTCATATACTTCCTTTGGAACTTCCTTCGCTAGCACAATGTGTAAGACCAAAAATGTTCTCGTGCACGACAAAGGGTAGTGTCATTTGGGTGAATTTTGCCAATCGCTTGCTCCATTTGGATATCCACTCTGGAAAATGCAAAACGGAGGTTGTCCCAAACTACCAGGGGGGTTTGCAAGCTGGACTTACATATCGAGCTAGCTTTCACATGAAGCCTTAACATATCCTCTATTTCTCACATACATCAAATAGGTGTTATTGTTTATGCCATTTTGAAGTAGAACTTTGTATAGATTTATGTAGAATTTAAGAGATAGCAATGCTTCACTTGTTTTAGATCTCAAGGAATTAGCTATTCTATCTTGCCGTATGGTTTATGAATTAAAATTGTATCTTCTTCAATAACTCAAGAATGCATTTTTTTTATTTTTTATTTTTTAATATATTATTGTTTTTATTTCTTCCAAATATTGATGATTTAAACTCATTCAATCTCCTATATACTTTGCACAATTTGCAAAATTGAATCCATTGCCCACTTCCAAATTTTTGAACTTATAGAATATGTCACCATAAGACGATAGTAGATCCCACATAAAATGACTAATCAACTTCTTCTTAGAAATTTGTTGATGCAACAAAGTAAGAATCTATTTTAGCACAAAACCAACTTGAAAGAAAACTGATTAAATATAGGCAAACCTACTTTCAACCAAAGACAAAAATGTAATATTTTTTTCAGAACACAACACCAAGAGTTTTTTAAGAGTCAAATGCTCCTTCTAGGAAGCAACAGGAAAGAGAATCTTTCGAGAATCTTCGAATAAGTGCGTGAGTTCCTGATCATCGTCTTCATTCATGTGACGTCGACGACCAGGCCGGCTTTTCATTTGTCAATCTCGCCGTCTCGTCTCCGTTGCAACCCCCTTTACTTCCCTTGCACTCTTAGCCATCGCACATGCGACCTGCCTGGCGCCGGCGGCAGCGCCTGGTAGGCTTATTTTAGCCAGGTGCCGACCGGCCAGCCACGGCGTCGCCCCTGGCCGCCGCGAGACGCGGGCAGCCAGCAGGGCTGACCCGCCTCGCATTTTTTTAGGTGGGGTCATGGGGGTGTGGGGATAAGTGGGAGTGACCCAAGTAGATGGGTCACTTTTGTTTTTTGTTTGTGGGTGGGGCAGGTGCTGCAGCGTTTGGGCAGGGTGCCGCAGAGACCAGGCGCTGACGGGCGCTGGCTGGCGCAAGGTTTTCCCGAAGCCTGCGGTGAGCCTCCACCGTCGGCGTTTCGGGCGTCAGCGTCGGCTCAACGCCTCATGTGCGAAGGCCTTCTTTTTGATACTCCATTCGCCATCCCCGAACAGAGCGTGCTCGCTCCGCCCTAGGAATCGCTGCATTCTCCCCTTCATCAGGAGCCATGGCCGCCAAGATCCCGTTCACCAAGCGATGGATCAAGCCTGAGGTTCGCCCTCTTCTCTCACACAAGACGGCTAGGGTTTCGTTTTCGGACCTTCTTTTTGGACTTGAGCGTTGCTCTCGGGTATCTATGTTCGCGTTTTGGAGGTCTGATCTTGATCTTTTTCTGGAATTACAGATTTACCCCCTGTTTCTTGCTATCGGATCCGCTCTGGGCATCTGCGGATACGCGATGGCTCGCAATCTTGCCATCAACCCCGATGTCAGGTATGTAACTACAGTGTGTTCCCTTTTGTCTCTAGACACCTTCAGAATGAGTCGAAAAGCAAGCCAGGCGAAGGTCGTGCATGTATCGTGTACTGCTAGGCGATAATTTTAATAATTTTTTTTCGAGGGAAAGTGAGAAAAGGAAAACCTTCATTCTGTGGTACTGAAGACAGGGAGTGGCAGTAGGTGAATTTACTGTATAGGGAGTGTCGTGATCAAAAAGCGAGGAAGGCGAAGTTCCTTCATGTATCGAATATTACTAGATAATATTTCTCCAAAAATTGGATGGCAGTTTATCGAGGAAAAGTGTGAAGAGATAGAGTTTCTTTTCTCTTGTTTTTTAATATGTTAGTATGGAAGTATTGTAAAAATAAATGCAGTGTCAATGCTTTTGTTTGTTGATGAATTGGTTGTTTCTGCAGAATTTCGAAGGAGGACAGGGCAGCGGGAGTGTTGGAGAATTACAAGGAAGGAGAGTCCTACAAGATGCACGGTCTTCGAGCTTTTGTTTCGAAGTGTGAGCCACAGATTATGCCTGGTGTCAATAACTATTTCTCAGGCGCCAAGTAAGGAGTATTAATGTTGTTAGACAGGCGGTTATGAGTATTTCGAGTTGTTATTAGCAAGGGTATGGTTGAAAAGCTGAGGAATTGTGATTGTCATCAATTTCGAAGTTATTTTGTGATTGTGAGCACAAGAAGCCCTCAAAAGCTGTGCAGAAGTTTGCCAATAAATTAGGTCTTATTGAGGTGTACTTCGTAAACAAAACTTTGTTCTGTTTGCAACGAGAAAAAAATATATGTGAGCATTTACTTTTTCTGTCTACGTCTTCTAACCTTGGTTTCGGTATATACAAACTCCTCTACTTTCTTGATTCTTGGTGCATTGCGCAAGGATTTTCTCAGGGTCATAGTCCCTTTGATTTCCTCGACCGGAACACTGCTAGTCTTACTCTGGTCAATCAGACATGGTTCTAGATCAGGCCATGCCATTGCTTCCTCTTTCCCGTTATCATACTCTATCTGCATTTCGCAACATGGTACTCGTTCAGCTATCGTGCTTTCATTTCAGATACTGCTAATAATAATTTATGCGAGATAGTGTTTTGCTGTGGTACCTGATATAGACGCGAGGAGACATCGTACGAAGCTACTTGTCCTTCGAAAATACTTCGACTTCCGCACCTCTTCCGCACTTGCTTGCCTACTGCCGCGTCTCCCAAGTCCAACGCTGCCTTCCTCGATCCTCCTTCACTGTTGGTCATTCGAGAAAATCATATTCAGAAACGTATAAGGAGTGAACTGATCTAGGTGCAACTGTGACTTTGTTGTAAGTTTTTGACACGAGCATCCCAGTTTGGAGACTACGGCAGTGATTGGAGCGTAGTGGACGCTACTGTTGACCCTTAGACTAGTTAATCAGTTTATGGCAGTGAGAAAGCGTGAGTGGAGATGAAGACCTTGATTTTTCTAGTGACGTTCGTGCCTTGAGCTTCATGCGCGAGGCACCCATGCATTCAACGGCCAAGCTTGGCAAACCAGCGGGTGCCTTCCGCTTGCGATCCAGCTCTACCGAAGTCGGCTTTTGTGACGAGGATTGCATTAATACCTCGCTTTCCTTGGCGCTCTCCATTTTGACATCCTCATCCACTGGCTCCGGGAGCATCACTGACTGCGAAGGCGTGTCCTCATCATTCATCTGTGCCAGGTGCACGGCGTCCTCATCTGGAGCGAAGTGGGTAGGGGATGAGGTTGATGATTCCTGCTGGTGGGCTCTATTTCTTTTGGCTGGCTCAGATGTGTGATTCTGAAGCAATCGAGGCGATGTTCTGCGAGGTTGTTTGAATGCTTGATCCTTTCGATTGAACGTTTTCAGCAGTCCACGGGTGCCAGCAGTCGAAGGTGATCCCTGTGGCTTCTTCAGGTACAGCTTTTCCGGGCCCTTCACGAACGCTTGGAATGATGATACCTGCTGGGACGTTGAGGGAGTGGGAGTAGGAATTCCTTGCGACTCTTTTCTTCTTTCTTCGTCCGACTCGTCATCTTTCAGGCTTGACAACTGTCGTACACATGTCAGGGTCAGGATTTTCCACTGTAGTCGTAGACAAGGTCTTATTTGAGAGGTTTTAAATGCCTCAGTGAGTTACCTCAACGTCTGCAGCCGCAACACTGAATGGGCCTCCTTGATAGAAAGGGGCACTGCTGGAGGCCGTGGAGGCCTCGCTCTGCTGAAGAGTGGGTTCTTGAGACGCGCAAACGTCCGTCTCTGCAAATTTTCATTTCCATATTATTTCAATGCCACTGCGGTATTCAAGTCAAAGTAACCAGTAAGGAGAATAATTATACAGTTCGCTCAAATCAATCATTGGTTCGCATTGAGCAGCAACTTCTGTTTTTTTTTCCCTCTCTTGCGGTCTAGGTTTTCAGAAAGTGTAAACATGCACTCTGTATGTAAACTGAATATTGATTTAATTTTTTTTTTTTTTTTTTGTAGAAGCAGATATGGGGTCCTTTCATGGTTGCCATCAGTACTGGTACTATTATACATGAAGTTAAAGAAAGCTGGCCCTGTTTCTAGAGGTTATCCGTGATTAGGGATTTTCTTGAGCCAGTTTTCTGTTGCATTGAAATTGTGGAGGGGCACAGAAGTGGTTACCGGGCTCCAGTGGAGTATTGCCAGCTTCCGTGTGCCCAGGCACGAACTTGCTCCATGTCTGCCCCATACGCTGTGACAACCTCCCTCTGATAGCAGATCGGTTCTTAACGAGTCCGTCGTTAAGCCATTAGTTTTTCTGGAACGTTGTGCGCAGGTCCGCACTTCCAGATGCATCGATTGTCCCTCGTTCGAGATTCCTAAAGAATTAAGTGAAGACAGGTGGTTATTTGAAACACGACTTTTTTAATTTCTTGGCGTGGCCTCCAGACATTTTTGTCATGATATTTTCGCCAGAATCTCGACCCTACTGCCGGGCAATCTGTGCCCCATGCAAAGTGAGATAGCCGAGGTAACTGTGTACAGGACTCGCTGATTTCCACTGCCAACAACTCTCAGACTCGAAAGTAAGTTGCATTCTCTTGTGCAATTGGATCTTTTTCAATCGTAAGTATGCACCGTAGTGTATTGACTGCAGGTCGTTCACAGAAGGTTACGTATGCTTGGTGCTCATGTTGGCAGTGTACGTTACAATTGCTGCGAACTTGTTATAGCAGCAGCTCAGTGGCTTATGTAACTCCGAGCGATCCTGCAGTTTTGCTGGGTCTGCAACGTGTGCGGCTACCGTGCGCGGGTATTGTAATAACTGCCATGCGCACCATAGTTGCCACCAGACACCATCACTAGCAACGTAACTTGGCTTTTAGGCGTGGGCTGCGCACACGGAGTACATCTCACTTAAGGTAAGTTGGAACCTGAGTTAAGGTAATATGGTCACCTGAGATCCATAAGGTTGCTTGCTTGCGAACAGGCTCTTAGGACTTGGACTCCACCAGAGTCTACTCACCTTACCCCATCTGATTCCAGGTTCTGATATACCAAAAGAAATCACACGAAGTGTTGATCGGTGGCCACTCTTTGTTTAGGAATTGTTGAAGGATGTTGTGTAGTCATGTGAAAGGTTCCTTAGGTTGGGGATCTGAGTTGGTCTGTGCTTATATATGTTTTGAATTGTGCTGAATACAAGTAGTGATTTCAGTGTGTACATTTTATAGTTATGAAGTTGGATTATATTTCTCATTCCCCAGCAGTGGTTATTGTTTATTCAAAGGAGTAGTTCGGTCTTTTAGGCAAGTCTTCTTGGTCTTGTTTTAAAGTTGTTCTTGAGTGTATCTTATGGACAATATACGTGAAGTTTTCAATTGTCTTGCTTACTTTGGACTCGTGTTGGGAGAAATGATTGATGCCAAATTTTAACCAAGTGTGGATAGTTACATATAATAATTCAGAGGTTCTCATTATAGTAAACAATCGCTTGAACCTCTTGATGTTGAAATTCAATCAATCTTATGCATTTTGTATCAGAAGAGGATGTGCAAAAAGATTTAGAAGAAGTGGAAAGTACACTTCCTTCAAAAAAAGCTCAGAAATGAGACAACATTTCTAAGTCATCTCTCCGGATTTCGAGAAGTGAAGCATAACACGAAAGCACAATATTTATCTTCCTATTCATTCATGTAATGAGCAATTAACTATAAGACAAGATATTTGTTTAAGAAGGCTTATAACACATCCACCAATTCTTGAGTGAAGCTCATGGAGATTGTAATTATTTTCCTAATAGGATGTGAAACCCTCATGTGAGTAGCCTTGCATTTTAGCTTCAAAGTTACATTCTTGGGGGAATCTATAGATGCTAAGATTAGAAATAAAAAAAATGGGCTACTTTTAATTCTCAATCATTGTAAAATGAGCTAGAATATCCCCAATCACTTCATCTTTTAGATCGTTCTAGAAGGAGAATTATGTCAAATAATGTCGTACATGGGTATCACAATTTATCAGTTGCTAAGTGGTAGGATCATGGAAAAGAAATTTTGTGAGTGGCTTGACTACTCCAAGATGAAGTATCTAGGTGGTGTCTCAAGATAAAGAACGCACCGTTTATTTATTGTTGATTAGGCATGCAAGTCAGGTGATTTAGATTTTGGTAAAAAATGCTACAAACCATGGCATTGATAATGATTGGCTTTCTTTGCATACTTCAGCAATTTTTATGGTAATGATTATATAGATCCTGTTGAATATGGGATACATTTTTTCCTTATCATTCATCAAAGCATCATGAATGTACTCACAAGCGATGATGGTGCTTGTTAATTCCAATTTTGAAGTTTTTGCGTGTATTGAAGCCGACAATGTGGGATATCGAAACTTAGTAGAATACATTTTTGGAGATTTAGGCACCATCGGAATTGACTTGGTGGCTGAGGTTCATGGCTTGCAATGAGGTGGTCGTGGGTTTGCACAACTAAGCCAACATAGTGCTCATCACCTCATCCAACAATAATGCGTTCATGGACCTTGTCCTATAAATACTCCAAATTTTTGTGAACGGATAACATATATGTAGTCTTTTAGGCATTGGTAATTAGGTTGTAGCTAATTTGGTGTTTAATCAAAGAGAGGTTATGATAAGGAACTTGAATTGTATGCAATATTTTTTCAAAAACTATTAAGTATAGTCTTGAAATTTATACCATAAAATTAGTATCCTCTCTGAAATGATCCAATGATTGCGCAAACGCAAAGAATACTTATAACTCACATAGGCAATCATACGTAATAATCTAATGAACTCATAACTTGTGGATATAACTTGTCAACTTGTAGAGCTCCCTTTGACCAAAAGTGGGTTTTTGAATTTTTGGTCACCTTTGATAGAGTATCAAGTTTCAAATTCTCCTTCTCAACATGTGGCCAATTGCATTGAGTTTAAAATATGAAACTTACAAGCAGAGGCTTCAAAGTTTGAAGGGACTCAATTACTTGAGTAGTTGAAAAACAACTCTGGCCTACAAGGATCTCAAAATTGACCGGAAATTGATGATCCGCTTTTGGTATGTAAGTAGTAAATGAAGTGAACTTTAATGTTTTTATGATGGGGTCTAAAAGATAATACTTATAATGAGGTTAGTAAGGCCCAAAGTAGCAAGTGGCCAGTCTTGGTAAATTTGCATCATGAACCCAAAGGGTTGATAGCACGAATCAATAAAGGTAAGATTTTAAAAGTAGGTTGTGCAGTTGTATATAGTATATGCTATGATATTTTTGTATATTTGGCATTCCATATGAACTATGTACAAGTAAGGGTACACCATGTATAGGGTACAACAATTGCACAATGTACATGTTGTATTGACATCTAATATGTACTTACTCTATATGGTATAGTATATTGACCATATGCGTATGATGAACCAATTACAAAAAGAGGCAACCGGATGAATGATATTAAATTAATGATCTTTTCCAATGTCAAAAGATAATATCTAAAATTGAACTTGGAAATTTTCCTAAATTTATAAGAGTTGCTTAATCTATCTAAGTTATAACAAAAAGAAAAAAAATAAAATGTTCCTACAATGCTTGTGCATCTTGCTACCTTCACCAAATTTTCTTGCTAATAATGTAGAAATTGACATCAATAGACGGTATCAAACTTCTTTGTGTCTAATCAGTGGATATATTGTATTCTAGAGAAGCTAAAAACTAGCAATTACTAGAGGACAAGATTTCTACAAACCTTTTTCCTATTTTTTCTTTTTTATCTTTGAGAAAAAAAAATCGGCACAATTAATTGCTAAACCACAAACATGACTTAGTTATTTTAATTCTATAGCTTATATAATACACTGAAACTTTGCTATAGAAACAAAAATGTGTATGTATAACACAAGTAGAGTCTCAATTTACAAGCTCAAAACCCAATTTGCTGATACTTTACTTGCCCAATTCATTCATTAGGTAAGAAGCTTGATAACCAAACAACACTTGAATTGCATGATAGGAACATTCAATGAAGAAGGAAATTCCTGCTTTCATTATAAATTCTAACGTATGCTGGAGTTAGAAATAAGCAAGAGTCAAGGGATCATGGTTAGTGCATCTATGAACTTCCATTCACCTAATCTTACCAAGACATGTGCTTATGAAAAATTATGATACTTGAGGAGCACCCTTCTTGATACTTTGCCAATCCATAAGAATTATTTAACTGAAAATGTCGGCAAGGTTTATCTGCGACTAAATTTGTCCGGTACTTGATAACGATACCTACTATTGAAGTATTTGCATAAAATTAGAATGGTGCTTCCAAATATATACTTGCATTTAGACTACTTTTTTAAATTCTTATTTCTTACATTATAGTTGAAAATTGGTAAGATATGAGAATAATACACAAAAGGTAGTATCTTCTCGACACGTAAATCTACCTGATAATTATAGTAAACAACAATTCTAAATGTCTTCAAACATTATACCACAAGGATATCATGTTTTAGTTTGAGTTTTGAATTGTCTTGTTTTAGCTCTATGTATCCAATTTTTCAAAGCTACATTTACGGTTTTTGATTCCTTCAATCTTAATTCACTTTCAATTATGTTATCAATTCTTCTTTGCATTTTTTGCAAATTTTCATTGACACGCACTAAACGTGCCTCTGCAACTTCTTTAAGTCCATATTGTGCAAAATATTCCTTGCCAATATAACAAAAGGTAGCAACCGATGTTCCTATATACAACAAACAATTGGGAAGAGAAATTAGTATTTTGTTGTCTTTTTTTTTGTCAAAAATTTATTTTTATTCATCTCTAAACATTCGAAGAAAAAATATGTTCCACATCCTAGAGCTCACCAATAAGTGCAATTCCTTGACTATATTCTGAAGCATTCACCACCATAACGAGGCACATTGACATTGGAATCAACATATACACTATATTCACCAAGTAATGTCCATATTAGTAATCAATCAACACTTAATAAGTTGCAAGTGATTATAAAATTGTACATTGATAATTGTGCACAATAATATAGTCTTCAATCTATTAGAATTTTTAATAATCTATAACTATAATCTCAATTTTATAGTGAAAAATATATGATATAGGTCATAAAATCTATAATTGATGATATATCAAAATGTAGTTATCAAAATTTAGACATTTTATAGAATTCAATTCGACAAGGTTTTCATGATTGTCACTTTTGTGTAATAACTTGATCAAATTTCAACATGATCAAGTGATCCAAATATTTGTAAATATTAAGGATCCTTAAAAGTTTTTTCAAAGTCTTGATGCTTACTTTGGGGTTTTAGAATAAGGGTACCCACATGTTATTGTTAAGTAATGAAAAGTTCAAAAGTACAAAATTGACCATATGTGTCGCGCAATTGTGTATATGCGTAGTAATATAAGAACTTTTATGTGTTTGCATATAATGCTAATCTATTGTTATATATTTTTTGGCACTGTGGTACATATGTTTGTTATATCAAAACACATGAGAACTTGAAGTATCGTTGTTATACCTATAAGTAACTTGTTGTCAAGTGGAATTTGAAATGGTCGTAAAACATCAGGTTCAGAGTAACGTAATTGTATTAATGAACCAAACTTTAAGAGCGTTGAAAGTGCATAGAAAAGCATACCTGCCTATTTTGTATTTGGGATTATACTTTAATTATTAGAAGATTGACTTTTCTAGTATAAATATAATATATATGAAAAATTTGTGAAGTTATATATTTAAGATGTATGAATTTTAGAATTTATCGGAGTACAAAGAATATTACCTCTACAAATTGGTAGACATCAAAACAATCAATAATAATAGTGCAAAAAGTTGTAAGAAGGATTGCATAAACAGGTGTATGGCGTACTGGACATAGCATAGTCAAAGCTGCAGGCATCTGATATTCAGTGATAGTAGTTTATACCTTTCATGAATATATTCAAATAATTTCTGATATATTTCCAAATGTGTAATAATGTACTAATGACTTTGTATAATCTCAAAATTATTTTATTCAAGATTCATTGAGGAAATAGAGTATACCTGGTCAACTAGTGCCATTCCATATAATATACGAGCGTTTGTACATATGTGTACTAATAAAAGTCCCATTGCACTAATTAGTCCAACAATTCCCATCCACACCTAGTTTATATTTTGACATGTCACATACATTGAATTATTGTTGGCTGATTTCTAACATACGAATATGAAGGATGATCAAATGGTGCACGCAATATTATCTCAATACACAATCTATATAAAAGCACTTGCAATGATATAGTGTAGACATAATTAAAAGCTTGTGAAAGTAGATTCCTTTCTTGGTAGCATTTATTGTTTAGAGAGTATAGCTTTTAAGACACATAGGTATTATGGATAACACAATACCATATTTAGAATACATGCTACATGCTTATAATAAACTTGTCACAACATTCTTCAAATCTAACACCAACAATTGTTTTGGGGACCAAAAGGTGTTGGATACAAAACAAGTGCGAAGAAAATTGAATTCACAAATTTTGTATTTCTATTAATGTTTTTGGTATTAGAGTTCAATGATTTTTCCTTTGGAATTTAATTGCAAAATTCTAGGTTCAAAATATAAAGACAAATTCAAAGACAACTTGAAAGTTATACTTGCAAATAGTTATCTTCCATTCAAATTCACTTTGTAACAAATTTTCTCTAAACACTTCTTATTGTTCAAGATATGGCTCTCCTAAGTTTCTGCCCTCCATCCAAAATGTTGTTTTTCAACAACATGGACGTTTAAGGGTTTAAAAGTATCATTTAAAATACTTCTCAAATATAAAATATTGGTTATATATATAACAAAATAACAATGATCAAGTGGGTTAGGACCTTAAAACTATTGCCACCAATGTGATCTGCAATACGAAAGAAAGTTCCAAGATCCCAATCTTCGTGATTTGGGTATATACCTGAAGCAACAACAACTGGTATAACATTTGAAAACACTTGCAAAAGAAAGCATTGATCCCAAGCTTTTGGATATGAAACACTTGGAGTCATAACCTCAGTTGCAACTGTTGCAACAATATCATACCTGCCAAATAATGAAAAAAAAAATCTCTTGAAAATATAATAATAATCTTCCCATACTAATTTTTGGGAAATAATTAAAATTATAAATTTTAATAAGTTTCCTAGGTATATACTCAATTCAAAATTGCAAAGAAGAATAGGTAAATATCAACATGAACAAGAAAACAACATATATCAACATGAACAAGAAAACAACATATATCAACATGAACAAGAAAACATATTTCAAAGATACCCAATTGAAAGGCAATGGTCATTATATACTCAATAATCACTTTAAGTTATATTTGGTCATTAAAGCCAACTAACCCCGCGGTGTTCCATAAAACAAGAGCCATAAACTTTCCACGATCAACATTTTTAGCAATTGGAGTTCCCAACCATGAAAAAGTAGTGTATTTAATACCCATTAAAAACACCAAGACAAATGTTACCACTGCTAAAAATGTAAAAATCAATGAGACATTGCCTGCATGTATTAAGATAAGATATATAAATAAGTGATTGTTGATAGCAAAGGATATATCTTACTTATTCAACTTAGAAATAAAGTAAGTCTTAGATAAGTGATAATTCAAGCTTCTTCATTTAATAGAAACATGTTACTTAATTAAATTAGAAAGTGTTTTAGTTAGGCTTGTACTGAAATATCAACAATTTTTCATTTTTAAGCATGTTGATTGTCATTGGTTTATATATAAAATATCACTTTAGATTTTATTCAATGTAAGCAAAGAACATACCAACAAGATGGATTCCATATATATTGATGCTTGTTGGAATAAGCAATATGAAAATCTTGAAAAGCATATTCAAATGATAATGCACCGTGAAAAACTTATTTGTGGCTGGAAGTAGGAGTGATAAATATTCCATAAACAATCCAAGATACATTGCATTGTCCAATGCACTAGTTGCAAATGCAAAAGCACCGTTTATATATGACCAAAATGGTCCAAATGCTCGATAAACCCAAAGTACATGACCACCACTTTCGGGAATCATACATGTCATTTCTTGTGCCATTAATGTAAGTGGTAAACCCCATATAAATGGAAGAAAACAAAAAGAAAGCATCATGAGTGTAGGTCCACCGATATTTATACATGCTTGAAGTCCAAAGTTACCCTATACAAACAAAAAAAGTGTCAAGATTGCTAGCTAAATATGATTCGAAATTTTATCATATGTACTAAAATTAAGATTGGATAGTGAAAGGTTGAGAACTTGATAACAAATATCTTACATCTTCATTTATACATGTATAAGTTCAGGTTGTGTTTGCAACTTACACCAGTTAGAGCAAAATATATGAGGGCTATAAGTTGCGTAGTATTCAAAAGACGTCTATTAGAATGACTGTTATCTGTTGTAGAGGATTGACGTAGAATTTGTTTTGGCAAACTATCACGTTTAAACCTTGAGATAAATCTCTCATAATATGTTGGTTGTTTTTCTTGATTAACATCTTTATGGCTTGAAGTAGCATCACTATTCTTTTGTGTGTGTTCATGCTCTGTGTGTTCTTGAGGAAGTGGCACAAAATGATTGTGGCTTGTCCAGATATTAAGTGGATAGAAGGACCATCGTTTTGCCCATCCATCCCGAATTTGTTGCATTTTGATGGATACATAAGTCACAATCTTCTTGAAGCCATAGTTTTTGAAATAATGTAGGTTGGCCCTCAAGTATTCAAATATAATAAATACACATCCCACTTTTTAAAAAGATGCTCAACTCCAATCAATACGTTGGAAGGAAAATGTTTGTATATCATTTTTTCTTCAGAGTATTTATCTTATTGATGCAAATATGATCACTTATTTTGTCCTTGAACATTTACAAATGCCACAATGTTTTTCAATATTATTATTCTTCACTTTGTTGTTGGATGTATTTCGAATACCTCAAACAATCCCATTATGCAATTTCATGTGATCACTACGTTAACAATGTGAAAAAGTATAGATTCAATAACATCTCATACGGAAATGTAGGAACTAAATAATGCACAAAGAGAAAACACTTAACTACTATTAAACATTAATGTGCTTATTTTAGTCAGTCTTACGATATAGGAAAAGTAGAGTAGCATCACACATATTTAGGAATTAAGAAATTCTTAATAACGCAATAACTCACATGCCATAAGTGCTCAAATGGAAAAAATGATCCAACTTCATAAGAACCATTTTAACATAGAAGCTCTAAGATTGTAAGAATATAGTGTAAGTTAGCTCATTGGAACATACTTCTTTGATAAAGAAGCATGTATCAACATGTTAATTTTATAATATGTCTAGACACAAATATCAGTCGAAATTGATACAAAATATTTTTCTAATCTATTTTTGAAGTCTAACTTGATTTGTATTTCTGTAAAAAAATAGATTAGAAATGAAAAATAGATTCAAAAGTTTGGTTGGGAGATGTTACAAAAATTCTACAATAAATACATACGTACAAAAATTTGAAGTTGTAGGAAAGTGAGTATAAAGTTGTTAAAAATAAAATTAATATTATTGTTACAAGAATACTTAGGAAAGTGAGTATTTTTCTTGAGACGCTTGAAGTCAAATCTCAATTTGTGACAAATGCATGATGATCGGCCATTGATTACTTGATTAATTGATATTCCAAATAAACTCCTAAAGAAATAGTTATGTAGGAAGAATTAATAACTTGTATGTGTCTTGATTGGTTCATTTACTACATATTAATGGGTACATCTATATTTTGAGATTACTTGATCTCATTGATTTGATCTTATTGAATTAATTTTCTCAAACCTATAAATGTGATCTGTTGTTGGATACAACCAATATAGTTCTCATGAAGAATACCATTACAAAGGCTACAACAGACTTATTGTAGGTCATGTATCAAATTTTAACCCCTAAAAATCCAGGAAAACCGATTCGGTTTTCTGAGATTTCGGGCAGCTCATTTTAAGCATTTAAATTGATATTTTTGCCTAAGATTTTTATTGGGTGCTGCCCATACAGTAATGTGTGTGTGGTAAAAATTTCAAAGTCAAATTTTAATTTTATAACCTTCACTTAGAAATTTTTGGTTTCAAGTCCTAAACGGGCAGTTTAAAATAATTTTTTTTATTTTTATTTTTTTTAGAAATATGTTCATTACCAAATTACTATTCAAATTCCGAAGTATCCGAAGTCAAAAGGTTTACCAATTTTACAAGGGCAGCCTCCAAAACTTTCAAAAACAATCTTCACAATTTCTAGTAATTTTACAATTTTTTCTTTCAAAAATTGCCAAAATTCGAGATTTTGGATTTTTTCCAAGATTGTTTTTTCAAAATTCACATTATCATGAATGCACCTTCTCACCGTCAAGATTTTTCTCAAACTAAATATATCATATGTGGTGCTTGTTTTACTATATTGGTGTTTTTAGACCTTCTTTCATAAAATATTTTACATTAAGGTCAAAAAGTGAAATTGGTCTCTAAAATTTTGCATGAGCATACCCAACTTGATTACCTACATGAAAAAAAATAAGGGAAAAATATTTGGAATAACAATCATCAAGTTGCCCTTGGCACCATTTAGACAATGCCTCTCACGCAGCGGCAAAAACAAGTGTTGGTCAAACTTTGATTGTTATGATCTCACAAATGACAAACATCCAACGGTTATAATTTTGACCAGTCCTTTGTATACAAGTTAGGTACAAGATCTCACGGTTCAAAGTCTAAAACCGGAAAAAAAAGTTTCTCCATTTCCCCATTTCCCAACGAAGGTGAAAAATGGCAGTTTTTGGTTCTGGAGGTCGAGGAAACCCCTGGATTTTTAGGGGTTAAGCCATAAGGCCTCATAAATTGGAAGACCAAATTATACCAGTATTTATAACAAAATATGTCATTTCAATATTTTCACTTTATGGTAGACATGCTATTGACAAACTTGTTGCGATCGAGAAATCTTCAACTATAAATTTTAACACCTTAATCCAAACCCTCTCGTATCAAAAAAAATCATCAAGAAAAATTCTTCACACAACAATTAGCTCAGCAATGGTGGGAAGGTGCCCCAAATTTCACAAAGGAGGAAAGAGTCCAAATCTAAATTCCTTGCACTAGAACGGAATGCCATGTCTTCATCACATAGGTTGATCAAACTAAGATTTCTATTACAAAAGCTAACTTCAAATTGGAGTTTAATTTATTTGACAAAGTCAAAATCCAATTGTGGATGAAAGAGATACAACTTCTCAAGAACCATGTGATTATTTGGTGTAGAAAAGATTCATGCAAATTCAATACTAAAATTACTCAAATCAAAAACCTTCCAAGTTCCATAGAGTAAGTTGTTTGTGACCAATATTCCAATCAAGGAGTTTAAGTATGACAAAAAAAAACCCAACCAAGCAAATCCGGTATTTCACTCATGAAGATGAGGCTTTGGGAAAACCAACTAGGGTATCTAGGAAGATGGTTGCCACTTCAATAGAGATCTTCAATGGAGTTGAAGGTTTTTGAGAGAGACTGATTGGAACGTAGTCCGTGCTTTGAAGTCACTCAAAACACAACATGGTCACGTTTTTTATAGTTTGTGCATTAAAATCTCACAAAACATAACAATCGTCATGTCTTTTACGATAGTGGTCATGTTGCATTCTTCCTATGTGACACATGCATACATTTACAAATGACTATTTAACACTAAAATCAGTTTTTGGTAATGGATGCTCTAACAAAAAGGCATGCTTACTTATGTTAGGTTCTCGACTCTGAACTCCCATTTCTCAGGCTCTAATAGGGCAACTGAAGTGCTTGAAATAGTGTTCACCTTGTGACATCACATAGAATAGTCTTGTGTTCAAGTTGAATACAATTTGCAAAAACCGGATTCACCCATATGTAGAATTTTTGTCAAAATAGGGGTAAAGCCAACTACTTGACTCAAATATTGAGTGTTAATATCATCCAATTAAATAATTGTAATCTTAGTAAAGATGGACACTCTATCCATGCAAGAGTTGAAATGGATTCTGAATTATTCTCCTTATTCTTGATAAATACTCCTATCAAATGCAAAACATTTGACATTTACAAAATGAATACTACACCCTAGACTACTCCACATCTATTATTTAAGGCTCGTAGTTTCTTTGCTTTGTTTTTTTTGTTTTTTTTTTTGTACGTGACATTATGATCTCGGGCATTGTTAGTCGGATCGGGGTGCATGAGGTGTCGTTGGAAGCGGGTTGATTGTAGAGTTGTGGAAAACTGTCCAATTGCAAAACAGGTCGACAAACCCCGAGACTTGGAATTTTAGAGTAATTATGACACTTAAAATAATGGAAATTATTTGAATGAGCGATTAAGCGTGGCAATATTGCAAAGACGTACTAGTTATTAGTTATAATAAAGTGGTCCAAAATGGAGCAAGTCCCATAATGGAGCTCTCCTAATCTTCACTAAGAGGTACATAATAGCCTCCCTCACAATGGTACCATGTACTCACAACATACATTATAGGGTGTCACTTCAAGGCACCATTTCAGTAACACCTATATTTCCAACTTCAAAAATTCACAACTCATTGTAGAAGAGTCCCAAAAATGATGATTCCACTTGCTCTATCTTTCTACTAATTTCCCCCGTTCACGATAATTGCTTGCACTTGTAGCATCCATGTAGATTCCGCATGCTGAAAATTGAGCCATTATTGAACACCTTACTTTAGTTCAATTCACCCAGCATATTAGGAGGTCATGTCCAAACTCCAAAAGTGCGTGTAGTATGGATAACGATTGACACCTTTAATTGATTTAGCAACTCAGCCAAAAGCATTTGGTGATACTTTTGCAAACCAGTTGTCAGGCATATGTCATTGATATTCATGGTTTCCCCATTATAACGAAATACGTGTTTCTGGCGAGTGTCATGATGAGCTTGTCCTCTCGTCAATCGAGTGGGCAAACGCATATCTGGTCTTTGATACTCCAATTTGGAAAACTGGATTGAACAGGACTTTTGATTGAGCATGGCTGACAACCTTATCCACGAATTTCATATTTGATGCAGATCTGATGGTTAAACATTCTCTAGAGACTTGCATAGAGAGAGACTTGCATCGAATCAAAGAACAGGATACTACTGCGACAAGTGACAGCTTGCTAGTAAAGTATCGAATGAAGGCGCATCACTTTTGCTCAGCGAACGTTGTGTCTGGTAATCACCATCTCTGTCGATTCTGCTTGCTATTCTGCCCAGAAATTAAGCCCTTCTCGGTGCTCCAATTTGATGGTTTTGCATTGCAATTTATGTAGTAGGTAACCAGACATCAGCAGGGTCACATTCTCAAGAACCAATAAAGATCTGAAAAAGGATATGATCACTATCAGTTTGTGAAGATAGCCATTCGTTTGTTGTGAGCTCGCCGAATATTTCAAGGAATCTATAATTGTGTACGAGGACGTAACTTTTCCAACACCAGAAATCAGTTTCTTTCAAGAAAGCTGACGATCATCAGCCTGCTGGCAAGATTTTATTGTACTTATCACTTTATAACACGACTGCAGCTGTGCACTCTAAGCAGCAACCGACGGAGTAGCAATGCACGAGTGCTCTACTTCCACCGCAGTAGCAACTGCACTTGATACAAACCATTCATTCTTAATACCACACAGTCACACACAAACTATTAACCAGCTCTGCATGTATGCTTGCAAGTCTCTCCCCAAGACTGGAGAGTTGCTACACACGCATAAGCTAATCACAGAAGATTGATATCGATGCGGTAAACAACCATAACACTGCTTCATCTTTCCAATACGAATGACATTCGGATGTACGTATTGCCGTCACTTCATCTGCATGCAATGCTCGTATGATCAGCAAAATTATCAATCCAGCAAACAGCATTGGCAATTGGAGCAGTGAAGGAGATCGATTGTGGGAGTTTCCGGGAGCTCGAAATTTCACAAACTCACCTGGTGTGAAGTGATTGTTGCTGATATGGGGTGGAGGAGTTCTAGCCCATGTTCAACTTTCGGGGCAGTCCGAGGGCCTCAGTGACGCGATCCTCCAGACTGGAGCGGCAAGCACCATCGGAGTTGCAAGAGCACGACGGTGTAAAGGCGTAGGTGGTGCAAGCAAAGCCCTTTCCCCAGACGAGATCACAGTACAGTTTCCAGCCTCCGTTGTTGGGGTCACATTCGCAGCAGTGCCATGCAGGCCCGCATGAATCGTCCAGCCTGGGGCACCAGGCGAGCGCAGACGGGGTGGCAATGAGAATCATGAGCGCCACCATCACGACCAGTGAGCTTGAGCGAGGAGCCATCTTATCTAATTCTTCTAGAGCAGCGAACACATCGACTGAGAATGAACGAAACGTGCAGAGTGACGAATATATATACATGCTGTAAGTGATCCTGCACGAGGAAAGCATGATGTTGATTCCGAGTTGATACCATGATGTGGATATCTAGGTTGATACCATGTTGACCATGCATGGAGTACGTGGCTGGAGGATAGATAGTGAGCTTTTTGGAGAGAAAAGTTGCATGTAGACGGATTAGACATCGATTAAATCAGTCATGGTCATGATGAAGGCATGCGACGACATAGACACGGCCACAGACGAAAAAATTCCTCGAGTTTTGGCATCAGGTGGGTGGATAGCCCTTCCATTGTTCGTAGGACACCGATTTACATTCAGAGAATAGCTACCCATCGACTAATTCCATGGCAGTTCGCTTTTCGTGACGAGCTGTGGAGACTTATATTTTTGTGCGGGGCCATGGAGACTTCGTATACAGTTCGCTTTTTGTGCCAACTTCATATTCGATTTGCTTCTTTTGCCCGGGCCTTGGCAACCTCATGTTGAGTTAGCATTTGTCTGGGGCCGTGGAGACTTCGTATTCGGTTTGCTTTTGGATATGTCGTGCCATGATGTGCACCCCACATTGAAATGCTCTATCCCCGCGTTGAAATGCTCTAGCTTGTGCTCACAACCAATCACGTCAAATGGATCACGAAGTGATGATTGTAATCAAGCCAAAAGGGGGAGATCAACTCAAATCAAGAGGTATTCAGTGCACAAAATGAAATGTAACAGTTACAGGGTCACACATTTTTGAAGAGACAGTCCTCTTCACCTTACTTACTAAATGTACAATTATCGCTCCCCAACCTTACTAAATGTACAATTCAATCAGTCTTATGAAGAAGGTAGTAAAGATCGAAGACAGGATATTACTGACAATCAGGCAGAAGTGGAGACAGCTCACATCCGAAGACTTGTTGTAGTTGAAACTCTTCTCTCTCGACTCTGTTCATCCTCATATCTTTACTACCTTTTCATCCGTTACTTCTGTCCACTCGGACCATCCTCCGTGTATATATTCTCCCACCTGTCTAATGTACCTAAGCGCACTAGCGCAGACCTTTGTGTCACCGATCTTGTGACTTCTTGATTATTTCGACATGGTATCAAAGTGATCATGGTCATGAGTGTAGCTGAGTAGAAGTAGGTAGGAGTGCACTGCACCTTATTAGAGAGTAGACCTTCACAAGCAGTCAGTGGTGCGCTGTACCCGAAGTTAGATAGAGAGGCATTATGACAGAAATTGCCCTTATCGAGAAAAGTGAGAAAATGCAAGGGATAGAAAACTACTACATATGGAGTTTGAAAACGAAGAGGAACTTGAGGTCCAAGAGTCTATGGTACATCACAAAGGAAGAGACGGAAAGCTAGAAATGTTTCGAGTCACTATGGAAAATGAGAGTATAATCTTGAGAAGTCGTCCTTAACAAGCGGAAAGCTTCAACATGTCGATTAATAGCTAACTCTGTGAGTGATGATATTGTAGATGTCATTGAAGACCACACACATTCAGTAGTTATCTAGATGGAACTAAGAGAGTTGTATGGAGCCGGAGACAAGCCTCAGAAATTGATGCTGAAAAGCCCAGTTGAACTCGTTGAAAAGGGAGGAAGGAGGCTCGGTGGATGAGTATGTGAAGAAAGCTCGTAAACTATGGAATTGCCTCACATCTATGAGAGAGGAGATACCCGACAGTGACCTCAACGGTGTTGTGCTCAATGGCCTCCTGCTCTTTTATGAAAGCATGGTCATGACTCTAGTTCATTTAGACCTCGACATATCATTTGCGCGACTCACCTCCAAGCTGCTCAGTGCTCACTGAGCAGAACAGGCGGGAGCACCGACTTGCACTTCACGCAGATGCGGAAGCCTTGGCAACAAGCTTCACCAAGAAAAAGCGTCAATCTACGTACAACAACCAACAACAAACTGAGAGAGGTGGAGTATAATCACGGACGCTGGGGACGAGCTCCACCTTGATGGCACATTCCATCACTCTTGGGATTAGGACCTCCCAGGGCACCAGGACGAGGTCATCCCGAAGGTTGCAACCAACCGTGGCAGATTACAGCAAGTAGATTGACCATAATCTGCTACAACTGTAGCAAAGGTGGTCATAATGCACAAAAATGTAGACATCTACCTGTAAAAGAACAAGAGGTAACGAATATGCATATTCAGCTAAAGTTTTTTATGCCTATACAAGCGATACAGTCAATCCTCATTGTTACTATCCAACTTATTATGATTACAATACATGGTATCTTGATAGTAGCGCAACATTGCATGTTGTGTGAGAGGTTAAGAATCTTGACTATCATTTGTCTCAAACTAGTATAGAGAGCACTGTCAAGACAGGTGGTGGAGATTCTCATCCTTTACGCGGAACAGGGACTTCCACTTTGAACATTAGTTCTTGAGAAACAAAATTACAGAAAGTTCCCTATGTGCCATCTCTGAAGAAAAAATTAGCTTCAGTACGTAGTATCCTTAACTGATGCAGGTCGTACGATCACATAATTTACACAAACACATTGTTGAATTTACAAAAACAACCAAGCAGTTGCTACAGTTTGCAGAGATCATGCAAATCGCTTGTACAACTTACAAAAGATTGCACTTGAAGCACTCATTACAGAAGAACCTGATTTAGAAGAAAAGTGGCACAAAAGGATGGGACATGTTAGCTTCTCACGCCTCAGTTTTCTCTCCAAGTCATTACATGTAGAAGGAATTCCTCGAATTGATGTCAACTATCGCGTATGTGCTAATTTTTTAGCTTGCAAGCACCATAGGGAGCGCTTCCCACGAGAGTAAGAAACACGTGCTAAGTTTCGAGGTGAAAGAATCCATCCGGATGTTATGGGTCCAATGCCCAAACCTTCTCTAGGAGGTTCAAGGTTCATTCTAGTGTTTACAGATGATCATTCTAAATTATTTCATCATACATAAGAAGGAAACCTTCAATCTTTTTTGCAATTTTCGAAACAAACTGGAATTAGAAACACGAAAACATTTACGAGCTTTGAGGTTTAACAGAAGAAGAGAGTATATGTCACAAAGTTTTATTGATTACTGTTTACGCCACGGTGTTGAATGCAAACTTATTCAATCAAAGACTCTGCAACAAAACAGCGTTGCGGAGAGGCAAAATCGCACAATTCTTGAAAGAGCGAGGAACAAAGCACGTGATAGTAACCTCCCAATGTTTTTTTGGCTGGAAGCAATTGCAATGGCAACGTACATAATCAAGGGGAGTCCTATAGGAACGAACTTCGGAGTGCCGCCCGAAGCCAGCTACACAGGTACGGCTCTGAATCTTAAGCATCTTAGAATTTTCGGATTTGTTGCATATGTTCATTTGCCACATGATGAGAGAAAGAAATTTGATTTACGTACAAGAAAATTCATGTTTGTTGGTTATGATTCTCAGTCAAAGGCTTTTAGACTTTATGACAATATTAGACGGAAGATTGTAATCGGCAAGGATGTAGTGTTCGAGAAAGAACACGTAGGATTTCAACACCTCCAACCAGAATCATCGGCAACAGTCTCTCAACCCAGCTATAAAACCTTACCTTTACAACCTGATGGTGCGGAGCAAGTTGGACGCTATCTATATTTGGAACTACTTTCTATGACGGCTCCTGGTCAGAGCCACTCCTTTTCCAGGTGGTGCCGAAAGTTCAGCACACGACCTCAACCCTTTTGCAACTGGACATAAAAATATTGGCACTCATAACAGGGATAGGTCGAATTACTCGGGGGACCACTTTGACTCAGAAGGAAGTAGTTACAGATCTCAAAAGTTACATGCACGATCTCAAACCCATGATCACCAATCATCACAAGCATCACAGCTGGAAGCTGGTAGATTATGTAGTCCAAAACAACCCGCTCAAAACCAGCTATCTCCAAGTCAACCCTACGTCTCCCGGTTATCAAACGAGGACACCACCAGATCACCAGGGCACGCGGTGAATCACTTAGACTTGTAAGAACTTCAAACATATGTCGAACCCGTTCAAAAGAAACTAAACCGACATTCTTAAGATGATAATTATCCATCTCGAGACAGACAACCCTCAAGTTGTATGCAAAACTTTTGGACAATGAATACCCGGGGAGATCACTCCTTGTAATTTAAGGTATACACTTGAGTTAAGAAGGTATTTGATGTGGGGCTATTTTTTTTTTTTTTTTGTGTTTTAGATGACCGTATATTTACATAAAAAGCTACTCGGGGCGTATTCTCGGTACCCTATGGTGTTTTATAAATTCATACATGTGTTGAATTACTTGAGGCTATGTTACATATAAACAGTATGGGTGCATTTTTTCCAGCCTTGTACAAAAATTTGCTCTCAAGGCCAAAGATTTTGTCTTACTTTTATTGTTGCAACATACCAAAACTTAAACCTAGCAAAAAAGGTCATATTCGTTAAATCGATACAAAATAAGGTTCTTGGACTTAAAATGCTACTTAGTGCATATAACGCTTTGTTGTATTTTGCCTCCGAAACTATCTTTTATGTTTTTTCTCTGTGTCCAAAGGACACGGGAACATACTAGTAATAGAATAAGAGGAGTTGAGAGGACAAGGGATATATGTGAATTCTATACCTACTTTATGATTTATAGCATATATAATTATTTTTGAGTCACATTGATAATTACTATCTTTTATGTTTTTCTCAGTGTGTCCAAAGGACACCGGGGCATACTAGTCCTACTATAAAAAAAAATCAAGGCTCCTATTTGTAAAGGCTAACTTATAAATAAAATGTCATAATACACATTGTTTTTATATAGCCTAATTTATATATAATAGAGTATGTAGCATTTTATGGATCCTATAGTAGTCCTACACATTATATAAATATTCTCCCCTTTTAATTAAATAGACCCTATATTTTAACTCACGTATATTTCTAAAAAACGATAGTGATCTCTCCGGGAATGAATATTGAATCCACACATCATATGACCTCTTATATATCAAGAAACAATGAAGCACAGTGGATGGCGCGAGGCAATTCACAGTGAAGTTAGCTCCATTCTTCAAAATAACACGTAGAATGTCATTGACTGACCTGGAGATCGACAACCAATAAGGCAATAACTGCAAAGTGATTATTCAAGACGAAACAGAACGGAGACATATCAAAGTTGAAAGCAAAAATAGTCGCAAGAGGTTTTCAACGTGCAGGTGTTGATTACGACGACATATTTGCTCCGGTAGTTAGAGGGTCGACCGTTCGCATCATCCTCGCACTAGTTGTTGAGAACAAATGGGACTTACACCAGACAGACATAAAAACGACATTCTTAAATGGATTCTTAAACAAAGAGGTGCTTATGGAAATTCCTGAGGATTTTCTCCTTATAGGTGATATAAGATATGTCGTGTTCGTTGAGCCTTGTACGGATTAAAAGAGGCTCCACGAGCGTGGTATGCACGCATCGATGTCTGGCTCCGCAATCATGGCTACACTCGTAGCCAATATGATCCAAACCTGTATTTTGCAACAAAAGACTGGAAATGTATATTCATTCTCCTATATGATGATGACTTGCTCATACCTGGAGATGATAAACAGAGAATTGCAGCTTTGAAAGATGCATTGAAGAAGGAATTTGAGACGACGAACATGGGCTTAGCAAGTATTTATTTAGGTGCAGAAATAAGGAGACTTCACAATGGCATTCTAGTAACCCAAACACGATACATACAAAAATTGCTACACAGGTTTGGCATGACCGCATGTTTGGCATGACCGCATGCAACTCAAGTCAGCTTCCCATGGATCCACATCTAGAGTTGCAAAAACCGACAGGAACTAGCTTGGTAGATCGTGAACTATATCGTTCAATGGTAGGAAGTCTCATATACTTAACCAACTCAAGACCAGATGATTGTTTGTTAGCATGCGTGGCCAGATTTATGACGCAACCAGAGCTCGTACATCTCTAGGCAGCTAAACGAATCCTGAGATACTTGAAAGGCACCATGAACTATGGACTTTTCTTCTCATCGGACAGTTCTCATGAGTCATGAGTATCATACGTATGCTGATGCAGATTGGGGTCAAGACACAGACATACGCCGTACAACATGTGGTATCTTACACAAGTTGGGAACATCGTCTATCTCATGGTCTAGTAAACTCCAACATCTTATGGTCTAGTAAACTCCAGCCCATGGTTTCACTCTCCACAACGGAAGTAGAATATAGAGTGCTCACTCATGCAGCAAAAGATATCATTTATTTTCGTCGATTATTGGCAAAACTTGGGATCTCAAAGGTCCCACAAATCTCATGAGCAACAACCAATCTTGCCTGAAACTAGTCCACAACCAAGTTCTCCACTCCAGAACACATATTGGTCCACAACCAAGTTCTCCACTCTAAAACATATTGGAATAGAAGCACATTTTATACGTGAGACTACTCAAAGTGGACACGTACAGGTACACTACTCAGCAACAGACCTATAGCAAGCCGACTTCCTCACGAAGCTACTCTCAGACTACTCAAAGTGGACAGGTACATGTACACTACTCACCAGACTACTCAAAGTGGACAGGTACAGGTACACTACTCACCAATAGACTTCCTCACGAAGCCACTCTCTAAGTCTCTATCAACAAATTCCTTCTCAATAGAACCAACGCTGGAAATCGTAAAAACCCTAGTTCAACCTAGCTCTCACCCACTTAGTTGTGTAGTAGCTATCAAGCCACATAGCCTTCTTTGTCCTCTTATACTTGAAATTTGGAGCCCTAGGATTGACTTTCGACCTCATGTTATCCCACCACTAAGTCGTATCCCTGAATACTCGTCCCAATTCTGCTCTATCGAAACCCTAGTCGCCTCAACTCTCTCCTCCGGGTTATCACTGCTTGAAGGAACTGCACCAACAGAGAGTGGCTTCGTGAGGAAGTCGGCTTGCTTTCGGTCTCTATCGTGCACTCTCTATTGTGCACTCTCTATTGTGCACAACTCTTCGACAAATGATGTGTGTCGTACAGTCAACACCAGCTAGAAGCACACATCGATTACTGCATCGCAGCACCGTCGAACAAACAAGCACAACAAATTCACAATTCGAAGAGGGCAATGGTAAGCTCGGGGTATCACTTTTTGGACACACTAATTAGGTTATTTTTATTGAAAGCCTCCAAAGTTTGTCTAATTTAGTCATTTTAATCAAGTAAAAAGACCCTAAAATAGAAAATAAAATATCATGCACCTCACTGAAATCAAAGTATGTATGCCTATAGATTTTCTTTTAGATTTTTTATTTTTTTTGGATCCATTCATAGATGAGGGAAAAAGTGCTGAATTTGGGGATTTGCAGGCAGTATAGTGCACAATGAATTAATTTTTTTATTATTAAATAAATTATTTTGTATTCTATACAAGAAGATGTAGGTCATATTCAAAAATTATATTAAAATAAAAATGGTTGATATTCCATTTGCTTGATTCAATGGATTTTAGATTATTGGGACATGACTTACTTTTTCAACTAAAAAATCAAATAAAATTACTTCAAAATATTTTTTTTAGTTTTTAATTTTTTTTCTTGATACATTATAAGTATAGACAACTAAAACCACATCTAATGAAGTCTAATTGTATTACAGTTTAAAAATGAATATGTTTGTCACACCAGCATAGAGTGCAATTGTTCATGGGACAACCTTTTTGGGTACCCCAACCAGACTATCACCCAAGAAGAATCTCCACCTCATGAGTCTCCATCTCAAACTCATAAGTCCAGATGACGTCGTCAACAACAACTCAACGGGCCTTACCATGGAGAGCTGATCGTCATGCTCCCTCCATAGCTGAAAAACTATCCCTGGAAACACTCGCCATCTCGATATGATCACCACCCTTGACTCTTGGCTAGATAGTGGACATTAGCTGACAGTGTAGTCGAGATCGAGGGGGGCTGCTGAAACTCTTTCTCTCGACTTTGTTCAGCTTGATAACTTTACTACCTTTTCATCCGTTACTTCTGTCCACTCGGACCATCCTCCGTGTATATATTCTCGCACCGTAAGCGCACTAGCGCAGACCTTTGTGTCACCGATCTTGTGACTTCTTGATTATTTCGGCAGTTGTTAGTTCGCCAAATAACTCAAGGATCTCACGTTTCTCCAACACCACAATTCGGTTTCTTCCAAGGAAGCTGACGATCGTCAGCCTGCTAGCAAGATTTTATTACACTTATCTCTTCGTTTTCAGCCTGCTGAGAGGAAGCATGATAAACGACAACTGAGTAGCAACGCACCATGCTATTTATTGACAGTATCACACACAAACGACTAGCTTTGCATGTGCCCAAATCTTCCCCTAGACTGGACAAGCCTAAGCTAACCACTGAAGATTGATATCGATGCGGGAACAACCATAACGCTGCTTCATCTTTCCAATACGAATGACACCCGGGTATGCGTGTTGCCGTCACTTCATCTGCATGCTATGCTCTTACGATCAGCAAATTATCAATCCAGCAAACAGCATTGGCAATTGGAGCAGTGAAAGAAATCGATTGCGGGAGTTTCCGGGAGCTCGAAATATCACAAACTCACCTTGTGTGAAGTGATTGTTGCTGATATGGGGTGGAGGAGTTCTAGCCCATGTTCAACTTTCGGGGCAGTCCGAGGGCCTCAGTGACGCGATCCTCCAGACGGGAGCGGCAAGCACCATCGGAGGTGCAAGAGCACGACGGTTCAAAGGCGTACGTGGTGCGAGCAAAGCCCTTTCCCCACACGAGATCGCAGTACAGTTTCCAGCCTCCGTTGTTGGGGTCACATTCGCAGCAGTGCCATGCAGGCCCGCATGAATCGTGCAGCCTCGGGCACCAGGCTTGTGCAGACGGGGTGGCGATCAGAATCATGAGAGCCACCATCACCACCAGAGAGCTTGATCGGGGAGCCATGGCCACCAGTAGCTTTAATTACAAGTGCAGCGATTTGAGTAATATGAGATTGAACCATGCAGTGTGAGGGATATGTACGTGTAGTGGGTGATTCTGCAGGTCAAAGCTCAACGAGGAAAGCATGTTGTCTATATGTTGTTGATATCAGTTGTTCGATATCTTAGTTGATACCATGTTGGTAGGGAATGAGTACGTGGCTGGAGGGTAGTGAGCTTTTCGCAGAGAAAAGTTGCATCGATACAGTCGGATTGGTCATCGATCAAGTCAGTCATGGTCATTATGAAGGAATGCGAGGACGACAGACTCGACTACCGACGAGTTTTGGCCTCAAGCCCAAGTTCTATTAGACGACAGTGATTTCCATTTAGGCCATGGTCACCCATCCACTGAACTCTCGGCACTGAATTCGAATTCAGTACACTTATTGATTATCTTGCAGGGTGACTTCATATTCAGTTAGCTTTCTGGTATACCGCGCTCGCTTTTGTTATTCCGTGCCTTGCATTTGTAAATTGATATTCTCAAACTTATCCTCGAAGCTGGTCATTGCAAATGTATCACAAAGAGCTGATGGTACTGATAGTAAATAGTTACAGGTCTGTTCAAAATAGATCTGCTTTGTGACACAAAGGTGTGAATCCTTTGATAATTCTGCAAGATATATACAACCTAAGGAACCCTGCAGCACGCATCATAGCCTAAAAGAAAACTAGGAGCTCAGGAGGAGCACAATTTGCCCACCCGCGCCGTAGAATCAAACGAACTCTCTGTTGAAAAATCTACAGTAGCAATGCAGACCAAGGGGCACAATCGAATGCCCCGAAGAATCAATTCATGACACAGTAAGTGCTCATCCAAGTTGAGAGCATCTCATACTGCAGGGTCAGTTCCGGGCATTTGACACTCCTCTGATGTCAAGAAGACACCTTCAGGATATCAGTCAAAGGACTCAGTACTCGCGATGTTGCAGAGGTTGCAACCATCCGTCCTAGAATGGGACCCCTTCGGGTCTCTCCATCGAGTAAGGTCTACCACCAGCCAAGGATACTCTCTGGAAACTCGGGTGTGAGACCTACTCTGCTTTCCAAGTGGGCTAATTGATAGCGACCAACGGTGTTCGGGCGTCTCGAAAAGTAGCCTCTACGGTTGGGAACACTTTGCTTGGTTTCTCGGGTGTAAGAACAGCGTTCTTCGCTCGAAACTCATTGAGCAATGTGTCGAGCGGTGGAGTACACATGGCATTGATCGAAGATTGGGTGGGCACCTGAATTGCTCTTTTCCGGGGAGTTGAACATGTTGGTTGATCCACCTGCACCAGATAACAACAGATCATGCATTCGACTGTCAGAACGGTGTACAGCATCTGAAGGAAAGTGGACTACAACAAGCGATTCTTCTACCACATAAGAAAGAGGCAGTTTCAGGGTAGTAGCGCACCGAGTATTCCTCCTTGAGATAACGGTCGGTATGAGACTTGACAGCGCCGACATGTGAGCCGTGACTGCTCTTAAGTTCTGTAGCAGCAACGACCTGTGATTCCATCGTTGACTGCATCCGAGATCCTGCTTCGTGCTCATCGTTGCACATTCCTGCCAGTCCAAGGACAAAAGCCATCAGCCGTCGTCCACGTTTTCACGAGCCGAGTCCCAAAGCCCCATATAGGACTGGTCTTCGAGAAATTATGTTTGCGCATTGCAAAACTGCCTGCAGAAGGGCTACGTACGACGCTTGTAAGGGGAAATGAGAGTGTACCGTCTATGAATGTCACCAACGTGCTGTTCTCACTCTCAATATTCACTTGCGCTGCAGCATCCAGCCCTTCGAGGTTGACCAACACATCCGCGTTCGCTTTCAGGCCCTCCCTAAAATCCCAAATACAGTTCACTTTGTGAGCACAGGACGTGTACACACGCAGTCACGCAGCTGAATGATCAGAACTGCCAAGCCTGGTTTCTGATGAAAGAAGACTGGTACTAACCTAAGAATTGAGGTAACAGCAGTCGTATGCGACATCTCCAGCCCCTGGATGTCCTTGTGAGTAGATTCCCACTTTCTGCCGGAAGTCGATGTATTCTTTGCACTGAAACGAGACAGCACATGGCTTAGAATTAGATCAGGTCACAGCATGCACCATCCTAGTTCAGTGCAACCGCTAGAGAGTATAAACCAATGTACGTCCTGAGCTTACGTACCACGAGTCAAGAATCTCCTCCATTCGAGAAACCTTGGCATCCATTGCGGCTGCGTCTTTGACAGAGGACTCGTCTGCACTGGCGATGAATTCATTCAGCCTTCCAGTAGCACTCGTGGCTTCTTTCCGGATCTTTCCGAGCCCCTGCCGCACAACATCTGTGTCTTTGCATGCAGTCTCCCTCAGCCTCTTCACCCGCGTCTGGACCTGGTTGACACTCAAGTCCACGGGTTAGAGACGTCACCAATAAGATCATGTCAATCTTTCTGTGCCTAGCTCCAGTGCTTTGCTCCAATCAATCCTATCGATCCCAACAACTTGGGCACCCCCCTTCACGATAAAAGAAGTAAGGCATTCCAGCGACTGTTTTTTGTTACTTACTAGGTTGGACCTATTGGACAAAGAAGTTTCTAGCATTGCTGTAATGTTCTCCAAAAGCTGGACGTGCTCGTTCCTTGCGTGAACCTGCGCATTCAAGGCACCACATTAACGAAAACGCAAAAACCTAGCTATTTCTGTAAGCCGGATGACGAACGAATTCAGTACGATGCTTCCAATCCCGGTCTGAAAGAGCGCTTTCACTCAGGCTCAGGCCAATTTCACATCGTCGAACAAGCTCGCTAACGAGGGAATGAGAAAAGGACCAACCTCGTACGCCTCTGCAAGCTCCGAAAGTCCTTGGTCGTGCTTCTCGCTGCTCGCATTCAGGTGCTCTCGGAAGTTAGCAGCATAGCTCTCCATTGTTGACAAAGAGGCCATCACAACTTGCGAAATGCCCCGAGACGCTTCAAGGCTTCTCATGGCAGCCTGTAGCACGACGCATGCAAGTTAGATACTCCCCACAGCAATCCGAAACGTTTACTAAAAGTGCATAGACTCGCTCGATTACCTCACGCTGTTGCTCCGCAAAGCTGGTCACTTCCTCGCCCTGCGTCTTCAGACTCGCTTCTAGATCCTGGAGCACGGTCTGGGCGTCTGCTACGGCTCTTGCCAGCAGCTGTTGAGTTCAAAAACAAAGCACCGATGAGTTTCGTATATCAACAAAGAACTTAATACCAATCAGAAGCCACAACTAATCATCCTCGACTCAAAGACTGCCCTAAACAACACCCATCTTGGATGCTCATACCTCTTCCAGGGCTGCGGGGTGAGCTGCCACTGTGGACTCCAGTGTCTTGAATGTCGATGTGGATTCTGCCTCGTGAGCATCCACTAGTGTGTGAAACGACTGCAACTGAGACAGGTAGAGCTGCTTGACGCCTTCGAGTTTCGTCTTCAGCCCCGCCACAGCCTGCACAGAAAATACCCCATGTCCACGTCCTAAGCACCGTGAGGGATCTCAAAATTACCTCAAGCTAAGTAATAGCACGTGCGCTTCCGAAAATACCTCGTCCTTCATAGATAGGAACGCCTGGAGTTGATTTTCCAAGGTCTGCAGTTGCTGCTGCTGGGCGCCTACCCCACTTGTCACAAGGCCACGCAGTTTCTCCATATGTACTAAGAGTCCGCTTTGGAAAGCGTTTACGACTTCCTGGTTCTTCGTCTCGACCATCTCTTTCCGTTCTGCTCAGGGATCACACGACATCCCAATCAGAGAACTTCGCCTACGTTGACATCTATCGCACTAACAAGGCGTCAGCAGAACAGATTTACTCGGTATTAGTGAGGAGGGCAGGGTCCCCCAACTTCGCACAGTTTCGTAACGAGGTAACTTAATCAGACAAGTTGCCGTACCAATCTTGGCGAACAGTCCTGCCACATCCTGGACAGTTGCCTCTAGGTCCTTCCTCAACTCTGCTGCACGTCCAACAAGGGACTTTTCTGTAAAAAACACAAGAGGATGCGTCAGTACCGCTTCTTCGTTATGTTCTATCAGAAAATATTGCACCCTTCACATTGCCGGTCCCTGACCTGCTTCTCTCTGATTCGCAATTACGAAGTCACGCTCCCGTATGTTATAATTCGCCTGCTTCAGGGCCTCCGTCGTCTCATGCAGATTGCTCTGCGTCTGCTCCAATGTTTTCTGCAAACGCAACGCATATCAGTACTTGAACACGTCCCCATTTCAAGGAGACAAACGTCCACAACATTCACAACCAACAAAAGCACCTCTCACCTGTGTATTATTAAGCTTTGTCAGCAGCTCCGCGTACTGTTCCTGCTGAGTTTGATTCAGCATCTCCAAGTCCTCGATTTGCTGCATTATCAAGTAACCACGCTCGTCAGACACTTACATACTTCAAGCCCTAGCACACTAACAACAAAATGCCAGTGGAGCTCAAGTACCATACCTTGTCCCTGCCTTCCACATCAGATTCCAAGCGTTCTATCTTTTCCGCCATTGCCTGCCATGACCGTCCAAGCCAACCACAATTCATGCTTCAGCTAATCTGTTGAACACGGGAGACTTCTGGCCCAAAGAACATAAGGAATTGAACCCGACATTCATTTAAATAAAGATCTCCGGCCAAGAAAGCGGGAAAGCGTATCGACCTTTTTCTCAGCTTCCTCCTCGAAGTAACGCTCACGTGGAATGTAAATGCCATTTCTCTCGCGAGCAGAATACACCTCTGAAGCGTTAACAATGAGCAAGGTCAGATAACCAGATTACACATATTCACGTACACACTGCAATGTTCGCACGCAATTCATCATTCAGCGATCCCGGTGGTAATCCTTGCAAACGAATGATCAGACAGAGGGAAATATTATGCCTGCTTTGAGTCTTTCGATCTCTCCGTAAAGATCCTTCAGGAACGCGGACTTCATTGTCTTTTGGTTCACCTGTACCGACCAGTTCACTGAGTTAGCAAACAGCCGACATTGGGTACTCGAGCAGACCCACCCGTTGCGAACTTCAAACACGCTTCCGAACACCTAGACGAACGCACCTCGGGCTTGTTCTTGATACTCTTTGCCCGATAAGCGTAGTCCAGCGTGCTTAGAGTCTCATCCAGGCACTGCACAGACGGCGATACTGTGGCAATGATGCACGTTTTCGTCTTCCCACCCAAAGAGTCCCTCAGCAGTCTCGTCAGCTTACTATCCCTGCATGAATATAAATTGAACAAACATAGTTTTAGACAGTCACCAGACGAAGCTTCAGAACTCCGACATAGAACCAATCCCACCAAATTGACCTCACACCATCACAGCATGCTTTACCTGTAAGGTATGTGACCCAAATGCTCCACTAAAGCTGTGATGACGCGTCCAAGAGTCAGCAGACTCTTGTTAATCTCTCCGGCTTCCCGCGCCCGGCTCTGAGAAAAACAGGTTGGACCTGTCAGCGATCGATTCAAATTCTCTATCCTCCACAAACTTCACTTAACACATTTCTCGAAGACTTACATCTTTCGCACCGGATCGAGAGATGTTCTCGGACCCCGCCAGATCCACCAGATTCAATTTCCCGCACTTCATCAGCTCTTCACCCTCCGGAGTGACTTCCTTCATGTGGATGGCGATCGAGAATATGGAGTGCGAACGGCTGCCACATCGAAACACCATATGAATGAACAAATCGTACGTCCTCGTCTCGATCAGCGCAAGGGCTCCTTGCAGAGTCCCTCCCACCCAGGGCTATTTATCAATCCGTGTAATCAAGATTAAACGGTGCATGACACAAATGCGTACCTGGATTGCTTGTTCAGCAACGTCTCCGCAGTCTGCCGCTTCGCCGAACCCCTCTCAAGCAACGTGTAAATTTCATTGGCGCTTGTCACGATCTCCTCCTCTAGACCCCTCACCAGAACCCCGCCTTTGCCATCCTCCATCAACGCTAGTGGCTTCTTCACCTTCTCATCAATCACCACCTTCGAGTACTCCTCCGGTGCCAACAGGTCCGTTAGCTCTTCGTTGTACAGCTCCAGATACGTAACCTTCACACTGTACTCTTGATCGTCTCTGTCGAGCGTCTCAAAGATTTGTTGCACCGCACGAGGAATGACACCAGCTTCAGCTGCAAGATCTCCAGTCTGCGCCATCACACGGACATGCTTCAATACATCTGCCTGCTCTTCTGTGTCCTTTGTAGGACAATGCCAGCTCGAACAAGCCACCTGATAATCGAAAGAAGGCACTTCGCTCGGCAATCAAGTCACCCCAGTCTAGTATTGAAGCCACTTACCTTCGACTTTCGTCCTGCACCTTCCATGGTGTACGTTTTCCCCGTCCCTGTCTGGCCATACGCGAAAATGGTACAGTTATAGCCCTCCAGCACCTCGTTCACGATCGGAACCACGGCTTGGTCGTAGAGGTCTTGTTGCCTGGACTGCGGTCCGAATACCTGTAGGGGATGAACGAAAGATTTAATTGTTAGACCCGAGAACAATACCGGGCAATGGAGGTAGGGTGGACACATCAGATACTGCGACGCGGTTCCCAGAATTCGCTACCACTGCGGGTAGTGAGTGGCCTCGCTAAAGTAGCTGGCAGATAACATTTTCTATAGAGAAAGGCCGATGACGAAATTGTGGTCTCTACAAAGGAATGACCACGGCCGGACTATCCTGCACAAACTTTTCCTTTCAATTGCCGGGACGTTGATCATGCTTCAATGTCAGAAGCACACCAAGCAACGCGGCAACTCTTAGCAATAGGAATTAAGGAGTCCTCACCGGAGAATGTGGTCAAGCGTTAACGAATCACTATTACCAGAGTAGGTCATGCCTTTCATTACATTTGCACGCATACACCTTGCTGAATGTACAAGAATTTGTATCTTGCCGTGAACTGACCTTGTCGAAAGTGAAGGTTCTGTCGATTTGTTGGCGAGCCACGCCCTGCATTACTGTGACCTCCCGACGAGACTCATTGCAAGAAATGACCTGAGGAGCTTTGGCCCTCCTCTCGTCATCGTTGTAAGGTCTACAAGAAGCCATAAAGCACATGCATCAACATCACAACCGATACTACATTGATGAAGAATTACGCCAAGATGTTGAAGAAAATTGCTACCTGCAACGAACCAAAACTTGGACGGAAACTCCTTTCTCCTTTTCCGTTCGGGCAGCCATGGCTTCAACTGGAACTCTCGCCACGACGCGCTCAGCCCGTGCCGACAACGGGGTTCCCACGCGCGCCAGTGCTCGAACGTTTGCGAATGCTACAGTATCGTCTCAGAACCAAATTTCCATTCTCTACCTTCAAACACTACCCGCTGATCCCAGAGAAAAAATCACGAAACACTGATGTCGCGCTCGTGTGTTCTTGATGTGAACTTCAGCTGCTGAGGCAAAGAGACGACCTAAAGCGAAGTCAAGAACGTTTACTTCTCGGTAGAGGCAATGCTTCCGAGTTCTTTACAATGCCAGCTCTTTCTTGACTAATTAGCTCCACCGGCACGCTCCAAGAACCTGACAAGTTCTTTACAACTTCCACGCGCAACCTCAGGCGATGAACCTCCCGCAACCGCGCCGTCCTCTTCAAGATGCAAACAATAATTTGCTCCACTCGAGAACAATGAGAGCGAAGGTACGCTGTGGGATTGTACTCGATCGGGCTTCAGCTCAAATGGTCTCAACGGGTCTAAGACTGACGTAAGATAAAGTTCAAATCGGAATTTGCACCAACGGCAGCACGAATGCGAGTAAGAGATTACAATGGCGACAATGGATCAAGAGAAGGAGCCGAGCGGGAAGATGGTGGCGGAGGCTCCAGCGTTGAGTCTATTGCTGGGGACTTCTTTCGAACGAGCCTATTCCCGCTTTTACCAGCTCGTCCGATGCCAGACGTACAAGAGGCGTACATGGCTGAACGTAACTGTTCTCAGGAAGTAGATTGTGTTCCGTAGTTCGTAGATGTTGTGGGTGGGGGTGAGTGGTACGAGTTTTGAAAGTTTGAAATTGGAACGACCGTTGAAATGATGTAACAGAGTGTGCGTCAGTGGTACAGGACTCTCAACTGACAGTTCTAGGGCTTGCAGTTCTGCATTGGTTGTCGCGCCCCCTTTCTTCCATCTCATTTCCCTGTTGCCGTCCATGTCCCAATTTCGAGCCGTTGCAATATTGTTAATTAATTTAATTTCTTTAATGAGGCCGATTGCACGGTTCTAAACAAAAGAAAAAGAAAAGAGAAACTCCAACCTATTTAGAGGTTGGCGTGAGTAGAGTGTTCATTCGACCTATCCTTGGATGTATGCCTGGAGGTCATCCCACCAATGGTGTGACTACTAGTTCCTCTCGGGGTGAACACTACGCTAGTTTCTACCTAGCCACTAGTGCCTTAAAAACATCTAACATCCTTTCCCCATAGGGCTTTGAGGTACCCATATAACGAGGTCCAAGAACCCCCCGCCATAGTTGGGTGGACTGAGGCGGTTCTAAACACATGTTATGCTCAGGGTTGGTTCACACTATGGTAGAGAAGGCTATGAGTCAACCAAGAATGCTTGCCGAATGAATATATGGACATATGAGACATATGGTGAATGTCCCGGAGAAAAGTTAAAGGGAGTAAAATATTTCTTGAGTAGTTTCGCTTGTGGTCTAAACACCTAAAGGAGATGTCTACCGGTGAAGTCCACTAGAGAAGTTCACCTTATGGAGAGGATTTTTTTATAAAAAATCATAATATATAAAAATATTTTTCTCTACAATCACATTGTACAAAAAAAAATCACCAAACAAATTTGTTTATGAGAAATTAGGTGATATATGTATGGTTATTTGATACACGTAGGTGGCATGTTATTTTATCATTTATGAGAAATATTCATCACCATTGCTTTCTTCAACTAATGTGGACAGTATGTTATGAAACACTCGTTCAATCAATCACAATTGAGGGTGAGCAGTATTGAAGCCAAGGTGCATCCACTTGCGCACTTGTAATTGCTGCACGTGTAAAAGACTTACCTACCTCAATTGCAGGAATTGTAATAAAATAGGAAGAAAGGGATTCTTTGCCTCTTACGGTTATAAATAATTGTATTGACAACAAGGTCGTTTCACATATTCAATCATGTACAACATCTCACCTAGCATGGCAAGATTTAAATAGAATATTCAAATCACATGATGTAGTCACCAAAATGTACTTGAAACATAAGTCATACAATCTAAAAGCAAAAGAAAATGACAATGTTATTGAACATATTCATTTAGTTCGAGCAAATATAGAGCCATTAGCAACAGAAAGGTGCAAATTTAGAGCCATTAGCAACAAAAGGGTGCGTGGTTGCACATGTTGAAGCGATTCTCACCTTCATGCATAATCTACCACCTAGCTATCGTATCTTCATCAGTTCTTTAAAACAACAACTTGGACTTACTTTGCAATCATCAACCCCTAAACATCCCCAATGTCGTTTTTCTACATTTTGGATGGAGGGCATAAACTTTGAAGAGCCATAACGCCTTCATCCAAACTCAGTTTTGGATGAAATCACTTGGGTTGGGTCCCAAATCAAGTCTAGTGTGTACGGTAAAACTTTTAGAGCCATACAATCAACTATGAATTAATGGCATGCATTTTAGTGAAGGCAGCTTTTGGTTTTAGGTTTTCAGATATTAGGCATGTTTTATCATTACAAGCCAATTATGTGAAACCAAAAATAGTTACTGATGAATTATTTTACATGAACATGGTCTTTAGATGAAATCTAACAATTTTCTACTTGGAAGATTTTTGATCCAAATACTTTTGGTATTACATTTTCAATGATGTTTCCACAGTGAAAAAAGTGAATAAATGAATGATTTTTGAACAACTATATCTTTTTCATCCACAGTTAGATTTCAACTTTATTTTTTTGGATGAATTCTAATTAGAGTCTACTCTCAGTAGTACAAATCTTGACCAAATTGAAGATTTTTTGTAGATAAGGCGTAGAATTGAGTGCTTTGGGAATTGGGACTAGTTTTGGACTATTTTCCCTTTGAAAATTTTTGGGTAGTTTTCACCATTGCAAGGGTATATTTTGAGCCAAGTAATTATTTTGATGAGTTTTTTTTACACAAGTGTACTATTGAGATGAAGATGAACAACTTTCTAGTTTGAGATTTTTTCATTGGAGTAGCTTGGTTGGTAGATTTTCGACTCTAAAGTGAAAATGATGAAATTTTGTAGCTTATTTTGCACTCTTATATGTTGTGGTCTTGCAATCTATAAGGTCTCATGACTCAAATTTTGGTCCACATGACCTACAACAAGTCTATTACAAGTTTGTACGGTTGAGATCTAAATAGCTTATCTTCATTTTCATCTATGACACTTTTTTTGAAAATGTGATTTTTGGCTAAAAATAGGCTGGGACGTTTAGGGGTTAATTTCAAATCTAATTTACGCGAGTACATTCATAAAAGACATCAGTCCCAATTTTATAACTCAATCACCTCTTATTTGAAAAGGAAACCATACACTAATAGCAAATCTTTTTATTTGAATAAGAATAAAAGATTTCCAAAAGGTGAAAGTTCCAAGAGTATGGAACACAACCCTACTTTGTATGATAAAAGGAGTTGCTTTTATTGCAAAAAACTGGCCATAAAAGATTGCAGAGCAAGAATTGCTCTGGAATATAATAGTAAGGGCCGGTTTACACTACGGTGGAGAAGGCCTCCTGTCGGTCAAGAACGCTTGGCCAAGACATGGTTATATAAGGCAAATGGTGGATGTGCCGGAGAAGAATTATAGGCCAAAAAAAGTTTCTTAAGTAGTCTTGACCGGTTGTAGTCTAAACACCTAAAGGAGAAGACTACCGAAGAAGGACAACCGGAGAAGTTTGCCGGTGAAAAGAAGTTCACCAAATGGTCAAGATTATGTATTATAATATAATCTTAGGGCCGCTTTACACTACGGTAGAGAAGGCCTCCAATTGGTCAAAAATGCTTGGTTAACACATTATTATATGAGGCAACTAGTGAATGTGTTGTAGAAGAAGGCAATATTATATTTCTTGATTGGTTGTAGTCTAAACACTTGAAGGAGAAGTTTAGCGGAGAAGTTCACTAGAGAAGCCTACTGGTGAAGACAAGTTCACCAAATCATGAGAATAATCCATGATGAAAAAAATATCTTCTCACATGTATCGAAAGATTTCATCACAAATTGTGTATGAAGATTTCAAAATGTATATGTACGTATGAAATTTAATCAAACTTCAAGTCAATTTATTATGACTTGTACTGAGTGGCCAAATATTTATTCTTTTTCTAATGTAGTCACTTTACTTGCTAAAATCGAAATGAAGGTTATTAATCTGTAATCTACCAAAATAAAAAATTAATACACCTAAAAAGTATCACTACTTAATATGGGTCCATGATGTAATGTGAAGGTGCTACCACTCCATGGTTAAAAAGTTCAGAGGGGGTTCCATCTCTCCCAATCAAGAAGATTTATCTTATTTCCCCACACAACTTTTCCCCAGTCATGCTCATAGTTTCATGTTCAAGTTGATTCCATGAATAGAGATGGCATAGTCGTCCTTTTCTTGTAGAGTCTGACAAAAGTCTGGCCAACTTGTATTAACCCTTGAAGGTCCTCCCATTCCTTAATGGGCAGCCCGAAATTGGATCTCAGCATCTTTTGGACTTGGGCAACATGAATAGTGCTCTTTTTGAACTTAGGCAGCATGTCAAATGAACCAATCAATGATGAGTTTGCAACCTCCTACAAGGTTTTGTGCAATCCCAACCTACCTACCACAATCCTTTCAAATCACAAATCACTCATACAAATTGCGATTTGAATTGTAGGATTTCACTTTGTGGATGCATCACAAAAGGTGACCAGAATGATATAAAAAAATAAGTGAAAAATTGAGAATCAATAGCGCTATAGACAAGATTCTGTTGGAAAACCGCCTGAGGGGCTGACAGGCGCCTTTAAGGGTTAACATTCTTTAAATACCAAAAATAGTGATGATCCAACCTTATATTTTATTTGAGAATGAGTTCTCCGGAGGCTCAATTTCTTGGCCGGACAAGAAATTGGTCCTCCGGAGAACTCCATTTCCAAGAAGTGTTGCCACATGGGATGCCATGTCATTTTGTCATCCATGAATAAAGTTCATCACCGGTGAGTTCTTCACCTAGTCTAAGCACTAACCGGTCAAGAGTTGCACTTTCGACCAATCACAATCAAGTATTACCCTTTATTTCATAACCGGTGGACTTCTCCACCGTAGTGTAAACCGGCCCTAAAAATCTAATAGACTCTATTCGTCACAACTTTGACACCAAGGAAGATCCAAATTCTAGCTGGTACGTGGACAGTGGAGCCACGCACACATGTGTCACAAATTTAATGCATTTACAAATTATACAATGCATGAAATTTAACAACTTGTATACCTAGGAGATGACTTGACTTCTTATTGAATAGAAGGTCGTGGTAATGTTACCATACGACTGTATGGCCAAGTAGAGAAACAAGTACTTAATATTTTTTTTATCCTTCGATTAGCTAGAATGTATATTTGGCAAAACAACTTAATAAATCAGGTGGTGAAGTCCGGATCAAACATGAAACTTGACCTTGTTAATTAAATTTGGCCACCACTAGCAACTTGTAAGGTGAACAGAGACATATGTGAACTTGGTGAACTCTGGTCCCTTTCTAAGGGGCTGACGTGAATGAAGTGTCCGTTCGTAATGCTAATATTCCGATGACCACCGGACAAGGGGAAATTGGAACAATACTACTTCCCCCTCTCGAGGGTGGACACTAAAACTACGCTAGTTTCTAGCCTAGTTACTAGTGCCTTGAAGATACTTGACATAGTATCCCCCAAAGGGCTTTGAGGTACCCATACAACAAGGTCCAAAGATCCTCCACAATAGCTGGATGGACTATGGTGGTGAGCACCACGCCGGCATGGGAAATAGAACCCACGACCTCCTCATTGGAGGCCTAAGCCCTAACCACCAAGCCAAGGCTTGTAGTGCCTTTGTATGTGGCAATTTATATTCGACCACATTAATAAACAACAAATAAGATAAATTCAAACAATGTCCATGGGTATCAATTCTTTAAATGAAGATGACCTTACTTTTTGTCCTCATGTTCTGTTGTAAGGATTTTGCACTATTTTAAATTCCTTATAGTATACTGTGGTTTACCTACGGAATAGCAAAGTAGTTTGTCGTATTGTAAATAAGGTCACATCTTAAGCAAGATATATATGTATATATATATATATATATATATATATATATATATATATATATATATATATATATATATATATATATATATATCTACTTCTATAGCACTAATATTGTTCAAAGCAATCCTTCCTACCCACCTACATATCTACCCACCTATGTACCTACCCACCTACTTACAAACCTACCTACCTTTTATGCTTTTTGGAATATATATATAGATTGAAAGAAAAAAAACAATTATTATTTTTAAAAAACTAAAAATATCAAGAAACTAAAAGAAAAAATTACAAATAAAAATAAAATAAAAACACGAACAGACTTAAAAATAATAAACATAATACTATTCGAGAAAATGGTAGACACGGGATACTTTTTTAGCTCCTCCGTCGAGACGACGGGGACCATACTATATATATATACACAATAGTATAAACTCACATGGAGCTCGTCTAGCCGTTTTCACTCTAAAAACTCAGAGACCACTCAATTTGGGTTATTGTCCATTACCAATGTTGTAAGTTTAGACATAATGCATTGTCTGTCCTGTCTAATATTCTCCGAGGGGGGGGGGTCAATAGTTCTGGTCAATAGTTTAGGTTAAGTCAATAGACTCGAATGTAGACTGTTACCTAATCAAAATGCCAATGTAATATTTGAAATAATACAAATAAGTATCTAGTGAATAGGTCCAATCCCAGTATATTATATACGAAACTATTTACAACATGCCTATCGGGGTGTGTGTCAATAAGTCCAAGTGCAGGGCATGAGTGAGAATCTACCTTACCTCTGTGCAGTTCTCCAATTCGCTCAAATCAATAGGTCTTTACTCATGCAATATGTATGCAAATATGCCCTGAAATAATCACACACTCAACTCAATGTTCTATTCTCACAACTTGTGCCAAATACTTAATAGTATTCTCAAAACTAATAATGCCAAAATCCAAATCCAAGGATTTATATTTATTCAAAATTAATGTCAATAGGTCTCAACTCAATGTTAACCTGGGTATTCAAACTCTGATTACTTTTTCAAGACCAATGACAAACTCAAAACATAATTCAAACTCTTACTTTTCACATAATTGTATATTAAACAAACTTGTCAAATTGGACTCTTTAGAAATTAATATTTCAACTTAAAACAAGAATTTCTAATTTTTAACCGTAGGATCTTGTTCAAAGTAGTACAATTTGTATGTGTACCAAATTTCATAGTTTTTTGACCGTATGGATTCAAACCTATATTCAATCAAAGTACGAAGAAAATATAAAACTGGATTTTAGACAAAGAGCTTATGACCGCGTGATCTGACCTATAGCCGTGCTTTTTACCCTGTGGCCGTAGACTACAAATCTAAAGCCTTGCATATGGACACCCTATGACCGTGCGATTTCCTTCGCGTCAGCAACAAATGCCGGATCCCTAATTTCTTCTGTGGAGCCCTAATTACACCAAAACTAGTCTGAATTTGATTGATTCTTTGTGATCTCACTTACTTTTATCCTCACCATCTATCACCCATTCATACGAATGCCATGAATGAAATGCAATAGCTATACAACTTAACATTGTCAAGTTTTCACAACAAAGAATCTAATCCTAAGCTACTTTTCATGAGAATAAATACGATTCTACAAAATATTGTGATTCATCAATGAACAATTTCAGCCTTAACAAAGTTGACACGTTCTAGTGAAAAGTCTACAAAGCATTTGATCACCCGAACAAGAAACAATCTTAGGATCAATTAGCTTAACATGCACATATTCAATTTGAAATTAGTACTGAAAAATGTCAAATTACCCGATGTCAGATGTTTTTGACTGCTACTGATCACTACTCTTGGATCGATCTACTGTTCGGCACTCACTCTTTATCCTCTAGTACGCTTACCACGCTCACCAACGATCCTCAGATCTGCTTTTATTTTTACTTCACTAAATTTGGCTTCCAGATGAGTCACTTTTTGATCAGCTCGTTCACTGTCGTTGAGTCTCCAAACAAGATTAGGAACAACACCAGATCAACAGCCACTACTCTTCCATAGCATTATTATGTCGGTGAAGCTCTTAGTTTCCTAATCTTTGGTACCAGTCTCAGCCACAGTTCACTACACTGATCTCTGCAGAATCTTGTTTCGGCAATCTACTTCTCTCTACAATTTCGGCCGTTTTCTCTTCAAAGGGAGGATGAGTCTTCTTGTTACTGCAGCCTCCCACTTCCTTCACATGACAACAACAACCTAGTCGCTTACCATGGGCCTCAAAGTTAGTCCGCACTTCATCCCGGTTGCTGAATCATACTCACAATAGCCCATCAATCTCCATCTACACTGAATCTCTGGCACATCACCTTCACAATCCTCACTTCAAATTCTCTCGATTGCTCCTGAAACTCTACAAAATACTCACAATTTCTCACATTCACAGATCAAAGCTGCGCCTTCACGGCGACACTTGAAAAGCAATCACCGCTTACAATATACACAATTGCAACATACAATGCACACACAAAAATTGAAGACAAAAAAAATTATAAAAACGACTAGCAAAATCGTATAGCCGTAAATTTTATTATTTCTCGAACTTTTTTGTACTAGAACTGTTCTCGCGCCTGCAATCAAGCGAAGCAACTTCTTCATCCGGATTTTTCATTCATCCAAAAAATTTTCATCCTTAATCATTTCTACATTTTTATTTATTGTGTATTACTTTACTGCTACTTTTGCTATTTTTATTGCTTTTTCAATAACTTTTATGTACTTTCTCGCAAACAATATCTATCCAAAACGTAAAAAGTTCTTAAAATAGTCCTAAAATATGAGTACTACATAGCCCCCCTACTAATCATATTGACGCCCTCGTCAATAGTATCTAGGTCTAGTATTCCTGTTGTGATCCATTTGTCGCATCCTCTTCTTATACTCCTTTTCCGACATTTTCTTTATATCTACGTGTTGGTTCAACAAAGTAGGGTTCTCTACTCATTGACTGTGCAACCAAGTAGTCACTAGGAAATAACGAGTATCGAGAAACTCGTTGATAAAGCACTGGTGAGGTCCTTATAAGAAATGTGTAATAGCCATCATCTCCAGTACACATACCTATCTCGTATAGTGGTAGTGTAGCTTAGTCTGCTTAATAAACTTTGGTCGGACAACATCAAATTGATTGACGTTGATCACGACCTTATGGGTCTCAAACATCATCCTCAGGAAGTCACAGAATACTGCTGCTCTGAAGCAAACTGGGTCTGTGTGAGTGATATGCTCCTCAAAGAACGCTCCATAAGCTGCTGCACAAGCCTCATGAGTATGAAAGGATTATGGAATCTTTGGCCAGTTATACTCCATTGAGTCAATAGTGGCGTCTAGTTTGCACTTGTGTCTTCTCTTACAAGGACAAAAGTGACCATTGGTGACCACTGGAGCTGGTAGGTCTACCCTCCAATCACTGGAAATCCTAGAATACATCCTATCATATGGCTCCATCTTTATCATTGATAATCCATAATCTTCTACTAACCACTCTAGAGCCTTCCAAGAAGATACAAGTCTCTTTACCATCATGTTCTCAAACATGTGGCCATCTTGTCCTAGGAATTTGCTAGTGAGCAAAGATCCTTGGTTTGGTACCTTCATACACATCAAGGCGGGTGGCCTATAGGTCGGTCCAGATAGTCTGAATATAGCCGTTTCTCTCGTATCATGATGTGAAATGGTCTTGTCTCTCGCATATGAATCCAGGTTTGTACATAGTCGTACAAACGCCTGATGCATCTGATATATCTAATGTCGGGCAACTGCCTCCAGCTCTATCACAACGGCTATAAGAGACTAAGGGCGGGTTCTCTTACTAAGTATGCTTGTCACCTGCTCTCGTAACTGTATAAGTCCAACCTTCCACTTCTCTTGAGTCCACTCGAAACAATACATTTCTAGATCAATGTGCTCTCGATGATCTGTAATAACCACATGTCTCTGAAGCTGGACACCTGAATCCTCTGATTTCCAATGGTCAAGCTCCTTCTTTAACTCAACATAGTAAAGTGTAGAAATATTTAGATATTCTTGCGAATTGTTTAAATATCTATAGTATTTTTAATTCGATCCAAGGAGGCTATAATAGGGTGTTTAAGTTCTGTTTGTATCTTTGTAATCATTTAATCAATACATTTACGAACTAGACAAATAGTGAAGGTAATTTATTATCTACTTGTTATTTCATCTCTTCACTCTTACTATTCCCAATTTAGATAAAATTTTATAATACAATTCCAATTTGACTTAGTCTTTCCTCATTTGACAATTTGCTCTTCTCGTTTCAACTGAGATTCATGTGACTGGTTCTTTCTTTGCTTCTTGGCTGGCTGGTTCCAGGTTGATTAAATACTGGTTCTTTCTTTGCTCCTTGGCTGGTTGGTTCCAGGTTGATTAGATACTGGTTCTTTCTTTGCTTCTTGGCTGGCTGGTTCCAGATTGATTAAATACTGGTTCTGCAATTTGTATTTTCACCGATTTGATTAAACAATGAGTCAGCTTTCCTATTTGTTTCTTTCCTACCCAACTGTAGTCTCCAATAATCCACTCGATTATTCCGCAATTTCGTACTTGATTATTTCTCACCAACTCGGCTTTACTCCGACTTTAGGCTGCATTGTTAATTGATTCTTCTATTTTACTGTCCATTCTTTTTCACCAACTAGTCCTTTCAACAATTCAGATTCTTCATTCACTACTTGGTTTCACATAATTACAGAATTTCCAAAATAATACAATGACATACCAATTCATTTCTTTAATTTCCAACTCGACATTCTATTCACTCGACAGTTTTATCTATTTGTGCATTACTCACACCAACTTGATCACTTTATCTCTAATTCAATTTGTTAAACTCACTTACTCGGTATGATTCATCTCCAATTAGGTTGAACTCTCATTCTGCTCAATGTAAGAATTCCTACTCAGCAGATTTCATCTTTTTCACTCTACTCGGATTCTCACAATTTGATCTTACACTCAACATACATGATTATGGCATAACTCCAATTTGACGTACTTTCTAATCTACACACTTCAAATACACATTATCATACACACAATTTGTTCAACAATACACACACAATTTGTTCACCAATACACACACACAATTAGGCAGATTCCAACCTATCACATTCAATTTCTCAATTAATACACAGTCAGCTACCGACTAAGACCACATTTCTTCACTATAAATGAGCCTTGTTCTTCTCTTTCTTTTCCTACTTGACCTGCTTCTTCCATTCGGTAACCGCTTGTTCAATCAACCTGCCCACTCGTATCACATCTGCTTTTATTTTATTTGGTAATTTTGTGCATTTCATCCATTTCCTATTCGGTATTTCAAAATGGCAGTTCTAACTAATAGTTTCACTATCAGCCTTACTATTTGACTTCTGAGGCACAAAATTAATAATTGCAAATTAAAATGTCATTGATATATAATTCCAACTAGTCTACATAAATTAAGGCTCTGACTCCCAGATTTCCAATAGGGTAAAATAACGGCGACCAATCCGTCAATACTCAATACTAGATCACCTCATATCAGCATCTCACAAATCAGGTTTTGCATATTTGTAAAACCATCTGCTGTCTCCCATGTCTCATCAAACTGCTATGCCGATATTACCTGCCCTTGCGTGAAGGTAAATATACTCAAGAACCTATCTCTGTGAAGCTCATAAGCTCTGAAAAACAAGAATGTTGGAGCTGAATCACAATCGTGCTGCTCTACTGCCACATTCTTAGGGACATAGGCTCTGGAACCTTCTAGAAGGAAGTCTCTAGAAGTCTCTGGAACCTTCTAGAAAGAAAGTCTCTAGAACCTTCTAAAAGGAAGTCTTTAGAATCTTCTAGAAGCTAGTCTCTGGAACCTTCTAGAAGCATCCTAGCTGGTAGAAGTTCTAGAAGAATCCTAGCTGGTAGAAGTTCTAGAAGCATCCTAGCTGGTAGAAGTTCTAGAAGCATCCTAGCTAGTAGAAGTTTTAGAAGCATCCTAGCTGGTAGAAGTTCTAGAAGCTTCTTGGGTTCTAGAAGTATATATAGGAGTCGAGACTGAAGAGTTCTTCAGTCTCGACAACGCATCTCTTGGAGCTCTAGCTCACCTCTCTTGGTGTTATTCGTGTACTCTTCTTGTTAATCCAAGCTCTTGTCAGTTTTCGTTAGTTTCAAGATATTCTTGTCATCTGTTTTTGTGTCCCTGACAGTTTGTCGAGACTACCTTCTCACAGATATCAGAGCAGTCCCTTCTTGTTGGAGAGAGTGGATTACCCCTCTTCTTGGAGTCTTGAGGCGTTTTAGAAGTTGCGGAGTACTCTCCTTTAAACCAATATTGTTCTCTTGTCAATTTTTTCTTTTTGTTCGTAGATTTGGTCAAAGATCAAGACGTCAATATGGCTGAAAATTTGGAATCCAAATTGGACGCCATCATGAATGCTCTTGCTACGTTATCACAGAGACAAGCGGAAATAGAAGGAGCCATGGCAAGACTTCACAATGATGGAGCATCCGGGATAACATCATCCAGGATTCACCAGTCTCAAGCTACTACACCGGAGGAGGCGACTACACCTTTAGTTCAAAAAAACCCAATGATTCAACAACGGAAGGAGCCTAGAGTTAGTCTTTCTGACAAGTTCGACGGAACCCGTTCCAAGTTTCGAGGTTTTGTCAACCAAATCAGGTTGATAACTGTTTTACAACCTGAACGATATCCGACGGAGGAGGCGCGTGTTGGACTTGTTGAAACTCTGCTTACAGGACAAGCTCTGTCGTGGTTTGCCCCCTTGTTCGAGAAACGATCGCCAATTTTGAGCAACTTTGAGATGTTCTTGGAAGCATTTGCAGAAGCATTTGGCGAACATGACAAGGTTCGATGGGCTACAACAAAGATCCGATCACTACGACAAGGGACGCGCTCTGCATCAGTTTATGCATCGGATTTCGACAAGCAAGCTAGTGACATCAATCAAAAAGAGCATTGGTGAGTCGGTTTTATTGGGGTTTGAGGATGATGTGAAGGACCTACTTTTATCCCTTCCCGATCCGCAAACGCTCAACGGCCATTAGGCAAGCCGTAAAGTGCGACAACCGTTTATTCCAAATAATCGTCAAGACCAAAGCCCAAAAATACCAAACGAATCGCTACACCACGAGTATGTTGGCAAACAATTTGAGTTCTCATTCGGAGGCAGAAGCCATGTAAATTGACGCGGCGCGTGTCAGAGCTCTTACTCCAGAAGAGAAGAAACGACGTATGGAAGAAGGACTCTGTTTGTACTGCGGAGAAGAAGGCCACAAGGTTGGAAATTGCCCCAAGAAGCAGAACCGGAGCATTGTTAAGACTAGGAGTGCGGTGATCCCGGAAAACGACGATGCCCGACTTCTGATGGGAACCGTCTTGGGCCGGACGATTTAATGCCGCGACAACAATCAGGTTCCTCTTTCTCTGCCCAACCTGCCCATTGTTTCACAATTCCCTTGTCTCTTGGTCCTCAAAAACACAAAACTTTAGCGCTATTAGATTCGGGAGCATCTACTTGTTTTTTAGATGAAGAATTTGCTAAGCGTCACAGGATTCGTCTAGTACAGAAATCCAAGCCTGTTCATGTAAAGGTGATAGATGGACGACCTTTATTGTGTCGGCGATGTGTCATCCATGAATCGATCACCTATAGAAGTGGCGTTTAAGGACCATAGTAGTTACGTTGTTTTTAATGTCATTAGAACCCCGTCAAACCCTGTCATCCTCGGTCTCTCCTGGTTAGAACAACATAACCCTACCATAGATTGGAAGTTGCGGAAAATGACTTTTTCCAAAGAATATTCCAAGAGCCAACCTAGTAGACATCCCAAGATAGGGAAACCATTGTTTATAGGAGCAAGGGCGTTTGTACGATCATTCAAAGAAGGAGCACCCTTCGTCATCTATGCAATTTTTCAATCAAAGACGGAGAAGAGTTCGACGGCAAGCATACCAGAGCAATACAAGGATTTTGAGGACGCGTGTTTGAAGAAAGAACGCGACATGCTACGGAAAGATCGGCCATATGACCGCGCCGTAGAGACTCGCTAGAAGGAAAGACAACCGCCTTTTGGCCCAATCTACAATCTCTCAAACGGAGTTAGCGGAGTCAAAAAATACATCGATTGAAAAATCTAGCGAAGAACTTCATTCGTTATTCAAAGTCGCCACCGTGGGCACGATTTTGTTCGTAAAGAAGAAGGATGGCTCCTTGCGAATGTGCGTGGGACTATCGAGGCCTCAACAAGGTAACTAAGGAAAATCGTTACCTGCTACCCTCGATCTCTAGTCTCTTAGAGCAAACTCGGGCGAGGCAAAGATCTTTACAAAAATTGATCTGAGAGGAGCTTACAACCTCGTACGGATCTAGGAAGGAGATGAGTGGAAGACAGCGTTCCGTACAAGGTATGGCCATTTTGAATATAATGTCATGCCTTTTGGCCTTACCAATGCCCCGGCTGTTTTCCAACACATGATGAATGACATCTTTCGAGAGTACCTTGACGACTTTGTTGTCATCTATCTGGATGACATCCTGATATTTTCCAAAAACGAAGAGGAGCACGAGAAGCACGTTCGTTTAGTCCTCGAGAAACTACGAGAACGAGGACTCTACGCCAAGATGGAAAAGTACCTATTCCACCAAACCGAGATGGAGTTTCTAGGGTTCATTGCGACTACAGACGGCTTCAAGATGGACTCCAAGAAGGTGAATGCAATTGTATCCTGGGAGGTTCCGAAGACGGTTATAGACGTACAATGTTTTCTTGGATTTGCTAACTTCTATAGGATCTTCATCAAGAATTATTCTCGGGTCGCTGCTCCACTCACCCGATTGACGTGTAAGGACAAGCTAGAATGGGGACCTCAGGCCGAACGAGCATTTCAAGATCTCAAGACGGCGTTTACTACGGCTCCAGTCCTGCTACAACCTGACTTTGCAAAGGCCTTCTATTTGGAGACCGATGCTTCTGATTTTGCTTTGGGAGCCGTCTTTCACGAGATGGGCGCGAGACGGGAGGCTTCATCCAGGTTGCGTTTTATTCTCGGAAGTTCTCTCGCTCTCCGAAATTAACTACGAAATCCACGATAAGGAACTCCTTGCCATAGTGGATTCCTTCCAAGAGTGGAGACACTTTCTCGAAGCGCGCATAAGATCCGGTGACCGTATACACGGATCACAAGAATTTGGAGTACTTCATGTCGGCTCGAATCTCGAATCGATGTCAAGCTCGGTGGAATATGTCGTTGTCGCGATTTGATTTTGTTATCACCTATCGGTGCTGGAGGAAGCGAAGGACTATCGGATGCATTATCGAGAGATCGTATCTCACGCCTAAGACCGGAGAAGAAGCATTTGATCAACAATGCACCACATTGTTGAAACCGGAGCATTTTAGAATTTGCGCTGCTGTCGTGCCAATTGATGCGGACTTCCTCGACTGCGACGCACCGTAACAACCAAAGATTCTGTAGCTCTTGAGATCAAGAAGCGTGCCGATAATGACAAGTTCAAGATGGAGAGAGATCTTTTGTATTTTGAAGAGCGACTATATATTCCAAAGGGACCAACACGACTTCGAGTTCTCCAATCTCGCCACGACTTTCCAGCAGCAGGACATTTTGGATACAACAAGACATTGGAGCTTATTTCGCGAGATTTTTGGTGACCTCAAATGTGGAAAGATGTGAAGGAGTTTGTCCTCTCTTGTGATATTTGTTCAAGGTCAAAGAACCCTCGGCATCGCCCCTATGGACTTCTGCAGCCGTTGCCTATTCCGCATCGACCATGGTCTTCAGTTTCCATGGACTTCATTACGGACCTGCCGCCTTCAAACTCGTTCGACAGCATCTTTGTTGTGGTGGATCGGCTTACAAAGATGGTGCATTTTATTCCTTGCAAGAAGACATCGTCAAGCGAGGACACATCAAGACTCTTTCTTGATAATGTATATCGTTATCATGGCTTGCCAGATGACATCGTGTCGGATCGAGAAACTCAGTTCGTCTCCAAATTCAGGAGATCTCTTTCTGAGATTTTGAAGGTGGATATCAAACTTTCTTCAGCCTTTCATCCTCAAACTGACGGTCAGACGGAACGGGTAAATCAAGTCTTGGAGCAGTACCTACGCTGCACCATCAACTACCAGCAAGACGATTGGACCGAATATCTACCGTTTGCCGAGTTTGCCTACAACAACACGCTTCATTCGTCGTCTCAACAAACACCGTTTTTTGCCAATTATGGATACCATCCGAAACTTGATTTGTTAAATCCAGTGGCCAATAACAACTCGGCAGTAGAAGGCTTTGTGAGACAGCTATCGGAGCTTCAAGCTACGTTGCGACTTCAATTACAAACTGCCCAAGAGTCTTACAAGGTGTCCGCAGATAAATTTCGGAATAAGGCACCCACTTTCAAGATTGGAGATAAGGTATGGCTGCTTCGACGAAACATCAAGACCAAGCGGCCATGTGACAAGCTGGACTATCGAAGATTGGGACCGTTTGTCATCGAGAAGCAAATCAATCCAGTGGCGTACCGGCTAGAGCTACCAGCTGCTATGAAGGTACATCCAGTCTTCCACGTGTCCTTGTTGGAACCTTATCGAGAGTCTACTTTTCCTGGAAGAGTGCAAAGCCCGCCACCTAGTGTGGAAATCGAGAACCATGAGGAATACGAGGTAGATAAGATACTAGATTCACGGCGAAGATGGAGAAAATTAGAATACCTCGTGCATTGGAGCGGCTACGATATTAATGAACGAACATGGGAGGATGCCGAAAATCTCGCAAACGCGCCAGAGAAGGTACAGGAGTTTCATCAACGATATTCTCGTAAACCCAAGCCGGTTCGGCGATAGCTTCTTTCTGACGCTTGCCCACCCAGGAACATAAAAGGGAGGGAGTGCACCACAAAAATTCATAGTTGTTGTAGTTATTTTGTCTAAGATTGAGTAGAAATTTTCTAGTAGCTATAGTTTAGTCTTCTGATATGGATAATCAAGAGATAGAAAGTATGCCAGTTATGTCATCTCAACCAGCAAACTCACGAAGACGACCTCGAGATGAAGAACCGCCTGTACCACGACAACGACGAAGGATACCAAGCAACCAATCGCTGGTGATTGTATTCGAAATGGAGCCTGCGTTCAATGGTGTGCCAGAAGGCGTGTTTGCAGGACAATTTCACAATGAAGACACTGAGGTTCATGCTTGGTCGGAAGTGGAAGGCGTGGGCCACTACCATTGGCTTCAAGGACCAATGAACCACTTACCTCGTGAACAACAATTGGAGTTCATTGCAGACGTGATGCTGCAGATCTTCATTTTTCTGCGCTGGTGTTAACTCACAACAATATTGCTTCTCGGAGACCTCGAAGCTAAAGGAGGGGGTGATGTAAGGGACATAGGCTCTGGAACCTTCTAGAAGGAAGTCTCTAGAAGTCTCTGGAACCTTCTAGAAAGAAAGTCTCTAGAACCTTCTAGAAGGAAGTCTTTAGAATCTTCTAGAAGCTAGTCTCTGGAACCTTCTAGAATCTAGTCTCTGGAATCTTCTAGAAGCATCCTAGCTGGTAGAAGTTCTAGAAGCTTCTTGAGTTCTAGAAGTATATATAGGAGTTGAGACTGAAGAGTTCTTCAGTCTCAACAACGCATTTCTTGGAGCTCTAGCTCACCTCTCTTGGTGTTATTCGTGTACTCTTCTTGTTAATCCAAGCTCTTGTCAGTTTTCGTTAGTTTCCAGATATTCTTGTCATCTGTTTTTGTGTCCCTGACACACATACAGTGTTGTAGACAAATAATGGTGGTCTCAGCGGTCTCCAATCTCTCATATAACTTGTCGTTGGAACTCACCAACAGATGTACATTGTCCTCCAATCTCTAGATAGCCTCACTGCTGGCAGGAATCTCAGCAGACCTCGAAGTCATCAATGCACTCAACCGTGTCTCAGTCTGACTCAGCTCACTCCGTAATGACACAATGTCTGCCTTCAGCTTCTCCCTCTGTGTGCACATAGAAACAAAGGCCTCCGTAGTCTTCTTACTCATCGCCACGAAGTCTCTATGCCTCTAATGTAAAGTATGGAATTTTTTGGTCTTTGACACCAAAGAATCTGACATCTGATGAAATAATCTCATAGCCTCAACCCTTGTAGCCTCCATCTCTCTGACTCGTACTTCCCAACCAATCCCCTTGGTCGTGTACGTGCCAAACTCTAGTCTCATAGATCTCTGCATCTCTCTATACTCAGCAATTTGTCGTAATAGCTCATCATGAGAGGGGTCCAAATGTGACCTCGGTATAGATCTTCCACTAGCTAGTGTAACTGAAATAGGCACTGTACTCTCCTCCTGACTGGGTATGGATGTAGGAATAGACGAACTATCACTCGGTGATGTCGTCAATACTGGTTGTCCCACCGCCAATGGCTCGATCGATATATATGTCGGAGCTCGAGCACAAATCATCGATAAAAGAGGTGCTGAAACCAAAGTCATAGAATTGCGCTTCTTTTTGGCGGCTAACTCCCGAAGAAAGAAGTCGTAAATCAATCTTGACCAGTCATAACGCTCACCTCCCCATGATGTCCATCCAACATGTATAACCTCATCAGTCGCAAGGTTTAGCTGGGATGAACAAAAGATCCTTTGGTTTAGATAAGTCATCCAAACCTTCAGATCCTTCTCCCTAATCCATCTCAAATGCCATCCACTAGGTGTCTTGGCAGCATCTGCCTCACGTCCAAATACAGAAGTCTTGACTTCTGTGGAAAGTCTTCCAACCAAAGTAGTGTGGTTCCCACCTAAAGGAAGGTGAAGGGCTTTGGCTATCATCTCTGGTCTCAAGCTCACTGGTCTTCCATCCATCACCATCTGTGTAAGCTTGCCATGATCACTGACAGTGATAAAGTTATAAGGCCTATGCGGAAACTATTACAGGACATAAAATTAAATGTCTTTGAGGTGATAGTGGAAGCGAATATCTTTCAAATGAATTCCATAATTTTTGTATTACGCATAGAATAACAAGACAATCTACAAATCCATACAGTTTAGAGCAAAATGAAGTTGCAGAAAGGAAAAATTGCACCTTAGTAGAGAGTGCGCGTAGCATGGTGAAATTTGTCAACCTTCTGTAAGTCTTTCTGGGCAGAAGCTGTGACAACGACATTTTATGTTTAAAATTGAACTATTACGACTCCTGTTAAATAAGAATCCTTACAAAATATGGCATCATCTTTAACCTAATATAAGTCATTTTTGTGTTTTTGGATGCAACGTTTCCGTTCATATTCTCAAAGAATTATTGCGCAAGTTTGATACAAGAAGCCGCCCATGCATTTATATTCGTTATTGTGATGAAATTAAAGGCTATAGGATGTTTGATAGAAATACTAAAAAGCTCTCGGTTAGTCGTGACATAATATATGATGAGATGTCTTTAATTAAACCATTTCCACAAATTAAATCTAACAATCTATCTCCTCAAAGAATACTTGATTCACCGAAATCCATAGAAGATATATCGTGCAAAGAGATATATCCTACAAAGCAACAACTTGGAATAATACCACCTATCCTCAACCCAATACAACCACATATTCCACCATTAAGTCCTCCAAGTCCTTTGACACCAACTTATTAAGACCTTGTGTCTAACCCCTCTCCATCAACCCCAATACTTGATTCCTTAGACATAATTATTGAGGAATCTTTGAACACACCTTTTCCACATCATTACAAAATAAACAATCCACCAACAAAAAAATCTTTAAGATCGCGTCGTCCACCTACAAAGTTTGATGATTATGTAGCCTATGCATTTGCATCATCTACGAAATTAATAGATCCTTCAACCATTACTGATGCTCTTTCTAGTCCTGAAGCCACTCAATGGCGTGAAGCTTTAGACAATGAGTATAAGTCTTTGTTACAAAATAAAACTGGGGTCTTAGAAGATCCTCTAGCGGGTCGCTCTTTCATAAGTTGCAAATGGCTACTCAAGCGGAAGTATAAATCTAATGGTGAAATTGATAAATATAAGGCTCGGTAGGTAGCCTGTGGCTTTTCTCAAGTTGAGGGTATTGATTATCATGAAACTTTTTCTCCTGTCTTAAAAATGACATCTTTACAAATCATGTTAGTTATTGCTACCGAGCTCGACCTCGAAATGCACTAAATGGACGCGAAGAATCTAAATTTTGCCGAATGCTCAGAGCTTTATATGGCTTAAAGCAGTTTCAAAGTGTATAGTATGAAAAAATCGATATTTGTCTATTACGCATTGGTTTCGTTAAAGGTGATGCAGATCAAATCGTATATATTCAACATGTCAATGGATCCTTTGCCATCCTTGGTTTATATGTTGATGATTCTATCATCATGAGTGATTCTTTTACTACTTTACAAAATATTATGACAAATCTTCTAACAAAGTTCCGAATGGTTGATATGGGACCATTGCAATATTGTCCTGGATTTCAAATTACCCGTGATAGACCAAATCGTATACTTTATATGTCCCAAAAAAAATTCATCATGGATATTTTAAAACGTTTTAATATAGATAATTGTAAACAAGTTTCTACCAATGATCAAGGAGATCCGGCAGCTAATTACAAGTGAGCCGAGAGAACTCTCCAAATTACCATTTATTTTGGAGATATTTCGGTTATAAAACCGAGCCAAAATAGGAGAATATAGGAAATCAACCGAGTAGTGTGAAATAATTAGGGAACTCAATCCCCACGACTCGAAGAAATGCGGAAATGCCTTTGGTCTACCAAGGGAACTAGCGGATATTAGCCGGGCATCCTAAAGGTAAGCTCGAATCTTGCCTAGGTAATCCGAGGGTATGAGGAATTCAGGGTATGAGCGCTCGATGTGAATAGCTTGGATGTGAATAGCCTCGATGTGAATTCCGAGTTCTGTCGCTGTTAGGGTTCCATTCACCGTTCCTACGCTGTTAGGGTAGGGCCGCTGTGTCGACTACCGAACGGCCCACTTAGTGCCAAACGGTGGTATGCGGCTATGGCCTGAGAGATTAAAGTCAACTTCACTTCACCAGATCCTCACTTCACTTCTCACCTCTTCAGGTTCCATAATCCTTGTGCATGATTCGTCCAAGGCTTCCGTATTTTTTGAGCTTTGGCTTCAAGTCAACTTTTCCTTCTGTTTCTGTCCTACCTGCGAACAAGCAGCCTCGCATCAATTGCAGCGGAGCCAATAGCGGCGGATGTGCGTAGAACGAAGTGAACGGGGCCGACGGGCGAACACCAGCTCACGGACTCAGTCAGGTGAAACACATTTCTACTTATCTTCATTGCTTGCATCTTCATACGACTTGCTCAAACTGCTGTCGCCTCATGACCGAAATTAGTGCGGTTCCAAAAGTAGACCGTCAGCTTACATGTCTAGGTAGCAGTTCCATTCGGAGGACTCTCTCACGTTTGTTGGAGTCCAGAGTATTCTTTGGTGCAGTGTCAAGTTTATTCTGCTCAGTAGTGCTGACTGTTGACCCTCTCTATGTGTAGAGTATGCAGTCCGGTTGCATCACCAAGTAGTGGTCACCTGAGGCGTTCAAGTATCGATTTGCTTGCATGTTCATGCGACTTGCGTAACTCGGCCCGCTCACAATCACGCTCAATGACTCCCCTCTTTGTATGTATAGCAGCAACAAAACGAGCGTTGCCAATCGATACATCGTGTTGTATGGAATAAACTACACCCCATGCTAGTTAGTATTTGCTGTTTTTTTTTGCTGTTAGTATTTTCAGTCCATTTTGGTTCTGTAAGGTCAAATCTTCGATTGTGTGTTTCATTTTCCTTAGAGTTCAGATTAAAACAAGAAATAACATGGCTAAAAGGTAGAGAACTATGAGGGATATGCTTTTGAAAAATGAACAAAATCTAGACATAGCCTCTTCATCATCACAAAACACTTTATACTAACCTAACAAAGAGTTAACACAAGTTGAGTCAGCAAGTCAATTTCACTGGATTGAGTTTAATTCAGATCTCGGTAGGGTGTTTATAAAGTGTGTAGAGAAAAGCAGGCTAGAAATGTGTTTGCCAAGGCTGGTTCAGTAAATATTAAAGTTCAGCCTTCCAGGATCATAACATGTCACAAGAACACAAGAAGTTAGTGTAGGCAGCTAATCAAGGTGAGAAAACAATAAAAACAATTGTTGAAAAAACCATTACAACATGTAAAGATGCTTTGATGAGTTTATTTAAGTCTGCTTATTTCTTAGCTAAAAACACGGAATTCGTTAATTTTGCACCCAAGAAGTGCAATGTACATTTGCAATCCGTTTTGACCAAAATCCCTCATTTATTCAAATTGGTATACCAAATCACTATCAATGTAGATATCCTATTTTCTTCAGGACAATGTACACTTAATAAAAGTCATTGCAACATGTAAAACTTCTATACAAGAATTTTTAAAGCACTCATGATATTTCATCAACATTTTGGTAACGGATAGTCCAATAGAAAACATGCATTTATTGCAACTTAAAACTCAAATACATTCATGATCAGAGAAAAGCTTTATTTACTTTACTCCAAATAAAACATTACATGCTTTCTTGTCACAAAATAAATGTACATTTGATATCGTCTAAACGTGCATTGCACTCTTTACAATACATATTGTACAAAAATGTATTATTACAAGTCTAGATGAGTTTCCACTATTAACTCGGCACTTTCCAATTGCGATTGCTCCACCTATGTGGCAAGTATAGCTCCTTGCCCTTCACGTGACGGCATTTTCCATGCAATTAAGAGGTCCGCATAATTCATTGCCCCTTCCGTCACCATAGCATCTATCACTCCATATGGCACTTGGTTCAATCTTGATTTTTGTTCAAAACAGACGATGCCTTGACAAACATATAATTGCCCTATTCATCCGCGCGACAAAACTTCGAGTTTGGTCCTTGTTTGGAGCCAATATCATCCACATGTGCTCACTCCATTGGCTTTGAGGTGTCATGTTCACTATGAAGATATGTCCAATAAAAAAACAATAAATAGTTTAGGTATAAAAAATGAGAATCTCAAGTAATAAGTTATCAAGGTGATAATTTTACATTTATCAATGTGATATATTTCTAAATATTTATTATTTAAAAACCAAATATAATGAAAAAATAATAGTTTGTATTTCTACTTTAGTTTACTCAAAATACAACAACTAATACTAAAACGACAAAAACTCACAAACAAAGTAAAAACCTAGAACTTGAAAATATTGCTGCAATGAAATTCTAAACTTGCAAAAAAAAAAAAAAACTATATAAATTGTAAAAGGTCTACAAACTACAAACGACACAAAATCCCATAACTACACAAAAGTATTGCAATGAAATCCTAAAATTCTAAAATAAAAGTCTACTAAAACCTATAAAACCACATAAAATTATGGAACAACAAAATATTTCAAACTATATAAATCCTTAAAACTATAAAATAAATTTGCAATGAAACCCTAATATTTTATGAAAAATTTATATAAACACAAAAAACCATGAACCAACACAAAAAAAAAAAAAAAAAAAAATACAAATCCCTAAAACTACAAAAACATTAATCTGCAATAAAAGCTTACAATTGCAAAAGAAAGTTTGTAAGAATTCCTAAAATCATGTAAAATTGAGATTCTTAACAATGAAACCCTATTTTACTTGGTATAAAAGGTTGTAGTCATCAATTCTTGCCATCATAAACACTACCCACCTCTAAGGTTTGTGCAAACTTGCAACTGATCAAAATGAAATGTGGGGAGGGGTACTTATACCCTCCCCATGTCACCTCACCGCCGCGGCAAGGCTGATGACTGTGGAGCGAACGGCGACCCAGCCCGGCCAAGTAGCCCAGTCCGGCCAGGTAGGAAGGAGCCAACAGGCGGCGGAGAGGCACCAACCCCGACGGCCAGCCTTCCAACGCCGGTGGCCAAGCGACAAGCCCTGTTGGCCAAGCGGGCAGGCCAGCCGCGGTGGCGAAGCGGCCAAGCAAGCCGCGGTCGTGAAGCGGCCAGGCGAGCCGCCGGGTCAAGCGGCCAGGCGAGCCACGGTGGCCAAGCGGCCAGGCGAGCCACGGTGGCCAAGCGGCCAGCCGAAGTGGCTAAGCGGCCAGCCAGGGCGGCTGCCAACCTCCACCCCTCCGCGCATGCGGAGGTCATCGCTGCCGCCAGGCGGCCAAGGGGGTTGTTAGGCGGTATAGAAGTTTTTTTTTTTTTTTTTTTTTTTGGTTTTCTTTTTTCTTGAACCTTAAAATGACAAAAAAATTAAGAATTTTTGGAAACTTTTTTGCTTATTACTTTTTGAAAAAATATTCATTTTTGTTTGGTACATGATCTTTTTTCTATTTTATTTTTTTATTTTTTATTTATTTTTTCTTTTTTTTTCCTTTCTTTTTATGGTTTGCTGTGGTTTTTGAGTTGGGAAGCTGCATCTCCATGTAATACAATATGGATAAATAACATGCATGTAGTATTTATAAAATTCTCAACACAATCATTTATTTCAAATTTTAGTTTACTTATGTGTTGTGAGATTCCCAATTCTGTATGGCTCTAACTTACTCAAATTTGATACGATTGACTTGAATTTTTCTGGGAGCGTCGGTGGCAGAATATTAACAGCACCCTCAATTTTTGATTTTTTAGAAATGAAATAGAATTTCCATAAATATGACATTTTATAATGAATAAGAATCGTGGAGACAACCTCATATTATAATTTACTCTCATTTGTATTATCAAACCAAAATATACAATTTTAAATTACCAAAAATTAAAAGAGGATCCCTTACTTTTTTGGTCAAATGCTACGCAAGTAAAGGAATGTCCTAGGTCTTGCTTTAGTGATAACCTCAATTCCGTTAAAATGGCACTATTCCATGTGCCATTTTAGCGGAGCTAAAGTGCCATATTGTGCAAACGTGCCATTTTACAAGCATATTTTTGAACTAAAGTTCAGAAGTATTTATGCCTACAAAATGGCATGTTTATTAATATCACACATGTAATCTGTAATATCACCAAAATTTCTGTAATATCACCAAAATTTCCATAATATCACAAATTTTTATGGTTTTTGACCTTTGGACAGAGTAAAAGGGCAACATTTATGAACGGCCGTTGAGAAACATTGTTGTTTTTGAACGGCCGTTCATAAATATTTACCCTATCATGTCAAAACTCGACAAAAACTCTACAAAAAATACATTGAATGCTATGGTAAAGTCTCACGTCTCTGAATGGATTTGAGCTTGTCATCCAAAGTGTCCAACTTAGATAATAGGATCTCATAGGTATTACATCAATTTCTAGTTCAAAATCAAGTGAACTTGATGATTTGATAGTAGAGTTTTTAAAATATTGCTTACCTTGAGATTTTTAAGCTTCACATTATGAATGACATAGTGTTCGTGGGTTTCTTGTAGGTTGATAAAGATGGAGAATTTGGGTTTTGGAAGTCCGGTTGTTGGGTATCAAATTGTAGCATCTCCGAGAGCAAGAACAAATAGGGTGGGATGAAGACTTCTACGTAGTCTTGCAACAAACTTTGACAGACAAACCTTTGAAGAACAATGGAACTTGAGTAGGCCCGATGGAGTTGTAGAGCATCTTACAGAGAACTACGTATTGGTGGGGAAACACAACATGCAAAAACCAAAGAATGGCAACGACTTTGTATTCCAATATATGGTGTTCCAACGAAGCGAAACATCAAAATTCTATTTTTTGCAAAATCACACTTTTTAGCTTACATTGCAATGCAGGTTGAATACATAGATAACAGATGCCTTCAAAATGATATAGACTATTATTAATATAGAAATTAGGTAGAAATAGATATTTAGGGAAGGGAAGGTTTACTTACAACATTGTAAGTTTATTTAAGTAGTAATCATAAATTATGGTTGCTAACTAAAGAAGTTTGTAAAAGTATTGGATTTCTTATACATTACATGTTATTTTTTTTTCTTTTTGTTACAAAAATGCGATAAAGTTTTGGATGTCTTGGCCATTTAAACCACTTGAAGGGGTCTAAAATTTGGGAAATGAATGGCACATATAAAAGGAAGATACATCGCATCCAATTATGAGGTTCATTAATTACCAGAAATAAATATTTCTTTGGACTTTTGGTATTAAAATAGGATACCACATTCAAGGATGAAATGGTCCACCTAATTTCTCTAAATGCAACTTTTTGAACCATCCATTTGCAAGTGCATGATTCTACCCCCAAGTGCAAAAATTCCTAATTCTGTGTTTAAAGAGACAATTCGTTTAACTAAATTTCCATCTCTTTGCAAGTTGCTCTTGAGTGCCAAGTCCAATATAACGAAAAGTCTTTACCACGATGAAAAGTCTTGTGCAGAAATGGTCTTTTGTATATCAAATGTAATTCAGTATTTTTTTTTTGGATAGAATTAGAGGTTCAAATTTTTTTGGATTAATGATTGATGAGTCAACTGATGTGAGTATCACTGGGCATGTTGTAGTATTTGCCACATTTGTAGATGAAGGGATGCCTGTAAGTGTGTTTTTGGGTCTGCTGGAGATTGCAAATGGTAGAAACGATGCGGGAGAGATTTTTCAAAAGTTGTTGAAGTGTGTGAAAGAATAGGGCTTGGACCTTTCAAATTGTGTTGCTTTTGGTTCTCATGGTTGCTCTACAATGCTAGGAAATAAAAGTGGTGTAGAAACTAGACTTAAAGAGGTAAGTACTTTTGTTAGTTCAGTTCATTGCATTGCTTATAGAACAAATTTGGCAACTTTGCAAGCTGCTGAAACTAGTGAATGCAAGGTTGTGTCTAGTGAAATTGATAAAACCATTAATTTATTGGCTGCACACTTCAAAAATCAGGTAAGAAAAAACTATTCTCCATGCTATTTTAAAGAATTAAATGATGCACAGAAAACATTAAAAAGATTTCACAAAATTAGGTGGTTTTTAAGATCTGAAGCTATTTGCACTTTGTGTGATTCGTTAGAATCAGTTCTCGTTTTCTTCAAGGATATGCCAAAAGAAAAAAATGATCGCACAATCACTTTATTGTATGAAAAGATGAGGTCTTCTAAGTTTATTTACATTTTGTATTTTTTGGCGGATTTGCTTCATGGTTTGTCCATCTTATGTAAAATCTTTCAACATAAGTATGTTGATGTAACAACACTTGGTTCAATAGTAAGGACCGAAATTGAAAGCATTCGTATGTTGTATGTTATGGAGAATCCAGATTTGAACGAATGCACTTTCAATGAAAGTAGTGGTTACCACATCATTCCAACTTTTGGCCCGCCTAATGGATATCTCATGAGGTGATCTAGTGAAATTAGACGGGCTAAATTTCATTCTATAGACATGATTAGAGATAGAACAGGTGTTGATTTAGAAGAAGCTCTTGCTTTCCAAAAAGTGTATGCTGAAACTGTATGTAAGGCTTTAGAAGCAAGGTTTAGTAACAATGGTATTATCTATGTTTTTAGTGTTTTAAATCCTTCTAACATGCCTTCAAATAGAGTTGGTTTAAACTCATGAGGTGTAACTCAGTTAGAGCTTCTTTTGAAGCAATATGGTGTCCAAAAAAATTTGGAGGGTAAAATTCTTTCCCCCCTCGTTGATTCAGATGCTTGTAGAAGAGAGTTCTGTAATTTTAAATTACAAGCTAATTTAGATTGGAACAATAAAACTTCTTCAGACCTTTGGGCTATGATAACTTGGAATGAACCTTTGCAAGTGAAATATGCAAATATTCTCTTGTTGGCTGAGATAGCACAATGCCAGTGTGTAAGTACAGCTACTTGTGAAAGGACTTTCTCAATTCAAAATATCATTAAAACAAAACATCGAAATAGATTAGGTACAAAAAACCTTGATGCCACTTTAAGAGTTGCATTGGAAGGTCCAAAAGATAATTATGATCATATTTTGGTTGAGGCCATGGACTTGTGAAAAAATAGCACAAAATGGAGGTATTTGTTTTCACACCCATAAAAACATCTTGCTGGACACTCTTTCCAAATTGGTGAAAATGGTGAGTTCACTTAATTCTCCATATTGCACTTCATATTTTTTCTTCAAAGTTGTATTTTGCAATTTCTTTTGAGTTATTTTTACCAAATCTTACTTCATCAGAATTGATGAAGGGGAATCCTTGGCCTTCAAACGGGAAGGTTAGCCAATGATAAGTTTGATTTTTTTATAGTAGCTAATTATGATTTTTTATTGCTTTTGATTTTGATTTTATTGCTTGTGCCGACTGAAAATTGTGTATGCCGGATTTTTGGCCGTTCAGTGTAGAAACATCAAGGAAATACATCCGAAATGAACTTTTTTCAAAGGATATGAACCGGATGGTTTACCGTGGTTGCAGTCACAACCGAAAGAGCATCAAAAATTACCAATTGTGTGTGGGAAAACTAGGAAAATTACCTACTTCACCTAAAATCTTCCCGAACACTGGTTTCTACCCCTGTCCAATCCGGAGTTGACCTCACAAAAGATATGGAACCTGAAACAGCTCATGACAAGGAAGAAATGCTCAATATCCCTTATTCACAAGCTGTTGGAAGCTTAATTTATAGTATGGTTTGCACACTATTAGATTTTAGCTATATTGTTGGAACAATTTCACAATTTATGTCCAACCCTGGTCTTCTACATTGGTCGGCTATGAAGAGGATTTTTCGATACCTTTAAGGTACAAAATCTTTTGGACTTCGATATCAAAGACATGTCCACCGCAAGCATTATTGAATTTGACACTAGTTGGTTGGTGCGACGCTGACTGGCCTGGTGACCCTCATACTTGGAAAATCTACTACCGGCTATGTGTTCACTTTAGCCGAGGAGCTGTAGTTGGCAATATAAACGTCAACCTATTGTAGCCCTTTCTAGCACTGAAGCCGAGTATATGGCGCCAACACAAGCAACAAAAGAGGTCGTGTGGTTAAAAAAGTTGTTGATGAATTTCAGACTTTCTATTACTCAAGCAACAAATTTATGTACAGATAATAAAAGTAGTATTGTTTTGGCCAAAAACCCAAGGTTTCATGCTCGGACAAAACATATTGAACTTCAACATCATTTTGTCCGCGAAAAGATTGAGTCACGCAAAATACATTTGATATTTAGAAGTACAGAGCGAATGTTGGCAAACATACTCACAAAAGGATTAACCCAAATCAAACATTCTAAATTTCAAAACGCCTTAGGAATAGTGTCAAATATTGAATGAAGAAAATCAATTTGAAAGAAGTCCAATCAAAGAGATGCAACCTTTTGAAGAAAATCAAAAATAGATAATTAGTAGTTTAAGGGGGAGTATTAAGATGAAACTCCTAATTACTAGAATTTAGAGTTATAGGTGTGTCACTTAGAATACAAACCGTCATACCTTTTAAGGTTGACTATGTAAACACAAGGCATTTTGTCTTACATTGTTTCATTATTATTATTATGAATATACATGATTATGGTTTACCCTACATGTGTGTGATTTTCCGCTCAACTTTGACATCAATGTAATTATGATAAAAGTAGTTGTAAATTTCTAAATATTATTTTATTATCACCTTTCTGCACATTAGTTTTGAAGTTACTTTATAATCGACTAGAAGTTGATTTGAACTCGATTTTACAATTAGAAGATTAGGTAATTTGGAGTTGAAGTTATTAAGTAGTAAATTAAAGACATAAAACCAAATGATACGTAAGAATCTCCAAATTTGTATTTGTAGTAGTTATAATTTTACAACTTTTATGTATAAAACTTGGATGATTTAAAAGTTGTGATTTCCTAAACTCTTATGAAGTTATTTTTTTAAAATAATATAAAGACACCATAGCTTACATTAGATCGATACAGTTGAATTCCTCAAAATAGTAAGAATTTATTTTGAAATATTAAAGTAATAACTCTAAAACTTTGAAAATCAATAAAAATTACAATTTTATTATTAGTGTTGGAGATTGGATATAATTGGCTAATTAAATGTTATACGATACAATAGAAAAAAACCACTAATATCTCAAGAAAAATACTATCAATTTTCCAAAATAGTAAGTTTTCTCACAATAAGCCAATGCCAAGAAAATAATAGGAATATGACTAAAATATTAAATATGACTAATTTTAACTAGTCAAAAGGTGAGAATGTGTTAAGGCGGTTGTGAAAGAAGGGAGGAAAAGTAAAGGATGAAGGAGAATAAATATAGGAAAAAGTAAAAGGTGGTAGGATTGTGGGGTGTGATAAGTTGTCGTTAAGGAATAGTGACAAATGGTGAGTCTTTACGATTCTTTGGTATTGGGCAAGAAAGGGTGGCCTGTCGCTTAACTTGGCTGATGAGCCGTGGGGCTGGCAAGGCTCTTCTCTTTTACCAGCGGAGAAGGCTTACGGCAGACTGATTAGCCCTCCATGAGCCCTCCCTCAACCCCTTATGCGCTGCCCATCAACCACCTTTCTTTAGGAGGTCCCACTCACAATTCTCCTTTTTTAGCTGAAGTCGATTGCGCACCAGAAAATCCTCTTCCATTCCCTACTTCATCAAGACTAAAGAAGAATATGTAGCCTTATATGAAGATCAACTAAATCTATTCAAAATAAGCATTCAAAATAGCTACCCTACCTCCTAATACAAAATCCATTAGTTGTAAATGGATATTTAATATACAAACAAAAGTTGATGGCAAAATGAAAAATATAAGGCCCGTCTTCTAGCTCGCAGATTAACACAAATATCTAGTATTGACTATTAGGAAACTTTCTCACTAATGCTTAAACTTCTTCCATTTGTATACTCTTGGCTTTAGCCACTCAATATAATTAAAAATTTCATCAACTTCATGTTTAAAGTGCATTTTTATATGGCCACCTTGAAGAAGAAATATACATGCAAGCTTTTGATGGCTTACTTCCTTCTCCTAACCCTTTTGTATTTATTGTTCTATAGTTATGCTTCTTGGAGTGGGAGACATATAAACCACAAAGATTGGCCATTATCCAAGACTCATTCACATGCTTATAAGCAAAGTTGGTTAAACAATTTTACAAAGCAAATAATAAATTCTTTAGACTATCATGATTTTAAAACATCCTATACATAACATCTAAAAGCTACTCAAAAACCACCAACCATGAATGTCAAATTTAGTAATAAGAATACACTTTTATAAAGAAAAATATCAAACGTCCATGAACAAGTCATACATTCTTGACGACGATGACAAAGACGATGCTGAAATCCAAAGCTTGTACAAACACCAACAAATCCATCTATTATACCAAATTATAACCAGGCCTATTATGAACCGTCAAACAATGATACAAAAATAATCATTTGATCAAGTCTATCAATTTTAAATTGAATTGAACTATTTATAAAATGCAAGTTTTGACTACTCATATAGATCTTCAACAACACTCGGAGAAAATTGAAGATTACAAAAGCAAATTGCAAACATGATCAAGCTACAAATCTCAAGTTTTATCTTGGCGCTATAAATCCAAAAATAATTAAAACCAATTATACAAAGATTATAGAATCCACTAGTGTACTAGTGGAAGGGTTACATATGTAGTTCATACATGAGAAAATAAAATAGTACACTAGTTATACATAGACACAACTTATAGTTGCCTCTTGATAAAGTCTTTTGAATTTAATTTGTCTTCTATTGAGTAGACTCTTGTAATACTCAATCATTCAATATATGTAATAAATGTAAGTGATAATTCTCGCATAAGTGCATTTCCTTTCACCAACTAGTATTAGGTGAAATTTTGCCAAAGTTTTACGAAAATGTCATTAGTTGGTTTGAGGCATGAATGTCAATTATCAATGAAATGTCAGACTATAATTAGATTAGAGTATCAAATTCTGAAATTTTATGCAAAAATGGTAGCTTGATTGTAATTATGCCAATGTGTCGAATTGAGATTGATGGATACGCACATTTTTGACGTGTAGGACTTGGAATCTAACATTTGAAGAGCACATTGAATTGGTTTGGACAAACTTCAAAGCCCTCAAGAAGCTACTTTTTTCAACAGTCGATTCATAATTATTATTTTTAATTATAACCCCATGATAGTCCAAGATAGGCAATTCTAGTGTATAAGTTGTACTAGAAATTTTGCACACTCACAATAGGTGTTCACGGATGGAAAATTTAAGTAGTTTATCATATGTGTGCCTATAGTCACATGTTAAGCAGTAGGTATGTATGTATATGTATAATACCAGAAACGCTCCCGAGGCTCATCTTGCGGATTTCTCATCTCTACCCAGGAGATCATGATTTACCATATCCACTTTACAAAACCTCGTATGGATTCATAGATTGTTTACAATAAGCCTTCAAACACAAATATGGCAAGGTTTTCTTCGTGATGGAAAACTTACTAGTTTGGGAAACCAATAATGTTTCTCTTAAGTTATGTGTGGCCTTTGTGTAAATTATCATGTACAATGTTATTTTAGCCAATAATATCAAATTTCAACTTCTAATAATAGAACATGTATTTTCTATTGATTTTCAAAGCTTTACTTTCTCTAATTAGTGTAAATTTACAATTACTATTTCAAGAAATTCCAATGTTAATAATCTGATCTAAGCATCTTGATCTTCATATTGTCATATAGGTTCATAATAATGAAATGCACATGTCATAACACATTTAGGTTTTCTCCAAACCCCTTGGGCATTAGGGGATGAATTATTTTCCTCCTACGAAAAAGTAAATAATGAAATACCGGTGAGCACATTCTCTTCCTAGTCACAAAGACCTATTGTTGCGTCACGAGATTGCCAAGTGGCTTGTCTCCAAAGGAGTGGCTCGCACTTAAGGCGGGAGCGGTCAAATGAAGGACATATGGGGCTTCCTCGTGTCCTTCATTGCTCTTTCGTGGTGCCCAAGCCTCCGCTCGCCATGTAGCACCCTAAACCCTAAGATGCCTCGATTCTCCCTCGGTTCAATCCTCTTAGTCGACCGACCCCGATTCCAGCAATCGTAGCATCTCTTTCTTCTGTCCCCAGTGCAATTTTCCGCGTTCAATCTGGTGGTGAGCTCAATCTGCACGCAATTTCTCAAGCTCCAAATCAATCGGCACAGTATGCATCGAAAATTTGTAGAAAATGCTTGCATCTTGTTTTTGTTGCTCGAATACCGGTTATGGGATTGGCGGTGGTAGGCTGGGGAAGTTGCAGGATTTTGATCGAGTGGTGTTATTTTAGGGTTTCTTGGATACGAGCAATCAGTTCATTCATCTGATCGATTATTGCGAGCTTTTAGTTTAGAGGATTGAGTCTAAATGCTTTTAGGGAATGGTTTGATTGATGGCAAGTGTTGTTATTGAGTTGCAGGTAGTAGTGAAGGACCGAAAAGCAGTGTGATAGTGAGTTAGAGTGGAGTGGTCGGATTGGAGAAGGAGTAGGCGTGTGCGATGGAAGCGTGATGCCCGGGAATGAGGCAATGGCACCGCCGGTCGATCCATTTCGACTTCGAGGTCTTGCAATTGCGATAGATTCTTCTCATGTTTCCGAGACTCAAGATGGATTTTACCCGTCAGGTCTGTTCGCTGGGATGAGATCGGTACTCGGATCGCAGGAGGGACGAAACGCTATGGCTGATGCCCCTCAAAGACAAGTGGATGTGAAAGAAAAGGCTATTTCGGCTGCTGGAGCTGCGGTGATTTCTGCAATTATTGTCAATCCTCTTGATGTTGCCAAGGTAGGTTTCGCTGTGAGAAATTTTCAATTTGAGCAGCGTATTTGAGCTGCGAACCAGGGATTTGAGTGTACCCACGTCTCTTCATCATTCTTACATCGCGGAATCCGGGATGTTGGTTGAGTCATAGCGGCAATTAGAGAAATCCAGGGGATGGTTCGCTTCCCCCTTTTTAGTTTTGCGAAGGATTTGAAGCTGCTGGTTGCCGCAAAGGGGATTCAAGAACTGAGTCTTGTACTTCGTTCCTTGCAGACTAGACTCCAGGCGCAAGGAGCTGGAGTTTCCTATCAGAAAGCATGCGAAATGGAAGGTTCAAACTCGTTAGAGGTAGTCAACATTACCTGCAGCACTTTGTGTTGCATTCACATTCTACATTTATTCACAGTAGATTTAAAACCCGCATTGTAACAAGGCTTACATCGACGGCAGTATACCAGTTCAAATTTATGGTAGTATACTAGTTTTTAGTTCACATTTGCACTGTCAGAGGCCGCGCATATTGGGTGTCTGCTGAAGCGACCTGTCTTGGAATTTCTTCACAGGTGGCTGTAAATGGAAGGTGTCCACCAGCCTGTCCTCGAACTTCTGTTGAAGGAGTTTCCCTCGATTGTCCTCCTCGCCAACAGTATAAGAACACTTTGGATGTTATGCGGAGAGTTGCTAATGAGGTGATTTTCATTAGCATTTGCTTGTATAATACGCCCTAGCTAACATACGTTTGCGTAGGTCTAAACGAAGAACAGTCTTTGCTTATTTCTGAAATTTATTTACGGAGACTTTGCTTATTCGTGCTTATAATTTACCGACTGCACGTACACCGTTTGATGTTTTGAGCTGGTTTTTGTATGCAGGAGGGCTTCATTCGACTATGGAGAGGGCTGAATGCCTCCCTTGCAATTGCCGTTCCAACAGTGAGCACTTCCATTTTCTCCTTGAAAGTTCGCGTTTCTGATTGTCTAGGATTGATAAATATGCATTAATTTCTTCATAGTTTGCTTACGAGTGGAAGCATGAGCGTGCCTGCTATCGTGATGGACTGCGGAGACTTAGCCTAGATTTTGCATCTCTCCAGTTTATGATCTGAGCTGATGTGTTGAAACGATTGAATCAGGTTGGAATTTATTTGCCCTGCTACGATGTACTTCGAGAAGCCCTTTACAGATACTCTGATGAGAATTCTTTGGACTTGAAGCCATACGCACCACTATTAGCTGGTTCTTTAGCACGATCTTTAGCTGTTATTGTATGCTCGCCTCTTGAGCTTGCCAAGACTCGGATGCAGGTAACAGTTTTTGAAAGCTTTATATATTGATCAGTTAAGCATTTAAGCTAAATTGTATTTGTATTTTAGGCATGCATATCGCTTGAATGCACGTCGACGTGTAGTATTAGGTGCTTTACTTAAGAAGTGGTCCGCGAAGTATTGTTTGTTGCACACTGTAACTCAGAATGGAGCAAAATTGTTGAACTTTGCAGGCTCAAATGGATCCAAGAACAGGAAAGCTGCCTGGTATTGCTGCAGTCTTACGTGGTGTAAATAACACATATGGACCAAATGGAGGCCGATGTAAGTTCATCTCTCGCAATCAGTAATCAGTGTTTACTCTAATGCGAAATATTATCATATGTTCTGAAGGTTGCTTATGATGAGATTAGTCCCTTGAATGAGACAAGTTGCTGGTGGCAGTGCAAGGAATCAGGGTAATGTGGACAGGCGTGGGAGCACAGCTTGCCCGAGACGTTCCATTCTCTGCTATATGCTGGAGTGTTCTGGAGCCTGTAAGTTCATGAGTTCATTGCTTTCCCTTTTCTATCACCAGTCTCTTCGAGCCATGCAATTTCATTCGGATGTCAAAAAGCTCAAATTACATTTTCAATTTGCCAGTAGACCCAGTCTCCATCGAAAGCTAGTAGGGATGCATCACAACTTTCTATATGATATATGAACCTTCTTCCTTGTTAGTATCCATTGCTGAAATGTGTGTCTTCCTTTTCTTGCTGGGCTAATCAGTAGAATTGTGCAGACCCGAGGTGCTCTCCTCGAAGCAGCGGGATCTGAACCACACATAGGACGGGTGTTGGGAGCCAATTTTGCAGCTGGTATGCTTGCCGGCGGTATTGCAGCAGCTGCTACTTGTCCTCTCGATGTAGTCAAAACATGGCGTCAAATTGAGGTATGAGAACATCTGACTAGATAAGATCTCACACCTCTATTTATTTGTTGTGACGCTTTAGTACTTGTTTGCATACTTCAAGTCATCGAAGCTTATTGCTGGTTCTCGGTTCAACTGCAGAGAGACCCTGCGAAGGCTATGTCAACGTCCATGCGACAGACTTTTACCCAAATTTGGCAGTAAGTAGCTCGTTTTCTTGTCATGGGTTCTTTCATTGCATCTACCAAATAACCGTATAGTTTTTTAACTTGGTGGTTTCGGTTATGATTACAGACGAGGAGGGATGGCGGGAATTTTCACTGGAGTTGGACCTCGAATTGGGCGTGCCGCCCCTTCAACCGGTATTGTGGTGTCATTCTATGAGGTTGTCAAGTACATCTTGCACAGAACATGATGAAACTGTAGAGCCCTTCCTTAATGGTGGTAGTCATTTTCACTTGGCAAGTTATTTGTTATAACCTTTGCCGATTCGAATTCTTGGACCCTGCAACGGGTTGCAATTTTTTTGGTTCCGGGTACTCCTGACATGGACCCAACCAGAGTTGCACTGTAGCATAGCAACTGGTAGTTGTAAGTCGATGGATATTTGTACCCAATCAACTGATTACCAGCATTTAAGCAAAGATGCAAAGCCTTTGCAATAGTTACTGGAACTCGCTTTTTATCCACATGGAGCTTGAATGTTGTCTGCTCTCTAATTGGGGAATCAACAGGAGATTTTAAGGGCTCCTTTCAAGCGCTAAAGGTCCTTGAGACCATAATTGGGTCACATGCTACTCCAATCAACATTCTCGTTTGTCAAGTGTATTTGTTTCTTGGTTAACTTGGAGACGCCCAAACAAGCCCGAGGGGGGCTTTTCTCTAACAGAATCTGCTTTGTAGCTCTCACTGTACTAAACTTTTCACTTATATTTTGATGTTACACTTGTTCACCTTCTTGTGATGCATTCAAAAAGTGAAATTTTATAATTTTGAATTTTACTATTCAATTCACAATTTGTAAGAGTGATTTTGTGCTTTGAAAGGATTGTGGTAGGTAGGTTGGGGTTGTATATAACCTTGTAGGAGGTTGCAAGCTTATCATTGATTGGTTCATTCATGATGCCCAAGTTCAAAAAGTGCACTATTCCTGATGCTGAAGTCCAAAAGATGTTGTGATCCAATTTTGGGCTACTTGTATGAGACTCCATGGACGCTACCAAAAGATGTTGTGATCCAATTTTGGGATGCGTGTATTAGACTTCATGGACGCTAAAGGGTTAAGGGTTATGACATGCAGGATGGATTGCATGTATAGACCCCATGGGCGTTCAAGCCTTAAAGTTGAAAGCCCCCAATAACTCTGAGAACTCCTCAAAACCACCCCATTTCAATGCAAGATGAAATTTTTTTACTTTTGACGTAATCTCAAGTATATAACCGTAAGATCTTATACCTTACTTGTCCATGTATGTGTGTACCAAAACATAGTTCCAAATTCCTTACCAATTTTGAGATCAAAACATTCAAAGTTGAAAAATAAGTTATTCTCCTTGTTGCAAAATGGGTTCGAAGTTTTTTGTGAGCCCAAACAACCAATTCCAAGTGTAAATTTGAACTACGACTCTTCAAATTCTTGAGTTAGGAACTACGGCTCTTCAAATTCCAAACACAAAAAACAAAACTTGAAAAAGAGTAGAATCTCAATTTGTGGTGAATTTTTGAAGATCCTGTGATGCTATTTATTTTGGGCACATTTTGAGAAAAAGCGAGCACACACCGCAGTTTGGGCAGATTTCAAATAGTGATTTCAAACTTTGATTAGAAATATCTCCTACATTATGAAGAATTTTGAAGCATGTAATGACTTTTCGGAAAGGTGTGAGAAAACTCTTCAACCTTCAAAAGATTTTAATATCATACGAGCAAAATATAGTAAACAAGAGGTTGACGAGACCCCTAACGACCCGATTCGGGCTCTTTTCAACACTAAGGGTCAATGAGGGTCAATGGGTTAAAGGTTACGACGTGCTGGTTTACATGGTTTAGATGGTTTAGACTTCATAAATCAATTGGTTGATTTACCGTCTCTAAGAACCTTACACAAGTGCACGTGCAACGAAGATAACGACAAACAGACCTTTCTGGATGAGAAAGATGGATGAATCCCGCATCGTGAATGACTAGTGAATGATCACCATCTACGAGGCAGACACAATTGAATACCGGTAGTATTCCAGGTGCTTGGACGCCGATGGAACGCTCTTGACACCAACGCTGCTTCGCACTTTTGCTCCAATCGAGACGGACCCAGCAAATCTCTGTCATAGAAGACCGCAATACCTCCAGGTAAGCCATGTCCGGCTCAACTCTAGCTTTTCACTGACTCTGGTTTTGTGAAAAACGGTTGTCGGCAGCCAATGGAGGTTAGAATTCCATACTCATTGTGCGGATTTTGATATCGCAGGATTCAGTTGTTTTCTTGGAATTGGTGTATCGGTTGGAGTAGGAGAGAAATGGAAGGAGGGCGTGATGAGTAGAGGATGCAAGCAGTGGCGCCAGACTTGAATGGCACTCTGGAAGAGAACAATATCGATAATGATGTACAGCAGCAGCACGAGAATGCGTCCACGGACGACGGGGTATCATCACAGCTCAAGTTTAGTTTCATGTTCAGTCTTAGTCTTTGATCACTTCGAGATGCGAGTGTGTGGTGGTTGGGATGGATTCCGCGGATCTGCTTGTGGGAGACTTAGTCTGGACAGGTCGCATGCACCATGTGTAATAGCTATTGCCCTGCCCGTTTGCTTGATAGAGGGAAGCTTTTCATTGGCGGCTTGCATTATGACACTTCCAAAGGTACGTTCTCTTCTCCCGCTTAAAGAAAGATGGAAGGACGGGGAGGTTCTAGTACGGGTTATCTCACGAGAAGTAGCTGCAGGTGGGGGTCAGTATGTCAGTTCATCGTGAAAACATGGCAGCTACTAAGAGGATATATGTTGGAGGCATCCCTTCTTCGGTTACAGATGGTATGCAGAAAAGTGCTTGCGAGCATCAACTTCCCCTACCTTTTGTATAATGCAGTTGAGAGTTCACCTTACCGGTAGGTCTAACAGACTGTAGCAGTACCAGGCTTAGTTCTGCAGGCTAACACACAACTCCTGTGTCGACTCTAATAAGAACTTGTCATCTGGTGTGGTCATTACAGAGGATCTCAAGAACTGCTTCGAAGATTTTGGTACGATAGTTGGCCACTATATCGAGCACGACGAGAGTGGCAGATCTCTTAATTATGGGTTCGTCACTTTCGATTGCGAAGATGTGGTCGAAGAAATCCTTCGAAATGCCCTTGAAAAGAGGTACGAGCTCGGAGGAAAGCAGGTGAGCAACTCTTTCTATATTTCATCAGAGAACATCTATGGCTGTGACGATTAATCACTCTCTTGTAAAGCCACTTAGGCATCGAGTGTTGATGAGCGATTCGGGCACATGCCAGGTGAGGGTTGAAAAGGCTAGACGAAAGCATGCGATTCAAGACAGTCCAGGCAGAGGCCTTCGGGAGGGATGTGCGAGTGCTAGTGCTAGAGGATACGATAGGGGTCCAGGCGATGCTGGTAATAGGAGCTCCTACAACGGATCAGGTGGCTACCGCGAAAGAGGAGGGAATGGTGATCGAGCCGACGTCTATGGCTCAATGGGCTATGACAGACACAGTGGTATAAGAGGATTCGGGGCTGGGAATAGCTCAAGCGACGGGTATGGTGGAAATTATGGCAGTAGTCGTGGTTACAGTGGCAGCCGTGGCGGCGGCAGCCATCGAGAATACCATCCAGGCAGAAGCTAAGGTACAGTGGGTTTATTCTCTTATGCTAGTTCTTAGGAACAGTGGCTTAGAGCAGAGCTGTGTATAGTAGGTGAGGAGGCCTTTCTTGAGTTATCAGTCACTAAGACAGGCATTCTTCACGAGGTCCCAAGTTGTATATTGGTATCATTCTCGTTTTTTTGGTTATTCAGTTGAGGAGAGAAGACAATCAAATACGCCGAGAAAGACCTTGAGTCATTAATTTTTCTTCGAATGCTCCTCAATCATGAAAACAGACAATTCGACTGATATATGTTGATTAGGGATTGCTACCACAGTTTGATGATTGTATACAACTGTGTTACTTTTTTCTACATCTTGTTGGATGACATACTTGTCGGTACTGAAAGCTGCGGGAGCCATTTCATTGTTTTGCCCAATTTTCTAGGCTCTGTTATTTATCCTGACAATCAGAATAGGAGGTGCAATGCATGGGGTTGTACGAGGTTTCGTCAAATAGATCAAGGGAATAAATTCATCCTTCTCTAGACAGGAATGAGTTGGGGAGATATTTTATCCTTTCTGTAGAATGTTGTACAACATTCATGCAAGTTAGTATGAAAGAGACAATATTTGTATAACCGGGATGCGCCACTCTACTCATTTTCTCTTACACGATTCTTGCAGAGGACTATTCTTGCAAAGCATGAATAGGTTCATAACTTCACATGTAGTGGTCATTGAATTGAGATTCTTTGTTGCCAACTCCATATTCTAAGAATCTTGTGAAAAGAAAATTTCAAACTTATGTCAACGGAGGTGTGAATAGAGTGTTTGTTCAACCTGTCTTGGTATGTTATATTGGGAGGTCATACTCGAGTGGTGAGACTGTGGGACTAGTCTCCCTTCTCAAGGTGAATGTTAAGGCACGTAGAGTGATGAAAAGGAGAGCTAAATAAGGCTAGAGTTCAGAATATATAGGACTTCAGGGGAAGTGCAATGAATGCACGGTGGTTTATACAAATATAGTACCTCACGAAGACAGTTTTAGAAGTTTGTACAGTACCACACGAAAACAGTTTTAGAAGTGACCAGTACAAAAGATAGAGGAAACCATTATGAAGAAATAGATATACAACAGCCACGTGTAACAACTTGCTCACCTTAACTAACTTGCTCACATTCTCTAGCAAGCTCAAGGCACCTATGTATGCAAGAAAAGCGTGCGTCTATAACCCTAGTTATTACATGAAATTCATAGTGCTCCAACCTGAGAAGCGAAAAGCAAATGAACAGACTTCAAAGGGCAAACTTGGCCCGACAAGAGATAATGTGCACACAAAATTGCAACATGCATCCAAAGCTATAAAAGCGCCGAGCCGCAAACGACTCTAAGGCGCGAAGGTGCTAATGAGTCAAAGAAGCAAAGCCAACGACACAACCATTTACACAACCTACAATGATGATTCATGGATTTAAAAATCTCTGACACTAACCGAGTCCAGAGTCATGACAATGCTTGGAAGTACGAATAAAATCCTAGCGTGCTACCTCGTTGGTTGTGAAGTGGTCTGGGGCAATTCCAGTTCGGAGTACCCAAACGTGACCACCACAAATACTTGTGCAACAAAGGAACTTTCCATCAATGGAACTCAACCTAAAACCATTTTGTTCTCAACTCTTCTCCCCAATCACGAAAACGTCCGTCAAGGTCAAGGTGTCGTCAAGCCAAAGACCCGATGGGACCCGACGGAGACCGTCTGTATCTAACAAGTAATTAAGAACCTTAACCAAAGGCACGTGCGTTCCCGATTGCCTGTTTTATTTCGCCGAGGAGGCAGCACAGAGCATGCAGGTTCGCTGTCGGCAACTCGCCATCCGAGTCGGTTATGAAGCTGGTTATTTTGTTGAACACTGTAAGAAGCTGACGCCCAAGGTTAGTTCTAGACCTCGCTCATCACTTGTTTTATTATGGGGAGTAGCAGCTGAAATACAGTCATATGCAGTACGCGAAGGCTGCAACGGAGCTCAAAAACCACGATCCTCCAATTGTCTTTAACCTCAATTCCCTTAAAACGGCACTATTCCATGTGCCATTTTAGCGGAGCTAAAGTGCCATATTGTGCAAACGTGCCATTTTACAAGCATATTTTTGAATTGAAGTTCATATTAAGTATTTATGCCTACAAAATGGCATGTTATTAATATCACACATGTACAACATAATATCACCAAAATTTCCATAATATCACACATTTTTTATGATTTTTGACCTTTGGACACAATAAAAGGGCAATATTTCTGAACGGCCGTTCAGAAATATTTACCCTATCATGTCAAAACTCGACAAAAACTCGTCAAAAACCAACATCATTTTTTTCATAAGCACCCCAAAAAGCCCCATTTTAGCGGAATAACGCCATTTTAACGGAATTGAAGTTCTTTGCGAAAGTAGATGCAACCGAAGTGTATAACGAACCCTTGGTCACGAAGTACAGTATGAGGGGCTTTCCTACTCTCAAGATCTTCAAGAAAGGTGGCAGCATTGAAATAGAATAAATGGACTTGGGAAAGCTGCAGGGATTGTTGCTCATTTGTAAAAGATGGTCAGAACTCCTTCACTGGAACTCACATCTACTGATCTACTGATCTAGAGGAAGAGTTGCTGAAAAAGTCACTACTGACAGTGGTAAGCTCTTTTTCTAGTTTTTCCAGATGCTGCATAGACTGATGTATTTTGAGATTGTTACAGAGTTTAAATTATGTTCTGATTGTAAGTTGCTAGTTCAAAAGCCTTGAAGACAAAGAATACTCAGACTTTTTGGTTGTTTCTGAGATCACCTGCGCGGCTCAACAAAACGAGCAACTGCTTATGTGCTGATAATCTTTCCTGTGAAACGATAACCAAATACAAGGAAGATGACGACAGACAGACCTTTCTAGATGATAAATATGGATGAACCCGCATCGTGGATGACAAGTGGATGATCACCATCCACGAGGCATACATAATTGGATACTGGTAGTATTCCAGGCGACTGGACGCTGGTGAAACGCTCTTGACACCAAAGTCGCTTCGCACGTTTGCTCTAATCGAGACGGACCCAGCCGATCTCTGTAATGGATGCCCGCAAGCCCTCCAGGTAAGCCATATCCGGCTCAATTCTAGTTTTTCATTGACTCAGGTTTTGTAGAAAACGGTCGTAGGCAGCCAATGGAGGTTAATATTCCATGCTCATTTTGTGGATTTTGATATCGCGGGAGGAGGTCGATTTCTTGCGGTCGGTTAATTGGTTAGAGTAGGAGAGAGATGGAAGGACGGGGACGTGAGGAGAGGATGCAAGAAGTGGGCACTGGAAGAAGAAGAAGCAAGAAGAAGCAACCGGACTTGAATGGCACTTTGGAAGAGAACGACATCGATGACGAAGAACAGGAGCAGCAGCAGGAGAACGCGGCTGGTGATCCCGAGGATCCACCCCACGGCTCGCAAGGACAAGCGTCCGATTTAACGTTAGTTTCCAGTGGCCCATAGCTCTTGTTCAGTCTTAGTCTTTAATCACCTCGAGATGCGCATAGTAGAGCGTAGTAGCTAGCTCGTAGTAGCGAGTGTGTTGTGGTTGGGATGGATTGCGCGGGGTTTGCTTGTAGAGGAGTTAGTTTGGTCGAATGTACCATATGTAATAGCTATTGCACAACCCGTTTGCTTGATAGAGGGAGGTTTTTCATCGGTGGCTTGTCATGGGTTACTACCGCAGGTACGTTCCCTTTTCTCCCTTGCTTGTTTTTACATCTTGCATCAGAATTCACGCTTGAGGTCACAACGATTAGTAGAGATCATGCCTTTCTCTACTTATAACTGTCGCCGCTTTTTAGAAATGCTCTTTCAACAGTCTCGACATGTTAGTATATATGTTCGCCTCTTTGCCCGAGACATCGTCAGCCGACATCATAAGACTGCAATGGTGGTCTTTCGAGCTGAGTGTAGTAAGTTTGGGTCACTTTTTCCAAGAAGTGCTGTCTTATAGTCAAGAATTATGTGTTAACGACTTAACGTTCGGCTGTAGCGGGCTGGTAAAGCTCGACATATGCAACACTTCGAATCGTTAGATATGATTTGTTGTTGGGGACTTGAATACCGACAGTCAATGTTGCAATTTAGTTCAAAGGCTTGTTACATGGTGCCGATTTCCAGTCGGTCTGACATTGTGAAAGCAGGTTGTGTGAGCACTTGCTTGCATTTTCCGTGCTTTTTTATGTGGTTATTCTATGCTGAATTTGTCGTGTGGTGGTGGGGTTGTGTGATTTCTTAGATGACCATGCTGCACTTTGGGTGTTGTCTTCTCATATTGTGCGGTGGTACAGAAGATTTGAAGAGCCACTTCAGGAAGTATGGCGTGATTCTCGACGCGGTGGCCATGAAGAACTCCAGAGGGCGCTCGCTCGGCTTTGGATTCGTGACATTTGCCGATCCAGCTGTGTGTGACAAAGTTCTGTCGGACAAGCACGTGATCAGTGAGAGAACGGTAAGTTCTCAGTTCCCGTCGTCGGGTCTGTAGGAGGTTGGCATCAATCGACTAGCTCCGGGAGTGAGTTTCGCCGTCAAGTCAAGGAGCGAGAGTTCGTTATGTTTGACAGTTGATCTTGGTCGAGGACTCGAGGTTCTAGTACGGGTTTTCTCACTAGAAGTAGCTGCAGGTGGAGGTAGTTCCTCGTGAAAAGAAAGCAACAATTAACGGACCCCGTACTAAGAGGATCTTCGTTGGAGGCATCCCTTTTTCGGTTACAGATGGTATGCAGAAAAGTGCTTGCGAGTACTAGCATCCCCTACCTTATGTATGATGCAATTCACTGTTTCCCGACTGGTAGGTCTCATAAACTGAAGCAGCACCACGCTTAGGCCTGCAAGCCAACACATAACCGTGGACTCTAACAAGAACTTGTAATCTGGTGAGGTCATTACAGAGGATCTCAAGGACTATTTCGCTGGTTTCGGTACGGTAGTTGGCCACCATGTCAGGCTAGACCAGAGCGGCAGACCTCGTGGTTTTGGATTCGTCACTTTCGATAGGGAAGAAGTGGTCGAAGAAATCCTTGCCTTTGGGAAGGTGCACATGCTCAAAGGAATGCAGGTGAGCAATTCTTTATGCTTTTCATCACTGAACATCTATGGCTGTGACGATCAATCATTCTCCTTGAATGCCACACTCTGCATCAAGTTTTGATGGGCGATTCGGGCATATGCCAGTTGCAAGTTAGCAAGGCTGAACCAAGGCCGGGGATTCAAGACAGTCCAGTCAGGGGCTATCCAGGACGGAGAGGGGGAGGCTACGGAGCAAGTGCAGGAGGAGGCTACGGGAGCTCTGGCTACGGAGGCTCCTACAACAGATCTGGTGGCTATGTCGGGAGAGGAGGATACGGAGCTAGAGGCGATGCAGGTGGTTACGGAGGTGGCTATGGGGCCGGTGGTGGATTCCGTGGAGGTGCATACGGTGGCGGTCATGGCAGATACAGTGGTACAAGAGGATACGGGGCGGGGTATAGCTCAAGCGGCGGGTATGATAGAAGCTCAAGCGGCGGGTATGATAGAAGCTCAAGCGGCGGGTATGATAGAAGCTCCAGCGGCGGGTATGATAGAAGCTCAAGCGGCCGGTATTATAGAAGCTCAAGCGGCGGGTATGATAGAAGCTCAAGCGGCGGGTATGATAGAAGCTCAAGCGGCGGGTATGATAGAAGCTATGGGCGCAGTCATGGTTACAGTGGCAGCGGTGGCGGCAGCAGCAGCCACGGACGGTACCATCCATATGGTAGAAGCTAAGCTGGGTTTATTTTCCTAAGCTAGTTATTAGATATAGTGCCATAGAGCAGACCATTGTACTGTACAACGAGCCCTTTCTTGAGTTATCAGTCCCTAAGGCAGGCCTTCTTCACAGTGTCCCATTTATTACATCATTTTGTACGTTGGTATCCGTTATTTTCATTTCTTTTGTTTTTCAGCTGAGGGAAGACAATCAAATACGCTGAAAAGGACCTTGAGTCTTTAAACTTTGTTCGAGTGCTCCTTAACCCTTGAATGTCACACGGGAAGCGTAGATTAGTGACTGTAGAGCAAGCAATAAGTTTCTTTCTTCAAATTTAGCTTGATATTCAAAGGTATGTTTTGGGAATCCAACTGTATGAATGTGCCAATGAATGTGCACTCTGTCAAGAGAATTTTTCTTCAGGAGTGATCAATCCCATGGTTTTGGTGAGATTGCATGAAAAGAAATCACAAGATAGTGAGTTAATATTAGCTGCATGCTCTTGACAATTTTATAAAATACCAGTGACACCACGACTCAATCCTAATGGTGCTCATAAATGTAAATATTTCTGATGTGCATGCCGCTAAAAGTGCGAAGCAAATCTTTGAGCCAAGTTGGGGTCTGGTTTCTCAGATGTATTTCCATACGCCGTATCTAATTTCACACTAAATTCCTTGTAGAGCACAAGGTATGTCACAGAATGTAACGAGCAATGTATCAATAGAAAGCTATTTGCATGTTTAAATACAAACTTGCTTTAAGAGTAGACTCCAAGGTACGGACCGGACGACATGCAAATACGAAAAAAACACGATATATTGGCTAAAAAGGCACACTCATACATTTAAGGGTTAATAATGATATCAACCAATTCGACTGACATTTGTTGGTGATTATGGATTGCTAACACAGTTTGATGACTGTATCCAATAGTGATACTTTTTACTACAATTTTTTTGAATATTCTGCTTGTCGGTACTCACAGTCGCAGGTGCCATTCCATTGTTTTGCCTAATTTTCATGGTTCTATTCTTTATCATGACAATAAGATTAGGAGGTGCGATGCATGAAGTTGTAAGAGGTTCCGTCAAATGGATCGATGCAGGGAATAGAGTCATCCTTTACCATCTACAGAAAAGAATGCCAGGTTGGTTTTATCCTTTCTGTGGAATGTACATTGATTTCATGCTAGTTAGTATGAAATAGAGAATATTTGTTTAACTGGGAATGATGCGCCACTCTACTCATTTTCTCTTAGACGAATCTTGCAGAGGACTCCTAATTTCAATGCACAAATAGGTTTATAACTTCACAAGTAGTAATTATTGAATTCACAACTCCATATTATAAGAATATTGTAAAGAAAAAAATATTAAGTTCATGTAAAAGAAGGTGTGAATAGAGTGTATGTTCGACCTGTCTTGGTATGTTAAAACCGAGAGGTCTTAACACCAACTTTTGACTAGGGTGTCAAGTTTATGCCCTGAACCCGACGCAGAGCATCCGTCACTAAGAACCTTATACAGGTGCACGTCAACAAATGCGACGACAAACAGACCTCTCTGGATGAAGAAAGTGGATGAATCCCGCATCGTGAATGACTAGTGGATGATCACCATCTACGAGGCAGACATTATTGAATACCGGTAGTATTCCAGGAGCTTGGACGCCGATGGAACGCTCTTGACACCAACGCTGCTTCGCACTATTGCTCCACTCGAGACGGAGCCAACAAATCTTTGTCATAGAAGTCCGCAATACCTCCACGTAAGCGATGTCCGGCTCAACTCTAGCTTTTCATTGACTCTGGTTTTGTGGAAAACGGTTGTCGGCAGCCAATAGAAGTTAGAATTCCATGCTCATTTTGCAGATTTTGATATCGCGGAATTCAGTCGTTTTCTTGGAATTGGTGAATCGGTTGGAGTTGGAGAAAGATGGAAGGACGGGGAGATGGGGAGAGGATGCCAAAAGTGGCGCCGGACTTGAATGACACTTTAGAAGAGAACGATATCGATGATGAAGAACAGCAGCAGCAGGAGAATGCGTCTAAGGACGACGAGGTTGATCATCGCGGCCCAAGGTTAGTTCCCAGTGGCCCATAGCTCTTGTTCAGTCTTAGTATGTGATCACTTCGAGATGCTAATCGTAGCTCGTAGTAGCTAGTGTGTTGTGGTTGGGATGGATTCCGCGGATTTGCTTGTGGGAGAGTTAGTCTGGTCGCATGCACCATGTGTAATAGCTATTTCGCTGCCCGTTTGCTTGATAGAGGGCAACTTTTCATCGGCGGCTTGCATTATAATACTTCCAAAGGTACGTTCTCTTCTCCCGCTTGCCTTTTTTCACAACCTGCACCAGAATTCACGCTTGAGGTCACAACGATTAGAGGAGATCATGACCTTTTCTTCTCTTAATTGCCGCCACTTTTTAAGAATGCTCTTTCAACCATCTCGACATGTTAGTGTATCTCTTCGCCTCTTCGCCGAGACATCGTGAGTGGACATCATAAGCATGCAATGGTGGTCTTTCGAGCAACGTGTAGTATGTCTGCGTCACTTTTTCTAATACGTTCTGTGTTGTGGTCAAGCATTATGTGTTAACGTTCTGCTGTAGCCGGCCGACAGAGCTTGGCATATGCAACACTTCGAATCGAATCGTTAGCTTTGATCTGTTGTTCGGGACTTGAATACCGACAGCCAATCCAACGTTGCGATTTAGTTCAGAGGCTTGTTACATGGTGTCGATTTCCAGTCGGTCTGAAATTGTGACACCACAACAGGTTGTGTGAGCACTTGCTTGTTGTTTCAGTGTGGTTGTTCTATGCAATAAATACATCATGTGGTGGAGGGGTTATGTGAGTTCTTAGATGGCCATGCTGCACTTTTGGTGTTGTCTTCTCATATTGTGGGGTGGTACAGAAGATTTGCAGAGCCACTTCAAGGAGTATGGGGACATTATCGATGCTGTGGTCCCGACATATATCTCCACAGGGCGCTCGCGCGGCTTTGGATTTGTGACATTCGCCGATCCAGCCGTGTGTGACAAAGTTCTGTCGGTCAAGCATGTGATTAATGGGCTAACGGTAAGTTCCGGTTGTCGGGTCTGTAGGAGGTTGGCATCGATCGACCAACTCCGGGAGTGAGTTTTGGGGTCAAAGTCAAGGAGTGAGAGTTTGTTATGTTTGACAATTGATACTGATATAGATTGAGGTTCTAGTACGGGTCATCTCACGAGAAGTTGCTGCAGGTGGGGGTCAGAATGGCAGTTCATCGTGAAAACATGGCAGCTACTAAGAAGATTTTTGTTGGAGGCATCCCTTCTTCGGTTACAGATGGTATGCAGAAAAGTGCTTGCGTGCATCAACTTCCCCTACCTTTTGTATAATGCAAGAGTTTACCTTACCGATAGGTCCCAGAGACTGTAATAGTACCAGGCTTAGGTCTGCAGGCTAACACACAACTCCTGTGTCGACTCTCACAAGAACTTGTCATCTGGTGTGGTTATTACAGAGGATCTCAAGAACTACTTCGCATGTTTCGGCACGGTAGTTCATTGCCGAATCATGTGCGATCACTACACCGGCAGATCCCGTGGTTTTGGGTTCGTCACTTTTGATAGCGAACAAGTGCTCAAAAAAATCCTTGCCCCTAGAGTGAGGTACGAGCTCGGAGGAAATCAGGTGAGCCACTCTTTCTACTTTTCATCAATAAACATCTATGGCTGTGACGATCAATCATTCTCCTAGAATGCCACACTCTGCATCAAGTGTTGATGGGCAATTCGGGCATATGCTAGTTGCGGGTCGAAAAGGCTAGACCAAAGTAGGCGATTCAAGACAGTCCAGTCAGGGGCTATCCAAGAGGCAACGGAGCAAGTGCAGGAGGAGGCTACAGGGGCGCAGGCGGTGCTGGCGATGGAGGCCCCTGCTACGGAGGTGGCTATAGAGCCGGTGGTGGTGCTTACGGTGGCGGTCTAGGAGTGGGAGCTTCTGGCGCGGCCGGTGTAGGTGGCTATGGAGGCAGTCAAGGATCGGCTCCATCGCCATACGCACCCATCATCCCGGGACAGTATCGTCCACCTGAGCCGCACGGGTATGGCTCAATGGGCTATGGCGGATACAGTAGTACAGAAGGATCCGTGGCTGGGTATAGACCCAGCAGTTGGAACGGCAGCAGTACGCCTATCGTTCGGAATGGCACCACTTGGAATGTTTACAGTAGCAGCGGTGGCGGCAGCAGCCATTGATGGTTCCGTCCATATAGCAGAAGCTAAGCTTGGTTCATTTTCTCAAGCTCGGTACTAGGAACAGAGGCTTCGAGCAGAGCAGTGTACAGCGAGCCCTTTCTTGAGTTACCAGTCAACAAAGGCAGGCATTCTTCACAAAGTCCCAAGTTACTACATCCTTTTGTACATTGGTATCCTTTATTTTGGAGTTGAGGAGGGAAGACAATCAAATACTACCTTGAGTCGTTAAGTTTTGTTCCTCAGCAATGAAAACAAAACTTTCGATTGATATTTGTCGTTGATTATGGATTGCTACCACAATTTGATGACTGTATACAACTGTGTTACTTTTTACTACATTATACGGCGAAATCAACTTGTCGGTACTGACAGCCGCAGGAGCCATTTCATTAGTTTGACCAATTTTCTTAGTTCTATTCGTTCCAGTGAGAAGGTGCGATGCATAGAGTTGTACGAGGTTATGTCAAATGGATCGATTCAGGAAATAGATTCATCCTTTACCTTCTGCAGACAAGAATGGGTTCATTTTATCCTTTCTGTAGAATGGTGTACGTTCATGCAAGTTAGTATGAAAGAGAGAATATTTGTATAACTAGGAATGATGCGCCACTCTACTCAGATTCTCTTAGACGATGATTCTCTTGCAGAGGACTCCTAATTTCAAAGCACAAATAGGTTTATAACTTCACAAGTAGTGGTTATTGAATTGAGAATATATCCTACAACTCCATATTATAAGAATCTTGTAAAGAAGAGAATAGCAGATTTATGTAAAAAGAAGTGTAAATAGAGTGTTTGTTCCACCTATCTTTTTATGTTCATGCCCAGAGATCATAGCGCAAACGGTGTGACAAGTGGACCTTCTCAAACTAAACACTATATTACTAGGAATTCTTGTATAAAACATATAAATATACTAAATAAGAATTTCATTAACAAACAAATCGTAAGAATATAATAATGACACTACAAAGATTACTCGCTTCCAACTTCACCTCATACTCTCAAAGTACAGTACATGCGATGCATTTTCTTCTACAAACTATATAACAATGTATTGAGCACCTTGCGTATCAGACAAACCATAAGAATTTGCATGTACTTGTAAGAGTGTGTACTTTGGAAACAGTTCATGGTTGCGTGCGTGGGTGCTTGACTATCAGACGCTGAGGAAGAGCACGGCACTGCACGTTCTCCAAGCTTTCCTCCCTACGACCCCTACCTTTCTTACCGGCCATTGCGTCATGCGCCTCTCATTTCCTATATTTCTAGACGCCACTGTCGATTCGTACGAGTACACAATCGCTTAAATTGCTCCAACTTCATGTGTGTTTTGTATGCATGGAGTTTGATCCCTGCATCCACCTCGTTAATTTTCGGTTTTTGCGTGAGCTTCAAGCGAAGGAAATAATTGCACTTGCGAATTTAAGCTTGAAAGTAGTCGCATATTTGCTCTGGAGGAGTTCATCGCTGGCGATCGGAAGATTGTCAATAGACGAGTCGTCCGAGGTCTATCGGATGAGCGGCAGATTAAGCTTTCTTGAATCATTTTCAGAGTCACTTTTTCTATTAGTTGCTGTGGATCTTTCTAAGTAGTCAAGTGCTGTCAGTTCCTAGCTTGCGAATATTTGAGGTGATCGCTGGCAATCAAGAGATAGTTGATTGGCGAGGTCTATCGGATGAGCGGTCAGGTATGCCCTTTGTACGTTCTTGAAAGCGCATTTGGACATGGCTGAGGGTGTGATGACGTTTCTTGAATCATGATGAAGCATATTCGGTGTCACATTTTCTAAGTGCGACTGGATCTTTCGAAGCAGTAAATTGTTGTCAGTTCCAGGCTTGTATTAGATCACGTGCGAACTTTTGAGCTGATCGCTGGCGATGCAGAGATTGTTAAATGGCGAGGTCCTTTGGATGATCGGTCGTGTGTGCTTTATGTCTTTTATAGCGCATTGTTTGTCGTTTGACCTGCGAAATTTTGAGTTGATTGCTGGCGATCGAGAGATTGTTAATTGGTGAGGTCAACCGGATGAGCGGTCGGGTATGCTCTGTGTCTTTGTTAGCGCATTGGACATGGCTGAGAGTGTGATGAAGTTTCTTGAATTATGATCAAGCAGTTTCGGAGTCACATTTTCAACTTGTTGCACTCGATCTTTCTAAGTGTCGTTAGTTTCAGGCTTTCTGTGGAGGCGTTCTTTGACACCTACTTCTTCAAGATGGATGTCGTTAAGAACTGCTTCTTTATTCCGCACCCGCCACGTAAACTCTCAACTGTTTCGCGGAGATTAGCCGAATTCAATGTCCTGCGTTCTTCAAGCAGAAATCATGTTGGAATAGCCAGTGCAAACTTGCCTTCTTCCACCGACATTCCGTCTGAAGAGTTCCTTTCGAAGAAGAAAATTGAGTTGGGATCACTGCAAGAAAGAAAGAAATATAATGAGATCGGCCGGAAGCCTTCAGAAGACTTCGAAAAGCATGATGCACAATTTGCGTTGGAAGAGCTCGGTGGCTTAGATAAGAAGAAGCGCAGAGGCCATTTGGTTTCGAAGGAGCTTCAGAAACTCACAAGAAAAGACACTGAGCCTCCACGGTGGATTGCTTACAAGGGCGCTGAAATTCAGCCAGAGAATGCTCCCTTGTTCCTCTGCCTTCCAGGTATACGTTTCTTTTAAGCAAAGTCAATGGCCACCAGGGAGTCAAAATGACCTAGTGGTAAGCTTTGCATCTCTCTACAGATATCATTTCAAATGGCTTGAGCCTATCGTTGCATGAGGAGAAGCTCGCCAAGCTGTTCGAAGTGCGGCGATTGCATGTTCCAGTGAACGACACATCTACAAACAGAGGTGCGTGGTGGTTTATTGTACATGAATTTCGTGCTTCGTTATTTGGAGGTCAGTAGGCAGGTGGTGTAATTGGCGATCATCTCTGCACAGATTTGATCAATTTAATCGAAGAAACCATCAGAGAAGAGTCGTCACTGCGGAATGGAAGGCCCATATACATGTTGGGTGAGGGGTATGGAGCGTCGCTTGCTATTTCCGTTGCTGCACGTAATCCAGAACTTGACTTGGTTCTCATACTCGTGGACCCTGGTATGTACTATACCTTATTCTCTGGCTCTTTTAGTTTCGTTTGTCTTGTGTCAACAAAAGACGTTAAACTGATGGGTTTTGGTTTTGCTGCAAATTGTAGCGACATGGTGCGATGAAGGCGACATCTTACCTCCGGGTGTAGCAGTGCTCGATGCAGCTCCTGGCCCCGTTTCATCATCTTTTCCGTTTCTATTCTCTATGAGCGTTGGTGCGACTCCGCATTTGATCTGATTCTTCAAGTCTCAGCTCATTATCTTCCCAATGTTTAGATTGTTAGAATTGTAGCATATCACTCTCTGCATTTTGTGATTGATTATATAAGTGGCAGCTTAGGGATTTTCAGAAGCGGAGCTAATTCTGGTGGGAATTTCAGGTGATCCTGTCACCATCACTAAGGCGATTGTGAATGAATCTCAACTTGAAAACCCTCAGAAATTTGTGTTGAAATTTCGAGATGTTCTTCATGTCATTGCTGTGAGTACCTCCCACTACCATTCTTCCCTTCCACTTTGCTCAAGCACATCGAGACACCTTCTGTTTCTTCATTAGGGGGAAATCGCACCCTCAATCACACTTTAGGGTGGGACAACTAAAAAGATCGTGGTTTTGAGTTAATCTGCGTTATCTTTGACAAATCATGCAGAGTGCTTCAATGAATTGGTCAAAAGATACAGCTTCGCGCAAATTGAATCAATTACAGATGGTTGCGCGGAATGCGGTCTCGCAAATGGAGCGTGTCAAGGCCGATGTCCTTGTGCTGTTCAGGTATACTCATCTGTCGTTTATTCGAGGAGTTGGACCGATGAGATATGGCCCCTTAGCTCTTAGTCTTCATTGACTAGCAAGGATTCAGAACCCTTCAGGATGCTCTCGAACTGTGCTAGATATGGGTTGCTAAGGTGATTCGTCGTGACGGTGGTGGAGGTTTTTGTGGATAGTGGGAAGAAACAGAATGAAAAGGAAGCAAAGAGATTCAGAGACCGTATGCCTTCCGCTATCGATCGTAACTTTCCAGCTCACCGTGGTGCCCTACTTCTGGTAAGTGCCTCCGCGATAGTCCACTCAGTTGTTTTCAGCTCGCTGTTGATTTGGAGGACCAGCTTCTGCTAACCTTCACACACAAAGTGATAGCCAGTGCCGTTTATTCTTTTTCCTTTTTTTGTGAAAACTTTTCTTTTCTTTCTTCTACTTCAACGGCCACTTCCTGTGATACCCTCGTGAGATATGTATAGGAAGATGGCGTTGAACTAGCAAGCTTGATCAAAGCCTCCAACATGTATAGACGTTCCAAGCCACGAAACATCGTAACTGACTACATTCCACCTACCGAAGAGGAGATGGAAGCATTTGGGAAGGCCCACCTGGAGTATGATAACATTCTTCATCTCACTATCATGAGGCCACTTATACTCTTTGTAAAGGTTAATATGCATCATCGGCTAAATCAACAAAAGACTCGTATTGATAGTTTTATCTCTGATGATAAACTTTGGTGCTCGTACAGCGTCATGAAGCAGCTCTTCAGCCCTGTTTATTTCCACGTCCAGGAGAATGGGTCAGTGAGAAGAGGCCTGCCACGCCTCACCAAGGAAAGGCCGATCCTTCTCGTCTGTAATCACACATTCGTGGGGTTCGACTTAGGAATACTCATGGGATCTTTCATAGAAAGCCAGAACGTGACGATTCGGGCCTTGGCACACCCACTTCTGACAGCAGGTAACGACGTTTCTCTAACGAAGCAAACCATCAACTTTAGGCTACCCTCAGATATGAAGACAATAGCATTTTACCAACTTTGACAAACGAACTTTGCAGATCAACCTGGAGGGATCGTCGCTTTTAATTATTTGCCCGACTTGGCACGATTACTGGGATCTGTTCCGACATCAGGACGCAACTTGTACAAACTTTTGGCAGCGAAGGAGACCGTCTTACTTCTTCCAGGTGGAATGCGTGAAGCAGTCAAGCGGAAGGTTATACCTCTTCCCCGTAACTTTCTCTCGATAGAGGGTGACTGACCACTAACTTTTCCATCTGGTATCTCATTCCTTCTTGCTCACGGAAATAGGAGGAGAAATACACGTTAATTTGGCCTCATAAACCAGAGTTTGTGAGGACTGCCATCCGGCACGGTGCAGTTATCATACCTATGGCTGCTGTTGGCGGCGATGAATTTATCAAGGTATACTTCTTCCATCCACAAAATTAACTCAGAATTTTCTCTCTTGAATTTTTCGTCGCTTCACAGAGGCAGAGGCCAGCACGTTTCTTTGAATCTAAGCAACTGCATCAGGAGTAACTAGTGGGTCCGCTATCCTAAGTGACCCTCTCTGATATATGCTGCAGGTAGTATTAGATCAACACCAGATTTTAGATTTACCAATAATTGGAGAGCAGCTAGAGCGCCTCGGAAGCCAAATACCACGAGCCAGGTACAATCTCATCTCTCCTTTCGATCAACGATCCTGAATACAGATTGCAAGGGGAACAAGTGCGTTGTTGTCAAGATTCTCGTTTATTCGCAACTGACCATATTATACTTTGTTACAGACATGGACAAGAAGGAGCAGACGACGAAGGACACATGCTAGGTAGCGTTGGCATTCCCACCCCGCCCCCTCGCATGTACTTCTTATACCAGAAGCCAATCTTCACTCACAGTACGTACCACTACGTTTTACGTTGAGTTCTTCTACTGCTTATTTGTTCCAAGCTATCACACTCGACATTCTATATCGAAGATTTTACAAAGTACAAGGGTTTCATCGACGAGAGTAAAGGGGACATCCCCATATGTTATATATAATGGCATGCATACCTCTACCTTTAATTCGAATCAAACCTTCATACATTTTGCTAATTAAGAAAGATAGATCATAGCCAGTAAGTACAGAGTTCGTCAAAATGTGATTTCGAAGCTTCTATGAGGTTTGCAAGATGACCACTATTAAAAGTTAATGTTTGCATCCCTCAGGGAATTTAGCAAGTGAAGGAAAATACATATAGCTAGACTGAGAGTTTTGCGTATAATGCAGAGCTCAGAGACTCCTTGGACGACAAAGCACTGGTGGAGGCTCTGTATAAACAAGTGAAGATGGAGATCGAGGCAGGGCTGTCCTATTTGTTGAAGATGCGAAACGAGGATGTCTATCAAGATTTCGTGCCGAGGATCCTGTATGAAAAGATGTGGGGTAAACAGGCACCGACATTTACTCCGAAGCAAGAGCCAGGCACATCTGAAAAACATTCATGATCAAATCAGGTATGAGAGAAACTGTTACCTTTAATTACCCCCTCTTAGTCTCCATGCCAGAAAAGCAAGTACTTAGAACCAGCAGTTCTCAGTTTACAGATATATATATTGTACTTAACCCCTAAGTGCCCAAGAGCGCCAAAACGGCTTTTGGATGTTTCGGGCACCTTACAAAATCGGTCTCATTTTGGTATATTGGGCGATGATTAGCTATAGGTGAAAGAATACATGCACACTAAATGTGGTAAAACTTACAAAGCCAAATTCCAATTTTAGAACTTTATCACATAAAATTTAGTTTTCAAGCCCAAAACGAGTAGCAAAAATATTAAATAAAGAGTTCTTTTTAAAATAAAAAATAAAAATATATTAATAATAACACAACCACTCAGATTTTTAAAATTTTCAAAATGAAACTCTTACCACTTTTACAAAAGCACCCTTTAAAATTTACAACATCAAGTTTTAAAATTTGCAAAAAGCATTTTGCATCAACTTTGATTGTTATAATTTTTCAAATGGTGAAGATCCAATGGTTAAAATATTTAACCCCTAAACGCCCAAGGGGGGGTAATGCTGATTTTTTCAAAATTGAGTAAAAACAAATAAAAGATGAAAATGGAAAATCCAACCGTAGGATCTTCTTTGGAGCATGGCAATTAGTATGAACGCCAAGTTGCATGCCATTTGGAGCTATGGATTTCAAGATCCATGCAAAAAAGGGGTGAAGATCACACCACCAAAACTTCATGAAAAATCTCTTTTGCCCACTCTCACAAATTAAGGATCAAGGTTTTTACTATTTATCCAAGGAGGGAGTAGAGTTAACCCACCGAGGAGTTGAGCAAAAAAAACGGCGGATGAAAAATCGATGGGATGAAAGCGGGGTTGTGCACCAAAGATGGAGCCTCACATCCAGAATGTCGAAAAACGACACTGTGGGCGCTTAAGGGTTAATGGAAGTTGTTATTGTAGTTAGTTCGAAGTTATCGGTTAAAAGTAGAAAAAAACTAGTATATTTTTTGACCATATCTCAATTGCAATAAGGTGGTCGAAAGTTGGAGTTCTTGACCCAAATCATTCCTTGGGCACTTAGGGTTAGTCATAATCCTAATTGTGTTCTACTAAATTATTTTGAAATTGAATGCAGATTGTGGAACCCTTCGCCGCTAAGATTCAGCATTGATTACATGACTCCACTGGACTGAAATTTATTGAAACATCTGGTCTTAGATTTCCTTTACCGTCTAAGAACAACCACTTAGAAGCTACTATGCTAAATAGTCTAGAGATTTTATGGCAAAGATGGGTGGAATTGCTTGTTTGGCAATTGGAATTCGCACAATGGCTTAATATAACGTTAATGAAGATGCCAAGCCTTGTAGAGAGTCCAACTGTCCAATGAGTACATGTAAAAGATTTCAGATTTTGCATAGAAGTTTGATGGAGACATCAAACAATTAAAGTGGAGGGCTATAAAACAAGATTTTTTAAATTCAAATTAGCATATTCATTAATTTAGTTCAAAGGCTACAAACTTAGTAGCAATATTCTTATTGTAATGAGGAAAAGTATGTAAGTACAATATAAACTTGAATTGCAAATATAAAAACCTAATTAGGATAAAGAGTTTGTTAACATGTGATTAATAAAGGCAGTTTAAAGTTCACCTTTTGGTAAACTATAGAACATCCCTTTAGAGATAAAGCTAATAGTCAAGATTTATTTCATGAGAATAGAGTGCCTACCACCTCCTGCTAGCAAGTGAAGGAAGCGTGATAATTTTATAGATTATTTTTCCTTTTTGTGAATTGAATATTGACCAAGTTCGATTTCAAATATTTTATATGGTAGGTCATTGAAGACCTATACATATTTTCTTTTATTGTCAAAAATCAAAACACATAGCCTGGAACAGTTAAAAATTCAAACCAAAAAGTTTAAGGTACCTGCTACATTTACTTAGTCTACAAACTTGCTATTATTTTTTAATAACTCTATAGTTTAATGCTTGATTTAAGATTGTAAGATCCTAAACCTATCATTCAATTGTCCAGTTGTACGGCTATTCAATTTGATTGTGTAATTTTTAGCAATGGTGTCGAGTTTCTTACCACACATAACACAGTATTGAGAAAAACCGCTTATGGCCTAGTGCGGTTTGTGCTTATTATAACAACTTAAATACACTGACAATATAAAAACATATTGGTATAATGAAATTTAGTTGTAAAGAATGCATAGCCTTTAAAAAAATCTAATTCTGAATATTGTGCCTATGCTATTTTATGAACAATTTATTATTTACAATAATTTCATTCAACACACTCAGATAAGTATATACGACATGAAAAAATAAGTATATTAAAAAAATTAAAACATCTGAAATAATATATTCATGTAGTAAAAATCATTCAAACCATTCGATTAACATGCCTGTAAAAACTTGTGCTAGTCAACTATATCCATCTAATATGTGTGATACGATCTTGCCGCCACGCAGTTATCATACCCTCAACATCTTGAACAATCAATTGCTCTTGATCATCATCTTTGTTTAGTACCATAAGAGGAGCTACTTCAACTTTCTGTACAGCCTCTTTGTAAAAGCCCTCTAGGTGGATCCTATTCAGGGATGTCAATATAGACGTCTTTTGAGTTTTTTTGGTCGGACGGACGTCCGTCCGTCTGGACGTCCGTCCGGGGGGGGGGGGGTAAAATGGAATTACTACGACAACAGTAAAAATTTCAACCATTAGATCTTCTTGGAGCTCGCATCTAAGCCGTTCAAATCTGATATTTTTTAGAGCGACCGAGAAAATTCGCTCCGACCGGCCCCCGGTCGAGGCGACCGAAGGTCGTGGTAACCATGAGATTTGATTCAGAGATCCACAACCGTCAGATCGATAACGGTCGACCGATCGATTGCGGTCCACCGGTCGAACGGCGGTCGACCGATCGGTCGAACGGCCCGACCGGAATTTAAGGAAAATAAATATTTTAAAAATCTAAATTTAGAATCCGGTCGCTCCGTCCGATCAGTCGGCCCGACCGATCGGACGGAGCGACCGGATTCTAAATTTAGATTTATTTTTTTTTTTTTTTATTTTTTTTATTTCCCCGGACGGCGTGGGCGTCCGAAGCCGCCTTGGTAGGGAGCTAAGGATGGCGGCCACTCCTCTTAACCCTAACCCTATTCTAATTTATTCCAACAACCATTTTGAATTTCTTAACAACTCCCTCCCTAAAGTTTTTCAAGATCCAGATTACACTATTTGGGTTCCCGGCAAAATAAGATTCTCCTTGCTTTGAGCATTACAATCTCACTAATGGAAAAGAATCAACGGTTTAAATTTTACAAGTGACTAAAAACTCAAGTGAACTTTAAGATCCTACGGTTGGATCTTCTAAACATTGTTTCAAATGAGGCTTTATAAGCATGGAGAATTTAGGCAATTTCGCATCAAGGATATCTAGGGATTAAGATCTCTTTATTTTATCTATAAATTACAACCATACTTAAGTTACTTTTGCGAATTGATTGATGATTCATTTAATCTTATTATCATGGTCCGGAAGATGTTACTTACTTTGTACTACTTATGGCATGTTGATGTTTAACAACTTAAAAGAGAAAATAGGATGACGTTCATGTGTTTTCTAGTTTAAATTACGTATTTTTCTTTAATTCCCAAATTGCAAACTTTAGGAACAAGCCTAATGTCTTAATTCACCGTGAAGGGCACTTGGTATTTTGGGGGTGTAAGTTCTTAGTGTCATTTGCCAAAAACACATAGCATCATAAGGGTCAAATAAGATTAAATAAAAAATCTTCACTTGAGGATAAGAAAACGCTTCCACAAAGATTACATTTATTCAATACAAATTTTATTGCCATATAAATCAAATGGGGTCAATATCAACTAATCGCATCTTAAAATAATATATCATTGTATATTTGATCATGTAGTATTATGAATTGCTATAATAAGATATTGAAGATACATCACTTTCTACAAAAATCAAAAATAACATACGCCATAAACGTGGACATGACTCATATTTATTCAGGAGTTATGAACATCTACCAAGATCAATTAAATGAAAAATCTATATTTACACATTACCACTATGTAACTTGTTAAATGTTTAGGAGAGTCTTATAGAAATATAATCTTTTATACTCGCACATACACTTGAAAGACAAATATTAGCACATAATACTTTGTAGTATTGTTCTTCTAAATTTGGGTTGCATGAATTTGTATTGTAAGTTTTATGTTATATGTCTTTTTCCTTCACATATTTATATATTTATATGATGCTAATAGCCTTTCAATATAGTACATGATTGGATATTCACTCTAACGCTCAACCACTAAAGGCCCAATCAACCATTTTGTACTCTATTCCGAATTTTGACAAGATGTATCTGATTTTAAAAGGATTCTTGTTGGACTTATTTTTTACCTCCGAGATGTAAGATGGGTTGAAAACCTCATTTACATTACAAAAACTAGTTTGGAATCATGTATTGTTTACACCAACCCTTCAATCACAAACATGACAAGGTTTGCATAATATTGAATAACTTATTATAAAAGAAAACTAGTAGTATTCTTCATAGATAAGTATTGGCCTTTTTCATATAAGATAAAATTTAAGGAAACCATACAAATAAATAAGTACTAAGAATAGAAATGAGAATTTTATTTTGCTATTGAAAGTTTAGGTGTCTTTAATCTATTACAAGAGAATTATTAACTATTATGAGGATTTAACCTACAACAATTTAATCTAAGAATTAAGATTTTTATATTGTCTTTGGGAAGAAAGTTTACAAGAGTTAGAAAACTCACATTTCTTAACACATTTATTTTTCCTTCAACCCCCCTAGCCTTTAGGGGTTAAATAAACAACCACCCATTTGGATTCAAATAAAATTTGCTTAGATACTTAGATCCGTAAATGGTTAGTAACTATAATATTTTTCATTATCATAAGTCAATGTGAATATATTGCAAATTCTATCAAAGCATGACATTGTACCCCTAAAGAATTCCAAGTGATTCATGGATAGTTAAGATTCATATGAACAATGAGGGGTTATTTATAATAAGTTCTATTTTTCATGTGTGTCCAAGCCCATAAGATCTTTTGAGTAAAACATTCCCTTCTATGAAAAGAAGATCTTCCCGACATTCCCCTGACAAATCGGCATGTGGATCAATGCCCTGATTTTAGGTTGTAGGTACAATGTCAGGTACCTTAAAATAGACAATTCTTAAATGCAAGCAAGAGGAGGAAGAGGAAGAGAGAAGTGGAAAGTGGGAGTGTTGGTGAGTGAGAGAGGAAGAGAGGAGCGCAAGACACCAATTGGTTGCTGGGTCGATCGGTTGGTCGATCGGTCGACAATGGTCGGTCGCTCGGTCGGTCGCTCGGTAGGTCGATCGGTTGGTCCCTCCGTCAATCGGTCGCTCAGGCCATAGGCCAAATTTTTTGATTTTTTTTTTTTTTTTTTTCCCTTGAATTCCGGTCGCGCCCTCCGACCGATCGGTCGGCCTGCGACCGTGTCCGATCCATCGACCGAGCGACCGACCGATGTCGACCGATCGACCGACCGATCGACCGGTCGGTGTCTTGCGCTCCTCTCTTGCGACCGGATTCTAAATTTAGATTTTTTAAAATTTTATTTTTTCCTTAAATTCCGGTCGGGCCGTCCGACCGATCCGTCGACCGCCGTCCAACCGGTCGATCGCGATAAATCCAACGGTACGAGGCTGCGGCAATTGATCGGACGGCTATTGAGCTACCGGTCGGCATGCCGGTTGCCCCGGGTCGGGCCGGTCGGCAGGCCGGTCGCCCGGGCTGACGGCCATTCTGGGGGCCGGTCGCTCGGGCCGACGGCCATCCTAGAGGCCGGTCGCCCCATTTACCTTAAGTAAAAAGTCCAAAATCTCTAAGTCACGGACGCTCCCTTAATCCCCTGCGGACATCCGACGGACGTCCGGACGCCGTGACATCCCTGATCCTATTATGCAACTGTTCAAACCCTAACAACGATATGATTCTTGCAATTGTCACTGTAATGTCCTCGTAAATATTAAGTAAATTCACGCGATCATCAACCTTAAACACGACTCCAGTGGTCAATGTCTATATACTTGCAACACTATGATCAAGTGAGCTGCTTGGAACCCCGGCCATTATTGCCGTTGTAGGTTCGCCTAGTGAAACCCTAATTGCGGTTGATGGTCTTCTTGAATTACTTGAATGTCTTTTCGAATTGTGTCAGTTGCTACTGCTATCCCCTTATCTCGCCCAATAACTTTTTCTCTCAGTTTCTTTGATCTATTGAAACGTCGTAATAGTTGTGAATCCTCAATCGCAGAGCTTTCCAATCCCGATACATTCGTAATTAGCGGAACTATCATCTGTTTTTTATTTCCTGTCTCTTCTGCAGCTACAACTTTTGGTCTCGAAAATGGTATAGTATCATCATGGACCAATGTTGTCCATCTCTAACTCATCAGGACTTCCCCGCAATTGTTGTGGTATTGCCGCGGTACTGTTGCAGTGTTGCGGCCATCACTTAACAGTATAGTACACACGTTGTATTGTTGCAGTATCGCAGCGAGTACATTGATCGCACTGGTGATGTTTATCAAAAATTGTATAGTATTGTGCGTTGTAATTGTACTGTTGCACTATTGTAATTGCATTGATAGTATATCGTTGCACTAATATTCAGCAACAATTAGTTTGAATTAATTTGAAGTCATTCAGTACTGAGGCTACATTGAAACAAGTAAATGGAATATCGAGAATAATGGATTGAATAATATCTAAAATGACCCTCTGAATAAATTTTGGACGATTTGTAATGTTCTTATGCATCAAATTTTGAGATCATTCACATGCTTCAGATAAATACATTCCACATAACTCAAATTGAGTTACAAACAACACATTTAATGATATTTCAAATGGGTACAAATTTCCCTTGATACCAAATCTTCTTCTTTGCATTTACTCTTCGACTCTATGGCCATTTATCCTTGGACAATTTGCACGAGTCCATATTAAGAAAAGAGGCTTTAATCCTACCCATGTCTTCTACCAAGTAATCTCACACTTCTCTAGCTTCATATCATCATTGTGTTTTGTTTTTGAGTAATTCTAGGTGTACTCCCTGTGAACACAATTACCAGATGAGGACCCAAAAAATTACATAGTCACAACATAGTATAGTATAGTATGTAATAGGCACTTAAGGTGTATAGTGTCAATGGCTATATTTTTGAATTAATTAATTAACAAGATGAAGCTTGTGGAAGCATGTTTTGCCGCATGGACCTCTTTGAGGGGGTGCCACATGAACCTGGGGTGCATTTAAAATTAAAATATCATTCCGTCCGGCCCTACCTCCAACCCTCTTATACTTTTTAAGGAGAGGAAGCGGCTCCAAACAGTCTGGGATAAATCCCTCCAAGACTCTCTCCCCCAAGACCCCGTCTCCAAGACTCCCTTCTCCCAAGACCCCAGAACCTCCCCATACCATCACCATGTCCTACCATCACTATGCCATACCATCACTATGACCCCCTACCCCAGGACCCCATGCAGTGCAGGCCCCTTGCCCCCTCTGGAACTCCCCAGGATCCCAAGACTCCAAGCCTCTAATGAATTAATGCCCCTGCAGATAAGTTTCAGTGGATAGTCACTTCAAATGAACCAACATCCGACATAAGAACCCACATCCACTAGAACAACTAAAGCTACTATTCAAGTTAACAGATATAAACTCAAAAAATCATTTCACTTGCTGTGAATACTCTAAAGCATTTTGTTGGTGGTTAAAGCATCCGCAAGAGCAGCAAATCCCTGCAGAATACTAAGGTTTGACCTTTCATGTAAGTGTGTGAACTGATGGCATGGGAGCACAAGAATTTTGTACTTTACTTACAAATGCATATCAAAATACATGCTGACTCAAAGCGATTCTGAGTTACTCATAAATTAGAACCTCTTATTACTTGTGAGAAATATCTAAGCTACGTGAATGATTGTGTACCTTCACTACAACAAATCCAGCCCAATGTAACTAGGTTTTATGACTAAAATCGGACATAAATCAAAATGTGACTAGCACCATCTGTAATCATTTGGACTTAGTCGCTTCGGACAATCTGACTAGCACTCTAGCAGTCATATCGGACAGTTTTTGTTCCCAATACTGCGTTCCCACAGTGTTTTGGGACCTCAAATGGGGACCTGCGCTGGGACTTGGGAAAATATGACTTTGTAAAGTCATATATAGTTGACTATTCCTAGGCAGAAATATGGTATAGGTGACTAAGTATAGTCAACAATATATGACTCTACGTAGTCACCAATACAGAAATAACTTTAGAATGGCATGACTAATTGTAGTGAGGTATCAGTCAACTTATGAATGGTTTTATCACTACGCACTGTAGTGTGATGGTGACTTATTTGAGTCAAACATTGAGTAGGGAAAGTACGACTTGTTGAAGTCACATCTTATTGACTACCCAAAGTCACAAATATTGAAATAGCTTCTAAATGATATGACTAACCAGAGTAAGGTGTTACTTAAAATATCAACGACTTTATCACTACGCATAGTATTGTGGTGGTGACTGCATTAAGTCATTCACTTTGGATAATATGACTCTGTAGAACCATCTGGTAGTGACTATACATAGTCACTAATGTTGAAATCATGAGATGGACATGATTAATTGTAGTGAGGTATCAGTGAATATATTGATGGTTTTGTCACTACGCATAGTGATGTGGTTGTGACTATATTGCGTCATACATAAACTTGAGATAATACGACTCTGTAGAGTCATATATACTTCACTACACATAGACACCGATATCATCATTCTGATGACTATGTAGAGTCCTTACATATTTGTTTCTTTTACTGTCGAAAGTCAAATTTTAATCTTGAATTGGTTTTTCTGTGACTAGAACTTCCCTGTCCCTACTCTAATTTAAGCGTTTACCACTCACTTGAATATGCCATTTTTACTGTGCGTAGTTACAGATTTTAATTTGATATTAGAGTGGTACTAAGATGTGGTGACTATTACAAGTCAACAATGCCGTTGTGAGCACTATGTCAGGTCATGCAAGTGATATTCAAAGGTTTCACTGAAAAAGAAAATTCGTGATCAAACATGATGCACTACAACTGTAACTGGATCGGTCTAAACTGCTTGGAAGAAGGACATATCAATGTCCATGAACTCCGTGGGCCACAACACAAAGTGCCCTACTGCTTGTCCTACCATGGTCACAAGAGGATCATCTAGATCAATGGGAGCAAACAAATCGTAGTTGTCATCAAGGCTTTTAAGCACTTCTACAGATACGGAACCTGGAAATATTTCTTTCTCGTGTAGAGTAGCCCCAGCTACATTGTGGACCTTCCCGAGTGCCACAATTTTGTCGTCCTCGCCTTCTTCTATTCCCTTGAGTCTAACATGGTCACCCGTTTTGAACTCTGGGTCTTCGGTTTCTTGTACAACCTAGTAAAAGAAAATACTAAAGAATGATCAGTCATGGCTTTAAATCATGCCAAAAAAAGGTTCAATCTCTTCAATAATGCAATATAGACCCTCTTTGCCATTCTAGTCACTCATTCAAACTGGATTACTACAAATAGTAATAGAACTCAACATGATGACTATGAGAAGTCGTATATTCGAATGTCATTACTAATATCAGTCACGTGTTCTAACTTCAAGACTGCAAGTAGTCAAGTCTGATTTGGGGTTCCATATCAATGACTACAAACGATGACGAACTAAACATACAGAATTCTTCAAGAAGGCACAACATTGCAAGAAATGCCCAACCAGGAGGTGGCATTCAAGTTCAGAACAAAACACATCAACTGAATACTCATCCCCGAGTGGCATGACACTTATCGGTGCTTTTGAGTTTTTCTTATCACTCTTCTTGAACTCCGGGTCAAATTCGGTTTCTTGCAGAACCTAGTATATAAAAAAAGGAAATAAAGAGTAGTCATTACTTCAATCGTGCTAAATTTTCTACAATCTATTTACCAATGCATGTCGTCCTTGACCATTCAATCACATATTCAAACCTCATTACTGCAAGTAGTAATATATTCTAATCAGATGACTATGAGTAGTCACATATTTTAACTTCATTACTAAAATCAGTCAAGTCTGGTCCCGCATTGTATATCAAAGAGTACAAAAAGGAAGAAATTAGGCACTTATATGTTCACTTGCCGATAATAGACATCGTGTTTTTCTTCTTCTTGCCTTTCAAGTTTTGCTGACTATCATTGTTGCCTTCCTTGTTCTTTGTATCGGCCAGCTTTTCAGCCTTGTCTTTGCTCCCCTGAAGTTTCTTATGATTTTTTGGGTTGTCTTGGTCTTTCTTTAGCTTCTCAACCTCTGTCATTCGCATTCTCTTCTCGGCACGACTATCCTCCTTTGGAACCTTGGAAGCCCTCAAAATCCGACTTGAGTTCACAATTGCGGCACGTTCTCCTGACTCTGCCACGGTCAGTGTAACACAATCTGGAGTGCCTCCTGCCGGGTTGTTTGAAGTTCCCAACGTATGTGGGTCCTTCATAGCACCTACTGTAGAAATGTCCTCTCCCTTATCTGGATCTGCACATTGTAATTTGGACTCCCCTGCTTGTTGTGATCCCTGTTGAATATAGAGGCAATACGTCAATAAGGACCCTCTTAGTTTAGGCTTTTATTAATGCTGAAATTTATGAATATGTTCAAGAATGCGAGACCTACTTGACCATTCCAGTCAGTTAGTCAAACTTGATTACTGCGAATAGTAATAGATTATAATCTGATGTTTGCGACAAGTAACATATTCTAATTTCATTACTACTATCAATCACGTATTCTAACTTCATTACTGTATCTAGTCAAGTCCGGTGAGTTGTTCCATATCAATGACTACGAATAGTCACAACTAGGCATACTGAAAGGTTCTAGAACTAACTGATGACATTCCAATTAATAATGCTACCAAGAGCTATAGTGCAAGTTCAGGACAAAACACATCGGGAAAGGCTCGTACCTCGAGTACGATGATACTTTCCTTCATGTGAACTGGCTTTGTTGATGTGTCGGTGCCGGTGGAGTCTGAGCTGGAGCTGCTTTTTGTAGTTGCTGCCTTTGTGGGGGTGACAACAGGAATCTGCAGGTGCTGCATGATGCGTTCAATGTTCCTCTCCATGGATCTCTGCCAATCATTGTCGTCTTCTGGCTGTGCATTAGATACTCGGCTACTCGGGGAAGTCTCCTTCCGTGCGATAAGTTTTCGAGGGGCATTTTTGACCCGTGCAAGCTCGCTTTCTATTTCAGCCCTAGTTGGGCTTCTCTCTAGCTCAACTGCCTGTAGAAAGATGCTAGATTTCGTAGCTAGTGATGCACGATAATTTAGAATTGACAAGGCTTCTCTCACTATTGCTGGAATGTACTACGTCGTTTGGCTATCTGTACAATTTCACAGGCTTCTGGAAGGCATCGAACGTCAAGAGCATGAATGAGTGGACTTGGAAAATGTTTTTGATTGTAGCTATAGAATTGCGTACAAGAATGAGATGTTGCCCACAAGTCTTTCCGAAATTTTATGTGTTAACCAGGATTAAACATCTCTATGACAAAAAAATGTGATGTGTTTTTACATGATGACTGAGAACAATGATAAACTCTAATGTGATGACTGCAGCTAGTCATTTCAAGACATCTCTATGACTAAAAAACAGCACGTGTTCTCAAGTGATGACTAAAAACAATCATAAGCTCTAAATTGGTGACTGCACCTAGTCACTTTAACTCTTGATTTTCACTGAATTTAGACATGCAAGTTTGTGATAAAAGACAGAAGAGCAGGGTTTGAACACTCACCAGAGAGGCTCGAATGTAACCTTCAATGCGCTCGGCTGTAGACGACCTCCTCACCTGCGCGCGGCTATAACGCAGCTTCTCAGCTTCTTGTTGTTTTTTCTCCTCCTGGATCAGTTTCGACAATTTCACCCAATGGTCTTGCCGAATGTGTTTCGGCTTCTCCTTCCCTTCTTGCATCTTTTTTTTCAGTTGATACCTCTTGACCTTCAACTGGCCCTTCAATATGCTATGGAATGCCTCTTTTGTCACATAGCCAAGGCCACCATAATAGTCGAATGTGTTGGCAACTCGCTCCTTGACGGCGAGCAGCATAGAAGTGCTGAGGTTCTTATAGTTGTCCCCCCTGAAGTCTATGTCCTGCGCATGACCTCGAAGAGAAGTTAGCCACAACGACCGATTCCGTCCTTGAGGACGTCCTATAAGATCAACCTCCACAAGGTGTTTTCTAGGCCCTCCTGGATCTCGAAAAGAAACCTCCTGAGCATGTTGTTGTTTTAAAGCAAACCGTCGTTTGGATTTCTGGTCTCTAGCATAAGAGGGCTGTCCAAAGCTCTCAGTCATATCTGAAGGACCTGAGTACGTAGAAGAGTTGTCCCCACCCCCCTCGAGCTCCATCTGTCGCCTCCATTGCAGTAGTTGGAGCTGCTTTTCTGCAATCCCAAGTTCAAAGCATTAATAGGAGGTATCCGGGGAACGGCACTAGCCATGCCAAGAAACTGAGGCATGTTGCCTCCCTGGTTAGAAAAATCTTGGGGAACGTCGTTGCAGTAGTCAAAGGGCTCCCCTGATAGAGTTTCCTCAGACATCTTGAGACGTTTTCTCCCTTGAAGTTGCGTTATTTGCTGTGGACAGAGGCTTCTTGAACTGGGTTTCGGAATTGCACAACCTCCAGGACCTCACTTGCGCAACTCCCACACAGATGGCTTCGTTGAGTGTCCTCTGCCCTGCAAAATACAAACATCGGTTAGTCATTGTCAATACCAGCCTTAGTCATTCTTCCATTTCAGGTGACTATGACAAGTCAGAAATCCATACTATCTTAATTCTTCCAGTTCCTGTGACTATCACAAGTAACAATTCAACTTTAGTAGTCAGAATTGGGGTTTATATGACTATGGGCAGTCACAAATCTTAAAAAATCACGGTCACACATCACAGTATACCAAGTTAGAGCACTAATCGAATTACTCGCACTATAAGAAAACCCTGTTTTTTGTGATGTCTTGTGTAATGTCTAATGTATTTTGTGATGTCTTACTGTCTTAAAAGATGTCTTCGAAGACGGGAGGATGTCTGTACGTCTAACGGGCACATTTTGGATTGGGGGGGCATGAAGACATCACCAAACAAAAAGATGTTGGTGAAGACATGGATGTCTTTGAAGACATCTTGATAGACATCAAACTGCCACGTTGGCAAGGGATTTTAGACCAGCAAGGTAAAAACGACCAAAATTTATTGGTAGACAGGGTAAAAAGCATTTCTAATGTTAAAAGAGTAGGTGAATGGGCAGCCGTTTTCAAAAGTAGAAAAAGAAACATCACATTTTAGTAGTTTTTTTTTTAATTTTTTTTTTTTTTAAATTTTTTTTTAAATTTTTTTTCTTTTTTTTTCTTCTTCTTGCTAAAACATTATGTGACGTGGCAATACTGAAAATACTAATTTCAGGCTATTCTCACTATTTTTTCATTGGTCTAATTTTATTAAAAAATATTAAAATATATAATTATATTTCAATAAAAAAATATTTTGTAAATTTTTATTATATTCAAATAAATTAGAATATTATAATTCTGTAATTTTTTATGGTTAAGAAATATTTAAATATTAAAAAATATTATGTATAAAATATAATATATATAATATCTACAAGATAACAATGATGCCAAAAAAAAAAGTAAAAGTAATTTCGTGGATATTTAATCCTCAAAAAACATGTGGACATAGATTAATAAAGTTATCTACAGCGCTTTATCTACATGGCAACAAAAACTCCACGTCAGATCAGTTGACAAGTCATTCAACATCTAGTCGGATGTCTAACACGATGTCCAACTTACCATAACTACAGTCAGGCATGAATGTCCGCATAGACATCTACTTGGATGTCTATGAAGATGTTTTGCACGACATCCTCCTAGACGTCATTTACTAAAAAGCGGCAGTACTTAAGAGTCTTTTAAAGAATAATATCAACTTTTTCTCTTACTGCTTGTCCTCCATTGGCGCGGGTCTCTGATTGGGGTAATCCTCAAACACATAAACAAAATATAAAAAGAAAATAAAAACAATAAACAGTGTTTTATGGCTTACTTCAAGAAGGAATTAAATATTATTTATTACTTATAGATTAGATTATTATAGTCTAATGGCAAGACTATACATTACTCTATCATTAACAACCAATATTATACAACTTAAAGCAAATTTACAAGAAATATGAATTTATAAAAGTAGCTATTTAATACAGTTTAGGAGACAATTCAAGAATAGAATTAATATTAAGAAAGTTAGTTGGAAAGTTAGTTAGGGTAGAAATAAAAGGTAGTTGAGAGTTTAAAAGAGAGCCTATCACCATGGAAGACTATAAATAGTCTCATGATTGTAATTCCACACTTTTTCTATCAATAAAGATTATTTGATTTGTTGTGGAAGAAACTCTAAGACTTACAATATGTGCTTTGTTGTGGAAAGAACTTTAAAGCATCTAGTATTTGATATGTTGTGAGGGAAAACAAAAGACCTTTTATAGTTAATGTGTTGTGATTGAAACCCTGAAAATGTCATCAGATGTTTATGATAATGTCTGCAGGGATGTCTAAGATGACGTTTATGAAAATGTCTAACATGATGTCTATGAAGATGTCGAAGATGACATCTATGACAGCATCCAGAACCATCTACAGGGATGATTTTCATTGACTTCAATGGATGAACAGAGGCGGCTAGGGTTTGCTGCCGCCGCCATAGTTAGCTCATTTTTGCCTTCATTTTTCAAAGAGTTAGTGTTTGGAGTGTAGAGGCTAAGGTTTGCTTCTTCATGTGGCTAGGGTTTGTTGCCGCCGCCATAGTTAGGTCATGAGATCTTCAAATGGAATTACAAAGCTCATTTTTGCCTTAGTTTTTCCAAAGAGTTTGTGTTTAAAGTATAGAGGATTTCGAAATTGTTTCCATTCAGTTTCAGAATGATTGTTAACTGCAATAAGAGAATAGTATTTGTAGAAATCCAATAGCTCTCAAGAATAGGTTTCCTTCTTCATGTGGCTAAGATTTGCTACTTAAGAGGTACTGGATTTCAAAAGCATCTTGTACAAGAAACCCTAGGACTTGTAGAATTTGATTTGTTGTGAAGGAAACCCTAGTACTTGTAGTATTTGATTTGTTGTAGAAGATGTCTATGATGATGTCTGCAAGATGTCTTAGAGCATGTCTATGAAGATGTCTAAATGTGTTGATGGAATTCTATTTTGGAAGGTGGGACATAAGAGGTCGGGGCAGCGAGCACGATCTGAGGCCGCGAAGCGACATGCATGCTTGTAGGTGAGTGGAACAGATGTATGTATGGATGTCTATAACGTTGTTTTTAATGATGTCTAGAAGGATGTCTGAAGAAATGTCTAAGCAGATGTTTGCAAGAATGTTTAACTGTGTCGATATCTTGAGGTTAGGAAGTAAACCATCTCAACCTAGGTAGTGCAATTAAATGGAATTAAATCAGAAATTTTTTACCTTTACAAACCCTTCTTTAAATGCAGTTGATATTGGCTTATTGAATATGTGTAGCGGGACATGACATGCACATGACCATACGGGTATTGACAAAGAAGCGATGGAAGTGGAGGGACTTACGGAGTTCAAATTGTGGGTGCGTAGTATATCGTAGTTGTTGACAGGCGTATTAGTAAATATTCTAGTTTGTGTTATCTGAGGTTTTAATGACCTAAGCAATATATGTTTGATTCATACTTTTTGATGTGACAAATTTTACGATTGATGTTATGTGAGACGTCTGTGGATTACAGATCTCATGACTATATAAACATCTAAAAATGTCATCCTAGATGTCCTTTCATATGCCCAAAAAACATCAATAGTAACACTGTTGCAAACATCATGTCCTACGAGATGTCGCTACAAACATCCGAGCAAACATCACAAACTTAATAAGGACATCAACGTGAACATCATTCTACGCACTGGAAACATCTTATAAGACATAAAAATTGTCTTCTAAGATATTTTGTAAGACATTGCATACGTCTTGCAAGACATCTTGTACAACATCTAAGATGTCTTGCAAGACATTTAAGTCGTCTTAACTGATGTCTAAAACTATCATGATAGGAGCATAAAACCTCCGCAATATGCTGACGTGGCATGCCATGTGATTTTTCCAAGTCCACGTCAACTTTTCCCGCGTGCCACGTCGGATATTCCCGGGTGCCACGTCGGATTTTCCCGCGTGCCACATCGGATTTTCCCGGGTCCACGTAGGATTCTGGCGCCGCCATGTCATCTTTCGTGGGACCATGTAAAATTCCACATCATGATGAATTTCATCCCCACGTGGCACTGCCCGTTGAATTCAAACTGATGTGTCATCTACGTGGCACCTACGTGGCACACTTTTTACCATTCCAAATTACCTTAAGACATCTTCGATCTTAAGACATTTTCCTGTCTTTTTAGACGTCTGCTAAGACATTTGAGCTGTCTAGGATGTCTTATCGTCTATAAGACATCTGAATTAATGTCTACGATGTCTTTTTAGACATCATTTACAACATCATTAAAAACGCAGGTTTCTTATAGTGTCGGCTAATAATCAAGTGTAGCACACAGAAGAATTCCCCAACATTTTTTACGGCGCGAACTGTGTTAAAAATGAGACTGTCTTCTTGGAGGAGCTTGTGAAGGGACTCAACGAAGAACGAAGAAGGCATGACGCAATCGTCAACCATCATCAACTGCACCATTGTCAAGCTCGTCGAAAAGGAAAAACTTTAGTTTGGTCTCGAGACACAATTACTTGATGAAAAAGTGATATTCATGTGCAGAGCTTCGGAATAATACTGATAAAGAAAACCTTTTAGCAGGTTGTGGGAGCTCTACGGCGTTTGAACTTTGATGCACATGCTTACCATGCCCAGATGAAGTCCTCCCACCTGCGCAAGGAAGTGCACGAGTTCGACAGATCCTAATTAACCTGATCATTCGCTGGATTCATAGCCTTTTATGTTCATTTCGAGCTTTGAGAACAAGTTCTTCAAAAAGACCACCGACTGTCAAACCTGACAAAATACATTACCTTGAATCGAAGCAGTTTGGATGCTCAAGCGCTGAATAGACTCTAGCTGATTTGTGGCAGGGCATTTTCAAGCGACGAAGTGCAGATTGTGGTGGCTACCATTGCCTTTGGAATATTGCCTCGAAAATATTGAGGAATCGATGTTGTGCAGTTGTTTACCTGAGGATTTTGCTTGCCGAGATGGCACCTTCCGAGTTCTACTGTTGAGACCTCACCATTGCCAAAGCCTCGCTCGTCATCATTATCGATGTCGGTAGCACTGTCGCTTCTATACTCTTCGCTCTCCCACTCCTCAAAAATACTGCTCTCTGATTGCAACGTTTTTTTCTTCTTCGCAAATCGTGTCCTTCCCGCTGTTGGTGTTAGTTTCTTGAGTCGCTCACTCCGCCTACGCACGACTTCGACACCCACAATCGAGTCCTGTGTGTATTTACTAGCGGATCAGTTACTGAACGGACCGTGAAGATTTGTTGGAAGCAAGAAGCGCCAACCAGCGATTGGGGAGCAAGCACGGGATCAGAAGCAAGGCAAGAAGGTAGGGTTCACGGTTTAAGTACCCGATGGTATTGTGGGAGCACGCACGGGCTCACAATACAGGCATACACTAGGGTTTATGGTTTAAGTACCCAGCAGTATATTTCCGCTTTTTAAGGCTGATGGCGCTGAGGTTTTGTGTGGCCTTCAAGCTCGCTTAGTGGTCCTCTCCTCTTGCCGCTTCGCTCTTGATTGCGGAGGATTTCAAATCTGCTGCCAAATTTAGAACTCCAAGCTCCTGTAGCTTAAGGGAGTTCTTTTTGATTTTTTCCTGCCGCAGCCTCTCGTATTCTGTCACTTCGGCGTCCTCGTTCCTCGCAAAACCTTCCTCCAAAGCCTGCTGCTCGGATCGCTACGAAACCTTTGTGTCGGATGAGCTATAGTCCCCTGAATGTGCTTCAACAAATTTTGGTCGCATCTTCATGGCAGTGCAGAGGAGGTGTTCGAGCTGGTAGGCAATCAAAGGCCCTCACCATCGCCATTTCTGCAAACTGGTACGATCCGCCGCCACTCTCAAATCAAAAACCCTTCTTCGATTTCACGCCGCCAAAAGCTTGTTTGCTTTAATTTTTGGGATTTGCAACGAGGTATTAACTTTCATCTATTCTGTGGAGGGAAGACCTTGTTTAGTAACGTGGAAATAGACATGTGGACTAAGCTTGTCCTACTTCATCCTTAGCCCTCCTTTCCATTGCCCTCATTGTTTTATCTTTCTTATTTTCCTAGACACAACAACTACAAAAGTGGTAAGACTAAAATCTAATATAACTCATGTTCAAGTCTTCAAGATGCAATTAATAAAAACCTCAAGAAAACAACTAATATTACATTATTCAAAATAGGAAAATACTTTCAAGAAAAACACAACTTCACTTACTAATTTTCCTATTGAAAATACACTTAACATAACTCAAACAAATTCACTTATTTTTCACCATCATCTCCCAAACATTGTTGTATATGCCTTGAAAATCTCTTTCAGTTACAAGTTCAATTTTCTTGATGTACTTTTGATTGTTTATAATGAATCCATTGTTTTTCAAATTTAAATCCCTCTGCGTTACAAGATTTAATATATAGGTAAACCAGACTAATAAATGTGAGAGCTCGTAGTTGCTTTTTTTTGTTATAGTTTATTTGTTACTTTTATGAATGTAATGTTAACTAGCAATGCCTTTATGAAGTAATTTGATGAAATTTACGTTAATTAAGTTGTAAACACAATATGCATGTTAGAAGATAATTGTTGCAAGGCCTTGGATATGACTTTTGGTACTAATTTAAGCTTTAGGGGCAGTCGTGTCACGGAGCGGAGTGTCAGTCTTACACCACTACAAAGCCTTAATATTGACAATGGTAATATAGGCGATGACAACCGCAACACAGGTGAATGAAATCTACTCAATAATACACAATCTATGGTGAGGATGCTTTAACAACAACTGCAAGAGCTGAGGATGCAGAAAAATTTGTTGCAGATCTTTGTTGATTGATAACAACTCAACATTCAACGTACTTTTTGTACATGGAGTTGTATTTGTCTTCGTATGAGGAGGTATTGAAAACAGTTAATGCTTAATTTACAGAAAGAGAGAAATAATATGTACCGTGCTTAAATTAGTACCAAACTTAAATTAATACAAGCAAGCGGGGCCACATGTGCACCCATTGGTACCACTTTTACACCACTGATGCTTCCGTTGCAAGCATGTGCAGTACTCTTATCGCGGTGGAGAACCGCTTGGAAAGACCAGAACGGCGGATTTGGATGAGATGACGTATCTTGAATCATGGACATAGTTACGAAATGGGAAGGTGAAATACTGTTCGGAGATTGTGGCGTGCGAGCGGTTGTTCTCCAAGCAATTTGAAAAGAACGAGTTTGGTACTAATTTAAGCGTGATCTTCCATCTCTAACCACCGCAAAGCATTCTTAACTGTGTATCGCTGTTGTAATTATAACGATACAAATTTCAATGTTTTAAACTCCGGAAATGGCTTTCTAACGTCGTTGAAGAACAACTTCTAAGTCTCTCTTGCTTCATCATCCAATGTTATTCGTACAAGTTGTTTGCAGTCGTCATCCATTAAACTCTTTCGCGGCCTAAACCAATTTCTTGTCGTACATGCAACTTTTGGTTCTTTGACCTTAGCATTTTTCTGTCTTCCTTGTATTTAATTTCTCCAAACTTTTCTTCTTTCGGAATCCGAATATAATATACGGTTGTCCACCTCTTTTATAATTCGTATAATTGAATAAAAAGTTTCATCGTCGTCCATCCACGCGTATGAAATTCAATCATCAATATTGTAGATAGTTTGGTGACAGTAAGATTTTTTTTATCCTCTTATTTTAAACTCAAAATTGTCGTCATGCATATGAACTCATCATCACGACGAACGATATTTTCGACTTCTTGAGCTTTGAGTTTTTTATAATTAATCCATAACGCACGAAGTGTTATCAAATTCTGCTAAGCACTTGAATGACCGTCCTTTTGGTTTAAAATGTTAAAATCGTTTTGTCGCTTTGACATCTCAGGTTACATCTTAGGATTGTCATAGACCACTAAAACCGCTTTTATGATTGGAAAAAGATCATTCAAATGTCCCTCTATGATATGGCTTTTCTGAAATGCCTCTTCTGCCAAAACTTTGCATACATGCAATATGTGCTAATCGTTATATGGTTCCTACTTAATTGTTTGCATCATATCTCTCCGTGCACGATTTTTAGATGTTTCAACGCTCGAATCACTGCAAACCTTTCCGAATTATTGTCGAGTTTCTTCTACCTTGAAGTTAACTTATTCTTAAAGGTCTATGTTAAAATACGAAATGGGCTTTAATGTTAAAAACGACACGTTTTACTTTTAAAACAAACCCTCATAAATAATTCTAGCATGCTCGTGTCCAATATTCGCATATTGGTAAGTGTCGATGAAAGTAAAAGCACATTCTTCGTACTCATCTCAAATTCTTAGTTTCGCCCAAAAATACATTGCCTGTAATTCTTCAACGGAAGTCGGTTTCTCAATTTCGTACTTTATATTGTCCTTTCCTTCGATTTCGTCTTTCTTTTCTTGTACATCACCCTCCATGTCTAAATGCAAATCATCCTCATGTATGTCATGCTCATGATTCTTAAGTGCCCACCAAATAATTTATTTAAACGACGAACAAAACACTTCATCGATTCTATAAAACAAAATTTTCTTGCGAATCAATTACAATCCTTAAATAATCGATTATATATATTAATTATAAGATAATAGAGTTTTAAAATTAATGTAATGTCTTCAAATTTCATAAAACTTAAAATGCTTTACAGATTTGACGCATTTCAAAAAAAGATAATATTGAATAGATTCTACTAATTTCAATTATATTATATTTCAACCTTATTATTTGACCTACTTTATTTTTTAAATTTTAGTCTTCTAAGTAATTTGATAATTAGCAATTAGCAATTAGCACAAAGAAACATACACCTCTATTTATTTATTGTATAATAATTTTTTTGATACTATACCAAAATTTATTTATATAATAATCTTAATTTTTATTTTTATTTTTTTTGTGATTCAATAATCTAAATCTTGTGTTGTAACAAGTGTAATTCTTGTTAATTAAATACATCAATTTATTTACAGATACAAGTATTTAAATGATAAACACATTATATTTAATAACATTAGATGACGATAATATAAAAATTCACACTCAAATTGTTTATTGTTTACATAGATCAAAGAGAATAATATCATTTTAAATGTAATGTTTTTCCAGATTAACAAATTAAAATTTTTATTCAGTTTTTTTTTTTTTTAAATTTCAAAAACAGATGGATTATATCAACAAATATAAATACATTTATAATAAAACAACCAAATCACTTAACGCTCTCTCTTAAATATGTACTTAACCGTTCAAGACTCAAGGGTTACCAACCTTCAAATATTTTTGAAAATATAGGGTCCCTCGTATGATTTTTTAAGATATACACAATCAGATAAGAGGTTTGAATGAGAAAAAGTATACTTAATATCACAATCTTGCAGAACATTTCAAAAACTTCTCAAACATTGGCCACAATAGAAAAAAGAAGATGCATGAAGCGCCGTTCATTTGAATTTGAAGAAAAGAAGATTAAGTTAAAAAATATGTTCAAAACTTAAAAATATTTGCGTGAGAACAAATAGAATTTTTTTCTGTAATGTACCTGCCTATTTCTTTTATGCTCCCATGCATTGAAGTTGATGTCTATCGAATAATATTGCGCATGCTCGTTCCCTCCTCTACAAATATATATTACAATAATCAGTATTAAACAATATTTTACAACTTATACACTTTTTTTTCAATTTTCAAAACTAATCAAAATTTAGAATATTACACATAAATTTTGTCGCGCCATTGCATTACATAAATTTCACATAGAAAAGTCATTACCCTCAAATAGGTATATAATAAAGATAACACTTTCTTGTCACACTACATAATTGCACAAATTTTATTTGTATAGTACATTCTTTATTCTAATGTCTATCGTGGTTGTTTTTAAATGTAGTAATTACCTTCATCATTTTAGGCAAACCAATCCTATTGATTCCAACCGTTCCTGTCACATACATGTTTTTCTCCAAAAAATATTAAAATAAGTGTACATTGTGAAAAAGTTCTTCATAACAACAGCATGACCCTTTCCTTCAAAGCCAATAACTATTAATTGCACAACCTTGTGCCCTTAATTTACCTTTTTAATATCTTCTTCATCTATGTAAGTTGAAGACGCTCTAGCATAAACTTCAAACTTAACCCTTAAGCGGGCCGAATGTCGAAAATCGACATTCTGGATGACAGAAACTTTGGAGAGCCATAACTTCTTCATCCGGACTCCGTTTTGGACGAAATCACTTGGGTTGGGTCCCAAATCAAGTTTAGTTCATGTCATAAAAATCTCAGACCCACACAATGAAGTATGAATTAATGGCATGCATTTCAGTGACAGCAGCCTAGCTTTAGACATTTTTTCCTTTGTAAAATTTAGGGCAGTTTTCACCATTGCAGGGCCATAATTTGCACAAAGAAATTTTTCTCATGGTTTTTTTTTGTTCAAGGATGCTACTGAGATGAAGGTGAACAACATTCTAATTGGTGACTTTTTCATTGCAATAAGTCTAATGGTAGCATTTTCACTTTAAAGTGAAAATGATGAAATTATGTGATCATTTTTGAGTATTAATACATTATGATCTCGCAATCTATGAAGCCTCATGACTCAAAATTTGACCCACATGATGTTCAATATGTCTACAACAAGATTGTACGGTTGAGATTTGGATAACACACTTTTACCTCCACCTATGACAATGCTTTTGAGGATGTGTTCATTTTACTACAAATGAGTCAAACCATTTAGGGGTTAAAAACAAACTTGAACACGGAGTCGGTCAAGCATCACATTTTTTAATTTCATTTTTCGGGTTTATTATGCAATATTGCCGAAGTAGACAATATTTGGATTTATAGCGCACCATCAGCTCGTTAATCATTACAGATAATCTCAATTGCCAACTTACACCACATTGCTTACTAATCCATGTCGATAACCAACTCATTTGCACCATAGTTTGTCAAAATTGAGGCAATTCTCATCATCGCAAACTCTATTAGAATTAGTGATATAGAGGCATCTCCACACTGCCATAAATCGGTTCGAGGAAAACATATTGCAAATCATCGTGCAGTGAAAGAAGTCTTCTGTACTAATATAATAGTATTGAAAATTTAGAACTTTCTTCATGTCTATATACATTCACCATACCATCCAATTACTTCTTCCTAAAGTGTAAATAACTTTGTTAGTCTACTCCCTATTTTTCTCGAACCGCTCTCTTTTCTTGCTGGCATACATATACAAAATTCCATTATTCAATAATATTTGGCTAAAACAAGGTTCAATAGTATAATATAATGTGTAGAATATGTTATCATATACATTACTTTTCTAACTTATTATGCCAAAAAAAATAAAAATAAAAAATAAATTACACAACCCTTAAACATACAGATACAAAGAAATTATTCATCATTGCTTTCAAAATAATCAATTCTTATCTGTCTGCGACCCTCATTCATAAAAAAATTATCTGCTGAAAAACTACGTTCTGAACGTGTTCCACATATTTTTTACTTGCGAGATTTACATGTTCTATTTGGGTTCTCGTTTCTGAATCCCATCACCGCAACACTAATGCTCATCGTCAAGAACGCATTTATGTTAAATTTGATTCTTCAAGTATCATATACTACCAGTCTAACTACCAATACAGATAAGTAACCACAGTCCAGAGAAGTGACCATGGAAAAGAAGAGCAAATTTTTGATTATCTCTTTCTACTCCACCCTTTAGATCTTCTATAGAAAAGCAAACTGTTTTTCTTAAACTTCACTAATTGAAGATATATCTCCATCTAATACAGAAATATCAATTTTGTGTTCTATGACTTCTATCACTGGTGTGATATTCAGTTTACTTTATTTTAAATCCGATTAATAATTTGATAATAATTTGTATAATTGATATGAGCATCTGTTGAAAAAACCAACGACTATTGACGGAGCGATCTGTCGCTCCGATTGGCCTAGATAGAAAGCCGCTATTCAGGTGAAATATACATCTTTGCAAAAACGTCAAGTTTTTGACCATATTGTGAATAGTCTCATAATTAAACCTTTTGATTATAAACTTGTGTTTGTTTGCAAACGTGACGACAAAGATTATCTTTATAAAATCTGTTTAATTGCTCAAGATTTTACCCAAAAGTTTGAGATCATTATGTTTGACATAATTACATGTTATGGATCGGATTACTTTCCAATATTCAATCGGTATGGTTGTTCATTCTACTTTAGAAATGCGTCTCATGAATGTTGAGACTTCTTATTTATACAAATCGCTTGAGATTAACCTTTATATGAAATTGCCTCCTAGACTTAATCACACAAGTTCTTCAGCACCTATTGCCAGTAAACACCGTGGTCTTAAATTGCAACATACTCTATATGGCCTTAAACAATTGGGCCGTATCTGCTATCAACGTTTCAGAGACATCCTTATTATTCATCATTTTACGAATGATCATTTACCCCGTATTTGTTTATTAAACATTAGAAATAGTAGTTTGTTATTATAGCGATATATGTTCATGATTTGAATTTTGTTAGATGTTATCTCCATGCAATGCAGCTACTCAGCTTCTTATTTGAGAGTTTGAACTGAAATTATTTAGTCATAAAACTTTTTATATTGAGTTAGGCGTACATTATTTTTGAATGGTAACGTTCTTTTTTTTCAATCAACATATATCAATTGGATTCTTAAACGTTTTAACATGATTAATGCGCATCAGTATGTATATATATATATATATATATATATATATATATATATATACGCTAATCATTAGTCGTAAAACTAAAGGTGATGATCCCTATCATGGCTCCTTGCAAGGAGGAGGAAATATTGTGCAAATAATATCTATACCTCCATGCGGTCGAAGCATTATTGTACTTGGCCACATCAACAAGGCCAAAAAATAATTTTGCAGTTAAGGTTAAAGCACGACATAGTGTCCGTCGAACTTTACAACATTGAAACGGCTTAAAGCATTTATTTTGATATTTGAAGGGAATTAAGTACTTAGGTCAGCATTATACATGATCGGCTAATTCAATATTAATGCGTTATATTGATGTTGATTATAGCTCTGATCTTGCAACCTCCAAACCTCAAACTGGTCATGTTTTCTTAGAACACGGGGCTGCAATCTCTTCGAAATACGCAATAACCGTGACATCATAAAATTATTGAAAATTTATTTCTTTACGCGAGGCGTCCACAAAATGCATGTAGCTAAGATCTTTGATAAAATTTTTTAACAAATTTAGGATTACCATATGACAACACTACTATATTTTATATGAGGATAATAGTACTTGTGTTTCTGGAGGAGTCTCAGCTGCTGCCATACTGTCCATTGTGGCTGTCGTAGTGTACGGTGCCCGATTGACTATTTTTGGGGAAATGACGACTGGAACTCTTACTGCTTTCATTCTTTACAGCTTAACAGGTTTGGATTTTCTGCGCTTATATATTAGTCTTTGAATAGGATTGGGTTAATTGACCTTTTGAGGCATTATGTTCTCCTTGAGTTTTGTCGTTTTATCACATTAAGCGTATTGTCACTTAAGGTTTTAGTTTGATCCATAGTTTTTCGATATGCAACTAACTTGACGTGAACTTGGTCTCTCGCTTGCTGCTCCCTCTGGACTTTATACAACCGCTATGAAGGCAGCCGGTGCGAGTCGCCGGGTCTTCTAGTTGCTGGATCGAGTCTCTAGTATGTCCAAGGTTGGTGACGCTAAACCGCTTGGGTAAGAAATTTGATCGTCGTTGGGACTACGAAGCTTCTGCTTGTATTTTACTAGGTCTATCTCAGCTAATTTTAGAATTGAATAGGATCATCATTGTAAGTGGGTGATATAAGTCGCATGCACTTTTTCTGTTCTCGTGTATGTATGTAGCCCATGTAGTTCTGTTCTCCAACACTTGCTATGCAACTCAACATTTGGATTTTTTTTGGTCTATAGGGTAGACGTCTAGACGAAGAAGGTGAGGTGAAGCTAGAGAATGTGTGGTTCTCTTATCCTTCACGTCCCAAGGACTTAGTTCTCAAGGTATCGATTGGGCCTTTGAGTTTCACTTCTCAATTCGCGTGACATCTTCAGCTTACATATCTCTAATTGTTGTTGTCCCTTTGAAGTTGTTGTATCATAATGCGTGGAATTTTCATAATAATGTGGTGCTTTTGTATAGAGGGAGTGGATCTTACATTGAAACCTGGAGCCAAGGTGGCCCTTATTGGCCCATCTGGAGGTGGGAAGGTATGCCACCAATTTCAATCCCGAACCGTTCTGGAAGTTTCAATCAAATGCGTATAGTTCAGCTGATATTTCGTGTTTTCTCTGTTTTTGTTCAGGCCACTATCACAAATCTGGTGGAGAGATTTTATGAGCCTGACCAAGGAGTTATCACCCTTAATGGTGTTCCTTTGAACGAGATTAACCATCGCCACTTACATGAGAAGGCATGTACTTTACCTAGCCATTTTTTAATTGCATGTTGCTATGAGGAGTCAGTTAATATACCAGTATGTATTTCTTGTCTGTGTGAGGATCCTGATTAAACAATGGATACCTGACAGTGGTCATCTGCCATTTTTCTGACGTAGATCAATACCTGTTGTTGCAGATAAGCATTGTAAGCCAGGAGCTACCTTGTTCAATTGCTCGATTGCTGAAAATATTTTGTATGGATTGAAGGACAAAGTGACTCCTGATGACATAGAACGAGTTTTTGTAAGCCCTTTGTACTACCTCTCTGTCCATCACGCTTTCAACTTCGCATTCATACAGACTAGAGGAAGGTGTTTTTGTTCGTTATTAGTTAGATATCAATCTAGTGTCCGCGGATGTGTTATTAATTTCACTAGTTTTGAGGGCGAGGTCCTCACATACTTAAAACTTGTACCTTACGCGTCTTTCGTGATGGATCAGAGGATGGCGAATGCCCATGAGTTTGTAGCAAAATTTCCTGAGGGTTATGAAACGCAAGTTGGTGAACGCAGAGTGCGTTTATCCGGAGGTCAGAAGCAACGGATAGCAATCGCTCGGGCCCTACTTATGGATTCGAGAGTTCTGTTATTGGACGAAGCTACAAGCGCCTTGGATGCCGAAAGCGAGTACTTGGTGCAGGTAAAATATAATCTCAGCACATGCCTATCACTCACTCAAATCAACCCTCTCTAAAGACTCACTTTGGATCCTACTCAAATGGAATTTTCTTTACATATTTAAGCAATTATAAGCTCACCTCTCCTTTGAGGCAGTGTTGTTTCAGAGGACGTATTCAGATCATGAAATAACAAGCACCCTCGTTTTGACAAAATGTACAAGAGGCTTGCTCCACAGATTTGCAGATCCCTAAGAACCTCGTTTAATGTCCCGAAAAATCTGTTCTCATCTTTGTTCAAGAACTTCCACATGTCAAGATATGAATACAAGTGAAAGAGCACTTGGACAGTGTCATTAGAGAGGGTTCACTATAAGAAACCCGTCTTTTTTATGACGCATTTTTTGTGACGTGTACATGTTTTTATGTTAATATTAGCATCAAACGTAACATGAAGACGTAAGGTGCAACATCAACTTAACATATAAACAATTGCACGTCACAAAAAATGCGTCATAAAAAACACGGGTTTCTTCTAGTGGTTGAATGTTCAGAGTCAAGCTGCCAGGGTTATCTTAATAACACAAGGTTCAATTCTTCTCCTTGCTGTGTTTGAATCAGGGAGGGGGGACTGCACGTTGTCAGGGTACTCATAACGTGGGTGTTCATGCATTGGTGGATGCATTGGTGGGTGCAGGATGCCATGGACCGTCTAATGAAAGGTCGCATTGTGCTGGTCATAGCTCATCGGCTCTCCACAGTCCAAAGTGCAGACACAGTGGCAGTGATAGCAGAAGAGAAAGTAGCAGAGCAAGGCTCCCATTCTGAGCTTCTTCGAAGCAACGGTTTGTATGCAGCGTATGTTGCGGCGTCAGCTTCAAGGAGCTGGAGATGTGCCTTCCGCATCTTTGGGCGACCTCTTTGCAGTTTACAGCTATCTGAGGTGCTTCAGCCGTTCGCTGTTCTTGAGTCCCTTCTCACTTGAGAATCCCTCTGTTCTCGCCCTCGGAACGGCACTTCTGCAGGTCAGCAATCAACATGTCTGTAGCTCCATTCTCGGACTGCTTGTTTCGCTTGCTTTTTTCTTGTTGTTGGTGTAGGTAGTGAGCACTTGTTGTATGCTGCTTCCGGTTGCAGAGTCTATTGCCTGGATATCCGTGAGGTGCGTTTCGAAGTGCTGAGAAATTTGTCTTTGATGCATCGCTTGTGCACGGGACTAGTCGTTGTTTCCTCAAAGTTGTTGATGGCTAACAGGTCAGTGGTGTTGTATTGAATGGAGGGGCCTACATGGATCCCGTTACAAACCGATTCATTCAACGCTGATGAGATCAACCAGGTACAACTCTGAAGTTTACTATTCAATAATGCCACAGAGTTTACTATTAGATGTGTTTCTTTCTTCTTAAAGCTCTCGTGATGTTTTATACACCGGTGAGAGAGAATATGGTTAGACTTGAAACTTTCGGTGTCGTGTTTCTGAAGGTGGCGGTGAATACTAAAGGCACATACCTCGCGGCAGCAGATGACTCTGGAGCTTTCATGACGTGGCCCTCATAAGCGGAAGACCTCGCAACGGGAGCGGGAGGCTTCGCGGCGTGACCGGGAGTCTACGGAGAGTGAGCTTCGGAAGTCGAGGTTGCAGGTCACGATGCAGCGCAAGACGGAATTCAGCACTCGCTCTCTTCGAGATCTCATGGTCAAGTCCAACCGCAACTCTGTCCAGGAACGCCTCTTGCCTGTCCTAGCCGATTTCACCAAGTCCAAGTACTTACAACTCTCTATATCTCTTGCATTCACAACCAGCCATCAGATCATATATAGCAGCTATGACAGTGTTTTAGCATTGCATTGATCGAGTAGTTACCCATGGGAGCTTAGCGATGGGCGGGCGTTGGCATGGCAGAGAGCCGATAGACTTCCAGGACTTGTTCTTGCGCTACATAAGTAACTCGCATAACTCCATGATGTATTATCATAAGTAACTGCAGCAGCCCTTTCTCTTTCAGATTCCTTTTCACAGCCCTTTCTCTATTCAGATTCTTTATCTTTTCAGATTCCTTCTCTGTAGAAGCCATAGAGTCTTAGCAATTCAACAACCATTATGAAACTGAAAACTTTTCAAATTCAGCAGTTAGAGTACCTTTTCTAGAATTTTTCATGTACATATACTTGTCTATTGTTAGTGAAACACATGTTCATTTTTGGTGTGTCCGTCTGCAATGAATTTGCATATGTCTACCAAGGTGAGTGCCTCATTTTGCGATCCCAGGCGCATCGTAGTTGGCAGCTTCAATCTGAACTTCGATCACCTTCTCGATTGTTTAGATGATAATGTTGGTAATTGCACATGAGTCTGATTTTTCTAGTGCCGCTTGTATGCAGACTGCCGTTTGATATTCGAGCCTGCTTTTTGCTGATCAAGAGGGCTTGTGGAGATGTAAGTACATAACTCTGCAGGTAGAATTATGTAATGGTAGATTGGTAGTGCGAGTATCAAGTTGTAGTGGTTCTCCGTTGTTATGGTGATTCTGCGCACGAGACACGAATATGTAAATGGATGAAGGATTTTCATTGCAGACAACGCAGAGACTGAAGCTGTGAATACGACTGAAGCTGTAAATTCGCCGAAGGCTGAAGATGTGAGTACACCTAAGACTGAAGCTGTGAATCCACCGATTAGTGAGGCGATGAATCCACCGACTTCTGAAGCTGTGAGTAAACCGAAGACTGAAGCTGTGGATGCACCAAGCTTGGAGTTGTATGTTGATGAGAAGGAGGCTTCAAGTTACTGCGACCTGCACTTTTGAACAAGGTAAATGTAATAGTTTCTTGGCCATTTGCTTTACAGGTACCATCTGTGTAATAGTTTTAAGTATTGAGCAGGTTCTATCTGCTATAGATGTTGTTCACATTCTTTGCCATGGCTCGTCGTCCGCTTCCTATCTTATCTTGTTCTTGACAGTGTAAAACCTCGTTTTTCCCGTACAGCATTCTAGAGTGATTTGAAGGTCCATGTTTTGCTTGTCAAGGTGCTATTTCAATCACAATCACTTCATGCAATTTGAATAATATGTTGTGTGTTGGTGCTGGAGAAACAGTGCCTTAAGTCAGTTGAAATTCATGAGATTTGTTGATTTCATACAAACTGTCTTTGAGATTTATAGAGTGATCAACTTGTAGTCTTGTACCGATGTGAAAGTAGAGCCTGGTTCTGAAAACATATATTTGAAGGCTCTACTTGTGCGTATTGGAGGGTCTCAAATGGACACCAAAATGCTAGAGATCAAGGTAGCTCTTCATGTAGTGGAGTTTATGTTTTCCAGAATTTTTGCCCGAGAGAAGTAAGTTAGCATCGGTATCTAAATTGGAGCAACTTGGAGTCAGCTGCATTTGAATATCAAGAAACGCTTACCGAATCGAAGCTCGTGACGGCGCTCAACTCTTATCCTTGCAAAGCGTTGTAAGGTGAGTCAGCTGAATACATGGCTCTCTCAATTATTTTGAGGAGCTCGAGTTGGATTAAAAAAGTTTATTTTTGGTATTTTTTTTGTAACATTCCACAAGTTTGGTGAGTTAGGAGCAACATTTAATTTATAGAAGCTCATTTGGATTCATAGATTGTTCACAATAAGCCTTCAAATACAAACAAGGCAAGGTTTTCTTAGTATTCTTAGAAGGTTGATTATAAGTTTCTTGTGGCCTTTCTTAGTTTCACCGTAGAACATCTAATTTAGCCAATCATACAAATTTTTAACACTAAAAGCGAAAAGTACATTTATATTGATTTTCAGGGTTTCTCTTTTTAATTAGTTTCAAAAAAATATCACCTATTTAGGAAATTATTGGCATAAGATTAGTTTTTTACAAGTAATATAAGAATATATTATTTGTAACTTAGTAGTAAGGGTAATAATACTAAGAATTCTTCTCCTCATGTTGCAGGGTGCAGTATGGAAATGTATCCTTTGGTGGATCCCCCTCTCAATGATGAGAGCCATGAGAGCCACCACACTCCAGAAGGTGTGTAGTGAATTTTTTTATTAAGTATTATTATATATATTTATTTTACATATAAAGATAAATTATATTAATATTACGTATAATTATTATTTGGTAATGTATAATAAAAAATATTATATAACTATATTCAATTAAACAGTATATCAATTCATTCAATAGTATTTCAATTCAATAGTATTTAGCATAGTATTTAAGATGAATTCTCATGGTATTGTGTTGTCCAGATATGGATGTGGTACAGAATGACGGAAACGATCTCGATACGGGCATAGATCTCGACACCGGCTTAGATTCAGAAGGCTTTTACAAGGATCTTCTCCAAAAGGACGAAGAAAAAACTGTAAAGGAACTCTATGCTCAATACTTGTTCCATCCCAACAATGTCCATTTGGTAAATTCTCCATGGAAGAAATTACCATCTGGTAACTTTTTCCACGGCGTTCTTTGGAATAAAGAGCGTGATTGTGAGGAAGTGGTCCTGTTCGTTGGCATATGTAGTTTTGTCTACATCCAAGACGGAGGAAACTACAACAAAGTGTCGTGGGCTGAGAAGGAGGAGTCTACTTACTTGTCAATTAAGATTGATGATTCGTCTTTTTTTGATGAGTATAGAACGAAAATAAATGAATGGGAGTGTATGTGGAGAAGTAGGAGTGCCAATTTGGAGTGGAAATCATTTGCTGGCTTGACTTTCAAAGCTCCGGCTTTCAAAAAAGAAGAGGGAGATTCAAGCAAGAACGTTTCTAACAAACGGAAGAGATGCGAAGAAGAGTTCAGAGGTAATTTTTTAACTTCTGACCAATTGAGCCGATGCAATCACATTCAAATCGTTGATGAAGACAACCTCCCAATTGAAGCAGCGAAGATCGACAATGGTGACCTCGTTGTTGTGAAGTGCCATGTGAGATACTGGAGGAACTTTAGCAAGTGTATGCACGGCATCAACAAACACCTTGTAGATGTGAAGTTATTGAAGAAGCTTGAAAAACAAGTCTCAAAGCTATCTTCTTGGCAGAAGGATATTTTTTAAAGTAGTTCCATAGCATACTTTATTGTATATATTGCAATATAGTTTATAGTACATAGTATATACAGTATAAATGTATAATATATAGTATATATACTTTACATAATATAATATATAGTGTAGTATTTTAGCATATATGGTACATAGTACAAAATACATTATGTTATACTGTTATGTTATGGTTTAAAGTTTACTATAAACTTTTATGAAGAATTAATTTCAAGTATGCTTTACATTACTACAAGTCTTTACTTATCTTGAAATTATTTTTTGTTATATTTTGATTTACTAATCGCAGAGTACTTTAAAATGAGGTTTTTAGAAAGAAATTAAATAAATTTCTTTACATATATATTCATTTATTTCTCTTTATCATATTAATATTCCAAAAAATTGATATATTTTACTATCTTACTTTTACAACTACCAACAAATATCGTGAAAATGACATATGTATCCAAAAATGACGAAGATAAGAAAATTACTATAGTCCAAAATACATTAGCAGAAACTTCTTTATCAAAAAGAAGTGCTCGAAACGCCATAAAATGCAAAAAATATGCCGAAAATAAAAAAGAAGTGCATGGTGAAAATGACATGTTATCAAACTGTGAGATACTTAAAAGAGAGTTGCGGAACAAAAAAAGAAGAGATAAGTATGCCCAACAAAAGGTCATCAAATCATTACCTCTATCACCTATAAATAAAAAAATCATTCATAAATCTAAGCAAGATTCGGTACCCCAACAAAAGGTTATCAAATCATTACCTCCATCAACCATGAATAAAGAAATCATTCATAAATCTAAGCAAGATTTGGTACCAAGTCTAAATTTAACAAAGAAAGAAATAATCAATAAAAAACGAAGAGAAAGATATGCAAATCAAAAAAGATTGAGAATTTCAAATATACCAGAGGCTATTTTAAATGCAAATTCCCCATATGCATATATACCTCAAATTAATCAACATCATTCCTTTACAGAATGCCAAGTTAAACGCAATGCAAAGAAACAAAAAGCACATCATATTGAATCAGATATTATACAACCAATGTGGGCAAAAAAACAGAAAACCACTCGTGCAATATATGATTTTATCAAAAATAGAAACGAGAAGATTTCAAAACCAACTATTGATCAAGTAAAATTGAGGTTAGATGCATTAAACAAAAACCGTAGAGTCAAATATGCATTACATAAACAACTCAAATTGTTCAATTTGAAGCGAAGAATCTTATATGCTTCACAAAAATACACGAAAGACTTACAAACGATTAATGGTAGACGAAGAGAATACAATAAATATCAAAATATAATAAAAAATTTACAAATTAATAAAAACCGGAGGCGGTTACATTTATTACGAAAAAAGCAAAATATTTGTAACCATCAATTTCCTCCAGATATCACCTTCGAGAACAATGTACATTGTTTACAACAATATAATGATTACATGACAAATAAATCTTTCATTTTTTAAAATTGTTCAGTATGTAATCAAATGACAAATGCAACATTTGTTAAAAAGTACAAAATTAATGATATTAATGTTAAATTCCCTCACATGCGAACGTTATTATCATTCAATTCAAACTATCACATCAGCAATAAGTCAACTATACCCCAAGAACTTTTAGATGATACTCAACACCAGCACGCAAACCTAAATGGATTGTTGCTTTCCAAAAAAGGAATCTCTTACGAAGATAGTTCTGTATATATATGTAAAGAATGTCAATCTGCATTACATGCTAAACGGATGCCTAAATTTGCTCTTGCGAATGGCTTGTGGATAGGAAAAGTCGATAAATTGCTGCCCAAACTGACAACTATAGAACAATCACTCATTTCTAAATACCGATGTCGTGCGATACTTATAAAATTACGTTACATTAAAGGTGGAAATAGACAATATGCTCTAAAAAGAAACTTGGTGAGTTTTGCTCAAGATCCAATAAATGCATACAAATTAATAAATTCAATACCACCATCATTGGATTCATTATCAGATTCAATTGCAGTGCATTTTGTAGGAGCAAATCATCCTCCAATAAACATTGTTAGAGCATGTGATTTGTTATATGTTCGTAGGGCTGTAGTTTCAGCTTGGATAACATGGCTTCAAATACATCATATTGGATACAAAAATATAACAATAGATACTCAAGCATTAAATACACTACCACAAAATGACATACCAAGCACAATATTAAGATCAATATTTCAATCTACAAACATTGGATTAGCTAATGCTGAACATCGTACAAATATAACTGATCTCCATAACTTATCAAAAGATGATTCCATTAACACAACTAATCTAATAATGGAAACGTCTGGGCTCATTGACTTCGACGGTACAAATATCGATGCCAATGAAATGATGCAGAATGCTATACAAAATATGAAAAGAAATTTATACATGTCTTATACTCATGAATCAAGAATGGCTAATGAATATAACAACAATGACCTTATTGCTGGAATGTTTCCCACTCTTTTTCCATATGGCATAGGAGTACCTGAAATGAGCAATCGTCCCATAAAAATTACTCTACAAACACATGTACGCTATTTACTCAATCTTGATGATAAAGTACATGGGTTTGGAAAACATCATTTATTTCCTTTTTTCATGTTCAATATAATACAACGACGACAGATATGTCTTGGTTCTAAGCTGACTGTATCAAAACCCTCGTTTATTTCAAAAGCCGCACTATTGAATAATATAAAATCAATAGACCTCAATAAGTTAATTCAGAATCCCTCGATATATACAGAAAAAAAAGAAATACAAACTTTGTTACGACATATCAAAGCATCTAGCAATCACGTCCTTGGATCAGGCAGTTCTCGCAAAACTCAACGAGATCAAATTATAAGTATGATGCATCAATTAGGTGTCCCAAGTATATTCTTTACGATTAATCCAGCTGCCCTTCATCATCCGTTAGTATGCTTATATAGTGGAGAAAATATTAACCTAGACGTTCATTTCGATTCCAATATACCTGACAAAAATAAAAGGCACTACATTGCAACAACAAATCCAAAAGCTCAAGCTACTTTTGTGCAAACTATAGTAAATGCCACGTTTGAGTACCTACTTTGTACAAAAGAAAAAAACAAAGAAGTAAATAAAGACAAATCCGGAGTACTTGGAAACGTGATTGCACATTATGGTTGTTACGAATCCGCCAAAAATGGAAGCCTCCACATACACACTCTACTATGGTTAGCAAATGCACCTCATCCAGACGAATTAACTATGAAACTACAAAATGATCCAAACTTTCAAGCATCATTAATAAAGTATTTGAACGACATCATTTTAAGAGATACTACATTATTCGAAAGCACAATTGATGACAAATATAGTAAATAAAAACTAAATGATGAAGAACAGAAAAGTAGTCTCATTAATAACATACATCCTTGTACCACACGAGCCCCAGATGTAAACGACACTAATTTCTTAAACAACCTCAAAAATGATGCAATACAATTAATGAATGTGTGTAATAGACACGTTTGTAACCCAGCATGTTACAAAAATGATAAGGATGCACAAACGAAACTATGTAGATACGGATATCCTGCCCCATTAGTATCAGAAACACACTTCAATCCAGAAACAAATTTATTACATATCAAACGAACAGACAAGTGGCTGAACAATGCAAATCCATGGATACTTAGTGCATCTAGATGTAACCACGGCATTAAATTCATAGGCGCCTCCGGAAAGGACGCCAAAGCCATTGTTTATTATATTACTGATTACATTACAAAATCCTCAATATATACATCACACATGTACTCTCTCCTGCAAATTGCTGTACAGAAAATTGAAACTACATACGATAAACAATCATGTAAAGACTCCATTGATCGCAGTCGCCGACTACTTATAAAATGTTTGAATACTATTGGTTCTCAACAAGAGATTTCGGCAACTAGGGCCGTCAGCTATCTTATGAATTATCCTAACCATATAACAAACCAAAATTTTATTTATATTCCGTGGTACAGTTTATCATATTGGGTTCAAGAGCAAGAGCAATTTCAGAATGATGCCATTGATATCCAATATGAGCGAGGAAGTTATGAGACATTTAAATTGTGCAAGCAGAAAAACAACAATCAAATTATATTGCACAACTTTCGCATAGACTATCAATACCGTCCACTATCTTGTGCCATAATGTCACCATATGAATTTGCTAGCGCAACAACCAAATCAAACCATTCACGTGGATTCAAGTATCTTGAAGAACATCCCCAATTTCAATCTCATAGTCTTCACAAATTCAAAAATGCCAAAATACCGGTTATACAAGGTTATAACATTCCTTCCAAGAAGAATGATCCTGAAAATTACAGTCGTGCCATGTGCATATTGTTTACTACATGATATTTTATGGTATCATGATATAATACTTCAATATAATACATGGGAAGAAACATATGCAGTACATCAACAACGTATATCATCGTACAATAAACGAATTATCTCAAACATACAAATTATTCAAGAATGCAAAGAATCTAGGGATGCAGACAGACTCATGATTGACAACAAGAAATTAAATTCATCCATCGCAAATAACTACAACGAAGAAGAAGAAGAAGAAGAAGAAGAAGAAGAAGAAGAAGAAGAAAAAAAAATGCACCCCATATTTAACCAACCCTTAGAAAACGAACTAGATGAAGACGAAAACATATGTATACCTATTATACAAGAAGACAACGTTCCAAATCCAACACAAGATAATACATTAGAATTACAATATCTTCAGTGTAACACAAGTATGAAAAGCTATGTAACTGGTGTAATAGACACACTCCAAGGTATGACTACAAACATAAACTCTCCAACTGAGAACACATTAGAAGAAGCTTTTGGTATATCCAAAAATTCCTATATCTTCCCCATTAAAAATTGGTTAAAACAGTTACGTACTCAAGAAAAATCTATTGAAACAAACTCACAACAAAACACACATCAACACACAGAATTAAATATCACAACGAACTGTGAACCATTACTAAGAACTTTGACTAATCAAGACACCATTAATCTAATTAATGATAATAATGACATTCACTCCAATGACATTTCACTACAAATAAAAATACAAAACACATTCAATCTTTCAATCGAACAAAATCAAGTATTCAAGGATTTCATTCAAAATCTACAATCATCTACATCCTTAACCCTTAAACGCCCACGATGTCGAAAAACGACATTGCGGATGTACATCCAGAAACTTTGAAGAGCCATATCTTCCTCATCCAAGGTCCGTTTTGGATGAAATCACTTGGGTTAGGTTCCAAATCAAGTCTAGTTTGTGTTGTAAAATTTGCAAGCCCATACAATAAAGTATGAATTAATGGAATGCACTTTAGTGAAGACAGCTCTTGTTTTTGGGATTCCAAGCATGGGGCATGTATTACCATTGCAAGCCAATTATGTGAAATTAAAAATAGTTTTTCATGATTTTTTTTTTCATGGTCATGATCTTAAGGTGATTCTTAACAACTTCGTAGTGAGGAGTTTTTTGATCCAAATGATTTTGCTATTGGATTTGCAATGATGTTTTGTCAACAGAAAAAGTGAGAAAATGGATGATATTAGAGGAGCTATATCTCCCTCATCCACCGTTGGATTTCAACTTGATTTTTTGGGATGGTCTCCAATTAGAGTCTAGTCTAAGTGGTAGAAACCTTAACAAGATCGAAGATGTTTTGAAGATAAAGCATGAAATTGAATGCAAAGGGTCTAGTTTTGGACTATTTTTCCTTTGTAAAATGTTCGGTAGTTTTTACCATTGCATGGCTTATATTTGAGCCAAGAATTTTTTTTGATGAATTTTTGTTGGGTAAAGGACTTATTAAGATGAAGGTGAACATCTTTCTAGTTGGTGATTTTTTCATTGCAATAGGTATATTGGTAGCATTTCCACCTCAAAGTGAAAATGATGAAATTTTGCAGTTTGTTTTTGATATTAATATGTTACGATCTCCCGATCTATAAGGCCTCATGACTCAAATTTTGGTCCACATGATCTTCGATAAGTCTATTACAAGTTTGTACGGTTAAGATTTTAATAGCTTCTCTTGATTTTCATCTATGACAATTTCTATGGAAATGTGTTTTTTTGCTAAAAATAGGCTTGGGCGTTTAGGGGTTAAAGCATTTATTTTGATATTTGAAGGGAATTGAGTACTTAGGTCAGCATTATACACGATCGGCTAATTCAATATTAATGCGTTATATTGATGTTGATTATAGCTCTGATCTTGCAACCTCCAAACCTCAAACTGGTCATGTTTTCTTGGAACACGGTGTTCCAATCTCTTCGAAATACGCAATAACCGTGACATCATAAAATTATTGAAAATTTATTTCTTTACGCGAGGCGTCCACAAAATGCATGTAGCTAAGATCTTTGATAAATTTTTTTAACAAATTTAGGATTACCATATGACAACACTGCTATATTTTATATGAGGATAATAGTACTTGTCTTTCACAAATGCAAGCAGGTTCTATCAAGGGCGATCGAATGAAACATATTGATCCTAAGTATTTCAGTTTAACTCGTAATTTGATGACAACTGGAGTACTTCAAATCAAAAAGATTATATTAGCAGACAATCTTGCAGATTTGCTCACAAAAGCGCTTTCGGTGTCAGTTCATCGTCGACTTGTTCATTCTATTGGCATGCGTCGATTGAATATCATAGAACAAGATATTCCTCTCTGGATTTTTCCCAATGAGTTACAATCAGAAGGAGCTGATAAAATTTGTTTCATTTTTTTTCCTTCATTTGTGTTTTTTTCCTTTTATCATCATCAAGGTTTTTCGCAATTAAGATTTTGATGAAGCAGCAAATAAAAGGTGGGTCGCAAAGAGAACTACAATTTATGATCCCATAGACGGTTTATGTATGGAGTCTGTTAATCATCTTGGGGTGCTTCGCATATTGTCACAATTTAGGTAGGTGATTTGGCCAACTGGTTATTTGTGCCACACTAGTGTGTCAAGCTGCGAGTTTCCCCGACTAGTTGACAAGGCCGGCCCGAATCAAACCTCGGACTGGTTGGTTAACCACCGACTTCTTTATCCAGTCAACCAAGTCCTCGACTTGACGAGTATCTTCGGCATCGAGCCGTATTTGTACCAGTTTATTATGTTCATATTTTCAATACCTCGTTGAGCAAGGAGTGTTTCAAATTGATAATCTTACATACGCTCTTATTTGTATTGAAGCTAGTTGAGTCAGTAGTGTAAGATACCACCAACTTTGGACCTATGAGAAAGAAGTACTATTCATCTTCTCTCTCCTTGTATCTTCATAAACCCTTTCTGTCAATCTAAGACTCTCTCTTTTGTGTCTATCTTCTTGGTGCTTACTTTGTATTCTACTTGTTTTCATTTGTATTTTCAACAAATTCCAGTAGAATTTTCCCCTTCCAAGGGAATACTCTCACATTTGGTGTTATATTTTGATTATCACTATTGTAACACTATGGTGACTTATGTCATTTGATGTCGGCAATGGTTTGTGGCAACTACCAAGGAGGCACCCTAGAATCCGTGGGGACCTCCCAAGGTTGTTTTCGATAATTTTGAATTCAAATTTGAGGTCTCCGACCCCAAGTTATCCTTGGAAGCCTACTCCTTGGCATTTAATGTCTGTACATCAAAAAATTAGGGGGCTCATTACCCCTCCTCCATCCTCCTTGGTAGCTGCTACAAACACTTACCCATTTGATGTTTTGGTTTGCAATTAACTTTTTTTACACTAATCAGCAACTCTTCTACAATAGAAGTTATTGAAAGTTTAGTATTTTGGAGCCAAAAGTAGACCAAATTCTCGAATTGACACAACCATGGCATGATGGATTGCAAGACAATTTTATCTATTTAAGAATTGCACCCAAATTTGGTATGCACCAACTTTTGAATAAATAGATTCTCTACATTATCTACTAGAAGCTCTTACACTAGTTTAGTGATTTGAAGCCAAATTTACTATGCAACAAATTTTGGATAACAAGCTCATCTACATTAACTACTAAAAGCTCTGGGACGTCTTTTCAAGTTCTTAGATTTCAACAAAGTTGAATTCTTATGTGCAATGATAAAAACAAAATGAAAAGACAAAATGCAAAGTAGTTTATGTTTCTAACTCCTTTTTTATTTCTTTGCCTAAAGCATTCTTCTATTCATTTACTTCTTCTTCCTCTCCAAAATGGCAATCTAAGATGATTAACATCTCAGCCGAAAGCCATATTAGATTGGAACACTCTAGCAATCTACAAAAATTTGAAAATTGAATAAATATGCACCATGCGACGTGAATCTTCATAAGATACATAGTATAGAATAATACTCCATAAACCTCTTAATTCAGACATCATAAAAATTGGAACAAATACACTGAATCAAATGAAACACTTCTGACCGACAGAAGTATCACATATTATGACTCCAGATATTGATGTCTTCAAATGTGTAGTGTCTCGATTCCATACCTATACACGCCACAGTTGAATTCCAAGGAAAGAACTTGAGCTCCAATGCTTTAATAAAAGCAGCACATTATCCACAAACCAATGTTCTCAAGCAAATGACTACATTAACATTAAACATTGCTGCACAAAGCGCCCAACTCAATCAAGATTCCCTAGAACCAACAAGCATCACATGATCAACCTCATAACAACCCTACAGATGATCCCTCGAAATTAAGTGACGGGAGAGGTTACTAGTAACAGACAGAATATATTAAAATGAATACCAATTTACACGAGAACGTGCACCTCTCCAGGCCCGAACTCGAACTCCAACTGAGCACTCGGCCCATCATTCAACTCATGAAGATGTCCCAAATTCATGCTGCAGACTCGAGAACACCCTCAAATCTCACATCCTCTTCAAGCTCAAACACGAATCGTTGCGAATCTAAAAGGATATACACAGAAACATACGGAGATCAACAATCACATACGCAGCTGGCATGAGATAGAACGTACTGCTGCCTCTTCCGAGGATAATGACTTGGTCACCTCGAAACCAGGACACACACATTCAGAGCCTCGGAGATATATTGCTATCTGACTTCCACACTGCCCCAAGCAGCTCCATTCCGCTCGAAGGAACTAGTCGATCTTTCATAGCCACCGGATTCGTGTTTTTCTCGGGCAGAAGCGGCAGTGGTACAAAGAATACAACGCATGGGAGCTGGATCTGGTGTATCATCATAAGTGCCGATGTCATTCATGTTAGATCCTGCCCGTCGTAGACCTCCCGATTCGTCTGAAGGTAATATCCCCGAAGTATCATTCAGACAGGTTTCGTGATAAGCGTGGGTGCAGAAGAATGCCACAACCGCCACGTTTTGTAGCGCAACGGGGTCGAAACATATGCAACAACGCCCACTTCCACCGTAATTTGTAGGCATTCGACCACCCTTTCCTCCTGCCTTGTTTGTTCTACTCAAGCTTGCGGCGCTCACTTTTATGCTGTCTCCTCCGTTTAGGCTTGGCTCATCGGATTTCTTCATGTCGTACTCTGAGCCGCCCACTCGGACTGCGTGACGAGCCTCGTCGTAGTAACGCACCAGCAAATCCACGCAATCTGACTGTGTGCCGACAAACAGAAAGTGAGAATCACAGTACCACGATACCTCAGCTTACCCATAAAATAGACTAATAGAACGTTACTATTGCCGCACCTTCAAAATGTCGTTACAGCCTGCACGTAATGACGTTTCTGTTCGGTAGTCGGCGATGATTTTCACAAGCCGATCACGCAACCTACAAAAGTAAACATTTACACCATGCAGCTCAGATCAAGAACATGAGTGGCAAGTAAGGTTTGTAAGATATCTTCTGAATTCGTTTCCTTATGGAAGCTGAAGAGCAAGCACTGTGCTTAGTAAGGGATGGCACTGACCGAGGAATGGACATTCCAGGAGGAACCATATTCACGAGATGTAAAGGATCAACGTGTCCCACTGTATGCTCCAACAACTGACCCACCTGAGAAGCATACGACGATCTAGTTAACCAGGTATACATATTCTGTACGAGATTCTATCTAGGCTTAGATATAAAAACTAGGTGATATTAACTTCGAAAGTCATCAATAAGAAGCAGTCACATTATCATCACGACCCACCAAGCAAATGATAGCTAATGGGAAACAGTTGACCAAGAAGATATAAGTGTTTCTGTACCATGTCAGGATTGTGCATGCTTTGAGTGATAAGTTCCTCCCACAGCTCTTCGTCTGCTTGTGATTGAACAAAGCTAACAGCCTTGCAAAACAGGAATTACACCAGTTAGAGCCCTGTTAACTTTAAGCGAGTTAACTTCCAAGACATGATAATCTCGCTCAATCTAAATGACAACGGAACAAGTACTAATTACAGTAAACTCTCATTGCTGCAAAGTGATCGACTTTGCATACCTGTTCAATGTCTTTCAACTCGTTGATTATGAGAGCCAGCGCGTCCCGACTGTTACCCATTCGTCCTAATATGAAAACCCTTTCTCTAGTCAAACCTCTTTTGGTGCAAACTTCGTAAGCCTGCAATGCCAACACATGAGGCAACTCAATACAGCATACAGCTCCATGTATTTCTGAACACTTGTAAATAGGAAGTCAATAACAAAACATAAAATCGAAGAGAATCACGCATTCTGACACTACTTACCTTGTCAAGACTATAATAATGGCTACTTCGCAAAAATGGAAGCAAGAGTCGTGGTTCGTAATCTGCATAGAGCTCAACCTGCAAGATTTACCCCATATGAGAGATCAATTACTGAAGAAACATGGATGACCACAACGGGTAGAACGACCACATACGATCACATTATGAGTGTAGCCTTTGACACTGAAAAGCAATCGATCTACTAAACAATTTTCATGAATGACCTCCCGTTGCTTGGACTCATACTTTCTGACTACTTTATTTTCCTATCTATCACAGCAATATCAGGTCCACTGATTTAAGTAACTATCTCCAACGTGCACGTCATATTTGGTCAGTGATTACGAGATGCAGCTGTTCGATTACGAGCTGCAGATTACAAAGGAACATAACATAAAAAGTTGAAAATGGGAAGTACCTGTAATCCATGGTATTCTTTACCCGCAGTTGGGTCTTTCTCAAACAACATATGAAGATATAAGTGCAGATATTCTCTCAGTTTTCCATCGGTATCCTCTTTCTGCAGTTGTGACACCACTTCCGAAGGTTCGATACTGTCACTCTGATTTATCAACATCTGGACTGTTCGCTTCCCATTCAATGTCATCAAAGGAACCACCTGCAACATTGCAATACACTTATAAGGAAAAAGAGCCACGGTTACTTATTCCTTCACCGTTACAAATGAAGGGAGCCTATTGACAAATATTACAGAAAAATAGGAATGCGAAGTGTGACAAGTTGCCACGAGTTCTCGAGAAACTTGCTAACGTATGAACTTGGTAATTGGTTGTAATAGGTCTACCTTGTCGTGTATGGATCGATAGAGATTGTGCCGCTCAATGAAATCAAATACGAATGGCTTTCCCAACTACATGAGCAGCACAAACAGCAAAGAGTAATGAGGTCAGCCTTACTAACAATGTAACCAAGTCTAACTAATTTGTAACAATAGCAGCGCTAAAACGAATGTTGCCTACCCTTTGTGGGATAAATAAATCTCAAATGAGCTAATAATACACCCTCAACATTCAGCAAAGCGGATGGTGTAAGGTAGCACCATCGCCAGTAGAACATAATCAAAAAACACATGTTCCCGTCGAATCTTCAAAAATAACCTTACAATCGTATGATGAACAATCCGGCACATAAAAGAAATCTTAGTACGTACCTCCACATATATATCAAGGGCTCTTTCATATTGCTTCTCAAGCACATGAAGCTCAGCCAAAGCCTGCCAATAGCAATCCAGCCAGCATACTAATTACTGAACACAACAACTTGGACGCAAAGAAGGAAGTGACTGATATAAAACACTATCACACATATCTGTTGTGATTTTGGAAGCCCGATCAACGATATAACACGGACCGATTCTTTGCATCAGAACAACGAAATGTGAAATTTACGGAGCTCGATTGCAACGGTTCAAACGAATGCAGACTAAAGGGTGTCAACTATAATAAACAATAAAAGAATTGAGTAAATACCTCCTTCAGTGCAGGCGACTTTGATCCAGTGCTAATCTGAAGTTGAATGGGAGCAATGATCGTCGGAACTGAATACACAGTAGATGGCCATGTCTTGATTGTTGTGAGTAACTGCTCGTGATATACTGGGTTTGTAACTAGCGAATTCAGAACCAACTGCAAAAATCGTCCAGTAAAGTGATAAGAGACCAATAACACAACGCATGCAGTATTACATATGTAGGAACCAAAAGACAAGAAGTATATGCCTCTCCTGTAATCACTTACGAAAGCACAAGATTGATACAATTTGGCCTACGCCACTGAAAGAGCTCATGAATGCAACTCTTTCAATCAAAAGTATCAAAACTAAAAGTCACTGAATTATGTAACTTTTCAATCAATCCTATCAGCAGATACAAGTGAGTCAAGGAGAAGAAGAGTTAAAGAGAATGACGACCTCATATGCAGTGTCTCGAAGCTGGGGATTGGATGTTGGTATATACGGAGCCAAACTTGGCAACTGCCGTAATTGTGTAAAATGAAAGACCCACCTGTTTCACAAACACAACATATAACATCGCTGTCTTAATTGATCCAAAAACGATCGATATATCTCATATCTGGAAAGAGCTCTGCAACAGAACTGATAACCAGAACGTCAACTATCAACCTTAGAGAAGTATATACTCTTCTACAAAGTCTGCGAGTACTCAAAAAGTGGTTATTTGGTTCTGAGGTTAAGACTGACCTCTCCCAGGCTGCTGCAGAGCCCCTCAACAATTTAGGACAAAGCGCTGCAGCCTTGTCATATTGGCGCTCCAAAATGAGATGATCAAGATATCTGGAGCCCACCTGGCAAAAGTGTAGGCACACTACACGAATTAAATTAATCTAATCGATTCTCCAGACCTAATTTTGAAATCGGTTCAGTGGATTCTGTAAACTACGCCCCAGATCAGATACATGTTTCACGATTATAAACTTGAACATTAAGACAAGAACATTCACGATTATAAAATTGAACTCTCAAATAACTATGGCATCCACAAGCAGTAAGAAACCGTTGATACCTCTTCCAAGAGTTCTGGTTTCGCATTTCCTTCTTCTACTTGAGCCAAAGCCTTCTCGTAATAACCGTGCTGCAGCAGCCACTTTACGTGGTCATCTGCATCTCTGCAAACCGCTTATAATAAGTACCTAGCTCTTTGTCCTCGCCCTTCAACTTGTAAGACAAGAACATTCAGACAGAATTCTTAAATAGTTGCATCATCGAATTCATTCAAATGCATGTGCAGTTATAACAAAGTCAAAACTCACCATCATATCTTACTAACAACAAACAAGTATTCCTCTGAACGCTGTGAAGAGTCACAATAAATTGCCAGAACTAATGGCGTCGCAATATATACCTGGGCCTGGCAAGTACGACGTCCTTTGGGGACACAATGTAGTAGAGAGACTCGTCTTCAGCTGACCACTGACGTGCTGCTCCACCACTCTCTGAAACAGATGAAAGGGGATTAAAACAGAGAGTCGATCCTTCGCAGGATTCGATAAAAGAACTCACATTTAAAAGGTCATCAGCACACACACCCATAGGCTGCACATGAGATGAAAACAGCGCATCAAATTCTAGCATCTTCACACTAGCCAGGTGTGGTGGTGGCTACAAGCTTATTACGATAGGACAAGACTTGTTTGTAAACTGGAGATATTCAGTGAAATACGCACCAATAAAAGGAGCATGAGCAAGAAAATAGTCTTTAGCTTTGTAATGCTCATAGCCATGGATAGAAAGTGCATCTGTAGCCAATTCTTCATTTTTGCTTGTAACTATCCGTACTTCGGGTCGCTGGGCATGTCCCTGCATTAATAAGCAGACATTATTCACCAGTGCGACTCACGCTTCAGAAATACAACGTTCTGTATATGATCCAAACTACATTTGTTAACGCCATAAAGAAAAGTAATCAGGGTTCCATGTTGCGAACAAAGAGACACTCTGTGGTCACTTTACCTGTCGAGGGAATGCCGAAGATATGGACTGAGCTGCGTTATCATCCTTCTCATGGAGATAGGCGAGAACCACAAGTTGGTCTCCAAAGGGTGCTAATCCAGCGACATAGTAGTCAGTGTGGAGAGTTGTTCGTATTTCGACATACTTTGTCCCTGGGCCCAGGGTGCCGGTCAAGCCGTCCCAACCTCGAGTTCTAACAACCGCTATTTTGATGCAATCGGCCCATCCAATGAGTAAGACAGTATCATCCTGGAACATAGTCATATATCAGAAAATACACTACGGAGCAGAATTGCGACCATAAAGAGACTGGTAAACCATTGCTGAAAGTAGTGAAAGACTAGATATGGGCAATACGAACCTGCCAAACAAGAGTAGGACGTAAGAGATTGGCACGAGGTGATCGTTCTATAAACGTTAGACGTTGATGTGAGGCTGTGTCATAAATCTTCACACCAGCATCATTGGCCCAAGCAATAAGACTCGTCCGCCATTTAACAGCGTGGATTACCCCTTCACCTGAGTGCAAAATCTGGAACAGACAACACAAGTTATAAACTGTAGCCACGATTACTTGCTAAAAAAAGACGCTGTCATATATCATGAGTGATTTGCGATCTGCGATGTGATCATAAATCTTGACGAGGCTCTCAGGTTTACCTGCTCTCTGTAACCTAACCAACCTTTGCTGAGAAACAGAAGCTGTCCTGCAAGCCCTCCAAGAGCAAATTGTTTGGAGCCTTTACGAGCATATTCTGGATCCAGAGCAACAGCTTTCACAGGCCGAAGATACTCAAACTTCTCTCTCTCGTCGGTGTACAAGCTGCTGATAACTACACTTCCATCGTCGGAGCAGCTCCCAACATATTCTCCATCCGAATCGAAGCTCACTTCGTTCACTGGTTTCGAGTGTACACGAAATTCTCTGACCTGTCCATTATCCCCAAATTAAGTGCCTTGAACAAAAAACGACATCTCACTCAAAATGATCAAACTATTACAATTCAGTAAAGAATTCAATCAGAACAATCCAGTGAACCCTAAGAGAGAGGAAGAAACAGATTTTTGACCTGGTTGCCCTGAAAGTCCAGTAAATGAACAATCCCGTCGTGAGTTCCTAGGGCAATCATCCGTTCTCCCACGGTAAGACAAGTAGCCGCATCCGACGAAAGGAGCGTTGGAACGCTCCCTCCCAATCGTTGGTACTTGAGTCGAGGCTCCTCCTCTTCTCCTTCCTCCTCATCGTCGTCATCTCCAGAGTTGTCTTCTCCAAGCTCGTCATCCCCTTCCACGCCATCCTGAATCGGGCTTGGCCCGGCCGGCACGGGCGACGCCGTCGGCGACTCAAACCTCGTCGTCGACTCGATCTTACTCGACACTGCCATTGCTTCGCTTCAATCCAGACTTCCTTTCTCCTCTCAATGCCAACTCCTCCTTATCCACAGATGATCCTAAACCCGATCAGAATCCTTCCCAGAAAGGCAGCATCTCGCCTCCGATCCCTGGCGCGAGCTCATTCTCATCAATCACAGGACCGGTAGAGCAATCTGGATAATTGCTCGTAATCTATGCTCCTGCGATCAAATCCTAACAGCGAAAACCTAAGTCCCCGAATACACGCACATTGTCTGCTGATATTTTTTGCAATTCCGGATTGATGGTGTCTGTGACATTCAGATTTGCTGGTGAATTTTAGGAACGATCAACAATTTGCTAGCAACAATCGGATTCGCTAATACAAAAGCAGAAAGGACTGCAGCATCAACCCCTCGCTTCCGAGGAACAATTGGAAATCTCTTTTTTCATCCATGTTTCATTCATAACATTTCGTAATTATCATCCGTCACATGGCTTGCTATTCTGGCGCCACCTCATGTCGCGTGCTTGTACAGGCTGGATTCGCCACGTAAGCTTACCCCTCACGTTGGTTGGATTACCCCTTCACTTTAGTAAGCTAAAACTACCTATAACTTCGGTAAAACTTTGTTTTCCAGGTAAGGTCTCTCCCTCCTTATCCACTGTTTTTAAAAAACTCACTACTATGTTGGCACGACGTTGTCACACCCATATAAATACTTTAAGCATGTCCTTCTCTAGCTACAGTTTTATTTACCGCATGAAAATATCGAAAATGGTGATGATTACAAAGATGGTAATACAAAAGAGGTTGGTGACAAGAATAAGAAAATTGATAAAAATAAATACAAATGGAGATTATCAAGACTTAATTGTTAGTTTACTTTTACTTGTGAGGGGGATTTGGCTAGTAAAGGGGAACATGAGTACATCTTGGGAGGTAAAATTGACCCTTTTTGTGGGAATAAAAAAAATGACCTTCTATTCTCGAAGGGGATTATGTTAAACAGATTTTACGGAGCGTTCTTAAGAGATTCCGTTAAGATTTTCTTCCTTATGTGTTTGGAATGTTTTGAGGTTGTGTAAATAAACCTTTGAAATTTGTGTGTCTATTTTCTTAGTATGATAAATTGGTGTTGAGTAACAAGTGGTTGACACCTTTCGTAGTGAGAAGCTGTAACCTCACACCTACACAACGGCGAGTGGATTTTATTCCGATACGAGAAGATGTAACCTCACACCTACACAGCGGCGAGTGGATTTTATTCCGATACTTTTGATTCTTTTCATATATTCTTTGTGCAATTAGCAAAAGCACTCAAGCCCCAACAATTTTCCAAGGCAACCGCCTCTCTCAATGACATTGTCTTGAACGAAGAGGTATTTAAGCATGTAGGTCCATGTTTTAATTGATAATAACTTTTGGAGCTCCAAACAATCTCATTCTTGCATAGTTGGGTTCTTCATGTTTTTCTCCTCAACCAAAAATTAATTCACTTTTCATAATTTCTCGTATTTTTTGAAAACATGAATACTTTGAAATTTATTATCTCAAAATCCACGGGCCCCATGCTCGACTCGACTTTTTTCTCCACCCCAACAATAATATCCGCTTCCAACAACACCTATTCGACCGGCAATCTCCGAGATCATAATATCACAAAACAAATAAACTGTTTGCCTCGTGTAATAGATATCTGTTGATTGGAGGAGATTATGTAACTCTTGAACCTTATGACACTTAAGAAAAAGAAAAAACAACCACTCCAAACGTATTTTGAAACACATGGAAATAAAGTGTCTTTGACCTATTTTTCCATGTACGTTTGGGGATCATGACACCAATGATGAGATTTCTAATCCCTCTCCGTATGAACATTATGCTAGTTCCTAGCTCACCACTAGTGCCTTCAATATAATCGACATGCTATTTCCAAAAGGCTTTGAGGTACTCAATACAACAAGGTTCCAAACCTCCCCTAGGGTGGTGAACACCATGCTAACTATACATTACTAACATTTATGCACATAGAACCACTTGTTTTTGGTTCTAAGTGTGGTGAATAATTCTAGAAAGCCTCTAAATTTACTTTTATTCAAAATTTGGACAAGTATTATTGGTTAAAGGACCTATAGAATTTATATAGGTTTGCAATAATTCTACAATTTTTCTCAAGATCACAAGATTTTGTGATTCCATTATGAGATTTTTTAAAGTTTTTACCTTTCTAGGAGAGCAATTTGAACAATGAATAACTCATTTTTCAACTATATAAATTCTATAGGTCCTTTAACACTATTTTAAGTATATGAATGCTAGAACATTTTAAACATTGATATCTATAAATCACCAACTAGTACCAAGTTCTTTGAAACATGGCGAGGCAATTATTTTGAAGTTTCTAGTTTTAACAATAACCAAATTACTAAAAAATAAGAAAATAGAATGAAGTTGATGATTAGCACTTTATTAGTGTAAAAACGAGAAAATAACTATATCTGAATCAGAAAAGAAGGCAATAAGTTTATGAATGCAACCAAATGCAAGTTTTGAAAAGCTTATGTTGTATATAGGACTTGGACTTTGGAAGTAAGCCTATGGAAGAAGTCATTATTGTAGAACAATACCACTAAATTAATAACCATGTTATGGTTTTTATTACATTCAAATCATTTTTCAAATTATGAAGATGAATCCTTAATCTATTTCAATGCCATCACAGATATAAATAACTTTGGACCTATTGTGTAAGAGAGACCCATGGAATATTATGATAATTTATACATATTGATATATGTTTCAATAATTTTGTTTTTGTATGTTTTGGAAAGTAGAGGAACCAATAAAACAGTCATTCTAAAACATCATCCATTTATTAACTTTTTTCATTGTAGAAACATCATTGCAAGTCCAATACCAAAAGTATTTGAATCAAAAGTCTTCGAGCTAGAAAGTTATGAGCCTTCATCTTAACCCCTAAACGTCCCTAGTGTCGAAAAACGACATTTTGGATGAAGGGCAGAAACTTTGAAGAGCCATAACTTCTTCATCCAAACTCTGTTTTTGACGAAATCACTTGGGTTACGTCACAAATCAAGTCTAGTTTATGTGGTAAAAATTTCAGACTCATGAAAAAAAGTATGAATAAATGGCATGGATTTTAGTGAAGGCAGCTTCTATTTTTGGGTTTTCAAACTTTTGGCATGTTTTACCATTGCAACCCAATTATGTGAAATCTAAAATAGTTTTTTATGTATTTCTTTTCATAGGTTTGATATTTAGATGCATCCCAACGACTTTGTAGTTGGAAGTTTTTTGATCTAGATAACTTTGGTATTGGCTTTGCAATGATGTTTCTACGATGAAAAAAGTGAAAAAATGGATGATTTTTGAAGAGCTAGATCTCCTTCATCCACCGTTAAATTTTGACTTTATTTTTGGCAATTAGAGTCTATTTTTAGTGGTAGAAACTGTAAGAGTCTAGCTGTCAAAACAAGCAAAAACTACAAAAGAAATATATTGATCCAAGACTTAGGTTTACAATGAATAAAAGTCCCTTATATACTAATCTCTTGGCTCAACTGCCGAGGCTATACTTTAGCTCTACTGCCGAGGCTATATTTTAGCTCTACTGCCGAAGTTCTATTTATAAAATTAATAGCGAGTGAACATCCGAGCTTATCAACAAGGCCTTGGCCCATGACAAATGCCTCCTCCTCCTCCTCCTGTCTTTGATGAATTAACAAGTGTCATACAAGAGAATGTGCCCAAGGAATATTAGTACCAGGACGCGCAACAAGCGCTCGTAATCGTATAAGGCCATGACATTTTGTAATTGGCAAACGGGTTCCCAAGAGGCTCCGCCATCCTGTCCACTTTACAAGTAGTTGTCAACCGCGCCCGACGTCGATGTTGCAACACTCTTTCAACAAAGATACTCGTCCTCGCTAGTGGATGCCTCGAAAGCGGGATTGCTCAAAACAACACCGGGCTCATTATCACGAGGTAGTTGGGAAGGCAACGGATCCTCACCGCCTTCTTCACTAAAAACTCACATGAAAAAAACATGATGAATACCGACGGTGTATTCAAACGAACCGCATGTGTACCTCTCGCACTCCAATACACGATAAGGAAGAGCAATCCAATCAAGCTTCGATTGGCGGGACGTGTTGATGTTCTTCAACTTCAACCACACACGATCACCCGGACGAAAATCCTCGGCCACCGAAAGCGTCGTGTATTTGACCGCGTTCTTGAGTCTCTTGCGCAATGGCCATTGCCGTTGTTGCCGATTCACTTGAATTACGCCCGATCTTTCGAAGCTTGCGTCCTTTTTCCGCCCGGTGACAACGAAGAACCCGCCTCCTCGCGGGTATAGTAATATTCATGACCGAATGATGATAATCGTGAGTCGTAAAAATGCAGACATACCTATAGATCATGCGACACACGATTATTGAACGCCATCATTGCGATCGGAATCGAAAAGCCCAATCATCTTGCTCAAATGTCGTGAAAATACGAAGATATGTTTCAAGCTCTTGATTCGCCTCTCTTGCTGCACCATCTGTCTCCGGATGGAAAGTCGCCGACAACCGACGCGTAATCTTCATCAATCTGCATACTTCATCCCAAGCGGACTAACAAATTGACTACCACGATCCGACACAATTGCTGCAGGCAATCCGTGATCTTGAAAAACTTGCTCTAAAAAAAGTTTGTGAGCCACATCAAGTCGCACAAATTGTCTTCATAGGACAACTATGATAGATTTGGACAAACGGTCTGTCACAACCATGATATTTGTGCGATCATTGCTTGGTGCCAATCCGGTAATAAAATCAATGGAGAGCTCGGTCAAAATCCGTGCGGAATTGGCAAAGGTTTTAAGAACCCTCGCTTCGCTTCCCCGCCAAATCTTCGATTTTCCACACACGTTGCGCCTCGCATAAAATCTCCGAACATCTTATGTCAACCTGCGCCACGATATTCACGCGTGCAATCGTCACGCGTCTCCTCACGACCTGGATGTCCTGCTAGTGGTGAATCATGAGTAGATTGGATCAAACGCGTCCGAGAGGTTCGCGCGCGGAATCCATATTCGTCCACGCCAACGCAATCGATGACCTGAATCTACGTAACACTCACTAATCGTGATAGGTAAACCCCATTCTTTAGGTAGTCGGCGCCACCATCCATAACCGCCTTTCGCATCTTCCAATAACGATGATTTGTTTGCGGGCAACATCCCATAACGCAATCATCTCTCGTCAATAAATGGACATATAGGACGCGGGGTCATTATCGACTCAGAAAGCAGAGCCTCTTTCTTTCTCTCGATCGCATCACCATCTCGCGATCCATGCGGATTTAGCGACAACCTTCAAAGCGCCATCATCTCCGTCTCAAAGTCGATGATATCGATTCACGATTCGATCATCATCTGCGTGTTGAAAGATCCTCATTCGGATGAGAAAGTGCATCCGATTGAACTTGATCCTCACAGCGGCTTGTGCGATCTCAAAGTCAAAATCATTCAACTCGTAGGCCCAACGCATTTGCCTCTCTCGCTCGCTCAAATGTTGCTTCTTCGAAAAATAAGCCAAATGCGATGATCCAACTCACTTCAAAATGTTGGCCAACAAGAATGTACGCCACTCGCGGATGCAATGTACAAATCGCTAAGCATTTCCTTGTCGTGAATCGGATAATTGGACTCCGTTGGACCGCTGTTTCTTCGAGAAATAAGCAACCGCATGCCAAAGTCCGTCTACCTTTTGCGTTAAGGTGCCACCAACAAAGATAACCAGGAGGAATCACATTCAATGGTTGTTTCCAAACCTGGAGTCCATTTAACGAAAGACCGACGCATTTAATTAATGCCTCCTTCAATCGATCAAAGGCGTGTTGACATTTCGATGTCCAATGAAAAGGTTGATCTTTCCGCGTTAGTCGAGTAAGAGGTTACGCAATGTTAGAATATCCATCTATGAATTGTCGATAATAATTGCGAAACCTAAAAATCCACGAATTCCTTTCACTTTTGTTGGCGGCTCCCATTGACGAATTGCCTCAAGTTTTTCTTTGGATCGAAGATGCAAACCCCAACCGGTCTTCACCAAATATCCAAGATACTTAATAGTGCCTGCTTCAAACTCGCTTCTTATCAAAATCGTTGAAGCCTGCGTTAGCAAGAACTACGGATGATCCTCGAATCGCATCACGATGTTCTTTTTGAGATCACTATAGATCACCACGTCATCAATATATGCGGAAAGAAGATATATCCAATTTGTCGCAAGATCCAATTGATATATCATTTGAAAAGTTGCGAGTCGCTACGTCGGTCAAACGGTGTGACCAACCACTCATATAAGCCAAAGCGTGTTTTGAACGCCGTCTTCCACTCGTCACCTTCTTTCACACGTATCCGATGAAACGCAGAGATTACATCAACCTCGGAGATATATTTGGGTCGCATCAATGGATCTTAACGTCTCATCAATGCGCGGAATCGGATAGTCATCCTTCCGACTCATCTCGTTCAATCGCCGATAGTCAACACAGTAATCGCAATCCCCGCCAGGTTTCTTCACAAATATGACCGGAGTCTGCTGCGGTGAATTACTTACGCGAATAAATCCATTATCCAACAACTCAGAAGGGTCTTGCGCAAAACTAATAATTGATCCTTGGACATCCGATCTGTGGCGTGGCGGGGATGTCATCATTAGTCTTCCTTCAATAAGATTGATCTCGTGATCAACCCCTTTCCTATGCAAGGGAACGACTTTGCATCTTGTCGATCAAAAGCGTCAATAATCGGCGTGAGCGGTCGGAGCATGTTGTGCGGGTCCCCTTACACCTTCATTTGTAGTGCCTTTCGGATGTCAACCAAGTGGCACTAAAAACCTCTACCTGGTTCACCGCTTCTCCGCAAAGTTTGAATCACCGATGCACATATCTCGTGACGTTGGCTCCAACGTGTCGGTCGAGTCTTCAATCATCTTGAAAGGTTTTGAATGCAAACCTCTTCTTTAGCAGGTCGAACACTTGCATCATGTCGCTCCATCCAACCTTTTCCCAAGATTATATCATCTATCTCATGCGTGGAATAACATAGGCAACAATTTTCTCCTCTATACCATCAATATCGGCCATAAAATTTGCAATTTGGCAAATCATAGGCCGCTTCTTCATTGTCGTAACTTGCTCCAAAGATCTAGGTTGAATAGATGACGATCCAACCCTCTCCGTCCGAACAAATTGCTCGCATACACGATTCTGAAAGCATTGGCATCCGTAATCACACAAAGACGAGTAGGTATAATTGAGTTTATTAAAACATCAACATACATATCACCCGTGTCTCGCCTGCCTCCTAGATTCTTCAACTTTGACAACCCGCCTCCACGCCTCCGATCGAGTCTTATGCGGAAGGCTGCTCGTTTTCCGACTCTACATCGTAGTCACGACTCTCCATCTCTTTGACCTCCTCTATCTTGACATTGCTTTTCTTTCTCATCATCACGCGCACTATCGAAGTTTTGTCCGCGCTCTTTCTTTCTTCTTCTTCTCATTGCCTTCACCTTGCTTGGATGAGCAGTCATTTTCGCACGGTGGCCTCGCTTCAAACATAAAAAACAGGCGTCCTCTTGGCGACACCGTTGTTCCTCCAAAGTCGACCGTCTCCGAAGCTTGCTTATTTGGACCAGAGGCATCCAATCCATCTCATCTCCATCCGGCCATACGCGATTTGATGTCGCGATCGGAGTCGACGACCCTTCCGATATTGCAAGCAATCGAGTTGAGAGCCGATCGCCAACAAATCTTGGACAAACATACCATAATCGATGTACGTCACATGTCCAATCATCGCGCGTTGCATCTCTGAGTTGAGAGCACCGCGAAGATATCCTATCTTCACCATATCCGGAACCATGGTAAGTTGACTCTCACCAAGCTCCTTCTCAAACTTGGGCAAGAATGTTGCGAATGACTCCCTACCCTGCTTCATTGCTTGAAGCCGATTCAATGCCACATTTCTTTGCATTCGGTCGATGTAAACGCTTGTCAAGATGTTGAATAAAAGTCGCCGCATTGCAACCACGTTGATTTTGGTAGAAAGATACTACCATCATCTGCGCCTTCGCGTCCATCCTCGAAAACAAGTATGCGGCTTGATCTTGAGGTGTACCAAGTACAGTTCCATCAATTCGAAGCTTGTTATATGCTTCGACCTTCCATATCGGGTAGCCCTTGCGACTCCCGTCAAACTTTGAAATATCTGGCAATCGCCTGCGCAATGCGACGGCGATTTCCTCCATATTGTTCTTTGCATCGATTGCGGCATTATCTCGATGATGAAGACGGACCTCCTAAACTCGTGAATTGTCCGGCCCACGGAGCCACTGCTGCGATCGTTGTGCAAACCAATCGCTGATAGCCAACTTCTCGACTGGCGAGAAGCTTGAAGTTCTCAATGCAACCTCACGATCTCCTGTTGATAGTCTTCCGCCGTAATTTCTCCTTGCGCTGCTCGCTCGCTTTGCTGCAAGATCTCATCATCGATCATCTGGGCGTTCTCCATCTCAAAAAGCAACACCTCTCAATCAACTCTTCAGGCTTCGCAAAGCCTTCAAATGCGTCCGGTTACGTGGCTATCTTCAATCATTACCACGGTGGATAAGTTCCTCAATCTAATCAATGTCCTACTTTTGTCGTTTGAAAAAACAAGGAGGATGAAGCCCTTCGTAAAATCAAGAGAAGTCTTGGATTATGTAAGAGTCTAGTCAAAACAAGCAAAAACTACAAAAGAAATATATTGATCCAAGACTTAGGTTTACAATGAATAAGAGTCCCTTATATACTAATCTCTTGGCTCAATCATGAGGCTATACTTTAGCTCTCTCTTTGAGGCTATACTTTAGCTCTCTCACCGAGGCTATACTTTAGGCTCTCTCGCGAGGCTATACTTTAGCTCTCTCTGCCGGGCTATACTTTAGGCTCTCTTCGCCGGCTATACTTTAGGCTCTCTCTCGCCAAGTTCTATTTATAAAATTAATAGCGAGTGAACATCCGAGCTTATCAACAAGGCCTTGGCCCATGACAGAAACCTTGACCCAATCGAGGATATATTGAAGAAAAGGCATGGATTTGAGTGCGAGGGGTCTAGTTTTGGACTATTTTTCCCTTGTAAAAAACTTGGCAGTTTTCACGACTACAAGGCTACTATTTGAGCCAAGATTTTTTTTTGATAAATATTATTAGTACAAGAGTGTCGTTGAGATGAAGATGAACAACTTTCTAGTTGCTGATTTTTTTATTGCAAATTTCATGTTGGTAGTATTTTCACTTCAAAGTGGAAATGATGGTATTTTGTAGCCTGTTTTGCACACCAATATGTTATGATCTCGCAATCTATGAGGTCCCCTGAGTCAAGTTTTGGTCCACATGATCTACTACAAGTCTATTACAAGTTTGTATGGTTGAGATCTAAATAGCTTATCTTTATTTTCATCTATATCACTTTTTTTGAGAACGAGTTTTTGGCTAAAAATACCCCAAGGACGTTTAGGGGTTAACATCATGATTACATAAAAAAATTCATAAAAATAATTTTTTGATTTGCCATAATTGGCTTGTAATGGTAAAAAAATATGCTCCATGTTTTAAAACCCAAAAACAAGAGTTGCCTTCACTAGAATGCATGCCATTTATTCATACCCCATTGTATAGGTTTGCAATATTTACCACACAAACTAGAGTTCATTTGGGACTCAACCCAAGTGATTTCGGACTTCGGATAAAGAGGTTATGGCTATTCAAAGTTTCTACCCTTCATCGAGAATGTCTTTGTCCAACATTCGGCGCGTTCAAGTGTTGATGGTGCAATTTTCAGCACAAGAAGTCTACAAACACGTTACTCGTGCAAGCACTTTTCATACATGAGAAGAATTCATTGAAAGCTAAAGCAAAGTGGAATCATCATTTTCGGACTCCAACATTGAGTTATGAAATTTTGAAGTTGAAAGTACAAGTGTTCCTAAAGTGATACCATGCAGTAATAGCCTATAATGTTTCCAGTGAGTACATCGTATAGTTGTATGGAAAGCTGGAAAAGCTGTTATGTACCAGTGAGTGAAGATCACTAGAGCTCCATTGTGGGACCCACTCCATTTTGGACCACTCTACTAAGAAAACTATTTCATCCACACAGACGTGACGTTCATCCAATTGTACGCTCCAACAATAGATTTTTCAACTGACACAGAAAAAGGAAGAGGGGGGCAGGTGTAAGCGTTTACTTTAAAGGGAAGAAAAAGGACGGTGGCCGGCCGCTGCCGCAAACCCTAGTTGGCGGGCGGGGGAAGAGAAGAGCGGGCGGGCAGAAGGCAAACGAGTCACTTTCGTCGTGCTCGGACCCCCGCCCGCCCGCCCCGCCCTCGCTCGCCGCCCAACCCCGCCCTCCCTCCCTCCCGCTCCCGCTAACCCCACCGCAAGCTCCAGCTCTCGTCCGTCTGTCTGGGCGCATTTCCTTTGCATTCTTCTATCAAGTTGCCGTTCGCGTCTCGTGCCGCTGCCGCGCTCCTCCTTCCCTTTGCTTTTTACGGCTCTCCAAATGGTCCAAATCTGAGCTCGGGACCCCGCCCTCTCGATCCCCCCCTAATTTACCCTGTTTGTAGGGTTTCCCGTTCCGGCCCTGATGGAGTACATGGAAGTGAGCATGCTTAATTTACTCATCTCAATCCAATCTCAGAGTATGTCAAGAGTCTATAGATCATTAAGTGTCCGAGGTTTGATGTGCAGGGAAAGAGCGGAGGCGGTCTCGATGGCGCTTCCGGATTGCAGAGCCTCGGCTCCGAACGCGAGACTTGGATTGACGAGGAAGTCGATGCTTTACTCGATGTCTGGGGCGACACCTACATTCATGTGAAGCGGGAGAATCTCGGCAAGCGGCATTGGGAGACCGTAGTTCGTGAGGTTAATGCGCGTCTGGCGCATCAACGCGAGCAGCCGCAGATGAAGAACAAGATTGACTCGTTGAAGAAGCGGTATAAACGTGAGAAGCTGAGTAAAGGCGACAATGACCGCAATTTGATAACGTGGAAGTGGTATGATCGATGTGATATGCTGTGGGGGACGCCGAAGCGGGAGATGGTCATTGTTGGTGGCCCTGTTGGCGGTATGCATCGTATTGAAACTCCCCAGGAGATGATGCATCAGGATAGTAGTCGATTGGTTCCATTTTTGACTGCGATGCAACCGGAGGTCAACGGGGATAAAGGCCCCGCGTCGCGGATTGGTGTTGATGAAGGGAGTCCGCCGCGTGCTGAGGTTCCGCCGTCTCCTTGTACGCGATGCCGAGATGCGGAGGCTGCAAAGGAGAATGTGAAGCGGAGGAAGCTTGGGAGCTCGATTACTGCACAGAGTATGGCCAAGATCGTGCAAGGGTTTGCAGATACGTACGCAAGGGTGGAGCAAGCGAAGATGGAGATGACGATGAGTATGGAAGAGCGGCACCTGCAGTTTTTGGAGAGGATGGAAACGAGGAGGTTGGAGAGTGAGGAGAGGCACATGGAACGGAAGGTGAAAATGGAGGAGAGACGTCTTGAGTTAGAGCAGAAGCTCATGGAGCAGAAACTGGAGATGCAAGAGAAGCACATGGAGAGACGAGAAACTTTGAAGCTGGAGATTCTCCGAATGCGTCTTCAGCTCATCGGACAGACGAACAAACCAACTCCCCATGTGGAGCAGCAAGGGGTACAAACCTGCGAGAAATTTAGTAGCTCCAATATCACCACATGCATTTGAATCCTCTCTCCCTCTCTCCCCTTTTGTACCATGTCAACTCCTCTCCCGTAGACTTTGTCGATAGGTGCTAATTTGTAAAAAAAGGCGACGCCTTGTAGATACGTTCTCCTTTCGTATTCATGTTGCTGGTGAATCGGATTAAGAAGAAAGGAGTACTTCAAATGCTTCTTTTGCATTGAGACTTTCATTCGCCACCCTTCTGCTCTCTACACGTCCTCACCGCAGGCAGCTTGGAACCTGCATAAGATTTCTTGCAAAGCGTCCAATATAGACAGGTAAATTATACAAGTAGATGGAGACACCTGCTTTTGTTTTGTAATACAACTCCGTGTGCTTGATGAATATCATTGTGATGAAGATTTAAGTTTATTTGTACAGTACATTCTCTGTTACTAGATGTTTCATTGTCTTGGAATTCACGTTTCTTTCATATGATTGACACATTTGTTATTGTTTGCAGTGTGTGACCCATCGGATATATAGAAGACTGGTGCCTTGGAGATCTGCTACTTCTCCAATTGCATCATGTAGGTCTATTTACTGTATCATTTATGTTGCTAACCAATGGACCTTTCAATTTGAGCGCAGCATGCGAATTTCTTGTATGGGATTCGGCTTGCGTAATAAACAGTTCTGAGTTACCTTGGTATTTCATTCCCTTTGTTTGCGCTTGTTTGTTTTGTAGAATGAGTTGGCTTGGTTGAGGAGGGGATGACTTTCGTTAGCATTGGTTGACTGAGGATCAGTTTAGTTGATGGCTCAGGCCTCCCACAATGTTTTCCTACTCGCAAGCTTGCTGCTATCTGAGCTCTTCATACATTGCTGTTGTTCTAAGCGCTCTGCTGTGTTGTTGAGGATGCCAGAGTTCAGAAGAATCTTTACATACGTTTCTAACGCGCTAGCTTCGGAAAGTGATCCTACTTACATATGAGTGATTTAAATGTATTTGACGTTCCACCACTCATAGACAAATCATGATCTAATCCTTCCTGAAGAATCGTCAGGTTTCTGAAGGACATTTGACATTTTGATGATGGACTATGAGGAGCCTATTTTCTTCGTGTAGGTTATGTGATTAATTTCTTAGTTAGTATATCTGAACGTCTAAAGTTTGTAGGTTTTTATGATGAAGTTCAACAATTCTGGATCGAATATATACATGAACTTCCCTTGTCAACTTTATCATTGGATTGAATTCTAGGTCAAATCAAGTTTTTGTGATTCAATGGAAGTCTAAGTCTTCCATTGCAAGGCCACTGCTTGGGACAAGGAAATTTTTGTTCAAACGATCTTTATCAATAGTGGGGTATTTTGAGAATTTTAATTTAATGATTCTTATCAGTTGTAGAGTATTTTGAGATAAAATTATGTCTACAACTTGTTGAGAGGTCTTTTGATGGAAGTAAATTGAGGTAATGACATGTCCATTTAAAAGTGAAAATGATGCAAATTCATACTTCTTTTTGTATACTATTGAAACTTTGACCTCTAAATGTATAGGTCTTTTTAGTCCGAATTTGATCCAAACCACATACACCAAGTCTATTAGTATGCCTCATGGTGTTGCCACACCCGCATGAGTTCATTATAATTACTTTAGAAATGGAAATGCCATCATCAATCTGGCATCAATTAGTTGGATAGATTTGACCTTTAACTGTATGCACAATTAGCTTCAAGCTTCTAGATGTTTCGCTTGCGTTTAAATAGCAGCTCATAAGGGCTTGTCCTTCACAACTCATTAGCTTGCAAGCTCTATAGGAAAACCTTCCATCTCCTTATTGCAACTCATAGATTTTTGTGCTTTCTAAGGGACAAACTCGATCGGTGTGCAATGGCAGCTATAAGGTATGTATTCACTTAACAACCATGCCTATTCATGTCATTTTTCCAAATTGAGGCTCTTTCTTGCTTTTGCTCAAAAGTAATAGTTTTTGTTTGTAGAAACACTTTCAAACTAGTAAGATAAGCTTGGTTGTTTCTGTTTGGATACCCTTGATCGCTTGGTTGTTTCCTTTTGTTTGGATACTCTTGGCCCTTTATTTAGTTTTCACTTTAGATAAGATAAGCGAAGGCATTTTTTAATTTGAAATTGATAGGAGCTATTTAATGTTAAAGGCTTTATTCAATGTTAGGGCGTTATTCAATTCGGATAATCTAGGTGAAGGTGTTCTTAGTTTGAAATTGATAGGAGAGAATTTAATGTTAGGGTGTTATTCAATTTGGATAGTCTAGGTTAAGGCAGTCGTGATTCAATTTGTATACACTTGGCCCTTATTCACATTGGATACAACAGGTCATGGATACACTTAGCCCTTATTACATTGAATACAATGTCATCCTTCGGTCTCGATTTTGGTTTTTTTAATCAATTTGGATACAATAGGTTGTTATTTGATTCACATTTGCTAAGTCACTTATTCATTCCTTTTTAAACCACACCAAACTATCATACACTTTGTTATTTCTCTCAACCTCATAACTTAGTAATTCTAGTGTGGTAAAATCACAATGAATTCAAATGACCATGCATGAAATTAGTTTTCTCACAGTATGAGTTCTGGTGGAATATACCCTAGAACCAAAAACATACTGATACACGGGTGGTGTAGTGCTACCCGAGCGGGTACAACAGTCGTCGTTCTCGAATTCGTGCATATTCTGAGCAGAATTGTTGAGAACAAGAATCCACCTCTAATTTTTTTCACTAATCAAAGGTTATCTTGCAACACAATTGCATATACTCAATGAGAATACAAAAGTAAAAACTTTTCATAAATCTCAAACTTTAGGGTCTTGGAGTTCGTGCAAAGCTGTGTGTTATGTGATATGTGTTCGTACAGCAATATCCGTTCAAAGTAGGAACAGCAATGAGTATCCACATTCTTAATCTAACAAGCAGGAAACATTGCACTCAAGTTACTAACAATTGTTGAGATTCAGCGCCTTCAATAGATTCCATCGACATAACCTACGTCGTGCACTATTTGTAAAACATTCATTATACCTTCTACAGTCTCTAACCTTCAACATATATGAAATTATATACCTCAACAGTGAACAGAGGCTGAAAACTTCCAGAAACAAGCAAAAAAATGAGTTCTTGACGTATTTGTACTCACCAGAACACTCATTATTACATATATGTCAACGGTACTGGTTAGTACATTATATGCCAAGCTTTGTATAACACTCAGGTGACAATGAAACATGCAGAGCTCCTGTCTCAAATACGAAACTCGTCCCACACAAGCAACTGCCATGGGGAATTTAAGACAGGCTTAAGCAGGCAAATGAAAAGTAGGGAATAGGGTGATCATAAGCAGTCCAAGAAGACACCTAGACCTGAATAAAAGTAGATCTCTAGTACAAGAGATTGATTGCAAGGCACTACTTTCTAATCTTCAGCCACCGAGACGAAGCGACTCTTTCATAGACCATAGACTGGCCAATGAAAGGTACAGGAAAGCAACAGACAACCAAATGCTTAAAAGAGACACAAGAGATACACAGACCCGAATGAAAGGGAGAGATTTATTACAAGAGATTAATTACACTGGTAGGGCAGCCATCTTGAGCCACCGAGAGGGAGGGAGGGAGGAAGAGAGCAACAGCGTCTATCGTGGGCCACAAGGCTCTGTACAAATACGAGGGGGCTCCAGAATCAGAATCAGTATCAATGATGCATACCTGGCTGTGCCATGGGGTACGCCATAGGAATGCGCATCGCAGGCCGAGGGGGGCCATAGCCAGGGGGCATCATCATGGGCGCGCCCATGGCCGGAGGGTACATTCCAGCCTGCATAGGAGGAACAGGAGCACCAGGTGGAGGTTGGCCAGTGATCGGCCCTCGAGGCCCTTGCTGTGCCGCATCGCCATTATTCACAGTCGTAATGTCGTGAATACTCGACCTCCGCTTGTTGTCCTTCGTCGAGTTACTCATCCTAATGAAGTACTTCTGCGCATGGCTGGCTACTTGTGTCGGTGTTCGCGAAATCACAAAGTTTCGAGAAATGCTGCGCCAGTCTCCCTTCCCGAACTTCTCCAGACCTTGCAAGAAAAGCCTGCACACACCAAGCAACCACGTGTAAACTACCTTGCAAAAATCGCCTGCAAACACCGAATCTATCACATGGAAACTACCTCACTGAAAAGCCTGCAGAAGCGAAGGCAAACACCTGTACAGCACTGAAAACAAGAACTACGATAAAAGAGATTCTGTTCCAGCGCTGCCTTCAGTCGAAATAACAGGAAGGGAAGAAAACGTAATTTTCTTCTCAAAGTGCATTGCATATAAGCTTCTGACTCCATTGCGACACGAAAATGAAAGTACCTGTGTTCATCTTCAGACCACGGAATTCCTTTCCTCCGCTCCTGATCGGCTGACCTCGAGGACACGGTTCTTGCCGGACCTCCATTGCCGTTGTTCCCGGCAGGGGCAGCTGAAGCGGGAATCGTCGCCCCGCCCTTTTTCGAATCCGAAGTCGGACTGTCTCCGTTCAACAATGACAGCGACGAAAGGCTGTAATTAGGGACTGCAACCCGCCCAGAGTCTATCAAGAGAACATCCTCCTGAAGGATATCGTAATGTCGCTTCACCTCGGCTGCATCTTTGCCCGCCACCATAGCTGCAATGCGCTCCCATCGATCAGGAGTCTCTTCATCAACGACGTTAAGCGCGTTTTCGAACTCCTTGTCCTGCTCGCGCGTCCATAATGAGCCAGACGTCGTCGTTGTCAACGACGACTGCGAGTCCGCCATAGCTGGTTCAGAAGCTCAATCACTGTCCCCTCCCTGCGCTTCGTCTCCACTCACCTAAAACCTGCGCTCATCGAATTCTTGCAAGACCTGCAGCCACATAACCATTGCTAGTCACGAAAAGTGAATTCTTGCGAATTGGAAACCGCTCGTTCAATTGGGAATCCAGGGGAACCCTGCAAAAGAAGAAATTCACTAATAGTTGCGAGAAACGGACCTGCTCGTCTGTGGCTCTGGAACGATACCGCGCGACATGGCTGGAATGGAATGGGAAAATCGCGATGAAGGAACCCTAGAAATCATGCAATTGCTTGTTTCGAAGACTCTCTACTACTATCGTAAAAACTCGAGCTTCTCTGAGCTTCCCACTCTCACTTGTATTACTATCCTTCCGAATTCGAGAACGACGACTATTATACCCGCTTGGGTATCACTTCACCACCCGTGTATCAGTATGTCTTTGGTTCTAGGGTATATTCCACCGGAATTCATATTGTGATAAAACTTATTTCATGCATGGTTACTTGAATTCATTGTGATTTTGAGTACCAAGTTATAAGTTTAAGAGAAATAACAAAGTGTATGATAGTTTGGTGTGGTTCAAATTAGAATGAATAACGGACTGAGGAAATAACAACCCAACGTATTCAAACTAACTAACGACCCAAGGTATCTAAATTGAATAACGTCTTAACATTAAATAATGGCCTATTAAATTCATACTAAATAAGGACTTGACTTGTATAAACCCAAAACTGAATAACGGCCAAGGGTATCCAAATGGAATAACAACCAAGCTTATCCAAACGACTAACGACCAAGCCGATCGTATCCTAACGGCCAAACGGCCAACGACTAAGCCAAGCGTATCCAAATGGCCGACAACCAAGCTTATCCAATTGGACTAACGGCCAAGCCGAGCGTATCCAAACGACCAAACAGCCAACGACCAAGGCGACTGTATCCAAATGACCGTCAATCAATCTTATCCAAACGAAATAACGACTAAGCGTATCTATATAACCGCTTAGATTATCTAAACAAATAATGAATAATGCCCTTGCATAAATTATGGCCTATTAAATCCAAACTCAATAACAACTCCACGTATTTAAACTAAAATTGAATAACGCCAAACGTATCCATACGGAAAAAATGACCTGGCAGCCTACCTTATCTAAACTAAAACGTAATAATAGCCAAGTGTATCCATAGTGAATAAAGTCCCATCAAATCCAGACTAGATAACCGCCTAGTAATTGTGAACTGAACAATGGAATCAAGTTGACTGACTGTCATAGCAAATCTAAATTGATTTATGGTCTAACAATAAAACAAGTATACAAAGTGAATAATATTATTTTTTGATGATGGGATTGACATTAATATAACTGCTTTGGGATTAGCAAATCTAAATTGATCTATGGTCTAACAATAAAACAAGTATACAAAGTGAATAATATTATTTTTTGATGATGGGATTGACATTAATATAACTGCTTTGGGATGTTAGCAGAGGGGGAATGACTTCATTCAAAAAGGAAATGAAAAGGGCTTTAATTCCAAAATAATCCCTTTCTACCTGTGCTAGATTATTTAATAAACATATTAAACATCAAATAAACTTCAACTTATATTTTGAACTACTCTCTAAGCCAATTTTACCAACTACCGATTTTCCAAGCTCTCAACTAACAGTCAAGCACCTCAATATGGTATAATATTATAATTTATTTGTGAGGTTCGTCATTATTTTCTATAACTCACTTGATCATAAGGTTTGACAACACATATATGGCCTCAAAGTGAAAAGGAAGATATTAAGAAATTGAGGCACAAAATGAATGCCTTAAAGTTATCAAAGAAAGACTGATAAAAATCCAACTAATAAATTGTGAAGGATTGTGTAAGGTGCACACAATCCAACTAATAAATCGTGAAGGGTTGTGTAAGGTGCACACAATCCAACTAATAAATCGCAGAGGGTTGTGTAAGGTGCACAATGACTGCTATTTTCTACATTATGATGGCCATTGATCAGTTGTTAATGAATTTGTAAACCAAAAGTATGTCAATATTACAATACATGATGAACTGATTATTATCCAAATATTAAGAAGAGATCTCTCGATTGGTAGCAAAATTTAATAAGAAACTTGAAACTTGTGGAAGGCCCGCGCTAATGTTTGAGAAAATTTGAGGGAGTGCTAAAGAGTGCTCATAAGAATAAATTTATTTCACTTTATAAGGCCAATCTACATTCACAATTATCATTTGCATCACATTAATCGGATGCACATTTATTATATTAGGCAAATAGTTTGTTATGGTATGTGTGAGTAAGTGAGTGACATTGTGATCTTGGGAATCGCTAGTTGGATTGGGACGCATGAGATGTCATTGGAAGCAGGTTTTATTCTAAACTGCAGGCAATGATCGGATCACGGATCGAGCCAACAAAATCCATAGATATTGAATTTTCAAGTAAGTATGGCTCCCAAATTGCCAAAAATTACAAATATGGTTTAAGTTTAAATTTAGCAGAAAAACAAGAAGACATGGTCAAAGCATTTGAGTAGGCGTAACAACGTTAGAAGGGCATACTACTTATTATATTTGCATATAGTAATACACTTGATGAGGTGTGATTGTGTCAAAACATTTTGTAGGTTGTAGAGTTTTTCCATTGTTTTCTGAAAAGTCATCTCATGCCCCAAAATTCCTCACACTTTAGGTAATGTTTTTTGGGTGAAATTTCAGAAAAACTATTTGAAATCAGCACATAATTGCCAAACTGCGGCATATGATCATTTATCCTCAAAATATGCATGAAATTGATCAAAACGAAGAAGCTTTTATAATTTCCCAAAATTTGAGATTTTACTTTTTTTCAAGTTTTGTTTTATTTGCACATGTATAAAAGGTGGTAAGGCATGATGTGACCCTTTGGATTTTCGAACCAATAACTTTTCACATGCCTTTTTAATTGTTGAAATTGGGCCTTTGTCTTTAAATTTCAGCTTACTTCCATGTGAAAGATCAATCATTTCTTTATGTTTCACAGGTCCTATGACGGTAAAAATTACATAGACATATTCCTTACCCACCTACAAACAAGCATTTGAAGATCCTTATGTCAAGTTTCTCTTCAAAGATGTTTTTTTCTACCCCCAAACCTGTCATCCTATAATATTTGAAAAAACTCATTTTTGAAATTTCAACGTTATGTCTCTCACAAATGGTGAGGAAGTTGAACCTAAGATTTGCTGTACATGTTCATATATAACTTAGGTACTAGATTCTACGGTTATATACTTCAAAACTTGTCGAAATTCAAAAATTTGCATCTTGCATCAAACGAGAGCAATTATGAGGGTTTTTGGCTCTTTTGAGGCTGCTCACCTTCAGGGATTAAAGTGCCACTAAGGTTCTATTGTTGACTCCCCTTAAACCATTTATATGTATATTTTCATCAATATTATTTATTATTATTATTATGTTTTGAAATAGTCAATGTATCTATCAAGTGAGAAAATACATCCGTACTATAATTATCAACTAAGAAACACATCTATCCCATACTAGAGAAACTATGCCAGGGTGAAACAATAGCTCATGCAACTTGCCTTAAAGATACCCCACCACCTTTCCACTACACTAAATAGGTAGATTAGTGTTAGATACACTAATTTATATAAACATGTTATAAGTTTTTACTGTTGATCAATATTTTTACCCTCTACATCCGTCAAGATGGGGATCCTTCCACAATATTGCAAACAATAATCTTGGTAAAATTTATTAATCAAAAGTAAAAACTTACAGCATTTTCAAATCTTATAAAAATCTAACACTAATCTACCTATTCAGTGTAGCACTTGTGATTACAAAAATTCTATCACCAAATATTATGAACACGTTCAAAACTCGGAAAAGAGACTTTTAGAGTTTAATATAGACTTTAATATAGCCATAGGTCTTATTTTATCAATTCAAGGTGGTCCATACTACAAAAAAACTGAAAAAAAGCAAAAACCAATGGGCCCCAATCCCGAGCGGCCCACACCTCATGGAAATGTGCCCTTCCTAGAAACCCGAACCCTAATTTGGGGAAGAGCCCGGCGCGGTGTCTCGCACTTTCTCAGACTCTTCTTGACGTTTTACAAAAACCCTACCATTCCCAGAATCTCGCCCCCCGTCCGAAGCTCAGCAATCGGAGCCGGGCACATTTTTCCTTACAAACGTGGCTGGGAAAATTTTGCAGTTGTCGAAGCCAGCATTGTAATGAAGAGTACCTTCACCTGAAGGTGTCGGTACTTCTTGCAATCGTTCCCATTCTCGGCAACGCAAGGGTGAGTATCGCGACCTTGTCGGCATATTTCAATCCATTTCTCATTTCATACCTTTATTAATTTCTACGTTTCAATATGGTTTAGGGTCGCCAGATCCTGGTCGATCGGATCCAAGCATTGTGCGAGGCTTAGGGTTTAACGAAGAGGATTTTTTGTACTGGAGGAGTGATTTTTAATTTTTGATTGCAGGTGTTTGAGATGGCGCCGTCGCGGTGCTGGCTGTTGATTCTGGCCGTGGTAGTGAGCTCTCTCATTGTAACCTTGGGAAATGCGGACAGTGGCGGCTTTCCAGATCGGGAGGAGCTAGACTCGAAGTATCTACTCACGAATCAGATTGTAGAGCTTAGGGCGCACGTACAGGATTTGGAGTTAGCGGCGAAGACACACACGTCGTCATTGAAGCGGAAGGACAAGAGGATCCGGTTTTTGGAACAACAGCTTCAGGAGTTAAAAAATGCACAAGAAGCAGCCAAGAGCGCGTCGGACACCGCAGCTCAAAACCTCGCGGCCTTGAACAGCCAAGTGATCAAGCTCCAGAACGATCTCGAGCTCGCGAACTTAAATGTCGAGCGCACAGGGGCAGCTCTCCAGGGGACAGGGGCGGATCTCGAGCGCACAATTGCAGAGCTCGAGCGCGCAAGGGCAGATTTGGTGCATTCGAAGGAGGAGAAACTGGCTCTCATGAAGCGAACCGAGCTTGCGGAAGCGAGAGCAGACTCCTTTCAGTTGGAGGCGAGCGAGAAGGGCAAACTCGTGGAGATTGTGAACGAGTACAAGACTCAGTTGCGGCAGGCGGAACGGGCGCTTCAGAAAGCGCGAGTGGGCATGATGAAAGCGCAGAGCGAGGCCGCCGCGAAGCATCGTGAGAGTGCGGATGCTTGGTTGCCTCCATGGTTGGTTAAACAGTATGGTAAGGTCCATGCTCTTGTGATCTCGAAATGGGGAAAGCACGGTGCGCCGTTGTGGAAGAATGTGCAACGGCATGCGTCCTTGAAAGCGGCACAAGCTCATAAACTCAGTAAGCCTCATATCAGACGATTTGACAAGCATGTTCGGCCTGCGGTTCGTGCCCAGTGGAAGAAAGTGAAAACTACTGTTGTTCCTCAGTATCAGAGAATTAAGAAGCTTGCTGTGAAGTACTATAAAGACGGCAAGACGTACGTTTCGCCTCACCTCTCCAAGGTAAGCTTTCATTATTCTCGCCTCATCTTTCTGAGACATGCCTCTCTTAAGGTTAAGGAGTAGATTACATAAGCCAATTGAAATTGAACTCTAATATTTCCCAATGCGAGCAACACGATGTCAAAGTCTCGATCTTACCGAGGCATCTGCAATGTGCTTGCATTTTCTGGAGACATCAGTGAAATCTACACAGTAAGTGAATCGTACACAGAAATGATCACATAACCTTGATATAGAACTATCCTTAATAACCTTTCGTGTCTCTCGTCTCATCTTTCCAAGGTATGCTTGTTACTATCACTGTCAATCTTGTACTGTTTCTGCTAATTTGTTGGACCCTGTTCCTTTGGGAAGGGTTCATTAGATCGATGCTCAAAATGGGGTCAACTTACCTTACTATTTAACCCCTTCCACTTCTAAACAATTGAGTCTAAACTGGACATAAAAGTTTCTTCTAACCTTATTTATTTGCGTTGTGCCTATGTACCATTCTTTGCAGTGATGAATTTGCATGGAGTATTGCTTGCACATTCTGAGGCTTGGATCTAACTTAACTATACCTTATCCTTCGTATCTATCTCTACTTCGTTCTTTAAGTGATCCTCTTCGCCCTGGCTCTTTTCTTCGACATAGAACAGTTATGACATTTTTGCTGCTTTAGTGATGAGCTTTGTCGCGATTGTTCGGTGGCATGCGGCGCAGGTGCACGAGAGCGTGGACCCATACGTGAAGACAGTGAGGGCGAAGAGCAAGCCATACGTCGATCACGCAACGAAGATATTAAGTCCTCATCTTGAGAAAGCGGGACCATACGTGAAGATAGCAAACGATCACTATCAGAATGTGGTGTCCCAGGCAACAACATACCACGAGCAGCTACAGGATTCAGTGAAAGGGACTATGGGGAAGCACGAAGTGTTAGCTCGCTGGGCTACCAAGGAACTAATCTGGTTTCTAGCCTCTGCATTACTGGCCCTTCCCGTCGTTGCCTCCCTTCTAGTTTTCTCTTCCGTCTTTGGATCGAAGACTCCCAACCAAGCCAAGCCTCAACGGCGAACCGCAAGTCCGACCTCCTCCAGTCAGAGCAATACTGCCACGAAGAAACCTCGGAAACCGAGAACAACAACAACGACGACAACGACTGAAGCCAAGCAGCACCCGGCCAAATGAGCAGGCAAGCAATTTGTCGTGTTGGAAAAGGATATGTATGATTGTTGAGTGGTAGGAACTACTGACAGGAAGCCTTCACATTAGTTAGTCTTCTATTTACAGGTCCGTCTTCGTGATTTTTATTGCTGAACATGCGGTGGTCCACGAGGTTATCATATACGGTACTACAGTAGCGTGCCGATGATTTGCATGGACTACAGTGCTTTTGAGCATTAACCTTCTGGCTTTCGGTTGGTAGGTAGGAAAACTTTTGTAATTACACCATGTGCAACGAAGTTATTTTTTCATTCATGTACAGTACAGTATGCTCGTCTCTACAGTGAATCTACTCGTTGGATAGCACGTGCCTGGAGAAGGGATCTATAATGAGTATATTACTAATTGGTTTCAGAATCTTATATATTTGATCGTTTGAAAAACATGCTTGTCTGGTGATTCATGAACGTGCTTATTTGGAATGAACCGTTGCAATTTTTCATTGAAAAGGGTGATCAAGGGAGAGTGCTCAAAAATGGAGCAGCACCAATAATGGAGTACCACACTTCTTAACTCAGAGGTACACTCACCATTATTACCATGTACTCATTCCAAACATTATAGGGTACCAAATTATGGTGCCATTTCAGAAACACCTATAAATCCAAATGCACTACAGATTGGGAAATCTAAGATCGGAGAGGGAATCTCAAATTAGTGTGCACTGTTTGTCATGTGCACCATATTCGTAAGTACTCTAGGCCTATTTGAAACTTATCCTTCATGTACAGTGGGGTAGAGTTTGCTTACGAATTCCTCCTCAAAGGGAGTTTTTGTGAAAAGTTTGATAATTCGTTGTGAACTCAAAAATGATCGGAATCGAAATCCGTAAAGTGTGTCGGAATCACATCAGGGTGTATTACAATACTATGATGAAATATCAATTCCTTTTTGTAGTACCATTTTGCATATTTTAATTACTTCATACACAATCTACCATTGACTACTCTTACTTTTTGTTCTATTTGAGATGTTCATTTCAATTGAAAATTCGAAATCAGCTTTTGAAGTTGTTCTTGGGATACTTAGGCACATACTAGAATAATAAAAAGAATCTCCTCTTTTGAATTCTTTGGTATTGAAGCGGTTTCTTATGAATCTCTAATTAGAACCCAAAGTGGAAATTGAATCTTCCTTCAAAATTGGTAAGAATACTATAAGAATTTAAGCTAGGCATGAGTGTCATGACTTTGATAGCCTCCAACCATCCTTCGAGGACATTTGTTAGTATTTGGGGGACATATGTGATTGTGTGAAAGGCTTTCACATGTTCTTGGCAAAGTTTACTGGCTACTGGGACTTACTGAAAAAATTCTCCAAGCCAAAAACTAAACACAAGGTATATCAATGATGCCACAAATGTGTGCCCAAGTACCCCAAGAACAACTTCAGAAGCTGATTTCGAATTTTCAACTGAAATGAACACCTCAAATAGAATAGAAAGTAAGAGTAGTCAATGGTAGATTGTGTATGAAGTAATTGAAATATGCAAAGTGGTATTACAAAAAGGAATTGATATTTCATCATAGTATTGTAATACACTCTAATGTGATTCCAGCACACTTTACAGATTTCGATTCCGCTCATTTTTGAGTTCACAACAAATTATCAAACTTTTTACAAAAACTCCCTCTGAGGAGGAATTCGTAAGCAAATTGTACCCCACTGTACATTGCATTCCTGCTCAAGAGACAACTGACATCATCTCCTCGTGGCTTCAAGGGTGCCCATGGGAAGAGGTACATGACCTTGTACAAAATGGTACATGAGCTCATACAAAGAGGTACATGAGCTTGTATGTGAACTTCACACATGGTTGAGTGCAGTAACCCTTAAGGTCAAGCGAGGTCCAAGACAAGGCACTTTTACTTTGGTAAACCTAGTATTTACTCAAAATTTACACAATGAGTTTGCACATTATGACATATGATAGAGTTCACTTTTTTTTTTTCTAAATTAGAGTTATTATGCTTTAAGATTTTTCACTGTAAGTTCTGAAGTGCACTCATGGCATGCAAAAACTGTGATATCTCTTCACATATTCTCATAAATATTATAGTTCAGAGATTTCACTTCAAAAATGCACCAAAAATTGATATTTTACGGGCAATGGTTCGTGGCAGCAACCAAGGAGGCACCCTAGAATCCGTGGAGACCCCCCAAGGCCATGTTTGATGATTTTGAATTCAAAAATGGAGTTTGCCGCCCCAAATTACCCTTGGAGCATGCTCCTTGGCAATTTGAACCAATACATTAAAAAATAGGGGGCTCCTTTATCCCTCCCACATCCTCCTTGGTAGCTGCCATGAACGCTTAGCCATATTTTACCTACTTTAGTTTCTTAGTACATGTAAAAGTGCTACTACAACACAATTTCATTATACATCATTTTAGTACTTCTTTCATGCCTTTTTATCACAAACTAGCCTTTGTAAGTAAAATAGTGTTGTTGTGATAACCATAGTTTCTTGCTCCTTGGGGGTCAAATTTTCACAAAAATTACTTCAACTCTTGTCTACAACAAATTATGGACAAGATCCATTGTTCTAACATAATGTTGCTTTCCAAACATAAGAACCGTAGTCCAATAAACTCAAATGATAGTAAGCTTTACGAATGGGGCTATATATATATGTGTGTAGAAATCAAGAGCACCTAAGATAAGGTGTTCATATTCTAAGCCGGACAAGAGAATTGTGGAGTAGGCCAATTTTCTTGTGAGGAAGATTCTAGCCTTCAAGCTCACCCTCAATCACTATAGCTTGACCGGTACACGTATCCTTTAAAAAATCATAAAGAAATATAAATTTTTATTGTAAGTTTTATTCCTTCATCAATGTTGTCCAACAAATTTGGACGTTTTCCTAAAAAAATTCCTTTCACCACTCCATGAGGAACTTGTTGAACTGAAATTTGCTTAGTTTATGAGCATGTTACTTTAAAGGCATTGAGAGGTTAAAATCTCAATAAGTTGAATGCATAGATAGATATATATTTTTACTACCTCGCCAACTTATTTATTTTTTACTATATTCTATTATATAAATGGCAAAACTACGTAAAACAAAGCTCAAAATTTTAACCTTTGCACTTTATGATTTTTTTATAAAAAAGCATTATCTTCTTTTAGTTCTAAATAGAGGTTTTGGAGTATTCTGCATATTGTATAAAAGTCATTACCATTGCCAAGGCAACCATGGTTAGATTAAATTGAATCATTTTTTCGGCACTATCTCAGATCTAAGATAGACTGGTATAAATAAATAAAAAAGGAGTCTCTACACACCTTAAGACAAAGGATCGTAGATTTTTTCAAATATTTGAAAAAATGCCGCAGATTCAAATAGAGCCGAATAAGCCGGAGATGTCTATAAAATAAAATAGAAAAATAAAACGAAACAAAAAGATTGTGTTTCCCATTCTCGCGCTTCGCTTCCCTAAGCTCACTTGGTGAAAATGGTAAACACGACGACTTAAAAATCTGTTCCTATGGGTTATCGGTTCAAGTCTGATAGTGAGCATACTCGCTTGGTGAAAATGGTAAACACGGTAGTCTCAAAATCTGTTCCTATGGGTTATCGGTTCGAATCCAATAGCGAGTATTTTAATGTCTGAATTGGAAAAAAGGGCGAGTATAACTTAGTAGGTGAAAGTGTCAGATTGTGAATTTGAAAACACGGGTTCAAATCCCGTGATTTGCCAAAAAAACAAATCATCCATTAGCTTAAATCTTTACAATCTTCAAGGGCCTTGCTTTTTGCAGCAAAAAATATTTTTGGGGGATTTCCAAAAATATTTTTAAAAAAAAAAGCTTCGCTATAAACTACGCGTTTTAGTTCTGTTAATAAAGCCTGCTTCATTTTAATTGGGGGCTTAATTTACATTTACTAATTTACTAAGTGCTTATTCACTCTTGTTGCGTCTTGTATGGTGAAGCATAAATTGGAAAGAATTATATGGGTAAAAAATGAGCTCAAAAAGTTGTTGAAATAATGATGTTATTTCTAAATTAGCCGCTTTTTTTATATCCATATGATTGATCAAAGTGGATTGAAGTTGTCCGTATAATAAAACTAGATTTTGGTTGTATTTCGGTTGTAATAACTGTAACCATGTATTAGTATTATTATTAGTATTATCTGCTGTTTCTTTAGTTGAGTACAAGATACACGTGGGACCTGCGCTATAAGCAAGCTGCTCAATAAAACCACCTTGCTTGTTTTTATGCGGTAGTTTTCCTTTGTAATTTGGTTGAAATAAAGTTCTACCTTGAAAGGCAAACAATATATTTTTGAGTTGTCGCCATTGTCGACTTGCCTTCTTTGATTTACAGAACGTTCCGCTACTGACACTTGAAAAAAAAGATTTTTTTTGCACTTGAGTGCTCCTTGCTTATTTGGTCCTATTAGGGTAGGGTACCGTAAGCGCGGAGCATGCAATTACTGCGTAATTGCATATGGTGGGTGCTTCCAAGGTCTCGTCGCTTCGGTGAATCACTTCAGCCCCGATACATTTTCGGTGCCATGAAGCTAGACCAGTGAGCTATTACGCTTTCTTCAAAGGATGGCTGCTTCCAAGCCCACCTCCTGGTTGTCATCGCTCGATTACTTCCTTTTCCACTAAGTGATTGCTTAAGGACCTTAGCGTACGATCTGGGTTGTTTCCCTCTCGACTTCGGATCTTAGCACCCAAAGTCTGTCTGTACAAAATCATGGCCAGTATTCGGAGTTTCCTTGGGGTCGGTCAAGTTTTGGGCCACCCTAGCCCATTGAGTGCTCTACCCCAAGCCATAAACATTATACGCTCTACCTCAATAGATTTCGAGGAAAACCAACTATCTCTGAGTTTGGTTGGCCTTTCACCCCTAGCCACAAGTCATCCCCGTATTTTGCCACATACGTGGGTTCCGTCCTCCAAGGCCCGTTAGAGCTCTCTTCAACCTGCTCATGGCTAGATGACTCAATTTCGGGTCAAATAGAAACAACTATATTCTTTATTTACTTTCAACTTCATTGCGCCTACACCTAATGGTTTAAGCTTGTTGTGTCCATTTACTCGCTGATCCATTATGCAAAGGTACGCCGTTAGAGTGGAAAGTTCTGAATAACAAAGCGCAAAAGAAAACGCAATCTCTTCTTTCTCGCTATTTAGGCATCAGGTTAATCTTCTCTTGCTTAGAATCCACAGCTTCCCATGCACAACAACATGAATAAGGACTCGTTTACACTACGGTGAAAAAGTTCGCCAATCAAGAAAATCAACCCTTAAACGCCCATGGGGTCTAAAACGGGCAGCCCAAAATTGGATCACAACATCTTTTGGACTTGGGCATCATGAATAGTGTACGTTTTGAACTCGGGTACCGTGAATGAACCAATCAATGATGAGCTTGCAACCTCCTACAAGGTTATGTACAACCCCAACCTACCTACCACAATCCTTTCAAACCATAAAATCATACATACAAATTGTCATTTGAATTGTAAAATTTCACGTTTTGAATGCATCATTAGACGGTGACGAGTTTGACATCAAAATATAAGTGAAAAGTTGATTACAGTGAGAGTTACAGAGAAGATTCTCTGTTGGAATCAAGCCCCTCGGGCTTGCTTGGGCGTTTAACCCTTAAAAGTCCCTTGTGGATAGTATGTACGCTGTCGTATAATTAGGATTTGCTACCTTGAACAAGAAACTCTAAACTGGAATTGTAATAGCTCACTAGAACCGCATTAATTCAAATGTCAACTCCTTCTTTGAACTCAAACCCAGTAAAGGTGTGCATTCACTCCAATTACAACCAAAATACACCGTATTCTACTGGTCGCCACGTCACGCTGAGACCTTTAGGGGTTAAGGGTTAAGGTGTAATCTCAAGATTGATTGAAAGTGAGATTCTTAAAATGTGATTGATTGACATATGTGGTACTGAATGATAAACTGATTTACAGTGTACTGTAAAATGTACTACGCTGGTACCAAGCATGTTGAGAAGATATATAAGAACTCCAATCTCCAATAAGAGATTGGCGTGAATACAGCGTCTGTTCGCAATGTCTTTACCTCAATGGCCACAGGACAAAGTGGTAAAAGACGTTGAAAAGACTATACTAGTGGGTGCCAGGCAAATGAGAAATTCATGATAGGAGTAATGTATACCGTAATCCATGGTCATTGTCAACCACTATATCGTACATCACCACTAGCACAAGCACACACACACATGCACAAATTAATCCTCAATATTTTATTTTATTTTTTAAAAAAAAATAAAAAAAATAAAAAAAAATAATTCGAAATAACAAGTTATAAAATGCAAGAGAACCAAATATTGATTTAAAAAGAAGAAGAGAAACTCCAACCTCTTTAACCCTTAAAGGTCCCTTGGAGATAGTATGTACGGTGGCGTATAATTGAGATTTGCTACCAACAAGAAACTCTATATTGTGATCTCAAAAGCTTAGTAGAACCGCATGGATTTATATGTCAACTTGTTCTTTGAACTCAAATCTATTAAAGGTGTGCACTCATTCCAATACAACCAAAATACGCTGTATTCTAGCAACCAAAATATGGTTGTTCAGACCTTTAAGGGTTAAAGGCCCGCGTGAATAGACTGTTCCTTTGATCCATCCTTGGATGTATGCATGGAGATCATCACACCAATTGGGGGAGTATTAACCCCTCCTCGGGGTGAGCACTATGCTAGTTCCAATATTGATTTAACCCCTCTACGGTGACCTCCATGTAGTGTGACCTTCAGTCTTCTATATCTGAATTCTATGAACCAACGATTAAGCTCAACTCGGTTTTTGAGATATCCAACTCTAGAATCTTGTTCAATTAGTCTATCAGATTTTACCGTACAGTTATACAGAAATGTATTCAGTCAAGGTTTCAATTTTTTCAAAAACATCATATTTTTGTGGTTGATTTTGACTTAAGGGGTTAAAGGGGATGTTACTATGGGTGGGTTTTGTACCATATTGAACAGAACTGGCATAATTTGGTTTAAATTTAGAATGTTTGAGAAACTTTGTCATCAACCCTCTCGTTACAAAATAAACTAAATTAAGTGCCAATAACGTTATGAACTAATAAAGTGATTATGGCTAAATTTACAAGTGATGGAATTATTGAGACTCTTTGCATATTTGCATGCATTGGATACACTGTCACCTTTGACTTTATTATTATCAGAGACAAAGTAAGATGGGTGAAAGTGGCGGCTCCTCAAGATTCAAATGGTAGGGGCACCTATAACCGACCATTTTAGAAATCTTACATGCACTTATTGGGAGATATGAGAGGAATAGCTTATTTTGGTATGTGAAGATAGAAAGAAATAAAAATTAATTTTTTTTGAGAATTTTGTACAATATTTTTGTTGAGGTTAGTTAGCCCTAACCTAATATTTAATACTAATTTGTAGGGTCAATCACCGAACAAACTTAAGAGTATTTCCAATGGATGGGCTAAAGGGACAAAACTTGCTCAAAGATCATTTTCCTCTGCCAAGCTATATGACCTGATGACCCGTCACCTTTGAGTGCCTACCAAAGAAACACTCCAGAGGTAGTGGCCGCCACGACTCTCACTACCCATCCAACTCTCACTACCACACAAACACGTCGTTTACTTCAAGTTAACGGTTGAAGGTTCAATCGTTTTTTGACTTCAAAAACCGAAAAGTGCAATTTTTGACCACCTTGTACACGTTGGTGTGTGATTCAATTTAATTTACTTTATTTGTAATTTCAACCGTGAGATCTCAAACCTTACAACATGCACAAATACCCGATAAAATTTCGACTCTTGGATCTTTACCAATTGTAAGATGGTAATGATTGAATTTGACTAAATTTTTTTCGTGGGGTTTTTGCATAAAAGATATAGTCTACATGGTATCAAGGAAGACTTGATGATTGTTACTCCAGACATTTTGCTCACATATTTTTACACGTAGGTAATCAAGTTGGATATGCTCATGCAAATTTTTTGAGACTCATTCCGCTTTTTTACTTTCATGTAAATCATTTTTTAGAGGGACTTAAATCAACGATACAATAAAACATGCATTACATTAGATATATCTAGTTTAAGGAAAAATCGAACTGCCAGCAGGTGCCTTCGTGAGTTTGAGAATTTTGAGAATTGTTTTTTGGAAATTCCCAAAATCTCGAATTTCGACAAATCTTGGAAGAAATTATTTAGAAATTATTTGAGATAGTAAATATTTTTTTTGTAATCTTTGGAGGTTGCCCTTGTGAATTTGACAAACTTTTTAACTTAGGTCACACTGAAACTTGAATAATAATTTTGATTGAGAACATGTTTAAAAAAAAAAAAAAAAAAAACTCAACAAAAGCCTAAAGTCAAACTAACCTTTTGAACTTGAAACCTTAACATTTTAAATTGAGGTTTTAAAATTAAAAATTTAGCTTTGCAAATTTTACCACATACACTTGCAGTATAAAGAGAACCTTGTAAAAATCTTAGGCAAAAATATTACTTCCAACCTTTTCATCTAAGCTCCTTGAACTCGCAAAAACCCATTTTTGGTTTTCTAAACCTTTAGGGGTTAACTAATCGAACTTTTGAGAGATTTCATGCAACTTATTCAAAAACCTCAAAACTTTTGGACTTTCAAACTTCAAGTACTTTTGAATTTTTGTCATGGTGTAAAAGAAGGATAAATATAATAAGGTCATTTAGATAGTCTACTGGAAAAGGGTGTGAATTCGGAGGGGCGCTACATTTATTGACCCTATATACCTCAATGATCTTAGGAAAACCATATGCTTGTGTCTTGTAGGGATGTTGTACATGAGAAGTGAAGTCGTTCAAAGGGCTCAAAAAAAGGCAAAAACCCTCTCATGTGGTAGTTCATTTCTTAAATTTCTTCGATGGACTAAGTACATGAGAGGATTTTCTTCCTAAGAAGGCCTTATGAACCGCTTGACTCTTTGTGTAAAGCGTCCCATACTCTTCTTCTTATACATCTCAAAAGTAGAAGAAGACAAGAGCATAAATTTGTCATAGATCATTCATTTCATTGTGTTTTGAGAGGTGAAGGCGCACAAGGTAAGCATTCTTGTTTGCAAATCTTACTATGTATGAAAAGCTTGTGTGTGTAATTTATTTATTTCTTTTAGGGTTTTTAGTTATTAGTTGCAAGTTTGTGGCAAATAAATGATGGTGCTCATTTGCTTTCATTTTTGATGAGGAGGGTATTATATTCCTTGAAATGCATATAGAATTGTGCTTTTTATTGCTTTTGTTCATTAGTTTTACTATTTGAAATAAATCCAAGCCATGCATTTGTTTGATTAGGAATAGGTCGTAAAGATGGGAATGAAGACGAAAAAAGTGAAGGTTTCAAGGGCCAACATGAAAGAGAAAAAGTCGACACACAATGAGGGTGACGAGGACCGAGCAATAAGGTTCTCAAAAAAGGTTAATGCGATGTTCAGGAAAGATCGTACGAAGTATAAGAAGTTTGTGAAGGTTTGCAAACTCTTCTTGGAAGACTTTAGGACGGTTGAGGAAGTTTATGAAGAGGTACAAGTGCTACTTAAGGACCATATTGAATTGTTGAAGGAGTTTGAATATTTTGTACCCAAATGATTACTTGGCCGTACACAACCAAGTATTCATAAGGTTGAAGCACATTTCACCTCATTTGTATGGAAATCTAAACATATAATCACTATTGTGTATGTTCATATGTTCCTTTCTTGTATGAGGTTTTCACTTATTAAAAACAAGTCCTTACTCGTGTCCTCCGGACACAGACATCAAAAAAGGTCAGATCAAATCTTATAAAACATGTAAAAAATTGAGACTTAGGTATAACTATTTTTTTACAATGTTGGAGGTTTTTGGTGATGTTAAAAATCATGAGATATGCAAGTTCCGTGCTTCTCAGTTGTCCATTCTATTCAACATTTATAGCATGTCCTTTGTTTATGTCTTTTCAGTCTTCGGCGCTTTTTCAGAGTTCTAGCATGTCCAAATGATGATGACCGTGACCAAGGACGGACAGACAAAATCCTAATTGTATTCTTTTATATATATAGAGATGTACCCCTATATCACACAAATATGATGATTTGTTGCATGGTACGACATAAAAAACCTCGTTACTCATATTCAAATCTTATATTGATTGAATAAGGATTTCATTACATAGTTCTCATTTATTTTTAAAAATCTTATTGGTTGGTTGGTAACTTTCATAAATGTGACATATACAAGAGTGGTGGTTCAAATAAAATCTCAATAAGGCATAAAGATGAGTTCACCCACTTATCTTCATGAGAATTGATAACAATCTATTTTCTTAAAAATAATGATACGATAGCAACCACTATCACCATTTAATCAATTTTTTCTTTCAAACACTAAAAGATGTGTTTCCATTACCGCACACTCTTAGAGTAGACACCACCTCTCTCCAATGTTTCCTCATCCTTATCAAAAGAAGAAGTAAAGAGATAACCTTGACCTCAAATTGAAGGAAATATAGCTCTTCGAAAATCATTGAATAGCTTTTCACTTTTTTCATTGTAGAAACATCATGGCAAAGTCTATACCATATTAATCCAGATCAAAAATCTTCCACCTACGAAGTTGTTAGGGTACATCTAAGGATCACACTTTAAAAAAAAAAAAAAAACTTGGGAGAAACTGTTTTCGATCTCACATAATTGGACTGCAATGGTAAACATGCCAAGTGTTTGAGAACCCAAAATAGAAGGTGCTTTCACTGAAGTGCATGCTTTTTATTCATACTTTATTGTATAGATCTAGAATTTTTACCACAAAGAGTAGACTTGATAAACAGATTTGTAAACCAAGCCAAGTGATTTTGTCGAGTGCGGATGGAGAAGTTGTGGCTCTTCAAAGTTTTTGCCCTTCATCCACGATGTCGTGTTTCGACACTAGGAACGTTTAGAGGTTAAGGCACTATTGCACCATACAAGAGTAGTTGATTAATACAACCTTTTTTTTTTTTTTTTTTTTTTTTTTTTTGTTAGATTGAAATTTCTATAGGTTCTTATTCTTGACATAAATATTTATCAAGAGTATTGATTCCGATACTATTACTCGATACTATTGACTCATCCCCATCTGGACTAATATGTAGGATGCATATTTTGATCAACCGTAAGAACTTAACACATATTTATGTAAATTAGTGCATGTAGCACTAATCAACACCTCTTGTGTAATGGAAAGGGGTTGAGTTCCAACCAAGACCACCACTAAGATTTCCACCATATCTGTCTCATTCCACCAAATCTTGGGTGGAAATAACCATTTTTTCGATATTCATGGTAGGGTTAGAACTAACATAGTGTTCACTCCGAAGGAAACGGTGGTCACAATGTTGGTGTAATGACCTCTGAACATACACATAAGGGTATGTTGAATGCAATACTCTATCTATGTCAACTTTTGATAGGTTTGAAGTTGTTCTTCTTCAGGCACCACAACCCTTGGCTTGGTGGTTAGGGCTTAGGCCCCCCAATGAGGAGGTCGTGGGTTCTATTCCCCATGCCGGCGTGGTGCTCACCACTATAGTCCACCCAACTATTGTGGGAGGTCCTTTGCCCTTGTTGTATGGGTACCTCAAAGCCCTTTGGGGGGATACTATGTCAAGTATCTTCAAGGCACTAGTAACTAGGCTAGAAACTAGCGTAGTTATAGTGTCCACCCTCGAGAGGGGAAGTAGTATTGTTCTAATTTCCCCTTGTCCGATGGCCATCGAAATATTAGCATTACGAACGGACACTTCATTCACGCCGGCTCCTTAGAATGGACCGGAGTTTCTATCTATCTATCTTGTTCTTCTACTTCCAAAACGAAACAAAATGAACCAAGAAGGTCGTTTTTCCCAAATCTTGGGGGGCATATAAGGTAGCGACACCCATTCCCGTGGCTTTAAGCTAATTATCATACTTCTGAATGAGGAGTATGAGAAATTATTATACCAGGGGAAAGGCAATTAGATTTTAATCTGAAATGTATCGAAAAAGTCATGTTATTGGAAAATTTGTGTTCGTCCTTGATAATCAAAGTCAAAAATTGATTTGCACATTTTGACTGTGTCTAAATGGCCTTGATTCCGTGACTTGGAGAAGCAAATTCTGCCACTATACCTTTACTGCATTTAGTAATATTTGTTCTCAACAAATGATCAAAGTCACTCAGATTGAGGTGCCCTGTATGCTGACGCAAATGGGTACAGTAACGGGAATGGGTGTCGCTACCTTAGTAGAAATCACTTTTATCTAATACAAGCGGAAGCAGGATCGTGAGAGGCACCAGGAGTCCAGAAGCAGCCGAAGGGCATCTCCTCGCACCCACAAAGCAGCTGACACTTGTGCTCGCAAGTCATCGCCATTGAATGCAGGGAAAAAAAGAAGCCCCGAACTGAACACTCCCCGAAAAAGCGCCATAAACAAAGAATTATTACCATTTCTCCTCGTGCTCCTTTACTCTTTTCTATTCTATAATTCGATCGTCGCAAGCATCCCGAAATAGCGCGCCTTTCGAACGGCCAAAATTTGCCCGCTTCTCCGCAATCGTTAGAATTCTCGTGTGAGCTCAACCTCCACCACTTTGCCGAACCTGCAATTGTACAATGCTGAGTTAACCAGCTCCAGGATCGGTAAACAACAACAACGACGTTGGAAAAGGCATCAATCTCTCGCATCAATCGTTCACCTCTTCGAGATTTGTGTCTCCCCAGTCGTCGTCATTGTCGTCGCTGTTTTGTCGCCCGTACATGGATGGCACCCGATGTGGGTGGGGACGGCAACAACAACGACCCTTCTAGCGAGCCATGCACGTCGGTGTGGCCGGAGCCGTCATCCTCCTCTCAGGTACATTGCTCTACTCGACAACTCCCGGGTAGCTTCGATCAATAATTCACGGGTAGCTTTGATCGACTACTCCCGGGTATGGGCTTTGTTCGTGGGTGTGGGTGTTCGGGGATTGTGAGTGTTCGGGATTGCGAGTGTGGGTGCTCGGGTATTGTGAGTGTGGGTTTGGTGGTTGAGAGATTGCGAGATTGGGAAGGTAGGGTTTAGTGTGTTGGAATCTTTGGAGGTGGGGGATTTGACCGTTCGTAGGTGTAGTACTCCGCAATTCTAGCGGAATGCGCATGATCGGCAATTCGGACAAAGGACGACTTGTTGACTGCGTACCTCGCCTCCCGCGTACTCATCGGCAAAGCCTCTGTTTCCGCAGATTGTACAGCATTTGCTTGCGGCCGCCTTAAGCCTCGGCTCTCATAATTGGTGAATCGATTCGCTGGTGCGGCCTCTGCTTATAAACCCTAGCCTCTTTGACTTGACTCTAGCACTAGATTTTGACGGGAGTCGGAAATTTGAACCTCGAGGAATTGGATTTCAGCTTGAATGTTGGATGATTGTGGGAGTTTGGATCCATGCTGCTAGGCGATGGGGTTGCAGACTAGTCATTACTTTTGCCCGCTGTTGTTAGGGCTCGCATTGCAGAGTTGGAGGTTGTCGTTCCTGCGGTGGAAGCATTTAATGGTGATTATGAGTTTTTGATGAGTTTTTGTGATGTGAGTTGTTGGATATGGGGACTGATTGATTGGGTAGTGGTGGGCGCGCAGAGTCGCGGGGGTCTGATGTTGGATGCGCGCCGGGAGCTTCCTCTCATGAGGGAGGTGACGGCGCTGCAGAAGAATCTGCGGACATTGCAAGATCCCGGAACGAGTTCAGGCTCGGTGACGACCACAAGTTGTAGCAGTGGCGGTCACCAGCAGAAGAAGAAGAAGAAGAAGAGGAAGGGTAAAGGCACGCAGACGTTCATCGGCGACCCGCACCAGGACGCGCAAGCGCTGGCCCGGGAGTTGTCAGGCAAGCTCGCGAAGAGTGTTGATCATGGCGCCTCTAGTCGGCGGGAATCGACGACGAAGCACAACCTTAGGATAGAGAAGCTGCAGACTAAGCGGCGGACGGCGAGCGCGAGTCCCGAGATGGAACTCGGCGTCAGGGCGCGCATCCAACGTATTGAGAGCACGACCGTGTCCGGGGAGCTTCGAAAAGAGGGCTTGTTGAGGGAACTCAGAGCGAGCGTCGACCCACAGAAAGAGCCGCGGTCATCGCTCGCGGAGCTTCTACAAGGTAAGCGGTACGAGGAGCGGAGCAATTCGGCGCCGAATCTGCTCCGTATGGTGCAGGATGAGGAGCAGCGTAATGTCGAGAACTTGTTCGAGAGTACTGATGATGCGGAACTCGAAGTGTCCGCACCGAAGCCCACTCCTTCGACGCTGCGTGGGGAAGAGGAGTCCATGAAGCCCCGGAGTAATCTGAAGCAGAAGCCGGTTGCAGCAGCTTCAATAATCATTGATGGTGACGATGATGATGATCCTGAGCTCTCGGCGTCGGAGCTTCGGTGGCAGTGGGATTCGCGCATTCACAAGTACGGGGGTCGTGCTTTCCTTGACCTCACCGGACTCACGTCGTCTGCGATTCCTGAATCAGGAATGCCGCCTGAGCTTCATCCGCCTGTGCAGTCGATCTCGTCGTTGGACTCCGATGCGAACGCGCTCCCGCTCATCATCGGTGACGACAGTGACCTTGCGGGGTTCTTCTCATCTGGCGCGGCGCGCAAGCGGAAAGCGTCCCTTCAGCATGCGGTGAAAGATGTGCCGGAGACGAGTCGTACGAAGTCCGCAGCTCGGACCTTAACCCAAAAGTACAGGCCGAAGAATTTCAAGGAGATTGCGGGGCAATCTGTGGTGGTGAAATCACTCTCCACCGCGATTCTGAAATCCAAAGTGGCGCCAGTCTATTTGTTCATGGGCCCGCGCGGGACGGGAAAAACGTCCGCGGCGCGCGTGTTCGCCGCGGGTTTGAACTGCTTGTCGCTCGACGTCGCCACACGTCCGTGCGGAATCTGCCGCGAGTGCGGCCTCTTGACGCTGAACCGGAGCGCGGATGTGCGCCAGATCGACGCCGCGGCGAGTACCGACCTTGCAAGCATGCGCGCCATGATGGGCAGCTTCACTCCGCGCGCGCGCTTCAAAATCTTTATCGTGGAGAGCTCCGACTCGCTGACGACCGAAATCTGGAACTCGTTTTTAAAGCTCCTCGAGGAGCCGCCAGTGAACGTGGTGTTCATTCTGATCACCACTGAGGCAGACCGCATTCCAGCCACGGCGACGTCGCGGTGCCAGAAGTTCCAATTCTCGAAATTGAAGGAGGCAGACATTGTTAAGCGACTGGAGTATATCGCAGGGCGGGAGGGTTTGGTGGTGGAGCCGAAAGCGTTGTCGCTCATTGCCACAAAAGCAGATGGATCACTTCGTGACGCAGAGATTGTGCTCGACCAGCTCTGTCTCTTGCACAAGAACGTATCCGTCGCGGCCGTTCAAGAGCTCGTGGGCGTGCTACCCGACCACAAGCTCCTGGACTTACTCGATCAAGCGCTCTCTGCCAACACGGTGAACATCGTTCGCACCACGCGGGAAGTCCTGGCCGCGGGCGTGGAGCCTCTCGCGCTCGTGTCCCAGCTGGGCGCGATGATCACTGACATTCTAGTTGGAAGCTTGGTCGTGGACCGCGATTCTTCGTCCGGATTCTTCTCGCTAAGAATGCCTGAGAAAGAAGAAGTGAACCGGTTGCGGCAAGCGCTCAAGGTTCTCTCGGAGGCCGAGAAGCAGTTGCGAGTCGCGACGGACGGGGCGACGTGGCTGACGGCCGCGCTGCTCCAATTCGCACCCGATCGGGCGTTTCTCCCGAACTCGAGCAGCAGCAGCCCAACGCCAAGTCCGGCACGCGACCCTGTCGACGAGATTCATCCCCCACTCGCAACCGTCGAAGAAGACGTGGTCCTGGATCAGGTGGAGGATCAGACTAGAACCTCCTTGTCGGAGAAGAAACTAGAGGAGGCTTGGGCTGGCGAGCCGCAAGCCAAGGATAGTCCGCCTGAAGGTGGTGAGGACGCCGGGCCCACGGTGGATTTTCAGGTGTTCGGAGACGAGGCGCTCGCTGAGCTTTGGAAGCGCGTCATCTGGGAAGTCCAACCACGAAACCTGAAAAACATGCTCCAGACGCAAGGCCGCCTCGTCGCCGCTGGCGTAGCCGTCGGTACGATCACACACTTCCTCCTCTCCCACCTTTTCAAATCATGAAATGCATAGTTTTCATAACCGAAGTTCCAGAGCAAAAACTCAGAATGGGTATGTCAGAAGCATGCAATGACGATGTGGTGATTGGCATGATGGGTCCAGATGGGTCGTGCGCGGTAGTGGAGCTGGAGTTCGACTACGCGCGCGACAAGCACAAAGCGGAGAGGTCGTGGCGAAGCATTTGCATCGCCTTCCAGGCGGTCCTCAGCACAGCAGTGGAGTTGCGGATTGCCTTGAGTGACGCAGTTCCAGAAGATCCAGAAGTGGTACGCGTCGACGACCCAGCAACAACAGACGGCGGAGAGCCCGCAAGCAAGCAACCGGAACCAGCAGCAGAAGAGGAGCCAGTGCCGGCGGCAGGGGCGCGGCGCCACCGAAAGCGAGGAGGCAAGGCGCGCAGGCACCGGCACGCGACGGAGATGCAGCAGCGCGAGTTGGGGGCGCAGTTCAGCTCCGACGTGAGCGCGGTCACGCCGCGGCGACCCCCACCGCCCAGTCGGAGGCGGAGGGCGAAGAAGCTGAAGCGCGGAGGTGGCGCTGGTGCAGGCGCGGCCGCTGCGACCAAACCGAAGGTGGGTGTCGTAGCGCAGGATCACAACACTTTTACGCGTGAGATCTGGGACGCATTGTCTGTTGACATGATCTCTGAGGAAAAGAAACTGCTGCGGAGCATGATGCAGGAGCCCCAAAGTGAGATCGATGATCTGCACGCGGCACAAACCAAAATTCAGAAGCAGCTTAGCGTCAGGTTTCGCGGTGACGCTTCGGGCTTGAATGCCATCATCGACCGGCGAAATAGCTTGTACGCCCCCAACCTACTCACATTCTTTTCTCTCTCAAATGCTTTTCTAATCATCTAGGGAAAATTCATCTCAACTACTTTTTCTGATCTTGTTTTGTCAGCAATTCCATTAAAATGGCTGTATGCGCTCAAAGTGGCTGTATATATGTCTAACGTCATCATGGATTTGTATTTTTCTGCAGGATTGCTGACCTTCAGCGTGGACTTCCCGCACAAAGCTCCATAGTTTGTTGGAGACGAGGCACTCCCCAATCAGAATTCATGATGGTACGTCCTTTGTCCCAAAACAAGTGCCCTCGAGGTGTCTTGGTATATAGTAAGGTAGCCAATAATGGCGCAATTTCCAGCGCGTGAAATCTACATGAATGTTAATGGCGCTATTATCAGCACGGGAAATCTACAGGAATGTTATCAGTGCAAGCAATTTTAGTACATGGGAAAATTAGTAGAAAGCTAGAGCAAGTGGAATCATCAATTTCTGGACTCTTCTTCAATGAGTTATGAGTTTTTTAAGGTGGTGACTTAAAGTGACACCCTATATCGTTTGGAGTGAGTACGTGGTTCTGTTGTATGGAGAAGCTATAATGTATTTGTGAGTGAAGATTACTAGAGCTCCATCATCAGCACTGTGCCATTATTGACTGTTCTACTATATGTGGCATAACAAGTCCTTACTTCGGATTCTCTTTCTTCCTAAAACAAGTGTTCCTCGAGGTGTCTTTGTGGCATTATAAAATGATTCTTTGGCAATTTTCTTTTTCTTTACATATGGCTTCGTTTTGCAGCGGAAGTCGAGCACTCTGAAGACGAGGAGTGTCCGCAAGACACAAGCAAAGACTCTATTTTTGAAAATGGTGCCGTGTGCTGTCACTCACACAACCCCAGCTTTATCAGCTCCTCCTCCTGCTGCCTAATAGATCAGGTATGTGTGTACCAAATAGATCTATTCTCCATTTGCATCTGTGGATATTTGGGTCAACCCAAAACCGGTGGGATTGACACCACTACCCATTTTCAAGTGAGTTTCTGTGTAAAATATGACAATTATATATTTAGTTGTAGAATAAAAAGCTTCAACTTCAGCAGGGAAGTTTAGCCAGCCACTTAGACTGTGTTGTTGATGGAAGTGCTTAAGGTTTAGGGTTTAGGGTTTAGTGTTAAGATATTCTTTTGGGACAAATTCTTTGTTCCAGTGCCAGTTGTATACTTATCAAGGTAATCCAAATTGATCGGGAGCTCTTTGAATGGATGTTTTGAATCAAATGGAACTCGATATGCTTGCAGAATCATTCCTTTGTATCAAAAGATTATGGAAATTCTACTAAGGCTTCTAGGGAGAGTGATCATTTGCATTGTATGAACGAGTAACTTTTCATGAATACGAAACCCACTGGAAGATTTGAAATCTGTAAGCTGTTTTTTTAATTAATCAGGATCAGGTCAGGTATAACAATATTAATTTCTTATACAGTAAGAAATTCTATTTGTTGATGCTTACTGCAATTAAATAGGTATTTACAGGCACAGTGGCAAATCTGAAATAGGTTTGAGTAAGCTTGCAATTTTCAGTGGATATATGTAAAATGTACGAAAGCGACCCCCGGATATCAGAACGAAGAACATTGGTGACGAGGGAACTCGTATCCTCTCATATGGTGTTGAATACTAAGTTACTAGTGATAGCTCAAATCAAAGAGCGAATTGCTTTTGATGGCTTTTCAATGGCTGCTAATCACACTAATCAAGTGTAGTACCTTAAAACTATCTTACATTTGTACAGTAGCTAAGATGAAGCATCAGAACCCACAAGCATGCCAGAGCACCAGGACCTCTCCCGAGCAATTACTGTGCGCTAACATTCAAGCACTTGACGAATCATTCATTGCACATCAATCCATGTCACATTCCACCCACACGAAGGAATGGAATCGTACTATAATCTTCAAGCTATTGTACGAATCCATCTCGTTTGTGATTGTCAATCGTATTCAAAATATGAAGTACACGCTACACGCAATGATCAGCGATGTATGTGCACAAAAGAATTCTCAAGGAAGTACCTTACATTGTAATAAGCATCCAAGTTTAGCTTAGTTCATGGTGAGGTTGACGAGGTCGGAGGTGGTGCTCTCAGTGGCGCCGCCTGCGTACGCTTTCAATAGGGCGAACCCCTTGCCCGCTTGGAATGGCACCATGCTCACCTTGCGCTTGAGAGCCAGAAGCAGCTCACTGGCAGTGGCTGCTGTGTCCGCCACGCCTGGCCCATCCGCGTTCTTGATGGGTGCGAATTCCTCCTCACGATTCACCTCTAAGAGCGCAACCTACAGCACACGTACGTACTATCAACCTCCAGCTGACTGCGGACAGCTCAACTCCCCATATAAGCTTATGTTGCTTCAGCAAGCCATTCATGAATGACTCCTTTGAGCACATTACCACATTCTTTTACTCAAGAAGCACTAAAATCCACTTCGATATTGAGATTCTCATCGTCAATTAGCCAGGCTATCATCAACCTCGACCTGACTGTTATAGAACTCACCATTCAAGCTTATCACTTATAGAAAAACTGTGTATTCTAACTAGTGCTGCACAGTCACTCAAACAGTCGTATCAGTAATAAACGGTCGTTTATGATTGGTTACAGTCACTGTGGCTTAGTCGTGATAAAACCTTTTTTTACTACTGAATGGAGGTTTAAGAACGGATTTAGGAAGGGTAAAGGAGAAGCAAGCAAGCTGACCTTGTCGGAGTGGCAGTACTGAAACGAATCGAAGATAAATTGTTCAAGCTTGATGCCATTAGGCTTCTCCGGGCGAACAGGTTCCCAAGCACCACCACCATCCACCTCTCTCACGCACGGGATGCGCTTGACAGCAGGATGAAACGGAAGCTCAAACTGGGAGTTCGTGATCTTCTCCAGAAACTCCACCGAGAACATGTTGATGCAGATGTGAGCTGCTCGGAACTGAAGCTCCCCACTATCGTCTTTCATCGTCGTCATGGACTCTGGCATCTCACTGTACTCCGTCACTCCATAGCGCTCACCGACATCCTCTTCGTTGTGGAGGCACACCACTCCCACTGCCTCTTTGGCGTGCTTCTTTGACACTACTTTCACTCCCACTTCTGCTTGGCGAGTGTGCATGAAGCCGTAGAATACTGGATCCGCCACTCGCGCCAATGCATTGTCCACTGCGTACACCTGATAGTGTCCCAACATTCCTGTAAGTGGGCTTTCGATCTCCAAGGTAGACTATAAGAAATGCTATAAAATTGGAAGTGTTGACTGACTTGAATAGAGACGCTTGTTAGTTAACATAAAGGTTGACATAGAGATTGCAAAAAGTAGTTCAAGAATCTATTACTATGAATCTCCACAGTTAATAGCTGTGGCTTCCTCATATTGTTCATAGACAATAGTCTGCAACTGCACTGCAAATGATCATCTGCGTGAATCTGATGATAGAAATGGAAATACTCTATTATGAGCCCAAGTATTGTCAATTTGGTGATAGAAATGAAAACTTACGGGGCCATTTGTTCTAGCAACTTGGTAATAGAAATGAGAGTAGTCTGTTTAGGGCCCGGCTTTAACGAAGGATGTTCTACTTAAAACCCGAAACCCTAATGCTCTTAATAATTTTAGGTTAAATTTCGTATGGTGTGTGTTACCTGGACGTACTTGACGCCTTGGTCAGAGAGTTTCTTGATGAAGCCAGCGGAACGGAGATCGGAGAAAAGGGCTCCATTTCCAGCGGGAGCCATGGCGACTTTCCATGGGGTCTCCATGAGCATGGCATGGCCTTCACTCAAGTCCACACATGGCAGACTGCTTTGCTTCAGAAACCAAACCTGCAGAAAAAAACCACACATTCAGTTTTCCAAACGCAAAATCTCTTCACCAATCCATCAGAGCCTTTCTATGGCCTCCATACATGAAAGGCTGCTTTGCTTAAGAAACCAAACCTGAAAAGTACCACATTCAGCTTTCAGAGTTTGCAAAAGAAGAATGAAAATCTCCCCCATCAGAGAGGGACTTGCCTGCGAGCTTTCCAGGCCGAAGTAAGCTTCCTTCTCGAAGAATGTGCGTGTGGCGGAATCAGTGGCGTCGCTCGTCATGACTATCCATGGAATTCGTCGCTTGCTTGCACTCCCGGTTACCTTCACAGTTTCCCACAACACTGCTGCCAAATCACCATCTCTATGTTAACATCATACACTACAGTAAACGGAGCTCCAAACGCCGCAATTTCAAATCCAAGATGCTCCTCAACATCATCTTCCTTTCTACAAATCCTCAGCGAAAGGTTGCAAAAGGTGAGTGCTCAATGTTAGGAATACATCATTATTGTCAATTTGCTATCTCTATGTCCTACAACTGGAAACATAACAAGGGACGCAAATTCAAATCCAAGATGCTTCTGACATCATTTTCCTTGCTCACTTCAAGTTTGCCAAGGATGGGTGCTTACTGAATGTTACGAGATTGCTCTAAATTCGGAGGCCGTTGCCGTTGTTTGTAACCTAAGTTCAAAATCTTATGACATGAGTTATAAGATCCAAATCATTTCAATAATGCTCCTTGACATCACTTTCTTTGCCACAAATTCTTAGTTCAAGCTTGCAAAAGAAGGGTGCTCAAGATTAACCTGAATGCTACGATTGCTCGAGATTGCTCTAGGATGTAAGCATATACGAAGGCTGTGGTGTGCAACATACATACAAAATTCTGTAGTGTGAATTGCAAGGTGGTTTGTTCGAGATCAGAAGTAAGAGCATGCAAAGCTTGCAAACGGTGGGTGCTCAATATTGATCGGGCTGTTCGAAATTGCTCTAGAGTATTCGCATACTCGACGGCTGTTGCGTGAAATTCAAAATTCTTCCAAGGTAATTTGTTCAGAATCCAAAGTGGAAGAATGCAAAGAAAGAGGAGAAGGTGAGAGGGGTGGTGCAGCATACGAAGGAAGCAAGGTCTTGGACAAGGTGTAGTCGCTCGGCTTGAAGCTGGAACAATGACTTGGGCTGCGGCACTAGAAGCTCAAGCATGCCTTTAGCCACGGGCGCGCTGGAGCCAAGACGAGTCCCTTGTCCTCCAGCCAGCACCAAAACGGCCACCTCGCCGTCCGCCACAAGACGCAATCCCTCACTCCACCACCTCGACGTCTCCTCATCGCCCGGGCTACTCATCCATTTCTCCAATCCCTCCCACTTCGCTTGCGGAAACGGCTTCGGCGGAATCGGCCTTTTACCCTCCTCCGATCTGCACAATCAGCATACAATCAGAGCCCACAATCCGAGCATATAATCCGAGCCCACAATCTAAGCCCACAATCTTCCACATTCGGGGCAATGTGGAAGAGAATTGGGATAGATGGCAGATTCGAGTGAGAGAGACGGATTGATGATCGGGCAATGGAGAGTACCGATCGTGTTGTTTGAAAGTGCGCACGACATCAGCCAAGGCGCGACGGAAAAGCGGAAGATCGATATCCGAGAGCTGGTTCACAAGCAATTCCTGTTGCGACGGGTCTCCCGAAGCGAGACCCGCCAATACATGCTCCTGCCCGTGCTCGGCCAGTTGCGACCGCAACGCTGCCACTCTGTGCTCCATTCCGCTCAGCAACAAGCGCCCCCAACGCATCCACCTAACTTCCAATCCTTCACTTCTTACAATACCCTAATCCAGGATACCTGAGACTCTTGAATGGCATCTAGAGATCCCATTCAGAATCCCACCCCGATCGTTGTCAACTGTACTACTTGTTGTTAACTGTTATACGAATCACGTGCAAGAAACATCAACTCTGCATGGCCTCCACTTACAGAAGCTCGATGGGGAGGTACAAAAGTGTATCAGCTCAAGATAGATTTCTATCATTGGAATCCAATATCTTTGACAATTTCAAAGGGACAGAACTCTATTGATGGCTGAACCTACGCAATTCGAGGCCCGAGATCGGCGCCACACTGAACGCCCGAGTCTTCGATGATTAATTATACTGATCAATGCGATTGTTTCATTGTCTTGATCTGGTTCTGTCAAATTAGGGTTGCGAGCTGAAGACAGAAAGTGGCAGTGGCCCTTTTGCTGATTGCTATCACATCGTTTGGAGGTTCTTTGGATTGCTGCTTGCGGTTGATCGAGTGTGGAGGGGATGAGCAATTGTAGAAATGGGTACGATAGGATGAGGAGGTGAAGTCTTGTAGCTGTGAGGCTGGCTGTGGCGATGGCGGGGCTTTCATCGGGGACGGCCATGGCCGCCTGTGTGGCGATGGCGGTGCTGTACGTGGCCATGCTTTATGTGCCGACCCTTGTGCTTCGTTTGCCTCCTGCACGCACCATCAACGAGCATTACCTTCGTCGTTTTGCGTGCTCCATCGTCGCCTCCTTCCTTGCCTCCGCTATCTGCTTCTCGCTCATACCCGTAATGCCCTCACTCTCGTCCCATCAAGCTTTTAAGCATTTCTTGATGTTTCCAGGTTCCGAATTGGCACCTTCCAGAATTGTGTGCTCCAGTCTCCTTTCGCTCGTCTCGATCTCAAGCATTTTTTGGTGTTTTCAGGTTCCGAATTGGCACGTTCCCGAATTGCTGGCCGTATTGGGTGTTCGACGAGATCATCTGGTATGTGCCTTGCAAGGATTTAAGGTGATGGATGTATCTTGTCTAGGGTTTATCGAGGATTTTGAGGGAGTTTGTTGTGTGTTTCAGTGGCAGGCAGTTTTGTATCCACTGCTCTTGACTGCATTGCTGTATCTTGGACCTCTGGTCATGGCCACTCTCGACTCGGAAGTGGACTCTGATGAGCTCGAAGATGAGGTGAAAGTCGTCGATGCAGGGTTCGTGCAAGAGCTTTACACCAAAATGACTACCGACATCTTTGTGTGGCGCAATTACGTCGTGGTAAGCCATCTCTCTCTCCATCTGTCGGTAAATCTCTCGTAAAATGGTGATGTTGGGGTCAGCTCATGTTTTGATTCGACAGGGGCCACTTACGGAGGAGTGGGTGTTTCGAGCTTGCATGGTTCCAGTGTTGTTGTGTGCAGGCTATTCTCAACTCCGAGTCATGCTCTTGTGTCCACTCTTTTTTGGCCTCGGTAAGCTTACTCCATCTCTGAAACTACCAGTGCAAGCACGAAAACTAGGAGCATTTGCTTTTGATCAGCAGTCATATTGGACTCCCCCACTTTCAGCACCTTCTCCTTACGAGCATTGCCTTGTTCTGATTCTTGACCATTGTTGGCAGCACATTTGAATCATTACTGGGAGGCGGTGTATCCTGAGAAGCGTGATCACGGAGTTGCTGCCCTCATCACGGGTAACCTTCTCTGCAATTACAGCAAACGTTTCATCCTTTGTTATCATGCATGTCCAGAACGGAGGATCCAAAACAGCCATTTCTATCGAATATTCAAATTCTAGTGGATTCAGAGAAGGCCATTTGCTATGAGAATATGTGAACTCGACATCTGCTTCAAATATGTAAGGATGAAGTGGTGGTTGTTTCATTTGCGCAGCTTTTAGGTTTGCGTATACGACTATCTTCGGTTGGTATGCAGCTTTCCTTTACCTTCGCACAGGTACGTTACACAACATCATTGTTTCATTGAACAGTGCATTTGCATCACTGTAATATAATGAGGATGGAAATGAATCAGGGCACCTGGTGGCTCCTCTGGTGGCTCACATCTTCTGCAACGTCATGGGCTTGCCAGCCATCGGCGATGCTATCAACTCTTCCAACAGCAAAGGTACTCTACAACCCTAACTCCATTCCCTACTAAACACCACAGAGCAACATTGTTAATGGGCTACAATAAACTTCCACATTCTTTAATAAAAACTGAACGATGGTACATAAATCGCTCATTCCTTTAAATTTCTAAGCGTGGGTAGCATATAGATGAGTTTGAATGACACTAAATAACCTCATCTTTTGATGCAAAGACGAGTTAGTGTCTGTACTTTGATTCATGTGGAGCATGGTTTGCAGTGATAGTACATAGTCAGCTACATACAGATTACGTGATTTCTGTTGATTCATTTGAGTTCCTCAAGGTGGGGAGCATATACATATGTCGATGAATAACCACATTCTTTTCAATGCTTGTATAGAGTGTTTAGTATATTCCAGTTTGGTTGATGTGGAGCAGCATGGATTGCAGTGATAGGGTGCGCATTTCTGGTGGGGTTGGCGGGATTCGTAGCGCTCCTGAATCCGGCCACATCGCCGGCTCTGTACAACAGCGAGATGAGCACGAGCTCATGCGGGCATTGTTGGCTGGGTCACTGCCAATGGACCACATGAGACTGGTGTTTGTTATTGTTGGCTTGCAGAAGTGCACATATAATTGTATGCCTACTACAGACATGTGCTTGTACCATTTATATAGGAAATCATTACGCTAATTTCTTACCTCTCCGCTCAATGTGCATTCCATGTCACCCTAGTAAGTTTTTGTGAAGGCTGTCCAAAAATAGGTACGTATGCTTATCACTAATTGTGAGTTTGGATAGGTAGCACTTGGCTGTACGGTACCCGGCAAGAGAGATATGGACACATGCATTTTCGAACCAGACTCCAAAACTTGAAATGTTGTTACTCATTCAATTAAATTAGTTCAACCTTTGCTACTTGGAAACAACACCTATATGTAGCTGCTCCTAGAGCCCCATGCAATCTTATGAGGAACATAATTTTTGGCATCCACCTGAAGTTCACCTTGTTTTTGGCATTCTGCAAGTTGTCCATATCTCTCTTGCCGGGTATCGTACATGGCATCATCTTAGGTAAGTCTTGTGACTTTGGCTGCACTGCCTCATGAAGCTGGCGAAACCTCATAATCTGATGGAGGTGTTTGTATGTTTGAGAGTTTAGTACAGTGCCCTCTAAAAGGTTTTTGTTCAACAGGGACTACATGAAGTATCAATCTTCAAGAAGCATAACTTTGGATAATCATCTCTCCTAGATTAGGTGACGAGTTTTGGTGAGACCACCGCCAAATTGTTGATAATCAAGTTCATATTCAAATGCACTTTGTGGATTGGATAACTTTCGAGAATGTGGTAGCCATTTAAGTTGAGAGTATGTTATGGATTCATGTGATTTTATTGCTATGAACGTATACTTTTGAGAGGACACAATACGTCATTTGTTTCCATTTTGGGATTTTTATATCTTAGCTCTTTAACCCCTAAATGTAGGAAAACGACGTTTTGGATGGAAGACAATAACTCTGAAGAGGCATAATTTCTTTATCCGAGGTCTGTTTCGGATGTAATAACTTGGGTTAGATCCCAAATCAATACTAGTTTGTGTGGGAAAAATTGCAGACCTATACAATAAAGTATGAATCAATGACATGCATTTTAGTGAACACAGCTCTTGTTTTTGGGTTTCTGAGCACGAGGCATGTTTTACCATTGCAAGCCAATTATGGGAAATCAAAAATAGTTATTCATGATTTTCTTTTCCTTCATATAAATGATCTTAAGGTGATTCTTAAAATCTCTCTAGTTGGAAGTTTTTTGATCAAAATACTTTTGCTATGAGATTTGCTATGATGCTTAATTTGTCAATGAAGAAAGTGAAAGAATTAGTGGTATTTGAGGAGCTATATCTCCTTCATCCACCGTTGAATTTCAACTTCAATTATTGGAATGGCATCCTATAAGAGTCTCGTTTTTATTAGAAACCTTGACCCCAAGGACATATAGGAGTTAAAAGCTTATCTTCATTTTCATCTATAACACTTTTTTTGAGAATATGTTTATTGGTTGAAAATAAGTTGGGATGTTGAGGAGTTGAAAACAAAAATTCAAATCAATAACTTAATTACATATATACAAAAACTAATCTCAAGTTCATAATTAAAAGTCTCATTTCTATACTAATCTTTTCAATTTTGTACAATTAGGATATCGGAGGTCTTTGAGTGACTCAAAAAGGAACAAGGGAACATGGGAACGGAGGACATGCTATAATTCTTAAAAAGCATGAAAAACGGAGAAGAAGGGAATAGAAGACATGCTATAAATCTTAAAAATCAGGGGGTCCATCAATGAGGGAATCGAGGATTTGGGGTAATTTTTGAAGAGGCCCAAATGAAGAGCTCACCCATTGGGACGAGGGGGACCTTACTCACGAATTAACCAAATACTATATTTTCTACATGTGTCCAGAGGACACAAGTATATACTAGCATTTCAAAAAATCTCTGTTAGATGAACAAAACCTTCTAATAGGCTTTCAAATCTAGGTTCATTGCCCAAAAACGACGCAGTGTCAGAAATGGCTCCCTAGTGCATTCAACCTAGAGGTACATTACAACTTTGAAGTTTGTTTCTCCATGTATAGGCGGTGAAGATTTTAAACAGTCATTTTAAAACACCATTTTTAAAAGCCTTTAATTCGAACTTCAAAAAGTCATAACTAATTGTAGGAAAGTCTAAAATTGATGATTCCTCTTAATCGAGTCTTTCACTTACTTTCCAATTGCACACAAAAAATTACTCTAGTATTTTACACCATGACAGTTTTCCCAATCCAAAATTTATGCCATTATTGAGCAGTGTACCTTAGAAACAAGAAAAAAGGGTATCGTATTGTAAAGCCATTGAGTGAACCAATTGAGTCTAAGGTAAAAGCCACATGAGAGGAAAGGGAGTCAGTTAGATGAATTGTATTGGTTCAAATGAGCAAGTGGTTGCTACATGAGAGGAAGTATGGAGAGTGGCAATAATGACATGGAATAACTTTTTAATTTTGGATATTGCTTTGGAATCTACATGGCAATAAAATAACGTGACATGACACAATAAATGTATTCTAAAACTACCGGGTACTAATGCTTGAAAGCCCACATTGTAAGGGGAAAAACAAGGAAAAGGAAGGCAAAGTGTCATGTGAGAGGAAGTTATGAAACTTCCTGTGCCTCCCGTGTGGCTTGGCCCTTAACCCTTAAACGCCCAAGCAAGCCCAAGGGGCTTGATTCCAACAGAATCTTCCCTGTAGCTCTCATTGTACTCAACTTTTCACTTATATTTTGATGTCAAATTGGTCACCTTCTTATGATGCATACAAAAAGTGAGATTTTACAATTCAAATCACAATTTGTATGAATGATTTTGTGCTTTGAAAGGATTGTGGTAGGTAGGTTGAGGTTGTACAGTGGGGTACAGTTTGCTTACGAATTTTGGCCGCAGTGTAAGACAGTGGAAAAACTCAAAAATTGACCGATTTTGAAATTTCAAATTGCGTTGGAATGCTAGTGAAGTCTACTTTGAGGTTACAAAAAGTATAAACATAAAAACTTGAAAAATGAATAAGCATTTGTATTTTCCTTCTACACTATCTACCACCTAGTGTTTCCACCTCTAGCTGAGATCAATGCTTTAATACAATCGAGCATAGTTGAAACGAGGCATTCCAATTGCTCTAAGGGAACCTCATCCCATACTTTACGAATGCATTCTATCAATTCTAGCTTATTTTGTGGCATGCTATGGTAACGGAGCCAATCTTTGAGTATCTTCCAAATGTTCTCAATTGGATTTATATCAGGTGAGTTTGAAGGCCACTTCAACTTCTTCATGCCATAAGCTAGTCTCCAATTCTCTGCCATCTTACTTCGATGCACAGGAGCTCCATCTTCCATGAGTGAGGTCATGAGGATTATCGTGCATGAAATAAAACCCGCTCAAAGTGCTTTCATACACATTCTTCACAAAATGTGCACCAGTTCTTTCTCCTAGAGGCATAATGACTAATAGACATTTGTCAAAATCTGTAAACGCACCCCACACCATCACAGATGTCCTTCCAGATTTGAAGGTAGGCGCCAGACATTCTGACATATACTTTTCGTAAGGTTTGCGCCATACTCAAATTTGACGAGAATTCTTTCCAAGTTCAAATGACGATTCATCTGTCCAAATGACTTTGTACCAATCTTGTTCCGTCCAATGCTTATATTTGTGAGCAAATGCTAACCTAGTTATCTATGCACTAGGTTGAGGTATGGCTTCTTAGAGCAATACGATTTCCAAAGCCCAGATTTCGAATATATTTTTGCATGGTATTGTGATGCACCTGTTATTTTGCAGCAAGTCTAGGGAGATGTTGGCGTCGATCTTGTTGAATGTCTTGAGCTAAGTTGCATAGCGTACGATCTGATATTTTGCAAGAGTTGTGTCCTCCACTTTGAGTTGTGATGCAACTAGATATCTTCCATTTAGTGATAACCGTTGAAACAGTGGAGCGAGGCATGCTCAAATGATTTGCAATATCAGATGGCCTCATGCCACCTCGACGAAGTCCAATAATAAGTGCCCGCTCCTCATTTGAAAGTGTGCGTGTCCGCATCACACCTTGATAGAAATGTTGCTCGATACAACTCAAGTTCAAGACTTAGCTTCAGCCAACAAATCAGCGGGAACCTGATACAAGAACTCGAGCATCACATCAACAGATCCAATTGAACCCGTCGTTCTATGAAACTTCCTACACTAAGTATTTCTTGAGTAAAATACACATGAGGGGACAGAAGCTAACCGGCTGCACACCAACTTTGTGAATAACAGCACCAATTGCAATCACCTCGTAATGAACTTGCTTGTAAGTGCGCCATACATACTTCCCTGCCTCTGCAATTTATGGAGGATAAATCACAATCATGAGACTTCCATGCCACACTGATACATTTCCCATAAACAAGTAAATGAACAAGAGGACATTACTTACCACACCATTGATCATCTCACGATGCCCAAACATTATTTTGTTCCATGATTCTTCACCAAGGTTTTGCTTGACAACACAAAAAAATTTCAGTCATGACTGGAATCGTCGTGGAAATTCACTGGAATTAACAAGAACTCACATAGCCATCAGACATCAAGTTTCATTGAAGTATGTTCTAGTGCAAGCTATAAATCATTCCAAGAGTGATGTAAACTAAAATTTGGAAACTGTCTCATCTACCTGGAAACTGTCCTACCAACAGAGCTAGTGTCATGCAAGAGACTAAGTTCCTGGATAGTCTTTCAGAAGAATTGGCAAATGGAGAACCATGTTAATCAGCAACCGTTTGCTTTCTCTGGTCCCATAAATCCATGATGCCTGTAACACACATAATGCTCATTGCCTGCTCACGATGTGCTCACACATGCTACTCACTATGCTCACAACCTTGGAGAATGCTATCTTGAACCCCTCTTTGAAAAAGTGCCCTCTTTAAATATCTAGAGCTTATTACTTATTGAATGCCATGTGGTAAAAATAAGGCACCTTGATGATGAATGTTAGCTGCCAAAAAAATTGGTGGTGTGTGATGCCCAATTTCGTGCGACGTGCAATTTTCTATACAAAACACGTAATTCGTTATAATGGGAATATTCAAATTATCAAATTGAGCTTGAGTTGAGCCAAATGTATTGTGTGGGTACATTTAGCTCGACTCCACCTAAACCCACATTTCTCAAAATCAGAGAATAATACCATCATAACAAATTACGTGTTGCAATGTTTTTGAGCCATTTGGTGGATGGTGGTGGAATTCTTATCTTTGTCGTTAATGCTTCATGCCCTCATGCAAATATTTAATCTCCACATATTTGAAACATATTGAGGAACGTGCCCACCAAATTTCATGATTAGAAGAGGTGGAATCTGTGAGTTATGGGCCATATTATATTGCTTGAGAAAATGAAGCTCAAGGAGCTGAGGGCCAGAATTCGTAAGAAAACTGTACCCCGCTGTACATAACCTTGTAGAAGGTTGCAAGCTCATCATTGATTGGTCCATTGATGATGCCCTTGTTCAAAAAGTGCACTATTCATGATGCCCAAGTCCGAAAGATGCTGTGATCCAATTTTGGGCTGCCCGTTTTAGACCCCATGGGCGTTTAAGGGTTAATGTCTGGCCCGATTGATGATGACATGGAGGGCTCACCGCCTCACCGGGGGGCACGGTCCACCCAGTCGCCATGTACGGTCGCCAAGTCAGAATATCACCAGGTCAAATGTTTCCACGTCACCAATTACAGAGGTAGTGGGATCCAACGTGGCGGACGGCTCGTGCACGACAAGTCGGCTCGTGCACGCCAAGTCTGAGTGAGAAGCGCCGTGGCACGGCTAAAGTCCAAGTTTGAGACTCCATCCGCCTTCTTCCACTCGGTCGTGCACCTTAGATCTCACATTTAGGGGCGCTTCACACTATGGCCGTCCAAGTCGAGAGGCCGTGGAATTGAGAGTCCAAACTTTGTTGAGAGTACAAAGGAATTTACTGAAAATAATCAATAAAATATTGTAATTGAATTTTTTATTAATAAAATCTGACGGACTATCAACCATAGTTTGGGTCTTGCAAAATGCGGGACCCAATCAAACGTCGAGAGGCCGTCGCCTTAGTCAAAAAGTGCTGCCACGTAGGCCATTTGGAGAGTGACGGCTGGTGGACTTTGGCTTCTAGTGTGAAGGCTCGAGAGGCTGAAACTAGGGTTTCCTGCAATTTCGTTCGCTGAAATCGACGGCCTCTCGACCTTCGGCCATAGTGTGAAGTGCCCCTTACGGTACTCGGAGCTTCCTTTCGGCAACCGAACGATCTGCAACGGGCACCAATACGCGTCCCCAATCCGACCTCGGGAGTGCTTTCTGGGTTTGTTCGTCTTACCCTACAACTGTCGGTAGCTATTTCTGCCGGCAACTTAGATTTCTGCCTGTGCCCGTTGGCAAGCTCCCAGCCATCACTGACGCGGTCTTCCTTTCAGGTCCGATTCAGAATCGAAGGGGTTCTGCGCATTTCTGGAATCGTTGTCTAGAACACATGAAAGTAGCTTCTTGAGATTCTGGTGCATCTGGTATCGTTGTCTAATACAATGAAACTAGCTCTTTGAGATTCTGGTGCATCTGGTATCGCTGTCTAGAGCAAATGAAACCAGCTCTTTGAGATTCTGGTGCATCTGGTATCGTTGTCTAGTGCGAGTGGAACTAAATTTTCAAGATTGTATGTGCTGTGTGTGTAGATGGAAGGATGCCAGGGTAACCATGCACCACCTTGCTTAAGCCTTCCGCTGGCAGCACCGACAAGCGAACGATTTCGTCTACCGGGAGCAGAGTGGGTACGGAGTGCCAAGCGGATCTGACAGTATTGTCCATCATGGACGTGACACCTGTGAGACTGTATATTTTAGAGAATGAGGGTGGAACGGCACGATACACCAAATTGAGCTGCGAAGGAGTTGCTAATTTAGGGCAATTCAGAGCTTTTCTGGATTTGAAAAGTATCATTCCTTGGCCTTTCCAGTTTTATGATGCGGAGGAAAAGCGCAGGATCGATATTGAGTTGGAACAGATTAGTGATTTGGTGTGTTTTGCTCACAAGGTGACTGTCATACGGTCAGATGACAGGCAAGCCATGGAAACGGATGAGGAGTCCATACGGTCAGATGACAGGCAAGCCATGGAAACGGATGAGGAGTCCATGGCACTTTTGGAGCCAACCGATGTGAAGGTATTTCTCAATTCTAGTTGTGCCTACACTGCAGATGATAAACATGTGATTATCACCACATGTGGTGTTGTCCATGTTCAGGCCGCTTGGAGCTTAGGAGGTTCTGTGGTACTGTAACATTTGTAGCGATCACTGGACTTGCAACTAGACTGTTCAGAGTGAATATTGCTTTTTCATGAGCTTTTTGTTCGTTATTGGCGTAGTTCTAGCTGTTGTACAAGCGTGCCGTCGTTGCTGACTTTAGCTGTTGATGTATAATTAGAGTGTCCAGTGACATCTGAGGTTCAATACAAGGAGTCGCTGATGGCGATCCATAATCATTTGATTGGTGTGCAGGAAGTAAAACCGCCTGGGGCTTGTGACTTGACATCAGCGGCACCTCCTGAAGAGCGCAATGAGCCAGACGAGACGAGGTGTGACATCTAGCAACCCCTTGAGAAACTTGAGCATTTGCTGAATTCGTAGCTGATGGGAGGATTCCTTTTTTCTTGGTATATAATAGTGAATCTGTATTCTTACCTTCCGGTGTTTGGTTGCAGTTGTCCAGAACTAAAACCGAAGCATAAAGTATTCCTCAGCCATAGTGGAAAGCAAAAGCCTTTCGTTCGAAACTTGTGTAAGCTCTTGGAACAGCATTCTCACTATCCATTTTTTGATCAGAGGGAAGATAGCTTACCCCGAGGGGAGAAGTTTGCTGAGCTCATCATTAAGGCTGCTAAAACTTGCCGGGTTGGTGTGGTGGTTTTGTCTGAGGAGTACCTTAGCTCTAAGTGGCCTATGATAGAATTGGAGAAGTTTATTTGGGCAAGAAAATCCGGGAAGAAGAATGTTTTCTTACTTCCTCTGTTTTATAAAGCAAGTGTTGCTGACCTTGATGAACCTTCAATCAAGAGTAAGTGGATGCCCAAATGGACAAAACTTGCTCAAGCCGATCCACAGGTGGATCCTGAGAAGTGGGCCAAAGCTGTCCGAGAGCTTCGTGGTACAAATGGCATCAAGTTTTGTAGGTCTGAGAATAAGGATGAAGATCAGGATGTGGATTCTTATTGTGGCGAAATTGTGGAAGCCATCTTTAGGCTTGTAGCGCCAGATTATCTTCACGACATGTCTAATATATATGGTGGGGATCGAATATGCAAGGTAAGTGACAAGTTAAGCGACTGCAAATGGCATACCTTTTGTGCTCGGATAAATATGTAGATGTGTTTTTATCAGGTGTCTCTAACGTCCACAAGTTCACTTTCAAAGTGTTACTAAGGTACACCTCTAATAAATAGGGATTAGTGTAATAACATGTTTTAGATTGCATTTCAATCATGATACAATTCTTGAAATGAGGTTGGAGTAGCGATGCTTTAGAATGCTTGCATTGAGGTGAGATGCACCTCTATCAATACATGAGCAATTGATGGCATTTGATTATGAGTGTGTTGCATGTTAACATCTCTCTCATGTTTTTTTATGAATTTGTGTGTTCCTATTGTTTTATTAAGAGGTGCCTTATTGACTTGCAGATTTTGGCAAACAAGTTCCAACCACATCCTAAAACAGGAGCATCAGTATTGGGCTTGTATGGGATGGGTGGATTGGGGAAGACGACAATCTCCAAGTGCTTATCTAACCACTTTACCCAAGAGTTCTTGGGGAGAGTATGCTATATCGAGATGAAGGAAGGGATGAATGCACTTGAGCGCCAAAAATTGGTAATTAGGAAGTTGCTAAGACTTGTTCATTCAATGATGGAAGAAATATTCGACGCCTCTCAGGTACAACAGGCTTGTATCATCATCATGTTGTGACAAAGTTTTGAGGTGTTCTATTTGATTGCATGTGGTGATTTCATGATGCAAAGCTAGTTTTAGAGTGAATCTGTACTTGCTAAGCCTATACTTACTTGAATTTTTGTATTGGTTTACTTTTGTATAGTATTGGCTTAATTGCACGTGTTTGCTTCTTTTAGCAATTCCATAGGAATGCAGTTCACATCAAACTTGTATTATATATGAAATCAAAGAGACTAGATTCATTTTAGAATATGCATCAAGGACAAATGTCACACTCTTGTATGAGGATTGATGAGCTAGTAATTTGTGAGCTGATAATTTACCATCTATTGGCAGGGACAAGACATTCTAAAGAACCGAATAAAAGAAAACCCAGTTCTTCTGGTTATTGATAATGTTCAACCAGGTGAGGAAGAGGAAGCTTGCAAGTATTTGAATCTTGAGCATAACGCTTCTAGCAAAATCTTGGTTGTATCTAGGACCTTAGATGTTGTGGGAAAGGTACTTGGAGACCGAAGGTATTGTTGCAAGATACCAGACCTGAAAAGGGAGGAAGCAGTTGGGATTTTATTGCATCATGGTGGTAAAAATCTGGAGGTTCTTTCTCTTAATGGAGATGAGCAAGGAATCATTGATAGACTTGTAGAGGTAACTCGCTTTGGAGATCACAATGTTCCACACACTACTTCCTCGCACCGTGATGAAGGTGGTCAGTTTCATCCTCTTGCACTTCAACAATTGGGAGCTTATCTGGAGGAGAGAAGTGGGAGTGGTGAAGTGTTATCATGGAATACATATTTGTATGAATATATGAAGCTCAAGGGTAGTGGAGAGTGTTATGACAAACTCTTCACAATCCTTGGATTGCAATTCAATACCTTGGACAAAACAAAAAGTTGATGTACCTTGATATTGTTCTCTATGCACCTAGTGCACTAGCATCACCTCTACTTTCAAATTCTCGCCTTGAAGACATGGAAATATGGTTGGCCAATATACATGGTGTAGAAAGAGAGGTTGTAAAGGTAAGCCACAATTTGCTTTGTGTAATTATTTTTCAGATGCATGTTGGTGTTGAAAATTTGTAAAAGTATTGATTTTGTCGAGTAGAAAGGATTTTTTGAAACCTAATGACTTTGCATGTGTATAGATTGCATATCTCAGGTTAATAGCCATGCTCAGCATAGACGGGGAGGAATTTATCATTCATGATCTCTACAAAGAGTATGCAAAGTGGGCCCTGAAACACGACCTAAACAATAGAGAGCTTGTGGGTGCATGGCATAATGATTTCTATCGGGTGTGGAACCTTAATGAGGATATTCCATATTCCACCATCCCCGAGATATTGCGAAGGTGGCCTTCTGGAAGGTGTTGGCAAGAGTTGAAAAGAATCCAATTGAAGGCTATTTCTTTTCGTGGATTTGATATGAGGAGATTCCAAGAATGGAGAAACGTTGTTGTGTTGCAACTCATCCAATGTGAGCATGTGATCTCACTCAACTTAGAAGGGTTTACATGTATTCGCCATCTGGAACTGAGATTCCTTGAGAATCTCGAAACCCTTATTTTGATAGAAAATGAAAGCCCTTCCAATGATATCGTGTCTCAAGATTGTTATTTAGAGCCCAAGCCATGTTCACCTCGACCATGGTTGCAGTGTGTGGTACTTATGAACCTTACATCGTTAAACCATCTCCCTTCTTTTAGCCCATTTACTTCTATGAAATATCTTGAGGTAGTGAATTGTGGAGAATTAAGAGAGCCCCCAACAGTTCAATATTGTGTCCATTTGAGACGAATGAAGTTGGATTGGTTCCCTAAACAAACAAACCTTCCGAACTTGAATGGACTTACATCTCTTCGAGATCTTACTATACGTGGGCACCTTGTTGAAAGGGGGCACAACGCTTTGAAGTTAGAGGGCTTAAGTTCTTTGGAATCACTTGGAGCTCTAGAGTTGCGCACATACCTCTTGGGGATCTGGACGGTTTAGAGAAGCTCCTTAATGTTGAATTTATCTATGTACATGGTATATACCTCTTGGAACATCTTCCACAACTGAAGAATCTTGAGAGTTCATCTCTGCACTTGCTCGACGTGGATGTGTCTGATGAGCATATTCTGAGGTTGGAGAACTTCACTAGGTTGATAAATGAGAAACTTGAGAGATTGAGAGCCCAACGTAAATGTGCACCTCACTTTCCCAACAAGATTGGGCCAAGGTATTCTTTGATCAATTATGAGCAATGATGGCTTTTGTATAGATGACTGTAATCTGGATATAGAAATGCATACATTTTGCTCAAGACTCCCAAATTATAGATATCCATCTCAAGTATTATTTTCAATGAGAAAGAGAAAGAAATTCTTAATCAATTTATGAACATTTTATGAGGAGCATAGTTGTTGGAACTAGTATGTAACTTGTACATTCACATGCTCGGTGATCTAGGATCTTGCCTTCACGTTGTAGAAACAATTGAGAGTTCCATGCTTTTGAAATCTCATATTATCTAGACGCTTCTAATTAAAAGGATCCCGGCTTTTTTTATCTGACATTCCGGTGTCTGATTGCAGCTGTTCTGAGAGCAATGATGAGATATACTATTTCAATACTATAGTGAAAGGCATCTCCATGCTTGCATCTCCATGCTTGCATCTCCAAATCCTCTTTATCCTCCTTATTCTCTTCATGACTTGTCTAGTGTACATGATGGGGATGGAATATGTAAGGTATGTAAAAGTCCGAGGAGAATTCAAATGGCATACTTCTTGTGCTTGGATACATGTGTCTTGGTGTTTTCTTTAGGCGTCTCTAATATCCGTACATTCTTGGTTTCACCTGTAACAAACAAGGATCTATATCAAACCAATGCTTTACATTGCATTCCATGATAATTTTCTTGAAATGAAACTGTAGCAATGATGCTTTGGAATTATTGCATCGAGGTCAAATATACCTTTAACATTACATGAGCAATCTCATTTGATTGTGTGTGTGTTGCATGTTAATACCTCACACAGCAACAAGTTTTTTCAAATTAAGTGTTCCCACTATTATGTTCTGAGGTGCCTCTCTAACATGCAGATTTTGGTAGATAAGTTCCAACAACATCCTCGAATAGGCGTATTGGTATTGGGTTTGTATGGCATGCGTGGCGTGGGAAAGACGACAATCTCCAAATGCTTATATAACCACTTTCTCAAAGAGTTCGATGGGAGGGTGTGTCATATAGTGATGAAGGAAGGGACGGATGCACTTGAGCGACAACAAATAGTAATGAGAAAGCTTCTAAGATTCATTGAATTCGTTGAGGTACTACCGCTTGTATCATCATGGTGTGACAAGCTTTTGATGTGTTCTATTTAATTGTATGATGCCGAGCTTTTCTTAGAATGTAGTTGTATTCAATATGCCTCTTCTTCTATGAAGAATTGCATTCATTTACTTTTAGTACTTTTTTGCTTGCTTTTTCAAGCAATTCCAAAGCAAGGTAGTCCACTTAAAACTCATATATTTTGATACCATATAATTGGTGCAGAGACTCGATTTATTTTAGTGGATGCTATAGACAAGTTGTGTCGCTCTTCTGTGAGGCTGGATGAGTGAATAATTTTGCAAGCAGAAATCTAATTTTCATGAATGGTTGGCAGGGATGGTACAGGGGTACCATGGAGGTATGCATGAGTTTGGTCCCAGTTTTTCTGATTATTGAAAATATTCAACCGCATGATGAAGAGGAAACTCTCGAATATTTGAACATCAAGTACAACTCCGGAAGCAGAATCATGGTTGTATCTAGAAGCTTAGAAGTTGTGGAAGAGCTACTTGGAGACCGAAGGTACTGTCACGACATACAGGCTTTGGGGATTTGATTGCAACATGGAGGCAAAAACCGAGAGACTGAGGATCATTTCTCTACGCAAAGAAGTGAGACCGAGGAATGGTTGAAGGTTGTACAGAGGAAAATTGGTTCAAGATGTCACACACTGATTACTTTCTCGGCGCGGAAGTTGAGAGTGGACAGTAGCAACCTCTTGCAATAAGTGAGTGCAGCACAGTTCGATAGTGATCTTCGAAGGGTGAGTACGTACTCTCCACCTCCTTCTGCATATTTGTGTGCTCACATTGTTGTGCATGAGCAATCTAGCAAGTCTGAATAATGGTGCAGGTTTCTCTCAAAGTTTCGTCTTTAGAATTTGAATCCAGCAATGTAGCACGCCTGTACCGTCCATTGCTGAGATTGTTTGTTCTAAGTTGACGATTCTTGAGAACGAGCAGAAAGGTATCCCCTTGTGACCAAACCTGTATCACAGAATGCTGCTCATTGAGATGAATTTTCCAGTAAAAGTACTCATGTTCAAATATTGTCATTCAGGAAAGATTGAGTGAGCGGACATGCGGGAGCACTGATTGAAGTGGCAGCCATGAAACGCAAACGGGCATCTTGTGATAGAATGGTTTCACAGAGAATCGTTCAAAGGGAATTTGGTGCTGCATCTGTCAACCGCAGATTTTGCAGTAAACAGATTCCAGTTTGGGAGTGCAGATGAAAGTGCTTGTCTGTATAGCTGGTGCGTGCTTGGAGAAGTGCATGATATCAATTTCATTTGGCAACTCCTTTCTTTTGAGTTTGATCAGTTGTTTGTTGTATGAATTGTCGTGATGGGTTATGATTTCATTGTGGTGGTGATCTCTTGCGCAATCTCATTGTACAGTTGACACTCGAAACTTACAAGGTCCGTCTCATGAATCTTCAGCTGGCAAAACTTGATGGAGGTTTTTGAGGAGCCCTAAAGATCCAAGAAAGTTGAAAGTTGAAAGGGAAAAAAATTCAGCCCATTTTGATCATTATAATCTCAAAATCGGAGAAAAATTAACGGTTTATATTTGACATTTGAGTGACAAGTTAACTTCAAGATCCTACGGTTGGATCTTTTAATAAATGCTTAGATTGAGTTTCTTTGGGCCTAAAGTAGAAGAAGGTTATTTTTGATAATGTAGACAATTTTGTATGAAGGATCTTTAGTGGTTAACTCTCCTTACAATTTTTGTTGTTTGCTTGTATTATTCATCTTAGGATTTTCAGTTTCAAAAGTGGTGTGAGAGGCTTGAGTGTTGGTGTTAAGGTCAAGACACCCATACCTCATCAAGCACCCATAACCAACAAGTAGAGTATTCCAAATCTGCTCCAAGAAATTTTCTCTGCCTTTTTTTTTTTTTTTTTTTTTTTTTTAATAGTAGTTTCTTTGTTATTAGTATTAGGTGAACCTACTGTATGTATTAGTTAAGTGTATTAATAACATTTTGGTTTTCATGGTAAGTTACATATTGGAGTAAACATAAAACTAAAGGTGCATTCTTAATAACATTTATTTCTCTTTGAATGAAAAATCACCCTTTATTGATACACCTCCCCTTTGGGTGGAAATTCTCTTAAATGGTTGGTTTTAGGTGCCTCGACCTTGAGTGTAGGACAATATAAAAAGTATTTATAAGAAGTGAATGAAACATTGTCAAGTACAGAGAATTAGCTTGAGGTAAAAACACTAGGATTTTGGCTGCACCCAAGTTAGACGAGAAGTAGGAGAAGTATTCAAACCATGTAAAAAAGGTCATTCTAATCAACACAAAACATTCCCGAATTAAAACTAAGGGATTAAATAATGATATTATAAGTAAAAGCTAATTTGAGATTAGATTAGCATAATTAATCACAAGAGATTAGTTGATTAAATATGATCAATTAAAACCTCTAACCTTAATTAGTCTTTAATCTTGATTAGATTAATTACTCCACATTAGAGTTAATTAATCATACTTAGTGTTAATCAAATATGATCAAGATAATTAACCAATGTTCCTATCTTCTTATAAACTCCTAACTTCTAACTTCTTAATGTTCCTATTCTTTGATACCTTGACCTCTATGATAACCTCACTCTAAATATCTTTCTCTTATTTATACAACTAGTGAACTATTTATTGGTTTTTTTACATACGACAATTCCGTAATCTTCCTACTTTGACAAATTACCATGGTTACATACGATATTAAAATTGAACAAATGATATGTCGTTAGAAAGCTAATACAACATATTATAATTACATTAAATCACAACTATTAAGAACTAAAACAAAAAACTCTATGGTCAGTAGAAGTTAGGCCTTCAAAATTCAAAGGCAACAAACTTTTCACTACAAAGAGTGTCAATGACGCTCTAAATCTTCAAAATCAGTATATAATAGATCTACAACAAGCTACTTTGCTATGTTTTAGACTCTCAAAAATCTCAATTTCAAAAGATACACACACACACACTTTATAGGGTCAGTTTGAAGTACACACATCATAACCACTTCCTTGTTAGGAGAGAAAGAAACGCTTCCTACTTCAAATTAACTCCACGACCTCATACTAACTTCAAATTGCACTTTTGATAGCTTTTACAAAGACAATCTCAAAATGCACAAACCCTCAAAATCTCACACTTGGAAACATTTTTTACGGAACATAGTGAATCCTCAAAGTCACGGTTAACAAAAATACAAGGCAACAGACCTCCTTCCACTAAAGAAAGTATTGCTCCTTCATAACAAAACACCTAAAAACACTTGATACGGTTCTGGAAAGATAATTCCAAGATCTACAACATACTCAAAGCTCAAAAACTAACCGCCAAAAACTCAAAATGCAACTAATCCTCAAAGTCAGCACCTCTCAAGGGAGAAGGAGAAGGAGAGAAGGGGTGCCACCAAGGCCCATGTCATGCCTACATGGCATCTTTCATGCCATTGAGCATGCATTGTTACCTATGTTGTCTCTTATCATCCAATTATCTTCTTAAAACTATTGCAATTCATTTGTTTATTCTTTACTTATCATGTTACTAACCTAATGGTTGAATTTCCATTGTACATTATTTCAACTACTCACACTTTGTCAAAAAAATCAACATAACTCCAACTCTAATTTACTTACATGAGTAACAAGTAGGATTTACCCACTCCGTCACGTCATCAAGATTAAAGGATCTCCTTATTGCTAAATAAATCTGCTCCAAATCCAAAGACTGCCGCCAAGTCACGAACTTGGTTGGTTGGCTCGATAAGTCGATGCTGCATAGTGTTGGTCCGGGTCCAAATCTTCCTGCATCCGTTGAGCAACAATATCGGTTGACAACTCGGCTCTGTTCGCGAGACTAAACGGCAGAAGATAATGCCACCAGCCACAGCCCCTTCTTCCCAGACTGTGACAAGATGCAGCAACTCTAAGAACTAGCTTGTACGAATAATTTATTGTCCAATTCCTCAAGCCTATATTGTGGTTCCCACCACAAACAAAATTTTAATCTATTAATATAACATTCATATATTTACCATGTAATAAACATATGAAAAACTTTACGATTATCAACTTATAATAAGTTTTTACAATATGTATGAGAGAACATTAGGCCATGCAACCCCTCTAAACCTCTTCATCTTCCAGTATATGTCAACCCTTCATACTTCATTGTCTTCTTCTTCATCTTTGATATCTTCAGACTCATAGTATGGTTCATTGTTTTCATTTGTATGGTCTAAACTAACTAGTGCAAATTCCTACATTCGGAGAATGCAGTTATGGTATCTTCGAATATCGTCACTGTATATCTTTTGTTGAATCTTTTAATTTGTTGGAACTTTGTTTACGGTCTTGCGTATTTGTATGTTGAGTTTTCGGTGCTCAGAGACTTGATAGGCTAAAACGTAGGTATGTTTCAATCTCTTCGGTTACCAAGTTTTGCACCACCATCTCTGATTTTTGGAGGGACATGAGAAATTTAACATACATTGAGCAAAGTGAATGAATGTTAAATTCCTCATGTCCCCAACGTATGTTAAATCTTTCATAATGGATCATGTTTTCATGGTCTCCTTTATTATAATTAGGTCAAAGCAAATACCTCAACTCAACTACAATCAAGAAGACCATGAGGCTCAAAAAGCATTCATTGACTACTGTTTGATTATTTAAGGAGAAAGGAGGAAAAAAGGGGAGTTAGGGTGAGAGAGAGAATGATGAGGATTTCTATTAGAGAATTGAGCTTAAACTTGTCCCAATCCAAATCCACTTTACACTACAAGAGTGACTAAGCCACTCAAAAGCTCATTTTTGACTTATCATGATCCCAGCTCTTAACCAAGAATCATGACCATGAAAATGATTTTGATTTTCTTGGTCATGGCTCTTGGTCCGAAGTGTAAAAGACCCTGACCTCCAAAATTTTGTTGTCCTCATTCGCAAATTCCTTTAATGATGAATGTTTATAGTTGATAAAATGTGCACATTATGTTCATTTTCCATATTATGAACGTCATGAATTCTAACATAGTGAATTGACAATTATAATAAAATAAAATTGAATCATTGAAAGTCTATAAAGCACCCAAATTAAAACCTCAAAGTCTAGCTATAAACTAGGACTATATTGTGGCTTGGCATATATTGTTTCACTTAACCCTAGACGTCCTTGCGATTGTTTTGATAAATTTTGGATGAGGGGCAAAAACTTTGAAGAGTCATAACTTCTTCATTCAAACTCCTTTTGACAAAATCACTTGGATTGAGTCCTAAATCTAGTCTAGTTTGTGTGATAAAAATTGCAGATCCATACAATGAAGTATGAATTTATGGCATGCATTTCAGTGACAGTAGCTTGTGGTTCTGAGATTTCAAACAGTCGGCATGTTTTACCATTGCAAGTCAATTTTGTGAAATCAAACAGAGTTTTCATGAAATTCTTTACATAAATATGATCTTAAGATGGATGCCAACAACTTTCTAGTTGGGAGCTTTTTAATCCAAGTAAGTTAAGTATTGGATTTGCTATGACGTTTCTTCACTGAAAAAAGTGAAAAAAGGGATGAAGTTTGAGGAGCTATATCGCCTTCATCCACCGTTACATTCTGACTCTATTTTTTGGGATGGATTCCAACTAGAGTCTTGTTTTAGTGGTAGAAATCTTGACTTCATTGAATGTGATTTGAGGACAAGGCGTAGGTTTGAGGGTAAGAGGTGTAGTTTTGGACTACTTTTCCTTTGTAAATTGTTTGACAGTTTTCACTATTGCAAGGCTACTATAGGAGCCAATAAATATTTTTTTGGTACAAGTGTGTTATTTAGATAAAGAAAACAACTTTCTAGTTAGTGACATATTGATTGCAATTTGTTTGTTGGTAGAATTTTCACTTCAAAGTGTCATCATAGTGGAAAATGATTGTGTAAATGGGCAAAGTCACAAGCAGCTCAATTATGCAAAAACATGAGCTTTTAATAAAGAAGTAATATTCTAGGGGAAAAAAAAAGTCTTAAAGCACATGAATGTATTTCAAATTGATCAAGTTATGGTATACATTTGAGGATGTGTTTGAAAATTAATAATGAGAAGATTAGCATAGAGCTCGGTATCTAGTATTACTAAGAGTATGAATAGGTTCCCTCAAATTGAAATCGATTCAAATCAGATTGGTAAAACATACACACTCTAACATACACCTCTACACTGAATAGGTAGATTAGTGTTAGATTTTTATAAGATTTGAAAATGCTATAAGTTTTTACTTCTGGTAAAAAAATATTACCAAGAGTATTGACTCCAATACTCTGGAAGGATCCACATCTTGACGGATGTAGAGGGTAAATTTTTTGACCAATAGTAAAAACTTATAACATGTTTACATAAATTAATGTATATAACACTAATCTACCTATTTAGTGTAGTTAAACTCACTTAATAGAACCATACGTGGACTTTTCAAGTTGTGTAAAAAACATCATGTAAGAAAACCAAAAATGAACTTTGTTCCTAAACCAAAGGGGCAACAACTAGCATATCCTAGCAATGTGCAAGGGAAAGTGCTTGAAAATGGAATAGTACCAACAATGAGTGCTTCATTTAAAATTACATATTAGCTTCACAATTCAATAGTACCATGTAGTCATCCCATACATTGTAGAGTGTTGAAGTTAGGGCATCATTTTAAGAACACCTATTAAGTCCAAGTTCAAAAATTCATAGCAAAATGGAGAAGAATTCAAAGATGATGTATCCACCTTGACTATTGTTCCACTTAAATTCCTCACACTTGGAATTGCTTACATAGTATACATCAGTACAACTTTCCTAAATCTGAATTTGAGCCATTATTAAGCTTCAAACTTTTATTACCACAATGTCTTATCACTTCTGTGCGCTTAAGATACGTCTTTACTAATTCATCATATTGATACAAAGTTCAACTTGCATTACAAAATCTCCAAAAAGTAGAAAGAAACACACATGATTACAGATACATTGGAAAAAGCTGATGTCCAAGACCGCTGAAGTCCTTGAATTATTAGGGGGATGGAACTTAGTTTCAAGGGCAGGGATCTAGAATCATCAGTGAGGGCTAGAAAGAAACTACATGAGATCTCCCATTACTAAACCATTTGAATACGCTCACATAAATACATACGCTGGGTCCATCAATCCTCAGAGAGAGAAGTAAGTAAAACTACGGGAAGAAACTCATGCTAGGTAGGAAGGCGCACATTAACTGCGCTCCTTCCTTCCAAGTGCTGCAACCATCATCGTTTAGCTGAGAAAAATGAGAAGTATGTATAAGCTGGAAGACTTTACACCTACGAACAGTAGTCCATTGAAGCATCATCATAAACTTGAGGAGTCTTTGGACCCAGATCCTGAACCTCCGAACTTCTTCAGTTGCACGATGATGATGCTCATGTTGTCACACCCTTCTTGCTGGCGGGTGCTTGGCGACAGACAGTGATCCAGAATCTCACCACACAAAGGCGACAACGATTTGGCCTGACAAAAAAAGCACACACGAAATCAGAGTTTGAGCTTTGCACTTCATTCGAGTACTTTGTAGAGTGCTATATGAGTAATAAGAACTTAGAGTCACTTCCTAGTGGTAGGTGTACTTACGGTAGGTAATCTCTGACCAACGAAGTCCACCACTGCTTGGCTCGTCATCACATCCCTGCGAACAATTCCATCACCCATTCAGTGCACAGACAAACCTTGTCGAGTCTGATAATCTGAGCAAATCGATTCATGAACCGACTATACAGACTGAAATCCATAGATTACAAACTACTCGTTTCAGAGCAGGTAGGGAAAAAGTCGAGCTGGTACCAAATTCCATCACAAGCGAGCACAATGAACTCATCTTCGGGTCCAAGTTCAACCTGTGGCAATGAGAACGACGTGTTACTGGAAGATGATAGTGTGGATTCCTAGCGTTGATGAAAAACATCATATGATGACTGGCCTCCTTCGAGAAGATAGAAAGCGTGTTTCAAAAAAAAAAAAAAAAAAAAAAAAAAAAAAAAAAAAAAACACTGTACCTCTCGAATATCAGGACAACAAGTCACTATCTGCTTGTCAGGCGGCAAATCCGTTTGCCACTTGAATTCCATGTCCCCTGCATGTTCAAAGTTTTAGGGTGCGAAATACGAGCAAGTAGCCTAAGCTCCTATGTACGGGCGCACCCAGGGGAAAAAATAACAATGAGGGAAGAGAGCAAGTTTCAAGATGCATACCAATTGCTCGCGTAAGGTTAAGACTACCGTTCACGCGTCCAGCGTGGATGTATCCACTCGCTTTAGTGATCCTTTCTTTCTCGTGCTCTAGCTCGGGTTTATGGTCTACGGACAGATCGATAGCCTGTAGCAAAACGAGACAATTGTGCAAGTCAGAAACATCTAAGAAAGTATCTACTGACCAACATGAGAAACATGCTTGATCTCGTTTCAGAATCCTGTATTACTCCCAGGATTAAAGGTTGCGTCAGAGACGACCTTGCCACGTCGAGACATGATGCACCGAGAGTCTCCAGCATTTGCGACAAAAAGCTTATTGCCTCGAATTAGAGCGACCACCGCAGTGCTCCCAGAGCTCGGACCCTCGTAATCTGAATGTGACCCCTACATCGACCACCAAACTCCATGAAAACCCAACCCCTCATATGTAAAGACATTACAATCTTACAAATCCAATAGAAAAAGTTGCTTATTAACAGCAAATGGAAGTCACAATACTCAAAATTTAGGACCTGCTCAGTATTCTTGCACCACAAATGGAAAATATTGCGAAGGACAATGAATCTCGAATCGGGTTTGACGTTTAATACAACCAAGTTGTTTTCGGTCCTGAGCATCAAACCTCTTCAGCAGTCCAGTCGTCATTGCTTTCAGGTTGAGTGCCGGTTACACCATCGGCTTCGATGCCCCTTGAATTAGAAGAGCCATGCCCGTTTCCTTGATTATCAGAGCCCAATATCTTGAGTTCTCTCCATCCTCTTTCTCCCTTCATCATCTCATCCATCCTGCGGAGAAAAGAATGCTACTCAGAAACGGGCTAACCAAAAGACTGTTGAGAAATCTCATAGCATGCTCATGCATTAGAAAAATAAATCAGCATGAAGGACTGCGACGAACGGAAAGAACGAAAGTGAAATATGTAACTTACCGTAGAAAAGAATATTCAAGACTTCCTCCCAAGTCACCGTTGGCATACGCTGCGGACTTTATGACCTCTTTGTGTAAATGTTTTGCACAAAATCTTGACACAACTTTACCTGCAAGAAAATCAACTTTTTCTTTGAGTTCTTGTCTCAAGAAATATTCCTGATGTTTTATTTTTCAATAGACCACTAAAGGTTCAATAAATGCAAGATACATCTACGGATATTCTTCGAGACTTCTTGCAAATTCACAAGCTCTGTTCCTCAGCAAAATGAAGATATCAAGCCCATGCCACCCACCTCCATGACCATCAAATATGCCAAATATTGAAGTTGAGGTGTTCGAATCCACGTTCAAAATGGCTGTGTGCTGCAAAGAGAGACACAATCCCTTCAAGTTATAGCCCATATGCAGTATATCAGCATATCTAAATTACTGATTATAGCCATTGCAGGTTTAAGTAAGTCACGGTACGTACTGCATCTTCCATGCTTTCGCGCCACCCTTGCATAGCAGATAAACCGAAGCGCAACTCGGCATTCTCACCATCTTCAGATGTCTTGTCCGTCTTCGGAGAGCTTAAATATATCCCCATCCTGGTCTAGAAATCACACTAAGGTAGTATAAGCGTCGAAAATTCTCTTCAATCGGAATGAGTCAATAGTTCAGTACAGGAGCACCAACAAAGTGAAGTACAACTGTTCTACAATAAGATCTCAAAAGTGTTACTTGAACAATTTCAGTTTCCGTCCCATCAACCCGTATCTGTTGCATATCTTAGAAACTTGGCAACTTTTTGCTGCATCGATGAGAGTGATCGCAAAAAGATAACTAGCCATTAGGGTTTCATAGACATTGTCGTCTCCTCCAAATATGACCCGAAACGACGATGAGTGATGCAGCATGCCTAAATAAATATATAGCTGTTCATCAAGCTTTCCTACCGCGCGTGAAGCAACGATTTGAAGTATAATATCTCGGTAAACGATCCCGCAGCAAAGTTACGCAACCAGCGCCTATGGAAAGTAAAATCTATCATCTTCCAATAGTGCGCTTCAATTGTTATATTCGATGTTGAAATCGAACTCCATACCCCGCACTATTCCACTTTCTCATCAATACCAAGACTCGAATCAATTCCTTCCAAAAACAGCCAGGAACTACGAAACTTGACGTTCCCTTCATATTGAGGCCAAACTCCACCACACTATACACACAATCCTCCATAGATCCAGTGCGTCTCTCATAACACTTAGTAATTCAACAAAAAACCGAACCGACTACAAGCGATCGACGACCGACAGCGTAGAGATATTAACAGATTATGAACGAAATCCACAATTGTACTCAAGGAAGTGCAAAATTAACAGCAGTTCACGGATCAACAACGAAACGCGAAGAAAATAATTTCGAGCACCGCAAAATACGCCAGAAACCGACAAAGACGTATTAAAATTAATGCCATAGTAATTGATACCGACGCATGTATGAATTGTAGCAAACGCGAAGAACCTCTAGGGTTCCCGTAAAACTAAAACACTGCCATCATGCATGTAAGTTAAGTTAGAGTACCTTGAAGGAAGAACTGGTGCGAACTGTGCAGCACTAAGATTGGCCCGTGTCGTGAGAATTTACGTGCTCCAGCGCGCTAATGCAGACAGTCGAATTTATGCTTGCAATGGCCGCGGAGGGATTCAAAATGAGCGCAGAGAAAGGGAGATTGCGTAGGAAACGACGCCTCACGACAGGATTGCGAGTGCCGGAGAAGAAAGTGCGCAGAAAAAACACCGGATCTGTCGTTGCCGATGCGATTCCGGCGTCGATTGTAGTCAAAGAGGGGCAGCGAGATGGTGGCATGTGGAGCGAGACGATGACACTGCAAGCTTGGACGATGACGAGGATAGGAACGACGTCGCCCGCATGGACGCTTCAGTCGAGAACATCGACGAAGAGGGAGAGAATCGCTCGACCAAGGGACGAGTTCGTGAGCGTTCCGACGAAGCATTTGCCGGCTGCCAGATAGTTTCCCTGTAAGCAACTTCCTCGTTCGTTCCATGTCGTCCTCGTGTCAGCTGTTTAGCGCTGGGTCAGTTCTCATCCAACGATAAACTCTTTCGTCCAATTAGAGTAAGCCGCCCATTGGGTTCTGTTTTTCTAGAACTTTCAAAACTGTAGAGGGGAGTTCCATATTATCCTAAAGGTGTACTTTGTGAATTTTTTAAGGGCGTAAAACAATAAGTGGGATAATGATAATAATATCAACCATTTAGCCATATTAATGTAGTCTTTATCAGATTTTGCTTTTGTGGAAATAAAATAATTATAGTTTTTCACTTATAGATTTCATCACCAAGTTTTCAGTAGATTTTATTGTTTTTTGGTTCTAAGACGTAAATGCTTTAAATATTTAGAGTTAGAAAACATAAATCTTCAAAAAATGATGAAATCTAATCAAATGTAATTTTGAAAAAATTGAGTTTTCATATTTTAAAATTTGAAGGTTTTTGTTTTTTGAAATACTCAAATCTGGTGGAGGCTACAGTTTTCGAAGTCTCGTCTTGTCGGTTTTGCTAAAGTCAATCAATAGAAAGCCATTTATTAATAATCATCAAATTGTGTATTTTTTTCTAATCTTAGAATCTTGAAGTTATTTGTATGAAATAAAGTTTAGTCGCACGATGAGTTTTAAGAAGTCATAAATATACAAAATATTTAAGTGTTTACCACATACAACCTTGAATTGATGAGGGGTGGGGGAGCTACTCACATCTTGGCTTATAATTAGCATATGAATTTAACTAAATCCTAAACATAACAACGTAATTTAGCCAAAAATTACATTTTCAAAAAAGTGACACACATGAAGATGTACATAACTAATCTTAATCTGAATGGTACAAACTTATAAAGGAATATTGTAGGTCACGTGGACCAGAATCTGAGACATGAAGCCCTATAGATTGTGAGAGCTTAGCATTAAGTACTCAAAACAAACTATAAAATTTCATTAATTTCACTTTAGAGTGAAAATTCTACCAACAAGGCTACTAGAGTGAGAAAATCTCAAACTATAAAGTTGCACACCTTCATCTTAAAAACAACCTTGTACCCATAAAAACTCCAGACAACCATATCCAAAATCCATGAACATATTTTGTTTGAAATTTTCAAATTTGTTATATCCAACCATAGGATCTTCTTTATAGTTGTCTAATAATCTACCCACCAATTGTCATCAAGTTTCATCATACAGATCTTGAGAAACATAGAGTCAAAGCTTTAGTTCTTGTAAAAACAACGCATCAAATCGACCCAATTCAAGCTTCTCTCTCCTTGTACGGTTTAGTCACGAGTTGTTGTGTTTTACGATTGATATAGTCACAATGGTCGGTCATAAAAAAAACCATCTTCTTCTATTCTAGTAGTGGGAATTTGATATTTATTTTTCATTAAAAACATTTGGTATCATCCATGCAAAAAGCTATATTAAGACTTATTAAAGTGTTGGCAGGGGTTGTAAGGCTTTGAACAAGTCTCCAACCATGTTGTTCCAACCACCCAGTTTGTTGAAACAAGATACCAATATTTCCATGTCCCCTGATGTTTTTGTCTTGTTTTGCCCCTTCAAATTATTTGGGGGTTGTGTCGGTGCTTGCACGATTGAAGACATTTTTTTGTTGTGCTAGAAAAAGTCCGGTGTACTTTGTTGTCGAAAACATCAACTCGGGAAATAATTTCATCCTTACTCGCTACTATCCTAAAGTTCCCTTGTCCAACCGGTTTTAGGTGAAACTATCCTGGCAATTGTCTCATTTTATACTAAGAATAGAAATTTTCATGTAATTTTCATTGATTTCTAGCGGGTGTTTTTAAGAATCGACCAGCTGATAGGTTATTTCCATCGGTTGATAATGAACTAGCCGTCGGTTTTTCCCGATCATTGACACAATTCGGTGGATTGTGGACAAAATCCTTTAGTTTATCCACCTTGATGTGGAGGGAAGCGGCCATGTCATTATTGGTTTTGTTTGGTTTCACACCAAGGTTTGGGAAATATTTTGATCCTCAATGGCTAATATCCTTGAGTTCCCTTGTCTTATTGGTTTTAGGTGAAACTATCGGGGCAATTGTCTCATTTTAAACTGAGAATAGAAAATTTCTTGTAATTTTCATCTGTGATATCAAGCATCAACCGGCCAGTGACTTATTTCCATCGGCTGATAATGAACTAGCCGTCGGTTTTTCTTGGTCATTGTTTCATACATGGAACTGGACATCCTTTAGAGCAAGTGGATAACCCTAGACCGTTGAAAGAGTCGAGAGGATCGAGTGTTGTGAGGAAGTTTGTTCTATGAAAAGTTTGGTAGTATTAGTTCTAGTGACGTGGCCCCAAACTTGTCCGCTAGAATTCAAACTTGGGTTTTGTGTTTTTTGACAAAAATCATTGGGTATGAAGTATGTTACTTCGAGGTAAATTGCATAAAATTTTCATCATTGCATGGCTCTAATTCGAGCTAAGAAATTTCTTTTTAATGTTATTTTTGATCCAAGGCATTTTGTGATGAATCTAAAGAGCTTTCAAGTTGGAGATGTTTTTGTTGCGGTAGGTTTATTTGTGACATTTCTACTCCAAAGCAGAAATAGGTGAAACTTTGTAATTTTATTGATTTATTTTGTACACATACCATATTATCTTGCAATCTATCAAAGGTCTCATGACTTAAAATCAAATCTAAATAACCTACAATTTGATCTACATGAAGTACATTATAGGATAGTTGAAATACAATCTACAGATTTATGTTCATTTTTTCATTTATGAGATTTTTCAAAAATATTGTCAACAACTACATCTTTTGTACTAAATGTTGGAAGAGAATATTTTGTATGACAAGGTGAATCTTGAAGAGTAATGACTTCTTCATCCAAACTTTGTTTTTAACAAACTCAGTTGGGTAGGTTCCAAATCAAGTCAAGTTTGCAAACCCTTAAAATGAAGCATGAGTTAATGGCATGCATATAGTAAGGGAAAATTTTGTTATTGGGTTTTCAGATATCAAGCATGTTTTACCATTGCAAGCTAATTACATGAACTTTTTTAAAAAAATTATCAAAATCTTTACATATTAATTGTCTATTTTTCAAATAGTCCAAAAACTTTCTAGTTGGAGGGTTTTTATTCCAAAAAAATTTACTATTAGATTTGCAATGATGTTTCTCCAATGAAGAAAGTGGGAAAATGAATGATTTTTGAGGAACTATATTTCCATCATCCAACGTTGAATTTCAATATTATTTTGTAGGATGGATTTTATAGTTTTATTGATTGAATCCTTGACCCAATCAAAGGTTTTTTGAAGATCAAGCAAGAGTTTGAGTGCATGGAGTTTAGTCTGGACTATTTTACCTTCGTATATATTTTGACAGTTTTCACCATTGCAAGGTCAAATTTTATTAATGAATCATTCTAGTACAAGGGTGTTTCGGACATGAAGGTAAAGAACTTTCTAGTTGGTGACTTTCTCATGCCAATAAGCAGTGAGGTATGTTCGTAGCATTTCTACTCCAAAGTGAAAATAATGGAATTTTGTGATATTAGTTGAGTATTGATATGTTATGGTTTCACAATCTTTGAGACCTCATGACTCCAAATTTAATCCACATGACTTAGAAAATTTCTACTATAAGATTGTACAATGAAGAGCGAGATAACTCACCCTTATATTCATCTATGAAACTTTGGAGGAATTTGCGTTACAAGGCTCCAACCTCCGTTGGCCATTTAGTCAGTTAGGTATTGGAACATCTTGGATTGAACCAAGCTTTCTACTACAGAAACTAGATATAAATTGAAATCCAACCCGGTAAATGCAATTGAAATTAAACTCTAGTTGAAGAGAAAACAATTATTTAAGTACCATGTATTGATCTTTTCAATTTTTCAAACTGTACCAAAACGGCATTATCATTTAATTGGAAATCCAATATCGAAAGTATCTTAAATAAACCATCTTCGAACTAGAAATTTCTTTCAAATAAAACATTCACGAAATTATAAATTTGTATCAAATTTTTGGCTTGCATTGGCAAAACATGCCCCATGCTTTAACCCTTAAATGTGCTGAATGTCGCAAAACGACATTTTGGATGAAAGCCAAAAACTTTGAAGAGCGGTACCTTCTTCATCCGTTTGGTTTGGATGTTTTGGATGAAATCACTTGGGTTAACCCTTAAACGCCCATGGGGTCTGAAACGGGCAGCCCAAAATTGGATTACAACATCTTTTGGACTTGGGCATCATGAATAGTGCACTTTTTGAACTTGGGCATCATGAATAGGCCAATCAATGATGAGCTTGCAACCTCCTACAAGGTTATGTACCACCCCAACCTACCTACCACAATCCTTTCGAAGCACAAAATCATACATACAAATTGTGATTTGAATTGTGAAATTTCACTTTTTGAATGCATCAGAAGAAGGTGACCAGTTTGACATCAAAATATGAGTGAAATGTTGAGTACAGTGAGAGCTACAGGGAAGATTCTGTTGGAATCATGCCCCTCGGGCTTGCTTGGGCGTTTAAGGGTTAAGTCTAGTTTGTGTCTTAAAATTTGCAACCCATACAATGAAGTACAAATTTATAGCATGCATTTTAGTAAAGGCAGCTCTTGTTTTTGGGTTTTCAAGCATGGGGCATGTTTCACCACTGTAAGGCAATAATGGCAATTCAAAAGAATATTTTTATGAATAAAACTAGCCAAGCGTGTTTAGGCACTGAGATCATAAAACAAAAGCTGGTTGCACCAGATTGCATTCCAAAAATGTACAACATGTTGGATGAATGTAAAACTTTAAGACAGAAAATAGACTTAGTTGATGTGAAAACTAATGCAACAAACTTTGTGTAAAGAAAAAAAATTGTGTAAAGAATATATATATTGTTATCAAATGGAAAATTATCTACAAAAAACCTTAAGCAAAAATCATTCACAAAATTCGTGTAAAGAAATTGTGTGTCAAAACCGTATGCAATACTTATATATCAAAACCACATATATTCATTCATACACAATAGACCATATAGATCAAACAATGATGCTTTTTGAAAGAAGCTTAGAGACACAGCCATTACCATAGTCTTGTTGCCTATGGCACAAAGACTAAAAGATGTCAACACTGACTTAAGGGACAAAATCAATATTGCAAGTAGTTTTGGAATTGACTAATCAATGGTAATTGGGATTGATGCCAGACAAACTATAAATACACTTTTCATACTTTAGAATCTACTAATTGAATAATATTGATTCCTACAAACAAAAAGCATAAACCCTCTATAGCCCTATACAAATAAAAAGTACGAACTCTCAATAGCCCAAAACTCATGTCCCATAAGTGAATCACAAATTTTCATTTTCACAATGAGCATTCGATTTCAATGCAAATAGTTAGAAAGAACTTTCTTATGGTGAATGAGAGCTGTCTACTGCAAATCCGAGGTTGACAGATGCAGTCCAAGCCACCTCTGCACCAAATCCTTCAAACGATCATGTGTGAACCATTTTATCACAAGAACCTGATGCCTGTTTGCGTCGCATGGGTTCCACTTCAGTGGTATACTGCTCCCACATGTCCTGAATGACAATATTTGAACGTGTCTGAGTAATTTTACTGTATAATCATCTCAATGAGCAGAGGTTTAGTCACAAGGGGATACCTTACGCTCCATCTCGTTGTCAAGAACTGTCACTGATCGTCCTCGATCTTACACAGTATTGGATGGAGTCCACACTCTACAGGCTCTTCACGGATCAACGGTGCACTTGTTAGTCATATCATCATCCCAGCTATGATTCGCCAATGACGACAGAATAAATTGTGACAGAGCAGTTCGGAGCATTACCATACTCCATGGCACTTCCAATTCACCAATATTTGGTATCTAGACCAGAATGCGACGAATGTGACACTGGCATCTAGTTTTCATAGGAAGCACATGCAAACCTTGGAGCACCACGGACTTGGAACTATCAATCTCAGCCAGGACGATCAAGGCGTGCTACTATGCTAGATTCGAATTCACCATTGTTCAGACTTCTAGATACTAATGCAGAACAATGTGAGCACACAAATTTGCAGAAGAGGGAAGTACTCACTCTTGGTTGCGCTGGAATATCATTGTCGAAGTATGCTGCAATGTGAATTTGCAGGAGCTCAGCAAACTCATCGTAGGGGCAGTATTTTGCTTGAATTGGTGTTATGACGGATGATCACAGTTAGATCGTCCTCACACCGGCCTGAAGAATTCGGAGCGCATGCAGGATTCTCCGATTGGGCTGGGGAAAGCAGAGTACTCACTCCAGAGGCTCTAGCATGTGCTCTCCTGGTCGTGCTCATTAGCTTTCTAGCTTCTGGCTTGGTTTAAATGTCAGCCGAATTTCAAACATCTGAATATTGCTGCGCAGCTCTATCATGCTCATCGAAGTTCTCTGATTCAATGCCTGCTTCGTGCTCGAGGTCAGAGGGTGGTTCTGATTCAATGCCTGCTTCGTGCTCGAGGTCAGAGGGTGGTTCTGAGAGAGAACTCGTAGAATCGTCCTCGAATTCATAATAGACTTCTTTCAATGCTCGACGTGGGGCAGTTAACTCATTCCATTCTGCCAAGCTCCAGCCTTGATCGGAGCCATGATTCTGAAATATCAGCTGCTGAAGATGCCTCACCCTCGCCTCCAGCCTCTTCGCATGTTCTCCCACCAAATGATACACTCCAAGAAAGTGCAGAGATGACCTCGCAAGACTTTCCAACGGATCAAGATCTTCCAAGTTGTACAATCCCCACATCTGAATATTCTCAACATTCTTCAGCTGCTCTAACCCATTCAGGTCCCCAACAGGTATGAATCTCAAATCTAGAGATTCAAGTGAAATCAGAGAACTTAAGCCCTCTAGCTTCAAAACTGTAGACTGCGGTTGGACATAGCCTGGTCCACGTATGCGAAGATCTTGTAGGGACGTAAGTCCATCCAAGTTGGGAAGGGTTTCCTGTTGAGGGAACCAATCCAGTTCCATCCTTCTCAAATTAACGCAGTTTTGAACCATTGGGGGCTTCATCAATTCCTTACAACCCTGTACCCCGAGATATTTCAAAGAGGTAAATGAGCTGAAAGACGGAAGACACCTTAACGAATCAAGGGTTTTAAGTTGCACATATTGCAACCAGGGTCGACGTGAACACATCTTGGGCACCGTGCGACAAGCTTGGGCTACAGTATTGTAAGAAGTGCTGTCATCCTCGGTCAAAATTAGGGTTTCGAGATCGGGAAGTTCATAGAGTTCCAAATGGCGAAGACAGGTTAGACTTTGTAAGTCAAGTGTGCTCACACCGTCACACCTCTGGAGTTGCAAAACGACGACGTTCCGCCATTCTTGAAATCTTCTCTCAGCGAAGTTATGAAAGGATATACAAAACAAGGAAATCCTTCTCAGCTCTTGCCAACAACTTCCGGAAGGCGAGCTTTGCAGTTCCGCAGGGAAACTTACTGACCTAAACCATACTTGACCATCGTTTATAAACTCCTCACGCCAAACACCTACAAGCCCGCTTTTATTGACGACATGTTTCACAACCCACTTCGCATAATCTTTGTAGAGATCGTGTATGAAAATTCTCTCCTCTTCAATCTTGAGCATGCCTAAGTTTTTGAAGTGTGCAATCTGTACACATACATGCATAATCAATACAGCTACGAGAATCCTTCACGCTAAGCATTATCATTAGCAGCACTTTTACTATTTCAAAATATCAACTACTCTTAAATAAAAGATTTCGAATGAGCAACTTTGTAACTTACCCTTTGCTTTACAACCGCTCTTGATACATCATGTATGTTGACGAGCCAGATTTCCAAGTCTTCAAGTTCAGAATTTGAAATCAAAGGTAAAGCAATACGTGCATAGAGAACAATATCAAGAAACATCAGCTGTCTTATCTTGTCCAAGGTGCTGAAGTACAATCCAAGGATCTCAAAAAGTGCGTCGTAACAGTCCCCACTACGCTTGAGCTCCCTATATTCACCTAAATATGCAACCCATGCCAAGACTCCACAACTCTCCCTTCTCTCCTCCAAATAAGCTCCCAATGATTTTATAGCCAGAGGATGGTATTGCCGACCTCCACTTTCATGCCATGCAGTATTCTGATTAACATCCAGATCATGGAAACAAGCTTCCTCTACACAACCTTCAACAATTCCTCGCTCTTCTTTCCTAAGGTAAGAGTACTCCAAGTTTTGGCCTTCATGCTGCAACAAAATCCCAATTGCTTCCTTCCTTTTTAGGCGTGGTATCCTACAACAATATTTTTGGTCCCCAAGTAGCTTCTCAACAACATCTAAGCTCCTTGACACAACCATGATTTTGCTCAGAGAGTTGTACTTAATGTCCAAATACGCACGAGCTTCTTGTTCCTCACCCGGTTGAACATTGTCTATAATCAAAAAAACTGGATTCTCTTTCATCCGTTTCTTTAGAATGTTCCATCCCTGCCAACAACACATGATACTTAGTCTTCTCATTGCAATTTATTAGCTCATCAAACATAGTACGAGAGATATAATTTGTTCATGGCTTTAAGATGCATCCACTAAAATGAATCTAGTCTCTACACCTTTATTTAGTATCTCGATAAATAAATTCAATGTGAATTACCTTCCTTCGAAATTGCTTGAGGAAGCAAGCTCGCACGTGCTAAAAGTAAATGAATACAATGCTTTAGATAACACAAGGCTAAACAGATACAACTACTTTGGTAAAAGGTTCGCACCATGCAACTATATAGAATACCTCAAAACTTTTTCACAATGATTCAAGCCATTTTACCTGAGAGACGTCGAGTATATCCTCCATTATTGGTTCAGCAAGTCTTAGCAGCTTTTTCATTACTACTTTTTGTCGCGCAAGTGCTGCATTCATCGACTTGTTGTTCATCTCTATGTAGCATACTCTCCCCAAGAACTCTTGGATAAGATGATTACATAAGCACTTGGAGATTGTCGTCTTGCCCAAGCCACCCATCCCATACAAGCCTAATACTGATGCATTTGTTTTAGGATGTTGTTGAAAGTTGTTTGCCAAAATCTGCAAGTCACGGATGCACTTCAGAACCAAACAAAATAACAATAGGAGCACACAAACTTGTGTAAGTTATGTCATTGTACGTGGTGTTCACATGATCAAATGCAATTGCTCGTAGAGGTATATTTGACCTCGATACATTTCAAAGCATCATTGCTGCCAGCTTCATTTCAAGAACTATATCATAAAATCAAATCTGAAGCATCAGTTCAATGTAAATGCTTACTCATTATGGGTGTAACCGAGTATTTAATCTTAATAGGAAAGGTATGATGTCAGATGCACCTTAAGGAAACACCAGGATACGTATTCCAAGGAGGTATGCATTTGCATTCTACAGTACCTCAGCAATTTGAACCATAAATGACAACATAATCATCTTGGGTTATCACATACCTTACATATTCGATTCCCACCATGTATATCTGACATGTCATAAGGAAGATCCGGAGGTGCAAGCTTGAAGATGGCTTTTATAATAGCATCACGATAAGATACCTTACTTTCAAACTGACGAAACTCAATGCCGTTTGAACGACGGAGCTTACGTACAGCTTCAGCCCACTTCTGAGGATCCACCCGTGAATCTGCCTGAGCAAGCTTAATCCATTTGGGCATCCATTTGTCCTTGATCGATGTATCATTAAGGTCAGCAACACTAGCTTTGTAGAAAAGAGGAAGTAAGTTTAGATTCTTGTTCCTGGATTTTCTTGCCCAAACAAACTTGGACAATTCTATCATTGGCCACTTTGAGCTGAGGTAATCCTCTGATAAAACCACCACGGCTACCTGACACGTCTTAGCAGCCTCAATGATGAGGCTAGCAAACTCCTTCCCTTTCAGCAAGCTATCGGACCTTTGATCAAAAAACGGGTAGTATTGATGTTCTTCCAAGAGCTTGCACAACTTTCCGACAAAAGGCTTCTCAACTCCACTGTGACTTAGAAATACTTTATGCTTTGGATCTAGTTCTGGACAACTACACACCACACACCGGAAGGTAAGAATAGAGAAGCCAACATTCTCACCTGAGCAATATACACCATCAATTGTCAAAAGAAAGGAAGACCTCCCATGAGCCACGCATTCGGCGAGTGTTAAAGTCTCTCAAACGGTTGCCAAATAACAGACCTGGTCTCCTCGTGCTCATTCTGCTCTCCATGAGCTGGAGCTGGAATCCAGTCACAAGCCACAGGCGCTATGTACACGGTTGAAACAGGCGGTATTACTTCCTGAATACCATTCAAATGATTATGGAACGTCATCAGCAACTACTTTTATTGCGCAAGTTAGATTGTACCTAAGATGTCATTAGTCACTCGACTTATACATCAACAGCTAAACTCAGCAATGAAGGCAAGCTTAGACAACAACCACAACAACGATGACGACAAAGAAGAAGCCCGTGAAAGACATTTTTCACTTTGGACAGTCTAGTTATAAGTCCAGTGATCACTACAAATGTTACACTACCACAGAACCTCGAAAGCTCCAAGCGGCCTAAACATCGGAAACACCACATGTGGTGATAATCACATGTTCATCATCTGCAGAGTAGACACAACCAGCATCAGGGAATACCTCCACCGTGGTTGGCTCCAAAACCGCCGAGTCATCCACCCTTTTCCTTTTCTTTACCATGGTTCGCATGAGAAAATTCCTCCACCGTGGTAGGCTCCAGTAGGGCCTCATCCATCGTTTCCGTTTCTTTTTCCGTGCCTCGCCTGCCATCTGCCCTTGTGACAAGCCACCTTCTGAGTTCCAGGAGCTTCGCAATGGGCACAGCCAGAAAAACCCTAAAACCCACAGAAATAGCTACCGACAGTTGTAGGTTGCGATGAGCATGCTTGTAGTCGCACAATAACTTCGTTTCATCTGCACAATCACACTGCACCGGAAGCTCGAATTAGTTCCATTTGCACTAGACACGATGCCAGAAATGTGCAGGACCCCTCTAGTTCTGGATCGAACCTGAAACAAAGACCTTGCCAGTGACGGCAAGGAGCTTCGCAATATACACAGCCAGAAAACCAAGTTGCCGACAAAAATAGCTACCGTCAGTTGTAGGTTACGACGAGCATGTTTGTAGTCGCACACTAACTGCGTTCCATCTGCACACACACACTGCGCCGGAATCTTGAACAATCAGCTCCATTGGCACTAGATCGACAGCAATTGGCAGATGCACTGGAATCTTGAACAATTGATTTCATTCGGACTATATAACGATCCCACAAACGAGCAGAACCCTCTGATTCTGAATCGAACCTGATTACAAAGACCGTGTCAGGGATGGCGAGGAGCTTCGTCAGGGGCTCAGCCAGAAAGCGAAACTGGTGACAGAAATAGCTACCGACACTTATAGGTTACGACGAGCAAAGGGGTGAGCTTAAAGCTGGCCAGCGAGCTGGTCTCGGAGCCCATCGACCCTACCTGCCCGCCCGATCCCCTGCCCGGCCAGAAAATCCATTTTTCCTGTTTTTTGCATTTTGGAATGCCCTTTTGTGTTTTTTTAAAAATTTTGAATTTAAAATCGGAGTCTACGACCTCATCTTACGTAGGGAGTGTCGCATGGAACAATGGGTGACATCAACCATTAAAAAATTAGGGGGCAAATATACCCCAATTTTTATTTGGGGCAGGGATTATTTGCCCCACGAGAGGCTCCGTGACCAGCTCGCTGGCCAACTTTAAGCAGATCCCGAGCAAAGCCTTAAGCTACGTTCTCACCTGGCGTTATGAACACGGTGTTATCGCAAAGAACGTGGAAAGTACTTGTCTTTATTCACACCAAGGTCGGTTGGTATCCACCGAGCCTACGTGGTTGTGTACATAGCACCGCGGTAGGAGCGGTCTTTACCGCAGAGAACTCCACTACACTAATAATGTTATATAGTGTTGCAATACATTTAATGTTGTTACCTTCACTTACCTGTTAACACTAATTGCCATTTTTATTACATATAGTGTTGCCCATTAAATGCGGCCGCCTTTTTGATCTTCAACTCTACCTTCCTTCCGACTTATTAGCTACCACTTGCTTTGATTGGATCTTCCTTCTTAAAACTTATCGGCTACCACTTTCTTCGATCAGGTCTTCCTTCTTGTTCCGACCTTCTCAATTTCTCAGAGAATGTAGACAGCTTTCCGAGCTTGCGGATTCTGGAGGTAATGGGTGTCACGCAACCGAGCAAGTTCATTCAAGAGCCTCGTTGTCGTGAAGCAATCGAACATCGAATGCAAGTTAGTGTCGATGTTCTATGAGTGAGTGGGATGGGGTTGTTTGAGTCGTTGTTCTAATAGAGGAATGTTTGTGTGTGTGCGGGTGTGCGACGACGATTGCGGTGGCGGAATTCAAAGGTCCGGAGGTGCACGGAGTGGTGCGATTCGCGCAAGGTGGTGAATTTACGCTTCAAAGTTATAAGATCACAGTGTGCGCTTCTTTGCCGCTATGCATACGTAACGGTGAACGGTGAACAAGGTGAACAAGAAAAGTGAATGATGAGGTGTTTTGTGGTCGTTTTGTGTTTCACCGCCGAATACATTTGTCCATGAAGTGATGCAATGTTCCGTGTGTTACGAACAATGAGTATTTATTAAACATTTACGCATTACGTTTCGATATAGGTGCAACCAAGATCATCACGGAGGAGGAAGTGGAATCTAGGCCGAAGCTCACACTCGACTTCGGTCGTAGAATCTCTAGACGAAGAGCCTTCGTCTTCCCAAGGCACTGAACTTCAATTTGATCAATGGTGTGCGTCACATCGTATGACACTTCGGTATGGAATGGAAATTCTTGGTCCGAGTTCCGATTCATGGCTCAAAGAATTTAGGAATGTGCAATGCTTAGTTTTGATGCGTTTTTTTCAGGTGCGGCGTCCATACCGGACGATTCTGAGGAATTCCAACGCTCGGACTTGAACAAGAGCCCCACCGAAGCACCAATCTCACCGCCCGGATCGCCGGGAACATCGACTCGGGAGGTCTACTGTTTTTACTGAATTTGCTTTGCCCGGTGTCGACGCCGTTCGAGGAGAGAATCCATCGTGGGAAACTCTAAGAGCACTCAGAACAACCTGGTGAAAGCTTGCTTCAGCGGCGATTCGGCGCGCCGCCCTGCCCTCATCCGGACAAGATGATCCTTTTAAAGGTGTGATGCAATAGCGAGATGAATACATTTTAGAAAGTCCACAGCTTCTCTTTTGAAGAAGCGAGGCGCGTCTTTGCGAGCTAGTATTCATGCACCGACGCCGCTTTTGCTGCTTCATACTTCATACTTTCTTTACATCGCATGCTCAATCGGTAATGGGTCAAACGGCTCCTCCGGCTTAAAGAATCTTGAGGAATCCTTTCATTATGCACACAATGGTCAATAGTCGATCATTATCATCTTTCAAGGATCGGCACTCAGCCTCCTTCTCCGCTAAGTGAACTCTGATCCCATCAACCTGTGATGATAGGTCCGTGATTTCAAACTTCCACTTTTCATGTGCTTTCTTTCTCATTGTTCATTTGATCATTTCTTCCCTCTCGTTTTCTCAAACGAATGTACTGATCTCTTCATGTCACTCAACTATCAGCTCATGACTTTTTGCGAAACAATGTTTCGAAATGCAGAAAAATGCTTCTAGGCGATGAATTGTCTGCAATCACGTACTTCTTCAAAGGCAGTGAAGGAGCATGAACAATAGCTTTCAAAAAAGGTAACATTTGATCCTTTCTGTATTTATTGTTAGTATCGGAAGTATCAGGCTACATCTGCTACATGCATGTATATTTGTCTTTTGAATGTGCAAGGGCTCGTAGAAATGCAAAAGTGATTGATGATTTTTGTTAGATTGCTCAAGTAAAATTGCATTGGAATCACTCATCAAGTCTCCAAGGCGCATGTTGATCCGACTTGCTATGATTACATGAATATTGAGGCATCGTGGCATGTGGGTGATCCTGTAGAGTCGCACCTTTAGCCAATGAAGTCCGAACTATGGATCTTATTGGTTTGGTTCTTGAACAAAGAATGCTTGAAGCGCATGCTCTAAGCTGACCAGGTATGTGTGGCTAATCTTGATAAATTTGTTAGTTGTAGGAATTATCATGTACCTTTTTAACAAGATTTTTATTGCTATATATATGTCTTTTGATATACATATTTGTTGTCGAACTATTATTAATGAGTACTTAACTACTCATATATCAAAGTTGAGCTTGCTCAAAAGATTGCCGTTTGTTTACAGAGGATGGTGATCAACATAATAACTTATTTGATATGCAGTGTATGTGGTAAGTACTGACTTACTCTAAAGGATAGGATCCAATAGTTATTGCATTCTTCATTCTATTTGCTAATGAGCTTTGTTTAGAATGTTTAGCATTGTTTTATCTAATAGCTACAACTCAAAGAGGGCTTTGATAATTTGAATTGGAAGTGTTACATCATCACCAAAAATATTATACATGCTTTAATTGATAATGGAATGCGAAATGGTGCGGACATTAAGTTGGTTTTGATATTCTTGTAGCTCACATGCAAATGGTGCGAATGGGATCTCAAATACTCACTTCCATAAGCAAGTAGAAATCATTTCACAATCCAAGCACTTCTCCTTATGCAACCGCTCATTTTATCAATTTGACCATCATTTTCTTGGCTTTTGAGTTGTTTTAAAAAGGTATGCATCTTCCTTCTACATCACTTGCTTTCATGTTTTTGTGTGGCAAAATACTATCTGAAATTAAGAAGGTCAAAACTTTGTGACTCAATCTCCAATTCTAGTTTTCATATGTAGAAATCATTTCAAAAAACTTTCATATATCAAAAAAATCTTGTAAGGTTGGTATCTGTTCAAAATATATGTTTTAATTGTCCTAGTTTACCTTGTATTATGATGACATGACCTTTCATAAATTGTACGATAAAGTGACTAGAGCTTTAATCTATTTGACTTTAAGTATTATCTATTTTAAATGTAGCACATCTCATGCATATAGTTTAAACTAAAAGTGAGCTATTTCTAGCCTTGGAATTAAGTTCAAGAAATTATTAGGTTTTAAAAAATATTTGTTGTTCTCTTATCTTAATTGATTGTTTTCATTGTTGTAGAGGATGATTGATGAGAATGGGTCGATGCACACCCACCACTCCATGACCGTGATCTAAATGCTCCACGCAACCTCCAACAAGTTTCCACCCTAGCAATCCGAAGACCGTGATTAAGTGGATGATTGAAGATGTGGCTCGCATGGTGTTCTTTGGACCGTCAAGGCGAACTATTCGAGCATTTCCGCAGCAATTCCGTGGCCAAAAATCTGCAAATACCATGAAAGCGGCTCGATGGTGGCGACAACATAACCAATATTTGGAGGAACCCGAGAATGATGTGACACAATTCACTTGCAGCAGGTTTCGCCATAGTAAACGAAAAAGACTCTCAATAAAAGCAAAACCCGGTCGAGGACACAAACGTAGTGATTGGGTGCAGGCTGGCTATACCCAAGATTGTTGGAGGCATTTGAGAGATTCAAGAAATCCGGGGTGAAATTCTCCTCCAAATTGCTACGTGAGTTGGCTCTTTCAAATCCTTTTGGGTCGTGATTCTATTTTCACTACAGAGTCTACTGAATCCAAAAGATAACCAATTGCTTGTTTGGGAAAATCAGCCATACTTGGATTCAGCAGTTCATGGACGTTCATAATGTTGTTCTTCTCTCTCAACTGCAGATTGACATGTAGTTCCCAAAAAGAACTTCAAATTGAGATGCATACAGCATATCATCTTGGAGTTCTTCATAGGGGATTCTTGTCTGGTGAGTTTGATGAGAACCTCATGGAAAATCTTGATGAGACTCACTTTGTTGTTAATGTTGACAATGGGCGCACATTGGGCTTGGAGGAGACACCACAAGAAATATATTTGAGGTTGTCTCCGGTGGAGATTCTATGACAATGGTGTGAGAATCTCGGAGGACGGCGCTCTATTATTGAAGCTCCAATGCTCATTTTTACAAATGAGAATCGAAATTATCCAATTCGGGGTTTAGAAGACAACATTGTGGGCTTTTCTTATCGAAGTGGCCCAAAAGGGTGGATGGACCAGTCTATTTTCCCGGAGTATTTCTTAGAGCCACGAGCGTTTCAACCAGATCTACACCAACGTGTTAAAAATATTTGGGTTGGATAATTGTACGAGCCACAATATTACACCAAGATTGGCGGCCGTTCTTGCATCCAAGAACGTTGTTTTACTGATATCTGCCTCCATGTTCTACACACTTGTGCCAACCTCAACGATACCTTCATCATTTCAAAGATTAAGGATGCATGGACTAGAAGGTGGGAAGCCAAAAAGACTGAGCTTATAGATTCCAATGCATGGCAGAATAGAGTTCGAGGAGATGGCCATGGTCCGGAAAATTGATTAACCCGGTAAGAGAGGTTTTTCTTGATTGGGTCGACATTCTCGTGGAAGATGTTAACAGCAAGTTGACTCTAATAATATGTCCTATGCTCGAAAATCCATGATACGTTGTGGTATGGCCATGGATGTGGATGGCTCGTGGAATGTCACTCAATTGTTTCCACACCTCCAAGAACTTATAGCAAAGCATAGAGAGTATTTTGAAGGGCAGGAAGTTCCTGATTTTAATGTAGCATAGAAGGGCCTCATGTTTTTTTGAAGTTTCATGTAAATAAAGTGTTTATTACCTACATTTTTATAGTGTGGCATTTTTCTTTTTCTTTTATGCTTGTGAAATATGCTTATAGATAATAAGAATGTTGTTTTTGTCAATGAAGAAACAATCTTGTTTATCTCAACACTAAATGTAATCATAGTCAAATTTTCTTTTACTGATATACGCATTTAGTGTTTGAGTTTACATATAGTGTTGCAACACTAAGAGGTACAGTTGCTATTTAGTGTTGCAGTTCATAATTAGTGTTCGCAACACTATATTACATTATTAGTGTACTTTCCTGGGGGTCTCTTTATTTCTCCCCTACGAGCGTGGCTCGGATGCCAGGCTCAGTGGGGATCAATTTTCTGGCCCTTCCCGTTTCCCCCATTTGGGGCCATTTTTTGAATTATTTTTTTGCAAATTTTGGGGCCTGGGGCCCCAAATTACCCTTGGAAGCCCCCATTGTGTTCAAATGGGGCCTAAACAAATTTAAAAATAGGGGCAGATTTTACCCCACCCTCCCCACCCCCACCCGAGCCTGGCATCCAAGCCACGCTCGTAGAGGATATTTAGACACTCCCCTTTCCTGGCCACTGTGAAAGAAGTGGCGCCTCATTAGTAATTATCAATCTTGAATTGTGTACATTTCCGATTAAGAGGGAGGGTCTTAAGTAGTGGAGCTCGAGGTGGCGTATTAGGAAAGAGCGTTGCTTGATTTTTTGCAACTTAAACGGCGTCACCTCGGCATGCACGTAGAAGACAGCCTCGAGAGCAACATAAAAACATGAACACAGGGTCTGTGGACTTACCTTTGGCGAAGTCGCAGCTTGCAGGTACGCCCCGTTCTCCTTATACCCTCTCGCCTCCTTCTGCATTTGTGTTATGACTCTGTGTGTACAAGAGTGGGTTCTTTTCTATATCTTGATCTGAGTTTTTCAAGCTCTACCAAAATTGATCTCAAAAGTACTGAAATGCGTTCCTGACAACGCATTACTAGTCATTGTGATTACAAGGCTGTGTACCATGACGATTTGTTGCTATGTTTATGATTTAGCCTCGGTCTTGTGTAATTGAATGCACATTTTCAATGCATGGTTATGTCATGAATTATTATGTGCTTTACTATAATTGGCGCATGCAGTGACTTATTGAACTCCCTATGGCCTCATCTTCTTTCTCACATGTACACTCTGGTTATATGAACGTGAAAGGGTAATCATTCTTCACCTGTTGTGCAGACTCCAACTGATTCCTTGTATTGGAAAGCCGCACAGACGCGCAGCAGTTCACTTCGCCAGTCCGTCCCACAGCGATGAATGTTGAAGGTAAGACACCATTCCATGCTTTTGCAACTTCGATGTAGACCTCCTCGTAACTGTTGAACAACACAACTGCCCATTTGAAATCGTCCGGTTGTCGGTGTCGCTTGCAGAAGGCCTAAGCAAGGTGGTGCATGCTTACCCTAACTCCATTACATCTGTATACACACTGGACCAGAATCTTGAAGAATTAGTTCGACTGGTGACAACAATGCTAGAAATGCACAGAATCCTTTTTATTCTCGATTGGACCTCAAAACAAGGACCATGTCCATGATGGCGAGGAGCTTTGCAACAGGCACACCCAGAAAACCAAGTTGCCAACAAAAATAGGTACTGACAGTTATAGGTTACGACGAGCATCCTTGTAGTTGCTGACTAACTTCGTTCCATATGCATACATATATCACAACAAAATCTTGAACAATTTCCATTTGCGGTGAACAACAATGCCAGATGCACCAAAATTGAGAGATTAGTTTTACACGTACTAGACAACGTGCCACAAACGACCAAAACTTTGTGATTCGGGATTGGACCTAAAACGAAGACCGTGTTAGTAATGGCTAGGAGCTTGCCAACGGACACATGCATTTGTGATGTGGGGCGCAAGTACAAAACCGGTTTCGCTATTTACGGTACACATGAGAAATTGGCGTCCAGGCGGAATAAAACTCTAGACAACTTGGCTACGGAATCGACATCCAAAGATACACACGACACTGACTATACAATCCCATCTACACCTTACTACGAAACTTCGTTTCTCATTACTGGAAAGTCTGTTACATACTAAACTTGGTATTTACTATCTACTGAGGAATCCTAAACTCTAGACTCCCCATGATCCATCCCCTCATCAACAACTCATTCGACTCCTAGGACGTTGTAGTAAGGAAAAGTTGTATAGCTAAACTATAGCAAACTTCCTATAGTTAGAGTTCGAACAAGTGGAGGGGCAATAGATTAGGTAATCCTATAGAAAAGTGGATTGGATCCGACTTTTGTACACAATTGAGGGATTAGGACGGAATTAATTTCCTAAGTAACACCCAACATATGGATACAAATTTTAATTTATTATGCTTAAATCAATAGGGAAGATACTACCGTAGCTTTATAGCAGATTCAGCAGATAATAATTCTAGAAATAGATGCCTAAAATTTTGGGAAATTACTAGCATCTTTTGCCGAATATGATATAAATTATGATTCAAAGTTGCCGAAAAGTGAGAATTTCTTACTTTACACTAGTTTTCAAACTTTGTTGGAAGGTTAATGTGAATTTCAGTGAGAGAAGATGTTTTTATTTGTAGTCAAGCCCTAATAGATAGATAGAAACTCCGGTCCCTTTCTAAGGGGCCGGCGTGAATGAAGTGTCCGTTCGTAATGCTAATATCCCGATGGTCACCGGACAAGGGAAATTGGAACAATACTATTTCCTCCTCTCGAGGGTGGACACTATAACTACGCTAGTTTCTAGCCTAGTTACTAGTGCCTTGAAGATACTTGACATAGTATCCCCCCAAAGGACTTTGAGGTACCCATACAACAAGGTTCAAGGACCCCCCACAATAGTTGGGTAGACTATAGTGGTGAGCACCACGCCGGCATGGAGAATGGAACCCACGACCTCCTCATTGGGGGCCCAAGCCCTAACCACCAAGCCAAGGCTTGTGGTGCCAAGTTAAGCCCACTTACATTAAATTTTGGAAATTTTTTGGTCTAAGAAAAGCTTAGAAATCAAGTAATCTTTCACCTCCAACAAATTCTATGTCATTTTAAGACTTTGTGAAAAAACTATGGGTGTTTAAAAATTGAAGACTAACTAGGTGCTTCACCTCAAAGTTCAAATATCCCACATGCATTGTTGGATACAACTTTACTCTTCTTTTATAAACCAGAGAGTATTTTAAACCTAGGAAGACATAAATCTTACATATCAATCAATGGAAGAGAGGTCGGCTTAATGGCAAGCCGAATTTAATAAAATGAAAGGAGAAAACTGCCGAAATCATCAAAATACTATTTTAAGGTGCCGAACCTAGTTTTTGAACTTTAATTATTTATTTGGTATTTCAATTATCGCCTCTTCTGTAACAATCGCGAACCTTTATCGCTACCAAGCTACAACTTCACTTTAATTGCACGGCTTCTACACCACCGCAGGTAACCTTCCTTTTGCTTTACTCCAATCTTAATCAGTTTTTGCCAACAATTCTTCCCCTTCTATGCTTCGCTCTAACTTCAATGGACTCTGCTTCATATCTTCTGGTTCTTCTATAGGAATAATTTTCCTTAATGTAAACTCCAGCTTTGCATAATTCGATCGTTTACAAAATCCACACTTTCTTCCTTTTCTCCACACATCATTTGTAACTCGCTTTTCCTCATTCATTTTAACCACTATTGATTTCCTACTCTCAGTAAATTCTCAAAATAGGCACTTCAGGGACCCCATGAATTATCATTTCTCTCAATTGTGATCATCTATACTTACTATGGATAAAACAGGCACAAACTATAACCACTATGGCATTCCTCACATACCCCATCTCATGTACTTACAATCACATTAATGGATTCTACATTCCAAGCAATTTTACTCTCTGTAGATTCTGCATTTCTTTCCTTTTACTATAGCCAGTGCAATTTCCATGCACTCTTGCATACAGAATATTACAATTGAGTTCAATTCGCAATCACTAACACACAACATTCAACTTCACATTTAATTCACACCAATCCGGAAATACACAAACACCATTGCAAAACATATTTCATTCGATACCACACAAAACATTACACAACTACAGAAACTGTTTGCAATTGATTTCTTCCAATTGATTGAGCATACAAAGTTCATAGGACTATTGATTCACTTGAAACTGCCGGCACCCACCGCTGCAAGAGCTCTGGCCTCTCTCCGGACAGAAATTCCAATCGATATTTTCTTATCTTATTACCCTGAATTCTATAGGTAACTCTATAACCGTCCATCTATTGATTTTACATCCTTTCATCTATTGACCCTCATTCATCTATTGATTAATTTGTAGAACCAACATAAGCATGTTAACTATAGATATCTACACCACTAAATATGGTTTCACATGTAAAATGCAGACAATTGCAATAGAAGTTCTTGATTTGCACAAAAAGCTCTATAGATTGGAACTACAGACGTCATAGAGTCAGTGCCTCTGTGCTCGAGGTGGTGTCTTCCGACGGGTCCTCATCAACCCCTCCAACCTCTGCCGGGATGCGGTGCAGCTGATCTCTCAGGTCTTCGTTCAACTTCCTCAGTTCCTGTACTTGATGCTCCAATATTTTCATCTGCTGTTGGACGTTCCTCATCTACTCCCTAATATTTGTTGTTCCTAACTCCGGTATCCAAAACCTCGACCTCCATGTCGTAAGCTCGTGCTCCAGGACTCGACTCTCCTCCCATAATCCCCTCGCGGTAGTCGACAGCTCGTCCTTTTTATCCACTAGTCCTCAAACTTAATTGCGGAGCGATGCCACGATGCGCTCGGTCGCCTGTTCCTCGTCCCTCACCATCGCCACCAACCTATTCTCCTCTTCATTCCAAGCCGTTGTTGCTAGGCGTCGGGCTTCCACTTCCATTTTAGCCTTCCTGATCGCATCTTCCTTGTCCAAACTTTCCCTTTGTAACTCCTCCTCGGCAGACATTCGTGACGCTACCGTTGCCGCAGTTGGCATCCGAAAGTTGTCCGCAAGCTTCCCCGCCTCCTCCAGCTCTCTATTCCGTTCCTCCCTCTCCGCACCGTCATGGAACTGCACCGTCTCCAAGAGCCGCTTAAGTTGAAGAATTAACCATTCCTTCAATGTTCCTCGTGGTCTTAGAGGTCTGGAACTCCTTGGCCCCAGTCCTGAAGAGGGATTCCCCTTCCCTAAACCTTGACCCATTGCCTGAGTAGGTACGGACGCTCTTGGATGTTATCCACCGCCCCCTGACGTCCGCGTCGGCCTCGGGTATGCATGCAGAAGCTCCTTCCCGTGGTCGCTGCCTTCCACGTTAACCACCTCGACATGCGTCTCTGACCGACGAGGTACAGACAATGTTCGTAGCTGTCCACTACCCCCCGCCTCTCCGCTTCAGCCCCAGGTTTGCGGGGCACTGGCTGCTTCCCCTTGTCCTTGCCCTGCACCTTCACCAGCCCTATACGTGTCTCTATTTGACGAGGTACGGACGATGTTTGTTGTTGTACGGACGGTATTGGTTGCCCCCGGTTTTTGCGCACCGGCTGCTTCTCCTTGAGCTTGCATTGCTCAATCACGGGCTTGACCGGCGTCTCCGTAGTCTCCTCATGTTCCTCATCTGACGGTGCTTGACTGACTAGTAGAGCAATGCCTCCGAAATGTAGTTTGAGCACAGCAGAGATTTGATAGCCCCCATCCTCCGCTTCTCCTTGATTTTCGCGTAGATGTGTCTTGCAAAGAATGCCGCCCACTTGAATTGCAGACCTTTCATGGTTTGGACGATTGCGTATAGGTTTTTGACCGACACATGGGTGGGGTTGGGATCCAATACGAGTCGCTTCACTACAAACCGCATCCATTCCAGCGTATGCGGCGTTTTCACATCTCCCGTCTTCCAACCTACTAATAGCACAAACGTTGCTACCCCGGACTTGAAATAGAACGCCCCGTCAAAATCGTCCGGCACGTCGTTCGTGTTGATATGCTGATGGGCAGTATGAATACCTTGTTCAATACAATCTGGTCAATGACGATGTTCCTGTTTTACACTTTGCTGGCTCGTGTCGCAATGTCGTAGTTGACAATGAAGTCCCTCACACCGTCCTTATTCAGCCTCTGTAACTACAGCGACCGCCTCAGAAACTTGCTCATTCCGGCCTTCTCCAATTGTGGCCGTGACGAAAGTTTGAAATACAAATCCAGGTGAATTGGATGAATACCCATGAACCAAGACGCACTCAACGGAAACCATGCCTCCTCCCCATTTGTATGTATCGTGTCCGCCCAGTACGAGTCGTTTCTGCGCATTCATAAATTCCAGCAGAAGCAGCGAATTAGAGTTTGTCGTCTTCCAACCTTGGGATTCCACGAAGGCCGCATCTTCCGATAAAAACCACTATGAGCTGTGAAGCTCTTCGATGGCTTGGAGTCGGAAACGATGAACTCGCAAATGGGCAGCGCCATTACCTTGCTCACAACCACCTCGTCGACGACGACGTTCCTGTCGTGCATTGTGCTGTAGTGGGTGGAAGCGCATAGTTGTATCTGTCGCCGTAGAGGACTGAGTAGAAGCGCACGAAGAGCAAGTCAATAGCATCGATTTTAATTTTTTTCATTAGTAGCTCTATAGAATGACGGCGGGGAAAGACAATCGCGTTGCGAAGCGGAAGCATAGGAAGGAAGTCGAGTTGTGGCCGCCGCTGATGAGGTCTATCTTCGCGAGTATGGAATCGGTGAGCCTAAAGCTGTGTTTGGAGGAGCTGGCAATTGTGCAGTTCTGTATGGCACGCATGGATGCCTTCTTGAGGTGGCCACGGGAATTACTGGAGATGGACAAGGAAGTGGTGAGAGAGTTCGTCACGAATTACGACGGAAACACTCAATCCAGCACAGTGCATGGCAAGAACGTCGTCGTCGACGAGGTGGTCGCGAGCAAGGTAATGGCGCTGCCCATTTGCGAGGTCTGCGTTTCTGACTACAAACCATTGAAGAGCTTCACAACTTCACAGTGGTTCTAGAGGATGCGGCCTTTGTAGAATCTCAAGGTTGGAAGACTGTAGATGCTAATTCGCCGCTGCTGTTGGAATAGATGAAGTTTGTGCGAAAGCGACTCGTACTCGACGGGCACAATACATACGTGTCGAGGGGATTTTTATACAAGATCATCGAAACGATGAACGGTAAGCTCTTCAGCTGGGCCTCGTTAGTCGCGAGAAGGATTAACGTGGAGATGGAGAACGAGCGGAAAGTTGGAGAAATCTCTTGCCACATATGCGCGAACTACATATTGCAGTTGGTGTTTCACCAGTTGGCGAGTCCGCCGGCAGAAGAAGACAAAGGCAAGACTCTGTAGTCAGAGGTCGGGTCAGAGAACGTCAAAGGGAAGGACGAGGAGATGGAATTGGTGCGTGCAACAGAGGAGCGCACGCAGACATCTACAGGGATTTGGAAACGACGGCCTCCGATATTACCCACCCCGTCAGAAAGACGCGGAGTGAAGCAGAAATCTATGTCCGAAGCCGGCCCCAGTATGGCTGCGCAAGAACGACCATCAGTAAGATCGAAGGAGATAGTGGTCTATGGGTTTAGAGAGTTTATTGAGTCTATAGATGTCGGAAAGGATGCGAAGGAGGAAAAACCAAAGAAAGAGTTGGCGGATGCCAAGAAGCAGGTGAGGAGTTTGCGGAGGCAATGGATAGAGATGAACGAGGCACGGAAGGCCGTTGAGGCAGATTTAGGGAGAGAACGGTTGAAGAAAGAGGATCTGCTCCGGAAACACGAAGCGGAAGTAGCAGTCAGGCTCGAGGAAACACACGCATGAAGCTTGCAGAAGGAGAGATTGCTTGAGGATGTGCGCAGCGCCCGAGAAGAGAACGATTCGCTCGTCACAACGAATCGGAAACAAGCTCGAGAGTTGGCGGATGCGAAGGCGGCGCTGACGACGTTTGTGGAGAGTTTACAGACTCGGAATCTAATCCTACAGGAACAACTAAGCAATTCAACAAACGAGAGGGAGGTACGATCGGTCCACATTCCGGAAGAGTTGCAGCTGCTCCGAGAGCGTCTCCAAGAAGCGGAGCAGCAAGTACGGGAGTTGGAGAAGTATAACGAAGAACTCAGGGAGGAGCGGTTGAGCATCCCAGCAGGAGATAGGGACGATGATGCGAGCAAGTCCGAAGACACAACCTCGAGCAGGGAGACATCTCTACGCACTGTACTGAACCAAGAAGGCAAGAGGCACCTGCGACACAAGGAGGGGAAGGTTCCAGTAGGGCAGCAGTGACCACGGGGGAGGACGAGGAGAACGAAGATGGAGTGGACGCTCAAGTCGACCACATTCAATCGGTGCCTCAACCCGTGCTTCACCCGTTTTTTTTTTTTTTTTTTTTTTTTTTTTTTTTTTCCCTCAAAACTTACAAACTCATAAAGGCAACTACTTGCCGTTCAATTCTCTCTTAAACCAGATATATTCAATGTTATGCATGTTTTACTATACCGTTGTTTTTAGACCTTTCAGAAAATAATTTACATGAAGGTCAAAAAAGCAGAGTAAGTCTTTGAAATTTTGCATGAGCGTACCTACATAAAAAAGAATATGAGCAAAATGATTGGAGTAACAATCATCAAGTCTCCCTTGGCACCATGTAAACTATGTCTTTGAGGCAAATCCTAAACAACTTATTAGTCAACTTTCAACGTTATGATCATTCAGTCGGTAAAGCTTCAACGGTTGGCGTTTTACTTGGTTTAAGATCTTAAGGTTGAAAATACAAAAAAAGCAAATTAAATTGAATCATACCTCAACTTGTGCAGTACAAGGTGTTCATAAGTCGCACTTTTTGGTTGGAGGTCCAAGAAACACTCGGACCTTTAGGAGTTAAAAGCGAAATAAATGAAAGTCACAAAAATTCATGTCCTAAATTGATAACATCTTGGATTAGAATAAGGCTTTTCACCACAAGAGAATAAACTTCAATTTGGAATTCAACCCAACAAATTTTGTCAAGACCGAAGTTTGAATGAAGATGATGTGGCTCTTTAGCTATCCAAAATGATAAAATTTGCAATACTCTATTGACTGTCAATCACTCTCAACTCCATTCATACCATAATTGTTTCAAAAGTAAGGTCCAAGATCTCTCAAGGCGATTTTATCTTGCTGAAAACCTCTCAACCTTGAAACAATAAAACAGAAGCTCAACAAGGGCTGAGAATCCTCATTTAATATCATAACAATGTTTGAGTTCAGAATCTGAACATAGAGCAAAGATTTGCTCCACGGAGAGAGATTGGCCTTTCTAAGGATATCTGATCATAAATATCATAATTGCACCCAAAATTCCAGTTCCTGCTATATTAGTTGTTACTCTGGATGAAGTCTGAACACCAATAAAATGCTGGGTAAAAACAAGCACATTCTCTGAACTGAACAAACTTGAAGAACCCACCTGGACTATGTATTCCATGACCTCGAGGTGCTCTTACTCAATCTGAAACCTGACTCTCTAACTTACTTTTATTACCATCGACATCTGCCTACAATGGCCCAAGTTACAGTGCCTAACACTTGCTCGAAGTCCATCATGATATTGAGCCATTCTCATATTATGGCTTAATAATCCATTGGTCTGTTCGAATCTTCATGTAGCAACTTCAAGCACTTCTCCATCACTCCCCAGTCCGAGCGAATGAATTCATCTCAAGCATTGCGCAATATTTGAAAATCATTAAAAGCTGGAATGATTTTTGCCTATACACGAATCTCCATACCTTCCATAGTGAACACTCATACTCCTCTGTTGGGAAATCTCAAAACAACAGAATCACATGGCACCCTCCACGTTCTCTTCACCCGAAGCACCTGACGTCAAACATTATTGGCCTCTGGAACCCGTCTATATAAAACATCGTAGCATCCATAGAACTTGCCTTCAAAGCCTTCCGTGGAGACAGCTTAAGAAGATTGTGCGCAGCTCAAAGTAATTTTGCAATAAAAATCACAAAACTGGTCGCAGAATGTAAATGAAGATAAACGTACTCTCTACAATAAAAAAAGAAAAGAAGAGAAAAGGGATCTGTGATTCGATGGCAATGCCATTGTGGGGCAAGCCATCATCACTATGATAATTTTCCTATAGCAGCTGATCTAAAATTTACATGAACAAAGTCTCTAGCAGCTCTCATTACACCGACTCAGTCCGATTTCTATTCCCATGGACGATATTGTACTTGCACAGGGGGCAAGTAGCATTGATGCGGAGCCACTTATTGATACACGTACCATGGAAGTGATGCGAGCAAGGGAGATCACGAAGCTCCACACCATCCTCATAGCTCGACAAACATATGCAACATTCTGCAGCGTCTTCAAACAATGGCCGCTCCATCATATTCTCCGAGCCTCCCACATAAGCCATCACACCTGCAAGCTGCTTTTCTCCTTTCGCTTTCTCTTCATTGGAAGCTTTCCGAAACTTGGCAGTAGGAAGATTGTTGATGTCTTCATCAGAAGCTCCCTCTTGATCTGCTACTGCGTAGAGAATGGCGATGATGCAGGGAAGGCAACAACAAACTGCTATGCCGATGACACATGCCAGTGCCACACAAAAAACGACGAAGAAGACATCGAAGGCGAGAAACACTACACATAGCCAGTAGACGTGTGGTGCATCGACAGCAAGTGATTGTCCTCCAGCAGTGATCCAGTAAAAGCCAGCAATCCACCATACGAATGAAAACATAGTATTCGCAGACTCCAGTCGCTTCGCCCAGCTTGCATCGTTTGATCCTGTTTCGTCGTCAAACCCTGAGTCGGCGTCATTCTCGCCATTGTTAACAGGAGGAGATGGCGATGAATGTGTAGGTAGTGAGCTCGCAGCTGTGGATTGCTGGTACTGTCGGCGGCGATACTCACAACAGACACATAGCATGTGGACGACGCACTGGACAGCGTAACCTAGAATCCAAATGCGAAGCTTGCCGCAATTCTTTTCTTCCTTACTCATCAAGAGGACGGCAAGGGAGACTTGTACGAAGGCGAGGTTCCAGATTAGGTCGAGGACGACCACGGGCTTCGAGTAGGCCCAATCGCTTTGCCGCTCCTCCAGCTGCTCCGCGGCGCTCTCGCGGACTAGCATCGACGGCTCCCGCATCATTCGCCGGCTGCCCGCGCGGCGAAGAAACCTCGCCGCGCCTTGTACTCTGCTCCGGTTGCCTCGTTGCGTCCCGTTGCCGTCACTCCCGCTCCCGCTACCGCTGCTTGAGCTTCCGCCATTGCCATTTTGAATTAGCGGCGCGGCGATGTCTGACTCCGTTGTCGAAGAGGAGAATGAAACTCTGTTCCTGTCCCTGTCCATCTCGCCTGCTCAAGACCAAACCCTAACGAGTCCCGATCTGTGGAAATTTGAGCAATTATCTATCGATTTGCTGAGGATTCTGCTGCAATTGTAAAATTGGTGGTAGGAAAGGTTGGCTCCATCGAATTTTGCGCTGGAAAAACGCGAAACTCAAACCCTTGAGCCCATTAGAGCGGCGATTGTCTTATTTCTTCTTCACTTGCCAGTCCTCCACGTCCCCGAAAGCCACCGCATCTCTTCCACGCAATTGAAACGACAAAAACAAGCCAAGAATCCGCCCCCTCTTACTTACATGACCGAATTCCAAAGCGACGGAGCCCCTTCCCCGATGTCGCAAAATGGCGACGTGCACGTCGACGAGGGTCGGAAGTGGACCGCGCGTGTAATCAAGCTCGTGATGATGCGTGGAATTAAGGTACAGTGCTTTCAGCATGGGAAATCTGTAGTGAAGCTTATAGTAGAAGTACTTTTTATGTATGGGCAAAGTGAACTGAAAGATGGTTCAAGTGGATTCATTAATTTTGAACTCCTTTCCAGTTTGCTACAAGATTTTGAAGATAGGTGTTTCTAAAGTGGTATCCTAAATTGGCACCCTGTAATGTTTCCATTACTCTTGGGTTGTGAAGCTATTAACCCTTAAGCGCCCATGGGGTCTGAAACGGGCAGCCCAAAAGTGGATTGCAGCATCTTTTGGACTTGGGCATCATGAATAGTGCACTTTTTGAACTTGGGCATCATGAATGAACCAATCAATGATGAGCTTGCAACCTCCTACAAGGTTATGTACCACCCCAACCTACCCACCACAATCCTTTCAAAGCACAAAATCACTCATACAAATTGTGATTTAAACTGTAAAATTTCACTTTTTGAATACATCACAAGAAGGTGACTAGTTTGACATCAAAATATAAGTGAAAAGTCGAGTACAGTGAGAGCTACGGAGGAGATTCTTTTGGAAAAGAGCCCCTCGGGCTCTCTTGGGCGTTTAAGGGTTAAGTACCTTTAGTCGAAGAAGCTTAAAGCTCCATTATTGACACTCTTCCATTTGAGAGCACTCTTCTAAAAAGTAAAAGATGCAACTCTCAATGATTGAGGTTGGAAAGCTTTGTATTTCAAGGGGTGGTGTTCAATTTGGTGTTGAATTTACACCAATTTGTTATTATTTCTAAGTGAATTGGTTTCAAGTGATTTGATGTAATGTGCAAAGTGTAATCAATTGAGATTTAATATTTGATCGCAAATCTTTTGCTATAATTGATCATATTATGATATTTTTGTGAAGAGAGTTTCAGTTGCAATTTTATTTTTTTGCATGTGTTGTTGAAATGTGCTCAAATCCAAAAGTTAGGGCCTAAGATGTAGTTGGGCAATGGTAAGCTTGGGGTATCACTTTTTGGACAAACTAATTAGGTTATTTTTATTGAAAGCCTCCAAAGTTTGTCTAATTTAGTCATTTTAATCAAGTAAAAAGACCCTAAAATAGAAAATAAAATATCATGCACCTCACTGAAATCAAAGTATATATGCCTATAGATTTTCTTTTAGATTTTTAATTTTTTTTGGATCCATTCATAGATGAGGGAAAAAGTGTTGAATTTGGGGATTTGCAGGCATTATAGTGCACAATGAATTAATTTTTTTATTATTAAATAAATTATTTTGTATTCCATACAAGAAGATGTAGGTCATATTCAAAAATCATATTAAAATAAAAATGGTTGATATTCCATTTGCTTGATTCTATGGATTTTAGGTTATTGGGACATGACTTACTTTTTCAACTAAAAAATCAAATAAAATTACTTCAAAATATTTTTTTTAATTTTTAATTTTTTTTCTTGATACATTATAAGTTTAGACAACTAAAATCACATCTAATGAAGTCTTATTGTATTACAGTTTAAAAATGGATATGTTTGTCACACCAGCATAGAGTGCAATTGTTCATGGGACAACCTTTTTGGGTACCCCAACCAGACCATCACCCAGTTTTGGTAATTATTGAAGTCTTTGAGAGTAGAAAAGGTTATGGAGAGAAATTAGTTGCGACCAAGAGCAATGTGGAACATGTCATGATAAGAGGTTGATCAAAATCGTGGGCATATCACCAAGGGTAGATCAAACCGACACTATATTCACGCCAACCCATAGGGCTGGTGTTTTTCTTTGATCAAAATCTTCTAGTGCACATTTATGAAGATTTTCTAATAATTGATCTCAAAATCTCATGAATAGTCTCACGGCTACTCTTAAACAGATATTCAACCCGAATAGGACAGATTCATGCCCTTATTAATATCAAGAGTCGTGAACACTACGAGAGCTCCACTCACCTTTGAAATCCATGGGTTCCTATTGGTAGATCCACGAGCGCATGTGATCCCTTGTAGTTACAAGCATGTAGTGACTCTTTGTTTCTTTGGTGATGCACTATTGAGACGCAAAGGAAATCGCGTGCCAAGAAATATATTGTGTTGATTTTGAGAAATCGTGTGAGATAGTGTGTTGATTTTGAAAACGGACACGCACTTGATTTTGAGTCAATGCGGAAGAGGAATAACATTTCGTACTTGAAAAATGGCCCTCCTTTCTAAACGAAGAGCTCTAGTTACGTTTCTTATTCCTTACTAAAAAAATATTGCTTGTAGGCTCTTGATAACCTATGACCACTAGCGTGTGTATATCAGATGATTATACAAACACATGAGTTTATCTTTGGACTCTCACCTGATTTTACCCAACCAATGCATTAAGTTGCATAACATTCTAGCTACAATCACGGTACTTGTCAATACTATATTATGCAAGAAAGTAAAGGACTTTTGTCATTACATTGATGATATCCTAGTATATGCAAAGAACAAGGAGGACCATTTAAGGCATGTGGAAGTGGTATTGGAAAGGTCATAAGGTAGATTATAATAAATTGTTCCAAATAAACAGAATAAATTGTTCCTAATACAAATGTAGGCCCTTGATATTACAAAGTCAAAGGATGAAGTACTTAAGAAGGAAGAAACTCAACTCAAAAGTATGTAGTCAATCTTGATAAATCATTTGCTTCTTTTAAGTAGGAAAAAGTGTTATGTACAATAATTTTTCTAGTGAGTGAAAATTCTGAGTTAAATACAAAGAGTTCATGCAAAGGAAATCAAATACTTTGGTGTTTATAATCTTAGTATATTCGAGACATGAGTTTTAATTATCACTTATTTTAGTATTTTGAAAAAATATTCAAGAAATATTTTTTTAATGTTAAAGTCAGTATTCTCTTTGAGTAAGTTTGTGATAGTAATTTGAAAGGGTTAAATAAACTCATGACAATTAGGATAACTATATGATATCAATGTATACAATGCAATACTATATGATTGAATATGATATAATCAAAGTTAGACGCATATAGCAATAACAATGCGAAGTCATAGTTGTATGCATTTGAAATGATTGCATGAAGTTGTAATCCGACAAACTATGCTTATATGATCCTACTTTAATATTTTCATTTCTTACTTTAACATAATATACAAGACTTTTTGAATATTTTATTCTCATAATATTCTTTCAGGAAAATGGTAATCTTTGAAGCTAAATGTAACTCAATAGGTTGTTTGAAGCCAAATGTGAGCTAGGTCACACTTGTAAGTTGACTTTTAATAAAATCTAACAAAGCAACAATGATACATCAATAAGATTTATATTCTGTAATTAATAACCAATTTTGATATGTGAATATACTACTGGGTACCATAATTTCTATTGGAATACAAAAAAAAAGAAACATGTTATTCATTCAAAAGCTCCAACTAATAAATATTCTCATTTTGACATTAATTGAAACCAACTTCTCAAGAGGTCTACATAATATGACCAATCTTTAGCGCAAATCTACAACTTTTAGGAAATTACTCACAATGTTCAATTATTCTTCTAAATTTTCAAAGTACAATAAGAAATCACTAATAAACATATTGTTTCTATTAAACCTTATGTTCTTCAAGAGAATGTTTTTCAGATATATATATATGAAATAATATTGATGACTATATATATATATGAAATATATTTCAGATATATATATATGAAATAATATCAAGGTTATGGTTGGATATATCAAACAAGCTAGTGTTATGTTGCTTTCCTTATTTGGTTGTGTATTGTGTCAATATTGAGTGTTAAAGTGGTCAATATTTTCATAACATTTTGGGATCCTTTACTAAGTTATTACAATAACGAGTAGACATGACTACTCATTCGCGAAAAGACATGACTATTCAAATGTAAAGGGGCATGATAAGTTACTTGTAAACAAAACACACACACGACACTCTACCGTAGTATGCAATTATCAAAAATGTCTAAAATAAATTGAAAAAAAAGTTTATTGATTGAAAGTTTACAACTGAATATGTTAAAGAGAAGAAGCTTGAAATTCAATTTTTTTTGAAGTCTTATGATGTAGCATATCTTGTAAGCATTATTCAATTTTGTAGATTTGGTTTGTCTTACAATGGTGCTTCCGATAAGTACAATGATTCGGGATGCAGTTATCCACATTCGACATTGGAAAGGCACTAGTCTCGGAGAGATCCGAAAACATTTAGAAGCAACACACAATAAAAAGCTTGATGGCATTAATAAGAGGGTGTTAGCATCAACATTGACAGGGCTAGTACAAACTAGACAGTTACATAAAAAGGGTTTAAATTATATGCTAGCACAAGCTAAAGATACTGTAGATACAAAGAAAGATGTCCCACAAAGACATCGTCACTGTCCTCTTCCTTTTGTTGTAGAGAATGCATGCGGTGCAATTTATGCACATCACCGCAGACATCATCGTCGAAGGCGTGGTAAGCGTAGTAAGCATAGAAGAAAACATCGAAAACGAGGTGGAACTGGACGTGGACGTAGACATAAACGTAGACGAGGAGGAAAGAGGAAAAGACATCACCGTTGCAACCCACACCGATTTAAAAACAGGCGGCATCGTGCAGTCAACAAATCTGGGTCTGGCCATTGCCACTGTCCTCGCAGGTAGAAAGGTGTGCACGAGGACTTTAAAGAAGATAATTTCAGTTGTATATCTTTGATTTCAATAATAATTTATTATATAAAACAAGATCATGAAGAATTTACTTTCATATGGATTGCAACTACTACTTCCTTAAACTACACTCGGGTTTTGATGAATTTTAATATTTTATTACAATACTATGAATAGAGTAACTTATTTTATAAAATAGAATATATTCAATTCTAAGTTTGGAATACTTGTAAAATTTATATTAAGAACTTTTTGCCATTGATGAATGTGCAACTAGATAGATAGATAGATAGATAGAAACTCCGGTCCCTTTCTAAGGGGCCGGTGTGAATGAAGTGTCCGTTTGTAATGCTAATATCCCGATGGCCACTGAATGTGCAGCTACAGTAACAGTCACCCCAATCGTAGAGGGGGCAGAGCACGTTTGCCTAAAAGACCTAATCCTGACTATGTGCCTCACAATGGAAACCAATATATAAAATTCATTGTCATTTTAATATTTTATTTTGTTTGGAAAAAATTTGGACCTGGAGCTTAAGTAGTTTCCAATGTATAATATTTATAAAGAAAAAAATCTTTTTATTTCTCCAATGTAATAGGTAGAAAACAATTACAATGAAAGGAATAGCCATTGTTTTCTATGGCTATTGAAAACTATGGAAAACAATGGCTATTGAAAACTATGGAAAACAAGGACATGCCATAGTAAGAAGAATTGTGAGTCTTGACGCCTTCAATACTTCTAAAATTTTGAATAAATGAAAAAATCACTTTGTATAATATCCCCATATTTTTTTATATTTTACTTTTGAGTAATATAATATACCACCTCACATCTTTAATATAATCTTATATCATACTTAGATCATAAGACTAGTGAAAAGTTTCAAAAAGGTGACGTACATAACGACTTGTCCCTAGTGACAGTAGAGTGCCTCCTTAAATTTGCTTCTAGCAAATTTGTTATGAATAATTTGCTATAATCTTTTTCACTTTTCATTGAATTATTGTTGATCTAGTATGCTATAGTGTAGTTTACAACAACAAAAAAGTGACAAATATAATAATGTAATTTGATGCTTTTAGAATCACAATTAAAAAGGCTCCCTTGTGTCACTAGGGACAAGTCACTATAGAGGTCACTTTTTGTACAATTTTCTACTAGTGTAGAGCTAGTTTTTGAATAAACATTGCAAAATTAGGGGAATTTTTTTTAATTTAATTTAATTTAATTTAAGAAAATAATGAATTCTAAAATGTGATATCATTCATGTTCAATATTTTTGGGAAGTTAGCCTTGAAATTTAGAGATCTTTAAAAGCTATTGTGGCTTTCTATTATCATCCGCAACTCAGGTAAAGGGTCAAAACTTTGTATTTTGGGTTATATTTTGGTTTAAATATGGTAACACATACAAGGTGCATGTGGTAGAAACCGCATGGTGAAAGTCAAAATTTCAAACCGTTTAACAATGGGTTTTTGTTTTCAAAGCCTAATTAGGACAATTAAAGACTTCTTGTAATACATAATCTCTTCAATCTATAGTTTTGAGCGTTGAAATCTTGCATATGGAATGACTTAATCACCTCGGATCTATGATGATATCTCTAATAGTAGTTGGATACAAGACTTTACGGTTGAAAGTACCCAAAGCTACCCCTTATCCTCGGTTCTCACGTTGATAGTCCCCCTGTTTTTTGGAAATTTATAGCATGTCCTCCATCCCCTTATTATCAATTCCCCATGTTTTACCTTGTTATATTATTGGGATCTAATAAACCTTAATGACAATCAAGTACCACTTATGGAAACTCTTCGAAATCTTTAAAAATATTTATTTTGTATATATATGATCAGATGATGATGGCCATGACCATGACCATGCATGTATGGATTGCGAATGACAGAAAGACAAATCGTATTCTTTTGTATATAGAGTTTAGCAAGAAAACACTAGGACAATAAGCTCTTTGTTTTTAATATAGCTAGGATAGACATAGATGGTGGCTACTAGATAACGCTCAACATCGCATAAGGCGCAAGTAACAACGGGTGGCTTAAACTCATAATTGCTAAGACACAATTAGAAATTGTAGAAATCAAGATCTCAACAAATAATGAAAAACTTGAGGAAAACATACATGAAAATCAAGACTGAAACAAAAAGTTTGTTGTTAGAATGTTTTTGCTACACACTTCCACATTATCTATATTCAACATGCATGACTCTTAGAATTCTCATTTCATTCCCCTTTTTTTCTCAAAGATATTCACTTGCACCACCTCGACTTATAATTACTTGGGTAACCACACACAAAGAGATTAAGCACACACTCGCACAACACTTACAGCAAGATGCCACGCCTTAAAAGCATAGTGCGCTCCGCCTCCCGATCCAGGGACTCCATGGAATCTGCCCCAGGCACTCCGAGGTCAAGCTCACATCTGTCTGGGCACTCCGGCTCCTCTCATTCCAAGAAGAAGAAAATCTCTTCCAAATTCAACGCACTAGCACTCGCGGATCCAGTAGCTATTCGGGACTGGCCAGAAGATTGCGAACCAGAACCAGCAACTGCCGCCCCAATCATATCTGGTCCCAGGTCACAGCGCAAACGACGACACCTTCAGACAGACGAAGACAGCGGAGAAGAGGCAAATGAACAAGACTCCGAGCCCTCTCAGGGATTTCGTACACCAGCTGCAACAGAAAATGAGCAGTCGTCACCAGCTCCGACGGCCGAACAGCATGATACCTTGATGCAGCAAGATCCGAATCTAGAGCAGACAGTCATCCAAGACACCCCAGGTACGTTACCACCCCTCGACGTAACGCCTTCTAGGATCAGCTCCCCGTTTGCTCCAGCAACTTCTCAACACTCGACACCTCACAACTCAACGCCTCTCCCCTCAGGCACTCCACTTAACATCTCTCTGACACAGACACCTAATTACCCTGACTTTGCTAATGATCTGTGGCTTTCTTTCTCTGTACATGAACAGCTCAATGTACAGAGAGGTCTCCCGGTAGCTCTTGACACAGATGACGCTAAATGGCAATCCTACGGAATGCCAGACTCAGAGCTTTCAGAGCTTCACTCCTTCCGTCAAGCCTTCCTCCATGTGTTACAACGTCTTTACCCAAGCATCCGCCCTGATGGTCTTCCAGGTCAGTATCTTCATTTAACACAAATCCCCCATGGCATAGAGATTGACCCCACTACTGGATTGGCTTATACCCAACAAGTAGTGATTAGATTTGACACAGGTTATCATGAGATGAAAAAATTAGACGTTCAAACCGCGGCACTCGCCCGTTTTGAAGCCATGGGCATACCCCTAGCCTCTAGATTTCGTGAGCCTGTCTCTGCTATTGTACATCCACTAACCAAAAATTGGCTAGGCTTTTTGAAAGTAGACCTTCTAAATCCCGGTGTTGATGGCATCGCCTTGCTTAACGGATCACGCCTCTTTGCCCTTCAACTACAAGACTTTCAATACGTCATAGGTAAGGTGGAGAAAGGCTATGACTTTCCCTCCACCGCCTCCAACCGTAAGCTCCTACTCAAAAGCCCATCTCTAGCACAATTTACCTCCCGTCAGTTACTAGGTGAGCTAACACGCCTAGGCTACATAGTTGGTGCAAACTTGGAATTTGTAGGAGTCACAAAGCGTTCCAAGGAATTGGAATATGCTGAGATAACTGTTGCCTCTGACCGCACAAAAAAATACCTCTTAGAGACTCCTATACACTTCTCTAACATCCGCCTCCAAGTTAGTTTACCATCTACTGACAATTCTAACGCCCCTCAGGCACTCTCTACTTCTATACTTGTACGTGGGCTTCCTATGAATCAGCCACAACAAAATGTAACAGCCGCACTCCATCGACTCATTGGACCTGCTAACGTTATCTCGGTCTCTTACAACCAAGCGGAAGGAGATGTGCATGGTCGACATGATGGCATAGCAACGGTTCGAGTTATCAACGGAGCAGTCTACACCACGTGGTGCTCCAAGAAAGGAGTGCATTGCCTTGGCAAAATCATAGATTTTGCCCCACATGCTCGTAGCATTCGAGGATCCAAACCAAACACCGCCGCACAACAACAGGATCAACGTCCAACACGAGAAGTTATAGCCGACGCCATCACCGCTCTGAAGAACGAGACGCCCATCACTCCTACTCTCATCCAATTCGAGAACTCCATATTTGCAGTCGAAGATCGCCTTAAGTCGCATATCAACACACTTGGCTCCTCCATCACCAACCACACCACGGAGCGCATAGACCACGTTGTCACACATCAACAGTCACAATACACCCGCTTGACACACCAACTCCAACTGCTCACCTCGGCGTCCCGAGATTACAGCTTACAGATGAGTGGAATATTCTCGGCTCTTAACAGCGGACCACCCGAGGGTCCACCCATACAACCTCCACCACTAGAAAATGCCCATTATCATGAATAGTACACCTACCAAACTAGGCTCTATGAGCATGTTGACCGTGGTACTATTACTGCTGCAGCTAGTTTGGCAGCTTGTTGTTTTCTTGAAGCATAAGAGATGTGATCCACATTGTCAACCAACTTTATTTCTACTCACCGACTCCACTGTACACTTTCCACCCCTTTACCTTCCTGGCTGCATCATACTGCTTCATCTGAGGTTTGAGCGGCAGGCTCACCACCGATGTAATGACCCCAGATTTAACCAAACGGCCAAGTTGTATGCTGCCCGCCAGATATCGTGCGCTTCTCCCTTAAACTTTCAACCTCCCATGTATGCCTGTCAATCCTCTACACCATCAGAAATCAAACCTTCACACCAGAAGCAGGATGCATCGAGCCTCACGCTACGGTCACAGTCTCACAAAAATTCACTACACCAGATCTTCCTGCTCAGTCGCCCAACCCCCTTTCAAGCATACGCAACTCTAGGATCCCAATACTGCCGCAATCACTCCAGCAACAAAACTCCCGACACACCAGATCAAGACCTCATTACACCCTCAGTAAAACGGCGATACGCCCTAGATCAGCTGCTGTCGCAACTCTGCTCCATCGCGCCGCACTTTACCCGACCGCCCGAAGGCACAGCTACCATGCCCCCTCCCCATATTGATACCCCGCCCTCAAACAGGGCTTCTACCCGGCCCCAATACCCCGTGCCTATTCAGGCCCCGGTCAAAATTAATACCGGGCCCCCTACCTGGATAACGGTCAGCCCCTCTAAACTGTTGTATGCCCGGCTCCATCCCCACCCATCCCCACGCACAGGCAGCGAGTATGGCCCCTTTTTTCCCATAAACAGCCACGCTACAACACACAATACCTGTACACTACTATCTCCCCACCCATTCAAGACTAAACAACCCCATCTCCTCACTCATACAAACCAAGAATTTTCCAACACACACACCAAAATATTTTTCGACACTAATACCCTTGCTAAAACATCCCCAATACAACAAAATCCAATTCCTCTCATCAAAAATCCAATAAAAACTAAATTTCTCAACCACTTACAACAAAATACTACTCCAAACTCATACCCCCAGGGCAAACACGTTCCTACCCACATTTCCTCACAACACACACTCTACTTAACATCGCCACCAACACCAAACTATATAAACCTCCAACACATACCCCAAAATTCTATCCTCACCCCCCCTTATCCACAAACTCTCCCACACTTCCAACACCCTCTCCTAAAATCCCGTCACTCCCTTATCTTATCCTACCTTCAACACCATAGAGAAACTGTTCGCCCCCCCCTTATCCAAATATCTAAACCATTACACCCAAAAAGACATATCCAATCACACCCCCCACATCATACTAAACATCAATATACAAACCTCACAAAAATACACCACATTCCAGATCAATCTTGGGAATACATGTACCAACAACTCCGCCAAACATCATCCCCACCCCATTTAAACAGACAAAAACCCCACACAAGAAATACGCACAATACACAAACCATTTATAAACAAATTTATACTCCTATACAAGAGCACCCTCTCCCACACCTCTTCACCACAATCAACATCACCATCAAAATAGTTATCAAAACACACCTCCGAAAACCCTCAATTATATCATACACAGGATATATTGTCCCAAATTATTTATTTCTACTAAATTGCGGCGATATAGAAGCAAACCCAGGACCTATGCCAAACATCCTACACGCCCACCCAGCCCTTCACAGGAGACATAGTCGACTGTACTTTATTCCCAGCACAATAATATTATACCCAGAATACAAATCACTTGCAACCACTTTTGCACCCACCATACAACCCACCCATCCTGAACACCACATTAGCAGGATATCATACCCATGTCTCACCCAATACATACATAATCACCCCCAATCTCCATCACCCAATTTATTATATGCCCTCATCATCACCATAGGACCCACTCTACTCCTTTGCGAACAACAAATGGCAACCAACCCCAACCCATACTGGACGAGTTCTCTACTCAACAAACTTCTGCGCCTACCAAATATCCCCTCTAGACACTTAAATACCCCACACCCATACACAAACTTCCTAGAAACACATCAACACATTATCAAACCATCCCAACGAATTCATAACGAGCTATACACACACATCATGAATCCTACAAACAACATAACTCTTCAAACACTCAAAGACGCCTTTCCATACCTCCCAGAAACACTACTCACACAAGCAATACGATGTAGAGAACCCCTTCCGGAATACTCCCACCCTCCACCTCTTCCGCCCACTACTTCTGTCCAATCACAACCACAATTCACCACTCAACACTCCACCCAAATAATTTCTTGGAACGCAGGCTCACTAAACACTGCCTTACCAAATCTACACACATCACACAAAATATGCCAGCAATCATATCCATTCAAGAAACCAAACTAACTGCCAATAAATCCACAAAATACATACAAAGATTGCTACCACAATATAAACTTATTTTTAACAATACCCATGCACTTACCAGATGTATACAACAACGGATGCCTTATACTCCCACTCGAGGAGGACTTCTTACCCTTATACATCAAAACTACACCTCACCAGGTAACATTACCAAAATTCCAACACCTGCTAATATATCACCATACCTACAAATCATACAAATAACAAATAAGCCACTCATACCGTGGCTACTTCTACACTTATATATGCCGTCCCACCACGAAGATATAGGACTAATCCCAAACATTCAAGACACAATAAAAACACAAATTCAAAATCATCCAAATCACACACATATTCTTTACGGAGACTTCAATAGAGATATTGCCCTTATTGGCAGACAAAACGCTCGCAATACCACAACCCCAGAGGACGAAGATCTTCAATGGAGAGCTTTTACCAATAACAACAACTTGACATACATTCCAACAAATAGCCCATTTACACGACAAGGGGGGTATAATTATACAGAAACTAGCCTCATCGATGGGTTCTACATAAGCTCAGCAAATCCCTCACCATTTACTTCCACCACCAACCATACATTAAACCTCAACTCCGACCACTCACCTGTCACACTTCACATTCCCCCGCGCACAATTATAGCACGACCACCACCTACTGCTGCTCCTAAACCCCCTAGAATACTAAATCCCATCCCACAAAACAATCTTGACACTTTCAACACCACATTCTACGAACATAATGCACTTGAAATCACAAATCTTACAACACTACTCAACAATGACCAACTCACCTCTACCCAATGGCAAGATGCATGCAGCCAACTAGACCAACTTATCAATAAAATCACAGAAAATATCCTTAAAACATGCGCCGCCCCACCAATCCCAACTCTAACACATCAAACCTCCCTCCAAGGAGGATTTTTACCACAAAAAACCCACAAAAAATATGGAAACAACACCTCTCCACATATCATTTAATTCGCAAAACCATATACATTGCCAACACAGACAATAACTGGCGAAACCATCCAATACTTCAAACAACACAACAACACACTCATGAAAACATACCGCCTGCCCCAATACTCGATGAACATAAACAAGAATGGCTCAATACACTATCAAAATTAGCAAAAATCGCCAATAAAAAAGCCCGCGCCATCACCACTAAACACACACGACAGTCCGTCAAAAAGGCCATTGCAAAATATAGACAACTATATAACACCAGCCCCAGGAAAATCAATAACCGAGTCTTTAAAAATATGGACAACACCCCTGGACTGTATAACAACGCAAAATAATGAAATCCTCACCAATCCAGAAGACATTGCACGAGAAATTTTTCTACAACAATCTATTATTAACCGACCCACCATCCCAACATGTTATTACCAACCAGACCATACCCCCACCTGCACTTGCGCAGTACGCCAATACCCATGGCATGAACTAGATGGATTTACATTAGAAAAACGAGGTTCCCCGGAAATCCCGCTTCACTCATACTACAACCAAAAAATCTATGACATTTGTCTACAAAACTTATCCAAAAACAAAGCACCCGGACCGGATAGAATACCCAACTCAATTTTAAAAAATATGCCAGAATCTTTTCATACACTTCTCTACTTATTTTTCTCACACTGCTACAAACAAAAGCAGATCCCCGCATCTTGGAAACTCAGTCTTACAATTCTACTATACAAAAAAGGAGATCCCTCCTTCCTCCCCAACCACAGACCCATTGCCTTAGCCAACACCATCTACAAATTTTTCACAAGCACCCTTACATACATCTTATCCGCATATGGTGAACAACACCAAATCCTCCATGACAGTCAAGAAGGATTTAGGGCTGAACGAAGCACAACCCGACAAATACAACTCATCACTGCCGCACTAGAAGATGCAAGAATAACCAACCAAGATATATATATTATATATATAGACTTTAAAAACGCATTTGGATCCTTAGACCACGCAAGACTGCTTGCAATAATCCAAGACCTAGGCTACCCAGCTGATGCTATAACACTCATTGGAAACATATACTCACATTCCTCCACCACATACACTGGGGAACACTTTGGACAAACAAAGCCAATACCCATCCAAAGAGGAACCATTCAAGGAGATACCTTAAGTCCATACCTATTTATAATATTCTTAGAACAACTACTACGTTGGTTACAACAAGGTAACCATGGATATCAATTTGGCACATCCCAATCAAACATTAGCTCTGCTGCGTACGCTGATGATTTAGCTACCCTAACACAAAATCTTCCTGCCATCCAAACCCAACTAAATAAAATTGAAAGATTCAGTGATTGGACAGGTCTAGAAGTAGGCACACAAAAATGTGCAATCACGGGCTGCCCAAACAAATCTAAACTCATGTCTACAGATTTCAAAGCCCTTCTCCTAGCACAAAACATAAACTATAAACAACAACAAATACCAGTATTACACCAAAACGAGGCATACCCCTACCTAGGGATACAAGTAGTGCCAACCCTGAAATGGAAACTACAAACCCACTTAACCACCAAAAAGCTTACAGACCAATGTACAAAACTCTCTACCTGCCCAGCCACAATAAAACAAAAAATAAGCATGGTAGATACAGTCATACGTGCAGGCATAGCATTTAGCTTCTATGCAGTCCTCTTTTCATTACCTAAGATCAAAAAATTAGACAAAAAAATCTCTAGCGTCCAAAAAACAATATGTGGCATGCCTAAATGTACAACAAATGTTATAGCACAACTACCCCACAAAGATTTCGGTCTTCAAGCATTTTCATTAAAAAACGCATACCTTAGATGTATCGGAGATCAACTCCGAAATGCTCTAAATGATCAAGGCAGACTTGGCCTAATCTATAAAGGCCTCACACAACACATATTAGCCAAATTCGGTGGAGCTCGAGAACTCCCCAGAATTAAATACTCAGATTGCATACACTCCCCAATCACACGAACACTTTACTTACTCAAAGAAGCTGGTGGAATCCATCTAAAATGTACACTTGATAACTTCCAACTTGAAGCTACGGAACTAGAAACCCAATGGCACACAAGAGCAGCATACCTCATGCCTCACCTCAACTCACAACTATCTCTCAAACTACTACACAAATTACTACTACACAAAATATACAAAATACGACATCTCACACTCCCAAATGGTACAACAATAATGTCACACATAGACTTCAAAATTTACTATAAAAACCCCACTAAATTAGAACGCAGTGCACTTAACATAGCACAACAACTTTTCTGCCAAAATGATTGTACCCCTAACTGCTTACACCCATGCCCCACCCACCTACCTACTCACCTTTTACTACCTGAATATATTACCCTTAATCATGAAATTCAACCCCCAATCCTCCCTCCCCCATCACATCCAACTCAGCCACCACTAACCCCTTTCAATCCCCCTCCCAAACACATTATCAAAAACCCAATTCAATTCCCCATACATCATATCTCCGCACACAAAACTATAACCAAAAAAGACAAATACAACATTTCGCACTCCAACTACATATACACATGTCATTGGGTAATAAACAACCAACCCCTCTACCACACCTGCTTAACTCCCAAAGATCTCTTCCCCCGAAACTATCCAAACACCATCCGTCACAATCTTCACCTCCTTCATAATTATTTCACAAACCAAACACACATATTATATAAACACATTATTCATACCAAATTCACCATACCACAACTAAGAGACACTCGCTTCATACCACCCCCAACAAACATACCACACACACAAATCCACATAAGAGATTGCAATCCCGACAAAGACATCCTCACAAACTCCCCCACCATACAAATCACAAATGACACAGCTCACTTATATGATAATACCGGCCACTTCTTAATCAACATCCCCACATCAAGACTAACATGGTTATGGCAACAATACCATACATACCTGAACATCAACACTAGTTTAATTCCGCCCACACAATCCTTCGAAACAGAAATTATCTGGCTATACAAAAGATACAACCACACATTCTCTAACAAAAACACCAAAACAACAGCCCACTACACACTTCCACATGCCATAATGGACACACTTATCTCCTCCTTTCAAATAACACACTCATATTTCTCCTCCCCAGTAACTTGTCCTATACAAATTACTGAGTACTACTCCACATTCCCCAGAGATAAAGTTTTTGGATCTAAAGGCCACGCCTTTCAATACAAATGGCAAGGCATAGGTTATGCCCATCCCCACAATGACGTCAACACCCAACAAACCATACACTGGGCTAGATTAGCCGCACAACATGATCACAATAACATCACCTTTGTCATATTGCCTGACAAAAAATGGTTTCATAACACAACACCACACTCAACAGAATTTCCTGACACACATGTTCTCGCACATTTTGCCGCCGACACTATAATTTATGAAGAACCCACCATCCCCACTGATCTTAAAAAACCCCGCCCTGAACCATTAACAATCCAAATTCTATGCATCCACCACAAGACTTCCACTTTTACCACTCCAACCGCCATACAAACCTTAAATACAACACTTAGAAACCTATCAATCACACAATTTCACTTACAAGAAACTCCCCCTACACCCCTAAACACCAAAGTCAACAAAAACAAGCAATGGACAAAACTACTATACCCACCAACCTACACACTTAACTACTCTGACACACCTCCTCTCCCTCATTACGATATGCACTTTCCTATCAAATTTCCACCACAATACAGCTACTATACAGACGGATCATTCATACCACCTCAGGAAACAACAGCAGGCCACTGGATACCAGAAACCGCAGGATATGGCATTTATAATCCCACAAAACTTGACATACAAATATCCAAAAGACTACCAGGTCTACAAACTATTTTCAGAGCAGAACTTATGGCTATACACAAAACTCTCAAAATTCTCACAACAAAATACACTGACGAACCAGCATACATATTTACAGATTGCGTAAACTGCTTATACGTTCTCCAAACTCAATTAACCCACCCTACCTTACAGAATGACCACCCAGACCAAAACACTCTCAGTGATATAACCAAAATGCTACAAGACCGCACACAACCTACAACATTCCATAAAGTCCGAGCCCACGTCAAAATCTCTGGCAATGAAAAAGCAGACATTCTGGCTAAAACCGGCAATGAAAAACACTATAAATTCGCCCGAAAGCACCATGAGTTTGCACACACCACCCCCTACTACTATCAGAAGGACATATGGCCTGGACCACATCACAGGCCAGATAAAGGCCCAGTCAGATGCATTGCCACTTATCTTACCAAACACGACCGTGAAACCAACCTTATAGTACTAGCACAAAACCACCCCAATATAAACAAATGGACTTCCAATCCGAATATCCATGCTGAATCATCCAATAATTTCTGGAATAACCCTGTCATCACAGACTCACAAATAACTAGCATACTTAAATTTCGCACTGGACAGTACATGGGACAAGCACGAAAACAACTATTCTTTGGAAACATCAGATTCCCATCCAATACTTGCCCCATCTGTACTTCTACAGAAGTGGATACGTGGTTACATGTACTTCTCAAATGTCCCCACCCTAACATACATGCACTCCGAGTTACTAGACACAACAAAGCAGTTCAAACACTCAAACAACTACTCGTGTCACATACAAAAGCCCGATGTTACACACTAATGAATGCAGGAACCCACCTCAACACACCCCCAGAGAACACAGTACCCAATTGGCTCCTCCCATGCATCTGTATCACTAGAAGATGCCACTGTAATGCAAGATTCCGACCAGACCTCCTATGCATAATAGGACTCCCATACCAAGGCACGCCTCCACAACATCCTCAGGACAACATTGCCATTCAATATATAGAATTTACATACTGCAATGATAGATTTCCCCAAGAAACTATCATTAACAAAACCAACAAATATCAACCTTTATTAGATTCCATAAGCACACGTGGCTGGAAAGTCAACCCACTCATTGTCATTACCGCTGGCGCCAGAGGTACAACCCACACACCATCCATAAACTCATTAAAAACCACATTTCACCTCACAAAAACACAAATACATAACACCTTCAACACAATCAATACAATAGCAATACAACACGCCTTCTCAATACTCCTACACAAACGTAAAATTGAAAATCACCAACCCCTTCCTACCTCTCTTTACTCCCCTTAGATGACACCATAACCACTTAAAAACCCAATTCACACATACACAACTTATTAAATATAACAAATAAATATATAAAGGTTACTAGAGTTCCCGTCGAGTTACAGTTGTATAGGCAGTGTCTATCCCCGAAAAGGGTGAGTAGTTTTGATCGTTTACCCCTTTGTCCTGTGGCCATCGAGGTAATGACATTACGAACAGACACTTCAGTCACGCCAATCTACAATGGTAGATTGGAGTTCTTATATACTTGGGTAACCAAGGGTTTACTTCCTTTCCTGCTTGCTATTTGGTGTTGCTTAAGTGAGTGGCTCCGACTCAACCTTATTCCTTCTATAACCCTAAATTTCCTCAATTGTGTTTTCCGGAGTCTTTCATCTTAGTTCCCTATCTCTCCTTTTGAAACTTTCTTTAAATGATACCAAGTTCTGCCGACTATTCACTTGATTCTTATGATAACCAAGCAATGTTCACCACGTCTTCTCAGGATAATTATATACACTTGTCTTGTGATCCTGAAACCATTCTCCTGAAGCCTTCATTGGCACCAAGGACACCAATGCTAAGGCTAAGTCTACACTCGTTCCGAGATTGCCTTATTACCTCAATACTTTGGTTCTTCTACAACATAACTTTGTGAAACATCTTCATTTTATAATTCATGCTAACAATAGAAAATGACAACGACCCCCTATAGGAAAGAACATATGCTCTTTGTAAGCAAGGGCAATTGCAGTCAAAATGCAATGGCAAACATGTGACAAAGTTTTGCTAAGCTATGCCACAAACACCACTTTAGCCTTGTCGTTCATTTTTAGGAAAATTAGAATTTTGTATAAGAAAGAAAGTGAATATTGATAAAGTGCCTATATGGGTTTGTCAATTTCAAGCAAAGTTTTTTTGAAAAATATCTAGATCTCAAGTTTGGCAAAGTTTTTTTTAAAGTTTTATTTATTCTTTTGAACTCTTTTTGTTTTTGAGTTAATAAAAAACTTGGAAGCTTGCTTGTGTAATTCTGATGCTTGCCCTTGTAGAACTTGTAAAAAACTTCAACTTAGGTCACCTCGGAATTTTGAGTAGTAATTTACTAAAAAGAATTTGACTACAAACAAGAATTTAAAAAAAAAAAAAAAAAAAAAAAAAAAAAAAAAACGACTTTACCCACCTTATTTCTATCTAAAAGGATATTTTTGTTATAAAATTGAAAACTAGGACTTAACTTTGCAAGTTTAACTACATACACCTTGTATACATCAACACAACCATACCGCATGACGGCCTCAAATATTAAAACTAGGCCCTTTATCTAAGTTGATCAAAATAACAAAACACCATCTATGTCACATATAAAAACTTTTGGACAAGAATCAATCCTCTAGGGCTTTCCCCATGGCTATGTATACAAGATACAATTGGAACAAACAAATGTAAAATGGAGAATCTCTTAAAAATAAAAAGATACTCAAATCCCCAATTCTCAAGTAGCATAGTAGTCATCTTACAAAAGTGACACTTCAAAAATCCATTTTCAGTCTCTAAATTTGTGAATGAGTTGAGATTTAGCATATTTTAACTTTTAAGAAATTATAGGGATTGAGAAGAAATCGGAAGGAATTTGGAAGTCAATTTTACAATTTGACATTAAGAGTGCTAAGAGTACTTACACCAATTTTGATTTTTTTTTCTTTTCTACCCCAATTCTCAATTAGCATATAGTTCAAAAGACCTTGATACCACACCGAATGAAAATTCATCAATTTCACATGAATCTAACTGCTCAATCAACTCCAATCCCTTCATTACCCCATAAATTTGTTGATCAACAACAAAAGAATCTCCTAACTTTCTAATTATTTCCGTATCAGAAAAAAACAATCAAAGAAGAAATTATACCTCACTTCAACCTTTCTCAATCACTTTCTTTAATCATCTCTCGATTCAATTTCTTGAATCATTATTTTAGTGTCACTAATCAAATATAAATTTTTTATTTTAATGTTCTTACTTGGCTTTTGAAGCAATCATTAGATTCTTTCCCCTATAGTTGATTGATCATATGACAATACCTATTGTACCTACAACAAGGTGTTACTCCAATTCTTTGAGAGACAATTGCAAATTAAGGCTTTGTCCTCATAGATGCAAATTTAAATTTTGATGTCTAATTTTTTATATTAAATTGTTGCTTTGTCGAAGGAGGTCCACACTATTATCCCTTCGTGAGTGAGATTTGTACTTAGAGATGAAAGTGCAAATGAAATTAACATGTAGATGATTTGAAAAGCTTCGAAGTCAATGTTTTAGGGTTAGGGTTAGGGTTTTGGACAATCTTAATTGAATAATTGTGTCTATTTCATCATTATGAAGAGACTCTTTTCACGAGCAACAATAATGTGGATAATGTTATTTGCAAATTAATCAAGCACGGGTTGACAAGGATACTGATAGTCAAGTGGAAAATATCGTAAGGTGCTGAGGCGCAATTACAATGCATAATATATTCAATTTCAAGGTAAGCTTGATGTTACAATCTCTTGATTATACTCGTTTATTCAGTTATATAATTTCCAACTAGACTATCTTATTATCTACTATGATGAATACTTATGATAGTATAACTACTATAAGTTTATAAGATATCCTTGATGGAACCATTTAGAAGTTTGTAAATTATGTATATAAAAAATATACATATAAGGATGCTAGTATCTCTTTGGAGATGAGTATAAAAGTACGTTTCTATCTTGGTAAATATAAACAATAAGAATAAGCTACAAATCTAGATAAGAAGTACTTGTTTATTGTCAAGAAAACTAATCTATCATTACAAATGAGTTTCACTCAATCTGATCTTCTTATGTGTTGAGTCTTGCTTAAAATAATTTTCTGATATATTTTTTGAAAATGACAGTGGTGCCGCGCCGTGAGCGTAGTGCCAACATTCAAGGCTCCAACTGAGCCTCCTCCAAAACCAGCAAAGCCAAAACACATTATTATACCATGGGGCAAGATTCCACTTATACCAAAAGGCCTCGAGCAGCAAACCATCGAGCAAGAGGTTCCTCTAATACCAGTTTAACTTTCTATGATGTTGAGTTTTTCTTTGATATAATAATTAGTAGGAAACTCAATTTAAGAGTAAGTGTGCTTCAAAGTACAAGTCTAGATGTAGAAGGTTCAACAAAAAACTCCATCCTATTCTCTATGATCTTAGGGACGTTTACATGAGGGGTGAAGCCGTACATAGGCCGAAGGGGGGCAGAAATTCCTCAACGTGATTGGTTCATTTTTGGTACTACTAGAAATGAACCAATCATGTTGAGAGATTTTGCCCTTCTTCAGGCCCTTGTATGACTTGACTCCCCATGCAAAACGTCCCTTATTTTATGTTTAAGCTCAATAGTATATAAATTTAGCAATTTGAAGCTTAGTATTACCACACCTTACACATAATCATATTGCACACTAACAACAACTACAAAAGAACAAGTTTTTCACATGCCTATATTCATTTAGTAACTCCTTCTAACTCCTTCAATTATAATCAACTTTTCAAGCTTGCAAAACTATACACAATTGTAGCACTAGGTGATTATTGAAAGCATAAGATTGAAATACTATGCAGATGATGAGGTTACATTACACATATCGAAAAATGGAAGCAAGTCAACGCCATTTTCATGAAGAAAGTGAACTTGTATTACGAAGACAAAAGTCAATGTTGGAGACATTGCAATTTGATAATAACATGACCCAAGACAAGATTGATCTTTTCTATCCCGAGGTATGTACTATGTATTTGGTTATTTTTAGCGAAAGAGCTCTTTGTTGTTTCATTATGAACTAGATAACGTTCATCGAGTTTGCCATTACGGTGTGTATTTGACCTGGTCGAGTTGCGAGACCACCGAGACAACATCATGCCAATTACTCAACGTAATGGCAAACTCAATGACCATTATTGTTCCTAACAAGCCTAGAGTGGAAATTGAGACGTTCATCACCAATTCGGTGCAATTTGTTCATCAATTCTCATTTTGAAATTGAGATTACCAACATTTGACTTCTATGTTGTGCCACTAAGTGTTGATTGATACAAAAGGTGTGTATTACGACTAGTAATTATGTTGCTATAAGCCAAATAATGAGTGAAGTCCACGTTGTTGAAAGTTCTACTCGTGGCTGTTACCGTTCTACAATAATATTTGTAAGATAGATATTTCATTAAACTATCAATTTACTAATTTTTTTAAATTTTCAGGATTATGCTGAGGAAATGAGAAGGTTGAATGCTGAATGCGCCATGTGGATTGAGAAAATTGACGCAGAAGTTAAACGTGTCGAAGAACTTGAAAATGCAACTCACACTTTATATGATGATGAGTATAGTTCCAAAAAGACAATGGGAGGGGTCAATGCGGCTAGAGAACATAGTCAAGCAACCCAAATCCACATACACATTCTCGAGAAACGAGTTTATAAGGTGTACATATAGATTGAGTTATTTCTTTGTTACACTATTTTGTGGCAATTACCTCGTACTTTTGAAGTTATTGTTAGTTAGACTTGTACTAATACTAAGATGATTCTAATTGAATTTCTAGATATCACTACAATTCACTTCAAAGAAGTTTATTCTAATAAATCAAATGCCCTCAACCTTGTTTGTAGGCAATGCAAGATCTTACAATGATTCAATGGCACAATAAATTGATGCAAGATGAAATGCATAGTTTACGAGTTGAGCATGAACTATTTGAAGAACTACATACCAAGATGGAAATTGAATTGCAAGAATGTCAAGAGGAAATGGATGATACAATTAATAAAAGCTACGAGTTGTATGATGAACGACATGATTATCATAAACTTATTTCAGGTCTATTGGATATAGTCAAACTAATGTGCAAGTCACATGACATAATTTTTATCTAAAAAATTACAAAATACAAGTAATTTGATGATGTTCCAATAAATATAATATCTATTCTAGGTTCTTTGATATTGTATCAACAATATCCTAATAAGTATAATATTCTCTAACTGAGTCCATGTGGTTTATATTAGAGATTTTGGAAATGATGGAAGAAGGTGATGCGTATACAAGGTGGCAAAACTATGGAACTTGGATTGGTGAGGATGGAAGGCCTCTTGCTGAAAGTGCTCTACAAGGTGAAAAAGAACGCACGGAGCGGCTAAAGACGAAGCGACCAACACTTCCTCTCACAAATGTATTACCGCAATCCTTATACGGTTTTATCGAAGAGGTTATAGAATTGCATTGCACATTGACTGTAAAAACACGAGTGAATTCAAAAATTAACTCTTGAAAGTCTGAGCGTGCCACTCTAGCCAATATATTATGTTTTTTTTTGCGTATTTGCATATCTTCGGGTTGTACCTTGGAGTCTACTGTGAAAGGAAGTTTGTATTTAAACAAATACCAGTTTGTGACATACCTTGTGATCTTAAATAATTTTAGTGTCAAATTAGATGCAATGTATGGAATTACATATAAGATGGCACACCTGAATTGCAATCAATGGGCTCAAAGAGCATGCTCTAGATTTTTTTCTAGGCATGCACATCATATACACACTTCTGATTACCCTTGGGATTGAGTCTTGGTGTTACAAGCATCTTTTAAAATATCAAAAGCCTACACCTATTATCAAGTAACTGTCTTGTGGTTTCTTTTCATGCAATCTCACCAAAACCCTCGGACTCATCACTCCCAACAAAATTCTCGGGACATAGCGCACATTAATTGTCACATCTGTACAATTGGATTCCTGGAACATGCCTCTAATTATCCTGCTAAATCTGAAGAGTAGAACGGATACATGGTCTATGGTCACTGATCCACACCTCCCATCAGATGTTCAAGGGTTTAACCTACATTGTGGACAAGAAGTATGGCACTTAGTGATTTCTTGGTTCATGCCTTTTTGCTATGAAGTTTTTCCTAATAACAAATTCAAAAGCTTAGACGCAACTCATTTGTGTTTTGAATACATAAGTTCCACGATCATATTGCACACATACTCCTTCATGTGCATAAATTGTGATAAAAAAATCGTTTAGTTTGTATGCCATGATTTAAGAACTTTACTTACAAAACTCAAAAAAACTCTCAAAACTTTATTGCATGCTCAAATAATACTATCAATTATATATAAATGAAGATAATTTGCTCAAACTTGCAATATGTCTAATTAGCCCAAGTTTTACATCAATTTCTTGAATTAGGCATAGGAGAATACCAACATAGAGGGATGCTACAAATTTCATTTTCCTTACATTATGTTTTACGAGAGTTTTTAAAAATATGACATGTCCAAAAAAGCACTATGAATCATTGGACTCATAAAAGGTCATCTTAATGGTTGTTTTGACTCTACATTGCAGGAGTCAGATTTGGCAAAGATGTTTGTTTTAGAAGGTACTGAAGCTCGCCTCAAATTTAGATCAAAGCCCCACACCAAGAAATATGAGCGTATGATAGAAGTGAAGGCATTCTTAAATACACAACAGTTATTGGGACTTCCAATGGAGAGTGTAGACCAAGTATTGCCTATGTTGGTAGCGGCTCGCGAACGCCATGCTCAACTTGTTCGAGATGTTCAGATGCTCAACGCTGTAAGTATTCAATTCCATCTATTCACTCATAAAGTTTATAGCATATCTTTTTATAGCCGTGAAAACTAATCAAGAGTCAAGTATAGTTAGATGAGATCTTAAGAGATGATTAGAAAAACCAATTATTTTTGTAAATTAGCTGGAAAATGTGAACATAGATCCTCAATGACATGACCTCCACTATATTAAAAGGACATTGATTCCTTCCATAAGAATTTACTTCTACATTGTATCAACGGCTCAATCTTAAATCAATATCACTAAAAATCTAAGATGCATAATTCTATCTTCTTATGTCATTAATGACAAGAAGGCCTCTTTATTACCACATTGTATCATGCCTCTAATACTTCCTACAACTTCACCAAGAACACAAAAAACAAAAAAAAATTAAAAAATTAAAAAAATTAAAATTTTATTATTATTATTAGAAAAGAAAATCATTAATAAAAAGGTTCATCAAACAAACTAAATACTTTTACCCAGTCAAGATGCACAGTTGCACATTTACCATTAGTCTAGGCACCACAAGCCTTGGCTTGTAGATTAGGGCTTAGGCCCCCAATGAGGAGGTCATGGGTTCTATTCTCTATTCCCCATGCCGGTGTGGTGCTCACCACCATAGTCCACCCAACTATTGTGGGAGGTCCTTGAACCTTGTTGTATGGGTACCTCAAAGCCCTTTGGAGGGATACTATGTCAAGTATCTTCAAGGCACTAGTAACTAGGTTAGAAGCTAGCGTAGTTATAGTGTCCACTCTCGAGAGGGGGAAGTATTATTGTTCCAATTTCCCCTTGTCCGGTGGCCATCGGGATATTAGCATTATGAACGGACACTTCATTCACGCCGGCCCCTTAAAAAAAGGACCGGAGTTTATATTAACCTAAAAGAGAAGCTTCACAATAACCTCCAAAAGAGTCATGTCTGAAATTTGTGAACAAATTATTTTGAATTCAATTTTGGGGATTCCAATCATAGAATCTTGCTTACAACTGTTTAATTAATTCACCAATTTTATCAAAATTTCACTCTTCGAATCCTAAGTTATATTCACTCAAAGTTTCAGTTCTTACAAATAACAACATATTTTTTGTAAGCAAGTCGACCATGTGGTCGATTTTGGCTTTAAGATGTTAACCCTTAAACGCCCATGGGGTCTAAAACGGGCAGCCCAAAATTGGATCACAGCATCTTTTGGACTTGGGCATCATGAATAGTGCACTTTTTGAACTTGGGCATCATGAATAGGCCAATCAATGATGAGCTTGCAACCTCCTACAAGGTTATGTACAACCCCAACCTACCTACCACAATCCTTTCAAAGCACAAAATCATTCATACAAATTGTGATTTGAATTGTGAAATTTCACTTTTTGAATGCATCACAAGAAGGTGACCAGTTTGACATCAAAATATAAATGAAAAGTTGAGTACAGTGAGAGCTACAGGGAAGATTCTGTTGGAATCAAGCCCCTCGGGCTTGCTTGGGCGTTTAAGGGTTAAGCACATATTTCTACTTCAAAAATGAACTTATGAAACAACGACAGCCAAACCCTGAACCACATTATGATCATGACAATATTTGGAATGATTGGTGCAGGAAATTGAGGATGCAATTCGGTTCAAACTAGTTAGGTTTGCAGATGAAGATGGCGATTGGGACTTGAAGGATACCAATGACTTCCTTGAAATCATTCGTGAACTCAAGCGCCAAATCTTCAACGTCTTCAGAGAAGCAGGTAAATTATGTGTGCTCTTGGAAGCAAGCTCAAACAAGTGAAGAAAACACTTCCACCTAGATACTAAATGCGAGATCGTGATGCGCAGGGTGCTTGGGATGGGACCCGGACCTGGAGAACAAAATCAAATCAGGTGCAATAGAAGAAGATTCATCATTAGAAGAAGCCATTTCCAAGCTCTTCGTGAAGACGGAGGAATTTATTGTGCAGATGTCCGCGCCCATCGGCTTCGGACCAGTCACTCCCGAATTTCGGATTGACAATCCTGTCGGCAATGTGGTCAAGGCCGACAGTGCCAGCGCCTCCAAATGAGCTCGAAATCCAACAATGGATATGGAGAAACGGAATTAGCTCTGCCACAGAGCAAGGGATTGAAGCGAAGGAGATGTAAGAGCATAACTCACCCCGGTTTGTTTTGGGGCTTGGTTTGAATTGGCATTGTACATGATACTTTGTCCGCGCTGTACACTCAACAGGGGTTTTAAATCTGTAGAGATCTATGACAGAAGTAGAGTATAATTAAGCTACAAGTACCTGGGATGGTAGGTATCTGTTGCTTCTATGATACATGATGATCGATCTTAGGGAAGAAGCAAAATGTCTTCGATGTTCGTGTCCCTCTGATTGCTGACCCACCAATCTTGGTAACGTACCCGGGCAGCACGTACGTACGTAGTACCGTAACTTCTTGAAACGGATCCTACTGATTTGAGCAATCATCATCGGGAGCTAACACACCAGCTCTCCTTGGACATGTGTGGTTATCCATGTGTGGTGGAGTTTCGACGGGTTGATCTGTCGAGTTTCGTTGATAAGCGATCGAATATATGCCACGAAGCATCGCCTTGAACACTCGGCTCGGTGAACAGCAGCCCACGCCGATTCTCCTCCTTCCAGAGATTCCTCTGGATGGCGGATAGATTTGTGGCCGCCACGTTGAGGAGGATCTTGTCGAGTTTTGTTATGTCGTGCTCGCGGACAGTCAATGAGATTTTACTCCAGTCGATGGCATGTGAGTATGGCAGAGTTATGTTGTCTGCGATGATCACGGGCACGCAACCGTATGTTACTGCTTCAACTATCCGAGGACTCCACGGCGCCCATCCCAGCGGACACAGGCAAAATGTGGATCGGAGCAGCTCTTGCTGGTAGTTGTCTGCTCGGTGTCGCTTTAAATAGAACAGTCGCTTGTTTCGAGAGAATCTCTTGTATATTACTGTCCTTATGCCCCTGCAAGAACAAGCTTCAAATGTTAGCCCATGCTCAATCCTTTGTGTATTCAATAGTCAGCTTCAGCTACAGATGCCAGTATTCAAACCATTGCAGCGAAACATTTCTACTCTGCCGGTGCTAACACTGAATTAAATGGTTAACATTCTTGAAGACACCTAATTAGAATGACATACGTGTATACGAATCTATAACACATTTATCATATGAACGGAACCGATACAGGATCATTAGAGGAACTCACCTGCTGTAAACCAAGCCACTAACGTTCTTGGGATTGATTTCCATTTTTCCTCTGAAAAAGGCAAATATGTTTCGACGTTGTCGCTCCGGAGGACCCTGGATATAGGAAGCAGCGACCGTAGGGGAGATGTACGGGGGAATCTGTATGTGATCTGCTTCTTGACAAGGATGGTCGCCTTGCACTCCAAATGTCTGAAGGATGAGAGAATTCTTCATAAATTCAGGTATTCCATGTGCAACTGCCTGGGACTCCTGCAATTTCCAACAAGAACATCACTGTCAATACCGAACCACCCGACATCACTAATAATTTTCCGTTAGAAGTAATCCCCTGAATGCATTCGGAATCATAGACACTAACTGTATGTGTGCTTATGAATCAGAAACTTAAAGGATATAGATTCTCACCAGGGTATGAAAACAGGCACCATAATCATGAGCAGCAACGAAAATGTGATCTCTTCCACCATTGCGATTCCAAAATGGCATCTTCGTGGACACATACTTCACTGCTGCTTGCATAAGCTTGGGTGCATGTCCAAGCCACGGAAAGCCCGTCTTCTGGCTAAACTTACACGAGACGTACACAGGCATGAAGAAAAAGTCTGCTTCATAAGGATCCAACGTCCTGACGGGACTTTTCAAAAGAACTTTGTGGATGGCAACCTCAGCGGCAAACAAATGGTTGGAACAGCGTTCATCTGCCAGCCAATTCTCGTTGAACTTTGCTGGTAGATCGTACACGTATATCCGGATCGGTCCATTCGTAAGGTTCAATGGATTGAACGGAGCGGAATCAAAACCTGGAAGAACCCCCCACCCGAACAGAATCAGAACATTGCATCCACTGAGATATCCTCTACTACACATTGCTACCAACTCTGACCGAACTCGTTGGATCAGATGTCAATATCCAACTACGGAATACTGTTCACCATACTTGTGGTCGCTCACTCCACCTTCTTTATCCAGATACAGCTCCTTTGTATAAGTACTTCTATTGTGATCATTAGAAAAAGCGAATTCAGATCAAGAAAACTGTGAGTGAATCGTCACTATACAATGTGAGATTAAAGCAAGAAGGTTATGAGAGGCAGACACTTACTTGAGAGATTAAATAAGGTAAAATGATCGGGTTTGAGTTGCCAATCCTGACTGCTCTCGTCATTGCTTGGTCGATCAATCAGCAATCCCTGCAAGCTTTTTCTCGGCGATGCCTGATGTCCGGGTCCCAGGCTTTGCGACGGGACTTCCATAGAAGCAGGAAGGATGAAGAGGCAGAGGGCGAAAAGGATCAAGAAGCTGCAAATCGCCAACCACAAAACGCGCGGCCTCTGCCAGTGCGAGTAAGAGGCACCTGGTGCTTCATGTCTATGGTGCTTCGAAAGCGAAGCTAACGCGCCATAACTTGGCAGGCCTCTGCTTCCATTGCTCTTACCAACTCCAGAAACGCGATGTCCCATTACAAGCTAAATATATCAACCAAAACACCGCACACAATTGCTTCGCTCTTGCTACTGTACCGTATACATAAACAATCCGACGGGAATTGTCAGCAATATGCGCCGACGCGACTGCAAATAAACTCCTTCAATATTTGCTAAAGTAACAATTAGATACGAAACAGAAAGCTCCGTATCTGTTCCAAGCCAATTGCTATGCCGTCCCTTTGATTGAGTCAAGATATGAATAAAGGAATCTTCCTATGAAGAACTTGCGACAACGTGATCACTTGAATAATAGTAGCTCTGCTTCTTCCACCTCCGCGCACCTGCTTCAGTATTTGCTGAAGTAAAAGAATTGTATACGGAACGGAAAGCTTCGTATCCCGAATCGCGCAAGGCCAATTGTTACTCCCACTCCTGGCACGTCTCCTTGATTATTATGAATAAAAAAACTGTTCTTAATTCAAACTTGCGACGACGCAATTGCTTGAATTAGAGAAGAAGACGTCCTGCTTTTTCTACCGCCGTACACTCAAGAGCCAAGTTACTCTGCACATGCCCTTGCCCTGCTTTGAGCGCTCCAACGCCTGAATCGTACAAAAACGTCACCTAGAGCGAGCCTAATTCCCCGCTTCTTTCCCACCGGCACGCAACCTAAGCCCGAGTCGCAGCAAATCGAACGCCTTCGGTGCCTTCCACTAGCTCCTAATACTCGACAGTAGGTGGCAATTGATGAAAACTGCACGACCTCGTGATTTGGTACCTTCCTAAGATTCTTGCTCGTCTTGGATGTGTACCAAACCATCATCAATCGTGTACCTACTCCTCGCCGACTGAACTCGTCATGTAGAGTTGAAGCTCCAGGAGTCAACCTACTACCAGATTACCTCAAGCGCGAATTATACCAATGATCAATTCGTCCCAAACAAGGCCAGGCCGATCAAATGTCGCTGGAAGCAGTTTGACCAGTTTTAAGCAACAAGGAAACTCATAATTTCGAAACCAGCTGTTGGAGGACAAACGTGGCGACGTCGTCAGAACGAAGCTTAGATATCACTAGTTAAGCCTTCGATTCTGAGTAACTTCGTCTCGTCGCCGCACGAACCGTTCAAGTAGAAGCGAAAACGAGTGAAGAGTAACTCTGCTTATGGCTGGCGACGGAGCTTCCTTGCCAATTGCGGGCCCCCGATCGAAGTTTCTGCCAGCCACGCGGCATTCCGATGAGTCACGAATCACTCGTAGAATCCTGGTCTACAGTCATACAAATTGTGCGAAAGCCGATTCTCTGGCACAGCTTTTATCCGCACACTCCACTCGATCGAAATTTGGCAAGGTTCATGTTGCTCCGTCGCATTGCTCGCGGACACTTTTACTGAGACGACCGCAGACCTGTCCTCAACGGGGCCGCCATGACCACGAAAGTTCGCCAAAAAAGTTAACTTACCACAACGAGAACCTCCGTCCGACACGGTCAATACGAGGCGTCTAACTCCGTCTACTGTTCTGACCACTTGCAAGGTTTTCGGAACTCGTGCAAGCGCAACAGTGCAAGGACCATTTAGCGGATCGCAGGCACCATTTTCGTCCGGGTTTTGTGCAGGAGAGGTGAGATGATGCTTGGGGCAATGCCCATGATGTGGATTGGAAATTTGTATTTTATTAAATCATACTGAAAAAAATGAGAGAAGCTAGTTTGATTCTTAATTAATAAAATGCTAAACCATTATTATTGATCAACTAATCTCATCAATTAAAGTCAAACAATCTCCAATCAAGTGTTGGCCATAGCCCAAATTTGGAAATGTGTAGTGAAGTTTACAATGTGTAGTGAAGTTTACGATGTGAGCAAATTCTCTGCACCCAAAAAGTAATAGGAGATCGGATTGGCTTTTGCAGCTTGAATAAAAATATTGCACTACTTCATTCCATCTAGAGCAGATTACAACCTAAGCATGAAAGTCTAGATTGATGATTTACAATTTCGAGAAATGTGCAATCACCTTGAATGATGGCCGAGGAGCTTCGTGCCATGTGCAATCACAATCAATGCATCACAATCGACTAAATTAGCCAACGGCAAATAGCGACGCTGACAACGATTAGGCACGACGCAAAGGAGCGGCTGACACTTTGCGTCTGACAACGACTAGGCACGATGCAAAGGAGCGGGACTCGACTAGGCACTACGCAAAGGAGCGGCTGACAGTTTGTGTCTGACAACGACTAAGCACGATGCAAAGGAGCGGCTGACACTTTGCGTCTGACAACGACTAAGCACGATGCAAAGGAGCGGTTAACACTTTGCCTCTGACAATGACTAGACACGATGCAAAAGAGCGGCTGACACTTTGCGTTTGACAACGATTAGGCACGATGCAAAGGAGCGGGGCTCGGGCGCCTCTCAGCCCGTTTCCTTTTTGGGTAACTTTTTATTTTCTTTTTCGAACTCTAAGGGGCCTACAAGCTCTTTGATTGACCAATCACAATTGGAAATTCACCAAACCAATCTTATTATATTGTAGAGAGATGTCCCATTGTTATTGTCCAAGAGATTCTCTCAAATCTACCTATCAAACAATCATAATGGGACACATGAAGTAAAACCCAGTGGAAGGAAGATTTTTCCTACCAGGAGATTTTACTAATAAAACTTTTGTCCCACTTCAGTAAGTTTCATCCATGATGAGAAACCGGTAATAACTGGTTCCGCCAGTCTTTCCATGGTGTTATTGATTAGGACTGGACTGTAGCTGGTTGCGTCGGGGACTTGGGGGACTGATTCCCGCGTTGATGCTGACCTGGATCCCGGAGAGAAGTGAGCTGGCAGCCCGCGCCTTTGCATTCGAGGTTCCAGCTCACCAGTAAAGGAACCTCCAGTTGTCAGTCGCCTCGTCCATGGTGTCATGCCGCACGGCTGGCAAACTCGTCGAACCTGATTGGTTGGATGAGCATGTGGGGAGGTAGAATCCCCAAAAAAATTACCCATTACTCTAATAAGATTATTGCGACTCTACAGTGTCGCAAGGTTTTTGGCATCTGTTCTTTCATCCCTGAAGAAATATTAAATAAATAAAACTGCCTTGTGCATATGTAGACCGCTCAAGTTTTAGTATGGGAAATCTGTAGTGAACTTAACAATGTAAGCAATAAAAGTGCATGGACAAAGCAAGTAGTACGATAGAAGAAGTGAAATCATCATTTTTGAACTTTCCTACAATTTTCTAACTATGAATGTTTGAAGCTCGACATGAAGGAGTTTCTAGAATGGTTCCCCTACAATGAAAGTATATTAAAAAAAATTGAGTTGTGAAACTATCGTATCCGTCAAGAAGGCTAGTGAACCGTTCTTTGCACTACATACGTTATCAAGCACATACTCCATCTCAGAGCTGGAAAGCACAGTTTTGCAAGCACAAAAACAGAACAAAACTAAAGTGGAAGTGCAAGTTCAAATGAAAGTCTTGCTAGAATGTGTTTCACGCAATTGAGTACTTTGTACCTTAGATCGGGTATAAATTGATGTGACAAAGGCGTGTACAACAACAATAAAATAAGCAGACCTGTTACCATCCATGAAATGGTTGACCTCTCTTACTGGACCTTGAAGCCTGTGTGGTCTCCTTTGCCATCAGCATCATGCATCTGTTTTCCGTGGCTGACATGCCATTTGTATGTGCAGCTCATGTTCAAAGAGTGACTTTCTGATGGTCGTGAAACAGGCACCATTGTCTGACTGACTGTTGTGTTTGCCTAGCAATTTGAAAAGTCAAAGTAGCAATGAATATCGATTATATTGTATGACTGTGTTAGACTAGGTCATTGTGAGTTTGGAAGTATGTTTCATTAGGGTAGACTGTAGAACTGGCGACCTCCAGCCATCGCCTGTAACGTCACCGGGTGACCCATCGACGGAGTGGATGAAAGGAGGTGGATGGAAAGAGTGTATGGAAAGAGTGGATGGAAAGAGTGGATGGAAAGAGTGGATGGAAAGAGTGGATGGAAAGAGTGGATGGGAAGAGTGGATGGAAAGAGTGGATGGAAAGAGTGGATGGAAAGAGTGGATGGAAAGAGTGGATGGGAAGAGTGGATGGAAAGAGTGGATGGAAGGAGGTGGATGGAAGAGGTTGGATGGAAGGAGGTGGATGGAAGGGGTTGGATGGAAGGAGGTGGATGGAAGGGGGTTGGATGGAAGGAGGTGGATGGAAGGGGTTGGATGGAAGGAGGTGGATGGAAGGAAGTGGATGGAAGGAAGTGGATGGAAGGAGGTGGATGGAAGGAGGTGGATGGAGAGTGGAGCACTATCGATGAATAAGGAGTGGTGAGGATGAGGGACCATCACTAGAAGATGTTCGGTCATCCGGTATATCTTCTGGTGGTGATGGCGACCTCGAAGTCGTTTGTACTACATGTGTCCCCTTTCATTGTCCATCTTCTTCTTGTGTGAAAGGGGAGAGTTATCCCTTTATCGACAGAGGAGACCAAATTGGTCCTCGAATCTAAAGAAGAACTTCGATACTCTCAATGGTGGCAAATTTCAAGATTTTACCCGATGTGGTCGTTTTTTTTTAAATATTCACAAAATTAAGTTAGCTCGACACTCACCATTTCGGATTTTCAAATTTATTTAATTATTTATGCTCAAATATGGTCAAAGGACAGTGAGGTTACAATTTTCTCAAAACAGTGATGTCAATTAAGGGTTATAGGACGGGGATCATCACAAGCTTCGAGTGTGATTAAGGAGTATCGTAGAAAGTGAATTCTCATGATATAACACAATGATATTCACACTAAATGAAACCCGTGTCATGTTTTTGGAACATCTTAGATTGGAATATTAAGCTTACTACAACAATATTTGGATTTGAATTGGAATTAAATAAGTTGGAAATTTGACGATGATTGAAGTCTTGGTTGAAGAAGATACAACTTCTCAAGAAGCATGCATGTATATTTGGTTTCCAATTTTTAAGTTAAGGATGTTTAGCAATTAACCACAACATTGTATAAAAAAATATCTGTTGGTTTGGTCGTTCATTACATTATTGACATCTACTCACTTGTTTGGGAGAGTATCCACGCCCACCACCCTACTCTCTAAAACTTTCCACTACCTAATTCATGGCCAAGTCATCTCTTGTCATTGGTCCAATTCTTGACATTGGGCCAAAGGCTTTACATGAAGGTCAAGGCCAATTTCTGAAATTATTATTTTAATGGATGGGGGACAAGTTATGACACCGCCCACACTTCCAAAAGTTGGGAGATATAAGAACAAAAGGCCAATTCATGGCCTAAAGGTTGTTTTTCTGATTCTAATACAAAATCATTATTTCATCAAATACTTTAATGGTAAGAAATCAAGAGCATGGAATGTAGATAATAATACAAAATGGCCCCATGGCCATGTTTTTCCTTCCAGAAATCAGCCCCATGCGCTTTACACATGGAGAATTAACCCACACTTTATTAATTGTGTTCTCCAAGTGGCCCATGGAGCCAATTGGGCTCAAAATGCGAGTGAATTGGCTTGGAGATTTGTTGGCCTTGACTCCCCATGTAAAGCATCCCTTAGGAAGAAAATGCAAGCCACCTCTCACATAGATTGTGCAAGGCTAGGACACACAAAATTGGGCATAGTAGGGGCTATGAATTGGGCATTATTAGGGGGGTAACGCCATGGAATGTTTGAATTGCCTAGATGACGAAGGAGGAGACGGCATCGTCTGGGCCATGGCCGTGATGGTCAGGAGCCACAGGATACGAGGCTGTGATCGTCCGCCACCTCCCTCCACCATCAACGTGCCGCTACTCCGTTGCTGATATTTCCCTTCACCGCCACAACAACGACGACATGCAACCACAGCGCCCGCTGCTTGCAACAAGCCATTGCGGAATCCATACATAATCCCTGCTGCTCAATTGCGCCCTGCTCCAATCACAAAAAGCTCCGAACGCCGCAATTCCCTGGTCAGCTCTCTCTCCCTCGCTCTCATACTGTTGCATTGCATCCTGCTCCTCCGCTGTTTCAAGGGCTGTGGGAATCCTGCCTCGGACGCTGCTGGAATGTTTGATCAGAGTAATGACATTAGCAAAAGTTCAAGGAATTAGGTTTTTTGTGCGTTATTACTGGACATTTTGGAATTAGCTGCAGTGTAGGATTGGAGTTTAATCTTCTGAGCTAGTTGAAAGTTGGAGCTGTTTTACAATCTTTGATTTGGGGTATATTTTTCATGAGTGAAATATTCATGATTTTGCTCTGTATGAATTGGCTGCAGGAGCTGTCGCAATTATTGTTATGCGTGGAGGTCGAAAATCTCGCCGGGATAGACCTAGAGCTCTTTTCAGTAGTGAATTTGTCTGGGGTGACCTAATTGTGTATATTACGTTCGATCTGTAATTTGATTTTCGAAGAAAGAAGTTGCTGGTTGACATGAATTGCCTCTGGCTGTTCGATCAGAGACTAGGCGTCTGGATTAGGTTATTGGTTTGCATCACCATGAGCTGATAGTGACCTGAGGGTGTGTTTTATACCATGAATTCGTCTAGCAGCCTTGCAGGTTGCTATAGTCCGTTTACTGGAGTAAGGCTGCGAGAATTTTCGTTACCGTGTTATAGTGTAAAACAGTCCGGGTTATACCGGCATGGGCGGACTCAGCACTATGTACAAGGGGCTATCCGTCAGCGGCACGAAAAAAGAGCAGTGGAGCTCAGTTGCTTAATTGCTAAAGACCGTAGGAAGTTCCAGCATGTTGCTCGGGTCGGTAGTTTCTTGAGGAGCTTGGAACAGGAGGACGACACTGAGAAAGTAGAAAGGTATGGAGATATACGCTTTTATGATGATGCTGTTGCTCGTGGTGAGCTGACGGACGTTCCTCCTGCTGCTTCAACTTCCAAGCCTCTACATGTCGACGAGGAGCCTGCTGATGATAGGAATGGACGAACGCCGATTGCTGGAGAGAGGAGCCGAAGCTTGGGTTCATTGCTTGATTCTGGAGATTGGATCAGGAGTGATGCTGTACTGCAAGGCTTTGACGCTCTGCAGTTAGTCGAGAAGGACGATGAAGCTTCTTCAGAGGTTAGCTTGTGGACTTCCTCATTCTTCATACGTTCTTTATAGATATTATCAGTGATGAGAGGTGTTTAGTGTTGGTGTTTTTTAGAGGTGTTTGGTGTTGATGTTATGAGTAATCGCCGAGTTGATGATTGCAACTGTGTAGGATGTCAGCAATGGGGAAAAGGAAGAGGATGACAATGACAATTTTTATGACGATGACAGTGAAAATATAACTCGGATTCCCGTTCCAAGGCAAACCTGCATTTCTGTGCCGAAAGTGGAGCTGGTTTCAAGTCTCGTGGCCTTATGTCATTCTTCCGAGGACGCCTCCATGCTACTCGAAATTTTTGCATGCGTGGAGTCTGTTATCCACGCGGAGCACAAAAGTCTGCTCGAGGAGCTTCGCATGGATTACCGACTTGCGGATTCAGTGGTTGAGGATGAGACCTCGTCGGATGATTCCCCTAAGTGGAGGCCCAAGGAATGGTTGAAAGGAATGTCGAAGAAAGTTACAGGTGCACTGAGGAAGAAAAGGAAAGACGACGACGACGACGACTTACCTGAGAGTGACCATGAGAAAGAGTCACATAATATGGATACGCTTGTGGAGAACGTCATTCTATCGCAGAAGGAGAAAGCAACTGTTCGGTTTCAACAGCACTTCATGCGGCTACTTCGGAGTGCACAATTCAAAGGTCTCTCTGTGAACGATCTGAAGCTGACTGCAGCTCTGAACTCAGACTACCTCCTCACTCTCCCTATCGACGTCGATTGGAACTCGGCCGCTTCTGCCGATGCTCTCCTGTTTCGCAGAGGTTATGCCGCTGAGCGTCAGGAGGGTCTCCTCTTTGGTGCAAAATTAGACTACATGCAATCGGTGTTTCTCTCCAACATATTCAATAGTTTGACAGGTTCGTTAATCCTCTTCCATTGACAGAATCTTCTGTTCGTCAGTAAATTATTCGCTTAATTGAGAAGCGGGACATGCCTCAGTGATTGAAAGTAGCTGTCTACCTGAATAGCAACTCTACCATTCTTCAACTCAAGCTGCGCCAAAGAAGGAAGATGATAGAGGGATAGGGCATTTTGAAAATTGGGGCTTCCTTGGCCCATGCAGCTTCTTCTGAGGTAGTTATGTGATCGGATTTGCAATGTCTGGTCGTTGCTTTGTTCTGTCGTCGCTTATGCTTTGGATCATTCAATTTTTTACTAATCATTCCCCATAAATGCTGTTTAGGTCCGCTGTTTCAAGCCGGCCGATGGTGCATTAAGAAGTGGGAATCGCTAGAGGAGGATGAGGAAGGGCGGGCGTTGACAGAGCGAGTGGAGCGATGGCTAGAGGAGCCTCTGCAACGAGCAACCAATATAAGAGGTAACCTGAGCGATGCTGAGGAAAGCTCTGAGTCAGACATGGAAGAAGGGCTAGAGATATGGAAAGCAGCAAGGCAAGCGGTTCCACGTTACGAGGCAGTGCTTTCATCAGCAGGTTCACGGGGTCTTTTACTTCGCCGAATACTTGTCAATATGGGCATCCTCCCCCCAGCTAGTCCGAGAATCCCAGATTTACTCTCTGATCTCGAGGACCAGCCAACCGTGGAGCCCTACATGAGACCCAAGATGCTCGCCAGGGTGTCGATGCGGGACATTTTCAAACCAGCATCGAAAGCAGCCTGTGGGAACAACCCCTGGAAACAAATTCGAGCTGCATTCTCAATCTTCTTCTCCCGGTCCACTCTTCAGGAGCCAGCCTACGAGGAGCTCGTGCTGCTCTACAATCAGTCCAAGAGTGAGCAAGGGGATGACGACGGCCCAGGTCTGCAGCTCCACACCTACACGAAAATCCCGGTTCCTGATCTCAAGGTTGTGTTTCCCAACAAGAAGCTTTCGTTCCGGTTGATTGACACTGTCAGGCTGGACTTAGCCTCGTTAGCTGGGCTGGTGGCGTTTCTAGTGAGCCACAAGTTTGATGACTTTCTGAGCTCCCCGTCGGCCTTCGCTCTGGACGTGATCGCCAGCGTATCCTTGTTACTGTATGTCAGTCGAGTCGCCTTTGGTTACAAGCAGACGGCAGATCGGTATCAGTTACTGGTGAACAAGACGCTGTACGAAAAGACATTGGCGAGCGGCTTTGGTGTCGTGCATTTCCTTCTGGATGCGTCGGAGGATCAGCTGTTCAAGGGAGCTATCCTTGTGTACACACTTATGCTGCTCGAGGGGAGGTCGCAGAGCTTGTCTACTCAGAGCATTGCCACTTTGTGCGAACGGTATCTGTACAACAATTTCAAGGAGCAGGTGGAAATGCCGATGCGAGAGATCATGGGCATTCTCCTCCGCCTGGGCCTCGTCGTGGAAGATTCGACCTCCGAATCCGGCAGCAGCTTCGTCTGTGCCCTTCCAGATGGCAAAGCCATTGCCGCGTTGAAGCAGCAATGGCTCAATCTCATCTCAGCTCAATCCATTTGGAGTGTACGGTAATTAATACTCACATTTTGACGCCCTTCACTCCACCTAAATTATTGGGAAAAATCAACCTCCTTTGCTGTATCCTGCTCCACAGTCAAGTGCTCTTGTAGTTATGTGAGAAGGAATGTGGATATCAGTAAAAGATTCATACATGCTGTGTGCTGAAGAAGCCCACAAATTCGGACATTCTGGTTTCTGTTCACATTATGCTTGATTTATGTGATTTCTTATTTGCATGTTGGGGGCTCTTTGTGGAAGGTGAACGTCAATGCGAATCTATGTATATGTCATGCAAATCCATAGTAAACTGGGATGGACGGCTTATTATCTCCTGTACTGACCTATGTTCTCAGCAACTCTTGGATTGGGAATGTTACGTATGTCTTTTATAGCACTTCCCTTTAAAATCTCATAGAAGGTTCGCGGAATTTTGATTTTAGCACATCAATTTTCTGTTGAATAACTCATAACAAACTGCTGTAATACCTCTTTCTGTAACGTAAGTCCAATTAAGAGATCTTTCTAAATTTGAGAAACGTTCATGATTGTTTGTGAAATTTCTGCCTCATGGGGTTTGTACATGTTTATGGAGATATTGGTTTTTTTCATTATCCCGCAATGCGTGATATAGATTGAGCACTTTCTGAGTTTCTTTAAATGCACACATTAATTTTATGATGTAATCTGTACTTGGGAAGGCCTATGCCTACAATTAAATTTTAACATTCAATTACAGCTCTAAAATTTATACATTTAATCTGGACTTAATTCAAAAAGTTGTTGCTACACTTATATTTTAGTTGATTTTTCCAGTTATGGGAAAAAGAATCTTACAAAATCAAATTGTATCCAATGTTATGTCTATTAGACAATCTAAGGCCCACTTTATACTTGGGGCTGGATTAAGAACCTGCCCGAATTCTTCAAATTTCAACTAATAGGATGGCTCAATTCTTTCAAATCGGGCCTAAGGGCTTTATACTAGGGCCCGATCGAAACTTTAGTTTATCCTCTACGGCATCCTACGTGGCACCGTTTTGGCTCCAAAATGTTTGGGCCCAAGTGATGCAATTGGGACAAGGTTTACCCCGGCCCGAACTTTCGAACTTGGGCCCGAACCCTAGCCATTCAATCCGGTCCGCTCTCCGACCAGCCCCAACCTGTGTGTAAAGTGGGCCTAACTGTGCATAGCTAGGAAGTCTACTCTGCATTTAGAATCAAAGCTCTTTAATAGGTTTGTAAGGGTTATTTTAATAATAAAATAATAAATTGTTGAAGATCCTATTACAATTGGTGAGTACAAGCTCCTGGTTAACTCTCCATGTATTTTACATTCCATAGGTGTTGTGCCAAAGAAAAAGCCACAAAAACATGGCAAAGCCCATGAAACCACCTTGCCACGTTTTGGCCTATACATTGTTATTGCCATACATGCCTCTCTATCCATTTTCATTATCAACAACTTACACGAACACCTCAAATATCAAGTCTTCTTTCACAATGAATACAACATACCAAATATAGCTACTACTTATATGATGCTTGAAGGCTTATCAATAATACTTATAATTTATTTATTGTTTTCTAATTACTTGTACCTGTTTTTGCATATAAGTGATGACGATATTGCACAAATCCACAAGTGAAAATGACACTTGGTTTACAATGATCCTTTTACACAGTAACTACAATGCACAGGAGGTCAATACATTTTTACTTTGAGCTTATATTGTAATCCCAATTTTACATGTTAGGAGTTGAAGAATCAATGACAAATACCACATGATGCAACAAGAATATTACAATATTGCCAAAAAAATCTTTGCCTACTTAACTTACTATCATTATCATTTGGCACCATAGCCTACCTCTTCTTGGGTTCATAAACTTTCCTAAACCCAACTCCACAAATTAAACGTACGTACAATGAGAGCATAGTTACAATTATCATCGCATCATACACCCATGACTTTTAATTTGTTCAATACAATGTGGACAGAATTAAACTCATAAATTTGTCTCAAGAATATTGTTATTCTGGTACCTTTTTATTGATTTAGACTTTGGTTAAATCTGACCATGGAAACTACCATGTGAATGAGAGATTCCAAGTAAAGAATAGAGGCTAGAAGCACCATGCGGTGAGAAAACTCTAGTTCTTACTTGTACGACTTTTATTACCTATGTGTTTCATAACTTACTCCAAGTCTAAACCAAAAATGAGAGAATATCCAAGATCTAACAAGCAAACCACTGGGATCCAAGATCTAACAAGCAGACTACACTAAATTTGATAATTAGTGTTAGATTATTATAAGATTTGAAAATGCTATAAGTTTTTACTTTTGTTAAAAAAAAAATACCAAGAGTATTGATTCTAATACTATATAAGGACCCCCATCTTGGCCAATATATTGGGTAAAATTATTGAACAACAGTAAAAACTTATAACATATTTATGTAAATTAGTGTATCTAACACTAATTATCAAATTTAGTGTACTGGATTTAGGAACATCTCAAATCTCCTTATTAGATCAAGATATCTTGCACATACAACAGTGTTCTAAACAAGCCATGAGGCTATGGACTCTACAGCGACCAATTCATTCCAGTATTAAAAAAAACAATACTTAAACAATATCAAAGTGCACAATGTTGTGTTCCCAATGAAGATCCCTCATGGGGCATGTGATCACAAGGAAACGAACCAATACAGCTCATATTAGTAAGTACGTTGGTCCCATTTGCCCCTCCTTCCAATAAGTTACAGTATCTTTCGCTACGTGAAGAATCAGGACACTCTCCCACAAAACTCCTCAAATAGCCAATCACAGAATATTTATCCCACTTAGAACTTGTGGAAGAATGTACGAGAATTATTCCCATTTTAGAATCTAAAGCATGATATTTGTGATCATATTCGAAAGACTATTGAGGATGCAAAGAAAGTGTGAACAAGGAAACTTATCACAAAAAGAATATGGAAGTAGTGCCAAATAAAAGTTAACTAGAGAATACAAGAGTTTTTATTTGAAAGGAGTGTCAACCCCACTTTTTTGGTATGAACATGATGATGAGAAAAATACATATGCCCTAAATAGACTCATATCGTTCTTGCCATCTTGCACCAGATTCGTCACTCAGTTCTCTGCTGGCTGCAATCACCCCAATGAAAAACACCAAGTCAGTTTACTCAATACAATTTTCACAAAATTTAACTGAAGGAAAATAATGATTAACATGGATTGCGTAACTATGATGACAAGACTAAGTTATACACCCAAATGACTAAAACTTGACACAGACAAAACAACCTATTGTACCTTCACATTACTTAACTTTCGAGATGACAAAGACGGTGAACTTCAAAGTAGAGAATCAACAAGAGAACTAGAAACTACTGTAAACTATGTAACACAAGACTAAACACACACTAGTGAAAAAGCGTGAAATTTCTACCAAGTTTGTCTCATGATTCCAGGTGCCAAGCTTGCAGAATATCTTGCTGGAATGAGTCATTTAGGTTGATGAATGTAGCACACTTGTTCACTACAATTGAGATTTGGCATAGAAAAGCATAAGTTACATGTAAAATTGCAAGTTTTTGAGGCGGTGCTTACCACAACGAGGGGAGTGTAGGGGTTATCGTCGCCGGAGTTGACAGGGAGATAGTGGTGATCAGCCTCCGCTTGCAGCTTCGTGGAGAAGTAGAGCACGATTGCCACCAACAAGAAATACACCAGATACAGCAAGTACAGAATGGCCACAATCACGCCGAAGATCCACACAGTCCAGTACGGCACTTTTCCCGTCACAGGCAAGAACACCGCCAGCATCTCGAGCTTGGAAATCAATGCCCCCACAATGATATTCACCAGGAAGAAGATGATGGCCGCGACGATCTTCGATTCCACCAGTTTGAAGCTCTTCTTCAGAGCTGCGAGTCCGTAGTTCGCAGGCTCCAGGACCGCCACTTCGCTGGACAGGAGGAAGACGAAGCCGAGAACCAGGAGTGCGATGTCCACGACCACCTTGTTGATGATGAAGACGATGTGCGCGTTCACCTTGCTCGCTAGGAGCCAGAGGATGAGGTGGAAGGGGAGCGAGATGATGAACACTGCGGCGATGGTGAAGAGGAGGAGCCAGAGCGTCGTGATGAAGAGACGGTACAAGGCGGACGGGAGCGACTGGAAGACTGTCTTGATGATGGACGGATCTTCCTCGTTGTTGCTGTAGATGTAGGCTACTACCTTGGAGATTGCGGCGATCGCGAGCGAGACGAGCAGCCAGACTAGGATCATTACTAAGCCGCCGATCAGGAGGGGGAGGAGTGGTGGGTGGTGTGGTGGGTGGGGGTGCGGCGCTGGTGCGTATGCATCGCCCGCGAACTTCGCCATGCTTCCCTGCACGATCGAGTAGTTTGTCCATCAGAGACCAGCAACTGCAAGTTCCATGGATCAAAATTCGACATCGATCGCTCAGACTTAGCCGTCGATCGCTCAGACTTTCCAATCGATCGATGAAAATAACAATCAATCACTCAAACTAGGCCATCAATCGCCCACACTAGAAACCGATCCTTCAGACTTGGCCCTCAACCGCTCAGACTAACCATCCATCGCTCAACTTGGCAATCGATCGCTCAGACTTAGCCGTCGATCGATCGGACTTGGCAATTGATCATGATTCAGGGGCGGGTATTCTCCAGTCCTGGAAGTGGTTCGATGTGGTGGAATATTTGGACATTCAGACAGATCATGTGAGCATATGATTAGTGGTTCGTGGGAGGGTACCTGATCATGCGAGTGGGCGTAGAAGGAGTGGAATCCCCCAAAAGGGTGATGATGACGGTGACCATGGTGGTGAAACCCGAAAGGGTGGTCACCATGATGATGCGGATGCGGATGCGGGTGAGGATGGTGATGATGATGATGATGGGAGAACATCCACGCCGCGCCGTAAATCTCCAGAAGCTGAATTAGCGCCACCGGCAACAAGAAGGCGAGGATGAAGGGATGCAAGATCCGGATGTACTTGCTCAGCAACCTTCCTGCCTCCTTGAAGATCGCCGGCGCTCCCCATCCTCCCAACCCGTTTGGATACCCCTCCACCATCTTGCTGCTACTCGATCACACAACTGTCCGAACGCAACAAAAACACCCCCAATAATTAATAGCAGGCTCGTTATCCACACGAAAACAGTCCGATCATCCCCAACATCAACGAGGTCGTCAACCACCCGCCAAAAAACTATCATCGACACAAAAACACCCCACGGCAGAATGAATAGGTCGATCACCAACCAACAACAAGATCGTTACACACAAAACAACCCCGAAAACAGAACAAGAACAACATCGTCAACACCCCCAAAAACAATCATCGACACAAAACAGTATCTCGATCAGACCTTTAAGATCAGGCTCGTCACTCACGTAAAAACAGCCCGGTCACGCCTACAACAACAAGCTCGTCACTCACACAAGAACCACCCCCAAAAACAGCCCGATCACGCCAAAAACGACAAGATCGTTACAACACCTCATCGACACAGAAACACCCCAAAATTAGTACCTCGATCACACGAGCTCGTTACTCACACACAAACAACCGCAAGAACAGCCCGATCACGCCAACAACAACAAGATCGTCAAAAATCATGGATCGATCGAAAGCTACCTTTGGGTCCGAGGCTGTCGGCAGGAGAAAAGCCGTGATCGGACTAGAACAGGAGAGAGTGCTTGTTAGATCGTCGTCATTAGGGGGGTGGGATTAGAAGTCTTGAGAAGCACGCAAACGTTTCACAAACTACTATTGTCCAGAGAGTATTTTAAGAAATAATACGGGATAAAAGAATAGGGAGCAATCATGATGCTTGCCTGCATCGGTTGGATCTTCCACGCGAGGTTCCTTCAGTTCCTTTCCTTTCCTTTCCTTCAATGCGTGCTCAAATGACAGAGTCAAGGAGTCAACACTGAGCTCCAATATCTGCGCCGCAATGTCTATCACCTTTTGACGATTGCCTGCCACTTGTCCCCCATCTATCACGTCCGATCAGGTTATTATACCATTAGTCAGATTTGGTAAATGGACCAGCCATTATTAGTGTGGGTACAAGAGTTTGCCTTTTAGTCACGCTGTAGGAATTGGAAAGTTGTGCTTCTTGTTTGAAAGGAGAGGCATGAACCGCGACTTACAGTATCGTACAGTAGTTGGTGGCTTCTACCCCCTTCCCTTAATCAATCATCTACCTGCTGAAGTTTCCATTGTCGGTCGGTAAGTTAGGTTACCTTGCCAAAGGTGGGAGTTTTAGCCACCGATCATGGTTTATTACTCCGAAACGAGCTCAGATTCCACATGAATATCCTTTGCTGTGAGTCCTTTCATATGAGAAAAGCGCGGCCGACTGCCGAGAAGAGAATTTGATAGCTTCTTCGAACATTCGTAAAGATTCATTTGCTGTCGATTCATGATGTAAAGAGGATTGAAGTCGATTAGAATGATTAATTACCGAATGAGAATTCGTCATTCAACTGTAAGAGTTTCAGCCACCAAAGTGGGTCTTGCAGCATTTTTACATAGATAAATACGACTAACTCTGAGTATCAGTGAGTTTGTTGTTTTGGTGAGTGCCTCAATTAATGGTCGGGGATGAGAACGCCCTCCTACCAATATCAGTTATGCTCAATTCCATACCAACGAGCAATTTAGTAACCCTAGATTTCATGACAGAAAATGGGGAAGAAAAAGATGGTGGATTTAGGAGTAGGAAGTGAGCAGAAGAAAAGACTCCTGCTGGCACATAACGTAATATACGGCAAGGATGAGTAGCTGAAAGGCAAAGAAACACAACCACGTTAGTTCACAGATTTTATAACAGATGTAACATCGTGAAATTTTACAGAATTGAGGTCAGCAGCTTCGTCGTGAGTTTCTTTCCGTGTTGACACAACCATGCACTGGATCGTTGGTCGTTTTATGACTACATAATGGAAGAGGTGTTGAAGTTTTGTACTCTACTGGACGATTCCTTGGGGATGGATGGTCCCAGTACGACCTGTGGCATTGATTAATAGTGTTGCACTCAACCACTACTTGGTAGATCCGTGTGGTTCATCAATGTGTAGGTCACTGTCGAGCACGTGAAGAAGAACAGAAAGAAAAGTAACGGAAGATGCTACTGAGCAACATCGTGTTAAATATCTTACATAATTTTTATATGACAACAAAATCACCTTACATTGAAATTGAACGCCTAGTACTGTGTAGATGTGTCATAATTATATCACAGACTTTTTAACACTTTTGGGTGATGCAAGGGGCTTAGTATAGATTGGTTTGGTTTGAATCAGCTGACTATTCAATTTGTGACATAGGAAACGTATACATTTCCTTTTCGTACTCTTCAATGGTTAATACCAAGACTCTTTGAACATCACAGGACACTCATTTAGTGTTCTGGAGTCATAAATCTCAAACCTTGAGTTCTTTTCCAATACGATCACTTTCATTGAATCAACACAACAACCACCTCAGTAATTAGAGAGCCAACTACTAAACTGGTTTGGATCTTCTCATTGATCCAAACCATGGAAGGGGGAGCTTCTTAAGATAAGCAAGTTCAAGTTCGTGAAAGTAGTGCCCTTTATTGTTAAGACCAACTAGGACATCAATTCTTAGTGCTACGCAAATCGCAACCGGATGCATGAGATCCAGCCACCTCTACAAATTGATCAATCAATGCCAGTATTGCAAGATACTCAATTGCAACTGGATACGTGAGATCCAGCCACCTCTACAATTGCATCAATGCCAGTAGTGCAAGATACTCAATTGCGGTAATGCATCGACATGGGTTTCTTAATGAGAAGATTGGTTCCTTAGATTAAGGCTCGCTCTTGGAAAACTTTCAGCATCGTGGCTCCAATTTGTGCAGGCGACTCACATACCGTCACACCGGCAGCTCTGAGCGCGTTAATCTTGTCCGTGGCAGTCCCTTTTCCTCCAGAAATGATCGCCCCCGCATGCCCCATACGCCGTCCAGGGGGAGCCGTCAACCCTGCGATGCAATGCAGTGAATCTCCCTTTAGCAAACTAAAAAGCTGTTGATTTTCCAAGCAATAAAACAGACATATTGTCTCATGGTGCAAGATTGGATGGTTAAAACAGACCTGCAATGAATGAGACGACGGGTTTCTGTGTGCCACTCTCTCGGATGAACGCAGCCGCGTCTTCTTCCGCGGAGCCTCCGATCTCTCCGATCAACACAATTCCTTCCGTCTGCGGATCGTTAACGAATTTCTCCAGACAATCCACGAAGTTCGTCCCGTTGAAGGGATCACCACCGATGCCGACACAAGTCGATTGCCCTAACCCTACTGCCGTGGTTTGGAAGACCGCCTCGTAGGTCAAGGTCCCCGAGCGCGACACGATCCCGATCCTGCCAGGCTTGTGAATGTATCCGGGCATAATGCCAATCTTGCACTCTCCTGGCTTAATAATGCCGGGACAATTCGGACCGATTAGCCGGGTTTTCGACTGGGACATGAGCGCGGACTTCACCTTGACCATGTCGTGTTGCGGGATGCCCTCCGTGATGCACACGATTAGGTCGAGCTCCGCGTCCAGGGCCTCCAAGATCGCGTTCCCCGCTAGGGAGGCTGGCACGTAGATCACTGAGGCTGTGGCTTTCGTCTCTTTCTTCGCCTCCGCCACTGTGTTGAACACCGGCAGGCCGAGATGCTCCGTGCCGCCCTTCTTAGGGGTTACCCCGCCCACCATGTTGGTGCCATAATCGATCGCTTGCTCGGTGTGGAAGGTCCCGTTCTTGCCCGTGATGCCTTGGCAGATCACTCGGGTTGTCTTGTCGACGAACACTGCGGGTCCCTCGGTGGAAAGCGCCCTCCGCGCGCCATCGCTTCGCTGTTGCCCTAGACGAGCGAGCTGGTGCGCCACACGGCCTAGTCCTCTCATCGCTGCTCGATCGCGTGTTGCAACACGATGATTCCTAGGGCGTGACAAGACAAGGGAGAGCACCAAACCAGACCCCTATTGGGGTTGGCGTGAATAGAATGTGTGTTTTCTGGGGTGTGAGAACAGACCTGGAAGAAGAAGAACAGCCCCAAACCCCTATTGGGGTTTGCATGAGCAAATGAGCAGAGTGTCTGTGAGACCTACCCTTGATGACATGCTCATGAGAGAGCTCAATCTACAAGTTTGATATATCAAGAATGTGATGTATGTAGACATTTAACTTAGAGATGAAATGGTTGATCATAGGTTTGTTCAAGTGTTCTGATTTATGCAGAATCTTTTTGAATCCTTTTGAATTAATGTTGGGATGAGAAAACTTCATTGTGCAATTCAAACTACAACCCATCTTTGCAATACCGTACTTGCGTAGCCATTTCGGCAGAAAATTAGTCCTATTTTTAGGAGCCAAAAATTCCGGAATTTTTTTAAGAATAGAAGAGACATATTTGTACGAAAAAAAAATCGGAATCGTGAGGAAATTAGGTTTGGCAAATTCAACAATACAAAATTAATTATTTGACACCATAGTGTTGAAATGGCTATGCAGGTACGGTAATGGGTTATATGAATTCTGTAACAACTATTATCGGCATAAACAAATGCCTAGATTTGACCAATTTCTTTAAACTATAATTCATTCACAAATGAACAACTTCTTTTTTTTACCAAATATTTACATTTACCACGGATGTTCAAATATTTGAGAAACATCATGGGAGTGGTAAAACACACATAACAAGATTCCCCCTAATAACTGTGGTCGGGAATGCCATACTTGTGCACATGCAATAGAAAAAGGAAAATATATTGGTGACAAAAAAGCCTCCATCGCAGAAAGGTATTTTGTATAGAGAAACCCTAAACCCTAAACCCCGGGCTTCATAATCCTACCATGCATGGCAACCTCCAACCTCGACAACTCAATGGATGCCAACATGCGATTGCACCGGTCTCGAAATCAGAAATCAATGTGCCTACGTAAAGCTGAACGCAACATGTTACGATTCCAGCGGATGATCCATCAAAACTCCACAAACCAAGCTGACAAATCTCGAAGGGAAAGCCATCGAAGCAACAAAATCTGCAGCCACCTCCTCGACTAGCTTCGGGGTTTCCGAGCAATCTCTAGTTTGGACTCAATTGTGACGAGAAAGTGCAAATCCATGAACCACATGTAAAGTTCGGATCATGAAGCTTTTGAGATCGCACTCAAGGAATAGTGGGTCCTAGAGAATGTAACGGCTGACCTGGCTGAGCGCCAAACCCTAATGGCCTACAATCCGGAGGAGAACCCATTTACTGGGCGATCATGGGTTCACTCTCGCTTCGGACGCTTCATAAGCCATCGGCATTCATCGCCTGTAGCCTGCTCACCAGGCACAATCACCTTGCGCGCTCCCTGCATGCATTCAAGCCGCTGCAACTTCCTTTCGTAAGCTCAATTGCAGCAAAATCATTCGAATCGGGGGCTGTTAAGGCGAGGAGACGAGTGTGCTGCGCAATGGGAGTGGAGGTCGTGGAGACGGTCCGGTTGACGGACCAGGAAACCAAGCTCTTCGACCTCTTGCTCGCCACCCTCCGCCATTTCGAGCTCCAAACTGAGCTTCGGGTCGCCGGCGGATGGGTCCGCGACAAAGTAAGACTCCATTCGAGAGTTTGCTGATCAGTCCATTTGATGATTCTGTGCTCGGATTGAGCATGGCTATGGAATTAATGCTGTGGCTTGGGCCAGTTGCTGGGGAGAGATTCGCACGATATCGATATAGCGCTGGACAATATGTATGGCAAACAATTTTGCGAGAAAGTGAACGAGTATTTGAAGAGTATAGGCGAGGAGACGTCCGGGGTGGGCGTCATTCAAAGGTAAGCAGTCTTGTTGCTTGTGAATTGGTGATTCTGTTACGGCAGGATTCTTGTTATTGATGTGCAAGTGGTCCAGCAATCCGGAGCAGTCGAAGCATTTGGAGACTGCTACGACGCGTGTGAAGGGCGTTTGGGTGGATTTTGTCAACTTGCGAGCTGAGACTTATGCTCAGAACAGTCGCATTCCTACTATGGTGCGTGGCCCTAGATCACCAACAACAAAGCTTCATTGCTCTTGTTGATGGCACAATTCTCTGTACACGGTCAGAAGAATACCAGTATCTTTGTAATCAAGCAGGGATATATACTTCGAATACGAACAGTACCTTGAGACATGTAATAGCGTCAAACATCATCACGATGCAGAACATTGCGTGATGAATTCAAGTTGAACTGACGGGAATTTTACGTGAAATTTGCATGTGTATGTCAACTTTAAATGCCGTACGGTGATCCCCGATTAGGGTGATGGGAAATTTGATCATAACTATACATCAATATTACTTCTTAGATGGAAAGAAACAGGTCATGTTCACGAAGACTGTTGTAGATACTGAGTTATGAGATGGGAACTTGTTCAGGAATTCGGAACTGCCGAACAAGATGCTCTACGACGAGACCTGACTATAAACAGGTACTCACTTCTGAACGTTTCATCGATAATTGCATCTCATACATACGGATACTAACTAGAGCACTGCCGTTTATCAACGCCAGTATGTTTTACAACATCAACAAACGTTGCGTGGAGGATTTAACGTCACGAGGTATGTATCAATATCTTCAATGTAGGTACTTACTCAATGCTAGTTTGCTACCGACAAGGATCAATCTGTTCATACACTTCGATTGTCTTGGCATGGTGCAGGGATCAAAGACTTGAAAGCAGGAATTATTCGCACTCCACTGCCTTCGAAAGAAACGTTTCTAGATGATCCACTGCGTGTCATGCGAGCTGTTCGCTTTGGTGAGCAAACTTTTCCCATCTCACTTTGAATGTATTTGCTGTTTTACGAGATTGTGAAGCATGTTTTTGAGTGGTCGTATTCTTCGATTCAATACTTTCAGATTTTTGCCTATACTTTCAGAGAAAAGTTCAAAGACTTATATTTTTGACTCAAGGCTATCTTTCCCATTTTCAACTGAAAATCCAATTACAACGTAACCATTGATGAGAAGTATGAAAACTAGCATTATATTTAGACTGCAAAGAAGGGTCGATTCAATGAATATGGCCTTCTCAGGTGCTCGTTTCGGGTTTGTGCTGGATGAGGAGCTTAAAACGGCAGCTTCTTGTGAGGAAGTCAAATCCGCACTTGGCACCAAAGTCAGCCGTGAACGTATCGGCCACGAGGTGAATATTCATTTCCTCATTGACTGATTGCTGCTTTCACTACACTGCATCGAACAGTCACAACGAAAATGATGGAGTTTCAAATATAATATTCAGACTTGTGAGTATAGGTTATACCACATACCTCAAGTATGTTGCACATAGATGTTAATAAGCAGCATTGCCTGCAGATTGACCTGATGTTGATGGATAAGAAGCCACACACAGCATTACGATGTCTGGAGCAACTGCAACTCTTTCCAGTTGTTTTCACGAGTATACTCACTAACATAAAGCCTGCCTTGGAGGATAACATCGGCAGGTAAGCAGGCTCAATACGTAATTCTCACTGTAAGAACCCCAAGTCTTGAATTGAAAGAGAATTAGCTAAAGTTGTTGGGGTCTTCGACTGGTGTGTAGGGTGTGTGTAGATTACATGGAAGCAGCTGGCCATGTCTTGGTCGAGTTTGAGGGCGTTCCAAGTACAGCAAAATTCACGGTAAATGACTACCTCTCATCCATTTTCTCTCCTAGAGGATACACTGGAATGGTTTTTTTGCATAGAATGTATTAGATGGTAACTTTTTTTTCATATATGCAGGCTGAGGAAAGAAGGTTGTTTCACCTGGCTAGTTTTCTCCTTCCATTACGACATCACACTGCTTCACACCCGGAGAAGAAAGGCGTGGTCAGTCTATTTCCTCAACATGCATGAGTTCCATGTTATGTTTATGAGTTTCACACTGCTACTTTTAGTTTTGGTTCACTCACTTTCCATTTCGGTTGTTGTTTTCTTCAGTTTCCAATATCAGAGCTGATCATCAAGGAGTCTCTGAAGCTGAAATCAGATGATGCCAAAAAGGTAAATAAATTTGTGCCTGTGCTCACGCTGGAGACTGATAATATTCTAGTGAGACTTTTGCAATCTCTTCTTAGAAGAGATTCTATGGGAAGTGGTTTTAAGTTCAAAGTCTACGATTACTGCTCAGAAATTGATGATGTTGTAATCATTCGGCAGGTGTTGCAACTCCATAATGCTGCGGAGCAATTCGTCGAGCTAACAGAGATGTTCCTTGGCGAGGGACATGAGAGAACCGATGAAGATTTCCAAGCAGAAAAGAGAGTTCAAGCAGGTTGGTGTTTTTTTTCACCTCCTCAATCTGGATAATAGCGCACTTTAATGAAATCGGGACACATTTTTTTATGCTGCTATTGCTCATGAGAGTGTGCTAATTGATGTGCAGGTTTGCTGTTAGGGGAGATCAAGAGCCTCTGGCGCCTGGCTTTGGTTCTGTCGTCGCTTCTCTCCTCGTCTCTTGATGAAGCTTCTGTCACAGAGAGGGCCAACAGCTGCCTTATTGTTGAAACCACTATCGTCAGATTAGGTGAGAAACCAATCCTTGATACCAATTATCAAACAGAATCTATTACTCTCATAACCATGGCTTCATCGGTTTTTCAGGACTCGAGAATTTGTGGACTCGGAAGCCATTGTTTGACGGGAAAAAAGTCATGAGTCTTCTAGGATTGCAGAAAGGTGGCCCGCAAATGAAAGAATGGGTACTCTCCTCTTCTTCCTTTACTTAATGACACTGGTCCTGAAACTTGAAACCGAACAAGACTTATCTAGACCGACTATCTATCCGAATTCACTTGTACTCAATCTAAGAGCCTGCACGACACAGCTTCAAATGCTTAGAGCGTTGCACTGCAGTACAGAGCTTAGATTCAAGCTGAAGGAAAGTATGATTTAGAGCACATGTTGTTGGACTTGTGATGATTGGCAGATGGGCAGGTTTCACAAGTGGGAGCTAGCGCATCCAGAAGGGACAGAGGAGCAGTGCTTGGAGTGGTTCCATCAGGAGCATTCCAAGCGCCTCAAGTCACAATAATTAGCGGCCTTTTACATTGCTAATTCTTCGTCTAGCGCCTGCTTCAGCCATTTTGTAAGCTCCACGCCCTATGCTTTCAGTATCTGGGGCAACATACTAATAAACAAATAGCCTGGTCCCTCTCCGTCCAGTATATAAAAGAAACTCTCTATTCCCATGCTCAAACTCACGTAAGGCAACCATCAGTAAGAGTGCCTTGCACTGGTTGCAACCCATTTTGGAATGCGCATGATTTGATGTTCTTGAAGACATGAGAGTGATTATTATGTTGGATGTTATAATACTAGATAATATGCTAACGCTGGTACAATATTGCTCTTGCAGGGGGAGCTGAGTTGAGGTGGTATATCAACTTGTATCATTTTGCTATTGAAATTACTGATTGAACTGAAGCTATGTATAGTACTTGAAAGAAATGCAAAGCAGCAATTTGAGCATATGATATACTTACTATTAGGCTGCTGCTCTTTCATTTCTGTTCTGCTCGCCTTGGTGGCAACGATGTACTTTCTGGACTCTGAATCAATACACTGAATTTTGAGACTTAGTTTGAGATCTGGTTTTGGTATTCTTGTTCAGAATATGTACAGTTTAGGCAGGAGTTTGTAGGGTTTGCTTTTTGAGTAAGAGTTGGAAGTATGGTAAGGTGTCCTATAATGGCGCAATTTTCAACACAGAAAATCTACAGGAATGTTGCCAGTGCAAGCAATTTTTGTGCATGGGGAAAATTAGTAGAAAACTAGAGCAAGTGGAATCATCATTTTTCGACTCTTCTACAGTAAGTAATGAATTTTTAAACATGGAAATATAAGTGTTCTTAAAATGGTGCCCTAAAGTGACGGCCTATAATCTTTGCAGTGTGTACATGGTACTGTTGTATGGAGAAGCTATTATGTACGTGACAGTGAAGATTACTAGGGCTCCATTTTCGGCACTGCGCCATTTTTGGCTGCTCTACCATAGGTGTTAAAGTTTTGTTGATTCAAAACTCATCAAATGGCATTTTGTGAAGACACGGATTGTGCAAAGTACATTTGGAAGTAGATTTTTTACACTTCAACACGTGGTAATGACAACTCTAATGAGTAGTTTATTTTAGTGTAGTGCATTTAGTCTATTCCACTAGTGTTTTTTTGAGTGACCATGGGTGATAGGTTACATGGTAATGCATATACAATGCATATACGACATGAAGAGTTTTGAAGAGTTTGTATTAAGAACCAACAAAGATTTTTATCAAATTATTGGGTTCTATCAAATAATAATTAAGTCATTTTGATAGTGTTTAGAATTCGTTTTCTCAAATTCCTTATTTTTTCCAAAAAGCTATCTAACACATAGATTTTGGTTCTCATAAAATAAGAAGATTCCACTAAATCTTCTACAATAAATAGATAATCATGGAAGAGATGAAATATCATAACATAATAGATATCCTATGGAATCAAATAAACAATCACAAACAACATATGTATAAGTTGTATTACGCTGTAAGTTATAATGTGATAATATCCTATCTGTACGTGCCATTCTTATTTTTTAGTTTGTACAAAAAAATATTCTTGATTGTATAATAGTATGTTTTATAAAATTTTGTAGTTAAACCTACAATATTTTAGCTCAAGTAAAAACAAATTATTATTTTATTTATTTTTTGAATAAAATTAAAATAAATGCACAACAATGTTTGAAACATATCAATAAAAATTGTAGTGATAGAAGCGTTCAGGTAGAGGTGTTTAGCAAAAGCGTTTAGATAGAGACGTTTAGGAAAAACTTTTAGGTAGAGGTGTTTAGCAAAAAAAATTAGGTAGAGTACGTTTGTCAAAATCGTTTGAGCATTCATGTGCAGATGAAAAGTTGTTCAGCGTTCATCCGTAGAGGAGAAAATCGTCAAGCGTTATTCGGAGATGAAAAAAATGTAGATGTGGATGTAAAATTGTTGATGAAAGATTGAAAGACTGTGGGTAGAATATGAAAAATATAGAGACATGCACCTTCTACTCAAGAAATTAAAATATTTGCTTAAGAAAAAAATCAAATTGCATTCACAAATTAAAGCAGATTTGTAATTCAATAATACTCAAGTTTTTGGAATCTTGGTGCTAAATGCTCCTACATTGTCACTATTGTCAAGATTTTATTTGTATTTTTTGGTATATAATGTGCCTTCATCTCCTTCAGTCAAGTTGTAGTTGAATTCTATATACATCCAACAAGAATTTGATGGCTAGAAGCTCGCAAATTCAAAGAATTACAGGGTTCTGATATCTATATCTTCTTCAAAACCATTTAGGATAGCCATGGGAGTGAGCCAAAAAGTACCTTAGATCCGGAATGAAGTAAACATCTTGATGTGTTTGCCTCTTAAAATTTTCAAAAAGTGTTCTTTTGTTATTCTTACTAGCGTATTTACCAACTTGCTTTCAAGATATGTGCTAATAGATTGCCAATTATTGAAATCTTCTTGCAGGATGTGCTTTCTCTATAACAATTTCAGATCTGTGACAAACGTTGCAGTAAAAACCGTTATTAACAACGATAAAATTGGAAAGGTTATACTTATGACATTCGTGCTTGTAAGGAAACATTAGTAGATTAGCAATGGTGAATTATCTAATGAACCTACAAAAAGAATGGTATAGTAAATACATTTTCAAAGTTAAATATAAATCTATACAATGAAATTAATTGAAAATGATTTTGGCATAATAAAGTACCTTCCTTGTTGAAGTTGGAGTTTTAGAACACAATCTATTGTGGATAGATTGTAATTCTATTTGCGCAAACATGTCAACAAGCGATGTTATAATTGTACTTACTTCAGTACATAAATACTGCTATTCAGATTTCGAAACACTATTTTTTTTTTAACAACTCCATGACACACTGACTATTATTAAAAGCTTGAACAATTTGGTTGCATTCTTTCAAAAATTGTGGACCGAGTGCTATAATGTCATTGTCATTTTTGCTATATACATCAGCTATAACCAACTATTGATAGCGAGCAAATTGACTTCTAATCTCAATGATAGAAACAATCATTGTTGTTGATGTTCATTGTTCATGTGAATGTTTACGATACTCATAGATGCTATTGCTATAAAAATATTTATCGATAAGGTTATATTCGACATCATTATATATCTTGGTCACGGATATGGTAATCTAAACTTTTCAATAGAATATGTATATCATCTTTCTCATGGATTTCTCAGACTTTCAAGCTATATTAAAATTCTCTATGCAAATATATGACTCACAGAACAACTTTCCTTCATGCTGTTGAATTTGAAAGTGCACCGCACTCATAGTGATACTAGTATATCCTCCTATGTCGAGAAAAACACAATGAAGGTAAGGATGTTTCACTTCTTTGTTTGAATCCTAATTTCTATATCAACACAATATTTTGCCCACAGATGCTACATTTTAAGTATATTCATTTCAATCCTTTACAAAAACAAGCACGTTCGACATGGAAGCACAAATAATCATAATGACAATGCCATAAATGACAAAATGACAATAACACGAATAAAAAATGACAATGACAAGAATCAGAGAAGTGAGAGAATTCGGAGAATAAGACCATTATCAGATAGGCTGCATTCTAAACATACTTTTAACCTTATTTATTTTTAGTATAATTTTCACCTAATTATAAAATTTACCTATTTTTGACGTAAATCTAATATTAACATTATTACCTACTTTATTTAGTTTTAATCTAATTCATTATGTCAAAAAAATTTAATCTATTAGATAGAGCTTGTTGACTCAGATTATAGGGCTCGTAGAGTACAGTTTGGTAAGTTTTTGTAATAAGCCTTTAACGAGCATAATAGGTCATACCACTTATGGAGTCATAGGGTTGGATGTAATTAGGAACTTTATAAGGGAGGTTAAGAGAATGATAGAGACTATGATAATAGAAGTGTGATATGAGGCCTCACATTGGGTCTTAAGGTGATTTCTATTGTGATAACGTCTCTGACATGAGAGGTCTACATAATTTTTTAATTTGTAGGTGCTTCTACCCTAAGAACGCGCAAGTGCTAACCGCCTTTAATTTGGATCTCATTTGCTTCTTCTTTACTTTTTAATATTGTGAAAGGGTTTGGATAGATGAGTGGACTTCTAGGTGTGTTAATAAGAAAATTACCCCATAGTTAGCTTGGATACGAATAAAGTCCTCGGTCTGGTGGAAGGCCGGTCCTTACCATGCATTTGCATCGGGATAAGTGACAGCGTCTGATTCTCTTCTCATCTGTGAAAGCTGCTAAGTTTCATGTTCTCTCTATACATCAAAACAGTTTCAGAGAGTGCACAAACGTATTGCACATTCTCTTTATTTTCAAGTTTTTATATTCTCACCTCCTAGCATATTGTGTTCTTTTACTTATTTTTTATTTCGTTATTTTATGCTTATTTCATCTTCATACTGGTGTTTTCTTGTTGGTTTTATAATTCTAAAGGTGATAAAAATATGTGTCAATTAGTGTATAGAGTTTAAACGACTAATTAATTTTCATCATTTTTGTGCAATTAGTTTTTCGAGAAGATGAAGCTTTTTCTTCAATCTAAAATTGTGATAATTTGAATGTTTGTCTCTATGCTTATGACATCTTCTATAAGTAGCTTTTCTACATCACTTGATGTGTTAAAAATATATAGTTATTTATCTTTGATTCTCCCACTTTTTCTTGTTTTAATTTGAATGAATGAAAAAAATAAATCAAAAGTGATTAAAATTTTACGACATGAGTCAGGGCAATCTACAGATTGGAATTATGTAGAGATAGTAGTTAGGAGATCAAGTGCAAATATGCATTATCAGAAATTCAAACAATTTTATATTATAGGTAATCCCGCTTTCAACAACTTGTTGGAAATGTAGGATTTTTCTTTTACGAAGTAATTGTGTTCATTAACCCCTAAACGTCCAAGGGGGGGGGGGGTAAAGCTCCTAACAATTGGTAATAATGCTGATTTTTTCAAAACTGCGTAAAAACAAATAAAAGATGAAAATGGAAAATCCAACCGTAGGATCTTCTTTGGAGCATGGCAATTAGTATGACCTCTAAGTTGCATGCCATTTGGAGGTATGGATTTCAAGATCCATGCAAAAAAGGGGTGAAGATCACACCACCAAAACTTTCATGAAAAATCTCTTTCGCCCACTCTCACAAATTGAGGATCAAGGTTTTTACTAATTATCTAAAGAGGGAGTAGAGTAAACCCACTGAGGAGTTGAGCAAAAAAAACGGCGGATGAAAATCGATGGGATGAAAGCGGGGTTGTGCACCAAAGACGGAGCCTCACATCCAGAATGTCGAAAAACGACACTGTGGGCGCTTAAGAGTTAAGGTAGGCCGCAATTAGAAATCAGAACGATAGTTTGTTATGTTTTTTATTGAATTAGATCATAGATTTAATCATATGCATGTGACAAACCGTTAAAAAATGAGAGCATTTACAGTAAGAAAACATGTTGACATGATTAGAGGTTTTTTCTGATAAGACAAAATTATTTTTGCAGTGCACATTTATCCGCGTATGAGAGCGTTCGCAAACTATTATTTATACTTTTGAGGCTTAATATGTGCAAGACTGCATAAGATGATAGATGATATATATATATATATATATATATATATATATATATATATATATATATATATATATATATATATATATATATATATATATATATATATATATATATATATATATATATATATATATATCATGGACTAAAAGACTTATTTTACACAAAACAAATAAAAAGTGTTGAGAGCTTGGATAGAGCTCCGGAAAACGAAAGAAATGCAAAAGAAGAAGAGCCCGATAAAACGGGAGTGGAAGCTTAAGTAGAAGAATTGACTAGGTACAGATTGATGAGGAGTGGCGGCTTGGCCGCCTCATGCATTCAATGCACGTACCTCCATGATCTCCGCTATCTACGCTAATCAATGCCGCTAACGGTTTCTGTGGATAAGGGATGAAGTGGTTGAACGGCGACCCGGGAGATGCGCTGAGCTCTTCCACAACACTCCTCCTCGAACGAGGAAGGCTCGCTAAAAACTCCTCCGTGGAAGGTCTCGGAATGAGAAAAGAGTTACTTCCCCGTTCGCTCTCTAAGTGGAGGACTCAAGCTCTTGGAGGGTCCTCATCTCGGCGGCGCGAGTGAGCTCGCGATGCTTGTACGGGGGGAGAGCTTTAGTAAGCATGTCGGAGATGTTTCGGGCAGATTCTATCTTCTGCACCCTTACTTGGTCGGTCTCCACCAAGTCTTGCATATAACCGAATAGAGTTGGGCTTATGTGCTTGACATGATCCGCTTTGATGAAGCCCGCTCCGACTTGAGCAAGGGCGGCGGCGTTGTCTTCGTAGATGGTTGTTGCTCCCGGCGTTTGCTTAATCATGTACATTTCATAAATGAAACTTACCATGGTGCGGAGCCATACCGCTTCCCGGGACGCCTCGTGAAGCGCTATGAGTTCGGCGTGATTCGTTGAGGTGGCCGTCACGGTCTGCTTTACGGATCGCCACGAGATTGGTGCTCCACATTTGAGGAAGATATAGCCGGTCTAAGACTTGCCATTTGTCTCATCGGTTTTGTAGCCGACGTCCGCATAGCCGGTGATGGTCGCATCGGCAGTCTTCGTGAAGTAAAGTTCCAAGTCCTCCGTGCCGCGGAGGTACTTGAGGAGATGTTTGATGGCGCTCCAGTGGTGTTGTCTTAGTTTCTTGTTATGTCTAGCAAGAACGCTGGTGGCGAACGCTATGTTGGGTCGCGTGTGTTTTGCGAGGTACAGGAGGGCGCCGACTGCGGCGAGGTACTTGGTTTTGTCGACTTCGGCCTCCTCCTCCTCGCAAGGTCGGTACGGATCAGCGCCACTCTTGCTTCGAGCAATCATCGGGGCGGACACGGAATTTGCTTGTGCCATGTTGAAACTGGAGGAGTTTCTTCGTGTAGGTCTCCTGGTGTAGCAGGATGCTACCATCTGAGCAATGATGAACTTGTAGACCTAAACAAAATAATGTTCGCCCAAGTAGCTTCATCTCGAAGCGGGCGACAACGAGTTGTTCGACTTGCATGCACATCTTTGGCGATTCAAGAAGATTTATGTCATCAACGTACACGGCAAGAATGACAAACTCACCTCGCTCGGCTCGAGCGAAGATGCATGGCAATGCTTGGATGCAGATGAATCCTTTCTCGGTAAGGAAACGGCGGAGGTGGTGGTACCAAGCCCGCCCGGCTTGTTTAAGCCCGTACAACGCCTTCCGCAAGCGAAGGCCATTGTGTCTTCCAGCTTGCGGTGTTGGAGTAGTATCCAGGAAATGTGGCGGAGGTTTGATGAAAATTTCCTCATCTAGCTCGCCGTAGAGGTATGCGGTTACCACGTATAGTAACTTCGTGGTCACGGTCATCTGCACGGCTAAAGCAAGAAGGAAACGGAAAGAAGAACAGTCCATGACCGGGGAGTATGTTTGGTCGAAGTCCACTCCCGGTCTTATTTTATAGCGTGTTACTTGCTCTTGTTCGTTTTGTTTTCTCGTGAAGACTAACTTATAACCAATGGGGTTAGATTTGAGGTCCGTATGCAAAGTACCAAGCACTTCGTGCTGGACGTTACTTGGGCGCGAGCGTAGAGCGTAGAGCGGAGAAATTCAGATTGGAGAGCGGTGGTGAGAACATTTTTTTGGAAAAAAATACTAAAAATAAAAAAATCTAATTTTATACAGAATATTCTGTTGAATATTCGAATATTCCTGACTTATTACTGTGGATTTGGGACCCAAACCCGTGGAAATGAGGGAAACAAATCTGAAATTTGGCAAACTTCAACAACATTGGAAAGACATTGTGAGACCCTTATAGTGTGACATGAGTCAAACAATTTTGTGGATATAGATACTTATATAATTATTTTCACAATATTGTGAAATCTCGTCACACAACGTGGGATTCAGATTTCTTCTAAGGCACAACCATCATTGCCCAACATACTTAGGACAAAGACTCCCTCAGACAAATAATCAATGTGCCATAGCTTCTCGTTTACTACTTTACTTTAGTTTCTTTAACAAACGTCGTGCGTTGAAAAATGAAAATTGGTTCTAACAGATGTCGATGGTTCAAAGGTTTAGTTATTTGACTTCTTCTTTTTCATAGATAGTACTCAAATTCTTAGCACAAATTTGGGTAACCCTTCTCCCTATTCAAAGACGTGAGAAGTTCACGTAGTTTAGTTTATAAGTTTTGTGTTTAGATTCAATTGGAACATCAAGCTTACAAAAAATCTTGTGTTGATGTTGCACTCCGTGCACAATGTATTGCTTTGTGTGTTTCGCTGGGCACGCATGTCCATTGCTAAGCCCCATGGGCTTAGTGATCCTATTGAGAATACTATACCCACGTAAATACTTGAAAGAGTAGATGAGATTTCTCAAGCTTCAATAGTTTAATTCTTTATACTTATCAAAGACTCATTCCAGCCCTTTGGAGGGATACCATGTCTAGTATCTTCAAGGAGTTAGTAACTAGCTAGAAAATAGCATAGTCATAGTGTCCATCCTCGAAAGGGAGAGTAGTATTGTGCCAATTTCCCCTTATCCGGTGGGCATCAGGTCATTAGTTTTACAAACGGACACTTCATTCACGCTGGCCCCTTACAAAGGGACCGAAACTTCTATCTATATATCAAATGCATCATCAACAACAAGTGGAACTTACAGACATACATTTGAAAGAAGTGAGGAAAGAAGTTTTAACCTTCTGGCATTTTTATTCAATTGATGACTTTCGGCACTCTTTCATTGATAAATCCATCTTCAACGACAACTAAAACAAGTAAAAATGCACTTACACAAGGTAAAAATAAATATTCTAAGCTTTTAGAAATTCTGATTTTCTAAGTGATTTTCATGATACCACTTAATATTTACTTTGGAAGTTATTTTTTATTGACATTATATTTGGGAGGATAATAAACACACCTATGCAATTGCCATTACTCTACAATTGATAAATGCATCTCCAAGAACAACAAGAATGTTTAAAAATAATATGGACTAGCTAAGGAATACTGTGTGTACAACCATACAAATGATCCGGGCTCAACTCATCAAAAGTTATCCTGAGCCAGTGATCAATATTGGAGAAATTTAAGCAAGGGTTATCTCATATCAAATCCAAGTCGAGGCTAAAGATTTCTCCAGAATATACGTCATTTTGAGAACATTCTCACAAGGTCGTCCAGTCCAGTGCCCTTCCATTTCCCCCATAACGTTATCCTACCTCTTCAATTTGAAGGATAAATGAGGAGACTTGTGGCATTGAGAATCTAATCCCTGCCACTTGTGCTACCAGCACCACCAACACGAAGACCAGGATAGCGAGGAACAACAAGTTCTGAATCAGCAATCGTTGCGTAACTGACACAGAGGCTTTTAACATATATCCAAATTGCAGCACTTTAAAAGTGTATAACCATACACAAGGTGATTTAGGGATCCGATGTGTGAATCACATTAGAGCGCTCAGTGAGCGTGAAGTTGGAAAGCAAAACATTAGAGTCCTCTACAACAACCGCTTAGTGAGTGGAGAGAGAGCTCTTATGGCCAACTGAGAAAAATAAGCTGCCAATCTAGAATGCCAGGGATTATTGAGAGACCTACTCACCTCAAAGCAGAGCCAAGTGAGTCAGTGCGAGTCGACCGCTCTCCTACCTCAAATCAGCAAAATCAGAACACCTTAAACACAAAAAACCCGACAACTTAGTTTGTGAGAGACCTTGTACGTAAAAGTGGGAAAAAACAAATCTTACTCAAACAATATAACTCTTAGGCAAGGTTGTGAAATTGGGCTTGTTGAGGTGATCGGGGGGTGGCAAAATGGGCGTACGAGTTGTCCCGGACGGGTCGGCCTGCCTGCCCACCTTGATTGTAGGGGGTGTGTAATTTTTGTGGGTAACAAACTTTGCAGTAAAAAGCCACGTAGGATGTGACGTGTAAGTCCATCGTGGCGTCGGGGGGGGGGGTGAAATTGTGTCAGGGCGAGTGAACTTTTGTCAAGGCGGGTAAACTTTTGAAAGGGCGGGTAACATAGAGGGCGGGGCGGGTGAACTTTTGAGGGGCGGGTGACATGGGGGGCGGGACGGGAGAGGTAGGGGCGGGTGGCTGGGGGTGAGGGGGGGGGAGTGGGGCGGATGACATGGGGGGCGGGGCGGGAGAGGCAGAGACAAGGGCGGATGACTAGGGTGCGGGGCGGGTTACCGGGGGGAGGGGCGGATTACCGGGGAGGGGGTGGATTATCGAGGGGAGGGGCGGATTATCGAGGGGAGGGGCGGATTACCGGGGGAGGGGCGGATTACCGGGGGAGGGACGGATTACCGGGGAGAGGGGCGGGTAACTTGGGGGGAGGCGGGTACCAATTTATTTTATTTATTATTATTTTTTTAAACGATCAATATAAGGGTGGGTTCCAGGTTCGCAAGGCGGGTATCCTAGCGGTGGGCGGGTGTCTTGGGGGTAGGTAGGGGAGGAGAGGAGTGCACAAACTCTCCCTTCTCTTCTTTTTTCTTCTTCGTAAACTTGGATTTTTCATTAAAATAGCAAGGGCCCTCGGATTAGCATGTGCAAATCTAAACATTCTCCGACAATATTTGGGAAACCAAAATCCCGGAATTTATGGAAGAATGTTAGGATTTGCTCACTCCAAAAATACCCTTGCTTTGTTCAAAGAAGGAGAAGGGTGGGGGAGATGACGAAAGCTCTGGCAAACCTCTTTCCATGGCTCTTGGGAGGGTAAGGGTGGGTGCCATAGTGAATGGCGGATTTCCAAGGGCAGGGTGGGTGCCATTCGAGCAGAGCGGGTAAATTCTTTTTTATTTTTTTTATTTTTTTTATTTTTTTATTTTTTTTTTAGTTTCATTCCCTCCTTTCTCTTGGAACCTTTTCAACTTCCAAACCCCACACTTTTTCAAATTTGAGCTACCACATCCCAATTCCCCCTTCTATTCAAAATTTGAGCTACCACATCCTAATTCCCCCTCTTATTCAAAATTTGAGCTACTACATGGCAAACCTGCCTCCCTCTTAGTATTTGCTGTCAAAATTTATATCTCATACAAGTACCAAGGTGATGGCAAGCGTATAGCAAACCAATATATACCAGAATACCATAAACAATAAATATTTGAAAGAGCTTGTTCATAATGGAGAATGCATCCTTATCATATATGTATGAAACAAAAACATTCTTTGGTATTGCATCCAAATATCTGAGTTGTTTTAAATACACAAGTATCTAATTTGTCTTAAATACATGTATATCTTGAACATAGAAGGAGAGAAATTGCAAAAAAATAAAATAAATTATAATTATTTTAATTATTTTGGTTTCACAAATACTTTATGTCCAATGTCAAAACCCACCTTAACATCTACTTCCATGAAAAACATCTCATGCTCTAAACTTCACAACTAAGAGCTACCATCACTAAATTTCATGCCATAAACTCATACCTTCTTCAATAGATTTGCAATGTGAACCATACAAACTAGACTTGATTTGAGACCCAACCCAAGTGATTTCGTCCAAATCGGATATTCTATGCAGAAGTCATGGCCCTTCAAAGTCACAGTCTCTGACCACATTTGTCAACGAAACTGTCACCCACTTGGTCACTTTCATTCATGAATGCCATGTAACCTCATTGATAGAATTATCTCATGATTTCTTCTCACAAAGCACAACATCATAATCGAGGTGAGGTTTCAAATTGGGTGCCATGTGTCAAAACCCACCTCAACATCTACTTCCATGAAAAACATCTCATGCTCTAAACTTCACAACTAAGAGCTATCATCACTAAATTTCATGCCATAAACTCATGCCTTCTTCAATGGGTTTGCAATGTGAACCATACAAACTAGACTTGATTTGAGATCCAACCCAAGTGATTTCGTTCCCCTCCACGTTCTTGATCTCTGGGTGGAAAAAGATGTATTGGGAAACGATTGGGAAGTTGGAGGTGACCGAAGATGAGATAATTGCTTCGACGGACTTTTGCATTCCTCAGCAGGTATGTGTTTGTTCTCTTCTCATAATGTCAGTTAGTACTCATTTAGAATCCTTGTACGGAATCGTCGTTTGGGATCCTCGTTTTTGATTGTGGTGTTATCAACATTCGTCAACGAAACTGCTTGAGCTCTTGCAGCTTGAACAGCTGATGTAGGACCACAAATTCGGCAGCCTCGTAGAGTTTCAGAATCCGCACAGTGTTCGATCAGAACGCTTAGAACCTGCTCACCTCGATAGCATTCGTCAACGAAACTGCCTTGCGGTACTCGTGTGGTGGGCATGTGGAAGATCGGTGTGGTTAGAATCTGATCGGAGCCCTGTAGAATCCGGCTCTGGGATCCTCGTTTCTGACGCGCGAGTTTGAATGCATAGCCCAGTTAGCAAGCGCACTTCGAGCGAGCGGGGTTCGGACCTATACAGGCATAGCCGAAGCTTGAGTTCTCATGCACGATTCTCTCTTTGATCACGCGGTGAGGCCCAGCAAGTTTGGTAAGTTTGTGGTGGACGCTGTGTGCATCCAATTTGATGTGACTTTGCCAAGGTGTATCAGTGATTGATCACCAGAACACGAGGAGAAGCTCGGTCGGTTTCGTCAACAAAATTGATATTCTATGAGCTCCGAAACTGACATTGAATTGGATAGTGCCTGCTTCAAATTGCTAATGGATTGTCCGCATTTGGTATCTTCTTTTTTGGTGGCATATTGTTATCAAGGACATTATGTAGGAAAATATGAGTTGATTTAAATCTATACCTTCCGTCATTTCAATATTAACACCAATATTTCTTCTCTCATCTCATTGAGAATATTATACTGACGCCCTGAATTTTTATTGTGTTTGCTCATGTAGGAATCGATTGACTTCGAGCCAGAGGACTCTTATGTTGAGTCTGAGAGCGATAGCGATTTATCTAGCATGTGAGCTAGAGTCATAGACGTAGAGGATAAACGCACATTGGTTCGGGCACTTCCAGCTGCTACTTTACATACTAACACCGACTTTGCTCAATCAACATTGACTGCTCCTGTGACTGTGGTTGAAGATCAACGAGCTACTTACATGAAGTGCTGGAGGGCGCGTAATAAGCAATTGCGCTTAGAAGCTCAAGCTTGAGCTAGACTTGGCCTACGACGTTCTAAGAGGATTGCGGCAAAGTCTAGCTAGAATAATACATTCTACTTTTGTGACAATATTCTCACATGATACATTATCAGACCACATGACACAGTTCATGTGGTCTTAAATTGTAATTTTTTCTACAACTCTATTTCTATATGATTTATCATCATTGATTACTAAATTTCATCGGTACTCTTGCGCAGATCCCACTATCGAATGCCTTGCTGTCATCTGAGAGCGCTCCTCTCAACATGGCAACAACTGAAGGACGTAATGGGGACAAAGAATCGAGCCCGCCATCGACTACCGCCGTACTCATCTCAAGCAACGCCTCAACTCACCTCACAATCTCCCATAGTCGAAGATGAAGATGACGAAATTCAAGAGATAATTTCGGATCACCTTTCTCAGACGATAATGTCGATGTCGACAAAGGGAATACATTTATCAGAAGCAAATCTCTCCAATTGTTATATCCGCCGAAACTCCTTTTTCCCGCGTATTGTGGAGGTTGGGGTTGTTGAAATGCCAAGTCATTTGGCGGAGATGGATCCTACGTGAAGCGCCGACGAGCCACGAGCTCAACAAAAGAAAACTCTATCAACACTATATCTACGTTGAGAATCAAACCTCGTCGAGAAATCTCGACTTCAGATCCCCTTTGTCGCTTCTTCTTCACTCCCAAGTTCCGTCCCATTATGGAAACAGATGTTTGAAATCGACAAACGAGTTTGTTAAATGTTACCGGAGAGGCGATCGCGTTATATGTTTCTCCCTTTAGCAAAACAGAAAGAACGGTTGGTGAAGGACGATGATGTGGTTTAGAATAACTCTCATTGGAAAGCGGCAAATGATCGGTTCGAAATCTCATTCGCAGCCGATCCGGACTTTCGCCAATTCAACGGCAAAATACTTCTACGCTCACGACGGAAATCATCGCGTCATTTGTTTGGATGCGGTTCATTGAAAGAAATGGGCGAGAGATAATCCGGATTGGTATTTCTTTGTCTGATCGCATTGTCCTGACGGACGCGCGGAATACAAAGACTAATCTACGCGATGAATGACATCAACTAGTTAGTTTAATTTTGTATAATAGTTTTTGATCAGAGTGTATTATTATACACACTATATATATTTATGAAATCACTTCATGAAACAAGTCCACGAAAGACGATCACGTAGCGATAGCCTCGCCATCGAGGCCAGAACGCACGCGCTTAGTTTGGCAAGAAGTCACCAAGAATGAAAAACCCCGATCTCCGCCGGCGACTGTCTTTATTCTGTTAACCGCAATAGATAAGTTCGGCGCAAACTTGGTACTTTGTGACTAAAGACGCCTTTATCAAGCTTCCTCTCTACGCGGTGCGACATTAATCATATCTTCTATATGAATTCATTTTCAACTGCGCTTTTTACATTCTCTAACACGCGTTTTTTTGATCGCCTGAGAGAATGCTACTTGGTCGCCGACGAAGCCCAAGCTCAAGATTATTTATGACACTCCCGTAAACGGAGACAAATAAAGGAGCTTGACTAAGCAATGGATGAGCCTCAAGCGCCGAGATTAAACAAATTTGACAAAAGAATTTCGACAAAACGCTTGCCATTGCTAATCCGGAGCTAGAAAAGATTCAAGCAGTTATGAATGAATTCACGACCAAACTTAGTGTTTTCTTTATCCCTCGTCGACACCCATCTATTCAATTTTTAATCTCTTTGTCGTATTTCGATGTAGATCAATCTTCATTATAGCCGTCGAAGAAGAATCGAGATGTCTCCTGAGCGCCTCCGGAAAAGCCGCCACCACCAACGTTTCGGGCGAACCTGCCGAAAACCATGCCATTTTGTTGGTGGAACAACACACCCGCATTCCCACATCTTGCTCGCTTCCGGACCCGGTCGAGATTTAAAACATGGGGTGTTGGAGGCGTAGCTTTGCTTCGTCAAAGATTGCGATCGCAGTCTTTAATATTCACCCAATCACATTCCTTACACCATTACGTCCCATACCAATTTACGATGTATTTTACTAACTTCAATCGTTGACCGCAGCTAGCGACGTATCTTAAGGAGGAGGTGAGACAAGTTCTTCAAACAAGAGATTCTCCAAATCCCGAACTCGACGCACTTTTGATGCCCAAGAAAGACGTCGAAAAATGGCGACTTCTTTTATGGGATAAGACTTTTGATCTTTACGTAGAGCCCAAAGTCACCCTAAGTTCATTAAAGGCTCCCACGTCGACAAGATTGGCGAAGTCTTTCAAACCAAAGCGATTGATGTTCGCGCTCGAAAGACGCCGTTTTGTATTGTCTATTTTTTTATCATCAAATTTTTCCAAGTGATTCTAACTGATTATACTCATTGTAGGTATACCAAACAAGAGCTCATTGCTAAGGGTGGTCTCGCTACATTGTGCATTCCATCTAAGTTCCAAGTCCCGTACTTGAAAAAGAAACCGATGTCGATTTTTTCCAATGATCGGAGGCAGCGGTTCTAGATGGCTTTACTGTTGACTGGTGGTTAGTTTCTAGAGTCTCAAACCCACCATGTTCACAAGGAAAAGAAGCATCTTGTGCAGAGTGGATCGAACATCAGCGTTTGTGTGCGGGTTTTATGCATGGTGGCCATAATCACGGGATTGAGCATGAGATTGAACGGGTATGGTGGTTGTTGTTACTCGCCGGAGAAGCCGGGGCTATCAACTTTGACTGACTCACTCTGTCTGCAACGTTTCGATATTAACTGCTATGTGCAGTCTGAAAGTTCGGGAGCGGAAAAATAAAAGCGGCGCTGCTTGCTGGCTACAGTTACGGTGGCTGGACTTCGGCAGAGCCTTGACACTACCTCTAACCAGACCTACGTTACTCTATCATCGTAAATCATCATTCGGGGGAAAGATCATCGGAAAAAACAAGAAATCTCAGCGAGAAAACTCAAAGAGGCGGTACTGATGACGTGTTGAGAGCTTCGACAGAGCTCTGGAAAACGAAAGAAATGCAAATGAAGAAGAGCCCGATAAAACGAGAGTTGAAGCTTAAGTAGAGGAATTGACTAGGTACAGATTGATGAGGAGTGGCGGCTTGGCCGCCTCATGCATTCAATGCACGTACCTCCATGATCTCCGCTATCTACGCTAATCAATGCCGCTAACGGTTTCTGTGGATACGAGATGAAGTGGTTGAACGGCGACCCGGAAGATGCGCCGAGCTCCTTTACAACAAAAAGGTAGTAATTACATCTTTGAAGGTTTACTAAGATTGCAGACTTCCGTAAACTCAAATCTAATTATCCGAAATAGAATTAAAAGCAGATGAATTCTTGTTCTGTAAAATATTCGCAAATAAGGCAGCAATATGCAAATTCCTTTCGTTGATTAATTAGCAACACTCTTTCCCGTTGTCAATTGATTTTTTTCCTGATTTGAATTCTGTAATATGTATGATGTAACATTAATTCTTTGCCTTGAAAGCCCTTCATTTCAATACTTATCCTCAACAATTTTATATGTAAAATGGAGATCTTCATCATTTTACTCTCTCTAGTGACTTGTCTTTGAAATCACATTTTGAGTCAACTAAATCTCATTATAGCTACTTCTAAAATTTAAGCCAATAGAGTACTTTTCAAATGACCCATTATAAAAATTTTAAAAATAAATAAATGAGAATTGAGCACAGTGGAACAAATTTTTATTACAAGACTAACCATATTGAGAATCACCTAAACCTCCCGATAGTTCTTTGAGTATTAGAGAACTCTATATACTCACTTGTTTGAAGCGATCTGTAAACAATGTAGATAGATGCGATCTGTTAATGAGCAAGGATAACAATGTGCGACTTGGTTTTAAACTAACGTAACTTGCAAGCGATTGGTTGTGCAAGTTGGAGAGAGCGAAATATACAGTATTCACACGGAAAAATCGGACTTCTTTTAACTTACTAAGGTGAGTAAGATCCTAGGCGCATATACGGCTTTAAACGACTTTTTTAGTCATATATGTTCAGTCTGAGTCTGTGCTTAAGGATAATGAAGCAATAAAATATTATAATAATTACAAGACTTCTATTTTCATTTACCATAAGACTCAAACTTAAAATATCATGCATTATTCTTACGGATATTTGGCACATTATTCTCATAAATGAAATATAAGGCTACTAAATACTGGGAGCAAACCTAATATCAATGGAGAAAGTTCGGACAAAGATGTATACATCAATTATGATTGGTCATAGAATCAAAGATTCTTGGATTAAAAAAGACATTCGCTTGAGTGAAGATGCATGCTTACTTCAGCAACGTGAAGAAATAATGTATGTGTTCTTTACAATTTATTATCATTGCTCAGACAATTATATTTGAATTTTCATTACACTGAGACAGTTTACTTGATATAGTATTTTTTAGATTGACATTGTGTTCGAATTGTTTATATCTTTTTGCAAGTGTAGAGAATAGAAGTGTATTGCACACGCACTTTGTTGCTACATGTCCTGATTTTGATTTAAAGTTGCTATACTTGTCAAAAGAAATGAAAGAAGATATACGACAAATACAATGTTGATTATGTTATCAATAATATATTAGGAAATACAGGGGCATTCAAGTCCAAGTACTATGATTTGATTGATGAGTACATGCATGAGCGTGCTACTGTTATGAAACATGTTTATGCTAGTGCACGTGATGAAAATCCCAATCTCAAGGAGGTTACTTTACAAGATGATAAATTAAAAAATTTCAAGTGTCAATTTTCAAGGTAAGAAGAAGATTGAGGAGTTAATCATTCAAGTCGTCGTTGCAGTGATGACAGAAGAGTGTAAGGAATTGACTGAAGTGGTTACGGAATCTGAGGTAACAAAGATAACTATCGGAAGAAACACTTGCAACTATAGGTGAATCAGTCAAGAAATTGTAGACTCAATTTTTGGAAATGCTTATCTACTATACACTTCATTAATAATATCATATAATAGTAGTATGATAATATGTGTAATTAAAGTATTACTGATTATTCTTTCCTAAAGTGAAATTTGATATATTTATTTTCATTTGATTTTATACATGGATTCTTTTTTTGTTGTTTGAATCATGTATATATAAAGTTACACATGAGTGTTACTAGAACAACATTCATATAAATATAATAAATGACAAATTGTGTATTTTATAATATATATATGTGAACAACAATTTGTATTAGTTGTTTAAAAATAAAAAACATGAGACTATGAATTCAAAAATAAATTACATAAATGTCTTAATACTAAATGATCTTAAATTTTTAAAGATGTCTTATGCTGTAAAGTACTTGTTGTTTCTTCTTTCGTTGTTTTTTTTACTTTTTTTGTAATCGATCATTTTTTTTGAGTAGAACGACTACTTTGATTGCAGCTAACAAGGGTATGAGAAAAAGCCCTAAGCCGTAGGTTAGTGTTAAGAAGCGATATTAAGTCGAAAATATGGAGTAGTATTTTTATTGAAAATTTATTGAAAAAATTCGCTATATTTGATATTTCGGGTAGCCGATACAAATTTATACATGTAGATTTGATTAATCGTGAAGGTTATCGCACTATGACATTGACTACAGCAGATTCCTATGCAGACAAATTGACCCCTACACTAAATTCTGATTTGTTTATGAGAGTGTCCAATTTCAACATCAATACGAAACATTGTATATTTCAAGAGAATGATTCTTCTTACTGTCTTCGAGTAGGTTCAGTATCCACAATAAAAGTAATTGAATCGTTCCAAATTCTAATTTCTTTTCTTTTCACCTACTATATCACAGATTTCATTACTCAGAAATGTTTAAATAAAGGGAAACATTGATATTATTTGCTGTGGCAGTTGTGGGAAGAAACAAAATGAATCTCAGACTCACTTTGACGAAGTTAAAAGAAGAAGTTTATTTTTTTATTTTTTTAAAAGTAAGTTTTATGCAGAATATATATTTTGTACAGAGAAATGCTCATGTGGAAAGGTGGCAACGTTCCTGATAAAAAATATGACTTCAACGACCCAAAGAGAAAAATATTTGCCGTACGTGTTACTATTGTAATATCGTTCCTACTATTCCAGACACAAATATAAAAAAAAACCATATTCAGCTTTTTGAGCATCACTGATTGAATTTGTATTGAGAATTGTGAATTTTGAGTTGTTAACAATTCCAGTGTTCTATTATGTAACATTTATCTGTAACATTGCTGAACTGTACAGTTAAGAAAGAGTGAGTATATCTCCGCAATTACAGAAATTTTAAATCTTATCAATCGTGAATCAAGTATGGTTGTCAAAGTTTCAATTTCAATTTCTAATAATTTATATGTGTGTGATATCTACGTAGATATGTCTGTTATGATTATTGGACCCTTATGCGTTCTTTTCTGCGCGACTCTCACAATTTTTCTTCATTTGAGGCAGCTAAAAGTTGCTGTAAGTTTACTGCAGTTACGAGACCTGACAATTCCGATGAATATGTTGTTCTAAATGAACAAATTGCATCCTTTTTTAAATATACGATTTGGAGTCTTGTTGCCCATATACTGGCCGACATCTTTGTGATAGTAACGAAGTTGGTGTGGTGACATATCAGGTGAGGTCTTTGCAGGCGAAACGAGAACAGTCACATTCAACTGAACTTGATGCACAAGCTCTACCGGTTACAGAGGATTAGACAGAAGGATATTTCGTATTTCAGTCGCATAATCACACCTAAAAAATTACACCTTCTAATTAACCTCAAAACTTGACAAAATCGACGTTGTTCAAGCTGACAGTCAATGCATTATGCAATGTCTTATACTAAGTATGACTTCTTTCGTTGCTTCATTTTATAGTTTAATTTTAGTACTTTACTTATCTGGGAATGATTTGCAAACCGAATTCGCTCGGGCCGCGGCCAAAACCACATTAGACTTCAGGCGAGTTTGCGTTTTAGACAAGTTCACTGCAGCAACTATTCATGACGCTGCCAACCAAGCACTCCATGACAAATAATTCACAACATTGAGTGAGTTACGAAAACAATTACTCATTTGCGACCCTAAAAATATTGATCGCTAATTGAAGCTCGTGAAGGAGCACTACGAGACATTCCACGAGGTCAGACGTTGAAAGAGAAGTTGTTTTATTTTGTAACTTCAGCCATCGGCATAGTCACGAAGGTGCTCTAGTTGAATAGTTGGAACCAGTCAACAAAGTATCGAGAGAACCAGCGTTTGCCAAAACTTGGTTTTACCGAGCAGAAGTACCTGCACTTTCTTAACAAAGCAATGTGGTGGTCACAGGTAAGTTTGTTCGCGGTCACGGCCTTTCAAGTATGATACTCTTGCGACATAATGTTATTGTTTCCAGAAAATCTCGACTGCCACTTTATTTGTACCATCCTGGACGAGCTTTAAGTCTAGGCCAATTTTAAATCCAGACCAGGTCTAGTTTGAAGTCCAAGCGAGGACTAATTTGGAGTCCAAGCATGGACTAGTTGAAGGTCTAAGCGAGGACATCTTTAGAGTTCAAGCAATGAGGAGTTTTAGGTCCAGGCAAGGACCCGTTTAGGATCTAGGCTATCACCAGTTTGGAGTCCTGAGCAGAACCAGTTCAAAGTCTAGCGCAGGACCAGTGTTGCGTTGGGGAGAATTCCCGGTTTAATTCTGGATCAGTTTGGGATTTAGTTCGGAGTCCAGTTTCGGAACCAGTTTAGATCAGTTTGAAAATCGGTTCATGGATTCAGTTTAGAAACTAGTTTAGGGTGTAGTTTGGGAACCAATTTGGGGACCAATTTGACGTTCAGTTTGGGATATAATTTTAGGACGAGTTTGGGGATCAGTTTCGGTCTAGTTTAGGAGTCAGTTGGAAGGCAGTAGATAAGATAATTGAAGAGGTAGGAAGAATACTACTTCGAAAATTACTTCATGGAATCTGAAAATTTTGTGCAAGATTACAACGACTGGATACGAGATTTGCTACTACACAGTAAGTAAGGAGAATATCTGGAGGGTGTGAGGTGTTGAAATTAACTCCGTTGAAATGTTTAATCAATACAAGAAAATCTTTTTGCGGACCTTGCAAAAAGTTTGAAGTTTTATGGAGAACATTGCAAAAAAATCTGACAAATTGGAGATAGATAGCGATCTTCAACAAGCAAACGACTTTCAAGTGCGTGGAATTGATTTACTCATTTAAGTTGTTGGATGGTATTTGTTAAGAAACTTGTATAAGTCCCGTATACAGTTTTGTATTATGCCATATTTGATAGCTTGTATGTAAAAAGACTTGTATACAATCTGTATAAAATTTTCGTATTTACTGTCGTATTTGATAAATTCTATGTAGAAATCAGTGCAAGATTGTACTTTATATTTTATACTTTAATAAAGTAATAAAAATATATTTTGTATATTTGCCCTAAAGAGTCTTTTCTTTTTATACCAATGGAGAAGAATAATATTAATTTCTTTGAAGTAACCTTCTCAACATATTACTAATATCAACTATTCATTATTCATAGTGTGTATTACATATTTTTTGAGGCATTCGAGGGTACTATCGGATATTTTTATGTAAATTCTTTGTATTTATGTGAATTAAAGATAATTTCTATTTGCTTGTAAAAATAATAATCAAATTCCAGCAATGAATCATATATTTGATAACTCGTTTACAGTAAATGCATAAGATTGTTAATTAACTTGGATTTCCTATACTTGTATTTTGGATTTTATACCGAAGATACAGTGGATGAATGAAATACATCAAACTTCAATACATTTATGTGACTCAATTCACTGAAAAGTAGAATATTGAAATACTTGGTTGTTTGCTTATTTATTTTTCTCCAATCTCTTTCATCCTCTTGGGTGTTAGATAATTGATCATTACTAATTCATTTTCATAAGATCTTAAGTAACAATTATTATTAAAATTGATTTTTTACATCTCATACTAGATTTTTAAATTTGTATTATATTTGAGTATTCAGCTACAATTGAAACCAGACTTTAGTAGTTTTTGGTTTTTATCCGTTCGCGAATATGTGTATCATTGATCAAGAGCTTTTAAAGTTTGGTTAAAGATGTGTATACAAATTTAACTACCACCTTAAAGACTGTCTATTTGATGATGTTGCTTATTTACTCAATTACAGATAATAATGACTTTAGATTCGCATAAATGTTGTTGCACATTTCCAAAATTGTTTATTGATTAGAACAAAGGAAGCACTCTAGTTTAAGAGTCGTGAGTTACAGCCTTTATGTATGCATGATTTACATCACGGTCAAGTAACTTGAGAAGCCGAGTACTTATATAAATTGGCATTGTTTGCAAAGAATGGTGGATTATGAGGTGATTTTACAATTTTGTTTTCGATCTTGCAGTACCTGAAATGCTGCATATTATCATGGAATAAAAGAAATGGAAAGATAGTGTCTAGAATTGGAGAAAAAATTTCTAACAAAACATTGCAAATTGTATATGAGAACAACTATTATGAATCCGTGATATCCTAAAATTACATGATAAATGAACAAGTTAGTATCCGTTTAACATGTGAGTGTAGATGATAGATGATTTTCAATATATGATTCGAGATTCAAATGAGAATGACATGCTTAACCAAATAGTAAATGCTAAAGAAAGGTTCATATGACGGAAAGAGAAGATATGCTCTTAAATGAGATACTTGAAAATCTCTCGGAAATGCGTTCAAATGTTATAATGAAGCATCTTTAACAACTTGTTAATCATTTGAAGGTGTTAAAAAAACGTTCAAATTCCACGTTTGCATCCGTTAATGCGAGATGTGTTACACCTTTAGAATCAAAATTTGATGATTTCGACAATGACGATGAAAAACTTTTTAAAAATATGTTGTTGATGTCACAGATACTCCAAAACATATGTGTAATTTTTGTGGAAGACTTGGATTTTTTTCTCAAGTTTGCTATGCAACCAATGATATTATTGACTTACTTCCTACAAAGTACCAAATTCAAGCTCGTAGAGAACCAATTTTATCTGTAAAAATGTCAAAGAATGTCTTCCATGATCAAAAAATCGGACAAGTCTATGAGGGATCACATATTAACAACTTGTCTAAACATGGAATATTGTGAGATCATTGAGGATATTGAAGAACTGTTAGTGTCTTCAAGTGTAGCTTTCTCCCAAATTTATCTCAACAATTGCAATTTATCTCAAAAGAAAGTTAGAATACAAATCCGTTTATTTGTCAGGTTTTCGGCGATCGAATATTATGATGAAAGCGCTTTTTAACCTTTGTGAGAATCTATTACATAAGGAAGGAGACATAACTATAAATCAAGATTGGAAAAATGTTATGGAGAATGAAACAGATAATATTATTACATCAAACGAATCGTTTAAGAGAATCAAAATGAATCAATTTTGATTGATGGATTTGAAGAAACTGCGAATAATGTCGGTTTAGATACCGTGGTCCAAAATATTCTAGAACCAAAAAAACTTTGTTGATAATTACGAATCAATTGCAATTGCTCCGAGAGAATATTTTCGGTGCTCTGGTTTGTTTCGTGATCCTTATTCAGAAAAGTATAACTTTCCAACTTTATTTTTGGGTCACACAAGGTCTCAATTTCAATGCATCTTATCAGAAACTTGCTCAAACAGAACTAACAAGTGCCAATCAAAAATTTGCATATCATATACGTAATATATTTTTCAAGACAATCAAAATCTTGATTCATTTTGTTTTCTGATTTGTATACAAAAAACCGTGTTAAAGAGGCGAAAACCAACAACAGCCCAAATTCCAAATCCGAAAAGCCTCGAAAACATACTCAAATCAAGCTCGTGATATAGAGAAGTGAGTTAAAGAAGAACATTCCTGATTTCTTAGATTGTTTGCGAAAGAATTTGTTTGCAATGATTAGACAACTAGAACACACAATTTGTCAATTAAGTAGTTGGAGAAGTGAACTTTTTGGCGTACAATTAGAAAAAACTTATCTATCCAATTTATTTTTTACATCTTCTAGATTCAAATGTGCAAAGGACTCTATATTTTAGTTATACTGTAAGACCTATAATGTGGAAAACTGACATCTTTGAATTTTTGCGGTTGTTAGAAAACTATGTGGATATAATATATCCAATGAATATACATCACCATTTTAATTCCAATACCTTTTGGTGTACATAACTACAATAATCATTATGTAATGTTTGTACAATAATCATATGTATTGTTTGTCCGTATTTGCACTCAATGTACATACGCTGTTTATTTTGGACTTTTATTCAATCATAAATATCTCGATCTGAGGTGACAATATAATTTGTCTATTACACATCAATAGTATTCAAAGTGTTCAAAGTCTAGTCTTTCTTACTCGCTTCTGACAACAAACACAACGTCATTGAATTAGAAATTTAGCATATTGCTCAAAACACTCATTTAACGAACATACTATATAAAACATTCTTGGGCTTGGGCTCGGGCTCAGAACGGGGGGCATGGTGAGGTCTGAGGCCTCTCACCTCAGAGGCTCTATAGACACCGACAAGAGCACGAGTGAGACTGATTTTGTCAGGAAATCCGAAGCAGTGGAAAATGCAGCATTTCAAGTTATTTCTTGTTCTTGATGCTGAATTGATACGGTGGGCAGAGGATTCGAACTAAATCATATCCTTGATGAGTGTTCTAAATAACTTTAGAGAAAGGGGAGTAATAACCTCATGGCTTTTCACACACGATATGCCTAATGCGGTTAAGACGCATATGCGGCGGACAGGTTATTCGATCATTGCAAATCAACCCTTGTAGAAGTCGAAATTGTTGCAGAGAGGGTGGATAGCAAACAACTAATTAAGTAGCTAACATACGAGTATAATGTTGACCTGCACATTGCCGACTGGATTGAATTCGTGATTACAGGTTCAGAGCAAGTTGGGACTCTCAGGTTCAAGCAGGAAAAGCACACATTTAGGCAAAAGAAAGATTGGTGAGACAAGACTACTGTTGGATATAAATGTTGTACATGAATATTCAGGTCGATCTCTAAATACGATTAGAAAGTTGGATAGTACAGTGTTGCTAGGTAGTGGACTAAGGAGCGGCAAGAGCACGAGCATCGCAAGGGCAATGCGATTTTGGAGCTTCAAAAGAGGGAGAGGATTGTCTGCGCTCTAGCGCAACAACGACGTTGGCTGATTGATACTTTTGATGCTAGGTGGTCGATACGGTAAGCTTGCTGGTCGTGAACGGCACCTACTTCGTCAACCCCCTAACCCTTGGTAAGTACCGCAATAACGACGTTGGCTTGTGCGTGAACGACTGACTGGTGCGGACGAACGCTTGTACAACCTCTACAACACCTACCTCGTCCACGAGCCTAAAGTCACCTTTTATTCTTTGAGGTTGAGAGCGACCTCTAACATTGAGAGCGCTCGTCAACGCTCGAGGTAGTAAACCCGGCCGCTACTCTTTTAGCAAGAAACGCCGTCCTCTATAAACCATCCGAGCACACGACTCTAAGAGGATTTAAAATCACAAAGTACTCACTGTTATGGGGTTTTAAGCCTAAAACCCATCACCTTCGAAATCATTGCTATGGAGTCTTAGGCCTAAGACCCCTCACCTCTAAATTACCTTCCAAAACATTGCTATGGGGTCTTAAGCCTAAGACCTCTCACCTTCTAAATCAGAGCTCTGGAGTGAAGGCAATTTCAAAAACTTTTGCTGTGAAACTTTTTATCACATAGATTTTTCAATTCAAAATGGTATATTATTGGACAAGGTATGACAAAAACTTATTGTTTTTTAAATGAAATATAGAGATCTTAATTTATTCATTTGGTTTTTCTACTAAAAGATGTGATAAAAACCTATGTATTTTCTGTTTGGCTTTTCTTTGTAGAAATATTAAATTCACAATACAATAAAACGTGATTTGGCAATGTCTAAATCTCCAAGGTTTGTACAATTTTTTTCAATATGCTAATGAAAAAAACATAAAAATAGTATAAAAAAATTTCTAAATTGAAGAGAAGTGAAGAATGTCAAGAGTAAGATGCAATTAACCCCTAACTTTCCTTGAAGCCCGAAATGGGTTTTTGCAATTCCGGGCAGCCTAGATGAAGGGTTTGGAAGTAATATTTTTGCCTAAGAATTTTATCGGGTCCTCCTTATACTGCAAAGTGTATGTGGTAAAATTTGCAAAGTCAAATTCCAATTTTTGAATCTTCTAGGAGGATCTTTGGGTTGCGAGCCGAGATGGGGCAGCTCAAAAAAGTAACTTTTTTGATTTTTTTAATTTTTTTTGAAACATGATCATTAATAAATCACTACTCAAATTTCAAAGTGACTCAAGTCAAAAAGTTTACCAATTTTACAAGGGCAGCCTCCAAAAAACTTGGGACCAATCTTCGCAATACCCAAAAAAAACTTGAGAGACAAACTTTGAATTTATAATCTCTCAAATGGTAAACATCCAACGGTCAATTTTTTGAAGAGTAATCAGGCATATTCTTAGGTACAAGATCTTACGGTTGAAAGTTTTAAAAAAAGAAAAGAAATTGGTCCACACCCCCACGAGTGCTTAGAGGTAGAGAATCGCAATTTGAGGTTTCAATCTCCCAAATTTTTTTTGGAGGCTGCCCATGTAAAATTGGTAAAATTTTTGACTTGAGTCACTTTGAAATTTGAGTAGTGATTTATTAATAATCATGTTTCAAAAAAAATTAAAAAAATCAAAAAAGTTACTTTTTTGAGCTGCCCCATCTCGGCTCGCAACCCAAAGATCCTCCTAGAAGATTCAAAAATTGGAATTTGACTTTGCAAATTTTACCACATACACTTTGCAGTATAAGGAGGACCCGATAAAATTCTTAGGCAAAAATATTACTTCCAAACCCTTCATCTAGGCTGCCCGGAATTGCAAGAACCCATTTCGGGCTTCAAGGAAAGTTAGGGGTTAAGCATGTATGCATGTTTTGATAAAAATAACTTATTTTCAATCTAAGTTGGTGTGGCAGTCTCAATGGTGATAGTCAAATGATTCTTTGCATTTTTTATCTATTTAATTTTTTGCAGAAGGCATTACAATGTGACAATTAAATTCTCCAATCCCAAATGGAGTTGTAGTTTTACTTGTGACAATCAAATTCCGATCCTTGTTGGTTTTCTAGACTCCGTGTTGGAAAATCACATATCCAATCTCAATTGGTGTAGTAGCCCCAATTGTGACAATAAAATTCTTCATCCTTCTAGCTAAGTGAGGAAGGGTCACTAAGAGAGGCGCAACACTTGCCGAGTTGGTTGATTCAACAGCAGTGGATAGTTGACTCAATAGCACTCGCTAGAACCCTTTCTTCAAGCATGCTAGTGACAATGGAAGCTCTCTCAGTGGGACAGAGTCTGATACTTGAATTCACGGCGCCATGGGCATGGGCAAGTGATGATGGAGTCCATCATCAAATGAAACCGTATCCGGATGATTGTGGATGATCGTGTTCAGTAAGATTAGGCAACACGGAGGTAGAATGAAGAGTTATTTTGGCTCGAAATTTTTGTACTTTATATAGTAGTAGCAAATGACATGTGTAAACACATTCTTACCAACTTTTAACGGACCTATCTCAATGTTATGCATGTAGATATAATTCTCGAGAGTAAATTTTTGTGCTCTCAAGATAAATATTTGAGCTATTAAGTGTAAAGTTTTGAGCTCTCAAGGACATGCATCAAGGAGATGATTTATACAATGATTCAAAACATTAGGGACCTTAGAGGTAAACCTTTAAATCATTTTTCTTATCAGCCTCCTTAATGCACTCACATTGTTGGATAGTATCAATGTTGTCCTACTGATGATTCCTAATTTTGTACATTTGTCCATATCTTAATAAAAGTTATAGCTTGTTTGAATATGCTCTAGTTGTAGTCAAGATCCCGTTTCCTTCATGCACATTGTTGTATAGATGCTCTGGTAATTCCAAATTTTGTAGATTCGTACACATCTCAATAAAAGTTAACCTTATTAGTATATGCTACGATCGTACCATCTCTTTCTACGTATTGCAAAGTGACTTTTGAACCACCTTGGATGTACACACTATGTATCATCACATGTTGTACTTTAAATGATTTCAAAATTTGTATGAACATACATATCTTGATCAAAGGTCTAAACTACTCAAATATGGTACAATAGTAGTGGATATAAATCCCATTTTTGTTGACATGGGTGAATCTTTTGTTTTGTATGATAATTACTTAGTATGGTAATTGATATGAAGTGTTCATGTATGAATGAGTCAAATGTATCCAGTGAATGTACAATGGTAGACATATAGTTAGAAATGATTACTAGGATTTGGGTAACACCAATATTTGTATCTACAAGTATACTTACAAATGTATCATGTTTATTATTTTCGGGGTGCTATTTGTCATGTCCCAAGTAGGACTTCACCACATCAATTGACAAATATTACATATGGTTCTTGAGGAGATTGGGTAAATCCATTTATTCTCTAACATGTATTATTGTACAAAAACTATACGGTTTTCAACTAATGGAATTTTTTATCAAATAACCCAATCTCCAAGCCATACATTTGGGTTTTGAAGTGCACATTGGAGATTACTTACATAAGTGCACTTTTATACATATAAGTGCACAATTGCTTAATTGAGTGTTTATGTTAGTTGTTCATATGGTACACATAATTCAAGTATAAAGTTTTCCTATTGTAACTTTTATCTACATTACTCATCTTGTACTATTTGTTCCTTAAAAATCTCACAATTCCAACTCATACATGAGAAACTTAGCTAATTGAAATGTCTCAATACTTTATTTTGCGTCAAAAAGTTTAGACATAACAATCAACAGGGCCCTTTGTGTCTATCCACACCTTGTTGTAAATTTGAGTGGCTTTCCAAAGTAATTAGAGATGTAAAAAACAATGCCATAAAAGATGCAAATTGTAAAAGCATAGCTACAATAAGCTTTCTACGTTGTGGATCCATGGTTGCCTTCAAGAACAAAATAATGATTATTATAATCATAATATTTGACTGTCGATGTTTATCATTTGCAAGGCCGTACCAATATTCAAAGTTTGTGCAAATTTGTTTTTGGCCATTCCTTGGGAGGCATTATCTTCATGCATGGTGCTGAGGGGTCTTCCAGATCTCTACCTAACATTTTGGTACCATGAAATTTTCCAAATAGGTTTCAGATGAATTTTTCAATCTCATAGAGATATCCAATCGCTGTCCATATAAGGTATGAAAATATATTAGTGAGATAATATAATGGAAGATACAAAATGGTTGGAGTAAAGATCTTCATCTTAACTTTGAAAGCAAGAATGTATGGAAATGCAATTTGGGTAAGGATGTTTAAAACCCTCTCAAGTAAAAATCTAATAATTTTGACCCTGCTAGTATGACAAGATCTCCCTACTGGGACATAAAAATAAACTGTAAATCACAGCACAACAAGTGAGTTGTCATGAAACACTCATGTGCTTTTTAGTGTGTAGTGAGATAATAAAATGTACATTACTTCTTGTAACTGAAGGGACGTCTCCGGGCTTCCAGTAGAGCAGTCTGAAACCATTCGCCGGACAAACATAAGGATAGATGACATGGCAAACCATTCGCCGGACAAACATAAGGATAGATGACATGGCAGGTTCCTTCCACAATGTAGTGAACAAGATGGTGAACATCCGGTTTTGTCCACCTCTGAACCGTCCCAGTCTGAACCGGGCTAAGGCTGTGCCGTGGCTTCCTCAAGAATCCGCTTCGGTGTGTGCGTTTTGAGAGGATGGGTGTTTCGTTTCATTAGATCTCGCGATCGATTCATGAAAATCTAAGGTTACATCTTCGAGAGTATCTGGAAAGCAAAGCAATGGGCGAAATCTCCTCTCCCTCGTAACGTAGCATCAAAATGTTTCGATTGATAGTGGGGACCGAAATGGATACGGAGTTGCGGTGGGAGGGAGGGCGATGGGTGTACGCGGCGCAGCTGCTAACCTCTGCCGCTGTGCTCTACTATCGATCTGTGGCGCCTCCCAAAGTTGTTGACAAAGCTGCTGCCGTTCGCTTCCCTGTTTCTTTTGTTGCATTCCAGCGCACCTTTCTCGCCGTCTTCATTCTCGCTCAAGGTCAGTCAGATCCCCGCATACCCAGAAAACAATCCATCGATCAAACAAATCATTAGGTTTCTGTGCAGACTCTGTAACCTAAAATCGGCAAAAGTAGTACGGAATGTTACATGGGAAGACATTTCTCTCGGAGGTTCTAGATTCCATCATCCCAATCATCTCATTTTTTATCAATCATCAGGCTTTAAGGTTTTGGTTAGAAGCCTCTGACTCTCTCGACCTTATTAAAAGAATCAGTTGCTAAAGTGAGATATATTTTTCGATTCTCGAAGAAATTAGAATTGCACAGTAGTAAGTTCGCACTCGTGCTTGTGGATGAATCAAGAGTCATTAAAATTTTGATTCTAGAAGAAATATTACAGTAACCATTGATTACAGGATTCAAGGTTTTGGTACCGCACTCTGTTATCCCGATTTGAAAGAGATTTTGAAGATTAGCTGTTACATGTTCAAGAAGGATAAAAAGTGAGACATTTTTCTTGAACCATATGAGTTGGATGAACAAGAGTTGCATTTGATTCAGGCAGATAGAAGGGGCCTCACGAATGGTTGTATACTTGCAGTGGCTGATGCATTACAGATTGTGTACAGCGAAGCCTTGTACGAGAGCTATGGACTGCGACGAAAAGAGATTGCTACCTTGTTTGCCGTTGGATATGCCAGCTCCCTTTTCTTTGGCACCTTCGTCGCAGCTGCTGCCGATTACATGTAAGAAACTGCCTCCTTATTCATTCGAACGACTTCATCATGTTGCCTGCACTGCAAGCACTGATCACAGCAACTATTATATCAGATCTTTTTATTCTTGTTTGTGAATTGAAGACGGCAACACTGCACAAATAAATGTTACTTGAGTGCAATCTTTCACATGCGAATGACCTAAAAACAAGATCCTCGAATGAATGTGTGCTCATTTAGGTACTTCTATGAATATATGAAGCTATGACGATGGCCGCAAAGTGGCCTTTTCGTAGACATGAATTCATAGCTCAGTCTAAGCTACATTGGGAGGAAAGAATCATGACAAAAGAGGAAGATGATCAGGATCACTTCTGCATTAAGTACTGCAAGGGTTGAAGTATAAACTGATGTCTTTGTAATTTCAACTCCATTGGTATCCATGGACCGGGGCAGACTTTGATGGAATAAATCAATGTGCAGAGGTCGCAAACGAGCGTGCATATTATTCGGGTGCTTCCAAGCGGTAGGATGCTTCGCCAAGCAATACCGGGACTTTCAAGTATTGTGCTTCGCTCACGTCTGTTTGGGCATTGCGGCTTCACTTCTCTACTCGTCCTTCGAGTCATGGATGATTGTGGAGCATGAAAAGGTTAGTTTCCTCTCTCCATTGTTGCTTTGAAAATTTTACTGGCTCAAGGTTTAACTATAGCTTGATAATGTGGTGCGCAGTTGGGCTTCAGACAAGAATGGTTAAGTGAAACGTTCTGGCTAATGGCCTTCAGTAACGTTATTGTCGCAACAGGTACTTGATCCGTTTATACACACAAATATAACATTTGGACTTTGCACCTTCTGAGACTTATTTGAGTTTGTTGCCATTCTGGCAGGTAGTGGCGCTTTGGCCAATGTGGTAGCAAATTGGCAAGGCTCCATCGGACCTGCGCCATTGATTTCAGCAACAGTAACCTCGATTCTCACTATCATTATCGTGAGAAAGGCATTCACCGAAAACGTGGGGACATCTTCCAGTTTATGGCGCTCACTGGACCTTGCACTGCGATCTTTTAGCGGTGCGTTTTTCACTTCCGCATCAATTTTTCATGTTTGATTGACTTGTGGTTATGCTAATGGAGCTTTTCTCTGTGCAGATAAAAAGGTGCTTCTTCTCGGATGGACTCAAGCGTGCTTTGACTTCTCAATCATCGTGTTTTGGTTCTTGTGGACGCCCACTTTGGTGGTTAGTGCAATAACATACTAGTATGCATTGGACAATTTCTTGCTTGTATGAAGACCTCAATTTCTTTAAAAAAATTCACACCCGCTTTTAAAGGTAATCGAGATTACCTAACCACATTCAACCTTCTTACGGTGCCAGTTTGTACAGAAACATGGCTAGGTTTTAGAGAAAAATCATATAAGGTGGGTTAATTATTACGGTGCCAGTACTTTTTGCGCTCTTTTTGATGGCATTTTGGCTTGGCAGGCAGATGGTCGTGAAGTGCACAGTGGAGTGGTGTTCACAAGATTGATGGGATCGATGATGCTCGGCACTACAATTGCTGCATGCTTGTTACAAGGCCCCTACTACCTCCGCCCTGAAAGCTTTCTTCCCGGTGTGCTCCTTGTCGGAGGCCTCTCTCTCTTCTTGCCAGCATATGATCATCAGGTACATAAACCCTCCACCTTTTTCCAAAACCTTCTTGGGGTAAATTGGAGTGCTAACTCATTGTATTGCGGTGTTAATGCAGGAGCTTACTGTGCTCTTGACGTGCTTTTGCTTGTACCATATCTGCGTCGGGATTGCACTGCCCACTCTCGCTCGCCTTCGCAGCATGTACGCACTCTTCAACTTGTAGTAAATCGCTTCTACTTTTATATGGAGAGTAAGCTATAACTGAATTCCTTAAATGTTGCAGGTACATCCCAAATGACCGACGAGCTGCAGTCATGAGCCTCTATCGTATTCCTGTCTGTATTGCGGTGCTCACCATTCTCATCAAGGTAAAGTACTCCCACTAAATGTTTTCTATGCACATTATCACAGTCTGAGCTCTTCCACTCTCTGCTAGAAACTTCTCTTCATGGCGAAAGAATCTGCCTCAGAGCTAGAGTCTACGTTTTAAATACAATGTATATTTCTGACCAGTGTAGCTTTTTTGGAATGCAGGGGGGTTTGCGGCAGAAACTATATAACAGCACCATCTTCGGAGCAGCTGTTGTGGGACTCCTCTCTGGAGCAGGATGCATGTATCACTTAGAAAAAACACGGGGGTTGACACAAGGTAAGTCGTTGAATTTGCTTTTCCCGATCATTTAAGTTCATTCATCGTTTTCATCTCTAACTTCTGCATGCATGCTTTGCAGATGTACCACTTGCTGAAAGACCATGAAGTCAGTAATGTAAAGTTGTAGATCTAGGTCTTAGTTGTCAGTAGGATATGTAGAAGTTAAGCATTGATTGTTCACCCTTTTTCATTATAGCTGCAATACCTTTAGTAGCTGGCTGAGTGTCAATATTCTCATTCAGTGCCAAAGCGATAGTGTCAAAGCTTCAATGAAGCAGTTGACATTGTGTCAGCTAAGATGGTTAACATCGTTCGAATTGCCAAGTTTTTTTACATAAGCTTACATTGGTGATTTGAGCATCTTAATTGGTTCCTTGTTTAATGATCCAAGGTTCAGTTGAATGTTTATGTAGTGCAAGTAATGGCAGAAAGAGTGTTATATCATTGGATGTGTTTGAATTCGTCAATTCAGTACAGGCAGCGACTGCATTTTGGGCTTGCACTGATTGCTAAGCTCGCTGTCAGCACACTATCCGAGGTGAAAATCATTCAAATTTTAAAAATTTGGTCGCTGGAGGTGATGCACAATAGAATAATGATTCGGAGTCTGTTGAGATGAGGAGTTAGTTGGTGGCAGCCCTACTGAACAGTGTGCACCTTTATTCTGAAGCCAGAGTCACTTTCAGCAACAAAATTTGTTGTTGGGTGGAAGTGGATTGTGTTGCACTTTAGCATGCATTATTTCGAAAGGGTAGAGCATCCCTTGTCGCATCTCCCCAAACCACCCTGCAAAGCTCACATGACGAAAGATGACTTGGAGAAAATGGCTTTGCAAACTGCTATTCAATCAATGAGAGAGCTGTTCAAGAAAGGGGCAACTTTGACGGGACAAACCCTTTTTTGTCCTTTTGCTGATACAAGGAGAGCAAGAACTCACTACAAGTGAGGTGACTTTGACGAGACCGGGAGCTCTATGGCGAAAGACGGGAAAATGACATGAGCCTCGGCGGTCGCGTTGGGGCGAGAAGATGCAGGTCCTCTCTACAAGAGCCGTTTGCGGGCCTCTTACTGAGGGGCACAACGCATGCTCTTGGGCGTTGTCTAACTAAGGGTTGCTTTACATGTGGAGTCAAGGTCAACTTTCTGAGATTATATTATAATGAGTGAGGACAAGTTACGACATGGCTAGCATTTGAAAGTTGGGGAGATACAAGAATAAAAGGCCAATGCTACATTTAGGGGGAGTTGATTGATTTTATTACAAAACAATTCTTTACCAAAAAATGTTCAACTATGAACAAATCAAAAGTATGAAGTGAGTAAAAAAAATTATTCTTTCTGTTGCCTCATGCATGCTTTGTGGTTCTTTTCTTATCTCCAATATTTCCCAAAATGGGCATGAAGAGCGGAATTTACAAATTGGACCCATACCGTACTTATTGAAGTAGACCAATACCCTACTTACGTGCTAAGTCGTCAAAAAATGAAATACACGTGGAAGCCGTGTGATGGGAAAACTATCATGTACGGTGACTAGAGAGGTGTACTAAAAGCGCAAGGGAAACTCAAAATCGGCCCCGTGCGAGTAAGGGCACCTACTCTACTCTTACTTGAATAGTATTGGCCAATTCTGGGCTCGACATCGCTTGCACATTTCCATTATGTTTTCTATTTGGGAGCTGTTTTTACTTTATTTGCTTGAATAGGTAAAATAACTTGTCTTTACTATCAACCTTAACCCTTGCAAATTTTTATTTTAAGGGGACCTGATCGAACTGGCATACAAATGTTTTAGTCCATACAAATGTTTTAGTCCATCTCGCGGCGAAAGTCCATCTCGCGGCGAAGTATACGGGGCAAAATAGTACACGTCAGCAAAAGAAAATTGAAACAACTTCACCCAGAACGCTTCCAATTTCAACAAGGTATGAGGCGCTTCAAGGGAGGCGAACGCATACCATAGTGTGGACCCATACCCTACTTATTGAAGTGGAGACTGTGGGTACACCTAATACTAACTACAATCGTCTAAAATGTACACACTTGTAACTACCTTTTTACGGGGATTGGTAGGATGAAGTTACACGAGCAGAAAAGTCATAGCAACTTTCCACTCATCTTAGAAGGATTGCCTAACTATTATTTCACCCAAAATCGAACTTGGGCCTCAAGATCTACTCTAAAATATACACTCTAGTTACAATGTACCTCTTTCTAGTTGAATGCCCCTCCAAACAATTTTTACAACTGCATGGTTTTGAGCCTCTTACTCTATGATTTTTTTTTTTTTTTTTTTTTTTTTTTTTCTTTTTCTTCCAAGTAATGAACAACATACAAGATGCCATCATGCACTTGTTCTTGTCCAAAATACTCCATGGAAGTTCACTCACAGGTTGCCAAGTTGGTGGTCATGAGTTGTTGAGGGGGCCTTGAAGACCTGGTCCATGTGGATGTCAACATACAGCCAAACACTCAAATGTTTGACTTCCATCATAGCCCCATCACTTCCTTTCTCTGTGGGCTGTCCCTTTTTGTCTTGTGCGTAATTGTTTTCCACAAAATGGGATTTCCACTCTTTTGTATCGCTTGTGTCCAAACCAAAGAGTTGCATGCCTTTAGTTTGTACGCTTCTCAAAAGTTATAAGTAGATTGACAAAAATTGATTTAAAGTCTAGAAGAACGACTAAATATTGGCCTAGGAAGATTTTTTTTCTATTTATTTTTATTTTTATTTTTTTAAATTTTTTTTAATAAAAAAATAAAATTTAAATTAAAAATAATACATACAACTCACTTATATATACTGCTTTTATTTTTGTTCCAGAGACAACACAAGCCTTGGCATGGTGGTTGGGGGCCATTCCCCCAATCAGGGTTGTAGGTTTCTTTCTCCACATTCACCACCTTCGTCCACCCAACTTTGACAGGGAATCTTTTACTTCGTTGTGTAGGATTCTCTAAGGAGATAACATGTGAATACTTTTAAGATGCTAGTGGCTAAGTAGAAAAGTACATAGTGTTCACCTCAAGAGGGTTGAATACTACACTACCAATGGTGTTATGACCTTGAAGCATGAACATCGGTGAATGAGTTAGATAAGTAATATATTCACACGACCTTGAGATGTGTTTGGAATTCTTCTTTTTCGTTGGGAGTCTTTAAGTGAGTTCATCAATAGATAAGTCCCATTTTGGGGTTATTGAAAGTAGCAATAAAAATACTTGGCTAAGCCATAGGCAATAAGACAAGTCCCAGTGAGCTCTGTAAGCTAACTAGTGTAGGTAGTCAGGTGGTATCCGCCTGAAAGGCCGCCTAAGAAGGGAGATCATTGGGAGATTGAATATCCGTTGGCAAATCATCTACCATTGGTCTAGAATTTGTTTCAGAATTTACTGAGCTATCTAGTTCATTCGCTTCATAGAGTTCTGGTTTCACTCTTTAGACTACTTGGTGGCTTTCACAACAATTGGTCTAGGATTTGTTTCAAGATCTGCTTAGCTAGTTTCAAGATCTGCTTAGCTAGTTTCAAAATCTGCTTAGTTAGCTAGTTGTTCCGCTTCATAGAGTCGTTGTGGAGGTCTTCTTAGTGCTTGAGAGGCTTGTAACACTACATTTGAGCAAGTATCCCACATAGTTGGAGTTGTTGCCTAAACTTGTGGCAATAGCTCTATTCTCCTATGCATAAGTCGGAGTGAGATGAAAAAGATGGCATGCCCTCAAATTGCCAAGTGAGCCCATCAATGAACTGGTTAACTTTTGGTTGTTACTCACACATAAGTTCACAATGCTTATACAAAATTTATTTGTTTTGACCTAATTCACATTTCAAACAAGAAATAGATTGGAAATCGAGAAATCGATATCCATCATGTAAACTTCTAGTTATAGTTTGACATCTCAACAATCGTAAAAGACTTTAAAAAAGTATACGGCTAATCAATCCAATGAAGACTCCATCGCAATAATTCTCAATTATTGAAGCGCCATATTTCTTTCTTTCCGCAGCTTACTGCCCACCCAGTTCAACCAACATTCGAGGTTCGACGTTCTCTTTTTGCACTTTAAATTCACTCTCAAGTGCACTTTGGCCTGATCATCGTAACTTTGTATGAACCTGAAGAGCTTTATCTTCGTTTCCCCCACTTTTCACTTTTCCTTGTTTGGCGTTGACGAAACAGAAATTCCTCTTTTCTTCTTGTTTGACGCAAATGAAAGTTCCGTAATTGCATTGCAGGAGAAATTCCTTCATGAATCAGAAAGATGAGTTTTGGCGAGCACCAAATTATTCTAACAGTAGAATCCTGAAGATGGGAAACTGAGAAACTGAGGCTAAAAATGAGCTACCAAACAAACAATGTATTTTCTTCCAAATTTTTGAGCAGTGTGCAAGCAGCTGGTGCAATGAGGAGGCAATGGGAGCCTGAAAAGAAGGGTTAAAGCAATGTGGAATTAATTAGCATGGGCGAAAGGGAGCGATGTGCGTCCAGGCACAAGGATCACATGGAAGGCAAGGGAAAGGAGAATGAGAATAAATGGGATTACCCGAAGCGCACGCCAGTGTTGTAGGAGGAATCACTTTGTTGTTTGAAACGATGGCCACTACTTTCTTGGTGTTGCTCATTCGCCCTATGTGTTGGATTGTTGCTTGTTTTTAGCATGTTCCTCGCTTTCGGCATCTCACTTCAACCTCGTGAGTTCGATTAGCTTCGGAGTGGCGATCCGGTCAAAGCTCTGCCACGACCCGAGTGTTCCAAGTGAGCTCTGACCTGCCACTCTTGCTGTGGACTGGGCATTCATGATGCAAGCATAACTGAGGAGTTAAAAAATAATTAGCAAAGTCTCACTGAGGCCTAAAACAATCCATGAAGATTTTGATGTAACTAGTAAGAAGTTTGGTCCCAATGGGAGTTACCATTGATTAATTGTATCTAAACAAGAGAATTGTTCTGCCAGAGAGTAAATGGAACTTAATACCCAATGTTGAAAAGCCTCAAATTTAACAAGTTACCTTAGGAAAAAGGGTGTTCTCAATGACCACTCCTCTGCGGTCCGTAGGAGGCATAGCAACAACGTAGATCCCTTTGCCCAAACCATTTTTGATATCACACAGACTACAGGTTACATTTCACCCACTTTATTTTACATACATTCAATTACCACACAAGAACCAGTCTTGATGGTTTTCAAACTTGGAGTACTGTAGCATAGACTCGCAGAGAATCCTAGTTTAGAATGCAAGTTCTCCAGCTGTATTGAGCTGACAGGTTCCGAAGGTATGTTCTCAGTAGACAATTAGTTAAAGTGCAACTTACAAATCAGGAAATGAAACTCGGGAAACAAAACCCAGTGCTGCAGAGAATCATGGAGCTCCTGCAGGAGACCATGGCAGAGGAGATCCCACGAGCGCCCATTGCCACTCCCAGGCAATTAACTTACTTACTACGGGAATACGAGTTCGTGAGGAAGATGAAAGTGTAAATCCCGCCAGCTTTCTGTCTTCTCTACAATCATCATCACTGCCACTGCCATGCTCCTCCCTCCTCAAGCCGAAAGCGCCCACGGAGTTAATTCCGTTATTGGCCGCATGTCACTACTGTAACACTTTGCGTAACAAAATGCAGCCCTCACCATCCGTATCTCTTTCCCAATCATCCACCATTTCATATTTTAAAATGTAGTTTGAGCTGAAAAAAAATATTGAGATTGATTTTGACTCACTCGGAGATTTTCATACCAAGAGCTACAATTTGTAAAAACATCATTTTTGACAATTTTGGATGTGCTCTTTTTGACATGAAATCATGTAAAGTGAGATTGGATATGCATTTCTATGTTCAATCATAGTCCTTCATCTGCACAATGGTGATAATTTTGTTGTGAATTTTCTTGCTTCATTCCATTTTTACTCTAAAGTTCATCATCATTGTTATTTTTCATGATAATATTGTAAATTTATGACTCTTGAATACATCACAAGAAATTGGTAGATAGTAGTTGTGATACTTTGGATGTGAAAACTAATCATGACTTTGTTTACCATTTCCAAACAATGTTCTTCTTGCATTCTACCGAGAAATGGGGTCCATGTGTGAAGTAGTCCATTTTATACATGTCATAGTCCAAGTTGGACCAAGATGTGACAATTGTGAAGAGAATATAAAGATTGCAATGATTTGCAATCAACCATGTTTGGATCAAATATGATCACCACACAAGTGTTGTTAATTAGTGTTACGTGGAGATTAGTGTAACTAGTAACTTTTAGAAAAGAACACTATTTCTAAACTCTCTTAACCCTCAAACGCCCAAGAGAACTCGAGGGGCTCTTTTCCAACAGAATCTACTCTGAAGCTCTCACTGTAATGAACTTCTCACTAATATTTTGATGTCAAACTGGTCACCTTCTTGTGATGTATTCAAAAAGTGAAATTTTACTGTTTAAATTACAATTTGTATGAGTGATTTTGTACTTTGAAAGGATTGTGGTAGGTAGGTTGGGGTTGTACATAACCTAGTAGGAGGCTGCAAGCTCATCATTGATTGGTTCACTCATGATGCCCAAGTTCAAAAAGTGCACTATTTGTGATACCCAAGTCCAAAAGATGTTGTGATTCAATTTTGGGCTGCCCATTTCACACCCCATGGGCGTTTAAGGGTTAAGATTAGTGTTCACTTTGGTCTGCCATTGCAATCAAAGTCCCTTGTTTTTTCTTCAAGTTACCAATTGCATCACTTCCAAGATATTTGATCTTCCACTTGCAAGAAAGCATGCATTTTCTCACATTTAGTGTTATGGTTTGGCGATTAGTGTTGTAACACCATGGTGACGTGTGATATTTAGTGTAACTGTTGGCAATTAACATTTGTAATACTAATCAACAACTCTTGTGTAGTTGAGATTTTGAGGGTTCTAGTTGGCTTGCAAGAGTCAACAATAAAGCATGACAATTTCTTCTTCTTCTACCCAGTGGTACATACCCGTGGCGGTGAAATCTACCAAATGGATGCGGGGTAATAGGGACCCTTTGAATGGTTAGAATACGCTCCTAGAGGACTGAACATGGCAGCCTCTCCTTGGTTGCTTCATTCGGTTCCCCGCAAGCTCATCTACTCCGCCTTTTTGTTGAAATTCTCGCCAGCCAGGAAATTCAGTATTTAGTGCGTGTTGTGAGCGGAGAGGAGCTTTGAATTTCCGTGAATTCGACGGGTTGTACGAGCTTGCTCGGGAGCTGCGCAAGCCTCGTCTCTGTCTTTTGTCGGAGGATTCTGCTTGTCAGCCTTCCCTGTTGCGATTTTGTGGACACCTCATACCTGCCCGGGCTCAAGGCACAGTGCTTTGAACAAGTCTGAGTAGAGTTTTTGACTCCGAGCTGTTGCTTCGACAAGAATTCTTGAAATATTTTAACAGGAGAGTTTTTGCGCGGATTGGAGCGGCCTTCTCGAAAGCGGGAAGTAGAAGCAAGCCTGAGAGCGGGAATTGATTTTCTTGAACTTGAGACTTATTTATCGGAGTTTTTAGTTTCGAAATTTTGGAAATTCTGCTGTTGCAAGGGAATTCGAAGCCGCATTGTTGTTTTTTGTTTCAAGATACAGAGAGTTGAGCAGGTTCTTGGAGCGGAGTGTGGTTTTCTTGATTCCGAGGAATCGATTATTAGTGGACGGAAATTCTTGAATTTGAGGTTGCGGTTCTGGTACTACAACTGGAGCTGTTCATTTGCATGGCGCTGTTATTTTAAGCGTTTCCTCTTTCGGCAGGTGTACAGATCTTGTCATTTTGGAATCCTCGTCGTCTGAAAATAGGCTGTAGAATAGGCATTTTGGACTAGGCGGGCGGGATTTTATAACAGGAGATATATACTTCTGTTGTTACATAGCAGGAATATAAATTTGTAATATATAGGTCATCGAAGAGTTTACAACTGGTTACAGGTGCAGGGATCTTTGTCTTCCTCAAACTAGGAATTTTTCGGAGACCTGCTCTTTGAGCTTTAGAAAAGCTGGCGCGCGATGCACTGCTGTTCTCGCCACGGTCCTCCCGACCTTTGGCAAGGTTTCCGAGTGATGCCGCAGCTGCGCGAACGGAGAAAGACAAAGGCGTTCCCATTCAAGTCCTGCTCCGTTGCAGGTACTTCTGAATCATCAATCGTTTTGATATTATTTCTTAAATTTTGGTAGTAATTGGCTTCAAAGACGCGTTTTGCTGAATTCCTGACGTGAATTAACTGCAGGCCCCTCAGCGAAGATGAAAAACGAACCAAAGCGCCTCAAGTTATCTCTTGCAATGAGCCTCGTCGGGAGGTCACGGTGCTTCAGAACATCGCTCGCAATCAAATTGACAGAACGATCACTTTTGATAAGGTCCGTTTACGAACTGTTTCCTTGATTCTTCACGAATGACGGTGAATGGTATAAAATTCGGAGCAACTTTTTGCAGCTTTATCCCTGGGAATTGAATTTGCTGCGATGTAGAGTCTTATTCCATCTCACCTGCTGTAATTAAGTGTTTCAACCTTGCCTCCACAACAAGCATTTTTGCGTAGGAGAGCTAAAGTTTGTCTAAATAATTTGAAACCTTACGATGGAGAGGTCACTTGGTTGAGTAGCTAGATCATGGTTATTCTCCACTCGCGTATCCCAATCTTGTAGTTGACGCTGTCAACGTATATTCGTGGTGCGAACGAGGTAGGTTTTGCTGCCTGTGGACCAAATTTGTGCACAAGCTTGCCTTTCCAAGACTCTTGTCAGGTCACATCTCGAATCTGGTAATTATTCCTTTCATTTTGTTCCTTTCAGGTCTTTGGGCCGCAGTCGAGGCAAGTAGACGTCTACGATCAAGCTATCGTTCCAATTGTGAACGAAGTTTTGGAGGGCTACAATTGCACCATTTTCGCGTACGGCCAGACTGGGACCGGAAAAACGTACACCATGGAAGGTCCAATTCGAAAGTTGAAGACCGGAGAATTTGCAGCCGAAGCCGGTGTTATTCCTCGTGCCATTCATCAGATTTTTGCGGCGCTCGAAAATCAAGAGTACAGTGTGAAAGTGACGTACCTGGAGCTCTTTAATGAAGAGCTGACGGACTTGTTGGCACCTGAGGAATACTCGAAAGTTGTAATTGATGAGAAAGTTAAGAAGCCACTGGCTCTGATGGAGGATGGCAAGAGCGGGGTTCTGGTTAGGGGTCTAGAGGAGGAGATCGTGGCAAGCGCCGACGAGATTTACAAGCTGCTCGAAAGGGGTTCGGCTAAGCGGCACACTGCGGATACATTGTTGAACAAACAGTCCAGGTACACGTTCGTGCTACACATCACTTGAGCTGAACTTCGTTTTCTGGTCGGGCGGACTTTCACTGGAGAATTTGCTGCTAGCTTGTCTGGGGTATCGAGTCTTCTCGGGATATAGTCTTCTGGTTCCTTGCATTCGGTGGAAGTGGTTTCAAGCCTGTAGGAGCTGGACTCGCCTGTGGTTAATTCTTTGCTTGGGTTTGCAGCCGGTCTCACACCATATTTTCGATCACTATCCACGTGAAGGAAACCACTCCGGAGGGCGAAGAGCTGATGAAGTGTGGGAAGTTGAATCTGGTGGATTTGGCAGGATCCGAGAACATATCTCGGTCCGGTGTGAAAGACGTAAGTTATACAGGAAGTTGAATTTTTTAGGTTGTAATGGAGATTAATGGACAAGTGACCGATGAGTGAGAAATTTTTGTTTTACAGAATCGGGCGCGAGAAGCTGGAGAGATCAATAAAAGCCTCCTTACTCTTGGACGCGTCATTTATGCTCTAGTCGAGCACTCAGGTCACGTACCTTATAGGTAAAGCATACTTTGACGCTGAGTTATCCGTACAATTAAAAGGATTAGTCTATGCCGTCACGAGTGGGATGTTCTCTTTGTCGACTGAGCGACGATCCCTTGCTTTTTCGAATGTACGATTCAGGGATAGTAAGCTGACGAGACTGCTGAGGGACTCTTTAGGAGGAAAGACGAAGACGTGCATCATCGCCACAGTGTCGCCGTCTTTGTTGTGCCTGGATGAGACTATGAGCACGTTAGATTACGCACATCGCGCGAAGATGATTAAAAACAAGCCAGAGGTGCGTTTACTCACGATGATAACACGCATGATGTGCGCGTCCTTGTTCTTGTCCTTGAATATAAAAGATTGATTGACTTGGTAGTGTGGTGCTTGCAGGTGAACCAAAAGACGAGGAAATCCACCTTCATCAAGGATCTGTACGCGGAGATTGAGAAACTGAAAGCAGGTATCGATCTGTTCCTGTGACCTTATGATAGCCTTGGGGATGACAGTGCAGAAAACGGAGGAGCAGCATGTTCGGAGGCGCGTGCATTTTGGCTGACATGTTGAAATGTCTTTGTGCTACAGAGGTGTATTCTACTCGTGAAAGAAATGGTATCTATATTCCACGTGAGCGTTACTTTGAGGAGGAAGCCGAGAAGAAGGTCAGTAAGCTACCATTCACTCCCAATAAGAACGAGCTCTGGCTTGTGCATGTTTGTTAATAATCATCAACCGTCCAAGCTTCTCTGATGTGCTTCGCTGAGGGTTGTTGTTTGTTTTGACTGGGTCGCAGGCTATGGTGGACAAGATAGAACGCTTGGAATCCGATGTGGAGACGAGAGATAAGGTATGGTAGATGGCATTCAATGTGTGCCTTATGTAGTGGCTCTGGACATCGCGTTCTGAGTCTCTGACGGGTATAACGTGTTGTCGGTGTAGGAAATTGAGGACTTGCGAAGGCTAAATGAAACTCAACGACAACAGTACTCAGAACTTCTTGCGAAGCTGAATCATACACAGGTGAGACTCTCGATGCGAGGTATTTCTGCCCTTTGTGAGATCTTCCTCGAAGGTAAATATTGAAGGTTTGGTATGCCTTGGGTCTGCAGAAAACACTGGAGGACACGCAAGACAACCTTTGTGAAACAACGGAGAACCTTAAGCAGGCCAATTTTGCCGTGCGGGAGCGAGATTTCGTAATAGCGAATCAGAGAGAAGCAGGTCAGTCCTTAGCCAACGTCACGCTACAACGCTTGTGTGCGGAAAAGTGTGGACTGGCTACGTGAGAGGGGTCGTTCTAATGCCTTGTTTGTGATGCGCACAGAGAAGTCCCTTGTTGGACGAGCAGAAGAGCTGAGAAAGGAACTGGATGCAACTGTTCAGGATGTGGCAGGGTTATTTGCTAAGATCGGTAATGCCTCCTGCCTGCCTTTCGAAATCATGAGAGGCATGACGACCTTTGTGAATTGTGGAACATAAGAAGCAATGGCGAGCAGTGCTTTGGACCTGAGGGATTTGGAGTTCCTGGCGTTTGTTTTAATCGTACCCATTACCGTAACGGTTATGCATTTATTTCAATGTTGTGCGTTGTCCTTGAGCAGAGCGGAAGGAGGAGCTTGAGATCAAGAACCAGAAACTGGTAGACGCTTTTCAAAGTGGACTTACAGAACATATGGAGCAACTCCGTGCTCTGGTGGTAGGAGGGGTAGGTGACCAGCGGAAGCAACTGCAGACTCTAGAAGAGCAACTCCAGGCCTTCCTGAAGTTGAAGGACGAGGTACTTTTTTGGGGGCACCTGCTTCTTGAACATGGCGTCTTAGAGCGGCCTGGAAATGCTCATAATCTGTTCATTCTATGTACTTTATGCAGGCTGCTGGGGAGTTGAAGAAGAAGCTACAAGTTCTGAAAGAGCTGTATTTGGCTCAATTTCAGTCTTTTAACACGGCAGTGCATGCACATGAGGCCGTGTCCACGTCCACGTTTAAGACGCTGGAGTCAACTGTTACAGAACACCCCGGAGCTGTTGAAAACGTATGCATCATTCATTGTTGATTATTAAGTGCTTGAGGCGGGGTAGTCGCAATATCGGATGTGTTGATGGTTGATAATTCTTCAATTCGGCTTACATTATGGAGATGAGCTAGAAGTCCATCTAATGCTATCAGTTTCTGATTTAAACAGTTATTGAAGAGCGCCGTAGCAGATGCACAGAGTGTACTTCACGAGCTAGAAGCAAATCTTTCTACTCAGGGTCAAGAAGTGGCCGCATTCGCTTATCAACAGCGTGAGGTAAGTGGCCTCCCCTGCTGAGCTCCAGCACTTTACATTAACGGCAACAGTGGGCATTGCAACAATAATTTAAATTTTGTATGGTATCTCTCAGGCGGCCCGAAGAAGCCTAGAAGCAGCACGGAGTATTGCGCAAGTTGTGATGACTTCTTTATCCACCATGGAGAGCGATGCCGCGAACTTCCGGGAACATGTCAATGCAAGCGGCAAAAAGAACGATCAAGGATTATTGGAACTTGCCGAGGCTTATGAGGTTGGTATTCCTATTTTCTCCCAGGTTTCTGGAGACTGCTTCGCATCAGCAACTGAACAGGCATTTGCATGATTGATACCCAGCCATATATGTCATTTTCATCCCGTGTATCAGGAAAGGCCTTTGTGGCCTACCACGACTGTGGCCTCCTGTATTCTTGGAAACTCTTTTAAAGGTTCACGCGCTTGAGCTGAAGTGAATACATTGTGCACAGGTTCATGCAAAGAAAGAGCACGCTCAGCTTCTGGAGAACATCACAGCAATGTTGAAAACGTCATTAGCTAATCGGACAAACCTTGTAAGTAAACTTTTCTACCATACTGACTACTTCTTGGTTGGAATGGCGGGCTGAGCACTCTTACGTGTTCAAAGCAGTCAACAAACGTGGCAGGAATGGGCATGACTCGTGACAGAATTATTAGTTTGCAATTTCTAACCCAACACGTTCAACCAGGTTCAAACACGCGTGCAGAAGCTGAGGGAAAATGCAAACCAAGATTCTACTGCAATGCAGCAAGGTTTCGGAAAAATCCAGGTGGAAGCTATTGGTGCTAATGGGCGATTGAATTCTTTCATCACAAGTGCAGACGTATCTTCTGTGAAAGATTCAGCTGCCTTAGCCGCCAAGGTTTCTCGAATGGAGGAGAATCTCCTATCCTGGTAAATTGGCTTCTGATTGTTACATGGACTCAGCAGATTTAGCATTTGTTCTTTAACTCGAGCTAATTCTAAGGCATTTCTCTTGTATGTCCCATTGCAGCACCGACCATACATCAACATCGGGCAGGAAGTGGGAGTCTACGTTCAAGGACATTCAAGGACTCGAGCTTGCCCACTCGTCTGCTGTCACATCAATCATTGGGTAAGCGCTCGAATCCAGCTTAGGCCGATTTGTCGATACATCTGTATACATTGGTTGCTAATGATTTGGAATGCGTCGTGTTATGCAGGGAGGGCCTAAAAGAAAACGCAGATCTTCTGGTGAATCTTCAAGGACTCGAGGAGACCGCGCAGTTGAAGATCGAAACAGAGACTGCTACTGCTGTGACATTCATAGATGGTAATCCCCGTTCCTTCTCAAATCCCGTTGATTAGTGCATGTCAGGAGTGCGAGTCGGCTTTGGACCTACTGACCAACTGGCTCTACCTGTATCTGTGGACTTGTAGGAACCTGCACCGAAGAGCACGAAGCTGGATCACGGATACGGTCGACAATCGATATACAGTCTGCAGCCGCTTCAGAATTAGAGAGCAATCATGGCTCGCAAGTGTCTGGTGTTGGGGCTCACGCTGACCAGTTTCTGAAAGAGGATTACTCGGTGCGCACATTCTCCTCACTTTCTTAATTGTCCTAGCCTTGTATATAAAGGATTCGCTTCTACTTGTTTGCTTTACGCTGACAACGTGCCCTATTAATGGCATGCATTGGGCGTTTGGGAGACCATATGTACTTACATCAAATTTGGCGAATGGTACTCGTTGTGGTGCGCAGGAGGATGAACCTACATGCTCAACCCCTCGGAGAAGATCAATCGAAGTGCCGACCGAGTCGTCAATCAATGCCCTATGCGCCCCATCTCTTGACATCTTGCTGAACGAGTTTCGATTGAAGAATGATGTCAATGGACCTGAGAAACTCAGCAAAGTGTTCCCAGAGGACTCCTTGACAGACTCACCAGCACCAGAGGTGATAACCAGCACTTAATTTTTCGGCAGAGAGTGAGTATCAACGCAACGCCATATTCTCCAGTTCGGTGCCCGGAGGCAACCTCACTTCTCACCAATGTCCCGTGGCAATTATGGAGACCTGCCGCCGGTGGAGGGTCCAACTCATGGCTGCTGGTTGCAACCTCTGCAACATTCCAAAGAGGAACGCGAGTTCTGTAGCTACGGTGTCATCAGGGCACCCGAGGTGTGCATATAACCTGTTTTTTTAGAGCCTCACACCACCGACGTACCCTGGGCCCCTTTGTTTCGCAGTCTTATTTTAGTGCGAAGTGCCCCCATTCTCCTACTCTCTTGGAAGACGGACTGTAAATTTTTCAAAGTTCTCCTAGTGGTCAGCTTTTGGTCTTATTGGGAAGTAATTTATCACTTCAGAGAGTTTGTGACAGGATTTCGTACTCCATCAGGGCATGCGGTTAACAGGAAGTAAGGACAGTGAAGAGCATATTGTAATTGCAATTAGAAGTTTACTTTTTGAAAATGTAATGGAGTTCACATCAATTTTCATAATGGAGAAGTCAAAATAGCAATCTGATTAGGCTTGATCTTTGATTCATCCATGCTCAGGAAGTTCAAGCTCAATTGAAAATGTACACATAAATCCATTTCTCACAATGGTGTGTTCAGAAGTCACTTGAGGATATAACAGTTCACGGTACCATACGTATGCATTCCAATATAAAAGAAAAAAGGTGCAGATTGAATCAAACCACTCCAAAATTTACCTACAGCAGAACCCCTTGAATCTAACAATATCTTAGACCTTACAGAGAGAGGTCCTCCAAATGTACGAGGGAATTTTCATATAGGGGAATGCATGGGTAATATAATTCCTGCTAAGGAACGATTGCTAAATATCTTCAAGGAGGGTATCTAAAACTTGACCAAATGAAGGTTGGCCTTGGATGGCTCTTGTCCTAGGCTATCTTCCAATCTGAACTGTAAGGCATGTTTTCTTGAACCACATCTTGCATTTTATATGGTATCTTCACATGTACACTTGAAAATTATGTCATAAATTAGAAGATTAAAAGTACCTAGATTTGTGAAATTATGAACTTACATATGTAAAATGAGAAAATAAAATCTTAGACTTTATATTTATGATATATGATTACACTAAATTTCATCCATCTATCTGGAAGAGTCTCTTCCTATGCAACCTTCCAAAAGGTGGGCAACATGTATCAAAATGAGTTGTGTACTTTTGACTTTTGAAGTGCCTTTTGTAAAGAAGGCCCATGGGTTGAAGAGGGTCAAAGGGCATCACCACCTATGGGATGAATTTCCCATCTTGTGTGTACTTTTGTAAATATGATTAATGTGCATCGAAGGGATGCGGAGTTTAAACTTAGTCGGAAGATTCTTAGATAAATGATCAAGAAAGATATATCAAGACTCTATAAAGGCCCCAAACTATGGTGTCTCGAGAAAATCATATAGTGATACACCTTTTACATAGTGGTCATCAATGCATTTAAATTGTAGCAGGGACTCTTTTCTAGCGTTCGCTGCAGCTATGTACTCGTTTCACTGGAGATGCTTTAAGGTTGGAACTAGCATAGTGTTAATCCTGAGGGGGTTAGTAGTCCTGCTATTGGTGTGATGATCTCGGGGTATACATCCAAGGATAAGTCGGTAGAACACTCTATTCACGCCGACCTTTAAATAGGTTGGAGTTTCTCTGTTGCTTTAAAAGTTCAAAAGTTGGAGTTGAAAGAACACTTCTGCACTTTGCTAACTTAAGCTACTGCACCCTATCAGGAAATAACATCCACGAAACATCCAACGTGGCCTTTCAATACCAATACATGACAAAAAGCGAAAGTTTTAAAGAGCACATTGATTGATAGTGATCAACTCCGTCGACAATCGATCCAGGCACTTCCGGAATCTTCTACTCTCGCCTTCCTTGGTGATCACGCACCATCACCGACTACAGTAGTGATTCAATCAGCCTCAAGAGCTCCCCGTTGATCGCTCGCTTGTTGGATTCCAAAGGATCGTCAGCTCAGTTTTTGTTTTGGCGGGGGATACCAAATTTGCATTAGAATCGACGAGATGAAGGTCACAGTATTGACCGCGGATGAGCGCATTGTCTCGCTCGATGTGGAGCCCGACGAATTGGTACGCGCCTAGGGTTAATAGCCCCTCCCCTGTTTCTGGACTGATTGCAAGCACAGAGCAGACGATTTAGGGTTTTGATTTGTAGGTTTGTAGGGTTTTTTCTTCCTTTCAGCAGAATTTTGGTTTTTGGCCTTCTTGTCTCAACATTTCGAATCGATGTATCAGGTGGAGAATCTTAAAGCTATCTTGGAGGTGGAGGTGAGGTCTATTGAATTGCCTGCTGACACCAATTTGCCATCTTCGATCACTTAGCTTTGAGAATCATCTACTTAACAAAACATTATGCTTTTATTAACTGCTGTTCTCTAGTATAGGCAATGGACCATGGAAGACCTTATTGTGATTCGCATTTTATAGGATGACTGAAGACTCTGACCTACTTGCAGTTACTGCAATACAGAGGTGATTTTAAATGGAGCTGAGTATGTGATTGTTATTTTGATTTGAGCAGACGCAAGTGCCACTAGCACAGCAGCAGATACTTTTCAATGGGAAAGAGATTGCAAACAATTCCCGTTTGAATGCATCTGGTGTCGGTGACAACGATCTTCTCATGCTTGTGTCAGCTCGTCCTGCTTCCAGGTAAAATCTTGATCATGAGGTCTAGTCGTGTTATTTTATATGAAAAGTGTGTGAGAAGAAATGAGTTGTGTGAGGGGACTTATGAGGTGAGTGTGATGCACAGCCCTGCAAGTGCAGCACCGACGGACTTAGGCCTCAAGCCTGATGGAACTGCTATCAATCCCATCGCGCTTATTCGGCATTTGCAGGGCGACCCCAACATCATGAAGCAACTTCAAGAGACTAATCGGGAACTGTATCAAGCCATTTCCAGTAACAATGTGGAGATGCTGCAAAACCTCTTGCGGCAGCAACACCAGCAGAAGATATCCATGCAGCAGCGAAGGCAGCAGGAAATCGTGAGCTTTTTTTAAACTACTCAGTTTGTGATTTCATTCTGAAGGTAACTGTTGTTGCAGAGTATCAGTTGTTTACATTCTTTTGCAATGTTAAAAAGAATCGGTGGTTGATCCTCCATTGTGTTGTGGTTCATGCAGGACTTGATGAATGCTGATCCGTTTGATATAGAAGCGCAAAAGAAAATTGAAGAGGCCATTCAGCAGGTACGGAAGTTTTTTGTTCTGGATACTAGTTGAGCATTAAATTTATATCTTCTACCATATCCTCTTTCTTCTAATTTGTGTATCATGGTCACACCTCTCTTTCTTTTGCCTAACGAGCTTTTGGTGGTTGTATAGAAAAATGTGGATGAGAATTGGGAGGCTGCGCTTGAATACAACCCTGAAGCCTTCGCTCGTGTGGTATAAATCCTTTGATCAAAGCTGCTTAATATCTTTTTCTTTTTCCCAAGGAAATGTTTGTAGTCATCCCTTTCGTCGAAAGAATCCTACTCTTTGCTGGATTACTTCTAGCGATGAGCAGTGTATTTGTTTAGGGACTTCAGTATGCAAATACATCATCGATGCTGCATTTTTTGATTCTCTTTTTTGCAGATTATGCTGTATGTTGACATGGAGGTCAATGGCTTCCCATTGAAGGTACGTTGTTGTTCATTCTATGACTTGCGATCTATCCGTTCTTTAACTGAAACCTCTTCTAATCGCAGCGGCTTTTGACAAATTGTGCAGGCATTTGTGGACAGTGGTGCACAGAGCACCATTATATCTAAAACCTGTGCTGAGAGATGTGGGTACGTATCTCTACAATCTGAATGTCATTATCTTTTTGCAACATTCCGTCGCATAGTGTTTGTGTTCACGTTTCTACAAAAAAAGAAGCTAATGGTACTGTAATAGCTAAATTTAGGATAGGGGTATAAGAAGAAATCATACACCTTAATTATAGACTGCAGAAACATATCCGACTACAAAGCTCACTCAGATTATTAAGCATTTCCGAACGAGAACTTTATTTTTAGGGAGGTTATTCATTTCTTTCGGTTCTTTTGCAGGCTTCTCCGGTTGATGGACAAGCGGTACCGAGGTATAGCAAAGGGAGTCGGGCAATCTGAAATCGTAGGTCGGATTCATGTGGCTCCTCTCAAGGTACGAATAGATCCAAGCTTTGTTGATATTTTTTTACAAGCTGCATCATTGTTTTAAGAGATTAATCGCGTAATTGGGCACTGCAGATTGGGCAAAACTTCTACCCGTGTTCCTTCACGGTGCTTGATCAGCCAGATCTGGAGTTCATTTTTGGTCTTGATATGCTCCGTAAACATCAAGTAAGCATCACCTTCTCCCTCGTATTGTCTTGAGAATGTTACAGACTTTTCTTTCGAGTGCTGATTTTTATCGACTGTGCAGTGCTCGATTGACTTGCAGAACAATGTCCTTCAAGTCGGTGGAGGCGAAATATCTGTCCCATTCCTGCAAGGTAAGTCTAGTTATATTGAATGTAATGATTTGACTCATGGAAGTTATCACATTCGAGAACTCACAGGTTGCATGGGAATGACATCTCTCTTTTGTGATTGCAGAGAATCAGTTGCCTTTGCACTTGCACGATGACAAGCGATTGGAAGAGCCTTCAACATCGGTAAGTGCTATGGAATTTAGAGTTCTTACAGTGAACCCAAAAGTACTACCTATCAAAAACTGGTCGTATCACTTAGCATTTACTATTCAAAGTGGAAACTGATCTATTTGGATAGTCGATTTATTCACTTTTTGAAAACCATGCTCGGCATTGATTTTGACAAATTTGACAGGGTCCTAGCGGCGCCATTGTGAATGTGCATCCTCCGGCTCCCATTCATGCTCCTGCAGGTCCAGGTTTGTGCTCATACACTTCCATATCATCAAAGTCATGGAAGGTTAATTCGATCAAGAGTTATCATCGTTAATAATTTGGCTCGTGCTATTGCAGTGGGAGCGCAAGAATCCCACAAGAGAGCCAGAAGTCCTCAGGTACTACAAGCTTGCCATGGTTTGTTAATTTCCTAATATGCACACAGATCTCTTCAATGTTTCCGGCTCAGGAGCTCAGAAAGCAATCTAACAATTTGTGTTGATGTGTGCTCAGGAAGCGCAGACAGACAGTAAAGTGCAGAGGCTGATGGAGCTGGGCTTTGATCGGGACACGGTCATTCAAGCTTTGTCTCTTTTCAATGGCAACGAAGAGCAAGCCGCAAGCTACTTGTTCGGTGGCTTCTAGTTTTTTTCTTTTGTTTTTCTTGCATTCTTTAACCATTCTGGAGGTTTGTTTGTTAACCTTAAATCGTTGCTTCTTCAAGCGACGATGGTGTTAAACTATGTAACTTTGATCAACAGATAATTTCAGCAGTAGTTGTTGTAATCAATTCAACTACTGTAGTTGACTTCAATCCAGTTTCTCAAGTTCCATGTTGGTCAGTGAATGTTTACTATGATGCAATTTATGAAGTAAGGAACAAATTGTGTGAGGCGCCCGTACAACGAAACTCTTCATGGACATTAACTGGATGGGCATTAACTGGATACGGCTGGTGTTTGAGGAGCATTTGCTGCTTCAAGAACCATTCCGAATCAACAACCATCAGCGACAGTGAATTGTCTTGGGGTTTTTATTCTATTTTTAGTACTTTTTACATTTTTGAGAGAGGGTTCTGTAGATTAGTGGTGTATTTCGAGTTTTCACTCACAAAGGTTTTTCAGTCACGAGCGTGTTCAGAGGTTATTTAGCATTTTAGGGTCGGAACTAGTATTCCACTTCCTTCAAAACCGCATGATTGATTTCAATACTAATTGTATATGTGTACTACTCCTTCCCTCCGAAGCCATAAAGAAGCAACACCTATCCACGAGGATGAAATTGATGCAACAAAAGGGAGCCTTCTAGCAACTCCTTTGCAAGTTCAGCTGAAGAATGTCACTCTCGCCTCGGAGCAATTGCAATCCTCCAATTCTGACTCCCCGATCGGCTAAATCAGTTGTCCATGAAGAGAACTGAACGAACTTCAGAAGGCAAGAATGAATTGATCCTGAATTTGAATTCTATGATATGAGATGTGAGGAGACATATGCTGGCTATCAGGCAGTTGAATCAATTGAAACAATTAACAACGCCGAGACAATTCCCTGGTTCTTCGCTTTCTATTGAATTTCCTGGTGCCACATTCACGCATTACGCCCTTGTGGCCGCGCTTTCTCGTCCTCGGGATCGGATGATGGAATAGACTGCGAATGCGCCACTCTGAAACCCGATCGAACCTCCAAGGAAATTGGAGAAAGCGCCAACAGTAAGAGGAATAATTTTTCATTTCGATCATCAGTGTGAAGAAAGAACAAATGAGAGCAGCTGCGATATTGTGCAGCAGCTTGAGGATTTGTTCAGGGTTTAAAGCATTTTTGTAATCACTCGTGATTGATCCTCGCGTTTAGGGTTCATCGTCTAGAGACTTAATTGAATTGTATCAAAGAGCGATCAACATAAGGTCTGCCAATGTGATGTGGTGCATATGGAATAATAACTGGGCTCTTTCCCATTGATTGAACAAAATTGCGCGATCGATGTGAAGGGAGGATTGAGACAATATTTATCTTCTGCAGCAGCTCAAGGGCTTAAGACATATCGGATTCTTTGAAAGCGATTCGAGTAAAAAGGGACCGACCCTCGCCTACAGGCCTTGGAATTTCGCTGTTGGGAAGCCCGTTCCTTTGGTTCAAATCCTGTAATTCTCAAAATTGATCAATATGAAAGAAAATTGTGTACTATCACAATGTGGACTATGTAGAGTTTAATGCTTATATGGAGTCAAATGATGGCTCTCAACATGATTCTATGGTTTCTGCTCGAGAACCACGACCTGACAGGGTACACAGGGTCCCTCTCCTCCAGCTTTCTGTATCTGATCCACATCTAGTATTCTTTTTTATGCAAGTTAGATACATATGGTTGTGACCACGACTTGATTCCCTTCATTGCAAATCAAATGATCGATTTCTTGAGAATTGTGATAATACGTTGAGTCAAGGATTGTGAAGGGTGTCCGTCATTCTGAAAGTTCACTCTTAGAAATCTAGTTCTTAACATCCACAGACTTTTTCTGCAGTTAGCAACTGATACAAGCAGAGAGCTCCCCTTAACTGACAACCGTGATGAAGTAAGGTTCGAACTGCTTGCTTTATGATGCTTCGCCGTCCACGCCATTTTCACTCTGGTCGATGAAGAATTTCAAAGCGAAGTAACTAATATGCTGCTTTGGCTTCTTCTTCGGTAAGGTTCACCGTAGTTCACCTTCCTCTAGATAATTGCAATACGTGGACAGGCTTACTGTACTGTACTTGTTGCACAGCTTCAAGCTACGAGTGCATTGCATTTACGGTTGGAATGATATGGTGGGGGCGTTGGAGAGGTGCAATTCAAGGATGGATTTACGGTGATGCACCATGGGGGAGTAAGTTATTCCCCGGCGGGCAGCGAGCATGCGCGGGCAGCGTGGGTGCCACCCCATTCGCTTCATGCTCAGGGTCGCCCGCCTCGCATGCACACGCTCCGCACGCAACCCCGGCGAGCAGGCCATGAGATCTCCCCACGCCACTGTCGCCCCTGCCTCTGCCTACCTCGCCGTGAGATCCTCGCCATCCCTGGGCCATCGCGCTATGGAGCTTGCTTGCGTGCGTGCGCCCGCGTGGGACCAGGCCGGGCGCCCTGTGCTGCAAGTGGTCGCACCCCCTCTCTCCCCCCAATTTTTCACCTATTGCCCGAGCAACTCCTGGCATCCCTTGCACTTTTTATGTATCTTTCAGCGATTCCAATCTCTGCGTTGGCTCTCGAAACTCCGATTGTGGGTCCTTGTGCAAGTCCTCGAGCTGGGTACGTCACAGTATCGGGCGAATTGCCTGACAGCTTGAGTATCGCTTTCCCTGGAGTTGTGGCTGCTTTTGCGAGCTGCTGCAATTTGACAACCGATCAAATTCCCCGGGAGCAGGTAAGACATGGAAAAACTTCTATCTGTGGGTGGGATCGCTGTTGCTGCAGAATTCCTTCTTTCTTTTATAATCGGAGTCGTGCTATTAGTGTGGCAGTGTTATTGAGCCCCATCGGAATGATCAGATTTGTGAATTGTAGAAACCGAAGTTGTGGTAGTTGATGTGAACGAGGAGTCCATTGTCTTGCTGCCAAACTAAGAAGATTTGATATCTGTCAAGTCTGGATCGTGGAAGCAGATGCAATTCACGTACTGACTAAGTCCTGACAGGTGCGAATTGGCAGCTCGCTGACACTGCACGGGACCAATATTTCGTGTATAGATGGCGTATCTGCAAGCCGCAACCACTTGTGTAAGACGCCTCATCTTACACGGGTTTCTCTTTCGAGTTCTTGCTTATCAGTTGTCCTCGCAGCCTAGGCAGCCTCAAGAGGCGGAGATTGCAGTTGTGTGGTACGAAGAATGACTAGCGGCTCACTGTCTTCACTGTCTTTGCTGTTCCGTACCGAACGAACTTGTACTAATCAAGCTACTTTGCGTGCAGGTGCAGAGAAACAATTTGCGCGTCCTGCACATGAGTACGTGGACTATCCGCCCTGCGTCTTTCATCTCAGTGGATCGCCGCTGCGCAGAATTCGCTTCTGCAGTTCCCAATTACTGCGTAAGTGGTTTTCTGCGTTGGCGCTCGCATTCGTTTCGTTCAGATGCCATTGCATTGGCGAGACGTGCTTCTAGGTTGAGGCGAGGGTGACTTCTCATTTTCGCAACTGACGTATCCGGGGATGGGGGTTCGTCACCCATGTTGTGTGTACAGACTTCACCAAGCCGACGTAGGCGACGACGACGACGACCGTGCATCGTCCGAGCAGGGGGCTGTCCGTTCGGATTCAAAAGTTCGATTGGTAAAGGGCATCGCGAATCATCCATGGAAACTAATGTTGCTGCGACTGCCAGTGCTCCTGTCAGCACACCTTTCGAAGCACCAGCTCCGTCCGCTAAGGCACCCAACAGCGTCAACCTGGGACCCGGTTCGATCTCGCTGCCCATACCCCTATCTACCTCCCTTGACATTGATCTCTTGCACGCTCAATTGCCAATCGTGTGTTCTTTTCTTATCTGATCGCTTACAAGCTTGTTCCATTTCAATTTCCAGGAACATTCGAGTACTTGCCGTTGACGGTGCCGTTCCGAATGACAATGGGCACAGAGCCGCTCAATATGAAGGATTGGATTGAGATTGACGTATTTTACGACGAAGAAATGGCCCTGCGCCGGGAGATTCTCCAAAATCGGAAGGAAATGGCCATTTTCAGCAGACCCGAGGCTGCGGAAGCAAACTGGGAAGCTCTGGAGCTGTTGGCGGAGTTCCTTCCGATGCGCTTTCCAGATCGATTTCGTCAAGACGGCAACACGTTGTGTAACCTCACGACGGGCGAGCGGTTTAACATCAGTGACAAGTCCCTAAATCCACTCGAAGTGACATCGCGTCTCGTCCAGGTGCGTCCATGCCCATCCATTCGTCCGTCCCTGTGTTCTTCCGTCCTTACTTGCCCTGGTTGCACTCCCTTCATCGTGCCCTTCCACGGAGTATGATATTTTTGGGTCGATATTGATGATGTTCTTGGTGATGTTGCAGGAGGACATGTGTGTGCTGATGAAGGTGGACGGCGCCTTCCGCCTGGTTTCGGGCGTCGTGTTGTTTCCGCAACGCTGGCAGTTGCTGGAGAAGGCGGGCTTGGACATCGCGGCCATTCACCGGCCAGTGCCTCGTTTTGCAGATGAGCTCGCCAATGCCGTCAATCAGTTCATGACTCGCTTGAAAGTGGGGAAACCAGTGTCGCGTTCAAATTGGGCCATTGTCGACGACCCCTCGCTCTTCCAACCATTGAGTGAGGCTGACATTTACGCTGCCCTGCAAGACCAAGTGACGACGACGACGAACAACAGAAAGCACCACAGGGACGACGTCCATGGCCATGGAGGCCACACGCGGGATTTCAACGTGGGGTCTCGGCTGTTCACCCGGTGCGAGCGGGAGACGATAATGCGATTGCCTAAGACGAACGCCGTTCTCTTCACCATTCGGACGTACGTGAGGCCCTTGACAGTGTTCGAGTCGCGGCCTCTGCTGGCCCAGCAGCTGGTGCGCGCACTGGAAACACTACCGGAATCCATCACCAAGTACAAGACCATGGCCGCGTTCTACGACGTTGCTCTCCGATACCTGCGCCAATGTGCCAGCCAACCCGTTCAATCTTGATCCATCCAACTACCCGCCCCCTGTGGGTACGTATCTCCACATTCTGAATGGCATACTCTTTTCTCATTGCTCAGTGATTGTTCTCACTTTTCTACAGTATAAGCTAATGATCCTGCCATAGCCAAGTTTACAATGCATACGATAGGGTTATAAGAAGAAATCATACCCCTCATAGACTGCAGAAACACATTCAGCTATATAAACTTGCTAAATTCCACTGAGATTTTTAAGCATTTGTTAGCTCTTTCAACGAGACTGTATGTTGAGGAAGTTCATTCATTTCTTTCGTCCATTCAGGCTTTTCCGGTTGATGGACAAGCGGTACCGAGGTATAGCAAAGGGAGTCGGGCAATCTGAAATCGTAGGTCGGATTCATGTGGCTCCTCTCAAGGTACGAATAGATTCAAGCTTTGTTGGCATTGTTTTATGAGCTGTTTTACTGTTTTGAGAGGTGAATCGTGTAATTGGGCACTGCAGACTGGGCAAAACGTCTACCCGTGTTCCTTCACGGTGCTTGAAATCAGTCAGATCTGGAGTTCATTTTTGGTCTTGATATGCTCCGTAAACATCAAGTAAGCATCACATTCTACCTTGTATCTTGTTTATTGTGCAGAACTTGCTCTCGAGAGCTAATTTTTATCGACCGTGCAGTGTTCGATTGCTTGAAAAGCAGCGTGCTTCAAGTCGGTGGAGGCGAAATATCTGCTCGATCAATTAGATGCAGATGGATAGTGATCGTTGTTGAAAGTTTGGCTCGTGCTATTGCAGTGTCAATGCACGAATCCCACAAGAGGGCCTGAAGTCCTCAGGTACTACAAGCCTTCTTCCATGATTTTTGATTCACTAAAATGCACACAGATCTTTTCAATGTTCCGGCTCAGGAGCTCAGGAAGCAATTTAACAATTTGCGTTGATGTGTGCTCAGGAAGCGCAGGCAGACCGCAAAGTGCAGAGGCTGATGGAGCTGGGCTTTGATCGGGACACAGTCGTTCAAGCTTTTGGCACTGAAGAGCAAGCCGCAAGCTACTTGTTCGATGGCTTCTAGTATTTTGCTTTTTTCTTTCTAGGCATTCTTTAACCATTCTGAAGGTTGCTCGTTAACCTCAAATTGTATTATGTAACTTTGATCAATAGAAAATTTGGGCAGTGGTTGCTGTAACTGATTCAACTACTGTAGTTGACTTCAATCCAGTATCTCAGTTCCATATATTCAACGAAGTGGTCAGTATTCTTCTGGTGCTTTTGATTGCACGAGTAGTGATTTTTCCACTGCTCGTTCGGGGGGCTCGATGCCGCCGTAATGGGTGCGCCAGATTGTGGCCTCCGGCACCGGCACCACAGCGAAAATCGTCACGTAGAATCTGAAGCTCTTGGGATCCGGGAGCTCGAAGACGCAAACATCGCCCTCTTCCAGACAATGCATCACGGCGAAACGAGTCCATCCTTCGCTCTGCAGCGCCGGCCGCTTCGGGTGGTCGCCCATCCACACCACTTCCCACGTCTTTCCCGTCACGTCGAACAGCGTTACTGTCATCTTCTCTCTGGGCAGCTGCATCACCTCCACGAACTCCGCCGGCACCGCCTGCACCATAAATTAGAATAGAAGTCATCCATCTTGCAGCAAAGTCCAGAATCAATCAATGTGATACGATCCCTGTGGAACCCGGGACCGCTGTCGAACCTGGGACCTACAAACCAACTCCAGGATCACCAGGCTTTGCTTGTGTGACCCCTGTACGACCACCGAAATGATCAAAGTGAGGTCCCTGGTCATGCAGGTGTAACCAGTGACCAATTAATTGACTACGTGAGAGCTTCAAGGACTTGATGGAGTTTTACCAGGTGGTAACCGCAGTAGACTTGGGTGTCTCGCAGTTGCATCACAAAGTGCTTGTTGATGGAGCTCTTGGCGTACTCTTTTGCGGTGTCAAGTGTGGCCTCTCGTTCCTGGGTAGTCACTGGGCGTCGCTTGGAGACGTAGACCAGCTTGTGATTTGGGGACGGCAGAATTCGCGGCTTGGGGCGCTTGAAGGCCGGCTTGGATGCAACCACTTCCGGTGGCGCGGGACTCACAGAAGGACCTGCTGCTGCTGTCTCAGCGACGACGACCAGCTCGGAAGATTCGCCTTTCTCTTTGTGCCCTGCTTCGGTTGCAACTTCTTCCGGTGGCGCTTCTGGATCATGAAGCGGCGTTGTCTTCATTCCTTTCGCCTGACCTTTCCTCTTTTTCTTCTTACTGCACTCACCTTTTCCTGCAACGCTTCGAATGACAATGATGGTGTGGAGTACTCTCTAAAAACTGAACATGCCTCGAATCATTACGAAGCATTGATTGAGGATAGTGCGGCCATTGATCCTGTGAAAAGGACAAGGACAAGGGTACCTTCAGTTGATGAGCGTTTTGGCGAGTGCTTCTTCTCCTGCGCTAGGCATCTGGCCAGCTTCGACATCGGAGCGGCATCAGCCTTCGTGGCCGTCTGAGCTGGGCTACTGATGCTCCCGCCCCGCGCGGCGATTTCCTTCATATCTTCCGCAAGCTTCATGATGCCGCCTAGACGTTCAAAGCTTCCGGAGTACATTTCGTCGCCTTGACGATCCTCAGTCTTGCGCTTGAGCTTCCTAGATCGTTTCAAGGTCCGAAGCTCCTCGTCTTCCGCATCACAAGACAACCCGGCCGCATCGCAACTCAGCAACAGATTCTGTACGCCGCTATTGTTGGCGTCATCCTTCGCAAGTTTCTCACGTGCTATGTGATCCTCGCTTTCAACTTCGGTACTTCGAATCTCTGGACCGCCTCTGCGTTTGATGTTGCAGTGAACATCGAAAACCTGAACGAGAAAATGCGAGTTCTCCCACAAAAAGAAGACGACTTGATCTTGAACAACGAGCTTGTAATCGGCTGCAAACTCTCGCCAACCCTGCAGGAAGCAGGGCTTGGAATCCCAGGTCTGTCCCAGCATGACTGACCATTTTTGACCGTCTGGACCTTCCAGAATAACGTTTTCTGTAAGATTGGCGTGGTACTTCTCTTGAAAAGCTGCTGGCAATTCCTGCAAACACACACCCCGGACCACTAGGGTCAAAAAAACACCAACATCTCCAGGCGACCATCTTCACAGGGTATCACAGACATTCTAGTGTCATGCCGCGACTTACAATCTTGCTGAATTTGCCTGTGATGCAGCCCTCCACAACGACAGCGACGAAGTAGGGATCGCTGGTGGTCCGTGTTACAGATTTTTGCAGCAACTTCCGCCACAGTCCTGCATCGCTGCTCCACTCCCCCATCTCCATCTGAGCCAGTGCATGAAACCAACATACTAGTCTGAGCAATGACGATCACCAAACTGTCCTTTAATGACAGTCGAGTGGGACCTGGCAACTTGATCGATCCATGCCTGTACCTGATCGATCTCCATGTGGATGACTTCCTGGCCCTGAGCTTACAATTACAATGAACGCTACGGAAGGATCTACAGGTACATGATGTAGAGCGTGTGATCATCATGCAATTGTCTAGTTAATTACGGGTGGTGATGAGCAAGCGCGCGGTCGTATCTTCACAGATGCTGCTGGAGCTTTCGAGCAGATCGACGATGGATCGTTCACTTTGATCGCACGTGTGGGTGAGGAATGGATTGCATCGTACTAGTGTACATCTAAAAGAGCAAAGAATGTGATGTAACAAGATGATGATTTATTACCATGACAACAATCATCCATCTAAGAGGATGGAAAGGGATGCAACAGAGGGAGCCTCCCACCAACTCCCTTGCCACTTCAGCTGAAGTAGAATGTCGCTCTCGCCTCGAAATCGCAATTGTGACTTTCTGATCGGCGTTCCAATTCTGACTCCCCGATTGGCGCTCATTCGCATTTCATCATCATTCGTAACACTGGGAATCTCAGAAAATCGAGAAGATCAAATTTTATTTTAGAGGCAAATCACAATTTCATGAAGAGACATTCGCTTTCCGCTGGAGGAATTTCGGAAGGCATGAATTGATCATGACTTTAAACTCTCGAATTCAGATGTGAGGAGACATAGATATGCTGGCTATCAGGCGATTGCATCAATTGAGAACGCCGCGACAATGGATTGTGGATCGAGCGCCTTTGTTGCTTCTATGGAACTCCCTGGTGCCACCTTCGCGCATACTTCCCTTGTGGCCGCGCTTACTGTCCTCGGGATCGGCTGATGGAAAGGATTGCGAATGCGCCATTCTGGAGCCCGATCAAAATTCGAAGGAAATTGAATATAGCGGCAATGGTAAGTGGAACAATTTTCATTTTCAATTTTCATAAAAACATCGGTATCAGTGTGAAGAGAGGATAAATGAGAGCAGTAGCGGGTATCGTGCAGCTGCTTGAGGTTTTGTAAAGGCTTTGAGACATTTTTGCTTTCCTCAAATTCAATTTGGGATTGATTCTTGAGTTTAGGGTTGAGTGTAATAAGGTCTTTAGGTTCAGAGAGCGGTTGTATAAGAGCAAGTATGGTGTTGTACAGCAACTTGAGGTTTCGTGTAAGGGTTTAAAGCATTTTGCTATCAATCGTGATTTATCCTCTCGTCTCAAGCCCTGGAGGTTAAGAGATCTATTTGAATTGTTTTAAGAGCGGTCTGCCAATGCGTGATGTGGTGGTTATGGAATGATTGTTGGCCTTAGAAGCTGTTTACTTCTTTTCATTCATTGAGTAATGTTTCGTCATCGATGTGGATTGAGAGAGACATAACTTACCTTCTGCAGCAGCTTAAGGGCTCAATTCTTTGAAAGCGAGTCGAGAAAAATGAGACTTACCCTTGCCTTCAGGGTTCTTGCTCGTGTTTTACTCAGCGCCCTAACGTGGAAGGCCATTTCGGCGGACCAGAAGTTGTAGTTCTCAAACTTGATCAATATGTAGGGAAATGTATGACTGTTTCCGGACATTAACTTGAAAGCCGACGAAATCCATGTTTGTTAAGTTGAACACATAGTGGAGTATGTCGAGTTTTATGTTTACAGCAGAAGGCTTGCTATGAAGCACGAAGAGTTGGCTTCTTTGCGCTTGTAGAGTAGCTGATATAAATTGTTTCTTAAGTAGGGTAACTCATGCTTTTAGAGCACATGAAGGTTACGGTAAATGCTCAGCGATGATCGAATGACAATCTGCGGAGCTCCTCTCATCGAAATAGTGTGTAATTTGGAGTAATTGCGAGACTTTTCTTACCTGATTTTTCTAACGCTTGTGATTTCTTTCCGTGTGCTCTTGCAGGTGAGAAGTTCAAGGAGGGCAAAGAGAATGAAAATAAAGAGGAGAATGGTATAGCAGAGTCTCAACATGATGCTATGGTTTCTGCTCGAGAACCACGACCTGAAAGGGTACACAGGTCCCTCTTCTCTATCTTTCCATGTCCGATTGACACCAAGTTTTCTTCCTTATGTAAGTTGAATACAGATGGTTGTCACTAAGTCTTGGTTCCCTTCATTGCAATTCAAACGACCGATTTTTGTCCGAAAATCGTGATAAATGTTGTGGCAAGGACTGTACCGAAGCCAGTCATGCTCCTTGTGCTCGAATTTCACTCTTAGAAGTTGTTTAAAAACATGGATAGACTTTCGTGCAGTTACCTCGTAAGCAACTGAAACAAGCTAGTAAGTGATATATGTAGACTAGTGTGAGGTCGCAGTTTAGCCATGCAGGTGTTTTGCTCTCATGGATGGTCTGAAACGCAGGTTATAGCTGTTCCATTGACAAGGAGGCCACTTTTCCCAGGCTTCTATGTCCCTGTATCTATCAAGGTACTGAAAAACTGCAATTTAGTGACTGTTTTATGAGATAGTGTGCTTTTGAGTCATGCTGAGTTACAATGCTTACCACAGGATCAGAAGCTCGTCGAAAAGCTCATGGAGTTGAGATCTGCTGGCTCACCTTGGGTTGGGACATTTCTGCTCAAAGATGGGATCCCCAAAACAGATGGCTCCCAGGTGTTGAATACCGATGACGCAGGAGAAGGCACCGAAGTACTGCGTGGAGAGGAGCTCTTTAAGCGACTGCATGAATACGGCACATTTGCGCAGGTTTATATCGAGAATTAACAATGACTGAATGTTTGATCTGCCAATGACTCATTAGTAGAGACCCGACATCATCCGGCATGTCTCATGATTTACATATTTAAATCATGGTTTACAAAAAAATCAAATTTGATACTTCCTCGGGTCGAGGTTAGTTGAAATTTCTCAGACAACCATCTGATTAGGTTGGACTTTGAGGATGTAGATTTTCTTCAGTCTGTTGCTGGGTGTTGTTTCAGTGATCCTGTTTTTTTAAATGGTTGACAGGTTACAAATGTGATGAGGCCTTTAGAGGTGGGGGGTACTACTCAAATTCTACTTCTGGGCCATCGCCGTCTTCGCATTACCGCCATGGTAAATTGCTACTCTTATGTTCCAAGGATACTTTCGGCTTCCTGCATTTGTTATTCGTTTTAGTTCCTTCATTGATTTGGTGTGACTGTTTCTCTGGACATCATTGCAGCTGGAAACTGAGCCTCTGTTAGTAGGAGTTGAGCATCTGAAGGTATGTGATCGTACATCTTTTCCGTCTGCTCCTTACGGGATCAGGTTCATTGCATCATCAATGTCATTTTCAAGAAACTCTTGGTATTGTAGAGCATTCCTAAAAACAGCTATTTTCACTCATTTTACAATCAGATCTTGGTCACTTTCTGCACTCAAAACTCGCTAATGGCTCAACAGGACAAGCCTTATGATTCGACACAAGATGAACTGAAAGCCACTATCCTGGAAGTTGTGAACACATTGAAGGACCTTGTGAGATTGAATCCTTTGTACAAAGAACACATTCAGATGTTCATGCAGGTATATCAGCTTGCTGCATAGTCATGAAGCTATAAACTTCGTCAATGTAATTTATCGTTCTGGCCCTAGTGTAACTGGGGTATTGTGATTAAAGCGCAATATTTTTATTCATAAGTTACGTTCGTACAATCAGCCAGCTGGGCCTCTACGGGAATCTTAGTAAGTACTGAATCAGTTCGGTTGATTGTCTAGGGCAGCACATGGGCGACTTTAACGCCTCGAAACTGGCGGACTTTGGGGCGGCACTCACAACTGCAGATGAACCTGTGTTGCAAGTGGTCCTGGGAGAACTCGATGTAAGTATCTCGTTCTTCACTGTAGGATTGCAATTATCAAGAATGAAGGAGGAAAATATGTACAAAGTCTAATGGTGAAGTCCAATAGTTGGGTCCGTTTGGCTATAGTTTGTTATTATCCTAAAGTTTTAATGTTGTTCATTGTGGACTCGTGATTGGAGTGTGCATTGATATCCTGAGTCTACGTTTACATCTACAGGTTCTAAGGCGATTGCAAATGACGCTTATGCTGCTGAAGAAAGAGTTAGAACTCAGCAAGCTTCAGGTGAGGGCACTGTCTTTGTACCTACTTACTTTCTGGATTACTACTACCTTGTATTGCTAATTCTGATTATTACCCAACTTCAGGCCAAGAGTAAATTATTGGGCTGAAATGGGCATGTATCTACTGATATTTCAACCAAATGGAAAGTTATCATAATGTATGGGCTTCAGATTTTTGTTGAGATGCGTAGAATGTCCTTGTTGCAGCAATCTATTGCGAAAGGGGTGGAGGAGAAAATGAGTGGGGACCAGCGGAGGTATTTCTTGATGGAGCAGCTGAAAGCCATTAAGAAGGTAAATCTGATACTCTGGTTACTGTAAACGTTTGTTAGTTTCACCTTTGAAAGTCTTTTCCGATCATGTGGCTTTCCTGCACACTGAAAGTGTACCGTTACTTCGAAGCAGGAGTTAGGATTGGAGACAGATGATAAAACGGCTCTCACAGGTTGGTGCACTTCATATTTTCCTTACCTTCTCTAATTTTGAATTCATAGGACGTTTCTTTACTTTTCTGTATTCCTCTGGCAGCGTTGGTCTGACTTGCGGTGTCTACCTTATGTAATTCTCATCCCGGGTGCCATCGGTTGACTTGCGATGGTTCAGCCAAGTACATGGAAAGGTTGGATCCCCGCCGAAAAGACTGCCCTCCCCACGTTCAGCAAGTTATTGATGAGGAGTTGAACAAGCTGCAAGGACTAGAGTCTAGTTCCAGCGAGTTTAACGTCACACGCAACTATCTCGATTGGCTCACATCTCTCCCATGGGGTCATTACAGGTTTGTTCCTTCTCTCGTTTACAAGTACAGTTTACAAGTACAGTTTTTTATTGTGATCCTTTAGTGCAGTATATGTCACACTGATTTACGCTTATTATTACTTCAGCGATTTGTGTGCATTTGTGTCACCCCCACTAACAGGCTAGAAAAGCACAATGCTGTTTTGACTTCATGATTAGCATTGACGTTGTCTACAGTGAGGAAAATTTTGATGTCCACCGAGCACAGACGGTACTGGATGAGGAGCATTACGGGCTGGAGGATGTGAAGGAGCGCATTCTTGAGTTCATTGCAGTAGGCAGATTACGAGGGAAAGCTCAAGGTATCTTATATCTGTGTGTTACTATGCGTTTTCAGAATCTTGTATATGACCCAGTTAGGGATAGGCTGTATTTAAGATACGAACACATAAACAACGAGCAGATAACTTATAATCAGGTGAGGTTCATGTAATGCGCACTTATTTCAGCAATATTTATACTCATGTGTTCTTTATGGTATACACATGAGGTAACTGAGAAGGAGTAAATGAAGGTGTTTTCTTGCAGGGAAGATCATCTGTTTAGCAGGGCCTCCTGGTGTTGGAAAGACTAGCATTGGGCGATCCATAGCTCACGCTCTCAATCGACAATTTTATAGATTTTCTGTTGGTGGCTTGGGTGATGTTGCTGAGATCAAGGTATACCTAAGACGTTCTGGTCATGCGAAGTTCTGCTGTAAAATATCTGTTGTAATACGTCTCATTCTTTCAGGGACATCGTCGAACATACGTTGGAGCTATGCCTGGAAAGATGGTTCAATGTTTGAAGGCTACTGGTACTTCCAATCCGCTGGTGTTAATTGATGAAATCGACAAGGTATCGAAGTTCATCATTTCGCCTCCTCTGATATCAACTACGTTCCGTGCCTACAATAACTTCTTATGTAATACTCTTACTTTTTTATCCTTGCTATACCTGAGCCCAATCTTTGAAAATGGCCTTGTTTTATTGCAACCACTAGTTGGGACGTGGCCACTCCGGAGACCCTGCAAGTGCACTTCTGGAGCTGTTGGATCCTGAACAAAATGCCAATTTTCTGGATCATTATCTTGATGTGCCAATTGACTTGTCAAAGGTAATATCTTGCATAATTCGGTACCGATCAAATGCAGTTATTGAGATTTTGTTATAGCTGCTAAAACTGGAAAATTGCTACTTTTTTCACTTGATTCAGGTGCTTTATGTATGCACTGCCAATTTGGTGGAGAATATTCCAGGTCCTCTACTGGACCGCATGGAAGTCATCCGCCTGGTGGGCTACATCACAGACGAGAAAATTCATATTGCGCGTGGATATCTAGAGAAAGCAGCTCGTGAAGGCTCAGGGGTGAAATCTGAGCAGGTCTCCATCGCTGCAAACTGCACTTAAGATTCATTGGAGTTGGCCGTGGCACGTTCGGTAAGGTTAATGTGTACCTTGTTCTTCTTGGCTGGCCTGTCCAGGTAGATTTGAGTGATGGAGCATTGCATGCACTTATTGAAACTTACTGTCGGGAGGCTGGCGTTCGAAACCTCCAGAAGCATATAGAGAAGATTTATCGCAAGGTAATCTTGCTCCAATTTGGTCATTTACGTGCCCTATTTGTACGTTGAATTGCCTCTTACATGAAATTTTCTGATGAAGATTTTCGTGGCTTTCCCTTACTGTAAGAAGAAGAGTCAGTAGCCTATCTTGCTGTACTACCGGTTCTCGTGAAAATTTCAATAGCACGAAGTCTTGAGCGACTCCATGGTGGTCATTATAATAAGGTTCTTGTATGCATCTCCTGATAGTGCTTTTCAAGGTTCACACCTCGGTATTGTATCACTTCATTTGCAGGTTGCTTTGAAATTAGTTAGACGGGAATCAGGAGTATCGGGTACAGGTAAGGGAAGTCCTCGTATGATTGACGGGGTACCAGTTCTTTCTGAAACTCCTACAAATATCTCGGCAAGAGTTGGTGATTGTGGAAAGAAGTCGAAGTCCGAAGGAGCAGCAGCAGGGAAGCTATTCATCAACGAGACCAATCTTCCTGACTTTGTAGGTCCGCCAATATTCCAGAGTGACCGTCTGTACGAGCAGACGCCGGTGGGGGTAGTGATGGGACTAGCATGGACAGCCATGGGAGGGTCCACGCTGTATGTAGAAACCAGTCTTGTAGAGCAGGGAGACGGAAAAGGAGCTCTACAAATGACAGGGCAATTAGGAGATGTGATGAAGGAAAGCGCCACCATAGCCCACACACTTGCTCGACAAATTTTTCGGGAACGAGAACCGGGGAACAAATTCTTTGCCACTTCGAAGATTCATTTACACGTCCCTGCTGGTGCCATTCCGAAAGACGGACCCAGTGCTGGATGCACCATGATCACTTCCATGCTTTCTCTGGCCATGAACTTGCCTGTGAAGAAGGATGTAGCCATGACTGGCGAAGTGACTCTTACTGGCCGTGTGCTCCCCATTGGAGGGGTATGTATGTATTTACCCAACCTTTAGATCAGCTTTGCAAGCAGCACATATGATCATTTGTTGAAATTGGGCTTGTGCTTTTGTGCAGGTTAAGGAGAAGACGGTGGCAGCGAGGAGGAGTGGGGTGAAGATGGTCATTTTCCCGTCTGTAAACAAACGAGACTATTTGGAGCTTCCAGCCCATGTGAAGGAAGGTCTAGAAGCTCACTTTGTGAACCACTATAGTGAAATATTTGCTCTTGCTTTTGATTTGAAACCTGATGCAGAGATGCCGGTGTGGCCTGGTAGATGACCTCAGCATCAGATATAGCAATTTAGTGTCCTCTCAGATGTTAATACTGTTGTATATTGATTTTATCCTTCCATTTTCTCAAGCAGAATCTTGACTAGATTGGACATAAATATGACAGTATAGCGGGTTGATTTTCAAAGCTGCCTTAAGATTGTCTTTTATGAAGGAAGTTAGATTTTTCACACTTGAGCAGGTTCTGGGACTTGAAAATTTAAGAGCATGTACTTCATTGGTTTTTCTACATATTCACCAAATCTTGCACTCTTTCTTTATAGTTACGAAAATTGTAATGCTCAAAGTTGAAGCAAGTAGTCTCTTTAATGTACTCGATGGGGACAACTTCCGAATCCTGTTTATGTACATATATATTAAAAATTCTCACTTTGACAGTTGAAAGAGCTTATCCAAGAATTACAAATGGAAATTTTAGTACTGTACATGCTTTATGTGCTCTCAATGCAGAGGACGTTTTAGGAAATAGCTCAGATCAAGATCTCGCATTCTGGTTCTAATTCGCTCTTTTATTTCAGTAACCAGCTGTTGGTTGTTTTGTGCAATTATGGACAATTTTGGGTTAATTTTTGATGTACTAGGTACAAGAATATGCAGAAATTGGATTAAGTTTTAGATGAAGAATTTCCATGCATAGAGTCATCTAGTATGATTTAGCTTTATACGGGCCAAACTTCAAAAAGGGAGCTTTTGGATGACAGGCAGCAATTCTGAAGAGCCATAATATCTTCATCCAAAGATTGTTTCAATTTTTTCATCCAAAGATTGTTTCAAATTTTTCATCCAAAGACTGTTTGAACAAAATCACTTGGGTCTAGTGCCAAATCAAGTCTTGTTTGTGTGTTAAAATTTTCAAACTCATACAATAAATTATGAGTGAATGACATCCAAAATCAAGTCTTGTTTGTGTGCTAAAACTTTCGAACTCATACAATAAATTATGAGTGAATGACTTCCAATTTAATGGAGGCAACTTTAGTTTTTGGGTTTTCGGACATGAGGCATGTTTTTCCGATGCAAGCCATTTATCCAAAATCATATTCAGTTTTTCATGTTTTTTATTACATGAATATAATATGAAGATTAATTTTGACAACTTCAAAGATGGAAGAATCCTGATCCAAATACTTTTGGTATCGGATTTGCCAAGTGAAAAAATGGAAAATTTTGAGGAGCCATATCTCTTGTATTCACCAATGGATTCCAAATTTATTTTTTGAGATGAATTCAATCTAGTCTTAGAGCATTCCCAACCATCGCAAATTGAACTGAATACTGGATTTAGAGTAGTTCAGTTCAAGGCGAAAATGCCCCACCAACCCGCAAAACCCTTGCACTGAACAACTATTCATCCATTTTAATGAGTTTGACCTGCAAAACCAAGCCCTTTTGCAGGGAAGTGCACTGACCTGAACTCACAATAAGACAAGGCTGATCTATTTGTGGAGGAAACTGCGCGGCTTTGTCACCCACTAGAAGTCACTCACAGAAACTCAATCATGAGTTCATGGGTGGGGCTGCAATTGCAAACTGACTATTCAGGTTGATGACATTCAGGTTTGCAGGTTGGAGGTTTTCAGTTCAGGGCGCCTTTGGGTGGTGATGCTCTTAGTAGGAGAAACCTCGGCCAAATCAAAGATGTCTTGAGGATAAGGCAAGACTTAGACTGCAAGGAGTGTAGATTGTACTATGCTCCTTTCGAAAGATCAAGCCGCCATGGTTACTCTCACCAACACTTATCTTCATAAGTTCATATACATCCTAATAAGTATTCTAATATACTATAAATTGTCGTTGTATAATTATGGTGGAAGCCCTAGTGGATCATAGGCCTAATGTGTGTACATCTTGGATCTGTTAAGCCTTTAGAGGTCCATGCCAATTGAAATCTTGCTTGTAATTCGGTGAAGGGAATCGATCCCTTTTTAATACATCATTGTGGTTTGCTCTTATTCTGAAGCTTTTGGCATACTCCTTTTTCCACGACTCACATCTCTAAATTGTTGCAGTAGACTTGTTCAACTCCTTTTGGTTCGAGGCTATTTACTTTGGGTTCTAGTTGCATTCAAACCTTTCTCTATTAATGTTTGTGTTGTCGGCCTTAAGTTTCTCAATGGACCATGTAATTGGATATTTTTTCAAAACTAATGTTGTATGAAGGATTATTTTATCTCGATAATGGAAATTGTACATACGTTGATTGCAAAATTTTCAAGTGGAAGTCATAGCAGCACCAAAAACTATTCAATCTGAAATGCACACCTTGAGTTCATCAAAATTAAAGGTGGAGGCTATAATGTACGTCCTACTTGGATCAAGCTACTGAACAACTTGTTGTGCCTGACGGATTTTCAACACTATACTTTTATGCCATGCAAGACAATCAAATAAAGCCTCACACATGAGAAGGGTGCACTATTTTCAAACTTTACGAAAAAAAAGTCTTAGGCCTTGATACTATAGAAATTGGTGGTACGCAAAGCGCTACAGCAAGGTACTCAAGATTTCACCTTAGTGTTGGTGGGAATGAACAAATTATTGACCAATCTACATATGGTGAAAGAACTTACAAGCCGGCAGCACCCCAATTTCTTTGTTAATTTATACATCCCATCACCCTTGCATGTACCTCATGCCTACATAAATAAGGGTGTTTGCTCATATGTTTCCACTTTCAGAATTTGTATCTAATTATGCAATCATCTTATTAAAAAACATGGTCACTCTGTCATTTCCTTCTTCTAATCATTGGAAAAAAAGTAATCTACTCAATCCATCATTTCAGGTATAATGAATGCTCAAATGCCCACCAACAGGTGCTTTCACCATCGTTATCACCACATAGCTACTTCCAGTGTAAACCATCAAATCATATTGAAGAAATTTACACTGCAATGTGACCCCCTTCTGCTTGTGTGAAATTGAACCAGATTTTTTGAATACCAAGTGAAATTACAACGAATGCTGAATAATGAACGCATTCTGTTCTGAAGATGAGTGAAGGATCTTCCTGCGAAGGATCCGAGGGTACCGGGAAACATAAAGACCTGATTTTGGAGTACATTCGTAACACAAACGAAAGGAAATTGGAGTTCGTAGCAAATTTCTCTGCTTCGACCTTCGAGGGATTTATGAGAAAAAACAGAAAAACATACAAATTGAGGAACTAATGATCGAGAATACACACAATTTCGTTAGTCTAGGACCCTGACGGAATTATGCAACTAGCACAATCGAGGTCGAGCACAACCAAAAGTCAAAAATCAACAATTGTCAGTCGACATTTTGAAATAAGTATCACATATAAAGGTGGAATCCAACCTCGAGAGAGGTCTGCAGAATTTTACGGTCGCATATAAGCGGCCACCCTAATCTACTCTACTCTACGCATGTACCAGTGGGCTAGGATGATAGAATCCTTTCTTCCACGCAAAGGTTCAAACTGTGATCGTTTACTATCCTCAAACCTTGACAGCTTTACTCAAAAAAAAGGGCATCCCTACTAATATGGTCTGTAGCGTGGTTCAGACCTAGACGAGCGATGGCCTCCTGGAAGTCCCGAGTCCAATCCTGATGGAAGTCCACCTACCCCGCCGTAACCACCCCACTGAAACGCCACAACACCACAACACAGGTGATTAAAAAAACCTTTGGAACATGTACAGTACTATACAAATGCATCCTGGTGAGGTGAACTGTACATGGTTGGAAAACTTGATATGAAAAAAACTCACCCCTGAACTGAAGTCCAAGTTTCCTGATAAGGAGCCGTATCCACTTCCCTGCAAAGGCACATTGCTACCTCTCATAGGACCCCCAGCTCCTTGAGACAATGATCCTAATCCACCGACGCTGCTCATGTATGACATGTTTGACATTTCGTCCTGTGGCGCTGCACGGTCTACAGCAATCTGCCACGCCAAAGTGTGCGAACAACGTTCAGCCACCTATAGATTACTATCCTCGAAATGCTCGATCAAGAATATAGCATTTCGCACAGTTTCAAAGAAGAGAAATGAGAGGACTCTAACCTGGTGGCCAAGAATCTCATGACTTCTCAGTGCAACTCGTTCAGCCGCTCCTTCGTCAGAGAAAGTGACGAAGCCAAAACCTCTATGTGACGTTTTCTTGGCATCCTACGAGACAAGCAGGAGTACTTTCAGCGATAGGTACATCAAAGGGTTGAATTGAGACGCAATATGGGCAGTTCATAACGTTTACCTTAGGTACATAGACATCGGAGATTCTTCCAAAATTGTTGAAGTAGCGCCGCAAATCGTCTGCGTTTGCTTCTGGGGGTAATCTGCCCACGAAAATTTTGGTGCCGAGGCCTCGAAGAGGCGGAACAGGGGGGCCTCCAGAGCCGTAACTCCCTGATCCACCTCCGGGAATTCCTAAGCCTGGGCCACCATAGCCACCTCCAGGAGGTGCCGGAGGCCAGGAGTTACCCCCTCCATAAGCACTGCTAAGTCCACCAGAAGGACCTAAGTCACTACCAAGGCCAGAGCCTGCATAGTCATAGGCACCAAATCCACCCCCAAAGCCACCAAATCGGGCTGCAGTGTACACACCATAAGGTCCATAGGCACCTGATCCAGCATTAGAACCTGAATTTGAGTTGCCTCCGTGAAATCCACGTCCCCAAGTCTTGTTACCATCCTCCTGTTTAACCAACAGTTTCCTGTCAGTGACCGGCCCAAAGCTCGCACGACACAAAGCTGATGGACTATACGAAACTGAATGCAATGATCTCTTCCTGCTACAATTTTTAACAAATAGCATCCGAACAAGCTTGATAAGAAAATGCTTTGATGAAAGTGCTACCTTCGGTGTCGCTCGGTCCACGGCGATAGTTGAGCCACCAAGCTCATGTGTTTCATTCATGAGTCTGTCGACTGATTCTGCAGAGACGAAACAGAGTAGAATGTAAGCAAGGGATGCAAATAGCAGCAATCCCGAGACTAGTGGAATATCACCAGTTCATGATCTAAGCCTCACCTGGATTTTCAAAAGTTACAAAGCCGATACCTCGATGTGCTTTAGAACCTTGGTCCTGAGAGATCGACAATCAACTGAGTAATCAGCAAAAGCGGAAACAGAAAGGGTGGAATACCTTCTTATTACATGCTTACGCACGCACCCTCCGGATAAAGTTTATAACAAAAGTTTACCTTCGGCATGTATGCATCCGTAAGGGTTCCGTATTTCTCAAAATAGCTGCACACACATCACAACAGACGTAAGTACTACAGGAGTTTCTAATTTTCTTCAAAAAGCCTGCTATGGCTATCCGAAATACCTTCGGAAGGTTTCATCCGAGACACTCGGAGGAATTCTGGCTACAAATACCCGCGTGATCTTTTTCGCAGGAGGCTTCATCTCCTCCTAGAAAATCAAAAGAAACAGATTAGCCAAACAATCCTCTTGTTTAAAACGCATTAATGTGAAGCTGTCAATACATACCTTAGGCGTCGCCACTTTCACCTCTAGCATCCTTCCATTTAAAGAGTGTTGAGTAGATACTGCTTTCTGCGCAAAGCGAGACCGGAACATCAGTCACACTGTGTACGAGCAGAATTGGACTACTCGTGTGAGTTCATCACAGAAAGCGTGTGTACCTTTGCATCCTCCACCGCTGCAAATGTTACGTAACCAAATCCTCGCGATCGTCCCGTGGACCGATCCTGAAGCAAACGAACATATCAGTCTCAATCAAAGCCAATGCAGAAGACGCCAATACAATATGATCCAAAATTGAGTCAGCCCCCTCATGCCAATCTAAATTCCAGATAAGATAGTACAAACACCCCAATTGCTGCTGACCTTCATGACAATGACGTCGTCGAGATCACCGAACTTCAACATGTACTGTCTCAATCCTTCCGTGTCAATATCCCAAGGGATGCCCAGAACCTGCATAATTGTACAGTTCCATGAAACACTTACATTCCGAAAATTGAAGGACACGGCGATGATCAAACTTGATTACTTCTCACACAAATTAATTATACAATAGCCGTGAAAAGAACGGGTTGAGGATGGTGCACATACCACGAGCTTCCGTGATCCAAGGTTCATACCATGGTCGGAATTGCGCTCCATTGCAAGATGGGAGGGAGATGGAAATGCAAGCTTTCACTCAAGTGTGTGTGCCTGCACAGCACTGTCCTGACTGCCACTCTCCTCTTCTCTTCCTCTTCCTCTTCTCTCCTCTCCCCTCTCACTCCTCTTCCTCTCGTGTTTTAATATGTTTTTTTTTTTTTTTTCCTCACTCTCTCGCTCTCCTCATCCCTGCACAAACACATGCTACATTCATCCTCCGCAATACCTGGCCACTCTCCCACGACAAGCACATCACGACGACGACATACACATAATGAAAGATGATCACGGTCCCGTGGTAAAGTAGTAGTCCAAATTGTCCGTTGGATATCACCACCACGGGAGAGGGGGTGGATTGATCCTGTTGTTCCTCTCCCGTGGTACCAATACGAGCTTCTAATTATGCTACTAGTACACAAACAAGTTGAAGCTGCCCTACTATCCTGGTCCCTCATCATCTTGATTGTCAGCTGCAGCAGCATCCTTACCACTCTTGCTCAACACAAACAGTAAATTGATTGATGGGTTCTCTTGCAGCTGTGGCAACGGCAAAGCTATGGGACTCGCTCGGCCAGCAACAATGCGGAGAGAACGATGCGGAGGTTTGTGGAGAAGTATGAAACCCTAACCGTGCCTGGCTCTCTCGCTCGCCATGGAGACCTAGTTTGGCATATGCCGGTCCTCTGTCGGGTTGGACCTTTTTGTTTTCATAACGGTTTTTAGTTTTTATTAACCCCCTAATGTCCGGTTTTGGGGAGTGGTCAGCCCCTTATTTATTATATTTAGCTCGTGTAAAATTGAAACCTTTTGCATTTTGGATGATATAGATATTTCCTAATTTTTTTTATTATTATTTTTTTTTTTCGATGCAAATAAAGGTTAACCTTTACTTCTTGGGAAAAAGAGTACAAGGGCCATGGTTTCAGATACATAGATAGATAAAAACTCCGGTCCTTTTTCAGGGCCGGCGTGATTAGAGTGTTTGTTCGTCAAGCCAGTGTCCTAATGCCCACCGGACAAGAGGACTCTAGTACAAGACTACTCACCCCTTTCGGGATTAGACGCCATGGTTTCACCATGTTGGGGGAAGCCAATTGGAGAAGAAGGGGGAAGAGGGAAAAGAAGAAAAGGAAAGGAAAGGCTATCTTATATAATTACACAATATTAAGGGAACTCATATTAATGTGCCAAAGCTAGCATGCCACTTAGCTAGGACTTTGTTCTTACATCAAGTTTCTTGGAATTGGAGAAGTAAGAGGGCCTCCCTTCGATCGTCTTTGATGATAACCATCTTGGTCTTCCTCCATGCTACTCTTCTATAGTCAATTAGGCCATTCAAAACAATGATTTCAATTCTCTCTTGTGACCATCTCTCGTTGTTAAAAGTGAGATCATTATGGGCTTTTGAGAGCATTCATAGGATCAAACCTCGAAGAAGAAGCCAAATCCTACTCTCATTCTTGAATCTCTTGGGCATGCGATGAGCAAAAATGCAATGTTTCAAAGTAAGAAGAGTCTCTCTTCTTTTTCTATGAAAAGGGTTGGGTTGGTTATGGGAAATTCGGTCAAGCAGAATTAGACAATGGGCGTTCTTAAAAATCGTTGAAGGACCATTTCTCGGCTTCTATTATAACATACAAAGCATTGTCGATCAAGGTCATGTTGAACCCGTCCTCTCCACCCATTGACCACCACCGCTCTATACCAAATGGTCCAAATGAGCCCCGCCTCCTTCCAAGTGCAGGCTTTGTTCGAGGCCTTGAGCCATCTAAGTTTGCAGTCTATAGGAAGGACTCCACTACTCTCAACCACAGGCGGGGGGAGGTCATGCTTACGAAGAAGTTTCCTCCCTAGTCTGGTAAAAAATTCCATAATGGGGATGTCTTCTTTTTAACAAAATGGTACGGTCCACTTAAGTTTGTTGATTGGATCATAGAAAAAACAGATAATATTCTTCTTAGGCCCTCTCTTGATAGAAGCAACTTCCACCGTACAACAAGTCCCGTAAAAGAGAAAGGTGGCGCTTGGAGATGGATGGAGGCACGACGAGGGGAAGCTCACTAGAAACTTAAGCATACCAATTGGAATGTTTACCATGCCAAGTCCTAGTTGCGGCTAAAAGGGTTCTTCGCATTGGAAAACTACTAAGGGAGAGAGGTCTTCAGGGTTGTCAAAAATGGCTAACCAATGCTTGAGGGAGGAAGCGTTTCTTGGGCAATTGAGAATATGGCCCACTTTCTCTCTAGGTTGTTGATGAGAACTTGCCAAATACTCAAATTTTGAAATCCAAATAATGGATTTGTAGATTCAGAAATAACAATACAGACACACAAAAAAATGAAAAAATGAAAAAATAGATAAAAAATAATCTAATTGCCAAGGATTTCCAAGCACATAACACCAATTTGAGATTGGGGCAAAGAAGGAAAATGGGTGAATAAGGGGAATCTTAGGAATCCCAACTAAACGTGGATGAATGTACAAAATTCATCCATAAGTGCCACGTAATCCATATTTTTCCAAATTTAATACTTAAAACTTCTCAAAAAGTAATAATAAAAAATTCAAACATGGGGCTGTGACCCATGCTAGCCACCTCCTAGCCTCATCATTTCATGTCATGCCTCAACTTACATTCTCCCAAACCTAAAAGTCCCACCTCCTATTTACTTAACACCATGCATGTCACCTCATCCACTTTTGCTATCAAGACTAATTGCAACCCATTGTGACATAAAACAATCACGATGTGACCCCCACAACTCCTCCTCAATTGCTTAAATATGTCTTCCTCTATATTAGCACTTCCCCCTCTATCGGATAGTTAGATATAAACTCTGACCCGGTTTGAGGTCGGCGTGAACAAAGTGTTTGTTTGTTTGGGCAAAAGGCCATTGCTACAAGACTACTCACCCCTTTTGGAAATAAACACTTTAGTAACCCATCATGAACATTCTTATCACTTCTATTCGGGGTTCGATTCCCTTTGGTTCCATGCGAGCGTTGGTTGTGATCCGCATGGCTTGGTGCTGCAAGTGATATTATCATAAGCAAAAAAGTTGTCCAAATTAATCGGCCTCATCCCATCTATGTGAGACAAGTATGACTTTATTGTGAGAAGTGGGTTTGTCCATTACTCATATCCCCACCTTTTTACCCTTCTATCACCTACAAAACAACTTGTTTATAAAAGATATGTCCACACTTTCTTCCTTTCTTCATATCAACACATACAACATTCAAATCAAGATCGCGAGATAATATTTAAAAACTCAATGTAAAAACTTTACTAGTGGAAAGCATAATAAAAAATAATAATTGGTATAGAAATATACATAATCAAATGTATGGTAGAACTACTTACTCTTGAGTATTATTCATTGGAATCCGCAAGTCCAAGTGCCACCGCATGAACCTATTTGGATTTGGCCAACAAATGAATTTACATTCACAATAAAAGCAATATGTGTCTATGATACAATTTTTGCACACCATTCATTAACGCCGCAATTTTGAATGGAATAAAGAGTGCTCGATAGGGCGATCAACAAGAGGTATTATTTTTATAATCCGTCAGTAATGGATAACGCAATGAAAGACTTTCACATTACTTAGTCTTGACTTTCAAATGGGACATAGATGGTTTTGGACGATTGACACATCCAGAATGGTTCACATGCATAACATACATGTTGACGATCTTGGTATCTACAAGAATCCAAAAAATACAGTGCCACCACTTGTGACTTTGCGTTTGGCTTGAATACAATGCACAAAGTTGTTCTGCTACATCGACGCGACACATGAAATTTATATACTCAAGCAAGACCGGTGATGTTCGAATATCAATTCGAAATGCTTCGTGGTAGCAGTGTATAAAAACTTGCAAATCATTTGGAATAGAAATAGGTTGTACATGTATAGATAGCAAAATGACCGGTCTAGCTTTTATCTCTCAACATAACACATGATATTTTCCTACTCTCATGCATTTTCCACTATAAATGTCCTTGTGGTGACTTACTACAGGTTTTAAGCATCTTTCAAGTAATTGGGAAGTCCTATGCGGTTTGGTTTAACGGTTCTGATTGCATATATTCCTTTGCCAACTGACTTTGTAAATAAAGATATAGATATGAAATAGTTATCCATGACTACACAAAATCAATAACAACCTTGTAACTAAGTTATTTGCTACTCTTACTACGCCCCAACGTACATCTATGTTAACATGTTCTTGAGGATTACGCTGACAATATATGTTGAAATTACAGAAAAATCTACATTCTGAATCTGCCAAATACCAATCTTTTATACCCCATTTTTGAGGTTTTTTAGGCATTATAACGGATCATTATTTCATTGATGGTGACATGGTCTCTTAATTTTTAATCTTTCGTGCAAATACTTATAATCTCATCCACTAACCATCATACTTCTCTCATTTTGTCATATTCTAATTGCTCTTGAGTTATATGTGCGTAAGTTATTGGAATTTTCACATGCACGCACCTCTGCAATAACTTGAATCTTTGAAATCTCATGATTTAAAAAATTTGAGGGCAATAGAATGTAGAGCCCTTATTTTCTCAATACGTTTTAATGTTTGGTCGTTTATTAAGTCCCATATATTTGTGAATTGCCAGAAATGCCTTAAAATCCCACATTGTCATTGATTTCTAATATTTTCTAGCTATTGTCCACCTAAGCCATCAATGATATTATTGGCATATTGTATTGTTTCCCTGGCAATTTTTCTTTATACATCATAGAGCCAAAATAACTTCTCTAAGTGTTGAAATTCTCAAATTGTCATTTGTCATGTTTACACATCCTCCATCACCTTGAAAAACCATGGAACTTAGTTTATAAGCGTAATAATCTTATCGCCAATAATTTTGTCCAAAATACTTCGAATGTCCTCAATATAGTCACCATTTTTATATTTCCTCCTCATTTTTTTCTTGTACATAATTACGTGCAACCGATCCCTTTTCAAAATATCTCAACTTACTTTTCATTTCTACTCCTTTTGTACCCTATATGATATGCCTCACAGATGTCTTCACTAAAATGCATTCCTTGTTGTATGGGTTTGCAATTTTTACCGCAAAAACTTGACTTGATTTGGGACTTAACCCCTAAACTACCAAGGCCTCCGATTAGGAGATTTGCGATTTGGGGCAGCCTAAGTTAAGATGTTAAAAGTAATATTTTTGCCTAGGATTTTTACTAGATGTTCCCTATACTACAAGGTGTATGTGGGAAAATTTGCAAAGTCAAACTCCACCTATGGAGTTCTTAAACGCAAATTTTAGTTTTCAGCCTTGGGGCGGGCAGATTTTTTTTTTTTTCTTCTTCTTTTTCTTTTTTTGAAATCTTTTCTTGATTGATTTTGTACTTAGGTTTCCAAGTGACCCAAGTTGAACCAATCCTACAAGGGCACCCATCAAAAATTACAAGAGCTTGATTCAAAGTTTTCTTTGATATTACAATTTTTTCTTTCAAAATTTGCCAAAATTTGAGATTTTGGAATTTTTTAAATTTTCTTTTTCTTGAAATTCAAAAACTCAAGAAGGTATACACTTGCCGCTCATTTTTCCCCTAAACTATATACAATAAACGTGGTGCATGTTTTACCAAATCCTTGATTTCTACCTTCTTCTAGTAAATAAATTTCATGAAGGTTCCAAAAGCAAAATGAGTGTCTAAAATTTTGCATGGGCATGCCCAACTTAGTTATATACATAGAAAAAAATGTGAGCTAGATGTTTAAGGTAATAAGCATCACGTTTTCCTTTGCACAAAGTCGACTAAGTTTGCTAAAAAAAGATTGCATCGACTTTGAATGTGATGATCTCACAAATGGCTACGATCCAACGGTTGAAATTTCAGCCATTGCCCTTAATAATAGTTCTCTTTAAGATCATACGGTTGAAAGTTTCAAAAAAGTGTAAAAAATATTCTCACACTCCAAAGTTTACAAGGTGGTATGGAATTGCAATTTTGGAGTTTGGAGCTCACAAAACACCGTGGTAGTTTAGGGGTTAACCCAAGTGATTTCATCGATGAAGAAGTCATGGCTCGTCAAAGTTGCCGCCTACCATCCAAAATGTCGTTTTTTTCTACATTTGGCGCGGGCAGGGGAGAAATCCACCCTAAACTACAAGGAGGGACCCAAGAGCCATCACAATGAAAATGTTTTAGATTTCATGGTCCTCGCTCTTGGCTCATACTGGCTCATATTGGATCCCTAAATTCTCAAAGTTTGAAAAGCTGCCTTCAGAGCAACAGCAAACTATACCTCCTCCAAAAGCCACAATTTCACTAAACAAGAACAACTCCAAACTTATTTCAAGCCCGGCACAATCGCATTACAGAAATTCAGGGAATGTATTCTGCACCGGAGGAGCATAGCGAACGAGAATTCTAGCTGAAATCGGACTGTGGAGAGCTCGCAAGGACTGATCGATTTAACGGCAGCAGCCGTCATGGAGGATGTGTAAGAATCTGCACCATTTTATTGTTTTCTTGTCATGGATTGCTCAACATGAAGATCGGTGTAAGAAACTCGAAGATCGTTCAATTTGTTGATCACGCAGCAAAGTGTTTTTTCAACCTCACCACTATCTTTTACTGGTGTGATATTCATTGAATTCCGTGTCTGGTTTTATAATATGCAGATTCAATACTCCTCAAACATGCCAAGTTGAGCTAGAAGTCCTCGGCCACAAGCTCCTTCTCGCCCAGGTCTGTTTCATCATTTTCATTCCACACCATTTGATATAACCAGGGGATACGTAGTTTAGGGTCTGCACGCTCCTGCTTAAACCCTAAACCCTAAATTGTTTGCTTAAACACATAGCGTACATCTCAACTGAAACATCAAAACTGTCAGCTCGTTACCCTTGACCCGCCAATTCGGTACACTAGAAAGATCGAGACAGAAATGTTGTATCACTTTGATTGAGGAAACTAAGATAACCTAATTTATTCACGCTCAGATTGCGGTTCCTAGGTTGTGGAACCTGAAGTATGGAGTAATTTTGAAAACGTAAAGTGAATGATATCAATTTCTACAGGGCGTCGTTCTTCTGAAGACAAACATAAGAATTTAAGCAGGAGAGCATGGCAAGTGCTTGATCCACTCCGTCTGGTTCGTATGGAGGCAAGATCATTCAACAGCCAAGATAAATGGTCTCGGTCTTAACCAGTTTTTGTTAATTGTGGTGGTTGCTAGTGCAGGATCCTAATTCTCAGCATCATGGAACCACAGTATGGGACTCCGCGGTTGTGTTCGTCAAGTATCTGGTAAGATTTTCATCACCGTGCAATATCAGAATATGAATTGGCACTGCTGCTCTTCCTGACTTATTTGAAGTCGGGCGGTAGTGCAGGAGAAGAACAGCAAGAAGGGCGAGTTCAGCAGGGCTAAGCTTCATCATAAGCGTGTTGTAGAGGTTGGAGCAGGCTGCGGACTATCAGGACTAGGTCAGTTTCTCTTCCTCTCCTTTAAGTACTTCTGATTGATGGGGTTAAAGGATCAGAGATACTGATGGATTGTGTGTTGTAGGTATGGCGATATTGGGGTGTGAGGTGGTGGTAACCGATCAGGCTGAGGTTTTGTCACTTCTGCGAAGAAACATGGAAAGGAATATGACTCGGGTCAAATACTCTGCCTCAGAATACTCTCATTTAGGTAATTCCTTCCTTCTCTCACCACACCACATTCCGTGAAAATCTGGCATGTTCTATGCAATTCTAATTTTTTTGGTTCTTTGAGAGGGTCGCTTTTGACATCATTTGTATGCTGTGATTGATGTATGTGCAGGACCTGTTGGATCAGTGGAGGTCGCTGAACTCGACTGGGGTAACCAGCAACAAGCTGAGGCCTTAAACCCTCCGTTTGACTACATTATTGGCACGGATGTGGTACGTTTTCTTTCATGTGTCATTCATTTATTCCAAATCCACGCGTGGGAGTACTTAAGCTGAGAATGACGGTCTTGTGTGATTTTGAAGGTGTACAAGGAGCATTTGGTGCAACCTCTCCTTGAGTCAGTTTTGGCTCTTTCAGGTCCAAAGACGACCCTAATGGTGCGCACCTGGCTTTCACTCGTTTCAGTCTTTGAACCAAAAAAATTTCTATCATTGCGCAACGTAACTTTGAAGTGGAATTGACAGTTGGGTTATGAGTTTCGGGCAAAGGGAGTGGAGGAAATACTTCTGGAGTCGTTTTCACGCCATTTCACCGTCAAGAAGATAGCTCATTCAAAAGTGAGACATTAGTACTCGAAATCAGACCGTATATCATATGAATGCTTAGGACTTCAGCCTTCTGTGCAGATTCACTCATGGCTTGACTTTTGCTTTGTGTAGACAATCCTAATCATCGCAGAGTGACATTGTGATAAATCCGCCATAATTGTAACTATGATATCTTTAATGGCTGCGAGAGCCTTCCGACATAATATTGACCTCATCAAAACATTGCAGATGGATGCGAAGTACCAGCACAGCAACATCGACCTTTACATCATGCGGTACGCTTTATTCCTGTCTCATTATCCGCATGTTCGCAATTTTGCAAGATTGGAGCTAAAATTTGATCTCTGTTGACCTTTTTATACCGACATTGTAGAATATCCTACGCATTATCATCTACTGAGACATTCAACTGTGCCAGTCATTTCTTTATCTGGCACGCTCTGATCTTTTCAAAAGTATGCATCCATTCAGGTTGATTCGACCAGATATTTCAGCCCAAGGAGACGACAAGGTTGTAGCCGAGCAAGAGTGCCCAAGTTCACAAGAGCCGTCTGCAAGCAATGGCGAAGCAGATGGCAGTATAGTGGAGGAAGTAAGCTCGAAGGCTGATGGGAGCGAGGGTAGCATGAGTGAGCGCTGGGAGGCGACAAGGGCGGGCTCATTGGCAGCCAGGCTTCTGCGAGATGTCAAAGTTCCATTGCAGGACTGAGTGACTGGGGAACTATTGATGTACAAAATTTTGTTAAGGTATATTCTCGGTATCCATATGCAAAAGGGCATCGGCTGACTCTGTTTAGTTTGGGTGCTTCTCGTTGCTGTTCGACCAGATGATGTGAATGAGTTCGCTGTCTCTCTTGCATTGATTGCTGTGAAGTATTGATTCACATGGGTAGCAGTATTGCATTCATGTCACAAATCTTGATTTTGCACAAGGGCTTCTCTCGTTTCATGCTTTATTCCCTGCAAGGTATGTACTTCCGTTCTCATATCTTCCTCTCCCTCCCTCATACTTAGCAACAGCACTAGTAGAAAACTAGGGTAGTTTCACCAGTGTTTCCTCCAATAATGTCTCGTTACACTATTATTGAGACGAAATCTTGAGTAAAGAGTCATTCAGCTTGGTGTAAATACCACACTTCTTCAATAGTGCGAGGATGAAGTACCCTACTCTCGGCTATGACTACTGCTTAGTGTCTAAAGAATACAGAATTAGAGGGAGAATCGATTCTTCAATAATGAATTAGAGGGAGAATCGATTCTTCAATAATGGTGACTACTGCTTAGTGTCTAAAGAATACAGAATTAGAGGGAGAATCAAAGTATTAGAGGGAGAATTGATTCTTCAGTAATGGTGGCGTTTGTAGAATTTTGATCTCTTGCTTTCTTCTTGTGTAGAACGTTGTGGATTCATGAAGATGAACTTTGAAGTTGGAGTCTAATTGAAGCAAGATATGTATCACAATGAAAGGCTTGACTCCTGAATTGCATCTTCGGTTGTAGTAGTAAATTCATGCTTTATGTTTTTCTTGGATGAAGATGAGCATGAGAATGTCTTTCTGACTTTATCTTTAATAAATGGCATAAAACACGATATGACCTTTTCAGAAGCTGTGTGGGTTGTAAGCCTTAAATGCATGTGGAGGGAAATGGCCATTCATGAAGCGCATGCACATAGTTTGTCCACCATCACTAAATCCATTAACTACATGATTATCCTTAAAATTTTGTCCCTGCCTAACAATGTGCTCAGTTGAATAACAATAGCAAATTACAGGAATCACAACAAGCCACCATTTAACTTTGTGAACATGTTCATCCATTTAAAATTTTTATTCAATACAAAGTCTCTTTTATGATGGTAACATAACAAATATGCCAAGGTACCTTGCGTAATAGTGATGCAAAACCAAAAATGACCCACTAAGATGAACTTTGCAAGGGATATATAATAATTCTCAAGGTCAATTTCCAATATATTTAGTGTGAACATTCCAAATTGTGCTATTCGTTGGAAACAACTACAAGTCCAATTTCAAATTGTCATCTTCAAAGGGTCAAAATGTTATCCCAACAGGCCCACATTGTCAAATGCGTAAACAATCGTATGCTACCGCGGCAAAAAAGGGTTGACTCCTAAACAAACCAAGATGACTTTTCATTGTGCAGAGAATATCTTCTAGCTAAGTCAAACTTTTTTCATGTATATACATTATGGTTGTACTTCTTAAAGATCTCAAATGCAAGTCTTCTCAAGTACAGAAAAACACATCCGAAGAACAATGGGATTGAAATTTGAAGGCGAGAGAATATTCTCGTACATCGGTATCCACGGTCCGTACTCCAGATCGAATTCAAACAACCGGAAAAAGCAATCAATCAATGAAAAGCTTCCTTGACCCCATAGCCAATAATTAACCACCTGGAGTCAGTCAAGTCAGGGAACAGTACGTGGCTGACACTAATTGACACTATTATAGGTCCCAAAATTACCCAGCCGAATAATGCTGCCTGCATAACATTAATAATTCCCTTCCATGTGGTGCTGACACTGCACCCTATGACCGCGTTTCTAGGGACCGCGCTACAGCTCCAGATGGATGAATGTGTGAACTACGGATGATGATTCATCCATATTGGTGACCTTTTCAGTTGCCAGCGTAGTTCCGCGGAACGATTCAATCTCGCGTGCATTATTACGCAGCTGTTCATCCACGTCTTCATCCACGCGTTTTGGATGAAGTCTGTCTGTAGTGGCTCCACCGTGCAGTTGGTCTCCCATGTGCTCGACCCCCCTCTTTAAGACTCTTCGACTCCAGGAATTGCAATTGGAAACACCGTCGCTGTTGCGTTGCGAAGGAGCTCGCAATCGACCAACTGGGTCCGAGTGTTTTGAATGGCGTTGGCCTCTCCTTAAGCGCTTTTTCTCGCTTCGTCTCTCGAGGTGCCGTGTCGGTGGAACGGTACGGGTCGCCTCTTCTATTTTTGCTTAATCAAGTATAGAGAGAATCCTCTTAATGTTGGGGTGCCTGTAGCGATAATTATTACAGCTCGTTCAGTTTGAGATTTGTACAGTTACCGTTGCGATCTGCGATCTAGGTCTATTTCTTAGCATTGTTGTTCGTAGATGTAATGGCGATTTAATCGATGGGCGATTCATGCACTAACTAAGTTGTTATCGAGCTTTTAGTCCTTGTGCGCTTGTTGTGGAAGCTGGGTCGTTGTTCACAGTATACTCCTGTTTCATTGCTTTTCCGGATATGGTGCTTTGAAGATCAGTTAGCTGCTGCTTTTGCACTTTTTGCTGAGATAAGCGTTTTTGGATTATTGCTGGGGTTTGGCTTGACTGAGGTTCTGGATGCAGAGCTGAATCGTGAAATTGAAGATGGCGTTCCCCAAGGGGAGGCAGGAGCAGCAGCGCCAAAGCTCCTCGTTCTACATTGCTGTGGGAGCAGTCTTCGTAGCGTGTTTACTAGTAGGCGTGTGGGTGTACTCTGGACCAGCAGCCATTCCCGATGCTCCAGAAGTCAAGACTGTGTCCGAGAGTTCCCCAGTGACGGAGAGGACTCCAGAGACAGAGACGAGTCCCGATGTGGGGGAGTCGGAGAGTGACGGGGCCGTAGTGGAAGAGTCGCCGGCAGTGGAAGAAACGAAATCAGGGGGACCAAGCTCATGGGAGTCGCAAGGCGAGGAGTCCAACCAGACTGTGAGCACTGAGGTGCCAGTGACGGAAGAGGAAGCCGTGACTGAAGAGCAGACACCAGCTCTGATTGAGGAAGAAGTGAACCTGAAATACAACTGGACGTTGTGCAGCTTCGAAGGTGCTCAGGATTATATCCCTTGCCTTGACAACAAGAAATGGCTCGACACGCACCGCCATCACAAGCATTACGAACATCGGGAGCGTCACTGCCCTTCCGATGAGGAGCTTCCTAAGTGCTTGATCCCCATGCCTCCTGCTTACAAGCCCCATATCAAGTGGTCTGATAGCAGAGATCAAGTAAGCTCGAATCCGTTCTCAACAAAATAAATAGCAATTTTTGAGATGTTTGTGTTTTGACATGGATCATTGTGATCACCTGCAGATTTGGTACTCCAATGTGCCCCACACAGGGCTCGTCTCTTACAAAGCAGATCAGCAGTGGGTGAAGAAAAGCGGCGATAAGCTGGTCTTTCCTGGCGGTGGCACTCAGTTCATGCAGGGTGCTCGACATTACATTGACTGGGTTGAAAAGGTACAGACTTTCTCTCGTTTTCTTTCTTATGTTCGACCTAAAACTTGGTTCTAACGGCGTTTTGTGGCACCTTCGACAGGTGTATCCAGCAATTGGATGGGGGAAGCATACACGGGTCTTGATGGACGTAGGCTGTGGAGTGGCGAGCTTCGGAGGCTATTTATACGACAGGAATGTACTGGCAATGTCGTTCGCGCCCAAGGATGAGCATGAAGCGCAAGTGCAGTTCGCTCTGGAGAGAGGAATTCCTGCTATCTCGGCGGTCATGGGGACCCAACGCCTTGTGTTCCCTAGTAACGTCTACGATGTTGTACATTGTGCTCGTTGCCGAGTCCCTTGGCACATTGAGGGTAAGCTCACCTTACATTAATCTCATAATACAATAGTGTGTGTAATGAAAGGATTCTTAGATTGGAATGTGTTTTTACGCAGGTGGGAAGTTGTTGCTGGAGTTGAACAGAGTGCTGAGACCCGGTGGTTTGTTCGTCTGGTCTGCAACCCCTGTGTATCAAGATCTTGAGGAAGATGTACAGATCTGGGCTGGTAATATCACCTTCTCACCTTGCCTCCACCCTGTCAGCTGCATTCCAAATCAATTGTTGCCACCTTACACTCCAGAGTTACAGCAAGCTTTACAGATTGACTATGCGAGTATTGTAATGTCTTGAAGAGTTCGTTCAGGAGTTAATTTTTCCTTGTCACGGGTGTTCTGCAGACACTTCTGCCCTTGTGAAAAATATGGGATGGGAGATGGTAGCAAAGGAGTACGACGAAGTTTCGAAGGTCGGTGTTGCAATTTTCAAGAAGCCTGCCGATAACACTGCATATGAAACCCGGGAAGCCACTGAGCCTGCGATCTGCGTTGAGGAGGACAAAGCTGATGCCGCATGGTAAGTATACCGATAGCCACTGCTCAATTACTTTTTCTGCACTTCCGAGCTCAAAGAGTGCTCTACTTCGTAACTAGTCAAACTCTTCAGGTGTTGATTCGTTGAATTGTGATTGTGCCCAGGTACGTGAACATGACAACGTGCATGCACAAGATTCCTGAGAGCAAGCGCTCGGAATGGCCAGAGGCGTGGCCCTTGCGACTCCAGAGTGCTCCCAAGTGGTTGAACACTAAGGATACGGGATTGTATGGCAAGCCAGCACCTGAGGATTTCCGTGTCGATACTGAGCACTGGGACAAAGTCGTGAAGAAGACGTATTTGACCGGGCTTGGAATCGACTGGACCACCATCAGAAACATCATGGACATGAGAGCTGGCTACGGAGGGTAAGCTCCCAATCTCCTATCATCTCACACCCTATTCTCTTTTGTGAGAAAAAAAGCTGAACATCCGCTGTTGTTGCACAGATTCGCTGCGGCTCTCGTCGACCAACCAGTCTGGGTGATGAACATCATCCCCACAACTGAGCCAGACACACTTCCTGTGGTCTTCGACCGAGGTCTCATTGGCATGTACCACGATTGGTGTGAGCCTCACAGCACTTACCCTCGAACTTACGACCTCCTCCATGCCGACCACCTCGTGAGCTCCATCGAGAGCAAGTAAGTACTCCGAACTCTACAATCTTTGTCTCAATACTGTCAAAGGCACAGTGATTCTCCTTTCTGTATGTCGAATCATTAGTTGGAGGAGTCTGTGGGGCTGATAGGAGATTCTTCGGCTTTGCAGGTGCAGTATCGTCAACCTGGTCATGGAGATGGACCGGATTCTGCGTCCTGATGGATGGGCTATCTTCCGTGATAAGAAAGAGACATTGGCGAAGGTGGAAGAGATCGTCAAATCGTTGCACTGGGACGTGACCTTGACGTTCAACAAGGAGAAGGAGGAGCTTCTTGCCGTCCAAAAGCGCTTCTGGAGACCGGAAGCATCGTTGTAATTGTATCAGGCTATGGCGGCTCCACAATTTTATTTTTTTTCCACATCATTTTGGAGCAACATTTTATTGAAGGGGACCTGAGGTGCTAGTGTATTAACAAGTTGATATCGCTTCTTCAGCACATCTGATCTGGTCCCATATACATTACTTTGGCAGTTTAAAGTTGCATTGTAACGGCACATTACTGATCAGTAATGCCTATTCTTCCCCACACGGTCGGGAAATTCATCCATTTTTACAGGAATTATCGTTTTTCTGCAAACAAATTCTCTACGATTGTTGCACATAGTCAAGTGGTCCTTATAGTGCGGTACAGAAATAACTCAACCTGCCTTTTTAGGCAGGTTGAAATGTGCCTGTGTAACCAAAAAATGTTTGGAATTGCAATTTGGAAAAAGCCTTGGAACCACATCAGAGTGTTTCAAAGTACCATTGTAAAGAACTGCATCTTTCTCACAAAACAGTCCAAAAAACTCAAAATCCACATGTACCATCTACAAAAGACCTCTCACCTTCAATTACAATATTCATTTTCACTTCCGAATTTGATATGAGTGCCCAATGTTGATCCTTAGATACTTAAGACCATTTTGTGAATGTTTAAAAGAACTCCCTCCCTCTAAACTCTTGAGTTAAATGGCATCGTGACGAGTTTCCAATCAAACACTTAAGGTGGGAGATTGAACTTTTATTCAAAATTCGTAAGAATGCTAAAGAATTTGAGTTTCGTAATGAGCTTATGAAAGTAATTACCCTAACTACATCAAACGTCCTTGTAAGACATCTCTAGTGTTGTGAATGACTCTGCAAAAAACTCAGTAATCACGAAAACATTCTAACACATTCCTTCTTACCAAAAAACAGACAAGAATTCATTAAGCATGGGCTCAAGTATCTATAAAACAACTTTAGCAACTCAAATCAAATTTGCAAGAAAAAATGAACATTGTAAAGTGAGATTGGTTAAATGGGGCATGTAGATTTTTTAGTTTTTTGAAGAAGCACTTCTTTGCACTGATACTAAAAAACACTCAGACGTGATTCCACTGCCTTTTACAGATTGCAATTCCGATCATTTTTAGGCACATTTCAAACTGTTTTTTCAAAAACAGCCGCAGTTACGAGTTATTTCTGTACCCCCACAGAAACTGGTGCCAATTTTACGTTATCTCTCAGATAGATTCACAGGCATCGTGTGTATGTGGCTTTAGTATGTGCTGGTTAAAAACAGCGTACTAGTATTTTTCTCCTGTAAATCTCCTGGTGCAGAATATCTTGTTTGCACAATTGGACAGGCTAATAATGCAGAGCTTTTTTTATGCTTGAATATTCGGTGCAGATGCAATTACTGTGCCTTTCATAGGAATGAAATCAGATTTTTACCTTCCACCCTAAAAAAGTTCAGACTCATTCAGGTCGATTGAGCAGTATACCGCCAGATATCAAATCGGAAGTTTATAGCCAGAATCTGATAAAAGACTAATTAGGGTTTGTAACAATCAGTTTGAATCGAAAGTTGAAAGCGTGGGCGTATCCAAGGAATCATCGAAAGTTGTACGTCACATTCTTCGTACATTTGTCTCTTGAAAGCACTTGATTCAATGATCTGCTACCCCATATGGTTCTGCCTCATTTACATCAGCCACATGCCAAAAGCCGATGAATATGTATCAAGAACTACCGGAGGCAACCGTGAAAGAGGCATCATAACTGTTTCAAGAACTTCAAAACCAAGTTTCGGGTGATGGTCTGGTTGGGGTACCCAAAAAGGTTGTCCCGTGAACAATTGCACTCTATGCTGGTGTGACAAACATATCCATTTTTAAACTGTAATACAATAAGACTTCATTAGATGTGGTTTTAGTTGTCTATACTTATAATGTATCAAGAAAAAAAATTAAAAATTAAAAAAAATATTTTGAAGTAATTTTATTTGATTTTTTAGTTGAAAAAGTAAGTCATGTCCCAATAACCTAAAATCCATAGAATCAAGCAAATGGAATATCAACCATTTTTATTTTAATATGATTTTTGAATATGACCTACATCTTCTTGTATAGAATACAAAATAATTTATTTAATAATAAAAAAATTAATTCATTGTGCACTATAATGCCTGCAAATCCCCAAATTCAACACTTTTTCCCTCATCTATGAATGGATCCAAAAAAAATTAAAAATCTAAAAGAAAATCTATAGGCATATATACTTTGATTTCAGTGAGGTGCATGGTATTTTATTTTCTATTTTAGGGTCTTTTTACTTGATTAAAATGACTAAATTAGACAAACTTTGGAGGCTTTCAATAAAAATAACCTAATTAGTGTGTCCAAAAAGTGATACCCCAAGCTTACCATTGCCATTGCACACTTGTATGTATCTGCGGATGAGGGGTATGCTTTACGGCAAGGGAATGGCATCAGCAAAGTTGTGGTCCACAGTTGCCTTTTTGCAAATCATGTGGTTGAAATGCAGTTCTCCTCCAATCGAGGCGGGGGTTCGGAGGTGGAGGTATCAGTAAGGCTAGCAATGTTGGAGCGTATTCCTTAAAGTTGACTTGCTAAAATTGTTCATATGTAGAGCCATTGATATCACAGTCCCCACCTTTAAACTCCCCTCAAGGCAGCAAAAGTACATGCGAAATAGTCAATGCACCCATCGCAAGTGGAATGTCAGATTTAATCAACTCAACTAGGGTACGGAGGGCCATTTCTTGACGCGCCAAAGTAGAGAATCAAGAGGCCCTTTGGCCCTTAGCATTTCTCATCCACTTGTTGTGTGTGTTGTTGTGTGTCAGACCCTCGGCGAGTATGGATGTGGATGCTCTTAGCTGGCTGCAGCGCTTGGAACATTTCTACGTTTTCTTTAATTGGTCTATTGCTTTCATTGCATTGGACCCTGCCAGCTTGCCGGCGAACAATTCAATGAAAAGGATCTCCAGTTCATCGTTCGCTCCATCTGCTCTTTGAAATTATCTTGATCTCTGGACCTTTCAACTTTGATGATCGTTCCAGACTCTCATGTTCCGTATTGTCAAACCGAAAAAGCTTCAAACCCATTCTGCTTCCCCCGTTTTTCACATTTCCAGGCATTCGCATTTGTTTGTTTACGTGCCAGATTACTCGACTGAAGATTAGAATTGCAGAAACTTCAACAGAGCTATTGCAAATGGTGCCACTTTCACTATGAGGACTAAGCGAAGTTTTCACATTTGTAAAACCTTTCGTGCAATGTTAAGAACATTGATGATCTATTCCCGATGGATCGGTAAGTTTATATCCGCCATAATTACAACTCAATACTTGACACTCAGTTCGGTATGTGCAGCCTCCGCTTGTGAGTATTATACTCAGGCTGAATGTACCACTGTTCTGTGTCCAGCCCTGCTCTTGAAACTAGCTAGCTTATGCAAGCTGGTCTAACATGTAACTTACCTACCTAAATATCGGTCCATTTTTGTTACCTACTGCTGAATCGGGGTCTATGTACAATGGCCGCTCACCTTCCTCCGCTTCTGCACCTGCAAGCAAACCAAAGCAATCCACCATCTCTCAGTCAGTCGGTGATCGATAGACAACAAAATCACAGTGGAGAATGGAGAGAATCGGACCTCGCTCGGTTGGGACCCTGACTGTCATGGCATGAGCAGCCTCACCCCCGGGATCGCTCTGACGATGCTTGTGAAGCCGTTCCTTGGCTTTCCGACCCCACCCGATGATCGCATCCATCGTCTTCTCTTGAAAAATAGCTTTCTTGTAATGACTCCCCATCTGGTAAGATCAATTGATCGAGTCTCAGCACAGAATGTTCACAGTTTTCATAACTAGGGTTAGTAAGTGGGCGGAATTCGTACCTGGGTGACCAAGGCGTAGAGTGGAAGCGTACTGTAACTGCACAGGATCTGAACGAGGGTCCCAAGCACCAGGCGGGCAATCACGGGTCCAGCTTTGCCCATAATACACGAGTCGAATCCAAATGTGGTCTGCAACAGCAAAGATATACACCAAGTTAGTAAAAGAGGCGATCGAATATCTGATAGGTCGAGACAGTGATAGTTGCTTACCAGGATCCAGAGGAAGAAGGCAAGCTCGAAGGCGTTCTGGAACAAGATGAAGTGGATGAGCGAGAGCAGGATTTGCGGCCGGTTGAACCAGAACAAGGAGTCTCGAACCTTGACGATACCGACACCGATCACTCCTTGCGACTGTGCCGTCTCGAGTGACAGTTGCTGGATGATGTGCTGAAGCTTGGTTCCCACTAACAAAATCAACTGCATCGATAGATCTATGTCAATTCATCATTCTCCTTAAATGCCTCTTTTTTGAATCAAATACAAGGGTGTTACGAGACTTACGATCATAGGAATATACGCAATCCAAAAGTATGTGTACCAGCCTGTAGGAGAACAGCAACAAGGTGAGGATCATGTGTCGACCGGAAGCCTCTAAATTAGAGTAGAAAAAGAAGAGTTCGGTAGCTTACCGTGGACATTAAGAAGCAGAAAGACGACCACGAACGCCCACAATGGAGTACTGTGACATCCACACGAGCAGCATCCATTAGGTTTGAGATTTAAATTGTTACCGTTTAATTACAGGGTGTCGGTAGAAGCTTCGACGTACCTGATTCCGATAACAGTTTTGAAGTCATCCTCCAAGGATCGCGTGATGTACGAATGGAAGTCAAACTTATTCGTCAAATTGTGAGTCTGCAGCAGACAGAATATGGCTGATTCAATATAAAAGTGCAACAGTAGACAGAGCAATTGCTCGAGACTACCGACAGATTATATGGTAACCACTCCAATTTAGCATTGCTCCAGCCTGTAGAGATACCAGATTTCCACAGAATTCTCCCACTAATTTTACTTACCACAATAAAGCCCAGGCGGAGAAGAAGATACTCGGATTTCACTACCCCGCTACCGAATTGCCGGAAAAAGCTCTCCTGCACAGACACGAAATATATGGCTAGTTTTAAAAAGCTGATTGCAATGAATAGTGAATCAACACAACCGAAATATCTGGTGAGTGTCTTACAATCCAGCTGAGAATGCTTGCGGGTGACAGAGGATGTCGACCAGTGGACGCTACGTATGTTTTGGTTCGTTTCAGCTTGAATGCATTTCGCAAAGCTGCCAATTCACAACAGAAAACACTTGAGACCCTTCCATCATCGCAGGTGCAAGATAACTGATAGACCTAAACTGTTTGAAACAGTACCTCCAACACTGTCGTAATGCTCTTCTCGAGTTTCTACTTCCCAAGCACTCCAAGCCCGCATCTTCCAGAAGCCGAGAAACACCGTGAAAATGCTGTAGCCCACATGGACGCACGTCAAGACGAAGATGAAGATGTGAAGCTGGTGCAGCCCGTCCAGTGAAATGATGTGCACTTGCCCCTGCCCCGCAGAACCATGACAAAATATCAGAACTGTCTTTGAGCAAGGAATCTGATATGCTTAATACTGACACTGGTGAGTAAGATGGAATGTGAGGATTCAATGCAGGTTTTGATATAGGTGCTTACGGCTGGGCAGTCTTCCGCTTTTGGGGCCAAGCGGCGCATGTGGTGCGGGTCCAAGAGCTTGCGTGAATTGTGGCTTGCTGCCTGGTAGGCAAGCTCCCCGACCTCTTCCAGCAGCCTGCGACGGTAAGGCTTCCCGTATGCGTTTTTGTCGCGCGCTTTGGGGTCATGTGGGCAGGGCAGCATGAACTTCTCCCACTTCTGAGGCATGCACAGGTTTATGATCCTGCCTTGAAACACCACCAGCAGTAGGGACATGAATCCCATCAACATCAACTCCTCCTTCAGCTTCTCCAGCGCCTCGAACGACGGCTTCTGATTACTCTCCTTCAGTTTCTGCACCTCCACACACACACATTAGCTCGAATCCCTAGCAGGATTGATCTCTCATCAGATCTAGACGATCAATCGAAGGTACGCTTACATGGCCAACCCAGTGGATGAAACGCTCCGCAATGACGGAGATGACCACGACCACCGTGCACACTACCGCCACCGCCCATGTTGGCGTCTGCTCTAGGGAATACACCATCTTGCCACCAGTTCTTCTTTAGCACTTTTTGATTCGACTCTTCAGATTGAACTAGAACGCCATGAGTGACCGTCACTATCGGCAAGAAGAAGAACGAGGGACCACTTTCAGCAGCAAGATAAAGAAGAGACCACACACACCTAACAGCATTGCCCAGATAGTGCCGCTACAATGAGACAAGCTGGGACGTACTACGGTCTATAAGTTGACGAACTGAGAGGATGAGTGTACTCCAGATCGAAAGCACTTCGACTGCTGCATTCTGCGAATCAACACGTGAATGCAAAAGACGCAGGTGCTTTCTGCTAGTTGTCATTTTTAAAAATCCGACAGTGGATGGATACCATTCGGATCGAACAGTCTTCTCATTGCAGTTGTATGCCCGCTCTCCTGCTTGAATGTCATCGACAACCACACGTAAGCCTCATCAGTAAAAATAGACCTTGCTGATGAGATCGGAAACCATCATGAGTACCAAGTTTAGAACCTTTCTAGTTGCAGAGGACTTTCCCGAACTTAACATATTTAGGATGGCGATGGCGGGACTTCAAGTATTCACTGCCAGGGGATTGGCAACTTACATGCATTGAGTGCTAATGCGATGTCGTGGAGGGAGACTGAATGTAAAAAATGCAGGAATTCTATTATTGGGACGTCAGCCATTGATTATGGAGCCTAACATACCGGCAAGTTCGGAGCTTTTGTCAGAGCCAGGACCACTGTGCGACCGCCTCCCTTCCTAGTATCTTATCATCGCATGAAACGAGTAACATGTGAAAATTGTTTCATCAATGATCTTACGCCGTAGTCGATCTCGCCCCCCTGCGATCCCCCGGAATTCATTTCACAACACTACTGAACTTGTCGAGGTACTTGTCAGCCTGCTTGTCTGTAGAGTATTGCGGTGCTGTACCGCCCTGCTTGTTGTAGTGCGTATACTTTGTTTCGGGAGCTCCAGTAACTGTAACTGTTCCCTCATTGTGGATGGTTTCATATATTTCGCCTCGCTTTTGCAGTATACGATTAATACACGATTGTCTTTGGCTGGAAAGTAAGGGCGGTTCACAGTATGCCAATCACAATCAGTCCAGAGATCAAGGAAGTCAAGGAAATCCAATAATGTGAGTGGTAAAGAGCCAAATTTTTGTCTTTTGGCATTCACACTAGAGCCCAAAGTCCAAAAGTCAAAGATGTCCAAAGTCCAAAAGTCAAAGATGCCCAAAGTACCTATATGGGAGCACTTTGTTAATGGATTATTTGTAGTAACTATGTTCCCTAGGCTATTCGTGGTCTAGTCTATACTCGATAGGCAATACCCGGTAGAGTCAACATGTAAGTTTTCTATTGAACATAGTTAAGGTGCCTTCCCACCTGGCTCTATCTAATGGTGGAGGAGCGCTTTTAGGTGAGGTAAATGCGGTGTAGTCCCCACCAGCGTTCGTAGCTGGGCCCCGATCCTAGCTGACCGCCCCGGTTGCAACAGATAAGAACGGTATTTAGTAGAAAGCATGAATCCACTTTACGGTTTAATAGGAGGTGAGGGATACTTTTAACTTAATGAGAACTGCCACTTAAATCTTCGAAATGGGACATTTGAGATGCAGAACATCGGTTTTATCTAAAAGACCTGTCTACAGGACAATACGAAAGAACGGCACTGTAGTCGCGGCCACAAAGCTCGCAGTTTCTTTCTGCTGTGACTTGAACGGCTGCGCCACCATGCAGACTCCTCGCAAAACCTGTGGCGATGGACACACACAATCGTCGGTCCCAAAACCACATAAACAGAACAGACCTGCAAACTTAAGCATTCGACTGGAGTGCCCATCTGTGAGTGAGAAGCCACGTACCTTCAGCAATGTCGATCGCTCCTCACGTAAGGCTGCAGTCCTTGCAACGTCGTCTCCTTCACGTTCCACTGTTGTTTTAGAGCACCATATCATTCTCACAAACTTCACTACAGATGTCCCGTCACTAATCGAGGCCCACATGTGCTGCAAGTTCATACAATGGATACCCGAGTTGACACACCGACTTCTGCTCCAATTCGTACAGCTGCGATGTCCGTTGATGGTACGTTACTCCGTACACTCAGAATTTCTTGAATCTCTTTCGATTAGCATGTAGTCATTTCCACAAATCGGTCAAGTTACAAATCTCTCAAGTTAGCCAGCTACAAATCTTGCCCAATGTAGCTCTCTATGTCTACAATATACCCAACATATGGTAAAGGTAGATGAAGTACTGAGAAGGCAAAGGATTCGAAATGGAAGTTGAAGAAGAAGTACGGTACCTGTCCTTTACGACTGCTGCCTGCCCTTTGTTTGTTTGATGTCATCAGTAGACTCCATTTACCTTACATTGCACATTTCACTAGTTCTTCGATTGTTGCATGCTCATTCCTGGAAAACAACACCTGCACATCCCACAAAACGTGCTCCGATGCTGCAATAAGTACACATGTTATGTATAGGATGGTAGTGAAGCAAGAATATCAGAGAAGGTGGGGTTTAGAAGTTTATGCGATAGAAGATTTTTGCGTTGCATTTCTTTGCTTGCAGGTTCGTTTCCCTTCAACAGCTCCCCGTAGAATCGACCGAGTGCACCAACGCGGCCAACGATCGGTGCAACTCGCCCCCTGCCTCCTGCATCAAACGCAACAGCTAGTCAGTCTAAACGCCCAAGGAAGGATCGCCTGCCGAATTGGTTGCCCCAGGAGATATATTTCCTAATCGAAGCCAAACGGGACATGTTCTTGGAGGAAATGGACACGGTGGACGGACGTGATCTCATGACGCCGGACACGACGAAGTGGCTTCGGGTGTCTCAACATGTCATGCGAAGCGGCTACTCTCCTGTATTGCGAGACGGACCTGCTTGTAAGATGAAGTGGAATCAACTTCTACCTGACTATAAACGAATTGCGGACTACTTGTGTCGTACATGAAGAAATGTACCTGAATATTGGGATCTCACCTCAGCTGATCGCAAAGCCAAGGGTCGGCCGGGACAATTTGCACAAGATATATTCGAGCAAATTCACGATTGGTTCGGTAACCGACCTCAGATCCAACCGCCCCATGTACGGGACCTGTTAGCAGTGAACGATCGGAACTACAGCCGGCCAACACCAGAGCTCGAGAACTTTGCAGACGAGGTAGACAGTGAGCCTGAGACCGAAGACCCTTTGGACTCTTCTCAAGCCGAGCCACTCGACACCACAAACGAGTGCCGACCTCCTATGTCTCCTCGACGAACACCTCCATCAGCAAGGCATACACCTGCCGACACAAACTCAAGTCCCATGTCTAGACTAGGCCCGAGTAGGCTGCCACAAGGTGTGTCCCCGCAGGTCATAAGTTCTTCGGACACGTCACAATTTGCAATCAAGAGACGGCCTGGCAACACTGGAGTGCGGCGGAAAAGTGTTTCTGGACATACGGTAATCGCTGAAGAAACCAAATCAACTGGAGCCGTGATGGCTGCGCAAATGCAAGATATCGCCAATGCTAGTCGGGACCTCGAGCGGTCCAAGATAGAGGTTCAGTTGAAGCTTTTCTCTGAGCAGATGGAGTATCAACGCGAAAAAGATAGAAGAATGTATGAGAACGTGGCAGTTGCTAATGAAAATGCAAGGCTTGCCATTGTAAAGCAAGGTGAGATGATTAATTGCTTGGCTGAATTCAGCTCAGTGCTTGGACAGGAGTTGAGCATGTCGCAGATGCTCAATGTGCCTCCGATGCCACACGGTGCTACTCGCGTCCATCCAGCCTTCTCACACTACAGCTACGCTTCAAGAGCGACACCCACTGAACGGCCAGCAACTATGCCTCCTGAACGGCCACTAGCATTTCAGCCGTCTCCGAGTACTCTGAATTCAAGCTCCGGCCACATCAGTCTGGCTGCTGAACAGCCACCAACATTCAGTACATCCCAAGCTTGGCTGTACTCAAGCTCCGGCCCCAGCAGTGCACCAGTCGGTGAGCTCCACGAACCAACACAGCCTGCACAGGAGGTGCTCATTCCGGAACTAGCAGGACTTGCTTCCGAACCTGAAGGACTTGCTGTTGTGGAGAGAGGCATGCCACCGGACCATCAGAACACCGTCAACGACCACTATGATAACACCGGCAACCTTGAGAACTAGCCCTGTCAGACATGTAGAAGACATTAGCAACTAGATGCAGAACATATTCACATGCTAAGTAGAAGCACATCTTCATTCAAATGTTTGCTAATTACTTCAAGACACTTTGTGAAGCCTACATGGATCGATTGCAGCAAACATACAATGCAAGTTTCAAATTAAGACATCTTCTGATTTCATAAAAAAATAAATTACCTTTGTTCCCCGTTCTAGGAATGATGTCGACGTTGTGTTGTCAAGTACACACCAATGTCACAGCGCTTTTGAGTTGCAAAAACGTCTCCCACAATGTCTCCATTGCCGTCCACAACGTCAACATGCACGGGCACAGGGCTGTCATCCACGACTTCCCCTTGCAGCCCCTCCACTCGTAACACCTCAAGTAGCTCTTCAACTTCTTCGTGGGACTGTCCCAGAAGGACATTGTGTAGTATAGCGCACGCCAGAATGACGTCGGGGAGGAACGTGACAGACAAGTCGGATTTTTGTAACAACTCTCTGAATGTCTGTTTGAGTATGCCGAAGGCATTCTCAACAACACACCTCCCCCTACGTAGCCTCCTGTTGTACAAGGACTGAGCAACTGTGAGTTGTCCGGTAGTCCGATGTGGAACCATCATCCAAGGTAGAAGGGGGTAACCGAGATCCCCAATTAGGTATAGAGAAAACCCGTCGTCTAAGTGAGCTGCTTCGAGAAGTGTCCATTGCATAGCGAGATTGAAGAGAGAAGATCGACGTAACATTTTGGCATCATTCGTAGAGCCTGACATACCTAAATACAGATCTATGAACCCCTTATCGCTATCAACGACTGCCTGACGATTCAGACTGTAACCACCAGATTTGAAATAATAATAATCAACGGGGACATGCTGCGGCTTGGAAATGGCCACATGCATTCCGTCGATTGCTCCCACTACACCCGGGAGCCCACACAATGATGAAAAGCCCCTTTGCTTCTCCCGCATTCGTTTCCCAGTTGGCCATACAAGCTCATGGCGCATACTATCATTAATTGCTTGCACTACTTTGCGGAGAATTTTAGATACTGTGGACCTACCGATGGCAAACATTTCAAAGCAGATTGTGTAATTTGCTCCATGGGAATGCTTAAATAACGTACAAGCAACACGGACTATCACTGGAACTGCAACACGATATTTGGTATCAGACTTCTCGACATGAGGGCGTAACAAACCAGCCAAGGCAAACATCGCTGGTTTCGTCATGCAAAACATTTGGATCCACCGGTTGTTGTCGTACTGGTCCATCAAAAATCGTGTGAACCAAGTTGTCGACC